>OZ025291.1:224821522-227395272 GCA_964019185.1 Maratus speculifer
CTCCCCCTGGTCCTATATCCCATTAGCGTAGATAATCGGACGACAAAAATCAACCAACCAACCAACATGGACATCATTCTTTATATTTACTTCCTTGTTTATTAACAATGATATTTTCCCCAATATTAAAATAAAAATTCTTCTAAATGTAAAACAAACATTTCATAATAAATGACAATAATAATTATTATTTTTATCATAAACATCCTTTTAATGATGATCAAAACAGGGCTTACGTAATTACAAAGTCCTATATTATGTACGCCACGGATGAAACATTCATATTGCTGGACCCATCATAAACAAATTTTAAATAAAATTTCAATTTTACAATTTTCTTTACTGCAAAATGTTAAAATTGTAAACATCGCACATTTTAATTTTTACACAATCGTTTAGAAAAAAAAACAAGTAAGAAAAAATCATGCGTTAAGCATAGATTATGAAGCACTTTCCAACACTTAATGAAATCTTTAACAAAACTTTGTTATTTAAGGAAATAATAGTGTATAGCCAAATATACCCAAATATGTATTCCAGTACATTAGAACAGCCCTGTATTTCATATGTTAGTATATACACTAGCTTAGCAAGAAAATACCCAGTAGCTTGAAATTTCTTTTTCAGCAATTCATACTATTAGATGGAAACATACTTGACTACTTTTGTTCAGCCCTGTAGTTTACATTGTGCCTTTATTACACGTCAGCATTAGGCTAAAATTTATTGTAAACTGAAACACTTTTAAAACAACTGAAATCACATTCTCATAAATCATCATTCATAGGCGTCCATGTACCGAATTCTTTGCGTGGCCCTGTATATCCCTTTACCTATATTCTGCAAACATTTCTCAGTAAATTGAATGCAGCTCAGCGTAAAAATGCATAGCTTATTTAAGAACCACGTTTAAATAATTTACGCTCATATCCTGAATAAAATTTCATATAATTATTCAGGTGAGCTCTTTTGGGTAGCCCTGTATATCAACTATAACATTTATATACACCATATAATGTGCATATATTTAGCGAAATATAAACGCGAATATCATAATTAAAATGAATTTCATCCCTCCATCAGCCATATACGGTAGACATATACCATAGACATATACGGTACTTCGGAAAGAATATACTATTTGAAATCTTTTGTATGGTCCTGTAAATGCTATGTACTTCATATTATGAAAGACAGTAGCGTATAATTTATACTAAGATTCAGTGACATATATCAATTTTATTATACATGAAAAAGCTTAATATATTTAAAATATGTCACACATAATTCCCCCTTTTACCATTATCTAATGGAATTCTTTTGTGTGACCCTGTAAATGAATAATAGCTACATTTTCACCTTATATTTTATAGGATGCATATTTTAATATGTTTGGCAGGGTATAACATCTTTAAAATTCCTTTGAAATGATTTTTCCCCATAGGCTGTAATGTAATAGGAAACTTTTGATTCGCCCTGTAGATAAACTAATCATGGTAGAAACTTCATTTTCGATAGGACTTGTGCTAGGGTAAACGTCAATAATGTCCTAAAATTTCATGGCAATCCGAGTATATTAACGATTTTTCCCCATGGGCCGTAATGTAATGGAAAACTTTTGATTCGCCCTGTAGATAAACTAATCATAATAGAAACTTCATTTTCAATAGGGTTCGTGCTAGGGTAAACGTCAATAACGTCCTAAAATTTCATGGCAATCCGAGTATATTAACGATTTTTCCCCATAGGCCGTAATGTAATGGGAAATTTTTGATTCGCCCTGTAGATAAACTAATCATGGTAGATACTTCATTTTCAGTAGGGTTCGTGCTAGGGTAAGCCTCAATAGCTTCCTAAAATTTCATGGCAATCTGAGTATATTAACGATTTTTCCCCATAGGCCGTAATGTAATGGGAAACTTTTGATTCGCCCTGTAGATAAACTAATCATGGTAGATACTTCATTTTCAATAGGGTTCGTGCTAGGGTAAACCTCAATAACGTATAAAAATTTCATAGAAATCCGAGTATATTTACGGGAGTTAGAGCGCGGACAGACGGACAGACGGACAGACGGACAGACGGCCATCCGGCCAGACGGACAGACGGACAGACGGACAGACGGCCAGACAAACCGAATGCATAAGCACTTTTCAACTTTGTTGGAAAGTGCTAAAAAGTACTTTTAAATGCAATTCATTTAAAAGCTGTATCTCAGTTTTTATTTATTTATTTATTTATTTTAGTTATAAATTTTTGGTAGTTTTTTATACTTTTTTGTACCATCGTGGCAACAAAGGTATTCCGTTTCTGGATATTAAACACACACCAATTAGAAACGAATAAAATCCGGAGATCACAACGTTTTAGATATGCTTCATATATCTCTATTCTCGATTAACACAAACAACCATTTTCCAAATGGTTAAAAAATATACAATTTTGTCTTATATTTTTGGCATTGTAAAATTTTAGTTTATAAAGAAAACCTACGGATGCAGTCAGTGTTTTTTCTATAAATTTGATTTTCTTGATAAGGTGAGTTTTGGAACTCACATCATTGCATGATTTATCGACATGTTTGTGTTTAGCTAATGGAAAAGAAAGTTGTTTTTTATATTTTATTTATGTGTCCAATTTATAAACACAATGACAAGTAGGCCATACAGAATTGATTTTATGCAGCAGGTATTAAATTAAGTTATAATTGAAGGCTTCCTTAGAAAGATGACAGATGTTCGAATGGGGAAAAATCAATTTCGTGTAACAGTAGAGTAGTGAAATTTTTTTATTATTGTAATTTTCTATAAGCAGAACAAATTGATGCTTTTAAATTATTCATTACTGAAAGTATTTATACATCGATTTTCCTTGGAACGTTTGTGAATTATTTTTCATACATTTTAGACAATACAATAGTAATTAGGAAATATTCAATGACTGTTATATCTTTTTACTTTTTAAAAAAATTTATTTGTTTTAGACGTAACAAAGCCCAGAAAAGCTGTTCAGAAACGATTTTTTATGGTAAAAAAATAATGATTTAATATTTTTTGTACGATTTATTCATTTTATATTAATATGAATTAAAAAAATAAGGATAGGAGTGAACAATAAAAATCTAAACACACAGAGAGAAAAAAAATAAAGTCCACATTTGAGCCACGTGGATTCAGAGTTAATTGTAATTTATGAATGAAATGATTTTTTTTATAAAATAAAAAATTAACAGTAAATTCCTTTCTTATATTTCTACAAATAATTATTACTAACACTTTATAGTTTATTTTAGTTTTATCAAATATTATAACGATTCGTGCAAACTGTTGAATAATACTGACTGCCAAAAAATAGGCGTTCGTAAACTTCTTTTTAGGGGCGAGTCTGTCCATCCGCATACAACAGAGCAAAAACTACTCAACCGAATCGTTTGAAATTTGAAGCACATAATTAATCATAAATTTGTCGAGCCATTTCAAATTTTATGAAAATCAGATGCATAGTTCAATTACAGAGATAATCAAAAGTATTCCAATACATTACGGTCAATGGGAAAAAAGTTTCAAGTGCATTTTAATGGTATTACCTATTTTGAGCATAATAAAATTGATATGCATCTATGAAGTATACACTAAATGTACATTATGTTCAAAGAGTACAAAGAGTGTAATGCGGTACAAAGAGTATTTGTTGTTAATTTACAGGGCCACACAAAAAATTTCACGTTATAAGGGTATAAGGGGAAACATTGTTTTGGACATGTTTTATTATATTAAACTATTTCACATTTTATGTAATTGATATACATTGCTGAGGTTTAATGCAAGTTGTATATTTACAGGAACACACAAAACATTTCGACTGCTATAGTGTATACGAAGTATTTTATACAAAGCAAGATCTGAATATTTTTAAAGCTTCGTTATTGTACGAACGCACCTCCTTTGCTATGCTTCATGTGCAATTTCCAACTTTTTTTTTTTTTTTTCTTTTTTTTTTTTTTTTTTTTTTTTTTTAATCTCTAACTGCATAGGTGCAGTCAAACAATAAAGTTGTTTTCTTTTTGTATTATTAGCAATAATTATAATTGTAAAAAATAAAGGTTCACATATGTGGCCAAAGATGCGTAGAAATTAGTTTACCGGACAATAGCATAAACCGATTTTTTTCCTCACTATTTTACCATTTTCACTAATATCTGTAAGAGATCTTACATTTAATATTTTTTGAAAAATCGATAACGTGTTCTCTCTACATTGTATAGTATTTAAAAATACTTTTGATATGTAAATAAGGAGAGGTTTATAAAATATTTTTTACAAATTTTCCGGATGTTTTTTTAAAGAATTTCTTCACATAACACTTTTTAGCATTTAAAACACACTGATTCAGAGTTTAGCAAACTATGCACTATGGCGAGAATCATAACGAAAGCGTTTAATTTCTAAACAATTGTAATGCATAAACTTATAGTTAAAAATTAATCATACACTGAAAAACAGGAGTCGTGAACTTTGATCTATCACGAGTATATATTTGAATATTATGAATACATTCTTGGAAGCACCTTTTTCGTGCACAAATTTTTATAAAAATTTAAACTGTATTTTATATTAATAATTATAGTTCATCTTTCACCTCTGTTCAGTCTTACATGTGTGGTTATATAATTTTCGCATTACTTGGTGATTAATTTCTTTTCTAAAGAATTAGGAATAAATTCGTTAATAATATTGTATATAACGAAGGATTGATCTATCGAAGGTACTAATACACTAGAGATGGGCAAAATCGTTCCTTTTAAGGAATCGTTCCAGACGGATTCGTTCACCAAAATAAACGAGTTCTTCGGATTCGTTCCGATTGAAATCGTTCCGAAAAAAAGGAACGATTCCGAAAAAAATAGGAACGAATCCGAGAAAAAAGGAACAAAACAGAAAAAAAGGAACGAATCCGAGAAAAAAAGGTACAAATCCGATAAAAAAAGAGGATAGATTTTGAGAGAAAAAAAAAAAAAAAGATTCCAAGGAAAAAAACGCGTGAGACCGATTTTAAGAAAAAAGGAATGAATTCGGAGGCAGGGATGACCTCCGGATTCGGTCCCTTGCAATTTCAATGAACGACATGCAGTCCCTAATGCTTAGTACTAATTTATTTTCTTACATATCCATCTTTGTTCATAGCATTTCTTACCGTTCTCCTTAATTTTTTAATATTTTAAACAGATGATTCCCCCCCCCCCCAAAAAAAAAAAGAAAAATCGTAAAATTTCAATAAACAACAAACAAGTAAGAAAAATCATGCGTTAAGCATAGATTATGAAGCACTTTCCAACCCTTCAGGACAGGGGCGTCGCCATGGGGGGGTATGGGGGGGAGCCTCCCCCCCCAATATATGTGAAGTTGGGAAATTTGAGCTTAGAGTTGGGAAAATTTAGATTTTTGAAAGACTTTCTTTTTTTTTTTAATAATTACAAGAAATATATGAACTTTTTATTCTTTCGGTGACAATGGTTTAGCAAACAAATTAAATTATCAAAAGAAATCAACCAGACTCAATTTGTCATTGTATTTCTCTGTTCTATGAAAACATCATACACTTATTAGACCTAAATGTCTCTGCTCCTGTGTATCAATATCTGACTCTAAACAGCTTTCTCCACTCCTTTGTTTCCTCCAAAACTTTCATTTCTGAAAAATTTCAAATTATAGTCCGTGACTTTTATGTTACTTTCGTATGAAAATCCATAATGGCTCATATACTAGAAGTCTGTCCGGGCCTGGGCTTGGTCCAAGGTACTGGCATGGCCCGTGGACCGAGCAGGCAAACTTTCAAACAGAGTGCTTCCACCATTCTGATATAAAAATTTAAAAGAAGCTCATAAAATTTGAATTATTTTCAATAAATATGAGTTTCACAAGAATGCGTATAAATGTGCTGCATGAGCCGATTTTATTTTAACAACACTAATGCAAAATATATTTTGTCCAAAATGTAGAGAACGTCATCGGATAGTTAATCATGTTTGAGCCTGAGCTTAGCTTTTTTTGCAGACTCGGGCAGGAGCACCGTCAGTTTATTACCCCTCCCCCTTTTTAATCCTCAAACCAGAAAAATTATCAAATCATAGATGCAAAAAAAGTAAAAATGTCGAATATGAAGTCGCAAAGGACTGATGAAAACTTTCACTTTAGACAGATTTTTATCTTTGGCGGGAAATTTTCAAGCAATTTTTACGTCAGGAGTATGAAAGGAGGACACTGTGCAACATCAAACACCCTACAGTTGGCGGGGGATTCCCCTCACATCGCCAGGTCCCCCAAAATGGCTTTCCAGATTGTTTATTACCTTGTTCATAGTCATATAATAACAAACATCTTCATTAATCTCTCACATTTTCTTCCGGAAGTTTTTTTTTTTTTTTTTTGTAATAGAGGCTGCGATCAAAAATGTCTGTTTTCTTGTGGGGGGGGGGGGATGTCTCCCCTGCCCTCCCCAAATGGCTCTCCTGGACTCGGGTTAGGCCGAGGTAAGGATTATTTTTTTCTGCATAGTTGAGTCGGGACGGAACTGGACTTGGTTGCTCTTGGCATGTGTCGGGCGGACAGTTTTGCTTTGCAAAATAAGTAATAATGATAACGAACTTTTGGTAAGGGGAATCATCGGAAATGTATCTTGAGGTGGTTCTCAAATTCCCTGTTGAATAACACAAAACTTTCTGAAACATTTTCTGACTCATTTTTAAAAGAAAATGCATAACATTGACAGGCCTGAAGTGATTGGATTGAAACGATTTCGAATTGAATAGCGTTTTCCATTTTTCGATAAATAAATTACTTATCCAATTACAGGCGATTATTGTCACACAACGACAGTTTTCTCTTCTTTACTTGCTATGACGTTTTGAAAATCGAATCAAAAACTAATATTTGACAGCCTTTTCTGAAATATTTGTTGCTTTCATTCCAAGAAAAAAGAAAGCGCCATTCGATAACATTTTTTCTAAATAAGAACATCTGCCAATTTTATGCGTTTCCGAACAAAAGTGAATTGAGAAATGCGCAAGAAAATAATTATTTTAGATTCTTTTCATCAGCATTCTTTAGAAGAATCTTAATTGTACGTTAAGAAAAATCCGATTTTTTTGTAGCTGTCAAATTGGGCCGGATCGGGCCTGGTTTAATTGTTTTTTACGCAAGCTGTTCCTGTTTTCAAAGATTTTTGTTCAGGCCGGCCCCTGAACTGTGAAAATATAGATCCGGCTCGAGCCAAAGTTTTAATTTTCAAATCGGGCCGTGCTGGGCCAAAATAGCTTATATGTAGTCGGGACCGTGCTCTGATCTGGAAATTCCAGCCGGAAAAGACATGTATAGCAAAGACAGTAAACAAAAAAGGGAATTTTTAAACTAATGATGGTTGACGAAAGAAAAGAAATCGCAATAGATCTTTAAAAATAAAATTAATAATTCCAATTATAACATATTCTACTGTCAAAATGAAAATAAAACAAGAAAATATTTACATCTTTTCATATTTAACCCGTCGTCGTCGCGTCGCCGGAGAATTTATACAACGGCTTTAGTCGTCGAGTAAAGCCGGTAATCTAATTGACAATAATCTAAGCTTAAAAATCTGTAAATTTTATTTCAAAATAGCAATCTATTCTAATATTGTAAAACAAAAATGCAATTTGTATTTCCGTTTTATGCTAATCTCAAATAGTATTAAAAGAACTTGGAATAAGTAACTTTGAAAAAAAAAAAAATATTAAAAATATTTATTCAGGCGCCAAAAGAAAAAAATATTAAAAATATTTATTCAGGTGCCAAAAGAAAAAAAAAAAAAAAAAAAAAAAAAGAAAAAAAAAGAAAAAAAAGAAAAGCTGGAGTCCTAATTTCTATAATAGTAGCTACACCTGCTATATTACGTAACTGGGCAACAATATCCAATGAGTTTTCGCTAGAAAAAATACTGGTAACCCTTTGTCGTCAAGAAAAAATAATCATAAAAGCAAATGTGATTTCAAAAAATTATTGATTCTGATAAATGTGTTCCTTTTTACTTTGTTTGTGTGCGGATAAAAAAACTGCTATATTTTTACCGGTTTATAAAATATGAAACCAAAGCGATATAAAGTTCAATGTTGTAATTGTAAAGCAGTATTTAATAATGACTATAAATCTCAGCATGAAAAAAACAATCATAATGGGAATAGAGTTTCTGTGCAGGAAATTGGAGCCCCTAAAAATCCATTCGATGCTTCAGTACGTAAAAGGAAAAAAGTGGACGATGTGAAATCGGAACAAATATATGGATATGACAGCAGTCCGTCAAATGAAGAAATAATCAGCATAAGTTGTAATACTGATGTGTTGAACTTAAATAAAAAGTCTGAAGAAATAAAAGATTTTTCTTTTCCTATAAACAACACCGAGAGCGAAGATCAACTTCTTCAACAGTGTAATTTGGATTTTTCAAAAGAAAGTGAATTTCTACATGAGGCTACGAATTCCAAAACTCAAAACCAATCTGAAATGGATAATGAATTTCAAAACGAGACTGCAAGCTTCACAAATGAAAACCAAACTAAAGAAGAAAATGAAAATAAGTCGGACTGGGTGTCTTTTATGAGAAAATTTTCTTTTATTCTCGAAAAATTAACTGAGAGCAAAACTATTTTTTCTCAATATAATGAATCTGACATAATTAACGAGAAATTGGCAATAACTGAGATTGTTAACTTTATCTCTTCAATTAAAGAAACCTGTGATATAGTTCTTGAAGAGGGGTGCAGAGTATTGAATAAACTGAATAATGAGTTAGAATTTTCAATTGAAGACAGTGGAAGTGCCTCTGAAATAGTAAATCATGATCCTGGTCTACGTCCAGATACTTTAAATGAAAATCAGAAAAATTGTTTAATTCAGTTAGGTCCACATCAACCTAAATTATCATCTTTTCCTTCTGATGGAAAAAACCGGTTTAATCTCCACTGGTATACAGAATTTGAATATTTAGAGTACAGTACAGCAAAGCATGCTGCTTTTTGCTTTCTATGTTGTCTTTTTCCTGTTGGTATAGGTCGTGAAAAAAGAGAAGATGCTTGGACTTCAACCGGAGTAAAAGTATGGGGTAAAATGAAAAGTTGCGGAAAAGATAAATTAGGGAAGCTCCAACAACATTTCTCATCTCAAGCTCATAAGTCTGCTCTATATGATTTTTGTAATTTTCTTGTAAAGAAAAAACATATTGATGTCTTAATTGACAAATCAAAAAGACAAGTTTTAATTCAGGAAGAAAAAGTTCGAATGCACAACAGAGAAGTTATAAAAATTTTAATGGATACTTGTAAAACATTCGGAAAGCAAGGATTAGCATTTCGAGAGTCAAACACCGATGATATTAATAAAGGAAATTTTTGCGAAGTGATACAGCTTATCTCAAGGCACAATACTACAATGAAATGTTGGTTTGAAGATAAAAAATTGAGACCATATCATGTTACATATATGAGTCCAGAATCTCAAAATGAAATGATAAATTTAATAGCATCTGAAATTCGTCAGGTAATCACTTCTGAAATAAAAAATAGTTTATGTTTTGCAGTTTTGGCCGACACAACTCCAGATCTGTCACACAAAGATATAATGTCTATTGTTATCCGAAGTGTAAGTAATGAAGGTGAAATTAGGGAAAGATTGGTCAAAACAATTGAATGTAGTGACAAAACTGGAAAGGGAATGGCAGATTTAATTTTACAGTGCTTAAATGAAATAGAAATTGATTATTCGAAGCTTGCATTCCAGTCTTATGATTTTGCTCAAAATATGTCCGGGAGGTTCAATGGTGTACAAAAACATATATCTGAGATTGTCGGTCACAGTGTTCCTTACATACCTTGTCAAGATCACCGCACTAATATTGCTCTAGAACATGCTTGCAACGTTAGCATATTAATTCAAGATTTGTTTAACATCCTTGAAGAGCTCTATGTCTTTTTCACATCAAGTACAAAAAGATTTAAGCATTATCAGTCAAGTGTAGAGAACATTGATAAAGTAATTCAACTTAAAAATCTATCAAAAACCAGATGGACCGCAAGAGCTGAATCGGTCAAAGCCTTAACTCAATCGTTTGAAATGGTAATAGAACTATTAGAAAATATTTTCAATGAAAAGACTTTTGATTCCTCTACTAGAACAAAAGCATTTGGAATTTATAAAAAAATGAAAACTTTTGATTTTATTGCATCATTTTTTTTCATGAAAAACATCTTAAGCAAAATAAAAATTTTAACTGAAATTCTGGAGACACCTGATTTTAACGTCATTGACTGCATTCATTGCGATAATAAAAAGTACTGTCCAAAGCTTACAAGCAATTAGTGATGATTCCACTGGAATGAATAATCTTATAAAAAGTTCAATTGTATTCGCTGAAAAAATGGGGATAGATGTTGAATCAGACTTCCGAAAACACCATAGAAAAAGGGTTCCACCTAAAAAAATTGATGAAAACAATAGAACAGCAATGGACATAGATTTAAATACTTTTTACAGGAAAGAATTCAAAGAAGTTTTGGACACATTAATAATGGGTTTCAATGACAATGTTTTATATATCAAAGATACTATTGAACCGATACATTCGATTTTTAAGCTACCATTCACCAAAGCAAATTTGAGCATAAGTAATCTAGAAAAAGTTATTAACATGTTTCCTCCTGGATCTGATAAACCTGACATACACGACTTGCAGAGTCAAATGGAAATACTTTTTGACTTGTGTTCAAACAATAATGTTGACTCTCTTAACGGACTTTTCGTTCATGCCAAAAAATTCAAAAATTATTTAGGTCAAGCCTTCAAACTGTGCATTTTAACATTCACAGCAGCTTATGGTGTTGCGTCAAATGAAAGGACATTTAGTCAGCTAAAAATTATAAAAAATGAATTACGAACTACCATGAGCGATGACAGACTGGATAGCTTAATGCTTTTGAAATGTGAAAATAAAATAGCGGACTTACTTAAACTGGACGATGTGATCATTAGGTGGGCTTCTTTGAAGAACAGAAGGATCAGTGTTAAATGAAAAAAATTACAATGTAAGTGTTCATTAGCAATCGTTACAATTTTTCTTTATGTAACATTTTTTGTTTCATATTTCATATATTTATATAATTTTTTTTGAATGTATGCAATGTCTCTAACTTTGAATCTTACATTTATTGCATTATTTGAAATTGTTTCTTTAACCTTTGTGGTAAAAGTATAATCTTTATCTCTTTTTCTTCTGATCTTTATTTTCATGCTGAAAAAATAGCAATAAATCTAGTTTTTTTTTTTTTTTTTGGAAAAGAAATTATTTTTAATGCATAAGTATTGTTATCATTATAAGCACATTGCATTGTATAATTTTAATTGGAAATTAGAACAATATTTTTCAAGTTGGGAAATTTTTAAATTCTCCCCCCCCCCCCCAAAAAAAAATATCTGTAGCTACGCCTCTGCTTCAGGAAATCTTTAACAAAACTTCGTTATTTAGGTAAATAAGGATATAAAGCCAAATATAGCCAAATATGTATTCCAGTACTAATGAACAGCCCTGTATTTGATCTGTAAGCTAATATACATACTATATAATAAGAAAATTTAGTTAAGCCAAACTTCCCTCCCCCCCAAAAAATGCCTAGTAGCTTGAAATTTTTCTTTCAGCAATTTATACTAATAGATGGAAACATACTTGAATACTTTGCTCAGCCTTGTAGTTTGCCTGGTACCTTTGTTAAACATCAGTGTTAAGATAAAATTTATTTTAAACTAAAACATTTTTAAAACAACTGAAATCACTTTCTCCTAAATTATCATTCATAACCTCTATGTACCCAATTCTTTGCGTAGCCCTGTATATCATTTTATCTATATTCTGCAACCATTTCTTAGTAAATTTAATGCAGTTTAGCGTAAAAATGCATAGTTTATTTAAGAATCACCTTTTAGTAATTTATGCTCATATTCAGTAACGCTGGCGAGCTCTTTTGGGTAGCCCTGTATATTAATTATAGCATTTATACACACCATATAATATGCATAAATTTAGTGAAACTTATACGCGCATATAATAATTAAAATTCATTTCAGCCATTCATTAGCTATCATCGGATACATATATAGTACTTCGGAAAGAATGTACTATTTGAAATCTTTTGTGTGTCCCTGTAAATACTATGTACTTTATATTAGGGAAGGCAGTATCGTAAAATTCATTCTAAGCCTCATTGACATACATCAATTTATTATACATGAAACAGTTTAATATATTTAAAATATGTCACACACAATTCCCTTTTTTACAATTATCTAATGGAATTCTTTTGTGTTGCCCTGTAAATGAATAATAGCTACATTTTCACCTCATATTTTATAGAATGCATATTTTCATGCACCCATTTTAAAGCATATAAATTTTTATATGTTTGATAGTGTATAACATCTTTAAAATTCCTTTGAAACGATTTTTTCCCATAGACCGTAATGTAATGGGAAACTTTTGTTTCTCCCTGTAGATAAAATAATCATGGTAAAAACTTCATTTTCAATAGGGTTCGTGCTAGGGTAAACGTCAATAACGTCCTAAAATTTCATGGCAGTCCGAGTATATTTACGTGAGTTAGAGCGCGGACAGACAAACCGAATGCATAAGCATTTTCAACTTTGTTGGAAAGTGCTAAAAAGCCACTTATAGCCAATCTCTTATTTCACGCTCCCATTCCCCTCACCCCTCTCTCCACTTATATCTTTACTATTGCGTTTCTTGTCGGTGTGGGTGAACTTCGCACGCAGCGCAGAGTATCGCAGATGTCCAATATATTTGTTTATGTTTGGACTTGAAGTTTGTGGAATGTTATAACTCACGAAGTCATTGAACTTTTCTACTATGGTTTTAAACGAAATGCTCAACGCTCCTTCAGATGATTCGAAAATAGAGTCATTAGAGCTTGGCTATTGATATATAAGATATTATTGTATATATAAAATAATTATTATATATGAAATTATTATAAGACATATATAAATAGTATAATACATATAACATAAGTGATATTATATATATAGTAAATATTATATCCATAAAAAAAATAGTGATTCACTAAATTTCAAAGTTCTATTTCTTTAAATTCGAAATTTTTTAACTTTCAACTGAAAACCAATCGATTTGGTTTAGTTAAACTAAACAAATTAAAAGAATAGCCATTATTATTACAGATTGTATTAGTATTATACATTTTTAAAAAATCCCTGTCGGCTGGGCCTATAGGCGGAGGTAGATTTCGAAGAGTGCTCATTTCAACAAAATATATATATATATATATATATGATTAGAGATAAACCCAGTTTGTTTGAATACATCCTTAATTCTTTAATCATGATTGCTTCGGAAAGTTTTGTGCGAAATACTTACTTTGACAGCATTTTTAAATATATATTCTATCTTTATCAAAAAACTGGCCAATGTCAAACAAACTGGCCAGTCCTAAATAAGAGGATCTGTAAATTGGATGCGTTTGAGAGCGAAATCGGATTTTAAAACGAGTCATAAAAAACGCAATTTGCTATGTGAAAACTTCCTTAAATTTTCAAATCACGAAGACTTCGGGAAATTCTGTTCAAAATACCCTTTTTGGTAGCCTTTTTCAAAATATATTCTGTCTGTATCAAAAAACCGTTCAATGCATCACATTGTATAGTTCCTAAAAGAGGATCTGTAAATTGGATGCTTTTGAGAGCAAAAATGGATTTAAAAACGAGTCAGAAAAAAACGCAATTTCTTATTTGAACACTTCCTTAAATTTTCAGTCACGATGATTTCTGAAAATTCTGTTCAAAATACATTTTTGGTAACCTTTTTTGAAATATATCCCGTCTTTATCAAAAACTGACCAATGCATCACATTATACAGTCCCTAAATAAGAGGATCTGTAAATTGGATGCGTTTGAGAACAAAAATGGATTTAAAAACGAGTCAGAAAAAAACGCAATTTCTTATTTGAATACTTTCTTCAATTTTCAGTCCCTTTGACTTTCGGAATTCTGTTCAAAATACCCTTTTTGGTAGCCTTTTTTGAAATATATTCTGTCTTTATCAGAAAATTGACAATGCGTCACCTTATACAGTTTCTAAATAAGAGGATCTACCATTTGGATGCGTTTAAAATCAAAAATGAATTTAAAAAAATCCCTTTCGGCATGGCCTATAGGCGGAGGTAGATTTCGAAACGTTTTCATCTCAACAACAACAAAAAAAAAAAAAAAAAAAAAAAAAAAAAAAAAAAATGATTTAGAGATAAACCCAGTTTAACTACTTTATTCAGCCGCTTTAAAAAAATTTTTAATTTCATTTTTCTATAAGAACTGGTTTTATCAAAATCATCTTAAACGAAATTCTACTCAAATGCCCATTTTGGCAACATATTTTGAATTACATTCTTACTTTATTTAACAAATTGACCAATATGCTCAATAGTTCCTAAATAACAAAAAACTGTTAATTAAATTCGTTTGACAGCAAAACTGAATTTAAAAATGAGTCATAAAATAACCAATTTATTATTTTAATGCATCCACAATTCTTTAATCAAGATCGCTTTGAGAAACTTTGTGCGAAGTGCCCACTTTGACAGATTTTTTTAAATATATATTTAGCCTTTATCAAAAATCTGACCAATACGGCACATTACACAGTTCCTAAGTAACAAATAACTGTCAATTGAATGCGTTTGAGAGCAAAATTGAATTTAAAAATGAGTCATAAAATAAACAATTTGTTATTTAAATACAACCTCAATTCTTTTATCATGATCGCTTTGGGAAATTTTTTTGCGAAGTGGTTACTTTGACAGCTTTTAAAAAATATATATTCACCCCTTTATCAAAAAATCGACAAATAAGCACATTACATAGTTCCTAAGTAACAAAAAACTGTCAATTGAATGCGTTTCAGAGCAAAATTGAATTTAAAAATGAGTCATAAAATAACCAAGTTGTTATTTGAATACCCACAGTTCATTAATCATGATCGCTTTGGGAAATTTTGTGCGAAGTGGCCATTTTGGCAGCCTTTTTTGAAACATATTCTGCCTTTATCAAAAAACTGGCCACTCCGTCACATTATACAGTTTCTAAATAAGAGAACCTGTAAATTGGATGCGTTTGAGAACAAAAAAAGATTTAAAAATGACTCGGTAAAAACGCAATTTCTTAAATTTCCTCAAATTTCAATCACAATAACTTCGTGAAATTCTGTTCAAAATACGCTTTTCGGCAGCCTTTTTAAAAATATATTCTGCCTTTATCAAAAAACTGGCCAATACGACAAGTTATATAGTTCCTAAATAATAGGACCTGTAAATTGGATGGGTTTGAGAACAAAAATGAATTTAAAAATGACTCAGAATAAACGCAATTTGTTATACTTAATCAATTTTTTAATGACAACTTCGGAAAATTTGTTCAAAATACCTTTTTTGACAGCCTTTTTAAAAATATATTCTGCCTTTATCAAAAAATTGGCCAATACGTCGCATTATATAGTTCCTAAATAAGAAGATTTCTCATTTGGATGCGTTTAAAATCAAAAATGAATTTTAAAATGAGTCAGAATATAAGCAGTTTGGATTTGAGGTTTTTTCTCCAACTCCTATTTTTGTTTAATTTATTTTTGCTATAAGAATTGGTTCTATGAAAAGCTTGTCAATATAAAAGTTGTAGATATTATTGTGAAGATGTAAAATAAATTTAATTAGATTTGATTGCTTAAGAATTGAGTAAGTTATGGGTTTTTTTCTTTTTCCTCCCCCCTTTTTCTTTTCGTTTTTAATTTTTTTCATCGGTAAAAATTGGTCCTATCAAAAACTTGTAAATGCAAAAGTTTTAGATAATGTTGAGTACATTTATATAAAATTTAGTTTGATTTGATATCTTGAGAATTGACGAAGTTATGAATTATTTTCTTCCAAAAACCATGTTTTTTTCGCCCCTTGAGCCTATTTTTAACTTTATCAAAAATCTGTTATGCATAAACTTTTTGCCCATTTTTTAGAAGTAATATAGACTTTAAACTGATTCGATATCTATTTTAATTAAGAAATTATCGCGTTTTTTCTGTTTTCACAAAAACCCTCCTAACTTCCATCCCCTTGGTCCGATTTTGCCCATTAACGAACTCGACCGAGATTTTATGCCTCTTGATTTTATGTAAAAGTTTGAAGAAGATCTGAGCATAATTATGGAAGTTATCGTGTCTAGAAGAGATAGATAGACTTTTTTTACTGATGGTAGTTTTGGGGTCTAGGAGTCATGATTCGTGTAGATCCGCAAAAATTTTTCAGAAATTCCAACATGGGAGAGAATGCAATAGGTAGTATTTCATACGAAATCTACCTAAAATGAGTCAGAATATAAGCAGTTTGGATTTGAGGTTTTTTCTCCAACTCCTATTTTTGTTTAATTTCTTTTTGCTATACGAATTGGTCCTATGAAAAACTTGTCAATATAAAAGTTGTAGATATTTTTGAGTAGATGTAAAGACGGAGTTGTGGATTTTTCTCTTTTTTTTCAGCGCCCTTTTTCTTTTCGTTTTTAATTTTTTTCATCGGTAAAAGTTGGTCCTATCAAAAACTTGTAAATACAAAAGTTTTAGATAACTTTAAGAACATTTATAAAAAATTTATTTGGACTTGATATCTTGAAAATTGACGAAGTTATGAATTTTTTTCACTCAAAATCCCTGTTTTTTTCGCCCCTTGAACCCACTTCTAAATTTATCAAAAATCTGTCATGTATATACTTTTGGCCCATTTTTAAGAAGTAATATAAACTTTAAACCGATTCGATATCTACTTTAATTAAGAAGTTATGGCGTTCTTTCGGTTTTCACAAAAACGCCCCCTATTCCGATCCCCTAGGTCCGATTTTGCCCATTAACGAACTTAGCCAAGATTTTATCCCCTTTGATTTTATGTACTAGTTTGGTGGAGATTGGTGAAGAATTATAGAAGTTATCATGTCCATAAAAAAGTAAGATATACAGGGTGTTTCGCTACCAGACCGACAAACTTTGAGGGATGATAGTAGACATGAAAACAAACATTATTAAATAGGGAACCATGGGGCGCAAACGTCTTCTGTAGGAACTAGCGGCCATTAAAGTTTGAGGTCCAAAATTTCAAATGATGATAAAAAACGGAAAAAAGGGTCGATTCGTTTGCGGTTTTCACTAAAACATTCTTTATATCACGTTTTTCTTAGAAAAAAATTTCAAAGGTTATGTTCAAAAATTGTCGATAGAGGGCGCTTTAGACTTTAGAGTAACGAACAGTTACTTTTTACCGCTATTTTGTGTATGGGGTTGAAATTATTCTAAAGTTTAGACTTTAACTTAAATTTTAAGCCCAAAATCGGAAACATTGGGATCGGGTAACTAGCAAATATTAAACTGTGAACAGAAGGGGAAATTTTAAACGCTCATAAATATTGGACAAACAAATCGATTTTGTTGCAGTTTGCGTGTAAGTCATTAACTTGGTAATTATTTTATTCAAAATGATGTACAGCTTTGGTGCCCTCATTTTTTGATAGAGGGCGCTTCCGACACATCTCTGACATTTCAAAGCCATTACTCCTGGGTGTTTTACTACCAGACCATCATACTTCCAGAAAGTGTAAGGGATACAAAGATGACTTGGAATCGCATAGAAACGTAACGTTGGAAATGATTTTTTGCAAGTTACGGTTAAAGGAAGCAGAGAAAAAAGTAACAGAAACAGAGAGACACGTTAGTGCGAGAAGAGCGACACGTTAATGTCACAGAAACCAGTTTATTTAAAGGTTTACTAGAAAAGGTGTTTGAAATTACGACCAGAAGTAGTCCGGCAAGTTTGACAGCGACGGTAGAAGGCGCTAAACGGTAATGCGCCTGCGCAAAGATCACTTTGAAGTGATCATTCGCGAACCGGTTCCAGAGGTAGTAGAATGAAGTATTTGAACGATGAACAGCACGATAGGGCTCCTCCACATTTTATCAATGACGTTTACCGACAGTTTAAAGTAACATATGGACAGTGGTGGATAGGTCGTGGTAGCCCGGTGCACTGGCCTGCCTGATCGCCGGATCTATCATGTATGGACTTCTTTTGCTGGGGTCAAATAGAAAATTGGGTATATGGGACTGCCGTACCATCAGTTGAAGACCTCGCAGCTGGTATTTCTGTAACTGCTAGAAAACTATCAGAGAGGCCAAAAAACTTTCAAAGCGTGAGGAATTCCACGTGACGCCGCTGTCAAGCATACCGGACTACTTATGGTTGTAATTTTGAACACCTTTTCTCGTAAAACCTTTTAATAAACTGTTTTCTGTCACATTAACGTGTCGTTCTTTCTCTGCTGTTTCTGTTACTTTTTTCTCTGCTTCCTTTAACCGTAACTTGCAAAAAATGCATTTCCAACGTTACATTCCTATGTGATTCCAAGTTGTCTTTGTATCCCTAACACTTGTTCGAAGTATGATGGTCTGGTTGTAAAACACGCAGGAGTAATGCCACTGAAATGTCAGAGATGTGTCGGAAGCGCCCTCTATCAAAATATGAGGGCACCAAAGATGTACATCATTTTGAATAAAATAATTACCAAGGGAATGACTTACACGCAAACTGCAACAAAATCGATTTGTTTGTCCAATATTTATGAGCGTTTAAAATTTCCCCCTCTGTTCACAGTTTAATTTTCGCTAAATACCTAATCCCAATGTTTCCGATTTTGAACTTAAAATTTAAGTTAAAGTCTAAACTTTAGAATAATTTCAACCCTATACACAAAATAGCGGTAAAAAGTAACTGTTCGTTACTCTAAAGTCTAAAGCGCCCTCTATCGACAATTTTTGAACATAACCTTTGAAATTTTTTTCTAAGAAAAACGTGATATAAAGAATGTTTTACTGAAAACCGCAAACGAATCGACCCTTTTTTCCGTTTTTTATCCTCGTTTGAAATTTTGGACCTCAAACTTTAATGGCCGCTAGCTCCTACAGAAGACGTTTGCGCCCCATGGTTCCCTATTTAATAATGTTTGTTTTCATGTCTACTATCATCCCTGAAAGTTTGTCGGTCTGGTAGCGAAACACCCTGTATAGATAGATAGATAGATAGATAGATAGATAGATAAACTGGTGCGATTGCAATAGGTAGTATTTCTTACGAAATCTACCTAAATTCCTCTTTTTTTGTGGGCGATGTTTGACGATTGAATTAAACACATATGTTTTAAGCCTGTTATAGATAGCTTCAAATTTATTGTTTGAGAATTTGACTTTTTTTTTATTTGGAATTCTAAACTTTTTATTTTCAAAACTATTGAAATAGATTAAAAATTTTATTAAATTCAAACTTAAAAAAAAAAAAAAACTTTGCGTAATTTTTTAAAAAAAGGAAGAAAAGAAATAAATAAATGTTCTAGTTGAAAAAGAATGATAATATACAATGAAAATACATAAACCTTAGACAGATTTCCGGCTTAGACAGAAAATCTTTATAGACATCCCGTTCATAAAGTATAAACATTTATTTGGCTAAAAGTTAAAACTAATGTATTTTTAATTTTTTTTAAATTAAATAGATATGAAATCTTTACATATTTTTATATATTTGTAGTAAAAAATAATTTACATTCAAATTGATAGTACACATACATACTAGTATCAATCAAAATTACAGGTTTTAATGAAAGTAAAATTATATTTACCTTATAAATGCCTTAAAATTATGTTGTCTTAAACTTATTTAGAAAAAAATCGAATAATTTTTTTGTCTATTTTGTTTTTTTATTGGCTACTTTTTCCGTAGCACATTGTACTTCAGTTAACATTGGTATCATTTCATAATTGTTTCGCTCTTTGTAAAAAGTCTGTAAAATTCTGTAAATTTGACACAGCAATGTTTTTGGAAACATCTTGGTTTCCGTGATTTTCCAATTTTTTAATGGCTTTTCCGTTTTTCTTTTCATATTGCAGCAAAGATGCAAAGTCAGGCGTTGTTTAGAGTGTTTTCCACCAAAAAACATGCTATTGCTTTTTCAGTCAGAGTTTTCGTAGGCATTTCTTGAAAAAATTGTTCAGTTTCATCGCAATTAAAAATAATTCTTTGAGCATTACCATCTATTAGTGTAGAAATTCTGTCCATCCATTTTTCAACATCAAAATCCGGAATATCTTTTGATGCGTCACATATTTGTTTCAATGACAGATTATGTCGAGCTCTGAAGCTTATCAACCAGCCATTTGATGCTTTAAAATCTTTTTCCCAATTTCTTCAGCGATTTCTTTTACTTTTTCAAGAAATAAAATTCCTGATATGGGAAAGTTTTTTTCTCTGGCACTGGAAAACCATGTTAGTTGATCAATGTCTTTGTTTTCAACTTGCCTTTTACGTGTGAGGGTTTTCAAATTGTTTACGAAGTTCATCTTTCTTTTTGATATCGTCATAGATTTAATTCTTTTCGCATTTAAATTTTCACATAAGCTTTTAACTGGGATATTTTGTTATTTGAGTTTAATAATATCAATTTTGTCTGTTTTTGATTTATTATCCATTTAGGAATAATGACTTAAATTATACTACAAATCTCCTCTTTATAATCTGCGAGTTTCTACGGACAACGGTAACACTTTCTGATTTAAACACAAACTAAAATTATTTACATTTTCGTAAACTGCATTCTCTTCATATATTGAAGTAACTTGTAGATATTTTTGGAAGTTGTGGCAATATTTTTTTTGTCTGAAATTCTAGGAAGAAATCAACCCTCGTTCTATTATAGGACAAATAAAAACTAGAAGCCGCCCAGGAGCAAAACTATTTCGGAAGACCATGAAAGAGTGCTGAAATTTTCCATAAGGTGTCAATGTTGTAAACCTCCCCTTTTACGCAGACTCTCTTACCTTATTGTAACCTAAGAATGAAGTTATCAAAAATTCCGTGACACATTGTTCAACAATTCCCAGTCATATATCTACTTATAATAAAATGCGTCCGAAGAAATGTGTAGAACGGTTCCAGGTTGTGCCACTCCTATCTGGATTCAACCGTTGCTAGACGCCACGTTAGGCTTAATTGAAAACAGATGCTAAAATGATGCTTTTAAAATTTCTTCCACTTGTAATAATGTTTTTTCAGCATATTTTCATATAAAACATGCATATCAAACCCAATTATAATACATAAAGATAACAGTGAAAGTGGAAAAGTTTTTTATTATCTGAGTACGATTGTATTTTATTTATCACTCTAGCACCGTCTCTCACAACTTTAGTGCTGCCATCTATGAACTATTTTAGAAGCCTTTTTGGGAATAAAAGATAAATTTAGTTTTAGATGAATTTAAATTTAGTTTTATTATTATTATTTTTTAAATGCTAGCATTTATCTGGTTAATTTTTTTAAATTTTGTTTTCTATTTAAATAAATAAGCTCTTTTTAGGTGCGTTCGTAATTATGTAAATACGTAGCACCTATAGTGGTCGTTCAGTCCGTCCGTCCGTCTGTCCGGCCGCATATAACAACGCAAAAACTACCCAACCGAATCATTTGAAATTTAAAATACATAATTATTACATAATTTTGTCGAGTCATTTCAAATTTTGTGAAAATCGGATGCATAGATCAATTACAGGGACAATCAAAAGTATTCCATTACATTACTGTCAATGGGGAAAAAAGTTTCAAATGCATTTTAAGCGTTTGAAATTTCAAATACATAATTATTACATAATTTTGTTGAGTTGTTTCAAATTTTTAGATAATCGGGTGCATAGATCAATTACAGGGGCAATCAAAAGTATTCCGTTACATTATGGTCAATGGGGAAAAAGTTCCAAATATATTTTATACGTTTGAAATTTAAAATACATAATTATTACATAATTTTGTCGAGCTATTTCAAATTTTATGAAAATCGTATGCATAGATCAATTACAGGGGCAATCAAAAGTATTCCATTACATTATGGTCAATGGGGGAAAATGTTTCAAATGCATTTTAATGGTGTTACACTCATTCGAACTTAATAAAATTTATATGCAACTATAAAGTACATATTATAATGTACATTTTACATAATTTGTGGCATAAAGAACATTTTTTATTGATTTACAAGGTCACACAAAAGTATTCCATTACATAATAATACAGGGAGAACATTGTTTGATGAGCGTTTTAATTGTAATTAACTATTTACAATTTTATGAGCTTGATATATGAGAGTAATATTTTTAAAACTTTGTTATCGTACGAACGCACCTCATTTGCTACGCTTCACGTGCAATTTCCAACTTGTTTTTCTTCAAGTTGTTATGAATATATAAGATATCCTCATGACTGCATTAGTATAACTGAAAATTATTTTTTCACATGGTCTTAAATTAAAACTTTATCTGCTTTGATGCAATGCATGCAAATAAATCAAAATTGCTCTTAAATTAAAATTTGATGATTTTTATTTAGTTTATGATATTATGTATTCCTTACATTTAAATGGCATTTGACAAAAAATACAAATTTCGTTTACAATGTAAGCAAATTTCGAATGGATATAATCTAAGCTTTAAAAACTGGTAGATTTAATTTAAAATTTTACAAAAGAAACAATAAAAATAATTTTGATTTACATAACTTACGGATTGAATTGTTAAAGTTGCAAGCTGAAGTTTTTAAAAATTGATTTTGATTTAAATCAATGCCTCCTACTATAGAAAATAGCAGTATTTTCTATAAGAAACTACGATTTTTTTTAAAAGTTGTTTTGTGTATATTAACTGCGTATAGACGGCACCAAATCTAAATTTAAAAAGAAAATTCAAAGCTTCATAATGATGCCTAAAAGCATCGAACTAAGAATCTATCATATACCCACGATTAAAATCGTTGCCGAATCATAATAAAGAATGTATTTTAAAATTTTAAAAACTTCAATATTTAATTTAAATGTTTTGTGAAATCTTCAGAAATTGAGTTTTATTTTCCCAATTATTATCATTATTGTAATAAATACTGTTCTTTGTTTTGAAATTAAAATTTGTTCAAAAACTAAATATCAAGTAAAAAAAAAGAAATCATTTGTATTTGTAGAAATTTATTGCTATTTTTAAAATGTGCTTTTTTACAATACAAACTCTTCAAAAATAAAGTCTGCATTTTGTTTGTTTGTATGAATATTAAAAAGATGAAATGCAAGTGAAATTCCGTCATTTTTGACGGGGTTATATACTAGTCTATATTATAAAGGCCAAATGTATCTGTGCGTAACGCATACGTCATTTTGCGCATGGCAACACTTTCAAATTTTAATGAATTTCGGTATTGCAATTTTTGTTACTAAAAGTTTTTAAAGTTCTTAGTGTTGCACATTTTCAATTTTTACACCATCGTGTAGGCAAAAAATGTACTTTTAAATGAAATTTGTTTGAAAGCTATATCTTAATTTGTTTTTGAAATATTAGTTTTTTTGTAGCTTTTAATACATCTTTTCTAAAGTGGCAACAGGAGTACTCCATTTCTATTTAAAGCAAAGGAAACAATAGGTGCTACGTATTTACATAATTACGAACGCACCTAAAAATTAAGTGCTGTGTCTTTATGTTGCCAGTTTCTCATTAAAAGCGAAAAAATAGAAATTTAAATATCTTCTGTTATGAAGCCCGGTGAATTTTGACTTCATTTACAAAATGTATTTACACGTAAAAGAATAACAGTTTAATATCTATTTCATCTAATAGCATTGAGACTTCAAGTTTTGAATCAAAATTATCAAATTAAAATGCCATTTTTTTAAACGTGAATACAGATGTGAAATGTACATTTGTAAATTTTGATATGGTGAAAATGATGCCGGGTTTAGATTTCACGGGAAAAGAAATTCGATGATTGAGTCAAAGTTGAATAAATTTTGCTTTTTATCATTTTGGAATACTAGCATAAGAACCTTAATCGCTAACTTTATCATAATAACATATCTTTATTATTTTTTACTGCTTACATATACGATTAAAGTTTAATTTTAACAATTTCTACAATTGCGTTTTATAGAAATAGTATTTTGTTAATTTGACGATAAATATCGTTTGTTTAAGAGTTAGACGTACCAATATAAAATGCACTTTTTACTATAACTAATTTTGTAGGTTTATTATAAGTTAATGAAACAGTTCCTTCTTAAACATTTTCTTTCGTCTAAATTTGACGGGTTCTACCTTGTAATTATAAAATCATTCCCAAACTACTGTCAGCTATCAGTGACGCCCTTTCTTAACCGCTGGGAATGCGACTGGACAGTACATTTCATTATCAAAAGAAAAGATTTCTTTCCATTTATATTTCGCAGGAAAATTTTCTTCCGTCTTAAACAGTAAATTTGCTGCTTGGGATCTAAAATGAATCTCCGGTTCCGCGTTACACAGATTCTTTCCGTTTTAGGCAGATTGTTCGGAAATCTCTATGTTTAAAAATGTGGGACTCTGAAATGTTTCCGGCTTATGTAGATTCTGGCTTAGACAGATTTCACTGTATCGGTGAAAATATACATTGTATCACTATATTAAAATAATTCTTCGTCTTCGATACGTCTTATGTATTTTTAATTTCAAATGATTCAGTTGGGTAGTTTTTGCGTTGTTATATGCGGACGGACGGACATAGCGACAACTATAGATGCTACATATTTACATAATTACGAACGCACCTAAAAAGGAATGCTGCATGGCTCTAAAATTTTTATTACATTACGGATGTTACTGTACTTTGAATTCATTCTACAGAATTTTAATGTAATGAGGAATACACGAAAGGCTTGGAAGAGCAGTTAAAACGTATTTTTTTAAATATAGGTATACAAATATAATTTTATATAAAAAAATATATTATTAAATGAATAATATATTTACCGCATTAATAAAATCAGTGAGGTTTCTAATAGTGGAAAATAAGATGTAATATGTACCCGACCCTTGTGGAAAAGATGAATTATTCATTAAACAAAACTAGGTTTTGTTTGTCATCAATGAAAGGATTTGTCTAAAATTATGTAACTTTTGTACTAATTAACTCTCATCGAATAGTGTCTACAATTTCTTATAGGATCATTCTTTCAATGCAATTTAAAATTTTATTAGTATCAAAATGGAAGCTTTTACAAATTCACCTTTCGCTTTTCTTACATAAATATCTTTTCAGTTTTAACATGTAACAGAGAATGCTTTCAATTAAAAACCTGTATTAAACATTACACATAAGTACACAAATATTATATATTAATGCCAAAAATAAGCAAGTAAATGGATAAATTATCTTTTAGAAACAGTATTGAATTCAGACACTTTTCTTCGGGAAGAGCGCAGGTTATAGAGTTCCGGTTCTCGGGGTCATTTTTTGACCATTGAAAATACAAAATCTCAAATTTTCCAGGGGAAATCTCATTGATCCGGGGGGGGGGGGCTGGTAAGTCCGGGCCACCTCTTCTATTCAACACTATTTGAAAATGCAAAGTCGAATTCGCGAAAGTTCCGAATATTTCGTTGCACTTACTTTATGTTCTTTATAAAGATCAGTAGATGGCAGCACCACAAATGACAGTACGTTTTTCAAATTATCATTTGCTAAATTTACTACCTAATGTTTTTCTAAACTTATTTATTATTTGTGACTTTTACTATCAGGCTATGTGGCTTAGGCTAAATCCTAATTATTACTATGAAAAAAATAAAATAAAATAAAAAAATAATAATAATTCCTGAATTATATTTTACAAAAATATTTTTTTAAGCAACATGTTCTACTATATAACATGCATACTGAAATGCTGTTTTACTTTTTAAAATTTTCCTTCAATTTTGTTTAAATTTATAAGCCCACAAATTTTAAATCTTGTTTGGATTTTCTTGAAAAACATTATAGTCTTTTCTTAAAAATAATAATTGCGATACATTATGCGAAAACCTCGATTAAAGGGGATCCTTAGTTTTTATTTATTTATTTATTCTGAAATTTAGTATTTAACTCGAAAATTTTCAGAAAAAAATACACAATAGTTATGTATTATTTTTTTTCAATTTTAAATGTAAATGAATTTTAAACGACACAAATTGACACAAATGTGTTTAAAGAAATTCGTTTTGTATTTCAAGTACTAGACAAATATTTGTACAAATAGTTGAACTCTTTTTTTTAATAATATAATTTTTGGGAAATTATGTTGTGATATACCTAGTAGGTGATTGAAATATATAAAAATCAGTATACTTGAAAAGTTTTGACAGAGCATTTAGAGTGGGAAAAAAAAGATCGATTTAGAGTGTTTGCAATTGTTTGTTTATTTTTTATTTAAATACTAAATTGTTAAATCGGAGCAATTAAAAAATAATGCGTTTTCAAATGTAAAAACGATTTTTCGTGTAGATAAGTTGTAAACTTGCTATTAAACATACATTGAAACATTATACTTTAATTATATTTCAGAAAGAATAATCATTAAACCGTTAACGCTTAACTTTTTTACACTTCTTTTAATTCTTAAACATCAGTTTTTCATGTAGTAATTTTGAATTATTTAATCGCTCAAAGTTTGAGATCAATGAGAAAATTTCCGCAAATATATACTCGTATTGAAATTTAAAAGTTTTTATCGGTTGTAGATGATCTATAAATAGATCGCTGGGCGATAACAAGTTAAAAGCATTATTGATATTAGGGTAGCAATATTGATGTTATGAATAAAGCTCCAGTCATATTTCTGTTCCTTCGATTTATACAGTGGTCGCCGACAGAACAAAATCCAGGAAAGGGGGAGGGATGTTTCGGAATTGCTTTTTTTGTATTCCATGATTAAGGCCGGCCACATTTGTTAAAATGAAGAACACGGAGCCGAAACTAACCTTTTTTGCGGACCAGGGTAAGCATGGATTTTGGCGCCTCTACCCCCCCCCCCCCCCACTCAGGCACAATAAAAGTTACCTATGTAAAAAAGAAAAAACATTCTTGAAAAATAATAATTAAAATGCTAGTAAGAACATTCTCATGGGATTAACATTAGCTTATGCATTAAGAGCCTACAATAGTCACCTGAAGAAAGTTGGTCGTTAATTTTAAATCAAAATAAGCGTTTTTTTTTTTTTTTTTTTTTTTTTTTTTTTTTTTTTTTCACGTGCATATTAATATATTTAAATGATTTTTTTCTGTACTTAGAATAGCTGAGATCGAATTCTAACCGGGTTAGTGTTTACTTTTTCAATTTTAATTTAAAAATTTTTATTTTTTATTTTATTTTATTTTTTAAGCTGTTTTTAATTTTACAAATTTAAAAAGGACACTCTCATAAGTTTAACATCAGTTTTCGAGTTTCTTTATATTTCCTATAAACATGTACATACATTTTTGTGAAACGACGAACAAAACTTCATTTGACGCCTCCCCCCCCCCCTCTTCGTCATCCGTTCTGGCACCCAGGGCGCAAGCCTTCTCTGCACCCCCCCCCCCTAGTTTCAGCCCTGGAAGAACATAAACATGAAAAAATTGAAACTAAAATGTTTTCAGCGAAACACAACGTTCAGCATAATTTTTAAACATGAAGCATAAAAAACTACACAAAAAAGTAGCAAATATTAAAAAGCTAAATGCTTCTATAAGTGTTTTCAAATATGAATAAATGAAATAATTAATTCTTATTACGTCAAAGGGTCTGCGTTTATCTGATTTTACTTTTTAAGTGAAAACAAGACTGGGTGGCAATCATATGACAAATAGGCGAGTTTTAAGACCCGTTTTCTCTGAAAATACTCGACCGATTTTGATGAAATTTAAATTCCATATTATATACAAGATTATATTGAAGATTAACGGCCGAAAGTTTTCTCAGCGAGTAAAACTTTTTATTTTAAAACAATGGTAATTTTTCAGAATTTTTCTATTTTTAGAATTTTTTTTTTTTTTTTTTTTTTTTTTTTTTTTTTAACTGCCTGCCACATGTGATCTATATTTTCAGGGTTCGTTCGGATTCTGAAATTTCATGACCAACGAATTTTTCGATACCAGTATTTTCTTATAAAAAATCTCTATTAAAAAACGATATTTCGCTCTTTTGAAGGATATTTAATTTTCTATAAAGGAATGCTGGTATTTCAACTGGAAAATAACGGTACCCGTACGAACCATGATTTACATTTTATTTGCCATTTTTTTTTTTTCTTATTGAAATAGTTCGAGTAATTTAGCAGTTAGTGAGGGTTTTAGCTAAAAAATACAGTTTTTCTGAAAGCTAAAAAAAAGGGATGATTTTGCGGAAATTGTACTGGTAATTAGGATGTCAGGGCAATTTACTGTATTTTAACGGATAAATTTTCGTAAATTATAGACCCCCCCCCCCCCAAGAAAAAATGGAAATAAATTCTGGAATTTACGGATTTTTTTCCGTTAAAAAACAGTAAATTGTACTGGCTTCCCAATTACCAGTACAATTTCCGTAAAATCGTCCTTTTTTTTTTTTTTTTTTTTTTTTTTTTTTTTTACAATGTTGTTTCACCTTTTGTATGAGAATAAATAAACAAATAAAATTCAAAGTGTTACAAGTCAGTGAGTTTTAGATATAAAAGAATGAAATTCTTTCAATGTATTCCTTAGTCGTAATACAATATTTACTAGATGTAATTTATAGAAAAAATCCTCGGTATCAAGATTAAATCTCTAATTAAAGTAAAACCTCTTGTAAATGGAATGCCATATTTAAAAGCTATACTTTATTTTATATATTTTTTATAGTTGAATTTAAGTTTCTGTCATAAGCGCAAAAGTTAACTGGTATTTTAAATTTTCAAGAATAATAATAGATTGCAATTAAAATACATGGAACTCTTCCTTAAAATATCCTTAAAATAGTGAAGCTTCAAATATACAATGAATACAAATGAAATTTGCAGAAACAAAGCACAATCGTCAAGCCCCAAATACTTTAAAACTAGAAATGAAATGTGTGGTTTCATCTTTGTATTTGCCATGAAAAAGCAAAAAATACGAATTTATTGATACCGGCACACATAAAACGAAAATTAAATGAAGAAATAAAAAGAGAAAAAAAAAAAAAAAAAAAAAAAATTAAAATCGCATTTGCAACTTGTTAACAGGAAAAATATACAAACAAAATCATTTAATTTGACTATGCTAATCTAAACTCAATATATTAATATAAGATGAAATAAGAAATAAAAATAGATAATTAATATATGCATTTAATGCACATAAAAATAATATTTTAAGAATCCAATTTGTTAAAAGTTAAGTACAAGTTAATCATTGAAATTAATTAAATTATATAAATACTATTAAGAAATTAATTGAAGTAACTACACAATTATCCATACATTAGTGTCAAATGAACAACCTATGCAAAATGTTTTGCAATTTAGCAAATGCCTCTCTCCTTCTCAGTTTTTTTAAATATATAAATAACCATTGCATATTATCCAGACAACACCGCCCTCCCCCGTACTCTAACATCTACCCACGCAGCCATCCTATTATATATATATTTTTTTTATGTTTTTGACATTTTTTTATTTTTTATTATTATTTTTGTGTTTTAATAATTTTTTATACAATTTTTACGCAATGTGTTAATTATTTTTAAGATCATGTAATAATTAATTGTATATTAAAGAATATATGGTTTTTTTTAGGATAACGATTATTTAGTGCATCATAAATTAGCTTTTTAATATTTGCATTAATAAGATGAGAAGAATACAAACATTTTATTCTATATAAATGATTAAGAATTATATTACGATATACCGAATTATGAAGACAGGATTTAAAATTAGTAAATATTTTAACTTTAAAATTAAATTCGTTCCGTTTGTCATATATATCAGTTATTAATTTGTTTTCTTTTAACATAATTTTAAGATCTAAAAAGGTTAATGGAATTGTTAGAAAGCAAGTTTTTTGTAATTTCTGAATTGGCTGGAAAATCTACTGGAAATTCAGATATACTGGTATTATCAGGGGGTGTCAATCAAAATTATATCGTCAATACAGGGTGATTCAAAAAAGATGGGGAAAATTTTAAGGGGTAACATTATACATCAAGACAAACAATATTAAATAGAAACCAAGGTTCCCAAGCGTTTTCCAAAGGAGATGGCCGCCATTAAATTTTAGGGACCAAAATTTCAAATAAACATAAAAAACGGAAAAATCGATCGATTGATTTGCGGTTTTCACTAAAATTATTCTTTGTGTTGGTATTTTCTTAAAAGTAAATTATAAAGATAAATTCCGAAAAATGTCGATAGAGGGCGCTTTAGACTTTGGAGTAACGAACAACTGTTTTTTGCCGTTATTTTTTGCATTGCATTAAATGGTTTCGCAAGCTTAGACTTAAACTTAAATTTTGAGCTTAAAATCTGAATAGTTGGGAGCGGTTAAGTACCTCAAACTGAACTGTGTTCAGAGGGTTTAAATTTCAAATGATTATAAAAAACGGAAAAATTGGTCTATTGATTTGCGGTTTTCACTAAAACTATTCTTTATGTCGGTATTTTATTGAAAATAATTTATAAAGCTAAATTTTAAAAAATGGCGATAGAGGGCGCTTTAGACTTTGGTGTTACGAAAAACTATTTTTTACCGTTATTATTTGCATCTCGTTAATTTTTTTTAGAAGCTTAGACATAAACCTAAATTTTGCGCAGAAAATCTGAATCATTGGGAGTGGTTAAGTAGCGCAAGCTGAACTGTGGTCAATGGGGGTGGAGAGTTTCAAATTTCAAATGATTATAAAAAATGGAAAAATTGGTCGATTTGTTTCCGGTTTTCACTAAAACTATTCTTTATGTCACGGTTTCCTTGAAAATAAATTTTAAAGATAATTTTTTAAAAATTTCGTTTGAGGTGCCCTTAACTTTAGAGTAACCAACAACTATATTTAAACGTTATTTTTTGCATCTAATTAAATGCTTGCAAAAGCTTAGACTTAAATTTTGAGCTCAAATTCGAATCGTTGGGAGGAGTTAAGAAGCGCAAACTGAGCTGTGTTCATGTTGGAGTGTTCATGTAATCAGGAGTTGAAATGTTACCCTCACCACCCCTCGAACACAGCTCAATTTTGCGCTACATAATTACTCACAACGATTCAAATTTTGAGCTCAAAAGTTAACTATAAGCTTTTACAAGCATTTATTAGATATAAAAAATACCAGTTAAAAATAGTTGTTGTTTACTCTAAAGTTTTAGGCGCCCTCTAACGGAATTTTTTAAAATTTATCTTTAAAATTTCTTTTCAAGGAAATACTGGCATTAAGAATAATTTCGGCGAAAACAGTAAACGAATCTACCATTTTTTCCGTTTTTTTATGATAACTTGAAATTTGAACCTCCCCACCCCATTGAACACAGTTCAGTTTGCTCTACTTAACCACTCCCAACGATTTAAATTTTTTGCGCAAAATTTAAGTTTATGTCTAAGCTTCTAAAAAAAATTAACGAGATGTAAATAATAACGGTAAAAAATAGTTTTTCCTTACTCCAAAGTCTAAAGCGACCTCTATGGTTACTCTGAAGTTTAAGGCGTCCTCTAACGGAATTTTTTTAAATTTATCTTTAAAATGCATTTTCAAGAAGATACTGACTTAAAGAATAGATTTAGTGAAAACCGCAAATCAATCGACCAATTTTTCCGTTTTTTATAATCATTTGAAATTTGAACCTCTGAACACAGTTTAGTTTGTGCTACTTAACCACTCCCAACTATTCAGATTTTGAGTTCAAAATTTAAGTTTAAGTTTAAGCCTGCGAAACCATTTAATGAGATGCAAAAAATAACGGCAAAAAACAGTTTTTCGTTACTCCAAAGTCTAAAGCGCCCTCTATCGACGTTTTTCGAAATGTATCTTTATAATTTATTTTCAAGAAAATACCAACATAAAGAATAGTTTTAGTGAAAAGCGCAAATCAATCGACCAATTTTTCCGTTTTTTATGTTTATTTGAAATTTTGGTCCCTAAACTTTAATGGAGGCTGTCTCCTTTGGAAAACGCTTGGGAATCTTGGTTTCTATTTAATATTGTTTGTCTTGATGTATGCTATTACCCCTTAAAATTTTTCTCATCTTTTTTGAATCCCCCTGTATATCTATAATAAATGTATTTAATTATTAATATATTTACGTTCATAATGATATAAGTCTGATAATATACTAGATGTACAACCACCTTGTGTTATACGGACTTTTTGTACATGCATTATGTTATCTTGCATTATAAAATTATTATAGCTAATGGAATTTGTTAATGTATGAAAATAATCAGTATCTATATTTGTTGATATATTCAAATCATGTTGAGATACTTTTTAAATAGTGCATTTATTACATTATGCAGATCTAATAAATCTATATTATTAAAAAGATCTTTGAAACGAAAAGATCTTTGATTTTGATTGTAGTTATATTGTTTATACATTTAAGATTATTTATAATATTGACCAGTTCATAGCTATTCTTTATACAATGTGTATTATCACTGGCTTTTGTTATTGTGTATATTTGATTAATAATTTTTAATAGAAGTTTATTAGCTGTATTATTATATGTATTGCAACCAATTGTAACTATTCTAAATTTCATTGGACTTTTATGAAATTTGGGTTAAGAACTAGATGTGGATATTTAAAGTTAGTGGAGTCTAACAATTTATAATGACTTCTAATTTTACAATTGTTTACAATTATGTCATCATTAGTTTTTTGGAAAGAGTTATTAGTAGATATACTGGATTTAAGCAGTTGATGATAATAGGATTTACATATAATTGCATAATTATTCGGAGATTGGTCCACATAAGTGATTACAAAGTTTTGTTGCAATTTAGTGATTTGCTGGAATAGATGCTCTGTATTAATATAAACCAGATGTGAAATGTTATATTTTAAGGTCCTAGTTAATTTATCAATAACTAAAATTTTCCATTGATTGAAATATTCAATAGGTTTGTTGTAATATATTGCAATTTTATAAATAAATATATTCATATCATATGTAAATTGTTTTATGACAGATTTAGTGTTTAATTTAGATGGAATTCTATATTTAGTATCATAAACCATAATTTTTTTCAGCGTAAAATCATCTACAGTATTTAGATTTCCAGTGATAATATGTCCATGATCATTATTAATGTATTTTTGTAGAGAAGGGTCATTGCATTTACAAGGGAATGTGCAAGCAGAGGTATTTTTTGAGAACGAATTATAGTTAAATATCTTTTTTCCTAGAGTTATTGGATATTTAAAAGTTTTTGATATTTGGATATTATTAATAGGAAAATTACAGTTTTTGTCATTTATTACAGAATTTATATTGATTTTATTAAAGATTTTATTATAAAATTTTATTACTATTTAAGTATTAGTATTTTGAGTTTTAGGTTTTTTTTTAGTAAATTTATATTGAAAAAGATTAACTCTAGTCATACTCATAATAAGATCATAATAAATATCTGAAAAAAGTTTAGAGTAAATTTTACTCAGAAATATATTTAAATGTTGTACAATATGTTTTTTTTTAATTGCAAAGATATATATTTTTGTATTAATAACCAATTGTAATTTTTTATATAATTACTATGCAGATTATTTATTTGTTTAGTGATAGTTATTTTGCAAGCAATGTAAGTTGATGAACATTTTCCTCTCTTGTACCGTGTAGTTTTACGATTTATTTGATGATTTAAACTTGGATAAATAGGAGAATAGTCAGTAGTGTTATTTATAGAGGAAAATACTTTAACAGATCTTTTGAATACTTCACTATTAAGTCAATATGGATAAATTGTATTATAATATTTTATATATGAAGACTCTAAATAAAGACGCTCAGATTTATTATTATTCTTTTTTTTAATTTGTATTATTTCAATTATAGTATTTTTAAATTTATATTTATGAAAATGCGGAATTTCATCGGTAGACTGATATTTGTATACATATAAATAGATAGATATATAGATATATACAGGGCTGCTACAGGCGAATGTTTTTTTAATTCTATCTGACACTACTTTTTCAAAACAAAAATTATTGACATACTGATCGAGAACATTTTCAAGTTAAAGTTACTGAAAAATCTTTTTTTTTTTAACTATTTGGAAAATTGTTATTGTTTTCGGTCGAGAATATACTTTGTGATGTACGCATTTTATTTATTTATTTATTTAATCTTTTTTAATGTTTGTGATCCTTTAAGTTTTCTTCTTTTAATATCCGTGATCCTTTAGCTTTTCTTCTCTTATTGCGACTCTCTAGCGGAAGCCAGATTGAGAGGTGGGAGGGGGGGGGAATCAAAAACTGAAACCGGACAAATTTAAAATAAAATTGATGAAATAAAAAACACCTAAAAGCGAGAAAAATTGACACGGAACTCTGAAACTACCTAACGACCGCAGCGCGTCAAGCTTATTATTTAAGGGTGTATTCGAAAAAACGCTTTTCCGCCTTCAGCAGCTCGAAATTTTCCGATACAATTTCAGACATATTTTTAAAAGTAGAATCATGAAACTTGCTGAGGGGATTCTTGAAGGGACGTATGAGGTGCCGAGTAAAGTCTTTTTACGCTCAATTCATTAGAATTTGATTTATAAGCAATTAACTTCTCTGGAAGACCCTTTTTTTTGTTCCCTTATCTCCCACTTCGGAAAAATCGGTTCAAATACCCGTTTTTGATTGCTTTTTTTGCAATATTTTGTACACTTACCAAAGAATTGACCTTTACGGCACCTTGTGCACTTTCTAAATAAGAGAATCTGCGAGTTTCATGTGTTTGAGAGCAAAAGTGAATTCAAAAATAAATCGGAAAACAAGCAGTTTGAATCGAAATACACCCTTAATAGTTGTGCGACTAAAATAGAAAAAATAGTTGCCTCTAACAGCCCTGTGTACATATACCTCCAATCCCCCACAAGCACGCAGGCTATCTTTAAAACAAATAAATGTATAAAAATGATACTGATACCAAATAATTTTGGCTAATATTTTTTTATTATTAAACGTATACGTAGATTGTAGTGTTTGAGCGCTGTTAGAATATTACAAATTGTATGTGTTTTGTTTTTTAAATTAGTGAGACCACTTGAAGAAACAGTTGAGAAAAATAAATAGCTTCTGCATTTTTACTTTTTACTATCTACAATGGAAGAAAGTATTGTAATGCAATTTTTTTTCGTTTTATGGCTGAGAGATCCCGAAAAACACGTATTTACAAATTGTATCAGCTTTGTTTTCATACCACTTATAATGCTATATTTAAATCATTAAAAAAAAAAAAAGCTTGGGAAAGTATATAGTTTCTACAATAATAGAAGAAAGAATTGTAATCGATTTTTTTTTAAGGTTAGAGATTCCGAAAAACGCGTTATTACAAATTGTATCAGCTTCACTTTTAAAATAAGATCACCTGTAATACTAGATTTAAATTCGTTAAAAAAAACCCTTTGAAAAAGACATAATTTCTACATTTTTGTGTATTCTACTATCTATAGTAAAACAAAGTATTGTAATAGGTTTCAAGGGTTAGAAATCCAGAAAAATACGTTATTACAAACTGTATCAGCTTTTAAAAAAAATATTTTATTTTATTTATTTATTTATTTATTTTATCAAATAGTAAGACTACTTTAATACTATATTTGAATTTGTTGAAATAAAGTTTAAAAAGTGTATATAGTTTCTATTACACATTCGAATCGTAGGAAACCAGACTTAGAACATTAATCAAGATTTTGTTTTCATACTTTGTTTCGTTGAATTGGCTAAGCCTCGAATTCTGCGGCCTGTGGTCTTCATACATCTACCCTTTTTCGAACACTAAGAACTATTATTTGAACTTTGTATCGCCTTGACTCATCACATTTGTAATACGCATTTTTCTCTCTGACTCTTTTCTTTTTTGTGAAATATGCAACCAGAGAGACATGATCTTTTTCTCTCTCCCTTAAAATTGTCACTCTTTAATATTTTAATCAAGAAATTATTACGTGTTTTTATTTTTATTAAACACATACTTAAACAATGAAATCCATCATCAATGAGTGCAGTGTAATTATTAAAACAAATTACTAATAACATGAACTAAGTTTTTTGCAGCCGCTAGCCAAAAGTTGTGGTTGAAATGGACATATCGTGGATTGTACTTATCGGGATTCTGGGATGACTATAAATGAGGTAAGTGATCAATTTCCTTATCTCTTTATTAGATCATGCTGTTTTAACTAAATAAATAAAAATAGAGGATCCTCCGCACCAGTATTTGAAATATAATATATAACAGATATATTTTTGTTAGATTATGCGACCGATTCTGTCGCAACGCTACCGATAAGTGAAATCATTTTATTACTGGTTTATTATTTTGTATTTTGTGCTTACATAATATATATATATATACTGAAATAAAAATAAGTGACAATGTTTTTCTTTTCTGCTATGTTTTGAAAAAAAAAAAAAAAAACGTAAGCAATTTCGAATTTGAAGCACAAAAATTTACACAAATAAAATAAAAATATATAAGACAGTTACGTCTATATATCGTTACAATATGAGTGTGATAAATAATACTGTGATTGAAGAACTTAATTCAAACAACTATCACATTTGGAAGTTCAGGATGGAGATGTATCTCCAAAAGGAGGACCTCTATAGTGTAATTATTAATGAACCCCCAGATCCCGTGACAGATTCGTTTAAAAATAAAAACAGAAAAGCACGTGCAATCATAAATTTGTCAATAGAAGATGACCAAGTCATCCACGTTAAAAGTTAAAAATTTGGAGAGCGCGCGCGACGTATGGACCGCCTTGAAAAATATTCATGAACGAACCAATTTAAGCAGTAAACTATTCCTTTTGCGGAAGTTATATTCGTCGAAACTAAATGAAGGTGGCAACCTCATCAACCACCTGAATAACATATATGAAATACGCGATCGACTTGCTGCCATTGGTGAAAACATTAACGATCAACATCTTGCAGCATTAATGCTGTGTTCCCTGCCTCCCAGCTACGATGTTCTCATAACTGCGCTGGAGGCTAGAGAAGAACGAGATCTTAGTGCCGCGTTTATACGCAGCAAACTTTGCGATGAATATTTAAAAAAAACTGACAATAAAATTGAGAATGAACCATCTCACACAGTATACAAAGTTAAAGGTACTAAACCGAAAATAAATAAATTTTGCAGGTATTGCAAAAAGAATTCACATAATATTGAAGAATGTTGGCACTTAAAAAATAAAAACAAAAGTGGTTCAAAACCACCACAATTCAACAATAGATTTTTAAACCAGTCACAAAAATCGGCTATATGCTCTCAAGGCAGTGCAGGTGCGAGTACAAACAAAAATAAAAATATCGAAAAGGAAACACCCAATAATAAATGTGTTACATTTTTTGTTGGGGATAATGTAAAAAACTTATGGGTAATTGATTCTGGGTCCTCAACTCATATTTGCAATGATAGAAATAAATTCAATGATTTTCATGACAATATTTCTAGTGTAACAATTGCGAATGGTCAAGAGTTATACTCTGAGGGTTACGGGACTATAAAATTAGATACAGTAATGTCGGATAACACTCACAGCACGATAACATTAAAAAACGTATTGTATGTTCCAGAAATAGAAACGAACTTGATTTCTATAAAAAGGGCCACAGAAAACGGTTGTAAAGCCATATTTGAAAAACAATCTTGCAAAATAACTCACGAAGGTGTCACATACCTCGAGGGCTACGTAAACAACAATTTGTATAAATGTAAAATAAAACAAAATACATCTCACAGTATAAATATCATAAATGAATGTGAAAATAAAAATTGTTTGCACAAATGGCATAGAAGATTAGGCCACAGAAACGTTAACCATATTAAGGAATTAGTAAACAATGACATGGCGTTAGGGATTGAAATTGACAAATGTAAACACGGCGATACATGCGAAACTTGCATCATCTCTAAACTCACTGGTGATCCATACTCCAAAGCCGCTAGCTTTCGAGCTACAGAGCCCACAGAATTAGTGCATTCTGATCTGTGCGGGCCCATGCAAACAGCGACGGTTGGGGGAAAATACTATTTTCTGACATTCATAGACGATTTTAGCCGTTTTACTGTCACGTATTTATTGAGAAATAAAGATGAAGTTTTTCCGAAATTTAAGGAATATGTAGCAATGACTACAAATAAATTTGGTAGGAAAATAAAAGCTATCCGCTCCGATAACGGAGGTGAATATTTAGGAAAGGAAATTGATAGTTATTTAAAAAATGAGGGAATCGATCACCAGCTTACAGTTCCATACTCTGCGCCTCAAAACGGGGTTGCGGAGCGTAAAAACCGTACCTTGACGGAAATGGCTCGCTGCCTACTAAAAGATAGTGGTTTACCTAACTCATTCTGGGGCGAAGCTGTCTGCACCGCAACGTACTTACAGAATCGACTCCCAACCTCATCCAATGACCGTACACCCTACGAAAAATGGACTGGTCGTAAACCAGACCTTTCGAACATAAAAACTTTTGGGTGTCGCGCATTCGCCTACATACAAAAACCCCTTAGAAGAAAATTGGATAGTACCGCGATCGAGGGAATATTCGTAGGTTACGACAATAGGAGTAAGGGCTACAGAATTTGTACGGATGGCAGAAAAATAATAATAAGTAGAACTGTAAAATTTCTAGAGAATGAAAGTCGAAACACAACCCAAAATAACATGTCGAATAAAACTATTGAAACGCCTAATAATGATAATCTGCAATCAAAATTGCAATTGATCGAAGATAATGTATGTACCGAAGAAACAGAGCAAAATCAGATTGCAAATTTAGACACCACGCAGATCGTCCCACGTAGATCAAACAGATCGAACAGGGGGGTTCCTCCTGATAGGTTTGCTTTCCTAACAAATAATGTTAAGGTAGAAGACCCGAAAAGTTGGGACGATATAAAAAATATGCAAAACCCGGTTGAAAAGGAAAAATGGATAGAAGCGACTTTAGAAGAAATGAACTCTCTTCGCGAGAATGATACGTGGAAATTAGTCGAAGCCCCGCCAGGGACTAAAGTAATCGGTTGTAAGTGGGCGTTTAAATCTAAATACAATAGCCAGGGTGTGTTGGAGAAATTTAAGGCTAGACTAGTTGCAAAGGGTTTTTCCCAGAAATATGGGGTCGATTATGACGAGACCTTTGCACCAGTCGCATCTCATACGACAATTAGAAGTTTTTTAGCAATGGCATTGTATAAAAATTTGAGTTTAAGACATATTGACATTAAGACTGCTTTCCTACACGGGGAATTACAAGAAGACGTGTTTATGCATCAGCCTGAGGGTTATGTGGTTCCGGGAGAGGAACATAAGGTATGCAGACTTAAAAAGACCATTTATGGTTTAAAACAGGCAGCCAGGGCGTGGAACCTGACATTGCACAAATCACTAACAAAATTAGGTTTTCACCAAAGTGAGGTTGATAAATGTCTATACAAACAAACAATCAATGACTCAACGATCTACCTAATTGTTTATGTTGACGATCTCCTCATAGCTGGGGAAGATGAAAATATTAACGAACTCATAAACAAATTAAATAAAGAATTCCCGGTTACTGATTTGGGTGAGGCGAAATACTATTTGGGGATAAACATAAATAGACCCGACAAGAACACGATGACACTCGACCAAATAAATAAAATCAATGAATTGGCAAATAAATTTAAGTTAGAAAATGCGAAACCAACCAGCATACCGATGGAACCCGGATATGTAAAACTAGAAGATAATGAAAATCTTCTTCCAAATAACACAAATTACCGACAGGCCGTAGGGGCTCTACTTTATATTGCGACTGTGTCTAGACCAGACATTTCCGCAGCAGTAAACATTTTAAGCCGCAGAAACGAAAATCCAAGAGTTAAAGACTGGGAAGCGGTTAAAAGAACAATTAAATACCTTAAGACAACAGTAGACTTAAAATTAACTTACACTAATATAGAGGAACCTGTCTTGAGAGTGTATTCCGATTCGGACTGGGCAAATGACAAATCGGACAGAAAATCAGTGTCTGGAAATCTCTTCAAATTAGGAAAAAATACCATCTTGTGGACTTCGAAAAAGCAGAGCTGCATTGCTCTATCATCGGCAGAATCAGAGTATGTTGCAGCTGCATGTGCAGCTCAAGAAACAGTCTACATTCTCCAACTACTCAAGGAACTCGATCTTAATCAGAAACTGCCTATAATATTGTTCGAGGATAATCAGTCATGCATCAAGTTGGCTGAGTCCGAAAAAGGTCACGCCAGGACCAAGCATATTTCAATACGATTTCATCTAATCAGAAATTTAGTAGAAGAGGGAATAATAAAGCTACGGTATCTGCAGTCTGCTGCGATGACAGCAGATATTCTCACCAAGCCTCTCCCCAAGCCTCAGTTTCAGTTACATCTAAAAAAACTGTTCAACATATGAACTTACACTTGTTCCTCCGATTCAGGGGGGATATTACACATTCGAATCATAGGAAACCAGACTTAGAACATTAATCAAGATTTTGTTTTCATACTTTGTTTCGTTGAATTGGCCAAGCCTCGAATTCTGCGGCCTGTGGTCTTCATACATCTACCCTTTTTCGAACACTAAGAACTATTATTTGAACTTTGTATCGCCTTGACTCATCACATTTGTAATACGCATTTTTCTCTCTGACTCTTTTCTTTTTTGTGAAATATGCAACCAGAGAGACATGATCTTTTTCTCTCTCCCTTAAAATTGTCACTCTTTAATATTTTAATCAAGAAATTATTACGTGTTTTTATTTTTATTAAACACATACTTAAACAATGAAATCCATCATCAATGAGTGCAGTGTAATTATTAAAACAAATTACTAATAACATGAACTAAGTTTTTTGCAGCCGCTAGCCAAAAGTTGTGGTTGAAATGGACATATCGTGGATTGTACTTATCGGGATTCTGGGATGACTATAAATGAGGTAAGTGATCAATTTCCTTATCTCTTTATTAGATCATGCTGTTTTAACTAAATAAATAAAAATAGAGGATCCTCCGCACCAGTATTTGAAATATAATATATAACAGATATATTTTTATTAGTTTCTACATTTTTATTTTCTACTATTTAAAATATAAGAAATGTTTTAATCCATTTCTTTCAAGGGTCAGAGGTTTTGAAAAGCACATTATTGCAAATTGTATCAGCTTTGATTTATTTATTATTATTATTATTACTTTTATAAACAGTAAGAAAACTTTCAATATTACATTTAAGTTAGTTTTTTTTTTTAAAAATGCCCAGAAAAGTATATATAATTTCTGTATTTTTACTTATTATCTATAATGAAAAAAGAAATTTTTCTTTCGTTTTTTCTTAAAAAAAAAAAAAAAAAAAAAAAAAAAAAAAAAGGCGTAAATTTACATATTAAAGCAGGTTTTTTTTTCTTTTTGGCTATATGTGTAAAAAGCGTGTTAGTTGCCAATATACACACCCTAGTGTGACAATTTCAAATTACACATTTTCCTGTATAGCGCATTAAGCGGCATAAGTGTGTAAAATATTATCAGATGATTCAGAAATACACAATTAAATGTGTGAATTGCACATGAGTGCACACGTATCTGTGTAAAATATAAATAAAATGTAGATTTTGTGTACATAATACATAACCTTATAGTATGAGAAGCAAATTTTGAGCTAAATATTTTTTTGGTCACAAAATAAATTTTCAGGAAGAACAAACACGTATGCTTAGTGTATTTGTCTTCTTTCCCTCAGATTTCTTTTTAAAATGCAAAAATAATGTAACCTTAACTTATAAAAATCCCTTTCGGCATGGCCTATAGGTGGAGGTAGATTTCGAAACGTTTTCATCTCAAAAAAAAAAAAAAAAAAAAAAAAAAAAAAATGATTAGAGATAAACCGAGTTTAACTACTTTATTCAGCCGCTTTAAAAAAATTTTTAATTTCATTTTTCTATAAGAACTGGTTTTATCAAAATCATCTTAAACGAAATTCTACTCAAATGCCCATTTTGGCAACATATTTTGAATTACATTCTTACTTCATTTAACAAATTGACCAATATGCTCAATATATAGTTCCTAAATAACAAAAAACTGTTAATTAAATTTGTTTGACAGCAAAATTGAATTTAAAAATGAGTCATAAAATAACCAATTTATTATTTTAATGCATCCACAATTCTTTAATCAAGATCGGTTTGAGAAATTTTCTGCGAAGTGCCCACTTTGACAGATTTTTTTAAATATATATTTAGCCTTTATCAAAAATCTGACCAATACGGCACATTACACAGTTCCTAAGTAACAAATAACTGTCAATTGAATGCGTTTGAGAGCAAAATTGAATTTAAAAATGAGTCATAAAATAAACAATTTGTTATTTAAATACAACCTCAATTCTTTTATCATGATCGCTTTGGGAAATTTTTTTGCGAAGTGGTTACTTTGACAGCTTTTAAAAAATACATATTCACCCTTTTATAAAAAAATCGACAAATAAGCACATTACATAGTTCCTAAGTAACAAAAAACTGTCAATTGAATGCGTTTCAGAGCAAAATTGAATTTAAAAATGAGTCATAAAATAACCAATTTGTTATTTGAATACCCACAGTTCATTAATCATGATCGCTTTGGGAAATTTTGTGCGAAATGGCCATTTTGGCAGCCTTTTTTGAAATATATTCTGCCTTTATCAAAAAACTGGCTACTCCGTCACATTATATAGTTTCTAAATAAGAGAACCTGTAAATTGAATGCGTTTGAGAACAAAAAAAAGATTTAAAAATGACTCGGTAAAAACGCAATTTCTTAAATTTCCTCAAATTTCAATCACAATAACTTCGTGAAATTCTGTTCAAAATACGCTTTTTGGCAGCCTTTTTAAAAATATATTCTGCCTTTATCAAAAAACTGGCCAATACGACAAGTTATATAGTTCCTAAATAATAGGACCTGTAAATTGGATGGGTTTGAGAACAAAAATGAATTTAAAAATGACTCAGAATAAACGCAATTTGTTATACTTAATCAATTTTTTAATGACAACTTCGGAAAATTTGTTCAAAATACCTTTTTTGGCAGCCTTTTTAAAAATATATTCTGCCTTTATCAAAAAATTGGCCAATACGTCGCATTATATAGTTCCTAAATAAGAAGATTTCTCATTTGGATGCGTTTAAAATAAAAAATGAATTTTAAAATGAGTCAGAATATAAGCAGTTTGGATTTGAGGTTTTTTCTCCAACTCCTATTTTTGTTTAATTTATTTTTGCTATAAGTATTGGTTCTATGAAAAGCTTGTCGATATAAAAGTTGTAGATATTATTGTGAAGATGTAAAATAAATTTAATTAGATTTGATTGCTTAAGAATTGAGTAAGTTATGGGTTTTTTTCTTTTTCCTCCCCCCTTTTTCTTTTCGTTTTTAATTTTTTTCATCGGTAAAAGTTGGTCCTATCAAAAACTTGTAAATGCAAAAGTTTTAGATAATGTTGAGTACATTTATATAAAATTTAGTTTGATTTGATATCTTGAGAATTGACGAAGTTATGAATTTTTTTCTTCCAAAAACCATGTTTTTTTCGCCCCTTGAGCCTATTTTTAACTTTATCAAAAATCTGTTATGCATAAACTTTTTGCCCATTTTTTAGAAGTAATATAGACTTTAAACTGATTCGATATCTATTTTAATTAAGAAGTTATCGCGTTTTTTCTGTTTTCACAAAAACCCTCCTAACTTCCATCCCCTTGGTCCGATTTTGCCCATTAACGAACTCGACCGAGATTTTATGCCTCTTGATTTTATGTAAAAGTTTGAAGAAGATCTGAGCATAATTATGGAAGTTATCGTGTCTAGAAGAAAGTGATATACACCGATATATATATATATATATATATATATATATATATATATATATATATATATATATATATATATATATATATATATATATATATAAACTTTTTTACTGATGGTAGTTTTGGGGTCTAGGAGTCATGATTCGTGTAGATCCGCAAAAATTTTTCAGAAATTCCAACATGGGAGAGAATGCAATAGGTAGTATTTCATACGAAATCTACCTAAAAAACAGGATTGTCTGAAATTATATTTACTGCATGCTATTGTCTATTAAAGTTTCTTCGAAGACATAAAACAGGATAGTCATAATTTGCGAATAGAATCTGTATAATCTGAATAAATACACTGTAAAATAAAACTTTGGACAATACGGAAATTGTGACGCTGATATTATTTCTGTATTTTGTCGGACTTTTTTTCCCTATTAATTACAGTCAGAAGTTTCGAAAGATATATCTTCTTTAGAAGGAAGAGGATAAATTCTCTGTTTAATTCAATCTACAGTAAATAAGCAACTATTATCAAAATGGATTTGAACTCATGATCGACGACTTTCCAAGCCATTATATACCTTCAGATATTATTACATAAGCCAAGTTTTCAAGTATCGTTACTTATTATGTTCACATAGATACAGATTTCTGTTTAATACTCTGTTCTTACACATATTTTTGTGTGGTATTCTTACACATAAGCCTATGTAATATTTTGTTCTTACACATATTCTTAAATAGTATTGTTACGCATAGTCCTGTGTAATATTCTATTCTTACACATATTATTGAATAGTATTGTTACACTTAATCTTGTGTAATATACGCATAATCTTGCTTGTATTGTAATTATTACATTTAAGCATGTGTAATATTCTATTCTTATGCATATAACTGTGTAAAACTTGTACGCATACTTCTATATAATATTCCGTTCTTAGGCATACATACGTGTAATATTCTTACACATACTTCGGTGTAATAAGCGAAATGCATAGATATTTGTGTACTACACAAAATTTGTAAATCACATTAATACACCAATTCGGGTAAATCCGTAACATTTTCTTTCATTTGCACTTTCATTCATTTTCTTTTCATTTTTATTTTAAAAAGGCCTATGACAATACATTACGTACTACTGCTTCAGTGCAATAAGTATACAAAGCTGCACCATAATTTATGCACAATACTGTCTAAGCAAGACATGTATTTTTCGCCCTCTTGAATCTAAAATTAAGAAAATAAAGTTGTAAGATTTTTGTTGACAATTTTGTATCCCTAAAACTTTGATTTATTGTTCAACACTTAAATAAAGATGTAATCTTTATTTTATAAGCTTTGTTTTATTCAAATTCTTCAGCAGCATTTAATAAACTGTTGCAATGTTGAATTCCATGTGATGGGGTACCACTGAACAAAAAAAGCTAGGACACGATTGAAAATCTAAAACTATGAAGTAAAGAGTTGTTGATGTACCTAAATATTATTTTATTTAGAATTTTTTCTATGTCAAAAGATATTAATTAAGAATATCAAATAACATGGATTTATACTGTTAACAATCCCTCCATACTGCCCACATATATTACAATCTCTGGATGTATCAGTGATGGGAGTTTTAAACCTAAATTGATGATGGTATTCATTTATTTGATAATTGCAAATCCCGGATATACAATAATGATTAATGGTTTAGCAGGTTTGTCGAACAAAGCCTATGTATTCTTTCATCTACTCTTTACCAAACATTATTTTTGGTTTTCGTACTAGATAAAACGGAATTTAAGTCAGGTTTTTTTTCATAAAAAGAATGAATGAAAAATGTTAACTTTCAAGAAGAACCAGATAACATATTGGTGTGTTTCAAGTGTATTGTAAAAAAGTTCCGTACAACAAATATATGAGTTATTAACTGTATCATTAAAAAGAAATAATTGCTAAAATAATAATAAGACTTTGTAAAAAAACTATACAATGTAAGGTTCGATATAGCTATACATACTAGAAAAATATGATTGGAGATACCATTAAAATTACAAGAGATATGAAACCTAAATACTATCAGATATTTCTATTCAGTATAACACTTTTTTAATCTTACTGTAAAATTTATTAACTTAATTCAGTGCTGATAATCAAAGTTGAGCATATTTAAACTTCATTTGGCTTTTTATAAAACCAAATTAAACGTAGTTATAATCTTTTCTTTTTACAGTGTAGCTAAAAAAAAAAAAAAAAACGCTTGTTTAAAGTTTACACTGGACATTGCGCTAATCCCGCTTCGAAAAGAGGTTGCAAAGTAGCAACTCCGCCATCATCCGTGCCGCGTTTTCCAAATAGGTTTTTAATTAACATTCAAAGAGACGGGATTCGCACTAAGAGATCTACTCATAGCGAACTAGCAATGAATACCATGGTATTTATGTGATTAATTCTGATTAAATTAGTCTATGTTTTTAAGAATTTGACGTTTATTGCTTGTATAGTGCTACTGGCTATTACATTACATATGTATCACTAAAAGCTATTATCTAGGCTTTGTCGATAGTTTATTGAGGATGTCGCCCCTGTCATTATGTATGTCCAAACCGCCCGTGTCTTTGAGAATTTTTATACCGAATAATTTCCGACGATTTTTTTTTTTTTTGAAAAACATTATTAACAATGCTTTTATACTTCTGCTACGATAGAATCTATATCATTAACTTAACAATTTTGCTGAATGCCCGTAAATGAAAATTTGTATTCAACAACAACAACAACAACAACAACAACAAAAAAAAAAAAAAAAAAAAAAAAAAAAGAAAATGCACCTTTCTCAAAAACTCATGAAGCATAGGGTAATCGCTATAGTTTTCCTGCAATGTTCAAATTAATGTCTACTAACCCTATTTTATTCATAATTTTAGCTTCAGTAGATTCAGAAATACACGGGGGAAACATATTTTTGCACTACATCTTTGAAATTGTCTCTGAAATATAATACCTAAAATTAAAAGAATTGTATTTTTTAGTTAAATGTTACGAAAGTTTTCATACGACCTCACACGATGCATAAAGAGCGTTTTAGTTTTTTGAATCGAAATTTGTCACATGACAGTTGCAAAATTCTATCAGCAAGTTGTAATAGATTAATGGAAAAAAATACATCACACTTTTATGAAAATTAAAAATATTTTCCTACTTTTGTAGCACCTGAGTGGAAAAAACTGGGAAATTCTATATATCTAAGAATAAAAACTCTTTCTTTCTTTTTTCAATGTGTTAAAAGTTTTTGTGTTGTCGAACTTGCGGAAAAAATATAAAAATAAAACTCTTTAAGAAAGTCACTTTTTAGTCTTTCGATTCAAGTAAAATAAATGCACAAACTTTGAAGTTTAAGACTTTTTTTTTTTTTTTTTTTTTCTATCTGATACAAGAAAAAAAAATTAAATCCTTTCAAATTAGAAGTATCTTTTATTTGAAACCAAAGTGCGTTACAAGTAATTGACATTTTTGGAAATGCATTTTTTCTTTCTTCCAGGGAGTTGGATTTTAAAGAGGTCTGAATGATCAGTATTCACTGAAGACTCGAAAAAGGGCAAAATGCTCACTCTAGACTAAAAAAAAAAAAAAAAAAAAAAAAAAAAAAAAAAGAGCATGGGATCTCCTACAGTAAAGGGCAGATTGACAGATCTAAAAGAGCACATCACAAACATGAGGGGAATTTGTTGTATAAATATGCTTTTGTTATCTTTTTTTGTTTGAAAAAATATTTTTTGAGGAAGGGAAAGGTTGTTTTTTTATTAGATGTTTAAAATTTTGTTATAAATGAAGCTTTTGTGAAGAATAAAATGAGCATCTTAACGTTACATTAGATGCTGATTTCCAGCCAAAAATAATTATTTAAAAAATACTTCAGATGTTTAAGGGGACGGTAGTATGTAAAAAAAAGTACTTTTCGTAATCGAAGTTATTTCAAGACGAGATTTTGTATTATTGTATTTTGAAGCCTATTTTGTGGTGTAATTAATATATATATATATATATATATATATATTCTTGAAACTATATTATGTTTCGCCCCAATAAAAAAAAATGTTTTCAATAGAACAACAATTTTTATTTTCCTATACAAAAAAAAAAAAAAAAATCCTTAAAAAAATGTTATTAAATTTAGTTTTTTGAATCGAAGTTTGTCTCATGACAGTTGCAAAATTGTATCAGCAAAATGTAATCGATAAATAAAAAGATGTATCACATTTTTATGAAAATTAAAAATACTTACCTATTTTGTAGTACCTGAATAGAGAAAAATTAGGAAATTCTATGCATTGAAGAAAAAAAACTTTTTCTTTCCTTTTTCAATGCGTCAAAAATTTTTGTGTTGTTGAGCGTATGGAAAATAAATAAATAAATAAATAAATAAAAATAAACTTCTTGGAGAAAGTCACTTTTTATTCTCACAATTTCAAGTAGAATAAATGCGCAAAGTTCGAAGTTTAAGACTTTTTTTTTTCTGACACAAGGGAAAAAATGTAATCTTTTCAAATTAGAAGTATGTTTTATTTGAAACCAAAGTGCGTTACAAGTAATTGACATTTTTGCAAATGCATTTTTTACTCTTTTCCAGGGAGTTGAATTTGAAAGAGGTCTGAATGATCAGCATTCACTGAAGACTCGAAAAAGGGCAGGGTGCTCTCACTCTAGACTCAAAAAAGAGCATGGGATCTCCTACAGTAAAGGGCAGATTGACAGATCTAAAAGAGCACATCACAAACATGAGGGGAATTTGTTTTATAAATATGCTTCTGTTATCTTTTTTTGTTTGAAAAAGTATTTTTTCAGGAAGGGAAGGGATGTTTTTTATATTTTTATTAGGTGTTTAAAATTTTGTTATAAATGTATATGAAGCATTTGTGAAGAATAAAATGAATATCTAAATGTCATTTTAGATGCTGATTTCCAGCCAAAAATAATTTTTTCAATAATACTTCAGATGTTTAAGGGGACGGTGGTATAAAAAATGTATATTTCGTAATCTAGGTTATTTCAAGAGATATTCTTAAAAAAAGTTTCTGTACATATTATTTTAATGAATATTAGGAAAAAACAATAGAGCTATAAATTAGTTTTAGAAAATTAAATGCTTCTGGCGTCCAAAATTTCAATATGTGTTCACCGCTTTTTTCATAACGAACCGATTTTGTTCAAGTTTTCCTTACAAGTCCATGATAGGTTGCAATTACATAAAAAATTCTAGACATTACAATTTCCTTAAAAAAAAAATCTTAATATTACAATTTTTTTCTAGTGAAACGGGTATCTTTTACATAAAAATGTCCTTTTATTGCCATTATATAAAATGTTCGAGACATGCCAATTTTCTAAAAAATTCTTAGAAATTTTAAAGCTCTTTTTTTTACAGTGAATTAAACAATTTAAATTGTTAGAGAGCCGAATTAGGAAAAATATGTAATTTTAAATGTAATTTGTATGAAATAGATAAGTTTTGAAATAGGTTTGCTAGGAAATTATTGAAATGAAAAAAAAAAAAAACATAATCTGTACATTTAAGACAAAGAACAGCTTTTTCGAAAATTTCTCTAAAATTTACATTAAATCAAATTTACTTTTTTTTTTTTTTTTTTTTTTTTTTTTTTTTTTAAGAAAGGTGTTTTTTTCTGTAGATGTGACCACACTAACACTTTTTTCCCAAATATTTCCAATTTTATATTTTTAATTTAATTAAAAACTTTCTTTTGTGTCATTTCTACAAAATTGTAGCAATTGAGGGAATTTTGCAGAAAAAAATAAACAATGAAATATATTTATTCTTATTGATGTCATTTTCTAATTACGATTAAAATAACTTTAAAAAATGTTCTGAACAGAAAATAACGTTATGCCTTACAAAAATTCACATATTTTCCCTCATAAAGTTATATTACATTAAATATACTTTCCTTTCTCTGATACTGAATTTGAGACACTTTGATTAATGTAAATGCTTGTAAGTTTTTAGTAAGTGCCATCTTTAAAAGAAAACAAATCTTTTCCTCGATAAAACTAAATATTTTACCACGAATATAACTAAAAGACATCAATTTCTGGATACGGTGGTAGGAAGATTATAACCACAAGTCAAAAGAATAAATTTACACATGCAAAGTTGTAGATCACAAACGTAATTTAACTTTGAAAGGTCTATCTACGCTGCTCAAAAAAAGTTAGGAGAACAAGTAAAGAAGTTAAGAAAACCGATCGAAACAGCCATAGTCATAAAATGGATAGCACACACGTATTAATATGCAATACACACACACACACACACACACACAAGGAAAAAAATTGTAATTAAGCTTTAATACTTTGAAAAGATGGAAAAAAAAACCTGAAAAGGTGATTTAGGTCATAAATCATAAAAAAAGCATTGTTTAAAAATAATGCAAGATTTTTAATATGGCGTGTGGCCCAGACTTCGAGTCGATTACAGAGGACTGTAATCGATTACGATTACAATTATTTTCAATTTCTAAAAACCGATTACGATTATGTCTCTTTTTATGCCAGTTGGATTACGATTACGTTTAGATTACAATTAATAGTTTTTTGTTGGATTACGATTGTGTTTAGATTACGATTAAAATTTTTCGGTTGAATTACGATTACATTTAGATTACGATTACGGTTGACATTTTTTCCGCTGCAGGTCATGTTGACTTTAAATGTGTTGCCTTGTGTCTTAGCCATTTGTGACTCTTATTAGGATTTACCCAATTTTTCACAATACAGTCCTAAATATTTTTCCGGGAAAATAATTGCATTCTTAAATATTAAGGAATATTATATTTATGTATGTCGCCATATAGCATAAATTTCTTCCTTTATAAAAAAGATAAATTTCTTATTCGATTTTCTTATTAGTTTCTTATAGGCTAATATTATAATTGCATTAAATTAAGGAGTCAGTCTGAATCAGTTTCGAGTGGATGTATGTTGAATTCGAGTCGGGTTTCGGATTGACTAAAAATAAAATTATAGGATTCTAATTTGGTTTAACCCGAATCGTGCAAAGTTCAATGACGAACAATTCTTGCTTTGAACTCATTGTTTGACTAACTATATGCAATATTCACATTTTATAATAAATTTTATAATGACATTTTATAATTTTTTTCAAATCTCCTTTGTTTTATGGTTATTATTTTTATTGAATTTTGATCATTTAACTTTACAAATTCCCCAAGAAAAATTCAGCGTAAAACACATTTTTTTCATATACATATTATTATTCGATATTGAGAAAATACCTCTTTAAAGAATTTTGAGGTATTATTTTGAACCTTCTCATTCACATTATAAAACATTAAATTTTCTTCTTTTTGTCCATTTCTCTGCCTATTAATATGTAATGCATAGCATAAAGAGGCTACTTCAGAAAGGTGAAAACACCCGTTCACTAATGTTAATCCTTTGGAAGAAAATTTTTTAATATCTTGTTTGCATTTTAGTCTTTTAAAAGTTTTTTTTCCCCCTCATTGTTTACCTGAGATCGATGTATATAAAGACTGTTTTCTACTTTTTTGATTTTGTATGCATTCTTTTTATTATGGGTATTTTTAAATCAAAAAGGGCAATTTTGTGACATAAGTTTTAATTTATTTTTGTTTGAAAATGCATGAAACTAGCAGTTGTTGTTATTCAGAAACTATCTAATTGCACTTTTTTTTTTTTAACGTAATGCATATTTCAGATCAAGCCATCAAAGTTGACATTTCGAACGCATTTTTCGGCGAAAGCAGAAAAACCAGTCAATGAAAGGGAGAAAATCGCGAGATCACGTGACTAAAATAGCTCATAATTCGGTAGGTAATTTAATTACCAAAATATGGAAAACTCAGTTCGATTCGAAATCGCTTCCATAGTCAGGCCTTCCAATTTTTTATCTTTCCGTTAAAAAATGACTTTGTAAATGTGCCAAAACGTTTTGCGCTTGCTGAGCAGAGCAGTTGAGAACACCCTTAAGATGTTCTTACTTTAGGAACCGATTTAAAAATGTAAATATACTCATTAAAAAAAATACTGGACTGTAATGGAAATTGAAAAGGTAAAAAGAAAAGAAAAAAACCCTGTAATAGAAATTAAAAAGGTAAAAAAAAAAAAAAAAAAAAAAAAAAAAATCGGTTTTTATACAGATTGATTTTAGTTGTTCAATGAGAAAAACATTTAAAAATATATAAATGTAAGTGATCGTAAATTTGGTATCGCAATTTTTTTTGCCCATAAGATTAACATTAGCGAAGAGGTGTTTTCGGATGACTGAAGTAGCCCTTTAATAACTATATTGCTTTCGAAGAAAAATGAAGAAATATAAACTAAAAAATTATAGTGATATGCCTGATTTTCAGATTTAATCAATTTTAAAATAAATTTCAATTACATGAACAGCATCATAAACAGATGGAAGGGGGGGGGGGATCCAGGTACACTGGGTACCACTAATTTTATAAACTTTTCTTTGCCTTATCTAATCAGAGAATTTCCAGCTATTATTCAAGGCGAAAACAACTTTTCGATTTTAATGGTATGAAGAGCATTTAGACTCCCCTCCCCCGCCCCCTCTGGCTACGCCTCTGTACAAGAACGTTTAAGGAAAAAAATACATTGTCTTCTGGTAGAACAAAATTTAAGGGGAGTGGGAAGGGCAGAATACAATGTTCAATACAAATGTCCATTGTAAAACCATAAATAAAATAATTTTCTTTCTTTCCTTTTTTACTTTTTATCTTCACTATTTCCACTCAATGACCCATACCTCTGGATTGACCACATGTTGTTTTATCTTCTCAATTCTCATATCTTTGACGAACTCAAGTCAAATACTATTTCCATATCCTATTACAGTGTGCGGTATACATTCTGTTTCACTTTTACCCCATTAAAACAATGTTTAGCAAACCAAGCAAGTATATATTTTCGTTTGGAAGAGAAAGGAAGGGGAAAAAAGACGTAATCTTAAAGCGTAATCGTATATTTATGTGAGATTACGATTACATTGCGACTATATTAGGGTCCGATTATGATTAGATTATGATTATAATCGAGATGAAATATCTTGATTATGATTATATTGCGATTATTTCGAAAACCAAAATCTATGATTACAATTACAATGCGATTACACGGTTTTTGTAATCAATTATAATCGACTACGATTACACGATTACACGATTACGATTACTCAAAGTCTGGTGTGGCCTGCTCGAAAAGCTAAGACTGCTGCACACCTATTTTTAATCGATGCGATGATGTTATCAATAAGACTTTAGGGAATAATGTTGCACTCCTCAAGTAGTGCAATCTCCAAGAATCGGACAGTAATAAAAGGAAGCCTTGGTCTCGCAGCAATGCGTCGTCCGAGCATATCCCAAACACGCTCAGGGATCGGTTTTATGTCAAGAGAGTAGATGGCCATTCTATATGCCGTGTTGTTTCAGTTTCAAGCATGTTCTCCACAAGACGAGATGTATCAACACGTCCTATAAGAAAGCCTCCGTACAGGATGTCTGACGCCACAGCTTGTCGTCCTAGCGGGAGACTCTGTGACTTTCTCTAATGTTCTTTTTTTTTAACTTAAAAGAAAAAGGAAAAATATTATATTCCTAAAACAATACAGAAATTGACGTTTATTTTGCATTTATTAGACTCTTATATACTGTTTTAAAAAGATTGAGAAAAGGGCTTAGTTTAGTAACACACACACACACAAAGACAAAGTAAGTCACATTTTTATATCAACTATATTTATTTTATAGCGATATGTTTCATTTACTTAATGGCAGTAATAGGGATTTTAAAAAATCTTTTTTTTATTTTTTTTACAGCATTAGAATTTTTTTAAACCATTATAATACATTTATACATCAGCTTTAACTCTTTACTCTTTTTTAGAATCAATATTTCTATTTAATATGCAACATTTTTTCTTAATTTTAATAGCTACAGAAAAGCATCGAAACATTTTGCCTTTAAATATATAAACATTTTATTTATTTATTTCAGAACTTTCAAAGCAGACATATAAATTTTTAATTTTTGTGGTCCATCTCTCAGTAAGATTGTGTGTGTGTGAATATAAGATTAGAAATATACATTTCTATTAAATATGTATCATTTACATTCTTGTCTAATATAAATTTTTTATAGCGATTTAGTTAAATTATTGTACTACAAATGCAGGGGTCGGAATTTATTTATTTATTTATTTATTTATTTTTAAATATTATTATTTCTGGAGAAAATTTTTCATACTAAACTTTTACAACAAAAATTTCGTCTCTGGTCCATTTAAACAAAAATTTTAAAACAAATCTAAAAATATTTTTCGTTAAAAGAAAGGGGGGGGGGGGGCTTGAAATTTAAATTGGACAGTATTTGTTATTTTATAATTAGATTTTCGCAGTAATATTTTCACAATATGCTTCTTATAATTTAAATGTATGAGATTAAATAATCCATTCAGCAAATGTCATATAAATGTAATTGATATTTAATCATATTATCATAATCTTACTTAATAGAATCATATAAATGTCTCTAAATGTCACAATGAAACATATATTAGAATTTTGCAAGTTTAAGAGATTTTACTTTCAGAAAAAAAGTATAAATAAATAAAATAAAATTTATGTAAAGAACATAAATCTCAAACGTATATACCGAGGTGAACTGATTTATTCTTTGATTATCTTTATTAAATATTGTTAATTAATATGATGATAGGATTCATTTTTATTCGTGTACGTATTAAGTATTCTTTAATCTCCTCTTCTCTTTTGTTCAGGTGTCAGAAAAACAACCAACTTTTCTTCTATAAATGTAATAAATCCTGAATATTTTGAATTTTACATAATTTGTGCTTGTTGATTACCTTTTCAAGACGTTTGTATTTCGAAAATCAGTTTAAAAAATTGATATTGACAATTTTTAATGAAAAATCCTTTGGTAAAGAGAAATAAGTGCTATTAAGATTGTTTTTCTATTTTGAGACCAACCAGCCTTTAAATAATTGAAACGAGTTCGCCTCCTTTTATATAATTAACTACAAGAGTTTTAATAATAATAATAATAATAATAATAATAATAGCATTATATAATTCACACAACGCAATTTAATATATACGTGTATGTACGAATTTTTTTCTTTTCTTTTCTTTTTTTTTTTTTCTATGATACAGTATGGAAAAGGCTGAAATTATATTGTTAATATAACCTCATTTTGTTTTCATTGGATTTTAATATCGAAAACAGAAAAATTATAAATAATCACAAGTAAAATAACGACTGTTTTGTTCACATTGGTTTATCAATTATTTCCTTATTACTGTTACAGACAATGTCACTTAATAACATTTTTTTTTTTTTTTTTTTTTTTTACATGTATGTGCGCGAGATCCCTCTTAACAATTTGGTATTAAAATTTATTAATTATTGAAAACTTTCATACAAAAATAAAATAGACAATAAAAAAATGATTTACTCATTTCACAGTAATTTAATAAAAAAAAAACTTATGTTAACATTAATATTTTAACTTCTAACAAATCGTGCATTAAAAAATATCTATTCCTAAAGAAAACCTCAAGATAGATTTAAAGTTGATGAATAAATAATTTGCAATAACGATTCTTATAAAAATAGTTATCAAAAACAGATTTCATGTAATAAAATTGTAGATAAATACTGCTGTAAATATTTAAACATACCAATTTAATAAAATAAATAAAATAGTTGAGATAAAAATGTGACTCACCCTAGAATATTTGTGTCCTATATTATATCCTATTATATCCTTAGAGTATTTATATCCTAGAATTGAAATTGCAGACACAATAACAGCACGATTTTTTTAGCCGTGTATTCTGCTCTTTTCATTTTATATTTAGCAGTAATAACACTCTTTATAATTAATTTAAGATTATGCCAACAAGCACGTGTTTTATTAGCTATTCTGTTGACTATACTACACTATCACTATGAGCTTTGAGGTAGGGGTAAAGGCTAGTACAATGGACGACTGACCGTGACGTCACAATCCGGTTTGCAGCTTGTCCGATGGCTTCCTTTATAGGACGTGTTGGATATATCAGTGTTGGATGTATGTGGTGTGGCATTATCATGCTGGAATCTCCAATGGCTGCAGCGTATGGTATGATATGTGGTTTCAGTATCTCGTCTGCATACCTTTGGGCCAACAAAGTACCATTCGAATGATACATTAGGTCCGTACTTCCACCTATACCGATACTTTTCCATACCACCAAACCACCTCGTCTGTATTTTGACCTTTCACGAACGAATGTGGGGTTTTCGTGTGCCCCTTTCCTCCCAAACCAAAACACGCCGGCTTTTACACTCCAGACTGAATCTGAACTCGTCTGTAAACTGCACTTGGCTCCAGCCATGCTGCTCTCAATCTCGATGTTCAGCTCCCCATCTTCTTCGGGCCGCACAATGGCTTGAAGTCAACGCAACGCAGACCGGCTTACATGCCTCGATGAAGCCTATTACGTGCTGTTTGGATGAACATACTTCGTCCTGTTGTCAAGAGTAATACCCTGTTCACACTACAAACTTAAGATATCTTAAGATCGCCGTGTTTGAAGTGGACCCTCCCGGAATTGGATGCCTGTTCACATTGAAAAATTTACCTAAGATATCTCAGCGAATGTCACTGTATCTCTGAACTGAACAAATGTAGCGTATGCGCATGCGCTTGAAATAAAGACGGTCACAACAGCCAATCAGTAAAAGCAAAGCTTTGTAGCCAATGAGAGTAGGTGGTTGTTCCTGTATCTAGCTCGAGAGAATTGAAACTCTCTGAGAGAGTTTGTAGAACTCTCTGAGAGAGTTCCAGGCCTGAGATATCTTAAATATCCGTAGTGTGAACGGGGTATAACTGTCTTTGCAGTTGAGTAGTATTGTCTGCTCTATTTCGACGAGCTGTTAACAGTATATGCCGGTCATCAGCAGCTGTAGTGGCGCGTGGCCGTCCTTGCCCTGGTCGGCGTCTAACATTTCCTTTTTCTTGGAATCAATTCCACAGCCTTGCAACGACACTTCTGGCGACTCCAATAGCGTCTGCGGCATTTCGTTGTGTTTGTCCGGATTCATGTCAGCCTATAATACGCCATGCCATGTATTCTAGTAAATCACGTTGTTGAGACATTTTCAAATCATTATTTCTTTAAAAAAAAGCGGGGAGGGGGGGGGGGGTGAGGTATTGAATTTTACAGTTAAGGAAGTGAATCAGGCGTTTCTGCTACATCCCGATTTCTGCCTTTATGTTCTTTTTCTGATTTTTGAAGTAATGAACTTTGATTTGCATATGAAGTTTTTTTTTTTTCTGTTTCCTACTAAGTTTTAAATTTTGGATGAGTTACTTTATGTTACTTATTGAAGAAAATATTTGCAAAATTAAAAAAAAAAAAAAAAAAAAAAAACAAAAAAAAACAATGCGCTTTTTTAATTGTTTTCAGCAGTGGTATATTATATAGTACAAATATGTCCGTGTTTAACTCTGACGTCGTTTTGCGAATGCCAAAGCCTAACAATTACATTTCGGTTTTTTATTTTCTCGCTACTGCAATTTTTTAAAAAATATCTAAACATCGGGTGGCAATCATTTCGTCGACAAATCATTTCGTCGACACCACTTCGTCGACATATCATTTTGTCGACATGTACATTTCGTCGACATAGCATTTCGTCGAAATGTACACATCGTCGACATATCATTTCGTCGACATGTACACTTCGTCGACATATATTTCTGATGTGTATTGCACATAAGTATTAATATATTAATCACTAGATGGCGCTGGTTTAGGCATTTCAGTAATGAACAACCTACAAATAGTTAATTGTTAATATTATTTTATTTAAAATCAACACTTATTAATTAAAGCATCTAATGAAACAAAATAGATGGTTAAAAAAACTAAGCAATTGATGTATCAATAACTAATGAAATATTTATAAAATTAATTAATTATTCAAGCTAATACTTAATTGCTGTACCATAGGATTAATATTTTAATTATTTTAGATTGGTTATTTAAAATGGGCGATTATTTAAGATGGGCGATTTTTATGCGTTTACGAATAAGAATGAAATGATGAATGTGTGATAAATATCCAATTTGAATTTGAGAACAGCTTCTACATACTTGAATAAAAAAGTAAAAGTTCCTTTAACCTTTGGGGGGCAAAGCACTTCTATTAATTAAATGCTGAAATTATCGAATGACACCAGAACTTAAAAGCAAATTTATTTCAAAATAGACAAATGCCTATCTTCGCGTACTTGATGAAATGAAAATTTTCATTTCAAAATTCTGGTGTCAATGTGACATTTTTCAATTAAAATTAAGTGGTATATATTTTATACCACTGCCCTTCAAGGGGTTAAATATTAAAATTTAATGTAGTATTTTTAATGAAGATATTTGTAAATCTTTTCTCAGGATACAGAGTTTATAAAACAGTAATTATAATAAATTATTGTTTCCTATTTGAATTAATTATCAAATATTTTTTTATTTTTGAGAATATCTCATACATTCTTTATATAAATACATTTAAATTATGAATGGTTCTGTTATTGATGAAAATTATTTTAAATTATTGTTTTTCCAAACCAAATTTTTAATGTGTTTTAATTAATATTTTTTCCACAATGTAATTTATGTATTGATTTTTTTTTTTTTTTTTTTTGGGGGGGGGGGGTAATGCATTTTTTAAATAAAAATTTGATGGAGTACTTGCTCATACACCTCCTCGTGGTGTACCCTGGAAACATTTTTTTTTTTTTTTTTGGCCTAAGGTATGGGCGACTTTAATATTTTTGTTTTATAATAATTTACGAAAAATCCATGTGTTCACAAATAAAGTTATCGACGAAAGGTAAATTACATACAATGTGTAGACGAAATGCTATGTCGACGAAGTGCACCTGTCGACGAAATTAAATGTCGACTAAGTGTACCTGTCGACGAAATGTTATGTCGACGAAGTGTACTTGTCGATGAAATTATATGTCGACTAAGTGTACCTGTCGACGAAATGATATGTCGACGATGTAATTTTCGACGAAGTGTACCACCAGTGGCGTAGCCAGGATTTCGTTTCGGAGGGGGTCCAAAATTTTTCTTTCGGCTTATATATATGTAGTAAAACCTGTCAGCATAAAATGGCAAATGTTGATTAAACATTCCGCTTTACACAGGTTTTCCTGATAGCGAGTGTAATAGTATAGCATTCTTTTTTGAAAGTTTTATGGAACATTTCCGTTTAACGAAGAATTCCGTAATAGGCAGGTTTCAAGTTTGTGTATTTATATAAATATACTTATTTATGTTATATGAATAGTAAAATCTGTATCTATTGCAGAATCCTGCCTTAAACGAAAATGTTACATGGTCTTAATATCAATTCCCATGTAATTCAATTTGCAAGAATTTTGTCTGAATGAGGATTTTCACTGCTTTTTAATAAAACACCATAAAATCTATGGTGGCAGAATGTTTCTGTAATAAAATTCTGTATCAAAGAACTTCAGGATCTCGACGAAACAAACAATACACCTTACTAAGGTAGTGTATTTAGAAGTATAATTAATTACATTACTTTAAACGGAAGCCTGTCTGAAATGAAGTTTTTTTCTAGTCCCTTGCGATCACGTCTTGACAGTTTTGATTGTGTATGTATAAAATAAGCATAAACTTTAGGAATTTATTTTTATTTAATTTTCTAATTTAAAAGAAAGCATGGATAAAAAAAAAAAATGAAAGGTTAATTTTTATAACTGATATTACGTTAAAGTTATATTAATATTTACTAAGGACTGTCAAAAAGGTGTTGCAAACATTATGATGTAAAAATCCAAGCGCGTATTGAAGAGTTAAATTTATTTATATCCAATTTCATATTACATAATATTTGCCAACAGTCAGGCTCGGACTGGCCCGCCGGCCCATCGGCCCGAGGGCGGGTGCGCCCTCATCCAGAGAAAATTTTGCGCCCCTGTGTGTCTCAGCCGCTCCAATATGTTTTTTCACTCTTTATACATATACATGCTGATTAATGTACTAAAATCTATGAATTCATTTACGAATTACCCTCAATTAATAGACAGATAGTATAAAAGAGGCATTTTTTGTTATAACAATGAAATTAAAGATGTATCGTAACAATTTCAGGATTTGAAATCAAAAGGGACATCTTTGGATGCAATTGTAAAGGATAACATGCACCCAACGAGAACTTTAAAGCCATGACGTCCTAGAAGAATTTTTTCATCGCTTCATTGAATGATATCTTTAAGATTTTAACCAAGTATTTGCATATTAAGTCTTTCACCCCCACGTTCTATTCGCTTATGCACCTATAATCGGGCTGTTTTAAAGGCAACTTGGCGAAAATACGAGCTGAATGTGCCAATCAGAAAACTTTTTTCCCAGACATCGTAAAAATTTCAAAAAGTAGTTAAACGTGTTGAGGCCCCGCACTAGTCACTGAAAATGATAAGTTTATGGGGGCGTTCTTTTCCAATATCTCGCTCAAATTTCAATATTTATCCATTATTTTTTACACACATTTTCTATATATATACTTTCTGATGGTACAATAATGTAAATATCTCATAGATCGCAATTATAGAGCACCCTTCCAGAGATTTTTTTTTCCAAATTCACGGAAGACCTGCTGGACTTAGCCAAAAATATGTACAAAAAATTTTGTTCAATTCTATGCATAAATTCATACACTTTTCGATGATACAATATTGAAAATGGCACAAATATTTCTATTATAGCGCCCTCTTCCGGCGGAATATTTTTAGAGCGAAGGAGGAGTTACGTGCCACGACCAAAAATATACACAAAAAATTTATTTTAATTATATGCATTACTTCATACAGTTTTGGATGGTACAATGGCGACAGACGGACACACGGACAGATAAAACGTTCTGCATAAGTATATTTTTGAGGGCTCTCTGACCTCTAAAACATATAAATCTAAATCCCTAGAAAACCAAAGGTTGAAATTTTTCGATTACAATACTGTTTTCTATTGAAGATGGAAGAAAGTAACTAATCGGATGTAATAATCCCAAAACTTTCCATCTCATATACACTATATTGCCATTGATTATGGGACACTTGCGATTTTAGACATTTTGCTAAATATCTAGAAAAATACATGAGGAATCATCTCGAAACTATTAGTGTATAAATATAATAGTATATGTTATACATCTCCGTGAAGATTTTTTACCGAAACTCCATAGGGGACCGTCAACAAATTAAAAAAGAATGAATATCTTTTGAATAACCCTGTTAAAACTAATGTAGCAAAAGCTCTCAAACTCTAGATTATGATTGAATGCCTTATTGTAATACACTGTGTTTATTTTTATGCAAATAGCATGCATACTCGCAGAGTAATTAAGGTTTTTATAAAAATGGTCCCAAATTTTTCCAAGATTTTTCTTTTTAATTTTCAGAGTTCTTAATATAAAATAATATTTTTTTCAGAAAATATGACAAACAACATTGCACACCGTACCCTGTAATCAGAATTAAAAAATAATGAAAATTATATACAAAATGAGTTGGTTTACTAAATAATTTTTTACTGCGCATGCGTCAACGATATCAAAATTTCATTTGCATATTATGTTAGCTAAATGTATAGAGCAACTTTTGTGGAAGTCACAAAATCATAACTTCAAAATTCTGAAAATAATCGTCAATTGAATAAGTTGAAAATCCGTTATTCTCAAAATGAAGCAAAAACAAGAGGGGTTGTATCCATATATTCATTGATTAGTGTCAATATAGAATACACAATACGGGATGTTACGACTACTTTTGGATAAAACCCTCATTTTTTTGCTTCATTTTGGAAACAACGGATTTTGTCCTTTTTCTATAGACGATTACTTTCAGAATTTTCAAGCTATAATTTTGAGACTTTTACAAAAGTTGCTCTATACATTTAGCTAACATAATATGCAAATGAACTTTTGATATCTTTGACGCATGCGCAGTAAAAAATTATTTAGTAAACCTACTCATTTTTCATACAATTTTTATTAGTTTTTAATTCTGATTACAAGGTACTGTGTACAATGTTGTGTGTCATATTTTCTGAAAAATATATTATTTTATATTAAGAACTCTGAAAATTATAAGGAAAAAACTTAGAAAATTTTGAAACCATTTTTATAAAAACCTTAATTACTCTGCGAGTATGCATGCTATTTGCATAAAAATGAACACAGTGTATTACAATAAGACATTCAATCATAATCTAGAGTTTGAGCGCTTTTGCTACATTAGTTTTGACAGGGTTATTCAAAAGATATTCATTCATTTTTAATTTGTTGACGGTCCCCTATGGAGTTTCGGTAAAAAATCTTCACGGAGATGTATGACGCATACTATTATATTTATACACTAAGAGTTTCGAGATGATTCCTCATGTATTTTTCTAGATATTTAGCAAAATGTCTAAAATCGCAAGTGTCCCATAATCAATGGCAATATAGTGTATTTTGTATTTTAAAATTCGCTATTAGAACGCTGCCACAGTAACTATTTTTATATTCTGTTCGCACCAGTATTATTCTAACGAACACTTTGAAGTATATTTCTCTTGCAAAAGTTGTCAAATTGTGTATTAAGAATTTTTGTTTCGAGAGAATGGTGCCAGTTAGAATTAAAAAATAACCGCCTGCGTCCTCCTTGCCATTTAGAGCTAAAACTAAATGACAATCTATGTGCACAACCGTCCGTCGAAAAGATCTAACGATATTATATTCATTGAATTGTGTGCATTTTAAAAGAGGATATTAAGCCTAACACCTTTCAAACAAATTATTGAATTTTAGAGCCTCCGTCTTAGATATCCGCAACCAAAATTGTCCACAGAGTATTAAAATCGACACCTGTCGTGCTGTAAATATCCAAACATAACAAAGAACTATTTATATGAATGTGAAACAGAATATGAAGTTTTATTGAATTTCATGCATTTGTCTTTGAGATAGAGCTATCGTGATAATCGTGAAAAATGCAGCATAGTAACGCCACCTTTTATATAATTTACACGAAAACCTTTTTAACACAAATTTTCGTCAAGGCCCAACACCAACAGAACATGAAGTTTGATGAAATTAAGTGCATTAGTTCTTAAGATACGAGATCATTAAGGCGGTTCTGAAGTTCACTGCTCAACAAGTGCGAAAATTTCTGACACATTTACTTATTCATTTTTAAATGTAAAGGCAGAAAATTGGCAAGGTTGACTATGGAAACGATTTGGAATCGAAATACGTTTTAATATTTTTCGATAAATAAATTACTTATCGATTGATAAGCAATTTGGGATCGCGAAACAACCTGTTTTTTCTTTTCTCTCAGTGGTTTTTGTGATAAAGAAATTTTTTTTCATTTCATAATTTAAGGGAGCCACGTTCTGAAAATATTCTGTAGGGTTTTCAATGGAACAATGTGTTAATATTGATGGAGGACTACCTAGTTGCGTGGTAACTTAACACCTAGTCTTGAGGTGATTTGAGTTGCAAACGCGTTAGGGAGCCTTAACAAAAAATATTTTTAAACACGGCTGGTAGCCACAGTGGAAAATTTGACAAAAAATAGATACAAAATAGTTTAATTTAAGAGAACGTTACTGACATGTTTAAATACAGGAAGTATGACAACATGAATGAGAAAAAAGTTGTTAAGTGAGATTAGATAAATTTATAATTCTTGTATAATTTTACTGATAACTAATTGTAAGATCTTCGATTTACTTTCTAAAATTTAAAGATAAACTATTAACACATTTTGTTTTAAAACTATATTAAGATTTAAAAAAAGCATATAAAATATATCTTTTTACTGGTTAGTAAAGAATTAAATAGGAGAGCAAAAGTAGATGTTAATATTTGAAAAATCAACGGATGTGTTCTCTTTAATATGTGGGTATCCTCTAAAGAAAAAAATATGAAGAAAAGCATTTAACAGTAAATATTATTCTAAATCAACTTGTACCTACATTTTTTATAGACAGTCACTTCCAAGAAAATTGGTAAGTGTGATAAGTTTTTCCCGCCAAGGTATCTATCGAAAAAGAAAATAAGAAAGCCCTACAGACATCTACAACAAGGTAATTCTTGTAATTTGCTGAAGTCTTAGATATTACATGATTAGTTATAAAAAAAATGCGTATTAATATGTAGGTTTGATGGAACTTTTAAACATGCACGGAGATACATCGTCTTTTAAAATTAAAAATTAGTGATATAATTTATATCCTTATTATTACTTGGTGCTATGCGAGTATGTTAAACTTTGCCTAGCCATATACAGCACAAGGAAGTGAAACTGATTTGACTTCGTTAAAATTTTTGCGCCCTCGGAAAATCCAAGGTCTGCGCCCTTTACACTGAGCCAGTCCGACCCTGCCAACAGTAAAACAAAGATCGAGTGGTGAAGTTTAAAATAGCAATTTTCATGTTAAATGTCTTGTCGTTGAATTAAGATTTGTGCTCTAATAAATATTGGATAATGATTTCGCGTAAGTATGAATCGCATGGACTGTTAATTCTGCAATGGAATTTTTGACATAAAGTTTTAATCTTTAAGATAAAAATTAGGCAATTTCATCTACAGAAGTTAATAATGAAGTAAGAAGCAAACGCATCATATATTATAGTTCATGCTGAAAAAAATAGTTTTCTTACTATTGTCTAAAACAGCAATAATTATTTTGGGCAGACTTGTATAAAACGAAAAACTTTCTGCGCACGTAAAGATTAGGTGAAAACTTTCTGCAAATTAATTTAATGTTTAATAAATTTACGTGTTATATTATTTTGACATGGACGAAATTCTCGTTTTTTACGTGATTGTGGATGTAATTAACGTTTTTTAAGTATTTCATAGACGAAATTTGTGTTTTTACGCGATTCATGGATGAAATTAGTATTGTTTTGTAATTAATGGACGAAATTTGCAGTTTTAGAGATTTCATGAACGAAATTCGCGTTTTTTGCGGGATTTATTGATGGCATTCGCATTTTTTTGCAATTTTTGGAAGAAATTCACGTTTTTTTGCGCGGTCATTTGTCAAAATTCGCGATTTCCGTGTGATCCTTAATTGAAATTTGTTTTTTTCGTGTGATCCTTTGTCGAAATAAGAGTTTTTTTTATGCGGACCTTTGTCGAAATGCACGTTTTTTACGCGATTCTTTGTTGAAATTCGCGATTTTTTTCGAGATCCTTTGACGAAATTTATGTTTTTCGTGATCATTCGACAATATTTCGTGCTCTTTCCACGGAACTTTGACTATTTTCATGTTTTTTCCGTAATAATTTGACGAAATTGGAGGTTTTTATTTCTGCAAACGACTGAGGAAATTGATTTTTTGGGAAAACCGTTTGCCAAAATTCGCTATTTTTAGTGCCCGAAACTTTTGACTGGTTCATTTTTATACTTTTCGGCATCAAATGCCTTAAATTTTCGGAAAATTCGAAAATCGACCCTGCTTTTATTAGTATAGTGCGCAAACGGTAAATAATTCGTATATAAAATTGAAGGAATATTTTTAATTTTTTAGTACTAAAAAAAAGTTACAAAAATAAAGATTGTTTTTTTTTTCTAAAATTTTCTGCAAAATTCATAAAATTTTCTGCGCACAGCGTACACGCGTGCGTCTATATTATACACTTCTGCTTTTGGGTTTCAGTGTTTCATGTCTCGCCTCTCGCTATTTTTGGTACCATATATTCGATCTAAAAGTTGCTTCCGACATCTGATCAAATTAACCCATTAATGCCCAAATTATTTTCTTCACTAAAAATGAAATTTTAGGTTTCCCACTACTTTTAAAAGACGAATAACTTTTATCTTAATTTATTGAGGAATTTATCTCGTGAAAAAGAGTGCTCATTTATCTTTCTATTTAGTGGTGTGAAAAATGCTTTATTGAAATTTTTTTATAATCGTCCCTAAAGAGGGACGATTAGTGCACCCATTAGTGCACTAATGGGTTAAGAGAGTTAAAGTTTTGCAATTGTTGGTTCCTGTTGTTGTATTTCCCAACCAATTTATTTTAGATGGTTCGAAACAGTTTTAGAGCATTCTCCAAGTGAGAATGAAGCTCCGGGCTCTGATACTTGAATTAACTCCAATTTATGCTTTCGATTTCTCATTGTCAAAGACAAAATGTCACCCGTGACCTTCTTCATACACAGAACTCTTATTGAAACGAAATTCTTGGAACAATGTTATACTGGACATTTACAAGTCGTAATTGGTGTGAAAGGTAATGTTGAAACTAGACTTTTTTCCGGGTGAGATTTCTGCAGCTTTGGAAGAGACACTTTTGGAGTCCCGTTGTGGGCTGATAGCACTTTTAGACCATTAATAAGCATAAAATTCCAAATCTTTCGATTGAAACTTTAAACATCTTGATAAAAACATGTTGGTCAGTACGGTCGTTAAAAATTATGCTCGCTCATACCATGATTCCACGATCTTTGTATCGATGCCTTTCACGGATGTTTGCGCGTGTTTTTTCTCTCCATATGTACATATACCATATGGTAACACGTCTGTAATAACTCTCCGAGCAAAATCAAGATTCATCGGTAAAGAGAACTCGGCACTGTAAAAAAAATCTACGTAAAATTACGGACAAAAGCCGGCAGCAGAGATTCCGGACAATATCCGTAAAAAAATATTTTGACCGTAAATCTAAAAATCACCCGTAATTTTACATTTTAGCAAATGCATAACTAGCCCGTAAAAAAAGTAGTATTGTCCGTAAAAATAAAATGCCAAGTTGCCCGTGAAAAAAAGGGCATTGCCTGTAAAACTACAATGCCAGGATGCCCGTGAAAAAAAGGACGTTGCCCGCAAAACTATAATGCCAGGATGCCCGTGAAAAAAGGGACATTGGCCGTAAAACTATAATGCCAAGATGCCCGTAAAAAAAGGTGCATTGACCATAAAAATACAATACCAAGATATCTCTGAGAAAAGGGACATTGCCTGTAAAATAATACAAATTCTGGCCATGAAAAAAAGGGGTGTTGCCCATAAAATAACAAAACACATACATTAGGATACCTCATTAAAGAAAAAGCATTGTTTGTAAAATTAAAAAAAGGATCATTCAGTGAAATTAATATAAATTTCCATACTCCAGTATTACCCCATTCTCTTTTGGACTCAGGGGGGGAAAAAAGGGGCCACAAATCATAAAATATGGGGTTTTTTAAATAAAATCTTTAATGGGGATCACCATATATACCAACTGAAAATCCATAATAGATTTAAAAGAGGAATATAGATAATTCACAACACAAACAACAAAAATTTTCACAGGAGTACTTATGTTTTCGCAATATTTGAATAAAACATTCATAACTTATGCATATTATAAAACTTGTATATTCAAAGCCTAATTTTCCAAGGTTTTCAGGTACTCTTAACAGGCAGTTAGTTTTTTTTTTTTTTTTTTTTTTTTTTTTTTTTTTTTTTAAATAAAAGTTTAATTCTATTAAAGGAGAGCATTCTCACTCATTTCCTATAGTAAATTGTATTTTTATTCAGTTACGAGGTTCTCACTTTTGGTATTATTGCATTAATAACTTATGTTAAAATACAATTTTTAGCTTTCCAAAATCTACCATCACACACTTTAATAGTGAGAGAGTGGTGAAGCATTTAAAAACTGGTAAGATAACAAACCCTCATGTGTTTAGATAAAAGTCTGATATGTAAAATGAAAATAGAAAACTAGTTAATATTAAATTACAGGGGTTGATCCAGGCAAAATTTGGGGTTCACAAAAAACTATTTAATAAAATAGGTTTCTTCACAAAAATAACTTTAATAAAACAGACCCTTTCACAAAATTCTTTTATGCCATTTTCATACTGTTTTAAAATCTAATTTGTACACAAAAACATGTCATAATTTTCAAAAACTTAGCAAAGGAGTTTTTTAAAATATATATATTTAGTTTTTAAATTCCTTGTTCAAATAACAAAGTCAACTTCCATTAAAAAATGTTATTTTCACAAAAATAACTTTTCTTTTTCACAAAATGAGCCCCAGAATAAAAACCTGCATCGACTCCTGAATTGATCAGAAAAATTATGATTAGTAATATCAGTTTATTAGCTGTACTGCTATTGCTCCCTCTTTTCCCTTCCAAGCCGCTTAATAATAGAGAGCAGCTTTTTTATGATACACAAATGCTAATTTATTATTTCGATTTTTATGTATCACATATTTACTAAATACTACATGAAACAAAAGTAGTCCATTTTTGATTTAACAATGATTCATAATCCTACACACATCGGTGCAAGAAATCCATCTAAGTCAAGACTGAAATATTTTCTGAGCATTAGAAATAACTAAATGCAAAAGGGTTAGAAGATTTCTAAGTCTTGTTTTATACCTAAAAATTGGTCTCTAACAATAAAAGAAAGTGATTAAATGTTCTTGATGGTAGAACCACTATTATTTAAGTAAGTCAAAAATCTCTTCAACACTGAAATCAGTCCTGAGACTGAAGATCTTGCACCCATGTCCCACGGTTCTTGATCTTGTGTACACAGATAATATATACTATATTGTTTACGAGATTTCGGTGAAAATTGATTAAACTTGGGAATGTTTGAAGATGAAATTATTACAATGGTTCTGTTTTATAAATTATCATTCAATAAATAAAAAGAAAACATGAATTTTTACAAATTTATTTAATATACTTCAACACAGTATTCTTAGAAGTAACAAATTTAAATAACAAATTAAGAAACAACAAATAAAAAATTCATTTTTTCACATAGATTTGTAGTAACACAATTTATCGCCAAGGTTGTTTGGATCTTGCAGATAGTTTTTTCGATTTTGTGTCTTTTTCCAGATTAATAGCCAAGCATGTCCTATTTAGAAAAAAGGTAAGATAAATATTACATAAAAGTATACACAATAAACAGAAATTGAGTATAATAACAATCTCAATTATTCCAGATGAACAGAAAATACAGCAGTTATGTTTAATAGATAATTGTTATGAGCATCCTATTAAAACAAGTAACAAAAAAAGTAAGGAATAATTAGAATTCATTCCAGTTTAACCCAAAATTAATTTCAATTATTGTAAAATAATTCATTTGTTGTAATGTTACAGTTAGTAATTTATTTTACTGAACCTTTTGTACATGAATAAAACTTGCACTTGACCTTTTATTTCTATGTAAAATATTTTTAAATGAGTAGATTAAATTTGAAGCAATTTTAAAATGACAAAATTCTTTTAAGCTCTGATATAAAACTTTGGGCCCAAAAACAAAAAGGCCTGAACATCTCTGATAGACATTAATGTTAATTTATATCAAAGTAAGATGCCTTTATAGCACCTTGAACCGTTTATATATACCACTTATAGCCGTTTGAACCAATTATAGTTGGTTTTAATCACTTTTGAATTGTTTGTCTGTTTTGCAGCCAATGTGTATTGCTTTTCTTAGATCTCTTCTTCATTGCTAACTGTAATTGAGAGTGCATGTTTTTTCATATGTTTTTATGTTCTATCTTTACAAGAAAATACTGAATTCAAAGAAAATATGGTATTCTGACTTTCGGTGGATTTGTACGTATTGGAAGGCAAGGAATGAAATTTAAAAGTTTTTAGAAAATGTCTATCAGTCAACTCCGTAAGTTTTTAATTAAAAAAAAAAAAAAAAAAAAAAAAAAAAAAAAAAAAAAAAATGTGGCTGCTTTGTTTTAAGAAATAATTCATGACATTTCAAAAAACTTTACATTTAATTAGAGCATTGATATAAACTGAAGCTGGTTAGTTTTTGGGGTATATCTCTTAACAGGTGGCGCTGATATGATGCATTATTCAGTTTCCATAATATCTTTAACTCAAGAACTAATGCACAGGTTATTATAAAACTCTGTTAGTTCCTGATTTAAAAATTGCTTCAATTCATATAGGGAACAATTTTTTACTACCATTTCAAAAATATATCGACATCAACTTCTTTTGTATCAAGCAATAAATCAACAGTTACATTGAGAATTTTGGAGAATAGTAAAATAATATTTTTTTCTTTCAAATAGAGCATTTTCCAATGTTCTCTTAGTAACTAATTTTCTGTTTAAGGGTGTTCTTAAATCAAAAAGAGCAACTTTGTGACACATGCACAGGGTTGGAAAAAAACATGTTTTTTATAAAAAAAAAAAAACAAAAAACATGTTTTTTTTGTTTAAAACATGTTTTAAACGTTTTTTTTTTCACACAGCACAATTTTGATTAAAGTGAACAAAAATTATTAAATATAAAGAATGGAAATATTTTCAAACGGCAGTAAGGAAGAAAAAAATTATATAACAAATATCAAACATTAATTACAAATTTTATTTTTATTCTAAACTAAAACATTTAATTGTTCAGTTCTTTAAAAATGGTAACAAGTTTGTCAATACCCTTACAACAGCCTTATCAACACCCAAACGATTTCTGGTTTTGCTTTGCACAAAACCAAAAGTAGGGAAAACTCTTTCTATTCTAATCCAGCAGTAGAACATACAGTTGTGTGTAACTGTTTTATGATATTCATGGCATTTTTATCAATATATATGTGTTTTTCAAAGCTTAACCTGTGTTATTTCCACTTTATTTGATTCTCCAATGTCAAATTTATGATTGGCAACTGCATCAAACATATAATCAGAGAATGGAACTGACTTAGCTTATAATTTATAATTATTGGAATTAGTTCAGGACATAATTTGGCAGCAAGGTTCATGCCTTTTTCAGTCTCATCAATTGCAAGTGATTCTCCTTTAAAGCGTAATGAAATATGTAAAAAATATGTAATAAATGTGTAAAAAAATATGAAGTACGTAAAAAATTAGTTAAGAAATAAATATTTTTTAAACATGTCCATTTTTTATTATTAAATTATTATTATTATTTTGAGAACATATTCAAACTGAAAATCAAAGTAGATAGATTGGTTGGTAGGTAGCATACTTTTATAACTCTGAGGACAAATTTAAACAATTAGAATTTAAAACGAACTGAAAGTAGATAAGTTTTTTTTTTTTTTCATTTCAGTTTATTTTCATAAATGAATTATTAAAAAGGAAATACTATTAAAAGAAATTTAAATTAATGTTGAATTTTTTTTTATATATGAATATTTTAAACTGAAGCCATTATAATTTTAATAAAGAAAGAGAAAAAAAAAACAATAAAAAATCTTTTTTGACTACTAAACAAATATCTATAAAGTATTATAGCATTATCTATTGATGGGAGAAAGTATTATTTATAGTATATTAAGAAGGCATTTAGCCCAGATTTTTTACTCAATATTATGTTCTCTGTGCACCAACTGCCGAATTTATTCACTAAAAAGGAGAAATAGATCTCTCAAAATATACAAATAAATACTTAAAAAGTGTTGTAAAAATAGATATTATTTAATTATTATTTACCTTAGATCTTTTGGATGCCCTCGCATCCATTTTCAAAGGAGTATAAAAGAAGATAATTCATTAGAAATGGAAAATGTAAAAACAAAACAAAAACAGTCTGCTTGTACAAACAAATTCACAATGAATTCATCAAAACACCAAGGATATTGTACCGAAGTGTCGAATATTATAAGAAATGACGTCATTACAAACAGTATCATTGTTAAGCAAAATTTCGAGGGATTCACGGATAGTTGAAGAGTAATGATTTGATGTTGAAAAGATTATTTTAGCTTTGTAGAAATTTATCAAAATATTTTCTTTTCGTTGCATTCTAGATAAGGCTGTACTAGGATTGTTGTATTGTATATCCGAAAAATGCTCTTTCAGTCTTACTTTTAATCTTCGAAAATTAATATATTATAGAACTTTGATATTATATAAAAAATCATAATTGAGATATTTAAAAAAAAAATTATATATTTCCAATTTTAGAGGAAATAAATTTAATTTAAATACTTAATTAAAATTAAATAACCAATTTATAAATTTAATAAAATTTGAATGTATTTTAGTACATACAGCTAATTAGAAATTTTTAATACAATTTTATTTCGTAAATTTTAATTTGTGACATTATTAGCACTATTTATGTTTTAAACATTGTTTTAAATGTAATGTTTTAAACGTGTTTTAAACAGCTGTTTTAAACAAAATGTTTTAAACATAACAACCCTGCACATGCATTAATTTATTTTTGTTCCGAAATGCATGAAAATAGCAGGTGTTGTTATTCAGAAACTGTCTAATTGCACTCATTCTTTTGTTTTTAAAAAACACAATAGATTTTTTATAACAAGCCTTCAAAGTTGACACTTTTGAGCATATTTCCCGACGAAAGCAGAAAAACCGGTTGAAAAGGAGGAGAAAAACAGGTGATTGCGTCATCGAAATAGCTTATAACTCGATAAGTAATTTAATTATCATAAAATGGAAAAATAAGTTCAATTCGAAATCGCTTTCATAGTCAGGCATTAAAATTTTATAACTTTCTGTTAAAAAATGAATTTGTAAATGTGTCAAAACGTCTTTCGCTTGTTCAGCGGATCAGTTAAGAACATTCTTAATGCCATAAATAAATATTTTTGTTTATCGAAAAACTTTTTTTTTCCGTAAGTGATGGAAATATTTTACACATACACACACGTTGCCATAATTAACACTACAACAGCACAAACAATAGATTTATATAATACATTCCATCTTGCAGACTTTTTAATAATATAATTATTGATGCAGACACTTGAAGATAGTTCTGTCACTGCACTCTCAACTAAATTTGTATGTTTTACAAGATCTCTCAACTAGATTCACACTCTTTTCAAGATCGACTAAATTGGCACTTTTTCTGAGATATCTCGAATAAATTGGTGCTCTTTTCGAGATATCTAGACTAAATTTGCTCTTTTTCTCAAGATTTCGACTAAATTCGCACTTTTCCCCCCAGGATCTGGACTCAATTTGCGCGTTTTCCTGAGATCTCAATGAAATTAACACTTTTTCTCGAGATCTCGACTAATTAATGCGTTTTTTTTTTCAGATCTCGACTAATTAATGCGCTTTTTTTTTCAGATCTCGACTAATTTTGCATGTTTTCTGGAGATCTCAACTAATTTGCATGTTTTAACAAGATCGCGACTAAAGTTGCATCTTTTATTGAGATCAAGACTAAATAATGCATTTTTTTTTTCATCTCGACTAAATAATGCATTTTCTCGAGATCACGGCTAAATTTGCACTCCCTCCCAGGATCTTAACTAAATTTGCACCCCGCCCCCTGAAATCTTGACTAAATTCACACTTTTTCCGAAGATGTCAACTAAAGTCACACTTTTTCAGATTATTTAATGATATTCATATCACCCCCTCCCTCTCTGCAGAATCATAATTCCCATTTTTCTATCATGATTCTAAGTTGAAATCTGCATTTTGTAAGTATGATGAAATTAGCATTTTTTACCAAGATTCTTTGACGAAACTTCATTTTTTTAATGCGATTGTTCTATTTAAGGGATTTGCAATTTCTTTCTGTGATATTTTGGCAGAATGTGCATTTTTACCATGACCCTTTGACAAAATTTATTTCTTCTGCAACTAATTGACTTTTTTATACGTACTCATTGGTTAAAATTCACGATAGTTTATCATGACTGATCGCCAAAATTCTCAACAGTTTTGCACAACCGATTGGCTCACTTTGCAGAAAAAAATATGTAGAAGAATTTACAGGGGGAAATACAGTACAGAATTTTAATGTGTAGGTCTTTCTTTTTCTGTATGTAAATCACACAATTCTGCACATGATTTCAAACCCTACCCCTCAAAGACAACCCATCCCCCAAGAAACTCTTAAAATGGCACCATAAGCAGCCAATTTATTTATTTTATGTGCTTGGCGGCTCTTTTAAACTCTTTTGATGCACACAATGGTTTTTTTTAAACATTTCCATGGCAACCTGTGGAAATTCAATTGATCTTTGAAAATTATAGCAAATATTTTTGGTATACAAAGAACAAGCATACCCCCCCCCCCTTTTTAATAGCTCTTTTTGAAAAAATGTACTCTTTTTTTAAATTAGTGGTTCCTCTTCGAAAAGTTCAACCTGGTGCCCCCCCCCCCTTTTTTTTCCTTTCTAGAATCTAGAGTATTTCAGATACGACAAAAAATCATCTTTGCTAGTAAAATTGTATTATCGTAGTGAGCATTAAAATAATTCAAAATACAATTTAACTGCAATAGTTGGCAGATCTGTAGTGGTATTTGTAATTGATTTTAATTTTTGAGAAATTAAAAACAAACATGCCTCTTCTAAAAAATACTATACAGTAGAGTATCTAATTTGCTGACCTGTAATTCACAGTCAATTTTTTAAAGTTAACAAAAACGTATTTAGATTAATAATATTGCAGACTGTGCCACCCCCTTAATGGTGAGTATTTTTTTTTGGGGGGGGGGTGGGGGTGGGGGAGAAGAAGGCTGGAAATAAAACTTCACGCGAACAAATTGATGCTGTGATGACTTGTCGCTACAATGATTTCAATGCAACACCTAATATTTCGAATTATAACTGAGTGAAAATGCCTTAAAATTAATAATTATTTGTAACAATATTAAAATGCTATATCGTCATTAGAAACATTTTTTCTGCATAATTTCTTATTTTAACATATTAGGAAGCAGGTAAAAATTTTTTTGCAACATTACATATCTACATATGAAAAAAAAAAAAAAAAACAGATTGTTGTGAATTAAATATAAATGGAAAAAAAAAAAAAAAGCATGTTTTCATTATTGTAACATTTACAAAAATATACATTTTTTGAAAATGCATTAAAAGATAGAAAATTTCACCAAATTAACCAGCTAAGTTGGTTTTATATATGGCAATTTATTTTGTTGCCAAATTTAGTTGTATATGACCAAATTGGTCAAAATTTAGTTCTATGGTAGTAATACTGCTATTACTACTTTTTTTTTTTTTTTTTTTTTTTTTTTACAATTACCCATTGTTTAAGCTAATACAGATTTCATCATATGAAAACAACCATTATACCTACGGCAGCCCACTGACCACCTTAGAGAGTGAATTAAAGAGAAAAAAAAAAAAAAAAAAAATCAGCCTAATGTGTGTATTGCCTTTGAATACATGAAGGAGAGACTGGAGCACATGTGAATAATTCACATAAAGATAGCTTTTTTTATTACTGGTTAATTTCTGAAAACAAAAAATACTGAATACAGTAAACAGAACCCTTTTTTTAAACAAGGTAATTTTTTATAAAATCATCTTTATAGTTAGCTCTTCTTTTTTTTTAATAACTTTATAAATTCAATGAATTGCTCACAAGTGCCCCAACAGCAGGGTAGTTGCGAACACAAGAAAAAATATTTGATATGCTTTACATTCTGTTTTTTATTTGTTGTCATGATCATTAGTTACACTATGTGTTAAATTTACTATAAACAAAATTCTAGTTCCGCAGTGATAGATTTAAGCACAAGATTATAAGACGGAAATAAGTAGACTGGGAAAAAGGAGGATTATATGACTAATTAAATATTGTCGGAATAAAATAAAAATTAAGATGTACATTTGAAAAAAATAAAGCCTTTAAATTTTGCTTAGGGGAATTTAGATAATATTTATCAAAAATCTGCCAAAGTACAAAAGATCCTTATCCTTGTATTTCCCTTCTAGTATCCTTGTATAGGATATACACTGGTGTCCAAAATTTAAGCATAATTGGTAATTAAGTAATTATCTTTAAGTAATGAAAGAAATATGAATCGGAATGTGCTGAAACTCCAGGTGTGTAAACAAAATAGTACGCGTCACATATTTTCGCGAAGAGTTTTCCCCGAAATCGAACAGGGGACCGTCAACAAATTGAAAAAGAACGAAGATCTTTTGGATAACCCTGTCAAAACTAATGTAGCAAAAGCGTTCAAACTGCACATTATGATTAATTGGCTTATTGTAATGTACTGTGTTAATTTTTACAAGGATAGAATGTATACTCGTAGAGAAATTAAGGTTTTTATAAAAACAGTCCTAAGTTTTTTGCTTATAATTTGCAGAGTTCTTAATATAAAATAGTGTTCTTTTTTGAAAAAATGACAAACATCATTGTACACAATACCCTGTCATCAGAATTAAAAAATAATAAAAATTGTATGACAAATGAGCAGGTTTACTAAATAATTTTTTACTGCGCATGCGTGAACGCTATTAAAATTTCATTTGCATATTATGTTAGTTAAATGTATAGAGCAACTTTTGTGAAAGTCTCAAAAATATAGCTTAAAAATTCTGAAAATTATCGTTGATAGAATGAGATCAAAATCCTTTATTCCCTAAATGAAGCAAAAAGATGAGGGGCTGTATCCATATTCCATTGTTTAGTGCCTACACAATATTGCACGTACAACTATATTTAGGTAAAACCCCTGATTTTTTTGCTTCCTTTAGGAATAACGGATTTTGAGTTGATTCTATAGGCTCCCATTTTCAGAATTTTCAAGCTATGCTTTTGAAACTTTTACAGAAGTTGCTCTATACATTTAACTAACACAATATGCAAATGACATTTTGATATCGTTGACGCATGCGCAATGAAAAATTATTTACTAAACATACTCATTTACAATTTTTATTATTTTTAAATTCTGATGACAGGGTATTATGTACAATGATGTTTGTCATATTTTCAGAAAAGAACATTATTTTATAATAAGAACTCTGCAAATTATAAGCAAAAAACTTGGAAAAATTTAGGGCTGTTTTTATAAAAACCTTAATTTCTCTACGAGTATACATGCTATCCTTGTAAAAATTAACACAGTACATTACAATAAGCCAATTAATCATAATGTGTAGTTTGAACGCTTTTGCTACATTAGTTTTGACAGGGTTATCCAAAAGATCTTCGTTCTTTTTCAATTTGTTGATGGTCCCCTGTTCGATTTCGGGGAAAACTCTTCGCGAAAATATGTGACGCGTACTATTTTGTTTACACACCTGGAGTTTTAGCACATTCCGATTCATATTTCTTTCATTACTTAAAAATAATTACTTAATTACCAATTATGCTTAAATTTTGGACACCAGTGTATATACCTTGTATGTGTATACTTGTATCCTTTGAGTATCTTTGTATTTCCCTTCTATTCTAAAATAATGATAAAGGATTTTAAAATGATTAAAAAAAATAAACTCAATTACAAGCACACACCCAAATTTAACTTCTTTTACTTTTGAAAGAGGAAGGGGGGGGGGGGAAGCTCACAATATTTTATAGTATCAGTTTAAAAATTTTAATTTCAGGCAATTCTGATATCTATCTCCATTCAAAGCATCATACACATACACATTTTAGAGGTGAAAGTGGGCCATCATTCCAAGTTTGGAAGAAATGAAATTGTTTAGCAAAATATTGCAAAAAACTATTGCATCTTAGAAAACTTTACATGGATTTAAATTATAATTGGATATAAATAAGCTTATAGCTCTTTACATACTTGCTAACGGATGCTCTTGTGAAAAGTTCAATACAAAATCAAATATATGACAAAAAGTCTCCTATTTCAAGACAATATTAGATATGACATTATTTCGCATGAAGTGAACTGAAAGAAACAGAATCATAGAATGATTATTGAGACACTTATGAACTATTCAAATCTGCCTCAACTATTCTGTTAACAAATGACCCATGTGGTGACTAGAGTTAAATTGAAAAATCATTAACATTTATCAATTTTAGAATTCTTTTTTTTAAAATCAAAAATACTTATTATTTATAGTATATGTTAGAACATTAAAATTAAATCAAATAAATAAAGTTATTCATTTAAAAATTTAAAAGTGAGATTTTACTTTTGAGACGCACACTTTATGCCTCAATTTCTTTCTCTTCTCGATGACACTACCAGTGATAGAAGCATCTCCATCATATTCTGGAGCTGTCCATTTGAAATAGGTAATTAGTAACCTTTTAACCAGTAGTTTGTAGTCGGCCAGGCTTACTTGGTTCATCTGCAAAAAAATGCAGTATTATACAGGGTGTTTACAAAAATGTATTAGTTACCATTAAAAGTAAGTATGTTATTTCATAAAATACCTAATTATTTCATGAAATCACTGAGTATGTTAAAGTGTGTAAAGTCAATGCATTTTAAGATGTAACAAATTATTTTATAGAACAGTTGTCTAATTGTTAAAGTATTAAAACTTTCGGCAATAGTCATTTGAACCAATTATAGCCAGGATTGCAAAAAAGCCATGCCGGTGGCTTTTATTTGTTTTAACCAGCTTTTATTGACCAAAATTGGTGTTTTTTAGTTAGTTTTAAAGACTTAATTGAGGTAGAATTCAATATAACCCAATTTCTCCAAAATGAACACATTAATATTGGAATAATACGTATTGATTTGCAGTCAAAATTATAAATATATCAGCTAACTTTTAAAAGACCATACAAAATGCTTTCTCTAGTTTATACTGACTTTTACCCCCCCCCCCCAAACACACACATACAGTTTTTTTTCTTTTTTACTACTTTATATAATTAAAAAGGACAATAGTTGTATAGTTAGTATCATAATTTATTACTTAACTAATTTTAAAGGATATTAATATACAAGTCTTATTTTATTGCTCATAAATTTTTATTTGGAGCCACACATAAAGTCATTTAATAAAAAGAGCAATTCTTTTTAATAAAACAGCATTACGAATAACTTTGCATTAGTTTATGTATGAGTATGCATTCTTTAAAATAACAATGAGCTTTTCAAAATTTTAATTCAACAAGTTTTATTACAACAAGATGATTTCAATTATTAAATACACATAAGCTATTGTCAATTTCAAAAGTAAATAGAAGTATGTAAGGAAAATTCATTTTTATATGTAACATTTAGTTATTGTTTCATATAATCTTTAAAATGTTTGGTATATACAGGGTGATTCAGCTCGTCGGTGACAAACTTTAAGGATCGATAGAGCACACCTAGACGAACATTTTTGAATAGGGAATGTAGGGTCCCTGACGCGATGGTAAGGCGCTAGGCGCTTTCGAAAATTTGGGTGCCGAAATTCGAAACGTCATAAAAACTAGGGAAATGGTTAGATTTTCTTGCTTGTTGCGTCGAAATGATTCTGTTTGTTTAGACTTTCTTCAGTACCAATTTGATAAGCGTATCTCTTAAAACATGGATAGGGGGCGCTGCAGACTTTGGAGAGCTAGACAACAACTTTAAGCCCGTTATTTTGATAATTTAACACATGCTCGCCAAAGTTTATACTCTAACTTAAAGTTTGAACCCAAAAGTAGAGCCCTGCAAAAAGCGTAAGAGCCGGAATAAAATGTCAAAGTACAGGGTGGTCGAAACTCGAAGGCTCCTAAGAGATAAACAAACAGATTTCTTGACTTATGGCATGCATTTTCTTGATTCTGTTTGCTGGGGCTCTCTGAAACTCAGTTGAACGGTACAAAAAGAAACATCGATAGGGGGCGCTTTGGGCAAAAAACATAATTCGTTGACATTTCGGACGCTAACTGGAAACGGGGCGCTACGATCAGTTAGAAACAAAACAAGAGAGTAATTTACTTATCATAAGAAGCTATTAAAACTGCAGTTTTTTTTTTTTTTTTTAACAAACATAGCTGGTTTCAATCATGCACAATGCGTGCAATAAAATTTACATAAGGTGCTTTTTGCTGATTTATGCAAAAGATATCGTACCATATCGATATGCAAAAGATACGTAATGCGTAGACGACAACGCGAGATGACGTAGTTGTATGCGCAGACACGTCTTTTGAACGTGCGGTACCTACTTAAGCTTCGGGTTACTTGTCTGCAGATCGGTAGTAGGATGGAACGGTACACAAACTCTGAATTGGCTGACATGCATTTGACGTATGGCGCTGCTGGTTGTAATGGACGAGCCGCTCAGCGGTTGTACGCCGAGCGTTACCCCAACAGGCAAATCCCCTGCCATGCCTTCTTCGCTCGAGTACACCAGAGGTTGTCCACAACGGGATCTTTCGACGGAGGCAGGCCTGAACGGGAGCGATCAGTGAGCACCCCCGACAACGAAGAGGCTGTGCTTAACCTGGTTGAGGACAACCCAGGTCTTAGCACGAGAGATATCGCCAGACATGCTGGCATTTCGCAAGCAACTGCGTGGCGCATCTTACGTTCCCGGAATCTGCACCCCTACCACATCCAGCGGGTGCAGTTGCTCAAAATGCAGGATTTTGGCCCTCGAGTGGAATTCTCAAGATGGTACTTGGCGATGAGATCCAGGGATCCCCATTTTGTAAACAGCATTTTGTTTACGGACGAGTCCACCTTCAGCCGGGAGGGAATGTGGAACGCCCACAACAGTCATGTGTGGTGTGATGAAAATCCACATGAAACCAGAAGCCGAGCAGCCCAGGAGCGTTTCTCAGTAAATGTGTGGGCCGGCATTCTGGGGGATTGCCTCATTGGCCCTTATTTGTTACCTGAACGGCTGACAGGTGGAAATTACCTGATTTTCCTGGATCAAGTGCTGCCGCAGCTTCTGGAGGAGGCGCACGTACCCGAAGGTTCGCGTCGCCAGATGTGGTTCCAGCACGATGGAGCTCCGGCCCATTACACGAACGACGTGCGTCTCCATCTAAACGCAAGGTATGGCCAGCGGTGGATCGGGCGTGGGGGTCCAGTTCACTGGCCTGCCCGATCACCAGACCTCACCTGCTTGGATTTCTTCCTTTGGGGTTACCTGAAGGCCGAGGTATACCATACACCTGTCAGCAGTGCTGAAGAACTTGTGGCAGCTGCAGGGCATTGTGGCAGCTGCAGGGCAGATCAGAGATACTCCTGGCATTGTTGGAAACACACACTCCTCAATGCGACGGAGGTGCGAAGCCTGCATCATGGCCCAAGGTCGAAATTTCGAGCATCTTCTGTAGTGTTATTTTTTGTAAATAAATTTCCAGTATCATTGATGTTTTTGGTCTAAATTTATTCAGAAGTGTTGAGCAGAGGTAGAAAATGTGTTTTCATTATTACTAACTGATCGTAGCGCCCCGTTTCCAGTTAGCGTCCGAAATGTCAACGAATTATGTTTTTTGCCCAAAGCGCCCCCTATCGATGTTTCTTTTTGTACCGTTCAACTGAGTTTCAGAGAGCCCCAGCAAACAGAATCATGAAAATGCATGCCATAAGTCAAGAAATCTGTTTGTTTATCTCTTAGGAGCCTTCGAGTTTCGACCACCCTGTACTTTGACATTTTATTCCGGCTCTTACGCTTTTTGCAGGGCTCTACTTTTGGGTTCAAACTTTAAGTTAGAGTATAAACTTTGGCGAGCATGTGTTAAATTATCAAAATAACGGGCTTAAAGTTGTTGTCTAGCTCTCCAAAGTCTGCAGCGCCCCCTATCCATGTTTTAAGAGATACGCTTATCAAATTGGTACTGAAGAAAGTCTAAACAAACAGAATCATTTCGACGCAACAAGCAAGAAAATCTAACCATTTCCCTAGTTTTTATGACGTTTCGAATTTCGGCACCCAAATTTTCGAAAGCGCCTAGCGCCTTACCATCGCGTCAGGGACCCTACATTCCCTATTCAAAAATGTTCGTCTAGGTGTGCTCTATCGATCCTTAAAGTTTGTCACCGACGAGCTGAATCACCCTGTACTGTATAGAGCTATGCAACAACGAATTCCAAACCACAACATTACAGTCTAATTTAATTTATTCTTATGAATAGTTATAATTTCAATTTCAGACATAATGCCTTCACAGATGCATCAGCAGTTATAAAGACTCATTTATTTGATAAAATTTAGTAGAAATGTACATTTTTTAATAGAAAATATTTATAAGTGTATTACAAATAAATTAATTCAAATTTAATATGAAATATCTGTAAACTAGGGATGCACAACCTGTGGCCTGCGAATTTCGTCAATTTACAACTGGGAAAAATTGCAATTTTTGTACATATGTCACACAAAAAAAATCCTAAATTTTGTCAATTTACTGCGGGAAAATATAAAATTTCGTCATTTAAGAATCACAAATGTCATTTATCGACACGGAAAAATCACGAATTCTACTGATCAAATGCGAAAAAGTCAAATTTTATCGATGAGGATCGGAAAAATCATCAGTTTTGCTCATCAGAGAGGGCAAAATCGCGAATTTTGCTCATGAGACTCGGGGGAAAAAAGTAGCAAATTTTCCCGATTGGGTACGAAAACATCGCAAGTTTTTTCGACCAGGGATGGAAAAATCGCAGATTTTGTCAGATGGACGCGAAAACTCGCACATTTCGTTGATCAAGCAAGAAAAAAATCATAAATGTTGTTGTTCCTCGAAAATATTGCAAATTATCATCGGATGGAAAAATAGCATATTTTCTCGGTTTATCGCATTAAAAAAAAAAGCGAATTTTGTCGATAAGGCACAAAAAATCACAAACTTTGTCGATCAGAAACAAAACAAAAAAAAAAAAATTGTTGATAAGACACGGGAGAATTGCGAATTAAGTGATGATGCGTGGAAATATTACAAATTTCGTTGATCAGCTGCGGAAAAATCGTGTTTTTGTCAATTTATCAAGAAAAAAAAATCACGAGTTTTATCTTGCCGCATAAAAAAAATGCAGATTTTGTCAATGCTAATACAAAAATCACGAATATTGATACTCGGTTGAAGAAAAATGTGTATTTTGTCAATTTACAGCAAAAAAAGCGCACATTTCGTCGATCAAAGACCGAACAATTGCGAGTTTTATTGATCGCATTTCGAAAAATAGCAAATTTTTTGGTCGGAGATGGGAATTTTACAAATTTTGTTGGTCACACATAGAAAAATTGCTAACTACGTTGATCAGACTAGAATAAAATCGAGAATTTCATCGATCATGCAGAGTAATTTCGCGATTTTCATTGATTGGCTTTGCAAAGATCACGAATTTCGCCGACAGGCTTTGAAAAAAATCACAAATTTGATTGATCGGCTTCGTAAAAATCCTGAATTTTGTCGATTAGCTTCGGAAAAATCGTGAATTTTGCCGATCCGAATTGGAAAAGCGTGAATTTTGTCGATTAGGTGCAGAAAAATCACGAATTTCGTCAATCAGGTGCGGAAAAATTGCGAATTTTGTTATTCAGTCGCATTAAAATCGCGTGTTTTGTCAATAAGGTTTGGATAAATCGCCAATTTCGTCAATCATGCGAAGGAAAATTGTGAATTTCGTCTATCAACTTTGCAAAAATCATGAATTTCATCTATCAACTTTTTAAAAATCGCGAACTGCGTCTATTGACTTTGTAAAAATCATGAATTTTGTCGATCGCCTTCATGAACATCATGAATTTTGTCTATCGCCTTTGTAAAAATTGCAAATTTCGTACCCCCCCCCCCCCTTAATCATACACATACACTCTCCTCTGAAACCACATATTTTTTTTTTTTTCAGATTGTAGGCTACAGATCACCTTCTCTAACTCGAATTCTCTCCATGTTATTGATGTGGCCCTCAACCACCCAGATATATTTGAAAGTGGCCCTTCTCTTCAAAAAATTGTGCACCCCTAATGTAAACCATCTTTAACAAATAAATAAAAGCTGGCGTTTTTCAATTAAAACAGGCTTTTTTAAAGTGTTTTACAAAAAAAAAAAAAAAAAAAAAAAAAAAAAAAAAAAAAAGGCCAGATGACATATTTGGTTTGGCTAAAAGCTTCTAACTCTGCTAATATAATTAATTTTAGTAAGTTTTGAATCATTTATGGCTGGTTTCACATGCTTATTTATTAGACCTTTTCATTGTTATTAACTGTCATTACGGGCACATGTTTTGTCGATATGTGTATTAAATTTGCACAAATTTGTAAGCAAGCAGCTAATTTTTGTTAGCATTTTCACAGGGCTCATTGCTGCCTCCAGTTTTATCGAGTATTTTAACCGTTAAAACCAGTGTAACATTGTCATGTTACATCAGTAATATATGTTTAAATTACACCATTGCATATGTGAAAACAATTACTCCATGAAACTGGAGGCAGCATTTGCCACCATTTTTACACCAATTGTATGGAGTAACGTTTCCAGAAATGTTTTACAGTGAAGAGTGATTTCATAGTCATTTTTCGGTAATCAACCATTTTCGTGAGAGACTATGTGATTTCATTTGTGAAATGTAATTTTTTTTGACCCATGAAATTTCATTAGGAGTTAAACAAGATAAATTTCACACAATGCTATACATTATTAGACTTTTTTTAATGATTTTTACATCACTATGCAAATGAAGTTCCTTATTTCTTGTTTAAGAAAAATAACACCACTTTGTTTCGCAGATTGTTGCTCGGTTAAGATTTTTAAAGAATTTATCCCAGCGAACAGAGTCTATTTTAGCAACAAAATTCACATAATACTTTTGAATTCAAGGCAAGGAAGTTCAGAAACTGTTACATGTTTCATTTCACTCTCCTTAAGAAATTTGTTATTTAATTAGCATGATTGAATCAACTTTGTTAAATCAATTACAACAAATGGCAGATATTTTTTCATGTAAGGCTGTACCAACAATAAACCGACGAAGAAAGAGTATTAAGAATAAATTTAACTTTTAAAAAAAGATACAATAGAATCATACATGTGATAATTGGGATTGGGAATCTTTTTTTTTCTTTCTTTTTCAACACAACAGATAAACAACTACAAATATTCCTAGATTTCAATTGCTCTTTTTACAGCTGGTAGACTGTAAAGCCAGCTATGTATCTTAAAGACAGTATTGCCAATTAACAATATTTCCTAATAATCTTGAACACACTATGTGCTGTTTTTATAACAATTTCATTCCACCTGACATTTAATGATTTTTGTGTCGAATTTAATTACTCATTTATCATAGCGAAAAGCTCAATAAAAAATTCATAAAACCAATTTTGAAGAATTTTAGGTTTAGCATCAAAAATTTTTACTTACACAAACCAATTATTTTTTGCTACCACCAACACCATTTACTGAAAATAAAGTATACTTAATATAAAATGAAAATATTAAACAAATTTTATATCAAAAAAGTAAGTTTATATACAATTTTTTCACATATTTTTAATAAAAGGGGGGGACAGGGACAAGAGGACTAGTTATCATATTGAGCAAGAAAAAATGAATGTAAATGCTTAAAACTGAAATTGTTAAAAATAAAAAGCTAATTTCTATTTATTATTAATAACAATAAAAATAAAGTTCATTTTGAAAGATTTCTTTCATAAAATTTGAAAACATGCAAATTTTATCGAGGCCTAAACAATGTTGGAGAGAACACAAGGAAATGCACTACCAAAATCCGTGAGGTCATCAATCATAGGTTTGTTTTTGAAGAATTTTCTTTTTTAAATGTAAAATTACACTAATTCAATCAAGATGCAGGCACTGTCATATGGGCCAGACAGTAATAAAGATAATAATCAATTCGCTACATGGACAGCATGAAAACTAAATTTAGGTATAGGATACTTGTGCTTTTTTTTTTTTTTTTGGTGGAAGATATAGGTCAAAATTAACATTTTTAGCCAATGGTCATTGGCCAGTACACTAATTTTTCTAACTGGCTATTTTTTTCAACTACTGGCCAGTAACAAAGTTACAAATGCTCCATACAAAATTGTGTTTTTTCAAGCTAAGAACAATGTTATTTACTATTTCTGTTACTTACCATTCAGTAGGATTGTACATCACAGGTGATTCTGAAGGGAAAAAAAAAAAAAAAAAAAAAAACTGAAGTTAGGGATGCACCGAATAGTCATTTTGGTCGAATACCGAACATTCAGCCATCCAAATAGTAACTATTCGGCCGAATACCGAATATTTGGCTTTTCAAATACAGTCGAGCCTCTATATAACGAAATCAACCGTTCCAGTAAAAAAAATTTCATATAGAGAAATTAATCTTTTGAATTAAGTATTTGAAATATTTAAAAGTAAATATTAACCTAACATTTTATTTCTTAATTATTTAAGTTGTTTCAAAAAAGAGAACAGACATTTATTTAAAAACTTAATGAAAATCAAATGAGGAAGACTTGCATTAATTTCAGACGAAGAAATCTGTAATTTTTTGTTGTTTTTGATTTTAAAATTGTTACGCTCTCCAATAAAAAAAACTTTTAGCAAGGAATGAAAAACTGTCGTTAACATTTTCCTCCATTTGAAGGCCTCCCTTATGTGCTTTTCATTGATTCCTCTCTTATGTGTATCAATCCAATTGACTCTGTTTCGAGAAGGATGTGGAAAGGTGTGGTAGGTGGGATGAATTTGTTGCATTTAAAGAACAAGGAGAGAAGTAATATAAAAAAAAAAAAAAAACTCAGCACTGACGATAAATCAAAAGTAAGTGATGGAAAATTGATACCATACGAAGCTTTTTAAAACTGAATAAATTAAGATCAATTTATGAAAAAATTCGTTATATGGAGATAGATATTTCGCTAAAGACTGTTTTTAATGTAATCATGCGAAAAGGGGACCGTTCCAACTAAAAATTCGTTATATAGAGAAATTCGATGTATGGAGTTTCATTATACAGAGACTTGACTGTACTTTTTATGTTTCAAAGTTTAAAGGTATTAAAATGTTACTTTTTAAAACAATTTTACATAATGTTTAATAAGAGAAACTTACATTTTGATAAACAAGAGTTTTTTATAAAAACATTCAGTATTAAAAAAATATGCCTTTTTTTAATTAAGAAGCATAATTATTAGGGATGGGACGAATAGTGATTTGGCCGAATACCGAATATTCGGCCAAAATTTAGGCCGAATACCAACTTTTTTTTCAATAAAGGAAATAAATTTTGATTACATATAATTTTAAAAATAGGAGCTCATTAATAATTATTACTCTTAATTGGGCTTTTAGATGTATTTTTAAACTTGTAAAACTCATTTTAACTCAAAAAATTATGAAATTGCATCATATTCTTTTATGCTAATGTACATCAAATTGATTTTCAGCAAGTCAGGATGGTAAGGTATTTCCTTTAAAATATGAGGAATGTAGTTCAGTTTTATTATCAAATGATACTTTTATCCTTTCTTCCATCCAAAATTAATAATATTCTTAATCTCTTTCTCTCAGAACTCACAAGGAGATATTTTCTGAAATAACCTTTAATGAAGTAAATTTGATCATTTAGAGTTTGCGTCCCTAATGATAAGCAAATTTCTAAGAATGAGACTGTTCTGAAATCAGTTGCCAAGCTATAAATTACAAATTATGTTAAAGCAAAAGGTTATGCTTAAAGTAGAATGTTATGTTAACAAAATCTTTGACATTTGAATCGGTGCATACAATATTCAACTTCAATAGTTCACTTATTCAACAAGCATTAAAAGGATAAACAGAAATTGATAACAACATAAATGAAGGGAGATGTAAATTAAAGATATATACATAATAATGTTACATATTTAAGTCAGTAATCAGGCAAATAATTATTTAAAAGGGGAAACTACAGAATAAAAAAAATACTTTGTTCAGTATTTAGAATTTATGTTTAAATATTTATAAAATCATCTTCATAAAACAAGTTGTGTCATCTAAGCATATCTTGTTTGACATCAGTTCTGTTTCAGATGTACCGCTGTATTTGGAATAGTGATATTTGATGTTTAATTTAAAAAATAAATCTTCGTTAATACATCTAGTGAATGAATTTTTTTATTTCCTACTTTATAGAAAATAAGTTATGAAATTCATAAAAGCCTTTTTATATGTGCATGGAATTTGCAGACATTAATAAATATTAGAGTGTTTTAGAATAAGGCAGTTTTTTTTTTTCTATAAGTGCTTTTATATCTTGAATTGTAATGTATCATTCTCTAATGAAGACATTTCCTGTATAATTAAATCTCCAACTTAGGCTGCATTTTCTAAAATATCACTAACTTTTATAGGAAATACAGAAAGGCTGTATATTTTTTAGTATCTGAATAACTGTATATTTTCTAAGTAAGAATAAGAATGACTTCATGAATGAAGTAGCCAATTTGGATTAGAGAAAAAAAGTTGCAAGAAATGAAATTCTTTAAATCCTAAATTTATTTGGCAAGATATCTTTCACTATTCGGCGAGATTTTAGCAATATTCGGCTAATGGTATTCGTCCGAAGTATTCGGTGAACAAGCCTTCAATATTCGGCCAACCGAATATTCGGCAAAAGGGCCGAATAGGCCGAATACCGAATAGTGGCCGAATATTCGTCCCACCCCTAATAATTATGAGACTTTTTCAATTAGTAAAATTTTAAAATTCATTTCTTCTACGAATTGAAACAAACATTTTGAAATCAGAGAAATAATGAAAAAATAGTTGAAGAAAAACTGTACAGTCTCATTTGTTCTTTTTAAATAACTCAAGGCAGATTTTTTTTCAATATAAAGTATACAGTGGCGGTCAAAAGTTTCCGGCCAGCAAAACTTTTTCAATTAATTTGTGAATATACCCATATGAAGAGAAATCTCAAAGTGATATTTTTACATTTTATTGACATAATAGTTAGGAACTTACTTATAGAAGAACATGTAAGTATCAATAAATTTAACTGACAAAATTAAATATAAAGGAAAATGAATGTTCTCAAAAGTTTCCGGCCACCTTCACAAGTTTGTAAAAAAATGGTATTGTAATAGAAAATTACAGTGATTCAACAACATTTACGATCACCTTATTAGTATTTTATCGCACTACTATTTTATTATAGCTTTAGCAATAAGTACTGCGGCGCAGCAACGTGACATTCATACAATCAACGGTTAAAGATCGTCTATGGTAAGTTTTTCCCACATTTCTTGCAATTTTGGTGAAATTTTGGCTGAGTTGGAATATTTATAGTTCCGCAGACTTTTGTCATCTTCTTTTCAAAGATTTTCTATTGGATTCATGCTGGGCGCTTGGGCTGATCATTTCAAAAACGAAATTTTTTGTGCGAAAACCATTGCTTATCAAGGATTGCAAACATTATTTACGTCGTTATCATTTTAAGAAAAATAGATGCGATCAAATTTTTTATCTAATAAGACAGAAAATAGGCTAGCAAGATATCCTTATACATTGTATAATTCACCTGGCTGTGGATTTCAAATAACGGACTGTCACTTTTTGAAGGAAATACTCCCCACGGCATAACGTGTCCTCCGCCATGCTTCATTGTACGAATAACATAGGTTGAATCATATCTTTTGCTGTTAGGTCATCGGACGTTGTGTCTGTCATCACTTCCAAAACTGTTTCAAATTCGATTGATGGAAAAATAGAACTTATTTCTAGTTTTCACTTGACAAGACTTTGTGTTCCTTGGAAAATGAAAGTAGGGTACGTCAGTATTTTTTTTACCTATGAAAATTTTTTAACACAGACTATTCCATAAAGTTCTGTATCACATCAGCATCATTACATGGTAGACTAACTTATTTCAGCAATATTTTCATTCCGTAAATCACAATATATTGCAACGGAATTTTCATGCAGATTATCAATGGTTTTTCTCCTGGTAATTCTGTCTGCAGGAATAGCAATTTTTCGGGGTCTCCCGGACCTCTGAAAGTTCTGAAAGCCATAACCATCTTTATTTAATTTTGTAAATATTGTTTACAGTCGATTTTAGCAATCGATAACTTAGCCGCAATATCTCGAGAAGATTGTTCTTTTAGCGACAAACTAAGATCACTCATTTATGAATAATAGGTAATTGTTGAACTTATCAAATTTGAATTCAAACTATGCTATACATGTTGATTCATTCATAAACACAACCAAAAAACACTTTATGCATAGAAAAAAACTAAAGAATGATAAGTGGCTGGAAACTTTTGAGAACATGTGTTTTCTTTTATATTTAATTTTGTCAATAAAATTTATTGATATCTATTCTTCTATAAGTAAGTTCCTAACTAATATGTCAATATAATGTATAAGTATTACTTTGAGATTCCTCTTCATATGGGTATATTTACAAATTAACTGAAAATTTTTTGCTGGCCTGAAACTTTTAATTGCCACTGTAAATACTTTCAACTTAATTCTGAATAAAGGAATGTCTAGGTCATAGTCCTTTTCTTATGAATAGTGGCATTTTCCATCCTTCCCATCATATCATATTTTACAGAAATCAAAGCATGTGAGTATGTGAGTTGAAAATATGGTAACTTATTTATTGTTAATGCAGCAAACGAAAACACAAGTTTGACCTAGAGTGAGATGAAATACAATGCATTTATGATTCAATAAGTTGATTACGATTATGGTTTCATAAACAAAAAATTGTCTACCTTGATAGCAATTACTAATCTCAAAAGTTTTCCTTTCCTGTTTAAGGCAGGGTTGTTATGATTTTGCCCAGCCCAAAAAACCCGGGTGGGTTTTTTCTGAAAAAACCCAGGAAAAAACCCAAGTGGGTTTTTTTCAAAATTTCAACTTTAAATTACATATATAATGTATTTATATTACATATATAATGTATTGCAATATATTTCTTAATATCAGTACACAACTCATAAAATCTATAACCATCACCCCCCACCCCAAAGAAAAGAAATGTCCTAATTATATCATCACAATTTTTAAAAGAAATAATTGTTAGTTAATCTCTGTAGCATGTGTAAGAAACACAATTTTTTTCCCATTAAAAAAATACTTTGATGTGTAATGTGTTCTATGTTATAAAATAGAAACTCATAACAAAATACCATATATGCTTAGAATCCTAATTGAATTATGTAGCAGGGTTCGTGATTTTTTTTTTATTTTTTTAATAAAAATCAAAACAATCGGATTTTTTTGATTTAAATTGGATTTTTTTTATTTAAATCAGATTTTTTTTATTTTTTTAAAAATTGCCACATATTATTATTATTTTATGACTTTTTGTTTAATTTAAATAATATAAAGTTTACATACATAGACATGCATATTATTAGTAATAGACACAATTTACATAAATGATTCATATTATTTCAAGGTAAAATTTTAGGCTATGAAAAAAATCTTGATTACACAAAATGCATGGAAAACTACTCAGATGTCAAAAATTAATTCAACCTTCAATATTTTAATTAAAATAAAAAACATCTGCAACACACAAAAAATTTAAACAAAATTGGAAGTTTTTAACTAAGTTTTTAACTTTAAGTGTTGACTGAGAAAAATGAGTTCAATTGCTGCCATCAAAATACTTAAGGCCAGAGGACACAAATTGAGATGTCATCACTATCGACTGACTTCTCAGTAGTGTTGGAATTTACACAAGAAAATTTTGAATAGCAATTTTATTTTACTTGTGGAAAATTTATCATCTTATAAAACAATAACTATTTAAACTCACTAATAAGAACTTGGAATCCCTAAATAAAAATTCAGCCAGAGAAGGAATGCTACAGTGTTGCCGCATCTGGATATTTTTTTATTGGGGGATTCCAAATTCTCTTGTGTATGTTTAAGTTTAAGAAGTAATTAATCATAAGTTAATCAGTATGTTCAGTGTTTTATATGATGATTGATTCATTCCACAAATAAAATAAAAGTAAATTGTTAGTCAAAATTTTCTAATGTGAATTCCAACATAATTGAGAAGTAAGTCAATTAGTGAATACCTCACAATTTGTGTCCTCTGGTCTTGAGCATTTTGATGGCAGCGGTTTAACAGTTTTATCTGTTGATTTCTAATTTCTGAAAGTATCAAACCAAAGGCAAAAAACATTTGTTCGATTGAAGCAGATAAATCTATCGCAGTAAAAAGCTAGTTGATCATTAATTCTCTTTTTAGTATGTGGATTATGAAAAACTTGCACATTTCGTCAAGTTGTCTCAGGAGGGGGGGGGGGGGCGATGTAATGTGGTTGGGTAAATGTGTCCTGAAATACCACCTAAGACTAATACTGCCACCGGATATTTTCTTGTTAGTTTTAAGAAAAACTTATGAAACTCAGGTAAAATAAAATTGTATGATTTTGTGGGCTCAATTTTGGTGATACCTATTATATTAAAGTTTGAGCAAAGTCTGGACCATTTTCATTTGAATCTGATATAGTGAATCTCAATTATTTTGAATGGTGGAAGAAGCCTATTATTGTCACCGAAGAGGCTGATACTAAAAAGCTTAGATTTCATGATAAGCTAGTTGATTACTGTAATATAAATTAATCTCCTTCAGTGGAATGAATCTGCCTTTGGTTTGGTATATTCGAAAATTAGTAATCAACTGAGTTGCCAAACTTGTTTTTCTGTACCAGCACTTTAACAAAACAAATGCTTATATCTTATTTTCTTTCAAATTTGTTAAAATGTGTTAATGTCTTTTATTTACTGTAGTTATTTTTATTTTAACTAAAACATTTCCTTGTCTTTTTATTGTCTTATAATTTTTTTTTTTTTTTACATTTGATTTGTAGTTTACCATGTATTTTGTATAATAAAATTGTTTACCTTAACCTAAATGTTGCCTTTTAATCATTTACATAAATTGTGTAATATTATTAATAATATATTGGTAATGCTTTGACATGCATATTTTTGTGTATAATGTTTATTTTCAAAAGAAATCAAACATTAAACAAAAGAAGTTCAATGTTTATTATCAAAAGAAAAATCGTATAACAATACAGTGGAAGTTTTTAAAAAAAACATGAATCCTGATGTGTGATAAGACCAATAATTGACAAAAGTTGAGAGATATATTTAGCTAAATGTGTTTTATAAAAGAGCTCAATTTTTAAAAATGTATAGATGTACTACAGCTGGATGGATATATACACCACAAAATATAAATTATTAATAGTACTCTTAAAATTATTGCTGTTTATTTAGAAAGAAATGTAATGCATATCTTGAAAGTAAATTTGAACATCTGAAATGTGCAATAGTTGGTATAATTTAAAGTTTGGTATTAAAATAGATCTAGAATTTAAGAATTCACAGCTTGAGTGTGAGGGGGTGAAACTTGGAATCTTTATTACGATATACTTTAGCTTCGATTTCATTTTTCTTTTCATAATTTTGAAGAAGAAAGATTTTAAAAAATCTAGTTCCTCATCATGAAAAAAAAAGTAAAAAATAAATGCAAAGTAACATGTTATGATGTAATTGAATAAAACAGATCCAGACATTCAAGTATTTTTTAAATAAGTGATCGTAATGTAATAAGCAAATCTGCATGTAGTTTCTTTAGATTTCAATCCTTTTGTTATTGTGGAGGCACGGAGAAAAAGAAATTTCTCAAAAAAATCATGCGAGTTTTATTTTCTAGGAAATGAGCTTCCTGTAATATATCTCCCCCCAACCGCAAAAAAAAAAAAAAAAAAAAAAAAAAAAATGAATAAATAAATAAAAAATAAATAAATAAATAAAAAGAGGTTTGTGAATGTTTTTTGTTTTAGGATAAAATTTCTTAAACTTTCATATGCTTTAAAATAGAATAACTTCTCAGGAGAAATTTGTTTTCCAATTTTCATTAATAAAATTTAAGGCATTGAAAGGTAAGTGAATGTTTATTCAATGAATGGCAATTTTGTGAATGGATACTAGAGATGAGTTCGGGATCGTTTTTCGGGGCCCGAGCCCGACGATTTTAAGTCCGAGCCCGCCCGAGCCCGAAACATTTTTTTGTCACCAGAGCCCGAGCCCGATACCAAAAATATACAAAACAAAATTGTATTGTATTTAAAAATTGTTTCAAAAGTAATATCTCATTTTTAAAAACTTCTTAAATAGATATGATTTTTAAATGAAAATTTAAATCCATTCTTATCAAAATTCGTATAAAATAAAAATATACTTCATATGTAAAAGTATTCTCATATTCTTTCCTCTTTTATCAAGCAAATTTGATGGAAACGCTTTTGTTTAATGAATAAATACATGAAATTTGCAGAAATTACTATTTGTAAGCTAGCGAATCGAAGAAGGTTTTTCGATTTTCCGTAAAAAGTGTACATATTTCATTATAATGGATTCTTTTCTCATAACAATCTTCCATGATTGACAGATACCTGAAAATCAACGTAAATTTAAAAAAAAAATGGCATTGTTGTTTTAAAGGTCCTATGTCTTTATAGAAAAAGATGAAACACTGATCGATTGCTTTCTGTTGGAATAACATGCTAATAAAATTTACTTACGGAGAAAAGTGACTTCGAGAAGGAACAGCGTCCTCAGCATTTGCAGAATTCATATTCATGATGACAAATGCATATAATAATCGCTAAAGTTATTTCATAAGAAAAACGACTATGTTTCAAGCACAATCATGTATTAAATAAATTTGAAAACCTCCAGCTAATTCTTGTCTACCAAAAACAGAAGAAAATATTATCTTCGTGTTATGTAACTAAATAATAAATAAATAAACGATCCCATTAAAAATTATGTTCTGCAAACGAAAAGCAAACAAAGATTAAATTTATTGTTGTGTTTGTTATGATTGGCGCCATATAAATAGATCGTTGGAGGATGTTCCGCAAACATAAATCTGTAATTATCACACATTTTCATTTGAAACTGCAATGAAATACTAAAATAAATAAACAAGCATTCAGTTCTCCCGTCATTTTGATAAAAAAGCTTTGATAAAATGACTTGAAAAGAAATAAGTAAGCAATTTTAAGTGGAAAAAGTTATTTCAATCTTTTCTACACATGAGTAAATAAAATTTTCCGGCTTTAGAAAAAATGAGCCCGGGACCGCCCGAGCCCGTTAAAAGATTTTTTTTCAAAGGTGGTTTTTAAATCAAAAAGGAAAATTTTGTGACATACGTTAATTTATTTTTGTTCAGAAACGCATGAAATTAACAAATATTATTCAGAAACAACCGAAATGGACTCAGTTTTCTGTTTTTTGTAAACAAAATATATCTTTCGGGACAAGCCATCAAAATTCGCATTTTTAACCGCTTTTTCCGACAAAAGCAAAACCAGTCCAGCAAAGGGGGGGGGGGGTGAAGCATGATCAAGTAATCTAAATACTTAATAATTCGATAGGTAATTAAATTGCAATAAAATGGAAAACTGAGATAAAACAGGTCTTCCATTTCGACTTCATTTGGTATTGAGTTTGAAACACCAAAAATGACGGCATTTTATGAATGATCTGATTTTTATCAAAAATTTACAATTTTTTTTAATAATACCTACCAATTTCGTGTGTTAAAGTGTAGCTCCTTTAGGCTATAAAGAACATCTTTAATGAAATAAAAATAAACAACTTTTTCATCTAAAACAGAGGAAAATATAGCTGGCATTGCTCAAAAAACAGAAAATTCCCCTTCCTCTAAAGCGGAGAAAAACATAATGGACTTCCTTCAAAAAATATAAATTTTTTCTTGTAATGAAGAAAAACATGACGGACACTCCTTCTAAAGACGGAAAATTTCCCCCCTAAAACAGAGAAAAACATGATGGACGTTCCTTCAAAAAACAGAAAATTTTCTTCTCTAAAACAAAGAAAAACGTGACGGACGTTCCTTCAAAAAACAGAAAATTTTCTTCCCTAAAACGAAGAAAAACAAGACAGACGTTCCCCTCAAAAAACAGAAAAATTTCTTCCCTAAAACGAAGAAAAACCATGACAGACATTTCTTCAAAAAACAGAAAATTTTCTTCCCTAAAACGGAAAAAAACATGACGGACGTTTCTTCAAAAAACAGAAAATTTCCTTCCCTAAAACGGAGAAAAGCATGACGGAAATTTCTTCAAAAAACAGAAAATTTTCTTCCCTAAAACGGAGAAAAATATAATGGACTTCCTTCAAAAGACGAAAACTTTCTCTCTTTTAACGAAGAAAAACATGACGGACGTTCCTTCAAAAAACAGAAAATTTTCTTCCTGTGACGGAAAAAAAAAAGACGGATGTCCGTCTTTTTACAGAAATTAGCTGGCAGCACTGCTGCCAGTACTTTTTCTGTGAATTGACGGAAGTTTTTTTGAGAGTGTGAGCTTTTTCGATAACTGTAACAAAAATACCTTCCACCATTCTAAAGGGCTGAGATCAATTATATTAAATTAAATAAATAAATAAATTGCTGATTCAGATTTTGCTCAAATCCTTATATAGCAGGCTTCACCAAAGTACAGCACATAAAGTCATACAATTTTATTTTACCTCAACTTGCAAAAGTTTTTCTAAATACTAATGAGTAAATATTCAAATATTTAGTATATTTCTGTTTAGATTTCTTTACCGTTGCAAGATTATTTTATAATTTGATTCAAATGAAATTTGAAAGCATTTTTTTTCTAAACTTTACATTTATTTTACTTTTTTACTAAGCTTAAGCTTTATCTTTCTGAAAGTTGTTTGTTTATATATGGTATATAAAACTAAATTATATTAAAGCACATTATTATGTTTGTTTCATCTGAAATTTATTTAAAAATAACTTAAAAGAAAAACTGATTTAAATCAATGATTTTTTTTAAAAATCAGTTGATTTAAATCGTGATTTAAATCATGATTAAAATCAAGCCGATTTAAATCAACCAACCCTGTTATGTAGACATGTAGAATTACTTGGCTTATTCTATTATTTAGTAATAACAAAAAAATAATTTATAAATTATTACTAATAATCAATTTATCTAAAAGCAAAGCATAATTTTGATTACTGTCATTGATTTATATACATTTGTAATCAATTAGCTACTTTAAATTTAGTAATAAGTACATTTTTTTTTCAAGCATTCTGAACCACCTCCCGTAACCCACAAAAGCCCTGAAAAAACCCGAAAAACCCAGTGGGTTGAGTTTTTTCTGAAAAAACCCGGGTATTTAACAACCCTGGTTTAAGGTCTTTTGGGAAAAGCAAGAAACAGATTATTTACTAAATAGAATTTAGGAACTTGCATCTGCACTCGCATCATTTATTCCTAGGAAGAATCCTAATAAATCATAATTTTAATCCTTCTCATGGTTAATTTTCTTAAGTTAGACTTTACAAACAGCAAATAAATAATGTAAAAACATTCTATATTATTTAAATATGTTTTTATTTCTAATTATCTTAAATATATTAATAAATTGACAGTTAAAAGTAGAAATTGTGAAAAGTTTTTTAAAATGCGTTTTAAAAGGCTTTATTAAGTATTGGATTCGGCCGAATACTTTGATATTCGGCCAAACCGAATAGTTTGATATTCAGCCTAACCGAAAGGTAACCGAATATTCGGTAATATGGCCGTGTAGGCCGAAAACCGAATATTCAGTACATCCCTATCTGAAATTAACAACAAATTTTTGAAAAGTGATAGAAGTAGGGGGAAATCCATTTCGGGCACTGTCTATGGCGGCAAGTGGCGTGGCGAATGCTAATTATGTGCTACACTGGAAGAGAGTTCAATTGTTGCATCATTAATAAATAATAATTTGATTAATCAAAAACAGATGGTTTATAATCAAAGGTAGATAAAAAACTGTTTGTTGTAAAAAAACTAGTTGGATGTATGAAAATGATAATACACATTTAAAGAATATACTTCAAACGTTTGTAAGCCAATGTAACATTGTCAATGTATCATAAACACAATTCGAACAGAAAATACATGCTACACAAGAATATAAATAACTTAAACAGAAAGCAATACTTCAAAATCAATTTAGAATATAAATTATAAAAGCGCTTACCTGTTTTAAATGAGAATTAACGTAAGACAGGTGCTTCAAACAGACGAGAGACGTTGTTCCACGCGACAGACGCCATGTTTTGTTTTGGGTTGAAATGTTGAAAAGGATGCTTGTCTCTGATTGGTTGAATATTTGTCTGCCCGATTGCACAGAAAACCGCACTTTGGATTTATGGAAGAAAACTCTTAGCTGGGATTAAGTATTTTAATTAATAAAAATACTCTTTTTTTTCCCCCCTTAGTATAGAACAAGATTCTTTTATATAACTTTAGGAACTTGTTATATTACTTTAAGATGAATTTAATAACTTCAGCTAAATATTCTAACATAAAAATGAGAGTTTACCAAGTTGCTTTCTTTAGTTTAGCATCTTTTTAAGTTGTACTACACATATTGATTATTTTCAATCACTAAAATTTTGATATGATTTAAGTTCATCGTTAATACGATATATTACAATAAAAATATTATTTCTTTTTTAATAGTGGTTGAAATTAGCTTTGCGAAAGCATTGAGCTCTGTGAGTTCAAAATGAAATTTGTTTTTCAGAAAGTTAGGCAATTTTTTTAAAAATTAAATTTGTATTTTGTATTTGAAAATTTTCAGAGTTGGAATTGGGGGAAATGATAAATATTTTGGAAATTAATATATGGAGAGGGCCCCTTGAAGTCCAGGGCTCATAGGCAAAGTCCCGATTTGGCCATGCAATAAAAAAGACCTCTTCCCAAAAAAGTATATATAATTAAAAAAATTTAAATTCTTAAGTTTCCATAAGTTTCAATATTTCAGATCCAGCATTGGTCAACATCGACCAATATTGACCAATATCGGTAAAATAAAATCGGTCTTTGCCAATAGAGGCCAAGATTGGCTAATATTGGAATTGGTCATGGCCGATATAGACCGATATTGAGAAATAGACTTTTTCTACGTAAATTTACAGAATTTAAGATGTTATAAAAATGTATTCCTACCTTCCATTTTTCCAAAAATGTACAACACATAAATTAAAATTTTAAATATTAAAAATTCCACAAGTTTTTATATTTTAGATCCAATATCGCCGAACATCGATCAATATTGGCTAATGTCGGTAAAAGGCAGTGGTGTAATGGCAAAAAATTCAGAGAGTATACCCTCAAAATATAGGGTATGGTATACCCTAAAATGTATATACTATAGTTTTCTTGAGAAGCAGAGAGTATATGGTGTTCCTTAAAAAAGTCCAGAGGGTATACGGCGTATACCCCCGTATACCCTCCACTAACATCCCTGGTAAAAGGTAACCTGTCTTTGCCGATGCACGCCAAAGTTGTCCGATATTGGGCAATATCGAGTCGATACTGCTGTGCTACCATGCTTACCTGGGATGATGCATTTTTCACGATTTCGCAATAGCTATATCGCAAGAAATAATACATGAATTTTTATCAAACTTCAGATTCAGTTTTAACCCCTTATTAAAATTAGTCCTGATTAGTTTTTTGTGTATATCACCCTGCAAGTGGCACTATTATGCAGAACTTATTTCAGATTCAGTAATAGCGCTATCTCAGAAACTAATGCACGGATTTTCAGCAAACTTCAGATGCAGTTAGGAGTTCACGTAAGTTGTTAATGATTAGATTTTGGTGTAAATCACATAACCGGTGGCGCTGTTATACTGCACTTTTCAGGAAGTATTTACATATATGAGATAAGAAAATTTTTGGAGTGCCACCACCGATTAATTTTTCGATAAATTTACCAAAACAATAGCATATTAAAACCAGACGATAATTTTATGCGATAATTTAAACCAGACAATAATTTAATTAAATAATAATAATATTTTCAACAAACAAAATAAAACGTTCTGTTATGACGTCATCGAAAGACCTTTATTCAAAGGTATTTGTCCGTAAAAAAAATGGCTAGGCAACAGATTTGTACATCCTGCATAAAAAAACGGGCGTTGCCCGTAAAAACATATTAGTACTCCGAATTTATGTTTCCGCAACGTAAATTTACGGAAGTGTACCGTTAAGCTTCAAAAACGGACAACTACCGTCAAATATTACGGTAAATGCCCGTAAATTTACATTTTTTTTTTACAGTGGGTTTCAATCCGAAATACTCCAATGATGATGATAGCCCTTTAACTAAGCGCATTTCGCTGCTTGAGTTAGCGGAATATAAATCACGGTATTCCTTGCATGCAGCCCTTTTGCAGCCTCTTACTCACAATCATAAATCTAAACCGTCTGCAAAAAATAATTTCTGCAGTGAACTCCCTTGTAATCTGAACTGACGTCAGTTGTCTGTTTCTTTTAGCAATCGTGTCTAAATAACTGTCCTGAAACTCTATTGTGGCACGTTTTTTTTACCTTAATCTGATTGTCTGTACGCATTGGCGATGTCTTTAAACCATTTTCAGATTCTTGACATGACGCTTTTAGCTACTTTTAAGTCTTTACAGACTCCTGAGAGTGTCTGTCCTGTTTCTATTCTCCCTATCGCACTTCATTTCTCACAGTCTATCATATGTGTTCTTGAAGACATATTCCACCTACCACTAGCACATTATTTTCCTAATCACATGTACAATCCTCGAAATTAGACTTCAAATCCCTCGCCGTGCTTTCCTTTTTATGCGTGAACCGTCAGAACGGGTTGAAAAAATTGCATATTTTTTGTAGCAACGGTTAATCCAATTAGACTGCGTGGTAACGTTGACATTGAGTTACTAACCAGTCACCTTTCAATGAAGTTCCCATAATAGTACATAGAACTAACATAAAGTTCGTTTTATGCTTTATGTTTAATCTGGTTTCAGTAAATTTGTGTAAATGGAATAGTGAATATACTTTCATAGTTATCCTTCCGATTCGGAAGATTAAAATATTTTCGTTTACAAGAGAATTCTGTGTTCGTAGAAAACCTTTCAAAAATATGTCACAATTGGAATAATTTCCGCATTTTAAGTCGATTTGAAACGTTAGCAAGCATAAATATACAGTGATATATTCGCCTAACCTTGAATGTTCTTCCTTGAGATGAGTCATTTTCTCAGCTTTGGTGTAATTCATTAAAGTAATAGTCTCCACAGTTGCACTGTATAGAGTAAGCTTGTTTTAGCGTACGTAGCTAACGTATGTATAGAAAACGGAAAGGGTTTATAATAAAAACCTGTCTAAAACGGGAAATTTTACTGTCCCGGCGAAAGACAATTTCGAGTTATACCTTGTAAGGTAAACACCTGTCTAAAGCGGAATTTTTCATAAGTCTTTTCTGTGTCTTATCTATTTTTACTGTTGTATCCATAATTCTATAAACCAGGTCTTCAGTCAAGTTTCGGGGGGGGGGGTCCGGACCCCCTGGACCCCCCCTTGGCTACGCCGCTGTGTACCACTCCCCTAAACATCACGCATTTTCAAATTTTACACCGTTATGTAGAAGAGAAATGTACTTTCAAATGCAATTCGTTTGAAATTTGATCGTAACTGATTTGTTTATCATGGCTTTTTAAATAATTTTTAAGCATAACTTTTTTTGATCTATCTCCATTGTATGCAGAGTTCATTAAGAAATAATCCATTTGCACTTAAAATAATGCCCACCAATGGCCGAGAGTATCTGCCTTCGAAACTGGTAAACTGCAGGTGCTGTTCGAGGCCAATCGCGGCCGTCGGCCTAACCGTTCGGAATTTTCTGTGGTTTTCTTCGAACCCAGGATTTTCTTGCGTGAATACGGGTTTGGTTCTCTTATAAAGACTCCCACGGAGGGCATCCCCTCCCCCCTTTTTTAGGGCCTATATCCCACGTGTAGGTAATTGGCTGACATAAATTCGAACAATCACATAAAACAATATCAGCAGTTAAAAAAGGAACGTCATCGAGTGTTAATTTTTGGAAGCATCATGTCATTGCATCTAAATTCCTTAGTAATTATCTTTAATGCTTCTTTTATAAAAATTTAGCTATTTTTTTCACATTATTGAAATTAATATTTATGTAATCTTTTTAATTCTGTGGCTTTTCTAGAATTTCTCTTTCTGTAATCCAATGTAGGACTATTTTTTCATTTTCATAAGTAATTTCATATTAGGATTTCCTTCTGTTTCTAAATGATACATATTTTCTTTGTCGGATCAGAATTAAAAAATGTATCTATTGGAGGCTATGAATTATTATTATTTTTTAAATTTTTGGTTTAAAGATTATATTTGTATTAGAATTTCCTGCTGTTTCTAAATGGTTTTTATTTTCCTTGTCAGATCAGAGATGAAAAAAAAAAATATCTATTGGAGGTTAATAATAATTTTTATAGTTTTTGTTTCAAAGTTTACTGTTCATGAATGAGATGGTTGCAGTGAATCCCTTATTTGTCTGGATTGATTATATTAATTATTTCATTGAATCTAATTAACATTTTTATTATCTTTATTCAATGTCCTGTGTCTCCTATTTATAATAATTCTTTTAATACTACAAGATTAATTACACAGTGCCAGCAAGAAAAAAAAAGACATTTAAGCCACATTTTCAATGTGCGAAAGCTTTATTTCATTTTTTCAAGTTTTAAAGAGAAGAAATGGGTGAGAGTTTCTATCGCGCGTTGGTTATATGGAGCAGTGGCTCTTGCTGCGTAACATGATTTAGAGTTCTCCCTTCAAGTTCTGGTAGGGGTTTGAAAAAAGGAATTAAAAAAAAATTACAAAAAGAAACTTCTGGTACACATAATCGATGTAAAAAGCTTACAATTATTGAAAATCTTTGACTTTATTAGAACCGAATGTTTTTGTAAGACGTAAAGTATCAGGGCAAGCTACCAATGTCCTAAAAAAGGCAAGGCTGATTTACCACATGGCAGTACACCAAAACGAAAATTCGGTTCAAAAAGATCGCAAAAGACTTCAGCGAGGTCTGATAATTGTTTAAAACGTGATGTACTGTTAATACAAACTATAACAAATGTAGGAATATACAAGTTCCAAATTGCACGGGAAGCGTAGCAAATGAGGAGTATTCGTACGTTAACGAAGTCTTAAAAATAATAAGATCTTTCTGTTATAGTAGACTGTACTTCGGATACAGCGTAGCGGTCGAAATCTTTTTGTGTTCTTGTAAATATACAGGAAGTAACTTTCATTACACCTCAGCAATGTATGTCATATTCATAAAATATGAAATAGTTTAATATAATTTAAACACGCCCCAAACAATGTTTTCCCGTATAGAATTATGTATTGGAGTACTTTTGTGTTTACTTTAATTAGTTAATTACAATTAAAACGAGCACCAAACAATGTTCTCCCTATATCATTTTGTAATGGAATACTTTTGTGTGGCCTTGTAAATCAAAAACAAATAATCTTTGCACCACAGATTGTGCAAAATGTATTATGTACTTCACAAATTCCTATCAATTTTATTATGTTCGAATAAGTGTAACACCTTTAGAATGCATTTAAATTTTTTTCCCCATTGAACGTAATGCAACGGAATATTTTTGATTGTCCCTGTAATTGATCTATGCATCCGATTTTCATAAAATTTGAAATGACTCGACAAAATTATGTAATAATTATACATTTTAAATTTCAAACGATTAAACTGCATTTGAAACTTTTTTCCCCATTGACCGTAATGTAATGGAATACTTTTGATTGTCCCTGTAATTGATCTATGCATCCGATTTTCATAAAATTTGAAATGACTTGACAAAACTGTGTAATAGTTATATATTTTAAATTTTAAACTCTTCGGTTGGATAGTTTTTGCGTTGTTATATACGGGCAGACGGACGGACAGACTGACGGACTGAACGACATCTGTAGGTGCTACGTATTTACATAATTACAAACGCACCTAAAAGAAACATTAAAAATAAATGTATCGCTAAAGACCATCCGTCACAAACTTCACATTTTTCAATAAATGTCTTTTTTTTTTTTTTTTTTTGCTCGCACTGTATTTACGAATATTGAACGATCAGGGAGAAAGACATACAGTGACATGACAAAAACAGAAATTACTGAAACAAGGGTATAAACACGGGCTTTCCGAGTTACAAAATATAGGTGAAATTTATCATATATATTATTTCTCATGTTAACATCTTTTTTTTTTTTTTTTTTTTTTTTTCTGTTCACTTAAAAAAGGCCCAACGATGAAGGAGGTATTTTTCGGAAGGTTTTGGAATCGGCTTTTGACATGGCGTACTTATATATCCTTAAAATATATTGTTTAGTTTAAAAAATATTGTAGTTAATAAAAAATTAATAATTAAAAAAAAACGTATCTGCAAATAATCTGAAAGATTACGATGAGAAACCCTCGCACGGGCCGACTAGTTTTTAGGGTTTCGTTCATATGACGAAACCCTATTCGTCTCTGTCCTCTGTCTGTCACAGAGTCCGTACACAAAAACTATTCAAGGCAGAGCGTTCAAATTTTGGATACTTACCGCTGAATACCTCTTGTCACACAATAAATCATAAAAGTTTGAAAGAGACTATTATTTTAATTAAAATATTTATTTTAATATCATCCGTTCATTTTTTTTGTTGTTGTTTTCTCTTCCAATTATTGCCAAATTTTAAATAGATTTTAAAATTATTATGTATCTAACATAAATTAATGGATTAAATAAGTGACGCGAAAAACGGGTATTTGTTTTTATTTTTGGTAATTAATTCGAGAACTGTTTTAAATTCGTTCTCGGTTTTGTTTGTTTGTCTCGAGTTTTGGATCATTCGAAACGACGCGACAGCTCAGCTGCTATAAGTCTAAAAAAAATCCCCCTCCAAAACATATCCCGAAATGTATCTCTTTGCCACGGCAAGGCACGTGAAATGAAAAGAAAAAGAGATAATTTTTTTTACTAGGATTTGATAATCGTAGTATGATTTTTTTTTTTTTTTTTTAATTATTGATTTTTGAAAATTTGGTACTTCCGCATGCGGTTGTTATTTCATGTACTGATTCATAAAATCTAAACTAAAAGAAAAAAAAGCGAGACCACAATTTTCCAATTTATGAAAAAATAAATTTTAAATTTATAGAAAGTATAGTTTTTCGCACAGACAATTAACGGGAATTTATTAAAATTAAGAAAACTAAATGATCGCTTTTACACTTTGACATAGTTTATAACACGTAATACAAATTTTATAAATTTAAGATAAATTTAATTTTTGTTGGGGAATGGCATTTTTATTTTTATTTTTTTATTTTTATTTATTTTATTTTATTTATTTATTTATTTATTTTTTTTTTTACAGAGCACTAATATAAATATTATTTCTTAAAATTAAATATTTGTAAAAGTGAAAAATTCAGGGAGCGGAGAGTGAATGTCGTCCGAGGAGGAGCTATTTTCTAAATTTTGTTATGCTTAAGTTTTTTGAAAAATATATTAAACGAAATCCTCTGCGCGATCTGTGATCACACTTACCCACTTGTCTACTCTAACTCCAGTAGATTTTTCAGATTTAATATATTTTTTAGAATAACCATTAACAATACTAAAAGCATATTCATATGAAAAATACCAATAATGCGTTCAAATAACGCTTTGAAATGTATTAAAAACGGTTATTTAAATACGTATATAACGATATTTAAACTTTTTTTGTATTTAGAGCTTTAGTGGAGAACATTAATGTTAGGTATTTAACTGACTGTAAGTAAAAATACTTACGGTGACATTTTTACATCCCCTCCTTCTGAATAAATAATGTCGTCTACATTTTCGTTGTTGATCCCATTACACCTTTTACAAATTGTCGAGCATTTGAGTCTTAATTTATGAAAAGAACATGCTTTGCTGCACACTTTTTTAAAACTACATGACACAACATATGGCAAGGATTCAGGTGTCGGGTCTTGGCACATTTGAACTGGCTGAAAGAGATCGTCCGACCTGTGAGTCCACCCCCATTCTTCAGGAGGGATGTTGTTTCTAGCCTAGATTGTACCTGATGATAACATTGGAGAAAATGATGCTGCGCAGCTTCTTGTGTTGGTGGTAGTCTTGCAAGATGAACTTTGCTGTTTGTGGCAGATTTAGCAAATAACTGGAACCTTAAGATGTTCAATTTCTGTGTGGTATCTATGCGCCTACTGCTTAGTGCAATATGGAATTTTTCTCCAACCTTGATGATTTCTTAACGGGTAGAACCTAATTTATTGAACACGCAGGCTATTTCTCAAAGCTGATCATGTTTTTTCAAAGTATTACAAAACTTTGACTCTTTTTGTCCAAAAGAGCGGATGTTGTATTGCATCCGCTAATTGCATTAGGGAAAAGAACATTGTTGTAATTGTATTTGAACGACATGGTTAAAAACCACTTGGTTTCGATATTATCTCTTCCTGGCTTTTGGAAAAACAGATTTTTGGGCTGATAGCCTAAGCTTGTGATGAGCACGAGAAGGTCAATGTCTTCTCCGACATTTACGACACTTTCAAAAGAATCGACTCTTGAAATGGCTGAGATAACTATCAAGACATCAGCTTCTTCTTTTACCTGCTCAACTTGAATTCTGATGTTTCGGAATTCTTGTTTTGAAATTTTTAATTTGTTTTAAGCAATGAAATGTAGCGGCTCTTGTTTCTGTCATTGGCTTCGTCAACGGATGAACTTAGGCCCTCTTTTCTCTTCACTTGTTACAGATTGATCTAATTTTACGCGACAAAAATTATGATACCATGCTCTGCAAGTCAGGTTCGCATCTGCAAGTCAGGTTCGTACTGAATACGTTCAATTATTTCTGGGACCATTCATCTCCACGTTTTTCTGCAGCTTTCAAAAAATGTAATTTTCGTTTCTAACTTCATTACTTTGTGAAACCAATTTTTCTTTCCGTAAGGCTTTTTTATTGTTTCTCGTTGAACTCACCAGGATTGCCTTCTTCTCATAAGAAGCAATTATCTTGAAACTTGAAGGAAATGCTCGATCAGAGGGACAAACTATAGTCTGTGTAGAATCTTCACCCCGACGAACATATACTGCTATCATTCTTTCATTCGCATATGTTTTTCGGCAATCATCCTGTATTCTAACTTCCTTGAAATTTTCAAAAAACTGATAAATATTACTTTTGATGAATATTACTTTGACGCTGAACGCCATGTTTAAAGAGCTTGACAAGTTCTTTCTGGCTCGCAAAGCGAGTATCACTATTTGAAGTCGTTTGACAAATGAAACACAATTTTGGGTAGAGCATACTCATTTTTCATTATTGCACGAGAAGAGATGCAATGAACTGCATAGCAGCATATTAGAAGAACATTCTTTAAAAAAGGACACTTGCATCTGAACGAAAGCGGCTCGGGAACGTGACGTGGCAGCAATATTCCATCTGCATTCCCTTTTTTATCCCCGGCCCTTCCTCCCTTTGTAATTATTTTTCTTATACTGTTTCTAGAAATTGTGCTACTTCTACCTGCTTTTCTTAAAACTTTCATTTCTCATCCATCAATAAGTGTATTTAATTTTCACTGTTAGTGATGAAAAAAAGAAAATTGGGATAGGAAGCGAAAAATAGGTCACTTTTTATAAAATTTAAAAAAAAAGTGAGATTTTCAAAAAACCATAGCGCGCTTAGTAATGGGTTTAGAAAAACTTTTTTGTAATAAAATTTATAGAGAATTTAATGCTCTTTCTTTTTGTAGTTGAGTATGTTACGCAAAAAGTTTTTAATTTTCGAGTTACAGGTAAAACACTGAAAAAAGTCCGAAAATTTCTTGGTTTTTTGGATTCACAAAGTTTAGCCTTAAGATATTTTTGTTGGAAAACTATTAATTCTTGTTGCTAGCATCCCCACAAGCATTCTAAAAACATAAAATCTTCTAGCAGAATTTTTGCATCTATCGGCCCTTTTTTCTTACAATTTCACTGGCCTATATATGCAATCACACTTTATCTGCATTATTGTCGCCATCATCAACACAAACAGCACAAATGAGTTATTTTATGATAAAATAAGTTATTTCAGTTTGTATGTCATATGGATTCACATGGCTTTCAATTTCATTTCTGCGAGGGGGAAGATTCTACACCGATGAATCCGGGAAAACGACTTTTTGTAGAACGATGCTTGCGGGTTTCGTTAACATTATTTAAATATAATTTGTGTAGGGACAGAGAGAAAAAAAAAAACGATCATTGCGGGAAAACGATGGATGCGGGAACAATAGATCGGGGTTTTACTCTCTATATATATATAATTAATGTGTCTATTTAGCATTGCCTTTGATAACGAGCTAAATACCACATTTCCAATATTATTCCAATTTTTGCTAACTCCTATGTTTGATATAGTTTGCTATTAATGAGTTATTCCATGATTTGATGCTGATTTGTAGTATTGTCTAATGGTTCAATATATATATATATATAATATGTATGTGTATATATATATATATATATATATATATATATATATATATGCATAGCATTTTTAAAACATGGAAATATGAACATGGAGCAAAAGTCATTTAAAGTTTTAATTTGTATGGGTAATTGTGCTGGGTGTATTAACAAATTTGACAATTTCTCTCGATATAATAGTCGTATAGGTAAAAATGGGTTAGAAAAATGTTTATAATGAAACAAGCTTTCATTTAATATTAAAAATAGAAAATTGGCTTTATGACCACTTTTGATGTAAACTGTCCCCAAATGCGCATAAAACTGTCATTCAAAAATAGGTTCTTTTATAGGAGTGGATTTGTATGTCTGCTCTAAAATACAAAGTGGTTTCTTCCACAACATTTCTCTTCCCTTGATTTACGAATGTATTAAGGGCATACAGTTTTTGCTAGCGTTTTTGTTAAGATTCTAAGAAAACGTATAGAACTTCCTATTTTTCAAAAAAAAACTATGAATTAAATTCCTGAAAATTAATCGTGGCTATCTCCATTCACTACACTGTTAAAAATGTTTCCGTAAAATTTCAGAGAGTCTACGGGTAATCCTTATGTCTTATGTAAAATAACAGAGATTAGAAAAACCGAGATTCTATTAAGTAACAGAAAAACTTGGTAAATGTACTATAGACTCTGTAAATTAACATCGTTAAAAATACACAAGACTTCGTTCTTTTAATTTAAATGATAATAATTTAATTTAGTTTTCAAAATAAGTGAATCACTCTTCTGTGATCTGAAAGATTTAGAATTTTTTGAATAAGTCAGAATTATTTTATCATTTAACTTTTACAGAATTTGTTCCTGGGAGTCTTGGGGTTTGAACCCAAGACTTCTTAAGAGCGGGAGAACATCTTACTGTCTGAGCTATAGAAGCTGTTGATGTTGTGTACAAAGTATGTCTTTTATGATTCAGTGGGCAATGTGATGATTGATCTGCAAAGTGATTGTCGATAGAATTTTCCACCTAATTGTAATTGGAAAATTGTGTCAAATTTTCGTTTTTGCAATTTTTCTATTAAGTTAGAAAAAAAGAGGCACTTTCAGAAAGCTGTAGAGGGCTTAATAATGGCTTTAGAAAAACAGTTTTAGAATTAAATTTGTAGAGAATTTAATGATCTTTCTTTTTGTGACTGAGTATGGTATGCAAAAATTTTATAATTTTTAAGTTATAGGCATAAAACTGAAAAAAGTTCAAAAATTTTGTAGTCATTTGGCTCCACAGAATTTAGCCTCGAGATATTTTGTTCGAAAACCGTTAATTCTTGTTACTAGCATCCCCATAAACAGTCTAAACACATAAAATCTTCCAGCAGAATTTTTGCATCTATTTATGACAACTTGACTGGCCTAATAGCAGAGGATGACATTATGTTTCCATTGATCAAGATGCTGCGATACTTGGTGTCATAAACATAGGAGAAAAGTATGATAATGCACAAAATAAAAAGAATAATGGCGAAGAAGAAGAGGATAACGTTCATGCCGATGAAGCTGAGCCCCCAGTGCCAAGTCTGTATGAACTTTTGTTTATGCATATAAAATTCCAGAAAAATGTTGCATATCTTGAAAATTTATTTATTTTTTTTATTTAAAAAAACGAACGAAAAACCAAACAAAATTATTGATTTAAAAAAATAAATATCAATTTTCTATAACTTCATTTTTTTTCTTTTGCAATTCAATAAGCAACAAATTAGTTTAAGTATACCGTATGCATCGCATACATTACTAATGCATAAGCATTGTGTTTTTTCATGTTTTGAAGTTAATCCGAATCCGCATTCATCGTTTTCCCGCATTCATTGTTTTTTTTCGCACGCCTCGAAAAACGATGGATCGAGGTTCTACTGTATATACGGTAGTCCCAAATTCGTATTGTTTTGCTTTTTCATGGCAAATACGAAGATGAAACCACACACTTCATTTGTAGTTCTAAAGTATTTGGGACCTGAAGATTCTGCTTTGTTTCTATAAATTCCATTTGTATTCATATTATTTATTTTTTTCTTCCATGTTCAGTGTGCTATTAGTTATTAAATTCAATGGTTTATATATTGTTGTGGTATTAATAATTTATATATATATATATATAATTAAAATTTTTCCTCATGTTCAATATGGTTTTTTTCTATTAAATTCAAATGGTTAATATTGTTTACTATTAATGGTCTTATATTAACATTCAAATTATTATGCTGCATTAGCGCAAGTAATTATGAATGTATAAAATTTGATATTTGTAATTGATATTTTTTCCTTTTGATTATTCATTATGAATTTTTTCCTATTAAGGTATCATCTATATATTTTTTAATATATAACATCCATTGCTAAATTTAGCAATTTCATACATATATATATATATTCTATTTGAGATAGAGATTTTAAAATTTTTTGAACATTTTCTTTATCATGTATGCAATAAATTCTTTATTATGTATGCAATAAATCAATTAGCTTTCTTGTTTTTTTATTATATTTGAAAAAAAAATACATGAAGATGTGTTAGATTTCATCATTTCGCACTAGATGTATCAGTAAAGACATTATATTGAACGTAACATTATATTGAATGCAACATTATATGTATCTAAACATCCATGTGCAGTCTTGTATAATATACATTTGAAAACCTTTTAAAAAATGGGCAAAAATATCAATGTTTAAAAAAGTAGTAAGGATTTCAAAAAATTCATTTTTTTGTTTAAAAAAAAAAAAAAAAAAAAAAAAAAATTAAATATGCATTTTTTTTTCTAAATTCTCCGATAACTGAATATTGAAATGTAATGTGTACGCCATTTAAACTATATTTTTAAAAATAAATATAATTTAAAAACGTTTATCGAATATATTTGTTACGAGAATTATGAAAAATAAAATCTTAAAAAGAATAAAAGCAGAATAAATTTATTATTTATTTATTTATTTATTTTTTTTTTTAAACTGAAGTTTTCAAATTTTACCACAAGAACTGCAGTTTTCTTGATTACGTCCTTTTACCTCATAAAGTCAGTTAATAATGCGTCAAAAGGTATTGTAAAATATTCAAATAATTTGGAAGTTTAAAAGGATGTGGAATCCTCTCAACTGCATTTTAACTCATTTGCTTAGTCCGCCAGAAAAAAAATCCTATTTAATAGTTCAAAGATATTATTGAGCATTTGGAAAGTTAGACTAAAAAAGTGTCGATTAAAAAATAGTTCTTTTGATTTTTTTTTCTGTGATTCTATTTTTGTACAGTCTAACATTGAAAAGACTCTCAAAAAATGTATTACCAAAAATTCACTAAACATATTTGTGATTTTTTTTTTTTAAAAACGTAATGCTGTATGATTTATTGTTATTGCATACACATTAATAAATGTTAAAATTCCTCACTATGTTGCAAGTACTAAGTAAAAGGAAATAATTCTTAATCCATATGGTTTACAGCATCTGCTTTTATCTAGTTTTCAAGAACTCTAATTTTTATTTTGAAATGTTTTAAAGGATTCGCCTCAAATTATTCCGCCATTTAACGTGCATACATAATCACTTAGTAACATAAAGACTATAAGTTTTTTTTTTTTTTTTTTTTTTTTTTTTTTCCACTTAAAATGCAAATATAACAATTGTTGTTAACAAATGTTTCTAGGGTGTAACTCCAATTGAAAAATACTAGTTGGCGTTTTGGCGTTACCTTAATATAAGGTATAGAAATGGAAATGCATTTAACTTTAGCGTTACTTTTAATATGCGTCTAATATCTGAAGGTTACTTTGTAAGGGAAGTTGAGGAGGGGGGGGGGGGTAGAATGCTAGGATTAATTTTGTTTTCTCGTGTAAAGCTCTAGAAGAGGTATTTTAGCTTTTTGCTTAATGTGCATTGTGAAAATGTTTTAAATACTTTCAGAAATTGACGTTTTATTTTGTTTGAAAGTACTTTTGAATATTTGTGCATGTATAAATGTTCATTTTTTCCCCCAAGAAAAAAATTAAAAGGGTTGATTTTGTCGACAATGAACTTTTCTTTCTGAGAAATTAAGGTATGAACCTACTTAGGGGCACATTTTTTGAAAAATATGAAGCTTTTATCAAACAAACTTGTTTTTAGTTAAAACATGGAAGAAAACTATGAGTTCATATACATTTTTAACGAAATTTTAATTAACTTTTAAAATTTAGGCAATATTTAGTCAGATTTTACTACAGAATTGCATTTATACCAAACCTTCTACGACGAATTCTATTAATAGTTTAACTGTTTTTTTTTTCAGAAATAAATTATTAAACAACTTACCTGTGTTATGAAGGAAGTATTATTGCAATGCCTTTAAAATTTTCTAACATATACCAAATTTTTGTACACAGAACATGACTTTTTTTTTTTTTTTTTTTTTTTTTTTTTTTTTTTCCTTAACAATGTGTATTTTTTATCAAAAATAGCTCTCAAAGTAACTAGGTGGAACCCGTCGAAATTCGACGAAAGAAAATATTTGGAAAAGAACTGTTTTATTTAATTATAATAAATCAACAAAATTAGTTACAGTAAAAAAATACATTTTATATTGGTCAGTCTAATTCTCAAGAAAATATTATTTTTAACTAAAATTAACAAAATAGTATAAAACTCAATTATTCAAATTATTAAATGAAATAAAACCGAAATTCACCGGATTTTATAACAAACGCATTTTAATTTTTTTTCCAGTTTTGAGAGAAAATGGAGTGATTCTGTTGCCACAATAACAAAATTGGTACTAAAAATTATAAAAAAAAATAATGTATAAAAAATAAATTGAGATACAGCTTTGAAACCAATTGCATTTAAAAGTATATTTTTTTCTCTATACGACGGTGTAAAAATTTAAAATGCACGATGTTTAGAAGTGCAAAATTTACGGTACCGAAAATTACAGAATCAAAATTGCATGAAAAAGTTTTGCGCATTTTAATTTCTATTTTTTTTTTTCAATTTAAAATAAAAATAGAGTGATTCTGTTGCCACAATTACAAAATTTATACTAAAAACTATAAAAAAAAATTAATATCTCAAAAATAAATTTTGACACAGCTTTCAAACAAATTGCATTTAAAAGTAAATTTTTTTCTCTATACAACAGTGTAAAAATTTAAAATATGCGATGTTTAAAAGTGTCAAATTTGCAGTAGCTAAAATTGCAAAACCGAAATTGCAAGGGAAAGTGTTGCCATTCACAAAATGACGTATGTGTTACGCACAGACACGTTTGGCCTTTATAATATAGATATATACAAATTTACAAGCTATTTTTTAAGTCATACATACCAACAGATGAGTAGAACCTTGTTACATAATTGTATTTCAATATCGTTGAAAATTTTAAAAAATGATGTTTTCCGCAAACGTACTCAATGAAAAACACAGTTTTCTAGAACACGCAAATCAAGATTTTGATATAATACAAAAAAATTATGTATTAATTAAGTTTACAACTTTATAATCTACCACATTTTTACTTGTTTATATATTTGTGTAAATATTATAAGATATATAACAGTGTATATAGTAAAGAATACATTTTAATGTATTGTTTACGTTTCTGTGACTCTTTAAACGGTCACTTCCGGTTTATGTTTTGGGCTATAACTTTGCTTCTAATTATCGCTGAAGCAAAAGTAAGGTATTTTTGGAATTCTAAATGTTTGAACTTTAATTTAAAATAAAAATTAAGAAAATCATAATTTTTTGCAAAAAACAGCTATTGGAGGATAGGCACATACCTTAAAGGAATTTTTAACCATTCCTTATCTACAAATATGATGGCCACAATCTATTTTTTTACTGCTTCATACTTCTATTTTGTGATAAATATGTCATAAATTGACAAAACTTAAAATAATAATAATAACAGTAATAACATTGGTCAACAATGAAATTGTCTTTGAAGTGAACGTATGCAATTGTGCATGAAATTAAACAACTGAACACGAATCACAAAATTAAACATTTGTCGATCATTTCACTATGAAAAAACTTCTTCAGCTCTTATTTTGGAAAAACAGATTCACAAAATTAATTACGAAAAATTGGTAATTTTAATTACTATATTAAAAAACATATGAAACGTAACCTATAATTTTATTTACATAAATTGATTTTTAAAAGCTCAAAAACACGTGAATCTAAAATTGCAGTTGATTCCATTTAGTTTAAAAATTATGTTTAAAAAATTGCCCACATTTCAATTTGTTTTGGAACAATATTAAAAAATCAAATATTAGGAGTTTCAAAAGTTACATCTGTATACATTCAAATTACTTCGCGAAATGAATTCCCGTCTAAAAATAAAATTTATTGGAAACTAGAAAAATTACGTCAAACTTTGTTCTTAACCCTTATCGGACAAGGTTGCCACTGATGAATATTTTTACATTATTTTCATACCATTATATTTTTTTAATAATTTTTTAAATATATTTCTCTTTGAAAAAAAAAAAAAAAAAGTCAAGGTTTAGTTGAAAGTAGCGGTAAAAAAAGTGGTGTTAAGAAGGCTCAAGGCTTGAAAATTTTTCAAAAAATCGATTTTTTTTATGATCTATTTTAATTATTCAACTATATTTGAACACTGTAAAAAAGCATAAAAATATCTGCTTTTTAACGGAGTCATAAGCATTTATATAACAATCACTTTCAAAACAGTACCCATATAATTTCAATTTTAAGCTTCGTTTTCTTAAAACGTGATTTTTTACGACTATCCGTAAAATTAATAAAAAAAAAAATAAAAACTATTTGTTAAAGCAGTTTTTTTTGCAACCATATAACATCATTATCTATAGAATGAATTAATACATTTTAGATAGTTTAATATTTTAAGTATTTTTAATGAAAAAAAAATGTATTTTTTAGGATTTCTTAAGTTTTTAAATCTGAGAGATTTTTTTAATAAGATTTTCTTTCAGTGAGAGTTATATTCTTAATTCATTCTATAGAGTAAAGTTTCCTGATTATTTTAACGCAAAAAATAGGTTCTTATGTCAATTCAACGTTAATATATCTTACGGATGGTGATATGGCACCTAAATTTTTCTTCGATAATTGTGTTATTTAAAATTTACTAATTTTTATTTTATTTCATTGAAGTATTTCATTTTATATATTTTTAAGACTATAAACATACCTTAAAAATATCAGACAGTTTAAATTAGTTACATTGAATATTTCTGTTTTATATCGATTCGAAGCGAGAGCTCTGTTTAAATGTTTTTTTCGAATCTATCAAGTCCTGGGCCCCTTAATCGTATAAAATGATTCCGAATGGGTTAATCTTATTACTTCACAATTCCTTAATTTTTAAAAAATATCTTGCATATTAACATAGTATAAACATATTATTTTTTTTATTATGTAATATTGTCATAATCTTGCATATAAACATATAATTTTTTAAAACTACTTGATGAAATGAGCTGTAATTTTAGATACACATTTATAACTTATCGAAATCGATATCTCTTTAAAAAAATTATAGGTAAATTTCCTATGATGTTTAAATATTAATTTAAAAATGCATATTTTCGTTGAAAATCTAAACTTTATCAGTGTTACATTTTACACTGAGAGCTAACATTAAAAAATCAATGGTTGCTTCATATTCTTTGAACCTAAATTAATATAAAAATATAACGTTTATTTAAAGAATAAAAGCAAAGTTTTATTTTGTAGACCAATGTAATTATTTTAAGAACTATAAAATAGTGAAAAAATGCCCCTTTAGATTGTGGTTCAATTTCAATATCTAGCGCGAAAAAAATAAAAAAAATTGTATAGTTTTTCTCTTACTTTGTATTTGAGATTTTTTTTATAAAAAAAAGTCAAAGAATCATAATATCTACAATTTTTTATCAAAATAATTTTATGTGAACGAATACTTTGTCTAATAATATCAGAAGTGCCAGTGAGTAATTTACGGTTATTCATTGTATTGAGATTTTTTCGCTGTTAATATTAACCCTTTCCGGGTCCGAATTTTTTCCCTTTTGGAAGCAAAATTAATTTCATTTTAATATTTTTAACCTTAGTTATCTAAATAGACTTACTGAAGTTTAAAGATTAACTCATTATCTGAATTCTAACGAATGTACTTATTTTGTCTACTATTCAATTAATATTTATATGATAATAAGTTAAGGAAGAGTTTTTGGAGATGTTTGGAAAATATCGTGTTACAACAAGGTTTAACAGATGTACAACTTTCTTTTGTGTTTTATGACACATGATTGGTTCAGAAAAGTAATTAATATTTTAAATTTGATGAGTGAAATATATATGCGTAAAATAAAGGACGTGGCAAAGGTGCGAAAAGAATCAAGTATATTATTATTATTATTACTTTCTTCAATCTCAAATAGAAGAAGGAAGTAGAATTTTTTTTTTCGACTTCCGGTTTTCGACGGATTTACACGTTTTAGGAGTCAGAGACTCCAAGAAACATGTTTTTACAAAATGTCTGTGTGTGTGCGTGTTTGTGTCCATATGTTGCCATTCTATCATCAAAAAGTATATGAAGATATGCATAGAATTGAACCAAACTTTTTGTGAATGTTTTTGGCTGTAGAAAGCAAATTGCCCTTCAATTTTGAAATATTCCGCCTGAAGAGGGCACTAGAATAACACTTTTTGTGCCATTGTCAATATTGTACCGACTAAAAGTGTATGAAGTTATGCATCGAATTGAACGAAATTTTTTGTGTAAGTGTTTGGCTATGGTTAGTTTGTGCTCCCTGAATTTGAAAAAAAATCCGCCTCAAGAGGGCGCTGCAATAGCGACTTTTGAACCATTAATAATATTTCACCACAGAAAAGTGTATCAAGTTATGCATAGAATTGAATGAAAATTATTAATATTATAAATGTTTGACTATGGTCAGCAGACCCTCCCTGCATTTGAAAAAAATTCGCTGGAAGGAGGCGCTATAATCGCGATGTCTATGCCATTTTTATTATTTTACCATAAAAAAGTATTTGATGTTATGCATAGAACTGAACCAAATTTTTTGTATATGATTTTTTTTTAGTATGGCGAGTAGATCCTTCTTGAATTTGAAAAAAAAAAATTCTGAATATAGTTCTACTGTTCATCGACTCGTGCAGATACGGAAACTCGTTTTCATTCCGATTAATTGACAGAAGCAGAAATTTAAGATGTAAATCATAGTTGGTATAGTATTGAATTAATAACATTAACGTATTAATATGGGTAACTAAATTTTGAAATATTAAAATGTACGTATGAGATAGAAGAAAGTTTTGGAATTGGCACATCCAACTAGTTATTATTTTTACTTAATGCTAAAACATAAATGAAGTCATAATAAGAAAGGAATTTTTATATATTATCCTTTTAATATGTCGAAAGTAATAGGTAAGACAAAATACTACACTGTAAAAAAAATATGGGTTTTCACTAAAATATATTAAGTATCTTTACAGACATTATTATAGTTACTAGATAATCTTTAGTAATCAATCGCTTCGCAAGACGTTACATGAGAATTTCTCGTAAAGATACTCATGAAACTGCTGTAACTGAACTGACGCGGAGTGTTGAATCAACCAGTCAACACACCAACCTCAGCTCGCTCGCCAGCGGAACCGCTGAACTGTCGCCAGTTATCTCGTGTCCAGATAAATTTCATTTTGTGAAATGATTATCATATTTTTGAGGTAAGTTATATTTTATTTAAGCTAGAAACATTTACAAATATTCAGTTTATTTTTATTAAAAGTTAATTTCACCACTAATCTCTTTTTTCTTTTAGGCCTAACTTAAACCTTGCTTGTCAATTGTCGCGAGTATTGCTAATATTTTGTGCGTAGTTTATGCAGTTTAAAACCTGTTTTTTTTTTCGTTTCTTTCTCCCTCTTTGATTAAATAATTATAAAAATGAAATATTAATTAATCTACTGGTAATCTTTGATATTGTAACTTGCGATTTAAGCATCTGGGATAAATATTGTACCGTTCATTTGTCATGTTTTGGGACTATAAAAATCTTTTATTAAACTAATCTACTTATTTAATTTTATCTGAAATCTCAATGTTCCCATGCACGCTATTTATAAAATAACAAATACATCGCAAACTATACGTGCTTGCAGCCTTTTGTACAATTACCCCTGATAGCTCAGTCAAAATATAATTTAAAATTAATAAAAACTTTTCAATCACAATTATCGCCGTTTTATTACTTACCCATCATACGTAGTATAGGGTAAGTCTTGCAATCGTTTTGAAAATCGAAAAATTTTTTTGACGGATTTACACGTTTCAGATACTGGAGATTCCGAAAAACATATTTTTAGAAAAAAAATTTTGCCGTCCGTCCGTCTGTGTGTCTGTGTGTCTGTCTGTCTGTCTGTCTGTCTGTAACCGCTCTATCTCCCGAACAAATTGAGATAGAGACTTGAAATTTTGTATGTACTTAGTATGTAAGAATGGGACGAAGCCTATTTAATATCAGTAACCTCGATTATCCGGAACTATTTTTTTCGGACTCTCGAAAAATTCCTTCTGATGAAAGGTACATAAAAATTTTCGAATTTTTTTATTTTAAGGAATGGACGTAATAGGCAATAAAATAACACAAATTTTGCATAAAGAAGGAAGTCGATCGGATTATTAGTTGTTGAGATATTTGTAATCCTGTTTTCCACATTCTTCGATTTTTCATGACCCTGTATTTCATTCAAATTTCAATTCAAAGATATATTTCAATTGGAAATGAGATACTTAATCCGACGCAGTAAATTGTTAGTTAATATTATTATTATTTTTGGAGCTATAAGGATGCTTCTTTTACGCAGTCCGGTACTACTGGCGTATTTTGGAGTTTTATATAATTTGTCGAAATCGGCTCATCAGCACTTCATTGATAGAGCATTACTATGTATATTAAAACTATTTAAATATGCGTTTAAACTTTATTTTGGAATTGCGAAGCATTTTATAAATGGTTTACACATGTTTTATTTTCATGTTTTATATTATGCATATCTATGATGGGTAAGTGTTACGGTGGCCCCCAACGACTAGTTTTATTGTATGTCATTAAAAATATTAATAATGTAAATTAGACTTAAAGTTCGACTTGCCCCCATCCGTTTGTTTACGTTTTGAATGCTTGAATAATGCAATATTGTCAGCAAGCAAAATTTTTGTTTGAGTCTAATTCGTTAAACATGGGTTGAAACTGCTGTTCATGTTTATTGTATTGACATCAGGGTTGGGATGATTTAAATTGACAGATTTAAATCAGGGATTTTAATCAATTTTTCCTTTTTAAATGCTAGAAATTAGCAGAGAAATAAGAAGTTGGTGTTAATAAGTACCAGGTCTTTTTCTGGTATTGCCAGGATTGCTATCAGAAAGAATGTGGCAGGTGCAGTTTAAGTCCAGGTGTCCCCCTCCTAATTTTTCATTTCTTTGTTATTTTGTTAAAAAATTTAGACGATGAGGCAAAACACAGAAACGCTTAATAATAAATCATATTTTGTTTGCAATATTTGCAACTAAATGATTTTAATCTTTTTTTGCTTCACAAATTAATAATTAAACAAATTCATTAATGTTCACCAAAAAATCAGATACTACATACCACATATAAGGAACAAGTTTTAAAACTTGCCATATTACACTATCAAATTTCAATTAAAGCTTATGAATTTTTAAAAAGCATTCCAAAACCAAAATAACTAGTTTGTATATTGTAGTCACAAATCGTAGACGAATGATGTGTGCATAGTAATACATTGTTGTTGTTTTAATTTAAAACTTAAAATCTCAATTCTTACTTTTTATATAATGTTTTACAAATTAATTTTAACTTTGATCTTATTATTAATAATATGCTATAATTTTTAAAAATAAGACATTGTAAAGATAGAATTACAAAATTTAAAGCAAGAATGAACAAGCTTTTAATGGCTGTTATATTGCTAAAGTTTTATTAAATTCCTCTGTTTTAATTCAAAATGAAATTTCACTTAGTGTAGAGGAAAATAATGAAGGTCTGGCATTCATTAAAGAAAATTGTCCAAATCTTCTCACCACTGTAGCACAATTTTTTGAAATTTGGTCAGGGAAATTCCGGGAATCTTTTGAGATTTGGTCAGGGAATTCGCCAGTCATGTTTTGATGCGAACCCTGCATTCAACAAAATTTCCAATCCTCATAGACAAAATTTGTTCTTTTTCTACGCTCTATCAATGAAGTTCATGCTTTTTTTTTCACAGCAAATTGGTGAAATTTACAATTTTTTTCTGTGCCCTACTGATAAAAATTGTAATTTAAGCTATATCATTGAGAAAAAAAAAAAAAAATTTTATAAAGAATTTTGAAAAAATGTCTCATAACTACATGGGTGAAAGTTTTCAGTCTTAAAAATTTCCAAGGACGGAAGCGGATCGCAGAATAGATGCGCTTCTCAAAAAAGATGCAATGAAGATTCGAATGATCGTAAAAAAAGAGATTTCTGTGAAGCAATTGGGGGGGGGAAAAAAAGATGCATTTTTTGTCAAAATTTTGCAAAAAAAAAAAAAAAAAAAAAAAAAAAAAAAAAAAAAAAAAAGGGGGGGTTGTTGAAGGATTGCGAAAAACATGCTAATTTTGTTAAAGGATCCATAACCATTTCCATTGCAAAATTATGAAAAGCATACTGTTTCCGTCAAAGGATCACGAAAAAGACACCATCTCAGTCAAAGAATGCGAAATAGACATGGTCTCTGTCAAAAAATAAAAAAAAAGCATCTTCTGTCAAAAACTTGCAGAAAAAAACAAGATTCCTGTCCTAGGAATGCGAGAAAGACTCTAACTCTGACAAAAGATCGTGAAAAAGATGCACTTTCGGTCAAAGAATGCAAAATCGATGCAGTCGCTGTCAAAAGATCTCAAAAAAGACATATCGGCCAAAAGAATTTAAAAAAATTAAGATTTTTATCAAATGATTATAGAGAAAAATCAAATTATGTCAAAAGACGCAAATTTTGCAAAAGGACCACGAAAAAAAATACTACCGTATTTTCGGGCGTAAGCGCCGCGGCACATACGAGTTTAAAAGTTAAAATTATGCTTACTGCGGCGCTTCTGCCGGGGCGGCGGATACGATATATTTTTTCCCTTGCAGCGATATCCATTACAGAGGTGATTCTGATCGGAATTTTTCTGAAAATTGTGAAAAGTCAATCATCAAGAAAAAAATGCGAAGCATAAAAAATATCGCGAATTTCGACAAATGATAGCCTAATTTCTGTCAATCATTCGCAGACAAAGCAAGAATTTTATCAAAGGATCGGGAGAAAAAAACACGACTTTTATCAAAGGTTCACGGGAAAAGCGCGAATATGTACATGAAAGGATCACTTGAAAAACTATAATTTTTTATCGTAAAATCCATAAAAATCTCTAAAAAACACAAATTATGTCAAAAGATCGCGGAAAAATCGTGAATTTCTCAAAGGATCACCAAAAAGATCGGAAAATGAATTGTCAAAAAAAAATTGTTAGAAAAAACGCAAATATGTCATATCTATAAATAAACGGTAAAAAACGAGAAAAAACGTAAATTCAGGCGAAAAAACGCAGAAAAAAGGAGAAATTTTTTTTTTTTTAAAAAGCATGAAATCTATTAAAAAAATCTCGAAAAAACGAACATTTTATCAAAGATTCATGGTTCATTCATTTCATCATAATTCATACCATTCTCAAAGGCGAATGAGAACGGGATGAATCATAATGAATTGAATGGATCATGAGTCTTTGATGAAATGTGTGTTTTTTTCTCGAGATTTTTTAGATTTCATTTTTACAAATTTCTCCTTTTTTTCTTCGCTTTTTCTACAGAATTTACGTTTTTTGAAAAAAAAAAAAAGCAAATTTTTTCAAATATTGCATCAAGTATCATAATTCATGATTTATTTGTTATTCATGATTCATTCAATTCATCATAATTCATCCCCATAAAAAACGCAAAGTTTTTCAAGTATCGCGAAAAAAGTATCGTCAAATATCACGTTAAAATCCTGCAAATTTCGTCAAATATCGCGATAAAACCCTGCAAATTTCATCAAATATCGCGATAAAACCCAGCAAACCTCGTTACAAACTATAAAAAACGCATTAAAAATCGCGAAAAAAAGGCTGCACGAATTCAAATTTAATTTTATCATAAAAAATATACTAAATTTAAAATTGGATTTATATTACAAATGTTAAAAAAACGCGAAAAAACACTGAATATAACACAATTTTTAACATTTTGATGTATTTTCGTAAGTGCGGCGCATACGGCGGTGCGGTGTTTCTGATGAATATTTGTCTTATTTTAATACATTTTCAGAGGTGAGGCGCTTACGGTGTGTGCGGCGCATACGCCCGAAAATACGGTATTTCCATCAAATGATTGCAAAAAAAATACTATTTTCATCAAATGATTGCAGAGAAAAGTGACTTTTATGAAAGGATCATGAAAGACACAAATTTTGTCAAAGGGTCGTGGAAAAGACTCTATTTTTGTCAAAAGGTCGGGAAACAGACATGATTTCTGTCAAAGAATCACGAAAGACAATTTCTATCAAAAAGATTATGAAAAAGATGTGAATTTTGTGAAAGGATCGTGGAGAAGACGTGAATTTTGTCAAATGATCGCAAAAAAAAAAAAAAAAGATTTTCATCAAACGATTGGGGAGAAGACTCAATTTCTATCAGAATGATCGCAAAGGTGCAAATTTAGTCAATGAATCTTGGAAAAGACGCGAATTTTGCCAAACAATCACGAAAAAGACAATTTCCGTCAAATGTTTATAAAAAAAAAGCAATTTTCATCAAATGATTTCAGAAAAAGCAAGATTTCTGGAGTCAAAGGATCATGAAAAAACACATGGTTTCTGACCCAAGATTGTGAAAAAGGCAAGATTTTTGTCAAATGATCACAGAAAAAGTGCTAATTTTGTTAGAAGATTGTATATTGTTAAAAAACATATATTCGTTAGAAAATCATTGGATTTCGTCAAAAATCGTAAATTTCAGTTAAGGATTGTAGAAAAAGTGCGCATTTTAGCAAAAAATCACAGGAAAGTCGCAAATTTCATCATAGGATCGTGAAAAATAAATGCAAGTTACATGTGTGTGTATGTGCTCACTTAGACTCATTGGGAAGGTTGGGGGGGGGGGGAGGAGAGAGATGTAAAATATTTCCAGTTTTGGCAAAATTTCAAACTTGCACCCGTCGCATAACTAAGACCAATGTTATTTTTCAGAAATTTTGCAAGCAGTTTCAAAACAATTTTTTTTTTCTAAAGTAGTAATTGTACAATTAAATGATAAATTCTAAAGAAGATAGTTTAGCATATCTCTGATTTTTTTTTTTTCTTTTTGGTTAGGACATCTTAAAATGTTGGGAAGATGACCAAGAATTACCCTGGACGACTTCGAATGATGTGACCCTACTTCTGCATTTATACTGATGTTTTCTACCTAGTAAGTGATTCAAAAAATTAATTCTTTAAAAAAAAACACATTTTTTTAGGCATATAGTTTTTCTTGTTTTTTTCCCCATGTTTTTCATGTTCCCCCATGTTGGTTCTGTTGAATTTCCAATGTTCTAAACATAATTGTGATAATTAAATAATTCTAATTATACTATATACTTGATTATTTCATGCACAACGTACTCATACTTACCAAGTTATACACATTAAGTACAAAATTTATATATTTGGATTGTTATTTACAATTAAAATAATTTTTGGTACTACTTGGTTATCCCGTCGGCAAAAATTATTGCCAAACCAAAAAGATTAAATGTCAATAGTGGATGACCGCGAATGTCTCCTTTAATTTAATGGCACTAAATATGATAAAGATGTTTAAAACATCATTAAATGCTTTTTATTTGTATTTTTATGAATATTCTACTAATTATTTGTTTTTTTCGTTATTTAAAATAAAAAATATGTCAATATATATAATTTTGCTATTAGTTTGGTGATTTGTATAATTTGGTGAAATTGGTCGCCTGGATAACCAAGTAGTGCCCAATTTTTTTAATATTTATGTAAAATTTTCTCCCAAACTCAATCTCTTCCCTTAACTAAAGAATTATTTCTAACTGGTTTTAATTTTATAAATACTTAAGGATTATATTTAGGTATACAGCTAAAAAAAAAAAAAAAAAAAAATCATTATTAAAACATATTATAGAATTTTTCATCTTCATTGTTTTGAATAGATTTTGTCTGTATTTTCTTTTTAAAATGTGCCAACTGAAGAGTAGTTAAAAATAAGTGCTGTACCAGACATCAAAAAATGATTAGATTATTAAAAGTAAGGGTTAATTAAATATGCATAATAAAGATAGGTGCATTTTCCTTTAATTAATGAACTTATATTTTTAAACATACCCTATTAAATCGCATCAAATTCATAAAGTAAGAAAGTTTTATTTCAGGTTTAACCAGCGTTAATAATTAAAGCTAGATTAATGCACAATTAAAATCTTTTTATCAAATATTTATCAATAAAAGCAATATCTTTATTAAAAAAAAAAAAAAAAAAAAAAAAAAAAAAAAACCTTGAAAAACTATGAGTTTTGTCATATTGATAATATTTAGAATTACATATTAAAATACATACAGAATGTTATAAAAGTAAAGTATTCTGAAATTTGTCATGACATCTAAATTGAAAGTTTCATTATTTACATCTGTAATGTGCAGATTTCGGGAATTTGTGGATTTGAGGGAGTCTACTATATATTCTTTAAGGTTTCTGTCAAATTGTAAAATTTTCTGGATTGAGGGAATATTATCTTCAAAGAATTTAATTATGAGTGACAAATCAACATTTTTTTACCATTAGATTTAGCATGTAACGGAAAAGATTAAGATTCAACTTCATATCTTAATACTCTTAAATTCTTTAAAGATAATCTTCCCTATTCCAGAAAATCTTTCAATTTAGATGTCGAGAAACAAAATAACCAGAAGTTTTCGTATATTAAAAATAATCTCAGAATAATATATATTCATTGAATTGTATCAAATGTGTATTATTAAATTGTTAATCAAAAGTTTCTTAAGATTTTCAAGGTATCAATGTTACACTGTGTAGGGCAAATTTTGCTTTGAACATAAGATATAGCTGTTATCAATGTTTAAATTAGAAATGATTTCAATTCTCAACATAGTTGACTGCAACTATTTGAGTATTTTAAAATGTCATATTGTTATATTACTTATATAATCATGGGTGCAAGTTTTTCCATCCTGAGACGAAATTCTGTCTCTTAAAAATCCCCGAGAACGGAAACAAGACAGAAAAATCTCAGAGAACGGAAGCACATAGTGAAAAACACGCACTTTTCATCAAAGGATCATGGAAAAAAACATGATTTTCATGAAATAATCGCGAAAAAATGTGCTATTTCTGTCAAAGGACTGCAAAAAAAAGACATTTGCCATTAAAAAAGCTTGCGGGAAAAAATGCGATTCTTGTTGAAGATCGCGAAAAACACTCTATTTCTGTCAAAAGATCGCAAAAAACTATTGAACTGCGAAAAAAGGCATGATTTTTATCAAAAGCTTGTGAAGTAAAATCAATTCTTGTTAAAAGATTGCGGAAAAGACGTCATCTCGGTCAGAGAATGAAAAATAGACGCGGTCTCTGTCAAATGATCGCAAAAAAGGCAGAGTTTTCTGTCAAAAAGTTGCAAAAAAAAAAAACGCAATTCCTGTCGAAGAATCACGAAAAAGATGCTATTTCCAATCAAAAAATACTAAATAGATGCAATTTTTGTCAAAAAAGCGCAAAATCGCGTGAATTTTGTCAAAGGATTGAGAAAAAGAGATTTCCATCAAATGATCGCAAAAAATTCCACAATTTTTGTCAAAAGATCATGAAAAAGATGTGAATTTTGCCAAAGCATCGTGAAAAGACACTATTTCCGTCGAATAATCTAAAAAAAGACGCTATTTCCGGTCAAAAAATACAAAATAAGTACATTTTTTGTCAAAGGATCGCAATAAAGATGTGAATTTAATCAAAGGATCGTGGAAAAGACGCAAATTTTGCCAAAAGATCAAGAAAAAAAGCGCTTTCTGTGAAATGATCGCAAAAAAAACACGATTTTCATCAAATGATAGCAGAGAAAACGCAATTTTTGTCGAAAGGATCGCGAAAAAGATGCAATTTCTGTACAACGATCACGAAAAAGACGTGAATTTCGTCAAAAGACTGTATAAAATATTTGGATTTCATCGAAAAATCGCAGATTTCTGCTGAAAACTGTAGAAAAATTGCAAGTTTCGGTGGAAAATTGCAAGTTTCGGTTTAAAATCGTAGAAAAATCACAAATTTTGGCAAAATATTGTAGAAAAGTCGAAAATTTTGTCGAAAGATCGAGGAAAGAAACTAATTTCATCATATGGTCATGGAAAAAACACGAGTTACGTGCTTATGTTCTCACTCAGTGGGAGGGTGGGGTGTCAAAATATTTTCAGTCTTGGCAAAATTTCAAACTTGCACCCATGTCGGTATATAATATCCAAAAACATTTATTTTATCAACAGATATGCATTATATGCAATTGGAAATGAAATTTAAAAATTAATTGCTTAAACTAGGGGTGCACAACCTTTTCAAGTGAAGGGCCACTTAGAAATGTCTGAGTGGTCGAGGGCCACATCATGATCTGTGGCCTATAATCGGATAAAAAAATATGATTTTAGAGGGGAATGGCAGGGGGGGGGGGGGGTGTTACCAATTTAAGTTTGCTTACCCAGTCAAAAAATTTGATTCACACGGTAAGGATATATCAGCAGATTTTAGTTTATATATAACAGATGTTTCAAGTTTTATTTTCAAGATGTAAAAATATTCTTTGACTTTTTTCAAGAGAGTAAATTTTGCTTTATTACAAGTGCTAAAAAATAAGCATAAATTGCTGGTACCGAAAAAAAATGTGAACTTAATGAACGAAAGAGAGAGAAGGAGCCAATCAACAAGAATTTTCGTGCCTGAACAACAAAATTCCCGATTTTCTGTGCCCGATTAATGAAATTTATAATTCTTCCACGCCTGATCCACCAAATTTGCACATTTTACAAAACCAATCGACAAAATTTGCAATTTTTATGAAGGTGAACGAGAAAATTTGCATCATTTTCTCGCCTGATCAACAAGATTCGTAATTCTTATGAAACCGATTGAGAAAATGCATGAGTTTTTCGCACTTAATCAACAAAATTTGCTATTTTTACAAAGCTGATTGACGAAATTGGTGATTTTTCCTCACATGATCAACGAAATTTGAGATTTTTTTTCACACATGATCGACAAGATTCGTGATTTTTCCGCACCTGAACAACGAAATTCTCGATTTTCTTTCACATGATCGGGGAAATTCACGATTTTTCCAAAACTGATCGACGAAGTTCGCGACTTTTCTGAACCTTGTTGACAAAAACGCTATTTTTCTGAAGCCGTTCGACTAAATTAGCTATTTTCTTCGCCTGATTGATGAAATTAGCTATTTTCTTCGCCTGATTGACGAAATTCACGATTTTAATGAAACTGATCGATGAAATTCACGATTTTTCTTTGCATGATCTACAAAATTTGCAATTTTCCTTCGCAGGATCGACGAAATAGGCAACTTTTCTTCGCATAATCGGCAAAATTCGTATTTTTTCAAGCCTGATCGACAAAATTCACAATTTTTACGAAGGCGATGGAAAAAATTCAAGATCTTTCCGTTCCCGATCAACAAAATTTGAAATTTTTACGAAGCTGATCGATGAAAATCACGACTTTTCCTTGCATGATCAACGAAATTAGTTTTTTTACAAGCTGATTTACGAAATTCGCGATTTTTCCTAGCACGATCAATAATATTCACAATTTTTTCGAGCCTAATCAACAAAATTCATGAATGTCCCACCCTTGACCAACGAAATTCGCAATTTTTACGCATACGATCGATGAAATTCGAAAATCATAATTTTTACAAAGCCATTCAACGAAATTAGCGATTTTTCTCGCTTGATCGACAAATTTCGCGATTATCCACAGCTGATCGAGGAAATTAGCGATTTTTCTTTTCCCAGTGGAGGAAATTTGAGATTTTATTAGAACCTAATCGACGTAATTAGCAATTTTTACGCGAGTGATCAACAAAATTCGTGATATTCCCGTCTCCAATCAACGAAATTTGTGATTTTTTCGGAATTCGATCTATAACATGCATGGTTTTTCGCTGTCCGATCGATGAAATGCGCACTTTTTCCACCTTTAATTCAAGAAATAGGCATTTTCGCGCCAGATCAGCGAAATTCGCGATTTTTGTACTGACGAAATCTGCATTTTTTTACGCGGGAAGATGAAACTCTCGATTTTTTTTCTCTGGATAAATTGATAAAATTCACGATTATTTCGCAGCCTATTAACTAAATTTTCATTTTTTTCTCACATCATCGATAGATTCGCGATTTCCCCGTGCTTTATCAACGAAATTTGCAATTTTTTCGTCCGTACCTGATCAACGATATTCACTTTTTTTTTCCATGCGATAAACCAAGAAAACATGCAATTTTTTTTGCAACCGATGAATTTAATTTGCAATTTTAGTTTACAATAGTTTGCAATTTTAGTTTAGTTATTTTGCAATAGTCAATCTAGAAAATTGACTATTTTTTCTTGCCTGATCAACGAAATGTGCGATTTTTTGCGTAAGACCGACAATATTCCCGATTTTTCTATGCCTGATCGACAAAACTTGCGATTTTTCTGTGCCTGATCGGAGAAATTTGCTACTTTTTGCCTAACTTTATGGACAAAATTCGCGATTTTTCAATATCCGATGAGTGAAACTTGCGATTATTACAAGCCTCATCGACAAAATTCCCTTTTTTTCCGCACTTAATTAATGAAAATCACGATTTTTCGGTACCGATCAATGAAATTTGCGATTTTCTTAAGTGACGAAAATTTATATTTTCCCGCAGATTTACGATTTTTTCCTATCACATATGCATAAAAATTGCAATTTTTTCCAGTTGTAAATTGACAGAGCTCGCGGGCCACAATGTTAACCCATCGCGGGCCACAGGTTGTGCATCCTTAGCTTAATCTAAATAAACCATTTTTTCTCCTTAAATATATATATACAGTAGAACCCCGCTAATTTGGACCCTGCTAATCCGGATCGGTTTATTTTTTTTTTCAAGTTTGAGAAGCGATTTGGCTAATTTCCATAATATTAACTTGTTTCACCGTCGTATTCTGAATAAAAAAAATTTCTGAAATCTTTTCGGAAGAATACCTTAAGCTTTCTTATTTAAACTCTTAATTAAACTACACCCAACAAACTACTTATGCTCATGTGTATGCATGACCGTAGGCTCGCAAAAGGTATAGAAAACTGTCACAACAAAAAATTACGAACTTTTTTATTACAAAGTAAACATTTTTACTGTCTGTAAATAATCAATAAGTTAAAGATTATTTTTTATAAGTATATTTTATTTTATTTCATTTCTTTTTCTAATTCTCCGGATTTCCGATAATCCGGATTGGGTCTGGTCCTGATTAATCCAAATTATCGGGGTTTTACTGTATATAAATAAATATATATATATTGCTAACTGCTAACCGTGCAATAGTAATCTCTAATTGAATTATAAAAAACATGCAGCTACAAATCTTAAAATTAAAACAGGGTTCCCAGCATCATGGAAAGTCAGGAAATTTCAATGTAGTCATGGAAAATCAGTTTTTTCATAAAAGTCATGAAAAAAAATCACAATCCATCAAACAATTTGCATTATGATTGCAGAACAAAATTGCTAATTTTGGCAAAAAATTGTGAAAATAAATAGCAAATTTTGCTGTATGTCCCATTTGGCGAGAGAATTTTTTGAAATTTCGTCAGGGAAAGTCTGGGAATTCACCAGTCATGTTTTGCTGGGACCCTGTAAAAAAACTTTTCTATTTGTTATTTTGTAGCATGGGTGCAAGTTTTTCATCCACACAACGGAATTCAGTCTTTTGAAAATTCACACGGATGGAAGCGGGGCGGAAAATTTTTTGAGTAAAAGATAAAAAAAAAAAAAAAAAAAAAAAAAAAAAAAAAAATAATAATAATAATAATAATAATAATAATTTTTCAGAATTTACATAAAATGTAAAGAATCTGGGTTTGAAATAGCCTCACTTTATGACCACTTCATATAAGAATAGCGTAAAAGATGCAATCTCCATCAAAGAATCACAGAAAAGACTATTTTCATTAAAGGATCGTCAAAAAATATTTGAAAAAAAAATTTCGTCAAAGGATTGTGGAAAGTATGCAATTTCTGTCGAAGGATCATGAAAAAGATGCTATTTCCATAGGATTGTGAAAAAGACATTATTTCCATGAAAGGATTGCCACAACATGGTCTCCAATGTATCGTGAAATTATCTTTATCAAAGAATTGCAGAAAAAATGTGATTTTCATTAAATGATCGCAGAGAATTTCGTCAAAAAAATAGCAGAAAAATTAGATTTTCTTAAAAAAATCCTTTAAAATATGCAAATTTCGTCAAAAAATCATAGAAAAAACCCAAATTTCAGAGAAAGATTGTGAAAAAAACTCGTCAAATTTAGTTTAAAAAAAAAACCATCAAAAGATTGTGTAAAAGATGCAAATTTCGAAATCGATCACAAAAAAGACAAATTTTGACAACTCGCAAAAAAGTGGCACATTTTGTCAAAAGATTGCAAATTTCGTTAAAAGATTATAGAAAAAAAAGCATATAGTTAGTGACGGGTAGGTATCCACCCCCTTTCCTAAACTGTAACCAGAGTTACAGTATGTAACCAGTATAATATAGACACATGCTGTGCGCAGAAAATTTTAAGAAAGAAACAATTTTTATTTTATAACTTTTTTAGTGCCAAAAAATAAAATATTCCCTATATTTTATGAACGAATTATTTACTCTTAACAAGAATGTTGTCAAGAGACCTCAAAAAAGTCGTGAATTTCAACAAAGAATCACGTAAAAAACATGCATTTCGACAAAGAATGGTATAAAAAAACATGCATTTCGACAGAATGGCATAAAAAATATGCATTTGAACTAAGAATCGTGTAAAAAAGAGAAATTACTGCACAAAAAACGTGAATTTCGTTCAAAAGTTGTGTCAAAAATCCGAATTTCGTCCAAAGACCACACTAAAAGTGTAGATTCCATACATAAATCGCATATAAAACGCAGATTTCGTGCATAGGTTTCGTAAAAACACTTTCGTGCATGAATAGCATAAAAACACGAATTACATCCATGAATCTCTCAAACGAGAATTACATCCATGAATTGTGTAAAAAAAAACACTAATTACGTTCATAATCTGCATAAAAACACGAATTACGTTTATGAATCATTTAAAGAAACACGAATTGCATTCATAAATTGCATTAAAACTGTGACTTGCTTAAAAAATGCGAATTACGCCCATAAATCGTTAAAAAACAGGAATTTCATCGGCAGAAAGATCAAAAAACACAAATTACATCCATGAAGCATGAATCTCATAAAAATAGAGAATTACGCCGATAAATCGAGTAACAAACACAAATTACATCTATGAATTGCATAAAAAACGTGAATTATGTCCATAAATTTCTCAAAGAATGCAAATAACATTCATAAATCATGTAAAAAACATGAATTATGTCCATAAATCGCTAAAAAATGCGAATTACATCCATGAATCGCAGAAAAACACGAATTATATGTCCATAAATCTCTCAGAAAATGCAAATTACGTATATGAATCGTGTAAAAAACTCAATTTATGCTTACAAATTGCATAAAAACGCAAATTACGTTCATGAATCGTGTAAAAAAACGTGAATTACATTCATAAATTCCATAAAAAATGCAAATTACATGCATAAATTGCTCAAAACATGCAAATTTAGTTGGCAGAAAGCTCAAAAATGCAAATTGCATCTGTGAATCACATGAAAATGAAAAATTATGTCCATAAATCGCATAACAAATGTGAATTACGTTCATGAATTGCATAAAAAATGTGAATTATGTTCCTAAATCACTCAAAAACGCAAATTACATTCATAAATCGCATAAAAAACGTGAATTACGACCATTAATCACAGAAAAAACGTGAATTACATCCAACATTAAATTAATTTGCAGAAAGTTTTTGACTGAAAATTACGTGCACATGAAGTTTTTGGTTTTATTAAAGTCTGACTGTAACCTTTCAGAAAATTTGCTGTGACTTTCATACGAAAAATTTCTACTCAGAATTCCCCTTGATTTTATGTGTCATAGCTGTCAACTTTATTGTTTTTAGCTTTACCTGTCTAAATTAAACTTTTCAAATACTGTTGACATGGCTATGAATGTTTCAAATGCACTTAAAAAAAAAAAAAAAATTCAACATAATTGTACTTTACCGCGTATAATTTTCAACATGTTGAATTTTGTTTAAGTGATGCATCGAAGCAAGTGTATGTGTGTGCATTCATTGGGGGGTAGGGGGGGGATTCAGAATAATTTCAATCTTAGCCAAATTTCAAAGTTGCATCCATGCTTTGTAGTAAAAATAATTTTAATACCTAAATCCCTCCCTCCTCTCCAAAATTATTTCTAGTTATACCAGAAGTTAATTTTCACAGTATAAATTTCTCCTTTTTCTAAGAGTCTGCAAAATCAGATTTCAAACATTTTTTTTTTAATTTCTGCCAGATTTGCAGAACGCATACTAATTGAAAAATTTTACATTATTAAGCTCATAAAACCTGAAATTTATATTATGCCAAAATAAAGTTTTTTTTTCTTTGTTCGAGCAGTAGAAAAAGAAGTAAAACAGTTTCAATTTCATTATTTTGTTTACTATGTTTTTGCATACTTCAGTGTAATTATCTTGTGTTTGCACTAGTATCAATTTTATCTCTGAAAAATTTCATTCTTTCATTATCAAAACAGGTGAAAAGATTAATCTGATGTTTGGAGCAATTCCCATTTTATTGTTACCTTCATACAAGGTATACCAAGATTGCGGATTTTGATGCATTAAATGTATTGATAAGTAAAGTGACTACTTCCTTTCCCTAAAGAACTGGCAATGTTTAGCAGCCTCCGAACACTGTCTGCAGAAAACTTTGTAAAATGTATTGTTATTGAATATTAGTCATATATACCTTTTAATATATATAATTTGTACTTTCAATAAATGAAGAGTATATTGCAAACCAACTAAATTGTGTTGCTTTTTTATTGTATATGTGACTTTTTATTTCAGCTAATGATGGGCAGACATTGACAACTATTTTTTTTTCAGTTACCACTATTTAAAAATAATTGTATATTATTATTGTTCAAAATAAATAAATAAATAAAAATAAATAAATAAATAAAAAGAACATAAGCAAAATTTAGAAAATTGCTTCACTGTGGCAGCCCTGTTTTTTTAAAAATAAGTCTAACAGAGTAAGTATTTTAATTTGTTTTTAAAGAGTTGTGCTAGAAAATTATTTTAAAAATTTTGAAAAATCAATAATTTGAAATAGTTTTCAAATAATTTAGTGCATTGTTAGCTTTATTTTATGCAGGGATGAGATTCTTCAGACTTTAGTCTGAAATTCAGACTTTTCAATTTTTTAAGAAATAATTCATGTCACTTGTTTTATTAGTGTTCTGTATCTTGGTAAAATAGACTTTTCACTGCAGTAAGTAAATAATTTCTGCCTAATTCTACCTAAGTTTCTTTTTAATTTGCTTAAAGCTAAATTGTATGTAATATATAAATTTCAATAGCAATTATAATATTTATTCCGCTGGAAATTCATAAACATTATTGCTATATGTCGTTCGTGCAGATTTCAGATTTTTTACTATTTTGTCAATCTCATCCCTGTTTATGGTTAGAAGAAGAAGAGAAATGAATTCTTGCCACTGCCTATATGTGTCAGCTTTGCTCTCAGTCTAGACCATTTTTGAAGAGCGCATCACCCTGTCCTTTTTCAAATTTACAAAATGCACCCTGCCTTTTTTAAAAATAGTAAAATGCACCACTAGTTTTACCCAAGATTTTAAATAAAATATTTCTGTATATATGTATTTCTAAATTTGTGTGCCCCATTTTTTTTTTCATTTCTTTATGAATAAGAACATGAAACTATTCAATCATGTTTTAATTTAATTGTATTTTTTATTTTTATATTATAAAATCATTTGAAATTAATGTTACTTGATTTATCATACTTCAAAATTACATATTTTCCTACCTTTTTTTTCCCCTCCTTCCAAAAGCAATAAATTTTTTTTTTCAAAAGTGCCTTTTTCTGCTGCAATAGTGCCTTTTTTAGTGAATAGCACCATGCCCTTTTTGTTTCTGGAGTGAGCACTAACATATAACATGGATTTTAATTTGAAAAAAAAAAAAAAATAAAAATAATTTATTGCATAAATTTCAAAGAACTTAAGTAATTTTGCACCAAGTAAAATTATTATTTGAAGCTAATATCTAAGTATATGCAGTAGTGATTTCTTAGAAATGAGGTTTTTGACAAAAATTGTAAACTTAAGTCCAAAAAAATTAAATAAAATAAAGACAATATCAAAAGGAAAATTATATTTCAAGTCTACATATTATAAAAGAATGCTGTTTGAAATGAAATATGGGGCGGTGGGTAGAACTTTTTTCTGCATTGGTGTTTTTATTTCTATTTCTGTGCGAAAATCCTTTTTTAAAGAAATTACTAAAAATATAAGTATAGTTTACTAAAAAGATAATAAAACAAGATACATATTTAAATCAAAGAAAATTATTTGTGAAATATGTATTTATTACAAACATTTATATATAAACAACCATTAAAGCAATTATAAATAACTAAAAAGTGTTACGGAATTTACAAGGGCAGAGTAGTGGTAATCGATTATTTAAAAAAAAAATAATGAATATGCAGTTACATTGCAAATGCTACTTAGAGCAGTTAAAAAGAATATGGAATATAGTAAGTGAAATATTTCTTTAATATTATATTCTACAAACCTAATTTAGTTTAAATATAATTAATATTAAAATATTTGTATACTAAATATAGATGCACTTATTATAGATTTAATTCTTTATATTGAAAATTTAACAGGGAAAAAGAAAAACATGGAAGTTATATTAAAGGGTGCCTCTATATTTAACGAAAAAAGAAAAGTTGAAATTATTTAGCAAATTTTGTAGCATAAAATATGAAAGGCATACAGAAAATTGTTGCAGAGTATTTGGCTTAATAATTATTAGATATTTCTTATTTTTTCAAATTTCCCAAACTGGTATTAGCTTACCTCTTTAAAATTTTGCTGTAAATTATGAGAAAAGTAGCTGTAACATTACTACAATTTCTTAGAAGCAATACATATGATTTCTTATAAATGATGTAATATGAAAATGAATGTACAAAAGTTTTTGTAATTCTATTAAAGGTTTCATAATATACATGCTAAAAAAGACCTGTAACTGCTGCAAACAATTTCTTAGTTAAGATACAAAAGAAGTATCTATAATAGTAGTAACCATTTCTTAATAAACATCTGTAGTACTACTAGGAAATTTCTAGGCAACTGGGATTCCATAAACTTTTCTAGTAACCTATACAGTTTCTTCTTAAGTAACACTACTGCATTAAACTTAGTAAACAGTATACAGATTTCCTTACAGAACATACTAAGAAATCATTAATAGTATTACAGATACTTCTCTTGTACCTTCACTAAGAAATGGTTAGTAATATTACTAACCATATACTAAATAAATACCTGTAATGACTACTAAGAATTTCTTAGTAAAGATACAAGAGAAGTATCTGTAAAACTACTAGCCATTTATTGGTAAACATACTTAAAAAGGACCTGTAACGGCTACTAAGAATTTTTTAGTGAAGATACAAGGGAAGTATCTGTAATACTCCTAATCATTTCTTAGTATTCCAACTAAAAAAGCAACCGTAATGTCTACTAATGATTTCTTAGTACGCTCACTAAGAAAGTATTTGTGCTGTTAACTAAGTTTAATGCAGTAGTGTTACTTGAGAAAAAGCTGTATTGGTTACTAGAAAAGTTTATGGAATCCCAGTTGCCTAGAGATTTTCTAGTAGTACTACAGATTTTTTTTTTACAGTGTACTCGGAGAAAAGATGTGTGCTATCAATAGTTCACCAGGCCCGAAAGGGTTAGAAAATATTTGTATTTTTATGACATACAAAAAATTGTCACTTATTTGTGTTTATTAATATGAATACGTATGTGCATATTATTATTTAGGATATATAAGGTTAAATTCTAGTTTTGAAGTTCTGCTTATTGTATCCTGTAGAATATGTGAAGGACTTAAAGTAAAATTTTCTAATTTTTTCAATCCTGAGTCAAAATCATGTAACTATATTTGATTACTTCAAACAACAAAGACTTTCATTATCTTATACTGCCTTGAAATCCAAAAATGAATTAAAAATATCTTTGATTTACGTGTTTACTGGCGAATAAAGTACTTGCAATAATTTAATCGGACTCCGAACGCAATCTGGAATACTTTGTATTGGTAGAAATTATATATAAAAAATAAAATGCAATTAGATATTGAGAAAAAACAAAACAAAAGAATAACGTACATAAGTCCTTTCTATGATGAATATAAATTTATGGTAATTCAAATTTTACATGTAAAAATTTTCTCTACGAACGTTATCTGGATCACTATGCATCAGTAGGAATTACAAGGAAAAAAATAGATGTGAATAGATACTGATAAAAAACAAGACAAAAAGCCAATACGCATGATATCTTCCTAAGGTAATTGAAAATTTATGGAAATTCAAATTTTAGATGCAGTAATTGTTGCTACGAACGTGATCTGGATCAAACTGTATATAAAAGAGGAATTACCAAAAAATTAAATGTAATTAGCTTGTGAAACGACCGCAAAACAAAATAATGACTTTCATGATTTTTATTCTAAGTTGGATAAAATACTATAGAAATTCAGATTTTAATTATTTATGAAAATTTTCAAAGCACTTATCGTGTACAGGAACAATGCACTTGTTTTAAAGAGTCAAAAAACTATAATTTCGCATTTTTCTAAATATAAAATATTGCGGCTGGTGACCAAAAAGAATTAACCCCTTGAGTGGCGGTGAGATACATTATGTACCACCTAATTGAAACAAGATTCGCGCTAGAAACTTTTAACTAAATTTTATATTTTTAACTTTTGGGGGGAAAAGATTAAAAAATTGCTTTTCCTTATTTTAAAGTAAACTTTTCAATTATTGCAATGAGAATTCATCATTAGCGAGAAATAATTTATTGCCATTCAATGTGTTAATTACCTAAACAAGCATTCTTGTTTTTAAGAAAAATATTTTTATTGATCCAAACATTCATTTTTAGAAGAGAAAAAAAAAATATGAATGTATTTGAGAAAATTGAGAATTTTCGCACAGTCAGCAGTGAGTGTTTAAGATGAGGCTTATTAAAATGGAAGTGTGAAGAGTTGAATGAGTTTAATTTCGATATGTATTTGCAAAATAAAATTTATTAATTTACCGATGTACTCATTTCATTTGACTAAGTTTTAATATTTTTCAAAATGGATGATTTTTATAATTCTGTTGTTTAGTCTTGCCTCATTTAAATGTATTCTGATTTTCGTAAAAAAATCTTCGACTTAAAATTATCTTATAGTGTGATATGACATTTCAAAATTATAAGTGCAATTGTATAATAGATTTAGACTGTTTAGTATTTATATAAGTTCTGTCTTTTTTTAAAGCTTTTGTCACTTTTAATTTAGTTTTTTGGCACTCTATAACAAGTAAACAATAAAGTTACTTACTATCAGTAGTTATCAATGCATTCAAATAATTTTATAGAACTTGCAAGTTACACTGTGTTGAAAAGAAGTGTAGAATTTCAAAGATTAATGCTTATGTATTAGTTACCTGTTCTTTATTTACTACTGAGCTGTTTTACAGATTTACTACTGTTTTACAGAGCTACAATCGTCCTCTGTCTTTAACTTCTCTTCCTCTCTCTCTTTTATTTATTTATTTATTGTACAATAAATTATAATTTACGGTATTTTCTCTTTAGATAATTCTTTTTAGTTCTCCAGTTCTGTTCATCGTGGTGCAAGAGAAGACTGCTTGTAATGTATAATTGTGATGATTCTATGCTAATAGACCATTTTTAAGTGCGTTCGTAATTATGTAAATGCTAAAGTTACTTATGTTAAAGTGCTTAAGTTATGTAGCAGCTTGAATTTCTACAATACAGCAGCTTGAATTTCAACAATACAGCTTGAATTTCTACAGTAAATTTACGATTAAAGTTTTAACTGAAATCTATATGCAATAAAATAAGGCTTTGTGTTAAACATGATTTTTTCCTTAATTGCTCCATATTGAGGAATTATATTCTGCTGTATAATAAAAATGTTTTAAACTAAAAATTAAATTTTTTCACAAAATATTTTATAGAAATTTACAAATTTACTTTTTCTGTTTTTCTTGCTAATATTCCTTTTTTCTTCAATGTAAAAATTTTACATATCCATTTGCTTAAAAATACGTTTTACTGTTCATCAAAATAATTAAACGTTTGTAAACAATTTTTGAAAATAAAACATTTTTTACAAACAGTTCGATTTGTCGCGATCATGACAAATTTTATCAATTACATCTGTCACTGTGGAACAATTGCGTTCTCAAATTTTAGTTTATTATCAATCAACTCAATATTTGCTTTTCATGATATATTCTATATTTCTGTCTTTTGCATTTTGTTTAATGTTTAAAAATGGTTTAATTATTTATAATGTCGAATATCTGGATTTTTTCTCCTTTTTTTTAGCTTAAGTATACTTGGATTCATTTTATAACGTGGTTTAATATATTTTAGAATAATCACCAATTTCTTTAAAAAAAAAATAACAAAATGTAACAATTAATATTTGCAAGGTGTCCATAAATAATCAAATGTTAATGTTCAACATCCAAATAGGCAGAATGTTACAAAATAGTCAACGAACTTTAGAATTCAATAATTTATTAATCATAATAATTATAAAGACATGCTTATAAGAGACATGCTTATCTGTCAGCAAAAACATTTTAATTTTACGTGTAATAATTTAAAAATTAAATCAAAATTTCGTCGAGGGACGGCGCTGCTCGATCTTAAACTGTAAGAATACTTAAAGGAATTTCAAAATTTCAAAATGAAAACTTTCCTTTTACATTTCAATAGACAAATAAGATAAAGAGGGAAAAAGAAGAATTTTGTTAGAATTAATTTTAACTTTATCAGAATTTGGTACAACAAAACACCATTTATCAATGAATATTTGAATTGTTTTTCTTTCTTAAATTACTGAATAGAAAATTTATTAATTGAATCATAAAACTAATCACTTATTTCATTTTTATGGCTGCTGTTATAGTTAAGGAATTAGGAATATATAAATTAGAGTTTAAGGAATATATAAATTTAAACATCTGTTTCTGAATATCCTGTTTTGTTTTCTTTTACACTTTATTATTATTAGTATATATATATATATATATTTTTTTTTTTTTTAACTAAGAAAAAAAAATTGTATTTTCTGTTTTTAGCTATTCCGCTTAGTAAAAAATATGAAAGTGTTATAAAATAAATATATTAACATTATTATTTAAAACATTACAAATAATTTCGCCAAAGCTATCAAGCTGATAATTGTTTAATTAAATTTTGTAAAAAAAAAAAAAAAAAAAAAAAAAAAAAAAAATATATATATATATATATATATATATATATATATATATATATATATATATATATATATATATATATATATATATATATATATATATTTGTACAATGATTCTTGCAGAGATTTTGAAACTAGTAAAAAATTCTTAGAACCGGCATTTCCCAAGAATTCTCGTTCATTAAAGTGAAAATGCACTTATATTTATGATTTGTGCGATTCTCTGAAGACATATAAAACTAACTAATGATTTTTTTTTTTTAAGTCAGATTCTGATAAAAATGTATTATTTTCTACGGCGATCTATCTGTTTTCGAACAAAAAGTCTTTTGTCAATATCTAGTGACTTTTTTAAATTGGATATTTACTATAAATCATGCTCATAGGCAAGATTAATTCAATATGAGGCCCTTCAACGACACTGAAATCAGTTTGTTACAAATTTGTGATAATATTGAGAATCCTAATTCACAAATTACGAGACATTTAGTCGCCATTTGTAAGTTAGTAAAGAGCAATTTATGGATTTGTGGTATTTGATGCTTTATGGTCTTTTTTGCGTTTGTCATTTTGCCACTGAGTATCAATTCCAGCAACATATGTGTAAATAGTATTTTTTTGGCTTAAAAATGGTCAATATAGTGATAAATTTGCGATAATTCTATGTATCTTAATAATTAACATTTCAAATTTTATAAATGTAGTACGTTTACATGGAGAAAAACAATAAAAATGAGCATCATTACGTAACCGCGCGACAATATACAGGCAGCGGCAAGCAGTACGGTATGGGTAACAGTATCAGAGTTCCTTTTTGATTCATCAATGTCAATGACAGTTTATCGTTACATGAGATACACGTTCTAATAGATATTTTCGCAGTACTTTTCTAGTGAATGTCATTTCGGATATCATTTTAGTAGGACAAAAGGATTTAGAAATTATTGGAAAATTGATCTCACGTTTAGTTCAGGTGCAGCTCAAAAATTGAATCCTTTTTAAAACTTATGTCGACAATAAAGAAAAAGCGATCTTATTGATGTTAACCAGGTGTAATCAATTTTATAAATACTGAATTTATATAATATAAAATTAGTCCCCAAGAAAATAGGGGAACAGCAAGCTAAAAAAAGAGAATCAATTGCAAAAGAGAATCAATTAAAAAGTATGCTACGCAAAACATGGCAGAACTTTGTAAACCAGAATTTAACAGTTGTCTAATACGTTACGTAGGTAGTTTTCTCAAAACTAACTACTTTTTACTTTCATGGATATATCGTCAGTAAACGGTAAAAGCTTCATGAACAAAGTCAAATAATTATAACCATTACAAATAATTATAATCACCATTGATATACATTGTTAAGTCAAGTTTGCAATTTAGGGCTGACAAAATAATCTATCACATTTCTTTTTTGGTATTACACGACTGATACATATTGTTTGCATAACGACCACAATACAGGCGAAATAGATCTTATAGCAATTCTAAACACGGTTTCAAAGCATTACAGTTATCATGATCGTCTAGGGACATTTTAAGAACTAAAAGGAATATTTACTTTTGGAAATAACCGTGCTCTTTGTGTGTTTATTTATGTAAATATCTTCATTTTTGTCGTAGTTTTTTCTGCCTGTCACGTTGACTTTTGTTCTTTGCTCTTAAGTTTTGGATATGTGTGTAATTTTGCATGCTGGAATTATTATGTTCTCACCTCATGCGCGACTAACCTTTTCAGTGTAATCATTCCTTCTCACAAAAAACTCGATTAATGCATCTTTTTACTGACGCCGAATTTGTTCACGAATTCCACATTTCGTTTCTTTTGAGATTTCAATAGTGCTTTGGAGTATTCATTGCTTTTATTTTTCGTATCAGTGTAATACTTCATGAAAATGTTTTTTTTTTTAGTTTTCCTAGAAGTTATTGATGTGTTTTAAAGTGATTTGCCAATGACGAAACAGAGTAAAAGATGACAGTCTGATTCACCAGGCCATGTAAAGTTCATTCATTGATACACGTAACTTTCATTGTAAAGCTTATTTTATGGTTTTTGTGTTAGTCCTTGATATTCGGTATAAGATGCTAATTTTTCATTTGAAGCCTCTTCAGTATTGACTAGTTTTTCTTTTTCTATTCAAAATTTGCGGTATTTTCACGACCACACTTTTCAATAAATTAAAAAAACGACAAAAAATCAAATAAACTCAAGCTAATGAAACTGAAGTAGAAATTTTAAATAAAATTAAACAAAAGTAACATGTTTGAAAACGTAAAGAGAGAGAAAAGGGAATGAGGAAAATGTGCAAACTTTTTATAATAAATATTAAGTACTTTTATGTATGTTGGAAAGCTCTTAGATTGCTTTTCAAAACTTTGAGGCACCGCATAAAAACGTTCACAACGTATAGCTACTGTTAGGTTCATAATTACAATAATAAAATAAATTATAGAAAATGGGGGTAATTAAGTTTTAATTTGAATATTGCATTTTGTAGGCCTCAAAGGCAGAGAGCAGAAGCAAAAAATGATTTGGAGGTCGTTTCAGACTTTGAGGCACCTTGTAACAATAATAGGAACTGAAATATAAATATATTAAAATGTACAAAAATCTTTTAATTAGCAATTAGTGGGATTTCTATTTTTAAAAATCACTTCATAAGTACGATCCTTCTTCATTGGAAAATTATTTTTTATTGCAGTTGGTGAGATTTGTAACCAGGCACTGACAATAGCGATTTTGCGACTCCCACGACTATCTCATGTCTAAACTTTGCCCAAAGATTTTCCATAGCATTTATATCACGGGAATTTTCTGCACATGCTATAAATTATACAACTTCGGACCGAAGAAATTGTGATGTTGATCTCGTATTATCAATGATTTGGAAATTTTCCCCCTTGATTAGACGCCAATAAAAGAGGGAGGGTTCTACCTTTTCTACACAATACAGTGCCTTGTGCTTCTCTGCTACTAAACCGAGTCTTTCCCATGCGAAGAAAATGCTGTTTAAAGCACCACTGCTATTTCATTCTCCCCTTCATTTTATTGGACTTCTTTCTGAATTTGCCGTTCACAGCAGTATCTGTGGATGTCTAGATCTCCCAGATTAAAAAATTTCTTATTTCTTTTTTCAAAAAATTCTTTTTTTGGTGTTAGAAGTTTGGTGATTTTTTACAAATTTCATTTGAAAGTCTTGATGTCACTACTTTATCTTCGAAATTTGTTTGGCTTTTTAGCATACACTGAAAAAAATGAAGTATTCAAAAATGAGTACATCCATGTACTCACTTTGAATTGAGTATGTACCATGTAATAGTTTATTTCATTCATGGTGGTATAAAAGCTGCTAAATTAATGTAAATATTAAATTAGACAAAGTATTTTGAAATAATTTAAAAGTGCTTGCAAATAGTGTTCTTGTCTTAAAAATATATGATTTGGGTATTTTGCTAATAATTTTTGCTATTTTTCTTAATAAACAATCAATTAAACTTTTATTGCCAATAATTTTGAGCAAGAAATAAATGCTAGTATACTTTTACTTTAATTTATAAGTTAAGGGGGCAGTTCATACGGATTTACATTTGAACACAATCGTAGAATCAAAAATGAGTACACGCGTTTCTCAATTTAGAGACATTTGGATCGGAGCTATTTTGAGTATGCGAAGTACTTAAAATTTAGTACTTTTTACTTAATTTTGAGAAGCCATTTTGTTTGGTGTATATGTGATACTTTTATCATTTTGTAACTACTTTTAAATAAAAATTATGATTATAGGACATTATGTTAGTATTTGTGTATGCATATTAACGGGACTGTTGATGACTCACACATCGCATGATGACTCGCGCATGATAAGATTTGTCAACTTGTTACCTATATTTAGAGTTTTTGAGCCCTGTGCTCAGAAAGTGTCCTGAAACAAACACCTGCGTATCCGATCTTTATTAAATTCGAGACAAGTTATTTTCTTTCTGGTTTACAATTTTGTTTTGCTCTTCTTGAATTAAATTCTTCTAAAATAAATAATTGAATCTCATAAAAACAAAAACTAAGTATACTTATTCAGTTTCAACAGTTAGATTTTAAACTGAAGTTCTTAGAAAGTATTTTAAAGTTTTAAAATGACATTGCAATTTTCATCAAAGTGGTTTTCTCTATAGATATTGTTAAATATTTATTAATGTTACTTATAAGTATATCGTTACATTAAAAATAATATTCATATTTTAGTAAAAATGTATCTCTCATTGCACAATAAAAACTTACTTTTACAGGATACATGAAGGTTTTAAAAAATAGTGAAAAAGAAAAAAAAATCGTGATAAGAATTGGCAGCATTTCTCCCATTTTTTTTTTTTTTTTTTTTTTTTTTTTTTTTTTTTGCGTACACGAACTCATAAAGGACTGAAGTTCTGGTAATTGTGCAGCAAATGTAAGATTTACCATGTTACCGTGGTGGTCTGAATAGTTACTCATGAAAGTATGGGGAGAATTTTAGAATTTTGCGGCAAGTGTCTTTTGAAAGTGAAGTTGGACCTTACACACATATAGGGACTGACTATGGCATGGGCACAAAACTTCAAGATGACACTCAATTTTCGATAACATTGTTATTAGTTCAAGTTTTATTAAATATGTATTTTCTACTTGAACCATATCGCCTATTAACTAGTAATTTAAGCTATACAAAGTAATTTACGAGTGGGAGCTGGCTTTAGAAAATAACTCATTTTTATAAATTTGTTGACCACTAGAAAAGTAAATTCCTCTTTCCAACAAAGCTAAAAAGTGCTTACGTATTCGATTTATCCGTCCGTCTGTCCACTCTCTAACTTCTATGAATATACTCGGATTTTCATGCAATTGAAAAAGCATTTAGGATCATCAAAGCATGTTTGGTATTGCATATGAATTATGTATGATTGATGGTTCATTTACTGGGCTGCTCAAAAGAATTCGATTACATTATGGTGTATAGGGAAAAATCTTTTGGAGAGTATTTTAATGACATAACACTATTTCAAATATTTAAACTGATATAAATCATTGAATTTCATTACGATTACGTTAAAACAGAGCATTTATAGCATTTTTTATTAACTTACAGGGTTAATAATAAATACCTTAAGTTTTATTAACTTACAGGGACACACAAAAGAAATTGGATACAGTACTACCTTTGAGTAATAATTGTTCAAGAATACATTTAAAAATTCGTTATGTGCTTTTAAATATAATTAATTTTTTGCATATTACTTTTTATTTATAAATTCTATACCTCATATACAGGGCTACACAAAAGTGTTCGCATACCATTTTCCTTATTACAGGAAATTGCTGAAGTTGAAATTTCAACTGATAAATACGTATCTGTTAAATTAATTAAATTTTGTAATGCACATTGTTAATAGATACAAACTTCTATATCATATACAGGGCTGCTAAAAAATTCGTATAACTTTCCGATTGTAGATGGGAACAGCTGAAATACGGCTTTGAAATGTGTTATACATTTCCATATGGTGAAATGAGATATATTTTAAATGCTTTAATTAAATATTTTAATTTTTTTAACGGTGCAGTTTTGATACAATTTTCTGAATGTGTATGATTGATGGTTATATATATATATATATATATACTATTTTTCAAATGTTGTATTCGTCCAAATTATGATTCATTATTTATCTATTTAGAATATAAATACATTAAAAATTTCATGAAATTTGAACATTTGTATGAAGTAAGGTGAATATATAAATTTCAAGTACCTATATATAAAAGTTATATACTAATTTAGATTTAGTAAAAGTTGTATTTTAAAATTACCATTAAGGTGTTTGAAATATTAAGGAAATGCTTAAAGCTGTTAGAAATTTTTAAAATGCAAATAAAATAATGTTAGTTTTAATTTGTTTTTATTTTATTTCTATTTTTATATTGATAATCTTAACGCGTATTTTATGTATATATATATATATATACAACCCTTGGCACAAAGTTTCCGATCATTACCCCAACACTACCATTTTTTATAAGAAAACTTTATTTATTCTCACTTCATGAAAATTAAACGATTATTGAAGATAATAAATTTGTAGAATATATCACGAACAACATTATGCAATAAATTAAAATCATTATACATCAATTTATAAACAAAATAATGGTGAATGAAATTTAAACCCCAAAGAAAAAGTTATCCAATCACGCTTTGATTCGGAAAAAAATAACCGATCACTATAATCAATATTTAGTAAATCCACTTTTAGCTCAGATGACAGCCGAAATTCTTTGTGTAATGGGCTCAATAAGCTTTTTATACTCACTGGGAGCGATTTCACACCAATATGCCCTTGTAGCTTTACGTAGTTCTATGGCATCTGTGATCCTTCAAAAATCGGTTTTTCTTTTTTTAATATATTCCACCGATTTTCGATGGGATTAAGATCCGGAATAATAAGTGGCCAAGGCATGGTCTTAATTGTATTTATGCCTACAATTTGCAGGAATTTCTTTACTGATTTGGTGCGGTAGGGAGCTACGTCGTCATTTTGAAATAAGAAGTCATTTTGATCTCCGAACCATTGATCGATTCTGGGAATAAAAAATCCCAGAATGGCAATGTAAACTTCAAAGTTTACTGTACGTAATATAATACACAACTTGCCGACGCTTTGTGGTGTAATATAACTCCAAACTGCAAATGCAGGGGAAAATTTAGTCTTCGCATTGACACACTTATCATTGAACTTTTCACCAATTCTCCTCCAAACAAATATTCTAATGTCATCACTTTTACCGAGAGATATACGAGATTCCTTGCTAAAAGTAAATTTATTTCATTTATCATATGGTCAGTGGACATGTTTTTTACACCATTGCAGACTCTCTTTTCTATGCTTTTTTTTCAAATAAGGTTTTCTTTTAACTTTACAGGATTTAGATCTACCTACATTTAGACGATTACGCACAGTTCGGTCATATACCTTTACGTTATACTTAGACCATTCGGAATCCAGCTTTTTTGAGGTTGCTCGACGCTTTCTTTTTGCTATTTCTACAAGTATTCTTTTCCTTCCGAGGTATTGACGTTCGTGGTCGTTCACTTCGAGGTAAATTTTCCGTGCTATTAGTCAACTGATATTTTTTCCAAATATCGCATACCGTACTTTGAGCGCAATTTAATAAAGCAGCCACTTTCTACTGTGAATTTTCTTCTTCCAAGAATTAAAACATGCGGATTTTTAAATCGCGACACAGGTTTTTCACACGAATCATTTTCCAGCACTCCAGAGCAGCTTTTGATCTCGCAACTGGAAGATTTTTTCTTTTGAATAGGTATCAAATATTGTACGAATGCGATGGCACTCTAATCTGTCTTCAATATGCAAATTTCAAACTTGTTTCCTCAGTGATCGATTACTTTTTTCCAACTTCCGTCTTGATCGGATATTTTTTTCTCACGAAGAAACATTTTTGCCTTCATTAAAATTATAACTTATATGATTGTTATATTGAATTTACTTTTTATTTACATTTTAATAAACTCTCTTTTATTTGGAACATTGTAAAACGTCCTATGCCCTTGAATCGCGAAGTATGTGGTTCGAAATACAAAACTCATAAACTTGATAACAGTGATCGGAAACTTTTTGCCAAGGGTTGTATATATATATATTAAATGTTGTATTCGATTTAAAATTTTGCCGAATATCGAATATTCGACCGAGCCACTGTTCGTTACATACTTAATTAGAACATCAATTCATTATATATTGCATATAATATGATCATTTGTATGAAATAATTTCGCGTATTTGATCTATAACAAAATGTTATATTCTGTAACTTCGCAGTCAACTATTGGAGCAAGTTACATAAAAAGGCCAGTTGAATATTATGAAAATTCAGAATGTTATCGGCGTTGTAGTGAACTGCAACTCCAGGTAACAACTTTTGAACGTATGCTTTGATTTCTTTTTCATAAACTCATTTTGATGTTTCTTTAAATAAGTTCTAAAACATGAAATTAAACATGGCAAAATAAATAAATAAATAAATAAAAATGAAAAAAAGAAGATACGCCACAATTTGTGGAAAATCGATTGTCATCCAAGATACTTTTATAAGAACATTGAAATTCAGCTAAGTATATCGTCTAAAACTTCCATGATATTTGAATGACATTTTTATAATTGTCACCTTATACAATTGGCTACCGAATTATGTAAAAAGTTTTTGCTATATTTCTTTCGCGCATACGCAATTAAAAATTATTTCATGAAAATGCTCGCATTTCATCAAATATTTAATATATTTCTTTATTAGAAGCCTATGGTCTGATATTATGTTTCCCTCTCACCCACTCTTTTTGTTACATTTTCACAAAAAACTGAACAATTTCTATCGCTTAGAATTACATATATGGAAACATAAATACTCACTTAAATAAACACAGTTTTTGTTTTGTTTGTATTCTAATCTAAAAATAGAAAATATTGATTTGAATTAATACAAGGTAAAAACAAATTTAAAATATCCGATTTAAGAAACGTGCAAACAAAAATCATGACCTTAGCTGCATCACATTTTAATTTTTTTCGGCGTTTAAGCTACCGAATATTATAATGTTTGTTAAATTAACTTATATCATTATATAAAAATAAACATAATTTAAATGGTTTCAATCTATGTAAGATTTTTCAGAATTTTCACTATATAAAAGTATTGCGAAGGCAAATCCTGTAATCATGTGTCTGTATTCCCTATCTCGAAATACACAGCTTTTCTTACGGCATTTTTTTTTAAACTAAAAATTTTAAAGATACGTTTTTTCTTTTTTGATTATTTTAAACACATGTTTAAGTAATCAGTTAAAGAAAAATATTATTTGAGGATTATGCCAGAATTCACAATTTATTAATTTAAGACAGCTTAATTAAACGCATTATCTGCTCTAAATATAATTTTAATACAATATATGAAAAATACAAAATAACCTTACTTCGTATATATCCTATAAATCTCTCTACATTCAGAGCATTCGCTACCTCGCAAATAAATATCTGAAAACATCAAGCCACCGAAAAGCGTGGCATATTTTATAACTCTAATTTGAAAACTGATCGCAATTGCACGTGAAGCGTAGCAAATGAGGTGCGTTCGTACGATAACGAAGTTTTAAAAATATTACTCTCGTATATCAATCTCATAAAATTGTAAATAGTGAATTACAATTAAAACGCTCATCATACAATGTTCTCCCTATACCATTATGTAATGGAATACTTTTGTGTGGCCTTGTAAATCAATAATAAAAGTTCCTTGCACCACAAATTATGTAAAATGTATATTATAATATGTACTTTATAGTTGCATATAAATTTTATCAAGTTCGAATGAGTGTAACACCATTAAAATGCACTTGAAACATTTTTCCCTATTGACCGTAATGTAGCGGAATACTTTTGATTGTCCCTGTAATTGATCTATGCATCCGATATTCATAAAATTGGAAATAACTCGACAAAATTATGTTATAATTATGTATTTTAAATTTCAAACGTATAAAATACATTTGAAACTTTTTCACCATTGATCATAATGTAATTGAATACTTTTGATTGCCCCTGTAATTGATCTATGCACCCGATTATCTAAAAATTTAAAACAACTCGACAAAATTATGTAATAATTATGTATTTGAAATTTCAAACGCTTAAAATGCATTTGAAACTTTTTTCCCCATTGACAGTAATGTAATGCAATACTTTTGATTGTCTCTGTAATTGATCTATGCATCCGATTTTCATAAAATGTGAAATGACTCGACAAAATTATGTAATAATTATGTATTTTAAATTTCAAACGATTCGGTTGAGTAGTTTTTGTGTTGTTATATGCGGACAGACAGACGGACGGACAGACGGACGGACGGACAGACGGACGGACTGAACGACCACTATAGGTGCTACGTATTCACATAATTACGAACGCACCTAAAAAGAAAATCTGTGAGCCATTTTCGGAATTTTTCGCCGTATTTAGGAAAGATGGGGCACTGTACAATGAACGGTGTGTATTTTAATGGGAAATTTCATGGGGGTTTCATAGTACTAGGATACACTAAACATTTGAGAGAAATTCGTGGAGTTTTTGACATATTTATAGAAATGATTAATCAAATATTCAGAGTTTCGAAAATGACTATTTTGAATTCAGACAAAAATTCATGTAAAACCGTTGGCGAATGAGATTTGTTAGTACGCATTTTGACCCTTGAGATGTGGGGTTTGTAATTCGTCAAATTTATAGAGGTTTTATATATAGTTTCGCATTCATTTTGGTTGCAGGATAATATATAGTATAGAGAATTCACTGAGTAACTTTTGTGAATAACTGAAACTGTTTCTGTACTTCTTAACGACTGTGAATTTTTTATAGATATAAATGATGCACGCTTTTAAATTACTTAAATTTGAATATGACATACTAAAGAAACCCAGATACATGTTAAATAACGAAGACATTAGCACAAAACCTTGTAATTAAACTTTTTTTCGTGCATTGGATCATTCACCTTTAAATAAACAGAAAAACTAAATCAATAACATCACTATACTAATGATGTACAGAAGGAAAATAGGAAAAATTATGACTTCTAATTGAAAGAGTAATTTGTGGTAAATTTTGAAGAGGCGTAGGTTTATTATGTCACACAAGAAGTAATCAAGATTTTAAGATAAATGTTATTCCTTTAACATAATAATTTTTGTTTTATGTAAGTGTTTTTATCTATTATCTAAAGATTTAAATCAATAAAATAAAGACTGTAATGATAGAAAAGGATAGCATATAACTGGTATTAAAATATTCAGACTTTACATCCCATTATAAATTTATGCAACATTTTATTCCAAATTTTAGTATCTGTCAGTTATATTTTAATTCGCTGTTTACTGAAAAAGTGCTGAATACGTCATATTTATCATTAAAAAAGTATGAGTATAGTTTAATACCTTCTAAAGATATTCTTCTGGAATTCACTATGATAAATTTTTGGGAAAAAGTAAACCTCGAAATAATATTAATAGTCCTTTTACATTTGTAAAAAAGGATATAAATAACAAATAAATAAATGGACAAAAATCACACAAATTAACTTTAAGAATCGAAAGTAAGGCCCTCGAAATGCAATACCCTCGAAATACAATACCCTCTCCTCATATATTTTGCAAGCTGTGTAAATTCTGGGAAATTTATAAATTCCAAACATATCTCTCACCCTCCTAATTTTAACCATCTATTTCACAAAAATTCCAGTTTCCCTTAAAATTATTGGAATTTCCTGTTTTCTAAAGGGTAGAGAGGGGAAGAGGTTTACTTTCGGTACTTTGCGGTAGCGTTTTTTCATTTTTTTGCTTTTTCGTATGCATCATATTCATTGAATATCATGATTGTATTAACCATTGAAAACAAATAGTAAATATCATGAATGGTAAATATTTTTCAAAATTATCATCAGTATTAAATTTTATAAAAGTGGCTATAATTTAAAGGGAAAGTGTTTTTCCGTCATAACTTATAACTCCCAATTTTCAATGTATCATCTTAATTGTGTCTCATGCATTTCAATTAACTGTACTGAATTTTTTTCTGTTTTATTTTGTTACATTGAAACAACAAATCCCTACACTATTGCTTATCATAAGAATAAAAAACGTATTATGCATAAAATATTTATTATTATTATTATTATTTCTTAGGGAATTATTCTTGTAGTTACTTCAAAAATTACCGCATCTGTAACTTGTATGCCTCTTCTTAAATTTTAAAATTGCTAGATCTTTTGCTCTTTGAAGCAATTTTTAAATGGAATTTTCTGGTGATTATATGTTTACTCCTGTTTGATATATTAAAACAAAAATAATGTGTTACAACTAAAAATTTGTTCAAAATTATGGAGCAAGCAACTATGGCAGCAAGCTACATCACATTGAAAAAAGACTTGCATGTTTTTTAAAGATACACAAACAATTGATACTAAAAGTGTTAATGACAGGAAGCAGATTGATTTTTGGCAGTCACAGAGCTGATTTTTTCAATCTCTGATCCAAAAGCTCTCTGGGAAAAAGTGTTCAAAGGGACATTTTTTTTTCAAATATTAACATAAATTTCTGTTAATTTTCTGACATTTTTAGACTTAATTCCGAGACTTAATTACGAGATGGGACTTTTACTTATTACTAGTGTTATCAAGTTAACGCGTGTAAATAGGAGTTATGGTGGGAGGAGTTATATAGGAGTTCTGGACACTAATATTTTATAGTAATATTTTTCTACTATAGTTGTGAACCCCTCATATTTTGTGGAATGACATAATCCTGAGTCTGTTTTACATAATGAAATCTTTCGCAAGCAAAAATCTTACTTTTAATCAAGATGATATATTTTCTGAAAAGGAGCTAAAGTTTTTCCATGGAATTGATTCTGAAATGCTTTTATTTGATTAATTTTCAAGCAATTAGGCTTGAAATAAGATTTGAAAATTTCCTCGTCGGAGACGAATAATCGAAAACGTAACTTTGATACTAAATTTCTCTTTTAATTTGTATACTATATGGGCAAAGGTGACCGGTTATTTGCGATTCTACACATTTTTTTAAAAATATCTATAAAAATACACGGGGAATTATCGTGAAACAACTCCAGGTGTGTAAACAGAATAGTACAGGCCATATATTTCTGCAAAGATTTTTCCTGAAACCTCATAGGGAACCGTCAACAAATTGAAAAAGAACGAATATCTTTTGGATAACTGTGACAAAACTAATGTAGCATAAGCGTTCAAACTGTAGATTATAATTAAATCGCTTATTGCAATAAACAGATTTCATTTTTATGAGGATCGTATGTATACTCATAGAAATTCAGGTTTTTCTAAAAACACTCCCAATTTTTGCCAAGTTTTTTGCTTATAATTTGCAGAATTCTTAATATCAAAAAATATTTATTTAAAAAACATGACAAACAACATATTGTACAAACAATGACCTGTAATCATAATTGAAAACTAATAAAAAATGTATTAAAATGAGTGGGTTTATTAAATAATGTGCCACAGTGCATGCATGAATGCAATCAAAATATAATGTGAGTAATATGTTAGCTAAATTATAGAGCAACTTTTATGAAAGTCTCAAAAACATAGCTTGAAAATTCTGAAAATTTTCGTCGGTAGAATAAGTTCAAAATCCGTTGTTCCCAAAAGGAAGCAAAAAATGAAGAGTTGTATCCATATATCTATAAAAAAAATACACGCTTTATTTTAAATGCAATGTTTAAAAGATTTCTTGTGCCATATATTTGCATGCATTTTTTATTCTTACTGATCACGTCACCATTTTTAATGTTAAAGTAAAATATTGCATTATGAAACGTGTCTGTAAGCACGCTTGGAAATGAACGTTGTTTCAAATCTATAAATGTATTTAAAATGTTTTATTGCCAATACACTTATGTAAATCACAACCTGATTTTTAAACATGTGTGTCAAACGCATACAAATGAAATGGTAAAGTTTGCAGTTAGGTTTTATAAAACTGGTAGAACTCGTGATGTTATTTCAAGGCTGTTCAAGACTAAAACTTGAAAAAAGTACGAAATAATTGTTGATACATTATTATTTCATAATATCGAATTAAAAAAAAAATCTCAATCCATTTAATCAGTTTACGACAGTATTTTCATGAAATAAAAATGGATGCAAGGTAATTTTAATTTATAATTTTCAAGGCAATTATTAATATAGAGGTACAATTATCAGTTTTATTTTAAACGTTTATTCTGTTCTATGTTATGATTACATTCTCCAGACTTACAAAGGAATACTTCTAAATTAGGTTATTCTAGCCTATTATAGCGGCAAGAAAATATGGTGATGATCTTGTCTTTTCGAGCATTGTATTTATAAGGCATTTTTTTAAAATTTAAATTTTACATCAGTCTACCTTTTTAAGTATACCACTTTTTTTCTTTCTCGTATGGAGAAATACCATCGTGAATTTCTGTAACATAGAGAGATAAGAGCTTGTCTTTCTATGTGTAAACGATGTAACACTATGATGGTAAGGCTGCAACATTGAAATTTGGTATAAAGTAGTCTGAAGAAGGAGTGGAAGTGTGAAAGGGTAATTGAAAAATCTGAAAAAGATTTTATATGAAATGTCATATAAGATTTTTGTATTGGCACATTGTCCGTTAGGCTTTTCCCTCAAATTTCTGTTCATATTATTGTTTTTAATTGCATATGTTATGAATTCGAAATATATTTTTCATGTAAATTACCAATTTCTGATTAAAAAAATATTTATCCTGCCATCATTTTTTTAATCTACTGAAAATATTAACTGTATTTCCTCAGCATGCAATATGCAAAAATATCTCCAAAGATTACTAATGGCTACAAGAGCGTGCAGAATAGTTAAAGTATTTTCCCAAAAATTAAAACTAAAGTGCTCGAAAAGCATTAAGGGAAATTTTTTCATGTTCTTTTGAACAGGTTGTTATTATTTTTTTAAAAATTAGTATGATTTTTCTTTTAAACTAAGTGTTATATTGCTCCATCTTGTGACATCTGAATTTATAACATTCTTGGCATATACAGTACGCAACAAAAAAAGAAAAAGAAAGAAAAAAACTCGATAAGTTCAGCATATTTCTAAAATCTATTTAATTCCATTAAGTCATCTTGTGAAATGTCGTTTCATTAGTTAAGAAAACTGGTAAATCTATACAGAAAGCTTTCCAGATAACAGAAATAAGTAAAAGATTTGGTTTCCTTTTGGAGGCAAATGAATCATCAAATTTGAAAATGTCAATTTTTGTCTTTTTATAAAATTATGAAATATTTATCGATTTTATGAATATTAATAATCCTGCAGAATTGTTTAGAGACATTAAAATATTATGTACATGATTGACAATGTAGCAAGTAGTTATCCACAATTCAAATGAAAAACTTAAAAGAAAATGCAGTTTTATGCTCTTTGCCAAGAATAGCTGACTGCATCTAGAAATGCAATGTATTTTTAAAAAATCATATATCTTTACAAATTCATTGCAATAATGGCATTCTATATAAAAAACAGAAAATTGTGCAATATTTCATTTGCCAGAGCTTTCATCGGCCTGTTAAAATTTGCAAGCCATATTGTTTAAAATTGGAGCATATTTTTTTTCATACGTGAAAAAAATTCAAAAACGACATCAAAACGATCTTTCAGTATCTCCCTTCCCATAAAACTACATTTAAACTTTAGAATTGTCAACAAAAACGACTATTACCTGATAAAGAATGGCCGAATCACTCAAATAATCTATTTTTCAGAAAAGTAAAATTCAGTTGTGCCTAAGAAACTGAACTAAAAGAAAAAATAAAAGCACAAACCCAAATCATCAATAAAAGCGAATTACCAAGTAGATCTAAAAACAACCAATCAGACACCAGAAATTACATCTCGGCCAACCAGAATCCCTATTCAATTAAAACCATTCAGGGTTTCAATTAAAACCATTCAGTGAGAACTCAAGCGATTTCATAAATCTACTTAAAAGGCCCTTGCCTACATAAAAAAAATTAGTTTCAAACAGGCATGTTTCATTGATATCATAAGCAGTCAAGCATCCAATAGTAGCAATAGTAATATTTAATGCTGCACCATCCTAATTCAATAATGGCGAGCATTTTCTCTTCTTCTATTGGCTAGTGCCCTCTCCTCTTATTGGATTTTAAGGCTCCTTCACCATCCTCACACGTGCTCATTCAATTTTTCTAATATTTTTAGATTTTTTTCTGTTATTTTTGCCTCTGCTCTTCATATTTTTAAAAAATCCGCCAACATTTCGCCTCCCTTTCTGATTTTGATTGCAGCTATACTTCATCTTTGCTGTGTTTTTCTACATTTGCTCAAACTGAGAAGTTAAGTGATTTTGATCGTGAATACTTTTCAGTAACACCCCTTGCACTAGCCAGAACTATTGTTTTATCGTCTCATTACGCGGGCAACCAGGAACGTTGTTGTTTTGAGTAATTTTTGACAAAAGACAGGTTTTGACGGCCCAGCGACTTGCAACGAATGTAGAATCAAGTATATCATCTAAAAGCCTAATTCTGACCATTGTTGATGCCACTTCATGTTGAAAAGAAAGTTTGGCTTAAAAAAAAAATAATAATGAAGTATTGCTGTTATGGAAACCTAAGTTTTTCTTCGTTATCGAAAGTCCACAAGACATGCGTATGTAAAACTTCTTAAAAATTCACAGACTGCAATCCTCGGTATAGCTTTAATAAATATGATAAAGTAGGTGACGTTAATATAAAGTGAGGTTCGAGTTCAAAATGAAGACTATGTTGGCTTACATCTTATTATAAGTGGAAGACACCGGGCACTTTTTTTCTCACTAAAAGAAAGCAGTTGAGAGCCAGCAATTAACTATTAATATAATGCAGATGAAAATACAAATGTTACTGATAGTACAATTCATCGTATTTTGCTGGATATGGTAAATGATGACTTTCATGCTTTTGTTGACTGAACATCAATATTGACTGGACCATAGAACAGGGAAATTACCAGATCTTATAAGACATGCTTATTTTTCAGACGATAATAGATTATTACACAACACCGTAAAAAAAAAAAAAAATAATAATAATCAGCTGAAACATACAAAGTTAACCTGAAGATGACCAGTCAGAATTCTATTTTTTATCAGGGGTATTTTAACGGCCAGCTAATTCAATACCACTTGCATTACCATTGATCAATTCCATCCTTTTATTAGTAACTAATAAAGTTTACGGAATTTATCAATAAGAAATTGTGCATACCCTATGTCACCACGGCAAAGTTCGTTTACATACTATAATAAATATTCAAATATAAGTCATTCAGTTGACACATATTAAAATTACTAAATCATATTTTATGAGCTTTTGGCCTTTTCTTGATTGCGCTCTAACTTAATTAACGTATTATTTAAACATTATTGCTGCAATCGGAACAGAAAGGTAATCATTTTGAGTTAAAATCGTGGCTTCTAAACTCACAGTATCTAAATTTCTAAATGTTACTCAACACATTTCGGATGTAATGGAGAACCTTTGAAGTAATTTTATATATACAGAATAATAAATACATTAATATCTAGTAATTTTTAGCTTTAGTCATTTACAAGTAACACACCGATTTTATGCTTAAAGGAAATGCATTTTTGTATGCGTGTGGAAACCAGAGCAATATGATATTAAGCAATTATTCTGGTATGAATGTTGAGCTTGTTAAAAATTTTTCGAGTTATATTTCAGAGGAAGAAAATGCAGTTTTTAGTGATTGATTGCATGACACTCAAAAAATTATTTAAAACAATAATGATCCTAGGTTTCTGACTTAACAAAATTTTCTGATTGTTAATTTATTAAATATTTTAATTCATAGACATTTTATTCAAATTTGAACTTGGGTACAGTGTAAGGAGGTTTAACATTCATAAGGAATAACAATAACAGAAATCAGTTAATTTGTTAAAATTATCACTAAAGCTAAATTTTCTTCTAAAATCTAAACGCTTTTATTTTTACTACTTCAATACTTCATTGTATTAAGATTTCCTCAACATTAGTAAGTAATTCAAATTACCAAAATTTGAAGTAATTGTGACACAGCTTTAGTATTTTATTAAAATCTAAAAGCACATTTGACAAACATTTGAGTGAGTTAAACACTCGATGCTGAAACATGTGGTTTGGTGCAAAATATAGGCTAAATATGTTTTTGATTAGATTTCTTTTATTTTAATTAAAAAATAAAAGACTAGAAAGGAAAATTATGAAACTGGTCTCTTTGAATGCTGAACTTAAAGTTTTATGTAAAACTTTTCTGTTATAATGTTGTTTTACTCAGATGTATTTTGTTTCAATTATAACTTAAAAGACTGGAGTCTATAAGGCTGTAGAATTGGTTCCTTTCAATGATGAACATAGAAGTTTCATCTAAAACTTCTTTATTGTATTTTTTTTTTATTCAGATTTCTTTTATTTAAATTACAAATTAAAGAACTGGCGCCGATAAGACTATAAAACTGGTTCTTTCCAATGCTGAATGTAGAAGTTGCAACGAAAACTTTTTTTTTTTATCATAGTATTTTTTTCCCTATTTCTTTTATTTCACTTACAGCTTAAAAGACTGGAGTCTATAAGGCTGTAGAACTGGTTTTTTTCAACAGTGAACATAGAAGTTTCATATAAAAAAAATTTATTGTATTTTTTTAATTAATATTTCTTTTATTTGAATTACAAATTAAAGGACTGCCGTAGATAAGGCTATAAAATGATCTTTTTCAATGCTGAACTTAGATGATGCAAATAAAACTTTATTATTATAATATTATTTACTAAGATTTTTTTTTTTAATTTAAATTAAAAATTAGAAGGCTAGAGCTTATAAGACTATGGAACTTGTTCCATTCATTATGGAACATGGAAGTTTCATGTAAAAGTTTTTTTTTTTATAATAATGTTTTTTATTCAGATTTCTTTTATTTAAATTACAAATTAAAAGATTTAAGGTCATATAAAGCTATGGCACTGCTTTCATTCAATGCGGAACATAGTAGTTTCTTCTAAAAAAAAAATATTATAAAATTGTGTATGCAAATTTCTATAATGTGAATTACAAATTAAAGGACTAAGTCGATAAAATTATAACACTGATCTCTTTCAGTGCTGAACGTAGAAGTTTAATCTAAATCGTTTTTAAGACTTTCTTTTTTATTCTTTAATATATCTATTCGACACGTATGATGTGTACACTCCTTGCTATTTCCAAGAAGTGTCGCACCACTATTCCACATTAGAAACTTTTGTATTGAATTAATGCAATAATCAATTATATTTTGTTAACAGTGACAGTAGGTGTGTATTTTAACTGTTAAATCAACTTTGACATTAGTGTAAGCTAAATAATTAAACATGTGTCATTGATAAGTAATTTTACAATTTAATGTTAAACAGCGGCGAATTTATGAAATGTGGGGCCCCTCTCACAGGAACTTTTTGGGACCCTTCCATCTTGAAAAATTGGGTACATTTTTAATTTTAAAATAATAGATATACAAAACTAAATCACAATAATTATTTACAAATTAATTAAAATGTATTCAAATCATTAAGAATTAGAGGCACAAAATTATTTCATGTTAAAAAAAAAAAAAAAAAATCAGGATTTTGCATGAATTTAGATATTGTGTCGGATAAATGTGCTAAAATTATGTATCTTATTTTCCTTTAAGAAATGCAGAAAATATAGTGGAAAATTCTTAAAAGAGGGGTACCAATAAAAGTATGAAGGGTAGCTGAAGGTCCTAAAAAGCTGTTAGAAAAGAAACTAATGAAAAAAAATCTTTGAAAAAAAGTTGTGGGAGGAGCCGCTTTCCAAATAAATTTGCCGAATTGCCTTTATTATTAACCCAATATGTATTATATGAGTGAAATATTCCTTTGCCTACTGAGTTAAGGAGTTACTTTTAACAGTAGCGTTATTTTTAATTTACGGCTACAGTGAGTAAACGCACGTTGATGCAGATTAATATTCAAAAATGGTGGTATTGAGGTGATAAGGCAATGTTTTAGTGATTTATAAAGTAGCTGGAGGATCCTAGATCTACGTCAACCATTTGCGCTACAGTGGTCCCTGATTGGAACAACCTACTTTTAATTCCAAATTTACAAACAACACCAAAAATATTTTTAAAAAGTTTTGCTAAGCTTTATTCATGCATGAATCTAAAAATATTATGTAAGTAATAACTGCAATATATATATATATATATATATATATATATATATATATATATAGAGAGAGAGAGAGAGAGAGAGAGAGAGAGAGAGAGAGAAAGAGAAAGATCATTTTTAGGTTTATCCTGATTTCTAATCAGAAATTAATCGCAATTAATGTGTCTATTTAGCATTGCCCTTGAGAATCAGCTAAATACCACATTTCTAATATTATTCCAATTTTTGCCAACTCCTATGTTTTATATAGTTTGTTATACATATATATTTATATACACATACTGGTGAGCAAAATTTAAGGACGAATCCCAGAATGCCAATTTTCAAGGGATTATCAAGTGATAATTTTCACGCGAATATTCAAAAGGAAGTGATATAATTATTATCCCTGCATAACAGCTAGTCCATATAACATACATTTCAGGTCACACATGGTCACAAGAGTCACAGTCACTACAGCGAAACAAAAAATAGGTAATTCCACACGTCTCTTTTATGAGTCTCAAATGACTACTATATGTGACTTCATTGACAGGTCATTGTGACTGCTGCTTTCTGTCGAGTCACCAGGTGACTTTAGAATGTCGTTTCATTGAGACTCTCGTGTGACCTCTCATCTGGAGATTCAATTTCAAAGTCATTGTGAATGTTGCATTATGATAAATTACCAAATAATGTCCTATTAAAGTCACATGGTGACTTTTCACCACCTTTCACAGTGGTTGCTTCACAGTAAGGTCCCTATTACCATTTCACAAACTTTTGTGACAGAAAGTCACCATGTGACTTTAATGTGACATTATTTAGTGATTTATCATAATGCAACATTCACAATGACTTTGAAATTGAGTCTCCAAATGACAGTAACATGAGAATCTCAATAAACCGACATTGTAAAGTCACCTGGTGACACAACACAAAGCGCAGTTTCAGTTTCAGTTAGATGGGGAGGCCTACCATATGGCTTGAGCTCAACAAGCCCCACCTAACATTTATTATTAAAAAAAAAAAAAAAAGTACAATTGTTTTACAAGTGGTTGCCTAATTTCTTCTGGGCGAACCTAAAGTTTTTACAATATTAAAATGCATAAATTTCAAAATTTAAAATAGAAGAGTTAATTAAGACAATTAAGAGTTTGTGAATGTCTATAAAAATTTTTAGATGCACTTTTTATTTAGAAAGTTCAACTAAGTTCAACTATCATAAGTATGATAGAGTAAATGTTTTTAGAAATGTTGAAACAGAGATATGATTTGATAAGCTTGCTAATGCGCAAGTTGAAATATATACTGATTCTTTTCAACGAGGGTGATGCAGTCAATTATTTTCTGTAATAATTTCGGACATTTCAATACATATGAAAACCACTCATTTAATTTCATATTTGATGGCTTTCGCAGATGAAAGGTTGAAGTTAGTGGACAATTTAACATGAAATGCAAGGAGGTACTTCTGTTCCCACAAGTACAGAAGTCAGAATCTACTTTATTAAATTTAACTAGATATGAAAAAAAAGGACCATGATTGGTAACGAATAAATATAGATTTCGATGAAAAAGTAAAAAGTCTTCCACTACGCGCTTAAACTACTGAAATTATCAGGATCAAAAAGTTTTTTTTATAAGTATCGCTCTCTGACGATTTCTTCAACTAACTCCTGACTTGCGACTAATATGAAAATATCACTTTTAATAAATTTTAAAACTTTAATTGAATACATTACTGATATTTTTAAAATAAAAATGATTTTTGGTGTAACCCGATAGTCTAAAAAATATACCTATTGAATGTAAAATAATCTAAAATTTTCAATTAAATGGTTTTCGTTAATATGTTTTATAACCCAGGATGCCTGGGTTGGGTTCTGTATAGTAAAGAAAAATCATTATATAAATATAATGGCAATTATAATAAAACTTTTGTTCTTATTGAAAAAAAAAATCATTTAAAAAGTTAAAAGTCACCAGATCAGTATAGATTGGTCATATACCTAGTGACAATTTTACGTTTTAAAAAGATGTATTATAGATATGGATTTATTTTTACTGTATTTCCTTCTTTTAGGGCTTCGTTCATCTGAAGAAACCGTATTCGTCTCTGTCCTCTGTCTGTCAGGGTATCACAGAGTCAGTACACAAAAACTATACAAGTCAGAAAGTTCAAATTTTTGTACTTACAGCTGAATGCGAATTGAATATTTCCAACTGAGCGAAAAATTGACCAGACCGGGAATCGAGCCCAGATATTTGACTTACAAGGCCAATACTTTATCTGTGAAGCTAATTGGGCGATAGCCGGCTGGGATTTTTCGCTCAGTTAACCTTATTGGTCATAACATCTGGTCTGTCATTTAGACAGCTCAGCAGAATAAACCGCAGGTAATGGAATTCCATATAACGATGGATACGTAGACACACTATTATTTTAACACAATCAAACTGATTGGCAAATTTATCATACGAATTTAATATTTCCAACTGAGCGAAAAATTGCCCAGGCCGGGAATCGAACCCAGATACTTGACTTACAAGGCCAATGCTTTACCTGTTAAGCTAACTGCGCGATAGCCCGACTTACATCGGCTTACTTGGCTTCTCGTGACCAGTGTGGTCTCCTTTAAATTTGTGCTAAGCGTTGCAATATTTTACTTTTATTCGTACTTTTATTTATTTGCATACTTTTACTAAATTGCAGATACTGATAGAGAAATCAATAAATATCTATGCGATCAAGGCAGTATTTAGGGGAAGAATTCAATATTTTGATCTAATTGGCGAAGAGATCCGATATATCGCCGAAAAACCGTTTAGTAAACTCTTTCAAGAATTTGGATTCAAGTGCTGCCATTCATGCAAGGAATGATTAATTTTCTTTTGACAATTAATGATAAAGTGTTTCGAATGAGATATTAAACCCTTTGTGTGATCTGCGATCACATTTACCCACTTGTTTTATTATTTATCTTAATATATATAACCATTAATTGTATTATATAAATGTGTTTGCGCATTTATTTTAGATCAAATGTGTCTCCATTCACAATCAAAATGATAAAAATTGCATAAATTTTCAATTAAATAAGAAAAATAAAGTAGTTAAAGATTGTTTTATTTAAATAATAATAATAATAAATATTTTTCTTGTGCATAAATGCTTTCATTAATTTATGTAAAATAAACAAATTGTTGAAGGCGGCTGGTGAATTGGAAAGTGTTATCTATAATAATAGTAATCTATATATTTAAAAGACCTGGCTGTTTTTTTAGTCATCAGCCCTGAGTTTTCTACTGGCCCAATTTTGATAATTATTATTTTTTTTTAATGAAAGCTGTTTATGTGTAGATGTGCTCATTCTGGCTAATTTTTAATACATTTCGATTTTTATATTTTATTTTTAATTTTAAAAGCTTTTTCCTGACATTTCTTCAAAACAGTGGCAACAGGTTAAGCTTTTCTCACTATAATAAAAATTTATTTTGCTTTATTACTTTCCACAAATCAGGAGCTTTATCTCATCGGTGAATGTGTAATCGAAATTCAAAGAAAAAAATAATGGTTTTCGTAAAATTTAATCCTAATAAAATGATTGCATATGATTATTCACTAATCGTGGTACAATGTACAGATTATTTACTGAGTAATATTATTAAGTATTATGTAAATAAAATAACAGAAAATAAACTTTAATAAAATATATCTAAAACGAAATTTTGTCGATGAAAAAAATGTCGTCATTCAAAAACCAGATAATTTGTTCCATGCATATAATATACATTGTTATAGCTGTATCAGTGATGATGTCATATTCATTGACTTTTATTCCTGCATCTAAAGAAACTGAACTTCTATTTATTTAAAGGTCCGTGGTGTGAACAAATGAAAATATTTCTATAAATTGCGCCATTTCTATTTAATTATAATAAATATTTTATTAAACTAAAGAATTTTTAAATAATTGCATAAATCACGCTTCTATTTCGGAAAAGATGAGTGTTTCTGAAGGTATAAATGATGCCATATTAGAAAAAAAAAAGAATAAAACCTGTGATATGCCGTTATTACGATTTTTCTATTTTACATAATATCAAAAATTAATTAAAATCATTTCATTGTATTAAGTTATTATTTAAAATAAAAATAAATAAAATATTTTCTTAAAGTTGTTTTTCTTATTTTTTGTTATTTTCTATAGTTTGTGTATCTTCATCATGAAAAGTTATGTCATCTCTATTTTAAGAGGTGCCAATTGTTTATTTCGCTCAGTATCTTATTGTGTTTATAAGACTGATATATATCATATCTAATATATAGTCTTTTCTGTCGAATTTCGACGGGTGCAGCTAGTAATAATAATAATAATAATAATAATAATAATAATAATAATAATAATAATAATAATAATAATAATAATAATAATAAGTATCTTAATAAGACAATATAATATGCTATTATGCTAATTATGCTAATGAATATTTTTAAATTCTTCAGTATGTCGATAAAAATTACTTTGTTAATCTGCTTACTTTAGAATAAATAAATAATCTTTTGTTAATTTATAAATATAAATTATCATACGCAATGGTAGTTTGCATAAAAAAAGGAAAAGTTACACATAGCTTTATTATTACTTTTAAATATTTAATTTATCTGTATTGTATATTTTACTATCCCTAAAAAAAGATAGAAAGAAAAGAAAATCAAACAGATCTTTCTTTTAATTCAAATACAAGACGGCCAAAATAAATCAATTACATTGATAAAAATTCAGTAAAAATTTCATTGGAAGAAAAAAAAAAGTAAAGCAAACGGAGATGACTTCAAAGATTTTTAAATGTGTGAAAGTATGAACTTTGTTAATAAATAAATAAATAAATATACATAAAAAGACATTAAAAAAGGACGCAGAGCGAGTGTGAAAAACAGGATCAATAGTCTGGAGAAAGGGGAGGAGGGAACGATTATCCGAAAGGGGGTAACAACAACAACAAAAATCTCGGAACGATATAAGTATACTATGAAAAAAAAAGTTGAATGCAAATGCATTTATATATATATATATATATATATATATAGTAAAACCTCCATAACGGACACTCCCGAATAGCGGACACCTCTATTTAATGGACAGTTTTCCATTCCCCACTCCCAAAACTTAAATTTTTGTATGTTTAACGGTTTTTGTTGTTGTTTTGTATGTTTAACGGACATTCCGAATAGCGGACACTTTATTCGGCGATAAAGGATGAAAAAGTATTTTTAAACAGAAAAAAAAATGAAAAAAGTAAAAAAGCCTCTGAATTTATCAGGACAATGTGCCACAAATTTTGTGATCACAGTTAAATGTAGATTAAGAGCTGGGAAAAATCCCCCTTCCCCCCAACGTTCAATGCTAAATTCAGGGGGTTGCCCGGAATAAATAATTTCCCGGACTAATAAAATGTCATCCAAGAACATTTTCAGATTTTATGCTTTTAAAGATCAAAAAGTGCTATCCCTCCCTCCTCGCCCGGAACTCTACAATTCAAATAACATCACACACAAAAACGAATTACATGTAATCGCAAGCAAAAATAAACTTTTGTAACAGGTTTTTTTCACAATAATGTAATAAACAGTGGATAAAAGTGTGCACAATTTTATTTCAATTTTATTGCTTAAAAAATAATTTTAATTTCTGATTAATTATATAAAAGAGGTTTTAGGACATATAAAAGTTAATTAATGGAACATTAAGCATTTCTTAGCGGTTTTTGAATCTCTGAGGTTTTCCCAATAGCGGACACCTCCGAATACCGGACAATTTCTGCGTTCTCAAAATGTTCGTTATATAGAGGTTTTACTGTATATATATGGCTTCAAACATATAATCTTGATTTTTATTCCGGAAAAAAAAAATAAAATAAAATAAACATCCCCTGATCAGTGAAGATTGATCTAGGATGATTTGACACAGAAAGCATCAATGCTGCATACCGATATTTAGTACCGATATTTTTTATCTTTTAATTAAGGGCCTTCAATAAATGATGTCACTCTTCGAGGGAGGGGGGGGGGAGGTTCGAAGGATTTTGACAGTTTGTGACAAGGGAGTGGGGGAAGAAATGTGATATCACATATTATAGTTAAAATAAACATATAAAAAATCAGCAAATTAAATTATTTTTATTATTGCGGTCATTTAAAATTAAAGTACTTGTGTTCATAAAGTAAAGATAAAATTTAAAGCTAAATATAATAAATTTAATTTCAAATTTCAAAGTAATACTGTTGTTTTTAATTGTTTTTACATAATAATTTTTATTACTATTGTACAATAATTATGATTTTTGTTGTTTCATGCAAAATAGGTTCAAACTAATCATTCTTATTGTTATGTTCACAAATGTCATTAAAACTCATTCTTAAAAATTAAAATTACAATTTAAAATATGATTTATAATATAGAGCTTTGTTTCTGAATAGCAAGTATATGTATATGTAATATAGCGTTACATGTAATAAAGGGAAGGGAGGGGATATGGTGAAATGTGACACTTTGTGACAAAAGGGGGGGGGGAGAGGAGGTAAAAATATTGAAAAAAAGTGTGACATCATTTATGGAGACACCTGTATCCATATTCTCCTCCCTCGAAAAAAAAAAAAAAGTTTAAACGATTAATTTAAAAAGCTATATAATAATTAAAAAAAAAAACTATTAATTTTCTAATATATCTTTCTCTTAAATCAAATATCATATGTGTTCTGTCACCAATTAAATAAATGAAAGTTTCATGAAAATTTCACAGGAAAAAAATAATTAAAGCAGCTGAAAATATCTTTATTTTTAAAAAGTAAAAAACTTTTGAATGCATGAATGCATGAACTAATTATAAAAAGTAAAGAAATTAAAGAAGAAGGAGGGGGTGAGTTGGCGAAATCGGGAACAAAATTCTGGAGGAAAGGAGAAAAAATACTATAGAAAGGAAAGAAAAATCTTGGAACGATGTAACTATACTATGAAAAATCTTAAAGTCTAAATTTTACATGCAAATGCTTACACACAATTCAAAAACCATGCAGGCAGAAGCAATTAAAACTCAACTTATATTTACAAGTATGTGTGTTTTTTTTTTCTCTCTCTCTTATTTCAGTTTTTCTTTAAATTCCAAGTTTATGAAATTTTTCATTAAATACGCACATAAAATCTCCATTTACTTTTCTTTCGTTAATTTTAAGTATCTCCTTTTACGATGTATTTAATATACAGTCCGGAAACTGCAAAAACTACGAAATTAATCGAATGTTTGTTAACTACATTCTGATAAGTCTTAATGTTTTGTGCAAGTCTCGTGAGGAGTAAAGAAAAAAAATATATTCCCGAAGATTATTTGAAAACAAAAGTATTATCCGAAACACACTCGATTTCAATTCTTGAAGTATTACCCATTTGAAGAGGCTTCAGGAGCAAAAATAAATAATCAAAGAGCAGTGTAAAAAAATAAAATAAATGCGGAGGGAACTGTTATCTTCTGTACCCCCTAACTCTATCCCCCTACACTCCCCACTTTACATGTTCTCGAAGATCGCCAACATCTTCAACTGCTGTTATAATTCTCAGGAAAGTCAAATGCGCAAAGATACGCGTATGAAAAAAGGAGGGGGGGGGGAGATCAAAATTGGCGTTTAAAAAAATCTCTTAAAAGAAAGGCCAGTAGCTCCGTGTTATTTCGACTGTAGCTAATGCGCAAATACACGCTAACATTCAATTACTGTTTTTGTTTTTGTCGAAACTAAAAGTTTACACATACCTACCCATGAATCATTTGTTTTACAATAAAAGGAAGGAAGCAGTTTTGCGTTTTATAAAAGATAAAAAAAATAAAAAATAAATAAAGAATGAAGAAGATTAAAAAAATAAAGTGAAGAAGAAAGAATACTTGCGTCTGCATAAACGAACAATGAAACAAGAGTAAATAATAAAAAAAAATTATAATAAGTACCATATATGCAAGGTTGTAATTTAATGTCCTTGATGTATTACATCTAGTCGATATTTCTAACATTTTTTAAAACAGGAGCATCCGTTTTGTAAAGGGGGTAGGAGGGGGATAAATTAAAAGTGCTTATTTATCAAAAGCACAGCTCTCGTGACTGTTCCTTTATTTGTTTGATTTCTTCCAAATACTTGAGACGTAGTTAATACGAGGCCAGAAGGGTTCATTAACTATGACGTAAAGAGGTTTAATTTCCTCGGAAAAACAAGAAATTCATTCGGCGGACATTAATGTGAGCATTAACAAAAGTGGAAAGAAATTACGGAATATTTGTTTTAACGGGGCGGGAAATTATGGCCCATTGGGAGTTGGATTACAAAACCAAACAAAATTCGAAATAAAAGCGCAGCAGTGCTACAATAATAATGAAAAAAGAAAAAAAAGAAAAAACACAGGAGAGAGAAAACGATTATTTTGTAGGAGAACAAAATAGAAATGGAGATATTTATCTAGTTTTTGTTTAATGCGCACTTGATCAAATTTTGGAGATGATTGCCATGATTATCCGCTCCTATTTGATTATTACGTGTCATTGTGGAAAAAAAAAATGGCGAAGTTTGCAATTTGGAATAAGAAAATAGGTTGATATTGACTGTAATTATGTGTTACGATGTACAGAAATAATGCATATCTAATGCAAAATTAAGTTTGAAAAAAAGTTTTGTTTTCGTATGTAAAGATGCTTTTCTCATATACGTTCATTTTAATTACACGATGAATAGTTTTATTTTATTTTATTTTTTTTTGTCATTAGAATAATACCATTATAAAAAAGCTAATAAAATTTGTTGACAGCTTAAAATTTCTCATTGGTGGTAAATTGTTAAAATTTCAAACAATTAAGTGCATTTTTATACAAAATTCACATGTACTCTTTTTCATTTCATCAAAAAGTAGGATAAAGGATAAAAAATGCACTATGCCAAGAAAAAAGTAAGAGACAAGGAAAGATCAGGCTAAAATGTGAGTATTAGAGCTTAAAGAGCATATAATCTGTGGCTTTTTAAAGGATCATTCTTATTTAAACTTTGTCGCGAATTTTCTTCAAAACTTTAAAGTATTTTCCTCCATTACATTACTTTTTTAAATCAAGGCAATGTTGAGACTTTAGCCGATATTTAATTAATTCCTTAATTAAAGAAATATTATTCATTAATTTTTCCACAAAACATCTGTTTGAAATCATAAGCGGAAAATTCTGAGAGAAGCTCTTTTATTAAATTTTCTATAATTACGTTTCTTTTTCAAATTTTCTAGTTGAAACCAACATTTTGTAATGAGTTTTTTTTTAATCGCAATAACTAGTCAACCCAAGTTTTTAACACAAGTTCGAATAATGTTTTATACAAAAAATTATCACATGAATTTTTTTGTCAATATATATATAGTTAATTTGTCTAACTTTTATTGTCTAACATTTATTGAATTATGAATGTATGTGAACTCTAACATGAATTGCATATTTATAAATATTTCTATGCATTTAGAGAAAGGAAGAGTAGAGGTACCCCGAGATTATTACCAAAAGCAACATATGAAAGATTTTTAACCCTTGATATGCCAAACTTGTTTTCTGATATATATTTTAATATTTTAAACATTTTTAAACAATTTCTTTAAGGCTCGGAGCTCTTAAAAAGTATACAATATTGAATAAATGCGCATATATTTTTAGTTCAATTGCAATACAGAATGATGAAAAAATATAAAATCCTACCAATATCTTCATAACATTTTAAAAGATTTTTTTTCTTTTTTCTGTTTTTTTTTTTTTTTTTTTTTTTTTTTTTTTTTTTTGTAAAATTTCCTGTTTACGCCAGACAGCATGCACACTTAAGGGCACACTTGTGGTGGGGAAGAAAAATGTTGAATCTCATGTTAACCTATGGGAAAATTACTTATTTTTCTTGTTCATTCAAATTTGGAAATTTCAACAATACTTTTTTTCAGCAAGTAGATAGGAAGGTTCTTTATCTCTCTGTAAGCTCCAAATTTTTATCTCTTTTTCCAGTCATGAATTACAAACGAGTAAAGCATACAAGAGAGATCCATTATTCAATAATAAGAATTTTTTTAATTTTAGCACGAATTTCCAAATACTCCATTTAGAGAAAGGAAGAGTAGAGGTACCCCGAGATTATTACCAAAAGCAACGTATGAAAGATTTTTAACCCTTGATATGCTAAACCTGTTTTCTGATATATATTTAATTATTTTAAACATTTTTAAACAATTTCTTTAAGGCTCGGAGCTCTTAAAAAGTATACAATATTGAATAAATGCACATATATTTTTAGTTCAATTGCAATAAAAAATGATGAAAAAATATAAAATCCTACCAATATCTTCATACATTTTTAAAGATTTTTTTTCTTTTTTTTTTCTTTTTTCTTTTTTTTTCTTTTTCTTTTCTTTTTTTTTTTTTTTAATTTTCTGTTTACGCCAGACAGCATGCACGCTTAAGGGCACATTTGTGGTGGGGAAGAAAAATGTTGAATCTCATGTTAACCTATGGGAAAATTATTTATCTTTCTTGTTCATTCAAATTTGGAAATTTCAACAATACTTTTTTTCAACAAGTAGATAGGAAGGTTCTTTATCTCTCTGTAAGCTCCAAATTTTTATCTCTTTTTCCAGTCATGAATTACAAACGAGTAAAGCATACAAGAGAGATCCATTATTCAATACCAATAATTTTTTTAATTTTAGCACAAATTTCCAAATAATCCATTTAGAGAAAGGAAAAGTAGAGGTACCCCGAGATTATTACCAAAAGCAACGTATGAAAGATTTTTAACCCTTGATATGCTAAACCTGTTTTCTGATATATATTTTAATATTTTAAACATTTTTAAACAATTTCTTTAAGGCTCGGAGCTCTTAAAAAGTATACAATATTAAATAAATGCACATATATTTTTAGTTCAATTGCAATACAGAATGATGAAAAAATATAAAATCCTACCAATATCTTCATACAGTTTTAAAGTTTTTTTTTTTTTTTTTTTTTTTTTTTTTTTTTTTTTTTTTTTTTTTTTACGCCAGACAGCATGCACACTTAAGAGCACATTTGTGGTGGGGAAGAAAAATGTTGAATCTCATGTTAACTTATGGGAAAATTACTTATCTTTCTTGTTCATTCAAATTTGGAAATTTCAACAATACTTTTTTTCAGCAAGTAGATAGGAAGGTTCTTTATCTCTCTGTAAGCTCCAAATTTTTATCTCTTTTTCCAGTCATGAATTACAAACGAGTAAAGCATACAAGAGCGATCCATTATTCAATACCAATAATTTTTTTAATTTTAGCACGAATTTCCAAATACTCATAATTGTCTTTAGAATATTTTAAGCTTTTAGAGGGATAAAGAACCTTCCTATCTGCGTATTAAAAAAAATAATATTGTTGAGATTTCCAAATTTGAATGAACAGGAAGGATAAGTATTTTTCGTTAGGGTAACATATGGGATTTCACATTTTTTTCTTTCCCAACATTAAGTCCCCTTAATTCAATAAAATCTATTTCAATTTCCTTTCTATTACGTACTATTCTTGCATTTACTTGTGTACTGAACTGAGAATTTTGCAATATTTTCAAAGTTAACTGAAATATTTAAAAATATGCTAAAAGACATATGCATATATTTTTTTAAAAATTCCGATTTATATATATGTATTCAACTATCTATAAAATAATTACATCATCACATAGAGTTTAGAATCTAGTTCGAAGCATAATGAGTAATATGGAAAACATTCCAAGAAATTTTCTCTAAAATATATTAAAACATCTTAAGCAATGGAGTTTAATCAAACATGGAAATTAAGGGGAAAATGATTTTACAGAAATCGTATTTAAAGATTTTTTTCTATATTGTGGCTTATCTATAAAATTAATCTAGAAGTGTCAATTAATATTTATTAAAATTTCTATGTTAAAAACTGAGACAATATTGCTTACATTTCTCCTGGCCTTCTAAGCTCATTTACGGCGATTGTCGCTTTACTTTCTGTTTATGAAATTTGCGATAACTTTTCTTCTAATAATCGTAATAATAAAACTAAAACAGATTTTCACTCATAAAATATTGCTTTTTCAAATGAAACAATAAAAAGGACTTCGAAAATTTTTATCAAAACGATCATTTTAGTGTAGGCCTTGGGTAATTTATGAAAAATTATTGTTCATCTTTTTAGGCATTTTCGTATTTCCATATACTTCAGTTTTGTCTAATATAAAAGAAAATGATAAATATCAATGAAACGTTTCTTAGAGGGGAAAAAAAAAAAAAGCATTTTTACACACACATACAAATACACATATATGTTTCCATAGTGTCTGATATGGTTATCATATTCCATCCAATTTAATATTCTTTTTATGTTTATTTTTAATATTTTGTTGGAAGCCCTGAATTCGTATTATTTTTCTTTTTTCAAGCTAATACGCAGGTGAAATCACACGCTTTATTTGTAGTTCCGAAGTATTTGTGGGCCTGATGAATCTACTTCAACTATGCAAATTTCAATCGCATTCCATTTGATTTATTTTTTTCTTGTTTTAATTTGGTAAATTGCATTACATATAGTGGTTATATGTATACATACATATATATATATCTATATATATAATATTAATTAACTATTGTTAAATCTTAAATCATCTTATACTAAGATATTGAGTTTAGCTTAGCATAGTCAAATTAAATGATTTTGTTTTAAATCTTAATAGGGAAACTATGATGTATGGTTTATTTTTTCTGTTATCACATTACTCCATTTTTAATTAATTTATTTATTTATTATTATCATATTGACGATAATTATTTTTATTTTTTTCCCTTTTCAGTTTAATATCCAATTTAGTAATTTTGATGTGCCTTGTTTTTGAAATTTTTTCTTCATTTAATTTTGGTGTTGGTAGCCCAAATTTGTATTATTCTGCTTTTTCATGGCAAATACAAAGGTGAAACCACACATTTCATTTGTAGTTCCAAAGTATTTGGAACACGACGAAACTACTTTGGTTCTACAAATTCCATTTGTATTCATTTTAATTATTTATTTTTTCCAAGGGCGGATCTGGAGAGTCCTCAAGGGGGGGAGGGGTGATTTTAGAAATTTGGATTCTCCAGTCTGATGCACGGGTCGGAGCTCATTTTTTAATGCAGGTCGTGTTTCCTCTACTATTTTGCTGTGGGTCGGGTTTAAATCCGCTTGGCTTCCATTTTTTTTTTTTTTTTTTTTTTTTTTGCTTCTGGTCGGGTTAATTTCTATTTGGGTCGTGTTTAGGTCCGGTTGACTTCTACTCTTTGCTGCGGTTCAAGTTAATTTCTGATTTTTTTGCTTTTGGGTCCTTCGACTACTATATTTTGTTGATGGTCGGGTTGATTTTTACTTTTTAGCTGTGCTTAGCGCATTTGGTTTTTACTTTTGCGAGAAGGGTTCGGGTTGAACCGAATTGATTGGGGTGAGTCCTTTGATAAAATTTTTGTTTCTTTTCGCAATTTTTGGACGAAATGAGCATCTGTTTCACGATCCTAGGAAGAAATTCGTGTTTTATTCGCAATCATTTCACAAAATTCGATGTCCGGTTCGCTTCTATTTTTTGCTGCTGATCGGGTTAATTTTTACTTTTTGTTGTGGGTCGCGTTTGTATCCGGTTAACTTCTACTGTTTGCTGCGGGTCAATTTAATTTCTGATTTTTTTGCTTCGGGTCGGGTCTAAGTCCGGTTAACAATTATATTCTGCTATTCGTCGGGTTGACTTTCACTTTTTAGCTGCACTTAGTGCATCGGGGCGGATTGTCATATATTTCAAACTTGAATAAGTTACCGATTCGGATTTTACTCTTGCGAGAATGGTTGATCCAGTTTTGATCTCGATCCTTTGACGAAATTTGCATTTTTCAGCGATCCTTTAACACGTTCGCTGCAGCTCACGCGATAGCGCGTGACGTGGCGCCAATGTCAAAGGGCCACTCACGCGCCAGCGTGTGATGTGGGGTGATGTCCAATAGCCAGTCACGCGCTGGCTCTAGAAAATCTTTCACTGATTCTTTGTTACATAAAAAAATAAATATAGTTTAAAAAAACTAAAAAACACGCTTTTTAAGTATATCAAACTAAAAAGTGAAAAATAATTTGCACTATAAGCTGAAAACGAAAACAGATGAAAAATACTATATTACTATAAAATCATTGTTATTATAGAGATCAATTAATAAGCAATAAATAAAATTATCGTGGAAAAAAAGCGTGGGGTGCTCCATCTACCATGCTCCATCTATCAGTTCTTAAGAAGCACCCCACGCTTTTTTTCCACGATAATTTTATTTATTGCTTATTAATTGATTTCTATAATAACAATGATTTTATAGTAATATAGTACTAGCAGGAGTGACCGAGCTAAGCTCGGTCAAAATTAACCTTGTGTTCAACTGGATATAGTAGTATCACTATATCATTCACGCTGTATTATAACTGTAAAACCTGTTATTTATAATAGTAGTATTTTAAAAAACAATCAATAAGAAAACTATGTTTGTATGCACATGTTCATAAATTTTACTTTATTTTAAAATTTACAACGAAAGGATATCGATCCAAATCAGTGTTTTTGCTCGACTCTGATTGGTTTAACCATGCATCTCGAATCCTATTAAGAATGTATAAAAAATTTCTTCACATTCTGAAAGACAGTATTTTTTTGCCAGATATAGCCAAATTTGGAGACATTTTTTTTAATTTGGCGACAAATACGTGTTTTAACTTTCGTAATCTTAATAGTCGATTTTTCGGCCAAATGTCGCCAATATTTTGTCAAATATCGCCAACTTATTGACTATTGCCATATTCTCGTAACCCGTATTACCCAAAATGACCCACGAATCAAATATGATCAAACATGTGACTTAGCTCAATGGTCTTTAGGTAATTAAAAACAATAGAATGTAAAATTGAATCAAAAAAGTTTAAGCCATTTCTTCGGTAAAATTAGCTTGACAGCATTTAGCAATAAAGCAAAATGATCTACTAATATAATTTTGTTTAACGTGCGACTCAGCCTAATAGTCTTCTCGTGACAAAAAACGTTTCGTTACAAAATTTAGATAAAATTGATTGAGTCGTTATTATATATAATTAGAATGACCCTAACCCATTATGACCCAAAATGACCCACTAATCGAATTTTCGCGAGCATGTGTCATAGCCCAATGGTTTTCTCTTTCTTGAAAATGATATAATACAAAGTATAGTCAAAATGGTACGAGCCATTTTCTACATAAAATTAGCATGACCCATCATGACCACAAATTACCCTTATAATCGAAATCTCTCGAACATGTGACTTAGCCCATTAGTTTTCTCGTGTCTGAAAATTGTTACATACAAAATTTCGTTAAAATCGATCCAGCTGTTCTTTAAATATAAATAGCTTGACCCAGACCCTTTATGACCCCTTAATCGAAATTTCTCGAACGTGTGACCTAGCCCAATGATTTTCTCGTACGAAAAAATGTTATATACAAAATTTCGTTAAAATCGATCCACCTGTTCTTTAGATATAGCTTGACATGATCCATTATGACCCATCATGACTCACAAATAATCCTTATAGTCGGAATCTCTCAAACATGTGAGCCCATTAGCTTTCTCATGTCAAAAAACTGTTGCATACAAAATTTCGTTAAACTCGATCACGCCGTTCTTTAAATATAAATAGCTTGACCCAGACTCATTAAAATTCTTTCTCAAACATGTAACCTAGCCCATTAGTTTTCTCGTGTCAAAAAAATGTTACATACAAAATTTCGTTAAAGTCGACCCAGCCGTTCTTTAAATATAAATAGCTTGACCCAGACCCTTTATGATCCTTTATGATCCCATTAATCGAAATTTCTCGAACGTGTGACCCAGTCCAATGATTTTCTCGTGCCAAAAAATGTTATATACAAAATTTTGTTAAAATCAATCCACCTGTTCTTTAGATATAGCTTGACATGATCCATTATGACCCATCATGACCCACAAATGACCCTTATAGTCGAAATCTCTCAAATATGCGATTTAGCCATTAGTTTTCTCATGTTAAAAAAACTGTTACATACAAAATTTCGTTATAATCGATCACGCCGTTCTTTAAATATAAATAGCTTGACCCAGGCCCTTAATGATTCAATATGACCCATTAAATTTTTTTCTCGAACATGTAACCTAGCTCAATGTTTTTCTCGTGCCCGAAAACCATAGAATGCAATTTTTAGTCAAAATTGCGTGATAAAATCTCTAGATAAAAATAGCATGACCCACAATGACCCCAAAAATGACCCACTAACCGAATTTTCTCGAACATGTTACCTAACCCAATGGTCTTCTTGTAATCCAAAACGATACAATACAAAATTTGGTCAAAATCGTTAGAGCCGTTTTTTAGATAAAAATGGCTTGACCCATAATGACCCAAAAATGACCCACTAATCGAAATTTTTCGAACAAGTGACCCAGCCCAATAGTTTTCTCGTGGCAAAAAACGATTGGATACAAAATTTCCTTAAAAATCGATCCAGCCGTTCTCTAGATATAAATAGCTTGATCCAGATCCATTATGACCCAAATTGACCCAATAATCAAATTTTCTCAAACATGTGACCTAGGCTTATGGTCTTCTTGTACCCAAAAATGGGAAAATCCAAATTTTTGCGAAAATCGTTAGAGCCGTTTTTGAGATAAAATTTACACACACAGATACACACACACAATTTTTGCTCGCATTATAGTATAAGATTTTCCATCTATTTTCGTTTTCAGCTTATAGTACGAATTATTTTTCACTTTTTAGTTTGATATACTTAAAAAACGTGTTTTTTAGTTTTTTTAACCTACATTTGTTTTTCCCTTTTTAGTTTGATTACTTTAAAAGCGTGGTTTTTAGTTTTTTAAAACTATATTTATATTTAATACAAAAACCAAATTAATCGGTTGAATAGTTTCAGAGTAATTGGTGAACATACATAGAAAAAAAAATACATACGCGTCGAATTGATAACTTCCTCTTCCTTTTCTGAAGCCGGTTAAAAATAAAAATTGTAATACGGAATTTTTTTTAATTTTTACATAGATGTAAATAATGTCAGGAGTGGGGTTCGAATCCATAATCTCTTTAGAAAAACAGAACTTCAATCCGGCGCCTTAGACCGCTCGGCCATGCTGTCTACACGCCATTCAGTGAACGTATTCAACACTTTTAATTAGCGAAAAATCACTAATTTTAATAGTTTTTGCCTAATTACTAAAAAAGTACTGAACCAATTTCGATGAAACTGAAGTGGTACCAGTTCGAGAGCATCGTCTTTCATTTAACAACAAAACCAAGTTAATCGGTTGCATGGTTTCGGAGTAATCGGTGAACATACATAAAATAAGGAGAGTTACAGACTCACAAAAATACAGGTGAAGTTAATAAAAACGTGGTAAAAAAGTAAATCGGCTTCTGGGAAAAACCCACTTCTATAGTGCGGCATTAACTATCATCACATCTTCATGTAAGCGGCAGCGAACGTGTTAACGAAATTCGCTTTTATCCGTGAACGTGTTTCTTCGAAGAACTTGAGATCAAAGACGCACCGAACGTTTAGCTGCACGGGTCGCGGTCTGACCAATAATGTTTATCATACTATCTAGATCAGAGACGGACTGAATATTTAGCTTTTATTCCGGGCAGAGCCACGACCTGAAAATTTTGTCAAATGCAAACTTCTAGGAAAAATGAAATTGAGACCAGGCTCGGTCTGGAAGACAGACAAGCCTGTCCCAAACCCGAATCTCCAAAAAAAGCAAGATAAAGGCACGACCCGATTCAAAATAAGAGAAAACTTTACCCAGCCTATATCTAGTGGACTTCTGGCGCGATCCGTGCCAGGCCGTGACGGGCTCCAGCTTCACCCCAAGTTATATCTCGTAAGGATGCATAATGTCACTTTGTAAACCCTTTATTAACCCAAGGAGGGAGGGGGGACTTCACCCCCCCCCTGCCTCTTCGAACCGCCACAGCATACGGGCTGTGTCGATTCCATATCGAACGTTTAGCCTTTATACCTGATGGAACCTGGGCTTGAAAATTTTGGTCCATGTATACCTCTAATAAGAAGAAAGTGTACGCCAGACCTGACCTGGAAAAAACAGTATGACTCGATCCAGCTCTGCAGAAAAAAATAATAATCGACCAGACCCAGTCCCACTATAATAAATTAAAGTTGGCGCGACCTGTGTCGGGTCGCGCCGGTCTTCAGTTTAGGACCAACAACTTTTCCGTGCGGGCGTCCTATGTCGTGCTGCAGATCCTTTATTGGGCTCAAGGGGGGGGGGGGTCAACCCCCCCCTAGAACCGCCATTGATTTTTTCCCACCATGTTCAATATGGTATAAGTTATTAAATTCAATGATTCATATATTGTAATACAATTAATGGTTTTATATGTATAGTTAAAGTTCTCACTTGGTTTAAATCATTGTTTTAGAGACTAGGGAGGATTGACTTACCTTTTGCTAAATGAGTTCTTAGCGGAACTTCATGGAGCGTCCGTAAAAAATAATGAAAATTTCGTCATTTTGTGATTTTTCAACGATTGGCGATGGAATACAATTTCAGAGAACACTTTTTTTTTAATGTCAAATGCACTTTAAGCAGAAAATGTTTCACCTTAAATTTGTTTCAATAAAATTAATTTAAATAACTTTAGTTTTAGTCAGTTTTAGTTTGTTTTAATTCTAATTTTGTCATATTGATATTTATATCTATTTATATTGAAAGTTAAATATTAAAAATTACGATTTAAAACGAACTTCAAAATTTGAATTAACTGAATTTGTTTTCACGTTCAAAATTAAGTCCAATTGAGCATTATCGATTCAATTTTGTTGGTATGGAAAAGACTTATATATTGAAATGTATAATAGTCGAAGAGCCAACCGCACAAAATCCTAAGTCATCGTGCACAAGAAAAAATCCTTTATATTATGGAACAGTAGTCATAGGGGAATGTAATGATCCATGTCTGCCGGAAGTGAAGTGGTGCATAAGCCAAAAGTGAATACTACTAGTCGCTGACCAACAGTTTTCTTACACCCAGTTTTCCATGTTTTTATACTTTTGATTGTAAGGCAAATACAATGATAGACCTACGAGTGATCCACTAGTGGTATTAATTTTTGGCTTATGCACCACTTCACTTCCGGCAGACATGGATCATTGTATTCCCCTATGACTACTCTTCCATACTATAAAGGATTCTTTCTTGTGCTCGATAACTTAGGGTTTTATGTGGTCGGCTCTTGAACTATAACTGTAGCATTCTTTATCTATCTTTTAATTTTTGAATACGTTTAAATCTATGGGAATATTTTTTCAGTGATAAATTAAATAACTGCTGCAACAAGCAATATATATGTATATCTGAAAACTACACTATTTCAAAACGCACAGTGAATGACGGATGCCTGAATTGTTTCAGTGTTAATAAAGAGTTTTTATGATTATCTTATTTTAACATTTTATGCATTTGGTTTGTAAAATATATTAGTTATAATTATTTATTTAAAAGTTTTATTCTAGATAAATTAACCCTAATTATACTTCTCTTCCTTCCTCGATTTTGTTTCCTTTTAACTGCTGTAATGTTTGTTCGAACATTACCAGTGGATTCCACGGCGTACTACCTTTTATTAATTTTATTCTTAAAAGTTTTCATTTTTATTCGTTTACGGAGTTTATTTTATTTATTTGTGTTATTTTTATTTATCAAAGTTATCAGCGAAAAATGAAAGATTGTTCTTCGCCGTCTTAATTTCTTCTACAAACTTTGGAGTATTTTAATTGCTCATTAAAATATATGAACGCATATCACTTTACTGCATAATTATTAATACTATTATAATCATTATATTTATTTATTCATTTAATAATTCTGTTTTCTTTTTTCTTTTAAAAAGTGCCATAATTGCATTAAATTAATTTTTGGAATGGTTGTTGTTGTTATAATTACATAAAATGTATTTATTTATATTTTTATTTTAAAATTTTTTAATCGCTAAATCGATCGACTCGGTATGGATAGCTTTCATAAGGTAGTTTACAAGTATATGTAGTGTACATATAAAAAATATCTGCATAAAAAATTATTAGCAGTTCTAGATAAGCGACTTTCCATAAAAGTGGATTAATTTTTTAAAAATGAATCAGTGAAGAGCACACTGTGAAAAACTTCTTTATGCACTCATTAACGAAATTTTGATGATGTGCTTAAACATGGGTTGATTGTCGTTTGGCGTTGAATTTATCAATTAAAAAATTAGATTAAATAAAATGATTATTTCGCTATCAAATACTTAAAAGTGTTTGATGGAGAGATTTTAATGATTATTTTGGTTACCTTATCAATATTTCTGAGGATTATTGAATAATCAAATTTTAACCTATTAATATTTTGCCGCTGCAAAAGCAATTGTATTTTTTTAATGATTAGATCGTTGAATAAAAATTTTCGAACTAAAAAGAAAATTCTTTTTATTATTTTTTTTAGTGGCAACTGGCAACATTTTTATTAGCCGATATTTTAGAAAAAATAAAAAAGTTCTATTTTTGATGCGTCTAAAAATGTTGCATTTTTGTTAAATCAGAAGAAATGGATAAATAAGCAAATGTAAGTAATTTATGCATTCTATAATATATTCTTTTTTATTTAATTACTTATTTTATGGATTTTTTTAAAACATTTATTGAGCAAAATAATGTTATTTTCATTGACAATTTTTAAAATTCAATTAAACTTTGCATTTTTTCTTAAGTGGAATTCGTTTAACAATATGTGACATAAATTATTATACATATATTATATATAAAAATAAGTATAAGTATATAAAATATGAGTAAATAAGGAATACAAACCATATCATTTCCCAGCGAGAAAGGTCAATTTTCTTCTTCTTTTTTTTTTTTTTTTTTTTTTTGATATTATAAAAGACATATGCTTGACCTAACGATATTCAAATATAGGACGCCACAGAGAGATATATTATTTTTAAAGATGGTTAACCCTTTCGACTTGAATTGTTATTATTATTTTTTGAGGGAGGGATTATTTTTATGCTTAAAAGATTAAAATTTGTATCCAAATGACAAAAATTTAGGCTTAACCAGATTTAACGAATATGTCGATTACTGAAATTTAACGAATATATAATCATTTTGAATACTATTAATATGAGAATAGGCTATGAAAGAATTTTTGAAGACATTCGTATCATTACAGGATTAGATAGACATAACAGTTTTCCAGTATTTATTTTATTCTTTCTTTTTACTTCTTTCTTTTCTTTACTTTCTGTTTATTTTTTTACTTTTCTTTTTTGTTTTGTTTAAAGAAAGAAACACGTGGTGTAAATAAAAGTTTCAGCAATGGTGTACAAAACTTTATTAAACTTTCTTTTTATAAATATTAAAATTTGCAATATGTACCATATTTTAGAATAGTTTACAATTTAATACAATAAACCCAATTGAAGTGAAAAATTAGCCAGAGCCAGTAATCGGACCTGGCACCATAGCACTCCAGGGGTCCGTTCCTGGCTCTTGGCTAATTTTTCACTTCAGTTGGGTTTATTGTATTTATTGTATGCATGTCTGTATATTTGTATGTACCTTTATGATTTGAATATAGGCATTATTTCTGTGTGTTTGAATATTTTAAAGTATGCAATTTTTTTGGTTCATTTATGACCATTGTATTTTTATTTACGCCGCGATATCTTACAGTAATAACCTTTTACTTATGTTGTTACTTAAATATATATCTGAAATCGACTGTCTCGAAACATTTATTCTGAAAAATGTTTGGCATTTTGAAACCAAGTACAGAAACCTAACAAAATTAATAAATCCCAAAACTGGTGTAGAAAGTTAATAGTAAATTACTTATAATTCTGCTATAAACTTTAAACAAAATATACCAGGTGTCTTAAAATTGACTGACTAAATTCAAAATTCAGCGATTTGCAAATGTTCACAGCCATTACAAAAAAAAAAAAAAAAAAAAAAAAAAAAAAAAAAAAAAAACAACTTTGGAGGAGGGTTATGTAAAATGTCGGGAGGTTTTTTTTTTATTGCGATTGTCATTTTTAGTTCAAAATGGCAGATATTGTGGGAAAATCCCGCATAGCAGCGTCACCTGTTGGGCGATTGACACCAAAACAAAAACAGAACTAATTCTTACCAAGGATTAATTGAATCTGAAGATTTTAATAAAGTCTGTGCATTGATTCTTGAGGTAGAGCTATTATGGAAATCTTGAACAATGCAGCATAGCAGAGCCAACTATTGGGCGTTTTACACCAAAATGTATACAGCGTCAAATTATGCCAAGGTCTAAACGAATAGGAAGTCTGACAGAAATCGTGTTTACTTCTTGAGAAAGAGCTGTTTCGGAAATCGTAAAAAGTGCATCATAACAATGCCATCTGTTGAGCGATTTACACCAAAAATTAATCAGCATCAATTTATACCAAGGACTTTCTGAATATAATATTTTATTCACTTCCGTTCTTGAGATAGATCGCTTACATTTTTTTTTTCACATGCGTACATCTTTTTGCAAAAATATGTTTATTGGAATCTTTGATCCCTAAAACGTGTAAATCCGTAAAAAACTGGAATTCGAAAATTTTAACGAATTTCAAACTTTCTTCTTTTAAACATAGAAGAAAGTAAAAAATTATCCCTCTTCCTCGGTAATTATTTTTTCACTCTAGATATTTATATTCTAAAAGAACAAGTCGTAAAAACTGTTACACTTTATATTCCACGATTTACTTTCGTCACTGCTAAAAAGGGATGCTTATGAACAGATTTTAGTGCATTATAAGTTGTGAGGACTTATCGGTTATTTCAATTATACAGCAGAGAATTGAATAAATTATTCAAGGTACAAAACATTATAGTCCAGTACTGTAAAAATATTGTTATATCTTGCAAAGTATTTCACCATTAGTGGGGGGTATTACATTTTAGGAAATATATAATCAGTATTAGTAGGATTTAAATGAAATTTTCCATAATTTAAGAATTATTTCAATAGAAGAAAAAAGTGACATTTCCGGAATATTTATGTAATAAATATTTCAAAAGCAATTCTTCTATATTGATATGACATAGTAAGCGCTTCCTTATATAAAGCCCATAAGAACATTATTGTGATTTGATGGAAAAACTACATAGGTGGATGAGTTTCACAAAGCTTACGATAAAATAACGTTTTATCTATAATTGGTGTTTTGTTCTGCAAAATCTTTTGGAAGGCTTATTCCCTCTCAGTCTTTCTTTTTTTTTTATCGCTGCCATTTCAATACACGCATTAAAAAAAATTCCATAATATAACTTAAATTACTAAAGTTATTAAAATTCTTGGACTTCTTATTTATTTATTATTTATTCTTTTGTGAAAGCAAACTTAAGACAAATTTTGCAAGATAAAGATTTTCGAAAATCATAAGAAAAAAAAAAAATCCTCTCTTCCCCGCTAAATATTTCTTCACTTTGTGTATTTGTAGTTCTGAAAGAACGAGTTGTCGAAATTGTTAGACACTTTAAACCCTTCAATTAGCCTATAATGATCTGAAGAGAATTCTCTTTTTCTCACGGAGATAGCGTGCCTTATTCTAACAAGACTTACTAATATGAAAAAACTGCAACCTGAAAATTATTTTTTGTATCGCAACGAAAAATTTGAATGCGTGACAAAACTGGGTGTTCCAAGCAGATTACTCTTCGCATAACCGTTTCAAACTTGTCTAAAAATTATTTGATTATATATCTTGGCATCAAAATCTTGTTAAATTTCTTGCAATAACATTTAAAGCATTTTTGAAGGAGCTGACAAAACAGTACATATCTGAAATAACTATAAAAGTTCTAAGATTGCTATTATCAGCGCATGACTTTTTAATCTAGGTATGGGAAATTAACAAAGCATTATTTTACAACGATGCTTACACTTGATGAATACTTTATGTATCCTGGTGTTGTTTAATGCATCCATGAGTTTTATGCTTGTTAAGGGTCATTAATTTCTAATGTTTTTGTTCTGTTTTGCAATTATGCACTTACTGAAAAGATATAATTTAATAATATAAATTGTACAATTTAGTGTAGTTTTAAGTTTTGTTCTAAAATGTCTTCTTTAAAAAATTAATGAACCTTAAAAATTACACTCTTCAACAAGATATCTGTTTCTCATCAAGTAACGGAGAGTTTTTAAATTTTATGCGTTGCTGAAAAATAATACGATATAAAAGAGTTTCCATCATCCTACATATTTCTAAATATGTGGAATATGTCGAATTTAGCTATAAAATAAAGGATTAAATGAAAATTTAGATTGATGAAATGTAACATTATAAGATTAAAACGTTACAGTTTCAATTATTTTTAAGGAAAATTTAAAATAATTGCTAGAAAAATATATAAAGTTTAGTATGAAAATTCATGAAGGTCGTATAAACAATATTAACAAAGTGAAATTTATCGTTACTCAATTTTTATACATTCTGCCGAAGCATAAGATCAAAATATGTGTTGGTAGATTAAGTGCAGTAAAATGATAATGAAATACTACCGTAATTGTCATAAAAAAGCCCATAAAATCCAAAAAACGGCATTTTTTTTTTTTTTTTTTTTTTTTTTTTTTTTTTTTTTTTTTTATAAAATTGAAAGGAGAGATAATTTTTTTAAACAATATTGTATTTTTAGTACCTTAAAATCTGTAGGAAATACGCAATGCACACTGAGAAAGAGAAAGTTCGTTAAAATTTTGGAGCAGTTTTAGCATTAAAAATTAAAAAAAAAAAAAAAAAAATTCAAGCATTATATCAAATAGAAAGATCCTTAGTTTTTTAAGCTTCTGTAATCAAGCTTATATAAGCTTATCAACTTGAAAAGGAAAATAAAATCAATAATTAATAACATAAACTCTGAAGAAAGACATTTTTGTAAATTATCTTGACAAAGATTCATTTTTCTATGAATTAACACAAATGTGATAATATAAAATACTAGAAAGCTCAGCCGCCTACGTGCTACGCTCGCCCCCCCGTTCAGACAGCCAATAATCTAAAAATAAGCTAATTTCATTTGCTTTAAAAAGATAGAATTGCAATTTAGAATGAAAATAATTCAAATAAAAAAGAATATTTCTCAGTTAAATAGATGGCATTGAGTTTACAGGCTATTCGCATTAATTGTTTATTGCAGCATTAATTTTTCAAGGAATAGTGCCCTCGAAAAGCATTCTAAGGGATATTAGATTACTCATTTCCCATCTTTATACTTAAGCATTGAACACCCAAAATTAATCAGGGATACACCTTGTCAAAATAAACCTACACCGGAAATTAAAAATAAATCGGATAATTCTGCATAAAAACCCATTTATTTAAATTAAGAGTAGTTATCCTCCGTCTTTCTTCCTAGTTACTTAAACATTAAGCCCCAAAATTATTCAAGGATTCGCCTTATCAGAAAGAACCTAAATCCGAAATTTGAAACAGTCGGATAATTCTGCATAAAAACCCATTTATCTAATTTAAGTGTGGGTATTATTAGACATCATTCTCTCCTTTATACTTAACAAAAGAATCCTAGAGCAAATCAGAAAACGTCCTATCAGTATGAACTTATACCCAAAAATTGAAACAAATCAGCATGAAATTAAATTCTGCATGAAAAACTCATATACCTAAATTAAGAAGGGTAGACCCCCGATACCCCATTTATACTTAAACAAGGAATCGCCAAAACAAATCAGTGAAACAATTTATCACAATTAACCTACATCCAAAATTTGAAGGCCATATCCAAATCAGTAAATTCTGCATGAAAAACCCTTTAATCTAAATTAAGAGGGGTTTACCTTCATTTCCCAATTTTTTTTTTTATTTAACCAATGCAATCAAAACTAATTAGGGTCATATTTTTAACAATATTATAATTTTTAACAAGTCATATTATATAATAGATTTATATAAAAATTCGAAGAAAGACAGACATTTCTGCATAGAAACTCATTTATATAATTTAAAGGAGTGATGCCCCGTTCTCCCCTACTATATACATAACTATTAAACCCCCAAAACTATTCAGAGATTCTCCTTATGGGAAAGAACCTAAATTCAAAATTTACAGCAAATCGGATAATTCTGTATAAATATCCATTTATATAATTCAAGAAGGTTTATTCCTTCCTTCCTTTATACTTAACCATTAAACCCCCAAAACTATTCAGAGATTTGCCTTACCAGAAAGAACTTATATTTAAAATTTAAACAAATCGGATAATTCTGAATAAAAACTCATTTATCTTATTTAATAATTGCCTGCCCCCCCCCTTTATATTTAACATAAGAACTCCACAACTAATTAGGGAAACGTCTTATCAGTATGAACCTATATCCAAAAATTAAGGCAAATCGGTTAATTCTGCATGAAAAATCATTTACCTAAATTAAGAGGGGCAGCCTCCACTTGATATCCTCTTTACATTATCCAATAAATCCCCAAAACAAATTAGGAGAGCGCCTTATCAGAATAAACCTAAATCTGAAATTTGAAGCAAATGCGTGAAAAACACATTTACATAAATTATGCGGGATTACCCCGAATTTCCCTCCTTTATACTTAACCAATGAACACCCAATAATAATCATGGAGGCACCTCATCAGAATGATCTCATATCTAAAATTTGAATGAAATTTGATAATTCTGCATGAAAAACTCAATTATCTAAATTAAAATAGGTCTGGTAGCTCACCGTTCCTTTTTATACTTATCCAATGAATTCCCCAAACTAATCCTGGAGGAGCATCATCAGAATGATCCTATATCTAAATTTTGAATGAAATCTGATAATTCTGCTTGAAAAACACATTTATCTATGTATGTGTATGTGTGTGTGGGGGGGTGCGCATTAGCCCTTATTCTCTCCCCCCCCCCTCTTATGAACTAATCTTATCCAATGAACCCCCAAAACTAATCACTACATATATTTATGAATGTTTCAAAATCTGTAAATATGTTGGTCAATATACTTTCTGTTGGTCAATATACTCTATGTTGGTCTTTATACTTCCTCCAATTTGAACTTTTCATGTTCTATGTTTTATGAATAAAATAGCCTGTGACAGACAGATGGACGGACAGATAGACATAGAAATGATCTTATAATGTTTCCGTTTTCAATTTTTAAATGAGGATTCCTAAAAATCATTTAGAAATATGAATTTGTTCTCCTGTAAATATATATTTTTTAATTACTGTAACGTTTTATGCAATTTTCTTATGTAATTTTCAATTAAGTTCTTTCTCTTTTTCATGTTTACAGGAAAATACTTTTTTCGTTAGAAAGAAATATTATTTTGAGCTGTCTTAGAATTCACGAAAATAGTTGAAAAGATTATCTCAAAATAAATGTCTCGCACAAATATATTTTAAATTTTAATTATTCTGCCAACTGTTATTGGCAATTTGGTCATTTTAAATATGATTTAATTTCCTCATTTATGACTTATAACACATAAGAAGGAATTTATTATTTAAATTTTTTTCTCTTAAAATTCACTTGTAATTATAGTTTTTATGATGTATTTTCAACATTTCACTGTTTTTAACACGTAATCATTTGATTCCAATTTTGAAAATGTTTTTTTGTTTATAATATCCGCATGTAGATAAATTTTTAATTTGGTGAAAATATTCTTTCCCCTGTTTTAAAATTGACGTTAATTAAAAATAATACCTTTTTCTAAAATATTTTTTTTAAAATCTCTCGTAAGTTTTAATTTAGAAGGAAATAAATCCTCAAAAAATGAGTCAAATTAAAATGAATAAATAAATAAATGCGGTCTACTCACCAGGAACTTTCAAAGCATAAAATTATCTAAAAATGTTTAAATTCCTACATATAGTTTTTGCTCCTATAAAACTTTTTTAATGGAATGATTTCGACAAACTTTGATGTTAAATTCCTGTTAAAATATTTTTTCTATTTAAAAACTGTCTGCAGCAGCGTGTTTATAAAACATTTTTCTATAATACAAACAATTTTCGTATTTTTGTTTTCGGCAGTTTTCTAAGTAGTTCTTAGTATCTTCGGCAGTTTGTCTTTTCTTACGAACGACCCAAAAAAAATTCAGTGTTAGCGGCGGCGACAACGTTAATTACTTTTTTTTTGTGTGTGTTTTTAGAATGAAAGATATACTAATTTTACCCGCAGAACATGTGTAAGTGCTATACGAAATTCTCTTCACATTTCTCATAAGATAGTATTTTTCTTCTATGCAAATAACCATTCAGTGCAGTTTAATATTCAGAATGATGCTACAGAAAAAGAAAAAAAAATACATTTAAGTCATCTATTGCAAAGAGTGAAGAATGATCGATTTGTTAAAACATTACTAATGCTATAACAAGCCACAAAAAATGTTAATTATTATTTTAATTCACACATTAGCTATCATTGTAACTAAAATAGCAATTCATACTTTCTGGTTTGTTTTGGTGTTGTTGGCCTATTATCTGCACGAAGGATAGTGCCTTAGGGGGGGGGGAGTGTCCTCCGTGGGGTCTTTCTAAAAGAACCTAATTCTTAGTTATGCAAGGAAATCCAAGGTTCGAGGAAAACCACGGAAAAATCTGAGCGATTAGACAGATGAGTGCGATTGGGTTCGAACCCAGCATTTCCCCTCAACCAGTTTCAAGGGCAGAACCTCTCGGCCATTGGTGGGGTATTCATACTTTCTGAAGGAGAATTTAGAATTTCTTAATCTTAATGGTAGTTATATAAGTGTTCATAAATGTGTCAGCCACCCTGTACGGTGTTAATAATAATTGTAATGAAGGGCATAGCATTAGATATCAGCAATCTGACTCGAACTGAAGGAAAATTAACATTAACCCCTTTCTGTATTTCTTTTTAGTACTTTCCAACAAAGTTGAAAAGTGCTTACGCATTCGATTTGTCTGGCCGTCTGTCCATGCTCTAACTCTCGTAAACATACTCCGATTTTCATGCAATTGATATAGCTTATTTAGGGTCACAAAAGCATGTTTGGTATTGTATATGAAGTATGTACAATTAATGGTTTGTTTATAATACTCATACTCAAAAGAATTCAATTACATTATGGTGTATGGGGGAAAATCGTTTGAAGAGTATTTTAATGAAATTACACTATTTCAAATTTATTGATTCTGATATAAATCCCTGAAGGTTACAGTACTGTCTTTGCGTAGTAATTGCTGGAGCGTACGTTTTAAAATTCGGTATGCGTTTTAAAATTTAGTTCGCTTTTTGCATATTACTCTTTATATGTAAATTCTATACCTCACATACAGAACTGCACAAAAATATTCGCATACCATTCTTCCTTATGAGAAGAAATTGTTGAAGTGGAATTTTTAACTGAAATACATGTATCTCTTAAATGATATAAATTTTGGAATGTTTGTTGTTAATAGATACAAATCTCTACATCATACACAGACCTGCAAAAATATTCGGATAATTTTCTGCTAGTAGATTAGAAGAGTGGAAATTCGTTTTTTTAAATGCGTTATTGTGAAATGAGACATAATATATTTTATATTTTTAAACGATGCAATTTTGTTACATTATTCTGAATGTGTTGGGAATTGCTTCTTAATGCTTGACGCATTATTGTTTTTCTTGTTTTACTTTTCTATGGACAAGTTAGTCTTTGAAAAAGGAAATATAAAACAATGAATCAAACTCAGTTATGCATAAAGAAAAGGTTGTTATATATTTTAATTTTTTTCAATACTTTTATTTTATTTTAAAGAATACAATAACTTTTCTTGTGATTATATAATAAACATATGTACATACAATACAAACAAAGCCAAATAATACAAAAATGCAAATAATTAATCCTTTAATTTGGCTTTATGGATTATGAAAAAAGTTATAAAAAATCAAAATATATTATCTATTAGTTGACCCGCCTGGCGTTGCCCGGATCCGTAATAATAATATTAGTAGTATAGTAATGGGGGTTCCAGCCCACCGGGTGGAGGGTGGTGACCTCTAAGAGGGGTTGAAGGTCATCGGGTGTTCGAGCTGTAAGAGGGGGGTGGGGTGAAGGTCATCGGGCGTCACACAAGGTTAAGATGACGTCATCTTAGAGGATGAGTGTGTTTCAGATAAGTTTTTTTTTTTTTTTTTTTTTTTTTTTTTTTTTTTTTTTTTAATTTTAAGCGGGAATTTTAGGGAGTTAGAATTTTTTTTCGGCATACTATAGTACGATGATTTTTTTAAATTTTAATGCGGGGACTTTAAAATTTTCGGCGTGTTACAGTACGTGGGGTATGTTTTTCGATTAAATTTTGCTGTTGTTCATTTAAAAAGGTAATTAAAAAGTAATTAAAAATAAGGAATGAAGAGACTTTTTTTTTTTCACCGTGTTCTTTGATGAGGGGTTAAGCGGGTATTTCGGGACACAGAATGTTTTTTTTTTTTGTACTATTGTACGAGTGGTTTTTAATTTTAATGTGGCGACTTAAAATTTTTCGGTGAACTTTAGTTTAAGGATCTATTTTTTCGATTTTAAGCCGAAATTTTGGGTAGATTGATTTTTTTTTTTTTTTTTTTCACCGTGTTTTAAATAAGGGGTTAAGCGGATATTTTGGGTGGCATAGAATATTTTTTTCTGTACTATTGTACGAGTGGTTTTTAATTTTAATGTGGCAACTTAAAAATTTTCAGTTTGGTGTAATTTAAGAGTTTATTTTTTGATTTTAAGCAGAAATTTTGGGGAGTTTGATTTTTTTTTTTTTTTTTCCACTGTACTCTTACATGATGAGTTAAGCGGATATTTTGGGGGAAATTATTATTTTAGCCTAATGATACGCGAAGGATATTTTTTTTTTTTTTTTTCGGGCGTTGCTATTTTAATAAAGAACTAATTAAGAAGGGTTCATTCATGGTGAATTAATGAATTATTTTTTTTTTTTGGGAGTAATTTTGTTAAGATTGAATTATTTTTTCATTTTTTGGAGTTTTAAGCGGATATTAATGTTTAATAGGGGGACTTTAATTTTTTTGCAATGAAATTGACGCGCGCTCGTCAATCTAACCGTTCGGAGTTTGTAATTTTCTTCGAATCATGTGTGCATTTTGGTTTAGAATATCGTAGAAAGACTTCCACCACGTTTATATCTATCCAATATCATAAATAACACATGCTGGTAATGGGAATTTGGGAATAACAATTTTAAATATTTATTGAATGAAGGAACTTTAAAATTATTTCGAGTACTATTTTTAGTCAACTATGTTATACACTTGATATTTTAGAATAGTTAAAAAATAACTTTAAAATTTGAATGAAAAAATATGTTTCAAAATGGGATTTTACGTGCTAGCATTGAATCGCACTCGTCGCCCTAACGGTTTAGAATATGTGGTTTCCTTCGAACCTTGGTGAAAATTTAATTGAATTGATTATTATTATTATTTTGTATGTGTTGTATATATGTGTGCGTATGTATGTTTGTGTGTTGTATGCATGTATGTGTGTGAATATATGTTTGTGTGTTGTATGCATGTGCGTGTGTTGTATGTATGTACGTATGTATGTGTGTTGTATGCATGTATTTGTTGTATGTATGTGCGTGTAATTTTTTGTCGATAGGTGTGATCTTTAGCTGAAAGTGACCTAGGGTCAAAACTTTTACCCAGGAATCGCCACGGGGAGGCAGATCACTTGATTCCCGTATTACACACATTCACATACATTATTTCGAGCGATATTTTTAGTGAAACATAATATGCAAATGAATTTGTAAAATAATTAAAAAAATAACTTTAAAATTTAAATGAAAGAATGTTTTAAAATGTAATTTTACATACTAACATTTAATCGCGCTCGTTGGTTTTTACTGTTTGGAGTCTGTCATTTTCCTTTAACCTTGGAAAACCTTGCGTCAATAAGGATATTTCAGAAAGACCCCCCACTTTGGGTTCTCCTTTAAACTAATATTTGTAATGAGATGTGTTCGCGCGCGTCGGCCTAACTGTTTGGAGTATCAACATAAAATCAACAAATTAATACAAAATATTTCACACAATAAAAAACGAAATATTAAAATCGCCAACTCAAAATGAAATCTCATGCAATTAGAATAAAAACATTAAAAAAAAATCGCCAAATTAAAAGATTATTCTTATCTCACAATAAATATTCTGAAAGACCTATTCAAAAATTCTAGATGAGATTAAAGTTTTTATTCAAAATTCAAATAAAACTTCTTAAGTTTTGACATGTCACTAAAAATTTAAAGCAAACATTTTTTCAAAGTATAATTATCAAAGATTAATTTTTCTAATAATTAACTCGTGTAAAGATAGTTCAAAGTGCAATGATTCACCATTTGCCTTTTAAATCTTAGAACATATTATCTGTGGTATAATCATCACGTTATCTAAAAAATATAAATAAATATTAGTAGTTTTAAAATATTTTTTTTTCGAATGGGTAGTTTGATAAATTAATAACATTAGAATTTTTTGGATAAAAAAAAAAAAAAAAAAAAAAATAATAATAACGATTGAGAAACTAACCATTTCAAAATATTTTCTTGGCATAAATGAATTTAAAAGTATTAAAACCCTTTTCAAAATATTTTTATAAAACCAACTTTCATACAATTCAAAAAGTTTTTATATGAAAATTGAATATTTTTTTTTCTTAAGAGAAATATTTTACGTGAGTGAAAAAGTGAGAGTCAGTTAATTTATGAATCACTTTAAAATATTACCACGCAATAAATTGTTTTGAAACTATGTTCTTAAACATATTAATATTTAAAAGTTAAGTCATTTTATACATTTTATATTCAAATTATACTTACCAACATATGAATTCGCCTTCAATCCGCACTATCTTGAAGAGTAATGTTTGATAAACTCTTATCAACACAGCATATTGGTTTGAATCACTAGCAAGTTAAGACAGGTATGATATGACTATTCGTTGGGTTTCCCCAAAGAGGTGAAGTCATTCTTATCAAATCCTATTTTGAAAGAAGAATATTTCAATTGCAATTAACTTCAGATTTTCTTATTTAATAATTATTTTTTAAATTTGACAATTTTAATTAATGTTTTAGTGAAATTACCTTTAAGATTTTAATTTTTTTTATTGCTTATACTATTTCAAACATGTACATTCCTATTTGTAAATAGAAAATCATAAAAAACATATTTGAATGATTTTATTATTATTATTGTTAGACATTATATTTGAAAATCATTTAAACTTTTAGCTTTTATTATTATTATTATTTAGATATTAAGAAGTGACGAAGACCTGGAGAATTAATCTCATCTTAAAACTGATTAATATTCGAAGAAAAATTTATTCTGTTGTCTTTTAATTTACCAAACATATATCTTAATATTCATTAACACACTTCTTATTTAATGAATAATGTATTTGATGAATAATATATTTTATAATATATATGAGATTTTAATCTTTTTTTAAAAAATTGGGTTATGTTAGTTCATACACATACGTTCTTATTCGAAAATTCAAAACCATAAAAAACATCGTTGGTTGATTTTTTATTTTTAATTAGACATTGTATTGGAAAAGCATTAAAACCTTTCATTTTTATCCCATTTAGACTTCAAAAAGTGTCGAAGATCTAACTGCTTTGCAAAGACTTAAAACTAGTGATTTGATGAGTCATACTTTCTGTGGGTTGTTTACAATTTTGAAATTATCTTTATTAATTACCAAACTTCTCATTTTTTTTAAACACCACACTAATCATTGCTCCCATTACTTAATCACGTAAATATAATTTATATCGTTTTTGATTATCAGTTTTATACTAACATTTGACACTTATACGTATGTGTTGTATTAATTCTGTTAGTTTTTAAATTTGATATTTCAAAAATTAAACTAACTCTTAAGAATATGACTCGATGCAATTTACTTATTTTATACAAGTTAACTTTACTACTTGACAGAAATATATTCAAACGCAAAGCGATTTAACTTTCACATTTTTAAACTTATTTATATAATGTACTAACATTTATTCATAATATGCATAATTTTATTAAAATTACTGAATGAAATAAAATTTATACTTTAAAAAAATTATAACACCATTTAAAAATATTAAACAACAACAACAACAAACTTATAATTAAGAGATGAATAAATATAAATATATGAATCACACAATAATATAAAGAAATACTTAATCATTCATAAAAATTCTTCCCTTGAACATTCACACGTATGTTAGTAAAAATATAACACTAATGTTTTCAAAAAGATTATAAGCGTTTCCAAATCAACAAAGAAAATTGAGTATTAAATATCGAATAATGGATATGCACTTTTTACACTCACATCTTACAATGTAATTAGTAACCAAATGTAATGATTTTTAAGCATGTCTTCTTAATTTTTTTTTTTTTTTTTTTTCAATGAAAGACTATCACAGTTGAATATTTAGCTTTCTCTTCATAACTTTATCGAGAAATATATAATGTATACCACACGATTTCATTAAATGAATCACAATACAATTCAAACTTCTCATTTTCAATGTTTTTATCAAATAGGTGTTTATTCTGAACAATCATTAATTAGTATATTGATGAAAAGTTTGTGTTGAACGGTTTTTAACTCAAATGGTGTGAGAGAAGGATATATTAGGACAGAAGTTATTAAATATAGAGTCTTTAAAGTTTATACCCGTGCAAGAATTGGCATTTCAAGAAACAAAGTTGTGTTATATTTGAAAGCATTCTTTATATTCGAAACGCACACATGATCACGATCACATCACTGAAGAGTATAGAGAAGCTGTTTATGTTGTATATATTTTGAATTTTCATTAACACAATATTATAACCGAAGTTTTTCGACAGTTTGAAAAATTATGATGTACAACGTCTGCACACGTTAACACAGAATAAGATTAGCTTATGCCCTTTCGATGATAAGCGTTATTTGCAGGTAAGATGTATTAACATAACAACATTTTCTTGGTAATTTTACTCGCAGGTTTCGAAACCACAAACATCTGATCATACTTCTCATTTTTAACACGCGACGCTAACCATTGGGCCATTAAAGCCCTTAATTTAGTAACTAAAAAGTAAGAAAGATCATCGAAAGTGATTACTTCACACATGCAAAAATAATTTTTATTGTGACTTATCAGTTAAAAATCACGAAGAAAAGAAAAAAAAATCACGTATGTTTTGGATTACTTTGAGATTTTATGAGTCACTTCATCAGTTAAATAGACATATCTACTTCTTATGAATCACTACTTATGCTTAAATTTTCAAACACTTGCTTAAATGAAATATATTATATTTTAGTTTATCAGTGATAGTGTGATTACTTGTTAATAATTTTAGTATCATTAAACAATTTCAAAAAATCAAACGTTAATAATTAATTAAAAAAAATACAAGTCAGTATTAAAGGTTTGAACAAATTATTAAAATAATTTTACAAAACTTTTCAAATTACTTTAAAATGTTTCACTAATATTTAGTAATCGACAAATTTTAATGTTCATAATCATTTATGTGACTTAGGTTTTCTGTTTTAACTGTTAAGTTATTAGATTCCCCTTCAAGTACACCTCATTGACATGTTTTAATCAGCCAACCAACCATTCAACTGTGTTCACAATCAACTAGTATGTGAGTTAGGTTTTCAGTTTTAATTGTTAAGTTATTACATCTCCCCCTCCCTTTCATTTACATCTCATTGATAAGTTTTCATCAACCAACCACCCAACTTTTTTTCGTAATCCACTATTTATTTATTACAAACAACTATTTATTTATCCTAGCAACCAAAAAGCTTTTATCGTCACATGAACAAAATTTTTTAAGCTGAAAGACTTGTCATTTTTAATCGAAAAAACAATGACTTGTGTAATAAATTTTTTCCTTACTTAAATGAAACCTTCGCATGTGTATGGTAAAACTTGGAAAATTTCATTTAATGCACAAATTTAAAGTTAACAGGCAAGGTCTTCACACATCTTTTAGTATTTTACTAACACTTTACCAAATATCTTTAGAAAACAACAGAATTTTAAATAATTATTTTAATAAAAATTCTCTTTTGTAAGTGACATTACAAAACTTACTTGAAAAATTAACTTGGCAAAGCAGGTTTTCACTGTTTCAATTTAGTAATATTCATAAGTTTTATATCAAAATCAACTTGTTTGGTTATGTCCCAGCATGGTTTTATAAAATGTATCGAAAAAGACCTTTAATATTAATGTTTAAAAATATGCAGTTAGTCTTTTAAAGATAAATATTTTCACTTCTTTTATTTAAAAACATTTTTAAATAAAATTATTACAGTTGCCAATTTTACTCAGTGTTATGAAATATGCATGCAAAACTTTTAATTATAACTTTCACATTTTAGTATTTCAAATTATTGTTTTCAAGGTGTACTAAAATTTGAAAAAATAAAAAAATATATTTAATTTTCATGCATAATTAAATTAAAATAGTTTAATAATAAAGACACATTTAACATTCTGTACTCACCTAATCCATCACCATCGCCAAAGCACGTCCAACACACTCCAGGGTTTAGGAAGAAATGAAAAAAATTCCAAGTCCTTATCAGAAAATGTTATCAGATAATCTTATATTAAGATATGTGACGTCACAGAACATGTGTCAACTGATCACGTGATGTATACCACGTGACTAGCGCTTTGTATTCTAGATTGGTTCTTATAAAAATTCATTTATGAAGTAATTTAATCATTCTTATTATTATTAATTAACTAATTAAATTAATCTTACTAATTAATTTTATTAATCATTCTTATTATTATAATTAACTAATTAAATTAATCTTATTAATTAATTTTATCAATCATTCTTATTATTACTAATTAACTAATTAATTAAACTAATTAATAAGATTAATTAATTAAATTAATAAGATTAATTAATTTAATTAATAAGATTAATTAATTTAATTAATTAATAATATTAATTTAATTAGTTAATTAATAATAAGAATGATTAATAAAATTAATTAATAAGATTAATTTAATTAGTTAATTATAATAATAAGAATGATTGATAAAATTAATTAGTAAGATTAATTTAATTAGTTAATAATAATAAGAATGATTAAATTACTTCATAAATGAATTTTTATAAGAACCAATCTAGAATGCAAAGCGCTAGTCACGTGGTATACATCACGTGATCAGTTGACACATGTTCTGTGACGTCACATATCTTAAGATAAGATTATCTGATAACATTTTCTGATAAGGACTTGGAATTTTTTTCATTTCTTCCTAAACCCTGGAGTGTGTTGGACGTGCTTTGGCGATGGTGATGGATTAGGTGAGTACAGAATGTTAAATGTGTCTTTATTATTAAACTATTTTAATTTAATTATGCATGAAAATTAAATATATTTTTTTATTTTTTCAAATTTTAGTACACCTTGAAAACAATAATTTGAAATACTAAAATGTGAAAGTTATAATTAAAAGTTTTGCATGCATATTTCATAACACTGAGTAAAATTGGCAACTGTAATAATTTTATTTAAAAATGTTTTTAAATAAAAGAAGTGAAAATATTTATCTTTAAAAGACTAACTGCATATTTTTAAACATTAATATTAAAGGTCTTTTTCGATACATTTTATAAAACCATGCTGGGACATAACCAAACAAGTTGATTTTGATATAAAACTTATGAATATTACTAAATTGAAACAGTGAAAACCTGCTTTGCCAAGTTAATTTTTCAAGTAAGTTTTGTAATGTCACTTACAAAAGAGAATTTTTATTAAAATAATTATTTAAAATTCTGTTGTTTTCTAAAGATATTTGGTAAAGTGTTAGTAAAATACTAAAAGATGTGTGAAGACCTTGCCTGTTAACTTTAAATTTGTGCATTAAATGAAATTTTCCAAGTTTTACCATACACATGCGAAGGTTTCATTTAAGTAAGGAAAAAATTTATTACACAAGTCATTGTTTTTTCGATTAAAAATGACAAGTCTTTCAGCTTAAAAAATTTTGTTCATGTGACGATAAAAGCTTTTTGGTTGCTAGGATAAATAAATAGTTGTTTGTTAGGGTAAATAAATAGTGGATTACGAAAAAAAGTTGGGTGGTTGGTTGATGAAAACTTATCAATGAGATGTAAATGAAAGGGAGGGGGAGATGTAATAACTTAACAATTAAAACTGAAAACCTAACTCACATACTAGTTGATTGTGAACACAGTTGAATGGTTGGTTGGCTGATTAAAACATGTCAATGAGGTGTACTTGAAGGGGAATCTAATAACTTAACAGTTAAAACAGAAAACCTAAGTCACATAAATGATTATGAACATTAAAATTTGTCGATTACTAAATATTAGTGAAACATTTTAAAGTAATTTGAAAAGTTTTGTAAAATTATTTTAATAATTTGTTCAAACCTTTAATACTGACTTGTATTTTTTTTAATTAATTATTAACGTTTGATTTTTTGAAATTGTTTAATGATACTAAAATTATTAACAAGTAATCACACTATCACTGATAAACTAAAATATAATATATTTCATTTAAGCAAGTGTTTGAAAATTTAAGCATAAGTAGTGATTCATAAGAAGTAGATATGTCTATTTAACTGATGAAGTGACTCATAAAATCTCAAAGTAATCCAAAACATACGTGATTTTTTTTTCTTTTCTTCGTGATTTTTAACTGATAAGTCACAATAAAAATTATTTTTGCATGTGTGAAGTAATCACTTTCGATGATCTTTCTTACTTTTTAGTTACTAAATTAAGGGCTTTAATGGCCCAATGGTTAGCTGCGAGTAAAATTACCAAGAAAATGTTGTTATGTTAATACATCTTACCTGCAAATAACGCTTATCATCGAAAGGGCATAAGCTAATCTTATTCTGTGTTAACGTGTGCAGACGTTGTACATCATAATTTTTCAAACTGTCGAAAAACTTCGGTTATAATATTGTGTTAATGAAAATTCAAAATATATACAACATAAACAGCTTCTCTATACTCTTCAGTGATGTGATCGTGATCATGTGTGCGTTTCGAATATAAAGAATGCTTTCAAATATAACACAACTTTGTTTCTTGAAAAGCCAATTCTTGCACGGGTATAAACTTTAAAGACTCTATATTTAATAACTTCTGTCCTAATATATCCTTCTCTCACACCATTTGAGTTAAAAACCGTTCAACACAAACTTTTCATCAATATACTAAGTAATGATTGTTCAGAATAAACACCTATTTGATAAAAACATTGAAAATGAGAAGTTTGAATTGTATTGTGATTCATTTAATGAAATCGTGTGGTATACATTATATATTTCTCGATAAAGTTATGAAGAGAAAGCTAAATATTCAACTGTGATAGTCTTTCATTGAAAAAAAAAAAAAAAAAAAAAAAAAAATTAAGAAGACATGCTTAAAAATCATTACATTTGGTTACTAATTACATTGTAAGATGTGAGTGTAAAAAGTGCATATCCATTATTCGATATTTAATACTCAATTTTCTTTGTTGATTTGGAAACGCTTATAATCTTTTTGAAAACATTAGTGTTATATTTTTACTAACATACGTGTGAATGTTCAAGGGAAGAATTTTTATGAATGATTAAGTATTTCTTTTTATTATTGTGTGATTCATATATTTATATTTATTCATCTCTTAATTATAAGTTTGTTGTTGTTGTTGTTTAATATTTTTAAATGGTGTTATAATTTTTTTAAAGTATAAATTTTATTTTATTCAGTAATTTTAATAAAATTATGCATATTATGAATAAATGTTAGTACATTATATAAATAAGTTTAAAAATGTGAAAGTTAAATCGCTTTGCGTTTGAATATATTTCTGTCAAGTAGTAAAGTTAACTTGTATAAAATAAGTAAATTGCATCGAGTCATATTCTTAAGAGTTAGTTTAATTTTTGAAATATACAATTTAAAAACTAACAGAATTAATACAACACATACGTATAAGTGTCAAATGTTAGTATAAAACTGATAATCAAAAACGATATAAATTATATTTACGTGATTAAGTAATGGGAGCAATGATTAGTGTGGTGTTTAAAAAAAATGAGAAGTTTGGTAATTAATAAAGATAATTTCAAAATTGTAAACAACCCACAGAAAGTATGACTCATCAAATCACTAGTTTTAAGTCTTTGCAAAGCAGTTAGATCTTCGACACTTTTTGAAGTCTAAATGGGATAAAAATGAAAGGTTTTAATGCTTTTCCAATACAATGTCTAATTAAAAATAAAAAATCAACCAACGATGTTTTTTATGGTTTTGAATTTTCGAATAAGAACGTATGTGTATGAACTAACATAACCCAATTTTTTAAAAAAAGATTAAAATCTCATATATATTATAAAATATATTATTCATCAAATACATTATTCATTAAATAAGAAGTGTGTTAATGAATATTAAGATATATGTTTGGTAAATTAAAAGACAACAGAATAAATTTTTCTTCGAATATTAATCAGTTTTAAGATGAGATTAATTCTCCAGGTCTTCGTCACTTCTTAATATCTAAATAATAATAATAATAAAAGCTAAAAGTTTAAATGATTTTCAAATATAATGTCTAACAATAATAATAATAAAATCATTCAAATATGTTTTTTATGATTTTCTATTTACAAATAGGAATGTACATGTTTGAAATAGTATAAGCAATAAAAAAAATTAAAATCTTAAAGGTAATTTCACTAAAACATTAATTAAAATTGTCAAATTTAAAAAATAATTATTAAATAAGAAAATCTGAAGTTAATTGCAATTGAAATATTCTTCTTTCAAAATAGGATTTGATAAGAATGACTTCACCTCTTTGGGGAAACCCAACGAATAGTCATATCATACCTGTCTTAACTTGCTAGTGATTCAAACCAATATGCTGTGTTGATAAGAGTTTATCAAACATTACTCTTCAAGATAGTGCGGATTGAAGGCGAATTCATATGTTGGTAAGTATAATTTGAATATAAAATGTATAAAATGACTTAACTTTTAAATATTAATATGTTTAAGAACATAGTTTCAAAACAATTTATTGCGTGGTAATATTTTAAAGTGATTCATAAATTAACTGACTCTCACTTTTTCACTCACGTAAAATATTTCTCTTAAGAAAAAAAAATATTCAATTTTCATATAAAAACTTTTTGAATTGTATGAAAGTTGGTTTTATAAAAATATTTTGAAAAGGGTTTTAATACTTTTAAATTCATTTATGCCAAGAAAATATTTTGAAATGGTTAGTTTCTCAATCGTTATTATTATTTTATTTTTTTTTTTTTATCCAAAAAATTCTAATGTTATTAATTTATCAAACTACCCATTCGAAAAAAAATTATTTTAAAACTACTAATATTTATTTATATTTTTTAGATAACGTGATGATTATACCACAGATAATATGTTCTAAGATTTAAAAGGCAAATGGTGAATCATTGCACTTTGAACTATCTTTACACGAGTTAATTATTAGAAAAATTAATCTTTGATAATTATACTTTGAAAAAATGTTTGCTTTAAATTTTTAGTGACATGTCAAAACTTAAGAAGTTTTATTTGAATTTTGAATAAAAACTTTAATCTCATCTAGAATTTTTGAATAGGTCTTTCAGAATATTTATTGTGAGATAAGAATAATCTTTTAATTTGGCGATTTTTTTTAATGTTTTTATTCTAATTGCATGAGATTTCATTTTGAGTTGGCGATTTTAATATTTCGTTTTTTATTGTGTGAAATATTTTGTATTAATTTGTTGATTTTATGTTGATACTCCAAACAGTTAGGCCGACGCGCGCGAACACATCTCATTACAAATATTAGTTTAAAGGAGTACCCAAAGTGGGGGTCTTTCTTAAATATCCTTATTGACGCAAGGTTTTCCAAGGTTAAAGGAAAATGACAGACTCCAAACAGTAAAAACCTACGAGCGCGATTAAATGTTAGTATGTAAAATTACATTTTAAAACATTCTTTCATTTAAATTTTAAAGTTATTTTTTTAATTATTTTACAAATTCATTTGCATATTATGTTTCACTAAAAATATCGCTCGAAATAATGTATGTGAATGTGTGTAATACGGGAATCAAGTGATCTGCCTCCCCGTGGCGATTCCTGGGTAAAAGTTTTGACCCTAGGTCACTTTCAGCTAAAGATCACACCTATCGACAAAAAATTACACGCACATACATACAACAAATACATGCATACAACACACATACATACGTACATACATACAACACACGCACATGCATACAACACACAAACATATATTCACACACATACATGCATACAACACACAAACATACATACGCACACATATATACAACACATACAAAATAATAATAATAATCAATTCAATTAAATTTTCACCAAGGTTCGAAGGAAACCACATATTCTAAACCGTTAGGGCGACGAGTGTGATTCAATGCTAGCACGTAAAATCCCATTTTGAAACATATTTTTTCATTCAAATTTTAAAGTTATTTTTTAACTATTCTAAAATATCAAGTGTATAACATAGTTGACTAAAAATAGTACTCGAAATAATTTTAAAGTTCCTTCATTCAATAAATATTTAAAATTGTTATTCCCAAATTCCCATTACCAGCATGTGTTATTTATGATATTGGATAGATATAAACGTGGTGGAAGTCTTTCTACGATATTCTAAACCAAAATGCACACATGATTCGAAGAAAATTACAAACTCCGAACGGTTAGATTGACGAGCGCGCGTCAATTTCATTGCAAAAAAATTAAAGTCCCCCTATTAAACATTAATATCCGCTTAAAACTCCAAAAAATGAAAAAATAATTCAATCTTAACAAAATTACTCCCAAAAAAAAATAATTCATTAATTCACCATGAATGAACCCTTCTTAATTAGTTCTTTATTAAAATAGCAACCCCCGAAAAAAAAAATATCCTTCGCGTATGATTAGGCTAAAATAATAATTTCCCCCAAAATATCCGCTTAACTCATCATGTAAGAGTACAGTGGAAAAAAAAAAAAAAAAAAAAAAAAAATCAAACTCCCCAAAATTTCTGTTTAAAATCAAAAAATAAACTCTTAAATTACACCAAACTGAAAATTTTTAAGTTGCCACATTAAAATTAAAAACCACTCGTACAATAGTACAGAAAAAAATATTCTATGCCACCCAAAATATCCGCTTAACCCCTTATTTAAAACACGGTGAAAAAAAAAAAAAAAAATCAATCTACCCAAAATTTCGGCTTAAAATCGAAAAAATAGATCCTTAAACTAAAGTTCACCGAAAAATTTTAAGTCGCCACATTAAAATTAAAAACCACTCGTACAATAGTACAAAAAAAAAAAACATTCTGTGTCCCGAAATACCCGCTTAACCCCTCATCAAAGAACACGGTGAAAAAAAAAAAAGTCTCTTCATTCCTTATTTTTAATTACTTTTTAATTACCTTTTTAAATGAACAACAGCAAAATTTAATCGAAAAACATACCCCACGTACTGTAACACGCCGAAAATTTTAAAGTCCCCGCATTAAAATTTAAAAAAATCATCGTACTATAGTATGCCGAAAAAAAATTCTAACTCCCTAAAATTCCCGCTTAAAATTAAAAAAAAAAAAAAAAAAATTCTTATCTGAAACACACTCATCCTCTAAGATGACGTCATCTTAACCTTGTGTGACGCCCGATGACCTTCACCCCACCCCCCTCTTACAGCTCGAACACCCGATGACCTTCAAACCCTCTTAGAGGTCACCACCCTCCACCCGGTGGGCTGGAACCCCCATTACTATACTACTAATATTAAACGAACTTGAAATTTGTATGATTTTCTGTTTAACTGGAAATATGTGGAAATACATTGTCTGAAATACGTGGCCACTGACTGTGTGAGAAATTGGTTATTAAAAAAAAAAAACTTATATTTAATTTTAAAATATAAGTCATGCTCAAAATGAATGCAATGGGAAACACGGCAGGGAATATGTGTGCAGCGATTGCTTGATTTTTGTGTTAAAGTGTTGATATTTATCCGTAAAAATCACTGCTAAGTCATGTAACTAATTACTTTTATCGCATAGAAATATCAAGTGAAATATTTTGATTTCAAACTAATTATACCACTCTTAAATCCGACTATACCGTGAATGAAATCGATATTTGATGATTAGCTAAAAGTATGTAATGTTGTAAAATGTAATCTAAATATATATAATAGTATAATTTCAGAGCCATTTAAAAAAAAAAAAAAGGTATTTATTTTTAACAAAGCATACGTAACGTTCACACTGTGATCAAAATCCTAACCGTAACTAATTATACCATAACCATAACTTGTCTGTAAACTAACTGCGACTGAACCATAACCTAACCGTAACTTAAATATAACATAAGTGTAACCTCTAGCCTTTATCTTTTCGCAACCTTATCCGTAATCTAACCATAACCTAACTGTAACTTAACCGTGATCTAACTGTTATCTAACTGGAAATTAAATATAACCTATGAGTAACCGTAAACGTAACTGCAACCCATCCAGACAAAATTGCAACCCGAACCGAACTTAAAAATTCAATATGAAAAAAATTGGAATCTGACCGGATACACATTTGAACCGGACAAAAATATTCCAATGAACCATAACCCGATCCGATTACCACAAAATAATTTCTGTATACATGTAATTTGAGCCGAACATAAAAATTCAGTTTGAAAAATCCCGAAATCTGAACCGAGTCAATTCCGATACGGACAAAGGTAAATAACTATAACCGGATCCGAACAGGACAAACTAATTTCCATGACATAAACCCAATTCGAAACTAAAAATTTCATTCGAAAAAAAAAAAAAAAACTTTATAAAAAATTGTTGTTTCAGGACGATCTTCATTGGTCTATCGCGTCCGGAAATTCGGTTCAAAAGGCTAAGTTTGGCAATATCATTTTAATAATCGCCTGCTTTTATCGAACAATAGAAATACATTAAATTTTTGAATAAGAGCACCTGATAATCTTTTGAGTTTACCAATGCAAAATAATGCATGTATGTGTGAAAAAGTAGCAGCCCTTATTCGATAATAGCCTTAACTGCTACAATCTTGAAACACTAATGTACCTACGTTCGTGTCTATTTTAAATGTCAGTTATAAAAAGAAATTTTCGCATTTTTGTTAACATAAAACAATAATTTATATTAAAAATATGACCTAAAATTACACAAAAGGATGCAAATTAAATTTTTTAACTCAATTATAGAAAATGAGTTTTTGATAGGAGTTGTACTTTTATTAGTATAAAGAATTTATTTTATAAATCTTTTTTAATCAGAAATTTCTGATGATTATAAGGATCGAGTTATGGTTCTTTGAATTATTTTTATCGGTCTCAGGTTTCGTTCGGGTCATATTTCAGAGTTTTTTAAAATGTAATATTTAGGTTCGGTTCGGGTTCATGTCCTCGGAAATTGGTCTCGGTCATTATTGGATCTGGTTATTGTTCTTTGGCATATTTTTGTCCGTTTCAGATTTCGACTGGGTCATATGTCAGGTTTTTTCAAACTTTTTTTTAGGTTCGGGTCAGGTTGTGCTTCTACGGAAATTATTTTGCCTTGTTCGGATCCGGTTATGGTTCTTTGGAATATTTTTGTCGGATTTAGATTTGGGTCACTTCAGATTTTGGGTATTTTTTCAAATGAAATTCTTAAGTTCGGCCGGGTTGTGCTTCCTCGGAAATTATTTTGCCTTGCTCAGATCCGGTTATGGCTCTTTGGAATATTTTTATCGGGTTCAGATTCGGCTCAATAAGGATTTCAGGGTTTTCTTCAAATTATTTTTAGGAATTTAGGAATTTTTAGGTTCGGGTCGGGTTGCGTGTCTACGGAAAATGATTCTCTCGTTCGAATAAATATATGCTTCACTGGAATATTTTTTGTCAGGTTCAGATTTGGTTTAGTTCAGATTTCGAGATTTTTTTTTCAAAAAAATTTTTCAGGTTCAGATTTGGCTCATGTCCGTGAAAATTTTTTGTCTTGTTCGGACCTGGGTATGGTTTTTTTCAATATTTTCTTCAGGTTCAGGCTTGGTTCGATTCAAATTTCAGGTAATTTTTTTAATTTAATTTTTAGGTTCGTATTGGTTTCATGTTTACAGAAATTATTTTGTTTTACTCGAATCTCGTTATGGCTCTTTCGGTTGGCTCTCTCTATTTTCGTTGGATTCAGATAATGTTTGGATCAAATTTCAGGTATTTTTCAAATTCAATTTTTTTAATTGGAGTGAGGTTTATGTCCACGGAAATTAATTTGTCTTTCTCGGATCGGCTTTTAGTTCTTTGGAATATTTTTATCAGTTTCAGATTTCATTCGGGTCATATTCTGGGTTTTTTTTCAAAGGAAATATTTAGGTTCGGGCCAGGTTACATGTCCACGAAAATTATTTTTCCTTGTTCAGATCGAGTTATGCTTCATTTGAACATTTTTGTGGGATACAGATTTGGTTCAGGTTAGATATCAAATCCATAGTTTTTTTCAATTGGAAATTTTAGATTCGGGTCGGGTTTATACATATGGAATTTTTGTCTTACTCGCATCGGAGTATGGTCTATTTCTTTCTGGTTAAAATCGGTTTATGTATTAATAAACCTAAATATTATGGTTGTAACCAGTTTTGCTACAATAGATAATGTGCATGTGACGTCAAAGACGTAAAAAAGTATAACTCAACTTGTGGTTGGCAAAACATTGCGTGCTTTAGCATTGCTTTGTATGTAAAATCTGCTTATATCGTGCTTACGCTTTTTTTTTTTATTATTATTAATTATTGATGTATTTATTTTTTGTGTTATCCTATTATTGTACAAAATGGCTGCCAGCTGTTGTTCCGTTGGTTGCACTCTTAAATATTTGGGAGGGGAATTTTCTTCGTACTTGTGTAATTCCTTTGTTTTGATTTTTGCATATTTTGTTCTTCCTTTAGATATTAACTTATTTTTTCATAGCAAGGTGTTTGTTTAGAACATGACATCTACAAATATTTCCGCCCTATTTTTTATGTACAATATTTATTAAATTTTATGTACAATATATATTAAAGTTATTTAATATACCTAAGGAGTTTTAAATTTGATATAGTGATTGCTTTTAAAATATAAATACTTGCTATATATTTTTTTTTAATTCAAAATTTAAAATGGTGATACCTTAAAAAGTTCGAATTGCGATTTATTTGGAACTGTTAGTGTTAAAAACTTAAAATTTCACATGGCTGTCGCTTTAAAAACAGAAAGGTTTGTTCGGAAAATTTTAATATGTAAAAAGACAGTAAGAACAAAAATTGTTCTTTTAATTTCTGATACTGTTGGAGCTAAAAATATAAAAATTAAAAACAAGGTAATTACTTTATAGATGTAAATGTTGATAAATAAAATTCGAAATCTAAATAGTATTCAAAATGGTGCTGGAATTTTAAAGAATGAAATGGGGGTGTGGTGATGTTCTACATATGTTCTGTATTATAGGAAAATTAGAATAGTTACGATGAGTGTTGATTTCAAGTGATGGCACAGGCCCAAGGGAGGGAGGGGAGGATTTGAGATTGTGTGTTTTCAATGGTAAAAAATTACAACCCCCTCCCCTTCTCGCACAGAACTACTGAAATCTCTCAGGAGAAAAGATCTGAATTCAGCACTGGTTAAGATTACAAACTTCACATGATTTACTTTTAAATTGTCGATAAAATTCAAAATGTAAAAGGTTGCAGGAACAAAAATTATTTCAACTTTATTTTGCTCGATATTGTGTTTAGCTCTTTATTACTTAATTAAAAAAAAGTTGAGATTACGATGGATACGTATAATCCATGTTAACGCAGTTTCACATATGAAAACTTCGTTTCACTGTTTCGTTTCTGCCAACCACAAGCTGAGTTGTCTAAAGTGATGCCCGTTTGTTTACAAACATGCACATTATCTTTTATTTTAGTAACTATTTCTGATGTATAATTTGCTTTGCTATTTGATTATTTATTATGATGTATAATCGTCTGCCGATTCGAACAATTGTACGCATAACAGCCATTTTATTTTCGTTTTAAAAGCAAATTAAAGCCAGAATAAAATTTTAAATTAAATAGAATGCATTTAAATTTAATCAGTGATTAAAAAAATAAATCCTAGAAAAGCATCGTACTTTTTTTTTAACTGCAACACAGCTAACCACACATATACCTTCTAATGTACGAAGTGCCAACATTCTGACATACAACACCTGTGATCAAAATCCTCACAAGGAAGGTCTCCATACGGGCATGCTCCAAAAAATCCGAAAAAATTACAGAATGTTCTTCTCATGAGGATATATACGTTTATAAAAAAACCTCTTACGGACAGGGAACAGTAAGAAAATAATGAAAATTTCATTATTTGGCGATTTATCTTCGGTTGGCGATGAAAAGCAATTTCAAAAAATGTTTATTTTTTTTTTATGTCAGATGCATTTTATAGGAAAAAAGTTTCATATTCAACGTGTTCAGATAAATTAAATATTTTTTTTTTTTTTTTTTTTTTTTTTTTTTTTTTTTTTTTTTTTTGTCAGTTCAAGTTTTTTTAGTATAATTTCGTTATATTGATATTTAAATGTATTTAATTCAAATTTAACCATCAGAATTTGAGATTTGAAACGAAATTCAAGTTTAAATTAATTAAAATTGTTTCAAGTTCAAAGTCCAGTTGAGCATTGTCAGTTGGATTCTGTTGGTATGGAAATACCAACAGAATCTACCTTTGGAAATCTACCTTTTGTTTTTGAATACGCTTAAATGTATGAAAATAATTTTACTGAATAAGAATTTTTTATATATGAAATATTTTTCCAGAGGTAAATTAAATAACTACACCAACAAGTAATATATACATATGCAATTTAATATACATATATATGGGTGATTCTCAAAATAGGGGACAATTTCAAAAGTGAAATCTTAAAAAAATTACTGTTAGCAAAATTTCTGAAAAAAATAGGTGTTGTTAACATAGTATTAGGTATACTTTACATGTAGTCAGCAGAGCTAAATATTTAAAAAATAACTTTAAATAAATAATTAGTATTTTTTGAGCAATGCTAATGACAAAACAAATTGCATGGAATAGCTATATTAAGAAATTTTTATTTTCTTCCTGTGTAAATATTTTTTTTTCTATATTTATTAGCCTTCCTTTTCAGCAAATGGTTTCCATTTTTACATATATACATATAGGGAGAATAAAAACATTACCAAAGAGCAAACTTTGTTTACATGAGCAACATTCTGACACTAACAATGTAAGAAGCTGTCTTAGTGATTTTCTGACAGATTTAATGCATATTTTAGGGATAATAAATGTAATATTTAAATTTATATGTAAAATTAAACTTTATAAAAGATACAATATAAGCAATGATTACATTTATGCACATATGAGTCTTTAGCATGGACAAAAAAACCATGCTAATGACACTGATATTTGTCCATGCTAATGACAAATTTTAATTTAAATAAGATTATGAGCCATAATATAATCACAATGAAATAGTCCTTTCTGGGGCTTTTTAAAACACAAAAGTCCTATGCAAATAAGTAAAATAAAAATTTTAATTATAAAATAAACATGAAAATTATTATCCATTCTAATGACATACAATTGATGTACGCTCCTTATATTCAACTTCTATTCTTTAAATACAATACATGCTTCTATTTTCAGGCTGGGATAAAATGGCTACTTGTTGCCATGGAGAAACTTTATATTTTCAAACTGTTGTCATATGTGAAAATGAAATTTTGATTAATAACCAGCTGTTATAGTATGACCTTGTTTTGAAAATAGAATATGGAGGACAAACTTTAATTCTTTTTTTATATACTATAATTTTATTTTTAAAAAGAAATTTATTGGATAAATCCTCTCCTTGATTAATTTAAAGAAAGAATAACATTTGTTTTATTTTATAAACATGATATTAACTCTTGAAAAAGCTAGTATATACAAGGCACAGCTGCTGTGGACATCCATGCTAATGACATTTTGAACATTTATTCTGTTATTTTAAGGTGTTTTTAACTAAAAAGTGAGTAATTATTGAGTGAAAATAATGAATAATATTAAGACAAACATATCTAAATATAAAAACATGACAGAAAACCTCTCAATTTTTTTTGTATGCCGAAAGACATAAATTGTCCCCTATTTTGAGAATCACCCATATGTGTATAAAATACATCAAACTCTCTCATTGTTTATGTTTAAATTCATCAAACACCATTTACGCGGATTCTAAGAGTCCAAAAGTTTTCATTTCAGTTGCATTACAATTGTTTGCTTTTGGCGGGGAAAAGTGCTGCTCGCCAAATCGTGTGACACGTTTGTCTTTTCACGCCAGATATTCGAAAATATTTTATTTTTTTACATGTTTTCTTCTGTAATTCCGCCGCAAATTTTCACTGATCCTTTATAACATACATGGGTAGCTTAATTAGTATTTTTTTCAAAAAAATCTGAGTATGCCCAGTATGGAGACCTTCCTTGTCAGTTAAACTGGATGTTTGCCGGTCTATGAATTTTAAATGTCACTTTTAATTTTTTTTTTTTTTTTTTTTTTTTTTTTTTTTTAATTCTGTTCCAGATTTTTAATTATTGCGTCAAAAGATTTATACAACCAACCAACCGTAAGCAAGCAAAGGGCAAAAAGTGGAAAAAATGATTTTTTGATGAGAGTGTGTTTTGGATTTTAATTAATTACTCAGTTAATAACTAGAATTTTGAAATTCTTTATAGCAGGTACATCAGGACAGACTTTGGGCTGCTTTAAAAAAAATTTTTCAGCCTTGTACGTGCTGCAGATTTCGCTAGCCATCGCAGACACGCGGACACACAGAGCGTTTGTTCTTTTATTAGTATATATATTAGAAAATACGCTGTATTTCTGTTATCACAACCTTTACAAACTTAATTGTTAGAATCTTATTACTATTTTATTTTAGATGATGTCGAAAAAATTTTCATTATATAAAATTATAGCTCAAATGAATAAGCGATGAGATCTTTCTTTTTTTCCAGTTTAGAACGTGATTTACCTCCTAAAAAAGAAGGAAAATTAGAGGAAATAAAACATTAGGGAATCCTATAAATTGCATACTAAGTAGAATTCAACTGTAATAATGCAATAGATTTTATCTATCTATTTTTTGTGTAACTTTCAAAGAAATGAAATATTTAATTTTTGCAGAAAAAGAGTCATTATTACGCATATATCTTATTTTTCTAGATATCTGCTAGATTAACATGATAACATTTTTACATTATGTAACATTAATTTAAAATTGTTTAGCATAATTTTATCCGTCTGTTTTAGATATTTAAAGACAGTTTGATACCACGATGAAAAGGAAAATTCTTGTTGAGATTTAAAAAAAAGCTAAAAGTCTTCGGATATTTTTCAGTAAGTATAAAGTTTTCCTAATCTATACATACTTTTAGGACATTGAAAGGAAAAAAATAAAAAAGAAAGGAAATATTTTGACAGATAATTTATAGAAATAAGAATTTTGTTTAAAATCCAATTAGTTTCGTTTTAAAAATGTTAAGGCATATTTATTATCCTATTTTCTTACTATAACCTCTTTTTTACTGAACATAATGACACGAAATTTTTCAAATGATAATAGGTGCATGCAAAAATTTCTGTAAGTTTCATATCTGCATCATTAAAATACTCAGGTTTTCAAGAGAATTACAATCACTTTTCTTAATCCCAAGCTGGTAGTTTTTTAGCACCGACACATGTTTGATATACTAGAAACAAACTGATCTAAGTTAGTGTTTCCTATCACCTCCAAAAGTGCGATTCACACTTACCCGATAGGATTCTTTTACTTTGTCTATAAAAATCAGGGAACATTTTCTTTGCCACTCTTTACTTAGAAGAAGGGTTTATTAGAAACGGAAGAGGATCGAACAACTTTTTTTTCCGTCTGAAGTGCCGAACTTTTCGGATCTAGATGACTTCTTCCCTCCCCACTGTGCCCGAAATTTTGCATCCTGATGGGATTCAAACCTTTCTTTTCCCCATGACCATAGCAGCCCTTCCAAAGTGTTATTTTACTTGCATTTTATTAGAGATGTACCGACTAGGTACTTTACTGAAGTTTGGAGTTGTTATCTGCCGAATCCGATGGGGGAAAGGAGATTTTCTGCGAACATTTTTAAAAACTTCCCCCCTCTTCAGAAAGAGAGAGCTCCTGAATTATTATTTGTTTAAAATTTAGTCCCCCACCGGAATTTATATTTTTGAGTCCATACTGTGATTTATGGAGCAGCCCGAAGTCTCTATATCTCCGCTGCACGCTTCAATTAAAATAGCTAAAATTGTTGATAAACTCCATTATTTTTCCACGTCAGAAATGGCCCCATACATCATTTCCGGCTGAAATGCATCGCCGCTTTTATTTATACGTGCCAACGCGGCGCTCGCGCCTTTTCTCCAAGCAATTGCGATCTATAAATTTTCTTTCAACGGCGTAATTTATTTTTGATTGTAATTAATATGCATTTTGTTTCCCCGGCCCCGATCTCGCACATCGGCGCGCACGCAACAAACAAACACAAAATAAAGACGATAACAGAGGCAGAGGCAAACAACAACAATAATGGCAACTGCAACAAAAGAAAAGTTGCCGCTAGAACAACTGGGGGGGAAGGCCATTTTAATGCTTTGTTTAATTGAAATGGCTTGAACCGTAGACAAGCAAATATATTTTTATTGTCCCAGAATAACTTCTTCTCCGAGGAGTCGCAACCTGCTTTTATGTTAGGGAATGCGATAATAATATTAATAACAGCGGACATTATTTCACTTTAGACCACGATTTGGTATCGCAGAACAAGCATTGTATAGCGAATGGCCTTGACAGCATATTAATTCCGAGGATTCCCCGCGCCCGCGCTGCATTAACAACGTTTTCTTTATCTGGAGCTTTTTATTGCGCCGCGCGCGTTAATTGCGGACTTTTCTAGGGGAACACGGTGGGGCCCACAATAAAACTGCGCAGTAATATTTGGTTGCGTTTAGTTTTGAGCCATGGCTTTTATTCAGGCACCGTATAAAGAGAAATGACAAATTAATCGTATCCCACAATACACTGTCGAGTTCAGAGGAAAAATCTTGCACAACTCCCCCACCCCTTTTATTCCTTCTCCTTTTCTGTCCTGAAGTTGGGACGGGGTGAGGAGGTGGGAGTTTGTTTCTTTCTAACAAAAGAGATCTCATTGAGATTAAACTATGATATCTGTTTTTCTTTTATAAACTTCCACAGCATATGATTCTAACGTGCATTTTTAGGTATAACTATTATTTTCAGTTTAATTGTGGGATTTGGAATACAGAATTGCCACGTGTGAAAGGATAGAGGACTGAATAAACAAAACAAAAACAAACCGTAAAATCAAGATAAAGTAATATAAATTTTATGTTTTATTAAACTACAAAGCTTTTTTCCAGTCCATTTGTACTTTGCGCCTATTTTGCTAGAACTGATTTTTAAGGAGATATCATAATAATTATTAGTTAGTTTAGTTTATGTTATTTAGCTAATTTTAGCAATTCCTTTGTATTTTAATATTTTCAGGGATTAATTGTTTTCTGAAATCTTCCTTACTCAGTTTGTTACTTTATTTCCGCTTTTAAAAGTCCAAACTGCTCTTTGAATGACTTAGTTATCAAAGATTTCTAATTAAGTTTTTTAAAAATTATTTTTCTGAATATATTATAAAACAAAATTAATAAGCATATTTTAAATAGAGATGTTTTAAATGTATAATTTTTTCCTATTCGAAAATCAATGCTTTGTTGTTATTTTCCAACATTAAAGAGTAAAGTAAAACTTTAGCAAATGTCTGCAATTTTTTTTTTTTTTTTTTTGGGGGGGGGGGGGGAAGAGGAGAGGGTGCGGTCAGTGTACGATTCAAATTATATTTTCCAATTCATTAATTAGTGGGTTGGAGGTTTCCAATTAGAGACTGATGTTAAAAAATTTATAATTTTAGTAAATAGCTTGCCAAATGTTTTTTTTCTTTTTTTTTCTTTTTTCCAAAAAGAGGGGGAGATGTAGGGTATGTTGTTTTGCGATATGTCAAAAAATTAATCCCCAAATGAGATGAGAATAAATAAACAATAACAGTTATCAAATTCAAGTACTTTTCATGCATCATGATAAGTTATCGAAAGTAATCAAATTTGACTGATTAATCAAGAGTTTATATGTTTGTTTATAAATCTTATATGCAAATTGGAGAATATAAAATCACTTATGTTTTCTATTTCCTGTTTTTTTATGTATGATTTTTTTCATGTAAATTAATTGTTTGTTGTTTTTATGACGCATCAAAGAGAGACATGCAGATTCCTAGCTGCTCTTGTCTATTAACTCTTTGTGATATGAAATATTTTTATTTTTCTTCAAATTAGAATTCTCGACTGCTGGGTAGATCTGGACTCCTGTAATGGAATTACTTAATCAAACATGCCAGCATACCTCAAAACCCCTTAGTGAATTAGGTAAGCCACTCCTAATCACTTAATTTTAGAATATTCATAGTGTTAATAAAAATAAAAGTGATCGTTAAGGGTCCTGGCTAATTCCTTAGATAATGGTGAGGCATCAGCCTTCACTCTACCGCTACCCTACTGCGTTGTGTATCTTTTTCGAAAAAGGAATTAACTTTTAGACAGTAAGTAAACACCAGAACTTTAACCCCCCCCCCCCCTCCAAAAAAAAAAAAAAAAACTCTTTAACCTAACTGTAATTGAATTTTAGTAAACTACACTAACAATAAAATAAAATAGGACTCATGGTCGAAATGAAATATACAAGTTTAACAATTAATATATATTTATTTACAACATTATATTTACAAATTAATGATGCGTCACACGACACATTTGCTTCAAATAAGATAAAAAAAACACAGTTAAATATTTACTTATTACAATTATTGTAGATATTACTAGATTAAATAATTAATTTAATATCTTATTAGTCTAACACTTGGCTAGCAATTTGAGCATACAGGCCAACTACTCATTCATTTGCCCTAAATACTTGGGAACAATATAATACAAATGCAGTACTTTTAGATCCTTGGTCGTTGAGGGATACCGGCAACATCCAGTCATTGCTTGCGTCCGTTGAGTTTGCCATATCATCGGAAGTGGTGCTATTTTAGGAAATCCTTGTGATCGCACACAATTATTTTTTTTTAGACTCATAATTTTCGAGTTTCAAATATCCTATTTGTGGAGGTTTTACCTCAAAAGCGAGCTTTCTTAAAAAAAAGCATCTTCATCATATGAGAGCACATCCTACATATCTCTCCTCCTAAGAACTCTCTGATTTTCTCTCTTACCATAGCAGGTGGGACTAACCACTTCTCTCCTCATTCAATCCTCACGCGATGACCAGTAATTTTCTCACACTGATGACCCCTCGAAAATTATTCGCTGGATCTTGTCCGAGTGGGAGGACTGAGCCCCATCGTCTGCACTCCCATCCGAGGACGGAAAAGCCGCGAATTCAAAACACTTGATTCCTGTGAGGTCTAATTTTATTAGCCTGTCATAAATCCGCCCATAAATCCAATCCTGACATTACCGTCAAGACATTGTTTACCAAGGCGCTAGGCTGGCGCCCTTTAGCCCCCAGAGATGCCACTAGAGATAATGGTCCTGCTTTCATTCTTCACACGTAAATAGCACTAACATGAAATACAATACTCTTTACAACATTAATACCACATATAAATATATATAAACATCAGAGAATTAATAATATGCTTAATATACAATTTTAGAGCCTGCAATAACAATACTGATAATAAAATTTCAATAATAACTTTATGTACATTTCTTTTTATAAATATGAATATCAGTAGACTGCTAGACCCTTACATGTTTCCAGTATCGACAAATATAAATAAAATATTACTACATATCTTACATGTTCAATAATGATCCCCGGATTTTACTCATCCACATTTATAATGTTATACTATATAAATAAAGTGTGAAGAAGACCAGACTTTGATAGGATATCTTAGAATAGGTAAGCAATCTTAATTTTCCTTTATCAATTTTATTGTTATTGTGATAATACAAAATAATTTAAGGACACTATACTATCGTACGCCTTTAATAATATTGTTGCAGACAAAAGTTTTGTTTGCATGCTCAGTATATACGATTTTTAATTAAATTAATCATTTATGCTGTAGTACGTTGAAAACAAGATATATGCGCGTTTGATACATTTTTATATTCAAAATACCTCCTAGAGAAATTAATATTTTTAACTTCTTTTTTGACTGAAAGACCCGTTCGCTAATGCTAATCCTATGGAAGAAATTTATAAAGATATCTCGGTTGCATTTTAATATTTTTAAATTATTCTTTTTGCATTTGATAGCTGAGATTAATCTGAATGCAGGCCGTTTTTTACTTTTTCGATTTTGTTTACAGATATTTTTTATGAGGGTGATTTCGCTTTCCAAACCGGTTCTGAAAATTAAAGCATTCTCGTAAAAAATATCTGTAGACGAAATCAAAAAAGTAAAAAACATCCTGCATTCAGATCAATCTCAGCTATACGATGCAAAAAGAATCACTTAAAAATATTAAAATGTAACCGAGATATCTTTATAAATTTCTTCCATAGGATTAGCATTAGCGAACGGGTCTTTTCATTTGAGTGAAGCGGACCCTTAACCCTTTCCGGCATACTGTGTTCAGTCCTCGGGCACACCTAATTTTAATTCCAAACTTGCAAGCGACACCAATAATATTTTAATAAAATTTTGCTTTTACAATGAGAGTTTAAATTAAGGAATTCTTAATTTCTGAAAAAGTTGTTTTTAAATTCCGCTGGCATTCGATTACTTTTATTTTACTAAGAAAATTCCCCGTTCCGGAAAGGGTTAAAGGATGTCTCTTTTTTCCTCAGATCCAAAATATTTTAAAAATCTATGCACAATTTTATATGAACTGTTAAAATTTTACTTCCAGTCCTACAGTTTTTAAAACATAAAATATTAAATTGAGCATAAATTTTAGAAATATTTTGACAACTAAAAAAAAAGGGGTGACATCCTTTAAGAAAAGAACACTGAAAAAAGAACTTTAAAATATTAATTCCCCGAGGAGATATTTTGAATATAAGACTGCATCAAACGCCCTTAGGTTTAACATCATTGAGAGGAATTCGGTCGCTGAGTGTCAAGCACCCTTAAGAGCCGCACTTTAGGATGAATGGTTTTTCTCGCTACAAGCATTTATTGGCATCCTCATAAATAGTATGAGAGCTCGTTGTGAGGCTTGTATAGCACTGTACAGTGGTCACACTCCATATTAGACAGACTTTTCATGAGATAAATGCTTTATCTCTGATTTATGATTTAACCCTTAAATGCCTAAATTATTCTTTCAAATTTGTGCTTTTTATTCGTACATTAAAGATTAAACACCAGAGATTTTAAGATAGGTTTTTAACTTTATTTAGTAGCATATTTTTATAATTTTTATAAGATTATTATTTTTATATAAATATAGTGGTTGCTAAGAACTTAATTTATTAAAAATTAAATACAAAGTGATGCAAATTTGCATCACTATGCATTTAAGAGTTAACACTTTTTGATATACCCTGAGCCAATTCACAATTAAAGTCTTTTCCATATTTTTATGTTGCTATATTCTTTCTTCCATTGTAAAATACATCTGTTCAAAATTTCGTGGCAACATAATGAATAGTTCATCAATTTTCAAATATTTTATGTTTGTGACTTTAATTTTGGACATGAGGGTATAAATAACTAATTAAAACAACAGTCTTAAAAGTTAAGGGAAGACGCGACTAGGACGCCATGCACATTCACATTGATTTCGGTCTAACATTTTACATTCAATTATTTTATGTAGCTAAATTTTATCCAGGTGTTTAGATATACTTTAATCCATGTGTTTAATAAAACTGTGCAAGAAATTTTTGCAAGTGTCGAAGTATTTTAGCTGTTCGAAGAACTGTACTTTACATTCTGTACAGCTAAAAATCCCTTTAATTAATACAGTACTTAAGCGATTTTGGTAAAAAATTTTTAGTTGTACAGTGTAACTATAAAATTACATGTAGCAGACAGTTAATATATATATTAGTTTCTCAATTTTTTCCCTGAGAAATAGACAATTTCTGAAAATTTACCATTTTTCTAAAATTAAAAGTTTAAATCATTTAAAAAAGTGTCTGCCATAAATCTTGAGCATAATCCATTAAAAATGGATTCCAAATTTCATCAAAATTGGTCGGGTGGTTCCCGAGGAAATAAGTCTTAAAACTTGCATATTTCCCACAGGATTACACCTACAAAAATATAGTCTTGTCTTCCCTTAAATGCTCTTAAAGCTTCAAAATGAATAAATAAATAAATAAAAATAAATAAAATAAATTACATCACAGATTAAAAAAATTTAGAGAAGTATGAGAAACAAACTTCATTAAAATGAATACTGTGGGATGAAGTCAAACTATGTGAGTAGTAGTGTTGCCAGGTCGAGTGTCACAAAAATTAGGACAAGGGGATAAAAAAAGGAACAGTGGTTTCTATTTTGGGACGTAAATAAAACCCTATAAAAACGGAACCTGTCTCTAGCAGAATACTGTCTTAAATGTTAAAATTTCACTTTCCCTGATGTACAATTATATCTGCTCAGAAAAAATCTTGTTTAAAAAAGATTTTTTCTCCCGTGGTTTCCAATTTCATCCAAACAGATTTTTTTAAGCATATTGTTGCGTATATAGGGTTCTTTTGATCTTATGGTTAGACTACTTCAAACTCTTGTCTCTTAGAAAAGTAGAAAATAATTTATTTACAGATCTTCAGAAAAATAGAGTCTTCGAAACTCACAAATATTACTAGATATTCAAAAATAACTGTTCAAAAGTATCGTACAAGTACAGATATAGGTCCCAGAGACTCTTTATACAAAGTCTCAACGCTAAATCACATTCAAAACAATGGAGAGAAAACTCAAGCAAACTTGCTTAAAATCGCAGCTCACTCAATGACTGACTGATGAACAGCTCGTATTGCTCTCCTTATATAGGCTCGCAGTATGTGCTGGAAATTTCTACAACCTTCTCGAAAAATCCACAAAACCACGGAACAACATTCAATGTATCAGCATATCTAAATGGGGGTTACCATAGAGAGGGAAGGGTTACCATCGCCAACAATCGCCAAGTTTGTCGCCAACTTGGCGATATATCGCCAAATTTGGCGACCGAAATTAGTCGTCAAAAGTGACACTAACTTGGCGATATCTTTAATATTTCGCCAAGCTGCCATACACATTCACTGAAAAATAATAGACAAGTTTGCTTGGTAACAGAGACGATGTAACAAAAACTAATATTAGTAAAGGAATGGAGCTTAATAAGATTATTTACATTATTTTACAGTACAAACACTAACTATTTACAAAATTCGTAATACTACCCCCTCCTCAAAGACAGCACGCCCCTGGCCGTGCAATCCCTGAGTTAGAGGAAAACACTTAAAATAAATAAATAAATAAATAAATAAATAAATAAAATAATAAGAAGAAGAATAAGATTTACATAAATAAGGACTAATTACTATTTACATACTTACAAAAAGTGACTTTCATGACCATGGTCTGAAATTCCAGTTTTGAATTTCTAATCAATTTGGCCAAAATAAGGGGCTAGCTGGTTATAATGCCGCCACACACCTTAGGCTTGGTGTGTGGCGATTTTTGTATGCGTACGACGACGTCATTCAGCCTGTTGACAACTGTGTAAGGACCGTCCCAGTTTCTTTGTAATTTTGGCGACAGTCCCTTACGACGTATGAGATTCCACAACCAAACTTTGCCACCTTGGTTGAACTCATGTCCAGCTGCCTTTGTGTCGTACCGTGTCTTCATCTTTTCTGATGCCAGTCCGATTCGGTTCCTCGCTAGACAATGAACCTCTTCAATCCGTGCCTGGAGTTCATCCACGTACTCCTCGGGCGATAAAGTATAAATTTATTTATTTATTTTAACTGATTTTATTTTTTCTTAACAAATATTTCAATGTAAAAGAAAGTGGGTCAAACCTACCATTGAGTGGACCAACCCTTCCATCTGTGGGGAAACTTGACTCATTGTTTTTTCATGATTAAAAATCAATATTTTTTCAATTAACTACATATTATACTTGTGTAGCAATTTTCTTTTGATAACTATTGTATAACGAATAAAATGATGCATAATACTTTATTCTAGGTTCAATATTTAAAAAATAAAAAATCATTTTGTAACAATTGGTCAATTTTTCCTAATCTTCCCCTGTTATTTCCTTTATTATACTTACATTTAAATTTTTATATATTTTTTTAAATTCCTCTATTATTGATAGACTGCATAGAACGCAGATATATTAAATACACATTACCTATTCTTCAGTTGATTAGAGCTCCGTGAACATTTACTCTGAAATTATAAATTTTAATGTTTCTATTCGTCCTTTCTTTTGTCGTACTTCAGCGGAAATCTTACTGGAATTTTATCTCAAAATGTGAAAAAACGAACACAGTTCAAAAAGTGATTTTAAATAAATCTTGTTTTTTTTTTTTTTTTTTTTTTTTTTTTTTTTTTTTTTTATAAGAATCAGCTTATCACTTCTGTTATTTCCTGACAAGGGAACAAGATTTTGGAAACGACTGAATTTATAATAGGATTTATTTTAGGTATCTTTTTCATGCATCAAAGAGTTAAAAATCTTCTTCAATTGGGCCCTTAGCAGTAATTACTTTCTACTACAACAGATTATTCATTTGAACATCCTCCTTTGAATACTTATTTTGATCTCAAAATAAATTGTTCTTTATATCTTTAAAATGTAGTGTAATCGGTTTCACATTTGGAATTCTTACCTGTCTTCGCTCGATTAAAGGTAAATGTTTTATTTTTTGAAGGGGAAAAAAAAAGAGAGAGTTGAATGAACCAGTCCTGATTAGATTAAGGAGCCCGGGATGTCAATATAAAGGACAATATGTAAGATACATATTATATATAAAGCCATTAATAACAATTACAAATTACCACAATGATTGTGAAAGTGTAAATAAAAAAGATTGATGCCCTTAACAATTTGATAATTGATCATAAAAACATGGTAAAAAGTAGTCGTTGGGAGCCACCGTAATACTTGCCCATCAAGGATATGCCTAATCCTTACTAATATTGTAAATCGGAAAGTGAGTTTCTTTGTTTGTTTGTTTGTTTGTTTGTTTGTTCCGCTTTCACGCCGTAAATACTGAACCGATTGCTTTGAAATTTTGCAGACGTAAAGTTAGAAGTCCGGATTAAATAATAGGGTAATTTTTATTTATTTTATTCAAATATTTTCCTTAATAATTCAAAATTTAACTATTTTTCATACAAAATCAATAGGCATTTTTCAGATAAAATTTAACCATTTTCCTCTCCTGTTGCCAAGAAAATAAAAAAATGGAATAATAATTTTTCAGCGGCAATGAATTTTTAATAGAAAACTTCCACGCGAAAAACTATAATAAAATAATTTAAAAGAAAATAAATATGACATCATGTTTGAAATAAAAATAAAAGGTGTATTTTTTATAATACATTTAACAAGGATATTTGTTTAGTTAATGGGAATTTTTGTGTAAAATATGGTGACATAAATTAAAAGTAAAAAAAAAAAATGAAAAAGAATTATATTTTTAATAAAATGGTTCACTAATGAAAATGTGACGTCATAGTTGAAATAAAACAGGTACTTTATAGCAATCGTTAAAAATACAAGGGGTATGAATATCAGTAGCTAATGGAGTGAGATAAATAATGACGTCATATTTAAAATGAATCAGAAATATTTTTTACTTATGCTAATTAATAAGTTATAAGTTACATACAAATGAATATTTTTATTCAAAACTCATAATTATCAATGGAAGAAATTTTTTGTGGGGAAAAGGTGGAAAATAAAATCACTGATTAATATATTTTTGGCAAGATTTTTTAATACTTTCGAACAAAGTTGAAAAGTTATTATGCTTTCGGTTTGTCTGTCTGTCTGGTCGCTTTCTAACTTTCGTAAATATACTCCGATTTCCATGAAATTTTTGGACGTTCTTAACGTTTACCTAGCACGAATACCTATTGAAAATAAAGTTTCTACCATGATTAGTTTATTTACAGGGATAGTCAAAAAATTTCCTTATATTACGGCATTATGGGGGAAAATCGTTTTAATTAAATTTAACGATGTTACAGCCTGTAGAACATATTCAAATTTATATGCATTTACAAAGTGCACTAAAATATACATTTTGTTAAAGTATATAGTGAAAAGGGCACTTACTATTCATTTACAGGGTCAGACAGAAGAATTCCATTGCATAGGAATAAAGGGAGGAACAGTTTCCGACATATTTTAATTATGGTAAACGATTTCATGTATAATCAAATTGATATATGTTGCTGAGGCTTAATGTAAGTTATTTCATGCATAATACGAAGTGCATAGCATTTACAGGGACACACAAAAGATTTCAAATATTATATATTCTATCCGAAGTACTGTATATCATGGATGATGACTATTGCATGGATGAAATGCATTTTGAATTATGATATGTGCTTTTAAGTTTCGCTAAATGTATGCATATTAAATGGAGAGTATAAATGGTAATAGTATAAATAGTTAAATTTAGATATATAGGGTTACACAAAAGATCTCGGAAAGGTTACTGAATATGAGCGTAATTTACTTAAAGGTGGTTTTTAAATAAAATATGCATTTTTATTTTGAACTGCATTTAGTAAACTAAGAAATGTTTGTAGTATATATATAAAATGATAAACAGGGTCCTGCAAAGAATTGGATACAAGGTTGTCTTCGGATGATAATTTCTGAAAATGTAATTTAAGTAGTAATAAGAAATATTTTTGTTTGAAAGAAATTTTAGAAAGATACTTTCGTGTATTAAAGGCACTTGGAAAACTACAGAGCTGAACAAAAGAATTCAAGAATGTTTCTATCTATTAGTATTAATCGCTGAAAGGAAAATTTTGACCAGCAAACAAATTAACAAATAGGGATTATCAAAAGTTTTTTTACCATAAATTCGCGATAAAAAGTTAATTACACATGCTTTTCATCATCGAAATTTTTTGCTTGATTGATCAATTATTTCTTCTTTAAATGTTATGTGAACGAAGTCACGGGTAACTGCTAGTATAATATATAAAAACAAAACATGTGTAAACTATTCGTAACATGCATTGTAATTCCAAAACAAAATTTAAACGTATATTTAAATATTTCAGTTTACATAGTAATGCTCTATTAATGAATTGCTGATGAATCAATTTCGACAAATTATATAAAACGCTAAACTATTCAAGTAGTACTGAAATGCATAAAAGAAACATCCTTATAACTCCAAAAATAATAATCATATTTATTAACAATTTGTTGCATCAAATTGCATTTAAAATAATTTTTTTGGTCCATTGGAATGATACAAGCCAAGAGAATGAAAATTGAATAAAACAAATTTTTCTCTTCTCGAAAACCCTATAATGTGATTGGCAGGTTTTAATTTATTATTACAGTAGAACCCCGCTAATCCGGACCCCGTTAATTCGAATTTCCGGATAATCCGGTTCAGTCTGGTCTATTTCTTTTTTTCAAGCTTGAGAAGCGATCGGCAAATTTCCATAACGTAAATCTATTCACCCTTCTATTATGAATTAAAAGGTCTTTTCTGAAATCTTTTTGAAGAATACATTAAGTTTTCTTTTTTAAACTTTTTGGTATTATCTAAATCTATATAAAAAAAAATAAATAAATAAATAAAAAAAAAAACTATGTACCATTGAAGTTTTGCAATCCCAAATTTTTTAGTTTTCTATTTAATCATTTAGAAATATCACGAAAAGCTCACTGCAGAATTAAGTTTTATTTAGAGCATTGCAAGAAAGCAAGGTAAAATAGTCCTTGTAGCCACTCTGATTGATAAGGATGGCTTTGCGATCTTTGTTGGCCAGTCCATATGGATCTAGGGACTATTTCTTTGTCTTCGTTATAAAACGCTTTTACAAATCACTTGCGGAAAATTGAAATAAGGTACCCTGGGGTAATAACGCCAAGTGCTTATATTTTGAATAATTATGAAATAATCAGGTAAATGAGACCCATGTGCTCTGCGCAGAAGGGTTTTGAGTCATATAAATCGCAAAAAACAGCTTCAAGTTAATTTGTTTCATTTTTAGGTCTTGTTTTTACAAGCAACTAAAATTAACGCTTGATCTAAAATTTGCGAAATAAGGTTTTTGATGTGAAGACTATATTTTTTATCCGGAAATACTTTGTTTATTAAATAAATTTGTAGTGTATTTCATGTACTTTCAAATTGTTGTAGAAGATTTTGGATATCTTCTCGAGATAATTTGTAGTTTAGGATTTACTGCGCAATAAGTATCCCGGGGTAATAACGCCAGGGATTGGCGTTATTACCCCGGTTGATTCCCAACAGTGGCCGAACTATATCCGAAGGGGGTTTATATATTAATATGGGGCAGCATTATCATCATTGTTGAAATGGTAAGATTAAGGGGGGGGGGGGGTGCCTTAAAAATAATCTCTCTATTTTATTTTTTATTATATTATTATTTTTTTACTAATGTAAAAAATAATTTTTAACTCTTGTAAATAAAACTATATCAAAATGTTTTCGAGATTCAAATTCGAACATCTTCAAAATCAGGTTTCTATTAAATTTCCAATGGATTGTTCAATTGAGTTCGAAATTTTAACTGTCCGCTTTCTCAGCGTTCGGTTCTTCAAAACTTTATAAATTTAACCTTTAACTGATGTGACAGAAATTGTAACCTATGAATGTGATGCGGTTTGTCAGACCGCAAAATTGAAAGATGAATAAAAGGCGGGAATAACTCATATGATTGTGTTTTGTACTAAACTTTTTATACTTTTTATACTTAATATTCACCTATTTAGTCTCTGGTGATAGTACTAAAATTCCAAATGAAACAAAATTTCGGTAGTGTTTGCAGTTAAACTGAAAATTACAAGTTAAACTAAAAAATTAAAAGAAAAATAGTGGTCTACGAGACCGGTAACATTAGTTAAAAGTTAATAGACGATCCATGATTAAAAATCATAGAATACTGTTCCTGCGCTAAACTTTTTGTACAGAATTAATTCTAATTAAGTTTAATCTATTCAAATATTTCTAACAATATTACGAGAACTCCAAACGAAAGAGAATTTCAGCTGTAACTATAGTTAAACTGGAAAATACAAGTTAAACGCTTTTTTTTTTTGGGGGGGGGGGGGGGATACAGTGTTCAGTCAGATTGCTAACAGCAGCTAAAGGTTAATTTTGTTGCTAATATAGAGATAATGATATATAACCATATGAATTATGTATAAAATTGAATAAGAGATCTCTTTGGGATAATATTTTTTTATAAAAAATTTTATTCAGTTTATTAAAAATTTATTAAAGCAGGTTTTTTAAAACGTCGACAATTTAACTGTAGGCTTGGAGAATCCGCATTAGTGTGGAGTTATGGGTTAAAAACTATTTTCTAGATTACTATAATAATATTAACCCTTAACTGCTGTGACAAAAATTGTCGCATAACTTACTGTAAGCGGCCCGTCAGACCACTTAATCTAACGATGAATAAAATGTTAAATTAACTTTTAGAATATTATTTTTGTATTGAACTTTATATACAGGACTATTATAAATAAAATTCAGCTATTCAAAAGTCTCTAGATATAGTAATAGGACTCCAAATGAAACAAAATTTTCCCGGTATCTACAGTTAAACTAAAAATTGCAAGTTAAACTCTGAAATTTGAAAAACTCAGCGGTATGTGAGACGCTAACAGCAGTTTAGGTTTAACAAAAATATTTATTAAATATAACTCTAGTTATTATAAAACTTCATATGATTAAAATATTACATTATGAATGGTCAAAACCATGCAATGTTTCTTATAATCATATTTAAGCGGGATTTTTTAAGCAAAGAGAGACACAGGGTGTTGTATTCTGTTGAAGCTCCCCCTCACTCCCTTTTCTTTCACTTTCCCAAACAAATCAATATTTTCTATCGCAAAGAATGCATACATGGGAATATAAATACTGATTCAAATAATCCGTGCAATGTTTCTATTAATTCTATTTAAATGGTCATTTTTAAGCAAAACTTGGCTTAGAATCTGATATTCTTTTGCCTCCTCCCCCGCCACCACCACACCTTTCTTTTTCTTTCAGAGTGACAAAAAAATTTTACATTTTCAATAGCTTAGATTGCAATTTGTCAATTTCTAGAGCTGTAGAGTTTGTATTTTTAGAATTATGTAATCTACATGCCATTATTCCATCTTATTTTATAGTTTTGTTTGCATGGCGTTATTACCCATATAGGTGGGTATTAACGCCAAATAGCATTAGTCAAGAAAAAACGCCATTACATTTTATGAATACATATCTATTAAATTATTTTATTTTATATAGATAGTCAATGAGTTGCTGTATCAGATCCTATATTTGTTTGAAAAATACAATCTAAAACTAAGCCGTGAAAATTGGCAGAACCTTAACGTGGCGTTATTACCCCAGGGTACCTTATAAGGAGGATTAAATGAAAATGAAAGAGAAACTACGCCTGAAGATTTCGTGAACATGTTCAAACAAATTGATGGTTACTCTGATGTTGATATCATTAACATTAGCAATTGAATGAAAACAGAAAATAATAAAGGTTACGCCTCACTTGCAGATGGCGAAATAATCGCTTTGTACACAATTGACGAAAATGAAAATGAAGATGTTACAGACGAAAACACCATTATCAAAGATGATCAAACAACATTTATTGGCCATAATTAAGCAACGTCCAATTTAGAGCAATTAATGGTTTATTTTAAACGTCATGTGGAGACTACACTCAACGAACTACTTATTCTTAAGCGGATGTGTGACCACAAGGCCCGTAAAACTGGCACAGCAGTAGATTACAAACTTTATAATTATAAAATAAACATTTTTACTGACTGTAAATATGTTTAATATAAAGGTGATTTTCTGTAAGTATGTTTTATTTTATTTCATTTGTTCTCATTCTCCGGATAATCCGGATTGGGTCTAGTCCCGATTAATCCGAATTAACGGGGTTTCACTGTATTATTATTATTATTATTTAAAAGATAACAATTATTAAGCATAGCTTCTATATCTAGATGAAAATGTTTTTGTTTTTCTCAAATACCCTCAGTGGGGGGGGGGGGGGAAGTCTAATGTCAGTGTGAATACCTTGCAAACGTTGGATTAACGGCGCGCCAGTAATGTCTGGCGCCTGCTTACCGAACATTTGGAAATCTAAAATACTCTACTTTATAAAATATTGATAAATGAGTACAAATGTAATGTGAAATTATTAATTATCAGTTGTTGCATCATGATACTTGAAAAATTGCTGTTGTGTTCCACAGAAGTGATATATGAAAAAGATATATGAATAGGATATGACAGGATATATGAAAAATAAAAATAGTTAATTGTTTTTCTTACATTGTTTTCAATTATCCTTTTTTTATGAATGCTGATTATTTTACTTCGGTTTTAAAATCCTTCTTGTGTCTGCGTGAGCGGGAGGAGGGGGGGGGGGGGTGCCCGGGCACCCAGGGCACCCCCCCCCCCCTTGGTTACGCGCATACAGTAAATCATTAAAATTATCAGACTCCATAGAATTCCGTGAAATGATAAAACAGACAAATATTAAATCTAGTATAGAAACAATTTTTTTAAATTAATAATAATAATAATAATAATAATAATAATCAAACAAAAAACACCACTAATACTCTTTTCAACTCGTTCCAAAAATACTGAAAAGATTTATTACAACGTTTAATTTTATTTAACTCGTCCTTTGATTTTAAGACCTAGAAAACTTTTATTATTTTACTTTTCAAAACATCTAAATAACAAAAATTCAGTGTACTAATGATCATTAGACTTAATATATATAGTGTGTAATTTTTTTTTTAACTATTTGGAAAATAGTTGCCTTCGGTAAAGAACTGGGAAATCTGAAGTATATATGAATCTTTTTATTGGTTGAATTCTGCAACTTTTTTTTATTTTATTCGTTTTCTTATTTGTCCATGTTTAATGTCCAAAAATAGAAGCTTCTGTGTTTTTATTTTATTCGATTTCTGATTGGTTCATGTTTAATGTTCAGAAATGAAATACTTCTGTTGCCACGATGACAAAAAAGTATTATGAAGACTACAGAAAATTAATAACTTAAAAACAAATTGAGATACAGCTTTCAAACAAATTTCATTTAAAAGTACATTTTTTTTTCTTTATACGACTGTGTAAAAATTGAAAATGTGTGATGTTTAGAAGTTTAAAAATTTGCAGTACTGAAGCTTGTAAAACTAAAATTTCATTTCAAATTTGTATATGATTGGTACAGGAATATTAATTTTTAATCCATGGCGTACGTAATATACGACTCTGTTATTATGTAAACCACGTTTCGATCATCCTAAAAATGTTGTTTACTATTATATTTTTTTAAATATAGAATTTATTTATAAGTCTAAAATTTAAGTCGGAAGTTCTGCAGCTATTTGAAACAGAAAAAGGTTGTTACAATTATAGATTAGATTAGAATGAATGGAGATTGGGTATTAGGTAGGAATAAATTTGCAGGTGGATTCCATGAAACCAACTTCAATCGAAAATACTTATTAAAACTGAATGTCTCTTAAATTGTATCTCTTGAATTTTTTAATTATTATATTTGAACGAACTTCGACGTGGTTTCTACAGGTCAGGTAATTCGACGGGATTTAGGTAAAATAAATATCAGTACAGTCGAATCTCCTTAACATGAACCTCATGGAAATCAAAATTTTGTTTACGTTAATAGTAATTCATGTTATCAGTATCAAATATATGTATTATTTTCTATAGAGGATTTTGAAAACAATTTATGTTAAAAGTAATACACCTTAAGCGTGTTCATGTTAACGAGGTTTGATTATATCAAGGCGTGATTATAAAAGTAGCGTTTTTCTACATAAAAATATTTGTATTTCTTAGGAAGTTTAAGAATACTGTTCTACTTCTCTAGACGGCAAATTTATTGATACAATTTTCTTACATCTGAAATTTCCTTTTAAAAATACTAGGGGGACTCCGCCCCCCTGCTCGCTTACGCTCGTCAACCCCTGCGTAATCGCTTCGCGATTCCAAGTTGTAGGCTACCTCTGCTTGCTGCGCTCGCCAACACCCCATGATATGAATAAGCAGTTGCAGACCTTTCATATGATGTGTCACACGACTGGTGCTGTAAAGAAATTAAAAATGTGCCCCCTAGGGGGAACGGAGTGTGGGGGTGACACACAAGACGTCCATAATATGAATAAGCAGTTGCAGACCTCTCAAATGATGTGTCACACGACTGGTGTTGTAAAGAAATTAAAAATATGCCCCACCTGGGGGGCAGAGTGGGGCGTGACACACAAGACATCCATAATATGAATAAGCAGTTGCCGACCTTTCAAGTGATGTGTCACACAACTGTTGTTGTAAAGAAATTAAAAATGTGCCCCCCTGGGGGCAGCAGAAAGTGGGGGGTGACACACAAGACATACATAATATGAATCAGCAGTTGTAGACCTTTCAAATGATGTGTCACACGACTGGTGTTGTAAAGAAATTAAATATGTGCCCCTCCTGGGGAAGCAGAAAGTGGGGGTGACACACAAGACATCCATAATATGAATAAGCAGTTGAAGACCGCTCAAATGATGTGTCATACGACTGATGTCGTAAAGAAATTAAAAATGTGCCCACCTGGGGGGCAGAGCGGGGGGTGACACACATGATATGCATAATATGTATTAGCAGTTGCAAATCTTTCAAATGATGTGTGACACGACTGGTGTTGTAAAGAAATTAAAAATGTGTCCCCCCTGGGGGGCAGAGAGGGGGGTGACACACAAGACATCCATAATATGAATAAGCAGTTGCAGACCTTTCTAATGATGTGTGACACGACTAGTGTTGTAAAGAAATTAAAAATGTGCCCCCCCTGGCGGGGCAGATTGGGGCGTGACACACAAGACATCCATAATATGAATAAGCAGTTGCAGACCTTTCAGATGATGGGTCACACGACTGTTGTTGTAAAGAAATTAAAAATGTGCCAGCAGAAAGTGGGGGGTGACACACAAGACATACATTATATGAATCAGCAGTTGCAGACCTTTCAAATGATGTGTCACACGACTGGTGTTGTAAAGAAATTAAAAATGTGCCCTCTTGGGGGCAGAGTGGGGAGGTGACACACAAGACATCCATAATATGAATAAGCAGTTGCAGATCTTTCAAATGATGTGTGACACGACTAGTATTGTAAAGAAATTAAAAATGTGCCCCCCCTGGCGGGGCAGAGTGGGGGGGGGTGACACACAAGACATCCATAATATGAATAAGCAATTGCAGACCTTTCTAATGATGTGTCACACGACTGGTGTTGTAAAGAAATTGAAAATGTGCCCCCCTAAGGGGAACGGAGTGTGGGGGGCGACACACAAGACGTCCATAATGTGAATAAGCAGTTGCAGACCTCTCAAATGATGTGTCACAAGACTGGTGTTGTAAAGAAATTAAAAATGTGCTCCCTCTTGGGGAGCAGAGTGGGGTGTGACACACAAGATATCTGTAATATGTATAAGCAGTTGCAGATCTTTCAAATGATGTGTCACACGACTGGTATTGTAAAGAAATTAAAAATGTGCCCCTCCTGGGAAAGCAGAAAGTGGGGGTGACACACAAGACATCCATAATATGAATAAGCAGTTGCAGACCTTTCAAATGATGTGTCGCACGACTGGTGTTGTAAAGAAATTAAAAATGTGCCCCCCCCCTGGGGGGCAGAGTGGGGGGTGACACACAAGACATCCATAATATGAATAAGCAGTTGCAGACCTTTCAAATGATGTGTCACACGACTGGTGTTGTAAAGGAATTAAAAATGTGCCAGCAGAAAGTGTGGGGTGACACACAAGACATACATTATATGAATCAGCAGTTGCAGACCTTTTAAATGATGTGTCACACGACTGGTATTGTAAAGAAATTAAATATGTGCCCCTCCTGGGAAAGCAGAAAGTGGGGGTGACACACAAGACATCCATAATATGAATAAGCAGTTGCAGACCGCTCAAATGATGTGTCATACGACTGATGTCATGAAGAAATTAAAAATGTGCCCCCCTGGGGGGCGGAGCGGGGGTGACACACAAGACATCCATAATATGAATAAGCAGTTGCAGACATTTCAAATGATGTGTCGCGCGACTGGTGTTGTAAAGAAATGGAAAATATGCCCCCCTAAGGGGAACGGAGTGTGGGGGTGACACACAAGACGTCCATAATATGAATAAGCAGTTGCAGACCTCTCAAATGATGTGTCACACGACTGGTGTTGTAAAGAAATTAAAAATGTGCCCTCCCTGGGGGGGGGGGGGGGCAGAGTGGGAGGTGTCACACAAGACATCCATAATATATGAATAAGCAGTTGCAGACCTTTCGAATGATGTGTCACACGACTGATGTTGTAAATAAATTAAAAATGTGCCCCCCGCAACACGAGTGCTGTGGATAAAAATTTAAAAAGTTCCCCTTTGTGTGGGGGGGGGGGGGCAATGTGGGGTGCGGCGCCCCAAACATACATAATTGAATGAGCAGTTGCAGTCCTTTTAAACTATAGGGGGGGCTCCGCCGCCCTGCTCGCTACGCTCGCGAACCCCCCGCGTAGTCGCCTCGCTATTCCGTTCGGTATTGCTTTGTAATCCCGGTTGGAATCGCTTCGCGATGCATAGACGGGGTCCTTTCCTGATTGGTCTATTTTGACTCATGGAAGGAGTGGTCCACCCGGATTTGTTATTTCCGGAAATCTTACACATTAGCATCATTCCAGGAGTCATTCCTTTTAAGGCTAGTTTTTTTTTTTTTTTACTATAGAAGGACAATAATTTAAATAAATTGAAAGTGCCGATTTTTTTTTTTTTTTTTTTTTTTTTTTTTTTTTGGTAGCTTTTGCAAACTGCAAATTAATGGAGTTGATTTCGATGAATGAAACTCCAAAACACATGATGTCCAAAATTAAACTACACATTTCGAAGAGTACTACGAAAACAATAATTAGTAAAAAAGAAAGAAAAAATTCTGAAATTGCCCGTCAAGCGTAGCAAATATGGTGCGTTCGTACTACAACAAAGTTTTAAAAATATTCTGATCTTAATGTAATAGTATACAGTACTTCGGATACAGTATAGTGACCGAAATCTTTTGTGCGTCCCTGTCGGTCTATGGAGAAAATAGTTTCAAATGAATTTTAAAGATGTTTCACCCAGTCAAACGTATTCAAATTTATATGCATCTACGACCTGCACTAAAGTATGCATTCTGTAAAATATGCAGTTGAAAGAATAGTTATTATTCATTTACAAGGCCGCACAAATGAATTCCATTACATAATAATAAAGGGGGGGGGGGTTGGTTGCGACGTATTTTAATTATAGTAAACGATTTCATGCATAATCAAATTGATATATGTCGCTCAGGATTAATATGAAATATTTCACGCATAATACGAAGTGCAAAGCATTTATAGGGACACACAAAAGATTTCAAACAGTATATTCTATCCGAAGTACTGTATATTATCATGGATGATGGCTGTTGGATGGATGAAATATATTTTTAATTATGATATACGCTTTTAAGTTTCACTAAATGTAATAACATTATATGGTGTGCATAAATGCTTATAGTTACACATTATTGATATACAGACATAAAAGGGTTACATAAAAGAGCTCGGAAAGGTTACTGAATATGAGCGCAATTTACTTAATGGTAGTTTTTAAATAAGTTATTCATTTTTAAGTTTGATTTGCATTCAGTTTACTAAGAAATGTTTGTAAAATATAGATAAAATGACATACAGGGACACGCAAAGAACTGGATACAGGGTCGCCTATGTACGATAAATTCTGGAAATGTGATTTCAACAGTTTAAAGAGTATTTTTGTTTGAACAAAATTTTATCAAAATACTTTCGTGTGTACTAGGTAAACTAAAAGGCAGAAACGAAGTATCCACGTATGTTTTTATCTATTAGTGTAAATTGCTGAAAGAAAAATTTCAACTATTTAAGCGTTTTCTTGGTAAACTAAATTTCCCCATTTAATAGTATATACTATATATCAACTAACAGATCAAATACCGAGCTGTTCAAAAGTATTGGAATACATATTTAGCTATAGACAATAACACCATATTTCCTTGGATAACGAAGTTTTATTAAAGATTTCAGGAAGTGTTGGAAAGTGTTTCAAAATCTATACTTAATGCATGATTTTTCTCACTTGTTTAGGAAACAATTTGCTTTTAATATGTATCAGGTGTTCTTTCTCTTTCTCTTCTTTATTTATTTTTCTTTGCAGTTCGAACGTATCGCGATAATATTTAACCACTTAACCGGTCACAGGTATGGGGAAACTGCGATTTTACCCCCAACTTGTCTTGGGGCAAACGGTGAAGTGGTTAAGTGTTAAGACTTTTGCTATACAAAAAATTTCTGATGAATAGTTTTTGTAGTAGATTCTTCAAAAATGTAGAGTTTGATTTGAGGCTTTTTGTATTTTTATGTGATGATTACTTGAAAATAAAAACTTTATTATTTACTATAATACACGTATGCCTCAAAGTTGTTTTTATAATAATTTAAAAAAAGTATTTGAAAAAAGTGTTGACATAATTAAAAGAATGCAATGCATAACTTTGTTAGGGCACCTTAAAATTAATTGAAGGAACAGTGATTGCTTTGAAGTAAAAATATACTGAACCTTTATCAAGTTTCTTTTTTAAAAGTATTTAAATTATTTGATTAAGGGAACAATTTACCTTAAAATTGATTAAAACGTCGAATTTTCCTTTTTTTTTTAACACTTTCCATCAGAATTGAAAATTGTTTATGACTTCAGTTTGTTTGTCCTTCTGTCCGCGCTTTAACTCCCATAAATATAATCATATTGCCATGAAATTTTTAGATGTTATGGACATTTACCCTAGCATGAACCGTATTATAAATGAACTTTGTAGTATGTTTAGTTTTTTTACAGGGACAATCAAAATATCCCGTTACATTATGGTCAATGGGAAAAAATTACTTTATATTAACTTTTAAAATGTTACACCTTTTCAAGCATAATCAAACTGATATGCATTTACGAAGGATACTAAAATATGCATTCTGTATAATATGCAGTGCAAGAAAAAACTAGTTGGATGTGTCAATCCCAAAACTTTCTTCTATCTCATAAGTACATTTTAATATTTAAAAAAACAAACAAACGTGGTGACCCTAAAGTTACCCACTATCGAATTTCCTCGAACATTTGACCTAGCCTAATGAGATGCCGGTATCTGAAAAGCCTAAAACGCAAAATTTAATTAATATTCTGAGAAAATGAGCTTAGTAGTGCCTCATGTTGGATAATTTATACTTAAACCTAATAAGCATCTATTTATGTCAAGACCTAACAGAATCTGAAATTTGATGGAATTTCGTCCATTAGTTCTTAAGATATAGTTATAAACAAAAATTGCAAAACGTAGTACAGCAACACCATATCTTGGACAATTTATGCCAAAACGTAAAAAAGCGTCTAATTATGTTATGGTGTAAAAGAATCCGAAGTTTGATGAAATTCTGTGCATTAGTTCTTGAGATATAGCTAGTTTAAAAAAAAAACCCGTGTAAAATATAGCACAGCAGCACCATCAGTTGAAGGATTTATAACAAAACGTAATCATCGTGTAATTAAGTTATATGTCATTTTGTAACAAAATCTGAAGTTTGATGAAATTCTGTGCGTTGGTTGTTGAGATATAGCTATCGGAAAAACTGTGCTAAATGCAGCATAGCAGCACCACCTGTTGCAAGGTTAATACCAAAATGTAATCAGCGTCTAATTATGTTATATATTCTAGAGTAACAGAATCTAAAATTTGATGAAGTTCTCTGCATTAGTTCTTGAGATATAGCTATCGCAAAATCGTGCAAAATGTAGCATAGCAGCGCCACCTATAGGGCAGTTCACACCAAAACCTTATCAGCGGCTACGTATCCCAAGGTATCGCGGAATCTGAAGTTTCGTGAAATTCTGTGCATTAGTTCTTGAGATATAGCTATCATGAAAATCATGAAAAACGTGGCATAGCAGCGCCACCTGCTGGCCAATTTACACCAAAACTTAATCAGCGTCTATGTATATCAAGGGGTCACAGAATCTGAAGTTTGGTGAAATTCTGTGCATTAGTTCTTGAGATATAGCAATCTTGAAAATCATGAAAAACGTGGCATAGCAGCGCCACCTGCTGGCCAATTTACACCAAAACTTAATCAGCGTCTATGTGTATCAAGGGGTCACAGAATCTAAAGTTTGGTGAAATTCTGTGCATTAGTTCTTGAGATATAGCAATCTTGAAAATCATGAAAAACGTAGTATAGCAGCGCCACCTGCTGGCCAATTTTCACCAAAAACCAATAGGCACTAATTCATATCAAGGTCTAACTGAATATAAAATTTTATTAAATTTCGAGCATTAGTTCTTGAGATAGAGCGCCCACAAATTTTTTGTCACATACAGACAGACAGACACACAGACAGACAGACAGACAGACAGACAGACAGACAGACGGACAGACTCACAGACAGACATTTTCTAAAAATAGTCAAAACGTGTTCAGGACCTTCTAAAACGTATAAATCCGTCGAAAACCGGAAGTCGAAAATTTTCATGAATCCAATACTTTCTTCTTGTAAAGATAGAAGAAAGTAATAAAGAATACTGCCCAGTTAAACTGATGGCATTGAGCTCACAGGCTACAAATACTAATTGTACATTAAAGCCTTATATTTTCAAGGGTTAATTCCGTTCGAAAAAAAAATTAAGAAGAAGAAACAGCTCTCCCCTTTCCTCTTTTTTTATACTTAATCATTGAACCTCCTATACTATCAAAGACATGCTTTATCATATAAAAAATCTATATCCAAAATTCAGAGCAAATTAGATAATTCTTAATAAAAACCCATTTAGCATTTATATAATTTAAAAGGAGTTATCCCCTTCTTTTATACTTAACCATTAAACTTCCAAAACGATTCAGAGATTTGAACGAAATCTGAAAATTCTGCTTGAAAAACCTATTTATATAAATTAAGAGGGGGGGGAGGCATTAGAACCCCTGTTGCCCCTATTTATACTTATTCAATGAACACCTAATAGCAGTCACGGAATCGCCTCATCAGAATGATCCTAATCTAAATTTTGAACGAAAACTTAATTCTGCATGAAAATCCCATTTATATCAACTAACGGGGGGGGGGGGGCATTAGAACCCTTGTTCCCCCTATTTATACTTATTCAATGAACACCTAATAACAGCCACGGAATCGCCTCATCAGAATGATCCTAATCTAAATTTTGAACGAAAACTTAATTCTGCATGAAAATCCCATTTATATCAACTAACGGGGGGGGGGGATTAGAACCCCTGTTCCCCCTATTTATACTTATTCAATGAACACCTAATAACAGTCACGGAATCGCCTCATCAGAATGATCCTAATCTAAATTTTGAAAACTTAATTCTGCATGAAAATCCCATTTATATCAACTAACGGGGGGCATGAGCCCCCCGTTCCCCCTCTTATACATATCGAATGAACTCCAAAAACTAATCAGGGAAGCGCCTTATCAGGATATACCTATATACAAAATTTCAAGTGGATCCGATATTTTTATCATGAGTTATCGCGTTACGCACATACGCACATACATACAGAACGGACGGGCACATAAGCTCTCAGCCTATGATAGCCTGTGAGCTAAAAAGTTATTAAGTTACAAAGCTGCACAAAAGAATTCCATTACAAAATGATACAGGGAGAATTATTTGCGGCGTATTTTAAAAACATTAAACCATTCCATATATAGTGAAACAGATATACGTCATTAAGACTTCTATGCATTATTTAGTGTATAATACGATGTGCATAGCATTTACAGGGCCACACAGAAGAATTTAAGAGGAAGACGCAAAAGAAAAATGGCCTATTATAAATAGTATAGGGAGGAATTGTTTGCAGCGTATTTTAATTATATTAAACTATTTCGTGTGTAATGAAATTTATGTACACATGATCGAGATTTACTATAAGTTATTTCATGTATAATACGAAGTGCATATAGTATTTACAGAGGCACAAGAAAGATTTCAAATACTATATTCAATACGAAGTATACTGTACGTATGTTAACGATGACAGCAGATATTCATTTTTAGTTATGATATTCGCTTTTAAGTTTCACTATATTTATGCATAGTGTATGATGTGTATCAATGCTATAGTTCATATACAGGACTATACAAAAGAATTCGTATAAAAGTTACAGAGTAACTTTTATACGAAAATAGCGACAGCGTACATTGCTTAAAAGTGGTTTTTAAATGAATTATGCATTTTTACCCTGAATTCTATTCAGTTTACCAAGAAATGCTTGTAGGATATAGTAAAATGATATACAAAGCTAAGCATAGAATTGGATACATGGTCGCCTATGAATGATTATTTCTGGAAATATAATTTCACAGTTTTAAGAGTGTTTTAGTTTGAATTATATTTTTACTAAATACTGGTTGTTGGTGTCCGAGATTGACAAAGCAGTTCTTTGGTGTTATCAAGTGTTAATAAATCCACACTAATATATCTTTTTTGCTTTATATTAACAACTTAAAGAAACATTTAGTAAATTGAAAAAAACAAGATACAGGAATGCAGTTTCCTGCTGCGGTTGCGGGATTAACATATCCAAGAATGCGACACAGTAAGAGAAATATAAGCACCGTGTGTGCTTTACAAAAACATAAGAGCAACTGAACTGAGTTCGTTCACAGTAAAATGTTGTCCTTGAAGTAATCAACACAAATGATTTCGCAATCCTGTGCAATCATCCACTTATGAATTGTTTAAATAAACAATGATATTAAATATTTCATTAATGTCACTTTTGAATAATGGATTAATTTATAGTTTATAAATATTATGGTTTTAAAGTAAACAGTTAATGTAATTAATGTCACTTCTGAAATATGAAGTAATTTGATGTTTATCAATATTACTGTTTTTAGAATAAACACTTTAAGTACTTAAACACACTCCCACCCTATCAGGCCTTAGTCCTGATATATAGGAAGGAGCGCTAATTTGTGTACAGGTCGTCTCAAAAACGATCCTCTACACTGTATGGTCACAACACGGACATGTTCGTCTTTTCCTGGGTGCACCTCTGTTACCCGGCCCAATGGCCAAGAGTCTGGTGGCTGGGTATCATCAAGGAGTAGCACAACTTGTCCAGGTTGAAGATTACGTTGCTCGACTCTCCACTTGCTTCTTTTTTGGAGCGAGATCAAATACTCCTTCTTAAATCGCTGTGAGAATCCTCTTTTTAAATTTTGCAGCAGCTCCCAGCGATTTCTAGGGTTGCATGTGATGGATGAGGTCTCCTCCGGTATTGAGAAGATTACATCACCTGTAAGAAAATGTGAGGGTGTGAGAACATTTATGCAGTCACTATCAATGTCATTTAAATGTATGAGAGGTCGCGAATTTAACAAGGCTTCGACTTGGCTAAGTAGGGTGGCGAGCTCTTCGAAAGTCAGGAGTGTCTCTCCTATTACTCTTTTTAGATGATGTTTGGCGGATTTTATCGCAGCCTCCCAAATTCCGCCAAAGTGAGGGGAAGAAGGAGGGATAAAATGCCATTCAATGGATTTTTCAGTTAAATATCGAGACATGATTTCATTTTTAGGAAATGACAACCATGCCCTCTGTATTTGGTCGATTTTTCTTGATGCCCCGACAAAGTTCTTCCCGTTGTCACTATAAAGGTGACGTGGGGTACCTCTTCTTGCACTAAAACGTCGAAGAGCTGCTATAAATGCTTCAGTTGTTAGATCACTTACAGCTTCTATATGGACCGCTTTCGTAGCAAGACAAATAAATAAGGCAATGTAACCCTTAGTTGTTTTTGCACCCCTACCCTTGCTAAATTTAATGAATATGGGGCCTGCGTAATCAATTCCACTGGCAAAAAAAGGGCGTTCAAGATTTACTCGAGGTTTAGGTAAATTCCCCATTAATGGAGGAGTTGTAATAGCTTTCTTGTATCTGAAACATTTTAAACATCTATTAATGCATTTGTTGATGAGCTTTTTTCCACCAATTATCCAAAAAGATTGTTTTATGATGTGCGACAGTAGAGAAGGTCCAGCATGTAAAGTGGCAATATGCTGTTGTATTATCAATAGTTCACTCATTTTATGTTGTGATGGAAGTATTACCGGATGCTTGTGATTAAATGCTAACTGTGAATTTTGCAGGCGTCCTCCCACCCGTAAGATACCCTTAGCATCAATAAACGGATATAGGGAGTGTAATTTGCTTTTCTTAGCTAGAGGTTTTTGTTCTTTGATGCAATTTAACTCTTCTTTAAAGTAAGAATTTTGAATCCAAAGAACGATCATTTCTTCAGCAGATTTTATTTCGTTAAATGTAAGTACTGTTGAAGGGATTTGATATTCATTAGCATTTTTGCATTTTTTAATGAATCTTATGCAATATGCCAGAATGCGGATAATTTTTGAAAGTGAAGAGTGCTTTTGAAACAAATTATCTAGTACATCATTTGAAGCATGCGTGTGAAATGAAAAAATGGGATCCGACCTTTGCTCGGATTTGATTTGCTCATCGAATTCATCAACATTTAAGTCATCTTTCGGCCAATTAGATGGGTCTAGAAGTAGCCAGCCTGGCCCTTTCCACCATAGCTCGCATTCTGGCAAACACTTTGGGTCAATACCGCGAGAAGCAATATCTGCGGGATTATCTTTTGAGGGAACGTGTCCCCAGTGCTTAGTAGGTAAAACTTCTGTTATTTGAGAGGTTCTGTTCGCGACAAATGTTTTCCACTTGCGGGGGTGTGCGGATAACCATGAAAGGACTACTTTAGAATCAGTCCATGCAAAAATATCGAACTTGTAATTCTTTAGTGTGTCCATAACTGTGCGGAATAATTTAGATAATAAGTGAGCACCGCAAAGTTCTAATTTAGGGACAGAAATTTGCTTGATTGGTGCAACTTTTGTTTTAGAAACCAAAAGAAAAGCATTGGTTTTTCCATTGCAAGTTTGTCGGCAATAAATTGCGGCAGCATAAGCTAGTGTTGACGCATCGGAGAATCCGTGTAATTCGAAGGCATTCTCGGATGAAAGCGTAACACATCTTGGTATCGAAAATTGATTGATTTCATTGAATGAATTTTGAAATTTGAATAATTCCTCAGTTAGATGTTCTGGAATAATAGTGTCCCAGTCCCCTTTTGTCAACCACAGTTTTTGATAAAATATTTTTAAAGTTACAGTGCATGGTGAAATTAGACCCAGTGGGTCAAAGATTCTAGCCGATTCTGCTAAAATTTGCCTCTTTGTAAGAGGTGGAGTGAGATTTAGTGAAACCTTGAAAATAAAAGTATCTGAAGAAGAGTTCCAGCTTAATCCTAGAACTTTAGAGCTTCCGTTATCACTAGGAATTATTTCAAAATTCGATTCGGTATTGGAATCATCTTGAAACTCTCTAAGAAATTCCTTTGAATTTGAATTCCATTTTCTTAAGTGGAAACCATGCGCGTGCAAAACATCGCTAATTTCTTTACAAGTTTCTATTGCCTCGCTAACAGTGTTTGAGCCTGAAAGAAGATCATCCATATAGAAATCTTTCTCCAATGTTTGAGAAATAACAGCGTTTTTTGTATAATCATCAGCAATTTGTTTGAGACATTTAGTGGCTAGATAAGACGCTGGAGCTAGCCCATAAGTAACTGTTTTTAATTTGAAATTTTTTATTTCCTCATTAGAGTTAAACCTCCAAACTATTTTCTGATAATTTTGATCTTCTTCAGAAACTAAAATCTGGCGGTACATCTTTTCTATGTCAGCGCAAAAAACAATTTTCGGAACTCGAAAATTAAGTAAAATTTCAAATATGTCCCTTTGTAATTTAGGACCTACTCCCAAAATTGAATTCAAGGAATTACCTTTTGAAGTATTACATGATGCATCAAACACAACTCTCAACTTGGTAGTAGTACTAGAAGGTTTAATAACCGCATGATGAGGAAGAAAATATTGTTCATTTTCAGAATCGTTAATGTCATTTTGTGTTATTAATTCCATATGGCCTAACTGTATATATTCGCGCATAAAATCCTTGTATTGCTTTTCGAATTCTGGGTTTTCTTTAAATTTCCTTTCCATCGCCAACAAGCGAGAAATTGCGGCAGGTCTAGAATTACCTAATTCTGTCGTAGGTTTAACAAAAGGTAATTTTACCACAAAACGACCCTCGGAATTAATTGAGTAAGTTTTCTGAAAATGTGATTCAACAAATTGTTCTTCTGGAGACAGAATTTGAGCATTATTATTGAATACTTCTTCCATTTCCCAAAACCGTTTTAATTCATTATCAATATTAAGTTCATAAATATGTAAATTATGCATTGAATTAGGAGTTGTGTTAAGATGCGGCATTTTTCCCGATACGAGAAAGCCAAAGATGGAATTTTGTGCAATTAAACTGCTCTGAGCACATGTTATTTGACCAGGAAGCAAAATAGAAAAAAAGTAATCTGATCCTAAAATAACATCGATTTTATTTGGAGTCCCAAAATGTGGATCTGCCAAGTTTACATTTTTTAAGTGTGAATAATGCTCTTCACTTATTTTCTCAGAAGGTAATAGAGCTGTTAATTCGTCTAAAATAAAAGCTTTCACTGACAACTTACTGTCAGCATTATGAATTGATATAAGATCAATCATTACGTAACCCTTTGTTACTGCGATTTTTGAATTAGAAAGACCTTTCACGGGAAATCGGGCATTTTTCCTTTTGAATCCTAACACTTTCATGCATGATTCTGAAACGAACGTAGATTCTGAGCCACTGTCACACATAATTCTTAACGTATGCTTTTGACCCATGCAATCATAAATATATACTGTAGCAGTGGGCAAAAGTGCGAAAGATGTTTGAACAGAATTTATTGAAGGAGAAACTTCTTTTTTATTATCATCAGGAATCGAAAGGTCCTCTGAATCAGATTTGCTTTTCCGACTCTGTTTTTCATTCGAACGTGAAGTTGACATCGCATAATTTTGTAGTTTATTCTCGCATAATAGCGTATGGTGTTTAAGCTGGCAATGATGACAGCTAAATGTAGAATTACATTGATATGTGTAGTGTCTGTCAGATAAACAGTTGCTACATAATTTGTTTTTTCTCACAAATTGTTTTCTATCTCTTACATTTAATTCCTTAAATTTAATACATTTGTACAATAAGTGATTAGCTTTACAAAATAAACATTTGATAACGTTATTGGCGGGAGCTTTGTGAAAATTAAATTGTTTCTCTTTTTTATGTAACCCTGTATAATCATTATTATACAATTCTAAAGATAAACATCTGTCATTAATGAACTGAATAAATTGATCAAAAGAAGGAAAATCATCCTTCGATGAATATTGAGCCCATTCTTCACGTGTTTTATTATCAACCTTTTGAAGAAGAATATGAATTAACCAAATGTCTCTCTCTGATGCTTTAACATCGATTGATTTGAGAGCACGAATTACCTCGTCAGAGATATCTGATATATTGCGTAAGTTAAGTGCATTAGCATGAATAATGGGAGGTATATCCATAAATGTTTTGATAAGAGCTGCGACAATTTGTTTTCTTTTGTCGTATCTTGACAATAATTTTTCCCATGCTTCTGCATAACTGGTTTCAGAAATGGGAATATGTTTTATAATTGACGATGGCTCTTCACCGAGCAAACCTCTTAAGTATTGAAATTTTTGAATGTTTGTTATACTGGCATTATTATGCACTAACGATAAATATAAGTCTTTAAATGACATCCAGTTTTTGAAATTACCATCAAATTGCTCAATATTCAATCTGGGTAATTTAAAATTATTAGTTGTATTAACTATAGGTAATTGTTCATTAACAACTTGAGAATGTGCATTCATACTATTTATAGAAAATTTTTCAAGTTCTGATTGCAGTTTGGCTTTGGTTTCATAATATTTTGTTTCAAATTCCTCCATTTCCGAGGATTCTTCTGGTAATTGTGCATCATATTTATCAAAATCGAAATAAGCTGTTTCTAATTTTTCTAATTTATTTAATAAATCATTCTTTTGAAAAACTTGATCAGCGTCAATGAAGTTCGTGATACGTGTTAATGCAGATTTAGCTCTGCCACGTAAATTTATGGCTGTCTTTTCTAAATCTTCTTGACTCATTATTAAAATAATGAGGGAACCAAGTTAAAAAACAAAGCCAAACTGATAATAAACCAAAATGTACTTATCTGAAACAGCTGGGCTGAAGGGTGCTCCTTTACGGCGACTTTGAAACGAAGTAATCCATAAAAAGCGATGTGTGCAGGTACATCTGAAACAGCTGGGATGAATGGTACTCCTTTATGGCGACTTTGAGACGGCGTAATTCATCAAAAGCGATGTGCGCAGGTTATCTCGCCGGTGGTGCCTCCATAATGTTGATGTCCGAGATTGACAAAGCAGTTCTTTGGTGTTATCAAGTGTTAATAAATCCACACTAATATATCTTTTTTGCTTTATATTAACAACTTAAAGAAACATTTAGTAAATTGAAAAAAACAAGATACAGGAATGCAGTTTCCTGCTGCGGTTGCGGGATTAACATATCCAAGAATGCGACACAGTAAGAGAAATATAAGCACCGTGTGTGCTTTACAAAAACATAAGAGCAACTGAACTGAGTTCGTTCACAGTAAAATGTTGTCCTTGAAGTAATCAACACAAATGATTTCGCAATCCTGTGCAATCATCCACTTATGAATTGTTTAAATAAACAATGATATTAAATATTTCATTAATGTCACTTTTGAATAATGGATTAATTTATAGTTTATAAATATTATGGTTTTAAAGTAAACAGTTAATGTAATTAATGTCACTTCTGAAATATGAAGTAATTTGATGTTTATCAATATTACTGTTTTTAGAATAAACACTTTAAGTACTTAAACACTGGTTTTTTATAAAAATATTGGGTAAAATACTGGGCTGAATAAAAGTATTCAAGTATGTTTTCATCTATTAGTATATATTTCTGTAAGAGAAATTATAACGTTTATGCATTTTCTTGTTAAACAAAACTTTTCAATGATATAGTTTATATATCAACCTACAGATCAAACCCGGGGTTGTTCAAAAGTATTGGGATGCATATTTGGTAATGGACGGCTTATGGCTAAAATCAGTTTTTCATATTTTTTTCCTGTTTTCCAAAATGTTTATTTCGTTATCTTATTGAATTTATTTCTTTAAATAACGAAGTTTTGTTAAAGATTGTATTAAGAGTTGGAAAGAGTTTCATAATTTATGCTTAACACATGATTTTTCTTGTTTGATGTTGAACGAAAGCCTGTTTAATTGTAAACAATTTGACACCTCATTTTTACCCATATAGTTATTAAATTGAGTGATTTTGTAATTTTTGTGAATACATTAAGCGCAATTACCCACACAAATAAAAACTATAAATGGCTTATCACCATATTCATATTTTTTTCACTTTTCTCTTTTAAAAGTTCTAAGACTTTTTAGGTGCGTTCGTAATTATGTAAATACGTAGCACCTATAGTTGTCGTTCAGTCCGTCTGTCTGTCCGCATATAACAATGCAAAAACTACCCAACCGAATCGTTTGAAATTTAAAATATATACTTATTACATAATTTTGTCGAGTCATTTAAAATTTTATGAAAATCATATGCATAGATCGATTACAGGGACAATCAAAAGTACTTCGTTAGATGACGGTCAATGGGAAAAAATGTTTCAAATGCATTTTAATCGTTTGAAATTTAAAATATATAATTATTACATAATTTTGTCGAGTCATTTAAAATTTTATGAAAATCAGATGCATAGATTAATTACAGGGACTTCGAAGTCTTTAAAATATTGCACTGTAAGCTGAAAAATTATTTCTCTGCAGGCAATCTAAAACAAGAAAAATGTCAAATCAAAGCATTATATACAATCAGAACGCAATTTTTTCAAAATATTCACTGTTTGAAATTTCTGTATAAGATTTTTACAGCTTACCTAATGAAAAAACCGTTTACCGCATATTACAATCGATCTTTGTTTTTGAGAAATTTAATTTTGAAATCAGGGTGTTATTTGCTGGACACCCTGTATATAGTTATAACATAATTTTAGCGAGTTATTTCAAATTTTATGAAAATTGGATGCATAGATCAATTATAGGGACAATTAAAAGTATTCCGTTTCATTAAGGTCAATGGGGAAAAATGTTTCAAATGTATTTTAAAGGTGTTACACTTATTTAAATATAATAGAATACATGAACCTATGAAGTATATATATATATATATATATATATATATATATATATATATATATATATATATATATATATATATATATATATATATATATATATATATATATATATATATATATATATATAAGTATATTTTGATCATGATTTTAAGCATATTTTGAAATGATCTGAATCTGAATATCATCTTCATTCAGGGGTGTAGTCCTAAAAATAAAAGAGGATATACATATTAGAGGTCTGCACGGGTCGGGCTAGGGCCGATTTCCAATAATTGCATTCGGGCCGGGCCGAGCCGGGCTCGGGCCTTACTACTGAAGACTCGGGCCGGGCCGGGCTGGGCTCGGGCCTTAATTTTTTTGCTGGAGTATCGGACCGGGCCTAACTTTTTTTTTCCGTACGAAGCCGAGACTGATTCCATTCTTCCTAGTTTTCATGGACCAAAATAATCAGTTCCTATTGAATCTTCCTATATGAAAATCCTTTTCTGGACTTTTTATAAATCAGTAATATTTGGCTTTGTCCAAAAATTTCTGCAAAAAAGCATATACTTTTAAGGCGTCATTATTCTACAATTAAACATTAGAATTTATACCTTTTAAGGAATCGTAGTTTACTAGGCGTTTTAAAATAGAATTAAACACACACACACACACACACACACACACACACACACACACACAAAAAAAAAAAAAAAAAAAAAAAACATGATTATGACGGATTTTTTTTTAAAACTGAAAACTGAAAGTTTCTTTTAAAATGTTCATCCATGCAAAATGAATACAACAATACGGGAGAAAAAAATATATTTACATCTGTTAAGAAGGGAATGCATTTTTTTTCGTTCCAAAGCGATTACGTCTTTGGAAATTTTACCATGTACCGCTTTTTCGATTTTTTGTCTCTCTTACAGGGAATATGGCTCAATAATACTAGTGATAACTGAAACATTTACATACAACAAACAAAGATTCATTTAAAAGCATAAATATCGCAGCCTACGGCACTTCTGCATAAATGGAGATTATAAACATGGAAAAAAAAAAGAATAATATAATTTTTTTTGGTCAGAACTCTTCCATAAGATTAAAGATCAATGTTCTGTAGAAATTCACTCGAGCCGGGCCGGGTTCGGGCCGAATTTTAAACTTTTTTCCGGACCGGGCCGAGCTCGGGCCGAAATTTTAGCTTTCGGGCCGGGCCGGGTCGGGCCATTATTTTTTTCGTTCGGGCCGGGCCGGGTCGGGCCATTATTTTTTTCGTTCGGGCCGGCCCGGGCCCGGGCCGAAATTTTAACTTTCGGGCCGGGCCCGGGCCTGGAAATGTCGGCCCGTGCAGACCTCTAATACATATACGCTCTAAGCAGAGGGTATACGTTCAAGGCAGAGTACCCTAGAGTGTGTTTACGATAGCTTTCTTGAGAAATAGAGTATACGGTGATCCTTTAAAAAATTCAGACGATATACGGCATATACCCACGTATGGCCTCCACAACATCCCTCTCTTCATTATTAAACATCATGTTAGGATTTTTCGCAAAGAATTTCTAAGTTAAGAAAAATATCAAAATCATAATACTATAAAATAGAGGAGAAGTTGGTGTTTTTTTTTCAACTTTTGATAACTGATTTTTGAGTACTTTTTAGCCCAGAATCAGAAAATGACCTTCATTTTTAATCATCACGATAGAGTTTTTCGCAAATCGTAAATTCCAAAATAAACAAGTTGGAAATTGCACGTGAAGCGTAGCAAATGAGGTGCGTTCGTACGATAATGAAATTTTAAAAATATTACTCTCATATATCAATCTCATAAAATTTTAAATAGTGAATTACAATTAAAACGCTAATCAAACAATGTGTTCTCCCTATACCATTATGTAATGGAATACTTTTGTGTGGCCTAGTAAATCAATAACAAATTTTCTTTGCACCACAAATTATGTAAAATGTATATTATAATATGTTATTTATTGTTGCATATAAATTTTATTAAGTTCGAATGAATGTAACATCATTAAAATGCATTTGAAACATTTTTCCCCATTGACCATAATGTAATTGAATACTTTTGATTGTCCCTGTAATTGATCTATGCATCCGATTTTCATAAAATTTGAAATAACTCGACAAAATTGTGTAAGAATTATGTATTTTAAATTTCAAACGTATAAAATACATTTGAAACTTTTTCCCCATTGACCGTAATGTAACGGAATACTTTTGATTGTCCCTGTAATTGATCTATACATCCGATTTTCATAAAATATGAAATAACTCGACAAAATTATATAATAATTATGTATTTTAAATTTCAAACGTATAAAATACATTTGAAACTTTTTCCCCATTGACCATAATGTAATTGAATACTTTTGATTGCCCCTGTAATTGATCTGTGCACCCGATTATCAAATATTTTGAAATAACTCGACAAAATTATGTAATAATTATGTATTTTAAATTTCAAACGATTAAAATGCATTTGAAACTTTTTTCCCCATTGACCGTAATGTTACGGAATCCTTTTGATTCTCCCTGTATTTGATCTATCCATCCGATTTTCATAAAATTTGAAATGACTCGACAAAATTATGTAATAATTATGTATTTTAAATTTCAAACGATTCGGTTGGGTAGTTTTTGCGTTGTTATATGCGGACGGACAGACAGACAGACAGACGGACAGACAGACGGACAGACAGACAGACGGACGGACTGAGCGACAACAATAGGTGCTACGTATTTACGTAATTACGAACGCACCTAAAAAAGCGAAAATTTAATACTATAAAATGGGTGCAAAGCTTCTTTTATTCAATTTAATTTAATTTTATTCAATAATTTATTCAAATTTGTGTCTTATACGGTGATTCTTACAGATAAACAGCTCATGGATCCGACGAGCTGGTGGTGTGCGTGGAGCGGGGGGATAACTTTTAACTTTTAACTTTTAAACTTTGAAATTTACGATTTTGCGAGAAATCCTGACATGATGATTAAAAATGAAAGTAACTTTCTGAAATTTTTTGTGTTATTTTGATAAATGATTAGCACTTTAATTAGATAAATGGGTTTCTATGCAGAATTATCCAATCTGCTTTAAATTTTGGATGTAGGTTCTTTCTGATAAGGCAAATCTTTAAATAGTTTTGGAGGTTTAATGGGTTTTTTTTTTAAGTATAAAGGAGGTAATGGGGATTAATTGCTCTTAAATTATATAAATGGGTTTTCATGCAGAATTATCCGACTTGCTTTGAATTTTAGATATAGGTTTATTATGCGATAAGGTGTATTTCTGATTAGTTTTGGGGGTTTAATTATTAAGTATAAAGATGGAAAATGGTGAGTGGGACATTTCGTTTTAATTTATTTTTCGAAGGGCATTATTGCTTGAAAATATAAGGCTATAATACACAGTTGTGTGTACAGCCCTTGAGCTCAAAGCCACCAATTTAACTGGATAATATTCTTTTTAACTGTGCTAATAACATATGAAAGTACGTGTAGTTTTTATTAGTTCTTTATTTAATTATTGTTTCTTCTAAGCCATTTTTTAAGGGTGCTACACTTTGCCCCTTTTGAAATTAACAAAATGCACCCTGTCTTTTTAAAAATATTGAAAATTACCTGTGGTTGTACTCAGAGATTTTTGTAAAAAACTTCTTCAAATTGCATTTTTTATAAATACATGTGTTCAGACCCTGTAAAAATGATCTTTCTTTCTTGAGAAAAAATAGTATATTATTAAAACATATTATTAAAACATATTATTTAATTTTATTTTTCAATTTGTAATTTATAAAATTATTAAAAAATAATGACTTTTATCGTATTAAAAAATCCCTTTCGGCATGGCCTATAGGCGGAGGTAGATTTCGAAAAGTTTTCATCTCAAAAAAAAAAAAAAAAAAAAAAAAAAAAAAGCCTATTTTTACTCAAATGCCCATTTTGGCAATATATTTTGAATTATATTCTTACTTTATTTAAAAAATTGAACAATATGCTCATTATATAGTTCCTAAATAACAAAAAACTGTTAATTAAATTCGTTTGACAGCAAAATTGAATTTAAAAATGAGTCATAAAATAACCAATTTATTATTTTAATACATCCACAATTCTTTAATCAAGATCGCTTTGAGAAATTTTGTGCGAAGTGCCTACTTTGACAGATTTTTTTAAAATATATATTTAGCCTTTATCAAAACTCTGACCAATACGGCACATTACACAGTTCCTAAATAACAAATAACTGTCAATTGAATGCGTTTGAGAGCAAAATTGAATTTAAAAATGAGTCATAAAATAAACAATTTGTTATTTGAATACAACCTCAATTCTTTTATCATGATCGCTTTGGGAAATTTTTTTGCGAAGTGCTTACTTTGACAGCTTTTAAAATATATATATTCACCCTTTATCAAAAAATCGACGAATACGCACATTATATAGTTCCTAAGTAACAAAAAACTGTCAATTGAATGTGTGTCAGAGCAAAATTGGATTTAAAAATGAGTCATAAAATAACCAATTTGTTATTTGAATACCCACAGTTCATTAATCATGTCGCTTTGGGAAATTTTGTGCGAAGTGCCCATTTTGGCAGCCTTTTTTTAAATATATTCTGCCTTTATCAAAAAACTGGCCACTCCGTCACATTATATAGTTCCTAAATAAGAGAACCTGTAAATTGGATGCGTTTGAGAACAAAAAAAGATTTAAAAATGACTCGGTAAAAACGCAATTTCTTAAATTTCCGCAAATTTTAATCACGATAACTTCGTGAAATTCTGTTCAAAATACCCTTTTTGGCAGCCTTTTAAAATATATATTCTGCCTTTATCAAAAAACCGCCCAATACGTCAAGTTATATAGTTCCTAAATAATAGGACCTGTAAATTGGATGGGTTTGAGAACAAAAATGAATTTAAAAATGACGCATAAAAAACGCAATTTGTTATACTTAATGAATTTTTTAATGATGAAAACTTCGGGAAATCTGTTCAAAATACCTTTTTTGGCAGCCTTTTTAAAAATATATTCTGCCTTTATCCAAAAATTGGCCAATACGTCGCATTATATAGTTGCTAAATAATAGGATCTGTCATTTGGATGCGTTTAAAATCAAAAATGAATTTTAAAATGAGTCAGAATATAAGCAGTTTGGATTTGAGGTTTTTTCTCCAACTCCTATTTTTGTTTAATTTATTTTTGCTATAAGAATTGGTTCTATGAAAAACTTGTCAATATAAAAATTGTAGATATTATTGTGAAGATGTAAAATAAATTTAATTAGATTTAATTGCTTAAGAATTGAGTAAGTTATGGTTTTTTTTCTTTTTCCTCCCCCCTTTTTCTTTTCGTTTTTAATTTTTTTCATCGGTAAAAATTGGTCCTATCAAAAACTTGTAAATACAAAAGTTTTAGATAATATTGAGTACATTTATATAAAATTTAGTTGGATTTGATATCTTGAGAATTGACGAAGTTATGATTTTTTTTCTCCCAAAAACCATGTTTTTTTCGCCCCTTGAGCCCACTTTTAACTTTATCAAAAATCTGTCACGCATAAACTTTTTCCTCATTTTTTAGAAGTAATATAAACTTTAAACTGATTCGATATCTATTTTAATTAAAAAGTTATCGCGTTTTTTCTGTTTTCACAAAAACCCTCCTAACTTTCACCTCCTTGGTCCGATTTTGCCCATTAACGAACTTAACCGAGATTTTATGCCCTTTGATTTTATGTAAAAGTTTGATGAAGATCTGAGCATAATTATGGAAGTTATCGTGTCTAGAAGAAAGTGATATACACCGATAGATAGATAGATAGATAGATAGATAGATAGATAGATAGATAGATAGATAGATAAACTTTTTTACTGATGGTAGTTTTGGGGTCTAGGAGTCATGATTCGTGTAGATCCGCAAAAAATTTTCAGAAATTCCAACATGGGAGACAATGCAATAGGTAGTATTTCATACGAAATCTACCTAAAAAATATGTCCTTTTTTTCTTATTGTTACCAAATACGCGTTAGTAATATATTTCCTTATGAAATAGTGCCCTTTTTTGGAGCTAGCATCCTGCCCATTTTCCTTCTAGAATAAATACTTAATTATAAATTGTCACTGTAATAATTAAAGCATAAAAAATTTTAATATGTACTTAATTAGATATTATTTGTTTAATAGTTATTCATTTTAAGTAATGTTAAAAAATTAATTTTATATGTAGCTACTGAGTACTGATTATTTTAATAACAGTAAATATCACTAGTGTTTTACGTAGTCTTACATAATTGTCACAAAATATTAATAATAATTAATGTGTAAACTTTATTGTATTCTGCTAACTAATGAAACTATCAATTTGCAGTTTTTATAATTTTTGTAATTAATAACAAATAATTATATTTTATTAAAGTGTAAGAAATTAGATTATGTTTGTAATTAAAGGTTTAATTGTTTTCTAAATATAAAACTCTTAAATCTATTATATCTATTCAGTATTTTAACGCTGAGAAAAAAATCCAATTTATTTATTTATTTTTTTAAATCAGATTTTTTTACACTCTATTTTAAAGTGAGTTGAAATTCGACGACGATTTTTGAACTGGAGACATACTTCCGATCGCATAAATTAAATAAAAGCTTATAAAATAACATAATTTTTGTTAAAAGAAATCGTGAAAAGAAACAGCCTCAAATCTTTATGAAATGAATAATATTTTAAAATATGGATTATTTTAACTAGTCTCAAACTTAATTAATAAAATTGAACTTTAACGTAGTATCATGCACTATTTTTTTCAAAGCGCAGGTACATGTGAAATAAGTTTTTCTAATATTTTAAGCACTTTGAGTACGGTCCCTCGAAGCATGTCTGAACTCATCTGTATTCAGATGGAGAAAAATGGTACAAGTCATGAATTTCAAAATTTCATAACTCCACCAATTTTAGTGTTAGGTGAACGGGACATTTATTTATATTTTGCCTTTCTTTTTAGTACAATAGGGAACTTTTAGTATTTTACTAAACATAATTATAGGAACGGGGGACCGTAAATTTTTTTTAATTTCGTATCTTGTTAAGAAGCGTTTTTACTGATTCAAATTATTTTCAGCATATTTTTTTTACCTCATTTAAAGCATTTTTATAAATGGAACTATATGTCTAAAAATTTAGAATTAGCCATGAATCACCATTGAGCTTAAATACCTTGTACATACCAGTAAAAAAACTACATTAAATGTAATATCAGTTGTATCTAAAAATGCATGCTCATTCCCGTATAATGCACATTTGTGAATTTAAAAAAATAAATTTGGAAAAAATATAAAAAAAAAAAAAATAGTTGAAATAAAAAAAAAAATCAGTTTTATAAACTTTTTCCAAAAATTTTAATTAAATATGCACTTATTCATTTATTTTTTTCAAAATGTACTTTTCATTGAACATTGAAATGTAACGAGTTCACTATTTGAACCATGTTTTTAAAAATATACACAGTTGTTAAAGAGGAAAGTATCCTTTTAAATGTGTTGTTCTCCTTTTTGCTCAGGAAGATGGATTTTCTAAAAAGTACTAAAAAGAAAAGTGTAAATGGAAAGTGTAAATTTTGTCATCTTCGGCCAAACATGAAACACAATTCACATATTTTTCTTATAGAATTACAAAACAATGTATGAAATTAACAATTTAACTACTTCGTCCAAGTTGATTTTCACAGTATTGTGCACCATAAAAAAAAATAAAAAGACAAATATTTTTTTATTTAGAAAAATATAACCACGAACGAAAATATATGCTACTAGTTGACCCGCCCAGCGTAGCCTGGTCCGTGATAATAGTATTAAAGGAACCTGAAATTTGTGATTTTACTTCTAACTTAAAGTACGTAGAATTACGTTTTCTGAAATACGCGGCCGCTGACTGTGTGAAAATTCGGTTAAAAAAAATAAACAACTAGTATTTAGCGGTAAAAATACTCAAAAGGTCTGCAATAGGAAATGGAGGGGAGAGGGATTACTCAGTTATTAGAACTTTGAAATTCTGAATGTCAGGTACATCAGGAAAGACTTCGGGCTACTATCAAAAACTTTTGAGTCTCGTACGTGCCGTAGATTTTGCTAGCCATCGCAGAAAAACACATACACACGCAGAGAGACAGATCTTTTTGTTATTTTATTAGTGAAGATTACTGTGAATATTCTAAAAAATCCCTTTACTGTTGATTCAGTTTTAGTTTTTCTGCTTATTTACATGCAATTAAAAAAAAAAGATCAGACTATGATGCGTACAAAAATCTGTAATATTGACAAAAATGACAAAAAATCGATGCTAAATGTACAAAAATTCGAAAAATCGTTAAAAATCACATCGAAAATCGCTGAAGTTCAAAAATCGTAGCAGACAAAATTTAGTAAATTAGGCTGAAAGTTTGAAATAACTTTCTTTTTATCAATAACAAAAAATAGCCGCAAAATGCGAAAAATTAATTAAAAATCGCAATAAAAAATTCGTTAAAAATTCAAAAATCGTTGTACAAATTCCGATTAAACTTTATTGAAAAGAGAACAAAATTTACTACGTTGGATTAAAAGACTGAAACCGTATTTTTTTCACTAATCGAAAAATCATCTCGAAACATACTAAAGGACGCTAAAAATCGTCCAAAAAATTAAATACAAAAAATCTAATCAAAAAATCCAAAATCGGGCTTCGAGGTGCAAAACTTCATGCATAGAGTTACCCCCCCCCCCCCGCCAAAGTTTGTAACTTTACATGCAGTAATCTCTTCAGAACAGCGCTTACACACTCTTACAAACTTGTCTCTTTATTATTATAGATATTTTCCGAGTTACCCACTATTTTGAAGAGTGTTCTTTGACCTTGAAAACAGCAGAAATCTATATATTTTCGAGATTTAAATAATAAATTGCTAAAACAAAATTTGATTTTTTTTTTCTTTGCCATCGATTTTTGGAAACTTTTCCGAATAATCTCTATATTATATTGATCGGATTTTCTCAACCCGTAATATAGGATTTTCGAATGCCATAAATTCTCAAGTAAATAAGTTCAGATTCAGCAAATATGTTTTACAGACAACATATGACAAATAAACGACATTAACATTAAAAATTCATATTATTCTATTATTCTAGCATGTATGAATTTGATTAAAAGATTAAAAAATTAACCTGGAAACCGATATCATCCTGAAAATTTTCAATTTGAAAAAACAGACTAATACACTATAAAGAATATTCGGAATCTTTCCGGAAACCAGTAGCAGAAAATGAAGCTTTTAAAATATGTAAGTGTTTTTCTAAATCTGAAAAATATATTGGTTTCTGAAGTTTCTAAGAATAAAGAACGCTTTTCGAAATCATGGATTACTCGGAAAAGGTTATTGTGTATTTCCGTCCATGGTTATATTTTCATAGATTAACAACTTTATTGTGCGTATAATACCTTTATTACATTTATCTTTTTTATAGCATAAAATGAAATCATATTTTACTTATTAGGTACTTTTACAAAATCTTGTAATTAGGTAGATTATACTACCTATTGCAATCGCACCAGTTTATCTATCTATCTATCTATCTATCTGTCTATCTATCTATATATAGATATCAGTTTTTATGGACACTATAACTTCTATAATTCTTCACCAATCTCCACCAAACTGGTACATAAAATCAAAGGGGATAAAATCTCGGCTAAGTTCGTTAATGGGCAAAATCGGACCAAGGAGGTCAGAATAGGGGGCGTTTTTGTGAAAACCGAAAAAACGCCATAACTTCTTTATTAAAGTAGATATCGAATCGGTTTAAAGTTTATATTACTTCTTAAAAATGGACCAAAAGTTTATGCATGACAGATTTTTGATAAATTTAGAAGTAGGCTCAAGGGGCGAAAAAATCAGGGGTTTTGAGAGAAAAAAATTCATAACTTCGTCAATTTTCAAAATATCAAGTCCAACTAAATTTTTTGTAAATGTTCTTAAAATTATCTAAAACTTTTGCATTTACAAGTTTTTGATAGGATCAACTTTTACCCATGAAAAAAATTAAAAAAGAAAAGAAAAAGGGCGGTGAAAAAAGAGAAAAATCCATAACTCCGTCAATTTTTGCGATATCAAATCTGATTAAATTTATTTTACATCTTCTCAAAAATATCTACAATTTTTATATTGACAAGTTTTTCATAGGACCAATTCGTATAGCAAAAAGAAATTAAACAAAAATTGGAGTTGGAGAAAAAAAACCTCTAATCCAAACTGCTTATATTCTGACTCATTTTTAAATTCATTTTTGATTTTAAACGCATCCAAATGGTAGATCCTGTTATTTAGAAACTGTATAAAGTGACGCACTGGTCAATTTTCTGATAAAGACAGAATATATTTCAAAAAAGGCTACCAAAAAGGGTATTTTGAACAGAATTTCCCAAAGTCATCGGGACTGAAAATTTAAGTTCAAATAAGAAATTGCGTTTTTTTCTGACTTGCTTTTAAATTCATTTTTGTTCTCAAACGCATCCAATTTACAGATCCTCTTATTTAGGAACTATATAACGTGATGCGTTGGTCAGTTTTTTGATAAAGACGGAATATATTTCAAAAAAGGCTACCAAAAAGGGTATTTTGAACAGGATTTTCCGAAATCATCGTGACTGAAAATTTAAGGAAGTGTTCAAATAAGAAATTGCGTTTTTTTCTGACTCGTTTTAATATCCATTTTTGCTGTCAAACGCATCCAATTTACAGATCCTCTTATTTAGGAACTATATAATGTGATGCATTGATCGGTTTTTTGATAAAGACGGAATATATTTCGAAAAAGGCTACCAAAAAGGGTATTTTGAACAGAATTTCCCGAAGTCTTCGTGATTTGAAAATTTAAGGAAGTTTTCACATAGCAAATTGCGTTTTTCATGATTCGTTTTAAAATCCATTTTCGCTCTCAAACGCATCCAATTTACAGATCCTCTTATTTAGGCACTATATACTGTGACGCATTGACCAGTTTTTTGATAAAGATAGAATATATTTTTAAAAATGTTGTCAAAGTGAGTATTTCGCACAAAATTTTCCGGAGCAATCATGATTAAAGAATTAAGGATGTATTCAAACAACAAATCGGTTATTTTATGACTCAATTTTAAATTACATTTTTTTTCTCAAATGCATTCAACTGACAGTTTCTTGTTATTTAGGAACTGTATAATGTACTGTTTTGGTCGATTTTTTGAAATAAATTCAGAATTTATATGTATAAGATTCAGAAAATATGTTGTCAAAATGGGCATTTGAGCTGAATTTTTCTTAAGATGATTCTGATAAAACCAGTTTTTGTAGAAAAATGAAATTAAAATTTTTTCATAAACGGCCAAATGAAGTTATTAATCTGAGTTTATCTCTAATCATATATATATATATATATATATATATATATAATCGTTGAAATGAGCACTGTTCGAAATCTACCTCCGCCTATAGGCCCAGCCGACAGGGATTTTTTTAAAATAAAATTTGACTTAAATAACGTAATTCTTGTCTAGGTGATACACTCCTAGCTGTGTATATTAAATTTCCACAACTACATAATTCAAGAAGTACTTTTTATGTCCATACACGCCCCGTCTTTTTTTTTCTTTTTTTTAAGTCAATATTATCAATGAATATTTAGTAAGAGTTCTTATTCAGGGTAGAAGTACATGATAGTTGAGTAAATAAAGATTAAAATTTCTAAACAAAGAAAGTATACCGAAAAGGACTGTTTAGAATATCATCCAAATATAATCAAATAAAAGTTGTGAAGTAGAAAAAAATATCCATCCGTACTTGTACCGCTAAGGCGTGTGTGATGGTGACCAGTCATATTTTTGAAATCTCTGTATTGACATTTTTATTATTATTTGGGGTGGTCGGTTTCTTTTGGATTGCCGATTTACATCAAATAATTATATTTTTCTCACCAAACATGTTTTTATCTTTATTTTAACACAATCAAACTGGTTGGTAAATTTATTATACGAATTGAATATTCCCAACTGAGCGAAGATTCAATTCGTAAAATAAATTTACCAATCAGTTTGATTGCGTTAAAATAATAGTATATCTACGTACCGATCTTTATATGGAGTTCCATTAGCAGCGGTTTATTCTGCCGAGCTGTCTAAATGACAGACCAGATATTATAACCAATAAGGTTATGTGAGCGAAAAGTCACGGCCGGCTATCGCCCATTTACCTTAACAGGTAAAGCATTGGCCTTGTAAGCCAAGTATCTGGGTTCGATTCCCAGCATGGGTAATTTTTCTCTCAGTTGAGAATATTCAATTCGTATGTTTTTATTCTTGTCGGAATAACTAATCGCTACTACTATCCCCTGATGATGAGTGCTCGTAATTTATTGTTCTCAAAACTGAGTTGCATTCTTTAATCTTTATATGGAGAAGAAAGAATCTTTACTTCCGTATATATGTTCTTAAAAATGGTTTCAATGGTTCAAAAGTTAATAGTTTCAATACAATTATATTTTTATTTTTTCAAAATAAGATTTACATAAATAATATATGACTAGTAATATAATAAGAAAACTCTTGTCTAAGAATTAAAAATAAGCTCAGCAAATTATATATTATTCATTGAATGCCTTTTTTATGCGCATGTATGTACTGTCTTTTCTTTCTCTCAAAAAATCGATTCTGACAATGAATGTTTATTAGGCAGTACTTATTTATGTTGGAAATACATGATAGCTGAATGAATAATATTAAGATTAAATTCCTAAACAAAGAAAGTATTTTGAAAAAGACTTCATAGAACATCTTCCAGGCGTAAGCAAATAAGGGCAGCAAAAGAGAAAAGCTTCCTTCCCGAATTTTCCTAATTAATCTCAAATCTCTAATAATTAATCTGAAAGAAAAGACAAAAGCAACCCTTCTGTATTCCGTTCTGAGAGACTAAATTGATAACTAAATTATCCCAAAAGTTTCGTATAGGATACGGCCTTCTCTAGGGGTGAGGAAATAAGTGCAACTCAAATAAGAAATGACGATAGAATCATTCGATGAATTGATTGCAGAGAAATTTTTAAAGATTGGGCTCTGCTTTTGTTGCTTCTAATGATGAAGAAAATGTATCTTGTGTTAAGAATAAATTACCACCATTTTCGTTAAACATTTGCTGTTACATTTTGCTTTTCACTTGTGATTTGTTTCTGAAACTTATGCTAAAAGCTCTGTTCTGAAATATTGAATATATGGTGTAAGTGAGAGTCGGTAGCAGTGGAATATTTTTTATGAAAAAGCTATCTTATTCAATATATTCCTTTCGGTTTAAGATATGAATGTGTTACAATAATATTTAGAATTATCTGAAAGTAAAATAATTTGGAAATTGAATAAAAATTGGCCAACTACTCCTTCATATGCAGGAGGAGAAGAACATATACCTAAAGTAAAGAATTTACATTTTGATTTTTATTATAGACACTCAATATTCACTTTCCAAGTTAAATGTAAAGCAGGATTTGGATTATTTTGTGTTTTACAAAATTTATAACTGCAATATTAAACACATTTGTAGCTAACAAATCTGCTATTTTGAAATCAAAAGTAAGTAGTTAAATGAATTCAATAAAACTTCGAATTAATGTAATGAATATAAATATAATGATATCGCTACCTTTAAATTTAAAAATTAAATCCATATGCTAATTTTAATTTATCGCTTGCCTATATTTAAAACTACATGTCGTTCAAAAAGTTATTATCAAATGTAATTTATCTTAGAAATAATTAAATTCAAGAATTTGATATCATACCGACCAATTTTGGTATGATTCAGAATTTTTGGTATGATTAACCAAATCCCTCTTATAAGGAGGATCCTTTCCTCCTGAAAAGTATATCATTTGACCACCGCATTAATTCATATTTTAACACCGTGACTGTGTAATAATGTATCTTTAAGTTGATTGCTTTCTGAAAATTGTTATAGATACACAAATCTTTAAAATATCCCACTTTAATTATAAAAATTACTCTTGGATTTTTTGAGCAAAATGACGCAAACCTCATAATGCGATTATTAAATTAAAAGTTAGAGCTCGTTTCATTATAATGTATATTGTTATTTAAAGAGTTTTTAACGTTTTACATCTATTTAATTTTTTTTTTAATTTGTCATATTTAAATTGATATATTTTAATTACATCAACAGATAAAGTTGTGAAACCCTTATTTTCAGATGAGCAGTACATCCCCCCTCCCTTAAGAAATCTGAAAAGCTATTTGTTTGTTCTAAATTACAATATACAGTCGGCTCTCGTTAATTCGAACTCGTCTGGACCACAAGAAATGTTCGAATTATGGAAAATATGAAATAAAAACATACTTAATATGGAACTATTACAAAGGAATTAATGTTATAGTGTTTTTTAAATATACTTCGTCTGTTATCATTAGAATATGACTTAATAATAAATTAGAATGCATAAATACACAAATAATTAAATGATTGATGAAATGACAAGCACAATGGAAGAAAAATTTGAGGTGTCACTGATGGACAGACGGGGCACTAAAAAAGTGAATATCAAATGCATTGGATTATACGTATACCAGTTCGGAACAATTTTCACAAAAATCGAAGAAAGATAGTTATTCAAATGATCTGAAATCCGTGAGAAAGAAAGGAGAAATGAAAAACTGAAATATCGTTAGTTCGAATTAAACGAAGTCAAGAGAAAATGAGCTCGAATTAATGAAAGTTTTTAACGTTATTCTGCCATTGAAAATTTCGGGACCTCATGTTTAGTTCGAATTAAGCGAAGATTCGAATTATCTGATTTCGAATTAACGAGAGTCGACTGTACATTCAAATTGTCCTCCTCTATCTTCTAGGCAAGAATGTGCAACCTTAACACTCATTAACTATTGTTGTATTTGTAAGATACAGTGACATTTTTTCTGATTGCAAAGGCGTCATTGGAGATCTTATTACTGTATTGTACTATTGTTTTTATTATTATTATTTATTTATTGTAATTAAGGACAAAATAATTATATTTTTGTTAATTTACAACCTTTTTAAGAAATTTAGCAATGCAAAAAGTACAAATGTAGAAATTATGTTGTGTGATTTTATGTAATACGATGAGAACAATGACGTAAGTCTTTAGAGGACGATACTAATGGAAAAGATAGGCTTCTGCGGTGACTTTTTGCCTTAGATCATTAGAGTCACGTCAGATTCTTTTTCTGCACCTAAACATTGATAGATTTGCGCATCACGTAATTCAGGCCTTCTAAAAAAAAAGAAAAAAAAAAAAAAAAAAAAAAAAAGAAGAAGAAGAAGACACGGTTAATGCACTCTGTCTTTTTCGTTAACCTCATTTGAGGATAATATTCCAGTGTTAATTATGTTTGTGAAGACCCGTTTTAAAATGTTATGGTACTGCACACAGACTTCTCGTATAAGTAGACGACACATTCCATTATTCTTTCGGTCAGACTTTGAATCCATTGTGTTTCGCTTTTATTGTCAAAAGGGCGTCGTTTTTTGGTAGTAATTCCTTTATAGGCAAAATTCAGATTTCATTCTCGCGGTAAAATAAATGTAAACATAGAAGCGGAGAAAGATTCCGAAGAGATTTTGGCGGGATAAAAACCGATTTGGCGTGCTAAATCTGCCCTCCGAAACATGATGGAAGGCAAACGTCCTGGCTTGAAGAAAAGGTTGCCAATGTGGAGTCTATTTATGAGAAGTCTGTGGTACTGCATGATCATTACGAAAGTTGCTCTCTTATTTGGTTGATTATTGAGTTGAATAGCGCATAGTGCTCACTAGACTTTTCAAAAAACTGTCGTTTTACTTCTTTGAATGATTTCTGAATGGAAAAGTAAAATTTTGGTAATACAACATCCTCTTCGGGAAAAAAATTAATGTAAGGCGTACGCATTTCTCTATATTATTCTGAACACTATTCGACGATTAAGCCACTAACATAGCAAATCTCTTGTTACATTTTGGTGTTTTTCTAAATTCCATTTACTTACCTTACTAGTGTATGTATGTATAAATTTCCCCTTATAAGGTTTTTTTTTTTCTTTTTTTTTTTTTTTTTTTTTTTTTTTTGTACATGTGAGATGCACTGCAAATAGAGGAGTCTTAAATTTAGACACATATGTGACTGAAAAAAATTTCAGACACTTAAATGTCTTAATCTGCAAATTAAGACATTATAGATATCTTAATTTAAGACTCATAATGTCTTAATTTAAGACTCATATGATCAAAGCGTAAACGAACTTAGAATAGGATCTAAAATATCTGCAAACGTCTTATTTTAAGACACTTCATTGCTTCAAATGCGTCTTAATTTAAGACGGTTTGTTTCTCCCATTCTTCTAACGTAATAACCAGCAGAGGGCACTCTCAGTTGCGCATGCTTTTTAGATGTCTTTCGTTCGAGCTTGGATTATGTTGTAATTCAAACTGAAAGTTCGTTTTAATGCACTCGTTCATTAGAATTTGTTTTGTTAAATACGAAGTCCTGTGATTTTAAATTAACTTTCAAAGAAGGTCTCCATAGTGGGCATACTCAGAATACTAATTAAACTACTTATGTATGTAATAAAGGACCAGTCAAATTTAGCAGCGGAATTACGTAGGAAGTTAATAAGAAAAAATACTTTTGAATATTTGGCGTGAAAAGACGAAAGCGTCACGCAATTTGGCGCACAGAATTTTTCCTCGCCAAAAGCAAACGATTTCATATAACTGAAAATTGTTTGTTTGTAGATTTTTAAAATACGTGTATTAAAATAGTGGTATTTAATGAATTTAAATTCTGAGAGAGTTTAATATATATAATATATTGTATTACAAATATATTCGATTGGGGAAAAAGTCATTTCGTTTTTTCCCAGTGGAAGGTTTTAAAGTTGCATCTGGAGTAATATTTAATCAATTAAACCATACATTAGAACGTTTTTTTTAATCAGTCAAAAGTTATTGCGTTTTAAAAATAGAAATTCCAGGAGATCAGTCTCGTCACATTTTCTTTTTTACTTCCGAAAAGGGGGAAATGTGGCGCAGGATCATCCAAAACTGTGTGGTGTTTATGGGGATCAATGCTTAAATAAACGCCAGTGTCAGAATTGGTTTATTTGGTTTCGTTCCGGAAAATTAGATGTTAAAGTTGAATCTCTCCTTGGCGAGCCAATCGTTGAAAAAGTCGATGAAATTAAAAAAAAAAAATCGCGGTAGACCGACATATTTCTTTCCCCGACATTGTTATGGAACTAAACATCGACTATAAAACAGTTTTGAACCATTTACATAAGATTGGATACTAAAAGAAACTCGATACTTGAGTTCCCCATGAACTTACAGTGAAAAATTTAATGGACGGAGTTTCCATTTGTGAATTGCTGCTAAAACGGAACGAAATCGAGCCATTTTTGAAACGAATGATTACGGGTGATGAAAAGTGGATCCCATACGACAATAATATGCAAAAAAAGATCTTGATCGAAGCCCAGAGAAGATTCACAAACGGTATCAAAGCCCGGATTGACGCCAAGAAAGGAGATGCTGAGTGTTTAGTGGGATTGGAGAGGAACTATCCATCATAAGCTGCTCGAACCTGGCCAAACCATTAATTCAACTATCTATTGTGAACAAGTAGTGCTATTAAAGCAAGCAATTAAAAAAACTCGGCCAGAATTGATCAATAGCAAAGACGTTGTCGACCATCACGACAATGCTAAACCACACACATCATTAGTCACTCGGCAAAAACAGAGAGAGCTTGTGTAGGAGGTTTTGATGCACCCACCGTATAGTACGGACTAGGCCCCGAACAATTACCATTTTACCGCCAGGCTTGTGAAAATCACCTTGTTCAGTTTTTCGCCCAGAAATCTGAGAAGTTCTATAATGGCGGAATTATGGTTTTACCAGAAAAATGGCAAAAGGTCATTGAAGAAAACGACATATACATTGTTGATTAGTTTTTAAACTTATATAAATAAATTCACTTTGAAAAATACGAAAAAAGCGAAATTACTTTTTCCCCAACCGAATATATATATTGCTTGTTGCAGCAATTATTTATTTTTAATACTGTAAAAATAATTTTATGTACAAAAAACTGTTTTCTTATTGAAAAAGATATTTTCATATATTTAAGTATATTCCAAAATAAGGGCTAGATGAAGAATGCTGCAAAAATACATTTCATTATCAGAAGTTTTTGTTTCTATAACAACAAAATCGAATCAACAGTGCTTAAATGAACTTAATTTCGAGATTGAAAAAAAATTATTTTTTCTTTTAATTTATAAAATTTCAGTGTTAACTTTTATTATAAATATATATATGACAAAACTACAGTTATAACAAACTAAAACCGAAAAAATAATAATTATTTAAATAAATATTTTTAAAAATAGTTCAATATGAAACATTTTTACCTTAAAAAGCATTTGACAAAAAAGTATTTTTTGTAATTTTATTACGTTGCCATCCGGTGATAAATTGCCAAATTAACGAAATGTTTATTTTTTTACGAACGTTCTGTCGGGATTCTGCCAAGTTTTTTTTTTACATATATTTAAAATAATATAATTTAAACAATTTAATTTTTTCTTACATATATTAAATTCAATACATCCACATAAGAAGAACATTCTGCATTTTTTTTTTTCAGAATTTTCTGGGTACGCCCATATGGAGACCAACCTTGTTAGTTTATTTATTTATTGAATATATACATCTGACTTGTATGCTTGACAATAAATTACTTTTATAACTATCGTTGAAATAAGGCGAGATAGACACAGAAACAGACAATACTTGAAGATTACACAAGGGAATTCTAGAAAGTGCGCAGCGCCATGCGAAAGGGAGAGCGAAGGGGGCGGTGGCCCCGGGCGCGGAAATTTAGGGGGCGCCAAATTCATGCTATTATCGTCATTTTTTTTTTGCCTTTCACAAGAAGTTGGAGAGAGGCGAGCGAGATTTTAACTTTTCCCCAGACACAATTTTCACTTCGCACGCCCCTGAAAGTGCGTGCAACGGACTTGGTGTTAAATTTTATTTATTTCAATAATATTGTGTTATTTTATTCGTCTTCGTTTTATCAAAGCTGGGGGGGGGGGGGGTTGTCTGGCCTTTTTTTGTTTTTTTGTTTTTTTGAAGATGAAACATTTTACTCTCTCAATATAGCTAGCCGGATATATTAGGGATTTCCTTCTAAAATATGCAAGTCTTACTTCCTGACTTTAATACTTTTTAAAATTTCCAATCTAAGAATTTTTCTTACTTTTTGTAACAACAATTAAGTAAGATCGTTGTCTTACTGTAACTCGTATTTATAGTCCAAGAACCGACCGCACAAAACCCTGAGTCATCGAGCACAAGAAAAAAATCCTTTATATTGTGGAATAGTAGTCTTAGGGGAATTTAATGATCCATGTCTGCCGGAAGTGAAGTGGTGCATAAGCGAAAAATAAATACCACTTGTGGTTGACTCGTAGACTTACAAGCAAGGTCTCCATACGGGCATACTCCGAAAAATCTGAAAAAAAAAATTACAGAATGCTCTTCTCATGAGCATATATACCTTTATTTAAAAAAAAAAAAAAAAAAAAAAAAAAAAAAAAAAAAAAAAAAAAAAAATATTCGGCGGAACCTCCGTACCCTGTCCGAAAAAAAATAATGAAAAATTAGTTATTTGGCGATTTATCATCGGTTGGCGATGAAAAACAATTTCAAAAAATGTTTTTTTATGTCATACGCATTTTAAAGGAAAAAAGTTTTATGTTCAATGTGTTTAGATAAATTAAATATTTTTACTTTTGTCAACTTTAATTTATTTTAAGTATAATTTCGTTATATTGATATTTATATGTATTTATATTCAAATTTAACCATCAAAATTTGAGATTTAAAACGAAATTCAAATTTAAATTAATTAAAAGTGTTTCAAGTTCAAAGTCCAGTTGAGTATTGCCAATTTGTTTCCATTGATTTTGTTGCTATGGAAACATGTGGCTTTTATTGTTGAATACGCTTAAATGTATGAAAATAATTTTACTGAATAAGAATTTTTTTATGTATGAAAATATTTTTCCAGAGGTAAATTAAAAAACTACAGCAACAAATGTATGCAATTTAATACATATATATGCATATAATATATTACACTCTCTCATTGTTTATGTTTAAATTCATTAAATACCATTTACGCAAATTCTAAAAATCCAAAAGTTTTCAGTTGCATTAAAATCGTTTGCTTTTGGAGGGGAAAAGTGCTGCTCGCCAAATCGTGTGACACTTTCGTCTTTTCACGCCAAATATTCGAAAGTATTTTATTTTTTTTTTACATCTTTTCTAATGCAATTCCGCCGCTAATTTTCACCGATCTTTTATTACATATATGAGTAGTTTAATTAGTATTTTTTTTTTTTTTTTTTTTTTTTTTTAAGAAATCTGAGTATGCCCAGTATGGAGACTTTCCTTGTTAGCATTATGTTTTCACCGATTGGGATGAGACTTATTGCGTATCTCGATTGAGATTATCGGTCAACTTTATACGACATGCTGTTTCAAAATGACGATCATTTTATAATAAATAAAAAAATTAAATGTAAAAATATGTGCAAGAAAATTAGAAAATGAGAAAGTCTTTTTCGTGTGCAATTTTTATACAAGGATTCCAGATCTGTTTTAGGTAGATTTCGTATGAAATATTAGGTAGATTTCGTATGAAATACTACCTATTGCAATAGCAGCAGTTTAAATACCTATCTATCTATCTATATATCTCACTTTTTTATGGACACGATAACTTCTATAATTCTTCATCAATCTCAACCAAACTAATACATAAAACCAAAGGGGATAAAATCTCGGCAAAGTTCGTTAATGGGCAAAATCGGACCAAGGGGGTCGGAAAAGGGGGCATTTTTGTGAAAACCGAAAAAACGCCATAACTTCTTAATTAAAGTAGATATCGAATCGGTTTAAAGTTTATATTACTTCTTAAAAATGGGCCAAAAGTTTATGTATGACATATTTTTGATAAATTTAGAAGTGGGCTCAAGAGGCGAAAAAAAACAGGGGTTTTGGGAGAAAAAAATTCATAACTTCGTCAATTTTCAAAATATCAAGTCCAACTAAATTTTTTGTAAATAGGCTTAAAATTATCTAAAACTTTTGTATTTACAAGTTTTTGATAGGACCAACTTTTACCGATGAAAAAAATTAAAAACGAAAAGAAAAAGGGCTGTGAAAAAAGAGAAAAATCCATAACTCCGTCAATTTTTAAGATATCAAATGCGATTAAATTTATTTTACATCTTCTCAAAAATATCTACAACTTTTATGTTGACAAGTTTTTCATAGGACCAATTCGTATAACAAAAAGAAATTAAACAGGAGTAAAAACCTCAAATCCAAACTGCTTATATTCTGACTCATTTTTAAATTCATTTTTGATTTTAAACGCATCCAAATGGTAGATCCTCTTATTTAGAAACTGTATAAAGTGATGCATTGGTCAATTTTCTGATAAAGACAGAATATATTTTTTAAAAAAGCTACCAAAAAGGGTATTTTAAACAGAATTTCCCAAAGTCATCGGGACTGAAAATTTAAGGAAGTGTTCAAATAAGAAATTGCGTTCTTTCTGACTCATTTTTAAATCCATTTTTGTTCTCAAACGCATCCAATTTACAGATCCTCTTATTTAGGAACTATATAATGTGATGCATTGGTCAGTTTTTAAATAAAGACGGAATATATTTCAAAAAAGGCTACCAAAAAGGGTATTTTGAACAGAATTTTCCGAAATCATCGTGACTGAAAATTTAAGGAAGTGTTCAAATAAGAAATTGCGTTTTTTTCTGACTCATTTTTAAATTCATTTTTGCTCTCAAACGCATCCAATTTACAGATCCTCTTATTTAGGAACTATATAATGTGATACATTGATCGTTTTTTCGATAAAGACAAAATATATTTCGAAAAAGGCTACCAAAAAGGGTATTTTGAACAGAATTTCCCGAAGTCTTCGTGATTTGAAAATTTAAGGAAGTTTTCACATAGCAAATTGCGTTTTTTATGACTCGTTTTAAAATCCATTTTCGCTCTCAAACGCATCCAGTTTAAAGATCCTCTTATTTAGGAACTATATACTGTGACGCATTGGTTAGTTTTTTGATAAAGATAGAATATATTTTTAAAAATGCTGTAAAAGTGAGTATTTCGCACAAAATTTCCAAAGCAATTATGATTAAAGAATTAAGGATGTATTCAAACAACAAATCGGTTATTTTATGACTCATTTTTAAATTACATTTTTTTCTCAAATGCATTCAACTGACAGATCTTTGTTATTTAGGAACTGTATAATGTGCTGTTTTGGTCGATTTTTCAATAAATTCAGAATTTATTTCAAAATATGTTGTCAAAATGGGCATTTGAGCTGAATTTTCCTTAAGAGGATTCTAATAAAACTAGTTTTTGCAGAAAAATGAAATTAAAAATTTTTCATAAACGGCCAAATGAAGTTATTAAAGTGGGTTTATCTCTAATCATATATATATATATATTTTTGTTCAAATGAGCACTCTTCGAAATCTACCTCCGCCTATAGGCCCAGCCAACAGGGATTTTTTGAATTGCCTTTCTCTGAAAAAAACGGCTGAGATTGAATTTCTAGGATGGCTGACATTTTAAAACAATTTGATATTAGTAAAAATCTAGTACGCTTATTCATGAGCCGATTTCGATGTGACTCAGTGACATAGTACATCTAGAGGTCTGCACGGGCCGAAATTTCCAGGCCCGAGCCCGGCCCGAAAATTAAAATTTCGGCCCGGGCCCGGCCCGGCCCGAACGAAAGAAATATTGGCCCGGCCCGAAAGTTAAAATTTCGGCCCGAGCCCGGCCCGGCCCGAACGAAAAAAATATTGGCCCGACCCGGCCCGGCCCGAAAGTTAAAATTTCGGCCCGAGCTCGGCCCGGTCCGGAAAAAAGTTTAAAATTCGGCCCGAACCCGGCCCGGCTCAAGTGAATTTCTACAGAACATTAATTTTTAATCTTATGGAAGAGTTCTGACCAAAAAAAAAATTATATTAGTCTTTTTTTTTCATGTTTATAATCTCCATTTATGCAGAAATGCCGTAGGCTGCGATATTTACGCTTTTAAATGAATCTTTGTTTGTTGTATGTAAATGTTTCAGTTATCACTAGTATTATTAATCCATATTCCCTGTAATGGAGACAAAAAGTCGAAAAAGTGGCATATGGTAATATTTCCAAAAACAAAATCGCTTTGGAACGAAAAAAAAAAAAAAAAAAAAAAAAAAAAAAAAAAAAATACATTCTTTTCTTAACAGATGTAAATGTTTAATATATTTTTTCTCCTGTATTGTTGTATTCATTTTGCACGGATGAACACTTTAAAAGAAACTTTCTGTTTTCAGTTTAAAAAAAAATTCCGTCATAATCATGTTTTTTTTGTGTGTGTGTGTTTAATTCTATTTTAAAACGCCTAGTAATCTACGACTCTTTAAAAGGAATAAATTCTAATGTTTAATTGTAGAATAATGACGGCTTAAAAGTATATGCCTTTTTTGCAAACATTTTTGGACAAAGCCAAATATTACTGATTTATAAAAAGTCGAGAAAAGGATTTTCATATAGGAAGATTCAATAGGAACTGATTATTTTGGTCCATGAAAACTAGGAAGAATGGAATCAGTCTCGGCTTCGTACGGAAAAAAAGTTAGGCCCGGCCCGTCCAGCAAAAAAATTAAGGCCCGAGCCCGGCCCGGCCCGAAAGATTAGTGACTAGGCCCGGCCCGAATGCCATTATTGGAAATCGGCCCGAACCCGGCCCGCGGGCCGGCCCGGGCTCGGGCTTCGGGCCGCGGCCCGGCCCGTGCAGACCTCTAGTACATACACACCAATGTCTCGACCGCGTTTGGGGGTCAGCTTTATCCGAAATCTTGTTACGAACGGTGGTCATTTTTTTAAACTAAAATATAAAAAAAGTGAAAAATTAAAAAATAATAATAAACTAAGATTTTTTGGGGGGGTAGGGGGGAAGTGTTTGATCTTGGTACGTAGATTCCAGAACCGTCTTTATTTTGTCTTTATTTTAAAAAATGGCATTTTAAATTTCTAAAAAAAAAGTTGGAAATTGCACTTGAAGCATAACAAATGAGGTACTCGTTCTATAATGAAATTTTAAAAATATTCAGTTTTTGCTGTTACAGTATACAATATAATGATCAAAATATTTTGTGAGTTTCTGTAAATACTATTTGCTTTCTAATCAGACTTTCATGAAATTTGAAATGAGTCGACAAAATTATGCACCAATTATACATTTTAAATCTCAAACTATTTGGTTGGGTAGTTTTTGCTCTGTTTTATGCGGACTGACAGACGGACAGACTGAATGACGGCTATAGGTGCTACGTATTTATATAACTATGAGCGCACCTAAAACAATCAGATCTTAGTGTAAATATACAGTAATTTGAATTCGGTATAGTAGCTGAAGTCTTTTGTGTGTCTCTGAAAATACTCTTTGCTTTCTATTATAAAAAAAATAAGGAACGTACATTAATTTCATAAAATGTTAAATAGTTTAATACTATTAAAACGCGCACCAGAGCATGTTTTAGGTAGATTTCGTATGAAATACTACCTATTGCATTCTCTCCCATGTTGGAATTTCTAAAAAAAATTTGCAGATCTATACCGATCATGACTCCTAGACCCCAAAATTACCATCAGTAAAAAGTTTATCTATCTATCTATCTATCGGTGTATATCACTTTCTTCTGGACACGATAACATCCATAATTATGCTCAGATCTTCTTCAAACTTTTACATAAAATCAAGGGGCATAAAATCTCGGTCGAGTTCGTTAATGTGCAAAATCGGACCAAGCGAATGGAAATAGGGAGGGGTTTTGTGAAAACAGAAAAAACGCTATAACTTCTTAATGAAAATAGATATCGAATCAGTTTTAATGTAATATTACTTCTAAAAAATGGGCTAAAAGTTTATGCATGACAGATTTTTGATAAAGTTAAAAATTGGCTCAAGAGGCAAAAAAAAAACCAGGGTTTTGAGGAGAAAAAAAATCGTAACCTCGTCAATTCTCAAGATATCAAATCCAACTAATTTTTTTATAAATGTACTCAACATTATCTAAAACTTTTGTATTTACAAGTTTTTGATAGGACCAACGTTTACCGATGAAAAAAATCAAAAACGAAAAGAAAAAAGGGGGCAGAAAAAGAAAAAATCCATAACTTAATCAACTCTTAAGCAATGGAATCTAATTAAATTTATTTTACATCTTCTCAATAATGTATACAACTTTTATAGTAACAAGTTTTTCATAGTATGAATTCTTATATCAAAAATAAATTAAACAAAAATAGGAGTTGGAGAAAAAAACCTCAAATCCAAACTGCTTATATTCTGATTCATTTTTAAATTCATTTTTGATTTTAAACGAATCCAAATGGCAGATCCTCTTATGTAGGAACTATATAATGTGACGTATTGGCCAGTGTTTTGATAAAGGCAGAATATATTTCAAAAAAGGCTGCCAAAAAGGGTATTTTGAACAGAATTTCCCGAAGTAATGGCGATTGAAAAATTGAGGAAGTAAGACAAATTGCGTTTTTTCTGAGTCATTTTTAAATCCATTTTTGTTCTCAAACGCATCCAATTTAAAGGTTCTCTTATTTAAGAACTATATAGTGAGACGAAATGGCCAGTTTTTTCATAAAGGCAAAATATATTTCAAAAAAGGCTGCCAAAATGGGCACTTCGCACAAAACAAGCGAGCCAAACCGGTTTTTCTCCCGCCGAAACTCATATTGCTATGTTTGTCTTGATTTGGATCGCACTTCTTCTTTTCTCTTTGTGAAATCTGAAAGTTGCCAATATAGCGATCACCGCCAAAAAACAGCATTTTTTCGCCAAAGATGTTGGATTCGAAACCATGCCGAGATAACAATGGGATTTGGCGTCTACGTATATGAGAAAGTCAATGGGCATAACCTCCAATGATCACAAGAAACCATATAGAACACTTTATTACAGAATATCCAGTACATACATTTTCACAGGGACAACACAGACACCCATGCCGCTAGCTAGACTCGAACCAGGGACCAGCGGTGTGGGAGCAGCCTCCGCGAACATCCACACCACTGGGTCGGCATATTTATGCAGAGGCATTTAAAACTAAATTTCTAGTTGTGAACTGATAGTTCAACTGAGCGAGAATCTCTGCGCATGTGCAGTGCGTCACTACAAAGGCAGACTTGTACTTATGTACTACGCTCGCATGTGCATACGTGAAATTTTAATTGAAAATTGTGGCTAATTAATACAATTTTTGAACAAACAAATGTACGATAACAAATCTGTGGCCAAATACCTTTCATTTAAAAAAAGAATGGTGTGATTTGATGCAGTAGTTTGCTCTCACGGACTGTCGAAAGGAAATGCTTATCGTTTTAAATATATAGATACTACAGCACTCGTATGTATTAAATAATTTAGACTGCGTATGCATGCAAGATTTGTTAAAATCTCAACCAAATTTACTGGTTAGCTTCGGCAACAATATTGTTTCAAAATGGCGGGCATTTCAGTATTTTGTCAAATTTAGCGACCTAACATCTAGCGATCTAACATTTAGCGATCTAACCTAGCTGCCCTAAAATAAGTCAACTTACTTATAGATAACTTTTTTTTCCAAAACCCTCACTCATAATCAATATTAACGAAAGCAAGTACTGAATCTTCTATAATTAAGTTCCAAAAATTTTAATTTTGTATGTTTGAGTAAATTGAGCTGGATTCTGAGAAACAGGGTGTCAGAAAACTACCTTTTACTCCCAGTACTATGGCCGGAAGGACTTTTTTAATTCACGTGTTTTCACAAGTTTAATAGCAGCTTGAACAGAATGACATAAGATGAGGAAAAAATAAATAAAAAAACATCATCAGTATTATTTTCTTTAAAAAAAATTTTCTCACTTATTCGCTCAAAAAGAAAGGCAAACTTTAATACAAAGAAATGCAGATTTGTTCCATTTTTTTCTACTTCTTTTTTTTTCTTATCTGTCGTTGTTGAAGCGTGACTCAAAAGAAAAAAAAACTCAAAAACTCAAAAACACCGCTTTAAAGTCTTGCATTATATGAGTGGCAACATGTTTTATGATAAGTTTAATGTAATGCATAACTTTAAATCAGACTCGTCGTTAACACACTTAAAAAAATAGCATCAAAGACCTTTCGATGGTCTCTGGTATATTATTCAAGCATAAAATTTCATTTGTAGTTTGCTTAACTATCAAATAATCTACATTCACTACACATTAATAATTTCAGTTCAATGTATTTTCCTATTCATTTCCATATGATGGTTTGTGAGGCATGGAAACGAAATGGAAGATACTAGTTGAGATATGAAGATGGTTGATAGAATTAACTAGTACTAATTTTTTTGCTTGTGATGAAAATTTTTGGAATATTGATAAAATTTCCTTTTCTTTTTACTTTAAATTTAAAGAAATTTTGCTACAAAGTATTTGGCGCATTTCTTCCAAATAAATTATCAGAATGTCATTTTTACATTTAACCTTAAAAATAGTTCGCTCTAAAACAACTGTGAAGCCAAAATAAAAAGAGCGCATTGGTTTTCCCATCATTTTATGACTCAACACATCAAGTTATTCAACGAATTTCATTGGAGTTACTTAATCTTTCGGAAACAAAAGAAGAGCCAACTGTCTTGTCAAAGTATAAACATAAAATATTAAGCATTTTCCTCTTCAAATTTATCTTTAAAGCGCACAAAACTTTATCATAAATTATACCTCAAAAGACCAATGGATAAAATCAATAGCACATTATTTGTAAGGCGATCTTCTATCCAGCATTCATCCTCAGATCATGTAAAATCTACAAGATTAATGACTCGCTACTTTAATTTATTTTGATTCCCCTTTTCTTTCGCACGATATCCTTTCATAAATGTCAAATTTGATAATTTTTAACATCCCCGTTCAATGAGGAATTAAGAAGTTCGGGATCTCATGGTACCATCCATATCTTTTCATTAACCGCATTACATGAACGTGTATCCTAACTTTTTTCCAAGAAATGCATATTAATAAAACATGAATGTATGATACGAAACAAAAGAGTGATTCGATTAATAATGAATAATGAGTGTATTAATTGAAATCAGGTATGGTACTTGAGACAGTAAAATGTAAATTGAGAAATTATAAATGCATCAAGCGTGTCTTAAAATGCGATGTATGGAAGAGATTGTTTTTATTTGCATTTAGGGTAAAAACAGTGTTGAAAATATCACTCGTCAAATTAATACATCATATTAAACATAAGATTTGAATTTCTCATATTCTATATATGTAACAATATGGTACAAGGTACAAAAAAACCCAAAAATTACGAAATGATTTTAAAAATTCATAATTTTCGACTTAGCTATTTTTCTTTCTTTCTTTTTCTTTCATTCTTAGGTTTAATTACATGGATATAGAAGTATGGCTAAAAAGAATCAGCGACAGACATTCAATTTTAATATCAATACTCAAGTGCGTTATTGGACTAAAAATTCTGGGTCAGAACACTGTCTATTTGTGAAAAATTAGCCAGTTTCAGAATCTTGCTATCGAAAATTTAATTTAGTTTTGTTTACAGAAATATATATATATATATAAATATTTCTTATCTACAAAAATATATTAAAACTAGGTACGAAAACATGCAATAGCACCAACAAGAAAAAAAAAGGTATTGTTATTTTTTTTAATAGGAATAATCAATTTTTATTAATTATACATAAAAAAAGAAAGAGAGAGAGAGAAAATACTACTGCTATATGAATTTATACGGTAAAATCCTCTGAGATGTTATGATGCCTATAAATCAGTTTTTCCTGTCTATAGTCTCCAGAAAAAGTTTAATTTTGGGTAGATAAAATCGAATATTATCTTATAATTTTCTTATTTGCTTTAATTTTGTAAGGTATAGCACAATTGGTATAGGAATTCATGTAGTAAAATTTTATACTATATGAATATAAGATGCAGTCAGCATTAGCATTACTTTTAATTCCAATTAAAATTAAGTTATGATATATAATACACACAATCTAGTCATATTAATGTGACCACCTTGAGATTTTTTACGTTTTGTTAAATATCTGGGAAAATACACGAGGAATTATTTTGAAACTCCAGGCATGCAAACAAAATAGTACAGGTCATGTATTTCCATGAATATTTCTTTTTCGAAATCCCACCGGGGACCGTCAATAAATTGAAAAAGAACGAATATCTTTTGGACAACCCTGTCAAAACTAGTAGTGCAAAAGCGCTCAAACTGTAGATTATGATTAAATGGATTACTATAAAAAATTTTGTTCATTTTTACGACAATATCATGCATACTCATAGAGAAATTAAGATTTTCATAAAAACAATCACGAATTCTGTCAAGTTTTTTGTTTATAATTTGCAAAATTCTTAATATAAAAAAAATTCTTTTCAGAAAACATCACAAATACTATTGTACACAAAAGCCTGTAATCAGAAATAAAATACATCAAATATTGTATAAATAATGAGTAGGTTTATTAATCATGTTTTACTGCGCATGCGTAAAAGCAATTAAAATATAATTTGCATAATGTGTAAGCTAAATTTATAGAGCAACTTTTGTGAAAGTCTCAAAACATAGCTTGAAACTTCTGAAAATAATCGTTGATAGATAAGCTCAAAATTCGTTCATTCTAAAATGAAGCAAAAAAGTGAGGGGCTGTATCGAAATATAATAGTACGTGCAATATCATGTATCCTATATTGACACAAATCAATGGATACATGGATACAGCCCCTCATCTTTTTTGCTTCTTTTGGGGAACAACCGATTTTGAGCATATTCTATTGACGATAATTTTTAGAATTTTCGAACTATGTTTTTGAGACTTTCACAAAAGTTGCTCTGTACATTTAGCTAACACATTATGTAAATTATATTTTGATTGCTTTCATGCATGCGCAGTGAAAAATTATTTAGTAAACCTGCTCATTAATCATACAATTTTTTTTTTTAATTCTGATTACAGGCTATTATGCACAATATTGTTTGTCATGTTTTCTGAAAAGAACTTTTTTATATTAAGAATTATGCAAATTATAAGCAAAAAATTTGACTTTTTTTTTAAATAAAAATCTTAATTTCTGTACGACAATACATGCTATCCTCATAAAAATAAACACAGTTTATTACAGTAACCCGTTTAATAATAATCTGCAGTTTGAATGCTTTTCTACATTAGTTTTGACAGGATTATCTAAAAGATATTATTTTTTTTTCAATTTGTTGATGGACCCCTATGGGGTTTCGGGAAAACGACTTTTAAAAAATACATAGCCTGTATTAATCTGCTTATAAACCTCGAGTTTCAGAATAATTCCTCCTGTATTTGTCCAGATATTTAACAAAACGACTAAAATCTCCAAGTGGTTACATTAACATGATTGTATATTATTTTATAATATCTTACAAAACTATAAAAAAAATCATAGTTTTTCTTTGAAATTTTTACTATAGTTTATAACACTTAGTTAACATATATTGTTGTATTTGTTTTTCTTATCTTCGAATTATATAGAAACGAACTATTTTCGTTTAAGAAGCGTTTTCACTATTGGCTCGTAACCTCTTCGGACCTACCCATGATTTCAAAAAGTGCTCTCCTTCATTGAAAACAGAAAATAATATATTTTCGACATTTAAAGAATTATTCATAAAACAAAGCTTCTTTTTCTGCTGTTGACTTTTGAAAATTTTTCAGAGTAGTTTTCATTGTAAGGTTTCATGTGGCAACTGGGCCATGATTTTATGATGCGACTCTAGAGATTCTGCCAGTTCAGCTTCGAAAAGCTAATTTCATGAATTAAAGTCTGAATATTTTTAAATGTATTCAGTTAGGTTCATTCTATCAGATAGAAATTTTCAAAATCACATTTGAATGTCTAAAAATAAAATATGTATATATATTTCGTCTTTCTTTCTTCATAGATCTAGTTATCCCATAAAACAGGGCAAATGGTCCAGGTTTTTTACTATAGTTTATAACACTTAGTTAACATATATTGTTGTATTTGTTTTAAATTCTAGGTCTATGTTCCTTAAGCGTGTTTTTTTTCTTTATGGGTCCTATATAAAAAAGTGTAAATAACCTAAAAGAATTCAACCAAGCATGCATATCATGTTTGTTATATATCAACTGAAGAGCGAAAATCTTAGGTAAGAATAATCTCTGCTGTCAAGGTGTCTAAGAAAAACACATAACGTGAAATTATTAGATTTATTTCTACAAAAAATATAAGAATTGAGTATGTACTTATGTACTTTAGTTTCGATACTAAGTAAAAACTAGTTGGATGTGTCAATCCCAAAACTTTTTTCTATCTCATAAGTACATTTTAATATTTAAAAAAAAAAAAAAAAAAAAAAAAAACGTGGTGACCCCAAAGTTACCCACTATCGAATTTCCTCGAACATTTGACCTAGCCTAATGAGATTCTGGTATCCGAAAAGTCTAAACGCAAAATTTAATTAATATTCTGAGAAAATGAGCTTAGTAGTGCCTCATGTTGGGTAATTTATACTAAAACCTAATAAGCATCTATTTATGTCAAGACCTAACAGAATCTGAAATTTGATGGAATTTCGTCCATTAGTTCTTGAGATATAGTTATAACAAAAAATTTGCAAAACGTAGCACAGCAACACCATATCTTGGACAATTTATGCCAAAACGTAAAAAAGCGTCTAATTATGTTATGGTGTAAAAGAATCTGAAGTTTGATAAAATTCTGTGCATTAGTTCTTGAGACATAGCTAGTTTAAAAAAAATCGTGTAAAATATAGCACAGCAGCACCATCAGTTGAAGGATTTATAACAAAACGTAATCATCGTGTAATTATGTTATATGTCATTTTGTAATAAAATCTAAAGTTTGATGAAATTCTGTGCGTTGATTGTTGAGATATAGCTATCGGAAAAATCGTGTAAAATGCAGCATAGCTGCACCACCTGTTGCAAGGTTAATACCAAAATGTAATCAGCGTCTAATTATGTTATATATTCTAGTGTAACATAATCTAAAATTTGATGAAGTTCTCTGCATTAGTATTGTGTATTTAATAAAACTGAAAAGCCACAGCTAAAACGAAACAACATACATTTTATTTTTAATTTAATTTATGGAATTGGTCAGATTGTTGCCAAAAACCGGAATGCAAAAGATAATGTTATAATGATGCCAAAAATAAACAAGATATAACAATTCTCCCCCACTAATGGAAGAGACGTAGACTGGAGAACATAATTTTGAAAAATATTATAACATTGAATGTAACAAAAAATGTACATATTGAAAATGAAATATTTTATTTGTTGATACTCATCAACATCATCTCTGTGGAGGTTTTCGTATACGCGTTGAACGTCGCAAACCTGTATTTGGTACTTGCGGTAAATTGGTATCTGCAGAGGGCTGAAGTCTAACAGTCGTCTTTTGGCTGGTATTTGGTTCGACATCTGAAGTATTTATTCTGGAATCAACTTGATCTGCGCTAGGATTAATTTGAACTTCCTCGTTGTCATTTGGTGCACATGCTTCGGGTTTTACTGGAATTTCTCTTTGCTGCACATCATTGCTAAATGTTATGAATCGTCGTTTCCGAGGAACAGGAGATGCTGTAGGGATAACTGGTTTCAGAATTGGAACTTCGCATGCACGAAGTTTATTATAATGTCGTTTTATGACATAACCGTCGTCCAATTCATTAAGGAAGTGAACATGACCCAAACGTTCAACTACAGTTCCATATTTCCATAATATTGAATTTGTATAATTTCTGCATTGCACTCGAGAACCAACTCGAAAGTACTTGTTAAAATATGGCTGAGGAGCCTTATTTTTAAAATATCCTTTCGTTTCAGGTTTAAGAAGATCTAGTTTCGTTCTAAGATTTCTCCCCAGCATTAATTCTGCAGGTGTTTTCCCACGTGAAAGTGGGGTCGCTCTGTAGCGAAATAATAATTCTTGTAATTTTTCTTGAAGAGTACCCGATTGGAATCGCATGCATTTCAATTTTGTTTTTAAAGTCTGGCAATATCTTTCTACTTGACCGTTTGTTGCTGGATGACCAGGAGCTATAAATCTTTGTCGAATACCATTCCTTTTGCAAAAATCTATAAATTCTCTTGATTTGAAAATAGATGCATTATCGCTAACCAAAATTTCTGGTAATCCATGTCGACTAAATATTTCTCGGAGATAATAAATAGTTGATGCAGTATCTGGAGTTTTCTTCATTGTGTAAATTTCAGGCCACTTTGATTTAGCATCTATCACCAATAGAAAAAAGTGTCCCATTAGTGGTCCAGCATAATCCATGTGAACTCTCTGCCAATTTTTTGTAGGCGTATCCCAGTTATGTATAGGAGCCTTTTGTGAGTTGTTTTTAACATCACAGCATTCTTTGCAACTCTTGACTAAATTCTCGATATCTGAATCAATATTCTTCCAATAGCAATAATTTCGAGCAAGAGCTTTCATTTTTACTATTCCCACATGCGTGGAATGAAGTTCTTGGAGAACGGCAGGTTGAAGTTTCTTAGGAATGATTACTCGTTGGCCTCTAAATAAAATTCCTTCTTGTAAGGTTAACTCTGGATCACGAACCTTTCCATTCAAACGATTTTCTTTAATATTTGAAAGTTCTTCATCAAGAGCTGTTTCTCGCCTTATTGTAGAAGCTGTCACAATATCAGTAGAAATATGTTTTATTACATTTTCTTGAAGAAGATATTCGTCATCAATTGTTCGTATTTCTTGATCACTAATAGGTAAGGGATTTCTAGATAAATAATCTACGTTGACATGTTCAGCTGACTTGCGATATTCGATTTCATAATCAAAATTTGATAAAAAATGCGCATAAAGGAGCATCCTTGTAGCAGATAATGTTGGGAGCTTCTTTTCAGGACGTAAGATGGTCATCATTGGTTTGTTGTCTACTACTAATGTGAATTTTCTACCAAATATATAGTCGTAGAATTTTCTATAAGCCCAATAAACAGCAGTAGCTTCTCTATCTAACTGGCTATAATTCCTTTCTGCAGCTGTGAGGGATCTAGACGCAAATGCTATCGGCCTTTCACTTCCATCAGGCATTCTGTGAGAAAGTATTCCAGATAACCCATATGGACTGGCATCCGTTGCTAAAATAACTGGCAATTCGGGTGTGTAAGGAATTAAAACATTATCACTAGCAATTTCACTTTTAACTTTTATCCAAGCAGCTTCACACCTAGCAGTCCATCTAAATGGAGTATCTTTCCGTAAAAGTTCATTTAAGGGGCTGAGAATTGTTGAGGCATTTCTAATAAATTTAGAATAATACATTACAAGGCCTAAAAGTTTCTTTAATTCGTCTACATTTTTAGGTCTAGCAGCGTTTTGAATAGCTTTTACTTTTTCAAGAGATTTACTAAGTCCTTCAGAACTGATTATATGACCCAAATATTGCACCTTTTTCTCGAAAAATTTGCATTTATTAACATTGAGATGAAGATTATATTTCCTAACTTTTTCTAAAACTTTAGTTACACGATCTGTGCATTCCTCAAGTGTTTTACCTTGAATAATTAAATCATCAAAATATGCACTTACTCCATCTAAATCTTGAATAAATTGATCTATGAATGCATGAAATTCATTAGGAGCTGTTTTGATTCCGAAAAATAAGCGCTTGGCTAAATAAGTTCCACGATGTGTAGATATTGCTTGAATTTTCGCACTTTCTTCATCCACTTCTAAATGTAAGTACGCCTTATGAATATCTAATGTGCAAAAATACGATCCACCATGAAGTTTGTTGAAAATATCCTCTATTTTTGGTATAGGGTGTCTTGAATCATGCAATTGTTTATTTACTGTAACTTTGTAATCGGCGCATAAGCGTACTGAGCCGTCAGACTTAGGAATAACTACAAGTGGTGTTCTCCATTCAGAATGATCAACCTTTTCAATTATTCCATCAGCCAGAAGTTTATCTAATTCAAGATCTACACTTTCTTTTAGGGCGTATGGTACAGGTCGTGGTTTTAAATAGACTGGCTTAGCATCATTGCGCAATTTTAAAGAGCATGTGTAATCTGGAACTTTACCAACTTTCGGTTCAAAGATATCCGAATAATGCTTTAGAATGTTATCAATGGAGTTTTTAATGTTATTGACTGGAATTTGATTTACATTAACTGTATCAGAATCGTGTAAGTTAATTTTTAGGCTTCGAATCCAGTTTCTACCTAAGATAGCGTCTTTTCTTAAGTTAACTAGGTATAATTCTTCCATACAGGAATATCCTTTATATTTTGCATTAATTTTGACAACCCCAACTGGTTTGAAAGTATCCCCCGTATAACTTCTAAATAGTATACTTGTCTTTAGTATAGGGGTATTTATTTTAAGTTGTTTAAAATCTTCAATGTTCATAATGCTAACTCGACTTCCTGAATCGCATTCAAAACGAGCAGATTTCCCGTTTAATTGAATATTTACAAAAATTCTGTCATCATTTTCTAGCGTATTTAAATTAATGTCATATATTTGACTTATTTGAAATGGAACTTGCTCGGTGTTATCTAAATATTGAACTGAATTTCCCATGTCCGGTTTTCGCTTCATATGTTTTGATATACAGACCTTCTCAATATGGCCGCTTTTTGAACAAAATCTACACTTTAACTTATTTTTTATTCGACATTGTGAAGTTAAATGATTTTTCCCGCAATGAAAACAAATGTTGTCTAAGCCTAACTCTTTCAAGTTTAAATTACCTTTATTTCGACTCGCTGAACGATCATTTCTTCGATGATCTTTAGATCTTGATCTCTTTCGAAACGTTTTGTTATTTTCTTTAGAATAAGAATTTGTAACTTTAAATACATTAGTTGATGGTAAGCTCTTATATATTTCTTTGTTTTCAAATTTCGAAGCTTCGATTGCTAAAGCAATCGAAGCTTCTAAGAATTTCTAAGGTTTGTTTAAATGAAATATCTGATTGCTGCAAAATTTTTTCGCGAATGTCCGTATCATATAAACCACGAATAAATTGAGCCCTTAGTAACACATTAATAATAGATTTTGAACATTCGTTACTTTCGCAATTAGATTTAAATTTGGCGTTTTTAGAAAGTTCTTTTAAAGCCGTTACATAAGAATTTATTGACTCACCTGGATGTTGTTTTCTACAAAAGAACTTATGCTGCTCAGTCAAGATGTTTATCCTCTTACAAAGATGATCTTTCAATAGCTTCAGAATTTCATCATACGATTTTGAAGATGGCAAATCAGGTGCCGTAACACTGGACAGTAGATGATAATATTTGGAACCTAAGCAATTGATAAGTATCATCTTATTGGCTTCTGCAGTTTCTGGAGAATCGTCTATAAGTCCCTTTAATTGATAGTAATTTTCTAGGCGTTGAACATATTCATCAAAAGTTTCACAGGTCTCATCATAACATTCAAAATGAAGATTTTGACTTTGAAGTATACCTTTGATGTTTGAATGATTTTCATTTCTTTCCGGCGGCGGTGGCGGTGTTGTGTTTACTTTAAGTAGCAAATCATTCAAAGTTCGTATTAATTCACCGATTTCAGTCATTTTTTAATACTCGTCGCCAAAATTTGTTGTGTATTTAATAAAGAAATGAAAAGCCATAGCTAAAACGAAACAACATACATTTTATTTTTAATTTAATTTATGGAATTGGTCAGATTGTTGCCAAAAACCGGAATGCAAAAGATAATGTTATAATGATGCCAAAAATAAACAAGATATAACAATTAGTTCTTGAGATATAGCTATCGCAAAAATCGTACAAAATGTAGCATGGCAGCGCCACCTATAGAGCATTTCACACCAAAACCTTATCAGTGGTTATGTATCTCAAGGTATCGCGGAATCTGAAGTTTGGTGAAATTCTGTGCATTAGTTCTTGAGATATAGCTATCATGAAAATCATGAAAAACGTGGCATAGCAGTGCCACCTGCTGGCCAATTTACACCAAAACTTAATCAGCGTCTATGTATATCAAGGGCTCACAGAATCTGAATTTTGGTGAAATTATGTGCATTAGTTCTTGAGATATAGTAATCTTGAAAATCATGAAAAACGTAGTATAGCAGCGCCACCTGTGGGCCAATTTTCACCAAAAACATATAGGCATTAACTCATATCAAGGACTAACTGAATATAAAATTTTATTAAATTTCGAGCATTAGTTCTTGAGATAGAGCGCCCACAAATTTTTTGTCACATACAGGCAGACAGACAGACTGACAGACTCACAGACAGACATTTTCTAAAATAGTCAAAACGTGTTCAGGACCTTCTAAAACGTATAAATCGAGAGTCGAAAATTTTCATGAATCCAATACTTTTTTCTTGTAAAGATAGAAGAAAGTAAAAAAATTATACAGGTATATTAAAAAATAAATAAATAAATAAAACAAGTTTAATATAGATTCTGCCGTTGCAGAATTCAATTTCGCCTCCGATAAGAAAAAAAATCGATAGAGGTTTTTTAGAAGGGCGACCCCGTTTAGTATGCCGTTTAGAATGAATTTGTGTTTATCAATATAATAGCAAACAGAACGGCGTGAAATACCCAATTGATTAGCAGTTTCTCTGTGAGACATTGGAATTGCGGAATAATAAAGAGATACAATTCGACATGTTACTTCTTCATTGACTAGATTCATCAATAAAAAGAATACTGCCCAGTTAAACTGATGGCATTGAGCTCACAGACTACGCATACTAATTGTACATTACAGCCTTATATTTTCAAGGGTTAATTGCGTTCGAAAAAGAAATTAAGAAGGGGAAACAGCTCTCCCCTTTCCCCTTTTTTACACTTAATCTCCATTGAACCTCCTAAACTATCAAGGACATGCTTTATCATATAAAAAATCTATATTCAAAATTCAGAGCAAATCGGATAATTCTTTAAAAAAAAACCATTTAGCATTTGTATAATTTAAGAGGAGTTATCCCCCTCTTTTATACTTAACCATTAAACTTCCAAAACAATTCAGAGATTTGAACGAAATCTGACAATTCTGCTTGAAAAACCCATTTATATAAATTAAGGGGAGGAGCATTAGAACCCCCGTTAACCCTGTTTATACTTATTCAGTGAACACCTAATAACAGTCGCGGAATCGCCTCATCAGAATGATCCTATATCTAAATTTTGAACGAAAACTTAATTCTGGATGAAAAACCCACTTATTTCTATTAAGGCGGGGCATGAGCCCCCCGTTCCCCCTCTTATACATATCGAATGAACTCCAAAAACTACTCAGGGAAGCGCCTTGTCAGGATATACCTATATACAAAATTTCAAGTGGATTGGATATTTTTATCATGAGTTATCGCGTTACGTACGAACATACATACAGAACGGGCGGGCACATAAGCTCTCAGGCTATGATAGCCTGTGAGCTAAAAACGGATTTGTTTCTTTAGTTTAAACGCTTTTTTATAGACTCTGAGAAAAGGGAAATGCATTTTAATAATAAAATGAGTGGAATCCCGTCGAATTCGACGAATGAAATGTTTAAAAGACCCGATCGATTTGGTTTAAAAAAAAAAAGGCAAAAGTAATTACATTATTGAATCAATATATAATAAATATATTTCCAAATTTAATGTCAAGTTTGCCAGTTACAATATTCGCACATCTTCAGTTAAAATTGTAATCTGAGTTCCGGAGAAATCCAGAAATTTTATTTTATATGCACTCACAGAAAAATAGTTTTATTAAAAAAAAAAAAAAAAAAAAAAAAAAAAAAAAAAAAACTAATTTCATTTTTACTGTGACATTATTTTAACTAACTGAAGTCATCTGAAAATAAAATCTCAATCTCAGTGTTCATAATGACAAGAAATATTGAAATGTAATATCGTTATGAGTAAAAATGCTATGTTTTAAATAGTGACGTCGTTTTCTCTTCAAATGTTTTTTAAAAAGTTACTGTTATTAGTAATATGAAAAAGGCATCCGTAATAATGTTGTAATTCCCATTTATCTGGTTGCTGAATGACATCATTTTCCTCATTTGAAATTTTTCTTATTTTGCTTTAAACATTAATTTTTATCATAAATTATTTTGTTATTTTATTTACATTATTAATATTATTTCTCAATAAATATATTTTTCTTATCTCAATTCTCTTTCAAGTGCATAATTACGCAATCATTTTGGAAAATAAATTTTTATTACCGAGAAAAATGCTAAATTGTGTTGCCACCATTTTAAAGAAATGTCGTAAAAAGCATTTAAAATTACTAATAAAATATAAAAATGGAAATAAATTAAAAAATAGCTAAAATGGGCACAACTACAAATAAATAGCTTTCATTTAAAAAAAATAATTATCAAAATCGGTTCAGTAGAAAATTCAGGGCTGATGACACGACATTTTTTTAACTTGTCTGAAAGAGATAGCATCGGAGGCTAATAAAAATGAAAAGAAAAGAAACAAGATAAATCTATGAACAAGCGGGTTCGTAAGTACTTAAGTATCTTATTCTCTTTTTTATTTATCTCCACGAAAGTTTCATAAGTCCAATAAATCTGCGGAGAATGTAAACATGTTTTAATATGAGCCAGAATCATTTTTAATTGGTTTCGATAATTTTCTAATGATGTTACTTTCACTTATGTATACACCTATGCATTTGTATCACAAAATTTCGAATTGTGACAATATCTCTTAAAAAATTTGGTTTGATACGAAATTTGATACAGTTAAATATATATATACATTAAATTTTATTATTTAATTTTAATAAAGTATTTTATAATTTTCTTTACTGCAAACAAAAAATCCCTGTCGGCTTGGCCTATAGGCGGAAGTAGATTTCAAAGTGTGCTCATTTCAAGAACAAAAAATAAATTTGGTTACAGATAAACCGAGTTTAACAACTTTATTTGTCATCTTTTGAAAAATTATTAATTTCATTTTTCTGCAAGTACTGGTTTTATCAGAATCATCTTAAGCTAAATTCGGATCAAATGCCCATTTTGACAACATATTTTGAAATAATTCCGACTTTATTAAAAAAAAATCGACTAATACGGTACATTATACAGTTCCTAAATAACAAGACTGTCAATTGAATGCGTTTGAGAGCAAAATTGAATTTAAAAATGAGTTATAAAATAACCAATTTTGAATACAACCTCAATTCTTAATCATGATAGCTTCGGAAAATTTTGCGCGAGTGCCCCCTTTGACAACATTTTTAAAAATATATTCAGCCTTTATCAAAAAACTGAACAATGCGGGACATTACACAGCTCCTATATAAGAGAACCTGTCAATTGGATGCGTTTCAGAGCAAAACTGAATTTAAAAATGAGTCAGAAAAAACGCAATTTGTTATTTCAATTCTTCCTCAAATTTTCAATCACGATAACTTCTCGAAATTCTGTTCAAAATACCCTTTTTGTCAGCTTTTTTAAAAATATATTCTGTCTTTATCGAAAAATTGACCAATGCGTCATATTATGCAGTTTCTAAATAAGAGGACTTGTAAAATGGATGCGTTTGAGAGTAAAAATGGATTTAAAAATGAGTCAGAAAAAACGCAATTTGTTATTTGAATACTTCCTCAAATTTCTTATTACGGTCACTTCGGAAAATTCTGTTCAAAATACCCTTTTTGGCAGCCTTTTTTGAAATATATTCTGTCTTTATCAAAGCTCTGGCCAATGTTTCACATTATATAGTTCCTAAATAAGAGGATTTGCCATTTGGATGCGTTTAAAATAAAAAATGAATTTAAAAAACGATTCAGAATGTAAGCAGTTTGGATCAGAGGTTTTTTTTTCCAACTCCAATTTTTGTTTAATTTATTTTTGCTATATGAATTGTTCCTATGAAAAACTTGTCAATACAAAAGTTGTAGATATTATTGAGAAGATGTAAAATAAATTTAATTGGATTTGATAGTTTAAGAATTGACAAAGTTATGGATTTTTTTCTTTTTCCAAACCCCTTTTTATTTTCGTTTTCAATTTTTTTACCGGTAAGAGTTAGGCCTATCAAAAACTTGCAAATACAAAAGTTTTAGATAATTTTAAGAATATTTTTAAAAAATTTAGATGGATTTGATATCTTGTGAATTGACAAAGTTATGATTTTTTTTTCCCAAAACCCCTATTTTTTTCGCCCCTTGAGCCCATTTTTAACTTTATCAAAAATCTGTCATGCATAAACGTTTGGCCCATTATTTAGAAGCAATATAAACTTTAAACTGATTCGATATCAATTTTCATTAAGAAGTTATGGGTTTTTTTCTGTTTTCACAAAAATGCCCTCTATTTCGACCCCCTTGGTTCGATTTTGCCCATTAACGAACTTAGCCGAGATTTTATCCCCTTTGATTTTATGTACCAGTTTGGGGGAGATTGGTGAAGAATTATAGAAGTTATCGTGTTCATAAAAAAGTGAGATATATATATAGATAGATAGATATATAAACTGGTGCGAATGCAACAGGTAGTATTTCATACGAAATCTACCTAAAATACAACTGAAAATTAAATTCCCATAGTGAGAGAAACTCCAAAAAGTTATCAATAGCTGCTGGGTAACTGGATCCTGCATGGTCCAGTTATCTCTGATACATGTCCCAGATACACCATTTTTAAAAAAATTTATGGAGTAACAAGAATACCTGCTTTATATTTGAAGCATGGAACAAATATGCATTATATACCTAATAATATCAATGTATTTATATGACAAATATTTAAAAAAAAAAGACTTTGTTTCATAAAAGTACTTAACATATTTTAATAAAAAGCCGTTGAAATTCAACCAAGTTGACATTGTTTGTAGAAAAGGAAACCTAAATTTTCGACAATAGATACGAGAGAGATACGATTGAGTTGACACATGTTTTAAGAAAAAGAGATGGGAGTACAATGTTAACAAAAGCTAAAACTTTAAAGACATAAACTTTTTTTATAAAATATACTATGGTCCAGTTACTACAACATACCTTCTGTTAATATGTTTTCTCAAGCTGGAATATTGGTTTTAGGTGGCTATTTATTCTCAAATAAACATTTTCAGCTGTATAATTGAATTTATACTTCAAAAATAGCATTCATTTTACTATTAATTTTGATTCTGTTAATTTATCATGCTTTTCTGTAAAACATGCTTATTGAACATGAAAATGCTTATTTAAAAATTTGTAGAATTCGGGTTGAGAAAATACAGAGCAAAAAGCACTTGGAATTGTTTCCAAAAATTAGTGGTATAAAAATACCACTTATAAAAATACCACCAGTGGTATAAAAATAGTTGGTTTTTAGAAATGCTCTTTTAAATCTTGAAAATATATTAATTTTTTGGAGCTTCTAAAGACAAAGGAATATTTGGTAACCTCAGAGAAGATTAGTGTATATTTTCATTAATAATTATAGTCCATGAACCGACAGCACAAAAACCTATGTTATCGAACAAAAGGAAAAAAACCTTATTTTATGAAATAGGAGTAATAAGGGAATCTAATGATCCATGTCTTCCGGAAGTGAAATGGTGCTTACACCAAAATTAATTCCACCAATGCTTTACTCATAAGTTTATCATTTATTTATTCATAATATTTGACGTACAATCAAAGGTATGAAATGATTGTACGGTTGTAAATATTATTAAAAGTTGTGATATTATTGAGAAGATGTATAATAAATTTTATCGGATTTGATATCTTAAGAATTGGCGAAGTTATGGATTTTTTTCTTCTTCCACCCCCCTTTTTGTTTTCGTTTTTATTATTATTTTTTTTTTTCGATAAGAGTTGCTCCTATCAAAATTTGTAAATGCAGAAGTTTTAGATACCATTAAGAAAATTTGTGATAAATTTCTTTTAATTCGATACCTTGACAATTGACAAAGTTATGAATTTTTTCTTCTTAGAAACCCATCTTTTTCGTTCCTTGAGCACATTTTTAATTTTATCAAAAATCCGTCATGCATAAACTTTCGGCCCACTTTTAGAAGTAATATAAACTTTAAATTAATTCGATATCTATTTTAATTAAGAAGTTACGAAGTTTTCTTTTTCGGTTTTCACAAAAACCCTCTCTATTCCCCCCCCCCCCCCTCTTGGTCCGATTTTGCCCATTAACAAACTTGACCGAGATCTTATGCCCCTTGATTTTATGTATCAATTTGAAAGAGATTTGAGAAGAATGATAGAAGTTATCCTGTCCATAAAAAAGGGATATATATATGTGTATATAGTATACATATGATAGTGTATAAGATATAGTGCATTTCATATACTATATAATTTGAATTTCAAAATACCAATTGGCACCAGAATGTTTTAATAAAATTTACCATTCATAAGTTAGGTAAAGAAAATCATTTATTTATTTTTAAATAAATTTTTTAGTTAATTCTAGTGACATTCAATCATTTCAACATTTTAGCAGAATAATTACTTTTCCTCTAAAATGGTTAATCATTCAAAGCATTTTTAAAAAAAAAAATTCGGCTCGAAATGAATAAATGAACTTAGCTTATATTTAAATATTTTTCTGTTTATAATTCACAAAGAATAATCTTTTAAGTAGTAAGTTTTCTATGTTTGTTTTCATTTCACTAAAAAGGTTTGCATCATACTTGTTTTTAATTTCTATTTAAATACCTTTTATATTTCGCCTAAACGTTTTTAGTACAGCTAATAAAAACCATTCATCTATTATAATAGTGGCTTGCGTTATAATTTTATGATAGACACAGCCACATTTATCTGAAATACGTTTGTTCCTTATATTACGCCGTCATTCACGCAGTTACTTGAAACCATCAGCTTCTTAATATCAAAAGCTTTTTTTTTTCTCGGTCTTTGTCTTCTTACAGAGTGGGGAGAAAAGACTCGCCTACGATAAAATAACTTTTCATGAGCCCGATGTCTTTGTGTATTTTCTATGCTTTTGCCTTTTTTTATGACATTACATCTCTTTCTAAAGAACTAAATTTGATGATTTAAGCCGTCATCCATGCTAAACAAATGCACATTTTTGTGATCGCACTAGAGTTTTTGAACTTATATTTAATCGTAAAATGTGTTCCGACTAGCAAGTGAGGGGAATAGGTCATACCAAAGCTGTTTTTGCACTGTTTTATGAGTAGTTGAACAATTTTTATAGGATTTGCGGGGCATCTTATTTTTAAGCCAGATGATATAAAATTAGATAAATAGAATATTATTATCGCCTGAAATACCTTTCCCCGACTTTTCAGTGTTTTTTCTATACGTCTATAAAGTAAATTTTAGCGCTTATGATTTTCTTTAACATGTGTATGTATGAGTTGTAAATTAAGTTATTATAAATTTATCTATTACCTCATCAGTCTAGAATCAATACATTCTGCAGAACCATTTAGTGGATATATGATTGAAAAATTGCTTATAATTTCTTTAAGTATTTCATCGTACATAAAATTTACTTGAAATTAAAAAATCCCCTTCCCGTTTTTTTTTTTTTTTTTTTTTTTTTTTTTTTTTTTTTAATGAATTACATTTATTTTAAACTAAAAAATAACTTTGTTTAATCTTATTATTCTTTAAAGGAAATTTCCGTAAAAACATTAAACGTTTAATATGCTGCTTTATAATTTCGAAAGAAAGTAAAAAACATAATACAGAAACAATAGTTAAAAACGTTATATATTAATTTTTATTTAAGAATAATAAGTATGTAAATAATTATGATAATGTAGGATAAATATTTACGTTTGTTTAAATTTAACTTTAAACATAAAAAAGGAAATGCAATTACTTATTCCTAGCATTCTATGATAAATTCTAAAGTAAAACACTGAACTTGAAATTCTGTGGCGCTATAATATTGAGGAGGTCGTTGTCTGCCCTGTTTTGTTGATCATAGATCCTGGTTTGCTATACCCCTTTAAGACCGGGAGAGTTTTGGTAGAAATGAAAAGTGTTGTTTTTCGAGAATTTTTAAGCTATGTTTTAGAGACATATGTTGCTCTATATATTTAGCTAACACAATATGCAAATGGAATTTTTATAGCGTCCACGAATGCGCAATGAAAAATTATTTAGTAAATCTGCTCACTTTTCACACATTTTTCTTTATATTTTAATTTTGACTGTAGTATATTGTGTACATTGTTGTTTGTAATATTTTCTGATAACAATATTATTTTATATCACGAACTCTGCAAGTTATAAGCCAAAAAAAACTTATAAAAATTTGAGACTGTTTTTATAAAAACCTGAACTTCTCTACGAGTATACATGCTATCTCTATAAAAGTGAATACAATCTATTGCAATAAACCACTTAATCATAATCTGCAGTTTGACGCTTTTACTACATTAATTTTGACTGGGTTATCCAAAATATATTCGTTCTTTTTCAATTTGTTGACGGTCCACTATGGAGTTTCTAAAAAAACGTTTCACAGAAATGTATGCCTGTACTACTATGTTTACACGTTTAGAATTTCAGGATAATTCCTCATGTGTTTTTCTAGATATTTAACAAAATGTCTAAAATCGCAAGTGGCCGGTCACCTTAGGCCATATCATATATATATATATATATTCCGAGTCATTTTCAGAGATGCAGAAGGAAGGAATGCAATCTTTATTATAATGTGCATTCAACATTTCAATACAGTTATTATTATTATTATTATTATTATTTTAACGTGCAGCATTTTGCTTTCCCTGTAAGCTTCATATGACTATAGAGATATATAAAATTTCTTTTGTAGTTTTTTTGTCATAGATATTGAAATTTCTTTTGTAGTTTTTTTGTCATAGATATTGAAATTTCTTTTGTACATTTTTTGTCATATTCCAGATTGCATTCATTTACTTCCTTACATAACAGGGATGCATTTAAGGCACGGTACACATGTGTAAATACTTGTATTTTATTTTTATTTATTTTTTTAAGATATCTATCATACAATAAGATCGTGAGAATAACTGAAAATGAGATATCAAGCTACCACAGTGCTAATTTATCCCTGACTTTTACCTTACTAGTAATTTCTCGTCTAAGAACGTAATAATTTTGTAATTTCAAAATAGTTTGCACGTAAAAATTAAAAAAAAATGAGTGTTTATTATTATTTTTTTTAATTTTTATTTTTTCAATTTCTTTTTTGACTTGCATCGAACTAGCATTCATGTGAGATTAAGTTATTTGAGTCCTTTAATTTGACCTTTATTTGGCCGAAATAATTATGTCAATATAAAAAAAAAATTGTGATAGATTAATGTTAGGTACGAAAAACTAAAAGTACTTTTTGTAATCGTATGAGTCATATAGTAGGAGAGAGAGGGGCATGTTTGAACTGGGGGCATCTTTGATCACTCTAAACATTTTCCTTGCTATTTTTTTTTTTTTTTTAAATGTACATGGCAATACATTACTACTCCTTCAATGCAATAAGTATGCAAATCTGCACCATTCTGTATGAACAATATTGTCTATGTATTTTTCTCCCTCTTGAATCTAAACTTGTAAGATTTTTGTTGACAAATTTGTATTCCTAAAATTTTAATTTATTTTTCAATACTTAAATAAAGATGTTAGCTTTTGTTTATAGGCTTTGTTTCATTCAAAATTTTCAGCCGAATTGAGTAAACAGTTGTAATGTTGAACTCCATGTGATGGGGCACCATTGAACATTTAAAACTATTAAGTAAAGAGCTGTGAATACATTTAAATATTATTATTTTTGGAGGGTTTTTTTATGTGAAATGAGGTTAATTAAGAATGTCGAAGGAAATGGACTTATACTGTTAACAATCCCCCCTTACTGCACACATAGATTACAAGGTCTGGATGTATCAGTGATGAGAAATTTCAAATTTAAATTGATGGTGGCATTCATCTATTGGATAATTGCAAATCTCGGATACACAATAATGATTCGTGATTTAGCAGTTTTGTCTAACAAAGCCTCTTTCATTTTCTCTTTCCCAAATATTACTTCTGGTTTTCATAACTTATAAGACGGAATTTTATGTCAGGTTTCTTCATAAAAAGACTGAAAGAAAAATTTTAATTTTAAAGAAGTATCAGATATAACATTGGTGTATTTCAAGGTTATTGTAGAAAAGTTTTCACAACCAAACATAACTGCAGAGACATTGTGAGTTGTTTCAACGATGAGTTTTGACATCAACTTTGATGGATTTAAATGATAAAAAATTAGCATTTCAATATAATGCAATTATTTAATTTTACGCATATTATTTTATATTTCTGAAAAATAGGCAGTTTTTTTTTTTTAAATAAAAACATCAATATTTTCACATTTGTTTACTTGTTCAAAGGTACTCCTACATGGGGCAGGTTTGAATAGAGACCTTCCAATTTTTTACAGCCTTACAACTTATTTAATTTACATGGAAAAATTTTAATTTCTGATTCATATGATGTAGAAATGCATTGTCAATAATATGTAACATTTAAAATGCAATAAATATAATTTAAATAAGAAATGTATTGATTTTCTAAAAATTTGTTCAAACGTGCTCCCATCTTCCCTGCTGTATTTCAATTTTTTTAAATAATCAATGTTTATTTATAAAAGTTTATTGCTTAAGAAATGGAAAATATTTGTAGTTTAATGTTTTTATTACTTATTCAACCTTTCTCAAGGGCATGAAAATTTAAATTAGATTTTGCAAAGCAAACTGCAAACTTCATTTATTTAAAAAAGAGAGAGATATTTTAAATTTTAATGGAACGTATATAAACTAAATATCAACTTTAATATTTTTTCTTCGTAAAATGGGATATATTGTATCCCGAATACTAAAGAAAAGTTAGCAAAATGTACTTAAAATGCAGAACTGATGGATATAGCAGTGAAAAGTCATGACGTTGCACAAGCAACATAAAAAAAAAATGCTCTCTTTATACATAATATTAAAAATGAAGATGTTTTCATTGTGTTTGTTTAAAATTATATTAAAAATTAAATTTTTGTATACCATTGTTATTTTATAATTATAAAGTCACGAAAACTTGATAGTTAAAAAAAAATAATAATAATTTTAACATCAATTTAGTAAATCACAGAAAAAAGTAAAATAATCGTAAAAATATTTCAGAACTTATCTAATGCGTCTTAATACAGTATTTCCTATGCAATACTTACTGAAAGTTATTTTGTGACACAATGTAATATTTCACATTCTACTTTTTTCTGAAAACAATGAGAGAGCTCTTTCTAGTTGCTTGCAGTTTGAAAGAAGTTTGTAAATACTAGGAACTCTGTCAGTTGTTTACTAAGAATTCCTGCAGGTGACATTAAAAATATTATGCTTCTTCAAAAATGCATCAAAAGTATTTGTGTGAAATTTAAACTGTTTGTTCAGGAATACTACTAAGGTATTCATTCCCAAGCTTATTGAAATTACTTAGTTTTCTTAAATTAGTTCTCAATGCACAGAGAGACCCAAATATACCTGCAAAAATTAAGTGAGAATTTCTCTGGTGCTACTGTAAGTATAGTAGTTTGAAAAATTCTGTATATTTGTGGCATGAAGAAATGTTATTTATAAGGCTATTTCACTCCCGAGGAAACACCCGTTCGATTATGTTATTCCTATGAGACAAATTTTTAAAAATATATTGTTTGCAATTTAATTCTTTTAAATGGTTTACTTTGCGTTGGATAGATTCGGTCAATCTTCACTAATTGTTTCAACTATTTTCACAGTTTTTTTTCTTTTTATCATCAAACTTTCAATTTCGGAATCTTTTTTTTTTTTTTATGTTCTTTTTTTTTCCTGTTAAGTGTCCTCATAAGAAAAACATAGATTTTAAATTTTAATAAAAAATATATAAACTAAAATATCAACGTTAATCTCTTTTTTTTTCCTTAAATGGGACTAAATACTCAACAAAATTCTCAAAATATACCTAAAATGCAATACTTGATATGGATACAGCAGTAAAAACCGATGATGCTGACACATGTAACATAAATCAATGCACTATTTATTAAGCAATACAAAAAATGAGGTTGTTTTCGTCGTGTTTATTTAAAATTATACATTTAAAAAATTGTATACCATTATTTTGTCATTGTACAGTCGTAAAAACTTGGTAGTCAAAATACAGTGGCGCAGCGAGGGGGGGGGTTACCCCCCCCCCAGAGCCATGACAAAAATACAAAAATTTCCACTTTTATGAACCGAATCATAAAAAAAAAAAAAAAAAAAAAAACCCTAAAATTAGAATTTTTTTTTGTTTTGTTTTCGAAATCTGCCGCTTTATTGAATAAAATTTTATTTAAAAATTTGACTCGTTCAAGCGGCAGTAATGTATTTTCTTTGAAAAATAGGGAAAGCACATAGCAACAGTATCAGTATCGAAAACTGGTCACTCAATTTCGGAAAAGGCCGGCATTCATTTATACTATTGGAAATCAGCCGAAGGCCAAAAGGAATGGTCATTTCCTGTTGTTGCCAATGCCGTCTCGGGTTTTTCAATACTGCACCACTGGGGGGGGGGGGGGGTCTTAATTAGTTGCATCTGTTTCTTGCTCTTTTTTTTTTTTTTGAAACGGGACTGGACTCTCGAATTCCAGGAAAAACACAAAAATACATGCTCGCATGCTTTGAAGGATAGACTTAATTCCACAAACATTGTGTTGTTAGTTGCTGTAGTGGTAAGGTTTTTTTCTTTTATTGTGCGTTTCGTTATGGAGGATATTAAATCCTCTTCAGAGAAGAAAATTATGAAAAAGATGGATATAAGAGATCATTTTTTTTTTTATCTTTCGAATTCCTTCAAGCATTCTTGAAATCCAGGTATGTTTGGAAAGTATATAGTTCGTATATTTATGTTTCTGGAAAGATATTAGCAACGTCGTGCGAAAGGGGGAGGGGAGGACGGTCGCCCAGGGCGCAGAGATTTAGGGGATGCCAAATTTCTAACTACTTTCTACTTACTACTACTTTAAAGGGGCTACTTTCAAACAATTTTTTTATTAATATTAATTCTTATTTAAAAAATGCCCGAAATAGGCAAGTGGGTAAACGGAAAAAAAGTTACCTGAAAAACAATTATTGGAAAAAAGGTGACATGACTACAAAAGCGAAAAAAAGTGTTACCGGAAAAAAAAGGGACATAGAATTGATTTTGGGAAATTATTATTGATTTTGGGAATTCATTATTGATTTTGAGGATTCATTGGTTAAGTATTTAGAAGGGATCAGGGGGAGGCTCTTAATTTAGGTAAATGGTTTTTTCGTGCTGAATTAACTGTTTTGATTCAGTTTTTGGACATATGATACCCCCCCCCCCTCCATCCGTAACCTCTCAAATTAAATCAATAGTTTTTTACGCAGATTTATGCGATTCACTTGGAATTTCGGACATAGGTTCATTATGATAAGACGTATCTCTGATTAGTTATAGGGTTCTTTTGCTTATTATAAAGGGAGGATGGTCAATTAACCCCCTCCCCCCACAAATTAGATAGATCGGTTTTTATGCAAAATTATCCGATGTATTTAAAATTTTAGATAGATTCTTTCTGATAAGGTGAATCCCTGAATAGTTTTAAGAGTTTAATGAGTAAGTATAAAGGGGAGAGTGGACGGGGGATAATCCCTCTTAAATTAAATAAATGGCTTTTCACGCAGAATTATCCGATTTGCTACGAATTTTGGACATAGGTTCATTATGATGAAACGTATTTTTGATTAGTTACGGGGTTATTTTCCTTATTATAAAGGGGGGGCAAGCAATTATTTCCCCCTCAAATTAGATAAATCAGTTTTTTGCAAATCGTTGTTTTAACCGATGTATTTCAAATTTTATATATAGGTTCTTTCTGATAAGGTGAATCCCTGAATAGTTTTAAAGGTTTAATGGCTAAGTATAAAGGCAAAAACGAGGATAACTTCCCTTGAATTAAATAAATAGCTTTTATGCAGAATTATCCGATTTGCTTCAAATTTTGGATGTAGCTTCTTCATGATCAAGCGTATTCCGGATTAGTTATGAGTTTCTTTTGCTTATTATAAATAGGAAAACGGACGATTATCCCCCCCCCCTTAAATTAGATAAATTGTTCTTTATGCATAATTATCCGATGTATTTCAAATTTTTGATATAGATTTTTTTCTCATAAAGTGGATCCCTAAATAGTTTTAAGGGCTTAATGGTTAATTATAGAGGGGGGAACTGGGGATAACCCCACTTAAATTACATAAATGGCTTTTTACGCAGAATTATCCTATTTGCTTCAAATTTTGGATGTAGTTTCCTTGATAAAGCGTATAAGCTAATGAATGTAGTTAAAATAGGGAGGGATGCAGCAGTCCCTTCAGGAAACTCTTTCGGGGAAAGAAGCTTGCTTTTTCTTGCTTGCTTGCTTGACATCCATCCCCCTCCGTCGAATGGGGATGTCCGGTAGATATCGCGGGCGGCTAGTCTCTTAGGAAATTTGTCGATTAGGGGATTTCCCGGCAAAGGTTTGACGCAAAAAAATTCAAGTAACATAAAAAAGCGAGTTGAATGCAATTGAACGCAAATAACAAATAAAAACAATTTTTCTTTATTTTTTAATTTAATGATTGAAAACTATTATGTCAGAAAACATTATAACACATTTTACCTTTTTTCTTATAATGATTAATTTCCATTCATTTTGCATTTAAAACTGGTTTATTTATTTATTTTTTTTATTTGTGAAAAAAGTAATATACTAAATCATTTGTTGTAATTGTCATTTTAATTTACGCCAAATATTTATCATTTAAAACAGGATTTTTACTAATTAATGTCCCATATTACGCATCACAAAATATAATATAAAACATAAAAAAATATATGTTAGAAAACTTTAATGTGCAAACTATATTGTATGTCACGAACGAATGAACTAGTGAATTCATTAATTTGTAGTAATAAAAAAAGTTTTTTTTTATTACTAGCTTATGTTAGTAATTAGAAAGTTAATTGTTTAAAAACCTGTAATTCTTGATAGATCTTCCGGTTTTTGAACGCTTAAAAAAATAAAAACGGATTTAAATTAAAGGAAAAAAAAAGCGATTTTAATAAAAACAGGATATTTTTTTCTTTGTTACGATATTTATAGAATACTGAAAAATGTTATGCAGCAACATAAATCACAATTTTAAATGCTTGCAAACAGCTATTGAGGATATATAAACAAACACTTAAAACTATTCAGGGATTCACTTTATGAGAAAGAACCTATAGCCAAAATTTGAAATACATCGGATAATTGTGCATAAAAAATAATTTATCTAATTTAAGGGGGGGGAATAGTCGTGGCCCCGATTTTTAATTAGCAAAAGAACCCCATAGCTAATCACGGATACCCTTTATCTTAATGAACCAACATTTAAAATTTGAAGCAAATCGGATAATTCTGCGTAAAAAGCTATTTATTTAATTTAAGAGAGGTTATCCCCCATGCACCATCTATACTTAACCATTAAACTCAAAAAATTCTTCAGGCATTATATACTGTGACGACGTACTGACAACTTTAATCGTGGCAGAAGATAGATAGCGAAGTCTTATTCTGAAAAAGTATGCATAGTTGAAAGTATCTTCATTCAAAAGCTGTTAAGAACAGGTTCTATTGACCTCAAGGGATATGCCTAGAAAGTAATTGCACTGGTCTAGTGGCAATGAGCTGAGGGGGACACTGGGATTATTGCGCATCGAGAAGGAAGGAAAGTAGTTGGAAGAGAGACATGTGCTGGCAATGTACAAGAAAGTACATTGATGTAAGATGGCTTAGACGTGCTAAGCGAAATGTAATATTGGAGTGAGGCTCCTATGTAGTTGTACTGTCGTTTAATTTATTTTTTTAATAATTGATCTATGATTTTAATAAAGAACTTGAGGAATTAAAAATATGTTATTGATGAACTTAACAAATAAACCAACTTAGTAAAGAGAAACTCAGGGCGCGACACCACAATACTATATATAAGCCTCGTCAGAAAGAACCTATATCCAAAATTGTTTGAAATAACACGTTGGATAATTCTGCTTAAAAACATTTATCTTATTTAGGGTGAAGGGGAGGGGGTAATCGTCCATTTTCAAAACTAATCAGGTAAACATTTTTTCAGTATGAACGTATATCCAAAAATTGAATCAAAGCAGTTAATTCACCATGAAAAAAACACTCACTTAAATTAAAAGCCGACCCCCGACCTCCCCCCCCTTTCATACTTAGTCAATAAATCCCCAAAATCAATTCCTTGTCACCTTTTTTCCGGTAACATTTTTATCTTGTCCCTTTTCTCCGGTAACTTTTTTTCCGTGTCATTTTTTTCCGCTTTTGTAGTTTGTCACTTTTTTCCGATAACTCTTTTTCCTAGATTCAGGCAAGTAGATATCATGATTAAAAAGCTATGTAACTGAGAAATGTTCTTCATTCTTTGATAAGATCTTTCAGAAGACGATTCTCACAGTAGCCAACTTGTACGGTTTTGCGTGCGGATAAAACAATCGCGGAAAATGCAAATTTCATGAAAGAATCGTCGAAAAAGCACACATTTCGTTAATATTTTGTGAAAAAAATGACAATTTCGTCAATGTTTTTGTCAACGAACTTTGTCAAAAGATCGCCGAAAAACGCGAATTTCCTGTGCGGATCGCGGAGAAAACGGCAATTTCACCAAATATTGCAGATAAAGCGCTGATTTCGTCTGAAGACCGCGGGGAAAACGTCGATTTCGTCTAAAAATTTCTGATATAATGACGATTTTGTTAAAAATCGGGGGAAAACCGCCGTTTTTGATAAAAGATTGCTTAAAAATATTTTGTCAAAAGATCATTGAAAAAAAGGCCGCTTTCATCAAAAGATCACGGAAAAAATGTCGATTTCGTCGAAAGACCGCGGGGATAAAACGACGTTTTCAACAAAAGATCGCGTAAAATTGCAAATTTTGTCAAGATCGTCGAAAAAAAAACGGTGATTTCATAAAAAAAAAACCACTGAAAAACGCCGATTTCGACAAAAGATTGCAATAAATCACCGATTTTGCTAAAATATCGCAGATAAATCGCTGATTTCGTCTAGAGGTCGCGGAAAACGCCGATTTCGTCAAAAAATCGCGGAAAACCGCCGATTTTGACAAAAGATCGCAATAAATCGCCGATTTTGCTAAAATATCGCAAATAAATCGCTGATTTCGTCTGAAGGTCGCGGGAAAACGTCCATTTTGTCTGAAGATCGCGGATAAACCTTCTTAAAGGGGGGGGGGGGGTAACTTGCGGAATCCTCCCCCCCCCCGCCAATTTCCGATAAAAAATTTCTACCAGAATACCCCTGAAGCAACTCTATCCCCCCCCCCCCCCAGAGCCGAATTCTGGCTGCGCCACTGCAAAATAATAATAATAATAATTTCAACACCAATATAGTAAAACACTGAAAAAAATAAAATAATCTTGACAATATTTCAGAACTTATTTAATGCGTCATAATATAGTATTTACTATGCAATACTTACTAAAAGTTATTTTGTAACACAGTGTAATATTTTACATTCTACTTTTTTATGAAAACAATGAGAGAGCTCCTTTCTAGTTGCTTGCAATTTGAAAGAAATTTTTAAATACTAGAAACTCTGTCAGTTGTTTATTAAGAATTCCTGCAGGTGACACTTAAAATATTATGCTTCTTCAAAAATGCATGAAAAGTATTTGTATGAAATTTCAACTGTTTGTTTGGGAATACTGTAAGATATTCATTCCCAAGCTTATTCAAATTACTTAGTTTTCTTAAATTACTACTGAATGCACTGAAAGACCCAAATATACTTTCAAAAATTAAGTGAGAATTTCTCTGGTGCTACTGTAAGTATAGTAGTTTGAAAAATTCTATATATTTGTGGCATGGAGAAATGTTATTTAACAGGCTATTTCCCTCCCGAGAAACATCCGTTCACTAATATTATTCCTATGAGACAATTTAAAAAAATATCGTGTTTGCAATTTAATACTTTTAAATGTTTTTTGCAGTTGACAGCTGTGGTCGATCTTTAACAAAGTTTATTATTATTATTATTATTATTTATTTATCAATTATTTTCACAAATTTTTTTTTCGAACACTATCACTTTATAACACTTTCATATATATATAAAATTATGATTGTGAAACTTAATTTCAAACGTACAGAATAGTTGATTATGAATTAAATTTTCAATTTTTTAGAGTAGCTTTCTTAGAATATTTTGTTGCAAACATTTCTATTGTTGCATCCTAATTTTCAATAAATAACTAAATTCTTAATCATTATCATCTACGAAAAGAAGTTTTAAAAATTTCGAAGCTGTTAGCTATTATATTTTTTATTAGTATAGTTTTAAAATTATACACACACATATATATGTACATATATGCAATATTATTAATATCTGATTTTCACTGAGAGAAGGAAAACAGACATCTGTAACAGAAATTTAAAGGAAATCTCTCTCTCTCTCTCTCTCTCTCTCTCCCCTTCTCTCTCTCTCTCTCTCCTTCTCTCTCTCCCCTTCTCTCTCTCTCCCTCTCTCCCCCCCTCTCTCTCTCTCCCCTTCTCTCTCTCTCTCTCTCTCTCTCTCTCTCCTTCTCTCTCTCTCTCTCTCTCTCTCTCTCTCTCTCTCTCTCTCTCTAATAGAAAACATTTATTATGACTTAAGTGTACACTAAGATAGGATTTTTGAAAATTCCCATCCTAAGGGTGGGGGGGGGGGCTAAAATTATAGAACATCTTGCTATATCTCAGTAGCAATTTTAAGTAAGATCTTGAAATTCAAGAAAATAAATCTACTTAAAAAATAATTAAACATGTATTTCAGCGATTTTACAAATTTTCCCTAAGGGCGCCGTACATTTGAGATCATATGGCACATCTCAGAAGCTGTTTTAGGTAGGAGCGTGAAATTTCAGAAAATAAATCTAATAAAAGAATAATTAAATATGTATATCAGCGATTTCAGAAATCCCCAGTAAAGAAGTTAAAAGGAGGTCAAAAATTTTAGAACATTTGGCACAGCAGCCGTTTTAGGTAGGAGCGTGAAACTACAGAAAATAAATCCATTAAAAAATAATTAAACACATGTTCCAGCGATTTTAAAATTTCCACCCCTAGGGGATTTAAAGGGGGGGGGCGAAACATTTCAAACTTTTATTGGACCCGTCATACAATATATAATCAGAAAGCCCTCAGATCATTCTTTCATATTATGAACCCCTCTTCTCTCCTTCCCAATTGGCCCCGCCTTCCCCCCCCCCCCCCCGCCCACCCGCGAGGAAGGACTTTTCGAATTTTTTTAAAATTTAAATAGTATTTTTATCATTTTAGATCGGATATTTTTATGGTGTCTTCATTTCATATACTTATAATATAAGAAAATTTCGAAGAGAAAGATGGAGAGTGCATTACGACTGGACGTGATAGTTAAAAACTCTGCATTGCAGTTTACTAAATTTATCCGACATCCCTCATGTCAGATATCTTTGGAAAGCCCTGTGACCATTTATTCATATTATGCACTTTCGTTGCCCCTCCCTTTTGCTCCACACAGGGTTATATTTAACGTATTCCAATAGCTGGTCTTCTAATAATGAAAAAATTATGGAACTGATCTCAAATGCCGTAGAAAAAGCAATAACAAATATATGTCCCATTTACTTACATTTAGATATTGTTTTTGTCACTAAGAGTGTTTATTATTCATATTTTTGGTCTATTTTCCTACCAATTGTAAAAAAGAAAAAAAATGCAATTTTTGATATTTAAATTTCTTTTTTTTTATACTTACTCGCTCCTTTTCAATTTGTTGCAACATGGGGACGCCGCCACAAGACTTTTCCACTATAGTGGCTCCTTTTATAGCTTCAACACAATTTGTTGTTTTTTAATTCCATTTGTTTTTAGTTACCAGTATGTGTTTGCTAAAATCTACTTCATAAGCATGTAAGCATTGATTTTAATAATTAATTGTAAAACATCTTGATTCTAGCTTTTTGGAAGTAATCGATGACTATATCAATTGTGTTTCTAATATTAACGTTTTTTTCGACTGGTAAATTTTCGAGAATATCTCATCACTAGCCATATCCCAGCTGCAATTTTAGGTAGAAACGTGAAATTCAAGATAACAAGCTTATTAAAAAAATAATAATAAACATTTATTTTAGCGAATGTAGAAATGCTCCTCCCTCTTGCAGAAGAAATAATAAGAAGCGAAAAACTTTTAGTTACTATGCCATACCTCAACAACAGTTTTAGATAGAGGCACGAATTTGAGTATAATTAATCTACTAAAACAAACTTAAACATGTACTTTTTCTATTTTAGAAATTTTCATCTAAGTAAGTTTAATGGGATTGTCGCATTTTTTGGACATTTCGTCATATCGGTGCAACAGTTTAAGGTTGAAGCGGGAAATCGAAGATAACAAACTCACTAAAGCACAAGTTAAACGTAGGTACTTCAGTGATTTTAGAACTATTTTTCCTATTATGTCGTCAACATTTACTTTGAACCAGATAATGTAAGATTATACGAATATAACAATTACAGATATTTAATAAAATGTTTTTTTTAATTATTTTTTTGCTAGATGTACTTCGTTTCACTCAAGATTCTTTTAGAGAAACCGACCAGTGCAGTGGGCGAAGGTTGCTAGTAAGTGATAAAGACATTCAGTTTTATTTTATTTATTAAAATTTAAAAGAGTCATAATGTAAAATTAGATATATATAAATTAGTTATGTTAAAATATTTCTTAAACATTTAATCTATATACATTATTACCTTTTGTGTGCATCTATGTGTACATGCATGAAAACTGTTTGGGTTTGAAATGACAAAAATGAATGAGGTTCAATCGTGAATTTTGGAAACCTACATTTAATTTAGAATGTTATTTTCTTTTGCAATTATTTATTTATATTTTAAAGAAATTAATAAATATATATAATTGTTAAATTGAAAAAATAATAATAACAACAAAAGTTTTAATACTGTATGGCAAAATTAATCTTGCAAAAATAGTTTCTTCACGATTTTGAAGTCTATATTTCTGAGATCAATCTTTTTTATTACTATAAAAATAAATAAATAAATAAAATGGTAAGGAAAAAGAATAAAAAATCCTTTTATGGATTTTGACATTTTAAACATAATTGTCTTAGCATGTATTTATTTATTTTTTATTTTTGTCGTTGTATAATTAAAAAATAACTTAAGCAATGTAAAAAAGAAATGGTGACTAAAAATATGGAAACTGGATTTCAAAATCATAGTAAAATCAGTTTCGCAAGATTAATTTTATCGAACAGCATTAAAACATTTTTTATTTATTTTTTCAACTAAAAATAATATTTTTTCCCAGTAAAACATAAATAAATAAATAATAGTTTAAATACATTACAAACTTCCTAATTCCGAATTTAACTCCAGTTAATTTTCGTCGTTTAAACCTTTTCGATTCTCCTTAATACCTTTAAATATTATTATACTGATTAAAAATGACATGTGATAAAATTTCAAAAACAATTTTCAAGATCTGAAAAATATCTCTTCATGTATAACATTATTTAATTCACCAATGCCTATAAACGCAAATTTTACAAATGTCTTTTTTTCTTTCCTTTTTCATTTTTTCTATGTTCGGAATCTATGCAAGAAAATCACATTTATTTCAATTAACAATATGGAAATCTCTCCATTAACTTTCATTTCTTTGAAGTTATGAAAACGCAGAAGTGTTGAATAAGTTGCTGCGAATAAAATCTTTAACTAATTCACGCTAATTAAGTTTGTCCTTTTAAATTTCGTGATTTAATTCGTGTACACGATAAACACCATTCTTGCAGAGGTTCTAAAATATTCAGGAGAAAAATTTTAATTTAAAAAAAGATTATTAAAAATAATAAGCATTTTCATTTGCTATCTATTTTGTGCACCGATCTATTACTCTCTATGCATATTTTCTAAATAACTTCAAATGCAAAATGTTTATTTCTTTAAAATTTAAATAATAAATAACACATTTAGTATTTTCCACTTTCATAAAAGTATTTATGTATGCAGCACTGCATTAACGTATGCGGAACAAAGCTTTGAAATGAACGAAATTACAAAAATAATTCAATTGGCGGTGAGAAAATTTTTCCAAACGATAGTTTTATGAGAGAATTTTATTTTTTGAAAAGCCGTTTTGGAAGAGCGTGCAGTAGAATTTTGATGGCTGTTTTTCTACAGTAGTAGGGTATTTAATAAATTTTTAATGTCAAAATAAACAGTAGTTCGGTAATTGTGTGTTGCCTTTTAGTACGTAACATTCAGTGGAAAATTTTATTAAACAACAAAGTAAAAAAATTTAAAGGCTTTTGGTTGTCGTTTTGTTTTAAAACTCTCGAAATGATAGAATTCGCTTACTGAAAATTGTTAGAGAAATATTTTAGTGAGCATTATGCGGTTTGTATTAAGAACATAAAGTAGAAACGAAAAAATATGCTTTCACTTCGCTTGACTTTGTGTTCAGGAATGGAGTTTTAAAAATATTTTGCTTTACTTTTTTAATTTATATGAAACTTCATTTTTTAAATCTACATTGCATAACATTATGCTAGTTTTATACTGTTAGTAAAGTGCATTCGTAAATTTACTTATATTATAATAAGGAACATAATTGAGTAGGTTATCAGCATACGAATGACTATTGTGAGCTACTGAAGGGAATAATTAAAATTTCGCACGTAGGTTCGCCTCAATTTTGGGCCCTCCCCTCCCCATATTTTTTTGCAAACCACGTTCTTATTTAAGACTTTTCTCAAATCATTAATTTTTTCCCTCTAAAAACACGTTTTGAAAAACTTTGCGAAAGAGTCATTCAATGATTTGCTTCTATACATGCGTAAACATCTTAGACAACCTAAGTCAAATATTAAAAATTTGAACTGTTTTTCTAAATTTCTTAGGAACGTGATAATCATTCATTACATTTAATTACTATTTTATTATCACTTTTTTGTGAGTTTAGTCTTTTGAAAACACTTTAAAAATATCAATTAGATTCTTGTAAAAGATTCGTGATTTTTATTATTATGTTTTAAACATTATTCAGTTATTTAGCGTATGAGATAAAATATTGCAAAGTTTTATGTTTATGTGACAGAAAATCATTTTATCATTGAAACAGAATATATAATGAAAAAAAATATTCTTAATTTAATTTTTCTCTTTAGTTCAGCATAGTTTTCATTTTTAAGATGGAAAATTTTAAAAGTCATAAATACTTCTTAAAAATGTGCTTTTTGAATATCTACTTTAGAGATAACTACTAGATAAGCAAATAAAGAAGTTCAGAAAGAGAAAACCACAGAGATTTGAAACTTTTTCATTTCCCTACATATTTCTGTTTTAAACTTAAATTTAAAATGTTTTTATTTTATTGGTGCTGAGGTTATTCTTTTAAATTTACTAAAGATGGTTTAAACACACACACACACAAAAACAAAGGATCATAGAAGCGTTAAACTAGAACATATCCGCCTTATTTTTCTAGCATTAAAGATTACATGTATGCTGATATCTATTGGAATATTGATATACCATCTGTATATGAATATTATCAAGTTATTATAATGCAAATTTTACTTTCTAGTTTTCTTGTCTTGGGGCTGTTCTCAAATTGAAATAACCTTGTTTCTGACATTTTTTTATTCATTTTTGTTCTGAAATGCGCCAATTCGACAGGTTATCTTACCCAGGAACTGTGCAATCGAGCACAGGCAATTACACATTGCATGGTGATGGCACCCATGTGGAGAATGTGTAATCAAAATAAAAGTTTTATTTTCTCCGATCTGTATTGTAATCAAAGATTAGTGCTCTGACTCTGTGTCATATGCAAATTTCCTCCATGCGCCCCAATCGAGTTTTTCTATGGGGAAGGGGGGAGAATTGGCAGAACAATTTTTTGTACGTGCATAACATGTCCGTTTCTTGCGATACACGTACGGTTCCAACGCTCTTTAGGGTTTTCGAATACGCTGAAAAAAAATGGGTGTTGCCATTGGAAATTTTCGAGTTTCTGTAACTATAACCGTAACCGTTCAGAGAATCTCGAGCTCATAACCTCTGAATAGCTATATCTGAAATTCACCTCGATCGGTTGAGCGGACTGGCCGCTAGAGCTCCATTTATCGGCAAAGTTTTTCTATGACCACCCTGTAGATAATGTTCATGATAAAGTATTCAATAATAATAATACAAAAGAGTTAAAGAATTAAATGTATTTTCATATTTGTAATTCGTGAGCTATAAGGGAAAGTATTACAAAGCGGAAAGTTTTTATTATCTTAATTCAATGTTTGTAGATGAATTGCTGGAATAATTGTTGTAAGCATATAAATAAATCTCTCTCTGTCTCTCTCTTTCTGTCTTTTTTCCCCTTTATGATGGATGCATGAATATATTCATATAACAAAGGGCATTTAGAAAGTTAAAAAATGGCTTTCTCAAAAGATAAGCAAAACGAGGCAAAATGTGAATAAAAATAATTCGTTTACTTTCTGACAAGTGCATCCCCGCTTAAGTTAAGTTGTAAACAAGTTACACTCTAGCCTAAAACATTTTTTTTCTAACGATAATCATACTTCTTCCACGATCAAAACACCTTTTGAAAGCATCCTGATACTTCAGATTTATGAATCCGCACAATAAAGCATCACAAAATCTACAAGTCGGTTTTTCTAACGTAATTTAATTTTATAAGGAAAACAAGCTTTTAATTATAAATTCAAATTTATAAAAGTGTAGAATTTCGTGAAGATTCGTGAAGATTTCGTGTTCTCCGGACACGGTAACCACTGTTAGTAAAAGTATACAGATAACTTTAGTGATGAATCAGGAGCAACATGTGAAAAATTTACTCTAAAAATAATACAATATGTAAAGGATAAACGCCAAGAAACGCCTTTTCTCTTTTACAATTAGAAAATTCATCAAATAATATATGAGAATAATTTGATTCAGAAACAATCATAAAATGTCGATTCATGCTTCTGTATTGGTATATTTAAATGCCCACATTTGTTAGCTATTTACGACATTGTAACAATAAAAAAAAAAAAAAAGGCGCATTTTGCTGGAATGAGTTTTGCAAGGCTGATAAACCATACCTCGATTTTCACCAGATCTGAAACTGAAAATGTTTGTAAAATAAAGTTGCAAAACAAATTGGGAACTTACACCACTCATATGTGAACCTTCGACCTCAAATATTCTATCGAAAAAGAACAATTTAAAAATACAGTAATCCTTTAACATTCACGATAGTTATGTTCCCACAAACCTCCATGAATGCTGAGGTTATTCTCCCGTGCATAAAAGGGAGGTTAGGTTTTTAAAAAAAATTAACGAAAAAACCAATTGAAATGTAAAAATATATTTACTAAGCTTTAAAAAAGTACATGTTGTAAATGAATTTGAATAGTTCATAAGGATATTGTACAGAGTTTAGTTGCTTGTTGATGACTAAAAAATAATTAATATATGATTGTTTGAAAGAACAGATCTTTTGCTTATAAAGAAAAGAGGCGGTCTCTATTTTTCTTTTAAATTTAAGAACTTTCAATATTGAATGATATCATTCTTTTCTTTTCTCAACAAGTTGTTCTTGAAGTTTTAAAATTTCCTATACGATTTTTGCGGAAAATATTCCATGTGCAATAAAATTTTTAACTTTATAAAATTTAGTATTTCTTTATGTTTATCACCGTCATGTTTAGAGTTTCTCAAAATTACACATCTGTATTTTCCCTCAGTATAAAGGTTGCAGTTCTCGAAAATTAATCTTTACTGTATAATGTAAGGGTCCAGTTTCGAATAGTTTATGGAACTCAAAACAAAGTGAGCTTACTCTGTAAAAATGTATGTCAAAACGAAACCAAGATGCACATTCTCGAATGTTGAAATATTCTTCATTTTTACTTATTCATCATCATACGTAGTATAGGTTAAATCTTGCAATGGTTTTGAAAAAAAAAAAAATGACGGATTTACACGTTTCAGATACTGAAGATCCCGAAAAACATATTTTTAGAAAAAAAAAAAAAAAAAAAAAAAAAACCCTTTCGTTTGTATGTCTATCTGCGTATCTGTCTGTATGTATATAAATGCTCTATCTTCCGAACAAATTTAGACAGAGACTTGAAATTTGGTGTGTACTTGTATATAATGATGGGGAAAAGCCTATTTAATATCAGAACCTCGATTATCCGGAATTATTTTCTTCGGATTCTCGAAATTTTTGTTATGATGAAAGATATACATATTTTCGAATATTTAATTTTAAGGAGTGGATGAAAAAGACGATAAAATAACACAAATTTTGCATAAAAAACGAAGTTAGTCGGATATTTAGTTATCAAGATATCTGTAAACCTATTTTCCACACTCTTCGATTTTTCATGACCCTATATTTCATTCAAATTTTAATTCAAAGATATATTTTTATTGGATATGAGACATTAAATTTGACGCAGTAAACTGTTAGTTAATATGATTATTATTTTTGGACTTAGGACGAATTGTGTAAAAGATTACACAATTCGGTACTACTTGAGTAGTTTGGCGTTTTATATAATTTGTCGGAATTGGTTCATCAGCAATTCATTAATAGAGCATTACCATGTATATTAAAAATATTTAAATATACGTTTAAATTTTGTTTTGGAATTTCAATGCATTTTATAAATTGTTTACACACGTTTTATTTTCATGTATTATATTATGCGTATCCAGTATTGGTAAGTATTATGGTGGCCCCCAACGACTCGTTTATTTTGCGAATGGTAATGTATTACTTTATTGAAGTAGAACTAGAAATTTATAGAGATTGTTCGCATTGGTTTAATACAATGTGAATGTTGTATGCTGGCGAATTTAGGCTGTTATTCATGTTTCAAACTATAAAACAAAATGGTGTTTCTAATATTTTTCAGAAAAAATAAATAAAAAAAAATTATTTTACATTGGAATTGATATAAATGATTTGTAAGAACTTAAGCGCCAAAGAAACGAAAATATAAAAAGTATTCTGCGAATTTTAAGAAGCAAGAGAAGAAAATCATACACTTATGATATTATTATGTAGTCTAGACAAAAAGAAAAAAAATGCTACGTTTCAGTCTTTTAGTATATCTATATAATTCAGAGATTATCCCTTATTTTCCCATTAGCTTTAGAGATTAAATCCCTTTTTCGGTCGCTCATTGGTGCAAAAGCAAGAGTTATTGGAGAAACACATTTCCTATCAATTCAGTGCTTCCCATGTTTTGTGATGGAAACGGAAAAGACGCCTTCAATAAAAGTCTTTTGTTCTCATAATACTTAAGGAAGCATTTTAAATCAATGCTTATGATTCGCGTTCCTTAGACCTTTTTGTTAAATTTATATTAATGCACTTTTAAATGTGGTCCATTTTTTTTAGAATTTCTCTAAGATTAATACGAATGAAAATGGAAGTTTTCATGTAAAAGTTTTTGATAACAACTTTAAGTTTAGATATTTATCTGAATTCTTAAATTATACTCTTAAATTTGTTTACTTTATGTTACCCCGAAGCTCTTTGTGTTATGCATATATAAACGCTTTATACAAGATGGAGCATAATTTTTGCATTTACAAAAAGATTAAAATGCTTTTTGCGTCTTGAAACATGTTTGAAATATATTTTTCTAGTTATATGATTTGTAAAATGTAATTAAAGAATTGATATTATTTTTTTAATTATTTATTTATTTATTTATTTGTTTGTTTATTTTGTCACTGGCTGATTTTTATTTTATTTTATTTTAGTTTATTCAACCAATGTGCATTAGGAAATAACTAACAAAGGATATGCACTTTCTCTGACATAAGCGTGTTTAATCTAAGATTCTAGTATGGCATTAATACATTATATTTTCTTCAACCGAGCGAAATAATTGTGTTGGCTTGTTAGAATGTTAGTCCAATGAACTTCATTTCTGAGAGTTTGTGACCAATATGTTATCTTGAGATTTTAGTGTTACTCCTCGTTTTAACTTTAAAAAATACCAGGTTAAAAAGTAGTCATAAATTTCGTTTAAAAGATGCTCTATTATTTGGTAATGAAATTGAGATAACGATTTATTGAGTCCGGGGAGTATAATTCCATAACAGTCTTCATTAATATACTTTTAAAAGTGTTAAGGAATAAAATATGCCAAGTAACGCATTTGCATTGTTTTAATATATGCATCAGTATGTATAGAATATCTGCAAAGTACCTATTTCGCAGTACACAAATAAATGAAAATTTACAAATAATAGCGATAAATTGTATGATGAGAGAGTTAAGAAACTAAAATTTTTAAGAATAACCGCAGCACGATTTTTTTTCTAACATTGTCAGACGGAAGTGATATTTGAACTTCAACTTGTTTTCTTTCATTTAAAAATGAAACAGAGCTTTAGTTGAAATTTTAGCGCTAGAGGAAAATCCTATTGCTTCAAAAAGAAGAAAGTTATTCTTTCTTTCTTTTTCTAAATTTGGTCATATAACAAATTTGTTTTGCTTTTGTTCTTCATTTCATTTTCTAAATTAAAAACTTCATCAGAAAGTGTTTAGTTAAAATAAAAATATCTTAAAGCAAAAAGAAAGTGATGCCTTATGGATGTCATTAATATATGCCGGGTGTCCCAAAAATGACTGATGGATTTTAAAATTGAATAACTTGCAAACAGTGATAGCTATTTAAAAAAAATTGCAGGGGAGTTATCTATAATGTCAGGAGTTTTTTTACCGTAATTTTTTTAGTTCCCATCTCAAACAATAGGTGGCGCTGACGGCCATTGAAGGCCAGGTCGACGCTTCACTCAGCACTGATCACCTGGCCTTCAATCGCCGTCAGCGCCACCCATTTTTTGAGATGCGAACTAAAATAAAAAATTACGGTAAGAAAACTCCTGACATTATACATAACCACCTGAAAAAAAAATTTAAATAGCTGTCACCGTTTGCAAGTTATTGAATTTTAAAGTCCGTCAGTCATTTTTGGGGCACCCAGTATATATAAATTAATATATATATATATATATATTTGGTATCTGATATTAATTTCCTTGCAATATTCTGTTAACAGTCATCTCTTAACTGTTAGCGAAATGAGATTGCAAATTTGAATTTATTTTTTTTCTTCCACATGTTGGTGATTGTATAATAAGTTTTTTCTCTCTGCTAAATCTATTATTATTGATTTAATATGTGTCTAGTATTTTTCATTGAATTAAATTTTGCATTTTCGATTAATTGGGTAATTTAGAAATCATTTTTAGGTATATCCTGATTTCGAATCAGAAATTAATCGTAATTAATATGTCTATTTGGTATTACCCTTGACAATGAGCCAAATACCATATTTTCAATACTTCGTAATATTTCCCATATTGCCAACTCCTCTTGTCTTGTTTTAGTTTGTTATTTTATGTTATTCTATATTTATTATATATATATATGTGTGTGTGTGTGTGTGTAATAAAATAAAAAAAAATGCGCAATTTTGTTCTCTCTGAGTTTTTAATTCTAAAATTGTGGAACATATTTTTAATCTTAATTTCGTAATACATTAATCTTTTAACAGCTAAAGTCCTTTTTATTTTTTTATTTAACTTTTTAATAATTTATTGCTTGTTTCTTAAAAAAGACGGGAAGTATTTTGTAACCTTTTTACTTTCTGGAATATTCCCGGGATTTTAATTTTATTTTTTTATTTAACATCGCGTGATCTGTGTTAATGCGCGTATGTTAAAGGGCTCGTTAGTTGCGAGGCAAAATATAGTCCCTACCCGGGGCCACGCCTGCTAAGACCATTCAGAGGTGATCATTTTTTGACGTGTAGACTCGAGTTAATCCTAATTGGATTTTTAAAATGATTGACGCGGAGTAGGAGGGGCTAGTTTGTCGTGAAATTGTTTATTTCTCATTTGGTTTTTTAGGAGCGTCAGAATGCGATTGACTTTTCAAATACTCGGATGCTGTTTCTGTTTCGCCGAAAAATTCTAATGTCCAGGTATGCAGCCTAATCACGACGTTTTGGAATATCTGATGACAGTGTCTAGGTGACTGCGGGGAATAGCTTATTGATTTTATGAGTTCATAAATAAAGAACTTGAAGACTGATGGTGTTTGTTTTTATAATGGGGAAATACCCCAATGAAATTCTTCCACTGCTCGCCATCTGTCGGAGTGACTGCTCTGCTCGTGCTGCTGCGGATTCCTATAGTTTATGGAACATAGCATTTCGTCGAAATATTATTACATATATAGGGTAGATGTGCCAGTAATGGACCATCTTCCAGTAATGGGCCACTTCGCACTTTTGGGTTTATAAAAAAATAATAAATAATAGTTAAGCTTTTATTATTTTTTTCTGAACTCCACATTGCATGCTTTATAAGCTGGATTAATTTTTTGCACTTTTCGTCAAAACAATTAGGAAGCAGAAAATAAAGTTTCACAGTTTTTCTGTTTTTCACTGAAAATCTTAATAAATATGCTAAGAGCTGACTTTACTTGCTTAGTTTATATCTTTTTTATTTTTCAGTAAAAATTGAATGTTTTTGTTTGGTTAGCAATATAAAACATTGAATTTAATATACCAATGGCCATTTACAAAATTTTATTTATTTTTTAGATTTTAGAAGGTGTGGTCCATTACTGGATTGCTTATTTCGTGATTTTCAGTAATGGACCACCCAAGTGACCAATACAAAAAGTGTGATTTTAGTAGAGATAAAATATTTCGATTTAACTGAAAAGCTAAATAATCAAATTTAATACTTAAATTTTACCTATTAAAATTTAATAAAGGCAATTTCTTTATAAATAGTTGGTTTTTAAAAAGTCATCCAAAATTGGTACAAAAAACAATCGGTACATTTGACAAAATCTAGATGTGCCGTTGCAAAAGACGTTGTTTTAAGTTGGTTCAGAAATGTAAAATCATATTTGGAAGAAGCTATTATTAATATTTTCTTCCGAATTCTAAAACATACAGAGAGAATTTTCAATAAGGTTAAAACAAGGTTTCTTTTGTGTTCTTAAAACAAGGAAAATTTTTGGACCAAAATCAGTTAAAGATGTGTATTATGTAGTACCAAATAACGAAAAAGAACAAATCACTGTTATGGGATATTTTTCAGCAAATAATGAGATTGTTCCATTTGTGATAATATATCCATATAAGCATCTCTGAAGGTAAATTGTGGAATCAATCTGTGCCAAATTGATGGGCTATATGATTATCTGACAATGGTTGGATAGTGCAAGAAAATTTATCATTTTAAATTCATTCTAAAATTCCATATTGAATAATTTGGACTATCGGAAAGGGATGATAAAATTGAAGATTTGTTATTTATCTTTCATAGTTGCACAGCACATCATTTAGATGATGATATGAATGAAGATTGGAGACTTTTTTTAATGCCTTATTTTATCTAAACTTGATTTCAGTAAAACATTGTCTTTATCTTATAAATCCTTTAAATTTAAATATTTTGTTTTATATCTTTACAATATAAATCCTTTAATGTTAGTTAATAATAAATAGTTAATAATATCATTAATATTTTGTTTTATATCCACATTATAAATCCATGATTATAATAAATTCATAACATAAATTTAAATATTGTGTTTTATGTTTTTTCATTATAAATCCTTTAATGTAATGAATTTCTAACTTAAGCTTTAATATTTTGTTTTATCAGTATGCTTTCATTAAGTCCTGGAGCAAAATACAATTGAAACAAGTTGGAAATTGCAAGTGAAGCGTAGCAAATGAGGTGCGTTCGTACGATAACGAAGTTTTAAAAATATACAGATCTTCCTCATATAGTAGACAATACTTCGGATACAGTACAGTGGTTGAACTCTTTGTGTTCCTATAAACATACAGGAAGTAATTTTCATTACACCTCAGCAACATATTATTATATTAAAAAAATGTGGCACAGTTTAATATAATTAAAACATGTCCCAAACAATGTTTCCCCTTATAGCATTGTGTAGTGGAATACTTTTGTGTGGCCCTGTAATTTAATAATAAATATTCTTTGCATCTCAGATTGTACAGAATTCATATTTTAGTATATATATACGTCATAGGTTCATGTCAATTTTATTATGTTCGAATGAGTGTAACACCATTAAAATGCATGTGCAACTTTTTTTCTCCATTGACTGTAATGTAACGGAATACTTTTGATAGTCCCTGTAATTGGTCTATGCATCTGATTATCATAAGATCTGAAATGTCTCGACAAAACAATGTAATATGTTTTAAATTTCAACCGATTAAAATACATTTAAAATTTTTTCCCCATTGACCGTAATGTAACGGAATCCTTTTGATTTTCCCTGTAATTGATCTATTCACCCGATTTTCATAAAATTTGAAATGATTTGACAAAATTATGTAATGCTTATGTATTTTAAATTTCAAACGATTCGGTTGGATAGTTTTTGCGTTGTTATATGTGGACAGATAGACGGACAGACAGATAGACGGACAGACAGACAGACAGACAAACAGACAGACGGATAGACTGAACGACAAATATAGGTGCTATGTATTTACATAATTACGAACGCACCTAAAACCAATTATCTGTTATTTTTTGTTGGGTGGCCCATTACTGGAACATAGGCGGTATATTACTGGAACATAGGACATAGGTGGTCCATTACTGGGCTTTTCGGTGTTTAGACATATTTCTATTATTTAAAATTAAATTTTTATTTCTATTGGGAAATGTAACTGTGGGATTAGTTAAATATTGTTGAAAGATTAATATAATATGAAAAAAATTGCAATATGATAATTATAACTATTAATAAAAAATCATTTTGTAGAGAAATTCCTTAAGGGGGTCCATTACTGGCACATCTACTCTATATATATTTGACAAGTGTAAAAATTAAATGACTAAACGAACTTTTGGGAAATAAACCTATAGTAAATATTATAGAAAATATAAAACGTGTTTTCGAGGTTGTTATAAATATATTAGCTACATGATACTTTAATACTCAAATCCATATTGTTCAAATGATTATAGAAAAAAAAAGGGTTTTTTTTTTTATTTATTTTGTATAAACTCGATCTATTCATTTTTAATCATCTATTCATCAATGACTAATAACGCAACTATCTTCACATCATCACATTTTTTCTCCCTTCGCTGCACCCAATAAACAAACTCTTCTTAACGATCTAAGCTTAGCAGCAGCCACGCCCGAATAAACCCTCATATATGTTAATTAATACACTTAATCAATAGAGACAACGCCACACGGGCGCGACCCATAAGCACTTTGAGATGACATTAAGCGGCCTACGCCACAGTATGCGTATTGAATGAGGAGTTAGTAGCAACACAATAAAACCTTGTGAGCAATTTGGAGGGTGTTGCTTTCTTTTGGGGCATCGAAATCGAGGTCCGCTTGATTGAGAAATGATGATTTAACTACCCACGCTTGATAGGCTTAACTGGTGACTCCTATATGATGGGTGTTTTAGATATCAAATAAATGTGTATTACATGCTTTATAGGAATATATAACACGGAGGAACAGTACTGGGAGACTTCCTGTTTTATATTACATTTTTTTTCTCTTTGATGAATTAATATATGATATTTAGATTTTGCCTTCCGTAACTTGAACCTTCACTGAAAGTTTAGGAAGGAACAAAACATAGCTCGAACTTTTTCTCCGGCAAGACTATAAGAAAAGTTTTAATAGGAATAACCTATATATACTAATTTGCTAGAAGGAAAAATGCTTTATTCGTGAAGCTATAATTTTGTTCGTTGTTAATTAATATGCATAATATAGTGTCATTAAAGTATTCGATATCGCACAGTCCAATTACTTGTACTTGAATGTATTTTCTTCAATTCATTTTTTCACATCAAGTTTTTCCATAATTTTTTTTGCTTTGGAATCTGAATTAAAATACGAATTTGTAAAATATAGCTATAAAATCGTCAAAATATAACTCAATTTTATAAAATGTACTATTTAAAGCTGTATATTAATCATATTTTATAAAATTATCTTAATGCTTAAATACTTATCGCAGTTTTGAACAAAAATAAAGTTTAGTAAAGATTATAAAGTCTTACGTTTTGAAAAAAACAGTAGTTTGATATGTATGGATACATGGCCCACGTATGTGCACTGCATATGCCTTGTAGTACTTGGAATATTATGAATATATGTATTACATGCGCATTTTCGTAATATTTGAAGAAAACTATATCTGATTAAAATTTTCGATAAAGGAAGTGTTTCTTAAAAACAATCGTTATACTTATTTCAGCAGTTCTGTGATAAAGTCAGAAAAAAAAAAAAAAAAAAATCGGATAAAATTTCACTATCTGAAAAAAATTCTAACTTCTGGGCATAAAATTTTTAACATTAATAATAGTCACACGATTAATTTATTTTATAATACAAAGATGAAACGAAATTCTGGATACATTATTAACATTGGTTTAATAAATACCGATTGTAGACAGTATAAGCTGCAATAGTTTTTTCAAATATTTATGGTGAGGCTTGCGAATCTGTATGCATGAAGTCTTGGGATATAGCAATTCAAATAATTTATATTTCCACCCAGAGTTTATCTCCAGCATCTTTAATATTTTGCAGAGTCAGTCTCTGACACTGCAAATGAGATGCACTGAATATGCAGAATTACGATGAATGTATAACTGGGGGAAAACAAGAACATTAGATTTCTAGCAGTTTTGAACATTCTGTGAAACGATTGATTACGAATTGTTCTATTGGTAAGGCGACTTTGTTTGTATGAAAAAAAATTCCGATTCTTAATATCGACTTCTAAGAGCACAGTTGTATTATGTCCATTTTGCACAAATGTCAGATTTTGATAAAACTGGAATTCTTAACATAAGTAGAGTGAAGACCAGTTTTTAATTACAAAATGTAAAAATAAGAGAAAAATAAAAATTTATATGTTCCAGCAAGTTCCTTTTAGTAAGTACACACATATTCACATTACTCAGATTTTTACTAAAAATGGAACACGAAACTTTTTTTTTAAATAGCAGTGAACAATGTTAAAAATGAAAAGAAAAAAAATCATGCGTCAAGCATAGATTATGAAACACTTTCTAACACATTCAGAACAATGTACCAAAAATGCACCGTTTAAAAAATTAAAATATTATCCTAATTAAACAATATGGAAACTCATTTTCTATTACACAAGAAACAACTTGTACTAAACCTAAGCAACATATATCAATTTTATTACTCTCTTAAAATGCCAGCCAAAAAATAACTCAAGTTGAGCCAAAATTCGCTCATTTTACGTTTTGAAAGGCAGCTTCTCATAAGGAGTTGAAACAACTCAAGTAAATGAGTTGTTTTTAAAGAATTTAAATCAAGATGAGTTATTTAAATAAGCAATCTAAATCAAGATGAGTAAAGCATTTAACAAACAACTCAATCACGATTCAATAAATTACAGCTCTTTCTTGAGATGCCAAATCCACTCTTTCGTTTTAAGAGTGTACATATGAATAGTCTAATATAAAATCTGCCACAAATGATGTCACCTCCCCTATACCATTATGTAAAGGAATTCTTTTTTGGTGCCCTGTAAATGCATATTAAATATTCTTTGTGCGGCATATTCTACAAAATGTATATTTTAGTGCCCTTCATAAATGCTTACCAATTCCATTATGTTTCGACGGGTGTAACATCATTAAAAAACCCTTAAAATTATTTTATCCCATCAGCCGTAATGTAGTGGGATACTTTTGCCTGTGCCCCATCCGTGGGGCAGATTGATACATTTTGATACGTCTGAGAAAAATGGAGACAAGATAACACCAATGCATATTTTTCATAGAAAAATAGTTAGCAAATCATTTTATATTATTTATAAAAATTCAAATCATCCACACTTTATTTGTAAGCAATATTAAAGCAATCAAAATGAAATGTATAATGACCTGATGTTCTGGCTGTTCCTTGTCTGATTACTGTCTGTGGTAACTTTGTCATATCTGGTAATTCAACCCCAGCATTACCTCCTTTCTTAGGAAAGATGAAAAATTACCAAGTTTTCTGTTTATAAGTCGGTTTATAAACAGAAAATAAAGGAAATTATATTAAAAATTCTGTTTTTAATATAATTATCCTGTGCTGTTCTGCAGCTTGTTTCTCTTACGTAACACTTTTTATGTAGAAAATACTTTTTTCTCTGGAGAATTGATGTAAATTTGAGATTTTCCAGGCTGCCGTCCTTTTCTTTAATTAGTTCTACTAGCATTATATGTTGGGTAAGTTCGTACGTCTTCTCTTTGCAAAAATACTATAAAATGTTCTTGTATAAAGAAATTAAAACTATTTCACTTCAATAAAAACTAATATTAGAAATTTGCAGCGAAAAATGGTTGGATTAAGGAGTGTATGGTAAAAAAATAATAAAAGGTAATGAAAAAATGAACTAGAAAAGGATTTAGGTTGTATCAATGTGCCCCGACAAAGACTATATCAATGTTCCCCATACAGCCATTTTGAATAAAATGAGTCTCAAATCCAATATTTCATAATTTATCTAAAAACGAGTAAGAAACTGATAAAGAGTAGTTTTACTTGCCAGGCAGGTATTCTTTTCGGTTGAAAACACTAGAACAGTTGTACAATACCATTTGAATTGTACAACTCAAATTACTTTTGATCTGCAAAAATAATAAATCACCGATCCCGTTTCATCAAGCTACTGAATCATTCCAAGACTTTCTGTATGTAGTTGAGTGCACTAGCATCACCTTTTGGAGCTGTTGTGAAACTTCCTGTAATGACTCTGTGAGCAGTAGAGGGGGTGTATCAATGTGCCCCATGTATCTCTGTGCCCCAGTTCCCCCTGCTGTTTTTAATACATGGCTTTGAAGTAAGTAGAGTTACATAATTACTTCATACGTAGTGGCGCAACATGGTCTTATTTTTTTTCACTCAAAATAACATTTCAGGAATGATTTGATACTGTCAAGGGAGGTCTTTTTAAAGCACATATTGAAAATATTTTGGAAAAAAAAATGCTGAAACTACTCATGTACGTTATACAGTTTGTCCCAAAAGTTTATAGACAACCATTTTTTATTGTTGTTTAAGAGCTAATTAAAGAAGTAAAAAATACGATATAAATTATGAAAATAAATAATAAAGAAATAAAAATAATGAAATACTCAAACAAATTTCAGCAGCCATAGATTTAATCTAGGAAAAAAAAAATGATGTCTCGAAAGTATATAGACAACCGGTGTAAAAAGCTGATTTAAGTACTGATATCCCGAATTTGCACACTTCAAGACTGAGTTTTTATGGCGCAATAGTTTCCTGAAATAAAATTGAATCTGTCTGTCTGTTTTGGACTGGTTGCAAAAATACCTCGCAATATGCAGTTTTCCGAAAAAGAAATTTTGGAAATCTACTGCTTAAAGGATCGTAAATGGAAAGCTGTGGGTAATTCAATACAAAGTGGACGCAGCAGGATTTTTATTTACCGAATTCTGTGGAAATGTGACAATCTGGAACAAAATAACGTTTAAAACAACCCCCCCCCCCAAAAAAAAAAAAAAAAAAAAAGAAAAGAAATAAAGAAACTAAATGATAAGACAGAAGTTTTGATGTTAATTTCAATTCAATACTTCTGTGTACGATCAGTTTCTATAGAAGTAAACGATCCAATACCAATATCCACAGTCCATAGACGGCTATGGATGATAGGGATGATCTCCACGGGAACCCAGCTTTTGCTTTAGAGTATAAGCACAATCCCGGGGAAAGCCCAAATCCACTGCATATGATTAGATACATTAACAATGATTAGCTTTAGCAATATTATTCATCAGTTAATAACATAAAGAAACATAAATTCAATTTGCTAGTTTTGGCTCTGAATCTCATAAGAAATGTCATGAGTACATACATTGACTGGAATTGTACTGTGTTCTATTTATGCAATAACAATTACAAGACATATCTTTTTAATATTAGAGTTGGAAACTTAAGTGAAATAGATATGCTGTTAACTATAAATAAATCAATTAAAAAAAGGAAGCAATAAAAATATTTACATTATGTACAAAACAGGGGTTCCTGGCTGAAATGGAGCTGAGAACAAATAGAAGACACTCCAGAGACGGTTGCTGGCAAATACAGCAGCCTCTATAGTACAGAAAGCAGCTGTACTGTAGACAGCTGGAAAGTACAGCTTGGAAGTACAGTACCTCTAAGTACAACAGCCAAGTCTTCATAGATGGCTGTTAGCAAGTGCATTATTTAATTTTTGGAAAATGTGTCAGTTTACAAAGTTTACAAACGGAATAAAGACGCTCGTTCTCAGTTGATCCGAAATCACAGGAGATGGTCAAATGAATGGTTGAGTATTCTTGCCAATAATGAGAAGCAATTCAATTTTGATGGACCCGATAGTAGGGCATATTACTGAGACGATATTCCTAAGGAGCCACGAAAGATTTTAGTTGACAACAAGGAGGGGGTTCATTTAAAGGATGGGCAGCATTTTCTTACAGTGGAAATCCATATCCATATCCAAATCCGTAACCAAATATCCATATTACTTTTTTGAAAGGTCGTCAAAATTTCGAAGAATACCAGAAAAGGCTTGAATTACAGCTACTTCCGTTTCGAAAGTTGCTAGAGTGGGGACAAAAGGATATACCAACAACACCATTGGTCCATATTCTCGTCAAACTCTACAATGCAGTGGTTACCAAGCCAAACAACTGTTATGGATTGGCCAGCCCTCAGTCTTGACATGAATCCAACACAGAATTTCTGGGGAAGAGTAACTAAAAACGTATATGCTAAAATGCGTCAATTTGAAACGGTTCAAGATCTACAGCTGCATTTTCAACGACTCTAATTTCCTTTAAAGAACCTCTCAAAACTCTTATTTTGAGTATGTCTTATCGAGTTTTTGAAGTAATTAGAATAAAAGACTTTAAAATTTGAACGTTAAGGGAAGGAAAGTGAGTTGTCTATAAACTTTTGGAATAGTCAAATTTAAGTTTTAATTTTTCTTACAAAATCTATGTTTGTGTAATGTTATTTGTCTATAATATTAATATCGTCTTGCTATTATTTATAATTATAAATTTCTTTGAAATTGTTACTCCTCTTTTTTGGAAAATTTCAAAACCGGTTGTCTATAAACTTTTGGACGCGCTGTAAATGAACCAATTTTTACTTTGGAATTTCTGCTGAAAATCTGCAAAAATAAATAAAATACTTTCAAGTATTTTGCTCAAAAATGCAATTTAGCGATACTTTTTTCCACGTCGAATGCAAGCGATTTTAATGCATTTGGGAATTGCTTGTTAAACGAATGCTTAAATGCACAGTACTAAATGAATTTAAACTTAAAGAATGAAATAGTTTATTTTTATTTCAATACGTGATTGTATGATATATGAGGGGCTGACAACCATAGTAAATCAAGTCCATTAAAAAAATAAGTAATGTAGTCTATTTAGAAGATGCATAAAATCTGTTTTATTCACTCCCACAGTAAACCAAGTATGTAAACAGATGACATATATATTAGAAAGTATGAGAAAATAAACTTGGTTCACTCTGCGAGTGGATAAAACAGATTTTATGCATCTTCTAAATAGACTACATTATTATTATTATTATTTAAATGGACTTAATCTACGATGGTTGGTTAAATTTTACCCAAGACTTAGGGTGAGTTAAAAGATGGTAAAGGTTAATTTTACCAAATAACGTGTTACCACCATGAATGTATATTCTATTACAAATGAAAAAATGTACATAGATGATATATAGATAACCTAAAACTACTTTATATCGAATTTCTTTCTGTATTATGTAGATGTGTTTGCCGTGGCAAATGATAATATACATCATATTGTTTTTTCGCATTTTTAGAATTATATAATGTAATATAAATTAATAAAGCGCACATAGCGTGTAAGCAAGTAACGCTATATTATTGATAAATACAAAGAGGCAATAAGTTTATTATTGATTTCAAAAAAGCATCCAGAAGAAAAAAAGTTGCAACAAGATATTTTTTTTAAAGAGCCACAAAATAATATTTAACCGCTTATTATTATGTATATAGATATATAATTTAATATTTCATAGTCTTTTTTTTTAAATTTAATTCTATTTTTCAAACTTTTAACACATTAAGTAATCAGTAAGTTATTTTTTTCCGCCTATAACCTTAATGTGCGCATTAAATTGCACCAAATTAAACTCTGGATGCCATTAGCATTTTTATCTTCCTGCAAATTACTTAATTTTAGAAAATTTGATAAATACTCTCAACTTTACAGATTATTGTCATTGTTCCATTTCCTCTTTTACATTGAATTAGTTAACACATTTCATTCGGGGTTTTCAAGGTTTCTTTTATTTATTTTCTTGAAGACAAAATGCCTACCCCTTTTAATTATTCGAAGTTTCATTAATTAACGGCTAATCGTTCCTGTATCTCATGAATTTCCAGTTTCATCAGCTTTTGTGTTTTTCTCTCTCTGGTCATAATGATCGAAGCTCGAACTTAGTTTCTTAACTAGCTCTGTTTTAACTTTAGTTTCCTTTTGTTGCTGTGCTAATTCCTACTTTAGAATTTTCTTTATTGAAAACTTTATCAATAATTATTTGAAATTTTCTCATTTAATGAATAAATAAATAAATGTGTGTAAATTTGCGTTGGAAGTGGGTATTTAAAAAGTTCTACGGAACAGTTTAAGATTCTTGAAGTGTAATATTCGGCTTATCTGTTAGAAATTTTGCGTAGAAATTAAATATTTAAAATAAGAATTTATGAACAGAAAATGTTTTGAAAATCTATAAGATATTTTCATGTTTTTATATATTGGTGAAAAATCATGTTTCACAAATTTTTAGCTAAAAAAGAAGGGCTTGATTGGCGAAACTTTTGTAAAATTCGACTAGTTGAAATTACAACTTTAAAAAAACTTTATAAAAAAATTAAAAATTTTTTTCTTAGTATGAATAAAAAGAAAAATTGATATTTATCGTCAAACAATACGCTTCATTATTAAACAAGTTGGAAATTGCACGTGAAGAGCAGCAAATCAGGTGCGTTCGTACGATAACGAAGTTTTAAACATATTCAGATCTTGCTGTTATAGTATAGATAGTACTTCGGATATAGTATAGTGGTCTTAATTTTTTTTTGTGTGTGTGTTCCTGTAAACATACAGGAAGTAATTTTTATTACACCTCATCAACTTATATCATACGTTATACTATCTGCTTTCTCTTATACTGGTATAACTTGTAGTATTCCTCAGCAACGTATCAATCTCATAAAATGTTAAATAGTCAATTACAATTAAAACACGCATCAAAAAATGTTTCCTAATACCATTATGTCTGGAAAACTTTTGTGTGGCCTTGTAAATCAATAACAAATGTTTTTTTGCATCACAGATTGTGCAAAATGTATTTTATAATATGTACTTCATATAGATGCATAACAATTTTATTGTGTTCGAATGAGTGTTACACCATTAAAGTGCATTTGAAAGTTTTTTCCCCATTGACCGTAATGTAACGGAATACTTTTGATTGTCCCTATAATTGATCTATTCTAGAGGTCTGCACGGGCTCGGGCTTGGCCCGTGGCCCGTACCCGGCCCGGCAAAAAAAATTGAACGGGCCATACGGGCCGGGCCGGGCCGATAAAAAAATTTTCGGGCCTGCCGGTCCGTTCTGAAGATTTAAGCAGAAACGATAAAATATGATCTATTTTCAACACAAATGGTTTTAACGAGAATAAATATAAATGTGCGTCACGAGCCATACTAGTTTGACTTTAATATTTTTTTTAGCTGACTCATACCGTGCCGAGATCAAGCTTGCATTATTTTTCTACACATAGTCTTGCCGGACCGGAACAAGACTTAATTGTTCTCAAGGTCTGTAGGGCAGACAACATGATTTGTAAAATTATTAACAGCGATAAAGAACTTATGTCAGATTAATCTTTGGATATATACTTCTTGATGGTTTTTAAATTAATTTCTAAATAACGCGAAAGTTTGACACATTTTCAGATTAAGTTTTAATTGTAAAAATATAAAAGTGATAAGCCTGACTATTGAAGGCATTTGGAATCGAATAGCATTTTTTCATTTTTGATGAATAAAATACTTGCATAAATTTGTTCAGATACAATAGTTTCTCAAATGGTTGCAGGTTTTTCTCCCTTCCCATGCTATTGCTTCCGGAAATTCTATTGAAAATGCTAACTATAACAATAATTTATTTCCTTTCAGTATTCTTAAATTGCTTGTATCAAAAAACGGATAATGTCACTTGATTATATAGTTTTTGAATAAAGATACCTGCTGTGCGTTTCTGTGAAAAAAATGAATTTAGAAATGAATCAGAAAGCGCATGTTTGAGTTAACGAATGAATTTGGATTTAAAATCCTTAATAAAATGATATAGAAATATTTTTATAAATCTTCTTTTATTAAACAGCTTCAATAGTTACGATGTTTTTAACTTTCTTTCTTTTTTCTTTTATTCTAAGCCATATTAATTTTTTGATGAATCTTTATTTGATTGTTGAAAGCCTAAGAATCTTAGTAATCACTAATGTTGCTAATGTATATTTCCTGTAAAATATACTGTAAAATCATTCCATAGATATGTATGCAGTATTCTTTAAAAAAAATCTTAATTATATGAAAAAAATCTGAATTTTTTAGAAATCGTAGAAATTGTAACGGGCCAAAACGGGCCGGGCCGGGCCTAAAATATAAAAGTTTAAACGGGCCGGGCCGAGCCCGGGCCGAACTTTTGAGTTTTACAACGGGCCGGGTCGGGCCGAAAAAATTTTCCTACGGGCCGGGCCTGGAAATTCCTACCCGTGCAGACCTCTAATCTATTCATCCGATTTTCATAAAATTTCAAATGACTCGATAAAATTATGTAATAATTATGCATTTTAAATTTCAAACGATTCGGTTGGGTAGTTTTTGCGTTATTATATGCGGGCAGACGGATAGACGAACGGACTGAACGACAACTATAGGTGCTACGTATTCACATAATTACGAACGCACCTAAAAAGATTTATTATTAGTATCATGATGACGTGAAAACTGTATGTGACGAAGCAAGTCAAGAAATTTAAATTCGGAGTAGCAAATCAAGAAAAAATTGCTATTATTTTTTATAAATTATTTTTTTTATATTTCCTTTCTTTTCTTTTGAGAACAACTGGAGTTATCTGCATTTTTTAAATAAAAAATGATAAAATTTTCTATTCTCTGAACATACATAAAACCAGAAAAATGTATTTGAAAAGTAACTGACCATATACAGTAATGCATTTTAATTCTTTTGTTTGATAAGAACTTGAAGAATAATAAAAGAATATAAATTAAAGCATAGGCCCAAAGTTGCACTAGTTTGCCTGATTCTTTAAAACATGTTTTATTTTATTTTTTATTTTGTTTAACATCATTTGTTTTCACTGCCTATATTTTCTTTTAAATAATCTAATGATTTCTTATAAACTCTTTATAGATAAGTAGTACTTTTACATTTTTTAATCAGTTTCAAAAAAAAAAAAATTATAATTTTTGTAACATTTTAAATAGAAAAGACACTTTGATGTAACTCAATAACAAAGGGGAAGAGCGGGAGGGTGTATTTCATTAAATTTCAAATACTATGTAAAGTTAATTTGAAGCGATTAATAATCGTAAATTGTATTATATTTTAATTATGTGCTCTTCAAGCCCATTAAATAGGCCATAAAACTTACACACACCATCTTCAATTAAAATTATACTCAAGATGATTATAATAATACTGAAATTCCAAAGTCATCTCTATGCCTATAACAAATTCCGAAATTTTAAAGGTATGAAAAATATTTCAGAACTAGTTACGTACTTTTCTTTTACATTTAATTATACATGTAAATAAATATAGATACATGTTTATTTCTACTTTACATATATATTTCTGTAAGTATTTTATTAACTAGTGTGTATTTTAGGAAATACGTTCGTAATTATGTAAATTAGTAGCACCTAAAGTCGTCGTTCAGTCCGTCTGTCTGTCCGTTCGTCTGTCGGTATATACACAACAAAAAAACTAACCAACCAAATCGTTCGAAATTTTAAATATATAATTATTACATAATTTTGTCCAGTTGATGCAAAGAATGTTTGTTATTAATTTACAGGGATACACAAAAGTATTCCATTACATAATGGTATAGAGGAAGACATTGTTTGGGGCGTATTTTAATTATAATAAACTACTTTACATTTTATGAAATTGATATACGTTGCTGAGATTTACTATACAAGTTACTTCCTGTTTAATAGAAACAGGGACACATAAAGATTTCGTATACTATACTGTATCCGAAGTACTGTATAGTATTAGACCAAGTCTAAATAATTTTAAACTTCGTTATTTACGAACGCACCTTATTTGCTACGTTTCATGTGCAATTTCCGATTTGTTTATATTGAATTTATAATCATTGTAAGAAAATTAAATTTACAAAATATTGTTTAAGAAGTCTGATGTTCTAAAACAAAGAATTACTCATGCATGAAGGTACTTCAAGAAATGAATTGATTTACTCATTTCTTTTCTGAATTCCGATTATTTTATGTGATATTTATTCAAAAGTAAGATAAAAATCAGTTACGTTTGACTTAAGATGCCTTATATCAAAAGAAGGCATCACGTTGCGCCTACAAATATATTAAAAAATTTTAAAAATAATAAAAAAAATTCTAAATTGCGTAAATTTTCTGAACTACTTGAATAAGTTATTACATCCAGCTCATTAAAAAACCATTCATCAAAATAAATACCCTTTTTTGAATAAGTAATCATAGAAGTTTATCGATATTTGTCAGAATTTTCGAATACCTTTCTAAAAAAATATTTATTCATTCAACAGTTTATACATTTTTTTGTTGATTCTTTTTTTTTTTAAGAATAGAAAATTCATCTTGATAGGTTTCATGAACAATTTTCTACTTCGTAAGTCATCATGTACAACAAAAATTACTTTGCGTTTTCCATGTATTTTTCCATACGATTGAACATTTAAATTTTAGATAATTCAAGAATGTCTTGTGAATCAATAAATAATATCAAACACGGACAATATATTAACGAACTATAGAATTTATGTATTCTTAAGTATTTTATATGTTTTGAAAATAATTTTTTTTCTGAGTGTAGTCCTGATAGTAGATTCCTGATTCCTGATTTCCTAAGAATCAAGTCGATTGAGAGCAAATCTAAAATAATTTACTAACAGATGTATTCAGTTTATCTTATGATTGATCATAGATAAAACATGACTTTAATAACATCAATATATTAAGAATTTGCGATTTCATTAAATATCTGAATGCAATACAGATGAAGTTGAAAAAAATCAAGTAAAATTACAGATATATTAAAAAGTATATAAAAAATTAAATGGGGATTATTTTTCATGCTAAATACATTTCTTATTTCTTTATAAGGTATCCTGTGGTAATAGTGCCACGTTAAGGTTCTACCAATTTTCACTGCATAATTTTAGATTGCATTTTTCAAACAAATATAGGATTTGATGCAGCAACCCATTATCTATCTACAGAAAAAAAATAATTTAACAGATATGCTTTCATAAAATTTAATGGTGTGATTTCTTAACCAATGCTATTTGACGTTATTATTCATCTATGCGGGTAATAACGCCATGCAAACAAATCTATAAAATAAGACGGAATAATCCCATGTAGATTGCCCATTTCTAAAAAAGCAAACTCTACAGCCCTAGAAATTTACAAATTGTTGACAAAAAATTTTCTGAACGATAGAAAATTTTTAATTTTTTGTGAAAGTACAAGAAAAAGAGGGGGTGGGGAGGTAAAAGAATATCAGAACCTGAGATTTTTTTTTTTTTTTTTTTTTTTTTTTTTTTTTTTGCCTAAAAAGGACCGCTTAAATAAAATTATTAGAAACATTTCACGGTTTCAACCGTGTTTATCTAAATCAGTATTTTCCTATATACAAATTCTACGCAATAGAAAATATTCTTTTTTTTTTTTTTTCTTGTGAAAGTGGAAAGAAAAAGAGTTTGGGGGAGCATCTACAGTATATAACACCCTGAGCTTCTGTTTGTTTGAAAAGTCCCGCTTAAATATAAGTACAAAAAACACTGCACTATTTTAACCTTATTTTGTAATCATAATGTAACATATTAATATAATCATAATGCAATGTAAATAAGATCTTCCTATTATGAATATCCCTGTAAGATCTCTTATTACATTTTACACATGATCCACGTGGTTATATTTCATTATCTCTTTAGCAACAAAATTATCCTTTAACTGTTGTTAGCTATCTCACTAAACACTGTTTTTCTTTCTTTTGTCAAATTTCAGATTTTAACTTGTAGTTTTTAATTTAACTATAGGTACAACTGAAATTCTCTTTCATTTGAAGTCTTCGTACTATTGTTAGCAATATTAACAAGTAAGAAAAATCATGCGTTAAGCATACATTATGAAGCACTTTCCAACACCTCCTGAAATCTTTAACAAAACTTTGTTATTTAGGGAAATAATAGTGTATAGCCAAATATACCCTAATATGTATTCCAGTACTTTTGAACAGCCCTGTATTTCATATATCAGTTGATATAATGGGAAATTTTAGTTTAGCAAGAAAATACCCAGTAGCTTGAAATTTCTTTTTCAGCATTTCATACTATTAGATGGAAACATACTTGAATACTTTTGTTCAGCCCTGTAGTTTACATTGTACCTTTATTACATCTCAGCATTAGGCTAAAACTTATTGTAAACTAAAACACTTATAAAACAACTGAAATCACATTCTCATAAATTATCATTCATAGGCGTCCATGTACCGAATTCTTTGCGTGGCCCTGTATATCCTTTTATCTATATTCTGCAAACATTTCTCAGTAAATTGAATGAAGCTCAGCGTAAAAATGCATAGCTTATTTAAGAACCACGTTTAAATAATTTATGTTTATATTCAGTAACGTTGGTGAGCTCTTTTGAGTAGCTCTGTATATCAACTATAACATTTATACACACCATATAATGTGCATATATTTAGCGAAATATAAAAGCGCATATCATAATTAAAATGCATTTCATCCCTCCATCAGCCATCATCGGACATATATACGGTACTTTGGAAAGAATATACTATTTGAAATCTTTTGTATGGCCCTGTAAATGCTATGTACTTCATATTATGCAAGACAGTTGCGTATAATTTATATTAAGCTTCAGTGACATATATCAATTTCATTATACATGAAACAGCTTAATATATTTAAAATATGTCACCCACAATTCCCCCTTTTACCATTATCTAATGGAATTCTTTTGTGTGGCCATGTAAATGAATAATAGCTACATTTTCACCTTATTTTTTATAGAATGCATATTTTAATATGTTTGACAGGTTGTCAATAACGTCCTAAAATTTCATGGCAATCCGAGTATATTAACGATTTTTCCCCATAGGCCGTAATGTAATGGGAAACTTTGATTCGCCCTGTAGATAAACTAATCATGGTCGAAACTTCATTTTCGATAGGACTTGCGCTAGGGTAAACGTCAATAACGTCCTAAAATTTCATGGCAATCCGAGTACATAAACGATTTTTCCCATGGGCCGTAATGTAATGATTCGCCCTGTAGATAAACTAATCATGGTAGAAACTTCATTTTCAATAGTGTTCGTGCTAGGGAAACGTCAATAACGTCCTAAAATTTCATGGCAATCCGAGTATATTAACGATTTTTCCCCCATAGGCCGTAATGTAAGGGGAAACTTTTGATTCTCTCTGTAGATAAACTAATCATGGTAGATACTTCATTTTCAATAAGTGTCGTGCTAGGGTAAACATCAATAACGTATAAAAATTTCATAGCAATCCGAGTATATTTACGGGAGTTAGAGCGCGGCCAGACGGCCAGACAAACCGAATGCATAAGCACTTTTCAACTTTGTTGGAAAGTGCTAAAAAAGATTAAATTTAATTTGACTTAATCCTGTACAAAAAGTTTAGTGCAGAAATAGTACACTATGAGTTTTAATTATTGATCGCCTTTTAATCTTTGACTAATGTTAGAGGTCTCACAGACCATTTCTTTTTGCAATTTTTATAGTTTAACTTTTAATTTTCAATTTAGCTACAACCATTATCGAAATTTTGTTTTATTTGGACCTTAAATAGGGGAAAGTTGGATAAAACCGGGTAGGTGAATAAAACAGGGAACCAGGCTTTATGGTTTTATTTGCGGCGGTATACAGCTTTTAGAATTACTTTTAGGCGAGCGGTATGCCAGCTCCCAGTAACCAGAAGTCGTGTAAACAAACTCATTTCGCAGTGGTGATTTTTTAAAGGTTTCACGTGTAAATGTTAAAAATTCGACGTCTGCAATATTACGTTACCAATTCTGAATACAAAAGATTCAGATTAGGTAAGTATAACGCATGCTAGTCTATTATTTACTCGTTATTTTAACGTTTTGTATTGGTGTCTACGAATTATCTGAACAACGTAAGAGTAACATTTCATCAAAATGACGTGGTCGGACAAAACCGGGATGGACATGGTTGGACATAGCCGGGAAGTTCCCGGGATTGGACAACTCATTTATTTGCGCTATTGAAATAAAATTAACTTGTTTATGCATTGCTTGACGATCTATGAATATTTAAAAACTATACAAAATATATTATTTAAATTAAGTTGTTATATAGAAGATTGTTTTTAGTCATTTCTATTGCAACACTATCCTTATTTCAAGCCCCTAAAAATTTGAACTCGAACAAGAAGAAAAAGAAAAGATGGAAAAACAAGACAAGAAGAACTTAACCCTGAAGCAAAGCTTTCTACAACGACAGAAAAGAAAAGTAGAAAAACTGACGTAAAAAAGAAAAGTCGTAAGAAAAAAAACCTTGACATCAAACGAGAAGGAAGTTGAAAGTGGAGAATGCATTTTTTGCAACGTCTTACATCAACAATATAAACCGAAGGGAAGTTTGATATAGTGCCTTTATTGCAGAGGTTGGTCACATGAAGCATGCAGCAATGCAGATTAACAAAATCGAACTTTCATTGGTGATTTTTGTGCCTAACAATTTTAACTCTTAAAGCATAACTTAACTCATTTTTATTTTATGTAGATTTTATATAGTTTCACATTCTATAAGTGTAACATGTCAATTTTCCTTTAATAAATTATATTATTGCAAAATTACCTTGTGCTTTTAATTATTTTTTCCAATTCCCGGTTTTATCCGACCTGGTCAGACAAAACCGGGATATTGCTCACTTCTAAAAAAAGTGTTGTTATGATCTCAATTTCTGTTGTCCGTGACTGAATGAATACTCTTTTTCTTCCTAAGGAATCATTTTATCATTTTAATACAAATTTTGACTATTTTGCTCACATAGTGCACAATAATAAACAGAAAAACTTTAGGGTCCCGGTTTTATCCGACTTTCCCCTACTATTACCATACATTTTTAAATAGATGAATATTAATCATAATCGTCTTTTACAAAACGTTTAGTACAAAATACCATCCTATGAGTTAATCATGCCATTTATTCATATTTTGATCATACGGTCTCACAGACCCCTTCACATTAGTTACGTTACAATTTACATCACATCAATTAAAGGTTAAATTTTGAAAATTTTGAAAAACAGAACGCTGAGAAAGCGGAAAGTTAAAATTTAGAATTCAATTGAACATTCAAGTGGGAATTTAATAGAAATCTGATTTTGAAAATGCATGAATTAGAATATCGAAAACATTTTGATATCGTTTTATTTATAAGAGTTTAAAATAGATTTTACATTAGTATTAAAAAAGAATAATAAGTTATGGGTATCGGACTTCCCCCCTTTAATCTAACCATTTCAACAATGCTGTCTCATACGTAAAGTAAAAAGTAAACCCCCTTCGGATGTAGTTCCGCCACTGTGAGGAATCAACCGGGCTGTTAACGCCAAGGAATGGCGTTATTATCCCGAAATAGTTATTGCGTAGTTCATATAAAATTACAAACTATCTCGCGAACATATCCAAAATCTTCTACAACATTTTCAAAGTACATGAAATGCTCTACAAATTTAAATAGTAAACAAAATCCTGTTAAAAACATGAATGTGAAAGAATGCCAAGTTCGTTAAAGGTTTTGCTAATAAAAGAAGTGAGATCTAACTGCAAACCAAGTTCTTTCGGAACTCCTTAAATCATAACTACTGTCATGCATAATATTATTCAATTGCTTAAAATGATTTGTTATGTTACTTGTTATTCAATAGAGTGACTTAGCAAGTTTGCTCTTATTCAATTTTTTCCATTTAGTTGATCAGAAATTAAAGTTGATCCCTTCCTTGACTTATCACTACCCTAACTTCAATATACTTATTCGAACACTCGATTGACTAGATCTTTGCCAATCAGATTCTAGATTAAATTGTCTCCGACTCAAAGATTAAAGTTGGTAGCTGAAAACTTGCCAAGTCGCTCTATTGAATAACAAGTAACATAACAAATCATTTTAAGCAATTCAATAATATTATGCATGACAGTAGTTATGATTTAAGGAGTTCCGAAAGAACTTGGTTTGCAGTTAGATCTCACTTCTTTTATTAGCAAAACCTTTAACGAACTTGGCATTCTTTCACATTCATGTTTTTGACAGGATATCATTATTTTTTGTCAAATAAGTAGGTATTTGTTTCCTCTTTGAAATAAATAGGTTAAATTGGTTAAATTAGTTTTATTTAATATTAATTAATCTTTCAGCTTTTTCATGCATTTATTCACTGTTTTTTTTCAGTCAAATTTAAAAATTTAACATTAGGACTGCTTATATTTCTTTAAATTCCACTAATAAGGATGTTTCTTTTACGTGATTGGGTATACTACTTGATTATTTCATCGACCAAAAACGTTTGTAACCAACTTGGCTAAATATCCCTACATTGACGACAAAAATTACGCACCAAAAGTCATGCTAACATGGCGCTATTTCTGGTATTTTGCCAAATTCCCATAGATTCCCATTGTAATCTGGTAATTTATCCAATAATTTTGTAAGAGCAAGGACTAGCGCCATCATTTTGGCATCTTTTTTTTTCTTTAAATCGGTTCGCTAACTACCCAAGATTGCTTAAATATTGCTATTTAGAAAGTTTTTAGAACGCTTTTCGCGCATTTTTACACCTTTTAAATTTTGTATTTGTTAACAAATGTTCTTAGTGATCATTTATATCTTACAATTAATGAACATGCCAAATTTTATGTTTTTAGGCCTTTAACATACAGACATCGCATTTTTAGAACGCTTTTTGCTCTTTTACCCCCTTTAGATTAGTGGTATCGACATAAGATATAGCCTATATTAGAGCAAGGACTATCACCATTATTTTGATATCATTACTTTTAAGATCGGTTTGTTGTTTGCTGAAATTGCTTAAAAATCCCAATTTAGAACATTGTTAGAACGCTTTTCGCACATTTTCCCCCCTTTTGAATTCCGTACTTTTTATCAAATGCCCTTAGAGATCATTTATATCTTATAAATAATTAACATGCCAAATCTTATAGTTCTAGGTCCTTCAGTAACACAAAAGTTGCATTTTTAGAATGTTTTTTGCTTCTTCACCCTCTTTTAGTTAATGGTATACGCATAAAACATAGCCTATGTTTGAACCGGGGCGAATACCATAATTTTGGTATCATTAATTTTGAAATCGGTTCGGTGATTTCACAGATTAGCCCCGATACTCGCCAAAAGTGTCGTCAACTTGGCACTATTTCTGATATTTCGTGAAATTCCCATAAACTCTAAAATGCCATACTTTATGTTTCTAGTCCAGTCCCTTAGTATACAGACATCGCACTTTTAGAATGTTTTTTGCTCTTTTACCTCCTTTGGGTTAGTGTAATCGACATAAGATATATCCTATGTTGGAGCAAAGACTGTCATCATCATTTTGATATCATTACTTTTAAGATCGGTTTGTTGTTTTAAAATTGGTATTTTGAACTTTTTTAGAACGCTCTTCGCGGATTTTCACCCATTTAAATTTGATATTTTTTAGCAAATGTCATTAGTGATCATTTATATCTTATAAATAATTAACATGCCAAATTTTGTGCTTCTAAGCCCTTCAGTAAAACAAAAATCACATTTTTAGAATGTTTTTCGATTCTGAACCCTCTTTTGGTTAGTGGCAGAGACATAAGATATAGTCTATGTTTGAACCGGGACGAATACCATCATTTTGGTACCATTGCTTTTGAAATCGGTTCGTAGTTTCAGAGATTAGCCCCGATACTCGCCAAAAGTGACGCCAACTTGGCACTATTTCTGGTATTTTGTGAAATTCTCATAAACGTCCATTGTAATCCAATTATTTATCCTCTAACCAACCATTAATGTTTAATTAATGGTGATTTCTGATTTTTTCCTATTTATAGATCCAATAACCTACCTCCACACCAAATTTCAACTTCCTAATTCACCTGGAAGTAGTCAAACATTTCTATGAGTGAGTCAGTGAATCAGTGGTAAAAACAGTGGTTTTCAGACGTCAATTTCTCGTGAACGGTAAAAGTTTTTTAAAAACATTTTAGGATTCGGAAATTAGAAGATAGTCTTACACGACACAAAAAATTGCAAGTGTGTAGGTCAAATAGAAGTTGAGTCATTGAGGGATCAAAAGTGGCTCGAAATAGTTCGGGTAATATAACCCACGGCCGGTGTGTCGCCTTTTACTTTGTGAACTTGGCTGACACACTGCCGTGTGTCTAGATATTTCCCGGTAAATATATAGACTTCACATCACAGAACTTACCTCGAAAATTTTAGATCAAGCATTAATTTTAGTTGCTTCCAAAATCGACAAGACATACAAATGAAACAAATTATCTTTAAGGTATTGCTTATTTTTTATATGACTCAGAGCCCTTCTGCGCAGTTCCCACAGGTGTCATTTTCCTGATTATTTTATAATTATGCATAATATTAGCACTTGGCGTTATTTCCCCATCTGGCATTATTACACCAGAACACCTTATATACAAAGTGGCCATAATTAAAATGACGGTATTCAGAGTGTTCAGTAGTGCGATCTAATTGCGAGAATGGCACCAAATTTTGTAGGAAGATTAAAAAAAGACGGGGGACGAAGGATTCCGCGAAAAAAAAAATTAGTTCCAAAAGTCACCGTTGGGGGAATATGTGATGCCTTGTATTCGAAAAAAAGAGTTTAAAAATATGAAGAATCAGTACCGAAATAAATTTAGCGTTTTTTTTTTTTCTTTCGCGCTTGACGCTCTTCGTGCTTTTAGAAACTATAAAAAAATGCTTAAAGGTAACGGTTCTCTGTCAGTTAATGGTTTAAAAGCAATGGTTGAGAAGTTTGCGAAAGCAGATTCTCTAAGTGTTCAGTCAGTCCCCTTTTTCAATCCCATATTGATAGAGGTGCCGTCACATCCAACTACAAGGATTTCATCTAAGGAAATATTCTTCTGAGAAAGATATAAAACAAATATTTCACAAATATTTTTTCCGGTTCCAATCATAGGGGTTGCATGGCCAATACATTTTGAGCTCGGCTTCCTGTATCAAAGAAATGTACTCTTCCCTTTTTGATCTTCGATAGTGTTTTACGCCGATTTTCTCTTGATATAAGGTATTGTCCTTTCTGCCGTCGAAATATATACCCCGAATAACAAGAACATTGTCCTTTTGTAAAAGATTCCTTGTTTTAAGTTTCTGTCTCTCCTTATTTTACTTTCATCATTAATAAGTTGCGTACGTGTTTCATTGATCATTCCCAAGTCTTGAAGAACGCCAGATACAAGAGCAAAGGTTACCCTGTCAGATACTCCAAATCTGTCACTTAATAAAGATGTTTCTGGTAAACAAACCCTCATCTGTGACGAAGCAGAATTTTCAGCTGTAACGAAAGTTTCAAAATCATTTGCGGATTTGAGCTTTTGAATTTTTCCCTCTTTAACGGGTGAAGCAATTTCGACATCAGTATTCTCAACTTTGACATTAACATAAGAGCAACTAGCTTCTGAATTGATATACCTTTGGTTTGTAACACGTTTATTAGCTTTCTCTTTTTTTTCGTTCGTTTTTCTAATCTTATACGTTTCTTTGAGATCAATGTTGGCAACTTTACCTATCTCAGTGCTTCTTTGGTCGTAGATAAACTTTTGTTCGATTTGTGGAATCTTTTTCTACTTATAACAGTTGCAGTTTATTAGTACGAGACATTTACAGCGATTTAATGAAACACAAGTGCATTTTAGATTCATGGAGCATTTGCATGACGTCGCATCAAAAATCTTTAATGATTCAATTTTGAATTCCTATAATTTCGCTTTAAAACTTAATTTACTCGTATCTCGCTTAAATGATTTCCTAATTTTATAGTACTTTTCATGATAAGCTTTTATCAATTGCATGATTCTGGCCTTAGACACTAGAGATGGGCAATATCGTTTCTTTTAAGGAACCGTTCCAGCCGGAACCGTTCACCAAAAGGAACGAGTTCTTTGGACTCGTTCCTATTAGAATCGTTCCGAAAAAAGGAACGAGTTCTTTTGACTCGTTCCTTTTGGAATCGTTCTGAAAAAAGGAACGATTCCGACAAAGGAATGATTTTGAGAAAAAGGAACAATTTCAAGAAAAAAGGAACGATTTTGTAAAAAAAGGAACGATTCCGACAAAGGAACGGTTTTGAGAAAAAGGAACGAATTCAAAAAAAAAGGACGATTTCAAAAAAAAAGGAACGATTCCGACAAAGGAACGATTTTGAGAAAAAGGAACGAATTCGAGAAAAAAGGAACGAATCCGCGAAAAAAAGGAACAACTTCGAGATAAAAAGGAAGGAATCCGGTAAAATAGGATGGATTTTTTAAAAAAAGGTTCCAAGGGAAAAAAACGCGTCCGAAACTATTTTACGAAAAAAGGGAACGAATCCGGAAACAGGGATAACAGATCTCGGAGCGCAGATTACAGATCTCTTTTTGCTCTTTTACCCCCTTTAGATTAGTGGTATCGACATAAGATATAGCCTATATTAGAGCAAGGACTATCACCATTATTTTGATATCATTACTTTTAAGATCGGTTTGTTGTTTGCTGAAATTGCTTAAAAATCCCAATTTAGAACATTGTTAGAACGCTTTTCGCACATTTTCCCCCCTTTTGAATTCCGTACTTTTTATCAAATGCCCTTAGAGATCATTTATATCTTATAAATAATTAACATGCCAAATCTTATAGTTCTAGGTCCTTCAGTAACACAAAAGTTGCATTTTTAGAATGTTTTTTGCTTCTTCACCCTCTTTTAGTTAATGGTATACGCATAAAACATAGCCTATGTTTGAACCGGGGCGAATACCATAATTTTGGTATCATTAATTTTGAAATCGGTTCGGTGATTTCACAGATTAGCCCCGATACTCGCCAAAAGTGTCGTCAACTTGGCACTATTTCTGATATTTCGTGAAATTCCCATAAACTCTAAAATGCCATACTTTATGTTTCTAGTCCAGTCCCTTAGTATACAGACATCGCACTTTTAGAATGTTTTTTGCTCTTTTACCTCCTTTGGGTTAGTGTAATCGACATAAGATATATCCTATGTTGGAGCAAAGACTGTCATCATCATTTTGATATCATTACTTTTAAGATCGGTTTGTTGTTTTAAAATTGGTATTTTGAACTTTTTTAGAACGCTCTTCGCGGATTTTCACCCATTTAAATTTGATATTTTTTAGCAAATGTCATTAGTGATCATTTATATCTTATAAATAATTAACATGCCAAATTTTGTGCTTCTAAGCCCTTCAGTAAAACAAAAATCACATTTTTAGAATGTTTTTCGATTCTGAACCCTCTTTTGGTTAGTGGCAGAGACATAAGATATAGTCTATGTTTGAACCGGGACGAATACCATCATTTTGGTACCATTGCTTTTGAAATCGGTTCGTAGTTTCAGAGATTAGCCCCGATACTCGCCAAAAGTGACGCCAACTTGGCACTATTTCTGGTATTTTGTGAAATTCTCATAAACGTCCATTGTAATCCAATTATTTATCCTCTAACCAACCATTAATGTTTAATTAATGGTGATTTCTGATTTTTTCCTATTTATAGATCCAATAACCTACCTCCACACCAAATTTCAACTTCCTAATTCACCTGGAAGTAGTCAAACATTTCTATGAGTGAGTCAGTGAATCAGTGGTAAAAACAGTGGTTTTCAGACGTCAATTTCTCGTGAACGGTAAAAGTTTTTTAAAAACATTTTAGGATTCGGAAATTAGAAGATAGTCTTACACGACACAAAAAATTGCAAGTGTGTAGGTCAAATAGAAGTTGAGTCATTGAGGGATCAAAAGTGGCTCGAAATAGTTCGGGTAATATAACCCACGGCCGGTGTGTCGCCTTTTACTTTGTGAACTTGGCTGACACACTGCCGTGTGTCTAGATATTTCCCGGTAAATATATAGACTTCACATCACAGAACTTACCTCGAAAATTTTAGATCAAGCATTAATTTTAGTTGCTTCCAAAATCGACAAGACATACAAATGAAACAAATTATCTTTAAGGTATTGCTTATTTTTTATATGACTCAGAGCCCTTCTGCGCAGTTCCCACAGGTGTCATTTTCCTGATTATTTTATAATTATGCATAATATTAGCACTTGGCGTTATTTCCCCATCTGGCATTATTACACCAGAACACCTTATATACAAAGTGGCCATAATTAAAATGACGGTATTCAGAGTGTTCAGTAGTGCGATCTAATTGCGAGAATGGCACCAAATTTTGTAGGAAGATTAAAAAAAGACGGGGGACGAAGGATTCCGCGAAAAAAAAAATTAGTTCCAAAAGTCACCGTTGGGGGAATATGTGATGCCTTGTATTCGAAAAAAAGAGTTTAAAAATATGAAGAATCAGTACCGAAATAAATTTAGCGTTTTTTTTTTTTCTTTCGCGCTTGACGCTCTTCGTGCTTTTAGAAACTATAAAAAAATGCTTAAAGGTAACGGTTCTCTGTCAGTTAATGGTTTAAAAGCAATGGTTGAGAAGTTTGCGAAAGCAGATTCTCTAAGTGTTCAGTCAGTCCCCTTTTTCAATCCCATATTGATAGAGGTGCCGTCACATCCAACTACAAGGATTTCATCTAAGGAAATATTCTTCTGAGAAAGATATAAAACAAATATTTCACAAATATTTTTTCCGGTTCCAATCATAGGGGTTGCATGGCCAATACATTTTGAGCTCGGCTTCCTGTATCAAAGAAATGTACTCTTCCCTTTTTGATCTTCGATAGTGTTTTACGCCGATTTTCTCTTGATATAAGGTATTGTCCTTTCTGCCGTCGAAATATATACCCCGAATAACAAGAACATTGTCCTTTTGTAAAAGATTCCTTGTTTTAAGTTTCTGTCTCTCCTTATTTTACTTTCATCATTAATAAGTTGCGTACGTGTTTCATTGATCATTCCCAAGTCTTGAAGAACGCCAGATACAAGAGCAAAGGTTACCCTGTCAGATACTCCAAATCTGTCACTTAATAAAGATGTTTCTGGTAAACAAACCCTCATCTGTGACGAAGCAGAATTTTCAGCTGTAACGAAAGTTTCAAAATCATTTGCGGATTTGAGCTTTTGAATTTTTCCCTCTTTAACGGGTGAAGCAATTTCGACATCAGTATTCTCAACTTTGACATTAACATAAGAGCAACTAGCTTCTGAATTGATATACCTTTGGTTTGTAACACGTTTATTAGCTTTCTCTTTTTTTTCGTTCGTTTTTCTAATCTTATACGTTTCTTTGAGATCAATGTTGGCAACTTTACCTATCTCAGTGCTTCTTTGGTCGTAGATAAACTTTTGTTCGATTTGTGGAATCTTTTTCTACTTATAACAGTTGCAGTTTATTAGTACGAGACATTTACAGCGATTTAATGAAACACAAGTGCATTTTAGATTCATGGAGCATTTGCATGACGTCGCATCAAAAATCTTTAATGATTCAATTTTGAATTCCTATAATTTCGCTTTAAAACTTAATTTACTCGTATCTCGCTTAAATGATTTCCTAATTTTATAGTACTTTTCATGATAAGCTTTTATCAATTGCATGATTCTGGCCTTAGACACTAGAGATGGGCAATATCGTTTCTTTTAAGGAACCGTTCCAGCCGGAACCGTTCACCAAAAGGAACGAGTTCTTTGGACTCGTTCCTATTAGAATCGTTCCGAAAAAAGGAACGAGTTCTTTTGACTCGTTCCTTTTGGAATCGTTCTGAAAAAAGGAACGATTCCGACAAAGGAATGATTTTGAGAAAAAGGAACAATTTCAAGAAAAAAGGAACGATTTTGTAAAAAAAGGAACGATTCCGACAAAGGAACGGTTTTGAGAAAAAGGAACGAATTCAAAAAAAAAGGACGATTTCAAAAAAAAAGGAACGATTCCGACAAAGGAACGATTTTGAGAAAAAGGAACGAATTCGAGAAAAAAGGAACGAATCCGCGAAAAAAAGGAACAACTTCGAGATAAAAAGGAAGGAATCCGGTAAAATAGGATGGATTTTTTAAAAAAAGGTTCCAAGGGAAAAAAACGCGTCCGAAACTATTTTACGAAAAAAGGGAACGAATCCGGAAACAGGGATAACAGATCTCGGAGCGACATGCAATCCCTAATATTTATTATTTATAACTAACTTATTTTCTTACGTATTCATTTTTTTTTCATATCATTTCTTATCGTTTGCTTTAATTTTTAAATATTTTGGACAGTTCATTTTGTTTTTATGAGTTCATTTTATTCATCTGTGTGCGCTATTAATTAGCATAGTTATTTCTAATCCCCATAATATAAGTATTCCCTGACTTTATGATTTATTGTATTAAGCATAATTCCTCTTGAAATTTTGCATTTGGTTGACCTTTCATTTATCACTATAGTTTATCCATGAAATTTTACTGTAGCTTTGGTTTTGGTCATCAGGCTGTTGCGGCGGTCTATTAGATTTTCAATGTAATCATTGCTTTCCCCTCCAAAATTTGTCGTCAAATGACCCTCTATTTATTTTATTATTTTTGCGTAGGAAATTTCTTTATTGATATAATATTTGATATCGGGGTCTACGATTTGTTTCCTCTTCAAAATTCACCCTAACGTAATCTTTAACTTATATAACCTTATATTTACCTTCGTAACCGGCCGTTTTCCAAGTTGGTCCATTTCAGTACGATTCCTCAGGAATTGGGAATTTCGGAGTCTGCCCATTTCGAGAAAATTCCTAGAAGTCCATCTATTTAGGAATTAAGGGTGTATTTGAAAAAAATATTTTTCCACATTCAACAGCTCGAAAATATCCGATAGAGTTTCAGACACATTTTTAACCCTTCCCGGCACACTGTGCCCGGTCTGGGATACCTAATTTTAATTTCAAACTTGCAAACGGCACCAATAACATTTTAGTAAAATTTTGCTTTTGCAACAAAGGTTTAAATTAAGGAATTCAAAATATCTAAAAAAAATCGTTTGTCAATTCCGGTGTCAGTCAACATTTTCTTATTTTACTAACAGATTTTGCCCGTGCCGGAAAGGGTTAAAGGTAGATACGTGAAACTTGCTGAGGTGATTTTTAAAGAGATGTATAAGAAGCCGCGTGATTTCTTTTTTTTTTTTCGCTCAATTCGTTAGAATTTGATTTATAAACAATTATTTTCTCAGTATGACCATTTTTTTCGTTCGCAGATCTCCCTCTTCAGGAAATTCAGTTCAAAACGCCAACTTTGACAACAGTTTTTTTGCAATTGTAAAAAAAAAAAAAAAAAGGACGGCGCATTGTGTACTTTCTAAGAAAGAGAATTGCCAGTTTGAAACGTTTGAGAGCAAAAATGAATTTAAGAATAAATCAGACAATAAGCAGTTTGGATTGGAATACACCCTTAACCCCTTCGTGACGGGAGTATTTTATGAAATTTTTAATGTATTGTCATCTTTTTTTAAAAACAGAAATTTGTGCCTTATGAAATCGAGAAAATGCTCCGATTAAATAAAGCTACTTTTGCAGTAAAATTTTACTGGTGGAAATAAACAAGGATTCTTAGGCTTTTTTGTGGCACGTATACGTGTCGCTCGTCCTTAAGGGTTAAGGCTAAATATGAATAGAATCTTTTACATAATCAAATTCAATATTTATCGATTTGGAGAGACATAATTGGTTAAATGGAGTGCATATGGCAGCCTTAGTATGTATATAACAGTGTGCTTCCTAACTGAATCATCAATGCGGAGTCGAAACCGAAATGCCTACACCTAAAATTATAAAATTTTAGCTGTTACTACCTACTATAATATATAAAAATCCATTAAAGAAATAGTTTCTGAAATTCAAAGCTTAGTGAGCTGAAAATGGGATTGTAAGTTTCTGAAAAAGGATACAAATGAAAATCCAGGATATTTAAATTTAGAAATTGCACATAATTAAAACTGTGGTTTTATGTAGTAAGAAAGGAAATTATATTTAGTTCAATAACGTAACTAATTTTCTTCAATTATATATTTTAAGACAAATAAGTTTTGAAATACATAAAATAAGTAAAAAAATAAAAACTACAAAATACAATGTTGTTCAAAAGAATTTTATTTCAAAAATAGGAGCACACAAAATTTGTTGATTTAGTGAAATCATAAAATGATACGTTGCAATAAGAGCAAGGCTAAAATGGTAGTACAACAAACAATTCAACATTATTTTTTTATAGTAAAGAAATTTAACATATATAATATATAGCTGTCATGAATGGTAAATTACTTCTAAAATTTTCATTTATTGACGGTAATTAAAATATTTTAGAAACAACCAAATTTCTTTAATAATTTTTGCTTATGAAGTTAGGTTACATAAGCTAAAACATTTAACAACGTTTAAACACGTAAATATGTACAGTATCATGACATGAAAAAAAAAAAAAAAAAAAAAAAAAAAAAAAAAAAAAAAAAAAAAAAAAAATTCCACAATGGCCGTTTTGAGGATGTGTGGATCCCCTTCCTCAGTGCGTAAAAAATAAGATAAAATAAAAGATTAAAATGGATTCAAAGAGCACCTCGGTTATAGCCCCGAGTAAAACTCTGAAAACCCCTGGTATAATCCCGAAAAACTCAGGTCTATAACAGATGTTAGGGGGCTACTTCAGTCAAATGGGTTCACTCAAAGGAAGGTCAAATGGACCCGTTTGCTAATGCTAATCCTGTGCAAGAAATTTATAAAGATATCTCAGCTGTATTTTAATATTTTTATTTTATTTTTTATTTTTTTGCATTGGATAGCTGAGATCGATCTGTATTCAAGTCGTTGTTTGCTTTTTCGATTATATTTACAGATATTTTTTATGCGGGACTTTCATTTTCAGAACCGGTTTAGAAAGGGAAAGCACCCTTATAAAAATATCTGCAATCAAAATTGAAAAAATAAAAAACGGCCTGCATTTTGATCCATCTCAGCTATCCAATGAAAAAAAAATCATTTAAAAATATTGAAATGCAACCGAGTTATCTTTATAAATTTTTTCCATAGGATTAGCATTAGTAAGCGGGTCTTTTCATTTGACAGAAGTAGCCCCTTAACGGGGCTAAAAAACATCGTTATATTTTAATCCTTTAATTTTTTTTCCATACTAAAAATGGAGTTCCAAGAATCCTCTAAATGGACGTATGTGATTTTTGTATCATGGTATTGTACTTATTTATGCGTTTAAACGTTGCTAAAAATTTTAGCTTGTGTATTGAAATTCACACAAAGTGATTGTTTTATGTGCTTGTTACGCTAAGGTTTTATCTGAGAAATTTGCTATAACCGAAATATTTTTCAAATAACTAGAAATGATCCAAAAAAATTTTGGAAACTTAAACATTTAATAATTTTAATGTTATACAATCATTTTCTGCTCTAATGATTTTGTTAATACATAATAAGTATTATTGAGACATGTGGAGAAAAAATAAGAATGCTAGGAATTATAATACGTAAAAATAAAAATATATGCTAAATTAGCAGACATTTGTAATAATAGAATTTTAATGCAATAGTGGGAAAAAAACCTAAATTAAAGTAGTTTAAAACACAAAAATAATACAAAATGCAACTACAATAATTTTTTCCCGAAATGTTTTATCAGGGCTTAATTTGCGCCGGAGCTCAGGTACGTCTCTGTTTTTAAAAAATATTTAAGTATTGGTTGGAATTCACCAGATCTCATAAATGTAGGGCTCCGGAGCCCAGTTCAATAGAGCTTTTTTTGTATCATGGATACTGCCCATTTTTTAACTCTGCACATTTCACTTTCTTTTCTGTCATTCTCATTTGCAAGTGGATCTAACTGTCATGTATTATTATTCTGATAGAAAGAAATCGAGCAGTGTTTCCTCTTTTTTTTAATAAAAGCATTGAATTTTTCCGATAGCAGATCAATTTTTTTATTTTGTTTTTTAGTTTTTGGACTCGTTACAAAAGATTGATAAGCGGAAGGAATCGATTATAGTTTAAGATATGCACCTTAGAAAATTGAAAAATGTTGTTCCATTCTACAGCATATAAATATTAATTTCAGTGAATTTCAAGCATTTTTTATAAAAATGCATAGCTATGTGACTAATTTTTTTTTTTTTTTTTTTTTTTTTTTTTTTTTTTGTGTGTGTGTGTGTGTGTGTGTGTGTGTTAATGCTATTTCTGAATCATAAATCTTACCATATTTAATACCAGAATTCTGCGATTAATTACATGAAAATTAGAAAATACTTCTATCGGAAGAAGTAATAAGTAAAAAGTGGAATAGTTGACAAATAAATATATGCTGATAAATATATTTAAAATTTTTATTTTGCTAAAAAAAAAAAAAAAAAAAAAAAAAAAAAAAAAAAAAAAAAAAAAATGCTTTTGCAAATAATATATGAAATCTAAATATGCAGATTGGAGTAAATATGGGGAGGGGGGAACGCTACAATTGTTAGTATTGCAGATTATTAGGATTCCGGTAATTTTTACTTTCTCATCATATGTGGTATATGGTAAGTCTTGCAATGGTTTTGAAAATCGAAAAAAGAAATTGACGGATAGTGAAGATTACGAAAAACATAATTTTAGAAAAAAAACATGCCGTCTGTCTGTAAATCTTCCGAACAAATTGAGATAGAGACTTAAATTTGCTATGTACTTAATATGAAGTAACCTCGATTATCCGGAAGTGTTTCTATCGGACTCTCGAAATATTCGTTCAGATGACAGATATTATTGAGATATTCGTAATCATATTTTCCAAATTCTACGACTTTTCACGACCCTGTATTTCATTGAAATTTCAATTCAAAGATTTATTTTAATTGGAAATGAAACACTTAATCCAATGCAGTAAATTGTTAGTATAATTGTTTATTTAATCCGTCTGTCTGTGCGCATGTCTATCCGTCTGTCTGTAAATACTCTATCTCTCGAACAAATTGAGATAGATACTTAAAATTTTGTGTGTATTTAATATGTAGTAATGAGAAGAAGCCTATTGAATATCAGTAAACTCCATTATGCGGAACTATTTTTTAGGACTCTTAAAATATTCGTTCTGATGAAAATTTATAGAAATTTTCGAATTTTTTTATCTTAAAGAGTGGGTGAAAAATACAACGAAAAACATAAATTTTGTATAAAGATTAAAGTCACTCGGATAATTATTTGCCGGAATAATTGTATTAATATTTTCCACATTCTTCGATTTTTCATGATCATTCATTTCATTCAAATTTCAATTCAAAGGCATATTTTAATTGAAAATGAGACACTTAAACCAACGCAGTAAACTGTTAGTTAACATAACTATAATTTTTGGAGTTATTAGGATGCTTCTTTTACGCAATTCGGTATTATCCCGTCGATCAGAAAACTATTTCCAAACTGTAAGATTAAATGCCAATAATGACATCATAAATGTCACATTCACTTAACATTAAACACGTTACATGTGTTTGTTACGCCATCAAGTGATTTTTAATTTCATATTTTATGTGTGGTACTATTAATCTTTTACTAATTTATTTGTTATTTCGTTATTTAAAGTAAAAATTATGCTAATTTGCATAATTTAATAATAGTTTGTCGATTATATGTCGAAATGGGTCGACAAGATAAACAATTATAGTATCCGTAATTCCGTAATGGAGCATTACGAAACATTGGAAAAATTAAATATACTTTAAATTTTATTTTGGAATTGTGATGCACTTGAAAAACATACATAAACGTTTTATAACTTTAAACATGCTTATAGTAAAGAAAAAAAAACTGAGGAAAGTTATTTTTTAATTGAAGTGGATTGTGGCATTTAAATGGAGAGTGGTGTAATAAAATCACTTTAAACTGTATTTATAATACTCGAATCTTTATAAAAACTTAATCAGAATGCACTAGCGATAATAAAGCACAATTAAAACAAGAAATTATAAAATCGAAATTTTCGTTTTTTTCGCCGAATAAAGAGCCGGCGGAATCGTTTTAAATTCTCTAACGGACCGGGCTGGCAGATTTAGAATAGTTTTTTCAACGGGCCGGGCCGACAAACAACATAAGCGGGCCGGGCCGGCAAAAAAATTGAACGGCCCAGACGGGCCGGGCCGATTAAAAAAATTTTCGGGCCTATCGGCCCGTTCTGAAGATTTGAGCTGGAACGATAAAATATGAGCTATTTTATATGGTTTTAACGAGAATAAGTATAAATGTACGTCACGAGCCATACTAGTTTGACAGCATCAATATAAAAATGTACTATGTAGAGATCAGCATCGGAGAATTACATTGTGTGCAACTCGTTTTAATATTTTTTTAGCTGACTCATGCCGGTCCGAGATCAAGCTCGCATTATTTTTCTACATATAGACTGGCCGGGCCGGAATTACACTTAATTGTTCTCAAGATCTGTAGGGCAGAAAACATGATTTGTAAAATTATTAACAGCGATAAAGAACTTATGTTAGCTTTATCTTCGGATATATACTTCTTGATGGTTTTTAAATTAATTTCTGATTACTTTTAAATTGTAAAAGTATAAAAGTGATAAGCTTAATTATTGAAGGGATTTGGAATCGAATAGCGTTTTTTATTTTTGGTAAATATGACCTTTGTATGACCTTTTTGTATGACCTTTTGAGTCTGACTTGTATGACCTTTTTGAGATGTAATAGTTTCTCAAATGATTGCAGGTTTTTCTCCCTTCCCATGCTATCGCTTCCGGAAATTCTATTCAAATCGCAGTGACATATGATTATGACAGTATTTTATTTACTTGTAGTATTCTTAAATTGCTTGTATCAAAAAATAGATAACGCCCCTCGATTATATAGTTTTTGAATAAAGATACCTGCTAATCTTATGCATTTCTGAGAAAAAAGTGAATTTAGAAATGTATCAGAAAGAAGCTTCTTTGAATTTAAGAATGAATTGGGATTTAAAACCTTTAATAAAATGATATAGAAATATTTTTATAAATTTTCTTTTATCAAACATCTTCAAAAGTAACGACGTTTTTAGCTTTCTTTCTTTTTTCTTTTATTCTAAGCCATATTAAATTTTTAATGAATCTTTATTCGAATGTTGATAGCCTAAGAGTCTAAGTAATCATTAATGTTGTTAATGTGTATTTCCTGTAAAATGTATTGTAAAATCATTCCATAGATATGTATGCAGTATTCTTTAAAAAAATCTTAATTATATAATAAAAATCTGATTTTTTTTTTTTTTTTTTTTTTTTTTTTTTTTTTAGAAATTGTAGAAATTGTAATGGGCCAAAACGGGCCGGGCCTATTTTCACTGATTTCTGTACGGGCCGGGCCTAAAATATAAAAATTTAAACGGGCCGGGCCCAGGCCGAACTTTTGAGCTTTACAACGGACCGGGCCGAAATAAATTACCTACGGGCCTGAAAATTCCGGCCCGTGCAGACCTCTAGATATAATGCACAGTTGTAGTTTATTAAACGTTTATCCCCTCCTACAACTTTAATTTCTTTTCTCTTTCTTTCGTTTTTCTTCGTCTCCCTTCCCCCCCCCCCGATTTTTTTTTTCATGCACATTTGAAGGATATTTGGGCAATACACTTTGCTTTAATAAATCAAAATATATCTTATTTTAAAATAAAATCGGTCCTTTTCGGAATGGTTTCATTTCGGAACTAGTCCGAGGAATCGTTCCTTTTCGGAATGGTTTCATTCCGGAACTAGTCCGAGGAATCGTTCCTTTTCGGAACGAGTCCGATCAATCGTTCCTTTTCGGAATGGTTTCATTTCGGAACTAGTCCGAGGAATCGTTCCTTTTCGGAACGAGTGCGAGGAATCGTCCTTTTTTGGAATGATTTCATTTCGGAACTAGTCCGAGGAATCGTTCCTTTTCGGAATGGTTTCATTTCGGAACTAGTCCGAGGAATCATTCCTTTTCGGAACGAGTCCGATCAATCGTTCCTTTTCGGAAGGGTTTCATTTCAGAACTAGTCCGAAAAATCCTTCCTTTTCGGAACGAGTGCGAGGAATCGTTCCTTTTCGGAATGGTTTCATTTCGGAACTAGTCCGAGGAATCGTTCCTTTTCGGAACGAGTCCGATCAATCGTTCCTTTTCGGAATGGTTTCATTTCGGAACTAGTCCGAGGAACCGTTCCTTTTCGGAACTAGTCCGAGGAACCGTTCCTTTTCGGAACGAGTCCGAGGAACCGTTCCGAAAAGGAACGAATCCTTTTTACAGACAGGAACCGTTCGTTCAGTTCCACCACCGGAACCGTTCCTTTGGAATCGTTCCTCAACAAATGACACATCTCTATTAGACACTGTTGGTATTGAAGGCTTTTCGTAAATGTATTTGATTTTTTTAGCTACTATTTCTGTGACATCAGAAAAACAAATTGACTTTTTCTATTGTGAAGCAACTTCCAAATTATATCATACTTCAAAACAGCAGCGCAAATCATCTTTATGTGAAGGAAGTTAATTCATATTAAAGTCTTTTGGAGGGCCAAATATTGGGCAATCCAAATCTTGCCTTGTAATTTATTATTATATATACGATATTTGAACAAAGAGTAAAAAACTAACGTATATCAAAATCACTAAATAATTTCGATAACCTCAAAAATAAAATAAAATAAAATAAAATAAAATAAAATAAAAAAATAAATAAATAAAAAAATGAGCAAAAAAAAAAAAAAAATCTAAATGTTTTATAATTCAAAGGATATCTACAACTGAAACATTACTTTTTGTGGTATTCACGTGATAAGTCTGAAAACCACCTGCGTTCACAGCCCATCTACGTACTGAGCGAATGGAATAGGAAAAAATCGGTTTATCTGTTGTTTTTTCTAATCAGCTTATGTCAATTTTGATCATATTTTCAAAATTGCAGGAACAATGTGCAACTTAAAGGTATTAGCAGATTTAAAAAAGAAAAAAAAAAGTTATTTTTTAATTGTAAAAGGTGACTTTAGTGTATTATTACAAGCAAGTTTTAAATTTCTTTAATTTTCATCTTATTTCTAAACTAGTTGGATGTGCCAATCCCAAAACTTTCTTCTATCTCATACTTACATTTTAATATTTAAAAAAATAGTTACTCATGCTAATTCTTTAATAATTTTAATTCAATATTATACCAATTTTTATTTTCATCTTAAATTTCTGCTTCAGTCAGTTAATCGGAGTAAAAACAAGTTTCCGTCTCTACACGAGCCGATGGACAATAGAATGATAGGCAGATTTTTTTTTTCAAATTCAGGGAGGACTTACTTGCCATACCCCTCCCCCCCCCCAAAAAAAAAAAATCATACACAAAAATTTTAGTTCAGTTTTAGGCATCACTTCATACACTTTTGGTACACTACTGAAAATGGAACAAAAATCGCGATTGCAGAGCCCCCTTCCGGCGGATTTTTTTTTTTTAAATCAGGGTTGACCAACCAGCCATAGCCATACACTTACACAAAAAATTTGGTTCATTTCGATGCATAACTTCATACATTTTTGGTCGGTACAATACTGAAAATGGCACAAAAATCGCAATTGCAGTGCCCCCTTCCGGCGGAATATTTCAAAATTGAAGGAGGACCTGGTTGCCACAGCCAAAAATATTCACAAAAAATTTGGTTCAATTCTATTCATATCTTCATACACTTTTTGATGATTGAATGGCGACATACGGACACACACATAGACATATAGACACACACACAGACATACAGACACACACACAGAGAGACATTTTGTAAAAACGTGTTTTTTGGAATCTCTTTCCCCTAAAACGTGTAAATCTGTCGAAAACCGAAAGTCGAAAAACATTTCAATTACAATACTTTCTTCTATTAAAGAGAGAAGAAAGTAAAAATGTCATTTTTGATCAAATCTTTCGAACTTCTTCGGAATCTTCCGAAGAGCAATGACCGACCTAAAAATATTAACTGATTTAAAAAAAAAAAAAAAAAAAAAAAAAAAAATGCGTTATTTTTTAAAAAATAAAAGAAAGTTTTTTCGCACTATTAGAAATATGTTCGATTTTTTTTTTTTTTTTTTTTTTTTTTTTTGCATCATTAATTTCAAAAAATGTCATGTTTGTTCAAATTTTCCGAACTTCAAGTGCGATGCGCGGTCTAAAGATATTAACCGATTTCAAAAATTCTTTTTGAGTTATCCTTCGAATCACAAAAGGTAAATTTTCTGCACTATCAATAGTTGATTTGAAAAAATTCGATTTTTTCGACCCTCCCTACTGCACAATCGATCGCTTCATCCAATTAGCAGCTGAAATTTCAAGATTAGTTAGAACTCGATTAACATGTTACAATGCAACTGACCTACCTTATCATATCTTGGTAGAAACTACCTTCTGACCCAATTTTAGCGGTTGATTTGTAGGTTTACCATTGTGTTTGCTTGCATCCAGCTTTCCCTGTTTTTATATCTTTGGTTGCAGGAAAACACAATGGTAAACCTACCAATAAACGACTAAAATTGAGTCTGCAGGTGGTTTCCACCAAGATAAGATCTAAACAAGTAAGGAAAATCATGCGTTAAGCATAGATTATGAAGCTCTTTCCAACACTTAATGAAACTGTCAGGTTCTGAGACAGCACCTGCTACAGATTGGAATTTCTGTTATTTCTCTATCTTAATATTTTATGTATTGTACCGGCTGTGTACTGAAATTTTCAAGGTGACATCCTTTCTTTGTTCAAGGGAGAATTGACAGATGATCATGTACAGGTGGTGAGTAAGAAAGAGAATATTGCCGAGAGGCGTGTTCATCCGTCAGCGAGGTATGTGAATGATGGGCAAACAAGGAACGTGTCACGGATGAAGAAAGCAATGTGGAATGCTTCCAATGAGGAAGCTCCACAGGGGTTTGACTTTGGGGGAAATGCAGTGATTTGAGAAGGTCAAGTTTTGCCTGAGTTTTAGCAGTTCGTATCTGGGGTTTGTACCTAGAGGAGTGTAGGACAAAGGTCCTAGTGCAGAGTGCGTAGGCTGAGTTCGTATCTGGAGAGTAAGGGACACAGACGTCCTTGTGTGTAGTGCTCTGGGCCGGATAGCGTAAGCCGAGTATCCATGTGTTGGGAGATTCGAAGTTGATCTCCAGTAAAGTGAATCTAACGTGCATTGAGTGTGAGGGAGAAGGTGTAATTTGAACAGTACATAGCCAATCTTTACTGTATTTAATTTAATGTTGAACCGAATCACCTATATCCGAGTTGTAATTGTATATAATTGTAAATAGCGTATTTATTGTGTACATATATTCTAAATAAACTGTTAATTCAGTTAATTGACAGCGTCAGTGTTCATTTACACAATCCTCACAGTGAGTGACCGATATCACCTAATAATATAGGTGGTGGCATTTATAACTACCATGGACTTTCTTCAAAGTTGTGCGGGCTGAGAGGAACGTCCGACAAATTGATGGCAGCGTCGGGATAGAATCGTCTGAGACCAGTGACCAGCGAGCCGTGTCCCAGTGTGTTAGTGCCGGAGCACCCAGTCGAATTCGTGTGTGGTAATGCCGGATCGTCGAGTGGAATTTTAGAGAAATAAAAACCAAGTGTTGAGCGGAACTAAAGTGCTGTGCCGTGTCAGTATTATAGAGAACTGAACTAAGTGTTGTGCCATATTATCGCTAAATCGTGGAACCACCGGTGAATAGAAGAGTACCCCAGCAGATAAAGTATAAGGTAAGATGTTTTGATCATTTCCTTCTGCTGACATCTCGAACCAATTTGTGTTGTTGTATAATTAATGGTAATTTAAGTAAATTGTCTATATCATTTATGTGCAATTAAATAATATGTGCAATTAAATAATTGTGTTCAGATAGATAAGAAGTATTAAACACCATATTTTATATTATTTTAAGGAAAGGTCATAATAATTTGAGCTAATATTGATTGTCTATATATATTTTTTTTTACTAATAATGGTAGTGAACAAAATTAATGCATTATGTTAATAGTAGTTGGAAGGAATAATTAAATTTACTTAAATTTAAATTATTGTTAAAGTAATATTTAAATGAAGCAATATTGTTTAAGTTTGAAGAGTTAATAACAACATTTGCTTAGAATTTTAATTGGCCAGTAGTAGAGGAAAACAAAAAAAAAAAAAAAAAAAGGCTCAAAAGAGGACCATAGTGAGGAAAAATAAAAGTGCAGATCTTGTGATCAAATCAAATATACTCAAGATCATATTTGTTTTAAGTGTGAGAACCAGTATTGAATTTGGAAATATTTTAGTGGGGATAATTGTGGAAATTTATATGTGCATGTTATACAATTCTTCTTTATGTGGATTTTTTGATTGACATCAATACTTTTATTCAATTTCAACGTATCAGTATTATTATGTAAATTGTATGTTATTATCTAAGTGTATAAATTGGAATCTATATTGCATAGTAGCCAAATCGAATTACTGTTTTACCTTTTGTTTTATTGGAAGTAAATTGTGTGATATCAATGGTTGCGAAAAATTAGAGTATTCAGTAGGTTAATTAGAAATGAAATGCATTGATTATCTGAAGGGTATTAATTAGTATAATAAATGGAGATATAATTCTACTAAGCTAGAAATTTAGGAAATATTAATTTGGTAGGTTTAAATATTATTGTACTATAGGGTGGTAATAACAATCGGAGAAAGTATGGTTTTCTTATTGAAAATAAAAAAGTGGATCTTCAGGTGATAGCCGAAGAATTGGGTGTTGAATTCGTGGAAGATAATACCAGAATTCAGCTTAGGAAAAAGATAATGGACAGTGATGAGTATGAAGAGGGAGTTATTAAGGAATTATCTGACGCTATTGTTGCAGAACGATTAGAGCGCGAAGAAAAACAGGAAAAATTAGAATGTGAAAAGTTAGAAAAACAGGAAAAGTTAGAACTCGAAAAGTTAGAAAAACAGGAAAAATTAGAACGCGAAAAGATAGAAAAACAGGAAATGTTAGAACGCGAAAAGTTAGAAAGAGAAGAGAGGGTTGAAAAATTAAGGATGGAACATGAATTAGAAATGGAGAGGCTAAGGGTTGAAGGATCGACCAATAACTCTAATGTGTCTAGGGAATCTAATAATGAAAGTAACATAGAAAAATTGATCAAAAGTGTTAAAACTCTATCTATCAAAGTACCAGAAGGGACTGAGGGATGGAATTTATTTTTCAACAGTTTAGAAAGGGCATTCAAAACTAAAAATGTACCGGAAAACCAGCAGGCCGAAATTCTTCTAAATATGTTAGGAGATAAGGCGGATAATTTGTTAATTTATACCACTACAGAACAAATGGAGAATTATGAGGAATTAAAGGAGTTAGTCCTAAGGGAACATGAGCCGACACCGAAGACGTGTTTAGAAAATTTTAAGAAGGCTATGAGAAACCAGAAGAAACTCATGTATTATTTGTATCGCGTTTAATAGCGACATGGGAAAATTACTGTAAGATTAGAGGTGCTGACACTTATGAAAAGGTCAACCAGTTAATAGTTACTGAAAAGTTAGTAAGTACGTTAGATGAGGATATTGCATCATATAGTGGGTTAACTCACCAGGGTAAATGGTTAGAATCTTCTAAAATTGCTAAAGAATGTGATAATTATTTTGACGTTAACCACAAGTCTTATGCAGTTACGTATAAAAGTTTTAAAGACAAAGATAGGTACCGTAAAATGGGGTGAATTGGAACACGTAGTTACGGTGAAACCAAGTCTTCATTTTATATACAAGTAAAGATATGCCTTTTTAAAAATTAGAAAACAACTTTTAAATCAAGAAAAAATTAATTTATTTTAAGAAATTATATTCGAATTGCAGAAATCTGAATTTAATAAAAATTTAGCCCTGTTCTGCGTTATCCTTTACTATTAGTCATTGGGTAAGTGAATCTATTGAGTAGCCCCATTCGCTGCATGTATTAATACGATCCACAGCACAGTAAATAAATTTGTGATTTTTTAGCTCACAGGCTATCATAGCCTGAGAGCTTATGTGCCCGTCCGTTCTGTATGTATGTACGTAACGCGATAACTCATGATAAAAATATCCGATCCACTTGAAATTTTGTATGTAGGTATATCCTGACAAGGCGCTTCCCTGATTAGTTTTTGGAGTTCATTCGATATGTATAAGAGGGGGAACGGGGGGCTCATGCCCTTCCCCTTAATTGATATAAATGGGTTTTTCATGCAGAAATATCCGTTTTCGTTCAAAATTTAGAAATAGGATTATTCTGAAGAGGCGCATCCATAATTGGTATTAGGTGTTCATTGGATAAGTATAAATAGGGGGAACAGGGGTTCTAATGCCACTCCCCTTAATTTTTATAAATGGGTTTTTCATGCGGAATTATCCTATTTCGTTCAAATCTCTGAATAGTTTTGTAAGTTTAATGATTGAGTATAAAAGAGGGGATAACTCCGCTTAAATTATATAAATGGGTTATTAAGAGTTTTCCGATTTGTTCTGAATTTTGGTTGGTTGGTTGATTTTTGTCGTCCGATTATCTACGCTAATGGGATATAGGACCAGGGGGAGTGCCCTCCGTGGGGGTCTTTCTAAGGGAACCTAACCCGTATTTACGCAAGGTTCGAAGAAAACCACGGAAAACTCCGAACGGTTAGGCCGACAGCCGCGATTGGGTTCGAACCCAGCACCTGCCGTCTACCAGTTGAGAGGTCCGAACCTCTCGGCCACTGGTGGGGCCCTCTGAATTTTGGATATAGATTTTTTTATAGGATAAAGCATGTCCCTGATTAGTTTAAGGGGTTCAATGATTAAGTATAAAAAGGGGAAAGGGGGGAGCTGTTTCCCCTCTTTATTTTTTTTTTCGAACGGAATTAATTCTTCAAAATATAAGGCTGCAATGTACAATTAGTATGCGTAGCCTGTGAGCTCAATGCCATCAGTTTAACTGGGCAATATTCTTTTTAATTTTTTTTCATCTAGCATGAATATCTCAATGCTGGTTTTAAAAGATTAGTGTTCTAAAAATATCTATTGGTATGTCAAAATGCTTTCAAATTATCCTGAAGTATAGAACTATGAAGTGTATACTATGTTGCATTGTACTGAGAAAAATAAAGATTTTAATGATTTTTTTTAAATATTAAGGGTAGACTAAAACAGGTTTATAAGGCCAAAACCGAATTTAGGTGACTTTCCTACTTTTTCTCTAAAAATGATAACACCCAAAAAAAAAAAAAAAATAAAAAAAAATAAATAATTAAATTGTATGTTTTAAAGTAATTAATACATACATAAATATAATAATAGTAAATTATATGTATAGCATTTATGAATTATGTACAACTGTTAATAATTCAAAAAATTTATTTTCATATACAATGATACATAATTAATTCATCCATGACACAGAAAGATTTTCTAATTATACAAATTTCATTTAATTAAAAAATATTTTAGTTTCAGACATACACACCTTGATTTTTCATCTATAATGATTTTTGTAAATGATCATTTGCTATTCTAGAACTTTCTCAAGGAATATTTTAAATCTAATGCAGTTTAAACTAAAAATTTTCTATGAGATGATTGAGAATTCATGACTGATAATTATAAACAATGAAGGTCATTGCAATACATTCATTTGAGCCGATACAGTTCAAGTCAGTGACTGATGTTGAAAATTTCCGAAGGAAGAAACAAGATTTTGGGAATACTGAGTATTTCGGTCTAGCCAAATTTTCGCCCACATTTTTGGCAAAACTCGAATTTTGGGATAAAAACGAAACTGTATTTTTGGTTGATTTCTATTTAACCCTTTGCGGCACAGAGCAAATTCATTGCTTAAGTGATGAAATTGATGACTGACACCGAAATTTGAAAACAACTTCATTTGTAATTAAGAAAAAGCGATTTTACAGAAATTCAATGAACAGAATTTTTTTTACCAAAATTCCAGTGCCAATGTGGCATTTGGGAATAAAAATTAAGTGGTTTCATTGATATTCCACTGCGCTGCAAGGGATTAATGAAGTAATTATTATACATCACATACATTAATAAAACTGATGTAAATTAAAATCTTTTATTTAAATAGGTTTCATTCTACCATTAATCAAGAATCTCTACTATTTACTACCAGTTTCAGAAATTTAAATAATAAAAAAATATGTTGGTTAAATTGAAATGTTTAACATTTAATTCATTTTATTTATTTTCGATAAAACTAAAAATTTTCATTTAGCCAGTGGTTGAAAATCTCTAGATAAGTGTTGTGTGTGACTTTGGCTAAAATGCTGATGTAATTATTAATTTAACATATATACTTAAATTTGTTTTGGTACGGTGAGATTAATTTATGTAAGATTATAGAAAGAAGATTGTTATACCTTACAAAATTGAAAATATATGGTAAATTCTTAAGGAAAAACAGTTTCTTCCATTTCTTCCACTTGGAAGAAATCTATTTCTTCCGGCCGGCTTTTTACATGGTTTTTCCGCGGTTTTTTCCACTGCTGAAGAAACTTGCCAACCCTGCTTAGAAAGAGCCGCAAATGAGGCAAAATTATCGTCGGAGGTGCAACAAAATATGACGGCTTATCATTATAACTTAAGGTCAAAAGAAAAAACGTTTGAAGTAGGCGATAAAGTAATATTGTTAATCCCCGATTCAACTAATAAGTTATATTCTAGGTGGCAAAGGCCGGCAACTATCGTCGAAAAACGGAACCAGCATTCGTTTATAGTTTAGTTAGCCGACGGGAGTAGGAAACACGTGCACCAAAATAAAATACGAGACTTTATTGCTAAATGTAATATAGTTAATATTGTTTTCGAAGGTGATGAGGAATTTGGAGAAGTTGGGGAAATTCCTATTTTGAACCGGGATCAGGAAGTAGAACGAGATATAGAGAGGTTCGAAATAAAAGGGTTATCTAACAATCAAGTTAAAGATATAAAGTCTATTTTGAGGGAGAATAAAGAGGTGTTTATGGGTCCTGTACGACCAGCGGATGCAGGAGAGCATCGTATTGATCTTAAACCGGGGGTGGAAAGGAAGAAGCCAAAGTTACATAGTGTACCGGTAGCTTACAAAGAGGAAGTAGATAGGCAGATTCAGGAGTTATTAAAATTAAATCTAATCGAAGTGTCAAATGCTGAAATTAGTCATCCAATTGTTAGCGTGGCGAAAAAAGACGCAACTGTCATACTTTGTATAGACTATAGAGCTTTAAATTCGGGAACGCAGGTTCCAACCTTTCCGATGAAAGATTCACAAGAAATCATGTATACCGCAGGGGCGGCTAAATATTTATCTTCGATTGATTTATTGAGGGGTTATTGGCAGATTAAAATGGCTGAGGAGTGTAAACATTTGACAGCTTTTACAACGCATAACGGAACTTATCAGTGGCGTACTATGCCTTTTGGATTATCAGGGGGCGGCTGCTACGTTTCAGAAAGATATGAATGAGGTTCTTCAAGATCATCGGAGATATGCGGAAGCATATATTGATGATGTCATCATTTTCTCCGACACCTGAGAAGAGCATTGTGAGCATGTTAGGGCTGTCATTGAAGAGTTGAAAAGAGAAATTTCACGATTAGGCTGGATAAATGTAAATTTGGAGAGAAATTGACTAAGTTTTTAGGTCATGTAATTGGGGGTGGAACGCATGCACCTGATGAGGAGCAAATAGGAGCAATAAGGGATTTAAAAAGGCCAGAAACTAAAAAGGAAGTTAGATCTGTGTTGGGATTAATGGGATTTTACCGATCTTATATTCCAAATTATGCCGAAATTGCTATACCGTTAACCGAATTGACTAAAGGGAAGGTTAAAAATGTTGTACCTTGGGATGAAAGGGCAGAAGAAGCATTTAACACTCTCAAAGATAAGTTATGTAAAGTGACGAGTTTGGCTACACCTATCGTAGGCCGTTAATATCAGCTCCACGCCGATGCTTCCGACCTGGCAGTAGGATGTTGTCTTACTCAAAAAGATGAAAAGGGTCAGTTTAAACCGATAGCTTTTGCCAATCAGAAATTGTCAGGGGCTCAGCGTGCTTGACCGAGTATAGAGACAGAGGCTTGGAGTGTTCTCTTCGGGTTGCGAAAGTTCGAAAAGTGGACATATGGATCTCAAATTGAGGTCATAACGGATCATAATCCATTAAAATATCTTACTGAAACAACCCCAAGGTCCCCCAAACTCATTAGATGAGCTCTTGCCTTGCAACGCTGGAACCCGAGTATTTCTCATCGCCCAGGAGCTCAACATTTGAATGCTGATGCAATTTCTAGGCTACATAGAAAGAGCTGGGAAGAACAACCAGTTGCTACCCCATCAGCATCAACGACCAAATAGTGGGCAGCCTTAAGGGGATGTCATCACGTGTTTAATTTTTTTTGTGCATGTGTAAATATTTTTGAATTTTGTGTTTATAATAGTGTATTAGCATGTGTATTGTTTACATAATAATAATATTAGTACAAGGTTCAGTAGAGATGTCAGTAGATAATGTTCAGACACCTGGAAATACCTAAGTAATAAGCATAATTAAGAAACCTGCAAAGAGACTATTGAACTCTTCTGAGATATTACTATGTGTTTGGGGAAAATTAGCCCCTAAAAGGCATATTTTCCGCTAAGGTGGGGGGTGTCAGGTTCTGAGACAGCACCTGCTACAGATTGGAGTTTCTGTTATTTCTTTATATTAATGTTTTATGTATTGTACCGGCTGTGTACTGAAATTTTCAAGGTGACATCCTTTCTTTGTTCAAGGGAGAATTGACAGGTGATCATGTATAGGTGGTGACTAAGAAAGAGAATATTGCCGAGAGGCGTGTTCATCCGTCAGCGAGATATGTGAATGATGGGCAAACAAGCAACGTGTCACAGATGAAGAAAGCAATGTGGAATGCGTCCAATGAGGAAGCTCCACAGAGGGTTGACATTGGGGAAATGCAGTGATTTAAGAAGATCAAGTCTTGCCTGAGTTTTAGCAGTTCGTATCGGGGGTTCGTACCTAGAGGAGTGTAGGACAGAGGTCCTAGTGCAGAGTGCGTTGGCTGAATTCTATCTGGAGAGTAACGGACACAGACGTCCTTGTGTGTAGTGCTCTGGGCCGGATAGCGTAAGCCGAGTATCCATGTGTTGGGAGATTCGAAGTTGATCTCCAGTAAAGTGAATCTAGCGTGTATTGAGTGTGAGGGGGAAGGTGTAATTTGAACAGTACACAGCCAACCTTTACTGTATTTAATTTAATGTTGAACCGGATCACCTATATCCGAGTTGTAATTGTATATAATTGTAAATAGCGTATTTATTGTGTACATATATTCTAAATAAACTGTTAATTCAGTTAATTGACAGCGTCAGTGTTCATTTACACAATCCTCACAGTGAGTGACCGATATCACCTAATAATATCGGTGGTGGCAGCTATAACTACCACGGATTTTCTTCAAAGTTGTGCGGGCTGAGAGGAACGTCCGACAGAAACCTTTAGCAAAACTTTGTTATTTAGGGAAATAATAGTGTACAGCCAAATATACCCAAATATGTATTCCAGTACTTTTGAACAGCCCTGTATTTCATATGTTAGTTGATGTAATGGGAAAATTTAGTTTAGCAAGAAAATACCCAGTAGCTTGAAATTTATTTTTTCAGCTATTCATACTATTAGATGGAAACATACTTGAATACTTTTGTTCAGCCGTGTAGTTTACATTATACCATTATTACACGTCAGCACTAGGCTAAAATTTATTGTAAACTAAAACACTTTTAAAACAAGTGAAATCATATTCTCATAAATTATCATTCACTCATACATAGGAGTCCATGTACCGAATTCTTTGCGTGGCCCTGTATATCCTTTTATCTATATTCTGCAAACATTTCTCAGTAAATTGAATGAAGCTCAGCACAAAAATACATAGCTTATTTAAGAACCACGTTTAATTAATTTACGCTCATATTCAGTAACGTTGGTGAACTCTTTTGGGTAGCCCTGTATATCAATTGTAACATTTATACACACCATATAATGTGCATATATTTAGCGAAATATAAACGCGCATATCATAATTAAAATGCATTTCATCCCTCCATCAGCCATCATCGAACACATATACGGTACTTCGGAAAGAATTATACTATTTGAAATCTTTTGTATAGCCCTGTAAATGCTATGCACTTCATATTATGCAAGACAGTAGCGTATAATTTATATTAAGCTTCAATGCCATATATCAATTTTATCATTCATGAAACAGCTTAATATACTTAAAATATGTCACACACAATTCCCCTTTTACCATTATCTAATGGAATTCTTTTGTGTGGCCCTGTAAATGAATAATAGCTACATTTTCACCTTATATTTTATAGAATGCAGATTTTAATATGTTTGACAGGGTATAACATCTTTAAAATTCCTTTGAAACGATTTTTCCCCGTAGGCCGTAATGTAATGGGAAACTTTTGATTCGCCCTGTAGACAAACTAATCATGGTAGAAACTTCATTTTCGATTGGACTTGTGCTAGGGTATACGTCAATAACGTCCTAAAATTCCATGGCAATCTGAGTATATTAACGATTTTTCCCCATGGGCCATGATGTAATGAAAAACTTTTGATTCGCCCTGTAGATAAACTAATCATGGTAGAAACTTCATTTTCAGTAGGATTCATGCTAGGGTAAACGTCAATAACGTCTTAAAATTTCATGGCAATCCGAGTATATTAACGATTTTTCCCCTAATGTTATGGGAAACTTTTGATTCTCTCTGTAGATAAACTAATCATGGTAGAAACTTCATTTTCTGTAGGATTCATGCTAGGGTACACGTTAATAAAGTCCTAAAATTTCATGGCAATCGGAGTATATTAACGATTTTTCCCCATAGGTCATAATGTAATGGGAAACTTTTGATTCTCTCTGTAGATAAACTAATCATGGTAGATACTTCATTTTCAATAGGATTCGTGCTTGGGTATACGTCAATAACGTCCTAAAATTCCATGGCGATCCGAGTATATTTACGAGAGTTAGAGCGCGGACAGATGGCCAGACAAACCGAATGCATAAGCACTTTTTAACTTTGTTCGAAAGTGCTAAGAAACAGTTGCATTTTAATATGCTAATTAAATTTTAACTAATCCAAAAATTTCAGCCGCGAAGATGTGAGGATGGATTGTGCAGCCGCCACCAAATATATGTTACATGCACACGTTTCTATGGATAGATTCTTATCATGTTTATCAATAACAATGTCGATTTCCTTATATTAGAAATAGTATAGCATTTTCAAACAATGATTGTCTAGATACAGTAAAGTAATGAAATACTTTTGTGTGTCCTGTAAAAGGAACAATACATGCTAAGCACATCTCTTTATATAGGAAGCAAGAAATAATGTATGTCGATAAGTTAGGTATATTTTGTAAGATTTGAATTGGTGCAACATCATTAAAATGTATTTGAAATTATCACCGCCCATACTCCTTAATTTAGCCAAATTCTTTTAAATACTCCAGTAAAATTATAAATGCTATACATTTCATCTTCAAAACGTTTCATGTCATAATGAACTTCAATAACATTTATTAAAAATATAATATATCATATTTTTCTGTTATTTAAACCTTTTTTTTATGAAAGTTATAGAATAGACCTATGAAGATGTATTAAAGAATTTGACTTACAAAAGAAGTTGATTAATAATTGAACTTTTGAAGCATGAACAATAATTTCTGGAAGTGCATTTTCAGTTGTATTGCGCGTTTCTAAATTGAATTATTTTTTGAAATATTACTTGACGTGTATAAATTCTATAGATCATGCAAAGTCTACACTAAAATTCTCCATTTATTCAAAGAAAGCTGAATGGAAATTTGCATTTGTACTACTTGTTTCTTCTCCCTCACCCTCAGGATTGCACTTATACTCTAAAGCGAAAGCTGGGTTCCTGAGGCGGTCATCCCTGTCATTCCTGTACCATTTGTTTAGCTGAAGTAATTTTTAGCATACTATGTAGCATATATATATATCTATTGCTCATGTATAGATAGAGCTGCAAACAAAAACTAGTCGTTGGGGGCCACCGTAATACTTACCCATCATGGATATGTATATGAAAATAAAACATGTGAAAACTATTTATACAATGCATTGCAATTCATAAACAAAATTTAAATATTGTTAATATACATAGTAATGCTATATTAAAGAACTGCTGATGTACCAATTTCGACAAATTATATAAAACGCCAAACTACTCAAGTAGTACCGAACTGCGTAAAAGAAACATCCTTATAACTCCAAAAATAATAATTCTATTAACTAACAATTAACTGCTTCGGAATAAGCGTCTCATTTCTAATTAAAATATACTTCTGAATTGAAATTTGAATGAAATACAGGGTCATGAAAAATCGAAGAATGTGGAAAACAGGATTACAAATATCTCGGCAACTAATAATTCGATCGACTTCGTTCTATATGAAAAATGTGTGTTATTTTATTGCCTTTTACGTCCATTCCTTAGAACAAAAAAATTCGAAAATTTTTATATACCTTTCATCAGAACGAATTTTTCGAGAGTCCGAAAAAATAGTTCCGGATAATCGAGGTTGCTGATATTAAATAGGCTTCGTCCCATTCTTACATACTAACTACATACAAAATTTCAAGTCTCTATCTCAATTTGTTCGGGAGATAGAGCGTTTACAGACAGACAGACAGACGGACGGCAAAATTTTTTTTCTAAAAATATGTTTTTCGGAATCTCCACTATCTAAAACGTGTAAATCCGTCAAAAAAAATTTTTCGATTTTCAAAACGATTGCAAGACTTACCCTTATACTACGTATGATGGGTAAGTAAAAATTGAATATATTTTACCAACTATTGATGTTAATAGTAGAATTTCGATTTTCAAACACATTATGCTATTTTAAATTGAATTATTAATTGCATATTATTTAGCATGCAATTCTGTAGATTATATACAGGGCTCACAAAAGTTTCCAAGTTCATTTTCTTTTATTTATGAAAATTGCTGAAAATATAAATTTTGAACTGTGCCATTCCTTTAACTGAACTAACTTTTAGCATATTATGTAGTATACATACAAATCTATAGATCATATACGGGCATAAAAAAGAAAAATCGGGTGTAAATCCAACTATTGACGATAATAGAAGAAATTTCGTTTTTTAAAACCTTCGTACTTTTTTCAAATTGCTTATTTAGGAAAAAATTTTTGCTTATTTAACATCATCTTTCTCCTTAAGGGTGTTCTCAACCGCTCCGCTCAACAAGCGCAAAACGTTTTGACACATCTACAAATTCGTTTTTTAACAGAAAGATATAAAATTGGAATGCCTGACTATGGAAGCAATTTCGAATCGAACTTAGTTTTCCATTTTATGATAATTAAATTATCTATCCAGTTCTAAGCTATTTCGGTCACGTGATCACCCGTTTTTCTCCTGCTTTTCGACCGGTTTTTCTGCTTTCGTCGGAAAATGTGCTCAAAAACGTCAACTTTGAAGGCTTGTTATGAAATATCTGTTGTGTTTTTAAAAAAGCAGAAAATTGAGTGCGATTAGGCAGTTTCTGAACAACAACACCTGCTATTTTCATGCATTTCCGAACAAAAATAAATTAAAGCATATGTCACAAAGTTGCTCTTTTTGATTCAAGAACACCTTAAATAAGCTGTGTGAGTTTTTATTACAGTATTCTTAATATGTTGAAAGTGTTATATAACCTATGCTCTTCTTTAGATATGTCCTATAAAAAGATAAGCTAATGGAAGCTATCTTTTTACTTAAAATAATCAGATTAAATCTTATTACCTGATTTTGATTCAATTAGATTTTAAAAAATTAAACATGGTTTACTATGTATATTCTTCATATCTTTTCGTTTATTCTTCAGATAGCAATGATATGATCTTCAAAACTTGAAATTGAACTCGTTATATGTTAAAGAATAACATATAAATATACATATCAATACCAAGTAATCCATACAATGATTTTCTACATTAAAATGTATGAATTTTTAATTCCATAAAATGAAAAATGAAAAATAAAAAACAATAAGAAAAATTTTATGAATTAAAAAATTTATATATTTCGACCTATTTTAGCAAATAATTTGCTATAATATTATTCTGTGGGTGTATTTATTGTGGGAAAAATAACACAATAAGTAACAGTAAATTATTAACTGGTTGACATGTACTAAAGTTTATTTACAAGAATTATTATTTTCAGAAAAAGGTGCATGTATTGTTAATCTTTAATGAAAAAACCCAAGCGCTATTTAGAAATCGGAATATGTAATTTTTTCTTGCGATGAATATTCAAATCAAGCCAATTTGCAATTTATTTTTAATTTCTTACACAACTGTTGATGAGGATATTAAAGAACCTACTTTAGATTAATACACATTATTCAAAGTTTGAGCGATAAGAAGATTTATAAAGTATTAAATTACTGTTAAATAAACTTGGAAGTCCAACAAAGGCTTTTCGTGTCACAGAAAATAAGTAAAAACCATTTTTTAAAACAGGAGCTTTAAAGAAATTTTTACATTTAATATGTATATTTTTTAGTTTGTCGACTGTTAGCATCAAAGAGCAATTTAGATGAAAAATACTCATAATATATTCAAATAAAATTTCATGAAGCTATTAAAAAGATACTTTCGGTTATTTGCATGCCGCAGATGAAAGCCGAAGAATCCTCCAATTCATACTGATTCTGATAATTTCAGTGATTTCTGATAATTTCTGATAATTTCAGTGATGACATAATTCGACTAAAAATCTGAAAAAAATGTGCTTTATTTACAATATTTTATTTATTTATTTATGAGTTTAATTTCTTTTTGGTACATTAGATGGATGTAAATGATGAGCTAATTATACTGTTTAAAAAGCAAGCGAATTAATCTTTTGTAATCGGGTAGACATTAAAATAAGCGATAGACGTTAAAATATAACGACTGTAAAAGTGATTTATTTACACTTATTATAACTTATTTCCACCTCAACATAATGGCAATGTTACTCATGGACATGCTTTGCTTTACAATATAGATATTCTTTTAGTTTAGAAGCATGGAAGTATTTGTTTACAGGTGCTTTTTTTACTCTTACTTTACTGGATCTCCAGGTATATAAGTTCATCATCTAAAGTTTTTATCAGCAACACAAGTATAGAAACCGAAAGATTATTTTTCGAGAAATTTTTTTGCTTTATGAATGATGTTTCGTTTTCGTTAGTTTATGTTTTACAATAAAAAGCTAACACAGGAAAATGTCACCGATTGTATAACAGTATTAGAAATCCTTGTGCACTGTAAAAAAAAATATGGGTTTTCACATAAATATATTAAGTATCTTTACAGTCATTATTATAGTTACTAGATAATCTTTAGTAATCAATCGCTTCGCAAAATATTACAAAAATATTTCTAGTAGAGCTGCTGATCAAACAGCTGTAACTCAACTGACGCGGTGTGTTGAATCAACCAGTCAACACACCAATCTTAGATCTTTGGCTAGCCCGCCCAGCGAAACTGCTGAACGCTGAACTTTCGCCGGTAACTTCGTGATCCAGCGGAATTTTGATTTGTGAAATGATTTTCATCATTTTAAGGTAAGTTATATTTTATTTAATCTAGAAACATTTACAAATATTCAGTTTATTTTTATTAAAAGTTAATTTCACCACTAATCTCTTATTTCTTTTAGGCCTAACTTAAACCTCGCTTGTCAATTGTCGCGAGTATTACTAATATTCTGTGCGTAGTTTATGCAGTTTAAAACCTGTTTTTTTTTTTCTTTTTCGTTTCTTTCTTTCTCTTTGATTATATAATTTTAAAAATGAAATGTTAATTAATCTACTGGTAATCTTTGATATTGTAAGTTGAGATTTAACAGTCTGGGATAAATAATGTATCGCTCAAGTTTTTGTCATGTTTTGGGACCATAAAAATCTTTTATTAAACTAATCTACTTATTTAATTTTATCTAAAACTCAATGTTCTCATGCACGCTATTTATAAAATAACAAATATATCGCAAACTATACGTGTTTGCAGCCTTTTGTACAATTACCCCTGATAGCTCAGTCAAAATGTAATTTAAAATTAATAAAAACAACTTTTTAATCACAATTATCGCCGTTTTATTTTATTGTATGTCATTAAAAATATTAATAATGTAAATTAGACTTAAAGTTCTACTTGCCCCCATCTGTTTGTTTACGTTTTGAATGCTTGAATAATGCAATATTATCAGCAAGCAAAATTTTTGTTCGAGTCTAATTCGTTAAACATGGGTTGAAACTGCTGTTCATGTTTATTGTATTGACATCAGGGTTGGGATGATTTAAATTGACAGATTTAAATCAGCGGATTTTAATCAATTTTTCTTTTTTAAATGCTAGAAATTAGTTAGCAGAGAAATAAAAAGTTGGTGTAAATAAGTAGCAGGTTTTTTTCTGATATTGCCAGGATTGCTATCAGAAAGAATGGCAGGTGCAGGTTAAGTCCAGGTGTCCCCCTCCTAATTTTTTAATTCTTTGTTATTTTGTTAAAAAATTTAGACAATGAGGCAAAACACAGAAACACTTAATAATAAATCATACTTTGTTTGCCAATATTTGCAACTAAATGATTTTAATCTTTTTTTGTTTCACAAGTTAATAATTAAACAAATTCATTAATGTTCACCAAGAAATCAGATACTACATGTAAGGAACAAGTTTTAAAACTTGCCATATTACACTGTCAAATTTCAATTAAAGCTTATGAATTTTTAAAAAGCATTCCAAAACCAAAATAACTAGTTTGTATATTGTAGTCACAAATCGTAGACGAATGATGTGTGCATAGTAATTAAAAGTCTGCACGGGCAGAAATTTCCGGGCCCGGCCCGACCCGGCCAGGCCCGAAAGTTAAAATTTCGGTCCGGCCCGAACAAAAAAAATAATGGCCCGGCCCGACCCGACCCGAAAGTTAAAATTTCGGCCCGGTCTGGAAAAAAGTTTAAAATTCGGCCCGGCCCGTGTGAATTTCTACAGAACATTGATCTTTAATCTTATGGAAGAGTTCTGAACAAAAAAAATTATATTAGCCTTTTTTTTCCATGTTTATAATCCCCATTTATGCAGAAGTGCCGTAGGCTGCGATATTTATGCTTTTAAATGAATCTTTGTTTGTTGTATGCAAATGTTTCAGTTATCACTAGTATTATTAATCCATATTCCCTGTAATGGAGACAAAAAATCGAAAAAGCGGTATATGGTAAAATTTCCAAAGACGAAATCGCTTTGGAACGAAAAAAATGCATTCCCTTCTTAACAGATGTAAATGTTTAATATATTTTTTTATCCCGTTTGTTGTATTCATTTTGCATGGATGAACATTTTAAAAGAAACTTTCAGTTTTCAGTTTTAAAAAAATTCCGTCATAATCATATATATATATGTCAGGGTTGGCACGTTTTTTACGCTTGACGTTTTTTACCATGGGTTTTACCGTCATGTCAAAAACCTCTTTGTCAAAAATGTCGAAAACTGTCAAAAACCTATTTTTTAGCAGTGTGCTTTTACATAATAATAATTATTATTTTTTCCATTCTATCTTTAGTATTAAGTCATTTAATGTGAAATAATATTCAGTATCAAAAAGACTCTAAAGTATATTCAGTTTCCCTCAGGTTTAAAAAGGGGCAGGGCGCTACTGTTCTGAAAAGGGCACTTTTTACATTTTCAGGGCACTTTTTTGATTTTTAAGGGTACTTTTAAGAGTTGAATCTAGAATCAAGTATTTTAATTTGTTTTTAAAGAGTTGTGCTAGAAAATTATTTTAAAAATCTTGAAAAATCAATAATTTGAAATAGTTTTCAAATAATTTAGTGCATTGTTAGCTTTATTTTATGCAGGGATGAGATTCTTCAGACTTATCAATTTTTTAAGAAATAATTCATGTCACTTGTTTTATTATGTTCTGTATCTTGGTAAAATAGACTTTTCACTGCAGTAAGTAAATAATTTCTGCCTAATTCTACCTAAGTTTCTTTTTAATTTGCTTAAAGCTAAATTGTATGTAATATATAAATTTCAATAGCAATTATAATATTTATTCCGCTGGAAATTCATAAACATTATTGCTATATGTCGTTCGTGCAGATTTCAGATTTTTTACTTTTTTGTCAATCTCATCCCTGTTTATGGTTAGAAGAAGAGAAATGAATTCTTGCCACTGCCTATATGTGTCAGCTTTGCTTTCAGTCAAGACCATTTTTGAAGAGCGCATCACCCTGACTTTTTCAAATTTACAATGCACCGCTAGTTTTACCCAAGATTTTAAATAAAATATTTCTGTATAACATGTATTTCTAAATTTGTGTGCCCCAATTTTTTTTTTTTTTTCATTTCTTTATGAATAAGAACATGAAACTATTCAATCATGTTTTAATTTAATTGTATTTTTATATTATAAAATCATTTGAAATTAATGTTACTTGATTTATCATACTTCTTAATTACATATTTTCCTACCTTTTTTTTCCCCCTCCTTCCAAAAGCAATAATTTTTTTTTTTTTTCAAAAGTGCCTTTTTTAGTGAATAGCACCATGCCCTTTTTGTTTCTGGAGTGAACACTAACATATAGCATTGATTTTAATTTGAAAAAAAAACTAATTTATTGCATAAATTTCAAAGAATTTAAGTAATTTTGCACCAAGTAAAATTATTATTTGAATCTAATATCTAAGTATATGCAGTAGTGATTTCTTAGAAATGAGGTTTTTGACAGGAATTGTAAACTTAAGTCCAAAAAAATTAAATAAAATAAAGACAATATCAAAAGGAAAATTATATTTCAAGTCTACATATTATAAAAGAATGCTGTTTGAAATGAAATATGGGGCGGTGGATAGAACTTTTTTCTGCATTGGTGTTTTTATTTCTATTTCTGTGCGAAAATCCTTTTTTAAAGAAATTACTAAAAATATAAGTATAGTTTACTAAAAAGATAATAAAACAAGATATATATTTAAATCAAAGAAAATTATTTGTGAAATATGTATTTATTACAAACATTTATATATAAACAACCATTAAAGCAATTATAAATAACTAAAAAGTGTTACGGAATTTACAAGGGCAGAGTAGTGGTAATCGATTATTTAAAAAAATAATGAATATGCAGTTACATTGCAAATGCTACTTAGAGCAGTTAAAAAGAATATGGAATATAGTAAGTGAAATATTTCTTTAATATTATATTCTACAAACTTAATTTAGTTTAAATATAATTAACATTAAAATATTTGTATACTAAATATAGATGCACTTATTATAGATTTAATTCTTTATATTGAAAATTTAACAGGGGAAAAAATGGAAGTTAAATTAAAGGGTGCCTCTATATTTAATGAAAAAAGAAAAGTTGAAATTATTTAGCAAATTTTGTAGCATAAAATATGAAAGGCATACAGAAAATTGTTGCAGAGTATTAATAATTATTAGATATTTCTTATTTTTTCAAATTTCCCAAACTGGTATTAGCTTACCTCTTTAAAATTCTAGTGTAAATTATGAGAAAAGTAGCTGTAACATTACTACAGTTTCTTAGAAGCAATACATATAATTTCTTATAAATGCTGTAATATGAAAATGAATGTACAAAAGTTTTTGTAATTCTATTAAAGATTTCATAATATACATGCTAAAAAAAAGACCTGTAACTGCTGCTAAAAATTTCTTAGTTAAGATACAAAAGAAGTATCTATAATAGTAGTAGCTATTTCTTAATAAACATCTGTAGTACTACTAGGAAATTTCTAGGCAACTGGGATTCCATAAACTTTTCTAGTAACCTATACAGTTTCTTCTTAAGTAACACTACTGCATTAAACTTAGTAAACAGCACACAGATTTCCTTAGAGAACATAATAAGAAATCATTAATAGTATTACAGATACTTCTCTTGTACCTTCACTAAAAAATGGTTAGTAATATTACTAACCATATACTAAATAAATACCTGTAATGACTACTAAGAATTTCTTAGTAAAGATACAAGAGAAGTATCTGTAAAACTACTAGCCATTTATTGGTAAACATACTTAAAAAGGACCTGTAACGGCTACTAAGAATTTTTTAGTGAAGATACAAGAGAAGTATCTGTAATACTCCTAATCATTTCTTAGTATTCCAACTAAAAAAGCACCTGTACAGACTTCGAGTAATCGTAATCGTGTAATCGTAATCAATTATAATCGACTACAAAAACTGTGTAATCGCATTGTAATCGTAATCGTAAATTTTAATTTCGAAATAATCACGATATAATCATAATCAAATGATTTCACTTTGATTACAATCATAATCTAATCGTAATCGCAATGCAGATAATCGCAATGTAATCTGTATCAAAAAGCTATATAATCGTAATCGAGCACAAAAATGCGATTACGTTCTTCGATTACACCTTTTTTTTTTCCCGTTCTTCATTTCGCCATATCCAGAAAACATTTGGTCGGTGAGTTAAACATTGCACCAAGGAAAGAGTAGACGTTTGGAGCTCGTTAAGTCGCCCCTAAAGTTAAAAGTGAGAAGAGGTCATAGGTCAGGAAACAGTTCGGGGTGAAACAGAATACATAGTACTTTACACTGTATGTAGTCAATGCTATAGAGGGCTGCCCCTGGTATATAGTATAAAAACATAGAAATAGTCTGACTTCTTTAAAAGATACGGGTATTGCGGAAAGCACTCTGGTTATACGAGGGGTCTTGTTTCGCGGGTTATTGAGTGAAAGTGATAAAGGATAGAAAAGAAAAAAGAAAGAAAAATATTTTATTTATGGTTTTATTATGGGCACTTAGCAATTGGACAGACATCACCCTCTTTGAAATGTGGGAATGGGAAAATAAAGAAAATGGGAAAAAAAAAAGAAAAAAAAAGATGCTTAAATTACATGTGACAATTCATCGAACAGCTCATTCGCATTTTGGATTTCTTAGTGGTTGGTTATATCTAAGTAGTTGTTTACAAGGTTCTAGGGAAAGAGATGGCTAAAAAAAAAAAAAAAAAAAATTGAAGATTATTTCACGGAATCTGTATCAGAATTTAATGAAAAAGGCGTGAAATTTTTAAAATATAAATGTTAATTGTGCTCGTCAGATGTCAGGGTCTCCATAAAAACCAAGTCCAATTTGAACACCCACATGCAGGTAATTTTTTACTAGATATATACATATTGTATCGATTTATTTTAGAAATATTGCATAGTGATATCTTATCTTTTTCTTTAAAATTGTAGTGAAAGGAATTTTTTATATTAAATTAACTATATAGTTTTTTTAATCATAAGTATAAAGTCTGTTTATTCAAAATTTCTATTTTAATATATCTGGATAAGTTAAACATATAGATCAGTTTTCTTACAAAAGCTCTAATAATAAAAGATTGTTTTTTATTTTTTTTCATTATTTATTATTATTATTTTTTAATACTTTTTTTTATGAGAACCCCTCCAAAAAAAAAAAAAAAAAACGGAAAGTAAGACTGGTTTGTCAATAAATATACGGGTGTATGTAAGATTTCTTTAAGGGTGAAAGACAATGTTAATGATACCTAGTTGTTAGTAAATCTCTTTAGCTTATACGCCGACAAATTCAATGACGAACCCCTGAATTTTAGCCACCAAAATTTTTTATCTCTGATTATTTTAAAAAGAAAAAAAAACTACCAAAAAAATCTCTCTAAATGAGTTATAAATAAATAATGGAGAAAAAAAGGTAGTTAATTTTTTTCACAGAAAGGTTTGTTTCCCCCTCTCTCCTCCCCCAATATACTCCTACCAAAATACACTATTTTATATTATTATTATTATTATTATTTGCCTGTAAAGGTTTATGTGTCTCAATTTTGTTTTAAATATGTGGTTCAATTAGACAGAGGTATGCAAATGAAAGAAAAAAGAATGAATTGCTTTAATTCTTCCATTTCGAAAATTTTGGTAGAAGCTTATTTTATTTAATTTTTCTTCATTTTTTAAATTTTGTTTTGCTTATTTGCCTAAATGTCTTGCAACGAATGTTCTGAGGAAAATAACCTTATTTAAACTCATTTCATGTTTGAATTTTACGTTAAAAAAAATTGTGAAACACATGTTCCCCCCCCCCAAATTTTAGTGTATGTGTAAGGGAAGGGGGGGCTTATTCTACGTACACCAGTATTCGTGAATTTCAAATCAGAATTTCGCATGTTACATATACCTATTCTATTAATCAAACATCCTTAGAAATGCTCTTAATTTCAAAATAAATTTATAATAATGAAATCAGTTCTAAAATATTCAAAAAGGAAAAACATATATTATTTATATAGAAAAGAATAGCTCATTTAATATAAATGATTTATTTTTCCTTTAAAAATAAATAAATTAAAGGAAACGCATATATTTTGTAAATTTGTAACTCTAGTTTGTAACATGTAGACTACGGAATTACTGTAATCGAACTGTAATCATAATCGACTAGTTCGGTAATCGTAATCCAACAAAAAAAAATATTAATCGTAATCCAAACGTAATCGTAATCTTGAAATAAAAAAATGGATAATCGATTATGTAATCGTAATCAGGCTTGCATAAATAGAGACATAATCGTAATCTATTTTTTGAAATTGGAAATAATCGTAATCTTAATCGATTACAGTCCTCTGTAATCGACTCGAAGTCTGCACCTGTAATGTCTACTAATGATTTCTTAGTACGCTCACTAAGAAAGTATTTGTGCTGTTTACTAAGTTTAATGCAGTAGTGTTACTTGAGAAAAAGCTGTATTGGTTACTAGAAAAGTTTATGGAATCCCAGTTGCCTAGAGATTTTCTAGTAGTACTACAGATTTTTTTTTACAGTGTGGGAGAAAAATATAAATATTAGATATATTTAATTTAGTAATGGTAAGATTTAAACTATTGTAATCTTGCTTGCTATTCGAGTAAATTTTATTTCATGCTAATATTGAATGATTTTATATTCATATTTTACATTTTTTATAAGAAGTTGTTACGAGATTTTAACCATAGAAGAAGCTATTAGATGTAATAAGAAATTTTCAGAATGTTTTCTTTTCTTTCTTTTTCTTTCTTTTTCTTTTTTTTAAGGTTTATTTTATTTTATTTTTTGTAAAAATGAATGATCTGTCGATATATCAGGCTTAATTCTTTAGGCAGCAATTTCTTTTTTTTCGCTTAAGATATCTTTCTTTCTCCTTTTCCTGTAAATTACTCAGTAAAAAAAATCGAAAAAATTCAACGCAAGTCTAAATTAAATAAAGAAAAATTAAGCAGTTCTTAAAAATATTAAATAAATATGCAGCAAAAAGAGTTTTAATAAAATAAATACAAAGATGACTGGCATTTTCATCCAAAATTTAGATTTGGACTAGTAAATTTAATGCCGGAAATAGAAAATTCTCGTTCACTTATAACATAAATTTTCTCATATAAGTAAGCACTGTGACAAACTATACATTTCTTAATGTAAAACTACGGGATTTGTTTCGCAATAACTAAACGTTTTATTGCTACATTTGGTTGAACTTGATTATTAGAGACGCAACGAAATCACTGAACTTCAGAATATAAGCAGAATCTGTCTGCTTTCAGACATAAATTATCGGATCATATCAAAAGGCTATATCCGTGAACAGCGGATGTCTTATTGCTCATTTTAGAAATAAATACTTGTGTGACTATTTTTTTTTTTTTTTTAACTTGGGATTTAACGTTTTTAGACTCTTGTACTACAATGAATTCTGTCCTATAAAAGAAATTTCGTATAAACTAAGAAAGTTATAGTTAAATATTTTGTTCATGAATGTTCGTTATATAAAGGCTGTTCTCAAATACAAATGGCTACTTCTGACTCTTTGGCTTTTATTCTTTTAAGAAGTGCGGGACACAAATTTTCAAAAAAAATATATATATAGCATTAAAAATTGCACTGTTTTTCTCTGCTTAAAATGACGTATAAATCATGTATCTATCCTAAGTGGAACAAAAAATGTTAATTTTTTCATTTAGTTTTTTTTTTTTTTTTTTAATCTAACTTTCAAACAGAGGCTGTCATGGAAACGACATTGATACGAAATTATTCTATTCTATTAATTATTCTCGATCAACAGTTCTAATATTGTGGTTCAGTGTAATTTAAATCTAGATCAATCACAAATCTTTAAACGAAACAAAACATTTAATTATAAAAAAAAACATAAAATAAAAGTTTGAGAAATATTCGACATTCTATTACATCTAAGAATCTAATATCAACAAAAAAAGATTATTTCATTTCAGTTTATAAAAGAGTCTATACTTTTAAAGAACGTCCAAGCTGGCTAAATACGATGCTCGCTAATTAGCCGGAACATCCCGCCCGGCGTTGGACGACTGTCCAACATCATCATAAATAGGCAATGGAACAACTGCTGTGATGTTCCTACGTAGTATACATGTGGAGGTCTTGAGATCGACGACGCGGACATGTCCATCGTCTCCTTTGTAGGTCTTCAAAACTCTTGCTAACCTCCAGTTGTTGAACTCTTCGTTTCTATCTTTCAGTAACACGAGTTGACCATCTTGAAGATTTTGCGAGGTCTTTTTCCATTTACTTCGAACTTGCAACTCATTTAAGTATTCTCGGTTCCAGCGTCTCCAGAACTGCTCTTTTATTCGTTGAACTAAGGTCCATCTAGAAGAAAAAGGCAAAGAATCTAAAACTTCATTATTATCAGGAATATTTAGAAGAGGACCTCCAGTAAGGAAGTGACCAGGTGTCAATGGCTCTAAATCGTTAATATCTGTAGATAATGGAGTTAATGGTCTTGAGTTCATGACGGCTTCAATTTGGGTTACAAGTGTTGTCAACTCTTCAAAATTTAAGACAGAGGATTTAGTTATTTTCAAGAGTATTCTTTTCATAGCTTTAATATTCGATTCCCATAGTCCACCGAAATGTGGAGATGCAGGTGGTATGAAGTTCCATTTTATTCCCTCATCTGCACTAAATCTCTGAATTTCTTCCGAAGCACAAATTTGGTAGAAGGATTTTAAAAGAGCATAAGTACCCTTAAAATTGGTGGCATTATCACTCCATATAACAGAGGGTTTCGATCGTCGAGAAACAAATCTTCTTAAACAGGCTAAAAATGCTTCTGTGGTCAATTCTGAAACAATTTCCAGGTGTACTGCTTTAGTAGAAAAACATATGAATATAGCAATGTATGATTTTATTTTAATCTTTGATCGCTTCAAGTTAGGTTTTGTTATAATAGGAACAGCTAGATCTACACCTGTCTTCTCAAATGGTCTAGATGGTACAATTCTATCACGAGGTAAATTACCCATAATTTGTTGAATAGTTTGATGCTTGGACCGAATACATGTTATACACCTACTTATAATTTTTTTTACTTGGCTTTGACCAGATGGTATCCAATAAAACTGTCGTAATAATGATAGGGTTGTGCGAGTACCTGAATGCAGGAATTTCCTATGATAATGTTGAATCAAGAGTTCAGTGAAATAATGAGACTTTGGTAAAATTAACTGATGTTTTTGTGATTCCGCTAAATTCGAAAATTTCAATCTTCCGCCGACCCTCAACAGCTCATCTGCATCTAAAAATACGTTTAAACTTAAGAGTTTACTGTTGTTTGGGAGAGGACGTTTTCCCTTTAAACACTGGATTTCAGTTTGAAATGCAGAAATTTGCACAATCTTTATCAATCTCTTGGTTGCATTTTGTAACTCAGAAGTATCTAAATAATTATATTTTCTACTTCCTGTTTCTAATTTACAGTTATTCAAAAATCTTAAACAATATGCAGTAACTCTTATTAATTTCATAAAAGACGAGTATCGATTAATTAAATCAATGTTTGCTTGATTTTTATCAACAAGTGTTGATTTTACAGTAGCATTTTTCTTTAGTTCTAACTCATCTTTAGTTTCAGCAATGTCTAATGTATCAAATGAACTAGCCAATTTTGGCCAAAGAGATCTGTCTTGCTTTAACCATTGGGGACCTTCCCACCAAAGATGGCTATTTTTCAACTCTGGAACTTTCAAGCCTCTAGTAACAAAATCGGCAGGATTATCTTGTCCAGGACAGTGAAACCAATTTGATGGATCACTAAGATTTCTGATTTCTTTTACTCTGTTTCTAACAAACATTTTGAATCTTTCTGACTTTCCCTTAATCCAATACAATGTAATAGTTGAGTCAGTCCAAAAGTGGCAACTTACGGGAAAAACTAATTCTTTAGCAATTTTATGACAAAGTCTAGCAGACAAAAGGGCTCCTAAAAGTTCAAGACGAGGTATAGAAACAGTTTTTAAAGGGGCGACTCTACTTTTTGCTGCTACAAAACTGGTAACTATAATCTTGTTCTTTAAAACTGCTCTAAGATATACTACTGTACCATATGCCTTTTTTGAGGCATCTGAAAAACTATGTAATTCAAAACAATCAACTTCATCAGGAGCTATATCAGACAAATAATATCTGGGGATGCTAATACTATTCAGTTCCTTTATTTCTTCAAACCATGCATTCCATAAATTGTCCAAATGCTTTGGTAAATTCTCATCCCAATCGAGGCCTAAACACCAAACTTCTTGAATTAAGCATTTGATTCTAATGGTATAGGGGCTAAGAAAGCCAATTGGGTCGAAAATACGACCAACAGTTTGCAATAAATAGCGTTTAGTATTAAGTCTCTTCGAGAGGAAATTTTCCATATTATGATTTTTAAATGACAATGTATCATTATCTGGGTCCCAAGAAACCCCTAAAACTTTTGAATTCACCAAGTGCTGATTACTAAGATTAAAATTATCAGTTGCGTCATCAGTATGCAAACCATATTGTTCCCATTTTTGACGTAATTCATACGAATTAGTTTTCCATTTTCTAAATATCATTGAAGCTTCTTGGAAGATTTCATAAGCTTCCTTACTAATTTTAAAAGCTGATTCAACATTTGGTTGATTGCTGATAAAGTCATCAACATATAAGGATGAATTTAAAATATCAAAAGATTCAGGAAATGTTTCTACATACTTTCGTAGGTGGTGCTTGATAGTAGCTGCAAGAAGGAAGGGGCTTGACTTCACTCCGAAAAGTACTCTCTTGAGTCTAAATATTTTAAATTCCTTACCTGGATCTTCAACCCATGGCTCATCATCCCAAAAAAATCTTGTGAAGTCCCTGTCTGCTTCATCAATTTCGATCTGCAAAAAAGCTTTCTGAATGTCTGCGGTAACCGCTATTGGAAAGTTTCTAAATTTGATTAAAAGACTGAACAGATCGGGGATAAGATTTAAACCAGTATATAAACAGTCATTTAGTGATAATTCACCTTTAGAATGGGCGCTTGCATCAAACACAATTCTAAGTTTAGTTGTGGACGTATCTTCTCGAATCACTGCTCTATGGGGCAAGTAAAATGTATTTACATCAGATGAGTTTTCAACAGGTTCGATGATATTCTCTGCTAAATAACTGTCCAGAACAGATTTATATTCTGAGAATAACAAAGGATCGTTTCTAAAGTTTGTTCTCAACTTCAAAAATCGTCGATGCGCCACTTCGCGATTGTTATTGAGGGACATTTTTAAATTTTTCTTCCATGGAAATTTTACCTTGTACCGATTATCTTTAAAAACAATACTAGACTCGAAGTCAGATATGACGTCATTATCTACATTAGAAATAGTTTGAGTTTCGGATTCAATTCCTAAGCTTTCCAGTTGCCAAAATTCTCTAATTTGTTCAGATAAATCCTTTTCTTCAACTATAATTTTCATGCTAAATAATTCATTGGCTGACCCCATATAACCCTGCAAACACCAGCCAAAAAGAGTTTCAGTAGCTACGAGATTATCCTTTAGTCGTTTAATTCTACCAGTTACAACATTATAATAATTATCGGTACCTATTAAAACTGCAATTTGTTGATTACTATATTCATGACTGTCAGCTAGTTGTAGACCTTTCAATTTATTATATGTTTTTCGAACGTATTTATCAGGAGTGGGTAAGCAAGCAGCTGAAATCTGATCTGTTTCAAGGGCTTCGATTTCAATGTTCAAAGAGGGTTGATCCCTATTTTCTAGTTTTACTTTTACAACATTATATGTTTTCTCAGTCGCCTTTTCGGCTCCAAAAGCATAAACTGATAAGGTTTCCTTTCTAATAACTGGCAATTTTAGCTTTTGTGAAATATCGCGAATTATAAATGTTCTCATACTGCCGTTATCTAATAAAACACATTTTGGTTTCTCCACAGTCCTTGATTCTATGTTTACATTTTAAACACAAAAAGCATCTTCCTTGCTTTTTTAGTAATTCTCTTTTCTCAGCCAAGGTAAATGATTCACAGAATTCGCTATTATGCTCAACACTATTACAAAATATACATGAATTATTGTTTACAGAAGCCATTAATTCAGCTGAAACATTATTTTGTTTATAACCTTTCGTAGTATATTGATATTTCGACTTAAATTTTGATTGTTTATCTGAAAATTTGGGTTTGTATTCATTCTTGTTATCATTAGAAAATGATTTTTTAGAATCTAAATCATGGATAGTTAATACCCTTTCTCTACTCTCAATTTCATTTTTAAGAAAACTCATAAGATTATCTATATTCCACATTTCACCATTCTTTAGATGTCTATTAAATTCTAATGTTAAATCTGGAGGTATTAACTTCAATAATATTGGGCAAAGCAACCCACTGTATGTATCAGACTTTACACCCAACGACTCTAAATTTCGAATTTGTACTAGACATTTATCATACAAACATCTTAAACCATAAGTGTCAGAAGAACTTTTCAAACATTTCATATTTAATAAATTATTTAGATGAGCGTGTACGAGCATATCATGTCTACCAAACCTTTCTTTCAAGAGCGATACAGCCGCCGCATAATTATTTTCTGTCAAACTAAATCCACTGATTGTGTTTGCAGCCGATCCTGCTACCAAACTTTTCAAATAGGTGAATTTCTCAACATCGGTAAGACTTGGATTTTTTCGATAGCCGTTTCAAATTCATTCCAAAATTCCAGGAATTTATCTGGTTCACCAAAAAATCGACTTATTTGTAGTTTAGGCAGCTTTATTTTCTTGAATTCGGTAGAAACAGGACATGCCCGTACTGAATCAATATTATTAGCATTAACAACATTTGCATTTGTACTGAAACTTTTAGTCTTGAAGTTTAATTTACACCTATACGATATCACTTTCTGATCATATTCATCAATATTTAGAATTTCATTTTCAACATTTTTAGCATTTAATAAACTTAAAATGTTATTATCTAGCTGTTTAATAACACTAAATCTTGTATTTAATTTATCAAGTAATTCCTCAAAATATGTCACAGAATGTTCTGATTTCGAAAAATAATCATCAATATCTTCTATTAATTTATTTAAAAGATTTCGATGCGTGTCACGCATCTTTCTTTCCTTATTTTCATTCATTGTATAAAATAAAATACAACAAAAAGTCAACTCACCAATCTGTCATCAAAACGAAAGCGTTTTTCTAATTGCGCAATAGCTTGAAATCCCGAATTCTTGCCGGTCCGATGCAACAATGATACGAAATTATTCTATTCTATTAATTATTCTCGATCAACAGTTCTAATATTGTGGTTCAGTGTAATTTAAATCTAGATCAATCACAAATCTTTAAACGAAACAAAACATTTAATTATAAAAAAAAACATAAAATAAAAGTTTGAGAAATATTCGACATTCTATTACATCTAAGAATCTAATATCAACAAAAAAAGATTATTTCATTTCAGTTTATAAAAGAGTCTATACTTTTAAAGAACGTCCAAGCTGGCTAAATACGATGCTCGCTAATTAGCCGGAACAGACATTTTGTGAAAATGTGTTTTTTATGATGGGTTTTTTCAAAATTTCTTGCATTTAAAGTGTTATAAGTCAAGAACCATAAAAGATAGGTAAATGATTGAAACTTGGAACATGTCATTTTTGAAAGTCGGTAAATTTGAAAAAAATATTTACTTTTGAAAATATGATTGCTTTAAAAAAAAGATACATCATTTTTTTTTACTTTAAATATTTTTTATTTTTATTTAAATTAATATTTTTTTAAATGCTGAATCAAAACTAAAGCCTATATCTTTTTGTTTATTTACATAAAAATAATTTGAAATTCTATAAATAATATTTCAAGTTATAACGACTTTAAATTACATCATTTTTTTCGCAAACTTCAAATTTAAAATGTAAAAAAAAATTCTGAGAAGTTTTATTATGTGATTTTATTTACAAATCATACGGTTAACCGTCACAAAAAAATTCAGAATTTTAACTCAGTAAATAAAAATTATTTTAAAATGTGTCCCAGACTTCCTTAAATTCATTTTTGGACGAAAATTCGGCAGGTACACTTATTCAAAAACTATATAATAGAGGCTTTTCCTTTTTTCGGTAAAGGCACACAAAAAGGCTATCTAGATTAAAAATATTAAGGAACGAAGTTGAATAATGAACCGAGAATTTTCAAGCAATAAGCTGTGAAGAAGTAGAATTTTTATCAGATACCTTTGATAATGAGGATACTGATTTATATAATCTAATTTGTGCTAATTCATAGATTAACGTGGCTTTTTTCACTAAAAAGTGTATTAATAGGTGATTGTTAAAAAAAATTATAATAAAAGTTTCTGAAACCAAAAATATGTCTGACATTTCTCTTTAAATGTTATTAAAATATTTCAAGATTTATCATAAAAAAATGTATGACTTTTTTTTTTTTTTTTTTTTTTTTTTTTTTTTTTTTTTTTACCCTTTACATAACAATGGATCAAACTTTCCTGCCGAGTATATCAATTCTCCCCAATATGGGTAGATTTGATACAATAGTATCTATTCAAAGTAATTAGGATACATGTTTTGAAAGATTTTTTTTAAATTCACTATATTTTTAATAAATAAATAAAAAATTACTTAAAAAAAACTTTTTGAGTGTTGTGAAAATATGCAATAAAAAAGTGTATCATATCTCTTCCAATTCCCCTTTAACATTTAAAACTTTAGTTATGAAAGAGGCTTCTAAAATATCAAATTTAAAGATATTCGATTTTTTTTCTTTTAAATAACATTTTTAAGTGTATTTCCAAGGATGACATATTTTATTTTCACCTGGATAAACCATATGTAAAGCGAAAACGTAATTTTGTGAACATGTTAATCGGAGAATACGTCGAATAATAATAATACATAAATTTGCGATTAGGTTTTTATTGATAAACAAATAATAATAAAAAAATGGCATTAAAGCTTTTATATCTGAATGAAACAGTTGTAAAAGAACAAATAGAAAACTGTTTAGCTTTCTACATAAGAGTTGTGTTTCAATGGTGAAGTAACAACCTCCCCTGCCCTTTTTTTTAATAGCTGACCCGCCCTCCCACATTTATAATGCTAACCTTATTTAAACCCTAAATTTGTATGATTTTATATTTCTAAATGCTAAATTCTATTTAAATGAGGAAAAAAAGAAAGCTATTTAATTCTAAAAGCACTTGTAAAACGACATTATTATTATTTTTTTTTCTTTTACTTAGCTTTGTTTTATAATTTTGTTTTTAACAATTCTTATTATACAAACTCTGTAAAACTTTTATTTGCTATCCACATTTATATAGATTTGAATTTTTGAATGAGTATTGCAGCTTGTATAAAAATTTCTATAAAAAAATATTGATATCTATTTGCCAAAATAATAATAATAATAATAATAATAATAATAATAATAATAATAATAATAATAATAATAATAATAATAATACATATACATAAAACTATTAATTATAAATGCTTTAATTTCTCGCTTTTTCTTTAATTGTTGTTTTCACCCCAGGTTATTACAAAAAAAAAAAAAAAAAAAAAAAAAAAAGAAAAAAGAAAGAGAAAGAGAGAGAAGAAAAGAAATATCTTGAGAGCTTTCTGAAATTTTAATCGGATATAAATTATATCTGTAAATCTAAGTTTAATTCATGAAAAATATTATCAATATTCAATTATATATTCAAAATATTTAAAATTTGTATGTTCCAAAGTTGATTTCATCATCGAAAAGAAGAGGTCGCAACTTAGGTATTGTTAGCTCACAGGCTATCTTAGCCTGAGAGCTTATGTGCCCGCCCGTTCTGTATATACGTTCGTATGTTCGTTCGTGCGTAACGCAATAACTCATGATAAAAATATCGGATCCACTTGAAATTTTGTATATAGGTATATCCTGATAAGGCGCTTCCCTGATTAGTTTTTGGAGTTCATTCGATATGTATAAGAGGGGGAACGGAGGGCTCATGCCCCTCCCCTTAATTGATATAAAGGAGATTTTCATGCAGAATTAACAGTTTTCGTTCAAAATTTAGATATAGGATCATTCTGATGAGGCGATTCCGTGACTTTCATTAAGTCTTCATTGAATAAGTATAAACAGGGGGAACGGGGGGCTCATGCCTCCCTCCCTTAATTGATATAAACGGGATTTTCATGCAGAATTAACAGTTTTCGTTCAAAATTTAGATATAGGATCATTCTGATGAGGCGATTCCGTGACTGTCATTAGGTGTTCATGGAATAAGTATAAATAGGGGGAACGGGGGGCTCATGCCCCCCCCTAATTGATATAAACGGGATTTTCATGCAGAATTAACTGTTTTTGTTCAAAATTTAGATTTAGGATCATTCTGATGAGGCGATTCCGTGGCTGTCATTAGGTGTTCATTGAATAAGTATAAACAGGGGGAACGGGGGGCTCATGCCCCCCCCCCATTAATTGATATAAACGGGATTTTCATGCAGAATTAACAGTTTTCGTTCAAAATTTAGGTATAGGATCATTCTGATGAGGCGATACCGTGGCTGTTATTAGGTGTTCATAGAATAACTATAAACAGGGGGAACGGGGGGCTCATGCCCCTCCCCTTAATTGATATAAACGGGATTTTCATGCAGAATTAACAGTTTTCGTTCAAAATTTAGATATAGGATCATTCTGATGAGGCGATTCCGTGACTGTCATTAGGTGTTCATTGAATAAGTATAAACAGGGGGAACGGGGGGGCTCATGCCCCCCATTAATTGATATAAACGGGATTTTCATGCAGAATTAACAGTTTTCGTTCAAAATTTAGATATAGGATCATTCTGATGAGGCGATACCGTGGCTGTTATTAGGTGTTCATAGAATAAGTATAAACAGGGGGAACGGGGGGCTCATGCCCCTCCCTTTAATTGATATAAACGGGATTTTCATGCAGAATTAACAGTTTTCGTTCAAAATTTAGATATAGGATCATTCTGATGAGGCGATACCGTGGCTGTTATTAAGTGTTCATTGAATAAGTATAAACAGGGGGAACGGGGATTCTAATGCCCCTCCCCTTAACTTGTATAAATGGATTTTTCAATCAGAATTGTCAGATTTCGTTCAAATCTCTGAATAGTTTTGGAAGTTTAATGGTTAAGTATAAAAGAGGAGAATAACTCCTCTTAAATTATATAAATGCTAAATGGGTTTTTATTAAGAATTATCCGATTTGCTCTGAATTTTGGATATAGGTTTTTTAATATGATAAAGCATGTACTTGATAGTTTAGGAGGTTCAATGATTAAGTATAAAAAAGGAGAAAGGGGAGAGCTGTTTCCTCTTCTTAATTTTTTTTTTCGAACGGAATTAACCCTTGAAAACATAAAACTGTAATGTACAATTAGTACGCGTAGCCTGTGAGCTCAATGCCATCAGTTTAACTGGGCAATATTCTTTTTATTTTTTTATTTTTTTTTCCTCGATTATTATGGAATGTTCGATCAATACGGAGTACTTTTGTACTGACTCATGATACACTGTTGTAGTCAAGCATAAATCTGACATACGAATTCTTAGTAGTGCTTTGATGAGGCATTGTGCTCAGTTTTGTTTATATACCTGTTGATGGGGTGACGTGGTGAAATAAAACTCTTACTCTTAATTTTTGTAATTTTTTTCGGGTAAATTTTATAAAATACGCATTAATTATAAAATCTCATTGTCAGTGATGCTATGTTAACCAAGTTCAGCATAACATTGAACAGTTATATTTATTGCTGTGTTAGTCAGATTTCTTCTATGCTAACAAATTGACGAGTGAAGAAATTATGTTTTTCAGGATGTTTTGCATCGGGTAATATGTAATATCAGCTATACAACTGTTTAAAGACAAATCTAAAAATTAAAAGAATTTTTTTAAAACTATATGATGATTTATAGATAGTTTTCTAATGATTTATTCACAAAATGATTTATGTTATTCGTTTTAATTGTGGTTTTTCTTGCAATTTTATCATTTCCTTATCTCCAGGGTTCTCCTGGCTTTTGAGCAACACTGGTGATTTGGCGAATAAGAAATAAAAAACAATCGTCAAATGAAAAGAAATCTCAGCAAAATAGATTCGATGTGAAATACTAAAAAATGTATCTTTAGCCCTTTATTGAACTTGTGCCTGTATTCCAAATGTTCTAAAATAACCTTTTTTTTTATAAATGCTTATAAAATAGAAATTGTACGATCTGCTACAAAAACTATTACAAATGAGTGCATTGTAAATGTCTGCTCAGACTTAAATGTGTAAATGTTTCGGATATTCTTTTAGCAGTCTAAATAAAATTCAAAAATAGCTATCATCGATTTGCCGTTGTGAAAACATGCGCTAAAAATTGCTAAGAGATTTCGACTTGGTAGAAAAAATTTAACCGGTCAATGATTATTTTGCATACAACTAATACAAAAGTACGGTAAATGGTAAATTTCAGCAGCACGTTGCAACAAACATTTTCTCTATTTGACGCTTGATGTGAGTAATTCATAATTAACAATATACTACTAGTATATTCACCGGTATACCACCAGTACAAGATAGTGATTAACTGACTGTAGATAAATATATATCGTATAATCATTTCTGTCTTTGCCTGTTGCTAAACTGAATTGTTGAAGAGTCAATATCTCTATAAATAGAACAATATAAATGGCACGATACGACTGAACATGCAAAGTGAAATCGAATTTTTCGGCAGCATGGAAAAGAATCTCCACTATATTGGCACAGACATACACACACATAAAAAAGAGAACAGAAATTGAGTCTTCGCAATTTGGCGAGTCTGATTTTCTTTTATTTGCCAAATAGAGCATTTTGTTGCGATTTGGAGCAATGGCGATTGACAGCGAGAATCCTGCTTAATACCCTATTCCATATTACCCAACTGGTCGTCATTACCCCAAAAAGTGTAACTCGTTATTAAAAAAAGAAATATTGATATGTATTTTTTCTTCCATTTTAAATGCAATTAAAATCTGTTAAAAAATAGTCAAAATTTATTGTTCACTAATTTTTAATGTATCTTATGCTTTTAGTATATTGATTTACAAATAAAAATTAAATGATATTTCACTTTCATAATCAACTTCCACGTATAATTATAATTAACTTTTCAATTAACTTTCAGCAGCGAAATTACATCCGAAATCACTGACTGTTAAATACCTGAATTATTACACTGCCAACAAACAGTAAAACCAAAAAAGTGAAAATTTTCCAATCGTGAATCGAAAGATCGTACGATTCCCAGCTTTGGCATTTTTCATTCTGTTAGTTTTGTGCTTAGTTAGCAATGTGATAATTCACGTATTTGTAACTGTAATATGTTTTTTACGTTTAATATATGCATTTTTTAGATTTCGCATTAACTACACCAAAAAAAAAATTTTTATGGTTAAATCATAATAATAATAATAATAATTCATCAATTATAAATTCAAATAAAGTTTGAAATTTAATTATAAGTGATACTTTCGTTATTTGCTACATGCCTTAGGTTAACACATGAAAGAATTTGCCAAAAATTTCATTAATTACAGCAATCTTTATTATTTTGATCATTTCAGTATTTACAGATGTAATTCGATTACAATTCTGTTAAATTTGTGTTTCATTTATATTATTTTATTTCTTCGTTTACTTACTGATGAAATGTTAAATTTATTAAACTGAACTACAAATTATTTTCAGAGCAAAAATGTTACTCTTCGGAAATGCGATGTGATGGATTTTTAAAAAAATCGCGTTTGTACTGAAATATAGTTATTAAAAAAATTACATTTGAATGTAATCTCCCATCTTCTCACACGATGACTTGATCACTACTTGATGGTGTAAAAGTCAAAATTATGCGGTGTTTTTGCGAAAAGAATGCGAAATGGATTGTTTACCACCGTTGTCATCTTCGCTATGGCACTTAGGGACATGTTTTTACTTTGTAATATAAATATTTTTTCTCTGTATTAATAACTTCTTTCGTCACTAAGTTCAAAATCTTATAAGATGCGGCATTTATGATCGTAGCAATGACCTTGAATAGATATCTTTCGTGAATATTAAGTAGCAGCTAATTATCTCTTGTAATGACATCGATAGCGCTAATGAGATCTATCAGATATGCGAGAGGGAAGGGGGGGGGGCAAATATTTCAAAATAGTCTTCTTAGGTCAACTTGTGTCGGTGAATTAAATTTTTATAAAAGCAATTTGTAATAACGTATGAAAAAAATAATTATTATAACGCCTTATTTAAAAATCAAACACTAATGAAATGCAAAGAATAAAAATCGGGAAAAATGAAAGGCAAAATAGCTGATAAATATTAATATATCGCACTCGTTTGAAAAGGGATGCAATTTTATCTTGATTAAACCATTATTTCAATAATTAGGCAATAAATATAGCATTCATAACAAAGTTCATGCAGATTCAAAGCTCATTAACATCACATCTCATAATTAAAAATACATGGCATTTGTATTAGGGAAGCAAATGTACCTTAGATATTACTTTTGTTGTTTTACGTTAAATAATCTCAAGATCAATTTATGTTATTTCGCATTTTTCTTTTATTTATTTCACAAGATGTCTGAAGGATTTGAAGGCGGTGAACTTGGTACTAAATCATATAATTCATATCTGGGGGAAGGGGGGGAAGCAAATATTTCAAAATGGTCTTCTTAGATCAGCTTGTGTCGGTGGATTAATTTTTTTATAAAAGAAATTTGAATAACATATGAAAAAAAATAATTACCTTTACGCCTTATTTAAAAATCAAACGTTAATAAAATGCGAAGAAAAAAATCAGGGAAAATGAAAGGCAAAATGGCTGATAAATGTTAATATATAGCACTCATTTGAGAAGGGGTGCAATTTTATCTTGATTGAACCATTATTTCGATTATTAGGCAGTAAATATAGCATTCATAACAAAGTTCATGCACATTCAAAGCTCATTATCATCATGTCTCATAATTAAAAATGCATGGCATTTGTAATAACCCTTTCGGATCCGATTTTTTTTTCTATTTTGAGAACAAAATTACTTTTATTTTAACAAAGTTAATCGTAGCTATTCAAATTGACTTACTGAAATTTAAAGATTATTTCGATGTCTGAAATCTAACAAATGTATTTATTTTGTGTACTATTCAATGCATTTTAATATGACAATAGGTTAAGGAAGAGTTTTTGGAGACGATTGGAAAATAGCTTATTACAATAGGATTTAGGAGAATATTACAACTTTCTAATGTCTTTTGCGTTTTATCACATATGATTCGTTCAGAAAAGTAACTTATATTTTTAATTTAAATGCTGAAATATATGTACAAAATAAAGGAATATCGCCAACAGTGCAAAGCGAATAAAAAAAAATATTATTATTGTTGATACTAAATGTCATTGTGAAGATAAAATAATATTCGATAAAAAGACATGTACTATTAACAGTATGCCAGACGCGAAAGGGTTAAGAAAGCAAATGCACATTAGATACTTTTGTTGCTTTTCGTTAAATAATCTCAAGATGAATTTATGTTATTTCACATTTTTATTTATTTATTTCACACGATGTCTGAGGGATTTGAAGGCGGTGAACTTGGTACTATGTCATGTAATTCCTGAGCGTAATACGAAAACTACAAGCTGAAAGTGATTTTTTTTATTACTAATATATAATTTTACGGTTCTGAGGACGTCTGCTTCGTTGCGACTTCTTTCAAATTGTAGTTTCCATCTTATTAACCGATTTGCGAAAAATGCTCTCTAAACTATTCGATGATCTTTAATCTCCAGCTGCTACTACTCGTCAAGCATCGTTTGGTGTACCGAATGAGGTGATACATTTTTTACATGCAATAAGTTCACAGTAATGTCTAGATGTAGAGCCACAAATATATAATTTGTGGAAAATATGAAAACTTAACTAGCCCCTTGTAGAGGAGGTGTGTCATTTTAAGTAGAAAAATTAATTTAGTTTTTCCGTTTTGAGAAATTTGACCTTGTGCAGCGCAACATTATACAATAATAATAATAATAATTCTTGGAATAATCGCCTTATTTTGGTAATGGATTCTTGATGACAATATTGCTCGTCCGAGCTGAAGAGTAAAAAATCTATTCCTAATTTTTGAATCCCCTTTCAAAATTTCAATCAGAGGACCAAGGTTGATTAAAGTGGGCTCTAGAATCAAGGATGTAGTGGAGAGTATACGCGGTTATATGCCGTATACCTTCTGAATTTTTTAAAGAAGCACCGTATACCCTCTGTTTCTCAAAAAGCTATAGTATGTACACTCTACGGTACACGTTCCGCTTTGAGCGTATACCCTCTGCTTAAAGCGTATACCGTCTGCTTTTTTTACGACTACATTACTGCCAAGAATGTCTATATTATAAAGGGGAACGCATGTCCGTGATAAATGATGGCTTCATATTGATGATGGCAATGCCTGACCAATAAATTTTGCTGTAATATGCTGCAATTTTTACTAACCCAGCAAAGGTAGCAAAGGGTAAATCTTGCAATTGTTTTGAAAATCGAAAAAAAAAATTAACATAATTACAGTTTTCAGATACTGGAGATTCCGAAAAACATATTTTTAGAAAAAAAAATTGCCGTCCGTCTGTCTGTCTGCCTGTCTGAATGTGTGTCTCTAAACGCTCTATCTCCCGCACAAATTGAGATAGATACTTGAAATTTGCTATTGTGATAAATCAGAATTATCACAAGTTTTTAGAGCAAAATAGCAGAAATATGCATTTATTTCTGAAATAGGCTTCGCCATAAAACTATTAACTTATAGTGACTCTTATTCTCAAAGTGAAACTGGCGGCGATATTATAAAGAATTGCTACATCACTATCAATCAACGAAACTAACAGGTCGGTGACAGTCGGATGAATGAGTCGATCACCTGCGTTGCCTTTGCCACCAACGCAAAGTGAAAATACGAGACGGCCGGCAAGACAGACATCCTGGCGCTGTTAACTGGGCGGTCCGGAGTGAAGCTCAGGTGCCAATAGGAATACGATTTTACTATTCATTTAATGAGAGAAAGGTCATTAATGATCGTGATTGGTTTGTGACCTCTAAGGGGGGGTCTAGAGAAAAACCTGGATCGGGCGAAGAGAAGGAAGCCGGGGAGGAGTTCAGAGTGATTGCAGATAGAGTGAAGCAGCTTAGAGAGTGAGCTGGAAAGAGGATCCTGGGAGAGGATCTTTAGAGGCTGATCTGATCGCAGAGGCCTGTGTAGAATTGCTGAGTGGACTCTCGCCAGCAGAGTCAGTGATTGCTCTCGTCTTGAGAGATTAGATTATCTGTGACATTTAGCTAGCAGTGAACAGCTCGATAGAGGAAGTTCTAACTTCTGCATTGTGTGTATGCTAACGATCATCTAACGAACTTTACGTTAATTTATGACCGTTGGGTTTATGGAACTCTGACTGAATTAAAGTTGAAGCTGGTGGTTAAAGAAGCCTACGTGCTTTATTATAATTTAAATGCTGTATATATTATTTTAGAGGATCTTTTGTGTTTCTTCGGATAATTAAATTGATTCTCCAATTAATAACCTAGCCTTGATTATTTACCGAGCGGCACTCTACGCTACTATCCTCTTAGGTGATAATCTAAAGAGGGCTAAGACTTTACACTATGTACTTAGTATATAATAATGGAAAGATGCCTATTTAATATCAGTTACCTCAATTATCCGGAACTATTTTATTCGGATCCGCGAAATATTCGTTCTGGTGAAAGGTACATAAATTTTTTCGATATTTTTTTTTAATTAAGTGAATGTAGAAGACAAAAACAAAACATAATTTTTGCATAAAAAGCGTAATTAATCGGTTGCCGAAATATTTGTAATTCTATTTTTCACATTCTTCCATTTTTCATGACCGTATTTTAATATACAAATATTTTAATTGGATCTGTGACGCTTAATCCGACACAGCAAACTGTAAGTTGATATGATTACTATTTTTAGATTTATAAAGTTTTTTTTTTTCTTATGCAGTTTTGTACTACTTGAGTGGTACATATAATTTGTCGAAATTGGTTCACAAGCAATTCATTAACAGATTACATTAATTACTATGTGTTAAAAATATTTAAATATACATTTAAGTTTTGTTTTGTAATTGCGATGCATTTTATAAATGGGTTACGCATGTTTTATCTTGATATTTTATATTATGCATATCCATGATGGGTAAGTATTACGGTGCCGCCACCCCCCCCCCCCCCAAAGAATAGTTTTACATACAATAGTTGACAGTAATGGCTAGATATAGAGCCATAAATATATAATTTATGGAAAATATAAAAACTTAAACAGTCCCTTGTAGATGATTTATGTTATTCTAAGTAGAAAAGTTAATTTAGTTTTTCCGTTATGAGAAATTTGACATTGTACAGTGCAATATCATACAATAATGTTAATAATAATAATAATAAAATAATTCTTAGAAAAATCGTCTTATTTTAGTAATGGATTCTTGATGATAAAATTGCACATCCCAGCTGAAGTGTAATAAATCTGTTCTTAATTTTTGAATCCCCTTTTAAAATTTCAATCAGAGGACTAAGGTTGATAAAAGTGGGTTCTAGAAACTTTATATAATAAAGCAGAAAACATGTCCTCGAGTAATGATTTCTTCATATTGAAGGTGGCAACGCTTGACCAATAAATTTTGCTGTACTGCTTTTTTTTTTTTTAATCTTAAAATTGCGCAAATTTATTATGAACATAGTCAAAAGACAATAAATAAATAAAAATTAAAGTAAAACAAATAAATGTTATTTATAATGCAATGCATTTGAAAACCGTATCTCAGTTTACTGATTTTTAACATACTTTTCAAGTATGATTTTTTGAAACTTATTTTTATCGCTTGCAATCCGATTACAAAAGTTTAACCCATCTTTGCTTAAAAGAATATAAATAGATGAGAAGTTACTTTCGGTTATATTATTAAACTAGCTGACCCGCCCGGCGTTGCCCGGGTCCGTATTAACAATATTAAACGAACTTGAAATTCGTATGATTTTATCATTAACTCGAAGCATGCAGAAATGCATTGACTGAAATACATGGAAGCTGATTGTGTGAAAAATCGGTTTAAAAAACAACAACTAATATTAAGCTCTAAAAATACTTGAAATGAGCAATGAGAAACGCGGGAGGGAACATGTATCTAACGATTGCGTTATTTTCGTGTTAAAGTGTTGATATTTACCCGTAAAAATCACTGTAAGTCATGTGAGTAATTATTTTTTTCACACAGAAATCCCAAGTGGAATATTTTGAATTTCAAACCAACTATATCACTCTTAAATCCGACTATACCGTGAATGAAATCGATACTCGATGATAAAAGGTTGGTATATGGGTGATTCTACGATAAGAGGTAATTTGTACGACAATCCGTTTAAAACAGATTTTTTATTCTATATGTTGCTATTTTTTGCAATGAATTGCATCATCTTAATATACTTTATTAAACAAACATCACTATTGAATGCCTAACACACTTTTTTGGAATTTCTTACAAAGTCTAAAAAAGTCACTACCCTGGCATGTCCCCTTGCTGGTTTCAATTTAACTTTCAAACAATACATATATTTTTTCCATCAGATGCTTAACTAAAGTATGTTTAATTGGAATTTAAGTAATTATACTTACGTATTATAAAAAAAATAATAATTTTGTTATTTTCAAATAATTTTTAAAATTAGTTTTTGTTCCGCTGAAACAAATATAAATTCAAGGATGGCTATATTCGAAGTAGCGCTTAAGGAGATCTATCGGCTTGAAGTTAGCATTACTAAACGCGCAAGCCATTTAAGCGCTGTCATTTTAGTTGTTGCGACGCGACCGTGCGGTGTTGTGGTTTCGCAAGGTGATCGTGTATCTCTCCTGGTAAGTCATAAAACTTATCATATTCATTTAATTCAATTGCATTTACTGCCTAATTAAACAATATAGTAATAATTAAAGTGAAATATACAATTAACCCAAAAACTAATTCAGTCATTTAAAAAATTTGAATTTATCATGAAAATGTCTCTACCCTGCCGTATCTCCCCTGGCAAGATAACTGCCAGGGGAGAGAGTCACTGACCAGAAAAAGTTATAAAATATGTATACAGTCACTTTCCCTTAAATGAAAAGGTAAATAAACGGGACAAAAATTATATTTTAAAAGTGTTTGATAAAACTCAAACTGTATCCTCTATATGTATTTGAAACCTCTTATCGTAGAATCACCCATATAGTATTATTATTTCAGAGCCATTTAACAAAAGTAAGTGTATATTTTTAATCAAAGCATGCGTAATGTTCACTCTGTGGACAAATTCTTAACCGTAAACTTTTGTACCGTAACTATGTCTGTAACCTAACTACGACTTAACAGTACCTACCGTAACTTAAATATAATATAAATGTAACCTAAGCCGTCACTTTATTGTAACCTATCCTTATTCTAACCATAGCATAAATGCAATTTAACTTTAGCCTAACTTTAAATTAACCGTGATCTAACTGTAATCTAACGTGAAATTAAATAAAATCAAAGACTTACCGTAATGTAATTGCAATCTAATCGCAACCCAAATGTTACCTAACCATGTATTGGGTCCATGGAATGTCCATAAAAATTATTTTGTCTTGTTCGGATCTTGGTTATTTTTCATTAGAATATTTTCGTAGGGTTCAGATTTGGTTCGATTCAGATTTCAGGTATTTTTTGAAATTCGATTTAAATGTTCGGGTCGGATTCAGGTCCATGGAAATTATTTTGCCTTGCTTGGATCCAGTTATGGTTCTGTGAAATATTTTTGCCGGGAACAGATTTGGTTCAATTCAGATTTCCGCGTTTTCTTCAAATGGAATTTTTGGGTTCAGGTCTTCCTGCGTGTCCACGGAAATTTCTCTGTCTGATTCGAATAAAGACATGCTTCACTGGAATATTTTTGTCATATTCAGATTTCGGCTTTTTCTTCAAATGTAATTTTTGGGTTCGGGTTTTCTTGCGTGTTCATGGAAATTATTCTGCCTTGTTCGAATAAGTACATGCTTCACTGGAAAATTTTTGTCAAGTTCAGATTTGCTTCAATTCAGATTTCGAGATTTTTTTCAAAGGAATTTTTGAAGTCCAGATTCGGTTCATGTGCATGGAATTTTTTTGTCTTATTCGGATCCGGTTACGGTTCTTTGGAATATTTTTGTCAGGTTCAGATTTGGTTTGATTCAAATTTCAGGTATTTTTTCAAATATAATTTTTAGGTTCGGATCTCGTTCATGACCACTGAAATTATTTTATCATACTGGAATCCGGTTATGATTCTTTCGAATATTTTGGTCGAATTCAGATGTGGTTTGGGTCAAATTTCAGGTTTTTTCAAATCAGATTTTTTAGGTTCGAGTCGGGTTTATGGCCATGGAAATTATTTCGTCTTGCTCGGATCGGGTTATAGTTCTTTGGAATATTTTTATCGGGTTCAGATTTGGTTCAATTTAGATTTCGGGTTTTTCTTCAAATAGAGCTTTTGGGTTCGGGTCCTCTTGCGAGTTCACCAAAACTATTCTATCTTATTCGAATAAGGACATGCTTCACTTGAATATTTTTGCCAAGTTCATATTTGGTTCAGTTCAGATTTCGCGATTTTTCAAAGAATTTTTTGGGGTTCGGACTGGGTTCATGTGCACGGAAATATTTTGTCTTGTTCGGATACGGTTGCGGTTCTTTGAAATAATGTTGTCAGATTCGGATTTGGTTCGATTCAAATTTTAGGTATTTTTTCGAATGGAAGTTTTAGGTTCGTATCGAGTTCATGTCTATACGGAAATTATTTTGTCTTACTCGAATCCGGTTATGGTTCTTTCGAATATTCTGGTCAGATTTAGATGTGGTTTGGGTGAAATTTCAGGATTTTTAAAATGGAATTTATTAGGTTTGTGTCGCGTCTATGACCACGGAAAGTATTTTGTCTTGCTGGGATCGGGTTATAGTTCTCTGGAATATTTTTATCGGTTTCAGATTTTGTTCGGGTGATATTTCGAGTTTTTTTTTAAAGAAAATATTTAGATTCGGGTCAGGTTTCATGCCCACTAAAATTCTTTTTCCTTGTTTGGATCGGGATATGCTTCATTTGAACATTTTTACGGGATTGAGATTTGGTTCGGGTAGGTTATCAAATCCATTATTTATTTTCAAACAGAATTTTTAGGTTCGGGTCGGATTTACACTCATGGAAATTTTGTCTAGCACGGATCGGAGTGTGGTCAGTTTTTTTCTGGTTGGGATTGGGTTATGTGTTAATTAGTCTAAAAATTAAGGTTATAATCAGTTTTGCTACTATTCTTTTTATGGCTATTTCTGATAAATAATTTACTTTGCTATTTGATAATTTATTATGGCGTATGAATCGTTTGCGGATTCGAACAATTGTACGCCAAACAGCTATTTTATTTTTGTTTTAAAAGTAAAAAGAAATTAATTGAGTGGAAGTATAATGTCTTGGGGTGACGCCAAAAATGTAACCCTAAAATCTGCTACATTAAGTCCAAATAAGCACCAACAAAACCATGTGCTTTGACAAGCCGATCAATTCAAACTGGTTTAAACCCGTGTTTCTTTGTTTTTATTTTTTATCTTTTAAACTGTTATTGAATAGATGACTTAAATTTCGTTTAAAAAATAACGTTTTGTGCCATTTTTGGCTGTAATACACGATCGGAATGCATAAAAGATACAAATATATCAATCATAGGCAAGAATTATTTGATTATTTTTATCATTTGACTTTAAAATATCAATATAGAAGCATCATTTAAGATTTTGCTTGAAAAGTTAACACTCTTTCGTTAATGTCTTAAAATCGTCTGCATTCTGAAATCTAGATTTAAGATTAATATTTGTTATTTAAGTTTTCATGCATCATTTTAAAAGAATGTTTTCATCAATATATTTTATATATTGACATATAATTATTAATATGTTGTTAAATCATAAACATTTTTCATCTACGTTATAAAGTATTAAAAAGTTCTGAAAAAAAAAAGAAAACTTTTGGTAATACAATTTTTAGTTCAAATCAAATGTTTTAAATATTTTATTTTATTTTATTTTTTGACATTTAAATATTTCTAATTTTCCAATTTCAGTTATTTTAAAAGCAAACATTTTTTTAAAATAAATAATATAATAAAAAAAGACGATTTTAAAAAATTACTATTTCTTCGTAAAATATGCTTCAGCTGTAATTCATTTCTTTCAATTTGTCTTTTTAATACAAAATCCCTTGCACATGCTTTTGTTTGGGACATTAAAATTTGAGCAATAAATGGCTTCATATTGCAAACCTTTTTTGCGGTTTACTTCACCTCCACCTTTCTTTTTCCTCCATGGTGTACAACAGCTGTGATAAAAAATCATAATTTAAACTGACAGTTTGCCAGTCTATGAATTTTAAAGGCCTAAACCAGCTTTTTTAATTATTTCTGCGAAAATTTTATGCAACCAACCAACCATAAGCAAATAAAGGGGGAAAGAAGAAAAAATGCGATTTTTTATGAGAGTGAGCTTTGGAATTTAATTAATCACTCAGTTAATAAACAGAATTTCGAAATTCTGAAGCTCAGGTACATCAGGAGATATTTGGGGCTACTCTCAAAAAATTTTTGAGTCTCGTACATGCTGTAGATTTTGCTGGCCATCGCAGACACACACACACGCACAGAGACAAACAGGGCGTTTTGTCCTTTTATTAGTATAGATACAGAAATTAAAATGCCATCGATAATTAAAAAATAATAATAATAACAGTTATTCAGTCAAACAGATTGTAATCAAACAACTCGCTAAAACCAATAATTTTCTCAAAATCGAAAACGTTTTTTCTAAGTAGCGAAATTTTCGGCGATTGCTTCGGCTATTAACTATACTGGCATATAGGTAACACAACAACATAACTTTTCATAGTTTTCAAAATTTTATTTGGATATAAAAAAAAAAGTATTTTTCATAAAAAAAATGCTTTTATAGGGTGTTAATGAACAGTTTAAAGAATATACTTAACATTAAAAGATCTATTAGCGTTTCCTATGATAAATTTTTTTTTTTCACTTACATTCTCTAACCCGAGAAGCCCGGCTTGGTGTAAAAATTGATAAATACAGAGGATGTCCCCACAGATAGTTTATAGCGATTTTGGAAAAACAATTATATAAACAAAGATAAGAACTTTATTTTCTAATATGTTCACTCTAATAGCATTATTATTTTTTCAATGACGCATCTTAATGTCAGAGATAAAAGAGTTTTTCTTAAATTGTCGGTGTATATAAGTGGGATTTTGTTCCTTTCAGCAACCACAATCTTCCAGAATCTATCCAGTGTTTAAGGGGCTACTTCAGTCAAATGAAAAAATCCTTTTGCTAATGCTAATCCTATGGAAGAAATTTATAAAGATATCTCGGTTGCATTTCGATATTTTTAAATGATTTTTTTATATATATACTGCATAGCTGAGATTGATCTGAAGCCGGTTTTTTACATTTTTATTTTGGTTGCAGATATTTTTTATGAGGGTACTTTCGCTTTTCAAACCGGTTCCAAAAATGAAAGCGTCTCCATTAAAAATATTTGTAAACAAAATCAAAAAATTAAAAAACGACCTGTATACAGATCGATCTCAGCAATCCAATGAAAAAAAAAAAGTATTTAAAAATACTAAACCGAAGTATCTTTATAAATTTCTTCCGTAGGATTAGTACTATTAGCGAGCGGATTTTTTCATTCGTATAAAATAGTCTCTTAAGGATACCACTTATAAAGAGATATTGTTTCAAAGGTCTAAATGCACGGTATTTCCTAGGATATACATGGGGGGGGGGGGTGTACTTAAATGAAGTATTCCCAAATCCAGTTTCATTTCTTAAAAAATATATGGCAGTCGATCTATAGGTTTGGCTGATAATCTACACAATGAAGATTGTTTAGATAAATTGACAGAATGTCTTCTCTGAAAAAGGGAGTTGCAACATATTTTTGATAGAAATCCATATTAATTTTCATTTTTTTTCTACTTTCGGTTATTTTAAGTTTTTATGCTATTAAAGAATCTAGCAATAACTCTAAAACTTATGAGAAAAACTTTTCATCTATTCTCTGGACAAACATTTTAGATCTTTTTCTGCTAGTTTTTGGCAGGAAAACGATCTTTTTTTTTTTTTTTTTTTTTTTTTTCATTGAGATAAGTTAAATATATTCATGTTTCAACAATTTTAACTATATATTTCTATTTTTCACCTGTCAAATAATTTTCTTAGAACAATCTGCACATGGCCTTATGCTAAAAAACATGTTTTCGTGTTGAACATCTTGTTTTCCTCTTTTGATTAGCTTTTAATCAGATTTTATAATTTTGTTTACCATTCTTATAGAGAGTTTAAAGAATTTTCGATAGTTAATTTTGGATTTAGATTTCCTTTTAAAACATGAGATGCGACTTTATGTATAATAGTTGGTGAGAGCACCTGTGTTGTGTATGTTTTTTTAATTACCCTTTTCTCAGTAGAATATAAACTTTGACATTTTTTTTTTCTTCCTTTTCTATTAATTACGTCCCTTATTATAAGTGTGGAAATATTAAGATCATGCTTTTCTAACCTTTTTAGGGTCTCATACTTATATAGTGTAAACGGAACCATTATAAGATCATGTCGTGTCTATCTGTCCGTCTGTCACAACCATTTTACTCATAAACTATAAAACGTGGAAAGGTCGAATTGGAGGGAGTAATAAAGACTATTAATCCACATATTTACAGATTATTAAACATTTATAAATATATTTAGGATGGGGTAGAAGGGCTAATTAAGTTACTTGAAGAAAAAAAAAATTTCTTTGTATATTGTAAAATTTTTCGTTATGCTGAACTCAAAAATATATTTCTTTTAATTTTAGGTACTATATTTTCAGCGATATAGTCGAAAATATAGTGAAAAAATATGTCTCCCCCCATCTAATGCCGAAACTACTGAAACTAAAATTATGAAAAAAATTAGAGGTTATGGATGTTACTTTAAATTCTGCAGGAAAAATACAGCAATAACTTTTGGTTGCATAATTTTTTGGAAAAGCAAATTTTTCTATTACACACAAATTTCGATTTCTGGGCACTGAGCAAAGGTGTTGAGAAGCGTTAGAGGTACCTGTTGTAGCAGAAATATAAAAGCATTGTCGATAATGATTTTTGAAAAAAATCGCCGATATATTAATCGTTAAAGATAAGGACGGTATGGACATAAATAATGATGGGGGCGGCGTACTCCGCATACCATTGACTTTTAAAGCCTAGATAGCAACTTTTAATAATATATTTGTGTAATGCAATACCTAGCAATATAAAAGAAATAGATTTCTTTCTGTTATAAGCATACTAATTTATTTAGAATTAATCACATAAATCAGGGTTCGTACGCATTAGAAAAAAGTATCCTTTTCGATACTAAGTTTTTTTTTTTTTTTTTTTTTTTTTTTTTTTTAAGTATTATTTGCCTTATTATAAATACTACGGTATTCGCGACTAGTTCGCATTGAGTGGGTTTCTCATTACGACTCTTGTGTATTTAAAAGTTAATTAAAAACCTATCTAGAAAAACGCGTCATGAATCAAAGCGGCTTTACAAATTTGAGAGCTTCTTTCTACACAAGCTCCTTTAGCACAATGCCATGTTCAATGTCTCCTTTAGTAAGGATTTTGTGTTAGCTAATCAGGAAAAAAGAAAAAGTTATTACTAAGTTGAATTTAGTTTGATGAAATGCCAAATGAAGTTTAAATATGCACTACCTTTTATTCTCATTATCTAGTTAAGTTCCTTATAGATGGGGATGAAATTAAAAAAAAAAAAAAAAAAAAAAAAAACAGTTATGCAAAATAGCAATTTTTTATATTATTTAGGCTTCATGTCTCTCTGAACTGTTATGATGTATCAATTCATATTTTTCTAATATATACAGCTATAACCAACCTTACTTTGCATAGTTTTTTTTTTTTTTTTTTTTTTTTTTTTTTTTTTTTTTTTACAAAGACTTATTATATTTTAGCAATGATTTTCTTTTTATAATACAGTTAACTCCTTCGCAATGCTTAACATTTAATTTTTAATTACCGGTTTTTCAAAGCGGATTTTTTTTTTTTTTTTTTTTTTTTTTTTTTTTTTTTTTTTTTTGTATTTGAATTTTGAAAATGCTCCAATTTAATAAGGTAAAAAAAAATAACTGGTTGGAAAAATGAAGGATTCTGAGAAATTTAAATGCCGAGTTTATCAGTCGCTCGTACCCAACGGGTAAATAATACATATTTTATAGTACGGAGTCCTCTGAGCGCGAGTAATACTAGCACTTGGCCGTTTATTTTTTATTAATCGAACAAAAGATTTTTTTTCCCGCAAAACGAAAACACACAGCCTTTGATTCATTGTTTATTTTCTAGCTCCATTTTATGGCAAAGAATATGCTTAATGATGCAAAGGATAATTAAACTCTATTCTCCATTGATTGTATATGGATTTTGTTTTCAGTTAAATTTAAATTATTAAATTAAAACTATGCGGAAAACATGTAAAAATTGCTTAACCCTTTCATTACAAATGTCTTTAACGGAATTTTTAATCTTTTATCACCAGTTTTTCCTAACAGAAATTTTTGTCTAATTGAATCGGCGAAATGCTTTTTTTTTTTTTTTTTAGGTTACTTTTTTTTTTTTTTTTTTTTTTTAGGTTACAAAATTAATTAGTTCCATTATCGTCTATGGATGATTATTTGTGAAAGTTCGTTTACTTTTATTGTGTGTTTTTTAATTTTTTTTTTTTTTTTTTTTTTTTTTTACTTCGACAGCAACTTTCATTTTATTAAACGGTGAAGTTTTGTAACAGTCTTTTTAATACTTCGGAAATTGTTTCATAATCTATGCTTGATATTTGAATTTCTTTCTTGATCTTTTTTTATTTTTTTTTTTTTTTGTCTAACATATGTAATTGAAATGTGAAATAAAACTATGGTATTGGTGTCAAACTTAAAAAAAATTCGTTTGAATTTTAAATAGTAGATTTTTATTTTCTTCCTGAATTCATTAGAACTGAAATTATAACCATCATTCTGATAGTTTACGTATTGTACATGTTAAACATTTTCAAATTTAACTAAACTTTAATTTTCTACTATTTGTGAGAATATTTACGCCCTATATTGCTATACCAAAATTGATTTTTTATGTATACTTTAATTTCCTTTACAGTTTGGCGCGTGAATTAGAGGCCATTCTATATATTCAAAATTAAAATAATCAAAAAATTACATACATATTCTTACAAAATATTTTTATTATTATCATTTAATTAAGTATAAATATTAAAATCACTTTAAATCGAAACAATATGTTCAAAAAGAAACTTCGACATTAAGGCGTATTTTTTCATGATAAATTTAAATCATTAAAATATCAGAAATCTAAATATAGAAAGCTATTTTGAACATGTCAATTTAGTTCAATTAAGTTTTATCAAAACGTTTATCGTTTTTTCCCCGGTGTTTTGTTTACTACCTAATCGTCCTTGAAAGGCAGACAGCCTTGACGTAACAAGTTATCGTATGGTTGTTCCTTAAATATTATTTTGTTAATATTTGATGAATAGCATTACCATATTCAATGAAAATCACTTGCTATTCATGAAAAAGACGTTATCGAGGAAATTTTTCGTACTTATTTGAAGGAAACATTCTTTGTGAAACAGATTGGTTTATGGGAGAAAAGTATGAGCAAGAGAGAATACTATTAATTAATGTACATGTTTTCGATACCTTTACTATTATTATAATCATGTGAAACATTGTTGCATATCATCTTTAAATTACATATTTAATCGTTTTGTTATTCAAACCTGTTAGCTGTGTTTACTTTCTTCTATCTTCAATAGAAGAAAGCGTTGCAATTTTTTGAGGGGCATTCGGCTTTCGACAGATTTACTCATTTTAGAAGTATGCTTTCTGTATAAAAATGAACACAGTTTTTACAATAAGTTACTTAATCAGAATCTACAGTTTGAATGTTTTTGCTACATTAGTTTTGAAGGGTTATCTAAAAGTTATTCGTTATTTTTCAATTTGTTGCCGGTCCCCTTTGGAATTCCGGGAAAACATCTTCACGGAAATGTATGACCTGTGTTATTATGTTTTCTTACTTAGAGTTTCAGGATAATTCCTCATGTATTTTTCTAGACATCTAAAAAAATGTGTAAAATCACAAGTGGAATGGTCACCTTTGACCAAATAGTATATAAAATATTAAGGGCAGCTGGATGGTCAAAATCTAAAATGTATCGAATTTTCGACTTTTTAATATTTTGGATCTACCATTTCTCCTCTTTCTACTGATATATTACTTTTATGCCTACGTCAAACAGAAGTTGGAAAATTTTTAGTAATTCTGCCTGTTTAGCTCCTCATACTTCTCGATCAGCCTGGGAACTAAGCACTAATTTTATTTATAGCAATTTAAACATAATAACAACTTTTCTAGGGTGTGCCATTGAACCGTGCCAGTTGTTGAAGCCGTGAAACCAATTTTTCGAGATCTTTTTCATCCAGATTTACTTAGAAAATGTCTGCATGGTAAAATACAAAATCCAAATTAAAGTGTATACATTGTTATTTGGTCTCGTGCACTGAAAAGGGCTTTTTTTCAGCTAGAATACCTTCGATTAGGTTTATATGGTGCAGTAGAATACTTCAAAAATGGGTATTCTGTACTAATATTAATGAGCTTCATAAATTAAGCAAATAACCAGGGCTATATTGTCAAAACACCTTAAAAACTCTTGATCGCAAACTAATGCGAAGAACAAAATGTAACCATTTGCAACAAACTAAAGATAAAAAAAAAAAAAAAAACATTTAAAAGGATTGAAAAGAAAACACGAAGATGAATGTGAACGAAAAAATACAAAAAATAATACTATGGACCAGGAATGTTTTAAGTATGTTTCAAGTCCATATCTTAAGTAATTTGTTAGAAAAGATATATTAATTTAACATGGCTAGATATGGATTTTGACTGCTCTTAACTAAATCAAATAGTTTATAATTTAAATATATAAAATATTGATTATATTATCTATATATATATAAATATATTGTTTATTCAGTGTTAGCTAATTATGAAAATTATAAAAATATTTATCTGAGTTTACATTTCTCAAGCATAAATGCAATTTCAAAATCCACCAGAAAGAAACATTACAAAAAAGTACAGGTATATTGATAGCATTCAGTGAAAGATTGGTGAACTTGAAGCACATTTTAATATTGGTAACAATTGTTTCGCAATTAGAAAACATATTTTCATATTTCAGCATTAACAAGAAACATTTTAAGCAGTATTTCAAATTACTAAAAAAGCATCAATATTCATTACATTTTTGTTGTACAAGTTTTGATGTTCTTCATTACAGATGTAATATACATAAAACATGTCTATCTAGTAAACCAAGTTACAAAACGAACAACTTTCAGCTAAAAATTAATTTCTCTAATAGAGCTATGAATAAAAATTTTATAGAAAGTCATTAATAAGGTAAGTAATACAATTGCATTAAAAAAGTCAATATACACTAAACCTATAAATATAATCATATTTCAGGCCTTAAAATATTTAACTGTTATTCTTTCATAAAACAATTAAATTATTTAAATTTCTTTGTTATTCTTTTAAATCACTATATAAAAAACAAATATAAACCTGATAAGGACACACTGTTATTGGTATTTGCAATATCCTTGAATAAAATAATTTTTAAAAACTAATGAGTTATGGTTCTAAATTTTGCCATCCATAAAAGTGTACTGTTAAATCCAAACTATGCAGTTTATTCACAATTTACACTCTAACGCTCGTATTCACCAAGTATTTCGACCCCGAGTTATTCCGAAAACCTCGATCGAACGCTCAATCGGCATTCACCTTCAATCCTAATTGGACGTCTCCTTGCCAATGTCCAATCAAATGCTATCATGAATTTCATTTCAGCGGTCGACCGAGGTTTTCTAGGTTGAGGTAGATGGTGAATATGAGCATAAATAAGAAAAAAGAGTCATTATTCACTCCGAGCAGTGAATATCACTCTATCACAGAGTAAAAATTTCCCAAATCTTTTGAGTAAATATTCACACTGAGCAAAAAAAGAAAAAAAAAAAAAAAAGGAAAAATTAAAAAAGGGAATTGTCAACTCGCTGAAATAGTGAATATCACTCCTAGGAACTGCATGTTCACTCTAAACACGAGTGAAGAGTCATTCTTTCAGAGGAATAATTATTTATTCTTCCAAAAGGTGTGCAGTTTTTCACCCCTCATAAGAATGAATAGACACTCTTTCATATGAGTGAATTATCACTTTTTATTTAGTGAATTCTTTTTTATGTTGTCTTTGAGGGTTTTTTTTTTTAAGAATATTATTAAATATCTGTACCTTTTAATCCAAAAATAATGGGTAGCCTTGAAGTTCTGATTGGCTGATGAGTATTACCAATACAAACGTATAATATTAACGCTAAACAGGAGTGAATAATCTCTTTTTTCAGAGGATTGACCATTCATTTTTGTAAAGGAGTACCAAATTCTTTAGTAACAAATTTGCGCAATTTCCAAGGTTACACTGTGAAATAGAATTTTTGAAACTTAAAAAGCACCATATTTTGGTATTTTTCATCATTTTACTTTATTTATTGGTTCAAAATTGAAAAATACATTGTGCCAGGCTTTCATTCGGAGTGGAATACTTGCTTCTTTCTAAAAAGTGCAAAATTCTACTTTTCAGGAGTGTATTTTTATAAAATTCACTCAAAAAAGAATGAAAACTTCTTTCACTCTTTCAAAGAGTGAACTTCTCACTTCTCCCAATTTTAGAGAGATCTAATCTATGAAATTTCAATAAATTGTACTATATCTGGTAAGTTTTTTTCATTAGTCGGAAATTTATAGTTAAAAATCAATTAGAAAATTAAAAAGAAAAAAATATCCAGCATATCAAATATGCAGTTATTAAAATCATAAACAATTACATAAAACATCTATAAAATAAATTTTAGAAAATACCATAAATAATTATTTCACAATTCTATCAGCACATGCAATATTTTTAATAAAAGATAATTTAAAATTGGAATTAATGACAGAAAATTTCTAAATTATTATAAATTATTTTAAAACTTAAATTATCCATATCTTGTTTAAGTACTAAAATTACATACAAATTTAATAAAATTTGTTACTGTAATTATTTGTTGTAATGCAAATAATAATGCTAGTATTAATTTATTATTGAGTATTCACATTCAAACATACGAAACGATTCGAAATGACAATCAACGCTGTTTATGAAATAGCTTTCAATTTATAAATAAACTACGAAATATAAATTTTGTAAATTCATAAAAAAAGATTTAATTTTAATTATTTATTTACTAATATAAGCATCAAACATTTACATAAAACTATCTGTATACTTTTTTAAGAATACAAAACTCAGTTAAATTTAAAAGATTGTATTTCAGTTATTTTTTAAAAATATTACTGAACTTTATTTTGCATTCTAATTTTGTTATTTATAATTATACAATTTATAAATTATGCCAGGGAGTATTTCAAGGAGGCACCGCTTCCAGAATTATTTTTTATGCATATTTATATTACTAGGAAAGGAAATTACATGGTAATAATAACGGTTATGTTTATAAATAAATAAAAAGCAGCGTTTAAAGCACCAAAAACTTATTTTTATTCCAAACTAGTTTCAGCAGCCATACCGTAAATAACGCTATATACTTTTTGGCCTGGTATTCAGATACACCTCTTCCAATGATTCCTTCTTCTTTTACTGTTGCCGTCTAAAACTACTGAGTAAATTTTGTGAATTAAAAAAAAAAAAAAAAAAAAAAAAAAAAAAATGCTATTATTAGAAGTAAAAGCTGAAGATGAATTGATTGATGAATATAACGTGCTAGTTCGATGTTTGACCGCAGGCAACATTTGAAGTTTTGATTAAGGGATTTGATTATTTCAGAATTTATCAGACATTACCTATCACACACAAAACGAAAAGAATCAAAATTGCACAAAACAAATATAACTTGATTTTTACTTTTATTATTGATTTTTTATTGCGTTTCATATGAAAAAGTAAGTGAAGATTTCAAATTTTTCTAATTAAGAGTATATTCGAAAAAACACTTTTCCACCTTCAACAGCTCAAAATTTCCGATACAATTTCAAACACATTTTTAAAAGTAGAAATAGGAAACTTGCTGAGTGGATTTTTGAAGAGATGTATCAGATGTCGTGTGATGTCTTTTTACGCTCAATTTATTAGAATTTGATTTATAAACAATTACCTTCTCAGTATGACCTTTTTTTCGTTCCCAGATCTCCCTCTACGGAAAAATCGGTTCAAAATGCCCTTTTTGATTGCATTTTTTGCAATATTTTCTGCATTTATCAAAGAATCGAAAATCACGGCACCTTTTGTACTTTTTAAATAAGACAATTTGCCAGCTTAATGCATTTAAGAGCAAAAATGAATTTAAAAATAAATCGGAAAATAATCAGTTTGAATCGAAATACACCCTTAATTATATTTCTTTTTCATTTCCTTTTTTTTTTTTTTTTTTTTTTTTTTTTAAGAAAATTGCAGAATACATTTTTAAACTGTCTTTGAAATTAAAGGAGGACTAATATGTTGATCGAAATACTTTTACAGCCCAATTGAAGATTTAATTTGAAACTTCTGAAAATAAGGTGGTGAATAGAAAAAAAGTGAACTTCCTTGCTGCATAGTCTTTATAAATAATTTCCTATGCAGTAAAGAATTTCTCATTAACAAACTCCTCGTGCTTTAATCTCCCTGTTTAAATCAGCATCAGAATGTTTTAGCCGAAGATGTGACACCATACCATTCAAAGGGCATTCGATTTGTGATAATTATGGACGGAATTATTCAGGTGAATTACTTTTGTATTAAAACATATCATTTTGTTATTTGTCATTAGTTTCGATATATGTAAATTTTTCAATCTATCTAGCCTTATTTATCTACTTATATATAAAAAATGCAAATGAAAATTTCGTTCCGGCTACTTACTACTCTAGTTCAGCTGAATGAATTTTGACTGAATTTGCACTGTAAGATAGATATTGTTTCAAGAAAGGTTTTAACCCTTTGAGCTCTGGTGGATAAATTTCTTCGAAACTCATGTGTGTCACATTGGCACTAGTATTTTGCAAAGAAAAAAGCAGGTTAACGATATGCACAAAAAGAGGCGTTAAACCTTTTTCAAATAAATTAGGTCGAACTTTCTGGTGCCGTTGTGACACTTTGGAACTAAAATTATGTGCTAGAAAATTCTACCATCAGAGCTCAAGGAGTTAAGCTATAACACACAATTCTATGTAGATTAATTATGGGATTATGGTGGAAATTTCTGTTATTTTTGACGAAGAGGCTACCATTTCGGCGAGGTTATTTTTTGGCGCTAGTAGTAGGGAAACGACAGTTTAAGCTCAGGAGCAGGTGGCACTGTGGCACCGTGCCTCCTGCTCCTCCGGCTGCCCCGCCTGCTCCTCCGGCTGCCCCGCCTGCGGCCCCGCCACCATCCCTCCTGGCCCCTCCTGCGGTGCCTCCTGCGCCCACCGTGCCACCACCATCCCTCCTGCGGTGCCCCCTGCGCCCACCATGCATCCCCCTCCACAAACGCCCCCTAGTGGAAAAAAGGAACATTCTATTATAACATGAGAGGTGATCAACCTTCCCTAATTAAAAATATTATCAATCACATCTCAACACAGAATCATACTATATGATGAAGATTAAATTTATATTTGAATTTTAAAGAACCGTAATTTTAATGAGTATTATTAATTAAGCGAAACACTGGAAAAATCTCAGTTTTTAACCATTTTATTTAGATTTCTTCAACTACAAGATGAGATTATCAATTTAACACAAGAAAGTTAAACATACATTTGAATTTTGCTTGATAGACATCTTAATGAGTAGTATTAATTAAATAAAAACAATAGAAAATATCAAGTTTTATAGAAAAAGACTGATTTCTTACGATTTTTATCAACTATATGATCAATGTAACGACTTAAAAGTTGAAAGTTAAACATGTATCCTAGTTTTTCAACAGCTATAGCCTTAATGAGTATCGTTAATTAAGTAAAAAAACAATGGAAAATATCAAGTTTTATGGAAAAAGACTGATCTCTTACGATTTTTATCAACTTAAGAGAGAAAACTTAAACACACATTTCAGTTTTTCAAACGCTATAACCTTAATGAGCATTCATAATTAAGTAAAAAACAATGGAAAATATCGATTTTTATAGAAAAAGGCTGATTTCTTACGATTTTTATCAACTGCAACATCAGTGTATCGACTTACAAGTTGAAAGTTAAACATGCATTCTAGTTTTTCAACAGCTATAATCTTAATGAGTATCGTTAATTAAGTAAAAAACAATGGAAAATATCAAGTTTTATAGAAAAAGACTGATTTCTTACGATTTTTTCAACTCAAACTTCAGACTATCAATTTGGTAGAAAGAAATTTAAGCATGCATTCGAGTTTTGGACAACCATTTCCTTCATGAACATTATTAATTAAGCAAAACAACAGAAAATATTAAATTTTTAACTGATTTCTTCATATTTATTTATTTTTTTATATATATATATAAAATCAGAATACACAACTTAAAATAGAAATTTAAACATATTTTTTAATTTTTGAACAGTCGTTACCTCAAAGAATTTCAATAATTGAACAATTAACAAAGGAAACTAATGATTTTTTAACGAAAAAAGACGAATTAAACGAATTTGGTTAACTTTTACTCTAAATGGAAATTTCATCATACTTTTATATACTAACTAAGTAGAATTTTAATGCATAAACGAACACATTTCAGTAAATATTCAACGCACACGCAAATATGAAAAAAACACCTGCTTCTTGTGACGTCATATTGAAACCAAAAGTTATTCCTCCGAAGTCCCTCACCATACCTTTTCACCCCCATCTCCCCCAATTTTTTACCTTAGGTAGGGAAATGGACAATGCAATGACCTCTCATTCTTGTATATTTAGAAGTCTGGGAGAAAAAAAGAGACATTTTATACACTACAATTTCATAACAGTTACCGCAATATCCCAAAATTTGAATTTTGGAAGACATAATCAGTATAATTAATTAAACAAAATAATAAAAATATTATTTTTTAAGGTGAAAAGGTGAATCTAAGCGAATTTGATTAGTTTTACAATAGTCTTTTGAACAACAACTTGGAAATATAGATTTCTAACAGAAGAATTAAACGTATATTTTAATTTTAACAACAAAAACTTAACAAGTATCATTAATTCAACAAAAATAAATATCAATTTTAAAGAAAAGACGAATTTGAATAATTTTACACTAGTATTTTCAAAAGCAACATAGAAATATCAATACTTATTCACATATTTCACTTATTCACTGTATTCAGTACTATATTTAATAAATATGGATACAATTTAAGAATTTTCTAATCTATAATTAAATATTAGCTGTATATTTAATGTTACCCATGTTTTCAACATTAGTTCATAATCGTGAATTTTGTATTTTAAATACCATGTATTCAGGTTCAGATTATTTTCACTTGAAATCATACAGAATTTTTTAACAGAGTTTGTTTTTGAAATCATTGAAGCAACTGTATTTAATATTTTTAACACCAATTTTCTAAGATTTTCTAACATTTTCCGATTATACATTCTTCAGAAGTACATTTCTAAATGTTACAATCACTTTACATATCGAAAAGATATCATTGAAGCAACTGTATTTAATATTTTTAATACCAATTTTCTAAGATTTTTTAACATTTTCCGGTTATACATTCCTCAAAAGTTATTATTACGTATTCTAAACAATAGAAAATATTAATTTTAAGAATAAAAAGACGAATTTAAACAAATTTTATTAGTTTTACACTATTTTTTCTCACCTCCAACACGGATATATCAATTTTAACAGAAGAATTAAACGTATATTTTAGTTTTTAACAACAAAAATGTAATAAGTATCATTAATTAAACAAAAATAAATATCAATTTTCAAGAAAAGACAATTTTTTACACAAATTTTCAACTTTGAAATACATTTGCTTACATATATTGTTACAGTATATTACTAAACTTAAACTTTTTAAAAAGTTTGAATGTCTTTACAAAGGTTCATACTTATATTTTTCACGTCTTGACTGCATTCGAAATCTTACAACAAAAGTATACTTTTATTATTATTATTATTATTATTCTAGAAAACCTAAAAAATCGTTTCTTGCTGCTTTAGACAATTGACATATTAAAACTACTCTACCCATATAATTAATCAAATTAGGACATGATTCATCTTACACTTCAAAATTTCTGAATTTTTACAATACTTATTTTCATCAAACTTTATTCTTGATCCTATATATTTTAATAGCACAGAATTTTAACATCTGTTTTTATCTACTTATCAAAAAATTATTAAAACACCCAACAACATTTTCCAAATATGAATATTATCTTTACAATTTAATAATGCAAAACATACACGAATACAAAGTTTAATTTTTACAAACATTTCATATTTCAAATCAAACTATTCGAAATTTTCACAACATAAGAGCAAACATTAGACGAACTTTTTAACATTAATATTGCTTACATCTTTTCATCATAACTTTTAACTATGATAATTATCCATTTTTAGGTTGATTGTCGAAAAACTGTAACTGAAATTACATAAACTTAATGTAAAAAACCATGTTCTCACACAATTTCTTGAAATTCAACAAAGAATTGACTATTACTCCAATACTTATCTACTTCAATCTCGACTCTCGATAGTATATAGATATTGCATCATTACATACTTACAACTCTTTTCAAACGTTTATCAGAAAATCAAGTCAATCAAAGTCTAGTAGTTATTACATACCTGTTCCTCAGAAATATTACTATCATATGAAACAGTAAAGAAAATTAATAGATATTTAATATTTAATAACTTCATACGTGAAATTACTGCTGAATAAGAATACTAATAATCAAAAAAATCAACTGTTGGACAAAAAAATAGTACAGATTACCGAAAATTCAAATCATTTTTTCTACAAAAATTACAAAAATTAACAAATGAATGACAAGTTAGAGAAATAACTAAAAAAAAAAAAATAATGAACATATTTACAAATTTATTAAAATCACACCTTTTTCTGGATTACAAACCACAATTTCTTGAAAAATTTAACACCGAATTTGTAAGATTTTAATCCTAGTATTACATACACTCAATAAATATTCAAAATTAAAAAAAAATAATTTTTTAGTCTCATTAATAAGCAGAAATTCTATATTAAAAGAATATTTTCATAGTAGTACTTATAAAAATGAGAGTTTACAAACTGATTTTCATAATTTTATCACATTTAAACTTAATATTTTACATAAAACATTATTTAATCAAATTTTATGCTTTCTAATTCAGTAAAATTCAATACTTTTTTAGTTTTTAAACCAATACCACAATATTTATTTACATCAAACTTGATTCTTCACCTTTTATATTTCCACATTACACACGTGAGATAAATACTAACTTGGATCAGGAGTTGAAGTCAATTGATTCCATTCGATTTTCATCATGTACGCATTGCTCCTACACGAAATTTCTTACTGCTATAATCATCTAATGTATTAAAACTAATCTACTCATATTTTTAATCAATTCATCAGATGTTTCATCTCGCACTTCTGAATTATCGTGCATCAAGTTGCTTAAAATATAAATACTATCTTTATAGTTTTAATGATATATAGTATACATGGTTTATCTTGAGTTAGCACTTCCATAGTATTAATCAAATTATATGTTTCATCTTGCACTTGATCTTAATGTTTTCATCTTGCATCTGAATTATCGTCCATCGAGTTTTTTAAATAATAATATATTTATAGTTTTTGATTATACATAGCATGTACAAATACAATCTTTAATTTTAACATTTCATATTTCAAATAACCTATTTCCGAAACCAAGCTATGTGAATTTTACCACAATGCTTATTATCATAGAATAATTTGTGTTTCACACTTTTCTAAAAATTATCAGATATGTACCCCTCAGAGAAATTACTATCATATGAATAAATGAAGAAAATTTAATTTATATTAAATGTACACGAAATTGATTGCAATATACATGTATTTAATAAAAATAAATAGGCGATTATTTATACATTAAACCTTTACTAAATATATATTTCTTTCATTATACAGATGTTTCAACAAGATGAATCAAAACAGCAGCAAACTTCAGAAATTAATGACCCGAATGATTCATCCCTAGCACATGTAGCGTTAACGAATAACACATATGTGAGTACTTATATGAGAAATACTAGAATTCGTATATGAAACGTAATTAGAGTAAATACAAAATGATTTGTCTTACTACCTACACTTTAACAAGTGCTTTTTACCTATATTATTGAAGAGAATCCTAACTGTGTCCATTTATTTCTACTACAGATGTGCTCTATTTGCTACAAACACTTCTTAAGTAAATGGAATTTAACAGAACATACAAAAATCTATACAGGTGAAAAACCTTGCACTTGGAAAGATTACCATAAATGCTGTTTTCAAGGAGACGTGAATCAAAAATACACACATCATCATATAAAGCATCATCAGATATATGTAAACTTAGCGAAGATATTCAAAAATTAGTCAGACTTTTGAAGAATTTAGAAATAAAGGAAGATATTTAGACTATTTATCCATCATATTTTCACAACATTTACCACAATATCTCAAACTTAAAATTTGGAAGACATACACACTGCTGAAAAGTAATTTTGTGATTCTTCTAACCAGTATGAATGTATAGATGTTATTTTGCAGTGTATTCTTTAAATGTTCACATTAAATATTCTTTTATATGCATATATCGTTGTGTTTATTTTTCTAATACCTATTACATTAATGAAATACATAACATTTTAAGTGAAATAACACTCTCACAACTTAAAAAATGCATAAGAACATACAAAAATAAACAGATGTATGAAAAAATATGCAAGTTTACAAAATATTTTCATTGTTTTCTAGAAATATTAACAAAAAATATTTACAATATGAAAAAATTGTAAAAGTGAAAAGAAAAAACATAAATGTAAAAACAAAAACCACAAAGTGAAAAACTCATAACAAAGTTTTTGAAAAAAAATATTTACAACAAATTTTTTTTGTAAAAACCAAAACTTCCAAAAATATTTTTTTCAAAAAAATTTTTTTTTCAAAAACATTTTTTACAAAAAAATTTTTTTTCAAAATAAGTTTTTACAAAAGTAAAAAAAAAGAAAATCACAACGTTAAAAAAATGAAAAATTTTTGTTAAAAAAAGTGTAAAAAAATTGCAAAAAAATGTTGCAAAAATTTCAAAAAAAGTTATGAAAAAAGCTTCAAAAATTTCGTTGGTTTTAATGCAGTATGCAATGGCGAAACCATTGCATTTGCTATTAAAAACAACAAAATTTTTGAAGCTTTTTTTCATAACTTTTTTTGAAATTTTTGCAACATTTTTTTGCAATTTTTTTACACTTTTTTTAACAAAAATTTTTCATTTTTTTAACGTTGTGATTTTCTTTTTTTTACTTTTGTAAAAACTTATTTTGAAAAAAAATTTTTTTGTAAAAAATGTTTTTGAAAAAAAAATTTTTTGAAAAAAATATTTTTGGAAGTTTTGGTTTTTGTAAAAAAAATTTTGTTGTAAATATTTTTTTTCAAAAACTTTGTTATGAGTTTTTCACTTTGTGGTTTTTGTTTTTACATTTATGTTTTTTCTTTTCACTTTTACAATTTTTTCATATTGTAAATATTTTTTGCTAATATTTCTAGAAAACAATGAAAATATTTTGTAAACTTTCATATTTTTTCATACATCTGTTTATTTTTGTATGTTCTTATGCATTTTTTAAGTTGTGAGAGTGTTATTTCACTTAAAATGTTATGTATTTCATTAATGTAATAGGTATTAGAAAAATAAACACAACGATATATGCATATAAAAGAATATTTAATGTGAACATTTAAAGAATACACTGCAAAATAACATCTATACATTCATACTGGTTAGAAGAATCACAAAATTACTTTTCAGCAGTGTGTATGTCTTCCAAATTTTAAGTTTGAGATATTGTGGTAAATGTTGTGAAAATATGATGGATAAATAGTCTAAATATCTTCCTTTATTTCTAAATTCTTCAAAAGTCTGACTAATTTTTGAATATCTTCGCTAAGTTTACATATATCTGATGATGCTTTATATGATGATGTGTGTATTTTTGATTCACGTCTCCTTGAAAACAGCATTTATGGTAATCTTTCCAAGTGCAAGGTTTTTCACCTGTATAGATTTTTGTATGTTCTGTTAAATTCCATTTACTTAAGAAGTGTTTGTAGCAAATAGAGCACATCTGTAGTAGAAATAAATGGACACAGTTAGGATTCTCTTCAATAATATAGGTAAAAAGCACTTGTTAAAGTGTAGGTAGTAAGACAAATCATTTTGTATTTACTCTAATTACGTTTCATATACGAATTCTAGTATTTCTCATATAAGTACTCACATATGTGTTATTCGTTAACGCTACATGTGCTAGGGATGAATCATTCGGGTCATTAATTTCTGAAGTTTGCTGCTGTTTTGATTCATCTTGTTGAAACATCTGTATAATGAAAGAAATATATATTTAGTAAAGGTTTAATGTATAAATAATCGCCTATTTATTTTTATTAAATACATGTATATTGCAATCAATTTCGTGTACATTTAATATAAATTAAATTTTCTTCATTTATTCATATGATAGTAATTTCTCTGAGGGGTACATATCTGATAATTTTTAGAAAAGTGTGAAACACAAATTATTCTATGATAATAAGCATTGTGGTAAAATTCACATAGCTTGGTTTCGGAAATAGGTTATTTGAAATATGAAATGTTAAAATTAAAGATTGTATTTGTACATGCTATGTATAATCAAAAACTATAAATATATTATTATTTAAAAAACTCGATGGACGATAATTCAGATGCAAGATGAAAACATTAAGATCAAGTGCAAGATGAAACATATAATTTGATTAATACTATGGAAGTGCTAACTCAAGATAAACCATGTATACTATATATCATTAAAACTATAAAGATAGTATTTATATTTTAAGCAACTTGATGCACGATAATTCAGAAGTGCGAGATGAAACATCTGATGAATTGATTAAAAATATGAGTAGATTAGTTTTAATACATTAGATGATTATAGCAGTAAGAAATTTCGTGTAGGAGCAATGCGTACATGATGAAAATCGAATGGAATCAATTGACTTCAACTCCTGATCCAAGTTAGTATTTATCTCACGTGTGTAATGTGGAAATATAAAAGGTGAAGAATCAAGTTTGATGTAAATAAATATTGTGGTATTGGTTTAAAAACTAAAAAAGTATTGAATTTTACTGAATTAGAAAGCATAAAATTTGATTAAATAATGTTTTATGTAAAATATTAAGTTTAAATGTGATAAAATTATGAAAATCAGTTTGTAAACTCTCATTTTTATAAGTACTACTATGAAAATATTCTTTTAATATAGAATTTCTGCTTATTAATGAGACTAAAAAATTATTTTTTTTTAATTTTGAATATTTATTGAGTGTATGTAATACTAGGATTAAAATCTTACAAATTCGGTGTTAAATTTTTCAAGAAATTGTGGTTTGTAATCCAGAAAAAGGTGTGATTTTAATAAATTTGTAAATATGTTCATTATTTTTTTTTTTTTAGTTATTTCTCTAACTTGTCATTCATTTGTTAATTTTTGTAATTTTTGTAGAAAAAATGATTTGAATTTTCGGTAATCTGTACTATTTTTTTGTCCAACAGTTGATTTTTTTGATTATTAGTATTCTTATTCAGCAGTAATTTCACGTATGAAGTTATTAAATATTAAATATCTATTAATTTTCTTTACTGTTTCATATGATAGTAATATTTCTGAGGAACAGGTATGTAATAACTACTAGACTTTGATTGACTTGATTTTCTGATAAACGTTTGAAAAGAGTTGTAAGTATGTAATGATGCAATATCTATATACTATCGAGAGTCGAGATTGAAGTAGATAAGTATTGGAGTAATAGTCAATTCTTTGTTGAATTTCAAGAAATTGTGTGAGAACATGGTTTTTTACATTAAGTTTATGTAATTTCAGTTACAGTTTTTCGACAATCAACCTAAAAATGGATAATTATCATAGTTAAAAGTTATGATGAAAAGATGTAAGCAATATTAATGTTAAAAAGTTCGTCTAATGTTTGCTCTTATGTTGTGAAAATTTCGAATAGTTTGATTTGAAATATGAAATGTTTGTAAAAATTAAACTTTGTATTCGTGTATGTTTTGCATTATTAAATTGTAAAGATAATATTCATATTTGGAAAATGTTGTTGGGTGTTTTAATAATTTTTTGATAAGTAGATAAAAACAGATGTTAAAATTCTGTGCTATTAAAATATATAGGATCAAGAATAAAGTTTGATGAAAATAAGTATTGTAAAAATTCAGAAATTTTGAAGTGTAAGATGAATCATGTCCTAATTTGATTAATTATATGGGTAGAGTAGTTTTAATATGTCAATTGTCTAAAGCAGCAAGAAACGATTTTTTAGGTTTTCTAGAATAATAATAATAATAATAATAAAAGTATACTTTTGTTGTAAGATTTCGAATGCAGTCAAGACGTGAAAAATATAAGTATGAACCTTTGTAAAGACATTCAAACTTTTTAAAAAGTTTAAGTTTAGTAATATACTGTAACAATATATGTAAGCAAATGTATTTCAAAGTTGAAAATTTGTGTAAAAAATTGTCTTTTCTTGAAAATTGATATTTATTTTTGTTTAATTAATGATACTTATTACATTTTTGTTGTTAAAAACTAAAATATACGTTTAATTCTTCTGTTAAAATTGATATATCCGTGTTGGAGGTGAGAAAAAATAGTGTAAAACTAATAAAATTTGTTTAAATTCGTCTTTTTATTCTTAAAATTAATATTTTCTATTGTTTAGAATACGTAATAATAACTTTTGAGGAATGTATAACCGGAAAATGTTAAAAAATCTTAGAAAATTGGTATTAAAAATATTAAATACAGTTGCTTCAATGATATCTTTTCGATATGTAAAGTGATTGTAACATTTAGAAATGTACTTCTGAAGAATGTATAATCGGAAAATGTTAGAAAATCTTAGAAAATTGGTGTTAAAAATATTAAATACAGTTGCTTCAATGATTTCAAAAACAAACTCTGTTAAAAAATTCTGTATGATTTCAAGTGAAAATAATCTGAACCTGAATACATGGTATTTAAAATACAAAATTCACGATTATGAACTAATGTTGAAAACATGGGTAACATTAAATATACAGCTAATATTTAATTATAGATTAGAAAATTCTTAAATTGTATCCATATTTATTAAATATAGTACTGAATACAGTGAATAAGTGAAATATGTGAATAAGTATTGATATTTCTATGTTGCTTTTGAAAATACTAGTGTAAAATTATTCAAATTCGTCTTTTCTTTAAAATTGATATTTATTTTTGTTGAATTAATGATACTTGTTAAGTTTTTGTTGTTAAAATTAAAATATACGTTTAATTCTTCTGTTAGAAATCTATATTTCCAAGTTGTTGTTCAAAAGACTATTGTAAAACTAATCAAATTCGCTTAGATTCACCTTTTCACCTTAAAAAATAATATTTTTATTATTTTGTTTAATTAATTATACTGATTATGTCTTCCAAAATTCAAATTTTGGGATATTGCGGTAACTGTTATGAAATTGTAGTGTATAAAATGTCTCTTTTTTTCTCCCAGACTTCTAAATATACAAGAATGAGAGGTCATTGCATTGTCCATTTCCCTACCTAAGGTAAAAAATTGGGGGAGATGGGGGTGAAAAGGTATGGTGAGGGACTTCGGAGGAATAACTTTTGGTTTCAATATGACGTCACAAGAAGCAGGTGTTTTTTTCATATTTGCGTGTGCGTTGAATATTTACTGAAATGTGTTCGTTTATGCATTAAAATTCTACTTAGTTAGTATATAAAAGTATGATGAAATTTCCATTTAGAGTAAAAGTTAACCAAATTCGTTTAATTTGTCTTTTTTCGTTAAAAAATCATTAGTTTCCTTTGTTAATTGTTCAATTATTGAAATTCTTTGAGGTAACGACTGTTCAAAAATTAAAAAATATGTTTAAATTTCTATTTTAAGTTGTGTATTCTGATTTTATATATATATATAAAAAAATAAATAAATATGAAGAAATCAGTTAAAAATTTAATATTTTCTGTTGTTTTGCTTAATTAATAATGTTCATGAAGGAAATGGTTGTCCAAAACTCGAATGCATGCTTAAATTTCTTTCTACCAAATTGATAGTCTGAAGTTTGAGTTGAAAAAATCGTAAGAAATCAGTCTTTTTCTATAAAACTTGATATTTTCCATTGTTTTTTACTTAATTAACGATACTCATTAAGATTATAGCTGTTGAAAAACTAGAATGCATGTTTAACTTTCAACTTGTAAGTCGATACACTGATGTTGCAGTTGATAAAAATCGTAAGAAATCAGCCTTTTTCTATAAAAATCGATATTTTCCATTGTTTTTTACTTAATTATGAATGCTCATTAAGGTTATAGCGTTTGAAAAACTGAAATGTGTGTTTAAGTTTTCTCTCTTAAGTTGATAAAAATCGTAAGAGATCAGTCTTTTTCCATAAAACTTGATATTTTCCATTGTTTTTTTACTTAATTAACGATACTCATTAAGGCTATAGCTGTTGAAAAACTAGGATACATGTTTAACTTTCAACTTTTAAGTCGTTACATTGATCATATAGTTGATAAAAATCGTAAGAAATCAGTCTTTTTCTATAAAACTTGATATTTTCTATTGTTTTTATTTAATTAATACTACTCATTAAGATGTCTATCAAGCAAAATTCAAATGTATGTTTAACTTTCTTGTGTTAAATTGATAATCTCATCTTGTAGTTGAAGAAATCTAAATAAAATGGTTAAAAACTGAGATTTTTCCAGTGTTTCGCTTAATTAATAATACTCATTAAAATTACGGTTCTTTAAAATTCAAATATAAATTTAATCTTCATCATATAGTATGATTCTGTGTTGAGATGTGATTGATAATATTTTTAATTAGGGAAGGTTGATCACCTCTCATGTTATAATAGAATGTTCCTTTTTTCCACTAGGGGGCGTTTGTGGAGGGGGATGCATGGTGGGCGCAGGGGGCACCGCAGGAGGGATGGTGGTGGCACGGTGGGCTCAGGAGGCACCGCAGGAGGGGCCAGGAGGGATGGTGGCGGGGCCGCAGGCGGGGCAGCCGGAGGAGCAGGAGGCACGGTGCCACAGTGCCACCTGCTCCTGAGCTTAAACTGTCGTTTCCCTACTACTGGCGCTCATTATAGCTGATGAAGAATTTAAATAGCTATATACCTTTAAAAATTAAAGAAAAACCTGTTACTAATTTTATTTTTAAAAAAGAAAGAAGAAAAAAAAGAAAAATGTTTTATCGAGAGATAATATTATAAAAAGAAAATATTTAATTTATACGTCGACGAAAAATTTGTAATACTTAAAAATTATTTCAATGAAAAAGATTGCAATTTATGCAGCATTTGGTGATTTATCTTTTTGCTTCAGGTTAAGAAAAATGCAAATTCTGCAAATAACAGTCTGAGTTCTTTTTTATTGTTATTTTTTCCAAATTTATTTTTCATTTTTACCTAAGTTTTCCATCATGTCACTTACAAAAGAAACTAGCAAATGTGGTGATAATAATGACAGTATATTTGTGAATTACATGTTATTTGTTTATTTAAGAGTTTGAATCCAAAATTTATTAAGATATCCAGTATAATTTCAGAACTATCATTTACGACTGTGCGTAAGTTGGTAACAGAATTTAAACATTGTTTTGAGAGCTAAAACATTCTCTGCGCTGTGAACGACAAAAATCTGCCACAATGCTTGAAATTGTTGAAAAAATTCACATGTTTATGCAGGGCCATTGATTAAAGGTCTCCAACATTGCTGAGGATTTGGGCATCTCAGATGAAAGAATACTTCATATCCTCATAATTAAATCAGGAATGAAAAAGCTTTCATCAAAAATGGTTGCCGTGTATATACAAAATGGATAAAGAGGCTAGAGAATGAGAATTGGTCAAGAGAGTCTAGACCTTTTTAACGCAAACAAAACCAATTTTGAGCATCGATTTGTTACAAAAGGTAAAGCTTTGGTTGAAACTTGGATTCAAATTGAATTTCAAAGAGATTATGTAGAAAAATAAAAAAATACTTTTAAAAACTTCATTTCCCTTTCACTTTCGAAAATTTTGCCGTCCCTCCCTTTCCATGCTTCCGTTCCTGCACTCAAGCAGTGATTGAAGACTGCTAGATTACAGGATAACAGAAGCTGTTTCAACATACCTAGTCATTTCTATCACAGAAGACACTTAAATCATCACTTTGGAACTTTTTAAGCATAATTAAAAAACTACTTAAAAGAAAAATTTGAAATTTTAGATTTCCGAAAAGCAGGACTTAATAAATATAAATACAGTAGAGTCTCCATACATCGAAACTCCATACATCGAATTTCTCTATATAACCAATTTTTAGTAAGGACGGTTCCCCTTTCCCATGATTATATTGAAAACAGTCTCTATATGGCGAAATATCAGTCTCCATACAACGAATTTTTTCATAAAATGATCTTTATTTATTCAGTTTAAAAAAAGCTTTGAAAACACGTGGTATCAATTTTCCATCACTTATTCCTGATTTATTGTTTGCATCTTTTTTCAAACATATTAGATTCTTACACATATAAGAGCGGGATCAATGGGGATAATTAAAGAAAACAATTTGCAATTGCTCCAAAAAGACCTAATTTTCTGTACTAGAGGACTATGTAGATTCTGAGGACGAAGAAAACGTGACTTGAGCAAACTTAAAAAACAAATAGAAATTAATTAAGGAACGCGAGATGCCGGAGAAAATGTCGCTCACTCTGATTTTTTGGAAATGGGGACAATCTCATTATTGCAGTATCTTACTGATAGTGGTATTTTAAGCAGAGTTATGAACATGGTGAGGTTGAGATGTTATGGTGAGTTTGACCATAAGCATGAAAACAAAAATCTAGAGCAACAGAAAAAACCTTCACGCAGTAAAATGATGAGTTCTTTTGATCTTATTTGGAGAGGACTTCAAATAGTTGAAAATGCTCCCTCTACAATTTTTTATTACTCACTAAAATTTGAAAATTTTTACGAAAGTTTAACAATTTTGGAATCAAAACAAAATTAGAGATTTCTTCGTTTAAAATTAGTGCAAGTCTTTTTTATGTGATTTTCATTAAGCTTTCAAATAAATGTCGGTTCTCTTTCTTGAAACTGTTTAAATAAATAAGAAATGGAATATTAGGTTAACATTTAGAGTAAAACATTTCAAATTCTTAATTAAACACATTAAAAATAATATTTGTTCAAGATTTATACATTAAATAGGAAGTAAACGTCATTCTCTATTCAACGCATTTCTCTATATAACGAATTTTTTACAGGAACAATGGATTTCGTTATATAGAGACTCGACTGTACATCTAAAAATTTGTAGGTTTCATAATTTTTACGAATATTAATTTTAAAGTTCATAATTCATATCATAAAGTTATAAAAATTGAAAATTCAATGCATTTATGATTGGATATTTTAGTATTATTCCTACATAAAAAATCACACATCAGGAGTATAATTTCAGGAGATATAAATAAAAATATGAAAACGTAATTTATCATTTAAGCACTAAATTTTGAATGGGTATAATTCAAAAATTTATCATTCAATGACATGAAATTTGGTGTATAGGCATAGTTTGAAATATCTTTTAAAATTGTGTATTGCTATTGAAAGGGAGATGAAGTTTTGGGTTTATTATAATATCTAGATGGTCCCCCCTTAAGTAAATTTTACATTGCATCATTTAAAAGTAGACTTAATCTTCAATTTTTTAGTACCGGTAATTTTCTTCTACAATAATTTGTTGAGATGTTAGTAGGGGGTGTTTACTTTTTTTTCCCAATTATATTTTTGAATATATAAATAACAGATATTTATTATAAAAGCTAAGGGTAAATTTCCTTTTTATTTTTATTTGCATCATTGATTTAATAACCATTAAATCTGTTCTCTTGCATAATTATGTAAATTAATTTTTGTTTTAGATCACATATGTACAATAGTACAAGTATCTAGAATAGCTTTCGAATAATTTGTAAAAATATGAAATATTTTGTTTTCAATTATAACAAAATTATTGGATGAGCCAATCCCAAAATTTCCTTATAATCTCATATATAATATCATAGGTACATTTAGTATTTTTAAAAGTAGTTGCACATGTTAATACTTTAATATAATTAATTCAATACTATCCCAACCTTGATTTTCATATTAAATTTCTGCTTCAGTCAATTAATCGGAGTAAAAACGAGTTAATGTGGATCATGATATTTATTAAAATCAATAGTTTTCCCTTATTCTGTTATCATCAGCTGTTTTCAAACAGCCGGCTCAGCAGGACACGAGTTCCCGTCTCTGTACAAGCCGATGAACAATAGAACGACAGAGAATCGAGAAAATTATACAAAAGCGCTAAGCTATCACAATGCTCTTTTCCCACGGAATAATTCCAAATTCAAAGAAGATCTGTCGGCCATAGCCCAAAACATACAAAAAAATTTGGTTCAATTGTGTACATAACTTTATATACTTTTCGAGGATACAATAATGAAAATAGCACGGAAATCTCTTTTACAGAGCCCCCTTCCGGAAGATTTTTTGAAATTCAGGGAGGACTTGCTTGCTATGCCCAAAATAATCATACACAAAAAAATTTGTTCAGTTCTATGCATAACTTCTTACACTTTTTGATGATAAAATAATGAAAATGGCACAGACATCGCAATTATAGCGTCCTCTTCCGGCGGATTTTTTTCAAAATCAGGAAGGGTCTGCTGACCAAACACTTACACAAAAAAATTGATTAAATTCTATGCATAACTTCATACACTTTTAGGTGGTACAATGTCGAAAATGGCACAAAAATCATGTTCGCAGTGCCCCCTTCCGTTGGATTTATTTAAAATTCAAGGAGGGTCAACTAGCCATAAGCAAACACTTACACAAAAAATTTGGTTCAATTCTATGCATAACTGCATACACTTTTAGGTGGTACAATGTCGAAAATGGCACAAAAATCGCTATTGCAGAGCCTCCTTCAGGCGGATTTTTTTTCAAATTCAGGGAGGACCAATTAGCCATACGCAAATACTTACACAAAAAAATTGATTAAATTCGCAGCATAATTTCATACTCATTTACTCGGTATAATATTGAAAATGACACAAAAATCACTATTGTAGCGCCTTCTTCCGACGGAATGTTTCAAAATCGAAGGAAGGCTTTCTTGCCACAGCCAAAGACATTCACAAAAAATTTAGTTGAATTCTATGCATATCTTCATACATTTTTTGATGGTAGAATGGCGACATACGGACAAACAGACACATACACAGACACATGGACAGACAGACATTTTGATAAAACATGTTTTTTGGAATCGCTGACCCCTAAAAGTGTGAATTCGTCAAAAACCGGAAATGGAAAAATTATTCGATTACAATACTTTCTTCAATTGAATATAAAAGAAAGTAAAAATGTTTTTTTCAGTTCAGATAATTTTTAAAAGTTTGTTTTCCTCCTAGAACTTATTATTTTTACTTTTATGTCTAATTAGAAAATAAATTAATTAATAAAAAAGAAACTTATTCTTTAAATTCTTTTAATTTTTTTATTACATATATATATATATATATAATACCATTATAGTCCAGTCATTATAGTAAGTTCACCTCGGAATTCGAGATACCAAGCTGTAAGTCTGTAAATACTTGTATATTGACACCCTAAAAGTTGTCTCAAAACCTACATATGGTAGGGTGTACGCAACTATTAAATTCCAAGGTCAAAGGTCACAAAAATCGCTTTTTTGCGCTTTTTTTGTAAATATCTCATTTCCTATAGGTTTTTTGGTATTTGTATTTATTATCAATATTGTAGAATACGAAATTCTCTACAAATTTTGTTTGAAAACATTTTTCATACGTCGAACCGTTTTCGAGATAGAGGGCGGAGAGCGCGCGTTCACAGCATCACTTCAGGTCAAACGGTGCCTCCGGTCGAAAACGCGCCATATATCATTTTTTTCCTAACCTATCCACTTTTTATTCAGTATTAATTTATTTAACAACACTTACCTGTCCATGTAATTGCAGAATTGTTAATGAAAATATAGGAATTATATTTGAATTTTAACCTAATTAATATAATATTAATAACTTGTTACATGATGAAAAAAAAAACAAATTATGAATTAATCGTTTTATTAAAAAATACTATTCAATACGTTTATTTTTATTAAAAGTAAAAAAATGGAATAAAGGGTACAAAAACTATAATTTATGTTTTTAATCATCGTCTTCCTCTTCATCGTCGTCTTTCGGCTGTTGGTAAATTTCAAACTGGTCTTCATTATCGTCTTCAACGTCATTTGTCTCAAGTTGTTCCATGATTTCGGGGTCAGAGGTTTCATCTTCGTTAATGTCGCTCTGATATGGTTCTGCATTGAGACAAGCTTGCCCATTACATTGGCCACAAACTAAAAAGCATTGCAAGCCCACTTTCCTGCATCCGCATCGCGAACCACAACCACTCTTGCAGTTGCAGAAAATTGTATTTAGCAAATCTTCTGGAGCAGGTGGTAAAATTGTCATGATAGGCTCCATAAAATCGTTTTGCATTGCCCAACCCCATACCTGGGGTTCCAAATCATGCCCTAACCAAGTTTGAACTTGATAATATACACGTTTGAAATGTTGATGAGAAGCTGCACTTGTTGGTGGAAGAATTGAAAGCTGCACAGGTTTATTAAGTTTTGTAGACTTGACGTAATGCATATAACGAATATGATCGAGACTTTTCACAGATTTCGGAGCATTATAGACTGCCAATAAGATTTGAGTTCCACTCTCTAATAATCTCTGGGCCGAACTATTTTCTTCCTCAAATGCTGCAGCTAGTTCATCCAATTTCGTCAGTTTCTCAAAAACTTTTTAAAATGATTTTTTTCCCTTTTTAAAAAGCGCAGAAGTTGTGTCACAGCCACTTAATGCATGCAGAAATAAAATATGTGTTTTGGAATGAGGATAATTATCAAAACTTTTAGTCGAGTATATCTCCGTTTTTACATTTACTTTCCCAACTTTTTTAAAGAAAATTTCTTGTTCGTAAGATAGTGTACGCCCAATTAAAATGACAAGTAAATCAATATCTTGTCCTATTATAACTGCAGTTTTTTCAGACTTTGATTCTTCAATTGCAGTTTTAACAATAAGAGCATACGCATCATCTCTGGCTTGTTTAGTAGTAATATTTGCAGCTTGTAATTTTTCAGTTAAAGTATTAATGAGCATATCTTTGTTATTTCGATTTGATAAGAATTTTTCTTGAGTAACTGGTACAACCATTGTTTCATCTAAACAGACTTTATACGTTTTTTAAAGTGCAGCAGTTCTTCTCTGCTGCTCCATAGCTTTTATGTTCTTACTGTAGTCTGTAAAAATTGATAAATATTTATAATCATTGATTTATCGATAGTTCATCAACTATATATGGCACGTTTTCGACCGGAGGCACCGTTTGACCTGAAGTGATGCTGTGACCGCGCGCTCTCCGCCCTCTACCTCGAAAACGGTTCGACGTATGAAAATGTTTTCAAACAAAATTTGTAGAGAATTTTGTATTCTACAATATTGATAATAAATACAAATAGCAAAAAACCTATAAGAAATGAGATATTTACAAAAAAAGCGCTAAAAACCGATTTTTGCGACCTTTGACCTTGGAATTTAATAGTTGCGTACACCCTACCATATGTAGGTTTTGAGACAACTTTTAGGGTGTCAATATACAAGTATTTACAGACTTACAGCTGGGTATCTCGAATTCCGAGATTCTTACCTAATTTAAGCTTAAATGACTGGACTATTAAAAGTAGACAAGAATCACCAATGGATTTTATCAATAAAACAATAAACCAAAACGAAGAATTAGAATTGAATTGAATTATAATAATAAAAAAAATAGTGAAACGAGTATATCTGAATAAATAAATAAATAAAATGAATGCAAATGTAAATGTAAATGTATGCAAATGTAATTTGTAGTTCCCAGAGAAGAATCATCAGGTCCCAAATGCTCTGGAACTACAAATGAAGTGTGCGGTTTCATCCACGTATTAGCCATGAAATAGCAAAATAATACGTATTTGGGGCTACCAGCACACAAAAACCAAATTATTAGACAAAGAACAGAGTAATAAATAGTTGAAAAAATGAAAAAATATATATATATTTATATATTAAAACAGTAGCGTGCAGCAAATAGTGTCAGTAACATGAGCACAAACTAACCCTATTTTTGCAAGTGGAAATGATAAATTTACGTACATATATAATTTGGATAAAAAGTAAGAAAATAAAATATTGAGAACAAAAAATAACTTATCTGGTTATCACCATTAATGTAGAGGACTGCGCAATAAAATTATTAATAAATTATAAATGCAGGAAGCAATAGTTAATTATACAAGCTGACATAGTAACACTGTAGAAAAACCAGTTCGTTAGTAATGCACGCAACGGATCTTCGCAAAATCAGTAGGGTTGCTCTTTTTAAATAAAGAATGCGAAGCGCGCCAAACGGCAAGATAAATGATTCGGAAAAAAACTTGCTATGATTTAAAGTGATACAAGATATTGAAGACAATAAAGAAACTTAATAATAGTAGCAGTATTGAGTAGTTGTATAGTAGTAGTTGATATTGTTATTTTACAAAAAGGAGTTGAAAGTAAGTAAAAATAATAGTTAAATCCATAAGTAGACTGAGTAGTATTCATAACAAACAAAAAAGATAAAGCTGAATGGAAATATAATTGAACCGGAGAAAATAATTAATAATCGATATTAACATAAAATTAAATTAATAAAATAATTAAAATTAGAATTAAGTGATAACATTCATATTAACATATAACTTAAAATACCATTTTGTTACTTTAATCAGTAACATATATTGTGACTTTACATGGTAAAAATTCATTATCTTAATATAGGATAATAAAAATTTAAAAAAAAAAAAAATAAATAAATAAATAAAGTAAATAAATAAATAAAAATTAAAAAAATAAAAAAATAAAATAAAACAAAATAAAATAAAAATAAATAAATATTAAATAATAATAATAATAATAATAATAATAATAATAATAATAATAATAATAATAATAGTAATATTAGTAATATTATTATTAATAATAATACCAAAAATTATATCAATAACATTAAAATTAATTTGAAAATTAAAATACAGCTATTTAACTATAGATATAACTAGACAAATATCCATATATTGGTGTCAATAAAACAGTTTAAAAATTATGTTAAAATAATGTTAAAATAAATAACCCACTCTCAATTATATATATATATATATATATATATACATATTTTTTTAATAATTAACCTTTGCGTTTTTATCCAGACAACACCACCCTCCTCCGTACTCTAACATCTACCCACCCAACCAACCAACCTATATATATATATATATATATATATATATATATATTTTAATATACTTTCAAAATAAATAGTATAATTATTTTAATCTCTAAAAGCGAATAAAAAAATATACATAAAGAAATAAATTGTGTGCAAAAAGTAGTTTTTTGAACTAATTTAAGTATTTTTATTTACTTTAATATATTTTTCAGTTAAGATAATTTTTAAATTTTTTTTTTCCTCCTGGAACTTATAATTATTTACTCATATGTCTAATTAGAAAATAAATAAATTAATAAAAAAATCTTATTCTTTAGATAAATTTTATATCGTTATTATACGTTTTTGTGTTTTACTGTGCTTTCAAATATATACAATATAACTATTTTAATTTACAAAAGCGAATAAAGAAAATACACACAAAAAATAAACTATATCTAAAAAATAGTGTTTTTTTTTAACTAATTTAATTATTTTTATTTAATTTGGAATTATAGTTCATTAATTTTTCAAAAGCTGGTAATATTTCAAATTTTTAAATGCTATGCTTTTAATGCTTTTACCATATTTTGCGTGCAATTTTCAATTCACTTATGCGCAATCTGAATGCACAGCTTCGTTATTCTATAAAATATTCCAAAAGTTTGCATACTATTATTACAGCAGTAAGTGGTAACTTTTATCCATTACCAAACAACAAAAAGTAATTCTCAACTAGTTACTGATATTAGGTATTTTAAATATTCATAATGTATATGAATTATAATAAACTAGCAGTCTTCGTCAGCTACGCTGGTCAGTTTTTAAAAGAAACTTTGAATCAAACGAAATTTTTATATCATACTAATTTTTAGTTTTTATCGTACTTTAGACTGTCTGCCATCGGTGAAAAATCAGTCATCTAAACGAAAAGTTCAATGTTAGTCACCAATGAATGACGTAGCGCTCAACATGTTAACAATTTTAATCATATAAAATTTCATTCAGCGGAACTTTTAAAATAAAGCCAAACTTTTGTAATTGGGTTCATCTGATAAAAAACATTTCCTAAGTATTCAGTTAAACAACGTAGAATGCTATATTTCATTTGTTACAAAATTTCTGAAAAAGTATCCAACTAACAATGTAAAATCCATTAAAATCTATCTTGTAGAACTTAAGTTATAAGCGGCCGCAATGAAATTTCACTTTGCGTTTTATATATATTGAGATAATTAAATATAGCTTGCATAATTTTGTTAACCTGATTATAAGAACTATCTTTCAAAATTGTAGGTTCAATAGATTTTTTTTGTGCTGTGATTAATACGAAATCCAGACTTTCTTTTATATAAATAGATAAGGATTGGAAATTTCAGGTTTTTGCGCCGAAGACACCGCCAAATCAGGAAAATGTGAAATATCTCGCGAACTACTGAACTTAAAAAAATTTGCTTGGTACCATTCGATTCAGCATGAAAAAATACACTAAAATATGTTATCAGTTGAAACATAACTACAAAAGCCAATTGTTAAGGAATTTTTTTAAAGTTCGTTCATTTTTTTACCAACCTTAGGGGTGGAATTTTCGAAAATCCCTTCTTAGCGGCACTCGATGTTATAAGAAGTATTTTTACCCCAATTTTCAAGATTTTTGGTTCGGTAGATTTTTTTGTGCTGTGATTAATACGAAATCCAGGCTTTCTTTTATATATATAGATAAGGATTGAAAATTTCAGGTTTTTGCGCCGAAGAAATCGCCAAATATGGAAAATGGGAAGTATCTCGCGAAATACTGAACTTAAAAGAATTTGATTGGTACCATTCGATTCAGCATGAAAAAGTACACTAAAATATGTTAACAGTTGAAAAATAACTACAAAACCCAATTTTTAAGGAATTTTTAAAAAGTTTGTTCATTTTTTTACCAACCTTAGGGGTGAAATTTTCGAAAATCCCTTCTTAGCGGCACTCGATGTTATAAGAAGTATTTTTACCCCAATTTTCAAGATTTTTGGTTCGGTAGATTTTTTTGTGCTGTGATTAATACGAAATCCAGGCTTTCTTTTATATATATAGATTAAAATTTTCTATTTATTGCTTTTTTAATGTTTTTATTATTTTATTTATTATTTTGGATTATGGTGCTAATTTATGTCTTTTATATTTCATTTATTATTTTGGCTAATGGTGCTAAATTTTTATCTTTAATATGTGTAAGAAAATTTATTATGTAAAAATGTTGTTAAAATAATGATGTAAGTGAACATAAAGATGACACTTACAAGGAAGGTCTCCATACTGGGCATACTCAGAATTTTTTGCAAAAAATACTAATTAAACTACTCATGTATGTAATAAAGGATCAGTCAAATTTAGCGGCGGAATTACAGAAGAAACTCTGAAAAAAAAACTTTGGAGTATTTGGCGGGAAAAGACGAAAGTGCCACGCAATTTGGCAAGCAGCATTTTCTCTCTCTAAATGCAAACGATTTTAATGCACCTGAAAATTTCTCGTCAATTAATTTTTAGAATACCTGTAAATAGTATTTAATGAATTTTAATTTGCACAAGAGAGTTTGACACATACATGTATTTTTTATTACATATTTGGTACTACCAGGTTATCCCGTCGATCAAAAAATTATCGCCAAACTATAAGATTAAATGCCAATAATGAATAATGGATGATCGTGAATGTCACATTCAATGACGTTAAATACGATTCACGTGTTTAAAATGTCATTAAGTGATTTTTATTTCTACTTTTTATTTGTATTTTTATTAATATTCTACTAATTATTTGTTTTTTCGTTATTTAAAATAAAAATTATGTCAATATGTATAATTTGGCTATTAGTTTGGCGATTTGTATAATTTGGCGAAATTAGTCGACGGGATAACAGAGTAGTACCACATATTTCTGTTTCTTTTGCTGCAGTTATTTAATTTTATCACTTTAAAAACAATTTCTTATATAAAAAATATTTTCGTATTGAAAAGTATTTTTTCATTCATTTAAACGTATGACAAAATAATGGGCAGATGAAGAAGGCTGTAATGCATTTCAATATCGGAGAAGTTTTTGTTTCCATAGCAACAAAATTGAATCGACAGACTCAGTTAGATTGGAGTTAGTTTTGAGATTGAAACAATTTTAATTAATTTAAATTTTGTTTTAATTCATAAAATTTTACAGTTAATTTTCATTCTAAATACATTATGACAAAAATATATTTAAAACAAACTAAAGCTGACAAAACTAATGTTTTATAAATAAAATTTCTTTAAACAAGTTCAACATGAAGCATTTTTATCATAAAAACAATTAAACATAAAAAAAGTATTTTTTGAAATTTTATTTTGTCGCCAACCGATGATAAATCGCCAAATAAAAGAAATGTTCATTATTTTTTACGAACGTTCTATCGGGGTTCCGCCGAAAAAATGTTTACGAACATATATATCCACATGAGGAGAACATTCTGTAATTTTTTCAGAATTTTCTGAGTATGCCCGTATGGAGACCTTCCCTGTTAGTGTCCTTAGTTATTAAAATACCTATCAAAGTCTCGCTATCAAAGTAAGAAAATTGCAAAACAAATTAACATTACTGAAGAAGTGATGTGTGAACAAGTTGGTAAAACTCTAAAAGTGAACAAAATATGAACAGTGAAAACTAGAAATGTATAATTAGGAACTATGAACAACTTACAGAATCATCAGAGGAACTTGCAGGATTAACTCATTGTTGAAGATATGTTATTTCGTCCAATTTTCTCAGCATTAGGCCTAAAATGACCAAAATTAGCCTCTTACAACGTATGAATATTTAAAAAATAGATCAAAAATTACACATAACATATTAAAAGATATTAAATGAAGAGAAAATAATACGTTAATTATAGATAAAAATCTTAAGTACAAGAAGTTGACTTACCTACGGAAAAAGAACAAAGATGAAAGTAAAATTAAAATATTCAGAAACATGAGGTTGTGATTTAACTACTAAAAAAGCATATATTTAACCCTTTCCGCCACACCGTGCCCGTTCTGCGATACCTAATTTTAATTCCAAACTTGCAAATGGAACCAATAACATTTTAGTAAAATTTTGCTTTTACGATAAAGGCTTAAATTAAGTGATTCAAAGTATCTGAAAAATTCGTTTGTGATTTCCGGTGTCAGTCGATAATTTCTCATTTTATTAACAGATTTTGCCCATACCGGAAAGGGTTAATAAAATAAATATACTGTTTCCTTCTTGTGTGAAAAATGAAAAACAATACTGTAAAAGGATTTTTTTTTTTTTTTAGCAAATTTTAGTTTAAGTAACACAAATTTACATTTATATTGGTAACAGAACTGTAAAATTGTCAGCAAAATTTTCTGGAAAAAAATTACAAATTTATTGTAAAATCTGAAAAAGAAAATTACTGCAAAATTAACTGCAAATTGTTCTGTAAAATTTCAAATATATTGTTTTTTCATGAAAAAAATAATTGCTGAAAATTTACAGCAAATTTATTTGGCATGCATATGCCCAGTATTTTTTGGTGTAAATTTACAGTCTTTTTTTTTTTTTTTTTTTTTTTTTTTTTTTTTGTATAGTGTACCAATTTATGATTATGTAATTCATATTAACTATATTATTTTGTATTAGAAATTGCTTAGTTAGAGTTTAAACGTGGATATAATAATCTTCTCGTTACGTAATATATTAAAAGATTTTTTTTCATCCGACCAATTTTACGAACGATAAAGAACAATAACACGATACAGAAATTATAGAGAACAAATCCTGATATTTTCACGAATAGCACGTTTATAAGATTACTCATATTTTCCTTTTACTGTAAAACATCCACAGATATTTTGCTAGTTTCTAGATAGAGCTACAAATAAGAGATATTATAACAATGAATTCGAAAAGATTTTATCAGTTATTACTTTATGAAAGGTATATGTAAAATAAGTAAATTGTATGTTAGGCTAAAAATGACTATGAATTCAGGATTATTAAATTATTTAATCAAATCAAAGATTAGATCTTAATTGCATGACGGAAAATGTCTGAGAATTTATTTCCTTAAAACTTTTGTCAGTTATTTTTACATAAAATTGTAAAATAATCATTATTTTATCATTAATACTGACAACAAATTATGTTATAGTGTTTCTTAACATACGATTATGTTTGTTGATAATAGTATCTTAACGATAACATTTTAAACGTCCCTCTGACCTTCCTCTTTATCTGTTCTAATACTCTAACTTAACCCTTTCCTGCGCAGTGTATCCGGTCTGTACACACCTAATTTTAATTCCAAAACTTACAATTGACACCAATAATATTTTAATAAAATCTTGCTTCTACAATAATAGTTTAAATTAAAGAGTTCTTGATCCTTTGTAAAATCCGGTGTCAGTCGATAATTTCTCATTTTACTAACAGAATTTGTCCGCGCCGGAAAGAGTTAACAGATAACGATATTTTTCTTGCATTATCATTACATCTGAATAAAATAATTTTTTAGCAAAAAGGATACTTGGTTGCAACTATGTAAAAATCTCCAAAGAAGGCAAAAAATACGTAACGTTAATTTTAATCAGTGTAAAACATTTGTGTAACGTTACTCCATAAAATTGGTGGCAGCTACGATTTTCACTTCATGGAGGAATTTTTCACTTATATAATGGTGTAATAAAAACATATATTACTGGTGTAACATTGCAATGTTACACCGGTTATATCGGTTAAAATACTCCACAAAATTGGAGGCAGCAAGGCTGCCACCAATTTTATGGAGTAACGTTACGCAAATGTTTTACAATGATTAGAGGACGACGGAATTTATTTATTTTATATATTACAATTGGATATTAGATATTGCTTAAAAAGCATCTCATTGTAAGAGGAGTTTTAACCCCCTTTAAGAAGGGCGGAGACATACATCTATTTAAATATCGATTTAAAATTGAATGAAAGTTAAATAACTTATTCATTTCAAGTAACTATTCAATTTTTTTTCTTTGATATTTATCTTTTATGTTAATTTAATTGACTTACTTTTTTTTAAAGTTAATCCACATATTTCTATTTAGTTCTTTCCTCCTATATACAATTAATACATTAATGTCTAATTATAGAAAGCAGCACTAATTCAACATATTCGGTTTAACTACAAATACTGCAAATATTTTGTTTCATTTGAAATTTTAGTACTATCACTAGAGACTTTAGAATAGATGAATTTTAATTATGACTGAACTGTTCAAAAAGTTTAGTACAAAAATACTATGAGTAAATTGCGCCTTCTATTTATCTTTCGATTTAGCGGTCCCACAGACCGTTTCATAGTAGTTATAGTATGTGGCAATTTCGGGGAATCTACACTGACGTGAAAACACCCGCTCTGTAATCTTAATCCAATGAACAGATTCTTTTCGAATTAATTTTATTGATGTAGTTTAATTCTAATTGATTTTAAACCTTTTTTTTTTTTTTTTTTTTTTTTTTTTTTGTATAGGATTGCTGAGTTTGGTGTTAAATATGGCTATTTTTTACTTTTTCCATTTCGGTGGCAGATTTATTTAATAAAGGTACTTTCCCTTTCAAAACCGGTTTCGAAAGTGAAAGCACCTTTATTAAAAAAATCTGCAACCGAAATTGAAAAAGTAAAAAATAGCCATATCAGAGACCGAGCTCAGCTATACTATGAAAAAAAAAAATCGTTTAAAAATGCTCAAAATTAAACTAACAATTCAAAACAACCTATCCATAAAATTTGCATTACGAATTTTTTTTTTTTTTTTTTTTTTTTTTTTTTTTTTAGGTGCGTTCGTAATTATGTAAATACGTAGCACCTATTGTTGTCGCTCAGTCCGTCCGTCCGTCTGTCCGCATATAACAACACAAAAACTACCCAAACGAATCGTTTGAAATTTAAAATACATAATTATAACATAATTTTGTCGAGTCATTTCAAATTTTATGAAAATCGGATGGATAGATCAATTACAGAGACATTCAAAAGGATTCCGTTACATTACGGTCAATAGGGAAAAAAAGTTTTAAATGCATTTTAATCGTTTGAAATTTAAAACATATAATTATTGCGTAATTTTGCGAGTCATTTCAAATGTTATGAAAATCGGATGCATAGATCAATTACAGGGACAATCTAAAGGATTCCGTTACATTACGGTCAATGGGGAAAAAGTTTCAAATGCATTTTAATGATGTTACACTCATTCGAACATAATAGAATTGGCATGAATCTATGAAATATATACTAAAATATGCATTCTGTACAATCTGTGATGCAAAGAATTTTTATTATTAAATTACAGGGCCACACAAAATTATTCCACTATATAATGCTATACAGGGAAACATTGTTTGGGGCATGTTTTAATTATATTCTACTATTTCACATTTTAGGAATAAGATATACGTTGCTGAGGTGTAATAAAATTTACTTCCTGCATATTTTCAGAAACGTAAAGATTTCGACTACTATACTGTATCCGGAGTACGCTCTACTATATCAGCAAGATCTGAATATTTTTAAAACTTCGTTATCGTACGAAAGCACCTCATTTTCTACGTTCACGTGCAATTTCCAACTTGTTTTTTTTTAAGTGAGTGAAGAATTTTCTTAAAGTTTAAGTGTGTGGGTGCAGATTTTATTCAGAATTTTATGTTCTACACAATGGCGGATCTAAGGGGGGGGGGGCGATGGGGCGATCGCCCCCCCCCCTTGGGCCCATAGAGGTTTTCAAATCAACATGAGAGATCTTCATGCAATAGGACTTGGGATGAAGCACAAGGTCGGCGCGGCGCGGCCCGGATCGGGCCGCGCCAATTCATGAACCAGCCAGTAGCGGATCTAAGGGGGGGGGGGCGATGGGGGGGGATCGCTTCCCCTTGGGCCCATAAAGGTTTTCAAACCAACATGAGAGATCTTCATGGAATAGGACTTGGGTTGAAGCTCAAGGTCGGCGCGGCGCGGCCCGGGTCGAGCCGCGCCAATTTATGAATCAGGCAATAACGGATCTAAGGTGGGGGGAGAGATGGCGAAGGGGTGATCGCACACCCTAGGGTCAGGCTGGGTTAGGTCTTCTGATTTTTAGAGCCGGACCGTGTCCTGGTCCTTATTTTTCTGACGATTTGTGTCGGGCCAGACTTGTTTTTCTTCCATGCCGAGTCCTGCCTGGAGTCCGTCTTCCTAAATGTCTGTATTAGAGATGAGACAGTGCTCGGACCCGGGCTCATTTTTTCTGAAACCTATAAATTTTATTTATCAATGAATAAAAATATTAAAAGAACTTTTTCCCCCCTTAAACATTATTTATTCCTTTTCAAATCACTATATTGACAATTTGATTAGAATGAAGGCGAAGCAGAAATTGTGTTTTTTTTCTGTTTTAGCATTAGAATGCTATTTTAAAAGTAAATTATTAGTCACTTCTACAAACCAATTTCAGCCATTTCCGACGATGTTCTGGCGCCAACAAAAAAGCGGGAATAATGAATTAGTCTGTTAGTTTGGTTTTTGTCTGTAGCTGAGGTTATTTTGCAATAGTAGGGTTGTTTATTATCATTATTATTTAGACATTTAATGCGAAGAGGATATTTTTATCCAATTCTAGTTTGCTTTTGGCGCATAATTTAGATTACTATTGTACACAGCGTACACAGGTCGTAATCGCTTTTCATATGGAAATAATTTTAGTGATTGTTGCTTTTTTGTGAATTCGGACGATGCTGAAGTTGTTACTCTGCAATTTACGGAGTCACTTTTGGTCGTAAGTAAATTTAATTTCCATATTATTCAGATAGAAAGCAATTGACAGTGTTTCCTTTATTTCTATAAAAGCATCGGAATTTAAAACTTTTAATTTAATGTTATTTTCTGGGTCACGCCTCTCCCAAAAATTGTTAAGAGGAATGAAATGGTTATAGTTAAAAATGTGCACTTTTTTTATGGAAAATTGATAAATGTTGTTCAATTCGACAAATAATCGACAATAATTTCTACAAGTTTTATGCATTTATTCATGAAACATACTTCATTAACATCTCCATAATATTTTCTTATTAAAGGAGACAAAATATGAGAATTTTTTTATGTTTAAAGTGCATTTTTATTTTATACCAAACTTTTCGTTTGATAATATTAAATTTAAATTTTCGTTTAAGAGTAACATTTCTATGTAAAATGTAGTTTAAAAATTATATATATACATTTTTTTGGAACATTAAAAAAAAATTATTATGCATTTTTTTCTTCTACTGTATGCTTTCGTTATCGGGTTCGGGCTCGGATTTAAAATCGTCGAGCTCGATTGGGACATAATTCTGATAAGAGAGCCCGAACTCATGTCTTGTCTGTACTGATCAAAATTTTCAGGTCGAGGCTCGGCCCTGAGTAAAAGCTAAACGTTTGTTCCGTGTCCGACCCAGCCTGTATGATAAGCATTATTGGCCCGACCACGATTCGTGTAATTCTTCACTCCGAGCCCAATTTAGACTGGCATCTTACTTATTTGTTATTCGTAAAAAATATATTTATGTTGTACATTTGTTTAGCGAAATCTTAAGAAATACATTTTTAAATATTTATTTTTGTTCTTATTGTAGAGTTTTGCTATTATGATTTATATTATAAGTAGTAGTTAATCCGACCCGCAGTCAACACGACCAGCAGCAAAATATAGTAGTCAACCGGTCTCAAACCCATCCCAACAAGTAGCAAAAAATTTGAAGATAACCTTACCCGCTGCAAAAAGTAGAAGTCAAACGGACCCAAATGCGAACTACAGAAAAAGTATTAGTTACATCACGTATGTGAAAGGGTGGGGGGGTGAAGGGGACGGTCGCCTCAGGTCCAGAAATTTAAAAGACGTTAAATTTATACTACCAACGTTTTTGGCCTGTCACAAGAATAGTCGTTTGGGGTAGATTGGGGGGGGGGGGGGAACTGATGAAAATTTGGCCAGACGCAGTTTTCTCTTCGCACGCCCCTAATTAGTTTACAAGACCAGCAGCAAAAAATAGAAATCAACTGGACCCAAACCCGACCCTCTTGAAAAATAGAAGTCGACCGGACCCAAACCCGACCCGCAGAAAATATAGAATATAACCGGACCCAAACCCGACCCGCAGTGAAAATATTAGTCCCGACCTGCGCATGAGATTCGAGTCTCCCAAGTTTTAAAATCGCCCCCCCCCCTTGAGGACTCTCCAGATCCGCCCTTGGTTCTACAACATTTGTATTGTATCAAGAATGTTTTTAAGGTAACTTTTTTTATGATATAGTGTTAAGGTAATATAAAACATGTTTTTTGACTACAAATTTACACATTTTTTCTAATGCATACCTAATATGAGGGGGGAAACTTTGTACATTCTATACTTATACTAAAAGGATCAAAACAATTTCCAGCTTCCCCTAATTAATTCTGAATTCGGCTTTTTTAATTTTGAATAATAATTATTTATCTTTATTTTATTTTATTTATGTTCTTTCGATAAAAATGTTTATGGACATATGAGATTTTTTTTTTTTTTTTTTTTTTTTTTTTACACATTTGTCTTACATTTTTATGTATTTATTTGCCATGATGAAATTTCTAATGTTTTTGTTACGCGTATGCCCAACAGATGGCGCGACACTATATAAATTGCATATGGAAAAAAAATGCATATTAGTAAATAAATCTTTAAAAAGTTTTTGTTACATCACGAGATAAAGGGAGTTATCCGTAAACATGATGATTTGTAATAAATGCAGTTTTAACAAATGTGCTTTGAATATTATATTTGAATAATGCATCCAAGTGTTTTTTTAAAATAAAATTACAAAGTTTAAGAAAATATATTATGAAAAATTTTAATTTTCTTCATAGATATGTGTCAGAATTTACACGCAGGGGTGCCCAGAGAGGGGTTTGGTGACGCAAGATGCGTCATAAAATTTAGTTTTGGGGGGGGATTTGACAAAAAGTTCACTTTTTGGGGGGGAATTTTTAAATTCTTAATAGTTCCCTTTTTTTACTGTTTAAAAAAAATCTTGATTTTTTAATATCACTTTTAAATTTTTTCAACATTTAATTTCCAGGAAAGTATCTGTGTTTTCTTCCTTTAAATTCTAGATAAGTACAATAAGAACTCATTCTGCTGTACTCAACTCGCTATCTTTTGTAAATCTTGATTCTTTTAATAGCACTTTTAAATTTTTTCAAAATTGAATTTTCAGAAATGTTCCTGTGTTTTTTTTCTCTAAATTCTAGATAAGGGCAATATGAACTCATTCTGCTATGCTCAATTCGCTATCTTTTGAATTGCAGTAGTTATAAGTAAAATATATTTTACAATTGATATTCTGTTTAGAGGGGGGGGGGGGGTCAATGTTAAAGTATGAAGATTTTTTTTTTGGGGGGGGGGGAATTTGCGTCATTGGGTTTGGGGAGGATGGTCACCACTGTTTACACGCATACAATGCACATAGATAGATAATGAAATTGTTCGACTACATTTTTATTCGGTACTTATAATATTCAAATATTGCCGTGATGAAAATGAATTTGTATATTTGCTGTTACGATACATACTGATGCGTTGCTGTTAAGGCCCCAGGTTAATCGGAACTCTTTCTTATCCTCAATAACCTATATCAATTTCATTAAATGTTAAGTAGCTTAATGTAATTAAAACGCGCCCCGAGCAATGTTCCTCCTTCCATTATTCTATTATGTAATGGTAGGGCCTGACTAACGCAGGGGCATGCGGGGCAATTGCCCCGGGCCCCCCGGCTTGTGGGGGGCCCCCAAAGGAAAGAAAAGTTTTTCATTAAAAGAGTGCCAAATGATAAAAAATGGCGAAATATGACAATTTTTTTTTTAGTTTTAAGGGGCCTTTTCTCTCCAACCCCCTCTGTTTCCTTGCCCTCACTCCCTTAAAGTACTAGTTACATCATAAGAAAACTAATAGTTAAAGTTATCTATCTTGTGCTAGTATATGTATCGATGTGAATAGTACTTGGTACGAAATTTATGCATACATACAATAGGTTTCAATTTTAATTACAGTCACATAATTCACGAACAATTTTAAGATAGAAGCCCCCCCCCCTAATAATGTTTGCCCCAGGGCCCCCCACTGTCTAAATCGGGCCCTGTGTAATGGAATACTTTTGTGTGGTCCTGTAAACGAATAACATTTTTTTTTCACCACATATTCTACAGAATGTATATTATAATATACACTTCATAGATGCATATCAGTTTTATTATGTTCGAAAGAGTATAACACCATTAAAATGCACTTGAAACTTTTTTTCCCATTGACAGTAATGTAACGGAATAATTTTGATTGTAAACTATAACTATAACTATAACTGAATTAAACTATACATCCAATTTTCATAAAATTTGAAATGACTCGACAAAATTATGTAATAATTGTATGTTTAAAATTTCAAACGATTCGGTTGGGTAGTTTTTGCGTTGTTATATGCGGACAGACGGACCGAGCGATAACTGTAGGTGATACGTATTTACATAAATACAAACGTATCTAAAAATGAGTATTACCTTTATTTCTTGGAAGCAAAATTCATATAATTGTCCGTGACTTGATAAATTTGATGATGCTTAATGTGAAAGTAACTGTGAACGCAAAAGATTAAATATTTAAAATATCGAAAGTATAGACGATTTTACGAAATAAAAAAATTACTATTCACATAAAGTATGAAAATAGAGGTATTTTTAAACATTTTATTATCTTTATTTTATGGTGCATGCAATTTAAAAATAAATTTTATCATTCTAATATTGAAGTATAAGTTGAGCCCCACTAATTGTTTTGCAAGGGACCGACGCTATATTTTCTGGCAGTGCACAATCGACCAATCAGTGAAACTGTTTGTGATGCCATCTTAATTTCGAAATATGGATTGTCCTTTCTATCTTTATTAGGATGAGCGAAGCGAATCCTCTACTAGGCCACTCAAGTTACATTTTGTCGTACGCTTTATAAAAAATCTATTCAGTATTTTGACTTGAAATTAAACACAAGAATAAATTATGATATGTAGATTTGCAGAATGTTATTTTTTTACAGAATAACCTTTAAAAAATATTATTTTAATAATTAATTTATTCTACATGTTTTTCTATTATGGACGCATTTTTGCAAATAAAAAATTGAACGCGTGTCTTTTTATTTTCAGAATGAGAATAAACCATGGGGTTAGTAATTATAGATAGAATCATGATTAATTAATTAAATAAAATATATTTTCATTATTGTGCCAAAACCGTTTGCAAATAAAAAATTGAACTCGTATCTTTTTATTTTAAGAAGGAAAATAAACTATGGGGTTAGTAATTATAGATAGAATCGTGATTAATGCATTAAATAAAATATATTTTCATTATTCTGCCAAAATTATTTACGCAGTTTATACTTACGGATTTTAAAAGAATTACATTATGATTTATTTATTTAGGTATTTACTTTGGTAAAGTGGCAACAAAAAGAATCGTAAACAAGTAAAATTAATTCTTATATTTGGTATTTAAAGTGAATATTTTTTGTTAAATTTGGTAAGTTTCTTAAGTCTGGTATTCGAAATGAAAGATTAAAGAATAATTTAAGAATATTTTAATTGATTGAAGAATAATTTAATTCAACCAAATTAAATATATTAACTACGTTTATAAATAATTTCTGGAATGTATTAGTAATTTAAAAATGTCGAGAAAAAGAACACTTATTGGCCAGAACGAACGTCGTTACTGGCCATTGGAAAATGTAAAAACATCTTAAAAACTTTTAGTTAAAAGAAAAAAAAATATTTTGTAAAATTCTGCTTCGAAAATATTTTCATTTATACCAGCCTTATATCATAAATAAAAAATTCCGAGGAAATTCTTAGTTATTTTGCTGAATTTACATTTCTAAAATTTAAATGCGCTAAAACATGAGATAACGTTTTTGCTTAATAAAGATGCGAAAATAATATAAAAAAGTAATGTTCCTTTCAAATATTCATCTTATGAAATAATGCTTCGCGAATCCAAACAAAGCACGGCTTTTGCTAGTTATAATGTACATTAAAAAAAAAAAAAAAAAAAAGGCAATGATTAAAAACAATTATGCCAAAGAAGGTTTTCTGGGGTGTAAGTAACTTAATTAAGCTTTTCTTTTCTTATGTTTCTGTTCTTTTATCCTCTTATTATTATCCTCTCATTTTAAAAGCAAATTTTATTGAATCAGAGCAGTACAATAATATTATTAACAGCTTGAAATACTTTGAGACCAAAAATTTAGTAGCCATATGCAAAACTGTACTTAAATATGTTATCACTTGAGGCACGTGTTACGTTTTGGGACCGCTTTCCCTTAATAGTACAAACTATCATTCCGAGCAAAACCAAACTTTAATTATTATTATTATTAAAATTCTATTTTTTTATTAATTATTTTTCTTTATATATATATGCGTGTATAATATAGAATAACGTAATTTATAATCATTATATAATACTATAAATCAACATCTACAATGAATATAGAATAATATAATATAACAAACTTAAACACTACAAGACAAACAAATGGGATTAGCAATATTGGAACAATTACGTGACACGTTTTCAAAGGCAATGCCACGCAGTCACAAGAAATAACGATTAATTTCTGAGGTAGAAATTAGGAAAATGTCGCATTTTTTACAATTATATTTTTTGTTATTAATTATTTTTCTTTATATATATGTGTATATAAATATATATAAGCATTATATAATACTACAAATCAACATCTACAATGAATATAGAATAACGTAATATAACAAACACGACAAGACAATCCAACGGAATAAGCAATACTGGAACAATTACAAATAAAATTGGAGATTGTGGTACGTGGTTCGTTTTCAAGGGCAATGCCACGCAGTCACAAGAATTTACGATTAATTTCTGAGGTAGAAATCAGGAAATCGTCACATTTTTTCCACTTCTATTTTTTGTTATTAATTATTTTTCTTTATATATATATATATATTCTTTAAATTCGCTCCGAACATGAGGACTGAGTCGACTGAATTTTGTTACAGCTTTGCAACAAACACGAAATTTAAGATGGTACTTTTAGTGAAATTGCACAATTGAAACCTAGGTCTGACTGTAACTTTAAGGGGGCAAACATAATAAAGGGTTTCCAGGGCTGTAGTATGAAGCTATTTACTAATTTTTAGAAGTTTATTTTTATAACTAAATTCCTTTTTTTTTTTTTTTTTTTTTTTTTTTTTTTTTTCCTTTAAACTAAAGGATATATTTTTGAAAATACTCTCAAATTTTTGCATTTGATGCAATTTTCGAAACATTAGTTAGGAACAGTCAATCAGTTAATTAATAGGACAGTTTATAGTCATTAGAGAGGAGCCGATAATAACTCTGATGCATCACACTTGCAGAGAAAACACTATCTGTTACTGTTCGTGGCACTTAAATTGTAAAAATCTGTGCACATTTCATGCTTTTATATATAAAAAGGATTTCGTGAATATTTTAGTGAGACTGAGCTTGCGTAACGGAAAAAGGATAAACACTGAGATCAACTTTGAATAATTTTTAAATGTAAGTAAGTTACTTATTTTTTAAACATGATTATCAAAATTTAGTAATTAAACTATATTGCTACAATACAACATAAAACAATGAAACATTATATAGTTTTCTAAAACCTCATTTGCACAAATGAAGCTGCGCCAAAGCCTCGAGTGTTTATACATAATTTAAGCTCTGATTGTAACGCAAAGATTAGCTGTTCTCAAATCCAATGGAGCTACTTTATGACGTATTTCTGAATTCTATTTATTATTATTATTTTGGAAACGCATGAAATTGGCAGGATTTTCTTATTCAGAAACTATACAATGTAAAAATTTTATGTTTATCATTTATCGATAAAGACAAAAGATCTTTTAAGAAAAGCTGGCTTGTTCTGAATCAAATTTCTAGAACAGCGAAAGAAAAAAAAAAAAAAAAAAAAAAAAAAAAAAAGTGACAACAGTCGTTTATAGTTCGCAAAATAATTGATTTACCAAAAAACGATACTCGATTCTAAATCAGTCCATTTAAATTTTATACCTTTACATTTAAAAAATGAGTAGAAAATGCGTCAAATATTAAGCGGGAAATATGAAAATCGCCTTAAAAATAAACAGATATATTCAGGGCCGTAACTATAAACTTGGGGGCCCCGGGGCAAAACATCCGGGGGAGAGGCCCCCAGGGAGGGCAAATTGAAACTTTGCCCAGGGCATAGTTTCTTTTCTCGCACACCCTTGTTTAAATGTACATAGTATGATAAGCCCGAAAAGGACTAAAAAATGTAGAATTGGACAACTCTACTCGACAGGCACTTGGCGGGGACGCCATTTTTGCCGATCCCACTGAAGTTAGTATAGGGAAGAAAATACGGACTTCTGATTGGTTGAATACTTTAAAGAGCATTTTATTTAGGTTTATTTTTGAGTATATGTAACTTAATCATGCGTTTCTGTTTAAAAACCTTTTGAAAGATGGATTGTGATAATTTTTTTTTCGATTTTATGTATTTATCAGTAGACTAGCTGACCCATCCTGCATTGCCCGGGACCCGTTATGATAACCTTAAGCAAACAATTAACACTTTAGATCTACAATTAGTCAAAATTAAGCATAGGATATGAATTATTCGTTAAATAATATTTTAAAGAAATGCATAAAAAATGAGTAAATGCTTTAAAAAAGGCCTTTGGACCTCAATAAAAACATCAGGGTGTAGGTCCTGAAATAAGAGTCCAAAATTCAACTTTAAATTTATGCATTGAGAAGGTTTGATAATAAGTGGGTGAAATATGCATGGAGAACAAAAATTTCAAGGTGCCTGAACCGAGGCCATAGGGAGTCTCAGGCTTTTAAATGGGATGTAAGAACATGGGAATAACTAAGGGAAAAAATAGTTCCAAAAATGAAGATTGGATTAAGAGAGGGCAGTTTAATAGCAATTTATGGTACAAAATCTTCAAGGAGCCAGTAACTTATTTCTAATGTAGTTGGGTATAAAATATTTTTTGTAGTTATTAAAGTAATGGGAGGACGCTAAAGCAATGTTAAAGAAAATTGCAAGCAATCCGGATCATTCTTAAAGAAATTGCACCAACGGCCCCAAGAACGCGATTAATACTCAAAATTGGTGGTAGCTAGACTATGGCGGTTTCTTGGTAGCTGATGGATTTAAGAAGTTGTTTAAAAAAAGGAGTTAATCGAACCATTTTAAAGGGATTTATAATAAAGGCCCAAAAAGGACAACTGACAGTTAAAAAAAAAAGCCCTAACAGGAAAACATGTTAAAATATCGTAGTATTTAGCTCTTTAGATAATTAGTCAAAATTAATCATAGGGTATGAATTATTCATTTTAATAATATTTTATCGAAATGCACAAATTGATTCGGAAAATGTTTAAAAAAAAGTCCTAGCCGCGGATGAAAATATGAGAATCTTGTCCCTGAAAGAAGAGTCCAAGACTCAAATTTAAAAATTTTGCACTGAGAAGGGGATAAATTTAAAGAGTGAACTACGTTTGCCTCACAAAATGTTCAGGGGCCCTAGACTGAGCCCTATGATTCCACAGGAGGCCAAAGTGTCTTATATGGAATGTCAAAACATTAAAATATCTAAATAAATAAAGAATCCTAAAAATGAAGATCGGATTAAAAGGAAACAATTTATTAACAATTTATTATTACAAAAACTTCAACGGGCCCCAAGGGGCCAGGAATTTATTTTGCATGTAGTTGGGTATAAAGATATTTTTTGTAGTTATTAAAATGATGGAAAGACGCTATAACTATGTTAAATAACATTGAAACCAATTTGGTTCATGTTTAAAGAAGATGCATCAAGGGCCTCAAGAAAGCAATTGACAAACAAAATTAATGGTAGCTGAAGTCTGAGAAATTCTTTTGTCGTTCATGTAATAGGTAGAGAGAAGACATAAAAAATCGATAGAAAAAAAAAAAAGGCTAGTGAATTGGACCATTTTTAAGGGAGCTATAATATGGGGCCCTATAGGGATCAACTGACAGTTAAAACCAGGGCCCTAATATGAAACCATGTTAAAATATTTTAGTACATAGCGCTTTAGATCTTTAATTAGTCAAAATTAAGCATATAGTAGGAACTATTCTTTGGAATGATATAATTTTTTAAATGCACCAATTGATTGGGCAAATGTTTAAAAAGGGGCTCTAGGGTCCGAATAAAAACATCAGGTTTTCTGGATTGGTCCTGAAAGAAGAGTCCCAGGCAACTTTAAAATTTTGCACTAAGAACATCAGAAATATAGGAAGTGAAATATGTTTATTTCACAAAATGTTGAGGGGCCCTGGGCTGGACCCTATGATTCCACAGTGGAACACAGTGTCTTGTACAGAATGTCAAAACATTAAAATATCTAAATGAATAAAGAATCCTAAAAATGAAGATCAGATTAAAAGGAAGCAATTTATTGACAATTTATTATTACAAAAACTTCAAGGGGGCCTGTACCGGGCCCCAAAGGGTCAGGAAATTATTTCGCATGATGTAGTTGGGTATAAAAATATTTGTGTAGTTATTAAAATAATGGGAAGACGCTAAAGCTATGTTGAATAACATTGAAAGCAATTTGGATCATTTTTAAAGAAGCTGCACCAAGGGCTCCAAGAAAGCGATTAATATTTATAAATAGTGATAGCTGAAGTCTAAAAAAATTTTTTTGTTGTTCATGTCGTAGTTGGAGGACCTAAAAAGTTGTTAAAAAAAAGCTAGTGAATCCGACCATTTTTAAGGGAGCTATGATAGAGGGCCCCATAGGGGCCAACTGACAAATACAATTAGGGCCCTAACATGAAAATATGTTAAAATGTTTTAGTACTAACGCTTTAGACCTTTAATTAGTCAAAATTAAGCATAGAGTATGAATTATTTGCAAGAATAATATATTTTTTAAATGCACCAATTGTTTGGGTAAGCGTTAAAAAAAGAACCCAAATAAAAATATCAGGGTGTTGGTCCTGACATAAGAGTCCAAGATTCAGCTTTAAAAATTTGCACTAAGAAGGTGAGAAATTTAGGGAATGAAAAATGTTTAGCTCACAAAAAGATCAAGAGGCCCTGGGTCGGCCTTGTGATTGATAATCTAGGGGGCCCCAGTGTCTTATATGGAATGTAAAAATTTGAAAATATCTAAATGAAACAGGTATCCCAAAAATGAAGATCGAAGTTAATGGAAGCAATTTATTAACAATTTACAATCACAAAGACTAAAAGGGGCCCTAAAACGGGCCCCAAGAGTCCAAGGTCATAACTAAAGAGTAAAAAGGCGAAAATATCTAAAAGGAGAAAGGTACCTCAAAACGGAAAAGATTAGATAAAAAGGAGTCAAGCTATTAACAATTTAGCGCATAAAAATTGTAAGGGGCCCAGGGCCCTGGCCCTTAAAATATTAAAAGTCTGAGCTTCATGTGCATCAGGACCTGTCTTGGACTATCTTCACCTAAAATTTCAGACTTCTATGTACGGTAGATTTTGCTAACCATCGCAGTCACACACTCACACACATACTCAGACATACACAAACAGAGCGTTTTGTTAACTTATTAGTATAGATAAGAAAAAAGATTTTCTAGAATTTTTTAGGATGCTTTTTATATTATTCAGTCGATTAGAAGTCCATATTTTCTTCCTTATACTAGCTTCGGTGGGATCAGCAAACATGCTGGCGCGACATGACACATTCGACTCGACATTTTGCTGTCTGCTGTAGAACTCCTTTTGCATGCGAAGCGTAAGGAGTGTATTGACAGACAAGCAAAAACATCTATTCTAGCACTTTGATTTTTTTTTTTTTTATTATTATTAACTTTTAGGTATGTGCTGGGCATTTTATAGGAACTTAGACTAGAAACTAAAATCAATAATTTTTTTGACTAGAAACTAAAATCAATAGTTTTCTTAACCATCAGTTTGGGGCCCCTCAGGCTTGGCTGCCCCGGCGGTAGTTACGGCCCTGGATATATTGCAAGACAAAAAAAATGTGAGTTTATTTGCCTGACCAATTTTCCTCATTTATACATTGGCTTTTACCTATAAGCAAAGACTTGTTCCTACTTGCAATGGAAAAGAAAACAATAACAACAAAACAGATGTATTAGGTAATATTCTTAATCAAACGGCTATGTCAGAACAGGTAAATATTGAATCACACCATGAAAGTAATGTTTGAATTTCATCAATAACATTCACTTTATATCAATCTCCTTATCAAATTCTTATTTACACTTATCTTTAATCTAGTGAATTTTATACGTTTACTTTCTGGTGATGAAATTTGGATAAACGGTGGATAATTTATTGTTCAAATACCATTATAATGCCCCAGTCTTCAATCAAAGATAAGATGTTTATATAACTGAAAGCATCCATGATTTCAAATACAATTTGTTGCTTAGATGTTATGTGTTATCAGAAAATAAAGTCGTCTACGTCTAAATAAAAATATTAATTAGAAATTAATTTGAGATACCTTCTACAGCTCATATTCAAAATATTAGAATAATTACCTTTTTTTTAGAAATTGAAAACATCGTTTGGTAATTTAATGTCTTTTAATGAAAATATGCAAACGATATTTTTATTAAGAACTTATTGTTGATTAAACTTACTTGTTATCTTAAATTTAATATCCTTTTTGAAAAGATTAATTGCAAAAAAAATTATTTTGAAAAGTCAAAATATTAGAATATTTATTCAAGTGGTTCAAAATATTAGAATATTTCACATTAATTCTCCTTTAATTATTACCAATTCTTAACTGGTGGCATCATTGATTAAATTCAGACTATTTTATTTAAAATCAGTATTCTTTTTTGCAGTTTGTTTCTTTTTCGTCTTAAAATGGGCCGTGTGAGTGATATTCCTGAATCTACTAAACTTCGTATGGTTGATTTGTATCGGCACGGTAAAAATCAATGTTTTATAGCGAATTATTTACATTGTTCGCAATCGAGCGTTAGTAAAATACTAACACAATATTCAAAAATTGGAAAATTTCAAAATAATCGCCGAAATGGTGGCCGAAAACCAAAAACATCTGCTAGAGATGACAGGAAACTGAAGCGTATAGTTAAGAAAAACCGTTTTAAAAGTGTGCGATTCTTGCACCGAAAATGGAAAGAAGAAGGAGTTGAAGTTACTACATCGACAACATTAAGACGTCTCCATAAATTTAAATTTGAATCTCGTGTACCGAAAACAAAACCTCTCATGACTGCAAGACAAAAGCGTATAAGATTGAATTGGTGTAAATCAAGACGTTTATGGAGCAATGAAGATTGGAAAAATATATTATTTAGTGATGAAAGTATGTTTTGTGTTTCATATGGTAATCAAGGTATTCGAGTTTGGAGAATGAAGCAAGAAGCATTTGATAAAGAATGCCTTAAATCAAATTCTTTATTCCGTAAAATTTGCTGCTAGTGTCATGGTTTGGGGTTGTATGAGTGCAGAAGGACCTGGAAAGTTATGCATCGTCTACGAAAAGGTTAACTCTCTGATATATCAAGAAATTTTAGAATATTACATGATTCCATCATCAGAAGATTTATTTGAAGATGATTTCATCTTTCAACAAGATTTAGCGTCCCCGCATACCTCGGTGTCAACTAAGAATTGGTTCCGCCAACGCAACATTAAGGTACTTCCTTGGCCACCAAATTCACCAGATCTTAATCCCATCGAAAACTTATGGTGTATAATGAAGAAAAAACTTCAAGAAAATCCTCTTTCAAGTAAAACTGAGTTAGTGGCACGTATAAAGTCTATTTGGGCTAATATTGATAGAAATGTTTGTAAACACCTTGTATATAGTATGCAAGATCGATTGTACGCTGTTATGAAAGCTAAAGGGGATGCTACAAAATATTAACTACCATTTACTTCACATTCATAAGGTAATATTGTTGCGTAAAATAAAATATTCTAATATTTTGAACCAATCTAAATTTTATTCTAATATTCTGGTGTGTTTAAGGAAGCTGTATACCCAATTTATTGTGCTGTATTTTATATTTTATAAATGTTAAAATCTTATCTAAACATTCCAGATTTAATTTATAAGAAATTTAATTGCATTTACTTAGTATAAAAAATAAATAAATGACAAATAATTTTTTCGTATTACTTTTTCTCAATTATTCTAATATTTTGAATATGAGCTGTATTATTAATCATTCTCAAGTTTTTTATGTTTCAAAGAAAAAAGTTAGACAATATGCAAAATGGAGTTTATTTACTATTAAGATTTAAAAAGAAAAATAGTTAAAATTAGCATATGTAGTTTTAGGTAAAACATTTTAAGTACTTTAATATACCTTGAAAAAAAAAAAACTAGAATTTTTTTTTTTTTTTTTTTTTTTTGGGGGGGGGGGGGGGAGGGGGGGGATAAAAGCTGTGCCGTCCGTCAATAAATTTATTATTTTTACTAGCAGGCTAAGCCCGCTGCGCTGGTCTATTTTTCAAAACAAAACATGAATCAAACAAAATATTGAATATGATTGTGTTTTGTAAAGCAACTTCACCTCGAATGCTCTTTCACATTTCTGAAAGTCATACAAAACGCCATTGTATTTAAAGATAGAAAACCAACGGTTATAAATGCACCAAAAATGCATTAAAAGTTAGAAAACAGCTGTTTCGAATCTACTGTCGAGATTCTTCATCAGTGCAAGACTCAGCGAGCTAGAAAAAACAAAACTGAGCCAAAAATAAAAACAACAGCAATGGAATCAAGGCCCGTTGACGCCAAAATATGTAAAATAATAATAAAATATTATGTTGTTGTATCAGTTTATGCATTCGATAAAATTCGGGCTTTTACGAAAAAAATATTTCAGTTGACCATTTATTGTAGAGTGTGATAGATAAATGATGCAATTATGAAAAGAGCAATTTAAATATTGTCTATTCACCATGCTTCTAAAATTATGATCGCAGAGCTTGACCATTGTATTTAAACAATTTTCAAGTGATTCATTTCATTTGATAGTTTTTGAACTCTAAACCTCTCAACTTGAGAATATGGGTAACTGTGGAAACCTTAATACATCCTCTATCAATATTATATTATATTTCGCAACGTACATCTGCTCTTGACAAATCTATTACAGTGTTCCGTTTTTGGAATGCAGCAGAATAAATAACGTTTAAAAAAGTTTTCCTTAGAAAAATAAGGTGAATGTTTTTTGAATGTGTGAAATTCATTTTTTGATACAGATGTCATATACGCATTACGTTGGCGTGATTGAAACAAAATGAACATTTTATGCCTCTTATGGTAATCCAACTTTGTTTTTAATTTATTAATGAACTATTTATTTACTTTCATTTGCATTTTAAAATGATACAAAATGTTATGCTCTATACATAGAAAAGTAAAATAGAAAATTGAAATGTATCTGTCATTTGAAAACGAAGTTTCCGGTAAAGTGGCGCCAAAAATGTATCACCCCAACGTGCTGCATATATGACATTTGTGCCTCTTTCTTACAACATGGGTGTGTGCATTTGCACCTAAATTTAGTTATTTAACTCTATTTTTGTAATATTAACTGGAGTTTGTACAATGTACGGTACTACTTGATTATTCTGTCGTGAAAAAAATTAATAGCGGATTATAGGAATAAATGTCAATAATCGATGATCGTAAGTATAATAGCAATTGATATTACACGTGATACGCGTATTTTTTTACGTCATAAGTGCTTTTTAATTCGACTTTTAATTTGTATTTTTTATTTATGTTTATTGTTCTTTCGTTATTTAAAATGAATTTATGTAAATTTCAATAGTTTGGCAAAACTGGCCGACGTGTTAATCAAGTAACACTCAAATTACATTTGAAAATATCATATTTCACAAAAAACTCCGGCACAAACCCGGATTTGAAAGATTTCCTTCCAATACCAATGCGGCAAAATCCTCGTTTTAGAATAGCGAAGAAATGTGCATTTTTAAAAATTATTTTCGATATTTTAAAACAAAAATGTTAATAAATAAAAAAGTTACTATAGCGCAAAACAATTTATAGAATTTCTAAAAAGAAATTGGAAGTAAATAAACAATTTATCAATACAGAAAAAACTATTGCTGGGTTACCATATCAGGCAAAATAACACCGTTTTGGCGATAGTCAGATACCTCAATGTGTATATAATATCTGTGCCAAACATGTTTGGAAAAAACAATAATCGTTATTTATACAGCATGTTTAAATACTGTAGTATAGTGAAAAAAATGTATACATGACATATACGCACCACATTGGCGAGTTTTTTTTTCTTCTGATGCCGATTTGGAGAAAATTTTGTTTTCAAATACCAGTTACATATAGAGTTTACAATATAGAGTCTGTTATTTTAAATAGAAAATAACAATAAATCTTAAAAAATTTAGTTAATAATTATAAAATAAAACTATTTATATCCTTTAAAAAATAAAATAAAATAAAATAAAAATTTATTAATAAATAAACAACAGCCAGGTTACCAAGTGAGGCATAAAATCGCCATTTTATTGCAGTCACGCAAATGTGGCGCATGTATGACAAATGTGCCTAGATTAAAATAGTTTATATAATTGGGAAAAGAAAAAGAAAAAAATTGTAAGTAGACAATTTATTAATAAATAGACAATAACATCCGGGTTGCCATATCAAGCAAAATAATGACACTTTGGCGTCAGTTAATTACCAGACGTATATATGGTATTGGCGTAAGATACAAATCGCACCAACGTAGTACGTATGAGATATCTGTGCCAAAATTTTTTTTAAAAGTTGCAGTTAAATTATTTTACAATATCTATGTATGTGGAAAAACATTTACCCTAAAATTTAAATATTATTCATTTTTGTGGTATTAACTGCTATATATGTATTTAAGTTAAATGTAAAATGTTTTCCTAAAAATGCTGTCACTCATTAAAAAAGAGAGAGAAAAAAAAATAGTTTTTGCGAACATCGCTCCGTCTTATGCTTTTCTTGGTTTAGAATCGCATTGATTGGCGACAAAAGTAGATTGAAACATCCAATTGAACAAACAACATACAAATAACAATTAGAACCTTTTTAAAAAAAATTAATTCTGTGAGTTTCTTCTGTAAAACACATAACGTGAAAATTAGATTTAAAAATATTTTTAAAAAAAGAAAGAAAAAAATACTTATGTTTTACCTAATGAAATTTTTGATATGTTGTTTTCTTTTAATCTGGCTCGAAAGAAATAAATAGCCAAATATTGTGTCACTTCAAAACTTTCTTTCACATTGAGTTACTTTTTAAATATTATAAATATTCTTTTTTTTTTTTTCGTTAAATATAAACATTTTCCTTTCATAATATTATTTTGCATTAAACGGATTTTTTTCTTTTTATCATTATTTATTTTAAATCAATGAATTAACAGGGTTTTTTTTTCGAAATGTTTATATTATTTTCCATTAGAGAAAGCATTTCATTTCTTTTTTGAAATATAATTATCGCCAAAAAATTAGTTGTTGCAACCCTTCCGTCCAAAATAACCGAAAAATACGAAATTTAGTACGAAAAATCAGAGTTATCCCTGTATATTTGTACCATAAACCTCCGCAAAAATATTTCCTATCGAATGATATAATCTGCAAAAAGATCCATCGGGTAGTTTTTGAAAACACTCGTTTGGAAGTTTCAGAACTTCTGCTTTATAATATATATGATTTAGAATATAATATGGAGAATATATCTGGATTCAAAAATATAACTTGGAAAAAAATATCATAAAAAATGGTTTAAACAAACAAATACAGAACTATCATAAAAAATACTATTTTTCGTAAAAGAAAAAAAGAAAAAAGAGAGATTTGCCGAAAAACGGAAGAAAAATTGCCTCAGTGTATTAGTATTTAATTAATTTCTTTCGCTCGATCTATTATTAAAGATATACTCGGAAGAAGGTGTTGTGCACCAAAAATAAATTCCCAGAAAATTGAAGTTACACTTTATTTTTAGAGTTTTGTTTCATAGTAGCATATGTTAAAATGTAGAAAATCTTATTAACATTTTTTTAATAAACATTAAAATCATTAATTAAAATATTCAACATAAAATTATTGCTTAATAATGTCTCATATCTTGAAAAAAAAAAAAATAAGAACCTTAATATTTTAATCTTATCATATCATAGATTAACCTCATAAAACTTTCGTCCTTAAAAAAAAAACAATTTTTGAGGAAAATGTGCCACATCACCTTTTTTCAACTGTGAAATTTATTCTAAGAAAAAGTTTAAAGTTTGCCCAATTTTCTTCTCAGAAACTAATATAAATAAAAGGAAATTGCCATTAATTGCCTGAAATATCATTAAAGTCAAGCTGATGTCCGATTCGAACCCAAAATTTGGAACTGAAAACCGAAGTGAAGAAAATTAATCTTTATTTTAATACAATTAATCAAAAGTAATCTTCAATTTTATCTTTTTGTTTGCTTCTAATATTCAATTGAAGAAAGTATTGCAATCGAAAATTTTTTTGACTGATTAACACATTTTAGAGATCAGAGATCCAAGAAAAAAAATGTTTATATAAAATGTCTGTTTGTCTATCAATGTGTCCCTCTCTCCGTATGTCCGTGTGTCGCCATTGTACCATCGAAAAGTGTATGAAATCATGCATAGAATTGAACTAAATTTTTTTGTATGTATTCGGCTATGGCAAGCAAGTCTTCTTCAGTTTACAAATATTCTACTGAAAGGGCACGCTTTAATAGAAATTTTTATACCCTTTGCATTACCGCCACAATTGTACCATCGAAAAATGTATGAAGTTACTCATAGAATTGAGCCAAATATTTTGTGTCTGCTTTTGGCTATGGCAGCTGGTCCTCTCTGCATTTGAAAATACTGGCGTTGTAATAGAGATGTCTGGGCCATTTTCATTACTGTACCAGTGAAAAGTGTATGAAGTTATGCATCATAGTGAATCAGATTTTTTGTGTATGTTTTTGGCTATGTCCTGCATAAATTTGGGGGGGGGGGGGGGAATTGCCGGAAATTTGCGCTGTAATTCCAATTTTAGTGCCATATTCATTATTGTACCATCGAAAACGATATGAAGTTATGCATCTAATTGAACCAAATTATTTGTGCATATTTTTCACTGTGGCCTGAAGGACCTCCTGCAATTTGGAAATATTCCACTTGAAGGGGCCGCTGCATAGCAATATGTGAGTCATTTTCATTATTGTACCAAGAATAATTTTTTGAAGTGTGCGTTCGTATGATAAGTTTAAATAATCAGATCTTGTTCATATAGTAGAGCGTACTTTGGATACAGTATAGTGGTCGAAATCTTTGTGTTCCTGTAAATATGCAGGGAGTAATTTTTATTATACTTCATTAATGTATATATAATTCAGAAAATGTGAAGTAGTTTAATATACTTAAAACACCCCCAAACAATGTTTCCCCGTATAACATTATTTAGTGGAACAGATTTGTGTGGCCCTGTAATTTAATAATACACATTCTTATATCACAGATTGCACAAAATGTATTTTTTAGTGCATATTTCATAGATTTATGTCAATTCTGTTATGTTCAAATGAGTGTAACACCATTAAAATGCATTTGAAAATTTTTTTTTCCATTGACCGTAATGTAACGGAATACTTTTGATTGTCCCTGTAATTGATCAATGCATCCGATTTTCATAACATTTGAAATGACTCGACAAAATCATGTAATAAATATACATTTTAAATTTCAAATGATTAAAATGCATTTGAAACTTTTTTCCCCATTGACCGTAATGTAACGGAATCCTTTTGATTCTCCCTGTAATTGATCTATCCATCCGATTTTCATAAAATTTGAAATGACTCGACAAAATTATGTAATTATTATGTATTTTAAATTACAATCGATTCGCCTGAGTAGTTTTTGCGTTGTTATATGCGGACAGACGGACGGACTGAGCGACAACAATAGATGCTACGTATTTACATAATTACGAACGCACCTAAACAGAGCTTCTTATACTAAAAATTCTCAAACACAAATACAAACACCTTTCTGAACACTTTTTGTCCCCAAATTCCCAACACATTAATGTGTTGTGAAGCGTTTTTAGGTGCGTTCGTAATTATGTAAATACGTAGCACCTATAGTTGTAGTTCAGTTCGTCCGTCTGTCCGTCTATCTATGTCCGTCTGTCTGTCTGTCCGCATATAACAACGCAAAAACTACCCAACCGAATCGTTTGAAATTTAAAATATATGATTATTACATAATTTTGTCGAGGCATTTCAAATTTTATGAAAAACGGGTGCATAGATCAATTACAGGGACAGTCAAAAATATTCCGTTACATTACGGTCAATGGGGAAAAAAAGTTTCAAATGCATTTTAATCGTTTGAAATTCAAAATATATAATTATTACTTAATTTTGTCGAGTCATTTCAAATTTTATGAAAATCGGATGCATAGATCAATTACAGGGACAATCAAAAGTATTCCGATACATTACGGTCAATGGGGAGAAAAGTTTCCAATGCATTTTAATGGTGTTAAACTTTTTCGAAAAAAATAGAATTGACATGAACCTATGAAGTATTGTATATCTAAAATATACATTTTTTACAATCTGTGGTGCAAAGAATATTTATTATTAAATTACAGGGTCACACAAAAGTATTCCTCTACATAACGCTGTACGGGGAAAGTTGTTTGGAGCGTGTTTTAATTATATTAAGCTATTTCACATTTTATGAATGTGATATACGTTGCTGATGTTTACTGCAAGTTTCTTCCTGTATATTTACAGGAAAACAAAGAAGATTTCGATCACTATACTATATCTGAAGTACTATCTACTATAACGGCAAGATCTGGATATTTTTTAAACTTCATTATCGTGCCAACGCATCTCATTTGCTACGCTTCACGTGCAATTTCCAACTTGTTTGTATTGTGGTTGTATGTTGCAAATGTGTTGCTCCCTACAAATGTGTTCTTAATATGTTGCAAATTATTGCTACATAGAAATGTGTTCTAAAAATTAGGTTGTTAATTGTGCTGAAATAGTGTTGTAAATAGTGTTAAACAAAATAGTTTCTTAAAATAATGTTGTGCTGCACAACATTTTGTCCCCAAATTGTAACACATTGTAAACACCACACAATTTAGAACACATTTTCAAAAATGAATGTTTTGAAATATGTTTGGAAAACATATTTTCTTCTCTTGTAATTTTTAACAACACTTTTTGCATTATCTTTTTATTTCGTACAACACATTCACAACACAATAGAAAACGATTTTAGTTACAAGTGTTGATTTTTATGTTCATTAGTGTTGCAAAAGTGTTTCATACGTTTGCAGTGGTTTAAACATCATGTACTAATTAATACATACTAGCTTCCCTTGGCGACCAGTCAGTTTGGTCTCCCTTGAATGTATACTAAAGATGAATTCGAAGCGTATCAGAGGGGAAATTACACAAGAATTTTACTATTTAAATACTTACTAAATTTTCCAAAGACAAATATTTTACAAGACTATGTTAATTTATGGAACAGTGCTTAATTAATTAATTAGAAACGATGAAAAAGCTTAATTATTTAATTATAAATTAATTAAAATGATATATAACAGAGGGGACAAAAAAACCCCTCATTTTTTGACATACACTACAATTTATATGAATCTCTGTGATTTTGAAATTACAAAAAAGAAATTAAACGTATTTTTTAAGTAAAGACATATCAAGGTAAAATAATTACCTATCAGATTGTTTAAATTGAAAACACATTTTATTTAAATGAAATTAGTCGAACTTAACAGAGGGGACATGGTATGTAACAGAGTGGACATCTTACAAATTGCGTGATCATATTTCCAGTGCAATATCATTATCAAAAGTGACGTTTTGATTATTTAATGTTGGAGTTGGTAGTACTTGTTTTATTTCAAACATATGAATCCATGCTATATCTTTATGATTATATTTAAATGTTTTCAATCCACTAGACCGATTTAAAAATACAACATGGACATTGTCAGTTTCCTTGTCAATTTCAATTATTTGGGCAACAAATTCCACCTTCCTATTCTTTCTTTGAAATCTAACATTTGCAAAATTGCCAACATTAACATCAGAAGTTAACAAATTGTTATTTTCTACAGATTTATCCATACCATCTTTGAAGTAAACTGTACACCTTCTGCAACAGACATAGATGAGTAAGAAATACAATATTTTTGTAGCACTCTAATACAATGAATTCTCCTCAAATTTGATATAACTTATATATTTGAAACTCTTTCATTAAGGGCAGCAATGTCCCTTTCTACATCCTCTTTTGCACAATAAATAATTTCTACTCCATTGCAAATGGTATCAACGAATGATTTAGCATCAGATGGTGGAGGAGCCCATTTTCCCAGACATAATTCCTCGGTACACAGCCCTCTTTAAAATACCTCCCAGCCCATCAACTGCAGTCTTTACATGACTAGTAGCAAAATAATGCCAATTCACTTATGTTGAGAAAGTAACATTACAAAGTGTGTATTTCTGTTTGAATTGGGATGATGGCCCATCACTAAAAGTGTCAATTTCTTTTAACACAGGAAATTCCTTTTATAATTTGTCAAATAGGATTTCATTGAAAGTATGGATTGCATATTTGTGATGCTGCATATAGTAACTGGCTATGACATAACTCCTAATTTCTTTTTCTTCCAAGAGATCATCTTTTGGGAGTCAAGCAGCAGCAGTAAAACAAAGAACACTGCTTGTGAATCCAATGTGCTGATTGTATCTCATTTTGTATAACAAAAGTAAAGTTTTCGCTAAAATCTACTTGTAACACACACTTGGATTTTATCTAAGCTGCTTAAAATAATTAGATTGTACTGAAAATTAGATTGTGTTAAAATAATTAGATTCATTCACAATCATGTGTAACAGAGGGGCATTTAGCTCCGTCTCCTCTATTACACCCCCTCTGTTACGCATGCATTTAAAAATATATATATATATTTTCAAAATTATTACATAATATGATTAGACAAATGATATTTATTGTGAACACTTTTTTATTAAATTTAAATCTTTTATATATATTGAATAAAATAAACTTTTTTTAAAAAATTGTAACAGAGGGATGTGACAGATAAAAATTGTAAATAACTTTATTTGAAAGAAATAAGAAGAAAGTTGTATGTGAAGATTATTACTGTAAAATTATGATTAGGAACCATTTAACTTACTATATAAATGAAAAAATATATAAAATCACCATATTTTTAATAAATAATTGATCTTTTAAAAAGTCACATTTTCAACAGTATAAATCAAACTCATTAAATACCCATTATTTATCATAAAATTTAAATAAACCATGCATAATTTTCAAAAATAAATATTAAATCCATTAACTGCAATAAATTGCCTTTAAAATGACACCAAATACTTGAAAATAACATGAAATTGAGAAATTCACTACTGGTTTCAGTAGGCATGAAATTCGTCTAAACATTAAATGATGTTGTTTTTATTCATAATTTTTTTTTTTTTAATGGCTCTTTTTTTTTTTTTTTTTTTTTTTTTTTTTTTTTGCCAAATTGGAAGATTCTGCTAGAGAAATAGACACAGATGTCATATTACGCCCCACATCGGCGCGATTGCAACAAAATGGCAATTATATGTGCCTCACATGGTAACCCGGCTATTGTTATTTATTTGTTAATAAACTTTTTGTTTGCTTTTATTTTCTTTTTTTAAATGATATAAATTGTTTTATTAATTATTAATTAAACTTATTTTTTAATTATTATTTTCTTTTTAAAATAATGGGAATTAGTTTAAAAATATATATGTAACTGGTATTTGAAAACGGAAATTTCGCCAAATTGGCGTCACAAAAATAACGCGCTAATGTGGTGCCTATATGACATCTGTGCTGATAAATCAAAAACTCGGCATTTTTATCAAACCCGGTGCAGATAATAAATTGCCAAACATTGTACCCGTGGCTTTTTTTCGTATTTCATTAATTATTTAAAAAATAATATTATAATCCTTTTACTCATTTTATTTATAATACATAACTTTAATTTGAAACTGAAAAGCTTAAAACTCATGACTTTTATTTATTTTTTTTTTAAATAAAAAGAATAGAAAAAAAATTTAAATAATGATATTTTGAAGCTCCATAATTGCAAAAAGGAACAATACATAAATAAATGCAATTTACCACAGCAAAAATCTTACCAAAGGACTTTTGCAAGTAATAACCCGTAAGATGTGTATCATTTGGATGTTGCCATAAATCAACTAACAAATAATCGCGATTTTTGTGCCACATACGTTAGCGTAATATATCTATATTATAAAGGCCAAACGTATCTGGGCGTAACGCATCCGTCATTTTGCGAATGGCAACACTTTCAAATTTTAAGTTAAATTTCGATATTGCAATTTTTACTATTACAAATTTTTAATCTTCTAACTGTAGCAAATTTTCAATTTTTACACCATCGTGTAGGGAAAAAAATGTACTTCTGAATGAAATTTGTTTGAAAGCTGTATCTTAATTTTTTTTTTTTTTTTTTTTTTTTAATTACAGTAAAACCTCCATAACGGACACTCCCAAATAGCGGACACCTCTATTTAACGGACAGTTTACCGATTCCCACTCCAAAATCTAAATTTTTGTATATTTAACCCCTGAATAACGGACATTCTGAATAGCGGACAGTAATTTTTGCGATATAGTATGAGAAATTGTTTTTTAACGAAGAAAAAAAAAGTAAAAAACCTCTAAATTTGTCAGGGCAATGTGTGGAAATTTTGTGATCACAGATAAATGTAGAGAATGGGACGGCTTCCACTCGGTCTTTCCCTCTGACGTCCAGTATTAAATTCAGGTGATGGTCAGAGAGACATTACATCCCGGAGCATCACAATAACTCCCTCCCACACTCCCCTCCGAAAGATTTGATATTTTATGCTTTTAAGAAGTGGCAAAATACAGTCAGCAGTAACACTTAACTAAAAAGATTCAGGAAAATTAAAATTTGACATGGTTAAAACTTCACATTGAAAAAAAAAAAAAAAACAAAAAAAACAATGTAATCTTTAAATGCTAAAAGAAACTTTTAAAATTCATTTTTTTTTTTTTTTTTTTTTTTTTTTTTTGCAGGAATGTAACAGTGTATAAAACAATGTACCGTTTTATTTCAATTTTTTTGCTTAACAAATAATTTTAATTTCTGATTAATCATATATTAGAATTTTAGGACATATAAAAGTCAATTAATGTCACTTTAAGCATTTTTTAGCAATTTTTGAATCTCCGAGATTTTTCCCAATAGCGGACACCTCCGAATAGCGGACAGTTTCCCCGCTCTCGAGGTGTCCGTTATTTGGAGGTTTTACTGTATTAACTTTTTTGTAGTTTTTAATGCCGCTTTTCTAATCGTGGCAACAGGAGTACTCCACTTCTATTAAAAGCAAAGGAAACAAGTTGGAAATTGCACGTGAAGCGTGGCAAATGAGGTGCGTTCATACGATAATGAAGTTTTAAAAATATCACTCTCATATATCAATATCATAAAATTATAAATAGTTATTTACAATTAAAAATGCGCAACAAACAATGTTCTCTCTATACTCATTATGTAATGGAATACTTTTGTGTGGCCTAGTAAATCAATAACAAAAGTTCTTTGCACAGCAGATTATGCAAAATCTATATTATAATATGTACTTTATGATGCATATCAATGTTATTATGTTCGAATGAGTATAATATTATTAAAATGCATTTGAAACTTTTTTTCCATTGACTGTAATGTAACGGAGTACTTTTGATTGTCCCTGTATTTGATCTATGCATCCTATTTTCAAAAAAATTGAAATGACTTGACAAAATTATGTAATAAGTATGTAATTTAAATTTCAAACGATTAAAATGCATTTGCAACATTTTTTCCCATTGACCGTAATGTAACGGAACACTTTTGATCGTCCCTGTAATTGATCTATCCATCCGATTCTAATAAGATTTGAAATGACTCGACAAAATTATGTAATAATTATATATTTTAAATTTCAAAAGATTCGGTTGGGTAGTTTTTGCGTTGTTATATGCGGACGGACAGACAGACGGACGGACTGAACGACAACAATAGGTGCTATACGTATTTACATAATTACGAACGCACCTAAAAAGGGGAAAAAATGATTACTGTGTCTTTATGTTACCATTTTCTCATTAAAAGTTAAAAAATTGAAATTTAAATATCTTCTGTTATAAAACCCGGTGAATTTTGATTTCATTTACAAAATTTGATTTACACGTAAAAGAATACCAACAGTTTAATGTCAGTTTCAGCTCATAGCAGCTCATAGACTTCAACTTTTGAATCAAAATGTTCAAATTAAAATGCCAATTTTTTTGAAAAGGTGAATACAGGTACGAAATGTGCATTTATAAATTTTGATATGTGAAAAAGATGCCGGGTTTAGATTTCCCGTTGAAAAAAATTACATGATTGTGTGAAAGTTGAGTAAATTGTCTTTTTTTTTCATTTTGTATTACTAGCATAAGAATCTTAATTGCTAACTTTATCATAATAACAGAACTTTATTATTTTTTTCTTCCTACATGTACGATTAAGGTTTAATTTTAGCAATTTCTACAACTGAGTTTTATAGAAATAGTATTTTGTTAATATGAAGTTAAATATCTTTTGCTTAAGAGTTAGAGTTACCAATATAAAATGCATCGTTCGTGCGTAGCGCGATAACTTATGATAAAAATATCGGATCCACTTGAAATTTTGTATATAGGTATATCCTGATAAGGCGCTTCCCTGATTAGTTTTTGGTGTTCATTCGAAATGTATAACAGGGGGAACGGGGGGCTCATGCCCCTCCCCTTAATTGATTTAATGGGTTTTTCATGCAGAATTAACAGTTTTCGTTCAAAAATTTAGATATAGGATCATTTTGATGAGGCAATTTCGTGACTATTATTAGGTATTCATTGAATAAGTATAAACAGGGAGAACGGGGGTTCTAATACCCCTCCCCTTAGTTGATATAAAAGGGTTTTTCAAGCAAAATTGTCAGATTTCGTTCAAATCTCTGAATAGTTTTGGAAGTTTAATGGTTAAGTATATAAAAGAGGGGGATAGCTCCTCTTAAATTATATAAATGTTAAATGGGTTTTTATTAAGAATTATCCGATTTGCTCTGAATTTTGGATATAGATTTTTTATATGATAAAGCATGTTCTTGATAGTTTAGGAGGTTTAATGATTAAATATAAAAAAGAGGAAAGGAGAGAGCTGTTTCCCTTTCTTATTTTTTTTTCCAACGGAATTAACCCTTGAAAATATAAGGCTGTAATGTACAATTAGTATGCGTAGCCTGTGAGCTCAATGACATCAGTATAACTGGGCAATATTCTTTTTTATTTACTATAACAAATTTTTAAGGTTTATTATAAATCAATGAAACAGTTCCTTCTTAAATATTTTCTTTCGTCAAAATTTGGCGGGTTCTGCCTTGTATATATAGATTACGTGCATAATCATTCTACAACTGAAAATGAGCTTGGGAGAAAAATTTTCTGTATTCATGTTTGGTTTATTTTTTACTAGCTGACCCGCCCGGCATTGCCCGGGTCCGTATTAACAATATTAAACGAACTTGAAATTTGTATTATTTTATCATTAACTCGAAGCATGCAGAAATGCATTGTCTGAAATACGTGGCAGCTGACTGTGTGAAAAATCGGTTTAAAAAACAACAATCTATATTATAAAGGCCAAACGTATCTGTGCGTAACGCATACGTCATTTTGCGCATGGCAACACTTTCAAATTTTAAATGAATTTCGGTATTGAAATTTTTGCTACTAAAAATTTTTTAATTTCTTAATGTTGCATATTTTCAATTTTTACACCATCGTGTAGGAAAAAAGATGTACTTTTAAATGAAATTTGTTTGAAAGCTGTATCTTAATTTGTTTTTGAAATATCAATTTTTTTGTATCTTTTAATAACTCCTTTCTAATTGTGGCAACAGGAGTACTCCATTTCTATTTAAAGCAAAGGAAAAAAGGGAAAAAATTGAGTGCTGTATCTTTATGTTGCCATTTTCTCATTGAAAGGGAAAAAATAGAAATTTAAATATCTTCTGCTATAAATCCCGGTGAATTTTGACTTCTTTACACAATTTGATTTACACGTAAAATAATATCAACAGTTTAATATCTATTTCAGCTAATAGCACAAAGACTTCAAGTTTTAAATCAAAATTATCAAATTAAAATGCCAATTTTTTTTTAAACGTGCAGATGTGAAATGTACATTTGTAAATTTTGATATGGTGAAAATGATGCCGGGCTTAAATTTCACAAAAAAAAAAAAAAAAAAAAAAAAAAAAAAATCTGTGATTGAGTCAAAGTTGAATAAATTTTGCTTTTTATCATTTTGGAATACTAGCATTAGAACTTTAATTAATAACTTTATCATAATAACATATCTTTATTATTTTTTACTGCTTACATATACGATTAAAGTTTAATTTTAACAATTTCTACAACTGCGTTTTATAGAAATAGTATTTTGTTAGTTTGACGATAAATATCGTTTGTTTAAGACTTAGACGTACCAATATAAAATGCATTTTTTACTATAATTAATTTTGTAGGTTTATTATAATTTAATGAAACAGTTCCTTCTTAAACATTTTCTTTCGTCAAAATTTGACGGGTTCTGCCTTGTTAATATTAAGCTCTAAAAATACTTAAAATGAGCAATGAGAAACGCGGAAGGGAACATGTATCCAACGATTGTGTTATTTTCGTGTTAAAGTGTTGATATTTACGCGTAAAAATCACTGTTAAGTCACGTAACTAATTATTTTTTTCACATAGAAATCTCAAGTGAAATATTTTGAATTTCAAACTAATTATATCACTCTTAAATCCGACTATAACGTGTATGAAATCGATACTCGGTGATAAAAGATTCGAATATATTATTATAACTTCAGTGCCCTTTAACAAAAGTAAGTGTATATTTTTAATCAAAGCATGCGTAATGTTCACTCTGTGAACAAATTCCTAACCGTAAATTTTTCTACCGTAATCATAACCTATCTATAACCTAACTGCGACTTAACAGTATCCTACCGTAACTTAAATTAAACATAAATGTAACCTAGCCGTCATTTTATTGTAACCTATCCTTATTCTAACCATAACATACATGCTATTTAACTTTGACCTAACTTTAAATAAACCATGATCTAATTGTAACCTAACGTGAAATTAAATAAAATCAAAGACTTACCGTAATGTAATTGCAACCTAATCGCAACCCAAATGTTACCTAATTATATATTGGGTTCATGTCCATGAAAATTATTTTTTTTGTTCGGATCTTGGTTATGATTCATTAGAATATTTTCGTCGGGTTCAGATTTGGTTCGATTCAGATTTCAGGTATTTTTTGAAATTCGATTAAAATTCGATTGTCGGATTCAGGTCCATAAAAATTATTTTGCCTTGCTCGGATCCAGTTTTGGTTCTGTGAAATATTTTTGTCGGAAACGGATTTGGTTCAATTCAGATTTCGGCGTTTTCTTCAAATGGAATTTTTGGATTCAGGTCTTCCAGCGTGTCCACGGAAAAATGCTTCACTGGAATATGTTTGTCAAGTTCAGACATGGTTTAATTTAGATTTCGGCTTTTTCTTCAAATGTAATTTTTGGGTTCGGATTTTCTTGCGTGTTCGCAGAAATTATTCTGCCTTGTTCGAATAAGAACATGCTTCACTGGAATATTTTTGTCAAGTTCAGATTTGGCTCATTTCAGATATCGAGTTTTTTTCAAAGAAATTTTTTAGGTTCAGATTCGGTTCATGTGCATGGAAATTTTTTGTCTTATTCGGATCCGGTTACGGTTCTTTGGAATATTTTTGTCAGGTTCAGATTTGGTTCGATTCAAATTTCAGGTATTTTTTCAAATAGAATTTTTACGTCCGGATCTCGTTCCTGTCCCCGGAAATTATTTTATCATACTTGAGTCCGGTTATGATTCTTTCGAATATTTTGGTCTTTTCAGATGTGGTTTGGGTCAAATTTCAGTTTTTTTCAAATCGGATTTTTTAGTTCGAGTCGGTTTATGTCCATGGAAATTATTTCGTCTTGCTCGGATCGGGTTATAGTTCTTTGGAATAATTTTATCGGGTTCAGATTGGTTCAATTTAGATTTGGGGTTTTTTTTCAAATAGAACGTTTGGGTTCTGGTCTTCTTGCGTGTTCACGAAAATTTCTCTGTCTTGTTCGAATAAGGACATGCTTCACTGGAATATTTTTGTCAAGTTCAGATTTCGTGATTTTTTCAAAGAAATTTTTGGGATTCGGACTGGGTTCAGGTGCATGGAAATATTTTGTCTTGTTCGGATCCGGTTGTGGTTCTTTGAAATAGTTTTGTCAGATTCAGATTTGGTTCGATTCGAATTTTAGATATTTTTTCGAATGGAAGTTTTAGGTTCGTATCGAGTTCATGTCCACGGAAATTATTTTTTCTTACTCGAATCCGGTTAATGTTCTTTCGAATAATTTGGTCGGATTTAGATGTGGTTTGGGTCAAATTTCAGGATTTTACAAATGGAATTTTTTAGGTTTGGGTCGGGTCTATGACCACGGAAAGTATTTTGTCTTCTGGAATCGGGTTATAGTTCTCTGGAATATTTTTATCGGTTTCAGATTTTGTTCCGGTGATATTTCGAGTTTTTTTTTTTTTTTTTTTTTTTTTTTTTTTTTTTTTTTTTTTTTTTTAAAGAAAATATTTTGGTTCTGGTCAAATTTCATGCCCACTAAAATTATTTTTCCTTGTTTGGATCGGGTTATGCTTCATTTGAACATTTTTACGGAATTGAGATTTGGTTCGGGTCAGTTATCAAATCCATAGTTTTTTTTCAAACAGAATGTTTAGGTTAGGGTCGGGTTTATACTCACGGAAATTTTGTCTATCACGGATCGGAGTGTGGCCTGTTTTTTGGTTGGGATTGGGTTGTGTTAATTAGGCTAAACATTAAGGTTATAATCAGTTTTGCTACTATTCTTTTTATGGTTATTTATGATAAATAATTTACTTTACTATTTGATAATTTGTTATGGTGTATGAATCGTTTGCGGATTCGAACAACTGTACGCCAAACAGCTACTTTATTTTTGTTTTAAAAACAAATTAAAGCCATAATACAATTTTAAATTGAATAGAATATATTTAAATTATATCAATGATAAAAAAAATAAACTCCTAGAAAACTGTTGTGGGATTTTTTTATACTGCAACACAGCTAATGACTCATACATTCTGATGTTCGAAATACCAAAATCTGCGTACAACCATGCAGTAAAAAGAAATTAATTGGGTGGAAGTATAATGTCTTGGGGTGTCGCTAAAAATGTAACCTTAAAATCTGCTACATTTAGTCCAAATAAGCACCAACAAAACCATGTGCTTTGATACGCCGATCAATTCAAACTGGTTTAAAACCGTATTTCTTTGTTTTTATCCTTTACCTTTTAAACTGTTATTGAATAGATGACTAAAATTTCGTTTAAAAAATAACGTTTTGTGCCATTATTGGCTGTAATACACGATCGGGATGCATAAAAGATACAAATATATCAATCATAGGCAAGAATTGTTTGTTTGAAATAATAATAATAATAATAAATAAAATAAAATAAAATAAAATATGGCTTTGAGATATCAATATAGAAGCATCATTTAAGATTTTGCTTGAAAAGTTAACATTCTTTCGTTAATGTCTTAAAATCGTCTGCACTCTGAAATCTAGATTTTAGATTAATTTTTGTTATTTAAGTTATCATGCATGATTTTAAAAGAATGTTTTCATCATTATATTTTATAGTATATTGACATAGAATTATTAATATGTTGTTATGTCATAAACATTTTTCATCTACGTTATAAAGTATTAAAAAGTACTGAAAGAAAAGAAAACTCATAGTGATATAATTTTTAGTTCAAATAAAATGTTTTCAATATTTTATTTAATTTTGTTTTTACATTTAATTATTTCTAATTTTCCAATTTCAATTATTTTAAAAGCAAACATTTTTTAAAATAAATAATATAATAGAAAAAAGACCATTTTAAAAAATTACTATTTCTTCGTAAAATATGCTTCAGCTGTAATTCATTTCTTTTAATTCATCTTACTAATACAAAATCCCTTCCACGTGCTTTTGTTTGGGACATTAAAATTTGAGCGATAATGGTTTCATATTGCAAACCTTTTTTGCGCTTTACTTCACCTCCACCTATCTTTTTCCTCCACGGCGTACAAAAGCTGTGATCAAAAATCATCATTTAAACTGACAGTTTGCCAGTCTATGAATTTTAAAGGTCTGTCCCAGCTTTTTTAATTATTTCTACGAAAATTTTACGCAACCAACCAACCATAAGCAAATGAAGGGAAAAAATAAGAAAAAAGGCGATTTTTTTTATGAGAGTGAGCTTTGGAATTTAATTAATTACTCAGTTAATAAATAGAATTTCAAAATTCTGAAGCTCAGATACATTCAGAGAGATTTAGGGCTGCTTTCAAAAAAATTTTGAGCCTCGTACATGCTGTAGATTTTTCTAGCAATCGCAGACACATACACATACAGAGCGTTTTGTTTTTTTATTAGTATAGATAATTTCTGTTGGATTTATTACGGAAATTTTATCTTTTATGTTTTCCTTTTTGAGTGAATTTATATTTCCTTTATATCTTAATTTATTTTCGTTTTGCTATCTATCTGACATACCGTCACAGTGCACCTCACGTTCGGCATATCATGTCCTGTAATTTACTGAAAAATACGCCGTCATTCAAAATTCTTTCCCATGTCAAAATGGAAATGAAACGCTCAAATATACCTAACAACACGTAAACAAAGTAATTCAAATGTATACATACATTGATTTTCGCATTATGGTATCGCCATTAGAATTTCAAATTTTTATTTCATCCATATTTTATCAGCTTTGTTTACTTAAAACAAGACAATATAGTAACTATTTGGATAAATCTGATTTATTCAAATGTATTAGATCTATTCTTATGCGTACGTGAGTTTAGATGCCAAAAATTCTTTACAAAAATCAGAAAAGCTTCGTGAACAAATAAAATTGAACGAAAAGGTATAATACAGAAATATGTTCATTGATATTTTAAAAATAAATGGGTTTTTTTTGCATTTCTCAGAAAGAGGGATAAATAAACTTCGAGGCTCGCATTTGCTTGATTATTCATGCTTTTCTTATCCTTCTAAAGCTTTGTAGAGTAAAATTTGTGAATAAAAAACACTTTATATATATATATATATATATATATATACAGGGTGTCCGAAAAGTCTGGAAACAGTCGAATAACTCGAGAAATACATATGAGATTGAAAAACGCAAATATACGTGTTAAATATTTTTAAATAAGCTACTCAGTGATACCAAATTTGACCTTCGTAACCGACCCCATGGGGGTCAGAGGGGGTCCAACTTTGAAATCTTAAATTATAACCCCCATTTTTTATTGCAGATTCGGATTCTACGGACAAAAATACGTAACTTTTGTATTTGATGTTTATTTCGAATCCTCGTTTATCACGGTGTAATTGAGCATATTAAATCGATACATATTTCGGCTTTTCCAACGGGATTTTCCCTAATCGAAACTAATTGGGGAGAATTTATGACATCAAATTCCTCGTCTTTTGCAATAATAGCGTTTCCTGAAAATCACCCGTGCCGATTATTTCGGTAGTGCTACACAGTTAAAAATTTGATCCATTTGCTGTAGCGTCACTCCACAGCTTTTATAGAATATCTCTTTCATGACCAATAAGAATGTTCCATAACACAGTAAAGTACACTGTAAAAAAATTGACCCTTTTGCTGCATCGTCACTCCACCGCTTTTATAGAAAACGATTACTTTACTGTGTTATGGAGCATTCTCATTGGTCACAAAAGAGATATTCTATAATAGCTGTGGAGTGACGCTGCAGCAAATGGGTCAAATTTTTAACGGTGTAGCACTATTGAAATAATCGCCACGGGTGATTTTCAGGAAACGCTATTCCTACAAAAGACGAGAAATTTGACGTCAAAAATTCTGCCCAATTAGTTTCTATTAGGGAAAATCCCGTTTGAAAAGCGGGAATATGTATCGATTTAATATGCTCGATTACACCGTGATAAACGAAGATTTGAAATAAACATCAAATACAAAAGTTACGTATTTTTGTCCATAGAATCCGAATCTGCAATAAAAAATGGGGGTTATAATTTAAGATTTCAAAGTTGGACCCCCTCTGACCCCCAGGGGGTCGGTTTCGAAGGTCAAATTTGGTATCACAGAGAACTTATTTAAAAATATTTAACACGTATATTTACGTTTTTCAATCTCATATGTATTTCTCGAGTTATTCGGCCGTTTCCAGACTTTTCGGACACCCTGTATATATATATATATATATATGCATAATCGAACATATTAAGGGTGTATTCGAAAAAAAGCTTTTCCATCTTAAACAGCTCAAAATTTTCCGATACAATTTCAGATACATTTTTAAATGTAGAAACATTAAACTTGCTGAGGGGATATTTGAAGAGACGTATAAGGTGCTGTGTGATGTCTTTTTACTCTAAATTCATTAGAATTTGATTTAATAAAAAATAACATTCTCAGTATGTCCCTTTTTTTTCGTTTCCAGATTTCCCGCTTCGGAAAAATCGGCTCAAAATCCCATTTTTGATTGTTTTTTTTTTTTTTTTTTTTTTTTTTCTTCTTTTTTTGCAATATTCTCTGCATTTATCAAAGAATCGAAAATCACGGCATCTTTGTGTACTTTCTAAATAAGACAATTTTCCAGTTTGATGCATTTGAGAGCAAAAATGAATTTAAAAATAAATCGGAAAATAAGCAATTTAAATCGAAATACACTCTTAAATTCGTTCTCAATTCCAAAAAAGCTACTTTCTAGCATATTTATGAATTTATTTCTATTAAAAAACGCATTAAATTGACATGTTTTTAATTAAGAGAATTATGTAAGCGAATAGAATTTTCCATTTTTCGATAAAGGCAGATCTTTCGAAAAATGCTGCCAAAGTGGTCTCTTGAATGATTAATTTCCAACGCGGCAACGTGAGAAAGGTTTAAACTTGTCCCCGCGTGACAAGAATTGCTTATAACTCGGTAAATAATTCATTTATCAAAAAATAGGAAACACCATTCTATTCTAAGTCACTTCTATAGTTAGGGCTGATAAATTTTATCTCTTTCCGTTTAAAATTGAGTCAGAAAATGTTTCAGAAAGTTGTGGTGAGAGAGTTTGAGAACTGCATTATCAAATAAATAAATAAAAGAAATAAAAGAAATAAGTAAAAGAAAAAAAAAAAGAAAAAAAAACGCAATTTAACAAATTACAACGACTATTTCGAAAATGATGTTTTCAAATACTAAAATTTTTAAGACTCATAAATAAATTCTACATTTAAAATAATAATATTAATAAACATCATTTTTAGAATGAGCATAACGAGTCCTATATTACGTACGCCATGCATTCAAAATTAATATTCCTAAGACCAATGATAAAAAACAGTAGTTTATAGATATACTATTTTAACTATTTAAAATTTGTATTTTTAATGGATGGAGTTAATCAAACGGACTTCTGAACGCCTCATATTACGTACGACATGGATAAAACATTAATATTCCTGGACCCATCATAAACGAATTTTAAAGGAAATTTCAGTTTTACAATTTTTTGAACAGCAAATTTTTAAACTTCTAAAAATCACTCACTTTAAATTTTTACACCTTTGCGTAGAAAAAAATGCACTTTTAAATGAAATTTATTTGAAATCGTTATCGCAATTTGTTTTCAAGTTATTAATTAAGTTTTTATTACTTTTTTTGTCACAGAAGTACTCCTTTTTTGTACTTTAAACATGGACCAATCAGAAAACGAATAGAGTAAAATAAGTTGTTTGAATTCAACCAATAAATTTGTATATTCATTCAATTCCATGCCATTATAATATACTTATTTTTGAAAAATAGCAAATAAGGAGTTTTACATATTTATTGTTTAACGCGTACATTTAGCGCTTTTTGAATGTACGTGTTTCTTATTTTAATGATCAAACTATTATATACTACATTCTCAAAAAATCTTCCGTCTTTTCACAGAAAATGTACTGTCAGCACTGCTGCCAGTAATTGTCTGTAGATTGATGAATATCCGTTTATTTCTTTCTCCGTCAAAAGGGGTAAAATATCCGTCATTTGAAAAAAGTTCGGAAAAGATAAACACGGCCGGCGTGAGGGTCGAACTCAAGATCCCAGCATTGGAAGGCCAGCGCTTTTTCTCAGCACCACGGTTGTACAAGAGAAAAGTGCTTTGAAGTAAAAGCGTTCATTTCATATGAGTGTGGTTTGGTCTATTTCGTTAAAAAGTTTTTAATTTTGAAGTTAATTTCGGAAAGATTCCATCTTTAATTAAACTGTGCCTGGGGTTTTTATACGTTTATATTAATATAGTATAGAAATGTGAATTTTAAGTATATTTACGTAGATTGCTAGAGGAAAAAATATGGATGTTCTATTTTTATTCGATAAGATTTTTTGAATAATATCTTTTTTTTTTGCGCATTTTATTTTTTAATTAAAATATCTTTTAAATGTGTTTCCTTAAAGTATATTTTAAATGCGAATATTTATTATATAAATAACTTAGTAAATTCAACTTTATTCAACTTATCCAACTTTGAATAACAAATTTTTAGAATTTTTGAATGAATGAAGATAGTAATTGTTATTTATTTTTAAATTCGAAAACATTTTTGTCTTTTTAAACTAAATTAGACATTTTAATCTATAGAATATTTTTGTTTTTCATTTTAAAAATAAATTCGAATTTATTACTAACAGACCCAATACGCATGCGTGCTAGATATAAACGGAATCTCTTCTTCATTTGTCGACGTTCGTATGAATTCACAGATCAAATACGTTTTCTGGGAGAACAGAAGTTATTTGTGAAAAAATAACGATAATTCAGTGTATATTGACGAATTTTTCTGACAGTGTAGAAAATATTTTTCTACGAGAGAGTTGCGATTTTTAGGTAGATTTAGTATGAAATATTACCTATTGCGGTCTCCCTATGTTGGATTCCTAAAAAAATTTTGCAGATCTACACCTATCATGACCCTTAACTACATCAGCAAAAAACTTTAGCTATCTATCTATATACAGTGGTCTGCAAAATTTAAGGGCGAGTCCCAAAATGCCAATTTTCAAGGGATTTTCAAAAGGAATTAATATAACTCGAATAATTACTATACCTGCATAACAGCTAGTCCATATAACATCTCATTCAGGTCACACATGGTCACAACAGTTACAGTCACTACAACGAAACAAAAAAAATAGGAAATTCCATACGTCTCTTTTATGAGTCTCAAATTACTACTATATGTGACTCCACTGACAGGTCATTGTGACTGCTGCTTTGTGGCGAGTCACCAGCTAACTTTACAATGTCGTTTCTTTGAGACTCTCGTGTGACCTCTCATCTGGAGACTCAATTTCAAAGTTATTGTGAACGTTTCATTATGATAACTTACCAAATAATGTCCCATTAAAGTTAGGGGAGAGTGGGGATACTTGAGCATAGGGGATACTTGAGCCACCCCTATTATCTCTACAGTTGGTTAATTTTTCTTTCTAAAACTGCCAATATGATAACATATTTATAGTTTTGAACATGTAAAAAAGAAATCACACATCTTGGTACCATTTTGAAAATATAGTGATTAATAGTTGTCTTTTCCCTATCTGAAGTAAATATTTGGGTGCATGGCTTTTTTGTTTTTTTGTAATCAAAGTTTTGTTTAAAGTTGCAACTATATACATACATTCAATAAGCATAATTTCAATTGTATTTTAGTCTAAAATAGTTCTAATAGCTGCATCCTTTATTTAGTAAAACTCTGGGAAACAAAAATAGTGATAGTGGGGATACTTGAGCCAATGAGAGTTGGGATACTTGAGCCATGTCTCAACCATCCCTACTAGAAATTAAACATGGGTGAAACAAACAAAAAATAAAATTCCATCCTTATATTCACTAATAGATATTTTTCTGGATAAAAGGGAGAATAATTTTTCTTTTTTTTTTTTTCCTTAAAAAAATAACGACCTAAAAATGTTTAAAAATGTATATTTTTTAAATGAAAATATCTATTTTATTTTTCATTTTGACTAACAAAATAGCCTGTCTAGATAAATGTAAACATAGTTTTCAATTTAACTTTCATTAAATTAAAATAACTTTTTAAAATGGTTTTACAGGCTATAATCTCTAATACTTTAATTAGTTAGGTCCAACATATTAAAATTTTTATTTTTAAATATAACATATTAAGATTAATATTTTATATTGAAATCGTAACCTCTGTTGCTGTAACTTTTTTTAACTAAGAAAATTGAAGAAAAATTGGTAAAAAGAGTGCACAAAAAACAAGAAAAACAACAAAAATCCCAGTTCAAACTTACCTGCATGGAGCCAAAGAGGAAGACAAAATCTTTTCCTGTGAAATCAAAAATAATGTTTGAAATAGTAGAATGATACATCTGGCTTAAATTCCGACAGCTACTAAATTAAAAGCATGAGTTCGACAATATCATTAGAGGAAAATTCTGTCAATGATGGTGATGATGTGAAAAGAAAATCTTCTATTGATGGTTGGTTACTAATAAAGTATGCCAGAAAGAAAACTGTAAAAATATTTGTTGGATAAGTACTTAATATTTTGAAAATGAAATTTGCCCGAAGAATTGCAGATTCCAAATTTAAATGGCTCTGAACTGAGGATGTTTCTACTGTCGTTATAACTCAAGTTGAAATTATCCTCCGACAACCAGTTTTAACGACAAAAAATGATCGTATTACTAGCTTTGTTTTCTCAATTGGTTTTGAAGGACTTTACGTTTCATAATTTATCATTCTGTAAAATGTTTGTGCAAAAAGTAAAGCGAAAAAAATTACTTTTGTAGGTATTTTTCCTTAGTGCTCAACTATCCCTTCACCATGGCTCAAGTATCCCCGCCATGGGGATACTTGAGCCACGATGTAAAATAAAAAATAAACATTTATTATACATAGAAAAATAGTTCAAAATTAATTGAAAGTGGTTTTTAGTTGAAAAAAAATATCACATTTTCATTTTCAATATTTTATTTTATTCTAAAAAAATATAAAAAATTAAAAAAAATTAAAATTCAAAAAATGGCTCAAGTATCCCCATCTTCCCCTACATGGTGACTTTTCAGCACTTTTAACAGTGGTTACTTCAGAGTAGGGTCTCTGTCACTATTTGACAAAGTATTGTGATAGAAAGTCACAATGTATTACTGCCAATCGCCCGTTCATGATTCGAAGCCTCTAAAAACATAGCAATATTCTTTTTTAAAAAAAATTCCCAGGTTACGGAAGTAGAATGTTATTATCACTATACATCCAGGGCTCTCAAATGATCCGCGAACTGAACACCAATATTTTTTAACAGAAAATTTCATTGTAGATAGCTAAAGCATTTGTGCTAAAACTAACCTCCGAAGGCAATTTCGGCAGAATTTGCAAGAAAAATATAAAACGAAAATCTTTTTAAGAAAATATTGATGTTCAGTTGGCGAACCATTTGGGAGTCCTGTAACTGCGGCTATGTTCTGTAATTGAGTTGACATACTTTTCCATTTGAATGAGGCATTTTTCGGTTACCATGACCTCATTTATAGATGGTGTAACTATCGTAGCAACCGACATCAGTTTTCATGATTAATAAGTAAAATTCATTACACATTTCAAAATAATCTTGTATAAAATAGTTAAGTTAAAAGTGTCGCTAACTTTCTGACTTTTATAACAACGCTAAAGGCAATATTCTTCATTTAGGTTCAAGGTTAAAAACTCGTCTGCGTATGGGAGTAAATGAAAAGCATTGTGTTCTAAAATTTTAGTTTTGTTCTAAATAAATGTTGATTGATATTTATCAAGTTTTAGGTGTTTAATAAGGTTTTTCTTTTATCTGTTTTGCGATTTTGAATTTGTGTTATATCTATAGACAATATGAAAATGTGTAATAGATTAATATCTTGTAATATTGTGCTTCTTTTAGCTGTTACTTATTTTGAATAAAAAACTTTAAAATCAGTAAAAATAGTGTAATAGAGCGTTAATGAATTGCATTGTGGGTGCCAGCAGAAAGAAATGCAAGTAAGGGCAAGATTTTAATATAAAAAATAGACTAGCTTGTGTCCATCGGCCTAAAGTGTACTTTTTAAAACAGAGAACATAAACATATCTAAACTATATGAATCCTTTATCAGAACTCCTCTTTCAATTCATTTTTTTTTAACAAATTTATATAAAAATGCAATACAGAATATCATCAGTTAACAATTAATAAAATTAAGAAATAAGCTTGTACTAGAGTATTTCAAAATTGAAAACATAAACTGAAAATATCTAAAATGCTTATTCATCAAGGCGTCATTAATTAAGGCGTATTCTAACGCCTTAATTGATGACAATACGACATTGGTCCACGTTTAATGTCCAGAAATCACACATGACAGAAAAAGTGTTAAAGACTACAAAAAATTAATAACTCAAAAAATAATTTTAGGTACTGCTTTTAAGCAAATTGTATTTAAAAGAACAATTTTTTTCCTTATACGATGGTGTAAAAATTGAAAATGTGCGATGTTTAGAAGTTTAAAAATTCGCAGTACCAGAAATTATAAAACTGAAATTTCATTTAAAATTTGCTTATGCTTGATCCAGGAATATCCATGGCATACATGATCATGGATATGTCCAGACTTTTCTCATAGTGTCCTGTTTTTGTGAAATTGTGAATTTTTTCTTATATTTGTGAAAATTCGAGTCATAATATTGTGAATTAAATTACTGATGTGTTCAGGTTCTACTCTTCATCTATAAAAAAGCTAAGTAACATTTTTTTTTTTTTTTTTTTTTGGTGAATTCAACTGTTTATTTACGAGGCAGATTTTATTTTTAAATGATTAAATTTGTGAAAAGTTCAATTTGAACATGAGAAAATGCTTTGAAAGTTCTACTTAAGACACAAATAATTTTGTGAAGAGTCCTGTTTTAAGAGAAAATTTTTTGTGAAGGGTCCTTGTGAAGGTTCCTAAGGTAAGCCACGTTCTGATCATTATAGCAATTATGCTTATTATTATTTTTATTTTACATATAGAATTTTTTTATAAGTCTAAAATTTTAGTCTGAAAATATCATTTTCCAAATGGTCGTTGTAATTTGTTAAATTATTATTATTATTATTATTATTATTATTATTATTATTATTATTATTATTATTATTATTATTATTATTATTATTATTATTATTATTTTCGTCAGGCCGAGAGAAGCACCAAAAATCAATTCCATTTGGAACGTCACACATATATATATTTAAAATAAATAAATAAATAAAGCTTTGTTGTAAAAGTTTTCGAAGATTATCAAAAGGTCGAATTGTATATGTATATTGTAGCAAGATAAGTTATCTGAAGATCTAAATTTTAAACTGTTTCTGGAACTCGAATCGTGCATTATAAGATTTTATAGAAACTTTTATGAACGAAATAGATTAGCAATAACAATGAAAAAATAAATAAGCATATAAAAGATAAAATGCAAAATTTTAAGAAAGAACACCTAAAAAATTATCTTAGTTTGTGTTTTGTGTAACAATATACAGGTTACGGAACATCTATACACTGTAAAAACAAAAGAGCAATATTACATTTAAATTGGGATTATGAATTGCCAAATAAACTTAAAATATACACTATTTTCGGAAGTAGCTCCGTAAAAAGTGTAAGAATAATCTCGGAATGGTGGTATTTTATTCTTTAGTCGCAACTATTGAATTGAGGCATCAAATTCGGCGTAAGAATAACCTCGCAATGATAGTATTTTATTTTTTAATCGCAATTATTGAAAGGCGACACCAAATTTAGAATAAGCGATCACCTCTCTGTTTTGATTTCGTATGTTTGCAGACGATATGCCGCCATTTTACTTTGAATTGGATCCTTCTTCCTAACTATCGGATAGCAGGTGAAAAAGCAAACATACTGTAAGCAGTATTATTATTATTATTTGTAGATTGCAGATAAAAGACTAAATAATGTTTGCATATGTTTTTTTTTTCTTTTTTTAACACATTCTAGCCGCTCACGCGCTAGTGCGTAAATTTCCCATTCATTTAACACAGAGGACGGAGTTATCGGCAGCGAACGTGTTAATTAGATCATGCTTTTAATAATGCATTAGTGCACTGCCATTTTAAGAACAATGACGACATTTCCGAATTTAACGAGAAGTATTCCTTTAGTATAACAGTTGTAATCAACTTTTTTTATATACAGCTTTGTTTATTTGATAACTGGCATAGTTAAGCATTTTTTTTTTTTTTTTATACTATGCATTAAATTGTATAATTGTGAGGTAATTTAATATCATATGTAGCTTATGTTTGTTCTTTTCTTAAGAAAAGTATAAATTCCGATTTAAACTTATAGTAAATAGTTAAGAGTAATTATACTTTATTTTTTACAAAAATATTTTATAACGTGTGACTATAGCGTTTGCCCGATCTCTAACAAAAATATTTTAATAAAAAATTCGTTATTATATGTTTTTTAGCTTACTGGACGCATTATTAACCTACGAAAAAGATATTTTTCAGCATCTAAACATAGGAAATTTCATTGCTTATCAACTAGTAATATGTTTAAAATGAATCGTATAATAAATTGCCTCCATTAAAAGGAAGTTTCGCTGCCTCTTAGCTTCAAACTATTTATTTTAAATTATGGCTGTATTAAATTTAAAATGTAATCTCTTAATTATTTTTTATTTTGCTGTGAAAGTGTAAATATATAGGAAATTTCGTTATTTACCAACGAATAATATGTTTAAAATGTACGTTATAAACAATGGTCTCAATTAAAAGGAAGTTTAGCAGCCTCTTTGCGTGAAACTATTTATTTTAAATTAAGGCTGTATTAAATTAAAAATGCAATCTTTAAATTATTTTTTATTTTGCTGTTAAAATTTTATAAATATTTCGTTGTTTATCAATTCACACTATCATTTATTTAGTGTAGTTAAACAGCAAAGTAAAAAATAATTTAAAAATTACATTTCAAATTAATGCAGCCATAGTTTAAAATAAATAGTTTCACAAAAAGAGGCTGCTAAACTTCCTTTTAATTGAGACAATTTATTTTAACGTACATTTTAAACATATTACTTATCTTACACCAAAAATGGTGGCAACTAAGTTGCCAGCAAAAGTGTTGTTTGTTTACATCAACCGATTACTGGTGGCTTATTACACCAGTTTATTGGGACGTTTCCTCATACTACTTTTGGTGGCAACTTAGTTAGGCACCCTTTTTGGTGTAAAGTCTGTAAACATTTTTACAGTGTACAGTGTTGCACTAAATAATTAGAATATTTAATCAATGGTTGGTAACTGCTGAATTCGGTTTTTCAGTATTATTATACGTTTTCTATAATTTTTATTTGGACATCTTTTTTTAGTGTATTAAAATATGAAATTTTATTACAATGTTCCAAAAATGTTGGAAAGTGTTTCATAACATCATAATCTATACATGTCGCATGAATTTTCTTTATTTTTATTTAAACTTAAGACAAAAATTTTATTTTTCTTTATTGCTTTTTAACCAATTTTAAACAAAGATTTTTTTTTCTTTATTGTTTTATAACTTATTTTAGACAAAGATTTTATTTTTCTTTATTGCTTTTTAACCAATTTTAGACAAAGATTTTTTTCTTTATTGTTTTATAACTTATTTTAGACAACTTATTTTATTCACGATTAAAGACTTATTCACATTTTAAAGTGGATAAAAAAAGGATAATTAAATGCCTTTGTAGTTTAGAGATGATAAATAAAGATTGATGTGAAAAACAACGAGAGTTTAAAAACGCTGAAGCATCTGTCAAAATTACGAGAAACTGTTTGATCTATGTGTATACATTATTTTAAATATAGTATTTATCTATTTATTTATTCACTTTAAAAGAAGACACGAATGTGAATGAAATTCAGATTTTTAGCACACTGTTTCTCATGTTTGTTTTATGATTAATGAGCTTCTTATTTGCATTAGAATGTAACATTTTGTTTTTTAAATAAATAACAAACAAATAAAATAATTCAAAATTACTTCATGCATACTGAGTTTAATGAGATTCTAGTCTCATTCCTGATAAAATTTTTATTTTTCAAAACATTATTTTTCACTTTTATTTGTCCATTTTAAGAATGGAAAAGTAAAATCTCGGATATACAGTTTTAGTTAGTTCTCATTAACAGATTTCTTGATGTTGATCTTTACACTTATGAGATGTTTGTGATCCACAATCATTGGGGCTTCTTATTCATAAGATAATCAATCTTTTGGAGGTCGTTTAAACAAGTTTTCAGTTTTTCAATAAAGTTTTGGTTTAATATAACAAGTTGGAAATTGCACGTGAAGCGTAGCAAATGAGGTGCGTTAGTAAGATAATAAAGTTTTAAAAATATCACTTTCATATATCAATCTCATAAAATTGTAAATAGTTAATTACAATTAAAATGCGCACCAAACAATCTTCTCACTATACCATTATGCAATTGAATACTTTTGTGTGGACTTGTAAATTAATAACAATTTTTTTTTTACACCACAGATTATGCAGAATGTATATTATAATATGTACTTTATACATTCATATCAGTTTTATTATGTTCGAATGCAACACCATTCAAATGCATTTGAAACATTTTTCCCCGTTGGCCGTAATGTAACGGAATACTTTTGATTGTCCGTGTAATTGACCTATGCATCCGATTTTCATAAAAATTGAAATAATTATGTATAATAATTATGTATTTTAAATTTCAAGTGATTCGGTTGGGTAGTTTTTGCGTTGTTATATGCGGACGGACACACGGACGGACTGAGCGACAACTATAGGTGCTACATATTTACATAATTACGAACGCACCTAAAAATGAAAATTAATATAATGTATTCAATACAGTTGATTATTCAGAAATAAAATGACCAAAAAGTGACGTCATTGCAACGAATAAAGCAAACCTTTATAAAAGAGAAACATTGAAAGGATAGTAAAAGAACTACAATTGTTTCGGCCTAAAAGTAACCCGGATTTTCGTCGGTGATCTTTTTTTTCAAAGCATGCTTGCATTTCAGTAACTTTGGTTTTGGTTTATTTTGTGTCGGTGATTATCTACACTAGGGATATAGGCCCTGAGAGGGGAGAGAGTCTTCGTGAAAGTTTTTCTAATGGAACCTAAACCATATTTACGCAAGGTTCGAAGAAAATCACGAAAACTCCGAACGGTTAGGCAGACGGCCACGATTGGGTTCGAATCCAGCACCTGCTGTCTATCAGTTGAGAGATCAGAACCTCTCTGCCACTGATGGGGCCACCATTTCAGTAACATTTTGTAGTGTTTTTATTGTCATTTCCATACACTGTAAAAAATGTCAGACGTTTCTGAATATATAAAAATGTACTGTAATCAAAAACGAAATTATACAGTTATTTCTTCTAACTCACCTAAGGTTTCGAAAACCGTTCCTTTACCTTTAAAAATCACAGAAAACTATTTGTTTTCGAAATTTAAAGAAGAATTTATAAAAATTAATTTTTATTAGCTGCCCGTCTTTTTCAGAAACGTTTCTAAGTAGCTTTTACAGTACAATAATCACTTTTCTCAAATCAAAATATCACTTTTTCGGATTCTATAAATACTCAAGTAAACATTTTCAACTGCATAACTGATTTTGTGTATGCAATTGTGGCAAAATAATGTTAATTTTCATATTAATGTTAATACTGTTAATATTGTATGTTTGTCTATTAAACATGTTCTCTGAATATCGAAATATTTTAGTATGAATTGATAGCATCTGAAAAAGTGATATTTTGATTTGAGAAAAGTGATTACTGTAAAAGCTACTTAGAAACGTTTCCGAAAAGGATGGACAGCTAATAAAAATTAATTTTTATAAATTCTTCTTTAAATTTCGAAAACAAATAGTTTTCTGGGATTTTTAAAGGTAAAGGAACGGTTTTCGAAACCTTAGATGAATTAGAAGATGTTACTGTATATTTTCGTTTTTGATTACAGTACATTTTTATATATTCAGAAATATGACATTTTTTACAGTGTAATGATGCTACATTTTTTTTCCTCTTTACTTTTGAAATAACAATAATAATATTCTAATAAAAATAACTTTACAGTTGTCCCACCGCTACTTCGTCGTAAAAGAGGTGCGCGGCAGAATTCGAGGTCCCTCCTCTTCAGTTAATTTTAAAGCTTCGAAAGTAAATCGAATCGAACCCGATAGTGTTTTGCTCGATACCCGAAAATAAGGGACTCCGATTCTAGTGCGCTCCACGTATTTCGCAAAGTAGCAGCGAATTACATTATTACTATGCAATCGCTGTTGTGTGTAAACAAATTTGCACGCTAATACCAGAGTATAGACCAATTTTATTCATTCCTGCGTATAAAATTGTTTAATACATTGTTACAGATTTTCTTTTTCCTTTCTTTTTTTCCTTTTCCTTTTTCTTCCATACTAAATGAACATAATTTGAATCAGGAAAATTATTTATCGAAAATTTTCTTGTTTCTATGAAGTTACTATTTAAAATGTCTAATGCCGAAAAAAAAAAAAAAAAAAAAAAAAAAATCCGAGGTTTTTTTTTTTTTTTTTTTTTTTTTGTGTGTGTGTGTGTGTGTGTGTGTGTGTGTGCATGTGTGTAGATTATTGACATTTCTAAATATTTATATTTTGATATGGCATGCATGTGAAACAGCACGCGAAAATACATATTTTTTTCTTTTTTCTATATTTTTAAAATTCTTTTAAAATACTATAAAAACCTTCACATTTCCTCTTTATTGCAGAAATTGCTTACATTCTGTTGCATTAGAGTTATATGGCACGCAATTACAGTCCCTTTTCTGTTTTCTTTTTAGAATTTCGATTTAAGGTTACAAATATTTTTATTAGACTTATGCAAGTTCCTTAATACATGATTATAAAACACTGCATCCTTTGAAAATATTTTAACTTAATTGCTAAAACGTCAAGTGAAGGTTATACATTCGAAACGTTTTTGGTGTTTGTGAGTTTGTATCACTCGCAATAATTGCCGCAAAAAAATTTCTATTAGTCTGCAAGTTCGATAGGTATGTTAGTGAGGAAAACAGAATTAGTTGGTTAAATTTGGTTCGTTCATACGAAAAATAATTAAAACGATTTTCGAAAATTTGTCATTCTTTGAAAGGAAATTTTTTGCACTGGGATAATTGATTTAAATGTGAACTTATGAATACTAAAACTTTAAAATTAAGGTCTTAAATTACTGCAATTGCAGTTCGAAATTATGTAACAATACTTATATTAGAAGTTCTGAATTATCTATATTCTTTTGATGTAATATTTCTGCATATGTGGGAAAACTATAAAATATTTAAACTTTACAATTTGGATTTTTGCTATTAATTTTATTCTTTTTTTTTCTTTCTGATTTTTCTGTAGTTTCCTTTAATAGATACTAGCAACAGTATATAATAATGTAGGGAAAATGTATTAAAACAATTAATTGTTATATTTCCGATAATATATATTTTTTAAAACCTTTGAATGAAAAACCAAGCAGAGTAATTTTTTTTTTTTTTTTTTTTTTTTTTTTTGCAATTTGATTACCGATGAAGTTGGCATCAAGCATAAAAAATGCAGAAACAATATGCTTTAAAGTAAATGTGACTACTGTTGAAGAACTACCACAAAAATAGCTCTATTGCACGAATCTAATTAATCTGTCTAATCACTGTTGCTAAAATACGGTAGTTATTAATGGAGCCAATTATGGAAGATTTCGCAATAAAACTAAGCATCTGCGCATATAAGTAGACACAGTCTAAAGCAAACAGAACAAACACTTTCGTGCATCGTTGCCGAAGTTAATATGTTAAAGAGTTTTTGTCCCGTTCTTAACTGGAAAGCGGAAGTACATAACAACAAAAAATATACAAAAAGCTTCCATGGTGGAAAATATTCTTATCATCATTATTAGTTTCTCCTCATTTGGTGGAGAATGAAATAACTAAATTAAATTCAGAATTTTGAAATGCATAGTATACATTAAAGGACCATCAAGCTGCTGTTAATATGTCAAAGAATTTTTGTCCCGTTCTTAACCGGAAAGCGGAAGTACATAACAATAAAAAATATACAAAAAGCTTCCATAGTGGAAAATATTCTTATCATCATTATTAGTTTCTCCTCATTTGGTGGAGAATGAAATAACTAAATTAAATTCAGAATTTTGAAATGCACAGTGTACATTAAAGGACCATCAAGCTGATTACCTCAAGAAGATATTTAACAAAAATTATAATATTTCATTTTAAAATTGTATTTTTGTAGTGATTTTTTTTAATTAATATTTTACCAAATATATTTTTTCTAGCAAATATTAGAAAGCATTATTATTATTTTATTTTATTTTATTTTTTTAGTTTAATCTCGTAGGGAGCTTTACGTTTGCCTAAGTATTTTACCAAATGAGATTTTATCCAACACTTCTGCAAAACATTTCGATGATTTTTAGTTGGGAAGTATGTCGGTATTTGATTTCTTTAACCTTTACAGTCCTGAAACAAGTATTATTTTTGTTAGAATTTAGTGTTTCCGCGAAACTGCAAAAGGGTCTCAAAATTAAATTAGTTTTTTGAACAGAATTTCACTTGGATTTTCGGAATAGAAATTCATTTAGTGACCTTGAAATCTTTTCCAGTGGAGGCTCAAAATTTTTTAAGGAAGCGAGCTAAGCCTCCCTGGCATCCCCCTAGCTATGGCGCTGAAGTAAATGTTACTAAGTTCATATTCCTGTTTCGTATAGTTAATAAAGTATTGAGCTTTCATATTGGGATGTTTATTTCTGGTGAACCTGTAATTGCAAACTTGATTCAACTGATAAAATTCATAACAGCATAAAGAATATAATCTCATTAAATGCATGCATAAATAACAGCATAAATACCTTGATAGAAAATGATTGATGTCCATTTTTTAGAAAATTTAAAAAAAAGGGAAAAAAAAGGCTGATGTAATATTTTTAATATCTTAAATTTCATTGAATTATTACTGAAGAAATATTTTCTATGCTGAATTATTTACAGGGAAGTTACTGATTTTTCTTTTTGTCATAACTATAATTTCTTGTGAAATAATGGCTTGTGGAATCAATTAAAAATTACAAATTAAACAAACAAACAGCAACAACAACAAAAATAGAAGGTTATTAAGGAATATTTTTTTCTTATATATAATGGTAACATTTTATGTGATACATTAAAAAAAGAAAATCATAGGATTTTAAAACATATATATATATGCATATACTTATGATTATTTTGAAGTGATTTCTGGATATAAATATATTGGACATTGTTCTTTCTCTTTTACCAATATTATAGACATAGAAAAATGCGCATAGGCATACATGCGTCAATATAAGTTTTTATGTATTTATTTGATAGCGAGAAAATAATTTAAAAAACTGTTTTTTATAATACTTTATTGCTTAGCAACAATATATTCCCTCTTTTTCTTTTTTGTTTGATATTAGAACACTGATTTTCAACTATAGCCAAGGGTTTTTCAACTATTTTAAACAAATGAAACAAACCTAAATAAATGACAGACATTTCTCACTTATAATTACACTAGTTTCTGAAAGCTCAATTAGCCACCGACATTCTGTTTTCCCACTTTAACTTGTTTTTTTAACCTTTTCGAAACAATTTAACAGTGTAGAGTAACATAATAAATGCACCAATTCAGCTTCTCTCCGAAAGAGAACGGAAGAAACATCAAATTTCTCTCTAGAAGACATCTGCGCAGTAGTTCTTTGGAGGGTCTTGCCTAAAAATCTGACGTTTCAATTATTTAACAGCGTTTATTTCTGTGATAAATACATATTCCATCGGTCCATTCATCAAAAAGAGGCTCGTTCATCAATTTTTCTGGACTATTATTCCCCCAGCTAAATGGATGTGAATGTTAATATAGATGAAGGAGCCTATGACAATGTTTTGAGATCAGTTGACCTCTAAGCATTCTTGATTGATAGGACAATGGTGCCCTTTGCGTTGTACCCACACCAATCATTAGGAAACTAGAATTAGATTTTCTAAAGGACAACTTGTTTTAAATGCTGCACTGATATGCTAAAGAAGGATTAATGAATCTAGAAATTGTCATTTTTGCCATAAGAAGATACTTATAAGTAAGAACTTTCTCCCTTCTGTTTATAAAACATCATTGTTTGTGGATTTGCTTTATTTGGTGTTATAGTCCGCCCATCTTTTCATAAAGGGATTAAATCAAACATTGTGTAACAAACCGCAATGAACGTGAGCAAAAAATAAATAGGTAGCCGACAAAGGATTTTAAAATTTCGGAGCTAACTTCTGTCTAAAAGAAAAATATTAGCGTCACTTTTAAATCTCTTTCATCCTTAAATTTTGATATGTCGGATGACATGGTAAAAAATGCGTAAAATGAAACCAAGTTACTAAAAGTTATCGTGAATAATTCCATCGTGTTTAAAATAAGTATGTGAAAAACTTTGGTTGCCATTCCAGTCGCTAGAAAGTGATTTGTGTAAATAGATTTTAAATCATACTGAACTTAAAATAGATTTTTTAATTTTCTTTTCAATTGGTATCACTTCATGCTTAAACCAATGCCTAAAAATTAACCGCTTCCCTGATTTGCCCGTGCGTCATACGGGCAACGCGTTTTTGCATATCATGACTTTCCCATACCATGTAACTGCAAATAATTTCAAATCATGATTTATTATTGTCACCAGTAAATTTTTATTGTAAATTTTATGCTATTTAACCTGAGCATTTTTCTGATTCAATTAGGTAAAAAATTCTCTTTTGAAAATCCGATGACAAAAGATTAATAATTCTGCAAAAAGTGCAAAAAAAAAAAAAAAAAAAAAAAAAAAAAGCATAATTTGAATTCTTTTTTAAAAATATCGATCAAATAACTGGTTATAAAATGGATTTTACTTCAGTTGTAAAAGAAAATTTTTTAAACGAGAAATGCTATTTAAATCCACTTGTGCTTTAAGGGAACAGATGGGGAAGGCTAATGTATATTCCGAGATTTCGACATTTAAATGGTCTAATGTTTTTTCTATTTCTTCCTTTTGAAATAAAAAATACCACAATTTCTTTTCTCCTTGAAATAGTTAAACTTAAAATAATTAAAATCTTAAAAAAAAAAGTTTTTATTTTATTTTATTTATTTATTTATTTATTTATTTTTTTTTTTATTTTTTATTTATTTATTTATTTATTTTTTTTTTTTTTTGTAAAAATAATGTCGAAAAAACATCATATAAAACGACGCTTCGTAAAAAACGTCGAATGTCGCCGACGAAATAATAACTTGGCACCAATGAAAAGTCAAAATTTTCAAATTTTCTAAAAATTAAAATTTTTATACATTTTCACATATTTTATGATTAGTTTTAGCTGCTGATATCATTAAACATTATTGCTGCCCATTTAGATTTAAAACTGAGAAGAATTATTGAATAAGAAGTGTTGTGTAAATTTCGCTTTTCCTGCCCCCTTTCCTTTCCCATAGATTTTACTTAGCCTTTAAGGAAATAAAATATAAGATTTATAAATTGGTAAGTTAGAAAAATTATTGCACAAAATCTGGAATGCTGAGAAAACAAGTAATTCTTCATTCATTATTATAGTAGATTTCTAATAGCCTATAATTTAATTTTTAAATATCCAGTCCCTTTAGGCAGAAAGATAGTTAATTATAATTCATTTTCGAAAAATACTTGTAAATGCAATTCCCCCTCTTTACAAAAATACAAAGAAAAGATCATGGTTATATAATCACAGAAAATCTTAATGTTTTAATTATTAATTATTTTAATTAATAATTAAAATTTTAAATTATTTATTACAGCAATTTAAATCTTAATTTTAAAATTTTATATTTCAACAGTCTATTTTCGAAACGAAACTAAATGATTTTTACCATAATGCTTATCATCATCACAAAAAGATTTTGCTTCACACTTTTCTAATAGTTATCAGATATGTATTCCTCAGAAGGATTACTATTATATCAATAAGAGAAAAAATAATATATATTAAATAACCTCATACACGAAAAGTATCACATAAGGAAAATAATAATAATCAATTAAAATAATTAACTGTCGCATAAAATCCTACCTATTACATATAAAACTTCAAAAGATGAATGGAAAAATATACAAATTAGCAAAATAAATTCACCAAAAGTTTAATAAATTTACAATTTAAAAAAATATACAAAAGTATAAGAAAATACAAGTTATAAAAATAGTTATTTATTTATTTATTTTTATTTTTATTTTTATTTTTATTTTTATTTTTATTTATTTATTTTGCAAATTTAACTTAGACTTCAAATCTCACTACTACTATCTTCTCAGAATATAATAATCTATGGTTTACTATAACAAAATTTCTTGACAGCATTTATTACACAACTGATTTGTACGCATACGTGGGTTGTCACGTGGTCAAAATGTTTGAGAATAAGATGCATTTTCGAAAATCAGCATAGTATTTCACATTTCCATTGTTATACATATGAGAGAAGGTGACTTTAAATGCGCAACTCTGATAAATTTTCAGATTTTCATTCAAGTGAGGAACCGATATTTTCTTTATTGAATAAAATAAGTTTTTGTATATCATCAAAATACAATATATCAATAAAAATAAATAATAAGTAAATTAATATTTAAATATTAAACCTTTTCTAAGTATATAAATATTTTTTTTATTTTTTTATTGTACAGATGTTTCAGAACGATAGATCAAAACAGCAGCAAACCTCTGTATCAGAAATGAAAGATCTGAAGGATTCATCCTTAGCACATGTAGAATTAAAGAACAATAGATATGGGAGTACTTATATGTGAAATACTAGAATTCGTATATTAAACGTAATTAGAGTAAATTTAAAATGACATATCTTATCGTCTACACTTTAACAAGTGTCCCTTTATCTGTATTGTTGAAGAGAATTCTAATTGTTTACAATTAATTCTCTAATTATTTCTCTTTCAGATGTGTTCTATTTGCTGCAAACACTATTTAAGTAAGTGGAATTTAAAAGTACATACACAAATCCATATGGATGAAAAACTCCATACTTGCGAAGATTATTAAATGTTGTTTTCAAGAAAACATGAATCAAAAATGTATATGACGTCATATAATGCATCGCTAGTTGTATGTAAACTTTGTGAAAATATTCAATAAAATAAACTTAGAAAAATAGTAACTGACTTCAAAAACGCACTAAATGAATTATATAACTCTTAAAATTTTTCTAATGACAAAAACCCAATAACCACACATTTAACATGCATTGACATAAAAACGTTAAATTTAATACATAAAATTTATTATCCACTAAACATGTACTTTCAAAAGATTTTTTTTTATTTTATTTTATTTTTTATTTATTTATTTATTTATTTATTTTTTAACAAGAGAGGAATTAAAAATATTTATGATTTAATTTAAGAATATACACATATAAAAAGTAATCAACTGCTTTTTGAAGTTTGTGCCAAACTACCTTAAGTATAGTAAGAATTGTGAATATGTTATACCTAGTACAATGACTAAAATGATGATCGAAAATATGATACAAAATCAGAAAAAAGTACTTTACTTCTTCAGAAAATCAGTTTTTTAATCATTGTTAGCTTCAAAAAGTGATTGAAAACTTTTTATAGGTCTATATTCGTAAATTAAATCATAAATATTTTCAGTTTTACTCACTTCCAATGTAGTTTAGCATCGCTGTGGATCTTCATGTTTTCTGTGCTCGAGTTGTCCAAACAACATGTCTTAATTCGAAAAGTTAGTGTTAAAAGTTAACCTTAAGGTTTACATTGATACCTATAGACATCGAAAGTGGGTGACAAAAAGCTGAAAATCCACCAAAAAATGCCCTTGCAATCAGAGTGGGGTAAAGGGCTTACATATGTCAGTGCAACACACAAAAAAGAAAAAAAAAAAAAAAAAAAAAAATTAAATACATCTTTGTATTGTAACATGCTTTTCATATGTTGTCAAAAATAACTTTCCTCCGATACAGGCAGAAAATCTAAAAAGAAAGATTTTAGCGAAATTCCCTCCAATAAATGAAGTTCAGCAATTTAATTCGCATACAGGCAGTAACGGCATCGAAAATGAGCGATGAAGATTGAATGTTGAGTGCTTGTTAGATTATCAAATTTTCGACACGTACTACCGATGTCGCTTGGTATCGATGTGAGTTTCTAGTTTAGAGGATGTAAGAGCTTTTCCAGTTAAGATTTCCCACTTTGGAAAGATCTCACACTTCGGAATGTTATTACATCCGGCAAACATTTAGAACCATATCGAAACTTACGGACATTGGAAGTAGGTGTCGAAAAGCTGATAAGCCATCAGTAAAGAGTCGTTACACATCACAAAGCATCACAGAAGTTTTTACATGAGTCAATGCACAGTAAAGTGATCCCATACGTTAGTACACGTTAAAGTATTCCCCCTTGAGTCACAAAAATTAAAAAGAAAGATGTTAGCAAAAACCGCATCATTTTTCAATAAAAAATACGAACTTATCAAATTTTCATTAAAGCAGCAATGAGATCCAGAAATGAAAGGTAGTATTTGGATGTTGAGTCAAAATCTGATAACTTGAACCTGACTGCCTCTATATGAAAGTGGTAACATTCGATGTTCAGGCTGCTTTTACCGACGCGTTTTTCCAAACTATAGCAAACTTGGGCCAATTCTACCCCAGAGCTTGGCGATAGACCCCTGAACAAGTTCGAGTATGCTCAGCGAAGTTAACTAGCTTTACGGTAATGACATGCTCATCAAGATCCTTCGTAATTCTCTGTTGCATAGATTCGTCTCAACCAGCCAAATATCCCCGTATGTCGTCATTTTTATGTCAAAGAATCTTACCAGAAGAAAACCTGATATTATTCTGATATCTAGTCCAATGACTCAATCTGAATCTAAACACAGTATCGCTGCATACAATAATGCACTTTAATGTGTGCTGATATATGAATGTATTCTGTGCCTTCCCACAGCAAGAATCCATTTACACAAACACTTGCGCTCTGATACACGAGAAAACTTTGTGGGTCGATTTTCAGCTTTTCGACTGTTACTTAGGGTATCGGTTGGTATTGCTATTGATGAATAAGAGAACTTGCAGAATTAATAGCTTTTTAGCCTTTTCGACATAAATTAACTTAAAAACTGTATTGGTAAATAAAACTCGAAGGATCTTGTAAAATACAAATGGAACACAACAGCTTAAAGCTAGAAAATTATCATTAAAATAATATATGTAGTACTAAATGTGAAAGAGATAACACAAGAATAATTGAATTTTTTTTTTTTAAGTAAAACGGTAAAAACAACCTTTTAATTTCTTATAATCAAGTATGTTTTGAAGGGTGCTATGAATGCATCGAAATTCTGCTGATGGCTATTTCAAATTCTTTCACATTCGATGTTATTAATTTTTGATAATCTTTAAGGCAGCCCATTATCATTTTCTTTTTCAACAAAATTTACATTTTTAAACACAACTCATCTATTTTTACAGTCTATTAGGTTTTAACTTATTTGCAATAATATAAAAAGTAAATTTACTTACAATATGATTAAGTTTTGAACACTCTGTAAAAATATTTGTTGATTAATCTGTACCTTTATGCACATTATTACATTTTTAAGGTTTAAAAAGTGTTTTTCTGAAAGAAACATGAAGTCATAAAAGCTCACATATATACTCTTATACAAAGCAAACAAAACTTTTTGAGTAACTTAACTTCAAACTTCAAAAACCAATTTGCATTTTTTTTTTTTTTTTTTTTTTTTTTTTTATGTTTTATTTCATGTAAACATATAATACACAACTTTGAAATTTATGACTTCTTAAGCAAACAAATTAAAATTAAGCGCTTAATTATTATTAATTTTTTATCATCATGCCTGGATGAAGCCTAATTTAGACACGACTTAATTAATAGCGCAACAGCAGGTGTTTTCAAAAAATCAATACTGAAATAAAGTGAAAAACCGCTTAGTGTAAAATCACGTATGAAGAAAGGTATTTTTTTTTTTATTATTATTATTCGAGCTTTTACAGAAAAATAGCTCAAGAAAGAATTTATTTGTTATTGATATCAGTTCATAATATTCGCAAATTAGTTTTTACATTAGTTTTAATTTTCAAAATCGAAATATACGAAGAGTTCCTAAATACACACCCAATTTTTAAAATTTAATAATCCATTAGTTGTTAAGAAAAATAAAGACGAAATAAATTATGTGTTTTTGAGATGGCCCTTAAATTTTCATTTTTTTTTCATTCTAAATCCACAGCAATTTAATAATTTGGTTCAATTTTATGTCATAGATTGCGTTGCAGAATCTCAACCTGTAAGAATAATCAAAGAACCTTTTTCTCCTCCCCTCCGCGCCTTTCTTTTTTTTAAGCAACTAAATAGACCCAAGAGTAACAATTGAGTTTTTTTTTCATATTTAACTAAGCAACGGAACCAGTAACAAGATAAAATAATCTGAAAAAACTATTATCTCAGAAAAAAAAGAAAACTTTTGACTTTTTCGATTTTTTTTTTATTTTTTATTAAAAAAATGCCTTTTATTTCAAAAATATTGAAAGTATGAATGCAAATATATATGTACATAAAAGGTTTGCTGAAATCAAATAAATATTTCAGCAGTATTTATATTGCTCACAATTAGCATAACAATAAGTTTTGAAAGAATTTTTAATACGTTTGTAAATAATAATAAGTTTCATTATTAATACAACAGAATTAAATGTACATCAGCAATTTCTGGTATTTTTTTTTATGATAATTTATTGTTTTCGAGTAAGCTGCATTTAAAAAAATTTCCAGCATAGTTGAAAAGTGTTTATGAATTGGTGTTGAGTGCTTGAGCAAGATTTGCCATGAATGAACAGATTTGCCTATTCGAATTGCCATGTAATGGATACACGTCATTTAAATTTACCCTGGAATCTTTTGTATTGAAAATGGAATATGTAGCAATAATCTTTCATTTACAGAGGCACTCAAAATTATTTCATTATATTATGGTTTATGAAAGAAATCATTTGCCGTGTATTTTAACGATGTTGCACTATTCTAAATATAATGAATTTTGCATACCTTACTGTGGTGAACAAGAAGATTATTACTATAGAATACAGCATTTACATTATGCATACAGAAAACTCAAAATTATCTATTTATATTATGCTATATGAAGAAAAATTATTTGCGGCACATTTTAATGATGTTACTCTGTGCAAAAATAATGAAGTTGTTATGAATTTCTGAAATGCACCAAAACATTCTTTTTGTATAATATGGGTGTCCAAAGTATTTTGCATCCATTTAGAGAGTTATATATACAATAAAGTATTTTATGTATTGATTGGTCTTTGGGGGTAAATTATAATCATTCGAATTGTGAAAATGATGTATATTGCTGAAAGTTTATTGAAAGATGTTTTTAGTAGAATATAGTTTTCATCGCATTTAACGTTGATTTATAGGTACACAGAAACGCATTCGGATACAACGTTCTGTTTGAATTTATATTGTTAAAAAAGATTGCTGAATGTGCGTTTTCAGTTGTGGTGTGAAATTTTAGGTTTTACTAATGTCTGCATACTACGTGGTGTGTATAAATTTTATAGACCGTATACAAGACAACCCAAAAGAATTCGTCAATTGCTTAAAGGTGTTTTATAATCTGAGACACGTATAATGAAGCTCGACTACATTAATTTTTTTAAGAGATGTTTGTAGAATATAAATAAAGTCATGCAATGGACGACCACGTACAAATGATAATGGTTGGACGCATGATTTCAATAGTTTTAAGCGTGTTTTAGCCTTTCAACTTAATGTGTGACGTGTATAAAAATCTATAAGTAATACTCAAGGGCTGAAAGAATAATTCATAAATGTTTCTATCTATTGATAGAAATTGTACTGAGGTGGTTTTTTAACTGTATTATGTGTTTTCTTATAATACTAAATGCGAGCATACTATGTAAAATACATGCAAATCTATAAGCAATATACAGAGCTGAACAAAAGAATTAAAATAATTTTCCCGCTATATTGACAGTAATTACTGAAATCTGATTTTTCAAATGTGCTACGTGTTTGCCCAATTGTTTTTTGGGGTATCTTATTTATGTTATTAAAAGGCGAAGTGATTCGAAGATTTTGAGAGTGTTGGTAAGTGTTTCATAGTCTATGCTCGACGCATGATTTTTTTTCTTGTTTAACTTTAAAAAAAAACTAAACACTTGTTTAATGCAAAACTCTCAGTAACTACAGATAAAGCTTTAGCAGTGCGTTTTAAATTTGTGTTACTGAATGTTGAAATACAAAGAAAGTGATAATAGAAGACATATCCTTTTATATGCATTTGCTAATAATAACAATGTTAATTATAAAAACGCGATGATAGCAATACAAACATACATACTATTATTAAGACGCCGGAAATCCAAGGTAAATACCTGGAGTATAAAAACCCTGCAGACGAAATTTCTTCCGGTCAGAATGCTACCTGACGAAAGTCCATATTACTCGTAACTCATAGTTGCAATACTGTTTCAATCATAAATTTACTGATAATTGTTAATTTTTTTATTAAACTATTTTAAGATAATTTAAGCGAATCATTTTGTTAATCTTATATTAATCTTTGGTATTATCATTATTATAAAAAGAGTTATTAACAATTCTCAAATCATATATATTATAAAGCAGAAATTCTGAAACTTCCAAACGGGTGTTTTCAAAAACTACCCGATGGATCTTTTTGCAGATTATATCATTCGATAGGAAATATTTTTGCGGAGGTTTATGATACAAATTTACTGGGATAACTCTGATTTTTCGTACTAAATTTCGTATTTTTCGGTTATTTTTGACGGAAGGGTTGCAACAACTAATTTTTTGGCGATAATTATATTTCAAAAAACAAATGAAATGCTGTCTCTAATGGAAAATAATATAAACATTTCGATAAAAAACCTCTTAATTCATTGATTTAAAATAAATAATGATAAAAAGAAAAAATCCGTTTAATGCAAAATAATATTATGAAACGAAAATATTTATTTTTAACGAAAAAAAAAAAAGAATATTTATAATATTTAAAAAGTAACTCAATGTGAAAGAAAGTTTTGAAGTGACACAATGTTTGGCTATTTATTTCTTTCGAGCCAGATTAAAAGAAAACATCTCAAAAATTTCACTAGGTAAAACGTAAGTATTTTTTTTCTTTCTTTTTTTAAAAATATTTTTAAATATAATTTTCCCGTTATGTGTTTTACAGAAGAAACTCGCAGAATTAATATTTTTTTAAAGGCTCCAATTGTTATTTGTATGTTGTTTGTTCATTTGGGTGTCTCAATCTACTTTTGTCGCCAATCAATGCGATTCTAAACCAAAAAAAAAAAAAAAAAAAAAAAAAAAAAAAGGTGTTGTTCGCAAGAACTATTTTTTCTCTTTTAATGAGTAAGAGCTTTAGAGTGAGATTTTAGGAAAAAATTTTACATTTAACTTAAATACATATATAGCAGTTAAAACCACAAAAATGAATAATATTTAAATTTTAGGGTAAATGTCTTTCCACATACATAGATATTGTAAAATAATTTAACTGCAACTTTTAAAATTTTTTTTGGCACAGATATTTCACACGCACTACATTGGTGCGATTTGTCTCTTACGCCAATACCATATATATATCTGGGTAATTAACTGACGCCAAAGTGTCATTCTTTTGCTTGCTATGGCAACCCGGATGTTATTGTCTATTTGTTAATAAATTGTCTATTTACAATTTTTTTCTTTTTTTTCCAATTATATAAACTATTTTAATCTAGGCACATTTGTCATACATGCGCCACATTTGCGCGACTGCAATAAAATGGCGATTTTATGCCTCACTTGGTAACCTAGCTGTTGTTTATTTATTAATAATTTTTTATTTTATTTTATTTTATTTTTTAAAGGATATAAATAGTTTTGTTTTATAATTATTAACTAAACTTTTTAAAATTTATTGTTATTTTCTATTTAAAATAACAGAAAATAATTGTAAATTATATATGTAACTGGTATTTGAAAACAAAATTTTTTCCGAATCGGCATCAGAAGAAAAAAAAAATGCGCCAATGTGGTGCGTATATGTCATGTATACATTTTTTTCACTATATTACAGTATTTAAACATGCTGTATAAATAACGATTATTGTTTTTTCCAAACATGTTTGGCACAGATATTATATACACACTGAGGTATCTGACTATCGCCAAAACGGTGTTATTTTGCCTGATATGGTAACACAGCAATAGTTGTTTCTGTATTAATAAATTGTTTATTTACTTTCAATTTCTTTTTAGAAATTCTATAAATTGTTTTGTGCTATAGTAACTTTTTTATTTATTTATTAATATTTTCTTTTTAAAATAACGAAAATAATTTTAAAAAATGCACATTTCTTCGCTATTCTAAACGAGGATTTTGACGCATTGGTATAGGAAGGAAATCTTGCAAATCCGGGTTTGTGATGGAGTTTTTTGTGAAATATGATATTTTCAAATGTAAATTGAGTGCTACTTGATTAACACGTCGGCCAGTTTCGCCAAACTATTCAAATTTACATAAATTCATTTTAAATAACGAAAGAACAATAAACATAAATAAAAAATACAAATTAAAAGTCGAATTAAAAAACACTTATGACGTAAAAAAATACGTGCATCACGTGTAATATCAATTGCTATCATACTTACGATCATCGATTATTGACATTTATTCCTATAATCTGCTATTAATTTTTTTCTCGACTGAATAATCAAGTATTACCGTACATTGTACAAAAACAGCTAAATAACTAAATTTAGGTGCAAATGCACATACCCATGTTATAAGAAAGAGGCACAAATGTCATATATGCACCACGTTGGGGTGATACATTTCTGGCGCCACTTCAACGGAAACTTCGTTTTCAAATGACAGATACATTTCTATTTCCTATTTTACTTTTCTATGTATAGAGCATAACATTTTGTATCATTTTAAAATGCAAATGAAAGTAAATAAATAGTTCATTAATAAATTAAAAACAAAGCTGGATTACCATAAGAGGCATAAAATGCTCTTTTTGTTCCAAGCACGCCAACGTGATACGTATATGACATCTGTATCAAAAAATGAATTTCACACATTCAAAAAACATTCACCTTATTTTTCTAAGGCAAACTTTATTTAACTTTATTTATTCTGCTGCATTCCAAAAACGGAACACTGTAATAGATTTGTCAAGAGCAGATGTACGTTGCGAAATATAATATAATATTGATAGAGGATGTATTAAGGTTTCCACAGATACCCATATACTCAAGTTGAGAGGTTTAGAGTTAAAAAACTATCGAATAAAAATGAATCACTTGAAAATTGTTTAAATTCAATGGTCAATGTCTGCGATCATAATGCTCGCTATTTGAGAAGTATAGTGAATAGACAATATTTAAATTGCTTTATTTATAATTGCCTCATTTATCTATCAAACTCTACAATAAATGGTCAACTGAAATATTTTTTTCTTGAAAGCCCGAATTTTATCGAATGCATAAGCTTATACAACAACATAATATTTTATTATTATTTTAATATATTTTGGCGTCAACGGGCCTTGATTCCATTGTTGTTGTTTTTATTTTTGGCTCAGTTTTATTTTTTCTAGCTCGCTGAGTTTTGCACTGCTGAAGAATCTCGACAGTAGATCCGAAACAGCTGTTTGCTAACTTTTAATGCACTTTTGGTGCATTTATAATCGTTGGTTTTCTAGCTTTAAATACAATGGCGTTTTGTATGATTTTTAGAAATGTGAAAGAGCATTCGAGGTGAAGTTGCTTTAAAAAACACAATCATATTCAATATTTTGTTTGATTCATGTTTTGTTTTGAAAAATAGACCAGCGCAGCGGGCTTAGCCTGCTAGTATTAGATAAATCTAATGGCAACCTACAAAGTGAATTCTAGAATAACCTAAACTTAACAATATCAATTTCTGATATTTTTTTTCTTTATTGTTACCAGAAAGAAAGCAGGAGATGCAAAACTTCATCATCAGATCAGATGATATTTTTAAATTTGCTTCTTTATAGATTTATTTGCTATCTTTATTGATAATGGTTTATTAAATAGCAATTTTATTCCATTTTGCTCAACATTGCTAAAAATCTGTAAGACACTATGTCCAGTCATTCGAACGTTTTTAAGGTAACAGTGGACCTTTATTTGAGCAAAATCGTCGCAAAAAGGTCTATTTCTGTGGTATAATAGTACTAGAACAGTTTTTTCTTATTAAATTATCATTTAGGAAGGTTTTAAGAAGTAAATAATAAAGGTAAGTGTATTTATATACTGTTTTTCTGAAAACTAATTTTTCAGCGTTTTTAGATTTTTGAAATGCTTCTTACAACGTAATTTTTTATCAATATTTATGAAATTGATAAGGAAATATCCTGATATTGTTTAGAAAGAAATTGTGTAAGCTTTTAAAAATTAATATTCATTAAGACAGTCAAATTTGATTTTTTACTTAATGAAAGGCAAAATTTCGATGAAAATCGACATGGAATTTAGAAAAAAATCTATAAAATATTAACTATTCAAGAAATTTAAAAAAAATCTTACACAAATTTGCTTATAATAGAGTTTTAAGTGATAAAAATGCAAAAACAAGAAAATTTCTCAGAAATTAAAACACGAGTAGCATTTTAAAATTTCGTTTAAAAAAATTATTTTTTTTTAATTAAAAATTTTAATAAGATTAGAATTTTTTTTAAGGTGTTCTATATGCTTTTGGTGAAATATACATATGCACAAAATGCACAAAATTTCATATTCCTGCGACATAATAATAATAATAATAATAATAATAATAATAATAATAATAATAATAACGTTGACATTACCTTTAAAGGTAACGGTTTTTGACCATAATATTAAATTTATCTCATTTAGAATGAAATTAAATTATGGTGATGTAACCATTTTTTTAAAAAATGTAGAATTGCTGCACAGTTAAAAATTTGCAGCAAACTGTTCAGTCATTCGGCCGTTTTTATAGAAAAGGCTTACATAACCGTAATTTATTACTTTTTTTTTTTTTTTTTTTTTTAGAAAAAACGGTCCAATAACTAAACTTTTGCTGTAATTTTTTAGCTGTCAAGAAAGTTTACTGCAAATTTTTTATAGTGAATCAGCGCTTTTCATGGTCACGTAACTGTTATTTACAAGAAAGAAAAAAAAAAAAAAGAATCTAATGCTTCGACAGTTTGCCGCAGATATTTATCAATGTGTGAAGTAGTTTCAATCCAGTGATTGCAAACTCGCATCTTCTATTTATAGCTCTGCATCTGAGGAAAATCTGATAAAAGTAATCCATCATTGTAAAAAGAGAAATGCATCATGTTATTTCCAGAGATTTTATGACGTGTATAGTATATATAAATATGAAATCATTATTATTTTATTTAAATCATGTGATTACTTGTTTTAAGTTATTAAACAACTTTATCAGTTATGAATTTTAATTTAACACTGATGAAACACAAAATAAAATAAACTATAAATAACTAAACCAATTCTGATAAATAACTAATATAAAATGTTGCTAATCGTTAAAGTGACGATGAAAAGGGTGATTTATATCGTTATTCATTTGTTGCTCTTTTCATCAAAATTTCATTCGCGATAATGCATCTTCTTAATTTCTAGTTAGTATGCGAACGAATCCATTACGATAAGTAATATCAAATCAGCTGCATATCGCATTCTACTCCTCTCCACTCCCACAAAAAAAAAAAAAAAAAAAAAAAAAAAAACCCTCTAATAATTTTTTACATGTATCTGCAAATTCATAGTTTTATTCTTCTTTATTCAATATTTCATTTTCACATTTTATAAACGATTTAACCTATCGCACAGTTGAAATTAAATTGGGTAAAATATAGGGGAGGTCGATACTAGAGCCATTAATAAACATAAAGCATCAAATTATTTTTATTCTTTTCTTTCTTTCTTTCTTTTTTTATGAACAGATAATTTTGCATTCAAATTATTAAACAGAAAGTGTCAGAGATTAATTTAGTTGAATTTCCAAAAACTGTTTTTTTTTTTTTTTTTAATCAACAACCTTTTAAAAGGGAAAGCATTTTATAATTTTTACCGCATTACATGCAAATAATGCGTGTTGAATTGATCAACTGCTTTGCTCAACAAGCGCAAAACGTTTTGACACATTTACTAATTCATTTTTTAACGGAAAGATACAAAATGGGAAGTATTGACAGTGGAAGCGATTTCGAATTGCACATAGTTTTCCATTTTATAACTTAATTACTTATCGAGTTATAAGGGATTTCGATCACGTGATCATGCTCTTTTGTCTCTTTGTAAGACTAGTTTTTCTGCTTTCGTCTGGAAATGCTTTTTAAATCGTCAATTTTGACAACTTGTTCTGAAATATCTATTGCGTTTGCAAAAAATAGGAAATATGAGTGCTATTAGGTAGTTTTTGAACAACAACACCTGCTAATTTCATGCATTTCCGATCAAAAATAAATTAAAACTTATGTCACAAATTTGCCCTTTTTGATTATTCGTTAAAGATGATTCAATGGATAATACCCGTCAAACCTTGACGTTAAAGAACGTAAACGTTCCGCGAAAAAAAAATTCATTAGATTATTAAAATGTCAGACATTTTTACAGAATATTTGTTATGAATGAGTGATGTAGGCATGAAAATGACAGAAGGTATACACAATAAGAAGAGGGAGTATATCTGATAGCCACTACAGCTGCAGAGAGTATACAGAGTTACTTACAAGATAAACATCGTATGCCATCGTACACCCCTGAATACATTCCTGTTACCAATATTTAAAAGAAAAACAAATCTTTTCTTTTATACTTGGATTAAGAACTGGCTACATTTTAACTTTATGCATTTTTCAAAAGCACATAAACAGAATACTTTTAAAAAATTCAGCTTCAGATTAAAAAAGCACGAATCACAGTTTTTTCCTTGAAAATTTACAAACAAAGCAATTTTTTTTATTTGAAAATTTTATTCATTTTCTGAACTATAGCAAACATAAACATATAATTATCAGAAAATTAACAGTATCGGAAGAGAGACATTTTAAGCCAGGAGCGATGGTAGAGAGGTTTATTCGAACTCAAATTTCTTTTAGAAAACTAGAATTCCTCTTTCTTTCACTTTAGTTCGTTGGACCATCTCGACATAGTTTCCTTCTGAAACAAAATAACTTCAATACTGGTGCCTCATTAACGGCAGAAAAATATCCTAAAATGATTATTGCGCATTTTTAGATTAATCGAATTCGGTCTTAAGAGTCTGGTCACTCAGCTCCGAAATTCCCTTCCATAATGTTAAGTCTATAGACGTTTAATGCATTCGTATATTTAAAATATTTTTGCGGGAAATTAACATTTTTAACATCTTTCTTCTGTGTACTCACCTTAAAGGACGTTCCTTTTTTTTATTCCTTTATTTTTAATCCCAAAGAAGCTACCATCTACACAAATATTATTTTATTTTTTTAATTTTTTGAAAAGTTAAAATAGCATTTGTTTCACGTAAAGAGTGAGACTGGACAAAATAAAACAGCTTAATTATTGTATTTATATTTGTGATTATTTTGATAAATTGCTTCAGTAAGTTCTTTTAACACTTTCGGACCCGAATTATTTTTTTTTTTTCCATTTTGAAAGCAAAAATTATTATTACTTTAATAATGTTAATCGTAGATATCCAAACAGACTTTGTGATGCTTAAAGATTATCTCGTTGTCTGACATGCAACGAATGTACTTATTTTGCGTACAATTCATATTTATATGATAATAGAGTAAGGAAGAGCCTTTGGAGACGCTTGGAAAATATTGCATCGCCGCAAGGTTTAACAGATATTACATCTTTCCAATTTTTTTCTGTGTTTTATCACGCAGGATTCGTTTAGAAAAGTAACCTATGTTTTAAATTTAAGAATGCAATATATGTATAAAATAAAGGAATCGCCAACGGTGCAAAGAGAATTAAGTAAACTTTTATTATTACTGTTATTACTGAATGTCAAAACACAAATGAAGTCATAATAAGTTTGGTTTGGTTTATTTTGTGTCGGCCGATTATCTACACTAGGGATGTAGGCCATGGGGGGGATGCCCTTCGTGGGGGTCTTTCTAAGGGAACCTAACCCGTATTTACGCAAGGTTCGAAGAAAACCACGAAAACTCCGAACGGTTAGGCCGACAGCCGCGACTGGGTTCGAACCCAGCACCTGCCGTCTACCAGTTGAGCGGTCAGAACCTCTCGGCCACTGTTGGGGCGAAGTCATAATGAGAAAGGCAGACATATACTATCCTTTTCAAATGTAGAAAGTAACAAAATATTTGTAAAGACAAAATAACATTGGATGAAAAGACATGTACTATTAATGCAGTAGACTTACTCAAATCTGCACAGCTTGGGACCAGAGATTATGTGGATTTTAGAATTTTGCGGATTTCTGGTTCTTACTTTGTTTACATATTTTAAATAGTAATTTGATTGTAATTAGTAATGCAATCAAAACTATAATGAATGCTTACAATATAATAAAATATTCAAATAAGTAATAAACTAAAAAAAATAGGTAATTTTTAAAATGATTAAAATATTAAAAGAAAAGATGAAGTTAATAATCAGTAATGTATGATTTAATATTCACGATGAAGATGAAATTCATTTTTCCTAAATTATTCAATGAAATTTTTCTCATAAAGGTACATTACTGATTCACATCAAAATCATAAAATAAAGTAGTTTTATTTCAGTTTTAGTCAAACTTATTAACAAAAGAAAGCTTGATTAATACATAAATATATTTGGTAAGATGATTATTACCAATGCTATTAACAATATCTTGAATGTTTTTAGCAATAAATTTACTCTTTCTTCAGGAAAAAAAAAACATGTATTCAGTAATATTAATAAAAATTACAAATTAAAATATATATGGAATTGATACAAAACTAAAAAAGTCACATTTTGTCCCTATATCTGAACTGAATGTTTCATTGTTTACATCTGTAAATTATGTGCGGATTTTAAGGTTGCTGATTTCAAAAGTCTACTGTAGTACACCAAACCCGAAAGGGATAAGTATTTTCATTCGTCGAATTCGGCTGGTTGTGAATCGTAATGAAACAGCTGAAATAAGTATAGGAAAGCTGTTCCACATGAGAGACGGAATGACTCATTTGTATTTAACTTTTATTTAATAATAAATATAAATAAACTTAACCCTTTATCTACCGAATTATGAATTCATGAAAGTTTTATATTCTAAAGCATTTTACATAAATTGTTTAAATTAAATTAAAAGATTTACATGAGAATTTAATTAATTTTTGAAGGATTTTAGAAGGATTGAAGGATTTAGAAGGGTTAATTAAATTTCAATTTACAGGGATTTAGTGCAATATTTATAACCCCACTCAAATCTTGTATATTAAATATTTTTCTTAGCATTTTGTAGAATTATAAAATGTACAAATATGATGTTCTTACAGTATAAATATAGAAATATTTCCGAATTGAAAAATCCCCATCCCCCTCCCTCATCGCCAAGAAAGCTGAAAAGTTATAAAGACAAAAAAAAAAAAAAAAAAAATCATCCTTTTAAAAATATTTTTGTTTTGTGCAACCAAAAATGCTTTTATAACAAAATAAAGTAATGTACCTGTAACTCATTCTAAACAGTATTACAACTAATCGATGTATTAAAAGAATTTATATTAAGTAATTTTAATGATACTTATAAGTTCCATCGGTAGATAAAGAGTTAATAAAAATAATATGAATAATTTTTTTAGTACTCCAATCTTATTGAAAAATTTGTAGTTGGATGGACTGAATTAGTTATTAGGTATGAAATATTTATAACTCATTGAGTTTCACTTCAGTGCTTGCAAAGTGGAATCTCTGATTTAAAGTTCCGTGTTTTATCAAGATATAGCGAAAAAGGAATCCATCAAATGTCAGAAATAACAATCGATCTTATTTTGCTTTTATTTGCCTTGTGCTTGATTTATAAATTATTCAAAGATGTTATTAGATAACAAACGAACGACTTTTAATGGAACGTTAAACGTTGCGAACTATTATTACATATTCAAATTCGGCACATTTCCTGTATAAAATCTCAATATACAAACTGGTTAAACACCAAAATAACACACGTATAAATTTTCTCAGCAAGCAATATTTTTTAAGAATTTTTATTTCACGATTTAGTACCTTAAATACTCAATTATCCTCTAAAAAAAGATGTCATATTGATAAGCTATGTACACTCTAAAAGTGGAAGGAGTGAAAAGCTCACTCTATGGATGAGTGAGAGGCATTTTCACTCTTTTTAGAGTGACTTTTGTAAAAATACACTCCTTAAAGAGTGGAATTTTCCACTATATAGTAAGGAGTGAATTATCTCACTCTATAATCAAGAGTGAGAGAGTCACTCCACTGATGACAGTGAGTGTCTCACTCCGTTATCGAGAGTGAGAGATTGCAATGATGAAAGTGAAATACAGCATTATAAACTTTTAAAAATTCCCGTTCAACTTTGAATAAATAAATGGAGTAAAATAATAAAAATCAGCAAAATGTAGTACTTTTTAGCAGCAATGTGCGAAGAGAAAACTGCACCCGAGACAAAGTTTGAATTTGGCGCCCCCCCCCTTCTTCTTTTTGTGACAGGTGTTATAAAATTGAAAAGTGTAGAAACAAAAATAAATTCTATTGAATGCATGTTTCACATTTACTTTATAACTTAAAAAGATTTAATTTTAATAACTAAATAATACAAGATAAAATTTCGCTTATATTTTGAGAAGGGTATTTGGAAAACAGATCTGGATTAAATGTATATACAGTAAAGTATAACAGTTAGTAACTAATCCCTTTTGCATTCCAAGAAATAAGTTATTTTGAGAATGTATGTTTTTTCTTACAAAAAGCCTACTCCTTTTTTTTAAAGAAAAGAAGAAACGAATAAGGTTTATTCTATAAATTTTGCGCCCCTCACTTTCTGCGTTCCGGGCAACCGCCCCCTTCGCCCCCCCCCCCCCCCCCCGCTTCACACAATCGTAATTTTTAGTTTTCAAAACTACATTTCGTAACTTAACTTTGAAAATTACACAACACCGATTTGGTATCAAAACGCATTCTTTTTAAAAGAGATCTTTTTAATAGTGACTCTTAAAAGAGTGACTTATGACGTAGTGAGAGAGTTACGTATGCATTACGTAATCATCAACTAATCAGAAGAGTCTTGTGTTCAAAACTTTCTGCGAGATATGAAATGATTATCGTTCGCCATTTTAGAATCGTCTGTTCTTCAAAACCACCATTCTTTCCCATTTTAATAGTGAAACTAAATTATACCTAAAAACGCATACTATGAGCGTTGAGATATATTAAAGGTGGCGCAGAGGATATATATACTATCATCATGGACGTTCATGGATGGGAATAATACGCTGTTTATTTTCAGAAATAGAGGATATACGGAGCTTCTTTACTCTCCTTACCCTCCACTAATCTTCAGATTATCACACTTTATGCATCTTCGGATTATCATACAGATAACTTTTTGAAATTTTAACGGTAAGTTGTATTTAATTATAATCTTTTATTCTGGTACAGTTTGAATGTCACAACTTTCAGTTATGTAGTTATGTTATATAGGAAACAATCGACCAAGAATTGTTTTCAGCTGCGGTTATTTTTTTTTTTTTTCTAAACTGTGATTTGTGATGTAAAACATCTGCCTACTGCCGCCGCATGAAAACTAACTAAAAGGTCTGATTCAAAGTTCATTCACAGTAAATGTAAACATTAATTTCAATTACTTAAAAGATTAAATCAGTTTCTTCTGTGGAGAATTTTTTTTTTTTTAAGTTTTTTACTGTTTTTGGATTATTAACACTTTAGTTTGGAGTTGAATAATAATATTCTATTATAATAACATAACGAAATGATTTCAGTTTGAAATTTAGCATTATACTACTACAAAAATATCTTCTTGATCATTACAGTTGTGGCTCTTTTATAAGATATTTTAATAATATTTTAAATTAATATTTAAAATCCTAAATCTTTATACTAATGTTTTCAGATTTAAGATTTGGTAAATTTATAAAATAATAGCAATTTCTTATAATATATGACAATTTTTTGAGAAATTGATAAACCTAATTATTCATTTAATTCATTTACTGTAGCGTGTTGTTGCTTAATATACAACTAATAAAAAGTTAATTATATTTTAAATGTTTTTATGATACTTTCCTATAAAACATACGAAATCTTTTTAACTGATGTTTATAAAATTCAGTATATTACTGGAATAAAAAATAATAATTAAATATGGCTTATTTTTCTCCGGGAGAAATTTTTGTGGCGGGGGGGGGGGGGCATTATAGAGTTCCGGCGGCCCATTTGCAATTTTTTACCATTGAAAACAGAAAATCTCAAATTTTTCAAGGAGGGGGCAGAAATAAAATTTAAATTACACATAAAAAAGCACAAGAAAAGGATAATGATTATTGATTAAGATTTTGGTTTAATACTTGTCTTTATGGGCATTTTAAAACTATCATGTACTTATTGGGCTTTTAATGAAAGTAACACAAAGTATAAGTTTGAAATAAAATATTTTAGTTTATTTCTGTAAGTAATATACTTTAATACATATGTAATTTTAAGTAAGTTTTTCATTAAAAATTCAATCAATGTTTCCAAACTATAAATTAAATTAATATTGTCAATAATGTATTTTTTTTACAATGCCCATAAAAAATATAAACTAACATAAAAAAAAAAGAATTTACTGCATAAAAAATGAACACTCACTTTTAGGAAGCAGTGACTACTCACTGCTATGAAAGAGTAACTATTCACTCCTACGAAAGAGTTACTATTGATTCCTACCAGGAATGAAAAAAACGCACTCCTTTAGCAAAAGTGAATAGTCACTCCTCCGAAAGAGTGATTATTGACTCCTGTTTAGAGTCAATATTCACTTTGCAGGAGTGAGTATTCACTCTTTGGAAGAGTCAACAATTCCACTTTTGCTCAGAGTGAATACTCACTCTAAAGAGGTTGGACATATTTTGAGTCTGCGATAGACTGAGTACTCACTCCTCCGGAGTGAATAGCCACTCCTTTTTATTTAGAGTGTAATAAACAAGACTATAAGCTTTCTTCGGTGTTGTTTAAAAATGACAATTCGTAAAATTTTCAAAATAATTCGTATTTTTTTATTGTTGTAGTTTCGTGCGCTCAAATCTTCATTAACATTATTTTTAGATTATATACTTTATAAAGCATTTATCTATTACTAAAAATGATACTATGACGATCGTAATCACTGCCCCGCTCTATGCTTTTGTTTTTAGCATATATACTTCCCATTTTAAATATAGCATTATTTAAAATTTTATATCATCAAATTAGGAAGAAAATGTAAGTTTTAAATAAGATTTGTTTGAAAACTGTATAAAGTAACAAAAAAAAAATTGTATTAAAAATGTAACTCATCTGAATGATTTTTTTTATTTTATTACTTTACAAATAATTTTCCCTTTTTTATGGTTTTAACAAACACTGTTTGTTTGTTCTAATGATGTAAAGCAACATTTACAGTAATCTCGATACATAAAATGCTACTTTACGTGGCAACGATAAAACAGTTATTCCTTATTTGCTAATGGCAACGAGTGATTTGTTTAGAAAATCATATCTGCTAAAGCTAACAGGTTTCGTTATTTGTTTGTGAAATATTTTGCCTATTACCTGGCAAAAAGAGTTATTTATGATTATAATGCGTAATTTGATACAATAAGACGCTGAGATACGTGATAACAAAAGACCGGTTATTTCTCTTTTACTGATGGCAACGAGTGGTTTGTTTAGAAAATCTAAACTTAACTTGTGCTAATTCTAACTTTAGCCGGCTTCCTGATTTTTTGTGGTGTTTCTTGCATAAGGTGAATTACTTATGATTACAGCATTTTGACAGAAGGATTTTTTGATAATATAATAGTTTTGTTGATGTAAAAGCGTGTTTTGATGCAACATTTCATTTATTGATTGGAGGAGGGGACACAATGAGCTGTAAAATTCGCCAACTTTTCTCTAATCCTTTGCTATTTCTTTTTAAGGTTTCGTTCATTTGACGAAACCTTATTCATCTGACTACTATGTCTGTTTGTCAGTCACAGAGTCCGTAGACAAAAGCTGTATAAGTCAGAAATTTCACATTTTGTATTTTATAGCTGTATACCTCGTATCACACGACAAATAATAAAATATTGAAAAAGTCTATCATTTTAATTAAATTAATTGTTTCAAAGTCATCTGCGATTTAAATTTTAGAAGACAGCCTTAATTTCAACGTTTTCGTGTAGGCATCATAGCTTGCAGGTAAAGCATATCACTATTAAACAGTTCTTGGCTCAAACCCCGGTTCTGGAAGTTGAAGGTTTTAAATGGACTTGCGATGGATTTAATTAAAAGAAATTTCGTATTTTTTTTTCAATATAAAAGCATGGAAAAAATATTTAGTTAATATAGCACCAACGAAATGTTTGGTTGGACTAACCAAATGTTGATTGGAATGATCAAATAATTTGTTCGTTTGATAAATTGCACCAACAAAATGATTTTGCCAGTCCAATAAAACATATTTAGATAAGGCAAAATTTGGTTGGTACACCTTTTTTTTTTTTTTTTTTTTTTTTTTTTCCAACAAAATTGTTCTTTTTACGCATTTATGCTGCGATAAATAAATATTGACATTCATAATATTTTTTGGAATTCAGTTTTCTTTCTATTTTAAAATCTATTACGATTTATTAATGATTCAGCATTTTAAATTTTGTTTAAACAATTTTTTGTTGTTTTGTTTTGTTTTTAGAAATTTAAAATTTATTTTTATATTCCCTATTTTTTTCGGATTAAAAAAAAAAAAAATCGAATTTTGGATTATATTATTAATTTGATTTGAACATTTTTAATTTGTTTAAAATAAACAAATTAATTTTATACTTATTTTAAAATTGAATTTTTTGGTGCTACCATCTATGTAAGAATTTAATAATTATTAATTAAAAATTTTAGTTTATTAATTAAAGGATAAATTGTTTTGAAAGAAATATTAAACTAAACCCTCTGTGAGATCTGTGATCATACTTACCCTACCCACTTATTTAGGATTTCGTTCATCTGGAGAAACCCTATTAGTCTCACTCCCCTGCTTGTTTATCACAGAGTCCGTGCACAAAAACTGTTCAAGTCAGAGACTTCAAATTTTGTATAATTAAAACTGAATACCTGGTGTCCCCCGAAGTTAATTTTGAAATTTTTTATTATTTTAATTAAATTAACTTTTTCAATGTAATTCGTTCATTTTTGCGATTTAAATTTTAACCCTTTCCGGCACGGGCAAAATCTGTAATAAACTGAGAAATTATCGACTGACACCGGAATTCACAAACGAATTTTTTAGATATTTTGAAATCCTTAATTTAAGCTTTTATTCTAAAAGCAAAATTTTAGTAAAATATTATTGGTGCCGTTTGCAAGTTTGGAATTAAAATTAGGTATCCCAGACCGGGCACAGTGTGCCGGAAAGGGTTAAAAGAGAGCCTGAATTTCAACATTTTTCGGGCAGACATCATAGCTTGTAAATAAAGCATCTCGTTATATTAAAGAGAAGGTTCTTAATTCAAACTCCGGTGCTGGAAGTTGAGATTTTTATATTAAGATGGAATAAATTGAGAGAATTTTTTGCCAGTTTAAGAGTTTATACAATTTTTTTTATTACTATTACGTTGTGATAAATAATCACTAAAATTCATAATATTTTTAATTCAATTTTCTTTCAACTTTAAAAACTATTGATATTTATTAGTGATTCAAAAATTTAAATTTCATTTAAACATTTTTATTTTCGTTTTTAAAAAATTAAATATTTGTATATTTCTACGAATTTTTTTAAAATTTTGAATTTTCAAAAAATTCGGAATTTTGGATTTTTTAAAAATAATTTCATTTGAACATTTTATATAATTTGATTAAAATAAATAACTTTCTCTTATAATCATTTTAAAATTAAATTTATTGATACACCATCTATGAAAGAATTTTATACTTATAAAATAGCAATTTTGCTTTATTAATTAAAGAATATACTACTTTTAATTAAACATTAAACGAAACTCTCTGTGTGATCTGTCCCCCAGGGGGATACCTTCTTTAAGTATTCACGGGCTACACAACCCCGGGCACCCGAGTGATCTTTCTCGTTTTCATTTTCCTCTTACCCCTCTTATCTTCCTTTCATCTTTGTTTCACTCTCATTGTGGTTTCCTCTCCGGAGGTGAGGGCAATACTGCATGGGCCGATGTCATCCTGTATATCGACTCATCGAGAATTGTAAACCACCCACGTGTTGGCCGTGCGTGGCGAACCGTGTCCCTGGAAAGGGGGATCCTGGCAGTTGAGGGAAACCATCACACTGCTTTGGCCTCTGCTTCAGGCAGACGTGCGGTGCATATTGGTCCCGTATGTACCAATCGGCTGGTCAGCTGACTTTTGTCACTGGCTTTAGGGATCAAGTGATCGAGCAAATACTAGTCATCTCGTTAAGGGTGGAGGCTGACATAGGTTTGTCTGGTGACCATATGGGCCCTGGTTAGTACTGGTGCACGAATGTGCATCCCCTTGTTGGGCTCGGTAGTGGGTGCTGCGACCGGGGTCTGAATTTTATTATTTTTAACATGGATGGGAAAACTTCATTTCCTTCTATGTCTCTCCCCAGTGGAGAGCAACAAACTTTACAGAAAAGTTCTTTCACTCGTTTCTTTTTGGTTAAACGCACTGATAGTCATTCTGGTTGTTCTTTTAAAAATACTTCACCTTTTCTAATCGCACAGTCTGTTTTCGGTGATGGTCATTCACTTAAAAAACTGCAGTCTGGCTATCTGTTGGTGGAGGTGAGCTCTCCCTAACAGTCTCAATTTATCTCCAGTTGCACTACAATAGGACCCTTTTCAGTTTCCGTTCAAGTACACAAAACTTTAAATACTAGCCGTGGTGTTATATCTGAACCAGAACTTTTATTTTCTACAAAAGAAGAACTCTTGGAAAATTTGAAAAATCAAAATGTCATAGATGTAAGGCGCATAACAATTCGTCGGAATGAAAAAGTGCTTCCCACAAAGCACATCATTTTGACATTCAATGGTCCTAATCTACCTACAAGAATAAAAGCTGCCTATCTAAGCTGCCCTGTCCGACCTTACATACCTAACCCTCTCCGTTGCTTTAAATGCCAGCGTTATGGCCATAATAATATCAACTGTCGTGGCAATGTTACCTGTGCTCGTTGTGCAGAAGTCGGCCACGATGGTAAATCTTGTGGAAAATCTGAACGCTGTGCAAATTGTAAAGGTGACCATACTGCATACTCTCGCTCATGTCCTAGTTGGAAACGTGAAAAGGAAATTCTTACAGTCAAAATTACACAAAATCTTTCATATCCTGATGCTCGGAAAGTTGTTGAATCCAGAATCCCGTCAGTTGGCATCTCTTATTCTAGCCTACTCAAACGTCAAACAAATTCTGTGAGGCACATAAGCACTCAGACTGATTCTGCCACTCCATTTAATTCACCCTCCTCTAACAATTTAAAGAAAAAACCTGTAATAGATACTCTACCGCTAGGTACAAGACTTATGCCAAAATTAGAGCTCTGGCCACCATCATCAGAACCTGTCGAAATAGAATACCTTTATAAACGAACACAAAACTCATCAATCAAAGCTACAAAATCTGCCGAACATGAGACACAGAATACTTCAGTATTGAATAAAAACAATTTGTCGAACCCTAGCATATGTCCAAGTGAAAAAACAAATAGAAAATCTAGCACACACAAAGATAGAAATAAACCCTCAACCCAAGTGTCTTCACAGTGGAAAACTGTGAAGAAAAAGGGCAAAAAATCTTGTCTCATCTCAGCCATAAAAAATATAAAGGACCCAAAACAGTTTATCAGTTATGCTGAAGAGGCTATGGACTCCTCTAGTTATGAGTCTGATGATGATGATGAAACAAATACTGTTTTTGAAGAATATGTGCCTTCATCATAGCACCTTAGTTAAAAAAAAAGATTAATTTGTTCTAACATTTTAACTTTTTATGCTCTGTTTTTAAGACAGTCATATTTTAAGAACTTTCACTATTTTTTACTTAAATATTTATTCTTTTAAACTATATTTTGGTTGTATTATACATTTAAGAGACCTGGCTACTCTTTACACATTGCATTGTTTTTACACCTATGTCACTGTTCTTTCATTCATTTTTTGATTTGCACAGTTTTCATGATTTTTTCAAAGATATTATTGACCATTATTTTATTATAAACTATTATATTGTTATTTTATCTACTTGATTGATTTTAGCTCTTATTTTTTCTAGAATTGTGTTGGTCCTATGGACTTGCTTATTTTACATTTTTAATCTTAATGATTTCATCATTTATATTTGCTTTTTATTCATTATACAAATATTCTTTTTAATAAAATTTTAAAAAACTCTTCGGGTTTTACATTATCCTGTTCTTGGTGCAGCATGTCCCTAGTGTGACTTTGTGCCAGTAAACCCCATTCAACCAACCAACCAACCAACTCTGTGTGATCTGTGATCCATTTATCCACCTGTTTTACCAAAATGAGTTTACAGTCTGAAATTTATAATTCACACAAAAGAGAACGGCGCACAATAGGGCAAAAAACGTTCAAATCTGGAAAAAAATAGATAAAATGAAGTTTAATTTTGAACTACCGTTATACGTTCTTTTAATAGAACAGATGTCAGCAAACATCTGCCTAGTATTAAAAATTCGACAAAGTTATTTTGGTCGTCATTAAAGAAAGAAGTTAAACAGCATATTGGCCTTTGATAAAAAATGAAAAAAAAAAAAAATCAGTTCAACATTCGTTTGTTAATTTTGCTGTAATATACACTGTTAAAAATGAAGTTCGAGGTTTCACCAAGAAAATGGTGAAAAGTAGCTAGAATTTAGCTGCAACCGAGATGGTGGTGATAAGTTTAACCAGTTTATTGGTGCTTTCAAAAACACCATTATGTTGGTGAAATGTTGAACCATGATTCAGGATGTTTATATAGCCAATTTTCTGGTGAAAGGTTGAACCATGATTCAGGATTTTTTTAAATCCATTTTTCTGGTGAAAGGTTTAACCATGAATCAGGGTTTTACTAAATCCATTTTTCTGGTGAAAAGTTTAACCATGAATCAGGGTTTTATAAAATCCAATTTTCTGGTTAGAGGTTGAACCATGATTCAGAATTTTTTCAAATCGAATTTTCTGGTGAAAGGTTAAATCTTAATTCAATGTTTTCTGATAAAAGGTTGAACCATAATTCAGGATTATTTCTAATCCAATTATTTGGCGAAATATTGAACCAGGATTCAGGTTTTTCTTTCAGCTAACTTTACGGGCAAAAATTACACCAGATTCTAGGGGTTTCCCCCCCCCCCTCATTTTAGAATGAAATGTTCAACCAAGATTTTGGTTTTCAATTTATCATTTTATAGTGTAAGAATGAAAAAATTTCAGGTTATACAAAATTATGCTACAGTAGGAAGACTTCTGAAAATTATCAGAACTTTAATTATTGATTATATTGTCTTTGAAACACATTTAAAAAAAAATAGATGTAAACCAGTTTGTTTTAAATTCACAAAATAATTGCTTTTTTTTTCTTTTTTTCTTCTCTTTTTTTTTTACTTTTTTTTGTAGCATTTTTCTGTACTCATAATTATACTAATAATTATTTTAGTGTTTGCCTGTTCACAAACTATTCATTGAGAAAACATTGTATAAAACAATTTTCTTAGATTCAATACATACCTTGTTTGCTATATTTTATTTTAAAATCCAGGAAATAAAATATATTTTAACTAAACGTTACATTAAACAATGCTGGACGAATTTCTTTAAACAATATTAATTTTTGTACAGACTTGAGAAAAGTTATTTTCTAATGCACCCAGCTTTTTTTTTTTTTTTTTTTTTTTTTTTTAAATCTGTAGAAAAAAAAATTTCTTCTTTTCTCTTTGATAATATATAGGTGCTGAAATATTGATATTACATTTTTCAAATCTTTTTTTTTTTTTTTTTTTTTTTTTTTTTTTTTTTTTTGCTATACAATAATAATAATCATTAGAAAAAATATTTTAACATTTTCTTTTGTACATTTTGTACAATTGTTACACATATGAAAATCTTTTAAATAAAAATTTATGAAAGTTATGAATAATTCTTTATTAATAATGGAATTAAGTGATACATGATGAATACATTAAAAAAGTCAATTTGCAGTTAGAAATATAAAGTTATAATTTATTAATTTTAGAAAATAAAGCTAATAGTATGAGATTTTTGATTAAAAATTTATTTCAATTTAAGGATTTCTCATTTTTAAAAAATAATTTTCAAGCATGATTCTTTTAAAAATTCATATTGCACTTAGCTCGAATATGTAAATTAACTCATTTGAATGTAAAGGAAAAAAAAATATATTCAGCATTTGTTTCTAGCTAATATGCAATAATGAAATCAACGCTTTTCAATGAGTAAATGAAACATAAATATAATGGATACATAATCAAAATACATGCTTAAATATCAGCATCATAAGGCAGCTGTAAATAGAACTCTTTGGTTAACCTTTAGTATCAGCCAATACCCCCCTCCCCCCCCCAAAAAAAAATAAATAAATAAATAAATAAATAAAAATTAAAGTTTTTGTTTTTTTATGGTAGGTACATCAAATACCAACTTTGTTGGGCTAATTTAATAATAGCAGTGTCAACACAAGTAGCCACTTGTTATTACTTATATATTTTCTTTTTTTCAATTTTTCTAAATGATAATTATCTATGATTCCCAGTGGCAGAAAATTTTCTGTGACAGACATTTCAGGGGCAAAAAAAATAATCTGCAGGTAAAATATTTTTACAACAGAAGCATTAATTAATCAAACAATCACTTATCTGTAGTGTTTTTAGGCATTTCATAAATATTCATTAATAATAATCTTAACTTTTGTATTAAGTAATGAAGAGCTAAAAATATGAAGCAAAATAAAGGTTCGATAAAAAAGAATCTGCAAAAGAGAAACTAAAATTTGAAATGCCCATCTCCCGTCTAAAACTTTCTGCTATCATTTCTATAATAAAGATTTTGGTACTACTTGGTTATCAGTCGACCCATTTTGCTAAATTATACAAATTTTACAATTATAAAATTATACATATTTTGCCAAATTATATATATTGACATAATTTTTATTTTAAATAACCAAAGAACAAATAAATTATTAGAATATTAGTAAAAATACAAAAGTTGAAATAAAAATCACTTAATGGCATTTTAAAGGTGTGTACCATATTTAACACCATTGAATGTGAGATGATCCTCCATTGTTGGCATTAAATATAGTTTGGCGATACATTTTTGGTCGACAGGATAACCAAGTAATACCAAGGTTTTTTATTTATTAATTTTTTAATAATAGTAGTAGAAATGAAAACATTTGTTAACAGCAACCTTGCAATATCTTAAAAATAAATAAATAAAGACAGCAAAAAAGTAACAATTTAGCTGATTTGTGGTATATCACAACTTTTATTGAAAATACAAATATACAGTCTTTAAAACATATATTGTATGTCAGACTAACATTTATTAGTATAATGCCCTTTTACATACAGACTTCATAGACAGGATTCTACTGCACTCTGACTATTCACTTTAAAAATATGCTCTCTCGTGCCCAAATGAGGATCATGAATACAAGGTCATCAAATATAAAGAATTCTCGAATCTTGATACATTCTAATTCAGGATTTCAAGTTGGGTAAAATGGAACAGCTCTAAGCATCGGTTAAAGTCTCCACCTGTTTTAAATGAAAGGATAAAACTTTAAAGACAAAGTTCGTTTTTTTTTTTTTTCCAGACATAACAATGTTAGTCAAATATGCAAAAGTATAAAAAATAATAATTTTAAAAAAATCCAAATTTCACGTGGGAAAAACAATCAAAATTTTAAAACAGTATGCATTACTTATTAAACCATGGAGTACCAATGTAATTGATTTTATAATCCTTAAAAGATTTTTCTCCTCTTCTCCTCCTGTAAATCTTTTCAAATTCATTTATAAGGCAATAATATCTGAATGCCTGCCTTATGTCATTCACAAAATAATATTATTCTTTAATGGTGGCACATAGGATGATCACAAATAAGAGGAAATTAATAAAACTACAATTTTGATTTTAGTGGTAAATCTTAAAATAAACTTTTAAAATCACATAAGCTTTTTTCTTTACTATTTTGTTTGTATATGATTTAAACATGTAAAATACTCAAATATAATGATCTACATACATAAATGTTAAATAATTTAGTGGCATTTCTCAAAAATACAAAATCAAATAGTTGTATAGCTTTCAATTTTTTCCTTCACATATTACTAATTCTGTTAAAATCTTTTCAAATTCATTTATAAAGCAATAACATCTGAATACCTGCCTTGTGTCATTCACAAAATAATATTATTCTTTAATGTTGGCACATAGTATGATCACAAATAAGAGGAAATTAATAAAACGACAATTTTGATTTCAGCGGTAAATCTTAAAATAAAGTTTTAAAATCATATAAGCTTTTTTATTTACTAATTCTTGCTTTTTTGTTTGTATAATATGATTTAAATATGTAAAATACTCAGATATAATGATCTACATACATAAATGTTAAATAATTTAGTGGCATTTCTCAAAAATACAAAATCAAATAGTTGTATAGTTTTCAATTTTTTCCTACAAATATTACTAATTCTGTTAAAATCTTTTCAAATTCATTTATAAGGCAATAATATATGAATATCTGCCTTGTGTCATTCACAAAATAATATTATTCTTTAATGTTGGCACATAGTATGATCACAAATAAGAGGAAATTAATAAAACGACAATTTTGATTTCAGCGGTAAATCTTAAAATAAAGTTTTAAAATCATATAAGCTTTTTTATTTACTAATTCTTGCTTTTCTGTTTGTATAATATGATTTAAACATATAAAATACTCAAACATAATGATCTACATACATAAATGTTAAATAATTTAGTGGCATTTCTCAAAAATACAAAATCAAATAGTTGTATAGTTTTCAATTTTTCATACAAATATTACTAATTCTGTTAAAATCTTTTCAAATTCATTTATAAGGCAATAATATCTGAATACCTGCCTTGTGTCATTCACAAAATAATATTATTCTTTAATGTTGGCACATAGGATGATCACAAATAAGAGGAAATTAATAAAACGACAATTTTGATTTCAGCGGTAAATCTTAAAATAAAGTTTTGAAATCATATAAGCTTTTTTATTTACTAATTCTTGCTTTTTTGTTTGTATAATATGATTTAAATATGTAAAATACTCAGATATAATGATCTATATACATAAATGTTAAATAATTTAGTGGCATTTCTCAAAAATACAAAGTCAAAAAGTTGTATAGTTTTCAATTTTTCATACAAATATTACTAACTCTGTTAAAATCTTTTCAAATTCATTTATAAGGCAATAATATCTGAATACCTGCCTTGTGTCATTCACAAAATAATATTATTATTTAATGTTGGCACATAAGATGATCACAAATAAGAGGAAATTAATAAAACGACAACTTTGATTTCAGCGGTAAATCTTAAAATAAAGTTTTAAAATCACATAAGTTTTTTTCTTTACTATTTCGTTTGTATAATATGATTTAAACATGTAAAATACTCAAATATAATGATCTACATACATAAATGTTAAATAATTTAGTGGCATTTCTCAAAAATACAAAATCAAATAGTTGTATAGCTTTCAATTTTTTCCTTCAAATATTACTAATTCTGTTAAAATCTTTTCAAATTCATTTATAAAACAATAATATCTGAATACCTGCCTTGTGTCATTCACAAAATAATATTATTCTTTAATGTTGGCACATAAGATGATCACAAATAAGAGGAAATTAATAAAACGACAATTTTGATTTCAGCGGTAAATCTTAAAATAAAGTTTTAAAATCATATAAGCTTTTTTATTTACTAATTCTTGCTTTTCTGTTTGTATAATATGATTTAAACATATAAAATACTCAAATATAATGATCTACATACATAAATGTTAAATAATTTAGTGGCATTTCTCAAAAATACAAAATCAAATAGTTGTATAGTTTTCAATTTTTCATACAAATATTACTAATTCTGTTAAAATCTTTTCAAATTCATTTATAAGACAATAATATCTGAATACCTGCCTTGTGTCATTCACAAAATAATATTATTCTTTAATGTTGGCCCATAAGATGATCACAAATAAGAGGAAATTAATAAAACGGCAACTTTGATTTCAGCGGTAAATCTTAAAATAAAGTTTTAAAATCACATAAGCTTTTTTCTTTACTATTTCGTTTGTATAATATGATTTAAACATGTAAAATACTCAAATATAATGATCTACATACATAAATGTTAAATAATTTAGTGGCATTTCTCAAAAATACAAAATCAAATAGTAGTATAGCTTTCAATTTTTTCCTTCAAATATTACTAATTCTGTTAAAATCTTTTCAAATTCATTTATAAGGCAATAATATCTGAATACCTGCCTTGTGTCATTCACAAAATAATATTATTCTTTAATGTTGGCACATAGTATGATCACAAATAAGAGGAAATTAATAAAACGACAATTTTGATTTCAGCGGTAAATCTTAAAATAAAGTTTTAAAATCATATAAGCTTTTTTATTTACCAATTCTTGCTTTTTTGTTTGTATAATATGATTTAAATATGTAAAATACTCAGATGTAATGATCTATATACATAAATGTTAAATAATTTAGTGGCATTTCTCAAAAATACAAAATCAAATAGTTGTATAGTTTTCAATTTTTTCCTACAAATATTACTAGTTCTATTAAAATCTTTTCAAATTCATTTATAATTCAATAATATCTGAATACCTGCCTTGTGTCATTCACAAAATAATATTATTCTTTAATGTTGGCACATAGGATGATCACAAATAAGAGGAAATTAATAAAACAACAGTTTTGATTTCAGCGGTAAATCTTAAAATAAAGTTTTAAAATCATATAAGTTTTTTTCTTTACTATTTTGTTTGTATAATATGATTTAAACATGTAAAATACTCAAATATAGTGATCTACATACATAAATGTTAAATAATTTAGTGGCATTTCTTAAAAAATGGTGTTTTGTTTGTATAAAATTATTTAAATATGTAAAATATTGTAAAAAACTCAAATATAGATTTACTTATATAAGTGTAATAATTTAGTGGTGTAATTTTAAAATGAAAATTTATTTAAGCTTCATAATATTCTTTTAATCATGTAATGCTTTTTACTATGCATGTATTTATAATGCATTATTAAACATAATTTATTAATGAAAATAGCACAGTGATGCAGACATATATTATTATTTCGTAATAGTATGAAGTATACAGAAATCGGAATTTGTGTTATACTTGTTATATTTTTTTATCAAATTTTATGTTCTTTAAATATCAAAATAATCCCAATACAGTTGGAATTTACTGTAGCTTTATTTATTTATTTTTTCTAATAGCTTAGTTTTAAAATAGTGACCACTTCTTAAATAATTTCATTTATTTTAGAAAAATGAAAATTTTAAAAAATCGTGGTATATTTTTGTTATATTTGATTTAGCCACATGAATTTCGGTAAACATCCAATAAGTAATGTGAAAAATTCAGTTTATTTTATGGCATTATAAATTATTGTTTACATATAACATTAAATTTAGAGAAGCTTATACATAAATAGAAATTTTCTACAAACAGAAACAAATATAATTAGAAAAATAATTTCGCTTGTATAAACTGTAGAAATGAACTAAATTATTATACTTAAGCTATTATAATAGCTTTAAAATAGTGGTTTATTTCGCGTAGAATACAAAGCAAGATAGGAGGGGACCGTTTTAGGCTTAGGCAAAAGAAGTATAAATTTTTCATACGAGAGTTTCAGCAAAACATTAGTACATGTATAAAAATAAAATAAATAATAATCGCTAATGTACTCACTCGAGTATTTTATTTATTGACGAGACAATAAACCGAAGCTGGATTAATATATCTCCCTACTCCGTCATGGCTGCTTACTTCGATGGAGACATGATCGACGCCATTATTAAAAGATGGTTGGATCGTTGGTTGACTATAGGTTGAACTTTGAACGATGTTCTTGGTTCAACCCAAGGAGGTTAATCCGTAATACCGGAGCTTTTAGAATTTCGATGATCATGAGGTTTTTTTAAAATCTGAAAATATGGTTATTTCTCTGGAAGGTCCATTAAATAACCACAATCATGGTGAAACGTTTACCCTTTATTTTTAACAGTGTAATTGAAAAATAATTTTTTTTGACTATGGAACCTTTAACTACAGGTATTTAACAAAAATTCATTAGCTTTCAATTTGTTTTAATACGATTTTTATAGATATAGAGAAATTTAGAATACATAGTACTGAAATTTATAAAAAAAAATTAACAGTGTCTACAAACATTGGAAGGTTTTAGTTATGAGTTAAGTCGAATTAAGTGATAACTGCGAATTAAGTGGTACACCCGTACACTAACAAAAGTTTAAGAATGATTAACTATGAAAATGACCAAACAATTAATAAAGGAGCACAAAGGACCAAGATTTTCTATCTAGAAAGAAAGTCGAATTAAGTGGCAAATGAAATTTTTTCCATTAAGTTTGAGTTTTAGAAGGGTGAATATTTCAGAAAATCTTGGTCCTTTGTGCTCCTTTATTAATTGTTTGGTCATTTTTATAGTTAATCATCCTTAAACTTTTGTTAGTGTACGGGTGTACCAAACATGATTATATAGGGGGAAGTGGGGGACATTGATACATGGGGCACATTGATACACCCTCTGTACTGCACACAGGATCATTACAGGAAGTTTCACAACAGCTCCAAAAGGTGATACTAGTGCACTCAACTATATACAGAAAGTTTTGGAATGATTCAGTTGTTTGTTGAAATGGGACGAGTGATTATTTGTTTTTGAAGGTCAAAATTAAATTTGAGTTGTACAATTGAAATGGTATTTTACAACTGTTACAGTATTTTCAACCGAAAAAAATACTCTCGCTGGCAAGTAAAACTACTCTTTATCAGTTTCTGATTCTTTTTTGTTAGATAAATTATGAAGTAATTGGATTTGAGACTCATTTCATTCAAAATGGCTGTATGGGGCACATTGATACAGTCTTTGTCGGGGCACATTGATACAACCTAAATCCTTTTCTAGTTCATTTTTTCATTGCCTTTTATTATTTTTCTTACAATGCACTCCTTAATCCAACCATTTTTCGCTAAAAATTTTTAATATTAGTTTTTATTGAAGTGAAATAACTTTAATTTCTTTATATTAGAGCATTTTATAGTATTTTAGCAAAGAGAAGACGTACGAACTTACCCAACATATAGTGCAAGTAGAACTAATTAAAGAAAAGGACGGCAACCTGAAAAATTTCCAATATATATCAATTCTCCAGAAGAAAAAAAAGTATTTTCTACTTGAAAAGTGTTACGGAAGAGAAACAAGCTGCAGAACAGCACAGGATAATTATATTAAAAACAGAATTTTTAATATAGTTATCCTTTATTTTCTGTATAAAAACCGAAAGATTATAATATAAAGATTATATTATAAAGAAAAAACTTGGTAATTTTTCATCTTTCCTAAGAAAGAAGATAATTGAAGTATCAGATATGATCAAGTTACTACTGCCAACAATCACACAAGGAACAGCCAGAACAGCAGGTCATTAAACATTTCATTTTGATTGCTTTAATATTGCTTACAAATAAAGTGTGGGTAATTTGAATTTTTAAAAATAATATAAAATGGTTTGCTAACTATTTTTTTATGAAAAATATGCATTGGTGTTATTTTGTCTCCATTTTTCCCATACGTATCAAAGTGTATCAATCTGCCCCGGGGATGGGGCAGATTGATACAAATTACTTTTTTTGATTTTTTTAAAATTACATACAAAAATAATATATAAAACAATGATTGTACATTTTTATAACATACTACACAGGCTTTTCTGACATCACATAGAAAAATAACTTGACATTTCTACTTTCTAGACACCAAAACATTTTTTGGAAAAAAGCTGTATCAATGTACCCCACTTCCCCCTGAAGTTTTTTTTTTTTTTTTTTTTTTTTTTTTTTTGGTTAAAGACGAATTTACATTATTTAATACAAAATAATGTATTTAAATGAAACTGACTATCATGAACCGTTTTAACGAAAAACCTTTTGAAAAATAACATGATTTTTTGGTGAAAGAGCTCCATAAATGGTGAAATTACGAACAACAAATTTAAATGAAAAGAAGATTAGATGTTTTAAATTTGAATGGAAATTCCGATAGGTAAAAGCTTGGCGAGGCAAGGAAAATGCTTTAGAATTAATAAAGAGTGGCTTGGCAAATCGCTTTTATTTCCTCAATTTGAAAAGCAAACAGAAGCGTCAATGAAAAGCAAACGTGTCCGTTTGAAGTTACGCGATTCTAGTTCTACATCTTCATTAGTGTACGTGACATGTAGGAGTAATAGATCTGAAAGACAGGAAAACAAAAAGTATGTGTTAGCACTAAGACAGCAGAAACAGTTTTGCTTCTGTTGTCTTAATAATAATGCATACATTTTACCTGAGAAAGGTGGATTAATTCCTCCAAAACGAGTTGCTAATATCCACTTTCAGTTTTGCTTGAGAAACATTAAAATTATTAATTGTGTTTCCATTTTGTAATGCGATATTATGGATGATTTATAAATATTTAATTTCTATAAAACTATCTTAAATTCTTTTTTCAAACTTTTTTTTTTTTCAAAGATATTGAAAAAAGTTTGTGAATTAATTACTGTAACAAGATGACTGCCTTCCCAAAATTATAGAATCTATAGGTGGCGCTGCCACTTTCGTCAAAATATCCTGAGATATTTTGCCTTCCTTTCTAAAAACATGAAGTGAAGTAATTTAGTTTGATGAGAGTAAGATTTGGATGTGTGTTCGAAATATATCTCCCTTAGAGATGTTCTTTTGCGCTAAAATAATTTTATGAATGTTTAACTGATTGTTTAGCGCTCGTCATGCGATTTGCATATAGTGTGTTTTATGCTGTGTCGTCTACAATAAAAATGTGACTGTAACATCTATGTTCTATATTTTAAGTACCGAACACATCCCGCATTACTAAATTACTCTATAGCTTATGTAAAAGTTTAAAGTTTTACTACTTTTAGTCTAGAAAAATATCTATGATGTGATTTTTTTTGTTCAAAGTAAATTTTATTTTTTTGCCAACCGGATTGCCAATCCCGACTAGTTTTTAATTTCGTATCTTAAACATCCATACATATCAGAATGACTGCATCAGTGATTGCTGGATATATTTTTAAATGTTCAAGTAGGATTAAAATTCAGATGTTTATTTAAAACAAAAACGTGTATTTACAAAATAGGCTCTGAATAGTTAAGGTGTATTTCAGGGACGCGAAACCTTAATGACAAACCAAGAAAGTTCTTTTAAAATAACTCATTCGTATTTCGATATTTTTAAAGGTTATTTTTTTTCTTTTAATAGCTGAGGTCGATGTTTACATTCGTCTTTTTTAACATTTTCAATTTTAATTGCAGTTTTTTATTTACTTAGGCCAATGTCAGACGACCGATTTTTTTCACGTTGGTGGTTTCTGCATGAAAACGCGTCACCTGCCACACGAGCGCTTTCTCGTCTGCGTTCAAGCAAATGCGGCTAAAGAAAAATAGATGATGAAATAGGACTTGAACAAGATTTTTTCTTTATGTTATTTAGCGAAAAATGGGGTAAAAAAGCAAAAAAAATACAGAAAGAAAGAAAAATCGTCTTTGCATGTATGCAAAATAATAATAATAATAATAATAATAATAATAATAATAATAATAATAATAAAAATTTACAGAAAATTACGTGAGCTTCATTAGATTTTTTTTTTTCTTTTCTTTACTTAACCTCTTTTTTTTCTTCTAAAGAATAACAGATGCCACACGTCCCTATCCAAGTTATTATTATTATTACGATCTTTATATAATTCAGACAACAAATACCACACTTTTCGGAAGTTCTTATATTTAAAAAATTACATACTTCACGTAGAGGTCTGCAAGGGACTATTTTCAATCATGACACTTAGGCCACGCGCAGCCCTTTCTTTTGCTAAGGAGTCGAGAACATCTAGACTATGACCTGGGCTTTACTTTATTATGAAAGATAAGACAGGGCCGAACCTAACTTATTTTTTCGTACCGAACCGGTATTGATAATCATTCTTCTTAGATCTTCACGGACCTAAATTTTCAGTCCTGGCCTAATTCAGTCCCTGGCCCAGTCCTCCCTGACCCAATCTGTAAGAAAATTCTTGTCACGAAATAACTTTTGATATAACCAAAAATTTTTATGAGAGTGTGCATCTACGTTTAAACCACCATTACTCTACACTTAAAATTTATTCTTTTTAAAGAATAGTAGATTTCTAGGCAATAAATTTAACATAGAGTAAATTTAAAAAAAATCGTTTACGGCAGAATTCTGTCTTTAATGTATAAATGTGATAATCCATATTAAATCAATATAATAATACGTGAAAAAAAGTACCATACGTTTACACCTGCTATGCTACACATTATGAAAAATGCATTAGAAACCCCAGAAACAAGTTCAAAAAGGAACTTGATTCTGAATCGTGATAAATGCTGCATATCAGAGCCACCTGTTGAACGATTTTCACCAAAACAAGCCTAGCACCAATATTTTTCATGATTAATTGAATATATATTTTTATTAAATTCCATGCATTAAGTTCAGGGTGACAGACAGACAGACTCCCAGACAGACATTTTATAAAAACATGTTTTTGGTATCTCTGACCTCTAAAGCGTGTAAATCCGCCAAAAACTGCAATTTGTGAAAATTTTCATGAATCCAAAACTTATTTCTTGTAAAAATAAAAGAAAGTTAAAACAACAAATTGAAAATTGCACATCAAACGTTGCAAATGAAGTGCATTCGTATATAACTATTTTTATAAATAATGATATTTTGATGCAATAGCTGTTAAACTCTTGTACAAAAATGCATGAATACAAAATACGATAAAATTATAGATCTTAAATTCGATAACACAAAAATAATACGATTCCATATTAAATAGTATGTAATCACTATGGCAAACCTAGAATCATTATCTATTAAGGGATATCATTGAATTGATTTCCTATGACAGGATTTAGTAGAATGAAGAAAGCGTTTATTATTATCTTTTTAAGTTCTGATTCTATTTTCATAAAATTTGAAATAATAGGACAAAATTCACCAACAATTACATGAATGAAATTTCAAACCATTTATTTAGTAGATTTGTGCTGTTTTATGCGGACAGACGAGCAGACCAGATGAAGATTATAAGTGCATGATATTTATGTAAATAGGACATTTCCCATAGACCATAATGTAATGGAATATTTTTGAGCGCCTCTATAAATAAACTACTAACGTTACGTACTTTATTTTCAATAAACATGGTATAGTAAACCTCATTAACATATATCAATTATACAGAGCAATCTAACTATATTAGCGCAAGTTAGAGAACGGACAGACAAACCGAATTTTTAAACTGTAAAGTGTTAAAACACCTAATAGTTTGAAATTTGACTTTCAGAAATTTATACCCAATAGACGGTAGCGTTTATTTTATGTTTATTTATTTATTTTTATTTTTATTTATTTTTTTTTATTTTTTTGCAAAGTCCTGTATTTTGCCTAACATCTTTACATACGTATATGCCACTATTTAGCTAAAATTTAATTAAGACTAAAACACTCATAAATTAAACGAAATCACACTTCAAGAAATTATCTTCCATAAACAGCTATGTATCTAATTTTTTACGTAGCCCTGTATAATATTTTTTTATATTCGATAAACGTATCTTAGTTTACTAGATGCAGTTCAGTGTAAAAATGTATAACTCATTCAAAAACCACCTTCGTTCATATTCTGTAATCTGTGCAGTTTCTGTTGTTACCCTGTATATGATCTGCAGTATTTATACGCACAAGGCAATATGCAGAAATTTAGCTAAACTGAATACCTCATATCACAACTAACAAGTTGGAAATTGCACGTGAAGCGTAGCAAATGTGGTGCGTTCGTACGATAGTGAAGTTTTAAAAATATCAATCTCATAAAATTGTAAACAGTTAATTACAATTAAAATGCGCACCAAACAATGTTCTCTCTATACTCATTATGTAATGGAATACGTTTGTGTGGCCTTGTAAATCAATAACAAATGTTCTTTGCACAACAGATTATGCAAAATCTATATTATAATCTGTACTTTATGATGCATATCAATAATATTATGTTCGAATGAGTGTAATATTATTAAAATGCATTTGAAACTTTTTTTCTATTGACTGTATTGTAGCGGAGTACTTTTGATTGTCCCTGTATTTGATTTATGCATCCTATTTTCAAAAAATTTGAAATGACTTGACAAAATTATGTAATAAGTATGTAATTTAAATTTCAAACGATTACAATGCATTTGAAACATTTTTCCCCATTAACCGTAGCGTAAAGGAATACTTTTGATCGTCTCTGTAATTGATCTATCTGTCGGACGTTCCTCTCAGTCCACACAACTTTGAAGAAAGTCCGTGGTAGTTATAGCTGCCACCACCGATATTACTAGGATATTACTAGGTGATATCGGTCACCCACTGTGAGGATTGCGTAAATGAATACTGACGCTGTCAATTAACTGAATTACCAGTTTATTTAGACTATATGTACACACTAAATACGCTATTTACAATTATATACAATTACAACTCGGATACAGGTGATCCGGTTCAACATTAAATTATATACAGTAAAGGTTGGCTGTGTACTATTCCAATTACACTTTCCACCTCACACTCAATGCACGTTAGATTCACTTTATCGGAGATCAATCTCGAATCTCCCAACACAGGTATACTCGGCCTGCACTTCTCGGCCCAGAGCACTAAACACCAAGACGTCTGTGTCCTTTGCTCTCTAGAAACGCACTCCTTACGCTCTACAAACAGAGCACCCTCTAGGTACGAAACCCAGGTACTTATTGACTAATCTGAGACAAGCCTTGCTCTTCCCTAATCACTGCTTTCCTCAACATAAACCCCCTTTGGAGCTCCCTCATTGGGCACCTTCCACATTCCTTTCTTTATTAGTGACATGTTCCTTCTCTGCTGATCATCCGCATACCTCACTGACGGATGGACATGCCTCTCAGCAATCTTCTTTTTCTCTTATTCACCACCTGCATAGGATTATCTGTCAATTCCCCTTTCCACAAAGAAGGAATGTCACCTTGGAAATTCTGGTACCAGCCATACAATACAAGATATTAAAAATACGGAAAATAGTGGAAATTCCATTCTTTAGCAGAGGTGGTATCAGAACCTGACACCCCCCACCTTAGTGGAAAATATGCCTTTTAGAGGCTAATTTTCCCCAAACATATAGTAATATCGCAGAAGAGTTCAATAGTCTATTTACAGATTTCTTCATTATGCTTATTACATAGGTATTTCCAGGTGTCTGAACATTATCTACAGACATCTCTACTGAACCTTGTACTAATATTAATATTACATAAACAATACACGTATAAATACACTATTATAAACACAGAAATTCAAAAATATTTACACATACACAGAAAAAAAATTAAACGTGTGATGACATCCCTTTAAGGTTGTCCACTACTGGGTCGTTGATGCTGATGGGCTAATAACTGGTTGTTCTTCCCAGCTCTTTCTATGTAGCCTAGAAATTGCATCAGCATTCAAATGTTGAGCTCCTGGACGATGAGAAATACTCAGGTTCCAGCGTTGCAAGGCAAGAGCCCATCTAGTGAGTTTGGGTGATCTTGGGGTTGTTTCAGTGAGAAATTTTAATGGGTTATGTTCCGTAATGATCGCAATTTGAGATCCATAGGTCCATTTTTCAAACTTTCGCAACTCAAAGAGAACACTCCAAGCCTCTTTCTCTATACTCGGCCAAGCACGCTGAGACCCTGACAATTTCTGACTGGCAAAAGCTATCGGTTTATACTGACCCTTTTTATCTTTTTGAGTAAGACAACATCCTACTGCCAGGTCGGAAGCATCTGCGTGGAGCTGATATTCCCGGCCTACGATAGGTGTAGCCAAACTCGTCACTTTACATAACTCATCCTTAAGAGTATTAAATGCTTTTTCTGCTCTTTCATCCCATGGTACAGTATTTTTAACCTTCCCTTTGGTTAATTCGGTTAAAGGTATAGCAATTTTGGCATAATTTGGAATATAAGATCGGTAAAATCCCATTAATCCCAAAACAGATCTAACTTCCTTTTTATAAGCTACCGGTACACTATGTAACTTTGGCTTCTTCCTTTCCACCCCCGGTTTAAGATCAATACGATGCTCTCCTGCATCCGCTGGTCGTACAGGACCCATAAACACCTCTTTATTCTCCCTCAAAATAGACTTTATATCTTTAACTTGATTGTTAGATAACCCTTTTATTTCGAACCTCTCTATATCTCGTTCTACTTCCTGATCCCGGTTCAAAATAGGAATTTCCCCAACTTCTCCAAATTCCTCATCACCCTCAAAAACAATATTGATATTACATTTAGCAATAAATTCTCGTATTTTATTTTGGTGCACGTGCTTCCTACTCCCGTCGGCTAACTCAACTATAAACGAATGCTGGTTTCGTTTTTCGACGATAGTTGCCGGCCCTTGCCACCTAGAATATAGTTTATTAGTTGAATCGGGGATTAACAATGTTACTTTATCGCCTACTTCAAACGTTTTTTCTTTTGACCTTAAGTTATAATGATACGACATTCTATTTTGTTGCACCTCGGACGATAATTTTGCCTCATTTGCGGCTCTTTCTAAGCGTCCTCTAAGTTTATTCAGATACTCATGAATTGGCGTAGTATCTAACTGCGCCTCTTATTTTCTCCTGCCCAGGATGACTTGAGAATCGACAAAGGACCCTCCGGCGCTCTACCATATAATAATTGGAAAGGTCGATTCCCGTCGTAGAATTTGGGACTTCCCTATACGCCCATAATACAAATGGTATTTGTTCATGCCATCTTTTTCCTTCTTCTCTAATAGTATGATATAACATACGCTTAAGGGTCTGATTAAATCGTTCCACGAGCCCGTTAGACTGTGGATACTGTGGGGTCGAAAATCTTGGACTAGCACCTAACCTTTTCTCAAATTCTTTCGTTAAGTCGGCAGTGAAATTGGTTCCATTATCACAGGCAATTATATTTGGAATTCCTGTCCTCATAAATATTTGAAGTAACGCATCACACGCGGTTTTAGCAGTTAAACTTTTTAGAAGAATCGCATCCGCCCACCTGGTATGCTGATTACTATATACTAACCAATTAAGGTTAGTATATACTGATGTCCTTGTGAACTTTTAGGATCAATAGGCCCAATTAAATCAACATTAACCACCTGAAATGGAAGTTCCGGCCGCGATACTGGGGAAATAGGAGCTCTATCATTTACTTTAACCCCTCTAGTCAATTGGCACTCGAAACATGACTCACAACATTGTTTAGTTTCTTTCGCCATCCCCTCCCAATAAAATGAATACCTGATTCTCTGTAAAGTTTTCTTGGCTGCATGATGCCCTACAAATACCGAACTATGCGCTAATTTTAGGATTTCTTCCCTTCTTACTTTGGGTACTACTAATTGCGCTATAGTTTCGCCTAACAATTTCTCTTTGTGATATAAGCCATTTACAATATAGTAATCCCCCTTATCCATTTTAGTTAATTCCCAAGCTTTCTCTAATTCTTTACATTCTAATTGGGATTCCTTAAACATATCTGAATTGCTAACAATAGCTTTATTACCTTTCTCCACTTCCGTTTTTTCCGTATTCTGAATTTGTACATTTTCCGACCTCGCTTCTATTGCGTAAACATTACAATTATCGCTACTCATATCTTCCTTTTCATTCGAGTCATCAATAATTTCTGAACTTTCTAATTCTGGGCCTCCAGCAATGGCTCCTCGCGGTTGACACCTGACAACTCATTAAACACTTCGGGATGTAAAATTACTTGCTCATTAATATTATCAGTCACTGCGCAAAGTACTTCCTGATGAATTATATTAGTTTGTCCGAATTGCGGAATAGCTAACGGTAGTTTAACCAACGGCGATTTAACTGCTTCACCGAATAACCCTTGTAAATAAATACTACCCGCTCCTTTTAATTTCTCTTCCGGTACCAAATCTTTATGAACAACACTAATTTCACATCCAGAATCAACCAATCCCGTTGCTTTTTGCCCATTTACACTAACTTCAATTTTCTCAAGTTTATTTAATTTCTCACCAATAACATTAGTTCTCTGTTCGGCCTTTGCCGATATTCTCGCCACAATAGCTCCTTTAGGTAACTCTTTGTTTTCTTTTACCACAATCTTATGCACACCCGCTTTCGGATCTCGCCCTTTATTACCATTATTATTTCCCTCATTACCCACTTTATTATAAAAACGTTGGTAATGACCTCTCAAACCACATTTAAAACATTTAAGGAGATGAAGCATCACTAGGCTTCTTAAAATCTATTTTCCTATCCGAAAAAGAATTAGTCTCATTACTCCCGTTTTGCCTCCAATTACCACTAACTTTACTATCCTCCCTCGGTCTCATTTTTTCATTGTTTACATACCTATCTTTACCTTTAAAACTTTTATACGTAACGGCATAAGACTTATGTTTAGCGTCAAAATAATTGTCACATTCTTTAACAATTTTAGAAGTTTCTAACCATTTACCTTGATGAGTTAACCCAACATATGATGCAGTATCCTCATCTAACGTACTTACTAATTTATCAGTAACTATTAACTGGTTGACCTTTTCATAAGAGTCTGCACCTCTAATCTTACAATAATTTTCCCATGTCGTTATTAAACGCAATACAAACAATACATGAGTTTCATTCTGATTTCTCTTAGCCTTCTTAAAATTTTCCAAATATGCCTTCGGTGTCGGCTCATGTTCCCTTAGAACTAACTCCTTTAACTCCTCATAATTCTCCATTTGTTCCGTAGTGGTATAAATTAACAAATTATCCGCCTTATCCCCTAACATATTTAGTAGAATTTCGGCCTGCTGGTTTTCCGGTACACTTTTAGTTTTGAATGCCCTTTCTAAGCTGTTTAAAAATAAATTCCTTCCCTCAGTCCCTTCTAGTACTTTGATAGATAGAGTTTTAACACTTTTGATCAATTTTTCTATGTTACTTTCATTATTAGATTCCCTAGAACCATTGAAATTATTTGCCGATCCTTGTACCCTTAAACTCTCCATTTCTAATTCATGCTCCATCCTTAATTTTTCTATTCTCTCTTCTCTTTCTAACCTTCCGTGTTTTTCTTCGCGCTCTAATCTTGCCTGCTTTTCTTCGCGCTCTAATTTTTCCTGTTTTTCTTCGCGCTCTAATCGTTCTGCAACAATAGCGTCAGATAATTCCTTAATAACCCCCTCGTCATACTCATCACTGTCCATTATCTTTTTCTTAAGCTGAATTCTGGTATCATCTTCCGCGAATTCAATACCCAATTCTTCGGTTACCCCTTGAAGATCAACCTTTTTTAGTTTCAATAAGAAAGCCATACCTTCACCGATTGTTATTACCACCCTAGAAGAATAGTTAAACCTACCCAATTAATATTTACAAAATTTTTAACTTAGTACAGATATTTCCACTTATTATACTAATTAATACCCTTCAGATAATCAATGCACTTCATTTCTAATTAATCTACTGAATACTCTAATTTTCTTCAACCATTGATATCACACAATTTACTTCCAATAAAACAAAAAGGTAAAACAGTAATTCGATTTGACTACTATGCAATATAGATTCCAATTTATACACTTAGATGATAACATACAATTTACATAATAATACTGATACGTTGAAATTGAGTAGAAGTATTGATGTCAATCAAAAAATCCACATAAAGAAAAATTGTATAACATGCATATATAAATTTCTACAATTATCCTCACTAAAATATTTCCAAATTCAATACTGGTTCTCACACTTAAAAACAAATATAATATTTTGATCACAAGATCTTTACTTTTATTTTTCCTCACTATGGCTCTCTTTTGAGCCTTTTTTTTTTTTTCCACTATGGCTCTCTTTTGAGCCTCTTTTTTTTTTTCTCACTACTATTGGCCAATTAAAATTCTAAGCAAATGTTGTTATCAACACTTCAAACTTAAAAAATATTGCTTCATTTAAATATTACTTTAACAATAATTTAAATTTAAGTAAATTTAATTATTCCTTCCAACTACTATTATCACAATTAGTAAAAAAAAAATTATAGACAGTCAAAACTAGCTCAAGTTATTATGACCTTTCCTTAAAACAATAGCCAATATGGTTATTAACACTTTATAGGTAGGAAGTATTGATAAAACACATAAATAGTATAGACAATTTACTTAAATTACTATTAATTATACAACAACAAATCTTGGTTCGAGATGTCAGTAGAAGGATATGATCAAAACACCTTACCTTATACTTTATTTGCTGGGGTACTTTTCTAATCACTGTTAGTTCCACGATGTAGCGGTAATATGGCACAACAGTTTAGTTCTTTCTAATACTGATACGGCACAGGCACAACACTTTAGCATACACTCGACGATACGGCACGACAATTTAGCACACACTCGACGATCCGGCACGATACTTTAGCACACACTCGACGATACGGCACGACACTTTCGCACACATTCGACGATCCGGCACGACACTTTAGCACACATTCGACGATCCGGCATTACCACGCAAGAATTCCACTGGGTACTCCGGCACTAACAGACTACAACACGGCTCGCTGGTCACTGGTTTCAGGCGATTCTATCCCACCGCTGCCACCAATTTGTCGGACGTTCCTCTCAGTCCACACAACTTTGAAGAAAGTCCGTGGTAGTTATAGCTGCCACCACCGATATTACTAGGTGATATCGGTCACCCACTGTGAAGATTGCGTAAATGAACACTGACGCTGTCAATTAACTGAGTTACCAGTTTATTTAGACTATATTTACACACTAAATACGCTATTTACAATTATATACAATTACAACTCGGATATAGGTGATCCGGTTCAACATTAAATTATATACAGTAAAGGTTGGCTGTGTACTATTCCAATTACACTTTCCACCTCACACTCAATGCACGTTAGATTCACTTTATCGGAGATCAATCTCGAATCTCCCAACACAGGTATACTCGGCCTGCACTTCTCGGCCCAGAGCACTAAACACCAAGACGTCTGTGTCCTTTGCTCTCCAGAAACGCACTCCTTACGCTCTACAACACAGAGCACCCTCTAAGTACGAAACCCAGGTACTTATTGACTAATCTGAGACAAGCCTTGCTCTTCCCTGATCACTGCTTTCCTCAACATAAACCCCCCTTTGGAGCTCCCTCATTGGGCACCTTCCACATTCCTTTCTTTATTAGTGACATGTTCCTTCTCTGCTGATCATCTGCATACCTCACTGACGGATGGACATGCCTCTCAGCAATCTTCTCTTTCTCTTATTCACCACCTGCATAGGATTATCTGTCAATTCCCCTTTCCACAAAGAAGGAATGTCACCTTGGAAATTCTGGTACACAGCCATACAATACAAGATATTAAAAATAGAGAAATAGTGGAAATTCCATTCTTTAGCAGAGGTGGTATCAGAACCTGACACTATCCATCCGATTTTCATAAAATTTGAAATGACTCGACAAAATTATGTAATAATTATATATTTTAAATTTCAAAAGATTCGGTTGGATAGTTTTTGCGTTGTTATATGCGGACGGACAGATAGACGGACGGACAGACGAACGGACTGAACGACAACTATAGGTGCTACGTATTTACATATTTACGAACGCACCTAAAAATGAACTTCTACCAATCATCTCTTATATACAGTATTTCAGTTGCAGTATAGTGTCCGATATCTTTTGTATGACCCTGTAAATACACTTCACTGAATGCACTTTAAAGTGAATGCACTTTATATGACACAGGATGTAACTCATAGTAAACCTAGCAACACTTATAAACTTCATTATCTGTGAAACAATTTAACATGGTTAAAATACAATGAAAACAAAGTTTCATCCTATAACATTATGTAACGGAACTCTTTTGTGTGACCCTGTAAATAAATAATAAGCATTTTTTGCATCGCATTTTGTAACGGAGTGTATATTTTATGCACTTCAATAAATGAATATCAATTTTATTCTGTAACACCAATAAAAAGCACGTGGAACATTTTTTCCAGTTGGCCGTTATGTAACAGAAAAATTTTGACCCGCTTTTGTAATTAAACTATATATCCGATTTTCATAAAATTTGAAATGGCTTGACAAAAGTTTGCAAAAATTATACATTTAAAATTTCAAAACATTTGGTTGGTTAGTTTTTGCTTTGTCATATGCAGACGGGCAGACGGACGGATGGACTGAACGACGACTATAGGTTCTAAGAATATAATATTATTATATAATTATGAACGCAAGAATTAAAATCTATAAATATTTTAAATCTATTAAAAATATTTAAAATTTCAGGGAAAAAAATCGATAATGAACTGCAAAAATAAAGCTCTCATAATGAAATTCCTGCGTGAAAGCATCGCTCGTATGCACAGACTCTAATAAGACATATCCGCCAAAACGCAACGGCTTCCCAGCGTGTTGATTGGAACGCATCGCTCGTCTGACATTGCCCTTATTATTATTATTTATTTTTATTTATTTATTTATTTATTGATAAAGTTACTTCTAATTACCGATTTCGAAAGTAAAATTGAATTTACGGATCGACCTCACCTATCCAATGTAAAATAAATAAATAATAAATAATAATAGAAAAATAAATAAATAAAACTACCGAAATGCAAATGAGATATTTCAGATATTTCAAAATAAACCTCTCTCTGAGATTTAACATTATTTCGTGAGTATCATTGCATGACTTAAAGGAACCTTTAAAAAGGTATATTTCACTCAAGCAAAAACATCCAACTGACTAATGTTAATATCCTATGAAAGACTTTTTTTTTTAAATATGACGTTTGCATTTAAATATTTTTAAGCTTTTTTTCAATGAATAAATAAAGTTAGTCAAAAGCTAATTTTTTTTTTTTTTTTTTTTTTTTTTTTTTTTGTTTAGATATTTTCGGAATCTGTTTCGAAAGAAAAAAAAAATGCCATTGTAAAGATTGATCCCAGCTATCCAATGCCTGAAATAAACAAAAACAAAAACGAAAATAAAATGAAAATAAAGAAAATAAAATAAAAATATTGAAATGCAAACAAGGTACTTAAAAAAGGATAAACTAAAAGGCTAATGGTTTTTTAGTGTGTGTAAAGTAGCCTCTTGTGATATGGGTAGTGATGGGCGATTTCGATTTTTTAAATCGATTTAATTGATACTATGGCCAACTTGATTTAATCGATACTTTAAAATTTTTAATAGATTCCTCTGAAAGTAATATCATTTTCATTTTCCTTCAAATGTCGAAGATAAAATATTCGAATTAATCCCAAAATTTCTATTTCATACATGTTAAAACTTCCAATTTCACTATCACGGTGTCAACATTAAATCATAACTTATGTCCATCATGAGGATTCAATAAGCATAAGCTCATTGAAGTATGTGCATTTAAAAACAAAATATTAGCACTTCATTATCCAAACAAATTGTTGAATTTCGTCTCACACGCTCTTAGATGTCTACAATCAAAATTTGAAATTCAAAGAGCATAAAAGCGACATCTTTTGGGCAGTATACAAAGCCTATTAAGGATCTATCTATGTAATATTGCAACAGAATATGAAGTTTGATTGAATTCCATGCATAAGTTTTGAAATAGAACTATCACAAATATCGTAAAAAATGAACCATAGTCTATTACATAATTTACACGAAAACCTAATCAGGAACATCTTATGTCAACATCTAACAGAATATTAAGTTTGATGAAATTATATTCATTAATTCTTGAAATATTCTCGCTAACATCGTCAAAAAAAGTATTGAATTCAGGTTGTTGTACCGAAGGAAATCCCTTTCCCGGAGCAATGAATAGTAGGGCAGGAAGATTTCAGATTTTTAAATGCTTTATGGAGGAAAGTCCAACCCCCGTCCCTCCTACACACATACAGAAATCTAGAATTTCTCTCTCCAGAACCGCAAAAATTTCTCCCGAAGAAAAATGTCTCAATTCAACACCCCTTAAATAAGCAGCATAACCTGTCATGTTTTACAAGATAGCCTAATCAAGAACAACTTATGTCCAACAGAGAATTAAATTAGATGAAATTCCGTTCATTTGTTCTTGAGATATGATCCTTAAAATCATATTATCGTAGAAAACGGTTCAATTTTGGGGTACTCCGAAGAGGGACATCTCCATCCGAAAAAGCTGAAATATCCCTCCAAAAGATTTGAGATTTTATGCTAATATACAAAACGTTCTAGCATTATCTGAAGTCTAGAATGTCTCTCTATTACGGAGTCACAGAAATCGCTCCCGGAGAAAAATGTCTGAGTTCAACAATGCTGATAAACGCAACATAGCAACACCCCCCTCTTGAGTGAGCTACACTGAAACCTAACAAGCAATAATTTATGGCAACGTTTAACTGAATATAAAGTTTCAAGAAAATTCTTGCTTTAGTTCATGAGATAGTGATCTTGCAGTAATTAGGAAACTTGCAGCGCCACCTGTTGAACGATTTTCAGCAAAATATTTCCGAGCTAATTTATACGGAAGTCTAACAAAATCTAAAGTTTCAACAGATTCCAAGCATTAGTTAATGAAAAATAGCATCCATAAAATTTTTGTCGGAGACAAAAACAAATAGGCACTGATCAGAGAATAACAGACTGACAGACAGACAATTTATAAAAAAAAAAAAAAAAAAAAAAAAAAAGTTAAATCGTATTCGAGACAGTCGAAGACTTCGAAAACAATGCATCCTTCGAAAATTTGGAAGGGAAAATTTTTAATGAATCCAATACTTTCTTTTTGTAAAGGGAATAATAAAAAAGAATATTGCCCAGTTAAACTGATGGCATTGAGCTCACAGGCTACGCATACTAATTGTACATTACAACCTTGTATTTTCGTTAATTCCGTTCGAAAAAAAAAAAAAAAATTAAGAAGGGGAAACAGCTCTCCCCTTTCTCCTTTTTTATACTTAATCATTGAACCTCCTAAACTATCAAGTACATGCTTTATCATATTAAAAAACCTATATCCAAAATTCAGAGCAAATCGGATAATTCTTAATAAAAACCCATTTAGCATTTATATAATTTAAGAGGAGTTATTCTCCTCTTTTATACTTAACCATTAAACTTCCAAAACTATTTAAAGATTTGAACGAAATCTGACAATTCTGATTGAAAAATCCATTTATACAAGTTAAGGGGAGGGGCATTAGAACTCCCGTTCCCCCTATTTATACTTATTCAATAAACACCTAATAACAGCCACGGTATCGCCTCATCAGAATGATCCCACATCTAAATTTTGAACGAAAACTGTTAATTCTGCATGAAAATCCCGTTTATAGCAATTAAGGGGAGGGGCATGAGCCCCCCCGTTCCCACTGTTTATACTTATTCTATGAACATCTAATAACAACCACGGTATCGCCTCATCAGAATGATCCTATATCTAAATTTTGAACGAAAACTGTTAATTCTGCATGAAAATCCCGTTTATATCAATTAAGAGAAGGGGCATGAGCCCCCCGTTCCCCCTGTTTATACTTATTCAATGAACACCTAATGACAGTCACGGAATCGTCTCATCAGAATGATCATATATCTAAATTTTGAACGAAAACCTTTAATTCTGCATGAAAATCCCGTTTATATCAATTAAGGGGGGGGGGAAATGAGCCCCCCGTTCCCCCTGTTTATACTTATTCAATGAACACCTAATGACAGTCACGGAATCGCCTCATCAGAATGGTCCTACATCTAAATTTTGAACGAAAACTGTTAATTCTGCATGAAAATCTCGTTTTTATCAATTAACGGGAGGGGCATGAGCCCCCCGTTCCCCCTGTTTATACTTATTCAATGAACACCTAATGACAGTCACGGAATCGCCTCATCAGAATGATCCTATATCTAAATTTTGAACGAAAACTGTTAATTCTGCATGAAAATCTCGTTTATATCAATTAAGGGGAGGGGCATGAGCCCCCCGTTCCCCCTCTTATACATATCGAATGAACTCCAAAAACTAATCAGGGAAGCGCCTTTTCAGGATATACCTATATACAAAATTTCAAGTGGATCCGATATTTTTATCATGAGTTATCGCGTTACGCACGAACGAACATACGAACGTACATACAGAACGGACGGGCACATAAGGCTATGATAGCCTGTGAGCTAAAAAGTAATAAGCTAGTCAGATGTGATAAACCCAAGACATTCTTCTATCTCATATGTTAATACTTCATGAAAAATGCGGCATAGTAGCGCCACCGGCTGGGTGATTTACACCAAAACTTATGTTAACTTCAAACTGAATCTAACTGTTTGATGAAAATCAGTGCATTAGTTTCTAAGATAGAACAATTGGAAAAACATAAAAAATAAAAAAACTGCAAAACAGAGGGGTTTTTTTTGGGGAGGGGGGGTGTAATGTACACCAAAAATTGATCAGAATCAATTTTTATCTGGTACCAGCTAAATATGAATTTTGATAAAAATCCATGCATTAGTTCCCGAAATAACATTTTATGTATTCTCATAGTCTATACAGATATTGCGAAATCATGAAAAATGCAGCATATCAGCGCCAGCTGTAGGGCAATTTACACCAAAAACTAAACAACACTAATCTTATTTCAAGGATTTATTAAATCTGAATTTTAATGAAAATTCGTGAATTAGTTCTTGAAATAGCGCTATTGTGTTAATCATGAATAGTGCAGTATAATAGCACCACCTCTTGAGCGATTTCCACCAAATGGTAATCAGCATCAAATCATATTAAGAATTAATTGAATCTAAATTTTTATGAAAGTCTGTGTATTTGTTCTTGAGATAGGGCTAAAGTGGAAACATGGGCGTACGAAGATAAAACTGCGCCTGGTTCAGAGTTACTATTTAGCGCCCTCCCTCCACACTAACTTTTTCTTGAGATAGGTCAAAAGTGACGTTGTAGTAAACATTTCGCGCCCCCTAAATCTCCGCGCCCTGGACGATCGCCCCCTCTTTCGCATGGCGCTGAGTGGAAATTGCGAAAAATGCAACATAGCAGCGCCATCTGAGAAGCGATAAACACCAAAATGTGTACAACATCAATTCATATAAAGAATTAACTGATTCTGAAATTTGATGAAAATCCGTGCATTAGTTATTCAGATATAGCTATTGCATAACTCTAAAAAATGTAGCATAACAGCGCCACCTGTCAGTCGATATACGCTAAAAATTAATCAGATTCAGTTTGTATCAAGGTCAAACTAAATCTAAAGTTTTGTGAAATTCCGTACATTTGTTCTTGAGATAGAGCTGTCAGAAACTTTTGTCACTTACAGACTCACAAAGTGACAGACAGACATATAGACAGATATATTCTAAAAGCCTTCAAATCGTGTTAAAAATCTTCTAAAATATATCCATCAAAAACAAGAAGTCGAAATTTTTCACGAATGTAATACTTTCTTCTTGTAAAGATACAAAAGAAAGTAAAAACGTAAAATCGATTCTGCCCATAAGATCGGCACAGCACAGATCGATTCACTATAGATTTCGATTTCGATTTTTAGATTTCAATTTCAATTTTTCGATTTCGATTTTTTGATTTCGATTTCGATTTTTAGATTTTGATTTCGATCTTTAGATTCGGGCATAATTGATTTTTCTAATTTTATTGTTTTAATGGTAATATTTATGTAAAATTACGTATAAGGAAGGATTTTTTTTTTCTTTCTAGGCTAAATGAGTGTTGAATGCAGGTATTTTTCACTATTAGCAGGCTATTTGCGGGCTATTTGCGACTCCGGAGGAAGGCATGTTTTACACCTCTGTAAAAGAGGGGAAATCGCAGTTTGTGCATTAAAAAGCATAAAATCTCAAAACTTCTGGGGGAGAGGGGGGAGGGCCCCTGAGGGCCACCCCATGAATTCGATACTAGGTACAATCATTATATTTTTGTTTAGAAGCCCAGTTATTTGGATTATTAATTTATTATGTTTTATTTTTCACGCTCGTTCCTTCTAATCCCCCCCCCCTTCCGCGCCAATCGTAACTTACAGGACCTTTCGAAATATGCATGAAGTTTTAAAAATATCCATTTCTTGTTCTATTTCATTATAGATCCACATTTTGAATCTTTGACAAAATATACTTATGGGGTGCCCTTCCGCCCATTTGAGGTTTACCTGCGCCGTGCCGGGAAGCATATGTTTTGTTTCTTAAAAAATAAATAAATAAATAAATAATTGTTGTTGGGTGAGAAGAGATTTGCACCCTCCTCAACATACATCTTAAAATTTCGCTCATTTAATTTTCTACCATTTTTAACTTAAATTTTTAAGTTACGTACTGCTATGTAGCTTAAACTTTTAAGCTACATAGCACCCCCGGGGCTGTGGACCCCCCTTCCCCTCATCGGTTATTCACCTAACTTTGCTCATTTCTTCACTTCATTTCAATCTTTAAAAGGCTATAACTTTGCTTCTATGGGAGCTACAGTGGTGAGAAAAATTCTAGTATAGCTAACTTTTCCTCGCCGTTTTTTTTTTTTTTTTTTTTTTTTTTTTTTTGCTATTCCAGTTTTATTGTTTTCCCCATAGGACCGTTTTTTTGGGAAGGCAGGGGGAGCATTTGTCCTTTCTTGATGTAATATGTCTATTGAAAGCTTATGCTTCATCCCACATAGCATGCGTGTTCACAGTGACGTCACAGTGACGTCACTGTGAGTCACTGTGGTCACGTCACATCTGTGACCAAAATGCCACTCCTCAGTGACGTCACATTGTGACTGAAATGTGACGTTACATCTGTGACCAAAATGCCACCCCTCAGTGACGTCACATTGTGACTGAAATGTGACATCACATCTGTGACCAAAATTCCACCTCTCAGTGACGTCACATTGTGACTCAGATGTGACTTTCTTAGAAAACTTTAGAAAATTACAAAAATTCTCCAAACCATGTTATTTACTGGTAAAAAAACGTGTTTTCTGGCATTGCAGAAGAATATTGTGCAATCGCTCTTATGTCACACATTATATGCACTGCATGTAACATGTACGTCATATCACATATATGAGTGTTTTCTGGCATTGCAGAAGAATATTGTGCAATCGCTCTTATGTCACACATTATATGCACTGCATGTAACATGTACGTCATATCACATATATGAGATAAACCTCCCATCATATGAAACTAAGCACCCAGCAATGAACCTATCAGTGAAACTTCCATTTAAGGAAATTTCTCGTTACACTTAAATGCTTCGTTATGAAAAAAATATCGTTGAACAGAAATCCACGAAAATTCATGAAATTTGTATAGTAAACTACAAATAAAAATGGAAATATTATAAAACTGTGTTTTAATTTGGATAGTACTTTTTGTTATGCAATATAGCCACATAAAAAAAATCATTAGTATAATATCTAAAAAACCGCGTAATAAAGGAAGGGAAACAAAAACTGAATCGCAGCGTTCTAATTCTCGTTTTCTCTTGTATTTCAAATCGAAAAATTAAAAAAAAAATTCGAATATTACTTTGTGTGCGATCTCTTATGAAAGATACACTCATAAAAACTTTCGCATCTTTTTTAAGTATTCAGAGAATGGACCTATAATATTTTCGCGGAACTAGAATCCCTTTCTTAGCATATCGAAAAAATTTCGCATTTTTTCCTTTTTATTTAAAAGATAAAATAAATACATAATTTCAATTCGTACAATCCGCTGAAATATATTCACCAATCAATCTTAACAGCAATCTATCCTTTTGAATAATGTGCATGCACGGAAGTGCAACAAATTTTGCTAAGAAGAATTTTTTTTTAATATGAATATTAATTTAAATGTTAATTGCGTTCTAAAAGAAGGTTCAACAGAAAATTAAAAAAGTAGATAATTTCATTAAATATGCGCTTCGTTAAATGAAAGTTCCACTGTATTTTGAAACTAATTGAAAGTAAAATAGAAATGCGTGAAAAAAAAATTTAACTCAAAATTTTAATTAGGGATACCCTCATAAAACTAATGCGCATGCGCATTCAACTTATAAATCTTCGAAGCTCAAACAACCAATAATAACAAAAAATCACCTGCTTAAAAAATATCGTTTGGCAACAACCAGAATAGTTGACACTAGTGTATTTCTTCTTTAGAATATTAGGCCAGCTGCTCTAGTAACTTTGTTATGATGTTATGCGTGTATATTTAGTACGTAAGTTGAAAATTTTTAAAAAGTTATGCAGAAATGCGATCAGTTGACATTTTATATAAAATGCCGGTCCGAAAAAATACATTGTCAGTGGCGTTTCGTTAATATGAGCGCGCCAATGTCAATGTACTTCATTCGGACATTCCGACTTCGAAATTATCTTCGCTATTTGGATTATGAAACTTGAATTAGAGGATAATGCCGTTAAGAAAGAGGTAAGAAAATGTTATTTTTCCTGTTTTTTTTTATAATGATTTCTGTGAATTTCGTAAAAAACATGTTATAAAAGGAATAAGTATCATATTAATTTAACTTTTTTGAATCCACTAACCTTAGTAAATTCAATAAATTTAACATTTATTTTGTTGAAATACGGAACAGCATGTCAACGATTTGAAAATAGTTAATAACATTATTTTTAAAATGCACTTTAATCACATTTTTTTAATTACATGGTTAAAATCAAATATTAATAAATTTAAAAATGTATGCATAATCAAAAGTTAACGTTATAATTAATATATAAAGGAGTTTGGGGTTGTTTAACTGTTGAAAATAGTGATAAATATATTAATTTATGCACTAATATTGCAAAAACAAATTTTTTAAAACTTTTTTATTACCTTTCTGAATTTCTCATAATCCCAAAAATTTGATAACTGTAATTCCATGACATTTATTATTTTAAACCATGTATCTAAAATAATTAAGATATTGATTTTGTGATAATAACAATTATTGATTTTAAAAAATGAGTAATTATCGCATTATTTTATTAATTTTTGATATCTTAATTGTTAAATGGTGCTGAAAATAACAATTTTGTTCCATTAGTATGTGTTCATTAAATCCTGGTTCTAAATAGTCATAAAAACAATTACATGTAGGGGGAACTGGGGTACATTGATACAGTTTTTTTCTAAGATTTTTTTTGGTGTCAAGAAAGTAGAAAATTCAAGTTTTTTTTCCATGAGGTGACAGCAAAACTTGTGTAGTATGTTATAAAAATGTACAATCATTGTTTTATGTAGTATTTTTGCATGTAATTTTAAAAAAATCAAAAAAAGTCATTTGTATCAATGTGCCCCATCCCCGGGGCAGATTGATACGTTTAAGCAAAATGACGACAAAATAATACCAATGCATATTTTTCATAAAAAATGAGTTAGAAAACCATTTTATATTTATTTATAAAAATTCAAATCACCCACAATTTATTTTTAAGCAATATTAAAGCAATCAAAATTAAATATATTATGACTTGATGTTCTGTCTGTTTCTTGTCTGATTGTTGGCTGTGGTAACTTTGTCATATCTAGCACTTCAACCCCAGCATTATCTTCTTTCTTATGAAAGATGAAAAAATTACCAGTTTTTCTGTTTATAAATAGGTTCATAAACAGAAAATAAAGGATAATTATATTAAAAATTCTGTTTATAATATAAGTATCATTTTCTGTTCTGTAGTTTGTTTCTCTTACTTAACATTTCTCATGTCGAAAATACTTTTTTCTCTGGAGAATCGATATAAATTCGAGATTTGCCAGAATGCTGTCCTTTTCTTTTATTAGTTCTATTAGCACTAGATGCTGGGTAAGTTCCTACGTCTTCTGTTTTCAAAAATACTATAAAATGCTCTAATATAAAGAAATTAGAGCTATTTCACTTCAATAAAAACAAATATTAGAAATTTTTCGTGAAAAAAAGGTTGGATTAAGGAGTGTATGGTAAAAAAAATAATAAAAGATAATGAAAATATGAACTATTAAAGGATTTAGGCTGTATCAATGTGCCCCGTCATAAACTGTATCAATGTGCCCCATACAGCGATTTTGAATAAAATGAGTCTCAAATCCAACACTTCACAATATATCTAACAATAAATAATGAGGGGAGTCCCCGCCAGGCCATCACCGTAGTATGTCGCGTTTTGCTGAGCTCATCATGGAGGGCTAAAGGCTTAGGAACCAGGTAAGTCAGGGCCTTAAATCATGTCTCATTCTTTTCCTAAAGTGCCGCTGATCATTTTGGCACTTGTTCGTTCAAAATCGGTGCAGTGGTTGCCGAGATATAGTTATTTAAACTTTTAAGCTTTTTACTTAATCTCGTCCCCAGGCAACCAGCCATTGCAACTACACTGATAACTTTCTGTGCTTATACTCTAATTATGCTTAATTATTTTGCTATCTTGTCATTTATTATTGATACTCAAATCTATTCTGAACATTTTGAGGTATAATTTGTTTTTCTACGTAACATATTAACGATGTTATGGGTACTTTAATAAACCGTTGTCAATCCCTTCCGTTGCTATCGTTACGATAGATGTCATTTTTAAAGTGTTTATATATATATTATATTAATTTAAAATCTCATATTAGGTATTATTCTTCGTTTATTATAGTTTCTTCAATGTTTTAGATAGAGTTCTTTAAGTTTTCTATTTATTTACTATGCTTAAATTATCTTTCAAAATAGTTTGTTAACGCAATGACGAGTGCTTTTAATACCCCCCATTGAAAATTGCATTGTTTACATTTTTACTTACCTTGTAACATACTAAATTATAATAGTATCTTAACAAAAGTGATCATTATATATAATTTAATGATTTATCTTTGCTCCGCCGCTATTCCGATAGCATTTTGACTATTTTAAGTTATTCAAATAAATTTTTGAAAAATGTTTTGAGTTCGTTTTTATAATATGCTTATGTGGTCCCAATAGGGAGTAACTATTTTTAAAAATCAATTAAAAATATTAATTCTTCTCTTAACTTAAAATAATGCATTTGTATGTCTACAGTAATGTCTGAACTTTTCTCCGCCATGCTTTTTATTGTTTTTTTTTTAATATTTTAAGTGTCTCTAATAGTGTTTTTATAAAGTGTTTATCATTGTTTTTAAATGTCTCCCATTACGACGCTTGGGTATAGCACTTCCCGCCCAAGTTCAGAACAAGTTGAGAAGTTTATAGCTGGTCCCCCAGCTCGTAAACTGTGGTCCGTTGCTGATCTAAGGGATCAACTCAATTATAACTTTGAGCTTAAAGATCTAAAGTGTAGAGAGGCAATGTCCAGTTGCCATCTCTTGTTGTTCCTTTTTAATAGCTAGTTTATTTATTTAAAATATTTTCAATGGTATTAATTGCTCTAGAGGCTTGAGGTATGGTGTTGCCACACAGTTATTCTCCGGATTTAATGATTTTTGTAATATCATGGGCATTTAGTAGTCTAGCTGCAGGTATGAAGGTCTGCGGGTAACCATTACAGCATGTATTATACTCTGATAGCATTATTCCTTGTCTTTATTAACTTAATCCTCTTCAATTTATCTATTAATTATCCATTCTGATTTTGTTTCGATCTATAGGGGCTATTAGGGCTGCTGGGCCCTCCCAGACCTCCTCATTAAAAGATCTTATTGAACAGTGAGGAAATGATTAAAATTTTTTAAGTTCAAAATATCTTATCTTTGAAGGCCAGTCCAGGGGGGGGAAAGGGTACGTACCCCCCTAACATATACCTTAAAATTTCGCTCGTTCAATTGTCTATCACCTTCATTTAAAAATTTTTATTAATTTTGCACCCCCGGGGCTGTAGACCCCCCCTGTTGGTCATTCACTCAAAAAGGCTCATTTCTTCACTTCTTTTCAATCTTTAACAGCTTATATCTCTTGTTCTATGGGTGCTACAGCGTGGAGAAATGTTTTGGCTAGACTGGCTTTGCACAGACTTTTTTCTGGGTTTTGAATTTCCCCGGTAACTGTAAGGGGACCGCCCCTGGGGGGGCAGGGGGGGAGTCTTCAATTTTTGGTGTAACATGTCTACTGAAAGCTACTGACCCCCACAGCTCAATTCTACCTTCATTTGATCTCTCCTGCTGTTTTGGGCCACGCCGCGGCCCCTTATCGGGTTAATTTCATCTTCTAAACTACTCTCGGGACTATTCAAAATTATCACCGTAATACAGGCATGTTGCACCTCTATCTTTTTTTTTTTTTTTTTTTTTTTTTTTTTTTTTTTTTTTTTTTTCTCTCTAAGAGCGCTTGTCACTATTTAACTTTCATCCCCCCCCCCCTCTATGGAGCATTTTATAATATAGGTGTCTGGAGATTTCCAGCTTAAGCGCTGCTAGGTAAACTTCAATAACAGGTTAGCCCATAAGAGGTCCCTCCCTATTCCAAGTATTGTAATTCTCCTAAAGTCTAATTATTTCGTATAATGTTCAATGTATATTGTAATTTAAAATGTAGATCAATATATGATGCATAGTATGTGGCACACCAATACAACTTACATTTTGCTCCTATTACTGTTTTTTTTTTTTTTTTTTTTTTTTTTTTTTGCTGTGGCGGAGAGTGATTCCAAACATATTTTAATAGTTTTACTGTATTTATTTTGAAATAACTGAGCAGATAACTATTTATAAATTGGTATATTTACTCAAGATTCATATACGCATTTTTCTTACCGGGATATTTTTTCTGTATATATATATGTGTATATATATATAAAACAAAAAAAAACAAAAAAAAAAAATATTAATGTAAAAAATATATATATGGATATAAATATGTATGTGTATATATGTATGTATATATGTATGTGTATATGTATGTGCGTGTATGTATATGTGCATGTGTGTGTGTATATGTATGTATGTATGTATATGTATATGTGTGTGTATGTGTAGTATATATTTGTATATTTGTGATAAAAATAGTATATTTACTCAAGTTAATTCATTACACGCTTCTCACTCTGGTATATATGTCCAGTAGTTCTTGAGAATGTCAAGGGCAGGGATCGACAATAATAAGCACAGAAACATACAAAATTTTTCTCTTTTTTATTAGCAGCACATTTTTTCATTTCAACTACGTATTAGTTATTTCTTTACATTCTTCGTTTAGACCACTTCCATTAAATATTCCCCTCTTTATTCCAAAAACTATTCAAAATTAGTCTATTTTTTTTTTTAATTATTATTATAATTATTTTTTTAATATTAACTTATTTTTAATTTTTATCTTAGCCATTTACGGTGAACAAGTTCACCGGTTTATGCTATAATCCATCTATATTCCTTTCTTTCATCGAGACATGTAGGGGGCTCTGACGAAGCCTGGTATTTTGCATATTTTATACTTGAAAAAAATTTTAAAAACCTTTTTGATAAGGGCTAGTACAAAATAGCCATCATATAATTCAACAAATATGGATGAGTCTTTGGAATTAGAAAAGAGAATCCAACGTAAAGATAGATCCTCTTCCTTCCCTGATCTTACATCCCCAAGAATGGAACATCAGTCAAAGAGTGAACAACCAGTTCAAAAAAGTAAGACAAAGATTCCAGGACTAGTGTCAAGCAGTATAACCTCTCTGCAGAAAAGTAAATATCTTCAGAAATTTGTTCCTGAAGAAGCGGAAAAATTGCCAACATCAGGATTGATAAGGATCCTTTATGATCTGATGAAAACGCGCGTCAAAGGTTCCAGGGACGAGGCAACAAAATATTATCAATTAATCCAGGGTCAATTAGCAGTCATGGAGAATAATCTAAAAGAAATACCTCACTTACAGAACAAACTCCAACAACTCCAAAAAGAAAAAGACACTTGGAATGAACAATTCCAACTTCTAAAAGAAGACTTGAACTTCAAAGAAGAGCAACTGACTAAGTCACAGGCACAAAGCGAAGAGAGAAAACAACAGCTATTAGTATATTTGAAAATGCCAAAAGATCACCGAGAAAGTGAAACACTTAATCTTAAAGAAGAAAATAAAAAGCTACACAGAGAAATCACAGAAAAGACTCAACAACTGCAACAAATAGAAATAGATTTACAGAAACAATTGCAAAGAATAAATGAAACGTCAGAAAATTTTCCACCCGGCAAGGAATTATTTCAAGATCTTCAAACCAAGTTACAAGTAATCCAAAACAACACAGAAGAAATCATGAGTAACTTGAAAACACAAGATGATCAAAGTAAAGCTGAAAATCAACAAAACAGAAATTATTCAGCACCTCTATATTCCGACAAAATTAAAACACCAGCCAAGAATCCAACGACAACCTCAAAATCAGCAATTCTGCTGAAAAGATTGCGCAACTCAAATGTGTCACTCTCAACAATTCGCTCAATATTAAATGAAGAAACAAAAAACCATAAAGACTTGCCTACGATTTTCTGTGAAGAAGCGAGAGATCGCAACACACTCATAATCAAATCAGTAAGTGAAGACGACACAGATAAACTGCTGCATATAATAGAAGAAATACAACACCTTAAAACAATGACAGAAGTAGTATATAAGGCAATAAAATCGAAAAAATTAATCATACTCGGAATCCCAAATCTTATACAACCAGAGGAAGTCACCGAGAAAATCTTGGACGACATAAATTTAGAACTCCCAATAACGATTCACAAAAAGATCCAAAGGGAGAAAGCACAGACATACCAACTAGTCTTAGAAGTGGATGACACAATTGCTCTCTACTTAATGAAATCTGGACGTCTTCTAATCGGTTTTAACTCATGTAAAATATCCGAATATCGCCCGGTAATAAGATGTGCCAATTGCCAGCGTTACGGACACTCAGAGGTAAATTGCGGATTCCAAGCATCCTGCGCATACTGCACTCGAACACACAACTCATCTACATGCTCGACAAAAAATGACCCATCGAAATTTCACTGTGTCAATTGCCTACACTCCGACGACTATTTTCCACATTCAGCCGATTCAAATAAATGCCCAATTTACAAATATAACCTACAAAGAAGAAATACCTTCATCAAAAACTTCACTTCAGGTTCAACTCGTTAAGTAATGCTTCACCAATCTCTGATCAAAAATTTAAGGATTGCCCACCTTTCGGTCACATCAAAATTCTCCAGGTTAACTTAAATCATTGCAAAGCAGCAAATTCAACCCTGAGAGATTATCTTATCAGTGAAAACATTGACATTGCTCTTCTGCAAGACGCATATTGCAACAGAGAGGGCACACTCACGGACTTTCCTATTTCCTGGGCGGTCTTCCCGTCCACGTCAAAGAGTGCCCATCTTGTCATTCAGAACACTAGCCTTATTTATTCACATCTTTACACAGGCACACATTGCGCTTTTGTCACAGTTACTGCTAAGGAGGGAAAACTCATAATTGGCTCGACTTATGCAGCACCAAAATCAGATTTCGAGGAAACCCTCGAAGAGTGGCAACACCTCATTACACAGAGGCATTTCTTCATTTGCGGTGGTGATTTCAATGCTACATCTCCACTCTGGGGATATGACTACGAAAATGACCGTGGAGAATGCCTCATCGAACATATTGTTGCTCAAAATCTTGTCATTGCCAATATCGACAACACTATACCTACATTTCAAAAATATAACAGCAAAGGAGAGAAAATAGCTGAGGGTTTTCCAGACCACACTCTGGTAAATCCCCCAACACTACCGAAAATTCGGCAATGGCAAGTTGAAGATGTCCACAATGACTCAGATCATAATTATATAAGATTTTCTTTCGAAATAACACCCTTATACACTTCACAAAGAAGATTCAATACTGCAAGAGGTAACTTCCGTAAATTCTCGCATGTTATTAAAACTCACAAACCAATCCTGAATCAACACCTAAAGGACGTTACAAATACCACTCAATTAAACGACTTTACCATTAATTTATTAGAAACCATGAAAACAGCAGCCAAAGCGTCCTTTAGATTAAAGAACACTCGGAGGCAGCAGTCATTCTCGTTTTGGACCTCCGATCTTAGGACTAAGCGTAATCACCTCACGGCACTGAGGAGGAAACTAAAAAGACTCAGACTAACAGAAGATGTTAACACGGATTACTATCGCAATCTCAGCGCCAATTATCGTCTTCTCTCCGCTAAATATAAGCGCAGTGTACTGGATGCGAGAAATGCTGCCTGGCAAAAGTTCTGCACAAATCAAACAGACCCTTTCGGAACAGCTCAAAAATTTTTCACAGGAAAGTTTTTCACTCCTGATGAAATTAAGCTCGAACTGCCACCCAGCCGATCATCTAGGCAGGAAAACATGGAGCACCTCACCAAACATCTTTTTGGCCCCTCCTCATATCCGCCAGGAGATAATTCTGACATTACTTTTGATGCACCCCCCGACAAACCCTTTTCAAAAGCTGAGGTAGCAACCGCGCTACGTACGTTTAATGACAAAAAAGCTCCAGGTCCGGACTGTATAGACTTTAAAATTCTGAAATTAACTTTCCATGTAATTCCCAAAATTTTTACGCGTTGGGCTAATCTCTGTCTCACTCACCATTACTTCCCGCTCACTCTGAGACAAGGGGAAGTAGTATATTTCCTGAAGCAAGGGAAAGACTCCTCAGAACCTTCTTCTTACCGCCCAATCTGCCTACTACCATCCTTAGGCAAATTATTAGAAAAATTACTTGTATTTCGGCTTAACCACTTTCTTGAATCTAATAACTTACTTCATCACAGACAATACGGATTCAGAGAAGGCAGATCATGTGAAAAGGCTTTGTTTGCAATTCTTACCTCCTGTGCTCATAGCATAGCTGAAGGAAATTACACAACTCTTGTCTCCTTAGATATTAAAGGTGCTTTCGACAATGTAGAGTGGCGGGACATCTTATTACAATTACGTGAAATCGGCTGCCCGAGAAACATAGCTGGAACCATTGCAACATATCTTAAATTTCGTAGCATTCTTATCAACTGGGGTTCAGGAACTTCAGTTCACCCATTAGAAAAGGGTTGCCCCCAAGGTTCGTGCTTGGGCCCAATCCTTTGGCTGCTTATTGCCAATGTCTTGCTAAAAGAATTGGAGAAATTAGGCTTCAATCTTTACTCCTTCGCAGATGACTTCAACTTTGTTTTTTCGGGCCGTCGTCGTCTGGATCTCGAACTGCAAGCGGCAAGAGCTCTCCCTGCTTTTTGCCAGTTGTTGGCTCGCCTTCATCTCCAGCTTTCACCCGGAAAATCCCAAGCTTTAACCTTCATTAAACCAAGAGAACTCAAACGCAAGCCCGTGATGCGAGTCAATGGGGTTAGCGTCCACCACGTTCATACTCTTAAATTATTAGGTGTAATTATTGATAAACATCAGAGCTGGATTCCACATATCAAAGCACTAAAAATTAAACTTTTAAATTACTACCATAATTCCTGTAAATTAACATCAAAAACATGGGGCATCAAGCCCAATATGTTAAAAACATGGTACCACATAATCATTGAACGCATCATCTTTTACTGTGTGGGCGTTTGGGGAGGTTCGCTAACCAAAGTGGCTAAGCAAAAACTTGCCTCTATCCAGCGCATATTCCTTCTGCAAATGGTTAGAGGTTATAGAACTATCTCAACGGATGTACTTACAGTACTTACTGGCATTCCACCCATACACTTAACACTCGCTTACGAATTTCAGAAAAACAGAATACTACACTTAGAACACGAACCAACACAGTCAGCACTTTTCCCTAACTTGCTCTTACAAAGAAAAGTCCACAGCTGGACTATGCATCCGGCGGATGAGACATCCTATCTTCAAGTTAATGTTAATAAGCATTCTTACAGCCCCTCGAAAAATCCAGCCATTTTCACCGATGGTTCACACACGGAGACGGGAGTAGCATCATCCTTCTGTGTTTTCAAAGACAGTGTTGTTATTCATCAGTGGGCTTGCAGGATTGGAGATAACAATTCGGTGTTCCAAGCAGAACTCTTCGCAATCCTGCGGGCTTTGGAATGGATTGTTCTCTATCCTCATACTACTTTTTTTCACCTTTATAGTGACAGCCTTTCAAGCCTACAAGAAATATTCGCCCATAGAACTAAACACCCTTTAGTGCTTAAGATAAAAGTTATCTTAAAAACTCTCGTCCATAGGGTCTCTCTCGGCCATGTCACCGCTCACATCGGCATAGCTGGCAATGAGCTAGCTGACGCACTGGCCAAGGAGGCCACCTCACGTCCAAACATAGATATCCCCCTTCCTGTTCCCCCGTCTCATGTTCGCCACTTCCTCAAAAGAAACATTCTTTCTGACTGGCAACTCTACTGGGATGCCTCAAGCAAAGGCAGGCACACCTATTCCCTTATCCCAAAAGTCTCATACAATCTCTTAGCTTTCTCCCCTCCCACATCAGCATTCCTCTCCGGCCATGGTCCATTCAGAACATACCTAAATTATTTTAAACGCTCAGATACGGACCTCTGTGAGTGTGGGGCCATAGGGTCTCCAGACCACTACTATTTCTTCTGCACACTCACAGAGGCCTGGCACCTTAAGAACCCTTATTCCCGCCCAGATACCTGGCTCACAAATATCTTAACCCGCCCAAAACTACTCCGTCAATTGGCACAAATTTATCACTTCCTTATGGACCTGGCCAATCTTACCACTTAACCGTTCTCTCCTAAGACTGCCCGCTGTCGCGTTAGAGCCTTTGTTGAGCTTTTGGCAGTCGTAGCGCCACTTGTCGCGATGGAGCAGGTCTCCGGCGCGCATACCACTGTGTTGATGTTGTATACAGCCTGTATATTATGTATTTTATGTTTTTTTTTTTTTTTTTTTTTTTTTTGTTGAAGTTATTGTAATGAATCCCCACATGCCGGGGAACATTCCGGGTGGGACAAATAGGATCTACACCGGATCCTAGCGATCTGGTGATCTTGTCCCACTTAGGCATAAATAAATAAATAAATAAATAATGAGGAACTGATAAAGAGTAGCAGTACTTACCAGGGAGAGTATTCATTTTGGTTGAAAATACTGGAACAGTTGTATAATAGCATTTCAATTGTACAACTCATATTTACTTTTGAACAACAAAAACAATAAATCACCCGTCCCATTTCATCAAACTGCTGAATCATTCCAAGATTTTCTGTATGTAGTTGAATACACTAGCATCACCTTTTGGAGCTGTTGTGAAACTTCCTGTAATGACCCTGTGAGCGGTAGAGGGGGTGTATCAATGTGCCCCATGTATCAATGTACCCCAGTTCCCCCTACTTTTTTGTGGGATGTACATTACTGAAATTTTTAGTGTTTGATGTATTTCTACTTTTTTCAATAAAATTTTGTCTAATATTGGGAAGTGAGACTGAGAATACTTAAATACTATTAATAGATTCATCTAATACGAAAAAAAAAATGAAATCTAATAATTATAACTATTAATAAGGAAACTTTTTAAAAATAAATTCCATAAGGATGACCTTTACCGGCACATCTATACTATATGACATATACAATATATATATATGAGTTTAACTACGAATTTAAACCTTGGTGTAATCATACATGCGCACAGGCCACTATAGTAAGGAAATAACTAAGCGTAATACTAGAACTAATTGCCTCATCTTCATTAGTACTCGATTTTTAAATAAAATCTGTATATTACAAATATTGCGCATAAACTTCACGTAGTTTTATCAAAAGATAATTCTATATTATATTTAACAGAATGATTTTAATTGGTAAATTAATCAAACGAATATTAATTTTCCAAAATGAGTAAAAAAATGTTTAGATTAGGATTCGAACTAGAGACCCTCGATGTATGCTGCCAATGCTCTTCCAACAGAGCAACTTAGCACGCACAATTCACCCGGAGAAATATCATTATATACTCATACGAATAGTATGCATTTATCATACGAGTAGTTTGAAAAAAAATTAAAGTATTATTACATAGGGTTATATATAATAATTATAAGTATGCGTTCGTATTCACTGTGTGAATTGTGTGCGTCAGATTTATCCAGGATAGTTCAGTCGACAAAGTATTGACAATTTGCGCGAAAGACTGCTTAGTTCGAATCCTGACCTGGACACTTTTTCAATCAGTTGGAAAATTACAACAAAAGATAATTAAAAGTTATAGGGTAGATGCTCCAGTTTTGGCAACTGCACAAGTTTTGGCCACATTGGAATGATTTACCCTCTATTTACGCTGTAAATTGATTTTAACAAATTATATGCATTCTTACTCCTTAATCTAACACTTTTATTATTTTCAATCCCATTTGTTTATTTTTTGATAAAAAATGACTTGCAAGAAAAAAAAAAAAAAAAAAAAAAAAAAAAAAAAAAAAAAAAAAGTGTAAAACTATAGTGTGCACTCACATATATTTAGGTTTTTGCTTAGGTAACAAGTTTTCACAATCTTTCAATATTAGGGATTTATCGAACTTTATTTGTTCTGAAACAGATTGCTATGAAGCTTTATGAAGTAGGCTTTCTCTCTGTTGCAATTTCATATTTAAATTAATTATTTTTACAGCTTAAAGTAGGGGTGGCCAAAACTACTTGCTTTACGTGCTAGTACGTGCTTTAAATTTGCTATGTGTACCAGTTATGGCCATTGTGTGGCCAAAAATGGCACAACAATATGCTCCACTTTTGGCCACAAGACTAATTATAGTGAAAATTTCAGCAATATATTTAGAAATGTTTTATGACTTATAAATTTAAAAGTTCAATAAAATTACAGCATGATTTAGTGGTTTCTTGTATTTTTTCAAAACAAAATGAGGAAGTTGCATAACTTTTGCAAAATTTCAAGCACATGAATTTAGAAATAACAAATAATGTGAAAATCTTTATACTATAAATAGGATTCATTTTAACAAGTTTAAAAAAGACAATTCTGTAATCTTAAAAATGGTCTAGACTAAACACTGTTATAAGATAGGAAGTAAAATTATGGCTTTTCAAAATTCATTGTCAGCTTTTCAAGATGGTTAAGTTTTGTAGTATCTCGTTCTACCTTGCAACACAAGTTTACAGAATGGAGACCAGTTTTTACTATTTTTGAATCTCAAGTAATAGGGTTGTGCTATTTATGATGGCCAATTATCTATATGAGAGATATGGGCCAAAAAAGAAGGGAGTTGCCCTCTGTGAAGGTCTTTCTAAGATCCTAGCCAATATTTACACAAGGAAATCTAAGGTTTGAAGAAAACTAACTCCAAATGATTAGGCTGACAGGCAGCTAAGTACGAGGAATTAAAGTTTAAAATCAGTTGAAAAAAATGGATTTTAGAGATTGTCAAAATACTATTTCATGTAAAAATGGAATAATTTCAAGATTCTAGTCATATAACTGTAAATATTGGTATAGTATAACATATGATATATATAAATGAAAATATGCAAAATGTTAAAATAAGCTTTTTATGTCCTATAAGTCTTTTTTATGAATTAAATATATTTTTTGTTTTTAAATTTAAATGTTCAGTTAAAATCAGCTTAAGTATATTTTATTCGATGTTTTTATGATTTCATTTAAAAAAATGCAAATCTTTTTTATACAGCAAACAAATATCTGTGTGGTAAAACAGATTTTGCACAAAAATGCTTTATTTTTACTTATTATCAGTTAAAATGTTTGCAAAATTACAAGATATTAGGGCGGCCAAAACTGGTGCAGGGGTGGCCAAAACTGGTGCAAATTGAAAGAAATTACTTAACGAGTTATTACTCACAATCTAAAATATTTGATAGAAAGTTATTATAATTAACAGAAAGGCAACTGAATTTACTAAAGAATACTGTTATTGCGATTTAATATGCTTTATTCAGTCTAAAACTATAAAATTTCCATTTCAACTTTTCTCTTAATGTGGCCAACACTGGAGCATCCACCCTATATATTTATAGACATCAGGATTATTGGTCAGAAATATTGGCAAGCTGTACAGTTTTAGATATGTGCTGAAATTTGTGGATATTAAAGCGAGTAAAAGTTTTTTTTTAAAAGTTCAAAAAGATTAAACAGTTTGAACAGCATATTACAAAATGTGTGTCAGTTATAAATAAAATTGAAGCTATGCAATTTTCAGCATGTGGGGAAAATATATAAATATTTTTGAAAGGCAATATTTTTCAAATTTTAAAAACAACACCAGAGTTGTAAGGCATGTGATGTAAATCGAATTTTTAACTTTAATTTAGAAGAAAGTCTCCTTACTGCAGGTAACTATTTTATATATTATACAGTATTTGTTCATAAATTGTCAATATATGATTTTAGGACACAAACCCTATTTTAACAGAACATGGCGTGGAGTTATAGCTTCAGCAGATCCTGTTTCTTTTAAATTGTTAGAGAATCGTTAAGAAAAGTTAAATCGTCACAGAATCATCACAGTGTTAACGAAAGTTTTGTCACAAACGATCTGCATCGTGAGTCTAAAATAACGGGACAAACTTTAAGGGAGGTGGTAGAGCTCACTATAATAAACAATTATGGCATAGAAATGTATGACTGGAAGTGACGCGTTAAAACGCCACACTAGTCACTGTAAAAGACAAGGATTATAATGTTAAGTGTATGGGAGCGCTATTTTCAAATATCTCGCTAAAATTTTAATATTTTCGCATATTTTTTTTCCATAGGATAGCTGAGGACGACCTGCAACTGGGCTGGTTTTTACTTTTTTGATTTTGGTTACAGATTAAGAGCCCACAATAATTCAGAACCAGTTTAAACCGGTTCTAAAACTGAAACTATTGTAATATAAAAAAATATAACCAAAATCGAAAAAGTAAAAATTAGTCTAGTTGTGGATCGTCCTCAGCTATCCTATGGAAAAAATATCATGTAAAATATTGAAATTTGAGCAAGATATTTGAAAACAACAACCCCCCCCCCCCCATAGACATAACATTACCATCCGGGTCTTTTTTGGTGACTAGTGTAGCGTCTTGACGGGTCACTTCCGGTCATATATTTCTGTGCCATCATTATTTGCTATAGTGAGTCCTACCGCCCCCTCAAAGTTTGTTCCATGATTTTGGACTCACCCTGTATTTCACAATTTGGTCACAATGTGACTTGAAAGCATTGTCATTTTCGTCACAATTACGTCACAATGTTAATGACAAAATCGTCACAAATGACACACTTTTCACAAATTGGTCACATTGCGACGTCACAATGTGGTCACAATGTGACGTCACAAACAAGCTCTAAAACGGCCATAACGACTTCACATTTTAGTCACAGTGACTTCACATCGACGTCACGTGACGTCACATCGACGGTCACAAAGTCACAATGTGACTTCACAACGACGTCACCGTGACGTCACCATGTCTTACGGGATACATTACAAATCTAGCATTAAATTTTTTCCCATCATTCTGGGTCACGTTTAGAGGTCTGCACGGGCCGGAATTTCGAGGCCCGGGCCCGGCCCGTTTAAATTTTTATATTTTAAGCCCGGCCCGTACAGAAATCAGTGAAACCAGGCCCGGCCCGGCCCGGCCCGGCCCGACCCGTTACAATTTCTACGACTTCTAAAAAATTCAGATTTTTATCATATAATTAAAAGTCCTTAAAAGAATACTGCATACATATCTATGGAATGATTTTACAGTATATTTTACTGGAAATTCACATTAACAGCATTAATGATTACTTAGATATTTAGGTTTTCAACATTCGAATAAAGATTCATTAAAAAATTAATATGGCTTAGAATAAAAGAAAAAAGAAAGAAAGTTAAAAACATCGTAACTTTTGAAGCTGTTTAATAAAAGTAGATTTATAAAAATATTTCTATATCATTTTATTAAAGATTTTAAATCCAAATTCATTCTTAAATTCAAAGAAGCTGATTTCTGATATATTTTTAAATTCATTTTTTTCTCAGAAACGCATAAGTTTAGTAGGTATCTTTATTCAGAAACTATATAATCGAATGGGGTTATCCATTTTTTGATACAAGCAATTTAATAATGCTGCATGTTAATAAAATACTGTCATAGTTAGCATTTTGAATAGAATTTCCGGAAGTGATAGCATGGGAAGGGAGAAAAACCTGCAATCATTTGAGAAACTATTATATATCTCAACAAGGTTACACAAGTAATATATTTACCAAAAATGAAAAACTCTATTCGATTCCAAATCCCTTTAATAGTCAGGGTTATCACTTTTATACTTTTACAATTTAAAATTAATCAAAAAATGTGTCAAACTTTCGCATTATTGAGAATATAATTAAACAAGTTGGAAATTGCACGTGAACGTAGCAAATGAGGTGCGTTCGTAAGATGACGAAGTTTTAAAAATATTCAGATCTTGCTGATATAGTAGAGCGTACTTCGGATACAGTATAGTGGTCGAAATCTTTGTGTTTCTGTAAATATGCAGGGAGTAATTTTTATTACACCTCAGCAACATATATCTTATTCATAAAATGTGAAATAGTTGAATATAATTAAAACACGCCCCAAACAATGTTTCCCCGTATAGCATTATGTAGTGGAATACTTTTGTGTGGCCCTGTAATTTAATAATAAAAATTATTTGTATCACAGATTGTACGGAATGCATATTTTAGTATATATTTCATAGATCCATGCCAATTCTATTATGTTCGAATGAGTGTAACATCATTAAAATGCATTCGAAACTTTTTTCCCATTGACCGTAATGTAATGGAATACTTTTGATTGTCCCTGTAAATGATCTATGCATCCGACTTTCATAATATTTGAAATGACTCGACAAAATTACGTAATAATTATATGTTTTAAATTTCAAACGATTAAAATGCATTTGAAACTTTTTTTACATTGACCGTAATGTAACGGAATCCTTTTGATTGTCCCTGTAACTGATCTATCCATCCGATTTTCATAAAATTTGAAATGACTCGACAAAATTATGTAATAATTATGTATTTTAAATTTCAAACGATTCGGTTGGGTAGTTTTTGCGTTGTTATATGCGGACGGACAGACGGACGGACAGACGGACGGACTGAGCGACAACAATAGGTGCTACGTATTTACATAATTACGAACGCACCTAAAAACCATCAAGAAGTATATATCCAAAGATTAATCTAACATAAGTTCTTTATCGCTGTTAATAATTTTACAAATCATGTTGTCCGCCCTACAGATCTTGAGAACAATTAAGTCTAGTTCCAGTCCGGTTAGTCTACAAGTAGAAAAATAATGCAAGCTTTATCTCGGCCCGACACGAGTCAGCTAAAAAAATATTAAAACGGGTTACGCACAATGTAACTGTCCGATGCCGATCTCTGCACTGCAAATTTTTATACTAATGCTGTCAAACTAGTATGGCTCGTGACGCACATTTATACTTATTCTCGTTAAAACCATTTCTTTGAAAATAGCTCATATTTTATTGTATCTGCTTAAATCTTGCAAACGGGCCGGCAGGCCCGAAATTTTTTTTATCGGTCCGACCCGGCCCGTAGGGCCCGCTCAATTTTTTTGCCGGCCCGGCCCGTTGAAAAAACTATTCTAAATCTGCCGGCCCGAACCCGTTACAAAATTCGAATCGATTCCGCCGGGCCGGGTACGGGCCACGGGCCAAGCCCGGGCCCGTGCAGTCCTCTAGTCACGTTACGGACCCATAATGCTCTAAAATTTAAATTCCTCAATCTTCTTAAAAAAAGAAAAAAAAAAATGGTACATGTCAGCGAAATTGGGGATCGAACTGGCAACCGTTTGATTGAGAACGCAATCCCTAAGCTTATTGACCATTGAGCGCTCAGCAGCGCCATTATTTCTTTAGATTGTCATTTTTAAATTCGTAATATCTTTTGAATTGAATGTCCCATTTGAATAATTCAAAAAGTAATCTACAATTATTGAAACAGTCATGAATACAAAATGATTTACTTGGAAAATGATTAATACAAAGGTATCGATAGCACGGTTTATTTTTTGTAGGCGTATTTATTGCGTTTTAAAATGTAAGAAAGTAATTATAGTAAGGTAAATACAATAGCTGGACATATGGTATCTCAAAGTTTTTTTTTTTTTTTTTTTTTTTTTAATCATATTGATATGTTCTTTAATATTGTAGCACATTTTTTTGTTCATTTAAAAGTATTTCCTGCACAATAAAATATTTCATGACGATTCAAAAAACATGACGTAACGGTTAAAAAAAATACACACGTAATTGTTTAAGTTTTTACTTCTGTCGGCACTCTTTTTTGTTGCCAATATATTTTTTTACATCCGTCCTAATCGCCCTCTACCGCCTCCCCGGGGTGGAAGGTGGTAATTATGGTCCAGCTGATTGTCTAAGTTTTGGAATTACTAATTTCGAGCTTATCTGTGAATATCGAAATATCGATTCTAGAGCTGAGAAATCGATTCTTTTTATGATCGATGCTATTTTATTCGATGCCGATTTTAATCGATTCTCAAAATTTACAGAATCGCCCATCACTAGATATGGGTATGTAGATATAACAGAATAATGTCTAAAAATATATGCAAGTAAGCATGCATTTAGTTTTGAAAAATTTCGAAATTTCATACATGCGTCAAGTGATAAATGTATATGTTGCGTTAAAAAATAATGATATGTTCTTGAGAATATTTTTTACAGAGAAGAAAGTCGAAAAAAACGTTTACATATGATAAGAAATGCTACATGTCAACAATTATTTTATCAGTAGACTTAAAGAAAACACGCAAAAGAAAATGTTACTTCCGTTGATTCTAGATAAGGTGTTAAATTAAAATTACTGTGATTGAAACATATATATATATATTTCAGTGTTTTCACATATACACAAGTACTATTCAAACACACACAAGTGCTATTTACATACACATACAAGTACTTCAGAGATCAAAGATAACAATTATAAAATGAAGATTTCAAATTGTACGATGGTAGCTTAATATTAACCAGATGTTATTACAATCTAGTTCTTTATAAAAACAATTTATTGATAAAACTAAAATTTAAGTCGTTCATTGTTCACTTTACAAAGTAAATTCAAACAATCTTACTAATTTAGTCAAATTTAAGGTCTTTTTGTTAATATTAGAAAGTAAATTCAAATAAACTTACAAATTTGGCCAAATATAAGGTCCTTCTTAAACTAACTACTCCTCCCAATTCAGTGTTAGTCTTTCATTGTTTTAATCTCTTTATATGGATAGTCCGAAATACTATTAAAACAAAGGAGAAGTAAATCTTATATCGAACATTTACTTTTAGATTATAACACATAGTTTTTATTCGAATTTTTAATCAGCAAATGAATAAATAGAGTACATAACGTTTGAACTCTTTTAGTAATATAATACAAATAAATCTGCAGGGATTCTACTAATTCATTCGAACAATAATATAAAAAAAGTTACACAAATAAAAGAATTTTATAAATTTCTGCCACATTCAACCAACAGGACAGTCTACAAACAAGTGTAGATATTGCTGTAGGTAGTCTGCTATACGTTGACATTGTTGAAGGTGATTTTTTAACTTTTGAATGCATGCAAATCTGTAGATTTTGGCTATAGAGGATTATTTCTCAAATCTTGTTTTCAAATGTGTTATGTGTTTTCTATAATGCTTATTTAGGTATCTTATTTACCCTAGAGCCTCTAGAATTAATCTAGTAGCCCTAATTTACCCTATTAAACAACGAGTTTTGTTAAAGTGTACTAGAAGTGTTTGAAAATTATTAAAACAATGCTTAGTGCGCATTTTTTTTTTCTTTTTTGCCGATTGAACATTTAGGTATATGTACAAATGTTTTTTTAATACAAAAATCAACATAGAATGTTCTAGAGGTAGAAACTAAAGAAAAAAAAATCTATTAACAGGTTTCCGCTTCATGGGGGTTTAATATTTATTTCGCGGCATGGAATAAAACTTTCTTGAAAGGCTCCCGCGAGGTCTTTCACACTTTGCTGCTTCCTTTCATTTACAAGAGATGTTTTGAAACGAAATGCGCGAAAATAAATTTGAAATGTGGTCAACTAAAAATGTTGTTTTAATATCTTGAATGAAATACATGTTTCTAAAAATATCAGAGAAGACTACCGAAGTGTTTATTTCCTCTCTCCCTCGCTAAAGTCTGGAACCTTTCTTTCATACTTACAAATTTTGTGAGTTTACAAAGGTCAACGAACTATTTTATTTATTTATTTTTACTTTTTTAAAAATAACATTAAAGTAAGCAGTCCTATGCTATATTGCTTTGGAATTAACATACCATTTAACTAATTTTAATACCGTTAAAATGATTTGAAACTGTGTTGGTCTCTTGTAATTCATTTTTGCTTTCAAATGCGTCAAACTGGCAAATAATCTTATTTAGAAAGTACACAGTGTGCCGTGATTGTCAATTCTTTGATAAATACAGAAAATATTGCAGCAAAAAAAAAAAAAAAAAAAAAAAAAAAAAAAAAAAAAAAAAATGCTATCAAATGTGTTTGAAATTGTATCAGAAAATTTCGCGCTGTTGAAGGTGGAAAAGCGTTTTGTCGAATACACCCTTAAGTGGGTGATTTTCTCTAAATAGGCTAGAATAAGAGTTATGAGGGAACGATAGTGAGGGAGTGATGAATTTTAACAAAATAACCATTTACTATGTTATTATTATTTGAATTGAGATTAGGCTTAGTGAGCTTTAACTATATCTAGATACTTATAAATCGGTAATAATTAATATTTTAAAATATTTACTTGTATTCAGTAGAGGCTGCTGAAGAAATGATGAGGTAGAATTTTAGTCTCATCACTTGCTTATGAGCCTCTACTGAATATAGATAAATATTAAAAAATATATTAATTATTACTGATTTATTAATTACTACCAATTAGTATTATTTTTATCGTGTCCATGATTGATTATAAATATTTAGATATAGTTAAAGCCCACTAAGCCTCTTCTCAATTTAGATAATGGTAAAACTATAAATGGACATTTTGTAAAAGTTTATCATTCCTTCACAGTCACTCCGTCTTAACTCTTATTTTGGCGTATTTGGAGAGAATCACCCAAGTGCAAAACTTATTAAAAAAGGCCCGTAGCGATTTTGGTTATCCTACTTATATTTTCCATTCCTGGGATGGAAAAATAATGGCGCTTGTGTCGTGCTCAAGGTAAATTGCGATTTTTAGAAAGTGAAAAGTCAAATTTGCACTCTTAACCCCTTCGCGACGGGAGGCTTTCGTAAAATTTTTAATGCTTTCTCACAGGCTTTTTCTTTTTTTTTTTTTTTTTTTCAAATAATTATGCTTTTTTCTATTAAGTTACATACAAACACATACACATACATATGGAATTGGTTTAGGAATACTAGGAATAATATGTTCTGGCAGAATATTGCAGGGAAATTAAGTTGATATATATATAGATGCATATGTATAATTTTTCTTCGATGATTACAATTTAATGTATATAACTATAGCTATAGATATAATATACACGTACAGATAGATTTTACAAAATATTTTTTTCTTCTTTATGAATGACCTAATAGCATTATTTTTGCACATAGGGAGCCTTCTGAATCTCTGCAGAAGGAAGCCACGTATGTTTCGATGTCTCCAGATAAGAGCTAATGATACAAAAGTGAAACTAATCTCGACGAAGACTGGTTATGTGTTTGACAAGCTCACTTTTACTTGTTAGAGGGGACGAAACTGTCGGCGCCAGAGATGGGAGGTGATAGTGTGGAAGATGTGAACGCAGTGACTTCTTGAACTGAAGGCAAGATAAATATTTTCTTCAACAAAACTGAGAAAATGTTTAAAGATTTGTTCAATTTTAACCTTTTACTGATGTTACCGGTCTCACAGACCACTGCTTTTTTTTTTTTTTTTTTTTTTTTTTAGTTGTAATTTTCATTTAACTTCAAACACTATCGAAATTTTGTTCACTTGGAACTTTGGTATTATCACCAGAGATCTTTGAATAAATGAATTTTAACTATGACAATTCTGTACGTAAAGTTTAGTACAAAAACAACATCATATGAGTTAATTATGTCTTTTATTCATCTTCCGATCTTGCGGTCTCATAGACCGCTTCACTCTAGTCATGTTACAATTTCTGTCACGTCAGTTAGAGGTTAAAGTGTTTCTAAAATTATTACAAGAATTAGCGGAATAATTGCGTTAGTTTATTTATTGTATTAGCATTTCTATATGCGTATCTTCGTAATTTATAAAGGTAATAGGTAATGATTTTTTTTTTTTTTTAAATAAATTTCTAGTTTTAAATATTCTTGTCCATTGACATTTTAACCTTCTGAAGCGATTAAAAGCAATAATTTAAGTGAAGTAGTGAAAATTAAACAAATTAAAAATCAGCTCTCATATCAAACCAGTATTCTCATAACCAGTCTATTCAACTTAAGTGCATAGCCTGTATTCTCATAAACTCAGTGTCACTTTTTCTTTCTTTTTTCTATAGCCTGTGTCATATGCAAATCAAATTAACTTAGTCCTTTTTGTTCCAAATTATAAATAAAGAAGAAATAATCACTTCAGTAATATTCCCCTAATATCCAAAAACACATTGGAAAATTTATAAAATGAAAATTAAAAAAATAGTTATTAATTTAAATTTATTGAGTCAATAATTATGTCTTTTAGTATAGTTTTTAGATTAATTAACAAATAATAACTTTTTTAAAAAATCTCCCAATTCCTCCAAAATAATAAAAGTAAAATCCATTTTGAATATACTTTATTTTTAGTTGTGCAAATTTTAAGTATTTTCAGAAAAGAATGTTAAGTCAATTATTTTCTTCACTAGCATTCCGTATGTATCTCTGTACTTTTGAATCTAACATAATGCAAAATAATAATAATAATAATAATAATAATAATAATAATAATAATATAATATTCTTATTATTTATTGTGGTTTAGAAAAAAAAAAGAATAAAAATTAAAATGCTGAAAATATTATCAAGATATTTCAAGCTATCTTTTACTTTTTTTTTTTCCTTTTTTTAATTCTAAATTTTTTACTCCATTCTTCTTACCTCTAAAAATTTCCTTTACTCACCTTTCAACAATATAAGAGGCATTAATATTCCTTGAGTGAATATCAATTTTTGAAAATATTTAATTTCGTAAAATAAATGTGCTGTTTTTTAATACAGTATGACATAATTAAAGCATACTTTTATATGAAGTGTTGGAATTTTACTTAAAGGCTCGTTTTTAAAACATAAAACATTAAATTAAGCATACATTTTATCAATATTTTGGCAAGAAAGAAAAAAAAAGTGACATTCTTTAATAAAAAAACACTGAAAAAAAAGAAGTTAAAAATATTAATTCCCTGATGAGATATTTTGAATGTAAAAATACACCAAACGCCAATAGACTTAAATTACCCAGGGGAATTTGGCCGCTGATTGACTTAAGAATGAAAAGAGCAGATCTATAAACTACTGTCTCAAGAAAAGTACCTGCCAATTTGATGATCTTCTGAGCAAAAGTGAATTTAAAAATCTGTCATAAATTTTGCCAATTTTGATTTTAGAATAGCCTTAACCCTTTGACCATGTCACCATAGTAGGGGTAATTCAATTTTAACCCTTTATCTACCGCATTATAAATTCATGAAAATTTTACTATCTAAAGCATTTTACGCAAATTGTTTAAACTAAATTAAAAGATTTACATAATCAATAAATAAATATTTGAAGGATTTTAGAAGGATTGAAGGATTTAGAAGGATTAATTAAATTTGAATTTACAGTGATTTTTATAATCCCACTCAAATCTTTTATTTTAAATTATTTTCTTAATCTTTTGTAGAATTATAAAATGTATAAATATGATGTTCTCACAATATAAATATAGAAATATTTCCGTATTGAAAAATCCCCATCCCCCTCCCTCAGCGCCAAGAAAGCTGAAAAGATGCAAAGACAAAAGAAATCATCCGTTTAAAAATATTTTTGTTTTGTGTAACCAATAATGCTTTTGGAACAAGATAAACTAATGGATCTGTAACTCATTCTAAATAGTATTAAAACTAACTGAGATATTAAAAGAATTTTATAAGTTATTTTAATGGTACTTATAAGTACCGTCGGTAGATAAAGGATTAATATCTAAATGTCATTTACGAATAGACAGTTTTTGTCATTTAATCTCATAATTTACTTCATTAGATCAGCAAAATACTACTATTTAGCAATAGCGGTATTCAAATGAAAATCCTAAGTGTAGCCTACGTATTTTCAACTATGTTATGCATAGCACTTGGTCGTAGTCAAGAGGTTAATGTTATTTTTAATTCAACATCCAAAAGTACACTGGTGTCCAAAATGTAAGAATAATTGGTAATTAAGTAATTATTTTTAAGTAATGAAAGAAATATGAATCGGAATGTGCTGAAACTCCAGGTGTGTAAATAAAATAGTACGCGTCACATATTTTCGCGAAGAGTTTTCCCCGAAATCGAACAGGGGACCGTCAACAAATTGAAAAAGAACGAAGATCTTTTGGATAATCCTGTCAAAACTAATGTAGCAAAAGCGTTCAAACTGCACATTATGATTAATTGGCTTATTGTAATGTACTGTGTTAATTTTTACGAGGATAGCATGTATACTCGTAGAGAAATTAAGGTTTTCATAAAAACAGTCCTAAGTTTTTTGCTTATAATTTGCAGAGTTCTTAATATAAAATAGTGTTCTTTTTTGAAAAAATGACAAACATCATTGTATACAATACCCTGTCATCAGAATTAAAAAATAATAAAAATTGTATGACAAATGAGCAGGTTTACTAAATAATTTTTTACTGCGCATGCGTGAACGCTATTAAAATTTCATTTGCATATTATGTTAGTTAAATGTATAGAGCAACTTTTGTGAAAGTCTCAAAAACATAGCTTAAAAATTCTGAAAATTATCGTTGATAGAATGAGATCAAAATCCTTTATTCCCTAAATGAAGCAAAAAGATGAGGGGCTGTATCCATATTCCATTGTTTAGTGCCTACACAATATTGCGCGTACAACTATATTTAGGTAAAACCCCTGATTTTTTTGCTTCCTTTAGGAATAACGGATTTTGAGTTGATTCTATAGGTTCCCATTTTCAGAATTTTCAAGCTATGTTTTTGAAACTTTTACAGAAGTTGCTCTATACATTTAGCTAACACAATATGCAAATGACATTTTGATATCGTTGACGCATGCGCAATGACAAATTATTTACTAAACATACTTATTTTTCATAAATTTTTATTATTTTTAAATTCTGATGACAGGGTATTGTGTACAATGATGTTTGTCATATTTTCATAAAAGAACATTATTTTATAATAACAACTCTGCAAATTATAAACAAAAAACTTGGAAAAATTTAGGACTGTTTTTATAAAAACCTTAATTTCTCTACGAGTATACATGCTATCCTTGTAAAAATTAACACAGTACATTACAATAAGCCAATTAATCATAATGTGCAATTTGAACGCTTTTGCTACATTAGTTTTGACAGGGTTATCCAAAAGATCTTCGTTCTTTTTCAATTTGTTGACGGTCCCCTGTTCGATTTCGGGGAAAACTCTTCGCGAAAATATGTGACGCATACTATTTTGTTTACACACCTGGAGTTTCAGCACATTCCGATTCATATTTCTTTCATTACTTAAAAATAATTACTTAATTACCAATTATGCTTAAATTTTGGACACCAGTGTAAAATGGGCTGTAAAATCAAACTGTAATGGTATATTAATGTTGCCTTGAAACTTGTTTAATTTCGACTAAAACATGAACATCTCACGTAGATATAAAGTATGTGCATAGCTATTATTTTCTTAATAATTATTTTCTGAAAATTTTAAATCTATAATATTATTGAAAAAGGCACAATAAGATATTGAAATTTATTTTTAATTTGAATTCTGTGGATGCATCTAAGGAATTCCTAAATGCATGCAGAAACTTTACATCTGTCAGAAGCAATTACTTTTTAAACTCTATGGAAGTTCTGTCTAATTGTAATTATAAGTTTCAAAATTAAACATATGGCTTGTTTCTAAACAGAATTATCATTAAATTTTAAAAGTAAACATATTTGAAACACATTACATATACGCCAAAAATTCTTTTTCTTAAAGATTTTTATTGCGATTAATGTTTTAAACATCAACGTTTTTATTATAAATTTTGTGCGTGCATTACATTCAGGACTCTACTATAATATTTTTGTAACCAAGGCATGCTTAGATAAATTTTAAATACAGAATATGTCTGATTCTATTCAATTCTAATATTCGCGTGTTTCCGGCATATGTCTAAATGAGATATAAAATACATTTAATGATGCATTTTTGCTAAAGTAAATTTAGTAAAGCGTTTTTTAGTCAGTACTTTTTAGTAAGTCCTTTTACTTCTTTATGATAAAGTAATTAATTTCATTCTGTCTTACATGTGAAAATGAGAATGTTTTACAATGGAAGGGGGGGGGGTGCTTTTTAAGAATAATGACTCTGTTGACAAACTTTTTATTGTCTTAGTTTCGATTTTTATAAATGAATTAAAGCTTTACTCGCAATCAATCACTCGGCAAAAAATAAATGCGAAATCGGCTTGACAACTTAACGATCGTACTTTTGAGACACGTTAGAAATGTTGCTATACAATTCGGAAATACCTGTAAAGATGGGGATAAAATGATAAATTCGGACTATCAACATCGCACTTGAGAAAGAAAAAAAAAAAAAAAAAAAAAGGTACAATCACCAAGCTGTCCTCCTCTAGCCTGGAACAAAAGAAGCTTCTTGCAGAATCTGACCTTTGCCCATACCTGTAGGAGAAATAGAAGATTGGGGATCTGATCGGAACCCTTAATGGATCTTAGATCCCGATGGAATCTGATGGAACATGTGAAATGATTTTGTAAAAATAGGGGAAAGTTAGAATGTTTTCTACCATCCAGGTAGATAGTGACATATATCCTTTTCCAATGGCGCCGATACAGGTAAAAGGGGAGGAGCTGCTAAGGATGGGATCGCTCCAACTGGCACCATGCAGACCTCCGACTGTGATTTCTTTTTATGATTCTTATGTATAAAGACTGAAAGTGGAAACAATCCAGTACGCGTGACATTTTTATGCGTTTGTATATTTAGAGTTTTCTAGATAAGCTGTAGTTTTATATCTAATGAAAGCATAATATTTTTCATGTGGGCTCATTACTTGTCTTTTACCATATTTTAAAAGAACTTACAAACCGAGTTTGAAAATAATTGAACTTTCTGCTAAATATTTCCCATAAATTTGTTTTTATTATACGTACTGGTACATACACAAAGAAAAATATTTAAAAATGCTCAACTAGGACCACTCGGGGCTCTTGAGCAAATAAAGATTTCAGGGAGAGTTACTTACCTTCCCACCACTATTTATTTTGGTGATCAGTTTCATATTTTCAATTATACTTTTTCGATTATAAAAAGTAACATTGAGATATAAATAAATAATCTACAAAGAAAATTATTGAAAAGAAAAAACCTGCTCATGATTTACATCGACTAATTTAAGATTACGCTTAATTACGCGTTGAAAGATGTTCATGTTTGTGTATTGGAATAAATGTCGATTTTTGTACATGAAAAAATGAATGAAGAATTTTGCGTTTGGAAAAGGTAAAATATCCCCCCTCCCTCCCTGAAAATATGCAGTGTATTTTGGAATAAAATTTAATTTTTGCCTATTCTTATTTTCATGGAAATACGGTAATAAAAGTGCTGTGCAAAAAGCTATTTTACAAAAATTTAGATCCCTTATCTTTAATTATTTTGAAAGTAACATTAAAATTATTGTTCAGTCAAACAAAGATTATCTTAGGGGTCGTCCATAAATGATGTCACGCCTGGAGGGGAGGGGAAGGGATTCATGAAGTTGTGACTGTTTGTGACAAAGGGGTGGGAAGGGATAGGTAGAAATGTGACATCACAATTTTGGTTAAATTAAAACGATAAAAATCAGAAGATTAAATATTGAAGTTATTTTAAAATTTAAGTAATATGCCAAATATATTAAATTCCATTTCAAATTGTAAAATATTACTGTTTTCAGTTGCTCTTTTAAGTTAACATTTTATTACTATTGTACGTTAATTATACATTTTGTTGTAAATCTTAATCTTATTTCATACAAATAAATACACAAATCATTTTTATTGTTATGCTCACAAATATCATTGAAATACATAGTTAAAACTTTAAAAATAACTTTTGAAATATGATCTATAACGTAGTGCTTTGTTTCTGAATTGCAGGTCTATGTTTATGTAGTATACGTGACATACGTATGACAAGTGGGGGGGGGGGGGGGGGGGTAAAGTAGAATGTCACACTTTGTGACAAAGGGGAGGAAGGGGGGTCCAAAATATTGAAAAAATGTGTTACATCATTTATGGACAGCCCCGTAGAATTTTAATTATAGTCATATGTCATACGCAATTAATACTTTATTATCGAATTAAGAAGGATGAAGACGAGGGATCAAACCGTTGAATAACGTTGAAGTTTTTATTGTTTAAGTGGGCTCCGTTTAAATATCTTAGAAATTGTAAAAAAATTTAAAAATCAATTTATTATATCAATTCATTTCAAATTTTTTAGTTTCCTTTTCACTAATCCTCAAATTTACTACAATTATTTCACGACATCAAATATTTAATATATTTATTTTGTATTTTGCAGTGTAATGCTTCTGCAGCACTTTAACGTGCTTCTTGAAAGTGGTATTAAATTAAATTTATTACAAACAATGCATGCTATAAACAAGAAATATATTCAATACCTCATATTATATGAATATTCTACTATTCATATACAAATGAACCCAGGTGTTTTCAAGGATCCATACAGTCGTATACTACAGCTATAAACTACAGATCTAGTCTAGTTTTTTTTTTTTTTCTTTTTTCTTTCTTTTTTTTTTTTTTTTTTTTTTTTTTTTTTTTAATATAGAGTGTGACCGAGAGGATTAGTATTTTTTATTGTATTTGTGGTAGGTCCTCTAATTGCTCACGTGAGTAAATTTTTACGAAAAATGTGAGGTGAAACATGTTCGTTACATTCTTGAAGTTCAAGGAGAATTTGATAAGTATTTCTACAGATTTTCCTCAAAACCTTTAAAATCGAAAGTTTTGATGCCCTTTTGACCAAATACTTTGCCTTTTTTGGATACTCATAAGCATCGCTTTATTTTCCTTTTTATTTTTTCCATTTTGTTATGTTTAGCTTATTTACTTCAGAATTTCAAATACTATTACACCTTTTAGATTACTACCATGAAAAACAGTAATAGTAATCAGCTGCTATTATTATTATTAGTAGTAATAGTAATACTATTTGTATTATTATAATTATTATTACTAGATGGAACCCGTCAAAACTTGACGGCACCAAAGAAAATAAAAGGTATTTTCCAGCTCTTAAAGGATTTCTTAAAGATTAATCTTCAGCAAAAATTTCAATAAATAAAAGGAAAACCTGCATTTTACATCCAGGCAAATGACTCGCAATTGGCAGAGTTACATTTAAACATGCTGTCATAAAATTAGAATCTCTCTCATTTGATACTTTTCCATTTACAAATACAACACCAATAAATTGTACATGACATGAATAAATCATTAATTACTGTCATTCTTCATTACTAATTTCATACAAAATATATACTTCACTTACTTCGCAGCAAAATAAGATTGAATTTATAGTTTGCCATTTAGCAACAACTATAATAATGATCCTCTCAGTAGTTAATTTGTTTTTATATTATCCACCCCATTCAACAAATAAGCATTCGCATTTTCAACTAACTTTTTCATTACCTTTTCGTAAACAAAAATACATGTAAATTTCACATATTAAAGTGATTAACGATAATGTTTATTCTGGCTAGGTGAAACCCGTCAGAACTTGACGGCAACAATACGAAAGAACCAAAGAAAAAAGTACTTTACCGCTATAAAAGAACATTTTAAAGATTATTAAAAATTTCAATAAATGAAAAAAAAAACTGCATTTTATATTTAGCCAAATTATATTCACAGATGCACTCATAGAACTTCTCTCATCTGATCCTTTTCCATTTACTAACATAACACCAATATGACATGATTGTCAAGATCTGATAGCACCTGTGCTAAAGAATGTAATGTCTACTCTTTCTCTATTTGAATATTTTTTATTGTATGGTTGTGTACAGAATTTCCAAGGTGACATTCCTTCTTTGTGGAAAGGGAAATTGCCAGATAATCCGTTACAGGTGGGGTGTTAGAGAAAAGAGATAGCTGAGAGGCATGTCCACCTGCCAGTGAAGTATGCGGATGGTGAGCAGATTAGCAGCATGTCACTAAGCAAGAAAAGAATGGAATATGTGTCCAATGAGGAGGCTCCAAAGGGGTTTATGTGGGGGAAAGCAGTGATTTGGAGAGGGCAAGTTTGCCTCAGATTATTGATTCGGTACCTAGGTTTCGTACCTAGAGGTTGCTCTGTGTGGAAGAGCGTAAAGTGTGCGTTTTCTGGTGCGCAAAGGACACAGACGTCCTAGTGTTTAGTGTTCTGGGCTAAGAAGTGCAGGCCCAGTATACTTGTGTTGGGAGACTCAAGGTTGAGCTCCAAAAAAGTGAATTTAACGTGTATTGAGTGTGAGGTGGAAAGTGTAAATGGAATAGCACACAACCAATCTTTACGGTATCTAATTTAATGTTGAACCGGATCACCTATATCCGAGTTGTAGTTGTATATATTTGTAAATAGCGTATTTTGTGTGTACATATATTCTTAATAAACTGATAATTCAGTTACTAGCGTAAGTCTTCATTTACACCAATCTCACAGTGGGTGACCGATATCACCTAGTAATATCGGTGGTGGCAGCTATATCTACCACGGACATTCTTCAAAGTTGTGTGGACTGAGGGGAACGTCCGACAAATTGTTGGCAGCGTCGGGATAGAATCGCCTGAAACCAGTGACCAGCGAGCCGTGCGGTAGTCTGTTAATGCCGGAGTATCCAGTGGAATTCTTGTCGGGTCGTGCCATATCGTCGAGCGTGTGCTAAAGCATCGTGCCGGATCGTCGATTGTATGCTAAAGTGTCGTTCCGTATCGTCGAATGTGTGTAAAGTGTTGTGCCGTATCGTCGAGTATGTGCTAAAGTATCGTGCCGGATCGTCGAGTGTGTGATAAAGTATCGTGCCATATCGTCTAGTGTGGACTAAAGTGTTGTGCGTATCTTTATTAGAAAGAACTAAACTGAACTATTGTGCCATATTACCGCTACATCGTGGAGCTACCTGTGATTAGAAAAGTAATCCAGCAAAGAAAGTATAAGGTAAGGTGTTTTGATCATATCTTTCTGCTGACATCTCGAACCAAAATTTGTTGTTGTATAATTAATAGTAATTTAAGTAAATTGTCTATATCATTTATGTGTTTTATCAATGCTCCCTACCTATAAAGTGTTAATAACCATATTGGCTATTGTTTTAAGGAAAGGTCATAATAACTTGAGCTAGTATTGATTGTCTATAATTTTTTTTTTTACTAATTGTGGTAATAATAGTTGGAAGGAATAATTAAATTTACTTAAAGTTAAATTATTGTTAAAGTAATATTTAAATTAAGCAACATTTTTTAAGTTTGAAGAGTGTATAATAACATTTGCTTAGGATTTTAATTGGCCAATAGTAGTGAGGGAAAAAAAAAGGCTCAAAAGAGAGCCATAGTGAAAAAAAAAGGCCCAAAAGAGAGCTATAGTGAAAAAAAAAAGGCCCAAAAGAGAGCCATAGTAGAGAAAAAAAAAAGGCTCAAAAGAGAGCCATAGTGAGGAAAAATAAAAGTAAAGATTTTCAGTATATTTGTTTTAAGTGTAAGAACCAGTATTAAGTTCGGAAATATTTTAGTGAGGATTATGGTAGAAATTTATATATGCATGTTTTACAATTTTTCTTTATGTAGATTTTTTTATTGACATCAATACTCCTATTCAATTTCAATGTATCAGTATTATTTTATAAATTGTATGTTGTTATCTAAGTGTATAAGTTGAAATCTGTATTGCATAGTAAGCAAATCGAATTATTGTTTTACCTTTTTGTTTTATTGGAAGTAAATTGTGTGATATCAATGGTTGAGAAAAAATTAGAGTATTCAGTAAATTAATTAGAAATGAAATGTATTGATTATCTGAAGGGTATTATTTAGTATAATAAGTGGAGAAATATCTGTACTAAGTTAGAAAATTAGGAAATATTAATTGGGCAGGTTTAACTATTCTTGTAGGGTGGTAATAACAATCGGTGAAGGTATGGCTTTCTTATTGAAACTAAAAAAGGTTGATCTTCAGGTGATAGCTGAAGAATTAAGTGTTGAATTCGCGGAAGATGATACCAGAATTCAGCTTAAGAAAAAGATAATGGACAGTGATGAGTATGACGAGGGGGTTATTAAGGAATTATCTGACGCTATTGTTGCAGAACGATTAGAACAAGAAAAATTAGAACGCGAAAGGTTAGAAAAACAGGAAAGGTTAGAGCGTGAAGAAAAACAGGAAAAATTAGAGCGCGAAAGGTTAGAAAAACAGGAAAAGTTAGAGCGCGAAGAAAAACACGAAAGGTTAGAAAGAGAAGAGAGGATAGAAAAATTAAGGATGGAACGTGAATTAGAAATGGAGAGACTAAGGGTTCAAGGTTCGGCAAATAATTCTAATGTTTCTAGGGAATCTAATAATGAAAGTAATATTGAAAAATTGATCAAAAGCGTAAAAACTCTATCTATCAAAGTACCGGAAGGGACTGAGGGATGGAATTTATTTTTCAACAGTTTAGAAAGGGCATTCAAAACTAAAAATGTACCGGAAAATCAGCAGGCCGAAATTCTACTAAATATGTTAGGAGATAAGGCGGATAATTTGTTAATTTATACGACTACGGAACAAATGGAAAATTATGAGGAGTTAAAGGAGTTGGTTTTGAGAGAACATGAGCCGACACCGAAGGCATGTTTGGAAAATTTTAAGAAGGCTAAGAGAAACCAGAACGAAACTCACGTATTGTTTGTATCGCGTTTAATAGCGACATGGGAAAATTATTGTAAGATTAGAGGTGCTGACTCTTATGAAAAAGTCAACCAGTTAATAGTTACTGATAAATTAGTAAGTACGTTAGATGAGGATACCGCGTCATATATTGGGTTAACTCATCAAGGTAAATGGTTAGAGGCTTCTAAAATTGCGAAAGAATGTGACAATTATTTTGACGCTAAACATAAGTCTTACGCCGTTACGTATAAAAGTTTTAAAGGTAAAGATAGGCACGTAAACAATGAAAAAATGAGACCGAGGGAGGATAGCAAAGTTAGTAATAATTGGAGGCAAAATGGGAGTAATGAGACTAATTCTTTTTCGGATAGGAAAATAGATTTTAAGAAGCCTAGCGATGCTTCAGCGCCTAAATGCTTTAAATGTGGTTTGAGAGGTCATTACCAACGTTTTTGTAATAAAGTGGGTAATGAGGGAAATAATGGTAATAAAGGGCGAGATCCGAAAGCGGGTGTGCATAAGATTGTGATAAAAGAAAGCAAAGAGTTACCTAATGGAGCAATTGTGGCGAGAATATCGGCAAAGGCCGAACAGAGAACTAACGTTATTGGTGAGAAATTAAATAAACTCGAGAAAATTGAAGTTAGTGTAAATGGGCAAAAAGCAAAGGGATTGGTTGATTCATGATGTGAAATTAGTGTTGTTCATAAAGATTTGGTACCGGAAGAGAAATTGAAAGGAGCGGGTAGTATTTATTTACAAGGGTTATTCGGTGAAGCAGTTAAATCGCCGTTGGTTAAACTACCGTTAGCTATTCCGCAATTCGGACAAACTAATATAATTCATCAGGAAGTACTTTGCGCAGTGACTGATAATATTAATGAGCAAGTGATTTTACATCCCGAAGTGATTAATGAGTTGTCAGGTGTCAACCGCGAGGAGCCATTGCTAGAGGCCCAAGAATTAGAAAGTTCGGAAATTATTATTGATAATTCGAGTGAAAAGGAAGATATGAGTAACGATAATTGTAATGTTTACGCAATAGAAGCAAAATCAGAAAATGTACAAACTCAGAATACGGAAAAAACGGAAGTGGAGAAAGGTAATAAAACTATTGGTAGCAATTCCGATATGTTTAAGGAATCCCAATTGGAATGTAAAGAATTAGAGAAAGCTTGGGAATTAGCTAAAATGGATAAGGGGGATTATTATATTGTAAATGGCTTATTATATCACAAAGAGAAATTGTTAGGCGAGACTATAGCGCAATTAGTTGTTCCCAAAGTAAGAAAGGAAGAAATCCTAAAATTAGCGCATAGTTCGGTATTTGGAGGTCATCATGCAGCCAAGAAAACTTTACAGAGAATCAGGTATTCATTTTATTGGGAGGGGATGGCGAAAGAAACTAAACAATTTTGTGAGTCATGTTTAGATTGCCAATTGACTAGAGGGGTTAAAGTAAATGATAGAGCTCCTATTTCCCCAGTGTCGCGCACGGAACTTTCATTTCAGGTAGTTAATGTTGATTTAATTGGGCCTATTGATCCTAAAAGTTCCCAAGGGCATCGGTATATACTAACCTTAATTGATCAACATACCAGGTGGGCGGATGCGATCCCTTTAAAAAGTTTAACTGCTAAAACCGCGTGTGATGCGTTACTTCAAATATTTATGAGGACAGGAATTCCGAATATAATTGCTTGTGATAATGGAAACAATTTCACCGCCGACTTAACGAAAGAATTTGAGAAAAGGTTAGGTGCTAGTCCAAGATTTTCGACCCCACAGTATCCACAGTCTAACGGGCTTGTGGAACGATTTAATCAGACTCTTAAACGTATGTTACATCATACTATTAGAGAAGAAGGAAAAAAGTGGCATGAACAAATACCATTTGTATTATGGGCGTATAGGGAAGTCTCAAATTCTACGACGGGAATCGCACCTTTCCAGTTATTATATGGTAGAACGCCGGAGGGTCCTTTGTCGATTCTCAAGTCATCCTGGGCAGGAGAAAATAAGGGGGCGCAGTTAGATACTACGCCAATTCATGAGTATTTGAATAAACTTAAGGGACGTTTAGAAAGAGCCGCAAATGAGGCAAAATTGTCGTCTGAGGTACAACAAAATAGAATGGCTTACCATTATAATTTAAGGTCTAAGGAAAAAACGTTTGAAGTAGGCGATAAGGTAATATTGTTAATCCCCGATTCAACTAATAAGTTATATTCTAGGTGGCAAGGGCCAGCAACCATAGTCGAAAAACGAAACCAGCATTCATTTATAGTTGAGTTAGCTGACGGGAGTAGGAAGCATGTGCACCAAAATAAAATACGAGAATTTATTGCTAAATGTAATATAGTTAATATTATTTTCGAGGGTGATGAGGAATTTGGAGAAGTTGGAGAAATTCCTATTTTGAACCGGGATCAGGAAGTAGAACGAGATATAGAGAGGTTCGAAATAAAAGGGTTATCTAACAATCAAGTTAAAGATATAAAGTCTATTTTGAGGGAGAATAAAGAGGTATTTATGGGTCCTGTACGACCAGCTGATGTAGAGGAGCATCGTATTGATCTTAAACCAGGAGTGGAAAGGAAAAAGCCAAAGATATATAGTGTACCGGTAATAATAATAAAGAGGAAGTAGATAGGCAGATTCAGGAGTTATTAGAATTAAATCTAATCGAAGTGTCAAATGCTGAAATTAGTCATCCAATTGTTTGTGGGGCGAAAAAAGACGCAACTGTTAGGCTTTGTATAGACTATAGAGCATTAAATTCGGTAACTCAGGTGCCAACTTTTCCGATGAAAGATTCTCAAGAAATCATGTATACCGCAGGGGCGGCTAAGTATTTATCGTCGATTGATTTATTGAGGGGTTATTGGCAGATTAAAATGGCTGAGGAGTGTAAACATTTGACAGCTTTTACAACGCATAATGGAACTTATCAGTGGCGTACAATGCCTTTTGAATTATCAGGGGCGGCTGCTACGTTTCAGAAAGATATGAATGAGGTTCTTCAAGGTCATCGGAGTTATGCGGAAACATATATTGATGATGTCATCATTTTCTCCGACACCTGGGAAGAGCATTGTGAGCATGTTAGGGCCGTCATTGAAGAACTTAAAAGCAGAAATTTTACGATTAGGCTAGATAAATGTAAATTTGGAGAGAAATTGACTAAGTTTTTAGGTCATGTAATTGGGGGTGGAACGCATGCACCTGATGAGGAAAAAATAGGAGCAATAAGGGATCTAAAGCGACCAAAAACTAAAAAGGAAGTTAGGTCTGTTTTGGGATTAATGGGATTTTACCTATCTTATATTCCAAATTATGCCGAAATTGTTATACCTTTAACCGAATTGACAAAAGGGAAGGTTAAAAATACTGTACCATGGAATGAAAGGGCAGAAAAAGCATTTAATACCCTTAAGGATGAGCTATGTAAGGTGACGAGTTTGGCTACACCTATCGTAGGCCGGGAATATCAGCTCCACGCAGATGCTTCCGACCTGGCAGTAGGATGTTGTCTTACTCAAAAAGATGAAAAGGGTCAGTTTAAACCAATAGCTTTTGCCAGTCAGAAATTGTCAGGGGCTCAGCGTGCTTGGCCGAGTATAGCGAAAGAGGCTTGGAGTGTTCTCTTCGGGTTGCGGAAGTTTGAAAAGTGGACCTATGGATCTCAAACTGAGATCATTACAGATCACAATCCATTAAAATTTCTCACTGAAACAACCCCAAGATCCCCCAAACGCACTAGATGGGCTCTTGCCTTGCAACGCTGGAACCTGAGTATTTCTCATCGACCAGGAGCGCAACATTTAAATGCTGACGCAATTTCTAGGCTACATAGAAAGAGCTGGGAAGAACAACCAGTTGTTAGCCCATCAGCGTCAACGACCCAGTAGTGGACAACCTTAAAGGGATGTCGTCACACATTTAATTTTTTTTTTTCTGTGGGTGTGTAAATATTTTTTAATTTTTTTGTTTATAATATTGTATTAACATGTGTATTGTTTAGGTAATAATAATATTAGTAAAGGTTCAGTAGAGATGTCAGTAGATAGTGTTCAGACACCTGGAAATACCTATGTAATAAGCATAATGAAGAAATCTGTAAAGAGACTATTGAATTCTTCTGCGATATTACTATATGTTTGGGGAAAATTAGCCCCTAAAAGTCATATTTTCTGCTAAGGTGGGTGGTGTCAGGATCTGATAGCAACTGTGCTAAAGAATGTAATGTCTACTCTTTCTCTATTTGAATATTTTTTATTGTATGGTTGTGTACAGAATTTCCAAGGTGACATTCCTTCTTTGTGGAAAGGGAAATTGCCAGATAATCCGTTACAGGTGGGGTGTTAGAGAAAAGAGATAGCTGAGAGGCATGTCCACCTGCCAGTGAAGTATGCGGATGATCAGCAGAGAAGGAACATGTCACTAATAAAGAAAGGAATGTGGAAGGTGCCCAATGAGGGAGCTCCAAAGGGGGTTTATGTTGGGGAAAGCAGTGATCAGGGAAGAGCAAGGCTTGTCTCAGATTAGTCAATAAGTACCTGGGTTTCGTACCTAGAGGGTGCTCTGTGTTGTAGAGCGTAAGGAGTGCGTTTCTGGAGAGCAAAGGACACAGACGTCTTGGTGTTTAGTGCTCTGGGCCGAGAAGTGCAGGCCGAGTATACCTGTGTTGGGAGATTCGAGATTGATCTCCGATAAAGTGAATCTAACGTGCATTGAGTGTGAGGTGGAAAGTGTAATTGGAATAGTACACAGCCAACCTTTACTGTATATAATTTAATGTTGAACCGGATCACCTATATCCGAGTTGTAATTGTATGTAATTGTAAATAGCGTATTTAGTGTGTACATATAGTCTAAATAAACTGGTAACTCAGTTAATTGACAGCGTCAGTGTTCATTTACGCAATCCTCACAGTGGGTGACCGATATCACCTAGTAATATCCTAATAATATCGGTGGTGGCAGCTATAACTACCACGGACTTTCTTCAAAGTTGTGTGGACTGAGAGGAACGTCCGACAGATAGATCAATTACAGGGACGATCAAAAGTATTGCGTTACGCTACGGTTAATGGGGAAAAATGTTTCAAAAGCATTGTAATCGTTTGAAATTTAAATTACATACTTATTACATAATTTTGTCAAATCATTTCAAATTTTTTGAAAATAGGATGCATAAATCAAATACAGGGACAATCAAAAGTACTCCGCTACAATACAGTCAATACTTTACCGCTATAAAAGAAAATTTTAAAGATTATTAAAAATTTCTATAAATGAAAAAAAAAACTGCATTTTATATTTAGCCAAATTATATTCACAGATGCACTCATAGAACTTCTCTCATCTGATCCTTTTCCGTTTACTAACATAACACCAATATGACATGATTGTCAAGATCTGATAGCACCTGTGCTAAAGAATGTAATGTCTACTCTTTCTCTATTTGAATATTTTTTATTGTATGGTTGTGTACAGAATTTTCAAGGTGACATTCCTTCTTTGTGGAAAGGGGAATTGCCAGATAATCCGTTACAGGTGGGGTGTTAGAGAAAAGAGATAGCTGAGAGGCATGTCCACCTGCCAGTGAAGTATGCGGATGGTGAGCAGATTAGCAGCATGTCACTAAGCAAGAAAAGAATGGAATATGTGTCCAATGAGGAGGCTCCAAAGGGGTTTATGTGGGGGAAAGCAGTGATTTGGAGAGGGCAAGTTTGCCTCAGATTATCGATTCGGTACCTAGGTTTCGTACCTAGAGGTTGCTCTGTGTGGAAGAGCGTAAAGTGTGCGTTTTCTGGTGCGCAAAGGACACAGACGTCCTAGTGTTTAGTGTTCTGGGCTAAGAAGTGCAGGCCCAGTATACTTGTGTTGGGAGACTCAAGTTTGAGCTCCAAAAAAGTGAATTTAACGTGTATTGAGTGTGAGGTGGAAAGTGTAAATGGAATAGCACACAACCAATCTTTATGGTATCTAATTTAATGTTGAACCGGATCACCTATATCCGAGTTGTAGTTGTATATATTTGTAAATAGCGTATTTTGTGTGTACATATATTCTTAATAAACTGATAATTCAGTTACTAGCGTAAGTCTTCATTTACACCAATCTCACAGTGGGTGACCGATATCACCTAGTAATATCGGTTGTGGCAGCTATATCTACCACGGACATTCTTCAAAGTTGTGTGGACTGAGGGGAACGTCCGACAATGATCCCGGGCGCAGAATTGGTGCAACGCTGTGACGCACGTCACAGACTCTAGAAAATGTTTTCAGATCATTTTTCAACTGTTAAAGTTTTTAAAAAAATGCTAGAAATCATTTGCTGTATTCCATTGTAGTGTTATCCACATCACACACGATTGACGAAGCTCTGATTCATGTTAAACTATAAATCAAGGACGATTCTGTTTTGAATTTTCCAATAAAAAATTAGTCAATCATTTCTAAACTTTAAAAAAAAATCCATCATAAATCTGAAAGCTCGGAAATAATCGTAAATTTTGGCAAATGGTCTAACAATAAATAAATAAATAAATAAATAAAATTAATTTTGTCAATTGTGCGGAGAAAAAATATGGCAAAATGCCATATATCTCGGAAAAAATATGATTGTTAAAGTGTCGTGAAAAACACACAAATATTGCCAAAGGATCGCAAAAACGGCACATTTCAACAAAAGATTACAAAAAATTTCATTAAAAGATCGTCAGAAAAAAACTAATTTTGAGAAAAGGTTGCAGGAAAATGCAAAGTTTATCCAGATATCACGTAAAAACGCAGATTATGTCAAAAATTGAACGTCTAGCTGAAGCTAAAGTTTCAAGGGGTTCTAGACATTAGTTCTTGAGATAGAGCGCCCACAAAATTTTTGTAAGCGACAAACAAATAGACAGACTGAAAGACAGAAAATTTATAAAAACAATAAAATGTGTTATATTTAATAACATATTCGAATTTTGTAAGCATTAGGTTATTTTTTAAATAACATCATGCAAACAAAGAAAAAAATGCAAACTATTTTTTTTAAAGAAAATAAGCAACATATGTCTAGAATTATATATGTGTGAGTAAACATATTTAATAATCTACATACCTCACCCCCCGTTTTCACATAAGTTAATGGGAATTGTCTTTTTTCTGAAATTATCTTCTTCTTTTACCATTAAGACCTAATTTAAATAGTTAAAAAAAAATAATAATAATATATATATATCATAAAAAAAAGACGGAAGTCTATCAAAATGCAGAAGATTCTCTCTCCTTTCCTCGTCTCCTCTCCCCTCTCCCCCCCCCCCTACGGAGGGCATCCTCTGCCCTCCTTTGCGCCTATATCCTTCGTGTTGATGATCGGCTGTCATAAAATAAATCAAATCTTTTCTCGTCTACCCTATCTAAATCCTCTATCTTTAGTTTCCCCGCCAAAAATCTGCCAGTCCTTTGAGCCAAAAACAGACGCAAAATCACTGACCAATCACATTACAAGGTGGTAAAATCTGAATGAAAAATCGCGCGGATATCTTGAACGCAAGTAGTAGATCGATCTTTTGTAGTAGATCGGTACAGAACCTTGTGTAGTAGATCGATATCGATGTCAATGTCAGAATCGATTTTATTTTGATTTTGATTTACTAAATTGAAATCGTATTTTGAAATCGATTTTTAGATACAAGTAGTAATGTTACTTTTTTGATATGCTTAAAATCGAATCGCGGTCGATCTACGTTTCAGGTTGAATAGATTTTTCCGCTTCTACTGTTTCAATGGTAGAAGTAAAAATTTCAAACTCAAATATTAGGCGAACCGTTGATTTTAGAGGGGTAAGACTTACGGATGTCAAGATATTCTAAGGTATGGTCTATTGAATAGTGATGACCATTATACCCTGGGAGCACATAGGGGGTGGGGAGGGGCAGGGGGGAAATATTCAATACAGATATGGGTGGGTCATGTGACATATCGTTGGAAAGGTCTTGGCCTGGGCTATCCATATCTATATATCTCTTCATAATATAGTTCAATTTTCAGACTCCAGGGGGCATTTTTAAGGGTTTTTTGGGTTTTTTCCCTTACCCCACTTTGTAGTGTATGATTTTATAATTCTTGACTTGTAGATCTCAATATCTTGAATTGATTGATAGAATTGATGTAAAATTTCGTATAAGAAAGGATTACCATTTTTTTTTTCAAACTAGGTTTTTCTAAATGTAAAAATTTCAAACTCAAATATTAGGCGAACCGTTGATTTTAGAGGGGTAAGACTTACGGATATCGAGATATTCTAAGGTATGGTCAATTGAATAATGATGACCATTATACCCTAGCAGCACATAGGGGGTGAGGGGCACGGGGGGAGGCAATATTCAATACAGGTATGGGTGGGTCATGTGATATATCGTTGCAAAGGTCTTGGCCTGGGCTATCCATATCTGTATATCTCTTCATAATATAGTTCAATTTGCAGACTCCAGGGGGCATTTTTAAGCTTTTTTTGGTTTTTTCCCTTACCCCACTTTGTAATGTATCATTTTATAGCTCGTGATTTGTAGACCTCAAATAACTTGAATTGATTGGTAGAATTGATGTAAAGTTTCATATAAGAAAGGATTACCATTTTTTTTCAAACCACATTTTTCTAAAAGTAAAAATTTCAAACTCAAATATTAGGCGTACCGTTGATTTTAGAGGGGTAAGACTTACGTATATCAAGATATTCTAAGGTATGGGCAATCGAATAGTGTTGACTATTATACCATAGATGCACATAGGGACTGGGGGGAGGAGGGTAGGGGGCAAAATTCAATACACACATGGGTGGGTCCTGTGACCTATTGTTGGAAAGGTCTTGGCCTGGGCTATCCATATCTATATATTTCTTCATAATATAGTTCCATTTTTAAACTCCAGGGGGTGTTTTAAGATTTTTTATGGGTTTTTTTTTTCCTTACCTCAATTTGTAGTATATCATTTTAAAGGTCTTGACTTGTAGACTTCAAATATCTTGAATTGATTGGTAGAATTAATGTAAAATTTCGTATAAGAAAGGATTAACGTTTTCTTTTCAAACCAGATTTTCCTAAAAGTAAAAATTTCAAACTCAAATAATAGGCTTACTATTGAAGACTTACAGATGTCAGATATTCTAAGGTATGGCAACCGAATAATGTTGACCATTATACCTTAGTAACACATAGAGGGCGAAGGGCAGAGAGGGGCAAAAATCCATACAGGCATGGGTGGGTCATGTTATATGTCGTTAGAAATATCATAGCCTGGGCTAGCCATATCTGTATATCTCTTCATAATAGAGTTCAATTTTTAGACTCCAGAGGGCATTTCTAAGCATTTTTCGGCTTTTGCCCTTTACTCTCCTTTGTAGTATATCATTTTAAAGGTCTTCACTTGTAGATCTGAAATATATTCTCATCTTCTATTTTTCTTACCTATCCTGTAAATAGAGGACGTTTTTTAAGATTTTTTTTCCTTTCTGTTTTATATCATTTTATAGATCTCCACTAGTACTTTTCCCCTTTTATGATTTCACCATTTTTATGTCAAATTTTAGCCAAATTAGAGCTTTCCGCTTTAGACCTTTACATTTTTTGTTTACTCCAATCCATCTCGTGTAACATATTGTTGGAAAGTTTTATAATTTTCTCTCTTTTTTGTGCCTATCCCTCCCTTTACCAATCTGGTTACACGCTCTTCGCATTTTTTAGCTCACAGGCTGTCAAAACCTGAGAGCTTAAGCGCCCGCTGGCTCTGTATGTACGCATTTACGTATGTATGTACGTATGCGTGTAACGCGAAATCTCTTGATAAAAATATTCGATTTGCTTCAAATTTTGGATATAGGTTTATTCTGATAAGGCGCTTCCCTGATTAGTTTTGGGAGTTCATTGGATAAGTATAAAGGGGGAGAATAGGAGGCTATTTGCACTTAATTTAAAAAATGGTTTTTCGTGCAGAATTAGCAAATTTTAGATATAGGGTCATTCTAATAACGCGCCTATATGTTTAGTTTTGGGTGTTCAATGGTTAAATATAAAGGGGGGAGGAATGGGTGGTTATCCTCTTAATTTTAAGTAAATGGGTTATTCACGCATAATTTACGGATTTTCTTCAAATTTTGGATATATTTTCATTCTAATAAGTTGCTTTCCTGATTTCTTTTGGGTATTCATTGGTTACGTAAAAGGATTCGGGGGCTACTCTTCTTAATTTAGGTAAATGGTTTTTTGTGCAGAATAAACCGATTTGTTGCCGATGATCGGTTGTGCGCTGTTCCTGTGCTTATATTTGTGATACTGCTGTTTTGTTTTCAAAATTTCTTGCTGATTTCTTAATCTACATGTATTTTCCAACATTTTGGTATACTCTATCCAAACAAACTCTTACTTTAAAACAGTTATAAAATTACTGTTACTGTTTAAAAATATATAAATGTGTTATACGTCTGTAAATCACTCAACCAATTTATTTTACTATTGTCAGCTATAGTCAATTCATTGTTTCATTCATTGTTACCTACCTTTATTTACTGTATAATTGTTCTGTCTAATTGTTGTGTAATTTTCTTTTTAATAAACTTTGCTGGGTGGGGCTAGTTGAGCTCAAACCAATTGGTAGGCCTCCTCACCTGGCTGAATCTGAATCTGAATCTGAAGGTACAGTTATACATTAATCCGAACTTAGGTCCCTTCCAACTTCTTCGGAAAATCGACGCTCCGCTGTATTTTTATTTCTTTGTTAAACAGAGAAAAGTATGTTGTTTCACTCTTAATGACTCTTAGGAAAACAAAAAATTTTTTTGTGTGTGTGTTAACTGCGAAAAATTTGGTAAACATTAAAACAGAGTAATAAGCTGTAAATGAGATGAGGCGATATATATTTTAAAAAAGGAAAAAAAAATAGTTACATATATTTTTAAAGCAGAATTTTTGCTTTTAAATTGGGGATAATTAATAATTAGCATGTACTGATTGTGCAATTAAATCATCACAGCTATTTTGAAAGAAAATTTGCAATATTTGCATTTCCCACACCATTATAGGTCTTAAAAAGACTGAAAAAAAAAAAAAAAAAAAAAAAAAAAACAGTTTATTTTTTAAATAAACTTAGAGCTTTTAAAATTTCATTCATATGCGATTTTTTAAGAAGAATGATGTTTATAGGAAGTAAGTCTCCATTTGTTTGGTTGAAGGAATAAGTAGAAAATACATGTGTTTCGGATTAAAATATATATATATATATCATTTCTCCCCTTTATTTTTTTTATTTATCGAGATCTTTCTCAAAAAAATAAAGTTAAATATAATATAAATTATTATTAAAATTACATCTTAAAAATAATAAAAGATAAATCCTTATTATTCGACTCTAAAATCAGTAATTGCTTACTTCTGTGCCTCCCTAAAAGGGAGTGAGGAATAGGAAGTGTTACTGCTCTGCTGATTCGCCAAGTTTTAGAATTACTAAGTTTGAGCTCATCTGTGTGAATCTAAAAATATCGATTTTAGTATCGATTCTAGAATTTAGAAATCGATTCTTATTATAATCGATGCCACTTTATACGATGACAATTTTAATCGATTCTCAAAATTTCCAGAATTGCCCATCACTAGTTTTGAGTTTAATTATTGAAATTAAAAGTAAGAGATTCTTTAGATTAGCAAAAATTGTCCATTATTAAATAACGAAATGAAATATATGGACCATTCCCTAAATTTAATGGGGAAACATATTACAGTAAGATTTTTTTCAATCAGAAAAAAACAAAGCATAAACTTTACTTTGCAAATAAAAAAACATGTATCAAATAACATTAAATTCAATAACTCATAGAAAATTCCAGTAATTATTTAAGTACCACAGCTAAACTTAATCTGATTTTTTTCCTCTTCATTGGTGCAGATTCTCAAAACAAGTGAAGATTTGGTACTTTTTGGTTAGATGGGCGCCAATGTTATACATATATATATATATCAATATACTGTATATATACATACATATGTACATGTATAATACATCTGTATTAATATAGATCTATACATATGTACGTATGTAAAAATAAAACACGCATCCGGCTAATTGGAAAGTACCCAAAATTTTTGCATAAGCCATGCGAAAGACATCATTTTTATTTCATAGATAGAAAGCTCAAAGTGTAAACTTTTATTTAAAACAAAAAGAAATTGGAAATTTCATTTGCTTTTTTGTGTACAGCCTTTTTGGTGAAGTCACAAAAATTTAAAAAAATAACCATAACTCTCAAATTTGGCTGACTTTTTTTAATCCTAAATATTAAAAGTAATTTTTTTAAATATTTTTTATTAAAATCTGCATCTTTTTATATTCTTACAGTGATATTTTTAAGATGATTCATGTTTTAGATCCAGAGAAACAATTTTTTGAAGATGGAACTGCAATCTCAAAATACCGACTCAGAAATGTGCGATTTGAGAAAAACCCAAGAATTGGACCCCGCATATCTCGCAAACTATGAGGCCTGGGAAGGAAAAATTTCTGGTGGAATCATTTCAGAATAGAATTAGTGTGTACACAGAGTTTCATCCAAATCTCTGTGGGTCGGGTTACAAGGTCTGGTTGAATTGACATGGAATGAACCTGTTGCTTTATCATACAACCATTTAAATGACAACACATCTAATGGTGTTGCATCTTCTTGTATTTCAATACATCGAAGTACCGTGTCTAAGATCTTAATAGCTTCACTTTGTGGTTTGTCATTCAGGATGCTTTGAATACGGTGTCACAACATTTTTATTACAATGATGTTCTAAATTACAATCACAGCTTTATTTTTGCCATAAGCCTCCCGGTTATTCGAAAATTTCTATGAAACCCCGGTTATCCGAAAATTCCTATGGAACCCCGCTTAACCGGAAATGCTTTGGTCCCATGCTTTTCGGATAACCGGGGTTTTACTGTATTTGTTAATTTGCTTGAGTTTTATCCTTTTAAAAAAAGTTTTGAAAAGTAAATTTTGGGGTCTTTTGTATTTCAGTGGGTAAACACGGGCTTCAAGGGCCTATTCGGTATAAACAAGCTCTGGTTTACTGTCTACAGAGTTTCATATGTCAAAGCCAGATATGTTGCAGAATTTTTAGCTATTCAAATCAAATTCACAAACGATAATTTTATGATGAATAAAGAGTCTTATATTGTTAAATTGTTGGCTAAATTTAATATGCTAGAATGTAAACTTTGTGATACTCCTATTTTCCCTATATTCACTCCATCTGATATTAAAAATGGAAAATCATTTATTGGTCTATATCGTGAACTTGTAGGTGAAATGGAGGTGATTAGAATCCCTCCCCACTAAAAAAAATCTGCAGAAAATCTTCTGCTTTTTGGCCCAAAATCTGTGGGAAATCCGTAGGTATTTGGCCCATTATGAAGATATTTTTAAGAATATCTTTAAAAATTCTGTAGATATTTTAAAGATAAAGCTAAGTCTGCAAACTTTCTTCAAATTTCTGTAGACATTCTGTAGAAAGTGGCGATTTTTTAAGATAATCTTAAGATTATTTTTAGTTTAATTATCAAAATTCAAATTGTCAAAAAGCTTTTTGACAATCTGAATTTTGATCATTTTTTTCCATGGATATTTTTACTCAGTAAATAGTTGTCTCTAGAAATGTGTAAAAAAATATTTTCGATGGACCATTTGTTACTTCGTACAAATGTATGTTTCAGAAGAAGAAAAGAGAAAAAAAAAAAAGAAAACTTTTTGATCTTAATAATTTTATGAAATGAGGTAAACATCTAATAAATAATTAAGTATAATAATTGAGTAAATGTTATTCTTGGAAATATGTAATTCAATGTTATAGTACTCAATTTCAATCCATCTTTGCCCTTTTGACTCTTTATTTTTCAAAATCACCATAAATACCAAATTCTGAAATAAAGATTTATGTAATATATATATATATACTAGCTGACCCGCCCGGCGTTGCCCGGGTCCGTATTAACAATATTAAACGAACTTGAAATTTGTATGATTTTATCATTAACTCGAAACATGCAGAAATGCATTGTCTGAAATACGTGGCCACTGACTGTGTGAAAAATCGGTTTAAAAAACAGCTAATGTTAAGCTCTAAAAATACTCAAAATGAGCGATGAGAAACGCGGGAGGGAATATGTATCCAACAACTGCGTGATTTTTGTCTTAAAGTGTTGATATTTATCAAAAATCACTGTTAAGTCATGTAACTAATTATTTTTTTTTTCACATAGAAATCCCAAGTGAAATATTTTGAATTTCAAACTAATTATATCACTCTTAAATCCGACCATACCATGAATGAAAACGATACTCGCTGGTAGCTAAAATGTTAGTATGTAGTATTATAATTTCAGAGCCATTTAACAAAAGTAAGTGTTATTTTTAATCAAATCATGCGTAATGTTCACTCTATGGATAAATTCCTACCCGTAAACTTTTGTACCGTAACCATAACCTGCCTGTAACCTAACTTTGACTTAACAGTAACTTACCGTAAATTAAATATAACATAAATGTAACCTAGCCTTCACTTTATTGTAACATATCCTTGTTCTAACCATAACATTAATGCAATTTAACTTTAACCTAACTTTAACTTAACCGTGACCTAACTGTAACCTAACGGGAAATTAAATATAACCAAAGACTTACCGTAATGTAAATACAACCTAAATGTTACCAAACCATATATTGGTTTCATGTCCATGGAAATTATTTTGTCTCGTTCGGATCTGGTTATGATTCATTAGAACATTTTTGTCGGGTTTAGATTTTAGGGGTTTTTTTTATATTGAGTTTTAATGTTCGGGTCGGATTCATGTCCATGGAAATTATTTTGCCTTGCTCGGATACAGTTATGGTTCTTTGGAATATTTTTGTCGGGAACATATTTGTTTCAATTCAGATTTGGCTTTTTCTTCAAATTGAATTTTTGGGTTCGGTTTTTCTTGCGTGTTCACGGAAATTATGCTGCCTTGTTCGAATAAGAACATGCTTCACTGGAATATTTTTTTCACGTTCAGATTTGATTCAGTTCAGATTTCGTGATTTTTTCAAAGGAATTTTTTAGGTTCAGATTCGGTTCATGTGAATGGAAATTTTTTGTCTTATTCAGATCCGGTTACGATTCTTTGGAATATTTTTTATCAGGTTCTGATTTGGTTCGATTCAAATTTCAGGTATGTTTTCAAATAGAATTTTTAGGTTCGGATCTCGTTCATGTCCACGGAAATTATTTTGTCATACTTGAATCCACTTATGATTCTTTCAAATATTTTGGTCGAATTTAGATGTGGTTTGGGTCAAATTTCAGTTTTTTCAAATCGAATTTTTTAGGTTCGAGTTGGGTTTATGTCCATAGAAATTATTTCGTCTTGCTTGGATTGGGTTGTAGTTCTTTGGAATATTTTTGTCAGGTCCAGATTTGATTCAATTCAGATTTCGGGTTTTTTCTTCAAATATAACTGTTGGGTTCGGGTCTTCTTGCATGTTCACGGAAATAATTCTGTTTTATTCGAATAAGAACATGCTTCACTGGAATATTTTTGCCAAGTTCAGATTTCGCTCAGTTCACGATTTTTTCAAAGAATTTTTTGGGGTTCGGATTGTGTTCATGTCCATCGAAATATTTTGTCTTGTTTGGATCCGGTTGCGTTTCTTTGAAATAGTTTTGTCAGATTCAGATTTGGTTCGATTCAAATTTCAGGTATTTTTTGAATGGGAGTTTTAGGTTCGTATCGGGTTCATGTCCACGGAAATTATTTTGTGTTACTCGAATCCGGTTATAGTTCTTTCGAATACTTTGGTCAGATTTAGATGTGGTCTGGGTCAAAGTTCAGGATTTTTCAAATGGAGTTTTTTAGGTTTGAGTCGGGTTTATGACCATGGAAAGTATTTTGTCTTGCTGGGATTCGGTTATAGTTCTCTGTAATATTTTTATCGGTTTCAGATTTCGTTCGAGTCATATTTCGGGTTTTTTTCAAGAAAATATTTAGATTCGGGTCAGATTTCATACCCACGAAAATTATTTTTCCTTGTTTGAATCGGGTTATGCTTCTCTTAAACATTTTTGCGGGATTCAGATTTGGTTCGGGTCAGTTATCAAATCCATAGTTTTTTCCAAACAGAATTTTTAGGTCAGGGTCGGGTTTATACTCACGGAAATTTGTGTATCACGGATCGGAGTGTGGTCTGTTTTTTTTCTGGTTGGGATCGGGTTTTGTTTAAATTAGTCTAATCATTAAGGTTATAATCAGTTTTGCTACTATTCTTTTTTTGGCTATTTCTGATTGATAATTTACTTTGCTATTTGATAATTTATTATGGTGAATGAATCGTTTGCGGATACAAACAATTGTACGCCAAACAGCTATTTTATTTTTGTTTTAAACAAATTAAAGCCATATTACAATTTTAAATTGAATAGAACACATTTAAATTTAATCAATGATTAAAAAAATAAACTCATAGAAAAGTGCTGTGTAATGTTTTTTACAGCAACACAGCTAATGACTCATACATTCTAATGTTCGAAATGCCAAAAATATGTGTAAAACCATATAGTAAAAAGAAATTAATCAGGTATGACAGTGCTCCGATCAAAATGACCAATTACTACCACTAAATTTTATTAAAAATTTTGGTATTTTTTAATGATAGAATTTCTGAGAAGTTATAAACCAAAGTATACTTTAAAAATTTATTGGTAGTAATCGGTCATTTGGCTCGGAACACTCTCATGCCTGATTAATAGAGTGGCAGTATAATGTCTTGGGGGACGCAAAAACTGTAACTCTAAAATCCGCTACATTAAGTCCAAATAAGCACCAACAAAACCATGTCCTTTGAAACTCCGATCAATTCAAACTGGTTTAAACCAGTATTTCTTTGTCTTTGTTTTTTAACCTTTTAAACTGTTATTGAATAGATGACTAAAATTTCGTATAAAAAAATAACGTTTTGTGCCATTATTGCCTGTAATACACGATCAGAATGCATGAAAGATACAATTAGATCAATCATAGGCAAGAATTATTTGATTATTTTTATCATATGACTTTGAAATATCAATATAGAAGCATCATTTAAGACTTTGCTTGAAAAATCAACATTCTATCAACATTCTTTCGTTAATGTCTTAAAATCGTCTGCACTCTGAAATCTAGATTTTAGATTAATATTATTATTTAAGTGTTCATGCATGATTTTAAAAGAATCTTTTCATCACTATATTTTATATATTGACATGGAATTATTAATATGTTGTTATGATATAGCACAATATATTCTGAAAATTGGATACCAATTGGATACTTACTGTCATTTTTTTTTTCACATATTATTATTTTTCATAATATCAGTTTTTTCTGAATTCACGAAAATTTGAAATTCCCTTTGAATTTAAAATTTAGAACCAATTAATATATATGTTGTTTTCACCAGACAGTTATTTGTAAACATTATTTATAAACGTAAATTTAATCTTTTATTTTGTTTAAAACTGTGCTAGAGTTATTAAGGTATAATATAATATGAACTCAAAAGAAACAATTATATCTATTATTTTAAAGGCCGTTTCTTTCCATCTTATGCATAAAACATAAGCTAACTACATTTAATGGATTTCTAGCTATAAAACTAATGATTTTTTAAAGATTAATAGTCTGATATTAATTATGTTTGTAATATCACGCAATTAAGTCAATTTTTTTCATTTATATTGTCCCTTCTTGTGATTCCGTATCGAACAATCGATTTACTCAGCATCAAAATAGATAAGATGAATTTATCGTTTTATCTAAAGTAAAAGGTTTAAAAGTAAATTGATTTTTCTTGTCTATTATTTTTTTTCTTTGTTTTGTTTTGCTTATTTTTTTTAATAGATTGTGTGAGTTATTGATCGAGAAATAATTTTAAAATTTAGAATCAACCAGCCGCATGTGCAATCCCAAAACTTTTTTCTACCGCATACATGTTAACGTTTCAGAATTCATTATCACAGTGCCAAAATTAAATGGAAATTTAATGGTTGTGATGTAATTAAATTTCATGTGAATTCTAATGATATAAAATTCCATGAATTAGTTATTGAGATATGATTTTCGCTAAAATAACGCAAATCATGGAAAATGAAGCATAACAACTCCATTGTTGTGTGATTTACACCGAAACCGGATTTACAACTTATGTCAATATCTGACTGAAGCTGGCTGAAGTTTGATGAATATCCGTACATTAATTCTTGAGATACAGCTACGGCGAGAATCGTGAAAAATGCAGCATAGCAGTGCGATCTTTTGAGCTATTTACATGAAAATGTAAACAACATCAAGTCAAGTCATATTAAGGAAAAACTGAATCTGAAGTTTTATAAAAATCCGTACAATATTTCTAGATATAGAGTTATTACATAAATCGCAAAAAAGGCAGCATTACAGCGCCATCTGTTGACCGATTTACATCAAAAGGTAGAAAACGACAATTCATGTCAAGGACAATCTAAATCTGATTTTTTATGAAAATCCGTGCATTTGTTCTTGAGATAAAGCTATTGCGGAAATCCTGATAAATGCTGCATAGCAGCGCCACCTGTCGAGTGGTTTACACCAAAATACATAAAATGTTGATTCTTGTCATGGAATAACTCAATCTGAAATTTTTTGAAAATCCGTGCTTAGTTCTTGAGAAAGAGCTATTGCGAAAATCATTAAAAAAGGCAGCATAGCAGCGCCACCTGTTGAATGATTTACACCAAAAACTAATGAACCACCAATTTATATCAGTGACTAACTGAATATAAATTTTTATTAAATCCCGTACATTAGTCTTGAGATAGAGCGCTCACAAAATTTGTGTCACATATAGACGGACTCACAGATAGACATTTTGTAAAAACCGGTTTTTTTTTAAATCTTTGGCCTCTAAAAGTGTAAATCCATCGAAAACAGGGAGTCAAAAATTTTTACGAATTCAATACTTCTAAATTCTTCTGAATTCTTCTAAAGATAGAAGAAAGTAAAAAAGAAAATAATAATAATCGATGTTTTTTTAATGTTATTTCTAACGAACGAAGAAAGAAACCGCTAAACAATCCAGAAATATGTATTTTAATAAGTTATTCCAAATGTGTTCTAAAAAAATTGTGTTAAATTATAAGATCTCTTTATGAAAAATAAAGTTCAAAAACTACAAGTGCACAGTTCATCTTTTAAATTGAGCTGCAATATATCGTATGAATTTACTTGAAACCAATTTAAATTTAGAACAACGTTAGAATACTATAAGATTTTCAGCAGCTTTTATATAGTAGCATTTAGTTAAATATTTTGAAATTATTGTGAGAGATCCTGAAATTGCAAACGCTGTGTACAAAACGAAACGTTTACAATAGACCAACGCAATTTATTATTATAATTTTTCTTTAATAATTCATTAATGTTTCAGAATTATTAATATTGTGTTATTTATTTTGGAAACTCAGTAGTGTAGTGATCCAAACTTTTATGCATTCGAAACGATGAAATGAGTGAAACGATGAGGAATTACTAATTGCTAATTTTCATTCTATATTTAATGATTGACATGTATATTTTAATTAAGAATTCCAAATCGAATTCAATTTTCAAAACCGTACAAAGCAGAATCGATATTACTTGTAAAAGCGCTTTAGAAAAAGCCCTTTGTAACCAAGGATAGCGGAGGGTGTACAATGTTAAATGTCATGTAGTTATTTATATTTAAATTAAGGAAAATGTTGATGGATGATAATGTATGCCGTATTAAGCGCTGTTTTTTCTTTTTCCTTCCTTTTTTCTTTTTCAATTAGAATATTGTTTATACAAATACAATTAAATTATCCAGCACTGTGAAATGTAGCTGACGTGGTCCCTTTCATAAACTAATCACCCAGTGGTTATGATATACTTTTCTAAATTTTAATATATCTTTAGTTAAATTAATTCAATGTCTTAATTATCTGTGAAATACACCTTTTTTATTTATTTACTTATTTATTTATTTTTGTGGTAATAACTATTTATGCCTCAAAAGTGGCCATTTTAAATGAGTTGCATAGAATTTGTATAAGTATTTTGTTATTCACTTTAATAAAATTTCTCATAAAATAATATAAAATCTTAAAAGAAACCAGAGAGTATGCACTAGAGAATATATGCTATAACAACGAAGGGTACATGAAGTTATCTAGAATGTATACGGCTTATACTACCGTATATCCTTCACTACATACCTGATACTAAGGGGTTCAATTTTTATTTAGAATATTTTCTTTTTCTTTTTAATTATGCTTAGCTTTTGTTTGAAAAAAAAAAAAAAAAAAAAATCGTATAACTCTTAACATTTTATTCATTACATTTTATCTTTTTTTTTTTTTTTTTTTAAGTTAATTGGGCAATAGTAGAAGTTTGTTTCTACTTCATTTTTAAAAACCAATTTGCATCCGTCAGTAGTCGTATATATCAACCGATTTCGATGTGAGCGCGCATGTGAACACGAATTAAGACTTCGACCAAGCTCATTGGTTTGTTTTACCCATCATGTTGTTTTAAAATGGCAGGCCCTTCGTGACATCGTGGAATTTGGCGACCTTATAAATCGCTTAAAATAAAACCAGCTTGAAAAAAAGATGACTAATTTCTAAAAATTCCCATTAATGTTCAGTATTGACAAAAACTAATATTGAATTTTATATAATGGGACTCCACTAGTTCAGGGCCATCGCTAAGACTTTTTATTGGTGGGGGAGAAGACCTTAAATTGCCAAGTCAAATGTTCATATTTGCCAACTTGTTTCATAAATTTGCCAAGTTACCACACTTAGAAAATGCAATACAGTTCTTATTTGTAAAAAGTTCAATAATATCCCCAATTAGAGTTGTAACTTTTGCAACTTCTATCTAAAAATAGGAAATATATTACAGTTTTTATTAAAATTTTAATGAAATTTGCCAAGTGTAACAACATTTGGGAATGTTTGGGGGGGAGGCTCCCCTCCTGTCCCCCCCCCTTAGCGAGGCCCCTGCACTAGTTTGAGCTTCGTATGTTTGAATAATATAACTTAATTCAAAATAAATAAATAAATAAATAAGGTATATGAAGGCTACCTCTTCCTCCCGGAACTGGCCGAAAGGGCTTTTAATATTCTTTTTTGTCTTTAATCATAATTTTCTACGTTATCTTTCTTCGTTATTGAAGTAATTCATTAGGCAATAATCACCTCTAACAGCAAAGATGTGTCACAATTATAGAGGGAGGGGGGAGGGAAGCAAGAACGAAAGATCAAGCATAGATTATGAAACATTTTGCAACATTAAAAGAACATTATTATTATTATTATTATTATTATTATTATTATTATTATTATTATTATTATTATTATTATTATTATTATTAACACAATGAAATGAAATATTTAAGTAAGCAATTTAAATAAAATGCACCGGAAACGGTTTTTTCCTGTAAGCTATAACCTTATAAAATTTTTTGTATATTCCTGCAAACGAATTATAAGTTCTAGACACTGCGTTTTCAATGAAGACCATTCTAGTCAACCTCACTAATATTTTGAAATTACGTTTTAATTAAGTTATATCAACCCTAGTTACAGCACGAACAGATTAAAAGACAGACAGACAAACAAATTCATAATAAACATATTTCAAATTCGTTGAAAAGTGTTAAAATTTTATTTATCGATTCTTTGGTATTTGAATAAAAATAATCTAACTTCCCATAAGCAAGAATGTAAATGTGTCTAAGAATGTATCAAAACTATTTTCTATATCGAATTTAAAATAAATAAATAAAACTAAAACACTCTTGAAAAGTTTAGAAATAATGCAGTAGAACAATAATCATAGTGTTATTTTCAAGAGAGGATACATTTCATTTTTTTAACCCAAGTATGCAGATTAGTTAGTTATTTTAAGTTGTTTAACTCCTCTCATAGAGACTATTTCATTAGTCCGATAGTAACTCTTTGCGTCATTCTTGCTGTTTTACATAGACTTCTATTCATTCATTTGACCTTTCTTTTGTCTGTGCATGTGTAGATAAGGTTTATATGTTAAATTTAAAGTAAATAAGAGAAAATCAGAGTTTGAATATTGTAATATTATTCGTTTAAAAATTATAACAAGATTGTAAAATTATGCGTAAAGCATACATTATGAAACACTTTTCAAAACATTCAGAATGTTTATAATAGACCTTCACAACTTCATAAAGTTAAAAATGTTATTTAATTGTCTAAATAAGCAATTTGCAAAACGCACAGGAAATCTGAAAACAAAATTTCAGATATTGCCATTAATAGTAAGAAAAATATCTTTTTTTTTTCTTTCTTTCTTTTATTTTTTTTATTCTTTCATATGACCTATAGATTTATCATATAATAAATAATGTCCAAATATAGTTTTTTTAGAAAACGCATTATATCGTTTAAATATCCATTTTATCAATAAATGAAAATGTATTTATGATTTTTAGTGCTGTCCTGTATACAATCTATATAGAATTTATACCTATCAAATAATAGAGAAAAAATATAATTTAAAAAACGCTCACCACTTCTGAAAACGTACTGTAAACTTCCAACTATCTGGCCCTCCGTAGTATCCAGCCTAATAGGAACAATAAAGAAAACAAGTTGGAAATCGCACGTGAACGTAGCAAATGAGGTGCGTTCGTACGATAACGAAGTTTTTAAAATATTAAAATCTTGCTGATATAGTAGAGCGTACTCCGGATACAGTATAGTAGTCGAAATCTTTACGTTTCTGTAAATATGTAGGAAGTAATTTTTATTACACCTCAGCAACGTATATCTTATTCATAAAATGTGAAATAGTTGAATATAATTAAAACACGTACCAAACCATGTTTCCCCGTATAGCATTATATAGTGGAATACTTTTGTGCGGCCCTGTAATTTAATAATAAAAATTCCTTGCATCACAGATTGTACAGACTGCATATTTTAGTACATATTTCATAGATTCATGCCAATTCTATTATGTTCGAATGAGTGTAACATCATTAAAATGCATTTGAAACTTTTTCCCCATTGACCGTAATGTAACGGAATCCTTTTGATTGTCCCTGTAATTGATATATGCATCCGATTTTCATAAGATTTGAAATGACTCGATAAAATTACGCAATAATTATATGTTTTAAATTTCAAACGATTAAAATGCATTTAAAACTTTTTTCCCTATTGACCGTAATGTAACGGAATCCTTTTGAATGTCCCTGTAATTGATCTATCCATCCGATTTTCATAAAATTTGAAATGACTCGACAAAATTATGTTATAATTATGTATTTTAAATTTCAAACGATTCGGTTGGGTAGTTTTTGCGTTGTTATATGCGGACAGACGGACGGACAGACAGACGGACGGACTGAGCGACAACAATATGTGCTACGCATTTACATAATTACGAACGCACCTAAAAATCATGGGTTCAAATATACAATCGCAGCTTGCTAACAAAATGTAAATTTTGCCGTGTCGTGAACTGTGATGTCATAGTAAGTCATGCCCCGATTTGGAGTCATGTGATTTCAGCTGACTTTTACGATTATTTGTTTAATTAATCGCAATTAACCATAAAAATTTAATTATTGAAATTTTTTGCGTTTTTTAGAACATTTTTCAAAATTGTGGGTGTGGATATATCAGAAAAATATAAAACGATCAATTCCTCTATGTGTAAATTTTTCATTACGGCCTATGGGGAAAAATCGTTTCAGATGAAATTTAAAGTTGTTACACTCTTTCAAGCATGCTAAAATTCATATGAATTTACGAATTGCAATAAAATATGCATTCTGCAGAATATGCGGTGTAAGGAATAGTTATTATCCATTTACAAAGCCACACCAAAAGAATTCCATTACATAATGGTATAGGTGTGTGTGTGTGTGTGGGGGGGATAGTTCGCGACTTATTTTAAAGATATTAGACAGTAATCATGCATAAAAAAATTATGTGCTCCACTAAGTCTTGTAAATTATTTCATGTATAATACGAAGTGCATAGTAATTACAGGAACATGCAAAATATTGCAAACAGATTACATTTTAAAATATAGTTAACTGAGACATTTCACATTTCTAAATGATCTTTTAAACTATTGATGTCAATTCTAAGGCAACGGAAATTACAAAAAAATATATTTCCTTTCTTTCAATAAAAGAATCTTCACGTGAATATAAAAAAAGAAAACTTTTATATAATAAATAAATTTATTAATGTGCATTAAAAGAGACAAGTAAACGAAATTACGTCATATTTAAAACGACCAAGTAATATTGCAATAAAGTTGCAATTAAAAAAATATTTAGACGAGACATTTACTTCATATTTTGATATAATCATTTAAACTATTGTTGTGCATTCTAAGGCGGTACAAGTAATATTTCCTTTCAAACAACAAAAGTATTTTCACGTGAATATTAAAAAGATTAAAAAAAAATTGTGAAAATTACAACAAATTTAAATGATGCATTTAAAATGCCTACTCAATTTTTTTTTTTCTTGTACCGCGGTTAAAAAAAAAAAAAAAAAAAATCAATAATTTGCTTAATTAATCATGTATATAATCAGTAGATGTTTAACAGCAGCTGATCAGATCTTAAAATTTCTCAGTCAAAGGGAAATGAATGGAAACCGGTTTACAGGGAGTAATATATATATATGATGGTCATACAGATCAATGTTTCGCAATCTTTTAAAAGCCAATCAAATTAGCGTGTTTTCAGAGCTTGTATTTTCTCAACGGCGGTTGACGAGTCCCGTAGTAATGTCCAAGTTAAAATATTATATCTAATTCAACAATATGAAACACATTTTCTATTACACAGGACGTAACTTGTAGATACAAACAACGTTTATCAATTTGATTGTACGTGAAATAGTTTAACATAATTATAGTTGTCGTAAAGTATGGATTTTTTTATAAGTTTGTAAAAAGACAATTTTTTAATAGCTTCCAGTTACAGACAAAAAAAAAAAAAAAAAAAAAAAAATAGACTTATTGTTTGAATTTGCCGTCTCTTTCCATGTACATCCGTTCATCTGCTTTTATAGTTGTATTTTTCCTGGATTGTAATTGCTGTTTCGTTGCAGACCATTTTTATGGTATCCCGAAACCCCTCATAAATAAATGCATAGCATAATCTACATTAATTAATCCATAGCATAACAGTAACAAATTTAATTCAAGTTAATATAATTTGATTATCTCTTGTAACATAGCTCATTACAAAAAAGAGGATAAGGATGGGAGAGGATTTTAATAAAGAAAAAGTCGTCTATACATTTATAAATTTCTTGAGTTTGATTTACTTGCGAAATAATAAAAATACGTTTACTTCGAAAGTATCATGAAAAAAGTTTTGCTATTTGTACATTGTGATAATCTTAGCCTAACTACCTAAACTGTAACATTTTTTTTTTTTTTTTTTTTTTTTTTTTTTTGTTAACGACAACAGAAAAGTTATTCGTGAAAGATACAGGACTTAGTATCTAAAGAGTGGTACATTTCAACAGAAAATTAAATTTTATGCATTTTTTCATTTATTCTTTTTAGAAATAAAACATTTAAGAATACTTAATATTAAGATTTTTAGTATTCCCTTAAATATAAATGTGTGTGTTACGATCAATTTGATTAACTGGTTATTATTAATTTTAAACCGGTTATTATTACTAATAACTAAATGATTTTCAACTAAACCGATTAATATAACAAATTTATGAGAATTTATCAAATTAACCGGTTATTATTAATAATTACCAATCAAGGTTGATAAATATAATAAATTTCAACTTGTTTAATTTGGGATTTTTATTTTGTATACGTTTTTTCTTAATACTCATTGCTAAAAGTATGCATGTCAAAGCTGTATCATTTATTCTTTGAATATTTCAGTGTTTAAAATTTTTATCTAATTTATTCAGTAATTATAAAAATAGTTATTTTAAACTGTTTAGTCTTTGGCATCTTATTAAAAGAAGACTTCTTTTGACGGAGTATTATTGTTTCTTAACAATTATTTTTGTTACTACATTCAAACAGTTATGATAGCAGTGCCTGATATATGGCAGGGCACTCGGTGTACAGGCACACGGTCCCTGGATTTCAAGGGCCTCCAAATGCTTCCAAAGATTTCTCAAATTTTGTCTAAAATCTGATGTTATTTTAATAGCTAAAAGGAATTTTACATTTCATTCTATATTCTATTGTGCTCGTATTCTATTTGTATAACATTGTATATTTTGTCTGAAACACCCATATTTATTTACTTTATTGTAATGAATATTTTTCTTTTTTCTTTATCACTTAAGTAATTTATTGGGTTTTTCTAATTCTTATTTAATCCTGTTCTTGTTCTTGTCAGATTGGTTTGGGTTTGTGAGCGTAGCACGTAAGTGGCAGAGCCCCCAAATATTTTAAATTATCACAGTTTGTTATGGTGAAAATTTATTATTAGTTGTTGCATATTTTATCGATGCAGATATAAAGAATTGCATATGAAAAGATAATCAGAACCATACTATTTATTATAAAACGTCTAATCAGTTAAATTTCATAATTTTGAATTGATTACTATTTTAAAAAATTAGTGATTATCTCATTTAATTTTTAATGTATGTTTTCAAGTAATTATTAAATCAACAGTTATTACATTAAAAAGTACATTTTTTATTTCTTTTTCTTTTTTTACTCAATCCCCTTGTAAGTATCGGTTCTAGGGGACCCCAAGTAGCCCTCTGTGCCCAGGGCCCCCAAATTTGTAAATAGATCCCTGTATGATAGTACAAATTTTTGTAAAGTATATATTCGTTGTTAAGGCCCTACATCAGTAACGCTCCGAGATAGAACGGCTAATGTTATTTCAATGGAAGAAATTTATCGCTTTCATTCCTTTGCATTTTGCTCAAATTTAATAATTTTTGTTGTTTTGAAAACCTGTAGGTTTAAACTATGCACGTCATTCTGAAATTTTATTTGTTTTTTTTTTTTTTATTTTAAGGCGATACAAGTGCGTTATTTTATAGTCTTTAAAATTCACTTTTAATGTCTTATTACGAAAAATCTGTTTGACATTTTAAAATTTGGTAAAACAGCATGCAGAGTTTAATTATTTAGCTTTCAGAAAATGTTTTTTATTTTGATTTTTACAAAAATTTAATCTATGCTATTTGTATAAAAAGTTGAAATACTTTGATTTAAAATAGTAGAAAATGATGTTTAACTCCGCCTTTAAAAGGGAGACGCCTTAAAAGTAATTAGGGTGAAAGACGATATGGGTTTACCTCCAGGGAGTCTTACAGGGACGAAGGTGTAAAATCTTGCCTGTGGCTATTAGTAAAATGTTGTTTGCTGGTTTAGGATAAAAAATAAAAACATCCTTTCCTGAATGCATGATAGTTCGATCAGAAATGAATTTCAGAAATGATGTAAATACATGTTGATTTCAAAAAGTTTGTTTAACTAGGCATTCAATCTCAAATGTACTTTAAAAGCATTATTGATTTCGAATAAAAACACATTTAACATCTTTATTATTTTTCTTCCATATATTTAAAGTTTAATTTCTAAAAAAGATTCTTTAATTGCGGACAACATCAAAATGAAATATTCGTTAATTTATAAAAAATAATAGAATTAACTTTTTTTCATCTGCAGACGACAAAGGGAAAAGAAGAAAGGGCAGAAAGAAAATAACAATGGTTCTGACATTAAAAATGAATAGATATATTCGCGAATAAATACATTTGTATTAAATTTTTCTTATCATTCTTTTAGACAATTCTTAATGAATTAGTTTAAATGTTCCTTTTCATAAATATTTCATAAATATTTCTATTTTAATCAATAAAAGTTTGCAGTATACCCACTCTAAAATGTAAAGTAATTATTATGCAATTCATGATTAAATTGGATAACACTAATTTAAAAAATAGAAATATATTTATTTTGACACTTCTATCGAAAATTATGACTAATTTACAATACTTTAGAAAATATATTCTGTTGCGGTAAAATTCACATCCGTAAATGATATATTTATGCTTAATTGTATACAAATTGTCTTTCCTTTGTTTTTCCCTTTCAGAAAGATAAACGAATGATTTTTAAAGTTCTTATACTATTTTAACTAAATAATACGCATATATTCCAAAGCCTGTCATAGTCTAACTGATCTAAGTTTTAGAATAGCGGTTTTTTCAGTCACGCAAAAAGACAAACTCAATTATACTAAACCTATGGAAGATTTTTTAAAAGATACCATATTTTCATTCCAATTTTTAATTATTTTTTTTTTCTGCATAGTATAGCTGACGATGGTTTGTATAGAGGCCGCTTTTTACTTTTTTCGATACTGACTGTAGATTTTAAATATGAGGATAATATCACTTTTGAAAACGGTTCCGAAAATGAAACTATCCTGTAAAGAAAATTAAAAAAGTAGAAAAAGGCCTTTGAAGAGATCGCTCTGAGCTATTAAAGGGGAAAAATATTAAAATGCAGACGAGACCTATTTATAAATTTCGACCGTTGGATTATCGTCGAAAGAATTATCATAAGCTAGTAAATTGTTTCGTTTAATTAAAGTTTATATATATATATATATATACCCGTAAAATAAATCGAAAAAATAGAAAATGGCCTGCAGACGATAAACTTTTATAAATTTCTTTCATAGCATTAGTTTTAAAGCGAAGGCATTGTTTCGCTTAACAGCAGTAGCCTCTTTAAAATAAATGAAATCGTAAAAGCTATTCAATGTAAGAGAAAAAAAATAATTTTTTTTTTTTTTTTAATGTAGGCGAGATATCTTTATAAATTTCTACAATGGGATTTCGTTTGACTGAAGTAAGTCACTTTAAAATACCTGTAACGAAAGCAAAAATTGTAATACCGCCTTTGTACAGAAAGATCTCAGCTGTTCAATATAAAAAAGATTATTAAAATATAGACGAAATATTTCTATAAATTTCTGTGATAGGATTTCGCTTCATTGAAGTAAGCCCCTTTAAAATACCCGTAAAAAATCGAAAAAATTATAAAGCGGTATTTGTACAGAAATATCTCAGAAATTCAATGCTAAAAAAAATATTTTTAAAAATTAAAATGTTGACGAGATATCTTTATAAATTTTTATAATGGGACTTTTCTCTATTCAAGTAAGCCACTTTAAAATACCCGTAAAAAATCGAAAAAATGTAAAAAGGTGTTTGTACAGAGAAATCTCCGATATCTAATGCCCCCCCCCCCCCCGAAAAAAAAGTTTAAAGACAATTAAAATACAAACGAGATATCTTTAAAAATTTCTAAAATGTGATTTAGATCTATTGAAGTAAGTCACTTTAAAATACCCGTAACAAAATCGAAAAGATATAAAACGTTCTTTGTAAAGAAAGATATCAGTTATATGATGGAAAAAAATTACAAATATTAAAATGATCTTTACAAATGACTTTTAAATGATCTTAAAGATATCTTTATAAATTTCTACCATGGGATTTTCCTTGATTGAGGTAATCATCAGTTTATATTTACTTGTAGACGAGATATCTTTATAAATTTCTAACATTCAATGCTAAAAAAATCATTTAAAAATATTAAAATGTAGAAGAGAAAAATATATATTTATATGAAATTCAAAACTTCATAGGATTTCGCTTGATTGAAGTAAGCCCCTTTAAAACTCCCATAACAAAACCAAAAAAATATAAAACGGTCTTTGTACCGAAAGATCTCAGATATCCAATGCCAAAAAAACATTTAAAAATATTTAAATGTACAAAAGATATATTTATAAATTTCTACTAAAGGACTTCGCTTGACTAAAGTAGCCTCTTTGAACACCTGTAAACAAAACCAAAAAAGTACAAAACGGTCTTAACACCGAAAAATCTCAGCTATCCAATGGCAAAAAAATCATTTAAAAATATTAAAAAGTAGAAGAGATATTTTTATAAATTTCTACCAATGGATTTCACTTGACTGAAGTAGCCTCTTTAAAACACCTGTAAACAAAGTCGAAAAAGTACAAAACGGTCTTTGTACCGAAAGATCTGAGATATCGAATGCCAAAAAATAATTTAAAAATATTCAAATGTAGAAGAGATATTTTTATAAATTTCTACCATTGGATTTCACTTGACAGAAGTAGCCTCACTAAAACACCTGTAAACAAAATCAAAAAAGTACAAAACGGTCTTTGTACCGAAAGATCTTAGCTATCTAATGACAAAAAAATCATTTAAAAATATTAAAATGTAGAAGAGATATTTTTATAAATTTCTACCAATGGATTTCACTTGACTGAAGTAGCCCCTTTAAAACACCTGTAAACATATTAAAAAAAAGTACAAAACGGTCTTTGTACCGAATGATCTCAGCTATCCAATGACAAAAAAATCACTTAAAAATATTAAAATGTAGAAGAGATATTTTTATAAATTTCTACCAATGGATTTCACTTGACTGAAGTAGCCTCTTTAAAACACCTGTAAACAAAGTCGAAAAAGTACAAAACGGTCTTTGTACCGAAAGATCTTAGCTATACCATAACAACAGAATCATTTAAAAATATTAAAATGTAGACGAGATATTTTTATAAATTTCTACTATTGGAATTCACTTGAATGAAGTAGCTTTTTTAAAATTCCCCTAAACAAAGTCGTAAAAGTACAAAACGGTCTTTGTACCGAAAGATCTTAGCTATCCAATGACAAAAAAACATTTAAAAATATTAGAAATGTAGAAGAGATATTTTTATAAATTTTTACCATTGGAATCCACTTGACTGAAGTAGCCTCACTAAAACACCTGTAAACAAAATCAAAAGTACAAAACGGTCTTTGCACCGAAAGATCTCAGCTATCCAATGACAAAAAAATCATTTAAAAATATTAAAATGTAGAAGAGATATTTTTATAAATTTCTACCAATGGATTTCACTTGACTGAAATAGCTTTTTTAAAATTCCCATAAACAAAGTCGAAAAAGTACAAAACGGTCTTTGTACAGAAAGATCTGAGATATCGAATGCCAAAAAATATTTTAAAAATATTAAAATGTAGAGGAGATATTTTTATAAAGTTCTTCCATTGGATTTCACTTGACTGAAATAGCTTTTTTAAAATTCCCTTAAACAAAGTCGAAAAAGTACAAAACAGTCTTTGGGCCGAAAGATCTGAAATATCCAATGCCCCCCCCCCAAAAAAAAACCATTTAAAAACATTAAAATGTAGATTTTTTTTTTTTTTTTTTAATTATTATTATTATTACTGCCATTTGATCTCAGCTATCCAATGACAAAAAAATCACTTAAAAATATTAAAATGTAGAAGAGATATTTTTATAAATTTCTACCAATGGATTTCACTTGACTGAAGTAGCTTTTTTCAAATTATCCAAAACAAAGTCGAAAAAGTACAAAACGGTCTTTTTACCGAAAGATCTGAGATATCGAATGCCAAAAAATCATTTAAAAATCTTTAAAAATAAAAAGATATATTTATAAAATTCCACTATAGGATTTTGCTTGAATGAAGTAGCTTCTTTAAAACACCTCTAAACAAAATCGAAAAAGTACAAAACAGTCTTTGTACCGAAAGATCGCAGCTATGAAATGCCAAAAAAATCATTTAAAAATATTAAAATGTAGAAGAGATATTTTTATAAATTTCTACCATTGGATTTCACTTGACTGAAACAGCTTTCATAAAATTCCCTTAAACAGAGTCGAAAAAGTACAAAACGGTCTTTGCACCGAAAGATCTCAGCCATCCCATGACAAAAAAATCATATAAAAATATTAAAATGTAGAAGAGATATTTTTATAAATTCCTACCATTGGATTTCACTTGACTTAAGTAGCTTTTTTTGAAATTCCCCTAAATAAAGTCGAAAAAGTACAAAACGGTCTTTGCAACGAAAGATCTGAGATATCGAATGCCAAATAATAATTAACAGATATTAAAATGTAGAAGAGATATTTTTCTAAATTTTTACCATTAGATTTCACTTCACTGAAGTAGCTTTTTTAAAATTCCCCTAAACAAAGTCAAAAAAGTACAAAACGGTCTTTGCACAGAAAGATCTCAGCCATCCCATGACAAAAAAATCATTTAAAATATTAAAATGTAGAAGAGATATTTTTATAAATTCCTACCATTGGATTTAATTTGACTGAAGTAGCCTCTTTAAAACACCTGTAAACAAAATCAAAAAAGTACAAAACGGTCTTTGTACCAAAAGATCTGAGATATCGAATGACAAATATATTAATTTACAAATATTAAAATGTAGAAGAGATATTTTTATAAATTTCTACCATTGGATTTCACTTGACTGTAGTAGCTTTTTTAAAATTCATCTAAACAAAGTCGAAAATGTAAAAGACGGTCTTTGTACAGGAAGATCTAAGTTATCCAATGACAAAAAAATCATTTAAAAATATTAAAAAGTAGAAGAGATATTTTTATAAATTTCTACCATTTGATTTCACTTGACTGAAATAGCTTTTTTAAAATTCCCCTAAACAAAGTCGAAAAAGTACAAAACGGTCTTTGTACCGAAATATCTCAGCTATCCAATGACAAAAAAATCATTTAAAAATATTAAAGTGTAGAAGAGATATTTTTATAAATTTCTACCATTGGATTTCATTTGCCTCTTTAAAACACCTGTAAACAAAATCAAAAAAGTACAAAACGGTCTTTGTACCGAAAGATCTGAGATATCGAATGCCAAAAAATCATTTAAAAATATTAAAATATAGAAGAGATATTTTTATAAATTTCTTTCATTGGATTTCACTTGACTGAAGTACCTTTTTTAAAATTATCCTAAACAAAGTCGAAAAAGTACAAAACGGTCTTTGTACCGAAAGATCTGAGACATCGAATGCCAAAAAATCATTTAAAAATCTTTAAAAGTAAAAAGACATATTTATAAAATTCTACTATAGGATTTTGCTTGAATGAAGTAGCTTCTTTAAAATACCTGTAAACAAAATCAAAAAAGTACAAAACAGTCTTTGTTCCGAAAGATCACAGCTATCCAATGCCAAAAAAATCATTTAAAAATATTAAGATGTAGAAGAGATATTTTTATAAATTCCTACCATTTGATTTCACTTGACTGAAGTAGTTTTTTTAAAATTCTCCTAAACAAAGTCGAAAAAGTACAAAACGGTCTTTACCGAAAGATCTGAGATATCGAATGCCAAAAAATAATTTAAAAATATTAAAATGTAGAAGAGATATTTTTATAAATTCCTAGCATTCGATTTCACTTGACTGAAGTGTCTTTTTTAAAACATATGTAAACAAAATTAAAAAAGTACAAAACGGTATTTGGACCGAAAGATCTCAGCTATCCCATGACAAAAAAATCATTTAAAAATATTAAAATGTAGAAGATATATTTTTATAAATTTTCACAATTGGATTTCATTTGACTGAAGTAAGCTTTTTAAAAATTCCCCTAAACAAAGTCGAAAAAGTACAAAACGGTCTTTGTACAGAAAGATCTAAGCTATCCAAAGACAGAAAAAAAAATCAATTAAAAATATTAAAATGTAGAAGAGATATTTTTATAAATTTCTACCATTGGATTTCACTTACTGACTGAAGTAGCCTCTTTAAAACACCTGTAAACAAAATAAAAAAAAATACAAAACGGTATTTGTACCTAAAGATCTCAGCTATCCCATGACAAAAAAATTATTTAAAAATCTTTAAATGTCGAAAAGACATAATTATAAAATTTTACTATAGGATTTCGCTTGACTGAAGTAGCCTCTTTAAAACAGCTGTAAACAAAAACAAAAACAAAAACAAACAAAAAAAAAAAAAAAAAAAAAAAAAAAAAAAAAAAAAAAAAAAAAAAAAAAAGGGTCTTTGTACCGAAAGATCTCAGCTATCCGATGACAAAATTCATTTAAAAATTTTAAAATGTAGAAGAGATATTTTTATAAATTTCTACCATTGGATTTCATTTGACTGAAGTAGCCTCTTTAAAACAACTGTAAACAAAATCAAAAAAGTACAAAACTGTCTTTGTACCAAAAGATCTGAGATATCGAATGCCAAATAATGATTTACAAATATTAAAATGTAAAAGAGATATTTTTATAAATTTCTACCATTGGATTTCACTTCACTGAAGTAGCTTTTTTAAAATTCCCCTAAACAGAGTCGAAAAAGTACAAAACGGTCTTTGTACCGAAAAATCTGAGCTATCCCATGACAAAAAAAAAAAAAAAAAAAAAAAAAATCATTCAAAAATATTAAAATGTAGAAGAGATACTTTTAGAAATTTCTAGCATTGGATTTCACTTGGCTGAAGTAGCTTTTTTAAAATTCTCCTAGAGAAAGTCGAAAATGTAAAAAACGGTCTTTGTATAGAAAGATCTCAGCCATCCCATGACATAAAAATAATTTAAAAATATTAAAATGTAGAAGACTTATTTTTATAAATTCCTACCATTGGATTTCACTTGACTGAAGTAGCTTTTTTAAAATTCCCCTAAACAAAGTCGAAAATGTACAAAACGGTCTTTGTAGAGAAAGATCTATGCTATCCAATGACAAAAAAAATCATTTAAAAATATTAAAATGTAGAAGAAATATTTTTATAAATTTCTACCATTGGATTTCACTTGACTGAAATAGCTTTTTTAAAATTCCCCTAAACAAAGTCGAAAAAGTACAAAACGGTCTTTGTACTGAAAGATCTGAGATATCGAATGACAAAAAATAATTTAAAAATATTAAAATGTAGAAGAGATATTTTTATAAATTCCTACCACTGGATTTCACTTGACTGAAGTAGATTTTTTAAAATTTCCCTAAACAAAGTCGAAAAAGTACAAAACGATCTTTGTACCGAAAGATCTCAGCTATCTAGTGACAAAAATTCATTTAAAAATATTAAAATGTAGAAGAGATATTTTTATAAATTTCTTCCATTGGATTTCATTTGACTGAAATAGCTTTTTAAATAAACAAGGTCGAAAAAGTACAAAACGGTCTTTGTACCGAAATATCTGAGATATCGAATGCCAAAAAATAATTTAAAACTATAAAAATGTAGAAGAGATATTTTTATAAATTTCTTCCATTAGATTTCACTTGACTGAAGTAGCCTATTTAAAACACCTGTAAACAAAATAAAAAAAGTACAAAACGGTCTTTATACCGAAAAATCTCAGCTGTTCAATGCTAAAAAAAATCATTTAAAAATATTAAAATACAAACGAGATATCTTAAAAATTCCTATCTTCTGATTTCGCTCTATTGATGTAAGCCACTATAAAATACTCGTAACAAAATCGAAAAAATATAAAACGGTCTTTGTATAGTTCAATGATCTCAGCTATTCAATGCTAAAAAAATCATTTAAAAATATTAAAATGTAGAGGAGATTCTTTGGAAAATGTTTAATGTGCAACCTCTGACATAATAATCACGATCTGTATGTTGTCTTTTAAAATTACATATAAATTTCACTTGAAACTATCTAACAAAAAAGGTCAATGTCGACTTGTTTTAAAAGGGATCCGACTGTTTTGGTCAGAAATGATCTCGAAGAAACTATCCAAATGCACATATCCCTCGGGCTATCAGTATTGAAAAGGTGCGAGAGTTTTTAGCATTTGCTAATGACTTTTTTTCTTCCTGGGGTATCTTATCCCCTTTTTATCGCCTGGAGGTAAAGGGTGGCGTGAGATGACCATTTTCTTATTAATTACAAGCTTGGAAAATATCATTGGTCTTTTAAAGTGTCAATCGTTGGGTTCGGGATACGCCTTCCTGGTGGCAACACGCATAGGTTTGTGATCGGTTTTTGAGTTTCGGTTTGACTGATGCAGGCTCTATCGGTAATTATGAATAAAAAAAGGTAAATTTGATTAATATGCAACATTTATCAAATTTACTAAAAGACGTGGTTGTTATTAATGACCGAATGTATCAAATTAAGCGTAACATATGTTTATATAATAGATACCTATATATATTGTTATCTTGAAGACAAAGAAACATTGCTTTCCATCTATTTATCTCTGCGGGAAAGACAAGTTCCTCGGGTCTTCAAAGATATTGCCACATTGATGTTAGTGTAAAAGCCATAATTTTCGCGGTAGCCGCTTTCAGGAATTTTAGAGTATTTCATGATGTACTTAGAATAACAGTATTTAATAACTGGATAATAAAACATACCGCATAAACCTACCACTACGCTGGCGCCTTAGGAGACGGGTTTTTCTTTTCCGGTCTAAACCACGATAGTTTAGTTTTATTGGAGCGAATACATCATGAAGCTTACCACGAAACTTGAATGATACATTAACTAATATACAAATGGCCGAAAGTATGAATCTGCAAATTTAATTTCACTTTTTTTTCTTTTTATACTTTGGTAATTTAACCCTTTCGCGACGAGTGGCACATACATGTGCTCAGTGATATGAGTTGAGGACTCAGGGAGTTTATTTAAACTCAATTTTTTGAGATGAAATAGACAAATTAGAGATCTGAACGGGCCGAAACTTCCAGGCCCGAGCCCGACCCGATCTTTAGAAAAAAAAATATGGCCCGGCAAGAATGAAAAAATATTGGCCCGCCCCGTTATTAGAGTTAAAATTTCGACCTGAGCCCGACCTGGCCCGATATAATAGCTAAAAACAAGGCTCTATTTCGGCCGGGTCCGGAAAAGTTAAAATTTCGATCCGAATCCGGCCCAGCCCGAGTGAATTTCTGCAGAACCTTGATCTTTACTCTTACGGAAGAGTTATGACCAAAAAAACTTATCTTAGTCTTTTTTTTTTTTTTTTCATGTTTTTAATCTTCATTTATGCAGAAGTGCCGTAGGCTGCGATATTTATGCTTTTAAGAAATCTTTGTTTGTTGTATGTAAAAGTTTTAGTTATCATTAGTATTAATAATCAATATTCCATGTAATAGAAACATAAAAATCTAAAATATGGTATATGATAAAAGTAAGATCTTCTAAGACGGAATCGCATTGGACAGAAAAAAAATACGTTCACTTTTTAGCAGGTGTAAATGTTTAATATATTTTCTTTCTCGTATATTATTGTATTTCATTTTGCATGGATGAATAGCTTAAAAGAAATTTCCCGTTTTCAGTTTTAAAGAAATTTCCGTCATAGGCAAGGGTTTTTTTTTATGTGTTTAACACTATTTTATAAGCCTAGAAATCTGCGATTCTTTAAAAAGAATAAATTCTAATATTTAATTGTAGAATGACGACTTAAAAGTATATGCCTTTTTTGCAAAAATTTTTTGGACCAAGCCAAATTTTACTGATTTTTGAACAGACTCGGCTACGTCGAGAAAAGGATTTTCATATGAGATGTTTAAACCGGAATTGATTATTTTGGCCCGCGAAGACTAGGAAGAATGAATCAGTCCCGGCTTCCAATGGAAAAAATAAGTTAGATCCGGCCTGATCCCCCGGGAAAAAAGTAAGGCTCAAACCCGGCCCGAAAAGATTAGTGACCAAACCCAGCCCGGCCCGAATGCCTTATAGAAATCGGCCGAAACCCGGCACGTGCAAATCTCTAAGAAAAATCAATGCTCAATTGTGAAACTAGTGACCAGCAGAACAGCGCCCCATCTGCCCCGTAACTGCTAGAAGGGGGAAAAAGGGAGCGCAGTGTGAGAAAAATTGAAAAGGTCTGATTTTCGAAAAATTTATACATTTCACTCTTTGTTTGTATTTGTTTTCGAAAACATGGATTTTATAACTGAATTCTGTATTTTGCATTAATTTCTAACTGTAGAGTAAAATGCTTCAATAAGATGTGCCCAGTTGAATAAGATGATATTGTTGATAAGATTTTTGGACCAAGCCAAATTTTGCTGATTTTTGAACAGACTCGGCCATGTCGAGAAAAGGATTTTCATATGAGATGTTTAAACCGGAACTGATTATTTTGGTCCGTGAAGACTAGAAAGAATGAAATCAGTCCCGGCTTCGTACGGAAAAACTAAGTTAGGCCCGGCCTGATACGCCAGGAAAAAAAGTAAAGCTCGAACCCAGCCCTGCCCGAAATTATTCATGGCATTCAATGGATAAATTTAAATATTTTTTTAAAGATTGAAAAATATATATAATTTATTATGGAAAAATCATGAACTCATAATAATCAAATGCTAAGCTTTAAAAACTTTTCTGTAACACAGTAATGAAATTAAATTTGTGACAAATTGAGAAGAAGTTAAATTCATTGTTTAATGTATAATTTATCTATTATATATCTCAGATGTATTATAACATTAGCTTTGATAATTTTACAGTTAAAGTACTATTTCATAGATGCGAAAACATCCCCTCGCAAATGTTAATCCTATGGTATTTTCTTTTCTTTCTTTCTTTTTTTTTTTTTTTAACATTTCGTTTTCCTTTTCATATTTTTAAATGATTTTTTTTTCATTAAATATATGAGATTGATCTCTACAAAACAACTTTACTTTTTCGATTTTCTTCAATCGAAAAGAAATGGTTTTAAATTTTTTGAAAATATAATACATATTTTAAAGGTGTCACTGTAAAAAAAAAAAAAAAAAAAATACATAATTATTTTCAAAATTAATGAATAGATAAATTCTAAGGTTTAGAAAAATTTCGGAAAAAAAAAAAAAAAAAAAAAAAAAAAAAAAACATTTTTTTTTTTTGCGAATTTATAAATTTTATTATAATTTTATTATTATTATTATTATTTTAATTATAATAATTTGCGTGCTTTGTGCTTATGACGAACATTACTCTGTTTTCAAAAGTTAATCTAGCCTTTTTTCCAACAACGATTACCATCTTCAGACACACGCACCATTAAAGGATACGAAAAGGAAGGAAACAAATAATAATAATAACATTTTAGATTTCAAAGGAAGATTTACGTATGAGTTTAATAGATTATTTGAGAAATGGAGAAAAAGGCTCAGTACTTGATCTAGTTAATTTTAACAGACTTTGTATATGATTTTTCGCCATAAAACTTAATGTGGTTAAAAATAGTTTTATGGTTCTTAGAAGCGTTGGTAATTATATAAATACGTAGGACCTATAATCGTCGTGTGTTCCATCCGTCTATCTGTCTGACCACATGTAACAGCGCAAAAACTACCGAACTAGATGGTTTGAAAGTCCATATAATCAGTGTTCTCGCTGACATTTGACAAACGTTAGTAATTTGGCTAATTAAAAATAAAAAACATTCGCCAAATGAAAAAAGTATTAGTCAAATAGATTCGCCGTGTAGAAAAAAAAAAATATCTTTAATGTTTTAATATATCCCCCCCCCCTTTTTTTTCAATATGCTCTAAAATAATGTAAGTTGTTGTAAGAAAACGATTGTTATTAATCTAATTTCAACTATCCGATACAAATATAAAAAATATGTACATATTAAATATATATATATATATATTCATATGTATGAAAAACGGAAAAGAAAAAAAAGAAGCAAAAATTGAGCACTAGCAATTTGGCGAATCTAATCGCATGTTTATTCGCCAAATGAGGAATTTAGTCGCAATTTAGCGCATAGGCGAGCGACAGCGAGAACACTGCATATAATATGTTGTTGCAAAATTTTGTTGAGCCATTTCAAATTTTATGAAAATTGAATAAAAAATTAAAGTATTAGTAAAAATTTTCTTCACTTTATTAAATCGTGTCATACATAATTAACTCAGTGTTATCCCATGATAGGTAGTGATTCTAGATTGTCATGGTGATTACGTCCTATTTAACATGGAGTCATATTATTTCCGTATTACTGAATTTAATATACATAATCGTAATAAATTTTGTATTCATACACTTTTTCGTAAGAGGACAACAGCTATTGCACCAAGATCTGGATTCTTATAAAAGCAGTTACAGTACAAATGCACCTCATTTGTCCCGAATGACGCATAATTTCTGACTTGTTTTTATTGCTAATGATGTATAAAAGCATTATTAAAAAAAAAAAATGAAAGAAAGAAAGTAGAAACTGCAATATGCACAATCAAATATAAAATTCATTAAGGCGGTTCTCGAATTCTCTGCTCAACAAAAGCGAAAATATCTGACACATTTTTAAAATGCAAAGGCAAAAAATCGGCATGCCATTGAATGATTTGAAATCGAATGGCATTTTCCATTTTTTCGTAAATAAATTACTTATCAAGTTACAAACGATTTTTGTTATATGGCAGGTTTGCCTATTTTACCTTGCTGTAGCGTCAAGGAATTCGGTTCTAAATCCCAACTTCAATCGCATTTCCAGAAAAATATTTTGCTTGTACGAAACAATGGAAAATATCATTCGAATACATAGCTTCTAAATGAGGAAACCTGTCAATTCCGTATGTTTGTGAAAAAAAAAAAAAAAAAAAAAAAAAAAAAAAAATGAATTCAGGAATGGGTCAGGTGGTAGTTTCTTGAGAATAGTTTTAAGTTAATTTGAGCCCTTTGATTCTTTCTTTTCCCAAGGGGGAAAAAATGGATATAATATGAGTGTGAACTCATGAGAACAAGTGTACTCACATTTGAAAAGTTTAAACGAGAAGAACAAGAGGTGGGGTAAGGAAGGATAAGTAGAAAACCACTGTCTAAAAGAAAAATAAATAAATAAAAATAAAAAATGAGCTTAGTCGTCAGGCACGTGTCTTCTAAGCCGGAAGAACTATTCATACACTATATAACAGGTGTTCAAAATAAAATGAAATAACCTTAGGAACTGGGGAATGGAGTTACAAAGTTATTTATAATATTCCAATTACCAGAAGTTCTTCGGCCACTATATCCCGCAAAACATATCTGTCAACTTTTTTTACAATAAAATGAATGACATTCTAAAATCATTCCTTTTTTTTTTTCTCATTATTACTGGCCATTTGGATTTATAAAATTTGCTAGATAGAAAACCTAGGATATCATATTTTATACTAACTGGCACTTGGTGTTACATAACCCTCTAAAACTAAATCTAGAAAACTAAATAAATAAATAAAAGGATAAATTTCTCAAAATTTCGTTAAAGAAATTAATAATAATACTAAAAATAAAGATGACAATGAAATGCAGTTTTTTCGTGTATAACTTATTTTCTGACAAGGAAAAAAAAAGAAAATATAATTTAGATTTTATTCAAAACATAGTGTGGCCAGGAATAATAAATATACAAAAAAATTTCTTTAAAAAGAGATATTTTGCACTTTAGTTCGAAAATAAAATGTGCAAAGGAAGCATATTTTAAATACTTTCCCTTTCCGTTGTCAAATACATGGATTACAAAAAAAAAAAAAAAAAAAAAAAAAAAAAAAAATTAAGCATTGACAAATTGAAAATCGTAACGTAACATTGAAAGATCCATGTTTTCTTGGCAATATATTGTTGATCGTTGTCGGATTACAGAGCATTTTGTATCTAAAAAATTATAGCACACTAAACTTGATATAATACACAAACATAAAATTTCAATGAAAATATTGTAAAATGATAAATAAATGCATCTTTGCTGATAGATATTTTACTTAGAATGATGTAATTTTTTTAAATTATATCATGATATGTAAATTACAATGTAAGGGGTTTGTTCAATTCTGTTTTTTTTTCTTTTTTTACACAGAGTCCTGTTTTTCTTACATTTATATATATGAAAATTCTAATCATAATTTTGTGAATTTGGAATTATCATTGTATTCAAGTTCTATCCTATAAAAAAGACAAGTAGTATAGAAAACCTAGGATATCATATTTTATACTAACTGGCACTTGTGTCCCTCTAAAACTAAATCTAGAAAACTAAATAAATAAATAAAAGGATAAATTTCTCAAAATTTCGTTAAAGAAATTAATAATAATACTAAAAATAAAGATGACAATGAAATGCAGTTTTTTCGTGTATAACTTATTTTCTGACAGGGAAAAAAAAAAGAAAATATAATTTAGATTTTATTCAAAACATAGTGTGGCCAGGAATAATAAATATACAAAAAAATTTCTTTAAAAAGAGATATTTTGCACTTTAGTTCGAAAATAAAATGTGCAAAGGAAGCATATTTTAAACACTTTCCCTTTCCGTTGTCAAATACATGGATTACAAAAAAAAAAAAAAAAAAAAAAAATTAAGCATTGACAAATTGAAAATCGTAACGTAACATTGAAAGATCCATGTTTTCTTGGCAATATATTGTTGATCGTTGTCGGATTACAGAGCATTTTGTATCTAAAAAATTATAGCACACTAAACTTGATATAATACACAAACATAAAATTTCAATGAAAATATTGTAAAATGATAAATAAATGCATCTTTGCTGATAGATATTTTACTTAGAATGATGTAATTTTTTTAAATTATATCATGATATGTAAATTACAATGTAAGGGGTTTGTTCAATTCTGTTTTTTTTTCTTTTTTTACACAGAGTCCTGTTTTTCTTACATTTATATATATGAAAATTCTAATCATAATTTTGTGAATTTGGAATTATCATTGTATTCAAGTTCTATGCTATAAAAAAGACAAGTAGTATAGAAAACCTAGGATATCATATTTTATACTAACTGGCACTTGTGTCCCTCTAAAACTAAATCTAGAAAACTAAATAAATAAATAAAAGGATAAATTTCTCAAAATTTCGTTAAAGAAATTAATAATAATACTAAAAATAAAGATGACAATGAAATGCAGTTTTTTCGTGTATAACTTATTTTCTGACAGGGAAAAAAAAAAAAAATATAATTTAGATTTTATTCAAAACATAGTGTGGCCAGGAATAATAAATATACAAAAAAATTTCTTTAAAAAGAGATATTTTGCACTTTAGTTCGAAAATAAAATGTGTAAAGGAAGCATATTTTAAATACTTTCCCTTTCCGTTGTCAAATACATGGATTACAAAAAAAAAAAAAAAAAAAAAAAAAATTAAGCATTGACAAACTGAAAATCGTAACGTAACATTGAAAGATCCATGTTTTCTTGGCAATATATTGTTGATCGTTGTCGGATTACAGAGCATTTTGTATCTAAAAAATTATAGCACACTAAACTTGATATAATACACAAACATAAAATTTCAATGAAAATATTGTAAAATGATAAATAAATGCAGCTTTGCTGATAGAAATTTTACTTAGAATGATGTAATTTTTTAAAATTATATCATGATATGTAAATTACAATGTAAGGGGTTTGTTCAATTCTGTTTTTTTTTTCTTTTTTTGCACAGAGTCCTGTTTTTCTTACATTTATATATATGAAAATTCTAATCATAATTTTGTGAATTTGGAATTATCATTGTATTCAAGTTCTATCCTATAAAAAAGACAAGTAGTATAGAAAACCTAGGATATCATATTTTATACTAACTGGCACTTGTGTCCCTCTAAAACTAAATCTAGAAAACTAAATAAATAAATAAAAGGATAAATTTCTCAAAATTTCGTTAAAGAAATTAATAATAATACTAAAAATAAAGATGACAATGAAATGCAGTTTTTTCGTGTATAACTTATTTTCTGACAGGGAAAAAAAAAAGAAAATATAATTTAGATTTTATTCAAAACATAGTGTGGCCAGGAATAATAAATATACAAAAAAATTTCTTTAAAAAGAGATATTTTGCACTTTAGTTCGAAAATAAAATGTGCAAAGGAAGCATATTTTAAATACTTTCCCTTTCCGTTGTCAAATACATGGATTACAAAAAAAAAAAAAAAAAAAAAAAAATTAACCATTGACAAATTGAAAATCGTAACGTAACATTGAAAGATCCATGTTTTCTTGGCAATATATTGTTGATCGTTGTCGGATTACAGAGCATTTTGTATCTAAAAAATTATAGCACTAAACGTGATATAATACACAAACATAAAATTTCAATAAAAATATTGTAAAATGATAAATAAATGCATCTTTGCTGATAGATATTTTGCTTAGAATGATGTAATTTTTTAAAATTATATCATGATATGTAAATTACAATGTAAGGGGTTTGTTCAATTCTGTTTTTTTTTTCTTTTTTTTGCACAGAGTCCTGTTTTTCTTACATTTATATATATGAAAATTCTAATCATAATTTTGTGAATTTGGAATTATCATTGTATTCAAGTTCTATCCTATAAAAAAGACAAGTAGTATAGAAAACCTAGGATATCATATTTTATACTAACTGGCACTTGTGTCCCTCTAAAACTAAATCTAGAAAACTAAATAAATAAATAAAAGGATAAATTTCTCAAAATTTCGTTAAAGAAATTAATAATAATACTAAAAATAAAGATGACAATGAAATGCAATTTTTTCGTGTATAACTTATTTTCTGACAGGGAAAAAAAAAGAAAATATAATTTAGATTTTATTCAAAACATAGTGTGGCCAGGAATAATAAATATACAAAAAAATTTCTTTAAAAAGAGATATTTTGCACTTTAGTTCGAAAATAAAATGTGCAAAGGAAGCATATTTTAAATACTTTCCCTTTCCGTTGTCAAATACATGGATTACAAAAAAAAAAAAAAAAAAAAAAAAAAAAAAAAAAATTAAGCATTGACAAATTGAAAATCGTAACGTAACATTGAAAGATCCAAGTAGTATTTTTTTATGATTTCAGTTGAACCATTTTAAAAGTCAAATTTTATTTTTTAATAATAAAATTTATGAACGGTTCAATTTGAAGTTGGTAAAATTTCGTAAAAGATTTATTTAGAATTAATTTTGTGTTGGGATCTATTTTCGGATGAAAAATTTGCGAAGGGTCCTGTTTTGGGATGAAAAATCCTGTTGGGATGAAAAACTTTGTGAATCAGGCACGTAGCCAGGGAGGGGGCTAAGGGGGCTGAAGCCCCTCCCGAAAGTTTGAAAAGTCTTAACAAAATTATCTCTATGAAAAATAAATAAATTTTGTTTGTTTTTAACTTCCATGACATAAAAATCAATTACATTTTTAGCTGCAAAAATATTCATTTATCATAGCTGCCAACTTTTACGCATTTTTGCTACCACATAAATTGTACAGAGATTTTCCATTCATTTAATCATAGATTTCGAGAATTAAATAAAACAATATTTACTATAAAATTTTTGTGGTAGAAAAAAATGCGTAAAAGTTGGCCGCTATGCATTTATACATTTACAGTTACAGTAATCCTTCATTATTTCGGTTATTTTTATATGTTGTTTTTTTAACAGATATTTACCACAAAAAACATAAATTCTTTTTAAAACACAATTCTAACTATCTTTATGCGCAGTAAAATTCGAACAAGTGTAATTCTGTATTATTAATTTGACTAAGAAAAATTAAGTATAATACACATATAATGTATTAAACATTTACTTGCATGTTTTGATCTTCCTTAATTTTCGCTATTTTCCCGCATATAAGGGAAACTTAGAGCGGTCAATGTTAAAATGTTTTGCAGAGAAAGCAGCCAAAAGCTTTAATAGCCGTGTATACTGCAAAATCATGTGCAAAAATATAATTAAAAAAAAAAAAAATCTTTGATAATGATGTTATAATTGTAAAACGCTTTTTATTAAAAATAAACTTTTAGAATGCATTTTTGAAAAGTAATGGTGCGAAGTAAAACGTTATGGTATCGAGAAACCTTTAAAGACTCCACAACGGCATCTCGCAATCTCTTCACTGAACAACTTTTCTGCAAATTGTTTGCATATGAATCTTAGCAGGAAGAAAATGTGCATAAAGTAGCTTTTTTGTCGGGAAAATTTTCTTTGTACTTTGTAGAGCTATCAACTTTTGGGATGGATACACTTATGAGGGACATTTTTGGCAGTTTTTCATAGTGCCACCGAGAAAGCTTTCTAACCCATCAACACACATATTTAGATAAAAATTTACCCCATTTACATTGTGAAGCCAATCTACAGATGTAGGCAGGCGTGCTGACAGGCTAAGGGGTGCTATTTTTATAGTCAGTATAAGGACATTTTAAGTTGTGTCTAGGAACAAAGAAAAAATTTAAACACCAACACTGGCTCAGTTTACTGCCCGAAAATTAATTAGTAATTGAAGTAAAATGTAATGTGAGTTCAAAAAAGCGAATTTTGTCAAATACAAATTTTGAGTCTAAAATAAACTTTTTTTTTTTTTTTTTTTTTTTTTTTGTATTTTGTAGAGCTATCAACTTTAGGGATGACGGAAAATATGGTATTTTGTCAATTTGCTAGATAAAATGGAAGCAAAAGGTTAATGATTGTTAATGGAATGTTTTAAAGTAATTGGAAAAATATGAAATGAAAAGACAAAAATTATTTTTCAGATCTGTACTATTTATTTTTAATTGCAAAATCACAAAACAGCACCATGGGTGTACTAAATTTTGAATTGATTTACGTAAAACCAGTTTCCATTATATCAATTTTTTCTGGTAGCAAGTCTTGTTCAGAAATTGAAATTGAGGATTGTTTTGATGTTAGTTTTAGGAACAATTTGACTCTGATGAAGGTTCTTCAAGTACTCGATATGAGCCTACAGTATGGGAAGCAACTCAATTTGATATATTTCTATGTAACTAGTGATGACTTAGATGCTGCCACGAAGAGAAACACTTTTGATTTTATTTTACTTTCCAAAAAGCCATACAATTTTCCAATATCTGTAGGATAGAAACAAAAATGAGAGAAATGGATAAAAGATCCAAAAATAGTATTTCTTTTTCTTACATATTCCAAAATACATTTATTGTACACCTTGTTTTTTTTTTTTTTTTTTTTTCACGAAAGAATAGGTAAAGAGAGATCACAAAAAATCAAAAAGACTAGTTTCTACATGTTTCAGACATTGGAAAAAGGCCAAATGTGTTTTCATAAAACATATGCAATTAGATTTTCACAAACCGTATGTTATTTTAGCAAACAAATTTGAGATTTCTTCATGAAAATAAAAAGTTATATCTTTGTTGGGTTTTGAAACAGCTTCAGGAAAAGAAGAAATCGGAGAAGCTCTTGGACCAATACTTGAAATAATCTTATTTTGTGCAGAGCAAAATATACCACTTAGAGGTGATTACTATGACGATCTTCTAACGTTAGAGAAACCGATATAAAAAAAGACTGTTAACTAAGAGTATTTTTAAGTTTTAAGCAAAGTCTGGAGAGAATGTTAATGTATTGAAACGATAAATATCCTTTTTACTAAATTCCAGACATTTAGAATGAAATCCTTCAAATATTCTCAGGTACAATTACCGAAATACTAATTATCAAAATAAATAACGCAATTTGTTTTAGCTTAGTTGCTAATGAAATTATGGGCATTTCAAGCGTAAAACAGCTTGCCCTTTGTGTTAGATATATGTACTATTAAAAAATTCGCAAACTCCAATAATTCGGAAATTTTTTTCAGGTTTTGTTCCAATAAATGTCTTTTTTTGCCAAAATTCAAGAAAAGTAATATTATAATATTGTGATGAACGATATCTTGACATGTATAAATACGTCGCATAGACGTGTGACGAAGCAGTCAATAAGCCTGGTCATGTTAGCGGGGTCCATACTAGAATTCTACAGAATATCCAAAAATTAGATACGTCCACTGTGAAAGCCAACTGTTTAATCTTGCCTTGTCCAACAGCATGCTGATTCCCGTCATACGAAAGTATCATGGACTTGTTAAACCACTGACTGTTTTTAAAAATCATCTAAAGGTAAATTTAGCGCTTCAATTAGCAATTGCATCATATGCCCAAGAAAACAAAAGAAAATAACTTCTCCACATTTTTGGCACAAAATTTATAGAGAGCTATGAAAACATATGAATTTTTGTTTAGCTACTTAAATACAATTGCTTTAGCTCAGAAAATATTTCGAAAATCGCATGGGAAATTTTAACAACAGCCTGAGCTTTTTGGGCAGCCAGAGAGAAAAATGATTTTCTCATAAGCCTGTCTGTTTTTGAGAAGTTTGTCAGTCTGACAAAGTCATAGTGAGTTCTTCAAGAAAAATCTCGTGACATGATATTGTTTGTAATTCATGCTAAAGATGTTCTAATTGCTTTACATAAATATAGAGAATGCAGTATAAATCTTTTGTGAGATATTTTATTGTGCATCTAAACTTCAGGAAAACATTTGTCAAACTGAAATAGAGATCTCAAGACTAACATTTAGACAGATAACATGTACATACCGTCAAATTTCATATGCTGAAGAGTTACACAATATCAAGGTCTTTATTCTCCTTGTAGAAAGTCTTATTCAAAATTTAAATGATCGATTCATTTCGAGTGAAGACATTCTAAGTAATTTCCCATTACTTCTTCCAGGATTTGCTTCACTGGAAAAAGAAGCAAATTAGAGAATCTGTCGCAATATTTTCAGGATAAAGTGTCAATGTAGCAAATGAAAGCTGAATATGAATTAGAGTGTAAACGAATTGCTAATTCTGACACCAACAAGAGGTCCTAAAAGTTTTAGAATTCTAACGTGACATATTACAATAATATTAAACACTTGCTGACAGTCTTGGTTAATAACCCAGTAACAACAGTCAGTTGCTGAAAAATTTTTTTCGACAATGAGAATGATAAAATCTTTGCCTCGAAGCGTTATGGCCGATGAAAGACTGAGTTGCTTTGTAATGATTTCCATTTATTGGGACAGTAGATCTTGATAAATTAGTTAGTATCATGACTAAGAATAAATTACGATGATAGCTTCTATTGCACTAATAAATTTATTGTATTGAATTTATAATTGTTATAATCAGAGAATGCGAAATACAAATATAATTTTTATGATTACATATGACTGTAGCCATTAATTCTCATTTGGAAAAAATAATATGTGTAATTAATTTCATTTATGGATCAATAGTTTCAAGGTCGCGCACTCGTAATGTCAGACTCTCATATTCTAATATTAATCCTGTGTTTTAAATAAATTCACATTATTAGTTTGCATTTCAATATTTTTTAAAGTTTTTCTCATAGGACATTTGAGACTCATTCAAACATTGCTAGTGTGTGCTTTTAAAGTTTCTCGAAAGTTTTTTCCTAAAAACTCTTTCGGTTTCCGAACCAGTTTGAAAACTGGAAGTGCTCTTGAAAGTCAAAAATTGCAACAGAAATTGAAAACTAGTTGGATGTGCCGATCCCAAAACTTTCTTCTATCTCAAACGTACATTTTAATATTTACAGTCACCGCAAAAAAAATCTTGACATTTGAGATTTTAGACGTTTTGTTGAATATCTAGAAATATACATGAGGAATTATTCTGAAACTTCAGGTGTGTAAACAATATAGCACAGGTCATATATTTTCGTGAAATTTTTTTGCCGAAGTCCCATAGGGGACCGTCAAAAAATTGAAAAAGAATGAATATCTTTTGGATGACCCTGTCAAAACTAATGTAGCAAAAGCATTCCAACTGCAGATTATCATTAAGTGACTTATTGTAATTATGTGTGTTCATTTTTATGCGGATAGCATGTATACTCGTAGAGAAATTAAGGTTTTTATAAAAACAGTCCCAATTTTTTTCAAGATTTTTGCTTATTATTTGCAGAGTTCTTAATATAAAATAAAGTTTTTTCCTGAACATATGACAAACAATATTATAAATAATACCCTGCAACCAGAATTTAAAAATAATAATAATTGTATGAATAATGAACAGGTTTACTAAATAAATTTTCATTGCGCATGCGTAAAAGTTATGCAAATTTTGATTGCATATTGTGTTAGCTAAAGGTATGGAGCAACTTTTGTAAAAGTCTCAGAATCGCAGCTTAAAAATGCTGAAAATTATCGCGGATGGAATCTGATGAAAATCCGTTATTTCCAAAAAGACGCAAAAAGATAAGGGGTTGTATCCAAATATAGTAGTGAGCGCAATAGTATGTACTACATAATTACAATAAGTCACTTAATGATAATCTGCAGTTGGAATGCTTTTGCTACATTAGTTTTGACAGGGTCATCCAAAAGATATTCATTCTTTTTCAATTTTTTGACGGTCCCCTATGGGACTTCGGCAAAAAAATTTCACGAAAATATATGACCTGTGCTATATTGTTTACACACCTGAAGTTTCAGAATAATTCCTCATGTATATTTCTAGATATTCAACAAAACGTCTAAAATTTCAAATGTCAAGATTTTTTTTGCGGTGACTGTAAAAAAAATAGTTGCTCATTTTAGTGCTTTAATAATTTTAATTCAATACCATACCAACTTTCATTTTCATCTTAAATTTCTGCTTCAATCAATTAATCGGAGTAAAAACGAATTTCCGTCTCTGCACGAGCCGATGGACTATAGAATGATAGGCAGATTTTTTTTTCAAATTCAAGTAGGACCTACTTGCCTTCCAAAAAATAATTATATACAAAAAATTTAGTTCAGTTCTACAACTAACTTCATACACTTTTATGTGGTGCAATATTCAAAATGGCATAAAATTCGCTATTGCAACGCCCCCTTCAGGCGGATTTTTTTCGGATTCAGGGCGATCCAACTAGCCAACTAGCACACTTACACAAAAAATTTCGTGTAATTCGATGCATAACTTCATGTACTTTTGGTCGGTAAAATATTGAAAATGGCACAAAAATCGCGATTGCAGCGCCCCCTTCCGACGGATTTTTTTCAAATTCAGGGAAGACCAACTAGCCATAGTCGTACACATACACAAAAAATTTGGTTCAATTCGATGCATAACTTCATATATTTTTGGTCGGTACAATATTGAAAATGGCAAAAAAATCGCGACTGCAGCGCCTCCTTCCGGCGGATTATTTTCAAATTCAGGGAGGACCAACTAGCCATAGTCATACACATACACAAAAAATTTGGTTCAATTCTATGCATAACTTCATATACTTTTGGTCGGTACAATACTGAAAATGGCACAAAAATCGCGATTGCAGCGCCCTCTTCTGGCGTAATATTTCAAAACTGAAGGAGGACCTGCTTGCCACAGCCAAAAACATTCACAAAAAATTTGGTTCAATTCTATGCATAACTTCATGCACTTTTTGATGGTAGAATGGCGACATACACACACACACACACACACACATTTTGTAAAAACATGTTTTTTGGAATCTCTGACCCCTAAAACGTGTAAATCCGTCGAAAACCGGAAGTCGAAAAAAAATTCGATTACAATACTTTCTTCTATAGAAGATAGAAGAAAGTAAAAACTAGTTGGATGTGCCAATCCCAAAACTTTCTTCTATCTCATACATACATTTTAATAAAAAAATAGTTACTCATTTTAATGCTTTAATAATTTTAAATCAATACCTTACCAACTTTGATTTCATCTTAAATATCTGCTTCAATCAATTAATCGGAGTAAAAACGAATTTCCGTCTCTGCACGAGCCGATAGACAATAGAATGATAAGCAATTTTTTTTTTCAAATTCAGGGAGGACCTACTTGCCTTACCAAAAAATAATCATATACAAAATGTTTAGTTCAGTTCTAGAAAAAACTTTATACACTTTTATGTGGTGCAATATTGAAAATGGCATAAAATTTGGTACTGCAGCGCCCCCTTCCGGCGGATTTTTTTCAGATTGAGGGCGATCCAACTAGCCATAGCCATACACTTACACAAAAAATTTCGTTCAATTCGATGCATAACGTCATGTACTTTTGGTCGGTACAATATTGAAAATAGCACAAAAATGTCGATTGCAGTGCCCCCTTCCGACGGATTTTTTTTGAAATTCAGGGAGGACCAACTAGCCATAGTCATACACATACACAAAAAATTTGGTTCAATTCGATGCATAACTTCATATACTTTTGGTCGGTACAATATTGAAAATGGCACAAAAATGGCGATTGCAGCGCCCCCTTCCGGCAGATTTTTTTCAAATTCAGGGAGGACTAACTAGCCATAGTCATACACAAAAAATTTGGTTCAATTCGATGCATAACTTCATATACTTTTGGTCGGTACAATATTGAAAATGGCACAGAAATCGCGATTGCAGCGCCCCATTCCGGCGGAATATTTCAAAACTGAAGGAGGACCTGCTTGCCACAGCTAAAAACATTCACAAAAAATTTGGTTCAATTCTATGCAAAACTTCATACACTTTTTGATGGTAGAATGGCGACATACAGACAGACACACGGACAGACAGACATTTTGTAAAAACATGTTTTTTGGAATCTCTGACTCCTAAAACGTGTAAATCCGTCGAAAACCGGAAGTTGAAAAAAAATTTCGATTACAATACTTTCTTCTATTAAAGATAGAAGTAAGTAATAAGTTAGAAATAACAATATTTGACAGTGTCATCAAGTATCTTATGCAGGAACAAATTTTAGGTTAAGCCTTGATTATTTAAAAAAATTTTCACTGTTAATTATACAAAATACTTCTGTAAGATCAGAAAAAATTCCAAAATTGAGCCCCTCCCGAAAGGAAATCCTGGCTACGGGCCTGTTGTGAATGATCCTGTTTTGGGATGAAAAGCTTTTGTGGATGGTCCTGTTTTAAAAGAATAAAAAACGTGAAGGGTCTTTTAAAGGACGTAAAAATTTCCTAAATAGATCCTTAAATATAATGCTTCAATATATGTCTTAAATAACCTACATGTGTTATTATAGTGTTTTTAAAATAAATGGCTATTTATTGCGCACGTTTTCCAATGATTCACTTACGTTTTTAGGAAAACATTGTGTCTTTTTCTTTGTCTGAAATATCCCTTACCTAGAACAAGTGAATTTTCTACTGACTTTTTAAATTATCTCATCGATTTACGTACATAAAAAAATAAATAAATAAAGCGTATGATTTTAACTAAGTTATATTATATCTCATTCTTGATATACCTTTACTTAAATAAAGATGCAACAAGCTTTTAAGGGGTCACATCTTTGAAGATGAGACACTGAACGAAAATAGGACTCTGATATGGGATTGCTACAACTCCGTCTATATGATTTACTTTTGTATATGAAATTTTAAACGAGTTACGTGTTAATAGTAAATAATCTGAAAAGCAGTCTAGAAGCATAGAAGCATATAAAGATCTCCCTTTTTTTTAGTTTAACTTGAAATTTAATATTTTTTATGAAATGAATTCACCTTATATATATTGCGCGTATGATTTCTCATAATTGACTGGCCACAGTTAACTCCAAACTTTTTATTGAGTAGCGATATAATATGCGTTTTAAATAACCTACACTGGAGAAAATAATAATAATAAGTTTTTAATGGGAAAAAATGTAAAATATAAAAATCTGAAAATTTTGAAATTATTTTTATGTAAAATAAGTTATAATTTATAAATTTCTTATACTTGATGAGTATAGCAGTACGTCATTTTGTATCTCTATAAGGTTTATATCTTCATTTAAAATTTCATTAAATTCAATCTAGCCATTTCTTAGAAACGCGCGCAGTGACCAAAATCAACGTTTTGAGAAAATTCACTTTAAAAAACCGATTGCCCCCCGACTTTATAAAGAGAGCTCAAATTGTTTTCGTCATAGTTTCCCTTCTAAAGTGATTTTTTTTTTTATGGCGATTCTTTTTAAATATTTCTTAAAAATGAAATTTTATGATAAGCTGTAAAATAAAAAAAGTTATTTTTTGGCACTTCAAAGGTACCTGAACTTTTAAGGCCTCTGGTCACTCATTTTCTGAATTCCCCTTCATAATGTTAAGTCTGTGGGCGTTTGATGCATTTTTATATTCAAAATATCTTCTCAAGAAATTAATATTTTGAACTTATTTTTTCAGCATTCTCTTCTTTAAGTAGGGTAACATCCCCAGTAATTGGCACATTAAGAATTTGTCGTTAAACTTACACTGTAAAAAATATCCGTTAATATACACGAACTTTTCCCTAAAATTTTAGGGAATAGTTTCATTTTTCCGAGAAAACAGTAGTATTTCCGTATTTCCCACTTTGCGGTTTCGAATCACGGAACTGCTCCGTTAATTTTTCCGAAAGTGTAAAACTTCCGTTTTTAAACAGCACAACATTGGTATTTTTAACCGATAAGTGTCGTGGTGCCATCTGTATGAGGAAAATAGAGAAAAACGTTATAGCAATATTTCCCTATTTTTCTGTTTTAATAATGAAAAGGAGCATATTTTTACAATATTAAAATAACAATAGTAATAATAAAATTTATTAATTCTTTTTAAGTTTGATACAGTTGTAAAATTATTCTTTTTTTTCAGTAAGATTTTAAAATAATGTTTATTTATATCACAGTATAAAAAGTGCGTACGATATTTTAGTGGGAAAAAATATACTTTTAATTTTAATATATAATACTTTTTAATCTATTCAAATTAAGAAGTTCGCACATAAAATTTGAAATATATCGAAATATATTACCGAAGTTATTATTATTTTGGCGATTACCTAAGTCATAATAATCAATAAATGTAATTAATTTTAATAACCCATAGTAACTTTTATTAAGTTATCTTTATTGAGTTTACAATAGATCGTCACACAAAATATTTGTTAAAATATATGCTTTTTAAAAAAGTGTGTTAGTATCCTTTTATAAAATAAATAAATGAATATGAATAATATTACAATAGAACTTTAAAACTCTTCGAAAATAGAAGGAAACAAAAATTTTTAATACTTTCATTCATGCATGTAATATCTTAAAGGCTAAACTTTTTTTTTATAAAGCTAAAATTAAAAAAAAAACTAAATATCAGAAATTATAGAAAGAAAATCTATAAAACATAATTTTGAACTGTACGCTAAATATATATATATATATGTATTATCGCTACAGAAATAAATCCGCGTTCAAAATCTTGTCTTTACTTTATGAAATGCATCTGAAATAACTAAAGATATTTGAAAAAGTGTTTTGTGTAATCATGGTGTAATGGTATTACACTGCAGACTGCGACCGAAGACGACCCGGGTTCGATCCCCATGGAAGGTAAGTCACATTTCTTCACTGTTATTTAAATTAAATGTATATAATGTGTGCCTGATGTTAACGTGTCTTTCTAAAGTAAAGAATAAAAATCACAAAGATGTTAGTTTGTCCTTGAAAAATTCTTTTAACTTTCAAATGAAAATTTTTGCATAAAAAAATATTAAAAAACGGAAATATTTTGTGAAAAAACGGAACTATTCCTGGAAATTTTTTTCCGTTAAAAAACGGAAGTAGTACTGGCGTCTAGATTACCAGTACTATTTCCGTTTTTCAACGGCAAAATTTTTTACAGTGTACTTAAATTTTCATTACAAAGAAATAAGCTATTTACTTGGAAATATTTTTAAATCAAAGAATGCATATCTGTGCATCTATTTTGCCCACTAAAAGCAAAAAAAAAAAAAAAAAAAAAAAAAAATTGAAAAAGTATTTTTATAAAAATATATTTATAAAAAGTTGCTGAAATCACCAGTAATTGGCACCTAGTATGACCACCAATGTATGACACCTTGTGATCCAGCAATTGGCATATGTTTATATTTAAAAAAAAATTTACATTTTGCATTGTGTTTAATCGCTTTAAATTAATTTACTGTAGATGAAGATGCCATATTTCAGGTTTTTGAGAGTAAGAAATCAGCATATTAATCTGAAATGTGAACACTTTAAAACAATACAATATACTTACATTAATATCCAGTAATTGTCATGCTGTCCCCAGTAATTGTCATATGAAGCTTTAATGGATTCCAATTACTGATAAAATTTATATTTTCAAATAAAAACAAATGATAAACAAAATTAGTCTATAATTTTAAAAGCATTTCCAAAATAAATGGTTTAATCTCAAATTCCTTGCGAATTCCTTGTAATTGGAATAGGTGCCAATTACTCGGAACTAGCAAAATTGAAGCACCATTAATTGGCAACTACCATTAATTCAGAAATCCAAATATTTGTGTCGAAAATACTTTTACACAATTAAAGTAACCCTTTTAAACTAAACAAAACTGTTGTCAATTAAAATTTAAAATATATTATAAATCAGATAATAATGAATTGAAAAGCATGCCTTCCTTAAGCCAAAGAACAAGAATTTGCAAAAAAATGGCTAATTTGATACAAGTCAGATTTGTTTCTCTTTCCTAGGCTCTATTGTCATCTTGTAAAATAAATCAAAGTTACAATCTTTAACGTAAATGAGCATATAACTGATATATGGTCTTGAATTTTAAAAAGACTGGATATAAATCTTTTTTTAGGACATGTTTGTAAAATGTGCCAATCACTGGTGCATGCCAATTACTGGGGGTGTTACCCTATGTCTATTTTTTTTAAGTTTTCAAAATATCTCTAAAAGCTACGCTTAATTTTATATGAAATGCTGAAATTTTACTCCCGCTTTCTCAGTTTTTAAGACATAAAACATTAAATCAAGTAAATATTTTAAAAATATTTTTAAAACTAAAAAAAAAGGGGTGCATTTTTTAAGAAAAAACATTGAAAAAATAAGTTAAAAATATTAATTTACTGGGGAGATATTTTGAACATAAAAATGTATTAAACGCCCATATACTTAACATTAGGAAGGAGAATTCAGAAAATGAGTGACCATCTGTTTTAAGAGCCCACAATAGTCACAGAAAAATTACTCAAAAAGACCCGGATGACCATGTAAAGTCTATGGGAGCGTTCTTTTCTAATATCTCGCTCAAATTTTAATATTTTTTGCATGATTTTTTTGCACAAGATAGCTGAGGGCAATCCACAACCGGGCTAGTTTTTACTTTTTCAATTTTTGTTTCAGATTTTCTTTAAAAAATTACTTTAACTTTCGAAACCGGTTTAAACCGGTTCTGAAACTGAAACTATCGTAATATAAAAAATATACAATCAGAATCGAAAAGATAGCTGAGGGCAATCCACAACCGGGCTAGTTTTTACTTTTTCAATTCTTGTTTCAGGTTTTCTTTAAAAAATTACTTTAACTTTCGAAACCGGTTTAAACCGGTTCTGAAACTGAAACTATCGTAATATAAAAAATATATAACCAAAATCGAAAAAGTAAAAACTAGCCCGGTTGTGGATTGCCCTCAGCTATTTTGTGCAAAAAAATCATGCAAAAATATTAAAATTTGAGTGAGATATTCGAAAAGAACGCTCCCATAGACTTTACATGATCATCCGGGTCTTTTTGTGTACTTTTTCTGTGACTATTGTGGGCTCTTAACTCCCTGCTCCCTAGTTTTCTCACGGAAAAAAAGAGAAGAGTCCATATCACTCATATCAATAAAATTACAGTCGATCATCGCTATAAGGATATCAGTTCGTTCTAAACTGTATTACTATCAATCGATGTTTTAAATGAATTTTATTACGAGTTGTTTTAATGGTACAGTAAGCTGCAAACAGACGGACCTATACTAACTGTTATCTGTATCGGCATCCTTTATTGAGTCGACGTGGTATTTTGATATTTAACGACTTTTAGGGAAATTGGGGTATAGAGCTATTGGGGAAATTGTGAAAAATGCAACATAGCAACGTCCACTGTTTTATTGTTTACATCAAAACATAATCCTCTTCAATTTAACCCTTTAAGAGCTGATGAGATGTATCCCTTGTGATTGTAAATAAAGCGCATTCCGGCGGATAATAAAACATGTACTACAACCACTATCTGGGTGATAAAAGGTGATATTTTACTCTTTCTGCAAAATAGGACGGTCTTTCGATTGGAATTTTTGTTACATACGACTGCCACATAGGACTTAAAGCAAAGATTTAAATGAATATCTAATCCGCACGATCATGCGAGCTGGGTCTTTAAAATGTACACTTATAATTAAAAAAAAAAAAAAAAAAAATCGTCAACTTACGGAAAAGGTTTTAAAAGGAAAGGCATAACTGCCAAAATGTTTCCCTTTTTTTTTTTTTTTTTTTTTGTGGAAAATTTCTTTTTTGTAGTTTCCTTTTCTGCAACAGTAGTTTAAAGCGCATACATGGCGATCAAAAATACAGCAATTTCATTGAATGATAGATTTTTACAGTAATAATTCCGTGTTTGAAATTCTGTAATCTTAAAATGGCAACAGATATATGGAGAGATTTCATTTTTCTAAGCAAACGGAAAAATCGGAATTCTCGTTAGTTCGAATTAAACGAAGTCACGAGAAAATGAGTTCGAATTAATGAAAAATTTTAACGTTATTCTGCCATTGAAAATTTCGGGAGTTCCTGTTTAGTTCGAATTAAGCGAAGATTCGAATTATCCGATTTCGAATTAACGAGATTCGACTGTATATTGTCCTCGGATTAGTTCTTAACTTCATTCGGGACGAGCGACAAGTATACGTGCCGCAAAAAGGCTTAAGAATCCTTGTTTATCTCCACCAGTAAAATTTACTGAAAAGTTTGAAAACTTAATCGGAGCATTTCTTCGATTTAATAAGGCACAAATTTCTGTTTTCAAAATCCGGTGACAAAATATTAAAAATTTCGGAAAAGGCTCCCATCGCGAAGTGGTTAAGGGCGGGATCATTGACCTTCGTGGATTTTCAAATTTCATTAACTAAATATTCATTTCAGATAATTTTGAAAATATTGGAAGATTTAATCTGTTCAAGTGACTCAAATAACTTAGGGAGCAAATAATTAAAACTTTCCATCAGAAAAATCACCGCCTTGATGATGGAAACATCATCTTTAAAAAAAATCATTACGATTTTCGTAATATCACTGTCTCAAGAGCTTATGCATGGATTTCCATCAAAATTCAGATTAGATTCACAATTTCACTGCTCAAAACAATTAAAGGATATTTGAAGTTTTATATAAAATAAAGATATAAACGAAATTTTTTTTTGCCGAAAATAGAAGAAGAGAATCACAAATGCAAATTTTTCTGGTTTTCAAACTGTGGAGTATGCAAATCTTGAGTTCGATCGGCATTCAGTGATTGCTTTGTTTCGATGAGTACGATGTCTCAGCGAAGTCATTTGACAGATTCAGAAGCTTGGAAAATTGTTGGTAGGTTAGAAGGGGGTCAAACTCAAGCCGAAGTAGCGCAAGCTATTGGAGTGTCACAAAGTGTCATTTCCAGGATCTGGAACCGTTTTTTGGAGAGTGGATATGCAGGCCGAAGACCAGGGCAAGGTCGTAGACGGGTAACAACGCCCAATGAAGATCGGTATTTAGCGTTAACAGCTCGGAGACACCGAAACATGAACGCTACTCTTCTCCAACAACACCTTCGCTCGGCTACAGGCACCACGATTTCAACTCAGACTGTCCGAAACTGGCTCCATGCTGTAGGTCTGTATGCTCGCCGATCGATGGTATGTGTTAGATTAACACCAAGGCATCGTCGCGACCGCAGGGAGTGGACAACCGAGCATGTCAACTGGAGGAGAAATGAATGGAGCAATATTCTGTTTTCTGATGAGTCCCGCTTTTCTGTGCATCCGGATAATAGGCGTATTTTCATCTGGAGGGACCGTGGCAGTAGGAATAATCCTGCGTTCGTGCACGAAAGTGTCAGTTTCGCGATGGAGGAGTGTTGGTGTATGGTGGCATCTCCATTGACGGGCACACTGACCTCTACATCATTCGAGATGGAGCTCTGACTGGTCGCCGATATAGGGATGAGATCCTCAGACCTATTGTAGTCCCTTACGCTGCAGCAATCGGAGATAACTTCATTTTAATGGACGATAACTGCAGGCCACATCGTGCAAACTTGGTGGAGGATTTCTTTTTCGAGGAAGGAATTGTTCGAATGGAATGGCCAGCGTGTTCTCTAGACATGAATCCAATCGAGCACGTTTGGGACGCTCTAGGAAGACGAGTTTCTGGCCGCCAACAACCCCCACAAACTCTCCAAGAACTGGAAAGAGCTCTTCTGGAAGAGTGGGGCAGAATACCCCAACTCGTCATTAATAGCCTCATTGAGTCCATGCCTCAAAGGTGTTCAACGTTGCTGGCCGCCCGTGGAAACCATACCCCCTACTGAAAATGATTTTCTTTGAAGAAAACATCTTTTCTTATTCTTTTTTTCTCATATGCACAAATTGTGTTTTTTTTCCTTTTGTACACAAATGCGCAATAAAATGCATTTTTTTTCTGCCAAACATGTGTAATTTATTCTCATATAACCTACTATGTCTGTCGACCATGTATCAATCAGCTAAAAAGTTTCCCAGATACAAAATCCACCTAAAACTGCAATATCCTTTAATTGTTTTGAGCAGTGTATTATTCACAATTATTATCACAATAATTATTCACAATTAGAAATTTTCCTTTGTTGACAGATTGTCTTCTGTGAAATTTGATCATGAAATTCTCAGTTTTGTTAGAAAAATGGAATCTCTCCGTATATCTGTTGCATTTTAAGATTACAGAGTTTCAAATACGGAATTATTGGTGCAAAAATCTATCATCCAATGAAATTGCGGTATTTTTGATCGCCATGTATGTGCTTTAAAGTACTGTTGCAAAAAAAGACACTACAAAAAAAAAAGACACTACAAAAAAAAAAAATCCTCAGAAAAAAAGGAAACATTTTGGCAGTTATGCTGCAAGGCTTTTTCCATAAATTGACGATTTTTTTTTTTTTTTTTTTTTTTTTTTTTTTTTTTTTAATCGCATATTCCAAAGACCCAGGTCGCATGATCATGCGGATTAGACATTCATTTAAATCTTGCTTTAAGTCCTATGTAACAGTCGTATATAACAAACATTCCAATCGAAAGACTGTCCTATTTTGCAGAAAAAGTAATGTATCACCTTTTATCAACGAGATAGCGGTTGTAGTACATGTTTTATTATCAGCCGGAATGAGCTTTGTTTACAATCACAAGGGATACATCTCATCGGCTCTTAAAGGGTTAAATTGAAGCCGATTTTGCTATGTAAACAATGAAACAGATGAAGCTGCTATTTTGCATTTTTGACGATTTTCTCAATAGCTCTATACCCCAATTTTCCCTAAAAGTAATTAAATATCAAAAATACCACGTCGCCACAATAAAGGATGCCGATACTGATAACTGCGTATGTCCGTCTGTTTGCAGCTTACAGTACCAATAAAGCAGCTTGTAATAAAATTCATTTAAAACATCGATTGGTAGTAATACAGTTTAGATTGAGTTTTACATACTTTACTTTATCTTGTTCTAAAAGCATTATTTCCTGCACAAACCAGAAGTATTTTTTAAATGGTGATTTCTTTTTCATTTGCAACTGTTCACCTTTCTTGACGTTGAAAGGTTGTTCGGAAATATTTCGATAATTTTGCTGTGGAGCATTATATTTGCTCATTTTCTAATTTTATAAAATACTAAAAAACATATTATAAACATAAGATTTGAGTGGAGTTATAAATTTTGCATAAAATCCTTTAAAAAATCAAGTTTAATTGATTATTTTTGATTTGCGAAATCTTTTTAAAATTTAATAAATGAATGTGTAAATTTTTTGATGTAGTTTGAAACATTCACGAAAAGAGCTTTAGAGGATAAATTTTTCATTAATTCATAATTTGGGGAGTTAACAGAGGTTAAAGAGTTAACAAATAATAATAATAATAATTAAAATTTTTACACATTTACCTAACAATTTTTTTCCCATCAATTTAAATGACATATTTCATATTTTAAACATGTAAACACAGGCACAGGACTCAAGTAAGAATTTAGATTAGTATCTTCTAATCATTCTTTTCTTCTTTTTTTATTATTTTCTCTTATTTTTTTTTCTTTTCTTATTGGTGGTGATGTTGCTACTTCTATTTACCCGGGGCGACATTATGGAATTTACACTTCTTGACCATTAATAGGCACCAAATGCGAAATTTTTAAAGTTGTCACTTTGATGCTTTTTTTTTTGGGGGGGGGGGGACTCCATTCTCTAAATTCACCATTCTTTTCTTCATTCATTAGATTTTGGAAGTTTTACATTTCATTTAATTAAATGTAATGTTTTGAGTACTTATTCCTGAAGTGATTTCCTCCCCGCATGAGTTATTCCCCTTATTTCCATTTTATTTTAAAGGGGGTAAATGAAGGGGAGGGGACATAGCGTTAATAATTAAATAACGTTTTAGAATTTTAGGCTATTTTGAATCCAGAGATATTTCTTCAAGGGGGGGGGGGGGATTCTGAAAATCCAGGAGAATTGTTTCGAAGGAAGGGGAGATTTCAACTTCTAAATCATCAATAAACATAAAATTTGAAATCTTAAATGAATGGGGGGGGGACGATTTGGGTGGATGTCTTACTGGGGAACCATCCTGAATTGATCACTGATTTTAGGAGATTATAATGGTCAGCTATTCACACACACTTTTGGCACCTAAATTTAACAACTTAAAGTTATTAAATTTAAAAATAGGAAATAAGTAGGAAAACATAATTTATCCAGACGCACATGCACACATAACTCATCTCTAGGTACAGAAAACATTATCAAGATAAGATAAAATATTTTATCCTCTCCAACCCTACAGGTTATTCTTGAAGCTGAATCTTCAGAACTGAACGCAAGGTGGCGCGGATATCAGTCAAAACTTTCGAACTAACTCTTTCCTCCCGAGCCTCTTTGAAGAAAAAGAACTTCATCCCTTAAATAAAAAAACTTTCTTTTTTTTTCTCTTGGTCAACTCTCTCGAAGAGTTAGATCCGAAAATAAATATTATAATGCGGAGATCGGCGATTCGCGAAGACGCAGAAACATTCGGTCCAATAAAATTAATCCGGCATGAACAGTAGGAGTCGACGATTGGTTGTGCGTCCGGCGCGAGGTATTCTGGGATCGTCCCGCGTCTCGCATCGCACGCGGCAGATTTCTTCTACCCAGTGAGTGCGTATCTATTGCCAAGCTCAGACCGAACGTTTTTCAAATCTGGCGCTGGCAGAATTTGATCGTGTGCGTCTTTGATGAAGCTTATTTTGATTATTTAGTTTTTTGGTGCCGGGTTTTTGATCAAGGGGCCAAGATTCGTGTCAAAAATAAAATACCCCTCCCTGCCTTTAGGATGGACGCTCATCCAAAACAAGATTTGGATGCTCAAATGGTAAGTTTCTGTGTTTGTTTATATTTTGGTCTCCTGAAAGTTTGATACCGGCGTGCACATGAACACAGCCGGTACGTGTCACCAGTGGTCCTTACATGTATTTGTCATTATCTAAGGCATCAGACAATGGATTTCCAAAGATTACTGTATATATTTTGTTATGCCGTAGAAAAAAAAATGCCAATTGTTTTTGTTGTGCTGCTGATCTAGCATGAGAATTGTACGACATCAACAAATGAAAAAGCATGTTTTTGTATTGATTTTAATAAGCAATATTTATGGATAATAGACTACACCTCATAGAATATAATTAACCTACATACATCAATCTAATATTTCGCTTATAAAAAAGATTGACTGAATCAAGCCTATTAATTGGAATCTAAATTTGTTAATCTTGATTTTATTTTAAATATTTTTTATAGATTCAAAAATGAGGATGAAAAATTTTTGAATGTGTATTAAAAATAATCATTTTTACGATTTTGGATTCTCGTCTTTTAAAGATTTATGTTACAGTAAGAGGGTTATTTATTTGTAAACAAATGTGTGAAAAAAAACTTTCCTTGATTTTATGAACTCTCTGTTCCAGTTTCAATGATTTTTATTACGGTTAATATATAATTTAAAAAGCTATTTTATACGTGTTTTATAAATATTAAATGGATTTGTTTAAAGATTATCATGGAAAAAAAGTATTGATAGATTTCCTTGCTTATAGCCGCAGAAAATAAAAATGTGCAATATTTTTAAAATATTATACTTTAAAAGAAGCTAATGTGTTAACATTTTACATTTTGATGAGGCTTTGAATTGAAATGTTATCTTTTTTCTATTAAAAGAAAAAAAGTTGTGCAAAACTTAATTAAGGTTGAATGTATCGACACCTTTCTATTGATATGTTCATCTGATGTAATCAAGATGAATAAGAAAAAACTTAATTCGATTATACTTTAAATTCTAAAAGAACATGTGATTCTTCCAAGATTTTAGCATTATTACTTATTACTGGGCTTTTTTGTTTAAATGATAACTTTGTCAATGAATATAAAATTTACCTCACTGTTATCAATTTTTAAGAATCATGAATATTTATTGCAATATTTTTTTTAATGTAATCTGAATATTTTAAGAAAAAATGCTTGGCTTTTATGACACACAAGCACTTGATATAAAATTAGTTTGGAGTTATTGTTTAGAAAAAAAAGATGTAATTGTCAATAATATCCGTGTGTACACCTGGAGTGTAATCAAATTTATTCGCAGGAAATACTCTAGAATCTCATGATACCCCTGGAGCCCTCAAATAAAAAAATAAATGAAATGTATAGGGAGATAAGCTTTAGGAATAAATTTAAACTATTAATCTTACCCATTTCCTTACTTCCGTTACAAATAATCATTTGTTTACTGAAGTTTTCTCGAATTTTATCTCAAGCTTTCAGTTTATCCGGAGTTAATACTTTCAATATCCTTGGCAAAGTTTATTTAAAACTTTACTCAAAGATTTATAATATTAATCCTTGAAACTGTAGGCATGTCAATAGGTTTTTATTCAGTATGTAAATCACTTTAAATTAGACAATTCTCCCCTCTGATATATTCACGGTTTTTTCAACATAATATAATGAGCCTGTAAAATTTCCCAATGCCATTATCACATATTTGTAATTTAAACTGTTTTATTTTATAAAATTTTATTTTGACAGTAAATAATTTAATTTGATCTTTTGTCAAAAAATAGTCTGCCATTGTAGCTTTACATTAACGATTTGCAATTTACATTAAAAAAAATTGCATTTATCTTACCCAGACTATATGTAATATTATTTTAGATTTAAAATCCAAATCTAACATTTATTTTTTAAATTTGTATATTAGCATGCAATAATGAACAGCAGCGAAATATTTAATTCTGATGCGCGGAAATTTGAGAATTTTCACTCGTCTTGAAATACTCTTATTAAAATTACTATTGACTAATGTAACGTGTCAAGCATGGAAAAGAGAAAAATGTCACTCTTTTTACAGTGAGATTTTCAGAACACATAATCCCCTTGTGTTGTATCTAATGTGTTGAAATTGACATGTTTGCTGCCCCTTATCCCTTACTTGTTTCTATCGGTATCGTAAACTTGTACTGAAACCTTGGCGAAAATATTCCATCAAGATTTGTGATTTTTTGGAAGTCATTTTTAGCAGCATTAATCTCTCCAATTTTCAAAAATCTAGTGACAAATTTACTGTTTTTACATACGATCAATGAGTTAAAATCTTCAAAACATTCACCAAAAAATACAAACTAAGGATTGTCTGTACTTTATGATTTCAACATAATAAATGAATTTATATTAAACGCATTTGTTAAAATTCAGTGGAAATAATCAAGTGCCAATGACATCTAATAGTTGCCAAAATATTGCTACATTATCTTTATTATAGTCTCTACATACTCATAATCAATTGAATCAAGGCATCATGAACTGATTTTTTTTAAAAAGGGAAAAAAAGTAACTTTAAAAAAATCTGTTTTATTCTGTTATGTTCTACATTTTCGCACTATTAAATCATTGTCTTGTATTGTAATCAGTCAAGCCTGATCCATACTACATTAAAATAATAATAATAATAAATAAACTCACAGAAAGAAGTAGAAATATTTTGTTTCTTTTATTATGAAATTGTCTGCGTCAATCAGCTGTACTGAAAGGAAAACTTGGTGAAATGAAACATGCTACTTGAATGCAGGAATAGTGAAAAAAACTCAATAGAATATCAATGTGTATTGATTCCAGTCAATTTGATTAAAGTTTTATCGAATAAAGCAAATTTGCATATTACAAGCCACCCCCTCCAATCCCCCCAAAAGTGTGAAAAATGACGATTGGAATGTAAAATCATTTGTTAAACCGAAATTTATAGATACAAAATGCAACTAACCACTACTAATTTCGAGCCCTGAGAGAACTTATTGAAGCAAATGTTATATACCATGTTCAATTAGTTTACGGTAATCTCTTATCTAAATCCTTGTTATCAGTTAATTTACACAGGTCATTCAAATCGAACTGTATCAGTTGATGAATTCTGGTTTCTTACCCTAGTATCTGAATGAAAAGATTAAATGTAAAATTGGATCTCTTTTGATGAATCAGCATTCCATTTCGTGACTCAATGTTTATCGTATTACTTTTAGTAAAGAAATAAAACCGTATTTCCCTGTGGCAAATTAAAAGTTTGCTTTTCTCCTCCTTAGAAAATGACTCATTCAACTCTTTCGGACCGATTACTCTTAACTTTTTTAGTTCTACTAGAGGGTAAAGGGGATTTTTTCTCTTTTTTTAAGTGCATTGAAATTTAACGAATTTGCTGGTAGTAATTTTTCGTACTATTAACCCTATCGTCACCTTATTACTTACACCCACAATTATTTGAGTTGCTTATTTTTATTTTTATTTTTTTTTTTTTTGCAAGGTAAAAAATGTTTATTTTTTAACCATCCTTTAATATTTGCATGCTTTCAAACTAATTCTAAATACAACAGATTCCTTAAAAAATGTAGAAACGTTTTGGCCCTCTTGTTTTAAGCTCTAACGAAAAAATAAATAAATAAATAAAACAACATTACCAAAAAATAATAATAAATAATAAATAAAACGACATACCCCCAAAAAATAATAATAAATAAAACAACGTTACTCCCCCTCCCCCCTAAAAAAAATAAAACAACATTACAAAAAAAAAAAAAAAAAAAAAAAAAACCTTGAATAGGATTTATAGTGGTATTTTAGAAGTATTAAAAGTTGGAAAGATTTTTTTGGTCTCCAAATTTATAATAATTTGGTGGCGAGAGGGTTAATGCAGCAGTAAACTGAAGGGAAATTTTTGGAAAATGTTTCTGTAAACTTTTTTTCACGTGCTTCCTTCTTTAAGTTATAAATTAAAGTTGCTTCTAACAACAGTAAAAGATAAATGCAAATGGCGCATTCAGTATTTATTTAGAAGGAAACGGGTTGAAGTTTCACTGTTAATAATCGCCAAAAGGAATATTTAAGTTTTCATTATTTGACTTCTTTTAAATGTAAAACCGAAAATATGTTTTACAAAAATTTGTTCCAACATTCTTTAAAAGCAAAAATTAAGAAAAAAAAAGGTAAAATAGGCTTTTCTGTAAAATCAGTTTTTTAGTGTTCTTTGTTTTTAACATCAACTACCTTTATAATGATTATCAGTGTACTATTTAATAATATTAATTTATTACGCACCAAAGTAGAAATAAAATTTTTGTGTTATTTAAACAATTTATACATGAATCTTTGTTTAAAACAGTGCAAAATATTCTTTATATTTCATTTTAAACTTTGCCTTTTTCACAATTTGGCAGTTATGCTATTATCAACAAAAGGATTAAACAGATGCGACTTTCCAGTTTTCTTTTAATTTCATCGTAAATTAGTTCCGACAAAAGATCTGTTTAAGGCAAAAAATCTCAGTACTTGAATCGTTCCAAGAAAAAATTAGTGCAATTAAAAAAAAAAAAAAAAAAAAAAAAAAAATCTTTATAAAATAGGTTTCTTCACAAAATTCCGTTTTATAAAAACATACTCTTCATTAAATATTTTTAATTTGTTAAATTTTAAAACATTATTTTGGTAATCAAAACAAGTTTACAGAAACGAAAACCTTAGCAAAAGAATTTAAAGAAGTTATTTTCAATACTTGATTCAAATTTGAGTTTCTGGATTTCATCTTGTATTACAAAATGTATTTTTTTACAAAAATATATCTAAAATTTCATTGAAATAATGTTTATTTTTCACAAGAATGAAATCCTGCGTTGACCCCTAGAGTAACTGCAAATGTACTTTTACTTAATTGCTAAATGTTGAAACATTAATGAATCGATATAAACAAACATAAAATGAATGTAAATAACAATAGTAATTGTAAAGGCGTGTGTTATTATTTGGATGTTGCACTCGAAAGGGTGAAATCCCTGTTAACAAATCTTGATCATTCTTTTATACTTAGATTCTTTTTTATATATTAGTGCATTAATATGACATAGGCATTTCCTCAGACTATGTTGAACATGTAAAGAAGCTATCACTGTCACAGGCATCCCCCTGAGCTTTCAGGTACTTTAACACCCATATCCCTATTCTTGTATTGTATCCATTGTGTTGAAAATAGACATGTTTGCTATCCCTTAAGAAAGTTTAACTGGCCATAACCTATTGTCCAGATGTCAGTTTTTATATCTCGTTTTCCATAAGGATGAGATTTATAAATTTTAATTTTCTCCCAATTGTTAATCCTTTTTGATATATTAGGAGTTTTATGAATTGATTAGACCTCTTTTCAAATGTGGGATAGTTCTGGAAAGTTCGATATTAAGTTACCCCCAGTGCTAGAAGCTATTCAGGAATTCTCCTCCCCCTTCTTCGGAAGTTCGAGCCTTTTATGACTCCGCAAGATCATGGGAGGTGAGGGGAAGGGCAATTTTCACCAGGTGAAAGCCATAATGGTTCTTTGAATAGCAGAGAAAGTGAAAAATGAGCAGTGGTATTGCAACATAGATAAGTTGTGTGGATATTTGTGACAGTTTACTCTTATGTATCTGTGTATTGGCTTTAGTTTGACATGCTGTGGGAAAATTCTTTTTTGCGCTTACAAACACACTGAAAAATTTGAAGAAATTTCCATGCAAATGATTTGTTATAAAGTTGCCGCCACGGGTGACAGACCTTCAGTCTCAGGACTGATTTCAGTCTTGACTTAGATGGACTTTTTGCACCCATGGTTGCCGCTTTTAAATATAAAAACGACAAACATGTCTAAAGGAACTTCTAAAATTGTATTATATTGTGCATATTCAAAAGTGTATACAATAGTCTCAAAAATCAGCATTAGCTTCAGACCCAGGATTTTGGAAATTTCTTCATTTTGCGAATCTGAGATCATTACTTTTACATTTTAAAACACCATCAGAATAGTCATATATATATATACGAAATTGCTCGGTTGTTATATGTAATAATAAAAATCAATATCTAACGAATTATTCTTATAATTTATTAAAAAAATTACTTATTTATTTTTGATAAATTATAAAAACTGTTACAAAGTAGAGCTTAAATTTGTTAAAAATCTAAAAACTAAAAGTAGAATTAGTTTTATATTTTAAAATGTTATTTTGCAACGTAACCTGCAAAAAATCAATAGTTCTAGTTCTTTCACAAAATGTATTATTATTTAAAGAAAAAGTATTTATCTGATTGGCAAATTTCTCATCAAACTGTGATATTCTGATTGATGGTACAAATTACCCAGTTTAGAATCCACTAGTAATAAATAAGTAAATAATCTTATTTCCCCCCCCCCCCCCCCCCCCCACTGAACATTACAGGGAAATTGTTTTGTAACGAAATTATGTGTAATTTGAGGCGTTTGCAGAAGTTTCAGTGTTGTCTTTATATGTTTGAAGCTTTCATCATTTTTTCAATCATTATTGAGATAAACAATTTTTATTTCAAGTTAATTGAGCTAATTTGGAATTACAAACCTTTTTTTAGTACTGATTGTGGGATAAATATTCAAAACTGAAAACAATTAATTCCCAACAATTTCATTGAACAGGTAATATTTTTAAAAATAATATATATTTTATTTCATTATACTCTTTAAAATTATTTCAAAAATAGTTGTTCATTCTTATTAATCTAACACTGGGAATAAAATTTTTTCAGCAAAGAGAACCAGAAGCTAAGACTTGAACCAATTCGGGCCAGAAGTTTTAGTTCATCATTAAAAAAATTATTCTTCTGATTTAACAATCTGTTTTAAGAAGCCTTTTTTAGCTTTATCTTATATAATATGAATGTCTTTAAGTCTTTTGAAACTTTCAGAATCTCTATTTAACGTTACTTATTTTAAAATTGTAAAGAAAAATATTAAAAATTGTAAATACTTAAATTTTTATTATTTAATGCTGTGAACTATTCAGCACCTGATGCTAATGACAATAAAAAGTTCCAGTTTAATTTAAAATCGACCTAATAATAAAAGCATACTTACTGTCTAATAGACATCATATTTTCACCAATTCCCCCTCTCCCCTTCTCTCTTTCTCTCTCTCAAGGAAAAAAAAAAAATGTACGTGTAATTTTTTTATTGAATACTTTGTTGCATATTTTTGACAAGCAAGTTGCACATACGTGATTAAATTCTATTATAGCATAAACTAGAAAAATACAATTACTGTTTGATTTATTTATATTTTTCGAAAAACATACACTTATGTAATTTCGATGCTTCTTTGACACTTTAAACAAGTTTTCAAATTATACAATTTTTTTATATATAAAAAAAGAAAGTTATAATACTTTTTTTTTTTTTTTTTTTTTTTTAATATAATACTCAGTATACGAGGAAAAGCCATTTATTAGCTAGGTGATATATACATATTTTTTTTATTTAAAAATTTATTTTTAAGAGTATTTAAAGCTATTTTTAAAAAATAAAGCAATTTTAGAATCTGTAAATTATATTCATATGACGTTGCTTGCGTGGAGTTTCCTAATATTCATTAGGGACGAGATTTTTTTTTTAATTAAGGGAGGTGGGTGTTCAGAATATTTGAAAAAAAAAAAAATGTATTTACTATTAAACACAATTAAAAGTAACTAATTTACTACCAAAATATATAAATCAATGACAATAATCAAAATTATACTTTGCTTTTACATAAATTTATTATTGGTAATAATTTTAACAATGAAATTGTCATTAAAGTACTGTACTAATAACTAGCTCTGAATCAGAATTTTTAAAGTAATATTTTGTTGAGAATAAAGTATCTTTGTTCAATTTAATTGAAGTGATTGCCTGTATATGATAAATGTCGTCTCAAGAAAAAAATCATTCTAAAAATTGAATTTTGAAACATATTAAATAATAATGGATTGAAAGATTTTGAGTTATTTGTATTCGAAAATGCGTTAATGAGAAAAAAAAATAGTTTTTGTGTTTGTTTCAAATACTTATAGAAAATTAAGTTACAATTATTTGTTATTTACAGTTATTTGGAGAATTCCATGGAAACCCGGTTGGGTTTTTCCTTTTTCAGAAAAAATCGACCCCCTCCCTTTTTTTGGAGGGGAGAGGGGGGTGTTGGGCAAAATCATAACAGTATTATAATAGTTATGAAATTTCAGTGTTAAAGATTCTTTAAAAAAATATGTAAATTAATAAAAGATCAGCTTTTGAAAATGAAAAGCGATGATTGTAAAAAGAAAATGATCACAATATGATTAAATACCCCCTCCCCTTCCCATTGTAATAATTTACCCTTTATATCCAGCTGTATACTCAATTATTTTTTAGTGTGTTTAATAAAGTTGCTCCGATTTTGTATGATAAGTGTTAAATTTTCAAAATTATAAATTAGTTGTGGAAGCATTATTTAGTTCATTTCTTCACCAGGTTTTGAATTTTTATGAACCTCTATATATCTCACTGACTTATTTCCTCTGAAATTTCATTTGTTTCTTTTTATAAAAAATGCAGAATTCCAAAAAACTTCGTTTGATGTGTCATCCATGAAATGTGAAAAACTTTCAATCTGTGGTAGGCTCAATAACCATTTTGCAAACACAACTGCTACTTGATTGCTAGATTTTAACTGCACAATCTTCTACTTTATGTGTTTGGTAGAGGAGTTTTATAATCCAGGTAGAATGGCAGCCATAATTCAGAAAGACCAATTTCTAAGTTATGACACTTTTGTAGCAAAGATGTGATATGTGACAGGTCAAATTAACTTTAAATGGTTAAATTTGCAAAATGTGTAGTTTAAAGATGTGAAAGCTTTTTGAAAGATCTATTTTTACACAGAAGTTTGATAAGGGTCCTGTTTTAAGATGAAATATTTTTTAAAAGGATCTTTTAAAGAATCCAATTTATTCCTAAACGCTATCCATTTATTTTAAAATCCCGTGATCCTTAAAATAAGTGCTGTATTAAGTTTGACTTTTAAAAGAAGAAACTTGCATTTTTAAAGACTTCTCATTTAAGCTAATATTTATAATTTAATAATTAACGTTATACTCATCACCAAAATAAATATGAAGAACCTTTTATGTGTACTAGGCAAAAATATATAGTTATATGACTCGTTTTTTAGGATGCAAAAAGTATATGGATTTTAACTTTTTTTCCCACGGAAATTACAATTTCGTATAAAGAGAGAGGGAGGGATGAATTGTTTAATAATGAATTTCCTCTTCCCCCTTCTTTCTTTTATGTATCTAATACATACAAAGACAATTGATAAAAATCTACAAAATAATATTAGTAAAAGCAATTACTTTTATAGAACCAAAAGTATTTTTAGAAATATTAATTTTATAATTCCAAATAATTCATTTCATTCCAATCTAAAACTTGTGTTTTTGTAATCAAGATGATTGACTTATTGACTATAAGAGCTACATTTTCTGTACTGATAATCGAAAATAAAACTTCTAAGACTAAAGCACTGAGTTTTCACAGAAATAGGCACAATGATACAAGATTTATTGTTAAACTTTTATTCTAATGGGTTGCTTCTTATCAGACTGAATTATGATCGTTTTCAGATCAAGCGCACATTCTTTCCTTTTGTTTTTTCTCCTTTAGTTTGAATTTGAAAGAAACAGTTCATCAAAGTCAGTTTTGAAAAGATACCAATAAATTTATACTAATTAAATATTTCGCATTCGCTGGCCTAGTTCTGAAGACGAATTGAAATTCATCTGACATGCTTCTATCGAAACAAATTTGCAGGCATTTGTTAGTTTTCTTAATTTTATTTTTATATTATGCATCATTAATTCCAAGATTGAATTTTTAATTTTACATCAAAATCATGTTTGAATGTGTGATTTTTAAAATATTAAAACTTTAATAGTTTCTAAGATTTATCTTTCATCTAAGACTAAAATATTGGAATAAAAGGCTGGAAAATTAGTATCCTGTCCTGAACGGTTTTAAGTCTGTTATTTAATTTTCTAATTTCACTCAAGATTGTTAAACCTATAGACGACAACGTTCGTAATTTTTTTTTTTTTTTTTTTTTTTTTTTTTTTTTTTTTTTTTTTTTTAATAAAAATCAAAATAATTTTTTATTTTTTTTAAATCAATTATTTTTTTATTTTTTTTCTTTAAATCTCAAACAATACTATTGTTTTACATTACTTTCCGTTTAGTTTTTAATATATAAATTATACATATTCACACATGCATGTTATAAATATTACCAATATATATTATATAACAATTATACAATTTACATAAATAATTCAAAAACAAAGTTTTAAGTTATGAAAAAAATCTTTATTTCTAAAAAAAGATTGAAAAGTACAAATCAGATGTCAAAAATTAATCTTCGTTATCTTAATTAAAATAAAAATACCTCTCATGGAATTATATGTGTGCAGAAAAATAGGAATGCAGAATGTTTTCATATTGCATATTCAGTATGAAATAATTTTACAATCATTTAATGGTTTTAATGATAACTTTGTATTTTCATAAAAATAGATAAGAATTAATTAAAATTGGTTAGATCAAGAACAATAACAATACTGAAAGACAAATCTCCCCCCCCCCCCCCCCGCTCTCCTAAAGATATTTTACGATATCAAGTGACAGACCCCACCCCTCCTCCTCCTCCTCTTCCTCCTTAAATTATAACGTTACATATATTCAGCTCCGTGCTTTAGAGGGAAGAAAAAAGGAGATGGAAGGCTATATCCAGAGTTAATATATTTGGGTGATATAAAGAGTAAAATGTCCCATTAATTTGTTTTAATCTAGCACGTTCAAGTTTTTTTTCTTCTGTTATTTATAATTGGAGAAATAAGCAAGTTGGAAGCACACAGCTTTTCAATTAAGTATGCAATTACTAATTTTCTTTAATGAATCCAATCATGCAACATCTTAAATTCAAATCTTTGGAAAAATAATGTAAAAGTTACGATTTAGTTTTTTTAATGGATGAATTATGTACTAGATCAGGGGTCTGTCCAGATTTTTCTCAAGGGGTCCTGTTTTTCTGAAATTGTGAAATTTTTCTTATATTTGTGTAAATTCTAGTCACAATTTTCAGAATTTTAAATTATCGATGTCTTCAGGTTCTATTTTTCATGTATAAAAAGCTGTGTAATATGTACTTTGGTGAGTTCAACTGCTTATTTACGAGCCAGATTTTAACATATCCCTATAGATCTATAATCAACACTTCAGTAGTATTTGTACTTTCATTTATTAATCTAGTAAATGTATAGATCAGTTCATGTAATTTTTCAAAGACTCTTCAGTTGGATAATTTCATTTTAGAAAAATACAAATTTTTGTTTTGTTAAAAATTTATCTTGCGTAATGCATGACAAAAAAAAGTTTTAAGAAATATGTGTACAGCTTTAGTCGTAGAAATCACATTTACTAAATATTGTAATATATATATAGTATACATTCTTAAAATATTTTGTTTCGCAAAAAGTGATGAAAAAAAATAAGCATTATCCTTGTGTTTGAAGCACCAACTACACAATTAATAGAAAAATAGAAATTTAAAACATCTGAAATAATCTCTTGAACCCTTCCCCCCCCCCAAGAAAAGGGGGGGGGTGGCATATTAGTTTTTCGGAGATCTGGAATATCACTACTCTATACAACATACAACTCTATGTCTATAAATAAAAGAAAGATTATTATTAAAACAAATTAACTCTCAAGATTTTTCTATGTGTTAATGATTAAGTGCGTAAATGTTAAGGATTGTTTTTGTGTGATTACAGGTATTAAACGCCATAGGATTGACAACAAAAATTAATTAAAATTTTAAAACAAATCATTTTTTAGATAAATTTTTATAAGTTTAAATGTCGGTTGAATATACCTCCTTTGAAAATAAGAGGGGACGTTAGAAATCAGTGGTGTCTGTCTAGCCTAAATGGTCGATACAACTCTGTGATTATAACAGGGTTTCTACACCACCTGGAGAACCTGCAAAATTTAGGGAATTGACCCAAATAAGTCAGGAAAAAGTTAGGAATTTTGATATTTTTATCTAAAATATCGAAAAGTGAAGGAATTATTTGATAAAATTTCGTTGTGATGATCATTAAAGTATCGTCATTGTTATACCAGAGATAAAAATCTTCTATAGTTTGGGAAAAAAAAAAAAAAAAAAAAAAACTTTAATCCTTTGTTTTTCCCAACTCACCCCCCATCCATCATAGCATATAGTTTACAATTTTTAAAACTCAGATTTAAAATCTGTACTTATTTAAATCTTTTTATTGATTTAGCATTTTTTTTTTTTTAAGTTACTCTGAATAATTAAGACAAGGCTCCATCTCCCCACTTAAATGTTTATTTCTTCTCGGTCTTTTCAGTCTGTTGTAAATGCCGTTTATCTGGACATTAGTGATTTTGTGATACATTGTGTATGATTTTGAAGTAAATTATTGTTCGATGCACAAATATTAAATAGAAAGTTTTAACAGTTTGTTGAAAACTTATAAATTATTATAGGGAAGGCAATATTATTACCCAGCAGTCCCAGCGACACGGAAAATTTGAAAAGCCATGGAATTTCAAAGTAGGCATGAAAATTTAAAGATATATAGTAAAAGACCAGCTAGATTTGTCAGAGGTTTGCAAAAATAAATTTCTGCAATCCTTTGCTTTAATTGTTGCTGAAATGACGAAAATTTCAATGTATGCCCATGAAATTTTTAGATATTTGGCCAAGGAAATCATCAGGTATGTTTTGCTGGGAACCTTGTTATTATAATAATATAACTCTCATGATTTTTTAGTACTCGTACTTTTTTATACATTTTTCATCTTTATAAGAATCTGGTGAATTGTTTATGTATAATTACAAAAATTAAATGACTGAAGCGTCAACTACAGGAATGGCAACAGCAACAAAAAATATATTTTTTAAAAATTAGAAGTTTAAAATATTTGAAATTGTGGTCAGTTGAACAAAAAGAAAAAAAAAAGTAAAATAAAGATGGAGAAGGGTGGGGGTGAGGACTGGCATATTATCAAAAAATATTTGGATGCCTCGCGCCTCCTTGGTCTATACCTATAAATAAAAGACAAGTTTATTATTAAACAAATTCATTTTTAAGACTGACATTTTTCTATACATACGCTTTTTTCTTGTGAAAAGATTATGAATTATGTTTGTATAATTACAGGGATTAAATGATTGAAGCGCCAGCCACAGGGTTGACAACGAAAATTATCTTTTCATATCAGACCTCTAAAAACATTTTATCGAATTTCTTTCCTTTATGTTCCCATGCTAGTTTAATTATATTTTGTTTATGCTGTGTAGAAGTGATCATTACGACAGCTATCCAAGTTAAATCAATAAATGAGCCTCTGAAAAACAGAAAAAAAGAAAGTTAATAATAAAAAACAGTAAATTAGGTGCAAAAACATAAAGTCGATAAATTGTACGGTTCATCGTTATGTTTCATTGGTTGCCTATGGTGAGGTAATAACGATGTGAGTAAATAATCTTTACATTTATGTTTTACTAAGCTTTAGTTATTAACTTATGCGTGCTTAAGTTTAAATGTAAATTTTAGAATTCGGTTTCTTCTTTTCTTCTAGTTCTGATTGTTTAATGCTTCGAAACCGACAGCTGTTGTCTAGAATTGTGCTTTTTTTTTTTTTTTTTTTTTTTTTTTTTTTTTTTTCTTTTTCAGGAATTATCATTAAGGATTTTAATCAATCATAAATGAATTTATCATAATTTAATTTTTTCTTTAATGTATTTGTGTAGAATGAATGACCAATTTTTTATAAATACGAGCACTCCAATGATTCTTTCAAAAAAAGCTTTATTTTTTTTTTCTCTTTGTATTTTGACGAATTATTAATCAATTTTAACCAATAATTTAAAGCATAAGAATTTCTAAAAATTAGTTTTTATGAACTACGCAAACAATGACTGCGTTAAAATGACTGTGTATGAAGTGTAACAAATTCAGTTAAATTATATTATCAAATAAAATCGCTATAAAAAGTTTGCACCAATAAGAACATACATGGCTGTAAATGAACATATAAATAGTTTTTGTGTTGTTAACATTGCTGGGAATTTTTATATCGTATGGATAAATGAACCAACTAATGATGAAAAGTTTTTTTATGTTTTACCCTGAATAATATCAGAATTCAATAAAACAGTTATAGTGAGACTAAGTTATTAAATTTAAAATAGCATTGTTAATCTGATAAGTTTTTTTAAAAATCGAAATTGTTTTATTTTAACAATATATTAGAGTTGTGGTGAAAAAAGAAAAAAAATCTATTTACCTTTTAAATGTGTTTCTCCTCATTTGAAATTTTTTTACTGATCTGCGCTCAAATTATTAGGTTTTATCCTTTAAAACTGAGAATTCTTTTCCTTATTTAAAAAAAAATAAGTAATTATTATTATGTATCCTTTATAAATTCACCGTGAATATTTTTAACGATTCGAACTACAAATCTATGTATTCATTCAACTATTGTTAATGCATTTCTTCTTTTTCTCCACAAGAAAAATATTACGTAATTTCCCTTGTTTCTTTGGCTCTGATATTATTTAACTGCATATCCGCTAAATATTAGTTAATAATGAGAAATTCGAACGCAAAGGAATACTAAATGCATAAATTTCTAAAATCCTAATAATAAAAAAAAAGTCCATGCAACCATAATTAGCTCTCTGTTGTCTTTCCAAAATTAATGCTAATCATACAGTATATCGCACACACATTTTGTTCTGTGTTTATTAGTTCCTTGACTAAAGTGCTACGTGTCCTTATGATATAAACATAAAATCTTGTTCAGCCATATGCTTATCACTAACTTGTTAACATAACATTTTATTCACCAATTTAATACTTTTTCATTACAACTTTCAACTTTTAAGTGTCCTTATAATTAAAATCCAAAACGACCCTTTTTTTCCCCCTCTCTCTCTCTCTTGTAAATTGACAAGTGTTGCGGATTCCTTTTTTAAAATTTGTGCAAAGTACACACATAAAATGATACTAAATAGAGCTCATAGCAAATGAAGTGAAATTTTTTCTTTCAGATCTCAAATTTATTCAATTTTTCATCAAATTTAAACGATCCCAAGTAATTCCTGCGGGAATTTAATATTACGCCGTGATACTCTGATATTCTGAATTGCAGCAGTTCAAGGCAAAAACATCAAAGATATGAAATGATTTCGGGAATTAAGTGGAGGGTCATTGAATTTTTATTATCGATTTCGAATAGTACTAATTAGGATTGCTCATTAAAACCCGTGCTGTGGTTTTTCGGTATCGTTGCCAATTTTCTGCAATTAAAACTGGATATTTTAAAGTTCTTTAGGGCTAGGTCGAGGAATCTGTATAATCTGTAACATTGATGATACTTTTCCGTTTGGTTATTCATGTTCTTGGGATAGTTTTTATGCTAATTATGTTTCTTTAAGATATTTCATATTCATGGTAAATTATAAGCAAATACTTTCGCTTTCATTAGGTCGCAATAAAATTAATTGGACATGTTTAGATTAGCTGTAGCTTGTAGGGCGTGCTATTTGTTAATTAATATTTATCTAAGAGTGAATGGTTTCTCATTGCTAGAAACTAAAATTTAAAAACTTAAGTGAAACCTACGTTTAAAAAGTTCATATACTCTTAAGTTAATACGTGTTATTTTTAAATGTATGTTTAATTCACTACCATTTTATTATATAGCTATCGAACCTATTTGAATATCCCTGTTTTTTTAGATCGGAAATTTGAAATATGTTCCTTTATGAAAAATTAGAAAAAAGAAAACTTTTAAGCTACCATCGATGAATAGTCTGTGTGATGGTGTAGTAAAGGAGTGAAGCCTTCTAAATCAGAATCGCAAAGAATTCAAAAAATCTTAGATTTAATTGTATAGAATTTTTTCAGTTGATATCATAGAACTGTTTTTTTTTTTTTTTTTTTTTTCTCCCAATTGGGATTGGTAACGGTATGAGAAAAAAACATATTTCGGTATCGTTGATAATTTCTGCTACTGGAACAGAATACGTTTTCGCTATTGGCGTCCTTGATCAAGGACATGTTTAAAAAATTAAAATATTTAATTTAAATAAATTTTACAAATTTTGCATGCACGTTTATTCATCTCCCTATAAGAAGCACAAAGATTTAAAAATTATCAAACCAATAGGAGGAGTAAATTATTTTGAAAGATGCATTTTACTGAGAAATTTTAACCAAGAAAATAACCTATTTTTATACGAAAAATAAACATTCTGTAATTAGTTTTTTTTTCTCTCTTTTTACATAAATGGCATATTAATAAATAAAAACATCCTTCTACCTCTAAAGTTATAAAATCCATCTCCCATAAATGTCTGCTGGGCCTAAAGTTAGTCATTAAAAAAAATAACTAATTTTTCCAAAAATAAAATTTTTGAACATTAATTAAAATTTCCAATTTAGATTTCATATAATTGAACTTTTTGTTTAATTATTTTACATAATTAATATACTTTAATTTTGAGCATGTTTTGTTTTCTGTTGTTTTCTTCCGGCTTTTCCCCGTTTCTTCCATTGTCCTGCAAGAAATAGGTTTCTTCCAGAATAAATCTAACCCTTATTATTTTGTTGTTAATTATTTCATTTATGTTAAAAGAGAAAAAAATACCTACAAAATGTTTATTCATATAAGAATGCATTACTTTAAACTGTGTAACACAGTAAATAAACAAATTTGTAATTATTTATACTAGTATCTAGCATGTGTATCTCAATGCGGATTTTAAAAGATTAATGTTCTAAAAACACCTATGGGTGTGTCGAAATGCTTTTAATAAACTAAAATTTTCAGTAGGGTATGAAAGGTTTGCATATTTTGCATTCATCTCTTCTAAATTGAGAAAATGATTGCCCGCATCCTACTGCCAAAAGACTTTTTCATTATACTATGCTGCATTGTAATAAAGAAAATGATAGTTTTAATGTTTTTAATACAGTAATTATTGTACTATATTACTTACCATAGTAAAATTTATGTAAATTAAAAGCACACTCTTTTATTCAAATGTGTTGCATTCTACCATTGGTAAATGATCCGTAATATTTATTAGTAGTTTCAAAAGTTTCAATTTAAAGTTTCAATTTAAAGTTTTTTTTTTTTTTTTTTTTTTTTTTTTTTTTTTTAGACAGGTGTCGTGTAAGCTTAGCTCAAAAACGTATGTAATTATTGATTTAGCATAGAATTAGTTAAATGTGTATAGGTTTGAGGGAATTAATTTACTGAAGGTTATAATAAGAAGACATTTATAGTATCTTATAAAGTATAATATATATATATATTTTTTTTTTTAAGAATAAGTGTCTTCCGTTTGTTCCACTTGGAAGAAATCAATTTCTTCCGACCGGCTTTTTCCTCTGCATAAGAAACTTACCAATCCTGATATGTTTTGATAAAAATTTATCTGACGAGTTCAAATAACAGTATTAACAAAATTTCTAAATCAAGATGGCTTAAATTAAGATATTATAAATTGCTTCACTAAGACATACATGAATACAAAGCTTCTTGGCAAATAGAACTCACAAGGAAATTTCAAAATATTGACATTCTGATTCACCTAAAGGTTATTTGATATTCACATAGTACATTTAAATATTTAATTATTTCATAAATGTACATTTACATATTAAATGTACTATCGGTCACAATCGGCATATTCTATTTTATTTTATGTTTCTCTACCAGTAACAAATCTTAAGGCTATTGGTCATTCATTTTTTTTTGAAATCCCTTCCATTATGTTAAGTCAATAGGCGTTTGATGCCTTTTTATATTCAAAATTTCAGTGTTCTCTTCTTAAAAAAATGTCGTTTTTTCCCCCTTAGTTCTCAAAGTATTTTAAAAATCTTTGCTTACTTTAATAATTTATGTTTTAAAATTGACAAAGGGGGGGGGGGGTGGTAAAATTTTAATACTTCATATAAATTTAAGCGTAGTTTTGAGATTTTGATAACTAAAGAAGAAAAAAAGAGCTAAAAGACGAGAACATTGTTAAAAGAAATTTTTAAAATATTAATTTCCTGAGGAGATATTTAAAATATATAAATGCATCAAACCGTTTATAGTCTTAACATTACAACGGGAATTCGAAAAATGAGACTAGCAACCTTGAGACGAATTTATTTGATAGTTTAATTTCCTAATCGCTTAGTCATTTTTATTTATTTTTAGCAAGTAATAAGGTCATATCCGTTTTTAACAGATTAGGCGTTATATGCTAGTTGCTGGAGAGTTTATATGGCCTACAGCATCTGGACACTAGTGTTTCATGGCTCAGTCTGTCCAAATTTTCAATTGAGAACAAACTCATTCGTCGCGCATCGTTTCACAGAGTCCCGTGCACTGATGAAGTGTACTTCTAACGTCCACTGATAAAGATCTCTGGAAAGAGAACTGCCACTGATTGTTCCACTGTTCACGAAAAGAGTTAGTTACGGAATATAGAGGCAACAGAAAGATTGACCATTGAAAATTACGTTTAATCCAACTTCTTGTATTGGTTTTCTTCTTTATTTTTACTTCGCATAGTGATTATGTAAAAATTAGATTTTGTAAGTACTGTTCTTTAAATATTTGCTTCATACTCATCAGGAGATTATGGGATTCAGGGGCATGGGTGCAAGACCTTCAGTCTTGAAGAGATTTTTGACTAACTCAAAATTCTACTTTATATACTTAAATAGCAGTTTTGCCATCAAGAGCATTTAAACACTTACTTTTATTGTAAGCGATCAATTTTTAACCATAATGCAAGACTTAGAAATCTTCTAACCCTTTTTTGCATTTAGTTATTTCTAATGCTCAGAAAAGATTTCAGTCTTGACTTGGATGGATTTCTTGCACCCATGTTCAGGGGGGGAACCCAAGGGATAAATTTTAGGTTGTAAAAATCAGGGGATAAATGCAAAATATTCCACAAACCTGGCAAAACGACTTTCTACTCCGGAAAATTGAGGGCAATGGCTGCTGTCCACGTGCTTTATAATATGACACCTGTGGACATTCATTCAGTCACTAGATTCACTTTTAACATAATGAGGTTTGACAGCAGTTCAAGAGGAACTTAAGAAAAATGAAAGATATTGGCACTTGCAGCCATCATATTATTCATATTACTTTTCAAAGAGGTAATAAAATCAAATTGGGAATTTAATTCTTGCTGCAAGTTACCAAATTTTTAAGGACAGTCCCGCAAGGCATACAGACTTGATCTCTGTGCCACACAAATTAATGTTTTTAAGGTTTTGTTTATATAGGTGATGTTAAACTTTATTTTTGAGATTACCTTGCTATTATTTTATTTTGAGGCAGTGGGAGTGTCACGATATACTTGTTTGGAAAATGTCGTTAAGGCCCCATACTAGACACAGAAAAAGACCCGGATGATGATGCAAAGTCTATGGAAGCGTTCTTTTCAAATATCTTGCTCAAATTTTAATATTTTTACATGATTTCTTTTGCATAGGATAGTTAAGGACGATCTACAATCTGCCTAATTTTTACTTTTTCGGTTTTGCTTATTAATTTTTTATATAATGATAGTTTCAATTTCAATACCGGTTTTGAAAGTTAATTAAAAAAAAAAAAAATCTGAAACTAAAACTGAAAAGTAAAAACTAGGCCAGTTGTGGATTGTCCTCAGCTGTCTTATGCAAAAAAATCATGTCAAAATATTAAAATTTGAGCAAGATATTTGTAAAGAACGCTCCCATAGACTTTACATTATCATTTGGGTCTTTTTCTGTGCCTAGTGTTGCGCCTTAATTGTTGACATGGAAAAAATTGTACATCCCGGAAAATACACCAGGGATTTTTTTCTTGGAAAATGAATATGAGCCCTGATCAATCACTAAGCTGAAGTTATTTCTTATAAAAAATTATTATAAATTTAATTTGTGAAATCCTTTATTTGAACGTTTTGTAATTGTTTTTTTTTCTTCCCCTTGGAATATTTTCATACTACCTCTGAAATAATTACCTACTTTTCTAATATGTATATAGTATGTAATATGCTATACATATTATAGATTATTGAAAAAATCATGTTATTTTGTCAAAAATATGTGTAATAAGACAGATTTAAATACTTTATAATATACCGGAAGTAAAAAAAAAAAAAAAAAAAAAAAAAAAAATATGAAAGAATTGTAGAATTAAAAAAAATTAAATACAAAATGCAAAATTAAATACTTAACACTCGCCAGGAAAAGAAAAAAGTGTCATCCAGTTGATAATGAAAATTATACACAAGCTAATATGAGTCAGCAAAATTGAAATAAACAAGAAACAATGAATAGGATATTGCAATATACTGCTTTTTGTTAGGCGAAATATTTAAAAACATCTATGACCTGTCCCTTGAGGCTAATATTTCTTGTTGTGCAAATACCTTTAATTATCTAAAATTAATTGAACCAGCACATAATTAACATTTTCTTTGTGGATTTATTAGATTATGATTAATATGCTGTCATTCTATTTTAATGAAATGATAAATTGAAAAAAAAATTATAAGTAATGTAGGAATATAACTAAAAATAATTTTATATGCCAAACATATAGAAAATCAGAGGATTTTTATTTTGTCCATTTCGTCCAGCATCCCGCACTTTTTACAAAAAAGTGGACAAAATAGCAACCCTGGTTCATTTATTAGATTTCATTACATTTATGTATGTAGATATAGTCTTTTTTTTTTTTTTTTTTTTTTTTTTTTTTAAAGACTAAATTTCTTATTTTTGCAAATAATGTATGAGGTATAAATATTTAGGTGAATGGGGAAGGTGGAAAATAATGGTCGTTTTGAGCTCCAGTACCTTTTTATGTTAAAAGTTTAAGCCCCATGTCTCCGGTTAAATTTTTATCAAAATGTTAAACACTAAGGTTAAATTTAATTGTATAATTTTACTTTGTTAGGAATAAAAGTTGCATTTAGAAAGGTATTTTTTTCCTCCTGTCATTGGTAAATTAATTTGTATGACATTTCTCTTTTTTCCCTCTCTGACATAGGCTGTCAAAGTTTGAACTTTGTCAAGCAGCTGTTCTAAACCGTTTATTAAGCTCATGATATACGAAGTTGATTTTTATGTTTCTGGAAAAATGATTTCGGGTGGTATTTTTTCAAAATAATTGTAAACTGACGCCATCTCTTTCCCCTCATGTTTTTATAATCGTATTTTTATCTAACCCTTTCCGTCTAAGAGTATATTTGTTTGAAATAAATAACTTACACTGTACGTAATTTATAGATGAATTGATTAGAAAATACAAACTTGCTTTCATTAAAGTATGTTATAGAAGGAAAAATATAATTAAATATCCTAGATGCCAGTAAAATAAAATTTACGTCTTTAGGACACTGCCTGCGAAAGTGTTAAGTGACATTTTAAAAGCTAAATGTCTTTTGCGTCATATTTTGCAGATGCGGTATTATTATGAAATAAGTGTCTAAATATTTGCACATCACTGACCGATTTACCTAATAATGAAGAGATTCGCGTGTCTTTAATGTTTGCTTGTGTTAATACACGGATTATAATAACCACGAAGTTTGTAACCTACTGTTATCCATTGTATTCAGTATTTTTAATCCATTGAAATCCACTTGATTTGTTCTTATAAACCAATTTAGTTTTATAAATTGAGATTATGTCCGACTTTCAGAGCAATTTAATTGTTTTGTTTGCATAGTGAGTTAAGTTCTTTCCCTTTATTCTTTCTTCAGTTTGGTTTGTCAAATTAAGTTATCTAACGACTATAGTTTTTCGGCACTAGCGAACTTTATGATGAATATATTTTTTTTTTTCATTTTTAATATAATTTTTATAGAGTTGAGAATATGTGTGATTTACACTGTACCTACTATACTTTTTGAACTGTCACTTTGTTAGTCAAAAACTAATGATTTACCATGTATCACCATAACAAAAGAGAAGACCTGAACAATCCTTTTTGTCACATAAAGCTATAGTATGAGATACTTATCGTAAATCTGTAATGATGAATATAACTTCTTTGTTGTAACCCCGATCTTCAGTCAGTCTTGGCATATGAAGACAAAAATCTAATTGGGGTGATCTTTTTAGATGTCGTGGTAATAATACTTGATGAAAAATAAAATCTGAAGTAGAGGTCCCCGAGCAACAGTCCCCGCATACTTATTACCTCATCTTGGTAATTACCACCTGAATTGATGTTGGTATATTTATTCTTTAGCGGCAGGCGTATCTTGGCACAAGGCCGCTTCGCTTGTCGTAGAGACTTGTCTCTTGTTAGCGTTTAGTTGGGTGCGAGCTGCAAGTAGATTTTTTTGTTCATTCACTGTCATATGGTACTTTTTTTTTCGTTTCCCTGCCCGTTTGCTACGAATTAGCCGTCGCGCCCCCAGTTTAACCAAGCTATTATACTGGTCGATAGAGAGTGACAGCAGTTAGTAAACAGGGCTAGATTTATGTAAGCATTGCACTGAGGAAGTTGTTTTAGTTCTGTCAAATGGAGTGTTGAGGCTTAACTGTGCATAATTTTTTCATAGGTTTGACAAACTTTCTTTTTTAATCATTGTTATCTGCAACGTTTGTATTTTTTTTTTCGCATATAACTTTTTTTTTATTATTACAGAAAACAAAACTACCCAAAAGCAGATGTTTTTCATTAATTATTTGGAAAATGAATGGAAAAAAATGCATTCTCACGCTATTTTATACTAAGAATATAATCTTGAAATATTCAATGTTTATCATTTGGGAATATGTCGTTGCCTTTTATAAATTAAATGTTTTAAAAACGTTTTATTTTATTCAGATAATGTTGTTGAATTATATCAGTTGGTTAAAATTAGACTTTGTGATGTTTGTAGATCTTGTGACTTTTAAGGATATTTTTATTTATTTAAAATCTTTTTTTTTTATGTTGGTGGGAAAAAAAACTACAGCTTATATAGACACGATCACTGCTTTATATTCAAGCACGTTTGGTTCACTTTTCATGAAGAGTTATTTACTTTTGGAGATGTCACCAATGTATACATTAAGCGAAACATCTATATATGAAAACAGAAGATTCCAGTAAAGAAATATGCAGAAAATGTTAAATAAGCATATAGAACCATCTTTGGGAGAAGGAATATATTTATTTATTTTTACTAGTCTGGTATTTTTTTTTTTTTACTATTAAATCAATTTTTGTTTAATAAACAGGCATAGAAGAGTTCCTCCTAAAAGAGGAAGTCCACCCTTTTTACAGCAATTTTGGACATTCTCGGTATTGATGCAAAAATGCAAGGAAAAATTTTAGAAGGTTAATAAGAGAAGAAGGAGGGGTGCTTGGAAAATTTAGTAGTCTGACATTTTGTCTAGTCAAACACTTGAAGTTTGTTTTTGAATTGTTGCGCAAAAGAGAACTAAAATGAAAGGTGTGCTTATATCATATAAGCATCTGAAAGTCGTGTAAATGAAGTTACTCTGTCTTTCAAGAATTAATTTTTTTATACGTTAAAAATTCAAAGCGAAAATAAGTTCTTTTTGACATAGCATGTTTTGTGCTATTTATACAACTTTTTTGGATAATTTCTGCGATAACTTTTTCGAAGTGTATTTCTGAAGCAAAAAACAATTTAACAATTTTTTTGAAAAGAAAAGTCGGGGGAAGGGGCAAGATTAACAGTTGTTAAATCATTAAAGACTGTACTAAGTTGATCAGATATATTTGGATTTTAGTATTGTTAATACAAGTAAAACCCATTACATGTGCAATATTTTGTTTTATAGTATAGGTAGCTGTTAAAGTAATACTTAGTTTCACACCACTGTGTTTTTTTAAAATTTTATTTCCCACTTTCACGCCTGAATAAAAGATAAAATTCACTACATTGCCATGCCACTGTACAGTTAATTGTTTGTAGCATCATTTTTTTAAGCTGAAGCTTAAAATTTTCTAATTCTTAACATTTTCATTGATATTTAGATATTTTTTTACATTCAAGCCAAAAATTATTCAAAAAACTTACAACAAGTTTGTTATGGATTGGACCGATTTACCATATTCATGAAATTAACTTTTTTCTTCATGTATATTAGATTTTTCATTCAATGTTATGTAATACTATTATGTGTTATATATTACTGTTTCTCGTTAGTCATTATGAAATCGTGATATATGTAAAAAGGCAGTTCGTAGGTCATGTAATAATGGATATAATAATTGGAAAGTGTATTTTTCCTATTGGCGGTTGCAGTTGGAGTGTATATTCTTCGCACAATGAAGTCATTGTTTTTAGAAGTAAATCATTATTGTGCTTACAATTTCATCACTGTAATAAACTATTTGATTAACTCTTTGATATTTGTTGGGAAACTTCTATTTTAAAAGGTATCCCTGTTATTGCCTATTCTTTTGCCACTACTGTCTTATGCAAAACATTTTAGTCAGTCTGTTAAAAGTATTTTTTTTTTTTTTTTTTTTTAATGCTAGTTATTCATTACAGCTAAGTTTTTATTTCAACCTTTTAACAGGTTAATTTTTTTTACGTTTTACTAATGCATATTTTTATTAATTTTTTTAAATTCTGTTTCTCTAGGGGGGATGGGGTGTAATCCTTTAATTCTTTCAAAGTAATAACGAAACAGCTTTTACTTTCTTGTTTTTAGGTTTCTGTTTAAAGACGTTATAGATTTTAAGCTTTATCAGCAAAAAATAAATAATAATTAAAAAAATTGCCAGGGAATTTTTTTACTTAGTCAGTAAAATTATATTTTTATAATTTGTATGAACATTTTGTTTAGAAAGCATCTGCGATAATTCCCTTTTTAACTCTTCATACACCGATGGTATTTTAAAATACCTTCAAGTAAAATAAAATATTGTAAAATTCATTACATATAGATTGTAATATGATTTTGGATAAGTTAGTGATACTTTCGCCATGCTTCAAAAGCATTATTCGTTCTACAAATAAATTAATGTAATTTTCTTCCAATTGTTACCGTCAGATTTCTTGATGTTGAAAAACGTGCTTGCTGGAAAAATAGTTTCGGAAACATTTCTGTATATTTGAGGACATATCCCACAAAACAAGAATTATGCATCATATTTTCAAAAAGATTAATATATATATATATATTTACATTTATCAGACATATTTTATCTTTATATTTCATGCATTTTCAAAATAGTCAACTCGCCAATGAGTATAAACATTTTCAGAATTAATATAAACTAAAAAATAAAACACTGCAATTAGAATGAAAGCACAAAACAGTATTCGAATGTCTTTTTCTTTTGATAAACTTTCTGAAAATAAACTAATTCAAAATAATTGAAAAAAAAAAAAAGTTAAAGTTAAACAATTTGCTTTTTTATTCATGAAAGAACAAATTGTAGGATTCAGTATCCAGAATTAAGAAAAAAAAAAGTTTTATACATAAGAATTTTATGCACCTTTAGCTGAAAAATTTAAGCATAAATGTAAACTTGCCTGCTTTTTTTAATTCCTTAAACTATAATGTATAATATAGTAAATTAACTGAACTTAAACTAAGGCCAAATCTCATAAAGCAGTCAATAACCTTTTTTTTTTTTCAGTGGCCGCTCTAAGTTAATGCGTTTTGGATAATTAGTTATTTTACATTTAAAATTCACCTTCGAATATAACACTTCGAAAATATACGATGCGACTTTGGGGGGGGGGGGGGGGGTAATATAAAAAGAGACAATTGTCTCTTGCATCTAATACTCGAAAGTTATACTACCCCCCCCCCCCCTCCCACTGACACACGCCCTTTCTACTAGAAGTTTTCGCTATATTACTTATTGCTTTGATTTAAAAAAAAAAAAGAAGTTTTTTCTTTTTGAATAGTTCAAGAAGTTATTCGAAAATTCCTTAAAAATAATGAACGCAGTAACTTTTTCGCTGCAATTCCCTGTAAAAAACCATTATTTGCTTCACCATTAAGCAAAAGAAATGGAAAATAATATGCATTTATTATAAGTTATTTTATTTATTTTTCAATCCTCCGTCCGGTTATATCGCGGAAATACTCACCTATATTTCACCACGGTCTAGTAGGTTTTAAACACGTCATCGTCTGTTTTTGTCCATCTTCAAAGAGTTTGCCGTATGAAATACAGGCGCAATTTCCCCATTAAGAAATAAAAATGATCAAATGCAACTATCATTCAAATAATTTCTCAAACAATACAATCTCTAATTTGAATATTAATAATATTCAGTTCCTTCTCAACAAAACAATCTGCCGCTCATTTTCTGTAGTCTGTTTTAAAAATGAAAGATAAAGAGAATTCTTTATCCGCTGAATTATTTCGTTGCTTTCCAAAACAAACTACAATTAGATTATTGCACTGCAAATTAGCATTTTATTTGTCACGTAATATTTTTCAGCATTTTGTGTAACATCTGAATTCGAAAATAGTCTCCACTCCCCCCCCCCCCCCCGCCTTTTCCTCTTTTAAATTCAGCATAATGCGGGTGGTAGTGATTATTCTCAAATCTTGTTCACTAAAGTGCATTTTTTATTTAGAGAAATGTCCAGCTACGTTTATTTTTCTTAACACGCAGAAAAAAAAAAAAATCTTTTCAGTTTTGATCTTTAATTTGTGCATTTTCAATTGAAAAATATTGGAAAGCTTGCATTTGATTTTAAAAACACCTTTTAATTAAATTCATCGAATGGTGAATTCTTCTATCCTTGAATGCAAAAGGGATTTTCTGTAGATTATATCTATTTTGATTTGTGGGAGGTGTTTTCCATATTTTCCACGGAGCATGGACCTCATTAATCTTTTAAGTATAAAATTTAATGGTAAAGAAACTACTTAAGGAAAGAAAAATGGAGCTGTTCAAATGAACAAACAAACGTCGCAGATTTTGTGTTTTGCAACATGCATTAAATGTTCGTTGAACTTAAATTAGTCTGCTTAGACATATCCATAAAATTTTGCAAAGCAGATTTTCCCCCTCTAAACTATGATTTAATCCTTTAATAGTGTACCCTAACTCATTAGTCTGTGATGCTTCGTTGTTTTCACATTTACATGATACTTAATGAAAAAATTTCCTACTGGTTTATGAACTTAACTATAATCATGAGAAATTAATTTAAGAGTTGTGAATTACTTAAAGATTTTTTTTTAACGTGTGACTTATACCTTCACTCAAAAAAAATGGGTTTTCAAAATTGAGTAAAAAGTACTCACTTTTAAATACTTCACATACTCAAAATAGCTCCGGTCCAAAAGTACACAAAACTGAGAAACACATGTACTCAATTTTGATTCCACGGTTGTGTTCAAATGTAAATCGCTATGAACTGTGCCTGAACTTACAAATTAAAGTAAAAATGTACTGATATTTATTTCTTGTCCAAAATTATTAACAATGAATGTTTAGTTAACTATTTATAAAGAAAAAAATCGAAATTATTTGTAAAATACTTAAATCGAATATTTTTATGAGGAAAGCAATATTTGCAATAACTTTTAAATTATTTTAAAATACTAAGATTAATTTAATATTTACATTAGTATGCAGCTCTTAGGCCGCCATGAATGAAATAAATCAATAATACAGGGTACAAAATCATAGTTTGTTTGGATTTGATAACATATGTTTCAAAATTGAGTACACAATATGTTCATTTTTGATCCAGACATACTCAATTCGATACGAGTACATCCAGAGTTGGGCAGTATCGAAAATACATGTATTTGAAATACATTTTCAAAATACATTTGTATTTTGTATTTTAATCCGATGAAACGAAAGTATTTTAATAATGTATTTTGTAAAGCTTTTTCCAAGTATTTTGTATTTTGAAAATACATTTTGAATCAAAATACATTTTTATAGATTTCAAACTTTGTGGTCTTGTAAACCGCAAATCAAAGATATGGAACATAACAAGGAAATTTTCATTTTGTTTAGTCTTTGAATTCGTTTCTGAGCATTAATGTAAACATATTTTTCAAACTAGTGGTACGATAAAGATTGTTAATGAACAGAATGTATAGCTTCTCCAGAAGCATTTATGTTGAATAGTTACAAAAATAATGTTATAAATCTTACATTTGCTCCGAAAATTACACAACAAAGTATTCCATGATAGACTGGAAGGACCCATGCAGAGTTTTACTTCTTATTGCTTTTGTTTATTTATTTTCAAGTACGTTAGAAATGCAGTACTATTATCTATTATAGGCTCGTGTAAAGCTGAATAATACTTTTGGCGTTATCGATGAAAATATCTACAAAGAGAAAAATTTTATTGTGATAATAAATGGTGTTCAATAGAGATATCTGCACGGGCCAAGTTTGGGATCAAAGCTTGAATCCGACCCGCGGACAGAGCCGAGCCAGGCCGATTTTCATTCTCGGCACTTGGGTCGGACCGGACCCGAGCTTTACTTTTTTTTTTTTTTTTTTTTTTGAAAGCTGGATCGGGCCAAGCCTAGTCACTACACTACTATTTCTGAGCCAGGCTCGAGCCTTACTGTTTTTTTGAAGGATAGGGCCGGGCTGGAACGGGCCTAATTTTTTTTTCCCATTCTATTCCGGGATTGATTTCATTCTTCCTCGTAATCACGGATCAAAATATTCAATGTGAGCCATCCCGTATGAAAACATTTTTTTCGGCGTGGCCAGGTCTGTTCAAAAATCAGTAAAATTTGGTCTGGCTTAATTTTTTTTTTTTTTTTTTTTTTTTTTTTTTTTTTTTTGCAAAAAATGCATATATTTTTAAATCGCCGTTGTTCTTCAATTAAATCTTAAAATTTATTATTTTTAAAGCATCGCCAAGGTTTATTAAAATACATCTAAATTACAATATACTTAAACGTATGAAAAAGAACTTGTTAATGAGAGAATGTTGTTTTAAACTGAAAAATGTGTTCTTTTATGTAAAATGAATACAATAATACGCGAGAAAAATCTGCTACGAAGAAACTTGCCTGTAAACGAATTCTCTTAACATTTTTATGCGATTCCGTCTTAGAAGTTTGTACTGCATACCATTTTTCATGCTTTTGAGTCATGGAATATGTATTAATAATATTAATGATAACTGTAACATTTACATATAACAAACAGAAATTTATTAAAAACCTAAATATCGCAATCTACGGCGTTTCTGCCTTAATAAAGATTATAAACATGAAAAAAAAAAAAGGTTTTTTTGGTCAGAATTGCTCTGTACGAGAAAAAAATCAATGTTTTGGTGAAATTCATTCAGGCCGGGCTGAACTTTTAACTGTAAATTTCTTTCTACAAACCGCACAGGTCGAATCGATTTTTTTATTTTTTATTATTGGGTTTGAGCATGAATATTAGACAATATTAGACAGAAAATATTTCAAAATTATGTCTGTTGATGATAATGGAAAAGTTAAGTGAAAATGCCAACTGTATAAAACAAGAAGTTCAGTTACATGTGAAACATGAAATATATATATATATACATATATTTACAGATAAATGCACTTGTAAGAAGACATTTTCTTGATTTTCCCGTAATGTCGTTCGTTAGCTTAAAAAAAAAAAAAAAAAAAAATGTTGTCCAAACTTTTTGAAATTTTTATCGATTATAAATATAACGGTTTTGCAGCTTGTGTAATAATTTTCTGAAAAACACTAATATAGTTGTAAAACAAAAATGTTTTCTTCTCGTTTTTTTTTTTTTTTTTTTTTTTTTTTTTTTTTTTTCCGCGTTTGATCCTGTAACATAACAAAAAAAAAAAAAAAAAAAAAAAAAAATAGCACTGATTGCTCAAACTTCATGAAATTTTAATCGATTGTAAATATGTTTGTATCCAAGCCCTCTTTAATATTTTGCACAAATTATGTATACTTAGTTTGTGAAAACCTAAACGAAAGTCAATCGAAGATGTGCCGAAATACCTCGCTTTTAGAGTTTTCATCGAAAAATTTTCAGATGTTATTACTATTATTATTACTCGTCAAAACGTTTCGAAATTGTTCTGGGTGATATAAATCTAGTCTGACGGGAAGCTTAAAAAATATTACAGGTATGTTGAAATGTATACATTTAGCTATTTTTAGCGTAGGAAAATATCGTCCCCACGAGGCGCAAATTTTTTGAAAGTGTTAAAATTCGTAAGTTTTGGAAAACAACTTAACCGTCAAAGCAAGAAATGTTTTAACTATAAATGTATCTTTTTTGTTATTCGATCCCCCGAAATTGAGCTGCATGTGTATGCTGCAGAAAGGGAGTTAAAGTCAAAAATGAAAACAACCCTTTTTGAAAATATTTTTGTTTACTATATGTGATGAGTTTTCATTTAGAATTCAGACTGATTTTTTTTGTTACATTTTAACACTTATTCATTTTGTTTTTAACGCTTTCGAACACGTTCAAAGATGTTCATGAATTCAGTTTGCTTGTCTGTCTGTTCGTACTCTAATTCACGTAAATACAGTCCGATTTCCATGAAATTTACAGATGTTATTGGAAATTACTATGGCATGTTCAATATTGAAAATGAAAAATGTAGCATCAGATCAACATTTAAAGGAACACAGAAAAAAACTTTCGTTACATTATGGGCATTAGAAAAAATCATTTGCGGTGTACTTTAATAATATTATACTAATTTAAACATGCTGAAATATATATATAACACTGAAGTACACTATACATAACGATTACTGTGAAATATGATGTGCATACAATTTATCATTCATTTACAAGGACGCATAAAAGAACTTGGCTACAGAAGAAACTAAACAATAATTGAACTTTTGAAGGCCATGAACAATAACTGCTGGAAGTATGTTTTTAATTGTGGTTTTTAATTGAACTATTTTTTTAAAACATGTTTTGGGGTACCTAAATTCTATAGATTCTATACAGGACTGTACAAAATTTCTCAAGTACATTTCGTTTATTCATGTAAATTGTTAAATGAGAAATATTCGTTTAACTAAAAGAAAAAAAATTAACATACTATTTAATATACATACAAATCCATAGATCACATGCTAGGATGCACAAAAGAAAAATAAATCCGATATTTTTTTTTACTATTAATACTAATAGTATAAATTGGGTTTTCAAATGCGTTATGCCTTTTCAATTTTTTTATTTAAACATCATCATTCTCTTTAACCCTTTCAGGGGCGCCGTTTGCAGTCTGCAAACGGTTAATTTTAATACCCGAACTGCGAACTGATAGTAATAAATTTTTAGTACAGTTTTGATCTCATATTATACCCAAAAAAGAGCTTTTGGTTATTTTCAAATAAATTTGTTCGTAAATTGTGATATGAATCAACCATTTGAACATTTTTGGAGCAGAAATACTTTGCCCCTGAAAGGGTTAATAAACTGTAAAGATTTGTTACAGTTTTCTGAATGTGTTGGAAAAAGTTTCCTGTTTTGAAAAAAGCACTTTTTATTTACACAGTGTAATACCCAGCGATTTTCAAAATTTGGAAATGTATTTTGTATTTTGAATGTATTTTGAAAATACATGTATTTTGTATTTTGAATTTTTTCATTTGAAAAGTATTTTGTATTTTGTATTTTTTTGCTCTAAAACTAAAGTATTTTGTATTTTGTATCGAAAATGATTTTTCGATGTATTTTGCCCAACTCATGAGTACATCTACTTACTCATTTTTGATTACTTCATTTTTTTCAATGTTGTAATATTGCGGTAATAATAATAAAACCCTTGCCTGAACTACCCAATAAGATAAGGTTTCAAGAATTTATTATGATCAATCTAGTACTGTCAGACATGCTACTTTTCCGCGGAAACGCGGAATTCCGCTTTTTCGGCGATGAATTTTATTATCCCTGGGATCAATGCAAATATGCATTAAAATTTGTTGACATTTATATGTAGGGGGGGGGGAGGTATCGATGAAATACAACGAAAACGCTGGTCAAACGGCGCTGAATTAAGAAAATTTCTTGAAAGGATTGCAGAAACAACGCAAATTTCTCCAAAGGATCGAAAAAAACTATAAAATCATCAAACAATCGTGGAAAAAATACTATTTTCTTCAGAGAATCGCGAGAAAAAAACACGATTTTTGTTAAATGATCACGAACAAGACGCGATTTTCGCCAAAAAATTGCTGAGAAAACACGATTTTTGTGAACAGGTTGCGGAAAAATACTCTAATTTTGTCAAATAATCGTACTTTATCGAAAGATCGCTTAGAATGCTCCAATATTGTAGAAAGATCGCAGAAAATACGCAAATATTTACGAAAGATCGAGGAAAATACGGAAATTTTAACGAAAGATAGCAGAAAATACACATGTTGACAAAAGATCGCAGAAAACACACAAATTTTGACAAAAGATCGCAGAAAACACACAAATTTTGACGAAAGATCGCGGAAAATACGCAAATTTTGACGAAAGATCGCGGAAAATACGCATATTTTGACGAAAAATCGCGGGAAATACCCATAATTTACGAAAGATTGCGGAAAATATGCATATGTTGACAAAAGATCGCAGAAAATACACATATATTGACAAAAGATCGCAGAAAACACACAAATTTTGACGAAAGATCGCGGAAAATACGCAAATTTTGACGAAAGATCGCGGAAAATACGTAAATTTTGACGAAAAATACGCAAATTTTGACGAAAGATCGCGCAAAATACGCAAATTTTGACGAAAGATCGCGCAAAATACGCAAATTTTGACGAAAGATCGCGGAAAATACGCAAATTTTGACGAAAGATCGCGGAAAATACGCATATTTTAGGAAAGATCGCGGAAAATATGCAAATTTTGACGTAAGATCGCGGAAAATATGCAAATTTTGACGAAAAAGCGCGAATTTCGCTAAAGGATTTTGGAGAAATGCAAACTTCATTAAAAAGGCTGTATGAGAAAAAGTGCAATTTTTGTCAATTGGTCGCGAAAAACGCTAATTTCGTTAAAAAATTGCAGAAAAACGCAGATTTCGCCAAAAGTCTGTGAGGCCGTGAAAGTTCAGCTTTTTTCTTGCTGAGCCTGTAGCATGTCTGTACTGTACACTAACCCATTAATCTGTGATTCTTCGTTGTTTTCGCAAATTTATGATACTTAATGCAAAAATTTCCTTACTGAATTTATGCACTTAGTAGTCGTGAGAAATTAATTTGAGAGTTTTTTATTACTCAATGATTTTTGTTTCTTTAATTTTACTTTTCTTCTTTTTCTAACATGTGATTGCAGGGTTCCCAGTATCATGGAAAGTCATGAAAAATCTAGAAAATCATGGAAATTCCTAGTAGTCACCAAAAGTCAGTAAAATTTCAAAATATATATGGGAATAGTCAGTGAGTTTGCAAATTTTAGAAAGTCTTGGGGGGGAAAAATGGAAAAAAAAACAAAAAACACGAAATTCATCAAATTATTTTCAGGAAAAATATCACAATTTGTCAAATAGTCGGGGTTGGGGCAGAAAAACATTTGAAAAACAATTGCAGAAGAAGGCGCTAATTTTGACAAAGAATTGCAAAAATAAATAACAAATTTCACTGCATGCCCGTTTAGTCAGAGAATGTTTTGAGGTTTGCTGTGGGAATTTTTTGAAATTTGGTCATGCAAAATAAAGGAATTTTCAAGTCACTGTTTTGCTGGGAACTCTGGACTGATACCTTGGAATATTGCGATGATAATAATAAACCCTCCCTGATCTACCCAATAAATTAAAGTTTCAAGAATTTATTGTGACCAACTTTAGTACAAATTAAGAATTATAATTTCTAACCAAATTTTATACTTCCATTTTTTTCCTATCCCGTAATTTTTTTCATTGAATGTTGGCTTTTTTAATTGCTATTTTAATGATTTCATAGTCTCGAATCTCTCGTATAGTATTCTTTTAAAATTCTCTGTCTAGTTATTATTTAATCTGAGAATTATAGATGGCTATATAAAGTTACCCTAAAAGATTCTATTAATGAAAACACTGCAAGTTGATCACAAGTAGTGCAACACTTTCCTGAACAACTTATACAGGACTCAAAATAAAAGCTATATTTGGTGCACTCTTAGGTCAACTTTGCTGGGTTTACTTTATTTTTATAGTGTTTGTCATCACGATATCGTTCCCCCTAGGCATCTTTTTGAAAAATCTCCACACTCTTTTAAATTGGCAAAATATACTCTGCCTTAATTAAATGTACATTGGTTTGTGAATTTTTTTCAATTTTTATATCTATATCATACTTATATCGTTAGAAATTTAATTTCCATCCTTTTTTTTTATTAAACAAAGATTATCATGTTATTTAATTGTATTTTTTATTTATAATTGATGAAATTATTTGTAATTAATGTTAGTTTTTTACCATATCTAAAAATTATTTTTCATTGCTAATCACAACAATACATTTTCATTTGCATTTTTCTGCTCCATTAATGCTCTTTTTAGTGACTAGCATCCTTCTCTTTTGTCTTTTTTTTTTAGGGTGAACAATAATTATGGCAAAAACTATTCTTTATTATACAATTAAAATGTTACATATTTTGAGGGTCTTTTTATTTACTTATCTGTTTTGCTAGTTCAATCGAAGAACCTAACATATTTTTTCTGATATATTTAGCACAGACATGGCGTCAAAAAACAACCCTGCCCATCAGTACGTTTTCTCATAAACTAAAATTTGTATCAAAGACCTTTGCATATAAATTCATTTCCTTGTTGAATATCAAGAAAAGGATTAAACAATGTGAAGCCAAAATTGCTCATGCGCATTTACACATATTCAATGATGCTTGTTATAAATTCATGTATCCATCATTCTGTGGTGCCTGTTAAATTGTCTTTTGTTTTAACATTTATGAACCAGGAAAAAAAGAAAAGAAAAGTCAGATTAGTTTTAAGAGAAATTTTATCCGAATTTCCATGTGCTCTTTTACGTATCTCCTGATGTCTCGATCGTGTGCTTGCGTAATAACAGAGAGATTATCTCTTCATGTTGTTACATTTAACGCCAAAAATCGAGTGCCGTATTCGTTGCGTTACTTCTGTCATTAGTGCATTTAATTTCATCAGCAGCTCATATGCATGGATTGGTTTCTCCTTCTTTTGCTTCGCTTTTTTAAATTCAAAATGAGATGAGCCAAGACACTGTAGCGGTTGAAAGAGAAAGAAAGAAAAATTTATTTCCTGGTTTTGATACTAAAAATTCATTAATAATTCAACAGGAGAACTCTATGACGAATGTCAATACAACTTTGCAAAACTCGGTAATAGGAAAGCTTTCTTGATGTTAAAAGGCTTGTGCCATGGATAGCGGTAAAATAAAATACTGTGTCGAGATTCACGAACAGAACTACTTCAGTTCCACTGCACTATTAAATACAATTTCACAAATATATTTTCTTTTTTCAAAAAAGTCTTTCCCCCCCTTCCCGTCCCCCCAAAGAAAAAAAATGTATGCATCGAGTTTTTGGCATGTGGTTTTTACTCTCTAAAACTTTAAATTAGGAAGGGGAAAAAAAAAAATCTGTTCATCTGTTGCGCAAATGACTTGCTACAACATTTAAAAGTATTTAATATTTTACATTTAAGTTTTAGTTACTTGTTTTTCATTATGTGTTCTGTTGTTGTTAATAATACACACGAATATTTATAACCTTAACCTAATAAAAAAAAAGTCTACAAATACCGTCAGAATAAAATTATAATTACATTTCTAGATATAGGTAATAAAGGAATTGTAAGATTGGGATTTAAACAGGAAAAAAATAATAATCGAATTAATATAAGTCAATATAAACACATTCTAACCACTAAAAGTAGGATCCTTGAGGGAATGAAAAAGAAATTTTATTCTCTCTTTGCAGGAAATAGACCATAAGGTGGCTGCTGACAGAAAAAATTTTCGAAAAGAAAATAGCCACTTTTTTTGCATTTTGTGACCGGTGGCTGATGCTAATTTTGTCTTTTATTTGCAAGCATTATTGTTGAAGGGATTTTTTATCGAACAATTTTGCTAGTTTTTCTATAAATTAAATATTGAGTTTTAAACAATTGTCATATAAAGACCTTTTTTTTTTTTTTTTTTTTTTTTTTTTTTTTTTCTGCATGTGGAAATGTTCAAAAACTCATTTTTGATAGCCTTTTTCAGATTTTTTTCCCTTTATCCTAAAAAGACGGTGATTACAGTTTCTGAATACAAGTACTTGCCAATTTGTTACTTTTTCGAAAATTATAATTTAAAAATATGTCAGGAATCAGGAAGTTTGTATTTGAGAATAGCCTTAATTTTGTTACATTTTAAAATCTCAATTTTTTTCTCCTCTTTCATGTATATTTCATGGCATCTTATAATAATTTTTTTGCACATTATTAAATGCACGGTATTTGCTTCGAATCAAATCCAGTTTTATGCAATTGTCAATCTGTATCTGGATGTCTGATGATAATAAATGGGTGATTCTCAAAATAGGGGACAATTTCAAAAGTGAAATCTTAAAACAAATACTTTTAGCAAAATTTCTGAAAAAAATAGGTGTTGTTAATGTAGTATTAGGTATACTTTACATGTAGTCAGCAGAGCTAAATATTTAAAAAATAACTTAAAAAAAAAATAATTAGTATTTTTTGAGCCATGCTAATGACAAAACAAATTGCATGGAATAAATATATTAAGAAATTTTTATTTTCTTCCTGTTTAAATATTTTTTTCTATATTTATTAGCCTTCCTTTTCAGCAAATGGTTTTCCATTTTTACATATATATATAAGGAGAATAAAAACATTACCAAAGAGCAAACTTTGTTTACATGAGCGACATTCTGACACTAACAATGTAAGAAGCTGTCTTAGTGATTTTCTGACAGATTTAATGCATATTTTAGGGATAATAAATGTAATACCTAAATTTATATGTAAAATTAAACTTTATAAAAGATACAATTTAAGCAATGGTTACATTTATGCACATAGGAGTCTTTAGTATGGACAGAAAAACCATGCTAATGACACTGATATTTGTCCATGCTAATGACAAATTTTAATTTAAATAAGATCATGAGCCATAATATAATCACAATGCAATAGTCCTTTATGGGGCTTTTTAAAACACAAAAGTCCTATGCAAATAAGTAAAATAAAAATTTTAATTATAAAATAAACATGAAAATTATTATCCATTCTAATGACATACAATTGATGTACGCCCCTAATATCCAACTTCTATTCTTAAAATACAATACATGCTTCTATTTTCAGGCTGGGATAAAATGGCTACTTGTTGCCATGGAGAAACTTTATATTTTCGAACTATTGTCATATGTGAAAATGAAATTTTGATTAATAACCAGCTGTTATAGTATGACCTTGTTTTGAAAATAGAATATGGAGGACAAACTTTAATTCTTTTTTTATATACTATAATTTTATTTTTAAAAAGAAATTAATTGGATAAATCCTCTCCTTGATTAATTTAAAGAAAGAATAACATTTGTTTCATTTTATAAACATGATATTAACTCTTGAAAAAGCTAGCATATACAAGGCACAGCTGCTGTGGACATCCATGCTAATGACATTTTGAACATTTATTCTGCTATTTTAAGGTGTTTTTAACTAAAAAGTGAGTAATTCTTGAGTGCAAATAATGAATAATATTAAGAGAAACATATCTAAATATAAAAACATGACAGAAAACCTCAATTTTTTTTGTATGCCGAAAGATATAAATTGTCCCCTGTTTTGAGAATCACCCAAGTTCAAAAAGTCTAAATGTTAAATACTTTAATGTTATAGATCTAGATAAAACTAAGCTGCATTCACCTCAAATCCACACGCAACCATAATATTCCATTGTGATATTTCAGGGATATGTTTAGGAAAATTTTAGGTCCTTTTAAAGGACCTTTCACAAAATATTTCTTAAAACAGAACTCTTTACAAAATGTTTTATCCTCAAACACAGGACCCTTCACAAAACATTTTATCCCAAAACAGGACCTTTCACAAAACTATTTGTCTCTTAAATAGACCTTTCATAGAATTTTTTCAACTTGAATTTGAAGTTTTCACAAGTTTAATCATTAAAAAAAAAAAAAAATGGCCTGTAAATAAGCAGTTGAATTCATTAAAGATCATATTACTTAGCTTTTTATGTATGAAGGATAGAACCTGAAGACATGAATAATTTAAAATACTCAAGATTATGACTAGACTTTTCACAAATATAATAAAAAGTTCACAATTTCATAAAAACAGGACTCTGTGAGAAAAGTCTGGACATACCCCATTCATTTTTAATACCCCTGCACACATAACGTAACTGCATAAAAACTGCATACTTACATAAAAAAATATTTTTGTCTGTACCAAAAATATATCCATGGTCACTAATTAGAACTTACAGCTCTGTCTCCCAATCTGAACTTCCTGTTTAAAGTTATTTTTGAACGCATAAAAACAACAGATAACGATAACGAAACTAAATATATAGGTGTTTAGTGGTCCTCTATCCCACCTCCCGGAGAAAAATCTTTAATTCTTTATGTTAGTGTTTCTCTCTTTAAATATTTTTAATAAAATGCCAAGGATTAATTTTACTGTTTCTTTCTTTTCTGAAAGACATAATAGAAATTTTGTTAAATTCAGGCGAAGGGCACTGGCCATGCCGGTCCTTTTGCTTGCAATGGCCTTTTTTAATTAGAATAGAGATGAGCCAAGACACTGTAGTGGTGGAGAGAGAGAGAGCGAGAAAAAAAGAACTGATTTCCTGGTTTTGCTACTAAAAATTCATCAATAATTCAACAGAAGAGCAGTATGACAAACGTCACTGTAACTATCTAACTGTCGCTAAAAGGAAATCTTTCACGGTGTTAAAGAGTTGTTTGCAGAAGGAAAATCCGTGATCTGAAGAAATAAATCGAATCATCAATCTTGTTTTTGATATATCAGACCACAATTGCTACATCTGGGCGAAATCGTGCCTCGTGGGGAAATTTATTTTTTTTATTTCTTTTTACATCGGATTCAATGATTTTATTCTGAATTATAAAATGCATTATACATTCTTGTTTTCCTTTTTTAGAAATTTCTCAGCTTATGCATGTAAGTGCGATTATCCGCTTGTTTGTAAATGATTGTAAAGGAATTTCTTAAGTCTGTTTTTCTCACCATTTTTACTGAGTAAACAAATGTGAATTTTTATGTTTTTTACTGATGTATATTGTTAAAAAGAGATAATTTTGCTCATTCAATAATATTATGTTATGCAAAACTTGTTCTACGACTTAGCTTTTTATCGCAAAATCACCTTTTTTTAAAAATAACTTTTTTAATATTTTAAGCAGTGTAATTCTATTTCAAGCAATGGTGATTCTGTTTTACAGCTCATTTTATTTCATTGTGAAATAAATTTTGAGTTTAAAGTTTCGATAAACTTTAATATTTATTAAAACAGATAATAATTTTCTTCTTCTCTTAGTGGCTCATTTTTATGTTTCCTTTTCATCAATTCTTTCAAGTTTATGTAATTAAAAGCTGTGAAAGGTAGATTAATAGAATTTTAAGATAACCCAGTGTTTGCTGGTTGATAATTTTATTATCAAGTGAAAATTTATCGTCGATGACGTTATACTAGACTAAATGTGATTGAGATAACGCATTAATAAAACTTTCAAAATATTTGCATTTGACAGAACGATCTTTTTGTTTTCGTTGTAAATTTTGGATTTATATGAACTTACTATGCCTTGGTTCTACTAAAGTTTGGCGCTTTATTGTTGAAAACTGTTATCTACCGGTGATCTAATACATTAGTAATTAAATTATCTGATGATTGCCATCGTTGTTGTTATGGGTGTAAATTTGTTTTTTATTATGTTTATATTAATCGGACATTCATTTATTTCTATCAAGTTTGATTGTGTCTCTACGCTGGGAATTACTACCTCTTCAAGCTTTCACTTCTCAAAGTCATTTGGACATTGAGGGTCGGGTTGCAAGGGTCGGAAGGCGAAAATTAGGCTCTTTTGGGACACTGGAAACAGCCTGGTTTTCTGGATTATTCAATATGAATTTTGCGTTAATGAATTAGCCCTTCCCATCATCATCATGATAGTATTGCTCCGTAATATTAGTCAATTTGATATGAGTTTTTTTCGGCTGTCAGGCGTTGTGATTTTTCGATAAATCTTGTCAGCCGGGGATTTCTTTCTTTCTTTTTCTTTTTTTTTTTTTTTTATCTGACAGTAAAATATAACATACTTAGCTGAAAATTATGACATTTGATGCGTCTGCAAAAATAATTCATTGCTATATTAACTATAACGCATTTCCGTATAAACATTGTGTTAATAATTCTTACCTCAAATCTCAATTTTTATATATACATATTTGTATATATAGATTTAACTAATATATACAATAGAGGAAAGCTTAGTGTAGAAAAGAACTTTGTAGAGTTCTTTGGGAAGTGATAGTTCTACAAAATGTGTCTAAGAAATAAGAATATAAAATTTTTAATGTATTTTCAATAACTTGTAATTTTTTAAACTGCCTAAAAATTCACTAATACTGTCAAAGTCCGCTCACCACCGCCAGTATAATGATTTGATTTTCCATCTCTAATTTTAAAACCAGCATTAAAAATTTTTGGTATACTTGAAAATATTTCTAATACAAATATCTTGTAAATCACCAGCCTTCATCAATTTTTATCTTCTGATATCAATTTTATTTCTTGATAAGAGACATAACACTAGTGTCTGTTGAGCTCGTTATGTTTTAATCCTGGACAGTTTTCATTAGCAGAAACGTTGTATAGGTTTGCATGCAAGTTAATTGCATATGTAAGGGGATTTAACTCTCGTAATTTATAGTGTGATCCATTTATTTCTTAAAGCAATATAAAGTAAACATGTACGATTATACTCGATACAACTTTGACAGGGCTTAACCAAGCACATTTTTATGATTCGACTCACTTGTTCTGATACTGCACAAAGTGTTTTGCATAACGAACCGATTCTCAGGGAAATGATGCCGACAATTAGAAAAATTTTGTGGTGTAACTGAGAAATTTGATAAACCCGAAGAGATTCTACTGTGAATTTGCCTGTACCTGTTATTGTGGGATACAAGATGTATGTTGTAAGTAAGGTGGGGATATTTAATATAAGCTCTAATGTCGCGTGCCAAACAAAATGCATCCGCGGGTCGTCTATTAATAGCTGGTGCAGCAGTTGTATCACAAATGCTCTCTTTTGATGAAGATCCAGTTTTGGGCTTTGCTCACTCAAAAGTAGTGACTGTAATTGCCACTATTAGCCTAATGATGATCGATCTCTCTGGTTATTTACAGCTGACGCTGGTGCTTTCAGATGGAACATTTTTATAAAGCGTTACTCTACTTTATGCTAGGCTTCATTATTTTATAGGAGAAATGCATAATTCTTTCATTAATTTTTGCCATGCATGAAGGTGTGTGGAAAGCCAATATTTTTCATGTGTAAAAGTTAACATATTAGATGGAAATCCGGATGAAATATTTAATTTTATGAGCTTGTTAATGGTTAAATTATTCGAAAGTTTCTGTCTATTAATTTTTCGGATTTCTGCTATGCAGGAAAATGTTATTTGGTTTCTAGAGTTTAGAAAAGGTGCTTTGAGTTTTAGTTGGAATAATTTTTAAACCTTTTAAATGTATATTTAAAAAAAAAAAAAACTTTATATTTGCGTACTTTTATGCTTTCGACAATCTTTTCTTTTGAAAATTTTACGGTATATGTCACGCATACAGGGCGCATAAAGTGCTCAAGATGTTTAATTATTCAAATCAGCAACTTTTAATTAAAATTGTTGCAACATTCAAACAAAGTATTTCAGAGGTTATTAATAAAAAGAAAAAAAAAACTTTGAAGGGGAAAAATCTCGGGAAATTTGTCGTGATAGCGCACACATAGCATATAATTTAAAAGTTCCCCTATCATTACTATTTTTCCGTTGGTGTTTTGCTTGCATTTAATTTGTTAAAGTATGTACTCAACTAAGCTTGTCAAAACTTTTTGCTTAGACTAAATAATCGAAATAAAAGACTAGTCCCTTATTAGAGAACCTAGAAACAGGTTTATTGGATTTATGAGTAATTACTAGGCGCATCAGTTTCGGTAGTGGGTCCTACTGCTATAATTTTCTACGATACCCTTCCTTTCTGATCAACCCCCGCTCCACCGGCGATGCGAAAGGGTTAATCGCCGATGTCCATGCTTGCTTACACACATATGGTCATTGGAATGGCCATCACGTCCACTGGGGAGAAGGAGGAAATATACAACCGTCGATTCAGAAATGACAGAGGTGAATATCTCCGTTTTTTTTTCTTCCTTTTTTTTTTTTTTACATATATACGTAGCTGTGTTATAAACAAAGCAGTTTCTTGATGATCAGATGATTCTGATAAAACGACGTTGAGTTAATGGCGATGTCAGACATAGGTGAGTATATGTAGACAGAGCGTGGAGGATATCAAGCATGAAGAAGCGACATCAGGAGGGGAGTAGTGGAAAATGTCAATGAAATTATGGACCAGTTGCTATTAATTTATTTTTTCTATCAAAATCAATAAGAATATTTGTTGTTTTGCACGCTATGAGAGGAAGTGAGGCAGTCATTGTATTGCTAGCCACGCACAAGATTAGAAATCGTATTTGTGAGAGCTACTCAGTCTGGTGAGCTCGGCAACTTTTTCACTTTAAACTTATCACTACACGCTACTAATTTTATATGCAAATTTAAGCCTTGTATTTTATGTTTTGTCATCATTTTTTTTTTTTTTTTTTTTTTTTTTTTTCTTAACATACTTTTTCATGATTCATCAAGAATTTTTCTGAAGATAAGGATAATACATTAACAACGACCCGAAGCAATATTGATGTTTTTTAAAAAGCAATACCAAAGAACTTAATTATAAAAAAATTACTAAATGTCAAACAAAAGAAAAATTGTCTTCTAGAATATATATACTTTTTAATTCATCTTTTTTTATGTTTTATTGATATATTGCTCCTTCTCCCGTATTCTCATATATGTATATAATTCCAAAGTATTTGGGACCTGAATATTCTGCTCTGGTTCTACAAATTCCATTTATATATGGAATTCAATTTATGTATATATATATATATATATGGAAACCAATGTTTGGGTTCAATCCTAACAGTTTCTGAGTGCAGGATTTTTCTTAACAAGAATTTGAGTTTCTGACCTCGATAGATTTTTTCAGCGTTTCCGATTTCGATAGAGCATGTAACCCAGTCTGAAAATAAGTGTTATATGAAAATAAAAAGGAGTTACGTGTAAATCCATCAATGTGCAAATTAAGATTCATGTTGTAGATTGAATACAAAAAAATAAGGATATAGTAAATTTTTATATTCTAGTTTGACTCTGATTTATTTATTATATTAAATTATATTACATAGATGAAAATTATTAAACTGTCTTTATTTCTACAGAAATTAACTTTACATCAATTTTGTTACAAAAGATTATGTAATTCAATTCATATGAATTTTAGTAAATAAGAGTAATAAGCATCATAACTGAAGTAAATATTATTTACAACGGATAATAAACAGCTTAAAATAAATGAATAATAATAATAAAATAGTAATAGATATAAAATATTAAGATCGTTAACTTTAAAAGTAGATCTGTTAGAGACTTTTGTTATATTTTTCTGAAGTTATTCTTTTTAGTATGATTACAGTGTTTTGAACTAATAGCAGAAAATATGGAACTTCTGAATCATTTTGTACAGAGACAATAATAATGCAAGAGGCGGAATTCTATGTCTGCGAAGTCAAACATTTCAGATTAATCAATACTACTAAGATAATCGTCACAACAACATACTGTACTTAATATCAATATTTCGATAAATAAAACGTAATCCTTTATTTAAACAGCTAGAATATGATAATTTTATTTGTTTAAATGAGTTAATGTTTCGAAATGCATCTATTTTAACTTGGTGTTTAAGTGCTTTTGGCTTTCATTTTGATATAATGGATATTGCCGTGAAATTTTGACAGCATTCACGTAAATAAAAATCCATCAACCTGATATGAAATCATGTATAAAAATCGGCTGATTACAGGCTTAGGATTATTGCGATGTTGATTTTTTTCTCAGATAACTTAGTTTTTTCAGAAAAAATGATATAATTACATTAACAATTTAAAATACCTGCTTGTTCACTAACAATTTTTGTTTTGCTTAAACTATTTTCTGTGTCAGTTAGCTAAAGTGGTATTTTTTAGGCGTTGTTGATTGTAATCAAGAAATGGAGAAAGAAATTCACAATTTTTTTTCTTTGGTGGATATAATATACTGGAAACACCATGAACCCTTTCGCGTCCTTTTTACAAAATTTTTAATCTTTTGTCACCGATTTTTTAAAAATCGATTTTTTGCCTAAATTGAATCGCTAAAATGCTCTGATTGAATAAAGCAAATTTTACTGGTGTGTGTGTGTGGGGGGGGGGGGGGGGGGAGGAGGATTCTGAGCACCTTGAATGGCACGTATACGGTTTGCTCGTCCCTAAGGGGTTAAGAGTTCATTCGTTTCAGGGCAAAGGAATACTTGGGCAAAATATAAGGAAAGTTTACAATTTTCCCTAAAAATTGCTACTTCCCACACACAAACACCTCCAAATAAAATGAATTTTCGTAAAGACAATAGTATTTTTACATTGCTTTGTAATTGTCAGTTGAATAAATTAAATATAGTTCATGTACATTACTTTTTTTTATCCAAATCTTACTGACTGATGAATAGAAAAGTAGAAGATAAAATACATACATGGAAACAAAAGTACTACACCAGTTAAAAGTTAACGTTAATTAGCAATAACTATTTACAAAAGCTTGCCGATTTATGAGAAACAAACTCGTAGCCGAAAGGCCATCGTTTCGAATCTTGTCGCCAATTAAAAATCCGCCATATGCACTAATAGCACATACGGCGGTAATCAATTTGGTAATAAATTTCGATTCTTTGTCCCTTCTTTAATTCTTGGAACTTATCAACCCACGCACTTTTTTTAAGAGGTTGTTTTAAATTTTAAATTTTACAGTTGAAATATATACAGGGATGTAGTTAGGAAAAATTTAGAAAGGACCCTTCACAAAATAACTTAAATGAAAACAGGACCCTTCACAAACATTTTATCCCAAAGTAGGACCCTTCACAAAATTATTTCTCTCTTAAATAGACCTTTCACAGAATCTTCACCTTCAAATATAATTTTTCATAAATTTAATCATTTAAAATTAAAATCTGGTCTATAAAAAAACAGTTAAATTCACAAAAGAACTTTTTTAATGTATGAAGGATAGAACCTGAATACATCGATACTTTAAAATTCACAAAATTATGACTAAAATTTTCACATGTGACAAAAACTTTTCAATTTCACAAAAACTGGATCTTCTAAGAAAATTCTGGGCAAGATCCCTTACATATATAGATATAGATGTAAATCATTTCCATTATTTAGGAATTTATTGCCCGAAAAGGATTTTCACATTGTTTCATTCCGAACTATGATCCAATCCACAAGTTGTCAACTTTCACCTCGCGTGTCTGGTAATTATGGCTGTCCTCGATCCGAAACAAAGTTGTCTTTGACGTGTCACTTCTCTCATCCTCGTTTGAGAAATCCCACATAAGCTACAATTTGATAATATTTCCTCACATCGTGCCTCCCGATTGCGTTAAATTATTAAAGTTAATATAGGAAACACACAGAGTACTTGTTTGTATTCATCGCGGGCGGTATTAAATTAGTTTGAAGTTAACATTCAGCGGCCATGTATCGCCGTCCTGCAGTGATAAGGATGCGAGCCTTTTCTTTCCTTCAGATGTTCAGAATCAATTTTTCCTTACGAAAGTTCCATGCTGCGTTTTGGAAACGAGGTTTTCTTATTTATGAGTTTCGTGTCCTAATTATTTCAGTCCATTAACCCAAATATCTCGGCTTAAGAGCCACTATTTATTAGCTGCTACCCTCCTAACTTGATAGTTTGAAGTTCAGTTTATTTTTGTAATAAATAAGTTAATGATATTTTATAATGTGTAGGTTATTAAGGCATTTACCATTAGATTTTGCGGGGCCTCGAATAATCTTGGTCATTTAAAATATTTTTAAGCACTGCCGTTTTCGCTTCTGTTTAGGTAATACGTTGGAGCTCGCGAGAATGTTGAGAATGGAGTGTTTATGTTGAATAAAAACCTTATCTTTTCTCTTATGCATTGTGACAGATATAAAATTTTGAAATTGACCATAATGACTTCATTGGTTGCCATTATATCGACTATTTTCTATTAATTAAGCTGTACTTTATTTAGATCATGCTGAATTTGCATTGGATTTAATTTTCTTTTAGTTTATCATTAAATAAAAAAATTTCCCTGGGCACACGAGAAAGCATGGAAACTCATTTATGTGAATTATAAAAGCTCGTTTAGTAAATTATATGTATTCATATTCTATATTAAATATCATTAATAGCTAGTTGCACTGATGAAGTAGAAAATAGATGTCTTTGTTAATAATTCAAGATAGAATAAAGTTATTTCTATTTACCGTAAATATTTTATGCAGGGGGGAAAAAAAGATTGAATGAATGTACTTACATTTTTAAAACAACCCCCCCCCTTTTTTTTAACTATGTAAAAATTATACAAAAATTCTTATGAATAACTATCAGGAGTCTGTCCAGACTATTCTCACAGGGTCCTTTGTGGATTGTGAAATTTTTCTTATATTTGTGAAAATTCTAGCCCTTATTTTCTGAATTTTAAATTATCGATGTATCTATCGTTCTTACATAAAAAATCAAAGTAATATGTCCTGAGAAAATGTCATTAGATTTCTTCTAAAAAAAAAAAAAAAAATAATAATAATAATAATAATAATAAGTTGGTTTAAACCGTGCTAACCCTGCTTTTAAAACAAAAGAAATAAAGCATCCAAAATGAATAAAACTTAAAACCTTTGGAGTATTAAATCGGTGTTATTTATTTCATTTCTCTTTGCCGATTTGAATGCACTTATGCTACAATGGACAGTCACATTTGTAAGTTCTGACTATAGATCACCAGATTTGACAACTGGCGGCATGCCGCTAGTGGCTCTAAATATCAATATATATGCTACCTTTATAAGACCGCCTCTATTATGGTTGTACATATCTAACCAATTTCAATGATCTGATACAATGGGTTCTAAAACTCTGGCATTTATGTGCAATCAATTTACCTATATGGTCAAATTACGAACAGGAAAGTGTAAAAAATGAATGCACCGGAAAGATTATTTTTCTTTTTCTGTATGAATGGAAATTTATTCCTTATTGTGTAGAGAAATCTTCTATAAAATATTTGCTAAGATGAGAAGCTTTGTTATGCGCAATAGATGAATTTCTTTTGTATGCCTAACTGGTATTGTCTCTCTTATGAAAATTGTTCTTTGTTTCCTTGTAAATCCTACGAATATGTAACTTTTTGTAGAAACAAGGGTTTAAATTCATACTAATAAAAATTTTGGAAAGTAAAATCAAAGAAAAACTTTTTGTTTATTTTCAATTCACTTTTGACATAAGAAACCAATCAAATTATAATTAAATTAGTTTAATATGATTTTGCCAAATTAATAAGAAATTAATTACAAATGCCAGTTAGTCTTCAATCAGTCACAATTTTTACTTATAAGTATTTTATGACTAGAATCATCAATTTTATAAACAGAATAATCATATTGAACACTATTTTAAAAATGTGCGTATACTTTTTCCATAAAATGGCTATTAATGGAGAAGACTTCTGCTGCATTTAAAAGAAGATTGGAGAAAAATGAAAATCGAAGAAAAACTAAAGTAATAATGTTATAATACTTCGAGGTACTGTCGAGAAAAAATTTTGGGAGAAAGGGGAATGTAGAAACACTAGTCTGTTGCAATTTAGCAGTCTTAAAAAAATCTTCTAATTATTGCTCTCCTGTACTTTGATCCACAAGCAATGCTGAAAATGACCTACTTAAATTTCTGGCTGGCTAATTCACCAGTGTTGTTGTTGGTTGAAATTATGAGAACACGCCAGAAAAATAAGGCAAAAAATGGAACAATTTTGATATTAATTCAATTATTAAAGCTTTGAAAGAAACAGTGGGGGATGGGGTGAGATTCCGTCTTACCAATTTTTTAATTTTGCATCCCACAAACTCAAAAAATAAAACTATCCAAATTTAAAGACTAAAACTAAACCTGAAATTTTACTATTTCGGATTCGTGAATTCATTCGTGTCCTACAGAGCAAAAAATTTCGACACAAAGGAGGGAAAAAATAATAAAATAAAAGATGAAAACTTTACTAGTTCGGAAATAATTCGGAACCTACTAGAGTTTCTAATTGAATATGGTTTTCATCTACTGTGTACGCCGGGGAATATATTGGGAATCTTTTTCTTGGGTAGCAAAATATAATCCAGGAATAACAAGAATTCCTTTTGGAGATTTAAAATTACATATAATTGGTTTAATTTCACTTCAAAGTGTCTAATAAAAAAAATCTGAGTCGGCTTGATTTTTGCTACTCTCACTACTCAGACTCCGCAGCTCTGTACACAAGTATCCATAATATTTATTTTGTACACACGCTTAAAAGATCAGAGAGAATTTATGGAAAAGGTATTTAAATAATTCCTTTTGCGGGTTTTCCCAATTCAAATAATTTAAGATATTTCTTGTTAACTGATCTGTCAAGTCAACATTTTTCTCATCAATGTCATTGTTTTGTTTTTCAATAATTGCGAGGTATGTAAAATGAAAATAGCATCCACCTTATTTGCTGCTATATAAATGTTGTTCAGTTGCGGTTATAACCTAGAAACATAGTTTCTGCATTTGAGTAGTTTTTAATCTATTGAATAAATTCTTTCTAAATTATACCTGTTTGTTGTCATCATTCTCAAAATCTCCTTTAACGAGCTTTCTTCTTTAAAGCAACAATTATCAATGGAAAATTACCATTTTATCGATGTTTGTTAGACTTCATATTTGTACATTCATAATTTCACCTTTTTAAAGGTCATTCTCTCAATAATGGCTGTTTTTAATTTGAACCTAAATGAAAGCTTTACAAAATAAATTAATCTTACTTGCTCTAATTAAAAATCTTGAGGTTTTTTTTTTTTAATAAATATGTATTTTATTCAACTTGTTTGGCCTTATCTTTTAGGTACATAAAAGGATTTAAATACAAATCATAGCCTCATAAGTTGAGAGATTAATGAAATACTTTTCTAAAATAAATTTTATAAGCATCTATTGAATTTATGATGGATGAGAAAATTATAGGTAATAGAAATACTTTGATCTAATGGAACTTGAACGCCACGTACAGCTTTAAAAAAAAAAGTTTTTAAACCACAGATCTATGTAATGCATTTACTGTGTAGAAAATTTTATAGTAATGTAAGGGAATGATGTAAATTACAAGGGACATCAATAAGAACTCTTCCTATTTGTTTCGCTGCATAAAATATTAATACAATTAAGCGGTTAAATATTTAGATATATAGATTTTATTTATATATAGATATAAGTAATAAAAATTTTCCCATTATTTCCAAATTTTTATAATATCTAAATTATTTCCTGTCTTTTAATATTATCTTAACATGTTTATTATATTTTAATTCCATATCCTTAATCTACGCATTTTTTATTTTCTTTATACTAAAAAATAAACAAAATAAACTTTAATTTGATAAAAACATTTTCCCTAAAACCCCATTATTTTATTATTTCATTTATTTCTTTTATCCTTTATTTACATTAAGAAATCATTCTATATCCCACAATTCCATGCAAGTGACATGCCAAGAGGTTGAATGCGTAACATACTGAAACGATCAACTATGAAAGCTTACTTTTTTCTCCCCTTTAATTTTCATAAATGTTAGTTTTTTCAGTGTTGAATTCAGACATTTTTCTCCAAGTGGGGGTGGGGATTGTATTTTTTGACCATTGAAAATACAAAATTTCAAATTTACTGATGGGGGGACATCTCACTCACCCCGAGGGGCTGAAATCAACACGGTTTTCTTCTTCTGAAAAAGTTAATTGGCGAAGTTAAACGTTGTCGTAAAATCCTGTATTTGTGCGCACTTTGATAAATAACGACATGACTTCGAATTGAGAGATTCTACGTTTTTTCAAGTGTTTAAACAGAAATTTGTCACCTGGTGGAGTTAAGTCTTTAATAGGTGAAATTCTATTCTTATAATATCATCTTTCAGTTTTACTAAGGCATTCTTTTACATTGGTACTGAGTTTAAACCGAAGTATTCATGGAATTGTTTACTGTAATATGAAACTCTAATAAATTTGTTTAAAAGGTTCTATGTTTGATTTTAATTGGGAAAATTTCCAAGGAAATTCATTCTTTTTTTTTACCACCGTGTGCCATCCATGTCTGCTAATTAAATATTCTACGATTAAGTGCTCGTCAAAAATGATAGATCAAGCATTGGGTATTACATATTGCATTATTATAGAGCTATATTTTACTTTATGTGTGTATGTGAATGGGGGCATAGTGAAGGATTTTATTTAAGGATAATATTTACATAAAATATTTTAAATTATATATTTCAATTTCAGTGTGTAGATAATCAGTTTATATGTGTAACTGATTAATACTGACTGTTTAAATCCCCTTTTCTTTTGTTTATTTAAAATATAGGAAAGTGTGGGGTGGCATGGGACCGTGGTAGGAATGAGACAGTAGGTTTTTCTCATATCTTTAATATGGCTATTTTTTACTTTTTCGATTTCAATTGCAAGCTTTTTTAGTAAAAGTACTTTCACTTTCGGAACTGGTTTTAAAACTGAACGTACAATAAAAAAAAAAAAAAAATCTGCAATTAAAATTGAAAAAGTAAAAAATAATCATAATAAAAATAAAGCTCAGCTATCGTTTAACGCAAAAAAAAAAAAAAAGAGAGAGAGAAATTCAAAAAATAATCTGCCTTTTAGTTTACCATTACGGAGCGGGTGTTTTCAAGTGAGTGAAGAGGGTCCTTTAGTGCATATTCAATTTTACTCCAGTTTTTAACGATTTAGGTCTTTTGACAATTAAGATTTTTTGTGTATAACCAAAGATAATAGTGAAAGAATTGTTTTGAGCTTGCTGAATATTGTTACAGAATAATCACCAAATTTGAATCCCCTGTAATTATGAAAATTCTCTGTTGTCATGAGTAATACAATTCGACATATATACCTAATAAGTTGTAGTAACCTTTCTATATTTCCGCATCTTGAACATTAATAATAGTAATAAAACTGTTTGAAGTTTTTCTTTCGATAAGCAAATTTAGTAGAATTTTATTCCTGTATTATATAAAGATGACTCTCATTTCCTTCTTAAAGGGGTCAAACTTTTATTGATGCTGCTATACTCTAAGCAACACTGGAAGTACTTTATTTCCAGCGATTGTGGTTTATAAAGTGTTGCATTCTGCGAAATAAAAAATTCCAATCCCTATAAATTTCTTTGTTTCCCCGTGTAGGCAAATACAGCCAAAAAAAAAAAAATAAATAAATAATAATAATAATAATAATAATAAACGTGTGTTGACATCATCTGAGCCTCGGGCTGAACGAAAATAATACGTAGAAAAGGCGCCCTCTGTTTAAAACCAGCAGCATCCGTTGTCATAAAACTACAGGGGTACCTGCAGTTGGGCGTGAGACACTTTTACAAATGTAAACCCACCTTTTGAATACGTTTAATGCCCAGATAAAATGCAGGCACACGCCCGACGGCTTGCTGTCGCTATGGTAACCCATCCAAGTTTGAACTCCACCTTAAAAGCCTACAAAACTGTATGTAGTTGCTACTAACATTTACAACTACCGACATTGCATAACATTCTGCACAATGGGCAAATGCCATCTTCCTCTTGGCGCTTTATCTATTTATTACATTAAAGGATTTTTTTTTTTTTTTTCCCCAACCAAGCATTTTAATGACATTTGAAATCAAACCCCCATAAAAGTGGAGTTTTATTTATTTTTTTATTTCTTCTTATTTTATGTTTCTTTATGAACGTGATGAGCGCTAAAGGAAGAATGGCGTTTTTGAAATATTTTCTAGTAAATACATATCGTTCACCGTATTCGCTTGTTTATTTTTCGTAAAGGAAAACATTTAAAACGGTGTCATTAAAATATTTTAATGGAATTTAAGCCGCGGGGGTGAAAGTTCTTATAATGATGTGGCAAGCAGCGTATGGTTGTGGTTTTTCATTTTTATTATGGGTTTTCCTCTGTTGATTTATTTTTATAACGTTTTATGATTTAAATTTTAGTGGCTTTTATTTTTTTGCAAGAATGAACATTGTCCATGTTTCTGATGATATAAAAAAAAAGCAAATGAAAGAAAAAGGCCTGCATTTCTCATTTTAGAAATGTAATTCGAAAGCAAAATTATTCTGCTCGTTAAGTTTTATTAAAAAAATTAAATTAGTACGATGGCGTGTCTTTCATTACTTTTAATTAATGATTAATAAAAATCATTTTAATTGCCGTTATGCACATTAGATTAGTCATTTTTCACAAACACAGAAAAATAACTCCTTCAAACATTTTTTGTGGTCTTTCTTTAAGCCATTTAATTTCTAATGCAGATTTAACCCAATAATATCCAGAATTTCGGGAGGCCCAGGAGGAGTGTTAATCGTGGCGTTTTTTTTTTTAAATGTTGTAATATAGAGTTCATTATAAACCATTGTGTATGAAGTTATTTTTGTTTTGTATATTTATTACGCAGCCTGTCAGCAACTTTAAAAATTTTCGATTTGTAATTTCATTATGTTTTTTAATTAAAATTTTTAATTGTTAAACCAAAAATATAAATTCTAAATTACTTCAAAATTACTTTGCTGGCAACTAATATGAATCTGTTGTCCAGTACATGAGATTTTAGGCTATTGTAAAATTCAAACTGTCCCTTTCTTGACACAATTTCTGAATCATTTATCTTTTTTCCTTTTTTTTTTTTTTTGAAAACTATTGGCAGATACTCTTATTCGGAAAGTACTTTCTAAGTTGGCGTTTTTAATCGAAATTCCCTACGTAGCAGCCAGCATAAGAAACAAAAACTGCCGGTATGATAACACAATGAAATAATACTAAAGAATATTTCATTTATCGAAAAAACTGTTCATCCACAAATCACTTTAATAATCATGCACTTACAAGATTCACGCATTTACATTCAAAAGAATGATTTCGTTAATATGTTAGAAAGTTTTGCTTTTGAGCTTTGAAAAAAAATTTTGAGCCGTAATGTAACAAAAATTATAATTACAATAATTAATCCAGGTACGGAATATATTAAATGATGGATGTCCTGCAATATCAGTTACTTGCATTTTACAGTATTTATTTTGCTCTTGCAGTTCCATGTGAAATGCGACCATGTTCAATTAAAATGCATCCTCTTGTTGACCACTCGTTACGGTCTTTACCTACGTTTATCCTCCAAATCTCCCACTCCCCCCCCCCCCTCTCTATTCCCAAAAAACTGTCTGCAATTTTCTTCGGGGTTCAAAACTGACCATCATTCAACGACAAACAATGCACGTCCCTATTTTTATCTGGGATTCCTTTCTTTTTGCCTGAGGTAAAATATTTCCGATCCCCGATTCCCCCCCTTTTTTTCCGGAAACCTCCAAAACATTAAAAAAGAAAAAAAAAAAATCTGTCCCCTCTCCACGGATAAATCCAAGGGAAATATACTCAAGGTTGAAATCAAGGTCAGGTCCCAAGATTTCAATCGGTTTGGCGAGTTCTAGTTCCTAATATCTGTGAAACCCTTTTATAGACAACCACGTGCTACCTGATACAACCAATGGAGATTTGTGGTTACAATTTTTACCTCTCCCCATTTGGGTTTGGGGGTCGAGGTGACCGCAAGATTTTTTTTTATTATTCTTATTAATTTTTTTATTTTGTTTTTACGTTGGGAAGGGGGATTTTTTTTTCTTTGCTCTAGCACGAAAGTGGTGTTCATTTACCCACTGTATATTGTTGACGGTAGAAAATCTGGTATATATCGATACAGCGCAAAAATGTTTTTTTACTACTTTTTCTTTTTAGATTTCAAAGAGTAGGAACTATAATATGTTTAATTTATAAATACTTAAAAGATGTGGGGAGTGGAATTTTTTTATTTCCCGGAATGCAACACTTTATAAAGCACCACAATCACTGGAAATAAAGTACTTTCAGAGTTGCTTGCTTAACGTATAGCAGCTTCAATAGAAGTTTGCCCCTTTTTAAGAAGAAAATAAGGCCGATCTTTATCTTACATAGGAATAAAATTCTACTAAATTTGCTTATCGAAAGAGAAACTTCAAACAGTTTTATTATTATTGAGTTTGATCCTTTTCAATATACTAGAATGTTTCATTAAAAAAAAAAAAAAAAAAAAAAAAAAAAATCAAATTTAAACTTTATCTTACTGTCTTACTGATAAATTGTGTAGTATTTAAGCATAAAAAATGCTCATTTATTATTATTATTTTTTCAATCGACATTTTCTCCATTCCTTTATCATATAGAATAGACACCAAATTATTCTTTAATTTACCATTTGCTTGCAGAATTTTTTTCTTTGTCGGAGAAAGAGCTGAAAGTGTCAACAAATCTCCTTTGAAATCGTATGAATTTATTTTAAATTAGGATGAATCTGTTTGAAAATCCGATATGAGATTTTAATGATTGAATCAACCCCCTCCTGATTTATTTATTTACTTTCGATAAATTTAGATGTTAGATAAATAATGACGAGATAATTTGTTTTTATAATTAAAAAAAATAATAATCTTAACACATCTTATTTGAGATTTAAAAAATATTTATTAATCTTGTTGCAACTGACATTTTCTCCATTCCTCTCTCACATATAACAACTGATATCACAACTGATTCTTCGCAAAATTTGGACATTAATACGCATAATTACTATTACTTAAAGTAATTTTTCTCAAATGCTTAAGGTGTCAAAATTTTCTTTCGAAATATTCAGAATTTATATTAAATTAGGCTGAATCTGATTAAAATTGAATCTAGAGTTTACAATGTTTTTATTAATTCTCTTCTGATTTATTTTATCTAACAAATAGTTAATTTGGTAATATGGTGATATTTAAGAAGTTCCATGTATATTTATGTATGCATAAAATTTTGATTTTTTTCCAGAAAAATTTTTGTGTTTTGCCAAACATTCCAATTTACTTTGTAGAATTTCACCTGGCCTTATTTTTCAAACTTTGATCGATTTTAATTCAGCTTTTAATTTCTTTTAATTTAAATTTGTCGATTGCGCATAGTAATAATTTTAATTTATTAGAATCGCTAGTAAGGTTTATTTAATAAAATAGTTAAATAGCTGTATTGGACGTAGTGTATTATAGTATTTGTATATTCATGTTTGCCTAATTATTTTGATATTTTTTTTCAATCATACATCATACAAAATAAATATGGCGGTGAAAAGTTTCATATAATTAAAATATTAAATTCTGTTCTTTTTCCTTTTTAACTGAACCCATACTATATATTCTGCTTTATAATAACAAACTTTGTACAAGTTTTCAAACTTTTATTTCAAAATAATATCAAAATTTCTGCTTGTTGTAGTGTTAAAATATTTTAATAGTTTAATACTACATCTGAATTTTAATAGCTCGGTTAAATTTGGCAAAACACTTAAGTTTTCTCATTTAATACCCCTTTCTTTGAAAAACCACATAAAAAAATCCCTCGATGTAAAATTTATCTTGTCAACCTTCGTGTGTGTTTGGTTTATAGCATCTGTTCTGATGCTCCCCATTTCTTTATCTATGTATCATACAAAATAAAATAGATAGGGGGGGGGGGTCCCTTTTTATTAAATTCTATTTTTTCTTCTTTTAATTGAATCCATATTCAATATTCTCTTTTATAATAACAAAACTTTAACGTGTGCACAGTTATTTTAAAATAATATCAAAATTTCTGCTTTTTGTATTATTAAAATATTTTAATAGTTTTAATACTGCAACTGAATTTTAATAGCTCGTTTAAGTTTGGCAAAACACTTAAGTTTTCTCATTTAATACCCCTTTCTTTGAATCTGTGCATGATAACCAAGAAAAAAAAAAAAAAAAAAAATCCTCCATATAAAATTTATCTTGCCAATCTTCGTGTGTGCTTAGTTTGTAGCATCTGTTCTGATCCTCCCCGTTTCTTTTTATAATATCAGAGGAGGTATGAGGATTAAAGAGTAGGTTTGCGGCCCGCAAGTTTTGTAATGATCCCTTCTCCACCTTGCACGGAGAACGGGGAGAGAGAGGCCTTTCACTCAGGAAAAAGTCTTCCACAGATTTGGCGAGTGATTGCTTTTGTGAAAGCCAATGAGTAGCCAAACTGGGACAACTGGATTTATTCATCTACCCCAGTCAGTGAAGCATGTTTTCTAAATGTGTGAAGGAAATTTATTTGAATATGCATTATTGCAATAATTTCTATTTTTTTCCTTCTTTCTTGTTTTAGTAAATAATTAGATTTTAAAACATGAGATGTTTTAAGTTCTTCACAGTTGGAATTAGACTTTACTCCCCCCCTACCTTTGTGTATGAAAAATAAGACCCATTTTTGAATAAGAAAAAAAAAATATTTTGTCGAATATACTTGATTTAAAAAATCATTTATTAAAATATTTTTATAATTATTTTTTTAACGAAGCCTTTAATGTGTTATTTATTTATTTATTTGGGGGGGGGGGGGTATTTTTATCTCCAGAGCAAAACGTATCAAAACTCATGCCCAATTTATTGCAATAAATTTAAATTTGGAGAGAAAGTGGCAGGAAAAAATGCAATCGGTCTACCTTATTTTCACGATTCCATGTTTAAATATAATTTTATCCTACAACTAAAGTTAAAAATTCTTAAAATTAGGCGCGTTAAGGTCTCTCTTAAAGTCGATTTATTATTAACAAATCCAACAATATTAATTTCTTTATAAAAAATTAAATTATTTTTCTTAAAACAAGCGATGATTATTGCCAACATAGAGCTTCTAAAAATACACATTATCTTTGAATTATTGTAGCTCCCAATCTTTAGAAAGGGCGGGACATTATCCGACAACATAAAAACCCATGCACAATCTGTTGCAATAAATTAAAAAGGATTTGTGCATTAAGTTCGGACCAAATGTGTATGTTTGAAAAAATGAAAAAAATAAAATAAAGGGAAAAGAGGGGAGGCGATTAACAATTATTTTGTGAAACGTCTACCTTAACTTTTTAATTTTCATGATTATCGATAATTTTATCAATAAGCTGAAGTTATAAATTCTTAAAAAGTGGGTAAATTCAAGTAACTCTCTTAAAATCGATTTATTGCTGAATTAACTAATCCAAAAATTAAATTAATTTGCTTGTAAATAACAAAATTATATCCTTCAAACCAGACAGTGGTTATCGCCAACATACAGCACTGTATGTGCTTAAAAAAAGTACATACTATCTTTGAGTTTTTGCAGCATCCAACCTTTTATAAAGGGTGTGATGGAACGAGATGATGATAGGTCTTGTAAAGACGTAGAATCAACTAGCTGTTTGCAAGTTCTGTTTGGTGTTAAGAAATCGTGATCTAAATTGAAGACTTGGGTGGAGCATTTTGTAAGGAAAAAAAAAATTTCGAGAAAATTGGAAAGGAGAATATTTTGGTGCCAATTGTGATTTTTATTGGTAGGATCATTTATTTTCTTGAGATGTGTTAAATTCTCAACAGCTGATTTATATTTAATTTTTAAATAAAAAAAAACTTATAAATAAAAAAATATAGTGTCATAACTTCTTAAAACACCATAAATTTTAAAAATGCACCCCCCCCCCCCTCTTTGAGAAAAAAAAAATTGCTATACTTGCATTTATTTTGAAAGCTGGAGCAAAACTCAAACGTTTTGGCGAAAGAAATTTTTAAATTTTATTGTTTTAAATTATTTGACTGTATGATATAGCAGGTTTTTTCATACTTTTTTAAAATCTTAATACTTTACCTTCACTCATTTTTAAAAATATGTATTTTTATTTTATGTTTGTAAAGTAACATCTTTTTCATAACGATATTTATTTAGGATGCATTTGTGTAACGGTTAGTATAAAAAGAAAAAAATATCTTTACAAGGGTCCATTCCCCCCCCCCCCTCCCCCGAAATTAAAGAATTGTAAGTGTATTTAATTTTTCTTTTTTTTAACCGTCTCCCATATTACTCTCTTAAGACAACAATATTTATTTATATGCATCTAGCCACCTGGATAATCCGAAAAATAATAAAAGAAATTAATTCTTAAAGAAATTAAAAAAAAAAAAAAAACATTGGTTTTAAAATTAAGGATTTAAAATTGCATTGTCAGAAAAATGTAAAGTCTTTTCATAAGAGCTATACTGAGTATTAACACATTTGAAAATTCTTTTGTCTATCCCTTTTGATCTTTTCCTTTGAGTTTTTCTATACCAATTTTATTGAATTTTGAAAAGTCATTCTAGAATTGCGTAAACTTCCAATCTATTTACTTACAATTGTTTGAGAAATAAACATATGTTTGATTATTTTCTTGGATACTTAATTCTTAAATTTAGATTTAGCTACAGAGCAGATATTATTATTTATAATTAAAATTATTTAACTGTGGCTGATATATAATTACATCCTGATTGGACAAAAGTGTACATCTGCAAAGTATTCAACATACATATAAAACTTCTTTTAAAGTAATTTAAAGTAACTAATCACTAGGCATGAAGAAAAAAAAAATCCCTTGATGTTCAATAGTTTGCTATAATAATAATAATAATAATAATATAATAAAATAAAGTGTTCACTATGCGAACCGGATAAATTTTATTCCAGAGTTTATTGATGGGTTAACATTTCTTCTCTCTTAATACGATTAATACAATTAATGCATTTTCAAATACATGTTAAAATTAATCTTAAAAGCCAAGAAAAGACTATTGTAAAACTAAAAATTCTTCGCAAGTTTATTAATATATTAGAAACATGTGAAAACCGCACGCATTATAAAACTGCGAGATGGATATCCTTCTGGTAACGTGGGAACAGCACTTTAATTTTTAGCACTGACAGTATACAACAGTGTTTATCTATTAGATGCATGGCATTTATGATAAATTTATTTCATGGGTATGTTTAAAATTAATCATAAAACTTTTAATAGGACCAATTTATTGTAAATATGGAAGCGTTTAATATTAACACCTTACTAACAGATGAGAGTTAACACCTTACTAATAGGTGAAAACCGCACATGCTTTAGGCCACGCGAAAGTAAAACCGCAAGAGGGAGCAATGTTCATTAATAAAAGCGGCTCTTCCGCTTTTCATCTAAGAATCGAATTTCGCCAATTTTGGCTACCGTCTTACTTCGTCGGATAACCCTACTTCCGAGAGATGCTGGCGTCCACAGGTCGTTCCTACTCGAATTGGGAAACATTAAGAAAATTACAGATTACTCCTCATGCATGCGCTTTGACTGATCTGTCTTTGAAAAGGGCGGGAAAAAATTTGTTGGGGGTATCAGAACGGATAAAGCGGGCACAACATTAAATGTGGGGTGGGGAGTATTTTCTTTGTATTCCCCCCCCCCCATTCTTGTATGATTTTGTAGCGGACATTGAAATTACAGAGTCATTATTTTCAAGTTTATTTCGCTGTAGAGTTTTTGTGTTTCTTCGGGTACTACCGTGGTTACTTTCTTTTGCGGATTTCGTGGTTGGGATTATTTTTTAACTTAAGTTTTTAATATTGGATCAAGTTTTTATAACTTTGTTCTTTTATGCTTCTATCATACACGGGTGGTACTTTTTTCGGTGGTTTTTGTTTTCATTTTTCCTTGTTTCTTCCTGTTGTTTTGAGGTTTTTATTGCATTATTTTTTGTACTTTGTAAGAAGAAATATGTTACTTCGAAATTTATACGGGAAAAAAGGGTTGAAAGAAATTAATTTGAGCCATATTTTAAATGCAGAATTTTTGTTTGAGGGTTCAAAATATTTTTTAAATATGGTTGCTTTTTAATACAGATTTGGGGGTTGCTCTTAAAAACAGGAGAATTGAAGTTTGAAACCATGATTTATACTTAGAAACATCTGCGAATTTTTCTATATATATATATATATATATTATTTTATTTGTTCTTTGCATGTAATACTTGTTTAGCTCCTGTTTTCTTGGAAACTTGGTTTGAAATACTGAAATTAAGGAATATAATTTCTGTTATTATCCTATCCTAAGAGTTTTTTGTGGATATGGATTGGGAGGGAAAGGGAGTTGCACTATGTTGATTAGGTGAAAATATCAATCAGTATTATATAAAGTTAGAGAAATTTTATATTTTCAATGGGTATATTTATTTTACTTTTGGCGCATTTAGTTCATACAACGCTATTAGACTGAAATTTTCCTAAAATAAACCTGAAAAAGTCTCGTAATGTTTTTCTTTTCTTTTTTTTTTTTCTTTTCTTTTCTTTTTCTTTTTTTTTTTTTTTTTTTTTTTTTGTTGTTGTTGTTTTCTATAAAGGATGTTTCACATTTTATTTTTTTAGGTCTCAAAATATTTTTAAAATATATGCTGAATTTAAAAGCTGACGAACTGTAAGAAAAATTTTAACACTTCATGTACAATTAAATCTATACTTTAGAAAAAAAAAATTAAAATTAAGAAAAACAGTGGCACCTTCTAACAAGTATATATTTAAAAATAATAATAATAAAAACAGGAGTTAATATTAATTTCCCGTGGAGATATTTTAGAATATACGAATGCATCAAATGGCCGTGGACTTCATTAATGAGGGAAATTTGGAAACTCATTTTCCGAATTCTCCATAATTTTAGGTCTATGGGCGTTTGATGCATTCTGATATTTAAAATATCTAATCAGAAATTATTTTTTAAGTTCTTCAATTGGTGTTCTCTTCTTAAAGGATGTCACCCTTTTTCTTAATTTTCTAAATATTATGCTGAATTTAATACTTTATTTTTTAAAAGCGCTGACGAACTGGAAGTAAAATTTTAACATTTCATGTAAAATTAAGCTTTAGTTTTAGAAATAATTTGAAAACTAAGAAAAAAAAAGTGACATCCTTTAAGAAGATATCGCCGAAAGAAGTTTAAAATATCAATTTCACGAGGAGATATTTTAAACATAACAATGTATCAATTGACCATAGACTGTACATTACGAAGCTACATTTGGAAAGTGTGTGACCAGCAGCTTTAAGATGTTTTTGAAGTATGATCAGACTGTCATAAAATCTTACCTACAAAATTTTATCAGTTGTATTTTTTTTTTTTAAGTAAATTATTTTGTGTTATGTTTGCTTTGTTTTATTTAATTGCGTTAGAACCATCCTATCATACGTTTTAACATGAACGTAAATGAATAACGATCACCTGAAATGGAAACGAATCGCCTGTATTTTTAAATATCGTTGCCCTCATCTATGGGCAATTTAAAAAGATTTTAAAAAAGAAAAAAAAAAAAATCCATTCTGGCAAAAGTCCGATGTGCCCTATAAATCACTGCTTGACACCATATCGTGATGAATGATGATTGTCTGTCCCTCTTCACTATGACGTGATATATTTCCTGGCGAACGATAAATTACTCGTCAGTCATGGTGTTTTGGGATGTGCTCAAAGTACGTTCCGCTGATTATGTGATCAAAATGAGCTACAGAGTAAACAATCTTCAAAATTTTTATTTTGTCACACTCAGTTAAATTTTAAGAGATTGGTGTAAACAAATAAGGAGAAGGTCTCAGAAGTTTTCTTTACTTTTTTTATGAAACTGGCTGAAGTGTTAAAATATGCTACAATATCATGTTTCTGTCTTCACCATAGTCGCAAATAATGTGGACGGTAAAAAATAAATAAATAAATAAATACAATAAATAAATAAAATCATCCGGATTGCCTTGCCTTTTTTGTTTACTTTCTTCTGTCAGTACAATTGTAACGGGAATGTTATCTTTGTTTTTCCTTTCTCTCCCAAGCGAGTGCATTGTCCGTGCTAGAGGTCTGCACGGACCGAAATTTCCAGGCCCGGGCCCGGCCCGAAAGTTAAAATTTAGGCCCGGGCCCGGCCCGAACGAAAAAATATTGGCCCGGCCCGGCCCGAACGAAAAAAATAATGGCCCGGCCCGAAAGTTAAAATTTCGGCCCGGTCCGGAAAAAAGTTTAAAATTCGGCCCGAACCCGGAACCCGGCCCGGCTCGAATGCATTTCTACAGAACATTGATCTTTAATCTTATGGAAGAGTTCTGACCAAAAAAATTATATTAGTCTTTTTTTTTTTCCATGTTTATAATCTCCATTTATGCAGAAGTGCCGTAGGCTGCGATATTTATGCTTTTAAATGAATCTTTGTTTGATGTATGTAAATGTTTCAGTTATCACTAGTATTATTAGTCCATATTCCCTGTAATGGAGACAAAAAATCGAAAAAGCGGTATATGGTAAAATTTCCAAAGACGAAATCGCTTTGGAACGAAAAAAAAAAAAAAAAAAAAAAAAAATGCATTCCCTTCTTAACAGATGTAAATGTTTAATATATTTTTTTCTCCCGTATTGTTGTATTCATTTTGCATGGATGAACATTTTAAAAGAAACTTTCAGTTTTCAGTTTAAAAAAAAAAATTCCGTCATAATCATGTTTTGTCTTTTTCTTTTTTTTTTTGTGTGTGTGTGTGTGTGTGTGTGTGTGTTTAATTCTATTTTAAAACGCTTGGTAATCTACGATTCTTTAAAAGGAATAAATTCTAATGTTTAATTGTAGAATAATGACGGCTTAAAAGTATATGCTTTTTTTGCAGAAATTTTTGGACAAAGCCAAATATTACTGATTTATAAAAAGTCGAGAAAAGGATTTTCATATAGGAAGAGTCAATAGGAACTGATTATTTTGGTCCATGAAAACTAGGAAGAATGGAATCAGTCTCGGCTTCGTACGGAAAAAAAAAGTTAGGCCCGGCCCGATACTCTAGCAAAAAAATTAAGGCCCCAGCCCGGCCCGAAAAGATTAGTGACTAGGCCCGGCCCGGACGGATTAATGACTAGGCCCGGCCCGGCCCGAGTCTTCAGAAGTAAGGCCCGAGCCCGGCCCGGCCCGAATGCCATTAATGAAAATCCTGTTTGCATGCTCTAGTCCGTGCATGCAAACAGTCGCAAATTTCTATTGAGAATTTATGTCGCAGTGTTGAAGAGATATTTAAAATCAATTGGTGGTTTTCGTAAAAATATAGAACGTGATGAAAATGTCTAACTAATGAAGGCGGTTCTGGGTAATCGTATTATTTTTTTTTTCCCCGATGATAATAATAAATTCTGTGACTTATACATAAAAAAAAAAATAATAAAACGGAAGGGGAGAGGTATAACATTTCAAAGAATCATCTTCATACTATAATGGTTTAATATGAGAATTCAAGGAAAGATAAGAGCATATTTACCAATGCTACTAATATTTAAAGTTCTGATACTTATATTTATGTAGATTGGTTAGAATGCAGTTACATCTCTTTCTTTTCCTTCATCTCAGGTGAATTATTCTGTTTTTGGTAAATACCTCAAAATTAGCTTTGGTATTTTGTTTTTACAGTCACACTAATTTTAAAAGGTAAATCAGGCAACAACTATTATGATAAATTTAAGTATTTATTTTATTTTAAAATTTGCTGTTTGAATTGGTACTGGGAAATTAGCTTTCCAATAGTTAGTTCCATTAGGAGAAAAAAAAAAAAAATTGGTAATGCAGTAAAACTAATGATTTCTGTAGCTGTCAAAAATAACTTATTATAAATTTTGACTTGTACTGTTATATTTTCTGCTTCATTATAATTAACCTGTTTGGACTTGTGCTGTATTGAAAATTCAGTACAAGTCCGATTTAACTTTTCTCACCACATCTTGAGTCCCTGATTCGTAATGATCTTTACCCTCTGAGTGGATGAAGTATTAAATGCGGTTTTGTATGAATCCCTATGCATTTCTATCATTAATTTTACTTACAATAATTACTAATATCATTAGCGTTCATTTGATATCGTATCCCGTAAGCCATTAACACTGGTTACTTCCCGTTTCTAATCCGTAATTAGTTCATAAATTTAGTCTGCGAATACTGCAATTCACTCTTCAGTTGGAGGTGTAACTGTGCGCCCCACTTTTTTTGTTTTCTGCTGTCATATTGTTTTGTGTTATCTCTTAAATGTTTATTTTGAATATTTTGCATTATTATACATAAGGCATTATTTTTTTTTCTTTATAGGTAAATGCTTTGAAAATTCTTTCTTACTTTTCATTTTTGTTACTTAGTAGAAGAAAAATAGGTATGTATCTGAAATTTTATTTTTGGAACCGTTAGAAGTTTTCTGGTGAATGATATATATTTGGGAATTTTAACTCTGGGAGTAAAAAATAAATTTCAGCAGAGATGCTTTGTGTGCTACTATTTTTTAATTATGAAATTTGAACAAACTAAATAATTTGTTCAATTTAAATATACTTTAGCTTTTTTTTATGGTTTTGTTTTGTCATTCTAAAACTAGAATACACATGCAGATAAATTAAAGTCATTACTTAATATTTTATTCCATTAAAAATAGACGTTGTCCATATACAATTTTTCTTTTGAAAGCTCCTGTCATGTGAAAAAAAACCTGTAAAGATATTTCTCCCACAAGAGGCTGCTTATAACTAGGAAGCAAAGATTACAGGGCTGGTTTACGAAATCATAGTTATCTTCCAGAATAATTAAGAAAACTTTTATAATAAATTTTTAGTTTAAATAAACGAAAACTAAAATCAAGGCAAAGCTATCTTGTCAATGGGTATTATACTGGAGAGATGTGTATATCCGCGCAAAGAAATAGTTCCTTACTAAATATTAAAGAAAAACCACTTTAAATTTGATTTTTTTTAGATTTTTCTATTAAAAAAACGATTGACTGATTAAACAAAATTTATTTAACCTATTGTATGCTCATATATATGGAAAATACTAGTAATATTTAAAGTAAATGTATATATTCGCGCATAAGAGTTCTGGCGAGATTTTTGGCGGTAGAAATAAATGAGGAAGTAACCCTTAACCCCCGTAGCGATGAAAAGAGGGGTGACTTGCCACAAGAAATTCCCCTGTCATTTTTGGAGAAAGACGATTTTTATGTCTAATCAAATGTTTTACTTTATAAACTATTAAGTATAGAATAAAAATTTCTATGGATTCGAATTTTTCGGAAAATTTCACCTCAAGTACATACTAAACATGCTGATGGAAGCATGTAAAATAGCGATAACTATCTTTGAAAATAAATAAAACGAGTGAAAGAAGTTCTTTACGATTTTCTTAGAGGATAGACAATTCATGATATAATTTTCATGTTTCTGCATACAAAAACAAAAGGCATTACTACTTTAATTACGAACAATTGATAGGAAGTTAAATTAATTTATCTTTTAATCAGTGGTATGAATTTAATATTTCAACAGTATGTTAGATTGAAAAACAAGGAAAAAAAATCATGAATTATTCAGAATGTATATTTTAATTTTATACCTAAATGCGAGTTAATATGAGTAAAATTAAAATATAATTTTAGATCAATCAATTATCTTAAAAAAGGAAATTGGAAATAAATTATAGAACGAAAACGAAATTGCATATAAATTATAGAATTATAAAACGTTTAAACAATTTTTTCAATGTGACCTATAAATGTAAATTTGTAATTACTTAAGAACGCAGCAAGAAAAAAAAAGTGGTTTTTATTCTATTTTGATAGGCATACATTTTTTAAAAGTGATATTATAATTCTGTGACGAAATTCATAATGAATGTGAAATTAGAATGGAATTTCTAAGGATATAATTAGATTATGGAATAATGCTAAAAAATAATTATTTTATTTTTATTAAAAATGATAACATTTTGCACAAAACGTTTTATTTGGCTTCATAATAAAGTATTGCTCCTCCTTTTGGTATTTAGTATTCATTTCTAGTATGAGCTTCTTGCCCCGCACTGTTTAAAATCTATTATTATTATTTTAATATTCTACATTATTATTATAATGTAGCTTTCGTATCAGGAACTAAATAATAAAGGACTTACAAAAAACAGATATTATTCTGCATAAATACGCATAAGGACAGCTCTCTGCATAGGCAAGAATGTTAGAAAGAAATACATATGACTAACATAACAGTCCTTGTGAGGACTAAAAAAAGGCTTTTTAGGAACCAAACCTTGCGCAAAGCAAAAAATAAAATTATATGAAAAAAGAAAGAAAAAAAAAAAATACACTAAAACACATACTTCGCAAGATGCCTTTTCTGACAGAAAGGTGAAAAAGCGATTGTTACGTCACTAAAATCGTTTTTAATTTACTAATTTATTTATCGAGAAATGGAAAACTAATTTAGATTATAAATCGCTTCCATAATCAATCCTGTCAAATATGGATAGCTGAGGTTTATCTTTACATCGTTCCTTTTTTACTTTTTCGATTTTGGTTTCGATTTTTTTTTAAATGCACTTCCATTTTTGTAACCGATTTCGAAAGTGAAAGTAACTTTATAAAAAATACTTGCAACCAAAAACGAAAAAATAAAAAATAAGAGTTGTTGAGATGGATCTCAGCTATCTAATGCAAAAAAGAAAAATATTAAAAATGCCAAAATGCAAACGAGCTATAAGGAAAAAAAAAAAAAAAAAAAAAAAAAAACCCGTAGGATTAACATTAGCTTCCGAATGTCTTCACCTGCAAGGACTGGGGTTTTAAGGCTTCCATTCCGACAGATGAAGTCACACGTGACTTAATGTTAAACCAAAGGGGACGTTATTTTCTTATGTCTCATTTGCATTTTCACACTTTTAAATATATATATATATATATATATATATATATATTTTGCATTATATGGCTGAGGTTAATTATCACCCATTCGCCAGATACAGAAAGTAGATATAAAATAAGCTAAATTAAAATAAAAAATAATAAATAAATAATGACCGAAGTCTTCATTTAAGAGCCCACAATAGTCACAGAAAAATTACTGAAAAAAACCCGGATGATAATGTAAAGTCTATGGAAGCGTTCTTTTCTAATATCTCGCTCAAATTTTAATATTTTTGCATGATTTTTTTGCACAAGATAGCTGAGGGCAATCCACAACCGGGCTAGTTTTTACTTTTTCAATTTTTGTTTCAGATTTTCTTTAAAAAATTACTTTAACTTTAGAAACCGGTCTAAACCGGTTCTGAAACTGAAACTATCGTAATATCAAAAATATATAACCAAAATCGAAAAAGGAAAAACTAGCCCGGTTGTGGATTGCCCTCAGCTATCTTGTGCAAAAAAATCATGCAAAAATATTAAAATTTGAGCGAGATATTAGAAAAGAACGCTCCCATAGACTTTACATGATCATCCGGGTCTTTTTGTGTACTTTTTCTGTGACTATTGTGGGCTCTTAAGACAATTTTTAAACATAGTCAGAAGCAATGCACAAAATTAATATTCAAGAAATATTAAATATTCAAAAATAGATTTCTATCAACATAAAAAAAAACGCCAAAAGGACTTACATTTTTCTTTTAATTCCCACTAGCAGGGGTGACCGAGCTCAGCTCGGTCAAAATTAACTTTGTGTTCAACTCGATATAGTATTATTACTGTAAAACATGTTATTAATAATAGTATTATTTACAAAAACAATCAATAAGAAAACTATGTTTGTATGCACATGTTCATAAATTTTACTTTATTTTAAAATTTACAACGAAAGGACATCAATCCAAATCACTTTTTTAGCTCGACTCTAATTAGTTTAACTATGCATCTCGAAGACTATTAAGAATGCATAAGAAATTTCTTCACATTCTGAAAGACAATATATTTTGCCAGATATAACCAAATTTGGACACATTCTTTCATTTGGCACCAAATATGTGTTTTCGTTTCCTAACCTTAATAGTCGATTTTTCGGCCAAATTTCGCCAGTATTTTGTCAAATATCTCCAACTTATTGGCTTTTGCCATAGTCTCGTGATCCTGACCCACATTATCCACTAATCACATTTGATCAAACATGTGACTTAGCTCAATGGTCTTCAGGTAATCAAAAACAGTAGAGTATAAAATGAATTAAAATCGTTTAAGCTATTTCTTAAGTAAAATTAGCTTGGCAGCATTCAGCAATGAAGCGATATGACCCACTAATATAATTTTGTTTAATATGCAACTCAGCTCAATAGTCTTCTCGTGACAAAAGACGTTCCGTTGCAAAATTTAGGTAAAATTGACTGAGTCGTTGTTATATATAATTAGAATGACTCGAACCCATTAAGACCTAAAACGACCCACTAATTGAATTGTTACGTGCATGTGTCCTATCTCAATGGTTTTCTTTTGCCCGAAAACGATATAATAGAAAATATACTCAAAATGGTGAGAACAATTTTCTAGATAAAATTAGCATTACCCACAAATGACCCTTATAACGAAATCTCTCGAAAATGTGACTTAGTTCATTAAATTTTTGCGTGCCGAAAAACGTTAAATACAAAATTTAGATAAAATCGATTGAGCCAATTTTTAGGTATAAATAGTTTGACCTTGACCCATTATGACCCAAAATGACTAATTAATAAAATTTTCTCAAATATCTGATCTAACCCAATGATTTTCTTGTGTTCGAAAACGATAGAAAATAAAATTTAGCCAAAATTGCGCGAGACATTGTCTAGATAAAATTAGAATAACCCAAAAGTGACCCACTGATCGAAATTTCTCGAACATGTGACCTAGTCCAATGATTTTCTCGTGCCAAAAATATGCTGTATACAAAATTTCGTTAAAATCGATTCACCCGTTCTTTAGATATAGTTTGACCATGATCCATCATGACCCACAAATGGCCCTTATAATCGAAATCTCTCGAACATGTGACTTAGCCCATTAGCTTTCTCGTGTATAAATATTGTTACACTCTAAACTTCGTTAAACTCGATCCTGCCGTTCTTTAAATATAAATAACTTGACCCAGACCCTTTATGACCCATTAATCGAAATTTCTCGATTATGTGATCTAGCCCAATGATTTTCTCCGGCCAAAAAATGTTGTATACAAAATTTCGTTAAAACTGACCCACACGTTCTTTAGATATAGCTTGACATGACCCGTTATGACCCATAAATGACTCATATAATCGAAATCTCTCAAACATGTGAGATAGCCCATTAATTTTCTCGTGTCAAAAAACTTACATACGAAATTTCATTAAATTTGATACTGTCGTACTTTGTATATAAATAGCTTAACCCAGACCTTTTATGACCCAAAATGACCCAGTAATCGAAATTTCTCGAATTGAAACCTAGCCCAATAGTTTTCGCGGGCCAAAAAATGTCGTATACAAAATTTCGTTAAAATCGATCCACCTGTTCTTTAGCTGTAGCTTGACCATGACCCATTATGACCCATCATGACCCACAAATGACTCTTATAATCGAAATCTCTCGATCGTGTGACTTAGCCCTTTAAATTTCTCGTGTCAAAAAACTATTACATGCAAAATTTCGATGAAATTGATTCTACGGTTATTTAAATATAAATAGCTTGACCCAGACCCTTAATGACCCAATATGACCCATTAAAATTTTTCCTCGAACATGTAACCTAGCCCAATGTTTTTCTTGTGCTCGAAAACCATAGAATGCAATTTTTAATCAAAATTGCGTGAGAAAATCTCTAGATAAAAATAGCATGACCCACAATGACCCCAAAAATGACCCACTAACCGAATTTTCTCGAACATGTTACCTTACCCAATGGTCTTCTTGTAATCCAAAGCGATACAATATAAAATTTGGTCAAAATCGTTAGAGCCGTTTTTTAGATAAAAATGGCTTGACCCATAATGACCCAAAAATGTCCCACTAATCAAAATTTTTCGAACGTGTGACCCAGCCCAATAGTTTTCTCGTACCAAAAAACGATTGGGTACAAAATTTCCTTAAAATCGATCCAGCCGTTCTATAGATATAAATAGCTTTATCCTGACCCATTATGACCCAAAATGACCCAGTAATCGAATTTTCCCGAACATGGGACCTAGCCCAATGGTCTTCTCGTGCCCGAAAATGGTAAAATCCAAATTTTTGCGAACATCGTTAGAGCCGTTTTTGAGATAAAATTTACCCACACACACACAATTTTTGCTCGCATTATAGTATAAGATTTAAGATAAATTGGAAACACGTGAATGTAAAAAGAAAATTAAATAAAAATAATTAAAAATTCTTTGCCATGGTAGGGATTGAGGAATCAAAGGAATTTTTTTTTTTAACAATCAGAAATGAAGAAAGTTTCGTTTAAAATTCCTTTACAAAATTCAGAGAGGGACGGTGACCCCTTCTTTTCTCCTCCCCAGCCGGCATCCCTAAAGGGATTTTTTTTCTTCTTTTTATGAAATAACTTTATTTTAAATGTATTTTGTGTCTATCATATTCATTACATTTTTCTTTTACATCACGTATTTACTAATTACTACTTTATGGGGGAAAAAATCTGTTTTTTATGATTAATATTTATTTAAATTCCCTCCTGCACAACATTGCCCGAGCCCGTTAAAATTCGCATGAAACGCGAGAAATTTAAAAATTTCACGAATTTCAAATACAGCAAAAAAAAAAAAAAAAAAAAAAAAAAAAAAAAAAAAAAAAAAATTGTATTTTGTTGGAAGATGTAAATCTGATTACTTTTAGTAATGTGAAAAATAGCATCAAATCAAGAAAATAAGGGGTAAAAATGCCATTAAAATGACAAACTTTTAAAAAAATGCTGAATAATAATATAAAAAATTCTACATTGGTTTAAAATTATTGCACAAACACGAAAAAGCTACAAAGATTGCATAAAAAATTTCAGAAATCATTTTACTAATTCCGAATAAATTTTATCGGAACAATTATAACATTTTTTGTATTGTACTAAAAGTTTAAAACCGGATTTATTTTTTATAATGTCGGAAAATTGCCGCGGAATGCAAAAGACCCCGTTAAATCTCATGAGAATAGAAGAAATTCAGAATTCGCAGATGTCAAAATTTAGTACAGTATTTACACTTAATGCAACCGATATTCTTTCAGGAATATAAAAAAAAATCTTCATGGAACGGGAAAACAAAAGAATTGGTAACATCAAATCGCGCAAATTTATTCCTCCAACCAACGAGTAACAGCTAAATCTGATGATCCAAAAATATACTTCCGCAGTAAACAAATAATATAAATTAAATTCGAAAAAGAATTTTCTGCGCGCCAAAACTATCATTATATCTCCCAGTATGGAAATCCTAACGACGCCAAAGTCGTAAACAGGCTCGCTTAGTATAATCTCCATTGACAAGTTAGGTGTTCCTTGAGTGTAGTAAAAGATTAAAACGGATACCACAGGATATTTGTTCGCTGTATATACTATCGTAGTTACAGAAATAAAGGACTCGCTTTTATATTAATTGAAATATGCTGTAAAAATAGCAGAGAATAATTGTTACGAGATAAGTTATGCTATAAATTCCAATTCAAAAACTAGAATAAATGTTTAAAAGTCATTTAATTTTCGTACATTTGGGGAAAATCTTCACCAGTACTCTTTATGATCGTGAAATTACATTTTAATATACTTGAAATTTCAATTTGGTGATTATATTTGATATAGGGCAATCGCCCAGGTATAGTTTTCCCCGACAGAGAGTAGATTTGTTTTTCAATGTTTAAGATTGATGAGTATGTATTATTATTTATTATTATTTATGCATGTTTTCCGTTCTGTCCTTGCGAAGAACAGGTTTATTGCTTGTTATATATAAATTGCTTCGCTGCTGATGTACCGTATTTCTGAATAAAAATATATCTGTGTAAAGATTATTCAATCAATCCGCGATTCAAAGAAGAAAGAAAGTAAAAAAGAAATCTAACAATTCTGAGTTACTTGTTGTTCATGGACTTTTCCAATATCACTTGATGTTTAGCCGAGAGGCAATGTTCTGTTAATTGAAAAACTGAATGCAATATTAACTCTATCCTATTGGCGAATGTAATAGCTCGCGTTGTCACGAATTCTGACCATTACGTATCCGTTCTCTCCACCCTCTCCATTGTGAGGTGCAACAATGAAGATATCATCATGGCCATGCTTTGCCGTGTTGTCTTTAATTATTTTGCATTATGTAATTTTTTATTTGTTTCAGTATGTAATTTCGCTGTGTTATATTACATGAGTAAAAATTAAATTCAGCATTTTGTTTTCTTATTTTTCTATGAATCGTGATGAAAAGAGAGAAGTTTTTAATTTACAATTTTTTTTAGATCTATCCAATTTAATTAAGTATTCGTTTCATTTTGTAACATATTTACGTACTCTTTTATGATCTAAAATTAAGGTCAAAGCGTGTGTTACATTTACTGTGAGATTATTACTGTGATAAATACTGTAAAAATTATTTTAATAAGTGTAAAAAGAAAAAAACAAAGACCGAGCTTTTACATTATTCATATTTTCAATTATAAGCAATTTGATTTTTGCAAAATATTTTTTAGTAATGCCCTTAATTATTATTTAAAAAAATCCTAACAATGTTCAATCATATTGTATATATTTTGCTCTTTTAAAGACTTATTTTTCGTAACTCTCTGTCCTATCTTAAGCAATGAAATTTTAATTTGTTTCATTTTATAATTAAAAATATACCGTACTTATTTTCCGCTTTTTATCATATACTAAAGTGGCAGAGTGTTAACAGTACTTTGCTAATATTAAAATAATTATTCCAAAAATTCGGTTTATTTTGAAGAAACAATTGCTTTAATATGTCTGATTCTGCTATTAGCATGCCACCTCTTGAAAATGTTTAGAAGATCATGTACATGATCTTCTAAACGTTGAAGAATGATGAGCATTCTTAAAATTTTAACCGTTTCGATAGAAGCGTCCTGTAAACAAATTTTTGTCTTTGTGCGTAATTTTTCCGAATAATAACATTTGCCTTATTTGTAGTTGTCAACCTTGCGTGTTTTCCTACCTTCAAATTCCAACTTTTGCGGGGGAAATCATAAAGGAGAGAAATAAGCTTATTTCCAAGCTTATAATATTTTTAACTGGGCAACGCATAATCCTAATGATTCTAAGATCACTATGTAATTTAATTCTCTTAACCTGCGAAATCTGAATTTTTTCTGCTAAAAAATAAGAATATAACGAGGACAAACCTGCTCCTCGTTGAGCAAATCGAGGGAAAAAATATTGGTTTGGTATTAAAAATAACTGGTGCTGTATTCGCCAAAAAGATTTTCAGCTATATTAAAAATAATTTTACTTAGGAGTCAGCTTATTGGATTGAACACGGCAAATCTTTTTAAATAGATGTATAAAATACGTTATGAATATGAAATTCTTTAATATATGTTCGAATAGAGATCAGGAATTTGAGGTGAAAAAAAACAAATTTTCAGTGAAATAATCGGGAAACTCGATTGTGACCATACTGCTTAAATAAAATTATCGTAATTGTCTTCAAAAATCTAGATTTTCCTTATTTAATGAATCCATCAAACTAATTCTCTGTCCTTGAGCAGAAAGACATCTTAAATGACATTAATGCCATGTCAGTAAACCAAGTTATAGCCTGCACTGTAAAACGTGCTGTGTGCACAAGGTCCAGACAATCGTGAAAGGGAAAGAACCTGTTTTCTTTTTATTCCCTCACTTTCCATTTTGACCATTATTATTAGGTATTACTATTGTTGCTATTACCTTTTTTCCCTGAGTGCCTTTTTTCATTAATCGAAGGGGCGGGAACATTGTGTTAAGTGTGACGTCACGTGTAATGCCGGGTCCGGTAGCAGATGAAAGTGAGAGTGGTGCAAGTCAAGGAATGTAAATAGGATTGTCATTTACAATGGATGGAATGAGGATGCTGGTTATTCTTGATGTTTTTGCATTGAAAATGCATTTATGTTAGGCATTGAACATTCTTGTTTTTGGTATATTTATTGATAATTTTTTTTCTTATTTTAAATTTTTTATAATTCATTGAGACAACGTGTAGATTGACGCAAAATATGGTTTGTTTTGAATAGTTTTTTATTTATTTCTTTTAAGTTCATTATAAAACATATTTTAGTTATTTGATATTGAAAGTTTTGAACAGACAGATTGTATTTAAAATTTTATTTTTTGAGAGTAAGAATGTACAATGCGAGGTGTTGTTTCTTGCTTTTTTCTACATCTTCAAAACTTAAAAATGATAATTTTTCTTTCTAAAATGTAAAAAATTGGATTTTTTTCTTAAGTTTTGTAAATATTGCTTATTATAAAAATTCTACAAATCTTATGGGAAATTTTAATTTTTAAATATTCGACTACTTTCGGAGTTACTTAAATCATATTATGCAAACACTAACCATATTTTGTTAAGGTTAAGTAAACAAGTTTAATCTAAATTTGTATTACTTTACATGGATTTATTGTATTTCATTTTAGAGGAAATTTTTAAAAGTTTAAATAGTTAGTTTGTCAATTAAAAACTGCCGAAATAACTTGGATGCTTTTTATCTAGTGCATATAAAATTTAAAGTGTCTGAATCTACAAATTACAAATTTTAAAGTTAATTCCAGAATTATAATTTTGACACACACTGCACATTTTATTCTTATACTTCACTATAATTTGAAAAATATTCATAGAACAAAAATATTTTGATACATGAATTAGGGCAAGAATGAATCACCAATAACTATTTTTACATTTACTATCTAAGGTTATTTTTATAAAGATTATTTTTTACTCTGTCGACTTTACTTGCAGGTTTTACTTTCGAAACCGATTCCGAAAATAAAAGTATCCTAATTAAAAACTTTTGAACAAAATTGAAAAAGTAAAAGCGGCTTTTGTAAATATCGATTTGCTAAAAATAGTAATTATTTTTTAAAAAAATCTGCCATAGAATTAACATTTACGAAGAGGTTAATTTCCATGAGTGAAATAGCTTCTGAAAAAGCCTTCACAAAAAATTTTGTAGAAACTTCGCAAAGAATATTTTGTATCGCCGGTTGTTGTGTAGAAAATTAATAGATCCGTTTGCTGGTTTTTAATCCTCCATGTTTACTGTGATTATTTGTAGCTTATATTTTTTTATTGAATATTCCCATTAATTTTATTCAATTAATGTCTGCTACGTAACTATTGTCTTTATACAATTGCAGATTACTACAACAACACTAAAATCTTATTGCCAGTATGGCATATGGATGCAACAGCACTTAAAAACTGGCGATAAATCACACCCTTTTTGTTTTTCCAATTTACTAAACATATTAAAAGGAAAAAAAAAAAAAACATTTGTTTTTCCTATGTTTTCCTTTTTTCTTTTTACTTATCTTTAATTTTCTTTACTCTTTTCTTTTCTGTTAATATTTTTTTTCATTTTGGTAACTCTTTCCTTTTCTGCTTGTGTTCCTCTGTGATTGGTGTTTTCGCTAGCGCCATCTGTCGCATTCTTTGTGAGTTCTCCTTTTTAATTTTTTTGTTCATTTGTGACTTTGTACGTTTTCGGGCACGTGATTTCTTTTGCTGATGACGGGCTTTTAAAATTCCCGGCCGAAACGCATAATGTGTGTTATTTTGTATTTTATGGTGATCTATAAATAAAATATATATATATATATATTATAACATAGTGTTATAAAAACACATGAAATAATTATAAGAGACAATTGTAAAAGCTGTAATTGATTTAAATACGCTAATAAAATTACTTCAAAGTTTTGTGAATAATAAAATGTAATTGGGAATTGGTATTGGTTTGCGAAAAATTTTATATTAATGTGCCTAATAATAATTTTAAATATAATTATAAAATACTAAATTAAAACAATGCTGTTAAAAGAACAGTACAGTCCTCCCCAGTTAATCGGGTAACGGATAATCGAATACCCCGCTTATTCGAATAGAACTCTCCGGAACCGAATTTATCGTCATTGGATCTATGTTATTTTTCCCCGCTTAAACCGAATAAATTTCGCAAACCTCCCCGCTCTTTCGAATAACATCTGTGTGACCAATGTTTGAAAACACACGCGAAAAACACGTTTCATCTTGAATTTTTCTTCACCTTTTTTCATTTTCGGCTCATTTACACTGAAGACAAATTATCAGTTCTTCCTGCAACGATTTCGGCCGGCAAGTGTGTAATGGACAGATCAAATGATTTTCTCCTTTTTCTGTGAATGGGTAAAATAAGTTGGCCAATGGGATTATTTTTGAGTTTTGTAGCGTTTTTGTCGGGAAAAAGACGTTGCTATGAATTTTAAATGGAAAGCTTTAAACCTTTCTGAAACACTACAGTTTCTGAAGCGTCAAATAAGAAAACAGAAATCCAGGTCACAGACGTAAGTATCCAATATGAAACGCAATGCCAAAAAAATCCCAAAAGAACAGAGATAAAATGGAAATTGGGATTGAAAAAGGGAACATAATCCCAGTTTTCATAACATTGGTCAATATGCGCTGGAATGAGTTTGGCGAAAAAAGCAAAATTTTCGTTAAAAAATGGTGCTTTGATTATGCAAAAAGCCTGCGCTAATGCACAAAAATGTTTCCACGTTTTTTGTGCGTAAATTCCACGTAAACAAACCACTTTAAACGACGTTTTTAAGCCTGTGACGTAACTATAACGTAATACTATAACGTAAATTATAAGTAACAAAGTTTTAACTAAATTCCAATGAACTATATTAAGTATAATGTAAATTATACAGTTATATGAACTGATATTAAATTATTACGTACTTATTTTATATTATCTTTAGTATTTGTATTTATTTTACTAATTTATGTTATTATATTAACGATTTTGTTATGCTATTAATTAATTGTGCTGTAGATGGTTATTTTACCTTCTTATTACGCATTAAATATTACATTTTTGTGTTCCCCGTTTAATCAAATACCCTGCTTAATCGAATATTTTTTCTGGAACCATCAATATTCGTTTAAGCGGGGCCGACTGTAAAACCTTCCTAAAGCGACCACATTCCGTTCCGATAAAAATTGGTCGCACTGAGAAGTGGTCTCTTAATGGAGGTCATGTTTAAACCTAGATTTTAATTGTTGAAAAAGATAACAATTGTTACTAAAATTTATTTTTATATTAGGAAAAAATATGAAGTATCAAAAGAAATGTTAATTACATATGTTTATTACTGCAGTGTTTAAAAAATGAATACATTGACGTTTACTTTGATTTTACGGTTTTTATCTTTTATAATTTTTGTTTCTAAGGCCTTTCAAAATTCAGTAAATAAATGAAATCCCCCCCCCCCCCCCCCGTATGACAACAAATAATGGCGATTTCATTACTTTATCTATTTCTTCTTAAAGTTTCCTGACAGAATAGGTCAGGGAAATTTATTGATCGTTATTCCTAATTCGTCATTGGAGTTAAATTCATTTTCTAAAAATACACAAAAGAGTTTAAACACTTAAAAATTAACGGAATAAAAAGAAATGTAAACTTAGTTTAAAAGTTTGATGAATAATGCTCTCTTCGGATTTATTTTTCTAGTAAAATATTCCGCAAGCGACCAGAAAAAAACTTAATTTGTTTAATTTTGGAATTAGAAATTAGTCGCTCATGGAGGTAGTTCAACAGGAATGATCTATGAATGGAGGTAAAGTTAATATTGAGCCTATTGGAATAAATTTCGTTCTATGAAAAAATGGTCGTTAACGGTGGTGGTCGTACAAGGATTTTTCACTATAAATGTAAAATTGATCAAGAATAAGTGTTAGACATACTGTAAACGCTATTCCTGGTAATCGCTTCCGCGTATGTCCCAGTGACTGTGTAGCCAAAGGCTTAAATCTCCCTCCTCTCAAATTGAATCAAACGTCAGTAGCCTCCGGCGCGTCAACTCCTTGAGGATCGATTTGTTAAAAGAGAAGCCGAGGGAACATAAGCCACTGTCGTTCTCAATTTCCCTTCTTCAAGCATTTGGAAGAAATACGTTATTAGAGCCCCCTCTTTTTTATACACAGTGTTTTGTTTCTCCAATTGCCGCTGCCGTTGTGTAGAAAGAAAAAAATAACCGAAGAATATTAGAATAAACCAGTTACGGAGCTTCTCGCCCGTTCTAAAAAGAACCTAATGATAAGAAAGGCACCTCCTCCTTTCCATTTTTCCCACTCGATACATTTAAAACTCGAGATGCTAAAGTCAGATTAAAAGGTCAGAATTCGTATTTCGCTTTTTGTTATTATATTTACGATCCATTATTTTTTAAGAATGAATAAGTATTTTTTCTTTTCAATAAGTGTGGTCCTTTATCTGCTTAATTTATCTCGCATCGGAATTTGTAGACGTTATAAATGAATGGAAAGAAAGGTTAATTGTAATTTATGAAAAAAATAAAATAAAGAAATGACTTAAAGGGTAATAATATTTTTGCTTCTTGAATTATTTTTTTTTTAATCATCCATTCCCTGTTGGAATGAAACGAGGTTTTAATAATTGTTTGGAAAGAAATATTCGTTTTTATGCTCAGAATCTTGGTTACTGAAAGTTTGAATGATGTTCCTCTTTTGCTAATTAATGAAAAGATGATGATCTGGAATCATTAAATTTTCTTACTTTTGCTTTTTTTTTAAGGAGGAAAAAAGTCATTTAATTGCATATCTTTTGAAATTAATTTGCTCGTGGAATTTTTTTTTTTATGTGATTAGATTATCCTTTTTTTTAGATCATTACAAGTTTCCGTATATGTTTTTAAACATTTAAGAAGGAAATGTTTATGTGCCTATGCAAATGTGGGTTTAAATGGTAGTTAAATTTAGAAAAATAGACAAATATTTTCTATCCAGTTAATACGATATTAAACAAGGAGGGAAGGGAAGAACTGAATGTAGTTACAATTATTTGTTTTGTCACTGAAGTAAATATAGTATTTAGGTCCAACTTTTAATTGAGAAATACAATTATCTGCTATACTAAGTATCTTAAATGCCTTCTAAAAATAAAACATTGCCAATGTTACATATTGGTGACGTAATTATGTGGGAAAATAAAGTTTAAATGAATTTTGGTTAATACTTTTTAATGATTTTGAAACCTGTTTTATTTTATAATACAGTGAGTAGAACGTGTGAGAACATAATACTATTTATGATGTCCTGTGATTTTTGATGGCAACATGTTACAATGCTTTCAGTATAACATTTGCAATTTTTATCAGGTCCTCTAAATTTTTTAATTACAGACACTCAATAGTATAATAATAACAATAGGTTAGTGTAGAAAAAAATGTACGCTATTTAAAAAGAAGTATTTGATTAAATATAACCTTGTGTATTCTTGGAGAAAAGCGTTGAGGGCTATCCGATGAAAATTGTTTAACTTATGCTGCAAGTCAAATTTTTGGCATCACCGTGTTGTAGTTGCTCCAGCGCTGCCATAGAGAATATTTATTTTGCTTTTACAAACTTTTGCGATTGCTTCTTAACAGATTTTTTTTCCCTTTTTAAATGTACATTAGTGAATTTTTATAATTTAGTTTATATTTTACATAGTAGTGCTTATTTTCAATTTTAATGGAATATTTATTTTTCCATACTGGGGTAGAGGATTGTTCTCAGTACTCACGTGTGCGCGTGAGAGAGAGAGTTATGGAAGTATACATATAATCGGAAACTTTTACCTGAAACTATCAATTTAAAGAATTTTTTAAAACCAAAAATCATGTTTTCATTTGCAACAAAATGGATATTCATTTGTTACCCGACTAATTACTGTAAATGTATGTCGAATATTTATATTGAAGTCTAGATAATTTTCAGTTTCAAAATTGCTCGTAAAATTAAAAGAAAAAAAATATATATATTGTAGTTTATGGCTTCTATTAACTGAAAAGCCGAATTTTTACGGAAGTTATTCAAAAGTTTCCAAAACGGATTGACCTTTTATACTTCAATGAATCGAATCTGAGAAACAGCTGCCTTTCAGTATTCTTTTCCTACTCAACTGTGTGTGTGTGCGGGGGGGGGGGGGGGGGGGTATTTTTGGAGAAGTGTGGATATCTTTTTTTTGATTTTATAATTTTCAATTCAAGGTGCAAATAGATATCAAGGACTGGAAAAATGTCTTGTGAAAAATTTAGTTCTTTAATAAAGTTCCGGTAGAATATTAAAGACACGCAGCCATTCCTTATAAGAGTAATAAATGGATGTGCGAACAATGCAAACCAATATACTTCATGAAAGAGTTTGAAAAATATCTCTTGATGATGCTATGAAAAGAAGCAAAAAATCGCCGTTTGCACGTAATTAGTTAGCAATAAAGATCTAGAGAGTCACAATACGATGTTCACTTTTTATCAACTTCGTCAATCTGGGAATGCATACGGTACATGACCGCCGCTTTTAACGCCAAGCCAATAAATATCTGAAGATAGTTCCTCATATTCTTCTCACCTTGAATGAATGATATCTTGCAGATATTCCTCCTTCGTCATTTAGCTAACAAACAGAACAGAATAGAACCCAACTCCGGAATAATAAAAAAAAAGCATTCTCCGGAAACTCTTTTGTACTGGAGACCCAATAAGGTCAGTGTCTAACTAGAACAACCAACAATTGGATGCATCGACAGCGCTGAGGCAATAAATTAAGCGTCTTTAAGGTTGCTTTTGTCCTCGCAAAAGACCTCAAACTCGGTCCTGGCCCCCGTATCTTTTTATTTCCTTGTGCTCTTTTCTAGTATGAGATGCTAAGATAGTAGTAGTTGCGGGAGGGAACAGAGTTGGTGCGGGGGTTGAGCTTTTGGATCGATACTAATGAAATCTTGATTAATCCCTTGGTAGAAGATGTTTGGGAGTTGCATTGAATGCCCTGGAGCTTTCAGGCAGGGGTTATTTTGCAATGGCTTTTGTCGCCAAATTACGGAATCCTTTCTTCAGCAAAAAGCGCCAATTTGTTAAGGCGGGAATTTATTACCTGTATCTGCAGTGGGGAGTAAGCGGCGTTGTCAAAAATTAAGTTTTTACAATAGATGGAGCGGGAATGACGAATGGTGGTTTCTAGTCTCAAAAAGCGATCTATCGACAAATAAGGCTGAGCCGTGTTGCGTGGAAGTTTTCGGTACAATCTTTTTTTTACTTTCTAAACTTTTCTGCGGAAAATTTTTGAAAAACTTTCCACTTTATGTGTATTATGACATGGTTTCATTTCAGTTTTTTCATTTTTTTAAACATGTTGTTTGAAAGATATTGGTTGTTGGGCTTGTTTGTAGAGGAAGTGAAAGTTTGACAGTGTGCTCTTTATACTGAGTTTTTTTTGCCACATCCTTTTAATTTAAAAATTCCTATAAGGAATCAAATTTCGTCGTTGTAAAACGACGTTATTTTTTAAAAACTTGTCATTTTTAAGTGCGACGGAAGGCTACTCGAAAATTCACAATTTGTTGTTAACAGATTTAACATTTTACTTTTATAGAAAGTCGTTAATCGTATATGTACTAATTTAGTAAGGTAAATGTTGGCATTTTTCAATTGTTCCTCCAGAGAATGACATTTAATATTGTAGAAAGTTTGAAACCCCGCTTTCTTTATATACGCACTAGAAGTAATATTTATTTCATATAAATTTTTGTTAGCTTATTAGCTTCTATTATGTTAATTGGAATAACATAGAAATTAATTTTGTCGACATCTTTAGAAACTATTTTTGAATTACATTTTGATATCTGTATTATTTTTATGTAATGCATATTGGCGTTTTTCCTATTTAGAAAACACTTTGTACAAAAGCAATTGAAAAATTTTAAGCGAACATAATTTATTTTTAGTTGGCGTCTTTGTTTAAAGATAACTACTGTTCGACAGAGCCGCTGTAAAAGTGGTTTTTTTTCTTTTCTTTTTAATGTCAAGAATTTTTTAATTTAAATTTTATGGCAACAAAATAATTTGTGCAAGACATGTCCATGTGTAGTTTCATTATTACAAATATATTTTTTTATAGAAAAATAGCAGTATTTAAAATATTTTGTTATATTTGAACATAAAGGAAAACAAGAGGGAGGGGGATATCACGCATGATTTATGGAGCTTGCTAACACTTACTGTAATGAAACTTTGTCTCTAATAATGCAAAACAAGGTATCTGAGGGAGGGGGTGAAATCAGAAACCCTAACATAGTTGAAAACAAAGTTGGTGAAAAATTATTCGGTAAAATATTAGAATTCCTTTGAGCAGTCGGTATGCTGTATATATTACATTTTATGCATTTGTATATCCACCAGATGATTTTCTAAAATTTAACTCTGGGAAAATTCATAAAACATTTCGAAAAATTATTAAATTACCACTTATTTAAGGAGGGGGGGGGGAGGTCGTAAAATCCACCGTTATGCACAGCATATATTTTATTTTATTTTTTTTTGTTTTGTGAAGATCTGTATATAATCTGTTTACATTTTTTTATACACACCTCATACTAAACTAAAGCTTAATTCAGCTAGGAAACACATGACACACAGAGTAAATAACTAAGATAATTTGCAGTAATTACAATCCTTAGAAAGCAACCCATTTCTTTATTGTTATTATTATTATTTCAACTTATATTAGTATACTAAATATATGTAAGCTGAAAAAGCAAAATACAATTTAAAGCATGAACGGAAAATCAAGCGTCCATCACTAACATATATTATGAAATACTTTCAAATACATTCAGAATGTTGTAAGAAAACTTTACAATTTATAAGGTGAAAGATGTCAAAATAAACAATTTGGTAAATGCATAATGCATTTGGAAAAAAAAAAAAAAAAAAAAAAAAAAAACGAAAATCAATTTCTGTAATTACTATAAACAGTACGAAAAATATCGGATTTTTTTTCTTTTTTTTAGGTCTATTTTACCTATGATTTACCAATTCACATGTATTTTATGTAGTATGCTGGAAGTTAATTCAATTAAAGGATAGCAGAGTTATTTCTTATTCAGCAATTTCCATCTAGGAACGAAAATGGACTTGGCATATATTGCGTAGCTCTGCATAGCATGTGATCTATAACATTTATACACACAGCCACAGCGTTATATGGAAAAGCACAATTAGATTTTATAACTCGCTTTACAAAAGAAAACGCATGAACGCGGAACTATATTTTATAGACAGTATAGCAAAATTACTTTATTATTTCCTTGTAGCTGTAAATTATTTGCCCACAAGATTATGTTATAATAAGCATTTCGTAGTACATTTCTGTGAGATATACAAATGTCAATGTACCTAAAATAGGTAATATCATTAAAATAATTTACGATTCCCCCCCCCCCTCAGATTGCATATTATAATAATCTGACTTGCAGTTCCAAGTTTTTTTTAAACAGTCATAATTGATGAACAGTCACGTAACTTTATAGACATGAAATATTTATTTTTTTTTCCTGTCTTACATAATTGTTTCTGTGAAAATTTACTGGGAAGTGTGTAAAGTAAAAGTATTGTTTATCAATTTCATAGGAATACTTGAAGCTTATTTTCCCCCAAGATTTGTGTCAATTACTTTTATATGTAATTGTACATACAAAATGTAGATTAAATTGGAAATAATGAGGGTCATTCTTAACAACTTAATTCGCGTGTTTGTCTGTTGCTATTCAGTTTTATTTTCCTTTACTGTCAAAAATGAAACCTGTGATGTAATCTTGAAATTGCTTATATGTTGAAAACAAAGGGTTATAAATCATAAAAGGGTGATTAAGTTTAACTATTAAAGTTCTTTATTTTCTCAAAGAGCAAAAAAATCTTTTGAATTTTTTTCTTTTCTCTGCCTTTTCTGTGAAGTTAAATTTTCTGCAATTTTTTTTAAATGTTATGCTACTTTAAACTACCCAAAACCTAATGATTTTATATTCATGCATCATTTTTATGAGCATAACATAAATTATTCTACATTAGTGTTCCACATCTTTTCTCACAGAAAGTTGTTTCCCACCACAGTATTTAAAAGATAAAATAATGTTGGATTCATTTAATAGCAAAGCTTCTGTCATTTTTTAAAGGGAAATTATTCTGTGTGAAAATGGAGTTATCTTACTACACCCCTATCCCACAGCTTAAATAATAATAATAAATCTGAAAATAACGTGCGGTTGTAAATTTGCATCTCATTTCTCAAATTCTGAATTATTAACCAAAAAAAAAAAAAAAAAAAAAAATTAATCATAGAAAAGATAAGTAATTTCAATTATTAGAAGCAACAATCCCAAATTAATGATGAAATATTTAAATGATTTATTTAGAAAATATCAATAGAGATAGAAGACGACAATCCAATGATAGCATTAATAGAATTTGTGTGAATTTAAATCTTACGTTTTTAATTTTTTGAAAACACTTGTTTTGGTAAATTAGGGCACAATCAGATATTTAAACTAAAGAACTGTTCTTGGTACATCGCATTATTTTTTTAATTATAAGGGCTTAGATTTGTTTTCTGTTCTCAATATTAGCACTAATTATTTTGTTTCTCCTATTTGAATAGCGAGACAGTCAATTAAGTTACTAGTATATTATGTAGGTTAAAAAACACACGACCAGTTAAGTGGTATTTTCTTTACGTTTCGATTAATTTGGTCATTAGATATGTAACTTTCGGTTTCCTTTCTTTTCTTGTTCCTTTTCTTTTAATAAAGTGTACATATTACCTCTAAATTATTTTCACTGTGAACATAATTTGTAATGCTTGATATTTTTTCTTGTTTTATTTATTTGATTAGGTTGCAGATTGAGAAGCGTCATTTTTCTACATGTATAAAAAATTTTAAGCATAAAAAAAATAATATTTAACTTTTCTATTTGTTTGGATATTAATATGAGGTAGAATCAATTTTTCACAAATTTTGGATGGGCTCAAACATTTTATGTCTAAGCGACATTGGCATTTCTTTTTTTTTATTTGCGATTAGTATTGGCTGATGGTGAAAGATGATGTATTATCATGATATAGTAGTAAACATTTCCTTTATAAGCAGAAACTAATGAAAATATAATTTAATAAAGTTACAACTTTGATATATTTCAATTTCTTTTCAAAAATACAAGAATAAAACTTTATTTAGTTTTTACCACACAGAAGCATAAAATTGTAATTTTGTTAAATTATATTTGCATGAGTTAATAAATTTCAGTGTCAAAAAAAAAAAAAAGGTTAAGCACCGAAAAAAGCATTTCTGTTGCTTAACTGGTTAATGGATATCAAAACATTAAAAAAGACAGTCATTAAGGTATATTTAGTGACAAAATATGCTGAAATGGCTTATTTTTTACAGATAATATTAACTATATTTTGTCTGAAAAATGATTATGTGTGTCTGTTACTGTTGTTCTTAGTTTAAAAATAGAATAATTTTGTGAACATAAACAGAATGAAGTTTTGTTTCAGAGATTAAAGAGATATAAACGAGAACTGAAAATTCAGAGAGATAAATTATTGGGTAGACTCGAGGCCCCTTGAGCCCATACAAGTTGGTGCCACTGTTTAATCTCATCAAAGCTTAATGTTATCATAAGCTACATTTTATCTTAGATTTGTTTTGCGGGGAAAGTTAATATTTTCATTGAGTATCTTTTTAAGTTCTATCATCTCATCGTTACAATATCCAATTTTATGCTGCTAATGACAGTACGATATCCTCCAGTTTTACATTCTCTGGGCTGGGGTTTGAATTTTCCCCTTTACTTCTTGCTTCAGTACCGAGCGTTTCTTTTAATAATAGTCTCAGCCAACAGTTCATCCTGTTGCGTTTCTACCTGATCAAGCCTCCATCATTATGCCGAATAACTGACCTTTTGACTTGTGATGTCGTCACCGCTTTTATTATTGTGAATCATATGTGACGTGAGGCCTCTGTGGTTGTTTTTATAATCTCTTTATTATGTTCTTTTTGAGATATCGTGTTTGATTCGAGGTATTTGTTTTGAGCTGACAGCAAAATGGAGGAAATGCATTGCTGTTTCTCCAGATAAGAAATGGCACTTATTTCGCTATGTGGTATATTTAAATCTATTTGACTGCAAAATGTATGTGTGAGGTTGCTTATGTATGCTGATACTGTGCCGAATATGTTTTTCTTTTCAACTGTAAGTTATTACGGCAAAGTATTTTGGACATGTTAATGTGTGTGTGTATATATATATAAAGGATTAAAAATTATTCATATTGTAGGGCGAATGTTGAAAAAACGTACTGAAATATAGAAATTGCATCTATGATACAGATTGTTTTTGAACATTTCTATGAATGTAAATATTTTTAGGGTTGATTGAACAAAGGGTTTTGTTCATTGATTAGGCGGAAATATGTCTGTAAAGGTAAGGGATTATTCTTCTGTCAATGTTATTTTCTCTAGTTAATTTCTGTAGATTCTTTCGCTGTAAATTAGTATCTAATACTGATTAACTTGATGAAACAACATCTATTTAGTAAATAATAAACGAAATATGAGAATGTAATAGATAAAATAACAAGGAAATTTTTTGGTGTGCGTAGGAGGCGTATTTTACAGAATGTTTTTAAAATAATTTAACAGATTGTTCAATTAAAAATACAAGTGGTTGAATCAGTATGGAAAAAAAATATATATATAGTCCATGTAAATATCTTGAGGAAGAGTGAAATAAAATTTTAAGCATTAAAATATTAACGTTATCTCGTCATTTCAACTATCCTAAGTAATTGCTACATGTCATTGAAAATAAGCAGTTATACGACATATCAATGCATAATATCTTAAAAAAAAAAAAAAAAAAAAAAAAAAAAAAAAGAATTTTATTAAATTTCCCATTGTCATTTCTGCAGTATGTAATGCATTTAGAAATTTCAGGACATTCGCCTGATAATTTTTTAAAAAGGCTCGCTCGCCAAATAATGCACCCCTTTCCTATTGTTTAGCTCTCTATGGATAGAAAGACAGTCTCTATGCTCCGACCATTGGCAACAACTATGTCTTTTTCCATTCAACATCTCTTTACTCGCGCACTGTTAGTTTCGGTTAATAAGCCTTAATCAGCTAAGCAAATCTCTCTTTTTATTGGATATGTCATGAAAGGGCCAATTTGTTTTTTTATTACGGTCCGCAGAAAATTCCATCGTAGGTTTTTTTGGCGCCTACAGCTTATAGTGGTTAATCAGGGAATGAGATCTTGGCGCTTCTTTGTGTCTTGTACAATGCAGCAGGAATATGTATAGTTTTGTGAGAAAATATAATGCATGGTATTTTATGAGTTTCTCGATGAGTTCCATTTTATTTCTCGAGCTACATTGATCTCTTTTACGTGGTTTTATGTCGCATAATATCCGAGATGATGCAGCAATTTGTTAAGTTAAGCGATGCTGTAATTTTTGCTGTTAATAGAATTTACGCGTGAATAATTTATCTGGTGTTTCTTAATACGCGTGTACATAAATATGCGGCATGATTATCAAGCAACAAGTTAAATTCGTCTTTGCTTAAGCTGTTAATTATGTTTTTGAATGGAATAGTTAAGATTATAAAGGCATTTTTATGGCATGAAAGGCATTTTTAATGAATGATGGTTAATAATTGAGGACATAGAAAAATGTATTGTATTTAGTTGAAGCTAATTTTTTAATTCTTTAATCTTCCATACTTCTAGTATCTATGTGAGCTTTTTTACTGTAAAATAAAATTTCTGTCCCATCTGTTTATATAAGCTTATCAAATCTTCTGATTTCAGCGCGAGACTCCTCCTGCTTGATTTTTTACACTCCTGATTTTTTTTTTACATATTTTATTTAAATTTATAACTTTTTTTTTTCCTTTCTGATTTAATATCATTGTGTCTGATTAACTATTAATGTAATAAAAGTACAAGCAAAGGACAAAACTAAAAATTTTCATTATTGGCCAGTGGTACTAATTTTATAAATGGCTACTTTCTTTAAACTAGCGGCCATTTTTTAAAAAATTTTAAAAATACTAAACAATAATCTTTTGTTAAATTTTTTATTAACATTTATCTAAAATTGAATAATACAAATAAATACTGTAATCTGAACAAATTGCTACCAGAAAAAATACAATAACATAATGAAATGACAAAAATTTTACTCCTTGTAGGAAAGTGATCATAAGGGGGACGGTCACAGCCAATTTTGTCATAGTCACTTTTTGTCATTCACTGGCTTCGTGACCGACTGCTAGTGCTAATTTTTCCTTTTAAAAAGTTCAGGTAACATTTATATGATGGCTTTTTTAAACTTTGATTCTTGCTGAAGAAAATTTTCAATATTCTTAAATACAAAACCTGATACTTTTCTATAATGAATAAATTGTGGTTTTACGGCGGAAATTGTAAATTACCTTTTCATTGTAATCATGCATAATTTTTTGTTGTTAATAAAGAATTATCATTCATATATTTTTAATTGTATGTTTTTGAGAAACCAAAATCCATTAAACGTATTTATTAGATTGTTAAATTTTAAATTGTTTTAAAAAATATATTTTATGATATAAGTCATTTTCTTAATTGTAATTGTAAATAAATTTTAAAATTTACTAGGTATATGCAGCTATTTTTATTGTTTAAAATGAATTAAATTATTATTTTGTTTACATTTAATAAAGATATGTCATAACAAAAAAAAAAAAAAAAAAAAAAAAAAAAATCTCATTTCTTTAAAAAAAATCTCTTGATTTTTGTGTTCTAGAAGTTTTTAACTCTGTAAATATAATTCAGGGCAATTCGAATCCAAGAACAAGTTTTAATTTTTTGAAAGAGTTTGAAATATAATTTATATGGTTCATTTTTAATAGGTATCCATCAAGTATGTCTTTATAAAAAATCATTACAATAAATAAATAAATAAATAAATAAAAAATAAAAGTATAAAACCCTAAATCCCTGCATTTTTTTCTTTTGCTGTACCTTCTCAGTGATGTTACTGTTTTCGCGTTCGGGGGTTCCTTCCTGTTGACCTATCCAACCTCTGTACTAGACTAGCCCCCTAGTAATTAATATCAACAGCCGCTCTCTCTCCAGACTTTCTTCGACCCCTTTCCCTTACTTTTTATCCCCTGACCTTGTGTGGTTTGAAGCAATCCTGATTATTCAGTCTTCTTTCTGCTCTGGTTTGAGCAAGTTGGAGCTTCTGTGGCGTCTTCTATCCCTCAGTATGGATAGCTTATCATTGCTGCTTATGTTTTCCAAAGAGCTTCAACTGGTAAATTTACTTAATGTTGAATTAATTGATATAAAAAGATATATTTTTTTAATTTTATGATTTTACAGTCGAACCTCGTTAACATGAACCTCAAGAGGAATCAAATTTTGTTCATGTTAACAGTAATTCATGTTATCAGTATCATATTTTTGTATTCGTTTTTATTGGGGATAGTGAAAACAGTATATGTTAAAGGTAATTCACTTTAAGATTGTTCATGTTAACAAGGTTTGACTGAATTTGGATTTTGTTATCAAGTTTTTTTTTTTTTTTTTTTTTTTTTTTTTTTTTTTTTTTCCGTTTTAATCTTGTTATAGGTCGGTATTTTTTTTCACCACAAAGAGATCTTAAATTCATTTACATTTTTAAATCTCGTGAAAAAAGGCAACTTTTTTTGCGATATTAGTTAGCAGTTACTTCCCATGTAAAATGACGTAATTGACTGAATTCCGTTTTTGTTTAGGCTCCTTATTCGCGAATCTGTTGGGCATATAATTGAGTAGAAAGTTATCGGATCTCAATTATTGAAATTTATTATAGGAATTTTGATTAAAATATGAATTTTATGCATAAAATCTATCAGCTTGTAGATATACAGAAAACGAATTAAACTAAGTATACCCTGCTACTATTGTTCGAATAGATGCAAATAATAATGCTGATTATTCTGCTACTTTTCAATTTTTTCAAATCTATCTTCTTTTTGACGCATTTTTTACTTTTTGTTCGCAAACCCATAAAATTGATAAGTGCTGTTATTCAGAAACATTGCAATCTCTTTTGTTTTGTTTTGTTTTTCTGATAGAGGCAGAATTTTCTCTTAATGTTATCAAAGTTGAAGTTTTGAACCAAATAGAGCGGGGGTGTGGTAAGTGCTGTATTTCTCCTGCATAAATAGCAAATTTCATTTTATACATGATTGTAGTTTGTCATGGAATTTTTTTTAAATTTGGCTATTGGATGAAAAGTAAATTAACAGAGAAGTTTTGCTGAGAACCCTGAAAATATTACTTTATTTTTCACAAAATTGACCCCAGGGAAAAAAAAATAAATAAAAATAAAAATAAAATAAATAAATAAAAATACTCTCCCTCTATTTTATGCTTATCAGTAGTCATTTTTAGCAGTTTGACTCTGCTATTGCGAGATTTTTATTTAACATACTAGCATTTATTTATTAAGAGTGTTTTAATCTTTTTTCTGAAAAATTGGCTAAAAATATTTGAAAATAAATATTACATTATAAATAAATAAATATTATAAATAGAAACCTATTAACTAAAAAAAATATTAAAGTATTAATAAATTTTAAAGTATTTTTATTTAATTTATTCACTTTTCTATTTATTACTTTATTTCACAAAAATGCATTTTTAAATTAAAAAAAAATAAATAAAAGTTACTGAAATTTATTTTTATGCTAAAACAGCTGGATAACTTAATAGTATTTTTCAATCAAAGTTTCACATCAAGAAAAAATTAATCTGGCAGCCTTTTAAATGAATTCAATGTTATTTAACGCTTTATGATTTTTTGGTGGGTGTTTAAAAGTACTTTCATCTCCCACTGTTTTTGAAACAGTGCATGAAAAATCGCGGATCGATAAAGATAGTATGATTCACGTTTTCCAGTTTCACTCTTTTCCAGCAATCGATATTTTTAAACAAAACGTTTTCGATTCAGAATAATAAATTGTAATAACCAACAGCTTAGAGAAGGGGGGAGGGAGAAATGGTGCAATCGACTTTCTCGTATTAAAAAGTCAAAACGCTAATTGAAAATGTTTCATGTTGAAAAACATTTCCGCTGTCTTTTATTATCATTATGTCAGTTCGGTATGTACAGTTTCGATAATTGTTCGATTTCAAAAGTGGCCCGGCCTTTATATAAAGAGAAAAAAAAAAAAATAATCATCACGGTTTTAAAAAGGAAAGAAAATGACCTGTGTGGATACGATACTGCCTACACAAAAGAGAACCTGAAAAAAAAAAATCTCAATAAAAGAATCAAATGAGTAAAATAAAATATCAAAAAGTCGCAATCATTATTTTTTGATTTCGATCTTCGTTTTAAGTAGCGAGATAAAGACCGCATTATTCACCATCCATTTACCCTGCTTTCGATCAAAAGTACGTCTACAGCCGTATAATACACATGCACACATACACACTTGCATTCCTGCGTTCGTTATTTCATTTCCAAAACAAATGGTTTGAATTTAATGAGTGACTATTATGCCCGCGTTTGAAAGCCCCGATTCACTCGTGGCTGCACTTCTATAGACAAAGTTTTACATTAAATCCACTACATTTTTAATGGATCGACGCTGATCTAGTTATTTAGATCCTAGTTATGTTCGATGCGATAAGATTAACTGGGTTGTGTATTTTGGATATTTTATTTAGTCTTTTTTTTATCTTTTCTTTTCATTGGGTGAATTATTTGACATTTTATTTAGTTGCTATTTGGTGCATTTAATGTTTATACTTAAATTAACATAGTAAAATTCACCAATTTAAATTTCTTGATTTTTTTTTCTTGTTTTTGGCACTATGCCACTGGTATATAAAAAAACAGGTTTATCTATTTGCATTAAATAATAATTTAAAAAAAAATGTTTTAGCAGTAATGTCAATGCAAGAGAATCTTTAAGGGTGTATTTGAAAAAATATTTCTCCAATTTGAACAGCTCAAAATTATCTGGAAATTTTTAGACTCACTTATAAAAATAAGAGCATAAAACTTGCTGAGATGATTTTAAAAGAGATTTATAAGACCGTGTGATTTCAATTTTTCGTTCAATTTATTTGAATTTGATTTATAAAAAAATATTTCTGCGGTATGACAATTTTTTAGTTCCCAGATCTCTCGGTTTGAAAAATTCGGTTCTAAACGTTAACTTTGACAACATTTTTTGCAATATTATCTATATTTAAAAAAATCGACAAGAACAGCACATTATGTAGTTTCTATAAAAGATAATTTGTCATTTTGATGCATTTGAGAGCAAAAATTAACTTAAGAATAAATCAATGAAATGTACTTCTTTTGGCAAAACTTTAGAGTTAAAAATTGTAGTATTTGTTGAAACATTTATTATACCTTGGATTTCATGTAGAAATTTTCAAGTAGAAAAATGCAAAATAAAGGAAAATCGTAACAAACAATACATTGTATTACGCCAGAAAAGTAATGTAAAGTTAAATGCGATTAATTACTATGAATGTTAGTCAAATAAGGTCGAATAAAAATTCTGCACTTTATTTTTATAAATATTACTGCTTTGTTCGCAACAGATTTAACATTCCTATTCATTAAAAAAATCTATACTGCAAAACTTTTGAATATTTTTCAAGTTGAATAAAGGTATTTTGAAACAGACAAACATGAATTATACCTTTATAAAAGAAATTTATTTTAATTACCATATGATGTGAATCATTACAAATCACATTTTCATACTTTAAATTTAATCCAACATTTTTTAATGTGGAGTTTCGTTTTGGTTATATCTGATACTGAGAGAAGTCTTGGCCTGGAAGTCTTGCACTCCTGAACTGCATTTATAATCATAACCTCAACGCACATTAAGGGGTCCGGGGCACATTTTTAAATAATTTTTATCTATTGAGTTAAAATGTTGAATATTTTTGTGGTTGTTAACCACATTATTTGTAAACAAAATTACATGAAAGTTTTAAAAGAGAGATAATTTAAAATCATTATTACTCAAAATATTATTTGTAGAATTTATTCATTTTTTCAGCATTTAATTAAACAGAAACATCGAAATTTGAATTTTGATTCAGTAGTCTCAAAAAGTAAAAATATTTCAAGTTAAAATTTGAAAAAAAAAAAAAAATATTGAAAAAAAAAATATTGAAAAAAAAAATTCTATTGTATGTATGGATATGTATATATACATATATGTTTCGAGTTTGTTCAATCAAAAAAAAAAAAAAAAAAAAAAAAAAAAAGTTCGACGCATTTATCCTTAACGATTCTTGAGTTATAGCAACTTAAATCCGAGAAATTGTAAAAAAATCCATTAAGAAATCCCTCTGAATTAAGATAGAAATGATTTAAACGTCACTTTAAGCATAAAAAGGAGAAATTTTTAACGCAATTTTTTTAGAAAATTTAACGATTTTTGTGTCCCGGGCCTCCTTAAACAAGAAAAATAAATCTTCCTTAAAGTTCAAACTTTCTATCACTATTGAAAGATAGCTTAATGTGAATTACATCTTCTTTTTTTTTTTCCTAAAGTTAAAATATTCGATTTAAATCTTTTTTATTTATAGAATATTTTCTAATATTAATTCATCTGGCGTCATTTTGATGTCAAGTTATTTCTGTTCTCTAATTTGGTATTTGTTTACTTCAGATATCAAAATTCGCGTTGCTGTATTTTGAATATTTTAATGATAAATAGTTCTACTTTTATATCGAAATTGCGGATATTTTTTGGAGATATTCCAGTGACGTCCAGTAAATTGCTGAATAATAATTGTGGATGACCATCCTATTATGTAATTGTCCCAAACTAGACACACATCTGCGATAATCATTGAGATGAAAGACAATTGGCACTTATCGAAAACGCATCGAAAAAGCAATAATTGCTGTGCTGCAAGCATTAAAAGAAAAAAAAAATGGACATTATGATTATAAAATTTGAGGTGATAATTGAAATGTATGAATTCTTAAGAAACATAAGAGAATAAATCCTATATTTGTCCCCTGTAGACACTTTTTTTTTTTTTTTTTTTTTTTTTTTTTTTTTTTTTGGGTAAAATGTTTGATAAAAGTTAGGATCTGACTTTGCTAAATGATTGGTTGATTTATATATTTATTTATATTAAAAATAATTCAGGTTCTCAGCATGATGGAAAGTCAGGAAAGCTTCAAACTATTCATTAAAAGTCGGGGAATTTACAAGTATTTTCTTAAATCATGGAAAAGTCTTGACAAAAAAGTAAAAAAATTACTCGAAATTTATCAAATAGTCTCAGAAAAAAGATCACAATGAATAAAAAAAAAGTTGCTAATTTAAATAAAAGATAGTGAAAATAAGTAGCAAATTCCGCTGTATGCCCGTTTGGCCAGAGAATTTTTTTAGATTTGGTCATGGAAACTCAAGGAGTTTGCCAGTCATGTTTCGCTAGGAACTTTCATATATTAAAACTGTTAAGATATTCTATAAAATATCTGGAACATGTGTAAATTTAATGTTTTTTTTTAAATATGTAAAATTGTATCTAGGATAAATGTGAGATAGGATAAATGTCTTCTAAACATTCTATACTTTTAAGAAATTTTAAAAAAAGGTTTCAACTCATAATGTGGTGTAAATAAAGGCAATTAGTTGAATAAAAATAGTAAGGGGTTCAACATATCTTTTAATTTTAATTGCATATTTATTTATATAAATTAGTTTTATTATTATCTTTGGTAATTTTGCAATAACTTTGCATTGAGTAGGATAGTTAAGCTCAATGTTTTCGATGTGCTTCAACTTTGATGCCTGTATATAACAGAAGTTTATAAAAACTGGTGTTTCTACGTATGTTAATATTGGAATAATAAAAAAAAGCAAAACAAAAACTAGGCAAATGTTTGTTATAAGCGTTAAAAAATCAATTTATACAAAAGGTCAATTAGTTAAATTTACAAATAACCTGTGTTTTCTAATCCTAAGTAACCTGTTTAAAGTTTTCAGACAAACAATCAACATTTTGGAGGGGGAAAAGGGGTATTTAGCCGGATGCAAAAAATGAGTTTTATATGCCTACAATAAAAACATCCGTAACCGGTTAAAAGTTTTGATGCAGCAGTTTATCTCATGAATGTAAAAATTTTAAATATGTGTTTTAAAAATAATGATATCAAATTTTGAGTGACACCATACTATTGATTAAAGTATACATATGTGTGTTATTTATATTATTTATCGTTTTATTATTGTTCTATTTATAAGAGTACGTGCAAAAGTATTCTACAACATGAACATATATATAAAACTTTATTCACTGATGCTTTTTCATATATATCTCTCTTAAATTAAAAATATGAGTTTTAAAAGACAATGTAAATTTTAAGTGACGCCTTTATGTGGCTTTTAAAGATTTGTTTTAAGATTCAAAGTATTATTATTATTATTGAATAAGTAAAATATATTTATACATCTAAAAAATACTTTTAATTTTCCAATCCGTTAATAAATATAATTTTCATTGAATGTATACTATGCACTGAGATGCATTTATTTCAATCATGGATGCAAGACCTTCAGTCTCAAGACTGATTTCAGTCTTGAAGAGATTTTTGACTCAGGGCTGGCAAGTTTCTGCCGGGGTGGTTAAAACCGGCATGGCAGAAACTGGTTTCTGCCAGTAAGTGGCAAAAACTAGCAGAATCTAAGAAACAATACTAATAAATTATTATTCACAAATTAACACATAACATAAATTATTATAAACAATTATTCATAATTCACAGATGTATTTAATATGTAAAGAATTTATTTAAAAAAAATAAAATAAAGATAATGAATGTTATTCAAAGTAGATAAAAAGTTTCAAAAGGATCATATAAGGGTGATTCTCAAAATAGGGAACAATTTGTCTTTCGGCATATAAAAAAAATTGAGAGGTTTTCTGTCATGTTTTTATATTTAGATATGTTTGTCTTAATATTATTCATTATTTGCACTCAAGAATTACTCACTTTTTAGTTAAAAACACCTTAAAATAACAGAATAAATGTTCAAAATGTCATTAGCATGGATGTCCACAGCAGCTGTGCCTTATATATACTAGCTTTTTCAAGAGTTAATATCATGTTTATAAAATAAAACAAATGTTATCCTTTCTTTAAATTAATCAAGGAAAGGATTTATCCAATAAATTTCTTTTTAAAAATAAAATTATAGTACATAAAAAAATAAATTAAAGTTTGTCCTCAGTATTCCATTTTCAAAACAAGGTCATACTAAAACAGCTGGTTATTAATCAAAATTTCATTTTCACATATGACAATAGTTTGAAAATATAAAGTTTCTCCATGGCAACAAGTAGTCATTTTAAACCAGCCAGAAAATAGAAGCATGTATTGTATTTTAAGAACAGAAGTTGAATATTAGGGGCGTACATCAATTGTATGTCATTAGAATGGATAATAATTTTCATGTTTATTTTATAGTTAAAATTTTTATTTTATTTATTTGCATAGAACTTTTGTGTTTTAAAAAGCCCCAGAAAGGAATATTGCATTGTGATTATATTATGGCTCATAATCTTATTTAAATTAAAATTTGTCATTAGCATGGGCCGATATCAGTGTCATTAGCATGGTTTTTCTGTCCATGCTAAAGACTCCTATGTACATAAATGTAACCAGTGCTTATATTGTATCCTTTATAAAGTTTAATTTTACGTATAAATTTAGGTATTACATTTATTATCCCTAAAATATGCATTAAATCTGTAGGAAAATCACTAAGACAGCTTCTTACATTGTTAGTGTCAGAATGTTGCTCATGTAACAAAGTTTGCTCTTTGGTAATGATTTTATTCTCCTTATATGTATATATGTAAAAATGGAAACCATTTGCTGAAAAAGAAGGCTAATAAATATAGAAAAAAATATTTAAACAGGAAGAAAATAAAAATTTAATATATTTATTCCATACAATTCGTTTTGTCATTAGCATGGCTCAAAAAATACTAATTATTTTTTTAGTTAATTTTTAAATATTTAGCTCTGCTGACTACATGGAAAGTATACCTAATACTATATTAACAACACCTATTTTTTTTTCAGAAATTTTTCAGAACAGTAATTTTTTTAAGATTTCATTTTTGAAATCGTCCCCTATTTTGAGAATCACCCATAAATATACTTTGTCAATATAATAATTTTCTGTCAGTTGAGAAACAGAAATTTTCATAACGGTAATCTGATACTGTATAAGTTTAACTATTGATATTACTGTTTACGGTTAAATTTCTATTCAAGTTAAAAAGAAAAAAAAAAGAAATTTACGAAAAATTCTATAATTTTTTAACATTATAACTTAAAAATTATCGACTACTACTTACAAAGAGAAATGGTTCTTGTAAAAACATATAAGTAAATAATTGTAGTACAAAAATAAAAGAAAAAATATATCAATAGCATTAATAATATATCAATAGCATTCCATATTATAGGATTAGTTTTGCTAATATTTCTTAAACTAGACTGCTTTTTAATTTGTTCTGAATGAAAAAAAGTTTGAAAATATTCTTTCAAGACCAACATTACTTACTGGTAATGCCATTATTGATGATGTTCTCAATTTTACCATTTTGTTTCTAAAAGTGATCATCCATAGAAGGCAAAACTTTTTCTACTTCCTTGGTGAAATATGTTTCTGAAAAAGGAGTATTTTCTCGCTCTTTCTTTGTGCTTAAATATCAATTTTGATCCCAAATATAGAGTAAATAAACTAGCATAAAAGCTAACATTGCAATAAATAAGAATTGAATTTTGCATTTGTAAGTTTCCAGGATATTTCCATCATTAAATAAAGATAAGCAAATTTTATGAGCAGTTGCAATAGAACAGTTATGCTTTTTCTTTTATCAGAAGCAACAGCAATAAACTTTAGCATATGTAACAAGTATTTCTTTATAAATCATGATATTTATTTACAATTTTAACAACTCTGTAATTTTAACAACTCTGTGTCCTTAATGTCATTTTCATGATTTTCAATGTTCTGCATATATGGTTGATTCTTTGTGAGAGATTTAAAACTATCAAATTTTAATACAAATTTATTTATATTTTAATTAAAACTATACACAATATTTTATTTGCAATTTAGCCTGAATAAAATGTATATAAGCAATTTAATACTACTAGAAAAGTCTCAGATTATGTCACGAAATTAGTTTATGCCAGTTGTTGCCACTTTCTGCTGGTTATAATTACTTTCTGCCACTGACACGGCAGAAACTTTTTTCTGCCGGCAAAAAGCCAGCCCTGTTTTGACTAACTCAAAATTCTACTTTATATATTTTTTGCCATCAAAAACTTTTAATCACTTTTTACTTTCTTCTATCTTTACAAGAAGAAAGTATTGGATTCATGAAAAATTTCGACTTCCGGTTTTCGACGGATTTATACGTTTTAGAAGGTCCTGAACACGTTTTGACTATTTTTAGAAAATGTCTGTCTGTGAGTCTGTCTGTCTGTCTGTCTGTGACAAAAAAATTGTGGGCGCTCTATCTCAAGAACTAATGCTCGAAATTTAATAAAATTTTATATTCAGTTATACCTTGATATGAATTAGTGCCTATTGGTTTTTGGTGAAAATTGGCCTGCAGGTGGCGCTGCTATGCCACGTCTTTCATGATTTTCATGATAGCTATATCTCAAGAACCAAAGCACAGAATTTCACCAAACTTCAGATTCTGTGACCCTTTGATATACATAGACGCTGATTAAGTTTTGGTGTAAATTGGCCAGCAGGTGGCGCTACTATGCCACGTTTTTCACGATTTTCATGATAGCTATATCTCAAGAACTAATGCACAGAATTTCACCAAACTTCAGATTCCGCGATACCTTGAGATACATAGCCACTGATAAGGTTTTGGTGTGAACTGCCCTATAGGTGGCGCTGCTATGCTACATTTTGCACGATTTTTGCGATAGCTATATCTCAAGAACTAATGCAGAGAACTTCACCAAATTTTAGATTCTGTTACACTAGAATATTTAACATAATTAGACGCTGATTACATTTTTGTATTAACCTTGCAACAGGTGGTGCAGCTATGCTGCATTTTGCACGATTTTTCCGATAGCTATATCTCAACAACCAACGCACAGAATTTCATCAAACTTCAGATTTTGTTACAAAATGACATATAACATAATTACACGATGATTACGTTTTGTTATAAATCCTTCAACTGATGGTGCTGCTGTGCTATATTTTACATGGTTTTTTTTTAAACTAGCTATATCTCAAGAACTAATGCACAGAATTTCATCAAACTTCAGATTCTTTTACACCATAACATAATTAGACGCTTTTTTAAGTTTTGGCATAAATTGTCCATGATATGGTGTTGCTGTGCTACGTTTTGCAAATTTTTTGTTATAACTACATCTCAAGAACTAATGGACGAATTTCCATCAAATTTCAGATTCTGTTAGGTTTTGACATAAATAGATGCCTATTAGGTTTTAGTATAAATTACCCAACATGAGGCACTACTAAGCTCATTTTCTCAGAATATTAATTAAATTTTGCGTTTTAGGCTTTTCGGATACCAGAATCTCATTAGGCTAGGTCAAATGTTCGAGGAAATTCGATAGTGGGTAACTTTGGGGTCACCACTTTTTATTTTTTTTTTTATTAAAACGTACTTATGAGATAGAAGAAAGTTTTGGGATTGACACATCCAACTTTTTTTTTATTGTAAGAGATCAATTTTTAGCCATAATGCAAGGCTTAGAAATCTTCTTACCCCTTTTCATTTAGTTATTTCCAATACTCAGAAAAGGTTTCAGTCTTGAATTGGATGGACTTCTTGCACCAATGATTTCAATAAAAATGATTTATATTTTGTGCCACGTTATTCAAAATTGTAAGTAATATTTATGTAAATGGTTTCTTTACGTCAAATTATCCAAACTAAGTGAAACACTTGGAAAGGGTTGAAAACAAAAGAAAGTATCCCACTAATGCAAATTGGATCCTTCTAATATCATAACGAAATTAATTTAAAAAGCAGTTTGTGTGATTATAAGAGCTAAAAATAAATCCTTCCTCCATAAATAGATATTTTTTCCTAAACATTAACAAATTTAAAAACAATGAAAGTTTTTTAATGGCAATTCTTCCTTATAATATTTATTTGCATGTAATATTCGTCTTAATAAAAGTACAATGAGCGCTGCTAATAATTATTCCAATGATTGTGTAAGTGATTGCTTGCAAGTATTTGATTACAGGTTTATTTCTGTGTTTTTATGAAGATATCAATATAAAAATATTAATTGGGTATTGAAAGGTCTAGCAACATAATGGTTAACTGCATTTACGTCTGATGTTCTTTGCGTGATTGAACATATAAATGTGATCAAAAATAAAAGTATATCTTAGTTAAAGGTCAAATTAGAGAATAATTGTCTGTAATAATGATTTGCTTTCCCTCGTAATTCTTTATATGTATTTATTGGTTATTTTCTCAAGGTTGTTTAATAAATTAGACAAGTGGATAGGGGTACTTTTTTTATTGCCATGTTCATAATCTTAATTAATGTAATTCATCCGATCAGTTGGATAAATTATATGAATATATTAATTTAGCAATAAATTGCATTTTTTCCTCAATCCTGCTTCATTGCTAATACGGATAACGTAAACACTATTTCTACTAATGATGTCAAACCGTTCTTCCAATACAGTTATCAATTTTTTAAAACAGAGTCATTATTATTGTTATTTGTTTACAAAATTAATAAAAAATATAAAAGGATGAATAGTGTATAAACGATGTCTTTAAGTATTTGATCAGAGCTGATTTTAGGAAAATAGGAATAGCAACCTGCATAAATAGTAGTTTGTTCTCGCTATGCGCAAAATTATAATTTCTTAAATTTAGCTTAGCAAAATTTCGTTTTTTAAATAAAATTATCACAAAATATTCATAAAACTGTAGTTAGCTAAGACTTATTAAAAATGAGTAAACCTTACATATTTATCAGATTGAATTTTTCTGTGTAAAATTTCTTAGTCTCATGAGGTAAGAAAAAAAAACCGAGAAAAAACGCTCCAAAGGAAAAACGTTGTATAATATTATATTTACCATATTTAGATATGCAGGGAATTCAGCATGAGCTTTGAAAATATCTTTATTTTGAACTAAGTTCAGTTTCTCAAAACTAACTTAACACATGGACAGGCTGATTTAAATCAATCGGATTTTTTTTTTAAAAGTCATACATTTAAATCAGTGTTGAAGTTTATTCGTGTGGAATAATGTAATTTTGCCTTTGTTCACAATATAATATTTAAACAAGTTTAGATGTTGATTTAAAAATATCGGAAGAGTGAAATATAAATTCCTGGTGGCATTTTCAGAGCATACTTGTAAATATGTGTGATTGTAAACATCTCATCTTTTATTTATCCAATTCAAATGGGGTTTGCAGCAATTTGTTAAGAATAAAATGAGCTAAAAGTTTGGTAATAGTAGAATAATTTCTTAAATTAATTTTTTTTTTTTTTTTTTCCGGAAAAATCAGTCCCTATACAAGAGGAAGTTTTTCTAGCAAAATAAGCTGTTATGATTTTTTTCCCCAAAAAAGATAATATTAGTTACAAATATATTAAAAACTGTACTATACTGTTATTTAAGTTGTATTGAACGAAATGATGTAGAAAAGAGCTTTTTGCCCTTGTGTCCTTGTAAAATTGGGAAAATTGTTTTTGGAGTGAAAATAGTTTCCTTTGCTTATTTTTTATTGTAAAGTTTTTATCGAAATATTTTCTTAATTTAAAATGATCCATGCGTTTCCAAACAACTCCCTAAAAATAACCATGCTCAAGAATTTGTCTTCTTTCTGATAGCTTTATTTATTCAAAATATATCTTTTCAAAGAGTTCACATAATTTTAACGAGATTTTTATAAAAATGGATAAGTATATAGGCCAAATCTTTTGGAAGTCTGCAACTCTTGGACGCTGTTTAATATTTTAACTCGAGGTTAAAGAATCAGATTTATACTTTAAAAAAATCAATGTATTTTTTTCTTTTTTTTTCGTCTTATGTTAGTTTCCTCCAGTAATTTTTCAAACAGTTGAGATTTAACTCTTATAAGTTGTATCGGGACATATTGTATGCATGACCATTCTAGGGTTGTTTATTTTCTGTGAAAATGTACATTATATAAGGAGAGGTGTTGTCTTTCTCATACCATCTGCTTTCACATAATTTCATAATCATAACCAGAGTTTTTCCTAGGTTTAAAAAAGAGCAGGGGGATGCTATTAAAAAAATTGCATTATTAGTTGATTCTTAAGGTATTTTTGAATTCTTAAAAGCGCTCCTCCCCCTTTCCCAATTTTTAAAAGCATTTTTTAAATAAATTTCATTATCAGAGCACTCTTTTAAAGACAGCAATGAGTCCAATTTTACCATGCAAGTAATTTTTTAATACGCAGTAATAAAGATTCTTTTTTTTCAAGTAAGATCAAGAAGGAATTTTTTGGATGGGGGGAAAGAAGCAGGGGTGATTCTCGTCCGAAAATTCCGAAATTTCCGAAAATTTAAGGCATCCTCTTCCGAAAATTTGAAATTGGGTTATCAGTTCCGCATAGTTGGCAACTTGTAAGATTTTGCGCGCGGAAAAAACAATTGCGTAGAAATGCAAATTTCGTGATAGGATCGCCGAAATAGCATACATTTCGTCAATATTTCGTGGAAAAACGACGATTTCTTCAATGTTTTTGTAAACGAACTTTGTCAAAAGATCGATGAAAAACGCGAATTTCTTGTGCGGATCGCGGAAAAAACGGCAATTTCACCAAATATCGCAGATAAAACGTTGATTTCTTCTGAAGACGGCGGGGAACGCCGATTTCGTCTAAAGATTGCGGATATAACGCCGATTTCGTTAAAAGATCACGGGAAAAAACGCCATTTTCGATAAAAGATCACTTAAAAATATTTTGTCAAAAAAATATTTGAAAAAATACGCTGATTTCGTGAAAAGATCACGGAAAAAACGCCGCTTTCGTCAAAAGATCGCGGGAATAAAACGCAATTTTTGAGAAAAAAATCGCGTAAAAAAGCAAAATTTGTCTAAAGATCGCCGAAAAAACGCCGATTTCGTTAAAAAGATCGCGGAAAAACTGCCGATTTTGGCAAAAGATCGCAATAAATCGCCGATTGTGGTAAAATATTGCTGATTTCGTCTGAAGGTAGCGGGAAAATGCCGATTTTGTCCGACGATCGCTGGAGGGGGGGACTCACGACCCCCCCCCCCCCCGCCGATTTCCGAAAATGCGATGCGAATTTCCGAAAAAAAATTTTCATCCAGAATCACCCCTGGAAAGAAGGTTGTTTTTTGTAAACTTGTCGACAGGAAAGGCCCACCATTCTCCTGAAACTGTCTGGAGCTGGGGTTCTATATTTTCTGGTATATCAAACGTTCTGTTTAAAATAATTGTTAATTTCGCAATAATGTCTTTAACATACGCCATAATTTGAACAATTTATTATTCTGATAAATATTTTATTAATTGGTAATGTAATTCTTTTAGTTTTTTGATTATTTTTAAAGTATTTGAATTTCTCCGTCTATCCAATCAGCACTATAAAGACATTCTGGAATTTTTCCTTGTGATTGTGTGTGCACGTGATTTTTAAATATATATATATATAACCTATATTTTATATTTCCTATATTTTATTATATATTTCCTTTTCCATTCTCTCAACTTTTCTCTCTTTTCATGAAATAATAAATCGTCCTTGGTCAAAAGGACTATTTTCTCAACCTTAACTCTGAATAAACTTCAACTAATATTATTCTATAGCGTATGTAATTTTCCCCTTTTCCGTTCATAAATCGTTTTTTATATATCTTGACACGAACCATTTGATATAAAATCTAAAAGACAAGCGTTGTGTTATCTTATTCGTTCATATTACTTTTTCCATGTAGGATTAGTTATTTAACATTTTTTTATGTATGAATATAGTAGTCCAATATTATTTTAAGCACTAAATGTCATTAATTTTGGTAGTATGATTTTCTTTTTCTGTATGGTTTTAATCATATAGTCGATCGTTTTCAGCATGCAACACGCATAATTACTCTTTCCTTTGCCAGTTAACCTTATAAGAAAGACTTAAAATAGTCCATGTCAATAAGTTACTAATATTGCTTGAAGAACTTAATTTTGTGTAATTTAATTTCATATAATCATTTTTATACACATAAAAGTTTAATCATTTATTGCACGCTTCACATGATTTCCTTTTTGAAATTTTACTTGATACGATAGAATAACTAATATTATTTTAAATCCTTCCTGCATGATTTATATTAAAATGTTGTACACGAAGGACTTTTTTTTTTTTTTTTTTTTCCCTCTTCCGTTAGTTCCGTTAGCAAGTTTCATTTTATGCTTCATACATTTTATTAAAATAATATTGTCTCTAGTTGGAATTTTATGTAAATTTGTAATTCGGAATTGTGCAAACATTGTACGAGTACACTTTAATTAACTTTGATCGGAAGACTAATTTAGCTCATTATTTTATCACTTTGCATAAAAACACGATGTGTTGCATTCGTCATTTTACCAGAAGAATTAAGGATTTTGTCATTTTGATCAGTAAGAATTCAAATTCCTTTCACTAATGCTAAAACTATCAGCGTAAAGTGCAATCTTATTTATAAGGAAATAAACGTTTTGTGTATTTCATGGATTATCTTACACAAATTTTAAAATTATGATTGTTGGTCTGATGTTTTCTAATTTGCACAATTGAACATCACACAACTTATTTCAATGTAATCTGAAATATAATATTTAGGTCTATATTTTATCTTTAAAAATATTTTTAGATTTTTAATAAAAGTTGAATTTATTCATAGCACTTAGATATATATGAGCATTATTAACAAAAATTTCCCATAAAAGTACTACATTTATTTGAAGAAATGTTTCGATAATCTAATTTGTGTTTAAAATTCGTGGAAATAATTCCTGTTAATTTTCCTGTGACGTATATGAAGCATTTTTAAAAAACTTGAATTTTTTTTTTTTTTTTTTTTCATAGAATTCGTTACCTTTTAGAAAACATATCAAATGGCCTTAATTTAAAAACTAAAAAATGCTATTTAGATTTCTTTTGGATAAAGTGTAGAACTTGGATCAAGATTTGCTAAAAGTTTAGTTTTCAAATTTATATTACTGTGAGTAAATCATGCATCAAGTAAATGTAATCCTAAATGTTATCTTATTAAAATATGACTTATTAAAATTTCTGAAATGATTTTTGAAAATTTAGATTCTAATTGAATTATAGAAGATGATACAAATTAATCTTCTTTATAAAATTAAATGAGCATCTTTTTGGAAAATAATTTCATTATTAGCCGAAACTGACACATCATTTGATGTTTATTTTTATGGAATTTAGCTAGTTGCTTACAAACTTTATCTTTTGTTACCAAAATTTTGCTTGTTAATTAAAAAATATCATTTAATCAATTACCTGAGCACCCGTCTTATTAAATAAATCACTAGTCATCGGGTTTTGACGGTAAAATTGCAGATTTCTTCCATCTTTTCTAGTAACGCTCGATAAATCGTTGATTTATCGCCATTGATGGCCACTGTTGCGTGTAATTGGCTCAAAATAGCACACACACATCTCTTGCCCAGGATCCCAGTGACGGATGAATCGCAGGGGTAATTGACGCGAGCCAGATTTTCGGGAAATGGAATGGTGCTGAAGCATTTATACGGGAAAAAGATTTTTCATCCACGTGTAAACTTTGTATAACCAGGTAAACACAAGTTGCTGTTTTCGGACTGTGTCCTTCGCCTTCATATGCTCAAGATTTTCTGTTTTTATCTTTTTTTCTCTACAGCAGAGGAAGGGGAGGGGGATGTATGATGTAACTTAATATGGATATTTTAGTTTGTACTATTGAAATTGACTTAAAAAGTAAGATTGAATCTATAATTTCAAAAATTACATAAGCAGCTAGAGTTTCAAGAAATTTCAACAATCAATAAAACTGCGTTCACACACGAATGTTTCTTTTTTCCCCTCTTATTTCTTAGACCTTTAAACTATTTACAAGACAGTTATAAATTTTATAAAGAAAATTCATCAATGCAGGCCATTTTCTGCTATTCTTTTTTGGAAGGCATTAAAATATTTCTTTTTACTAAAATTATAATTAATATGCTAGCTATAAAACAATTTTATTCAAATGACGCTTTTATGAACAGCATTTTTGTTATTTATTTCATGAACAAAATTTTGTTAAAAATGGATTGGATTTTTATATGCAAAATATTTTAACTTAGTCCTTGGACTCTCGCAAATATTAGTTTGATTGCCCCCCCCCCTTTTTTTTAAAGATTGTCCCGTATCCAATTGATTCTTTATGCAGGGGTTTAATTTCTCTGCATTTTAAGTAAAATTGTAAATGTCCGATTGAATTCCATGTGCTAATTATTCTCAATCTAAATGTGTAGTTTTTTTTTTTCCATGAGATAATGATCGCAAAACTATTTTGAGTATTATTTAAAATTATTTAAGTTATTTTTCTTTCTGATTGAAATTTCCTAACTTCCATGTTCATTTTTTAATTTCACTTTTTGTCTAGCTTTCAGTGAGCTTTTATTCTAATGAGATTTATTTTATTAAAAAAAAAAAAAAATCTTTAAATTAATATAATAAATTTTGTCCAAATCTTTTGTCTTCCATGACGACTAATATCCGTAAACAAAAACCCATTATTAAAACGTAGAAATCGGGTTAATATTCAGTTCGCTTTATAATAAACATAGGGATTTGGAGCACGTAATCGAATGAGAATATTGATTGCCATGACAAATAAATACGATTTCCGGCAATTTTAGAAAGTATGCCATATTTTATAACGAACATTGCATCAGTGTGATCTAATGAAAGAACCTAATGAAAGAAAGACAAAAAGGAAAAAAATAAATGGTTAAGGATGACTGATCATTTAGATTCCGAAAGCTTTTTCACATGGGCTTCCCTACCTTTGCGTGTACAGAATGAATTTCAAGTCTCACGTGATCGCACCTTTTTTTTTTGTTTGTTTGTTCTTTGTCTATCTTATGTGAATTTTTTGGCGGTATTTTTGCTGTTAGTCCTCTTTTCTTCGCCTTTTTTTTGTTTTAAGTGTGTGGCGTGTTTATATTTTTGGCTTGAATAAGTAACTTTTACATGTTGTTCACCCATATAAATTGAAGATCTGAATAGAAAAGATGTTTTGTAATAAAAATTAAATTTCGGGGCAGCTGAAATGAAGTAATTTTTTTTGTATTTTTATTTTCTTGTAGCACATGTTTGAAATTTTAATACATGATATTTAGTTCTCAGTAAAACATGCTAACATTTAATTTTTAATTGCTAAAATTAATTTTGTTTAATTAAAAAAATTAATATCTTCTAGTCTTGGCATTTTAATTTTACTACGCATGATTGTCTCAACAAAAATGCAAAACACCTGACATTTTCCTGACAACATTTTCTTTAGCTAAGTCCAGAGTTGCGTAATTTTTAGCATATTTTTTAGTTATTTGACTTATAAGATTTTTTAAATTGTGAAATGGATGTATGTTAATCAGACATTCATATTTGTAAAAAAAAAAAAAAAAAAAAAAAAAAAAAAATTGAAGGAACTTTGCTATTGTAAATTCAAATAAATACGTTGGAATATACATATTTCCTTTACCCAGAGAAGTATTCGTTTTAAAATAATCGTTTCTTCATTTTAATGTTTTGAATAGCATTTTATAAAATATTAGAGTGATCGCAGAACTGAAATATTAAGAATGTTAAGGAAAATTTAATATAGAGATATTTGTTTTATACATTCAATGTCTAAAGTATTTGTTGTTATTTTTTTTTAATAAATTTAAAAAAGGGGGGGATTAAAAGTTTAGAAATAAAATATTTTATTATAAAAAAGTACTTATTTTGTGGCAACGGAATATGGTAGAAAAATATGCAATTACACACATGTTAAAATATGTGAGCTGTATCATCAAACATTATATGTATGCTTGATGTCTTGAAACTTTTATTCCCCACGTTTACACTTGTTATGAAGTGTTACCATTTAATTCAAAAAAGTTTATTACTGACATTCACTTATCTTTCTTTTTTTACCACGCATATACAAAAATATTACCCTGTTTTAAGTGTAACGTGAATTTTTTAGTTCCTATTTAAATTAAATTTAGTGAAATATGAAAATGTTTGAAATTTATCTTATTTCAACATACATTTATCATGCAGATATTAAATTGAATAATGTAAGAAGAGTGGTTCATCGTTCAAAAAAGTAAATAAATAATAAAATAATAATAATGATAATAATAAATAAATAATAAAGTTTGTTCTCTTTAAATGTATTTTTTAAAATAAATTTTCTGAAATTTATCAAATAATAATAAAACCAAATATCCAATTACCTGAAAATAATGTAATATTTAGTTCTATGATTGCTATAATATTTCTTATATCAGGAATTACACGAATAACAGCAATTTTCAACTGATAACTTTATGTCTAAATCCAGAAAGCGTTGAAACGGCGCGGCGCGTGTTCCGAATTTACGTCAAAGCCTATTTAAGAAAAGAAGAAAAAATAAACTTATCTTTCGCAGTGCCTATTCTTTAGTGCTTTCACTAGTACGCTAGCATTTGTAAATCTTGTCGTAATCGAGCCTTGCAGTCAATACGTGATCGGCTTTTGAAGATTCTTTTTTGTTTTTACTGCCTTAAGTGATGCGGCGTTATTAAGTAGTAGTATGGATTAGATAGCCACGCTTCGCATATTATACCTCTTTGCCGATGAAATCACTTAGCATCAAATTGTCTACTGCCTCTTTTTTTTTATTATTATTATTTGCTTTATATTGGATGTGTTTTCTTTGTTTTCCGTTTAGACGTAAGTTTATTTCCAATGATCTCTGTTTTGGGAGAATTCACAACCATCAATCACTGCGCCGAAAGTGTTCAATTGGTCGAAAGATTCAAATAATATTGAGAATTTGTACGTTGTGTGTTTTACTAATCGATTCAAAGCTTATTTATACTCAAGACTTCGGGGCATAGAAGATTTTATACACCGGAAATAGTCTCGTTTTGGAAATACCGATAGTGATTTTGATAATGTGCACCAAATTCTAAAGATATTTTTGCTTAGGGATTTGTTTCTGAGAGTTTTTTTTTCTTTTGGTTTTAGCTTTCCTTGAATGTAAACTAGCTGTCGTAGTTTTGTTTTAGTCATTTTTAAAGTATTGGTGATAAAATTTCCAGGAAGTGTTTCCGTTCATTGTAAGATTTGCCTATAGGTCAACGCATTCAATGATAAATAAAAATTTTACAATGATAGTTTTATTTCAATTTTTGTATAATTGTCGCAATTATTTCAAATGTAAAAATTGTACTGTATTTTTTATGCCATAATTCTAAGTTTCCATAGGTTGCCTTTTTATGCCATAATTCTGTTTCACTTTGACCGCATCTTCTTTACTACTTTTTGCTACATAAATTCCACTAACACTTCTTTTAATTTCATATTAATAGGAAGGAAATACTTTCTGTTAAAGTCTATTTTTAAAAAAGTTGACAATAATTGATTCGCTGTTGTTTGTTTTACGCTTTTAAAAATTTTATATTTGTGCAATTTTTATAAATTGTAGCATAGAATCTTTCGTCTGTAGGACTTTTTTTCCCACTCAAAAATTTTCGGACTTTTCAAAATATGTATTTATTAAAAAATCTGCCAGAGATGAATGCAATGAAAAATTATCTAAAATTTTATTGTAGACTGAAAAAAAAAAAAAAATCAACTTTAGTGTGTTTTAGTATTTAGTGTGTGAAGATTTTCAAATCGTTTTCAGAAATTTTAAGTTTCTGATCATTAAAAATGATACCCAGTAGCCAGCGGTCCAAGGGTACAAGACCTTCAGTCCAGAATTGATTTCAATTTTGGAGAAATTTTTGCTGATAACAAATTACATTTTATCTTACAATGTTACAATAGAATTAAAATATAAATCTTCGAGCCTATTTCCTTTTGGATATATATTTCCTCCCCACTTAATCGGGTAACGGATAATCGAATACCCCGCTTATTCGAATAAAATCCTCCGGAACCGAATTTAATCCCATTGGGCTAATGTTATTTTCTCCCGAATACTTTTCACGAAATGTTCTCGCTTAATCAAATAACAACTGAGTGAGACAATTTGAAAAATGGGTGTGAAAAACACCTTTTCATTGGAATTTCCTCCACAATTTTTGTCATTTTCGGTTCTTACACAAAAAAACAAATTTAAAGAACTTCCGGCAGAGATTTCGCCTGGCAAGAGTACAGTGGATTGTTCAAGTGAGCTCCTTTCCTTATTATTATTTTTTTTTTTCGAATAAATTTTTAAAATAGGGAAATAAATTGGACAATAATTTCGATCAATTTTAAATTTTGTTTACTTTTGTTTGTCAAAGGACTTTTTTTTTCACTTGTACCATTTTTACAGGTATTTTTAATGGAAACACTTTCATTTTTACAACCATTTCCGAAACTGAGATCATCATCAAATAAAAAAAAGAAAGAAAAAAAAAATCGAAAAAGTTAAAAACGACGACACTTTTTGAACAGATCGATCTCAGCTATCCATTGCAAAATATATCATTTAAAAATATTAAATGCGGTAGAGATATGCTTATAAATTTCTTCTATGATTAGCATTAGCGAGCAAATCCTTTCGCGTGGCTGAAGTAGTTTACTGACATCGAACTTGGGCGTATTTACTTGAATTATTTTGTTTTAATTCATTTTGCTTTGTTCTATTAAAGTTTTTAACGATTTTCTTACTCTGGTAATTAAATATACTGTATTTAATAATTTTATCATTTTATTACACCTTAAAAATTTTTCTGGAACAGTCAATATTCGTTTACGCGGGGACGACTGCACCAAATACTTAGAATGATTTTAATTTTGTTTTGGATGGACATTTTGCACCCATGTTTAGTATTCATTATGTCTTTTAAGCACAAATGTTGTGATTCACTGTTTATTACAAACACGATGAAAATAAAATTGGGTAATGATTTTCAGCATTTGGAAAATGCTTTTAATTTAAATAATTGTATAACTTTTATCACCAGAATTGATAGATTTTCTTGTATTCGCTTGCTTCTTCTTTACCTTCGAATTTCCCAGCCATAGATGAATTTCTAACAAAAATTAAAAACATTTAAAATTCAAAATTTCATTTAAAAAAACTTATTCAAAATAATTTTTTTTAAAGTTATTTTAAATAATTTTTAAAACAAATATTGTATGCGTGCGATTAATGCATGGTGTTTCAATTTGGTAACCATTTAAAAATCCAAAATACTGAAAATTATAAGAGTTATAATTTTTCAATATTTTTTCTTTTAATGTATGTCCATTAAGGAATGAAATATGTATTTTTAAAGGATAAATGAAAAAAAAAATCAGCACCAGAGGATTAATATTATGCATATTTCCATATTTAGGTCGTTTACGTTAGGTCGTTACGGTTCGTTACAAATAAATGAAAACCAAAAAAAAAAAAAAAAAAAAAAAAAAAAAAATAGCGTAATTATTTTTTAGTATTTTTCCAATTGATTTTGCAACATTTTAAAGTTATATTACCTAAAAATGTGGAAAAACAAAAATTGAGACATATGATTAAAGGTATTCTCAAATATAATGCGAAATAGCTATTTCATATAAATTTGATTGTATGCAAATGTACCGTCTTTGTTTTGACTTCAATATAAGTTGTTACTGTTGAAAAATAGATTTTGTTTATAAAACTCTAAGCACTCTTTATTCTCATAATTTAGGTTTTAAAATAATAAATTTGTATTAAGAGACAAGTATAATCCTCTTTTACATTATCTCTAATCGGTGCTGGAGCAAAAAGGCATCAAGAGGTTAAACGTTGCAGCTCGACTGATTTACATTATTAACTTTATCCTGTTTTAGACTTTTTAAACTTTCTATGTTTTTCCCTAGTTTTAATGCAATGATATTAGTTCTTTTAAGCAATCTCTAAGTCAATTGTCCTATTGAAAGATTATTAAGAGTTGAGCTTGTGGAACCTTTTTGGTACCAGTGGAACTTATTACTCTATTTTGTTCCACTGCACAAGTCTTGTCTGAAGTCAATGCCTCGGGCATGATGTTTTCTTATTGCTTGAGGGAAAATTTACTTTATTCTAAAAGTTAAGATGTTACGGAAATGACTTTTATATGTCAGGTTTTCTCTTCCATCGAAAAGTTAATAGAAGAGAAATGTTGTAAAATACCTTGTATTTTAAGGAAAAAACTTTTTTTTGGAAGTTTTGCGATCTTTTCACCATAGTATAATAATCTTTTTAAATAATTCGTTTAAACCCTTTTAAGTCAGATTTTTTTTTTTCTTTTTGAGGACAAAATGACTTTTATTTTAATAACGCTTATCGTAGCTATCCAAATCGACTACTGAAATTTAAAGATTGTCTGAAATATAATGAGCGTCCTTTTTTTCTGTGTGTGCTATTCAGTTCATATTTATATGATAAGAAAATACGTATTAGAACAGGATTTGAGAGGGTATTACAACTTACGTTTGTTTTATCGCACATAATTGATTTAGAAAAGTAACTTATATTTTAAATTTAAAGAATGAAATATATGTATAATATATTAATTAAATTACATTAAAATAAAGGAATCGCCAAAGGTGCAAAGAGAATTAAGTAAACTTTTACTATTATTATATTATTACTGAATGTCAAAACATAAATGAAGTCATAATAAGAAAGGTCATAGTAAGATAGTCATATACTATCATTTCTATATGTAGAAAATAACTAAGTAATTGATCATATGATATAATACTGGGTGGAAAGACATGTGCTATTATTAGTACACCAGATCCGAAAGGAAAAATGCAGATGGATGTTATACTTGGTTTATGAAAAATATGGTATTTTAAAGAATTTAGACAAATAATAATAAAAAAAATGTTTGAAGATCTATGTAACTAAATATTTATTTTCACGATTTTAAAATATAATTTATAATTTGGGACTTTGTAATTTAATATTCTAAATATAATATTATGAGACTAATGTAATTTTGGAGGGGACGTTTACGAAATATAGATGTTAAAACTGATCTTGCTAATGGATTATGAACTTTTTTTTTCTTTCTTTACCTGAACGGAAAAGACCACAAATAATTAATTTCATATTGGTTCTATTCATACTCTATGCCAGATTATATTCTAGCAACACATATGTGAGTGTGTGTGTGTGCATTTGTATCTGTTTTTTGTGACTGAAACAATTGGACGATTGGTTACGGGATTTCCTCGTGCAAAAGAGACACGGTTCAGCGCCTCTGGGTATTGGGAATGAAATGCTGGGACACAATGTTGACAATTTATTTCCATTATTGTTTTATTTTATTTAACTATTGACTGAACACGCAATGTTTTTCACTGTAGGTCATTTTGTGTGGGTTTATGACGGTTTTTCTTATTTACTGTTAAATAATATACTGAGAAACAAAAATCGTGTTTGCATAATGTACTTATCGCGTAAATAATGCAATCATTAATTGTGAGGTTTTCGATGGGGGAAGGGGAAAGATAAAGTCTCCTTAAGTTCATTGTTGTTCTCTTCTAAAACTGTCTAAACTCATGCTGTGAACATAAAACCAGGAAAAGAGAGTGTATCAATATGTTGTGGTCATGTGTTTGGGGTTTTTCCCTTCATTATGATTTAAAAACATTTTAGAAGATACAGTAGTATGTGTTATCAGGGATCTATTTAAAAAGAAATTTGTTTCTTTTAAGGATCTATGACAAAACATTTCATGTTCAAGCAGAACTCTTCACAAAATTATTTATTTTAAAAATATTCCTGTCACAAAACTTTTCCATTTACAAACTGAACTTTTTATAAATATCACTTAAAAGTAAAATCTGACTTGTTACTTTTGCACAGAAAATGTAAATAAATGTATTTTACATGCTTATATCTTCTTAAAAATGTATAATACATGTTCTACAAGAAATGAGTAAAATTTTAATGTGTGACCGTCAATTATTTCATTTTTGTTGGTTCCACTATGTTAGTATTTTTTATTTAAGCTGTTTAATTTTAGAGTAATATCAATAAAAATTAATCGAAGTTTGTTAAACACTGCGGCCATTAGTCTAAAAAAACAGCCACTAGACTAATAAAATTACTCTTACTGGCAATTGAGGAAATTTTCTAATTTTCCCCATTACTAAAAACCGTCATATAATATTTACACTTACTGACAATTCTTAATGTATACTCACAAACTCAGTCTTAAAACTGTAAACCGAACAAGTTGCAATAAACAGCAAATATTAAACAATTTGTGGCAAATACGGTCTCGCGTTCCTCTCTCTCTCTCTTTTTAATCTAACATTATACAAATTCATCGTGATTGCATTTCTTTTTTCTTTTCTTTTTTTCATCTTAATCGCATTTGCGTGTGTATCCATCATCACAATCTTAATCGATATTTAATCGAGCAGAACTGGCGATTTTATTAACGTAACAGTCCTTCCTAATTTAGACAGATAAAGAGGCTGTATAATTCGCTCTGATTTTTTTTCTTATTTTTTAACTCTCGATTTCTTTACACTGTCGTCTCCTACCTCCTCCCCCACTTTTTTTTTTTTTTTCAAAGCGTCATTGAGCTAAAGATAAAAAATAAAATAAAGGATTAAATAAGTGAAAGATAAAGAAAAAAAAATAGGATTGTAATTGAGTGAAGTCGACTCTCTCGTTTATTTAACACAAGATTTTTCGCTATTAACCTTTTAGCCACCATTACCGAAAATTCCGTGCTCAGGCATTGATTTTTTTTTTTTTTTCTTTTTCTCAAACAAGTTGGAGGGGAGAACTAGAGAATTAAAATAACGATGTCACATTTTCCGCTCCCCCTCATTTTTTCCCACCCCCTGAAAGAGAAGGGGAAAAAAGTGGGAAGAAAAAATTATGAAATTAAATCAAAAAAGGATGGGAAAAAGAACAAATGGAAAAAAAAAAAAATGCGTGTCTCCTTTTGCCTTGTAAATTACCACTATTCCAATGACAAACCAAAGCAGTTACAAATTCCAATACGCGTCGCATTATAAATCGTTGATTTTGCTAATCGGTTATTTAGAAACACTTTTTTTTTTGCCATTTGTTCTTTTACTTTTATTATCCAGAGATTTTTTTTTTTTCCAAGGGAACATCGTACTCCTAATGTCTGAGTTTATTTTTTCACTTTGCATTTCATTTGCCACACCCAAGTGCTTTTAAGCTTAGCTGCTGCACTTCAGCGTGAAATTTGAACTTTATTTTACAGTTTTAGTTTTAAAATTTCTCCTAATTGAAATGATTGTTTTAAATTAGGCATACATTTTAAGAAGTTCTTCAATTTATTTTAATGTTAAATAAACATTAAAAACTGTTAATTAAATTTAATTTAAAAAACTGTTAAGGTATAGGGAAATTTCAAATTTTATTTGTATTTTGTATTCTCTTTGCATTTCTTTTATTAATACATATTTATAATAACTTCGGTAATCAGTGTTTTTCAATTGATGTCTGCTCACAATTTAATCAGTTAATAAGCACTTTATTTTTAGGTAGATTTTGTATAAAATACTACCTATTGCATTCTGAAATGCCTCTGCATATATTCTGAAAAATTTTTGCAAATCAACACCAATCATGACTCCTAGAGCCCAAAACTACCATCAGTAAAAAAAAGTTTATATATCTATCTATCGGTGTATATAACTTTCTTCTGGACACGATAACTTCCATAATTATGCTCAGATCTTCTTCAAACTTTTACATAAAATCAAGGGGCGTAAAATCTCGGTCGAGTTCGTTAATGGGCAAAATCGGACCTAGGGGATGGAAATAGGGAGGTTTTTGTGAAAACAGAAAAAACACGATAACTTCTTAATGAAAATAGATATAAAATCAGTTTAAATTTTATATCACTTCTAAAAAATGGGCTAAAAGCTTATGCATGACAGATTTTTGATAAAGTTAAAAATGAGCTCAAGGGGTTTTTGGGAGAAAAAAATTCATAACTTTGTCAATTCTCAAGATATCAAATCCAACTAAATTTTTTATAAATGTATTCAACATTATCTAAAACTTTTGTAGTTGCAAGTTTTTAATAGGACCAACTTTTACCGATGAAAAAAAAATCAAAAACGAAAAGAAAAAGGGGGAGGAAAAAGAAAAAAATCCATAATTTACTCAATTCTTAAGCAATTAAATCTAATTAAATTTATTTTACATCTTCTCAATAATATCTACAACTTTTATATTAACAAGTTTTTCATAGTACGAATTCTTATATCAAAAATAAACAAAAATAGGAGTTGAAGAAAAAACCTCAAATCCCAGCTGCTTATATTCTGATTAATTTTTAAATTAATTTTTTATTTTAAACTAATCCAAATGGCAGATCTTCTTATTTAGGAACTATATGATGTGACGTATTGGCCAGTGTTTTGATAAAGGCAGAATATATTTCAGAAAAGGCTGTTAAAAAGGGTATTTTGAACAGAATTTCCCAGTGTTTGAAAAATTGAGGAAGTATAACAAATTGCGCTTTTTTCTGAGTCATTTTTAAATCCATTTTTGTTCGCAAACGCATCCAATTTAAAGGTTCTCTTATTTAGGAACTATATAGTGAGATGAATTGGCCAGTTTTTTGATAAAGGCAAAATATATTTCATAAAAAGGCTGCCAAGATGGGCACTCCGCACAAAATTTCCCAAAGCGATAATGATTAAAGAATTGAGGATGTATTCAAATAACAAATTGGTTATTTTATGACTCATTTTTAAATCCAGTTTTGCTCTTCAACGCATTCAATTGACAATTTTTTGTTATTTCGAAACTATATAATGGGCGTATTCATCAATTTTTTGATAATGGCTAAATATAATTTTTTTTTTTTTTTTTTAAGCTGTCAAATTGGGCCCTTCGCAAAAAAAAAAAAAAAAAAAAAAAAAAAAAAAAAAAAAATCCCAAGCGATGATGATTAAAGAATTGTGGTTGTATTCAAATAACAATTGGTTATTGTATGACTCATTTTTTAATTTGATTTTGCTCTCAAACTCATTCATTTGACATTTATTTGTTATTTAGGAACTGTGTAAATGGGTCGTATTGGTCAATTTTTCGATAAAGGCTAAATATATATATTTAAAAAAAAGCTGTCAAATCGGGCACTTCGCACAAAATTTCCCAAAGCGATCTTGGATCAAAGAATTGTGGATGTATTCAAATAACGAATTGGTTATTTTATGACTCACTTTTAAATTCAATTTTGCTCTCAATCGCATTCAATTGACAGTTTTTGTTATTTAGGAATTATATAATGTGCGTATTGGTCGATTTTTTAATAAAGTCAGAATATATATTAAAAAAATGTTTTCAAAATGGGCATTTGAGTCGAATTTCGTTTAAGAGGATTTTGATAAAATCAGTTCTTACAGAAAAATGAAACTAAAAATTTTTCAAAAGCGGCCAAATAAAATAGTTAAACTGGGTTTATCTTTAATAATATTTTATTTTTTATTGTTGAAATGAAAACTCTTCGAAATCTACCATATAAGCCAAGCCGACAGAGATTTTTAAACCAGTATTTTTTAAGGGAAAATTGGAAAAAAAGAGGGGGGAGGAGGATACCTGTAAATGTTCAGCTTCACACTTCCAAAAAGTTTTAACTAGCTCTCATAGAGATATATATTTTTTCTTTTATTGTTTTAATGCTTGATCTGTACGTTGCTTTTCAGAGTTTTCATAGTCCTTGAGAACCCCTTATTTTTAATTTCTAAAGGTGATTAAATTTCTTGATTTTTGTCGATTTTATTTACTTATAAGTTCGTATATTTTCCCTTCAAAATGAATTTATTTCTCAGATTTCTTAAATAACATGTTTTTCCGTGCTGTGTTTCAAAAAGACATTTCCTATTTTTTTATGCAGTGGAAAAAAGTCTGGGGGAATCGGATTTAATTTTTGAATAAAATATTTCGATTAAGAGGAAAGTTCATATTTTCAACAGTTTCTATATTTATTTATCTATTTATTTATTTTTTAAATACGTTTCAAATGGTAAACTTTCTACATTTCGAAACTCAACTAAAAGTAGATTTTCGGGGGGAGGGGGATGCATATATATATATATATATATATATATTTTTTTTTTTTTTCTAAGAATTTGATCTTTTGTGGCTTTTTTTTAATATTGATATATAATATTTTTGTCCTCCCTTTTTTAAGATTTTTAAATGTGTATTACACGAAATCGCGAATGGATTTTTAGATATATGCAATATTACATTTATTTTTTTTTACTGGTGTATACAGTGTAAAAAGATTAATCTAACCCGTCTTCATACACAGTAACAAACCTATTGATTAATTCCATGTACGGATTTAAACATATATAATAAAGAACATGTATAAAAAAAAGGGGGTTAATTACCGTATGGGTAAAAATGAGATGTCAAATATTCATAATTTAACACGATTTCATTTAATATTTAAAAACTTAAACGTAAGTTGTTTCCCTAATATATACTGTATATAATTTATAATGAAAATTAAATTGCATACATCGTGTTTGATCTTTTTTCCGTGTTGGTAGTATGCTGTTGCAAATTTTATAATTCGTCTCTTGACCCATTAATCGAATATCCTGCACTGTGGAAGCTCCCATTTCTCTGCTTTTTAATCTTCCTTTATATATATATATATATATATATTTGTCCTTCTCTTTGAATTCCATCCTTGCCAGGCGATACTCCTTTTATTCTGTTATTTATTACACATCTGTGCAATGACTTGCATAATTTAATTTCTATGCGACTGTCTACCGTTATGCCACTATCAATCAATATAAACGCAGTTTACGGAGAGAGAGAGGGAGCTAGCTTCTGCCGCTCGTCAAAAGTTTAATCAAATCTGCAGGAAAACACAGGAAACAAAGTCAAACTCTCGCAGTAAAAAAAATAACTCCTGTAGTTAATGATTCCATTGTATTAACCATTAACTAAGATTCCTAAGTGGGTAATACAATTGAAGGCTCGACTTCACCCAAGGCTGTTTGCCGTACCAACTAAAATCCCAGAAAAGAGAAATTTTCTCGATAATCATGCCCGAGCAAAGAAAGCAAGGGACGGATGACAGTAGGTTCCTTCGAAACCAATAATGTAAACAGGGCAATTAAAAGTCACGGTAGCTCCTGGCTTCCAGGCAACTTTCGGGGTAAAGCTTGCTTCGTGACAGTCAGTCAATGTTAAGCTATTAATGATATTATCTGTGGGAAAAGGAATGTGTTTTAATTTGTATTAAAGTTTGCCTGAAGTTTGGAGCCCCTCAATATAGTTTGATAAGTGTGCGTTTTTCTGCAGCGTTAAATACTTGTCAAATAATTGTTTTCTTGATAGATGTGCTTAGAGGCGATAACTATAGATTTTGATAAAGGGAGAGCCAGCGCCCCTCCTAAAGTATTATTTTATTGCTGTAATTATTTCAGAATATAATTACGTTTATTTTTACCAAGTGATAGAAAAAAAAATAATAATACTAATAAACATAGCATAATTCGGAAGATTTTTCGACAGCGAGGCAGACCAACCCCATTTCCTCCCTTTTGTAAAATACATTTCTTCCCCCAGAATATATTGAACTGGGATGTTCGAGTAAGCCAAATCCTCTTGACAGGAAGGAAATAAAAAGCTGTTATAATTCTGCAATAATTAAATGTGTAAACTTTAATTTTTCAATTTCTTTCTTTCGTTTTTTTTTTTTTTTCTATTGACATTTTGAAATAGTTTTTAACGGGTATCAAAGATAATTTAGCTTGTTTCCATTTTTAAAAATATTGCAATAAAGAATCTGGCGTGTTTTTTTTTTTTTTTTTTTTTTTTTTTTTTTTTTTTTTTTTTTAATATCTTAACTCTCTCTGAATTTCATTCTGTCGATACTCATGGCAAATTGTGTGATAATTTTTTAGATTTAAAATTACTAAGTGTACTACTTTTTTTAATCGAAATAATATAAATGTACTATATACGTAATCTTTTAAAATACGATTTATCTCTTTTAATGTAAATTGCTTTACTTGTTTGGAAAATTTGTTCGCATTTATGTAAATTTTTGAACTGCTGTCAGAGATATGTTTAGGAAAATTTTTAGGTCCTTTAAAGGACTCTTCACAAAATAATTTATCTTAAAATAGGACCCTTCACAAAATTTTTTATTCCCAAACAGGACCCTTCACAAAACATTTTATCTCAAAACAGGACCCTTCACAAAACATTTTATCTCAAAACAGGACTCTTCACAAAACATTTTATCCCAAAACAGGACCCTTCACAAAATTATTTGTCTCTTAAATAGACCTTTCACAGAATTTTTTTTACCTTCAAATTAAATTTTTCACAAATTTAGTCACTTAAAAATAAAAGCTGGCTTATAAGCAGTTGAACTCACCAAACAACATATTACTAGCTTTTTATATATGAAAAATAAAACCTGAAGACATCGATAATTTAAAATTCAAAAAATTCTGACTAAAAATTTTACAAATATATGAAATAAAAAAAAAACAGTTTTTACAAAAACAGGACATTGTAAGAAAAGTCTGGACAGACCACTGGCTGTTTATCCTTCTAGTCGGCACAATTTCTTCTGATATTTATCTTTCATTACGAGATCTTTCATTGGAATTTCTCCATTATAATTTTGTCATTTAGGCGATGCATGTAATATATTACTGCATATGTACGTAATATAAAATAGCATGGCGATCCAATAAATCTTTATTTCTGTAAAGTAAGAAATTTTAATTTGTTGCATAGTGCAATCTACTTCATTATGCTGCGATCATTTATCGCAGTATCATGTGTTATTGATTCCTGATTTCTCCTCGTGATCTAATGACAGGTTTATCAAATAAAGTAGCTATTTTCAATATTTTCTTAAGGAGACTGCAAAGCTTTGCAGTACAATTTTTAATTATTCTGTTCTCTCACAATTTTAAATCACGATTTGTAGGTCATGTACAAGGTGGCTATAATTAAACTGACATTATTCAAAGTGTTCTGTGGGCGATCTAATTGAGAGAGTGGACGCCAAATTTTGCAAGACGCTTAAACAAGACGGCAGGCGAATGATTGCCAGGAGAGAGAGAGAGGGGGGGGGGTCTCCGTTGTGTAACAGAAGAAAAAACATAATCAATACTTAGAATCGTGAAATGTGCCTAAATAAAAGGTAATTTTACAGGGATATATTTAGCAAAACTTTAGGTCCTTTAAAAGACCCTTCGCAAAATTCTTTATCCCTAAAAAGGACCCTTTACAAAATTATTTATCCCTAAACAGGACCCTTTTTAAAATTCTTTATCCCTAAACAGGACCCTTTACAAAATTCTTTATCCCTAAACAGGACCCTTTACAAAATTCTTCATCCCTAAACAGGACCCTTTACAAAATTCTTTATCCCTAAACAGGACCCTTCACAAAATTCTTTATCACTAAACAAAACCCTTCACAAAACCATTTTATCCAAAACATATCCAGAGCCATTCACAAAATCATTTGTCTCTTAAGCAGAACTTTAACAGAATTTTATCACATTCAAATTTAACTTTTCATAAATTTAATCATTTTAAAATAAAATTTGGCTTGTAAATAACCAGTCCCGTTGACCGTAAAATTAAATGCCAAAAGTGGCTTATCGTAATGTCACATTCACTTGATATGGAACTCGCTTACATCTGTCCGTTACGTCGAATGATTTTTAATTCGACGTTTTATTAGTATTTTTATTAATCTTTTGGTAATTTATTTATTTTTCCTTTATAAAAACTATGCCAATTCGTATTATTGTGCCAGTTTGTCGATTTATGTAATCTACCGGAATTTGTAAATGGTATAATAAAACAGTACTTACAATTCAGTAATAAAGCATTATTATGTATTGAAAATATTTAAATATACTACCTTTTATGCATTTTTTTAATTGCAATGAATTTTAAGTATAGTTTACGCATGTTTTATTTTCGTAATTTTATATTATGCATAAACATGATGGATAATTATTACGGTGGCCCCTAACAACGACTATCTGTATGACGAATTCTGTGAATAGATTGTGTGTTCAAAATTTCACAAATAAATTTTATTTGAAATCTTAAAGCACGTGAAAATAACAATTTCGCTTATTTATATTCACGGATGTCATGTCCTAGAACGCTGTAATTTTCGGATAAATTTCTGTTGCTGTTGTGTTTACATAGTGTATAGCGGACATACATGACTTCCCAAAGCAACCGAAAACGGCTTGCCGCTCGTAATTCAGCATTAGTCTCATAGAATGCAGCAATTAATGCAAGAATGAATTCCCGTGGGTATAATTTCTGGTTTTAGATATGCAGAATGTAAGTACTTCAGATAGTCGGCTTTTATTGATACCGAAACTTCTTAAAGTAAGCTGATCACGTTCAAATTAATATTATGGTAGGTTATATTGACGTTTCATGGAATCTGGTATTAGAGGCATTAATGTTGTCCTGATATCGATCTTGTATGTTATCTTCTTAAATTAAATGTTGATTTCAATGAAATAATTCATTTAAGAAGTACTAAGCCTAAGAACGCAAAGAGTCCGAAATTTTCATCTAAAGGTGTTATTTAGCATAGTTGTATTACATTACGTAATTCAATTAACATCAAGTTCTGTCAGCTCTCATCAGTTAATTCATGTAATCTGTTTCAATTAATTAATAGTTAATTGGAAAAAATAACCAAAAAAGTGACTTTTAGTTAGAAATTTCTATTAAAGATGGTACTTTTACCCCCCTCTTGCCCTCAAAGAAAATAATAATAATAAATAAAAATAAACTCTGTCTGAGACGGAAATAATCGATATCAAGGATATTTTCCGTAGTAGACAATATTTAGCGTTAGATAAATTTTAGTCGATGCCTATGGATTCAAATTGATTTGAAAATCTTTTCGAATTTCTGACAGATTTCCGTCTTATACAGAGTCCGCCTTACGAGAGCTTATTGTGTAAATGAAAACTAAATATTCTTCAGGCTTTTAAGAAAACAAACAGGGAATCAACAAGCTGAATAAAGTAATGATGGATTAAGTTTTTTTAAATCATGACTTTTTCATTCCTTTTAAAGCGTTAATTAGAAGATAAATCAATTTTATTATATAGAAGTCTACTATTTTGAGGTATTCCCCTGTTGATTCGAATATTCCCTATCAATATTCTTATATTTTTTTTCATTTTGCTAAATCATACTAGCCGCTTATTTTTCTACTAGCTTAACTGAAATTCTGGTTGTGTGTGGAGCGGGGGGAGGGGGAGGGTGGTACTTTCGAAAGACTTAATTAGTGATAATAAATGTTAGGCTGAACCTTTTAAAACTAACTATATTAATAATAATAATTATACATGAAAACTTTGGAAAACTAAAACTTATCCTTAGTCAATTTAAATCGGTAGAGAGTTTACAAGATTTTATTTTTTCCTTGTATATTTTTCTTTTCAGCGAATTAACCTTTTGAGCTTTGGTGGGTAAATTGCCCTAAAATTCCAAATGTCACATTAGCACCAGTATTTTGTAAAGAAAAAAATTACTTTCACGATGTACATGAAAAAATGCACTAAACCTTTTTCAAATAAATTTGTTCGAATATACCAGTGCCGTTGTGACATTTTGGAATTAAAATTAAGTGGTAGAAAATTCAACCATCAGAGCTCAAAGGGTTAAGCCAACGCCTATTACTTGATACAGTTCAATATCATATTTTCATATTTATCATTTATGCAGTATCAAGTAGGTATTGATTAAGCAGAGATCATACGTAAGTATTGTGGAAACGAATTATATTCTAACCTTGATTACATAAAAACATAAATTTCAGCTGTTTTCGATGAATCGGGATGGATGTTGCCTTTACATTCTGATTTGAATGCCCCCTTAAAACTTTTTACTGTCATACTTTAGAGATTGCTGGTAAGTCATTTTATAAAACGCAATGTAAATAATCCTTTTGAAATGTGTTTTTATATACATTTTTTAAAATTTTCTTTGTATGTTTCAGTAATATTAAAAATGTTAAAATGATTCTGCTGTCCAAACAGTTAGTGCCATCGTTTTTCAGCCTCTCAACGAATCATGAAATTTATGGTCCATTTTCACCATTCGTTTACATTTCAGAATTTTATTTTTCGAACTTAATAATTTCTTTTACAAATGGAGACAGGTGTTAAAGTAAATGTTTAAAGTACATGGAAAAAAATTGTTGTGCACTTTGCCCTATAATATAACATGTAAATGCTATTTAAAGTTAGCTTGTAAGGAAAATTGTCAAGCCTATTACCACACAAAATTACTGAAAATACTCAGCTTTAAATTTATGAAATTTCCTAAAATCAACCTACTTTGAAGTAACTAATGTCCTTAAATTACAAAACATGATATTTATCAATACTTACTTAAATTAAATTGAAATGAGAGACAGCTTTAGCCACAAGATTTTGACCTCATAGAAATTATACAAGAAGTTTTTTCTAATAATTACAGTATATATTAATAAGGAAATTGCATATTTGTTTCTTAGTTGAATAAAAAATAAAAGTAGAATGGTGAAAAAATAATCATTAAAAAACCGTGCGGTAACAGGACTTGACATTTGGTAATGGACTTAACACTATGTTGAAAATGGCCGTTATACTATGAAAGCTTGTCATTACCAAAAATTGAATAATTTCCGTCATTAAGTTTTCAATAAAATATGCTAATTATGATATAAAGTCAGTTATTGCGTACGTGGGTTCTTCAATCCAGAAAATCATGTATTCGCATGTATTCTATACTGTATTGCACAATAGAGTATATTCATTGTATAGTTAAATAGAATATTCTAGTGAATACGTTTATTTTTTTCTTCTATTTAGCATCAAAGAATAGCATATTTTTAACCATATAAATATTTATTTTAACTCTTTTATATTACTTCTCTGTGTGAAAACACAAACATAAACTGCGTCAATGAAAGCATTTTGCATTTCCATTTAATTTTTAACTGCCAATGTAAAACATTTTAGCATATTAATATTAGCTCTTGTATAAATTGTGATTCAAAAGCATAATAAATTAAATTATTTATTCTTTAAAATCAAATGTCAAAATTTAATACAAATAGTGTTTCTTTACTGTAATCCCGTTTCAAAAATTAGAACTTCCTTTCTTTGCCCCATGGGCCGAGTGTGTAGCGCACGGTGTTTGGGGAAATTGTCTATACGTATGAATACTTAAGACTTTAAATTCATTCCGGAGTGCCGCAGTTTGAATCTTCATCAGGTCTATCTTAATATGCTTAGAAAGAAACATAATTAACTGAATATGAATTAATGAATTCAAAAGTTTCGGAACTGAACACAAAACTCGCGATCAATGCATTGAAAAGTGACGATTTAGAAGCGGATCTTTTCGAAAAGAATCTAGAACGATTCCTTATTTAATGAGCATTCATTATTCATAGAATTTTACGTGCCCCTCTAGAACGTTTTACCCCCGCCCTGGTGCGATTTTCAAAGGAAAGCATTTTAATTAGGTGAGAGAAATAATTAGTAAATGGGTTCGAGGGTAGTAATATTTTTATCAGAGAGCATCAACGCGCGAAATGTTTTGCTTCCTTAAATTTTAGAAGGCAAAATTTGTTATAATCCGGAGAAAACACATAAATGCCGAACTCTCTTTTGCCATAGTATAAATATTTGAGAGTGATATAAAGCGACTCTGTCTCAACCGAAATGCAGTTGGAAGTGAATGACGTTTGTACTGCGCAAACAGGTTTTTACTTTAAACTTTGATGCGATTATAGCTGTTTGTTAATATTAAAAGCATTATCAAAATTAATTTAGAGAAGATGTAATTTAAATTAGCTTAGGGCTGAAAATCAGATTTGATCCTCATTTCCCTGCACCTTTATATTTTTAAAAAGCTTTGTTGATGACTAATAATTTACGCGAATAAAGAGGAAATGTTTGAAAACCACGATATTTATTAGTAAATGCAATTTTAATTCTAAAAATTGCAAAGCGTTTGTATAAATGAAAATTGGTTGTTTCCAAAAGATAATGATCGACCTGTTTTCAGGGTTTATTTGTATTCTGCTTTTCATAAAATTTAATTTTCGAGACAAAATTAAATTTTGAGATCTTAGGTAGCAATTTTAGTTGTTTTAAAAAGAAACTCAAAATTTTCCTGTATATCTACGTAGGATGATATTTTTATTGTTATTGTAGGTATAGGACTCCAAACTGGGATCTTTAGGTTTGATACGAAGTTTGAACTAAAATCCAGATTTCTGAATGTTTCCTATCTGTTTTGTCTATTCGTAGGAACTGAAGTAGTCTATAATGTGTGTATATTTCTTGTTTTTAGGTTTTCACTATTTAAATTAAAAAAAAAAAAAAATCATCATATTTCCGACATGATTTTACCGATTTCAGACTGAAAAAAAAAATAAAAATAAAATCTATATTATATGTTGAAGCAGTCTATTTGTACAATGATGTATAGAATATATGAATCTAGGTAAAAATCACCACGATAAAAACTTTTTGAAAAACTGGGCCCTTTTCACCTTAGTTAATATGAAGCTTTTTTCATGGTGATTTTTTCCAGTGGTCCTTTTTACTGGGGTGATTTTTTTCCGGGGCGATTTTTTTTCCTACTGACTATATAGCATACTTCACATCAAAGGGCTGTAGTTTGTTTGAATTATTGCCACGGTAATAATATGTCTAGTTTTATTTTGCAAGTAAGCAGACTAGACTCGCTTTTCCCTACGTAATTTATTACTAGCGTAATGAATATTTCTAAGACATATAAACAAAATTCGGTCATTCATGTGCAGGGTTGTTAAGTTTTAAACATATTAAAAATATAATATCGCATACTTATAAATGTTTTGGTCAAGTACTATTGTTAAAAACAATTTTAAATTATCAATTGATATCAGTAGCTCCTTTGCATTCAAATTAATACATCATCAACAAAAGCGGATTCATTCCGCATACTGCGTAGTTATTAGGCAAAATTCCCTCTTTATGTATGCAAACAGAGAGAAAATAGCATAAAAATAAAATTGTGCTCCTTTGATAAATATGAATGAGATACAAGAACTCTGCTGGCACATTATGTTCTTCAATTTTATTCGGCCTTCTTTATCGTTCTTTTCGTCCCCCCTTCATTCACAATTAGTTTCCTACTGCGCTTGAACATAAGAAAAAAAAATTAAAGATGGGGGGAAAGGGAATTCGTCTGTTGAATTTACTTGGAAATCAAATAGCTTTTCATGGAATTTCCCATCTTTTGCTCAGTATTTAATGTAATCATTTGTACTGACAGTGCAATTATGGGTAACTAAATTACGAGATATGTGGAGGCGTAGAAGCTGAGTTAAAAAGTGGACCATTCTTATATTTTTTCTCAGAAAGTAATTGACCAGCATGCTAGTCTATTTTTTGATGTCGCCATGAAAATCTTTTTTATAGAAAAAGTCATTATACTGAATCATTTTAAGTTTTTTTTTTCTTTTTTAACCGTGTATCTTTAAAACTGCAAAAGAAATTATAAACATTGGGCATGAAAATTCCTCATATAATGGGAGTTCAACTTTTTTTAAAATGATTTCTCAGAATTTGTTTGTGCAAAAATGCATTGCTGTACATCAAGTCAAAGGTGAGCTTGTATTACAGACACGTAAACAATTGTTTTTCTAGAGTGAAAAAAAAAAAAAAAAAAAAAAAAAAAAAAAAAAAAAAATCTGACCTTAAGCGAAAAGAAGCTTTGATAGAGTTCTTTTTAGTAATAAAAATATCTCGTCTTATTTATACAACATTTTTGGATAAATTCAGCAGTGCAGTTTTGGAGATATATTTGAGAAGCTTTATATATATAAAAAAAAGATTAATGTGAGGTAAAACAATCAAACAAAAAATGCATCAGCTATGTTATATTATTTTTTTAATATGCATCTTTTCTTCCCTTCAGTATATGTATGTGACTGGTAAAATATTCTCAAAAATTATCTACATAAAAAATTTTTCGTGCAAATTTTTTTAATTAGACTTGATACTTGGTATAAATGATGCATGTTACAAATTGTGATACCTAGTTTACTATAAAAAGTAATTGTATATTGTTTTTATATTTCAGATTACATAAGCTTTTACATTTATTTTATATGTTTCAGGATAAATTTTTGTTCATACTTGTAAATACTTTAAAAGAATTCCTTTCTAAATACTTTACAAAAATAGAAACCCATTTTAGCTGGTCATTTATCACCTGTGGACATAAAAAAGCTTATTTTAAAGTGGTCCTGTCAACATCTTGATAAATATGTTTGATCACTTTATCCAAAATTCTGAGTATAAGAATCAAGATAATCCAGTTTGTACAGCTTAATAATAGCTGGCTGGTATCACTAGGAGTTTTCTTGGAAATTTCCTTTTACAATGGTTCTTGGTTTCAGGATAGCTATAAAACTTCCTATTATTCTGATATCTTCATTTCTCTTATGGGACATCTCATCCATTCAAGTAGGTGGTCTAAAATGCTTGGACATCTATAATCTGACTATTGTGTTCTCTTAGGGAGTCTTTCTTCCAACACCCTCACGGCCAGTACAAAAACTAGCGTTGACAGATTGCCCCATGTTCCCTGTTTTTTTACTTTGTGAAATGAATAGACGGAAAGGATGGATGTTTTCTATTCAGAGTAATAAATTTAAATGAATTCTCAACCATGCTATACAGATGTCAGGGAATATTTTAGATATTTGAAGATGTCAGAGAATTTTTCATTTACCCCTTTCTATCAGAATCTCGATTATCATAAATGAAGAAATTTTGAATTTGTTATTCATCCAGTCTAATTTTTTTTCACATAAAATGTATGCAAATTATGTAACAATAGCATAGTATGAAAAATAACTAAAAATAGGAAATTCGTGTGTGCATACTTTTTAAAAACATTTATCTTTACTAAAATTGTTTATTATGGAGGGTTTTTCAACAATATATAAGCCGATTTTCCCATTGAGAAAAGTCAATGAAAACCTGAAAATGTCAGGTAATTTTTTTTACCAGAATTATGTAGGAACCCTGTGATATTATATACTGCTCAGTAGTAAAAATTTATCTCACCTCCCTCCCCCCCCCCAACCTCCTTTTTTACTCCCTAATTAATATCCAAGTTTTAAATTCCGTTTCAGAAAAGAAAGCATTATAGTGTAACTTCTTGAGTTACCCCGAGCGCCGCTTTGGTTAGGAGAGTTTGCTTGCTTTGTTGCTAAAACTTTTTGGATACTATTAAGTTTTAACTATAATTTTTGCTCTATTAATCGACAGATTTCTTTTTTATTTTATAAAGAAAATATTTTAATATGGAAAGAAGTTGCATTTTGTCACTATTTAATTTTTTGTTCCAGTAAAAAAAAGCTATTAAGGGGAATCAAAAATATCCATATTTTATATTTAAATATGTATCGCTCCAATACGAGTACAATCATATATTTGCAATTTAATATTCATCCCAATATGTAAAATAATATCGAAAATTTGGAAAGTTAATGTAAGTAAACTTTTATAATTTTTTTTTCTTGTTGTTACGATGATGCGCTAGATTAAAAAAGTAACGATATATATATTATAAACAGATTTTTAACTTTTATAATTGTTGAAGATAAAATCATCACGTTCTCTATCAAACTTCATATATGATAACTCAAAATACTTGCAAAATTGTTTAATAGGAAGTATTATGAGGCTGTAGTGATGCCAATAAAGAGGGTTTTTTTAAACATTGTAATTAAAGATGTAATTAAAAATAGTAATCGTGTATTAAAAGTATATGTTTTGATAAATGTGAAAGACAGCTTTTTAGTTAAGTAGTTAAAATGAATGCACTAATACAATTCCTTATCAAGTTATAAGAGATTTTCGCGAAGTTTTCCTTTTTTTACGTTGTCACATTCTAAAAGCACCAAATTTGATGGTATTTCCTGAAAAACATTTTGTTTGTCCCCTCTCCCCTCAAAAAAAAAAAAAAAAAAAAAAAAAAAAAAAACGTCTTTTACATAGTTTTTAAATAAGAGCGGCTGCCAGTTTAATGCCTTTCTGAACAAAAATGAATTTTAAAAAATGCCGGGTAAATATGAGAATAGCCTTCTGAAATTAGATAAACAACCTTCTGACCATCAAGCATTTTTTTTTTTGTTTTTTTTTTTTTGTATTAGAACAGTATATTTATTTTCCCCAGTCCCATTTTCTCTCTCTCTCTCTTTTTTCCTATTAAAGTTCTAATTTTAATTTCATACATTTTATATTGACCAACTTACAAATGTCCGAAATGACAATTTATGACTTCTCGGAATACTACATCGCTTGTTTCTTACACTCTAATTTTGTTTCTATACATTTTTTTCTTTCTTCCCTCATCCCAAACGGATCTATTGAATTTACTTTATGGTGAAGTGTCCAACAGCTTTGAACTGGTTTCTCATAAAGCAACCACTCTTTTAAAGCGAAATTGATTAACATAATGGGAATTGAGTTCCTTTTTTTTTAAGCTCAAAGTGCTGTTATTTTCTCTCTCTTACCCAGAAATATTTTATTTTTTGTTTTTACTTTATATCTTCTTACTCCATCTTTTTGCACTGTCATGGCAAACTTTGTAATAATGGCTTCGTGGTAGTTTATGCTACCATTTATTTCGAAGATTATGCTGCTTTCTTGTCATATTCGTAATGCTAACGTTCGGTGTAACTCGTATTTTTTCTTACACCTTGTAACCCGTTTCTCGTTAGAGGTTACTTTTTATTTCAGCTTAAGACAATTCTTGTTATTTTGTACATTCCACTTCTTATAATACTTATTATTCCTTATGTTCCTGATTTCCATTTTTATGCGAAATTTGTGAAAATCTGAAGCCTCCCGGTGTTTTGGTTTTTTGATTTTCATTTTCTTATATGTAATGTTTTTTCATAAGTTAATGCTACGGTCTCCTCCCTCCCTCCCTTCCCTGAACAAATATAAACTTTTGCAAGTATAGTTACAATGTTTTCCTTTCATACAACAAAGAATTACCTCATTTAACGCTGCAAAACGGAATTATATTAACAAAAGTATACTATATTTATTGTATTTGTGATAAACTTATGCATATATATATATTTTTTTAATTCTGTGTGTTTAGATTTAAAAAACATGATCTGATGCTGCAATTTCCCTCCCCATTTTCCCCTTTCAAAAATCACATTAGTGTAATATCTTTAATTTGAATAATTTGCTTTAATGGAATTTTGAACACAATGCTTTTCTTATAAATTAACCATAAACATATTGTTTATTAACTATGAAATTGTCAAATGAATTTAAAAACATTTAAAATTACAAAAAAGGTTGGATTTCATTGAAATTCAATTATACATTTTTTATGTTAAAAAAATCTCTAGGGTATATTTTAATTAAAGAAATACCATGCAAAATGTGGTTATACTAAGAGAATTACTGTAAATTTTAATCATAATTTAACTGCATATACGTATGACAGAAAAAAATTGGTGTATGGGGAAAAAAAATCGTGGAGCGCATTTTCATTTAAAAATCATATTAAGCATTCTTTAAAAATAATTCAAATAACAACATTGTTTATTCCCACTTCAATTTTCTATGAAGTAGTACACTAATAAATATATAAAGATTTTTTTCCTAAAAAAATCAGCTTTATATTGTAGCAAATGCATACAAAAATAGTTCTGTTTATATCATGTCAAAATTCAATTAATTTATTAGTTTATTTCTTTGAACAAATATGAAAGTTTTATATTATTTCTTTCATAAGTAATTTTTAACTAGAATCTTGATTTCACGCTAAAAACTTAATTTTAAATTTATTAACACCTGTAATTCTCTTGCGTTCTGCGCAAATTTTGTTCCTCTCCCTTTTAACTGCTTATTTAATAATTCTTAGTTCGTTAGTCATCGTTGAAGTAATTTTGAATGTAAGCTTTTCTGCTAAAGGCGTCAGTTTTACGATAATTTGCGGATTGGAGGTTGATGATAACGAAGCAATATACTAATTCCTAATTAAATGTCAAGCTTTTGTTATTTAAATTCTTAATTTGCTACCGTATATGCAACATTGTTGGCCAGTTGCTTTGTTCGGAAGGAGCAGTGTAATAACAATAACAAAGAAAAAAATGCCGTCTCTGTGGAGTTCAGTTTGAATTCAGATTAGGCTAAGGGGGAAAAAAATCCCAGCATAGCTTGCTTGAAGCATTCGATAAAATATTCAAAAAAGTGCTTTTCCTGTTTTAAAATCTTTTTGGGTTGAACGGCGTGTCAGTCGTTTGATTTCATACTCTTTGCATTAGGTTAACTCTTTGATTGGGGCTGCTAATTTAAGTGCCGCAGGGTAGGTTATGTTCTTTTCAATTATTTATCATTACTCCGTCATCAAATAACGTGAATTATTAATGTCCTGGCAGAGACGCAAACGTACAAGAAAGCGTGGTATTAAAAATTCTGACTTTTACAAACTTTGCAAATAACAAGCCTCCCCTTAAATAACGGCAAATCTTATTGCTTATGTTTCTTCCCTCTGCGTATTAATAGGTTATGGGTAATTAATTATTTATTAATACTCAGTGATGCTACAGACTAAGTATAACTGCGAAAGCAACGATTTATTATTAATTTTAATTGTGAGGCGCTTTTGTTTCGCCCGGGCATCTGTTCTTGGATTATTATTACTTCCCGTTTTAAAAGAAAAAGCGTTGGGAATATATCGTGTTACAGGCATTTCTCGATAAATAAATGACCACATTTTAACTTTTATCGTTCTTATTAAATATTTCTAACCCCGCGTAAAAGTTTTCGCTTCTCCAAGAAACGTAATTAGTACGTTAATGAAGAGAAAATTAATTTTTCAAACTAATTAAAGCCAGCCAAGGTTTTCGACGTTTCTCTTTTCTTTGTAGGTGTGTGCTTAGGAAATGGGAAAAATTCTTGTCTTGATTTGGTTTTCGAAGAAAGTGAGGGGAAAAGAGGTATTGCCTTGACTTTAATTTTTAGAAGCATTGTTCCCAGCATTCCGAAAGCTTCTTGTATCAATTAGCCCTTTACCTGGGCTTGTCAAGAGATCAAGTTTTATACTTTTGCAAGCGATGAATTTTTATCTTGGCGCCGGAAACAAAAATCCATCGTTTTATTGCCAACTAATGCTTATTTAAATTTGAGACTTTTCATCCCAAATTTCAGCGGCATGTAACAATGAGACACACCACTTGAAACTTAAAAAGTGTCAGTGAAATCCGCGCTTGCGAAAATCTGTTGAGGCGAGACCTTTTTAAAAAATGTTAACACTTGTCGAGCTATTTTTGTACTTCACACTGGACGTAATTTGAAAGTTGGCGAGTGAAAATCATTCTTGCGCATTATTAAATTACATTTTGGGATTTTGACATAGATTTTCAAACCTGTTCAAAGCACTTCCTTTTGTATTGAGTTAAATTTTAATTGCATTTAGAATGAAAACTTTAAATTCTTAACAACTTCTTTTAATTTTTAGTGAATGAGATATTTTTGTTCATAAGACTTCTTATAGAGATAAATGCATAATGATTATATCTGCTGAAATCCCCCCCCCCTCATCTCTAATTTTTCGTACATACTTTGGTGCTCGCTCTAAACATACTAAAAATCGGAAATTAATGAAGTGAATTAAGCATAGTTCTATTATCACCAATCGGACCGATTTTTTTTTTTTAATTGAATGCACTAACTGGAGATCATTTTAATCCAAATGATGATAAAGTTTTATAAGATTTTATTGCGACGAACTTCATAGTGACCATGTGTCTTTTTCTTTTCTACTTTTTAAAAATAAACTGACACTAAATGATATTATGGTGTTAAACTGAAATGCAGAAAATAAATATTTAAATTAAGAAGTGAAGATTGTTTGTATCGGATTCGATAATATGAAAATTCGATATCAATTATCATTCAAAGAAAATTTCAAGATTTTTACATGTCGCCCTTAATTATACATCCCCTCCCCCTTGAATGTGCTTCATAACTATTAATTTCAATACCAGTTTATTTACTCCTGATAGAAAAATTTGTCTCCTGTATATTCCTAAATCTCGTTTAATCTCGTTCGATAATTTTTTTCTTGCTTTTTCTAAACATTTTTAGTAGAAATTAAAAGATATACTTTAATGTAATTAATTATGCAAACAGGAACTTTCGATCCTTAAAAAGCGATTTTTATCTTCATTAAAATCTATATCGAGCATTTATACTTGACGAAAACCTTAACTCATCCTGTGACATTTTTTTCTCTCTCTTTGCTCTCCTTTTCATACTTCCTTTGTCCGCCATTTTAAAGACCTTATCGCTGATTTTCATAGGAAGGTAACTTATTTTTTCTCATTCTCATTATAATAGCATAAGCCGATTATATCCGGCATTGTTTTGTTTTCAACTCTTGATAAGGTTAGCTCAGCTAATCGCGATTAATATAAATTTTTAGATTGAAGGTTGGTAAAATTTTGAGTAATCTAGAACACAAATATTGATAATAGGGGGGGGGGGGGGCTTTTCCTTTTTTCTTAGTCTCTATTTTGTGATACTAAGTAATTAAACTGACCGTGTCTTTCTATGTAATTTGTGTGAAAAGTTTTAACTTGCATGGTTTCAGAAAATTAGAAAAAAAAAATAAATAAATAGAATTTTGATCATACATTTACTCGACATTGAAAATGCCTTTTCACTAAAGAAATTTAGAAGAAAATATTTTAATCTGCTTCAAAGGAGGGGTAGTGGATTTCTAAAAACCATTTTCTATTACAATATGGAGCAATTATTTTAATGAAAGTTGTTTTGTGTCTTCTTAGTTTTTAACTTCTTAACTCTTCATTAGCGTATTTCAAAGGTAATATCAATTGGCCATTTTAAAATTTAAATATTTAATACAATTTACGCATTTAATAAGGTTTCAAAAGAAAATAAGAAATAGCCAAATAACATTAAACGAATATTTAATATATTGCCTAACGCTGTTACAAAATTTACTAATAATGGAATTTTTACAAAATGAACTTGTGCACAGCAAGTGATTTCCATCCTTCCCTTTTTCATGTTGGTCCCACCTTTTTAGATTGATCTTTAACTTAGCCGAATCTTAAAAAATATGAACAAATTTCTCCTCTAGCTTAGCGTGAATAATGCACGATTGATATCTGTAGTTTGATTATCTAAAATGAAAAACAAAATCTTCAGTATCTTCTAACAATTTTTGGGGATTCTTTCTACAGATCTTTTGTTTCAGATAAGAGCATAAGTTGCTTTCCGGAGAAGCCTTTGTACTTGTGTAACCTGGTTTTGGCTGCATGAGAGTTTATCTTTCTTTTTTCCCTTCAACCTGACCACAGTACAATTTTGGAATAGTTGTTCACTTCCTGCTACGAATTCTGCAGCTTACAATTTAAAAAATTTCCAAATATACAAAAGGCAAATTTATTTTTATGTGTGAACCACGCATTAAAGATTTCCTGCAGTGATAATTGAGATTATTATTAAATTCATTAATCGAATTTAATTTCTGGTTAATCTTAGAATTTCAGATACATTCATTTTACTTTTGATTTTGATCGTTAGTTTAGCAACTTTTTGTTAGTCTTGTATAACATCAGATGGTCATTTGCTGCGATAAGTCTTTTTTTGCTGCTCAAATTTTGTTGCTACAAATTTTTTTTTTTTCTTCCTTCTCCAAAAACCGATTTCCTTGGTCCAAAAATGGATTTCCCTGCTCCAAAATTGTTCTTTTGCTGCTCCAAAAATGAATTTTCCTGCTCCAAATCTTTCTGAATGAATGTGACCCCTGTGTATTGTCAGGAAAGTAATTTTTTCTTTCGTGATTTTACTTGTGAATCTCTATATTTTTTCTGAATAATTGTATATTTCGCAGAAACCCTGTATCCAGGACATCAGTTTTTATAGTCAAGTCAGAATTTTAAATCCAGCGGCTTTATTAAGTGGCTCAAATTTTTAACAAGTCTTTTCAATAGTCTCGGTAGTAAAAAGCCATTCGTGCTTAGTTTGTCTAATTTTACCGTTTTGATAGCTTATTTTTCAAGTTTACTGAACAGTTTTTTGTTTTTCTGAAATTACATTTCATGTATTTTTGCGAGAAATGTATATTTATTATTTCTTACCTTTTTAATTGTGAGGGAACAAGAATTCTTGGCTTAAGCGAACACCCTGAAAAATTGCAGGAAAGCTAGAATTTCATCACCTTATAAAATTTTAGTTTTCAGCGTCTTTTCGCTAAACCTTTCAGATTAATATCTTGAAATCTAGAGCTCTTATAACTTTGCTACTGAGAACAGTCTGAAGTACTCCTTCAATTTATTATTATTATTTTCGCTGGGCCGCGTGTGCCGCATGTGTGCGTGCTTGTGCATGACCCCGACGAAACGAACCCCCCCCCACACCCCCACCCTCTCGCACACTGCATAACCGCATAATCATAATCACCTTTTAATTTATGGCCATTCCTTAATTACACCCAAACGAAGAGTGAAGAAAATAATAAATTCGCTAAAATATTCCGAGTGAATTATAATTTCGCGCCGAGGGCCGGGGGACCGTTAATTTTCCTTAAAAGCAGTATTCCAGGCGCCTCCGAAATCTAATAATTATAATGCCGGGTGCCCCCTCTTTTCTTGTTTATTTCGCCGGGTTTGCCTCTTACGCATCATCGCTTTCATATAAAGATGGAAAAATAAATAGACGCGAAGCACTCGATGCGTTCATCACTTTACTTTCGAGTTGGATGCTTTTGTTCATAACTCAGGGCTGAGGGGGGTTAAGTAGGGGGCAGATTGCGCCTCCCCCCCACTTTCAATCCCCATTACATTTTTGAGATCGTTATTGGTTATGCCGATCGCTTTGGCTCCAATAGATGGATTTCGGTAGTTTTTAAAGTCTTCGCACCTTTTGAAAAGATCGGGTTATTGCGAAATTTTAATCATTAGAGGTCTCATTAAATGGTAGGCGAAGTAGGGGAATTGGTTGGAACAATCACTCGTATTGCTAGATGTTTACTAGCATTTTCGGATCAAGTGAAATTTGTTGCTCACTCGGATGCAGCGGAGGAAAGTCTGTTCTAATAGTTTTGTGCCTATAAAAATTCCTTGACTTAATATTTCTTCTTCACTTCAGATGTTTGAGAGTTTGTGTAAGACCTTTTTATTTTTCAAGAGTCAATAGCAAACATTGTTCTTCTATGAATTAGAAAAGAAGTTTAGAAGTGAAAAAAAAATATATTGTTGAGCAAATTAAAATATTGTGGTCAGTTGGACGAAAATCTACGAAAAAAATTGTCTTCTTATTTTATATTAAATTAAAAAAAAAAACATTTTTAATATTTCAAATTATTAGTTGTCAATAGTTTATATATCGTTTTCATAAAATGGACATAACGAAAAATACATAATATGTAATCGTAAACATTTTTTTTTTTTTTCCAACGTTGAAAAAATATATTTTAATAAAACATACATGCTTCAAACATAAACTTTCTTCTGAAAATACATATAAAAAATATGTATAAATCTCGTTTTTGTAAATCTCGTGAGGTTTAACTATTTTGCCACATTTTTATTGTAAGTTTTTTTTTTTTTTTTTTTTAATCATTGAATTTCTTAAGTGCTGGTCGAAAGTTTAAAGAGCTCTGTACTGAGGATCGCAAGTCCTATTTTGCAGAGCTCGAAAGAGAAAACTTTAGCCAAGACCTTAAACCAAAAATTAAAACTGTGATAACTTTTACCTCGTATGACTTTCTTTCATAGATACTCTTTCTTCTGTTGAAAATTGTAGAAAAACTAAACGTTTGATAAAACTTCTCTTTAGATATTTATAGCATATCGTCAAAGATTGTTTTTAATTTAATTAACACTCAGGAAGTCACGGTGTATGAACGAACTTCAGATGAAGAGGTCTGTTCCAATGTAGCATTTCGGAGATTTTTTTTTGTAAGATTTTACTCTAGCCTGTTTAACTTTTAGAAATTTCTTCTTCTATTTAATTAGCAGGTAGGAGAGGGAGAGTATAAATTTAGGATAAGATATGGAATCCAAAATTCATACTGCAATAGTTTAATGATAGACAATTTTAACAAAATTGATTTTTAGATGCAATTTAATACAACGTTTAAGATTACATTTTACTTGTAATAGTGTTGTACATTTTAAATTTAAATAGAAAGTATATTAAATAAATAAATAAAAAATCCTTTTAACCCTTAACTACTGTTGGTGGTCTCAGAGACCGCTGAATTTTTCATGTTTCACAGTTTAACTACAGATACTGGTCAAATTTAGTTTCGTTTGGAGCCTTAATACTACTTCTACAGACTTTTGAATAGCTGAATTTTATTTATAAATGTCTTGCATATAAAGTTTAATACATAAATAGCCTTCTGGGAGATAATGTAACATTTTATTCATACTTAGATTAAGCGGTCCGACAGACCGCTCACAGAATTTGTGACAATTTTTGTCAAAGCAGTTAAGGGTGTTTGTTCTCAACTGCTCCGCTGAACAAGCGCAAAACATTTTGACACATTTACAAACTCATTTTTTAACAAAAAGATATAAAGTTGGAATGCCTGATTATGGAAGCGATTTCGAATCGAACTTATTTTTCCATTTTATGATTATTAAATTACCTACCCAGTTCTAAGCTATTTCGATCACGTGATCTCCTGCTTTTCGACCGGTTTTTCTGCTTTCGTCGGGAAATGTGCTTAAAAACGTCAACTTTGTAGGCTTGTTATAAAAGATTTATTGTGTTAACAGAAAATTGAGAGCAATTAGACAGTTTCTGAATAACAACACCTGCTAGTTTCATGCATGTCCGAACGAAAATAAATTAAAGCATATGTCACAAAGTTGCCCTTTTTGATTTAAGAACACCCTTATGGGTTAATTCATAACTTGTGAGGCATAAAAGTGAATTCACGGATCAGAGGTCTCTAGACTTTGAAAATTATAAAAGAGTCAGTCTCTTATTTTTCCATCGTTCGTGGTTCGTGAAGTTTTGAAAGAGATACCAATAAAGCAATTGTCGACTTAATTAGACTGTTTCAAGGAATATATGTTTAATGTGTTAACCCTATTAACACATACCCTGTAACACAGTGTTTTTTAATACTGTGTTTGAAAGACTTGGTGAAACGCATTCCAAAATTAAAGGTCTTCAAGAATTTTTAAAGTCAGTTTGAAATGCAACAATGAAATTTTAGAATTCAATTTTAAACATTTAAACGTTTATTTTAAGTCTATATTTTGTTGAATAGACGCAACGTGAAGCTTTATCTATGCTAAATTTGATTACACCAATTGTAATAATTTTAGAGGTATTTAGATGTTTGTGTCTTTGGTCGGGTCCAACCTAGTGGGGAGGGGTGGGATGTGCCATTAAAGGTCGAGGAATTCCTTCTTTCTCTCTCTTCTCCCCCCCCCCCCCCCGTCTCTCTTTTTTGTAAAAAAGAATGATGAATAAATGATAATATATTTAATATATTATCATCACAAATATTTTTGAAGTTTAATTATAACATTTATAATATATTAATTGACATCAAAATGTTAATAAATTGAACTGGTGATTTTTTTTATCATCTGTAGCTGACAATCCTTAATTTTCATTCCAGTGCTGGAGATATTGGAATACGATGTTGTGGCATAGACATTATCAACCTACAATATTTGTTAGACTATTACTTATAGACTATTTGGGCCTTATGGCTTTGTTTTATAACTGTCCCATATCTCCATGTTAGTGGGGAGGTATAGAGAGATTCTGAAACCTACATTTTAATTGTAAAATTTATTATGTTAATTATGTTTCTATATTGTTCAAGGATTTTAGAAAGTGTTTTATTTCGTATTTTACAAATCGAAATGTTTATTTTTACGTCAAATAAAATTGATTGTCTTATTTTTGTAAAAAGTTGTCATTCTCTACACTCTCCCATCCATATATATATATATATATATATATATATATTATAGGGTAATAATAGAATAATCTAAAATTTTATTAGTTTTATTTGTCTAAGTCGAACCTTGATTAATATGCCATTAGATACAGTGTTTTTGGTTAATCTTTTAAAAGGTGTAAGTTAATAATTTCCTACATTTTTCCAAAAGTTTTCAAAGGCGCTTTCTGACATATTTTCATTTTCTACAGTTCTCATTAATTTTAAACCACTTTGCAGCGAAAGTAATCATTAAAATGCCAGCCCCATCAACATGTATAATGCAAATCCTATAATCATAAGGGATTTTTTTTTTTTTTTTTAATTTAATAAAAACTTGTCGGATATTCTTATGTTGGCAAATGTTTTTCCAAACTTTTTCATTAATCGCTTATTTTGAACAGCCAAAGCTCATTTTTCTTTTAATCTCAACATCTCGTCGCGCGTAAGGTCCCTCATCTCCTTTTCATTATTCGATTCTTGTATTTCTTTATTTAAAAATTTTAATTAACCAGCAACTACGTTGAACCCAACAACATCGAAATAGCGAATAATAATAATAAGAAAAAAAAGCTTCCTCTTCCCCTCCCCTTATTAGATTTGAAAAGTCATAAGTCTTTTCTGCTTGCAGTGAGCCACTTGGTTAAGCAAAATTAATGGTTTTAGTCGAGAAGCAAATTAAGTTTTACCGAATATTTGGCGGAATTAATTTTGCCGCCGCTAAATGCTGCTTAGCATAAATTATAAATCAAATTCTTTCCCTTCTTTCGGAGTGGCACCTTCTAATGTGATAGTTAAAGAATCCCTAGTTCCTCTTTTCTGGGGTTCGACTCCTGAATCGCATGTTGAGATGCTAAGGCGTTTTAATTGCCTGCTGAACCTGTGAAATAGATGCCACGCTTTAAATCATGCATATGTGCGGGATTCTTGACTTTCTCTCTCTCTTTTTTTTTTATATGGGTTATGAAAGAGACTTTGGCATGAAGTCTCGATGTTTATCTTAGTAGTATATTGTTGAGTACTACCCTTTATTACAGAAGTTGCATGCACAGTATGATGAGGATGATGCACTACGGATTTCCGTAGTTTGATATCGATATCTCCCATTTTCACTTAAGTAGTTGTATTATTCCTAATTCCTCAACATAAGCATTGATTTTGTAAAAAAAAAAAAACTAAAGAAATTTTGAACGATGTAAATTTTTCAAGTAGGTGGAAAAAGTCCGGGCCAAAATTCGAATTAGGAATCCTGGCCCGGACTTTTTTCATCCACTTGAAAAATTTACTCCATTCTAATTAATTTTCTGATTGAATAATCGTGTTTAAAGTTAATCTAATGTAAAGAAATTTAAGTAATTTTTAGAAAGCATATTTCACTTATGACATTAAATGCATTGCAGATTATTTAACCTTTCTTTTTTATAATACATATTGATATTATTAAAATGAATTCTCATTAAAAATAGATAAAATTGTGTAAAAACGTGGGGTTGTCAATCTTTTTTGACGAAGACAACTAAAAATCACTTACATTTCAATTCGTGCTTAATTCTTTTTTTTCATCCCCTCGCACCATTGGCTAAAGGACAGGCCCTTTTATTTCCTCTTCAAAGGTAGGTGAAATAAAATAATTGAATAAAAAGCAATTTTTTTTTTTTTTTTTTTTTTTTTTTTTTTTTTTTTAATCCGTGTACATTATTATTATACCGCAGACCAGGCCCCTGCCTGCCGGGCAATATGCCTATGCCTAGCTTAACGGTTTTTTTTTTGTTTTTTTTTTTTTACCTGGCTGCGGTGCAGAAGCCGCTTGATTGTCACAAGCTGAGATCTACCTGAATGTGGCTGTATCGCTATTATTTTTATAATATCAGTTACTATCCTGGCCTGTTCTAGGTTACTTTTATCTGTTTGGGTTCATTCGTACGATGTTGTAATTGGAAGGGATTAAAAAGAATATCCGTGTACATGTGTATGTGACGGGGAGAGGGGGGATTTTTCTCAGCAATGTAGTATTTTATAAATTTCTTGGACGATTTAAATTTTATTGTTCTAACTGAGAAAAGTAAACAGTTAAAAATTATATTAACAGTATTATTTAATGAAATTTTATTATTTTCTCACTGTTAAAGAGGGATGAATCTGAATAGTTTTTAAGAATCCCAAATTGATAGACCCGCATGTACTTATAACGATATGTTAATATACAAAACTATTAAATCAAACGAATGTTTTTTGGGGCACGGACTGGGGAAGGGATGGAGGGTTCTATAATAATGAAAACATTCCATTTCTCACGAGCGTGGGATTAAAAGAAAGTTCATTGTTCACTCACCCTCATGCCTTTCTGTCTCATTTCTTTTTCTTATAATTAGTCATATTTTATTATCTTAAATTTGCATCCCTTGAGGATATAGTTATAATATATATTGTCTCTTTCCCCTTCTTTTGAGGCAGTGCAGAAACACAGAAAATCGTTTAATAATGCAATAAATAAAAGAATATTAGACGAGTACTAAAGATTTCAGCAAAGATATATCATGATAAGCACACGCAATTGACGATTCACTGATGCGGCGAAGGAAATATACCGGATAAAAGAGATACATCTTTACATTTTTTGGCTCTTTTGATTTCATTCCGATTTTATCTGAACTGCGGAATTATTTTTGTTTTCGTACATGCGCAACAAGTTTACCTAAGGCCAGACTTTTGAAATCTCACAGCGTAATTTGAAATAAGAGTTCGTTTTTGTATTTTAACTCTTGCTGCATTCTTTTTAATTGCTTTGATGTTATTTCATTATGTCTAATGGGAATCCTTAAAAGTGATTCCGAAAATGACTATAAAACTGAATCCTTAATTATAATTATAAAACATCTCTTTATTTTTACTATAACATAGATAAGTTATTAATAATATATGAATAATTTTGAAATGCTTATATTTTCAAATGCTCTTCCAAATCAACCAAAGAAAAGTTTTTTCCACATTTTATTTAATTGACGAATAGACAACTCTTTCCTAAGTTTATAGCTGTGTATTTATTAAGGAGCGGGGGTAGATAAAACTGCACAAATTGTATGCTTTTATATTCTCTCTGTAATTAAGTGCAATTTTAAACTTATAGATTATTTCGAATAATAAAATATTTAGAAAAAGGTGGCAACATATAATTACTTCTTCTTGTCTTATTAAATATTTTTTCGAGTGTGAAATTTGGAGAAGGGGCTGGGGTCTAACTCTCTAAGGGAGAAACACGTAAATGAAATTTATTAATTTTATTTTATGCATGCATGTGCCACAGTTCTATGCATAATGGAGAAGAAACGTGCTGATTTTTCTTGAATCCAGAAGTAACACGATACTTCAGCCCTAAAAGGTTATGATTCGACCCAAACATTTGCAGCTCGCTTTGAAGCATCTGTGATGTTTGCCACTAGAATAAGGTCATCAAAAATTTAAACAACGTTTTTCTATGAAGACTTGAAAATTTCTAGTTCATTTTCCATTTGTTTAATTCTTTAAAATATTGTTATAATAAAAATTATTATTTTATATTAGTATTTCTCATGTATATTGTAAACAAATATTTTTCTATTTCTTAATTAAATGATTGCTATTGTAAATGTCTTTTAATTACAAGTAATTTTCTACAATTAAATTATTTTTAAAAGCAAAAATTCATTTTAATAATTAACAATACAATTGATAGTTTTTAATAATTTCCCATAAAATACAGTACATATAAGTTAAATTTCAATATCAATTTTTTTTTGCTGTCAATTTCAGAATTTTTTTTATGCTATCCATAATTACTCCTTACGTAGCTCACTAACAAAAGAATCCGGCCGATTTTCATCCCTCGTACTTTTCCTGCTTGGACCAAACGAAGGCATTTAATTTTGAGCTATGAGCGCATTGCAAATCGTTTTGACGGTATACTGCGTCTCCATTATATTAACTTTGTATTATTTATCCATGCTGCATTTCTACTGGTACAGTTTTTTGTTTAGTGTTGTTTCATTTCGTATAGCTAATATAGAAATTTAATCATTTGTATCACCGCCCTGCACTACGGTACATACATACCTAAACATTAGTATTCATTATACACATTGGATTAAAAATACTATTTTTTTTATTGCTGCCATCTCCCAACACAGTAATTGATATAAATTGTTCAAAGAATTTTCAACAGATGGCAATATAATTTTTCATGCCAAGCTTTATTTATCATTTGAGTGTCTTTGCATCTTTACTGCTAAAATAGGTTTCATAAAGTTTTGTAAAATGAAAACGATTTGAGGTGTTTAAAAATTGATTGAATAAAAAAGTAATTTCGTACACTTTATAATTTTGTATTGGAAAATATTTGTGAAAAGTATGAACTTTCCTGTTTATTGCAACCATGAAAAAGTGCCTTTTTGTAAATACTTTTATATTTTTATGTTTTTTGCCGTTATTTATTCGCTTAAAATGTATTCTATCATCTGAGTATAATATTTTTCATATCGTAGTTGTTGGATCACAAAGGGTTAAACATGATGTTTGTTGTTTTAAATTCATAATGTAAAAAAAATGGAAGAAAATCTTACAGAATAACAATCTTTGAATAAGTGTTTGAGTTTTATAATGAATTGATTGGTATAATTATTTACGTAATCTTTGATAGCATCTTATTCTGCATGTTTGCAATCATTAGGATAACTTTATATGACACATGTAGTTTAAAACAATTTACATGCCGAATTCAGATCGAAGCATATTTTTTTTTTTTTTTTTTTTTTTTTTACACATTATGCCATCTAATACTTTGGCTAAGGGGTATTAGTCATTTATATGATGGAAATTTTTTTAAATATGATTTTCAGAAAGTTTTCAATTGGAGTCATTGGTCATTTCTGATGGTCATTTTTATGACTTTCTGCACATTTTCCCATTAATGATAGGAATGTAACTTCTATTCCAAAAAATCAAGTTGGTATCTATTTCAAAAAATCATTTTTAATATTGATCATTTTCCGGTGGTAATTAGTCTTTCTCATGATTTTCTATATACATTAATGATAGAAATGCAACTTCCATTTTAAAACATCAAGTCATCTTTTTACTATTTCTGCTAATTTTTTCAAGTCAATTTTGATGAAATTTATTTTTTACTAAATGTTTAATTTCATGTTCCCAATTGGGGACATTGGCATGTGATTCATTTGACATTGATTTTTCCATGGTGTAAGACCTTCAGTCTCCAGGACTGATTTCAGTCTTGAAGATATTTTTAGCTGATAGTAAATTATTTTTTATATATATAAATAATAGTAATTTTACTATAAAGATCCTTTAATCACTTTCTTTTATTGTAAGAAACCAATTTTTAGCCATAATGCAAAGTATCAAAATCCTTTAGCCCATTTTTATTTGGTTATTTCTAATACCCAGAAAAATTTTCAGTCTTAATTTGAATGGACTTCTAGCACTTCAGTCAACTTCCCAGTCCTTCCCACTAATGTTACATTTATCAACGTGGAATGTATTCGTATATTTAAAATATCTCCTGCGGAAATTAATATACATATTTTTTTCCTATGAAATTTTCTTAAAGATGTCTCTCTTTTTTAAATTAATTCTTCTCAAAATATTTCTAAACTATATATACTTATTTTTAATTATTGCATTATGAAATTTTTAATAATTATTGTTACAAATATTGTTTTTCACCTTTTATCACAGAAAATATTAAATTGTGCCTAGATTTTAGTAATATTTTTTTAACAACAGTAACAAATGTGACCGTAATTTTCTGGGGGCGATATTTCAAACATTCGGAAGCATTCTATCCTCATATCAGCTATGGGAACAGCGTTCTGCTTTTTAATTGCTCATCAACTTTTATGTTTGAATATTGGGAAATTTCGAAGTTCTTTTGATTGTCATTTTGAAAATTCTCAAGTAACAGTAAATCTCTATAATGGAAGCAGATACCTATTTTATTTCAGAATGCTTTTTCAATTACCAAAACCTTTATACAGGGATCGTTCACGTATTACGCAAGCAGAAAAGGAGGGGGTTCAGTGTCTGCTTATTTTTCAGGGATGCCACTTTTCCGCCTTTTGGCGGATTTCCGCTTTTTTTAATTTTTAAAAATACGCGATTTTCGTTAAGCAATCACGCGATAAAATAACGATTTTCGTCGAACGATCGCGAAATACAACAGCCTTTTCCATCAAACGATCGCGAAATACAGCAGTTTTTTCGTCAAGCGATCGCGAAATATAACATCGATTTTTTTTTAAAAGATCGAAAAAACGGCTATTTTCATCAAACGGTCGCGATATAAAGCAGCAATTTTCATCAAACGATCGTGAAACGAAACGGTGATTTTCGTGGAACGATCGCAATGTGAAACGGCGATTTTCGTCTAACGATCGCTAAATAAGACGGTGATTTTCGTCAAGTAATCGCAATGTAAAACGGCGATTTTCATCAAACGATCGCGATGTAAAACGGCGATTTTCGTCAAACGATCGGGATGCAAAACGGCGATTTTCGCCGAACGATCGCGAAACGAAACGGTGATTTTTGTGAAACGATCGCAGTGTGAAACCGCGATTTTTGTCAAAGGATCGCGATGTGAAACGATGATTTTTGTCAAACGATCGCTAAATAAAACGGCGATTTTCGTCAAACAATCGCGATGTAAAACGGCGATTTTCGGTAAACGATCGCGATGTAAAGCGGCGATTTTCGTCAAATGATCGCGATGCAAAACGGCGATTTCCGTCAAATGATCGCGAAACGAAACGGTGATTTTTCTGAAACGATTGCAATGTGAAACGACGAGTTTTGTCAAAAGATCACGATGTGGAACGATGATTTTCGTCAATCGATCATGATGTGAAACGGCGATTTTTGTCAAACGATCGCTAAATAAAACGGAGATTTTCGCCAAACTATCATGAAATAAAACAGCTATTTTCGTCAAAAAAAAAAAAAAAAAAAAAAAAAAAAAAAATGCAAAATTTTGCTATTCACTCGTGGAATAATCATTAAATCTATTGCTGGGTTACTTGAATTAGTTTAAAATGATGTGATACATAAAATTCTTCACTGAACCTATTGCTGGGTTACCTTAATTGATGTAAAATACTGTGAACTAAAGAAAAATCATTTTTACTTACTCTTATAAATTAAAAGGTTATAACAAAAGAAAAGCTGTAATTCTTTATTTAGTTTATTATAAACAATATAATTTTCAAAATTCACACATAAAATTGTGAAAAATGTCGTAAATTTTACTTTACGCATAATTTCCTCTTTTTTGCTATTTTCTGAGTGGCATCCCTGATTTTTGCTGAGAAGGGGGTCACGACGATGCTTATGCATAATACAACGAAGCAAGCATAGTTTAACAACAAAAAGCAAAAGAGCATGATTTTGATGAGCATTCTGCAGATGTTGAATGACTTGAGAAAAAGATATGGAGTAAATGAGGACTGGAAACGAGGAACATTGCAACCCACCGCCACCATTACACTGAAAATGTAATTATAGACAGTGGAGAAACAAAGTTTTAAAGGTCTTGGACACCATATTAGAAATGTGAACGGCAAACACATAATATTCGTATGATTCTTGTTAAAGTTTTTGGTTATGTACCTAAATAAGTTAGGTCCTGTTGTATTTCTTAAGGGTTTTTGTTGTTGCCCAGTACAATAAATAATAATGTACTTTGTATTCTGTGAATAGTTTAAAGCAGTAATAATTGTAATGATATATTAAATCGATTTTGCTTTGCTTCGGAACCACGACACTATTTGTGTCTATTAATGTTAACTAATTACCTATTTATAGACATTATATTGTAATATCTATTATTAATATATCTATTAATTATCTACTAATTGTCTATTAATGCTAACTGCAGACGAATTTTCTTAGCCTCGAACCCGAGGGGAGAGTATGGTCCATTCAGAAAACTATTTCATTTCCCAAAACCTTTATTATATGTATGTTTTTACACCCGAAATCTATTGCCACTTCCTTATTTACAGAAACTAACTGAATTAGTCTCTGTAATGTCATCGTCGAGGCAATGACTGAAAAGGCTTCCCTTTAAATCTCAACTAAAAAAAAAGCCCCAAACCAGACAAAAAGAAAAAAAAAAAATAAAAAAATAAGAGAACGCTGAGGATCTTTTACGCACCTGTCACACATAATCTTTGAGTTCGGCGGCTGGCAGTTATTGCGTCATTGATCAGCTGGCTATTGGCTGCGTCTTCTGACCGGCGTCTTCTGTTGCCATGGTGACGCTCCATCGCACACCTCTTTCTCTTCCGTTTCGATGAGCAAGAGCGTGTTTTCTCAGTTTCTTTTTTGTGGAGTTCAGGGGGCGCAAGTGTTTTTATGTAATTCGTTGTTTCTGGAGATGATATTACGTTTTTCTTCTTTTATTTCTTAACTGTCTTGGAGAGCTGTTTTTTTTTTTTTTTTTTTTTTTTTTTTCTGCTTCGTGAAAGTTCGCTTCGTGTATTTCTGCTTTACGTAAGATAGGCATTAAATATGTTATCAAAATTAATGGATGATTTTTCTTTTAAATTATACAAATTATATTTATTTATTGCTGATTGAGTAAATTATTTTTGAAAGTCAATTTCAACCTATTATTTTTTATGAAATATAATTTTATGCTATGAAAAATCATCGTTGCTCTCAGAATTGACTATGTAAAACCTAATTCTAAATTAAATAATTAAAAATTTTTAAAATAGTAATTTCGCCACTAACTGTTTTGTGAAAGGGAGGAGGAAAACATTTTTGTATATGTTTTGATAATTTTTTTTTTATTATTATTTTGTACATTTTTTTTTCCTTTTTTTAAATGACCTGTGTGGAAAGAATCTAACATATATTGATTTCCTATTAAAATAATTATTTATTTTAATTCCTCTTCATAAGTGTGTGACTATTTTTTTTTTATTATTTAAGGCTTCATTGCCCACTTATTCTCCATGAAATGCATATTTTTATTTCTCAATTCCTAAACTTCATAAATACACAATTTTTCAGAAATTTAATTCAGTAGTTTGACTGCGATAAGTTATTGTAACTGTTTTTAAGGTATGTAGATTATTAACTCGACTATCAAATAATATATCTCTCCCAGCCTACGACTTTGTACATACATGCGAGTATGTATAAACTCGCACACAAAGGACAGAGGATTGTATATTTTAGAATTATAAAGTATATCTCTTGATGACCGATGATTTTTAATGATATCTATCTTAATCTATAAGTTTTCTTTCAATAATATCTTCATAGCTATTTTTCCCTCTTTATATCACAACAAAATTTTGTTTGGGAACTTTACATTTCTGGCTCAAATTATATGTGATATTGAGATAAAAAGTTGATGTATATTTCTTCTATCTTGAAACTAAGTTTTATTGATGTTTGTTTGTGGCATATATTTCTCTTTATTTACATATATATATATTTTAATGAGAAAATAGTGTATTCTGTATGTAGCTACTTGTGACTAGGTTTTCAAAAAAAAAATATTTAAGTATTTTTTAAGTTTTTATGTGAGACATATGACCAAATATCCTAATAACGATTTTTTTTCCCTCTCTCTTTTTCCAGTCCAATCCAGAGGAAGAGGAGGACCAATATGTGTCTGGCGAAGAAGAGGAAGAGGAGGAAGATCTAGACAATGAGGACTCCTCAGGAGTGAACCCCCCGAGCCTGTCACGAATCGGTGACCACAACTCACCCCCGGCCGTCGACTACTATCGCCGGAGCCCCGTCGAACAAGAGATGGAAGAGAGGAAGCGCCTCGAGCGCGAACTTCTTGTCCAGAAAGAGATGCTGATCAAACGGGAGGAGACGCCCTTGTACCTCGGCGGTAGCAATAATGGACGGAGCAGCAAGTCGACCACTCCGTCTCCCTCTTCCCCGACGCAGACTCAGTATCTTTATGCCGCGAACTATCCTTTTGCCGCGGCGGCAGCCGCTTTCCTGACGCCGTCGCACATAGCCGCAGCTCAGGCAGCTGTTCAGGCTTCGGCAGTGGCAGCTGCAGCCCAGAGCGGGGCGAGGGATCAGCTGGGAGCTGGGGCCGCGGCGGGCCAACACTCGGGGGCGCTGCCGGCGATGGGCGGTGGAGAGTCGTCGACGGGCTCGGCGACGCCCCCCAACAACGGGACTGCCGATGATCAATCCAAGTACACATACGAAGAGCAGTTCAAACAGGTGAGAAATGTAAGATCCCTGGGGTTTTCCATCATGTATATACACACAGTTGTCTCCGCTAGTCGGGGAGCTATATTTTTGGAAGAGCGGTTTATAAGGTGACCAAAGAGTCATAGATGACCGCAAGGGGGACAAAAGGACACTTTTCAATTCCTGATCTAATGATTTCGAAAAACAACTGCAACAATTTATTATTTGCTAGTAACTTAAAATAATTAAGCACTGCGATAACAATTGAGAAGGAAAAGATAAAAATTTTAAAAATAAGGATTTTTGCTAAGGGGATAAGACTCTCCTACACCTCCCGTGAAGACAACATTTAAATCTGTTTTTAAGTTTTTGCATTTTAAAAATCATCTTGAAAAATAACAGTCACGTTCGAGTGTGGGCCACACACATGGTGTTTAAACAAATTTTCAGTTTAGCTTATTTCATGTATATGCTTTTCATTTTAATAATAATAAAGTAAAGGCCTCCCATGGATGTATGTATTATCCGTTCTTAGATTTTGTTCAGCTTGCACTCGTGCCAACGAATCTTATTTATGAAGGCTGTTAGAATCTCCCTCCCCCCCCCCCCCCGATGGCCAGTGTATTCACGTATAAAAGTTTTATTATTTCGAAGTTACGTAATTTCTATGAAATTTGGTCACCTTATACATCGCCTCAATTTTACAATTTATAATATTTTCTAAAGTTATAATAATATATAAAGTTGATGTAGCAATTTTTATATAAAAACTAGTCGTCGGGACCACCGTAATACTTACCCATCATGGATAGGCATAGTATAAAAAAATATGAAAATAAAACAAGGGTAAAATTTGTATAAAATGCAATGCAAATCCCGAACAAAATGTAAACATGCATTTAAATATTTTCAATGCATAGAACTGCTCTATTACGGAATTGAGGGTACTACTTGACTATCCCGTCGATCAATTTCGACAAATTGTATAAATCGCCAAACTTCGCGTAAATTATATAGATTTGGCATAATAACTAACAGTTTACTGCGTCAGATTAAGCGTCTCATTCCCAATTAAGATATATATTTGAATCGAAATCGGAATGAAATACAAAATCACGAAAAATCGAAACTTGTAAAATATATGATTACAAATGTCTCGGCAAATAATTATCCGCGTGCTGTATGCAAAATTTGTTTGTCTTTTACATTTACTCCTTAAAATAAACAATTTCGAAAATTCTTATATACCTCTCATCGGAACGAAAACTTCGAGAGTTCAAAAAAAAAAAAAAAAAAAAAAAAAAAAAATTGTTTCGGATAATCGAGATTACTGAAATTCAAAAGGCTTTTTTTCTGTTATTACTTACTAAGTACACACCAAATTTCAAGTCTCTAACTCAACTTGTTCTGGAGATTCGCGGTCAACTGTTGGTCCAGGTAAAAAGTTTCTTTGAGGAGGTCCTACTTAATAAAAGACACCCCCCCCCCCCAAAATACCTTTAAAAATACCGCAAAATACCGTTAAAAAATGAACAAAATTTTTGTTTTGTTAGGATTCGATATCTAATACCTAAAACAATTCAAGTTCGTCAAAAAAGAAAATTTTACAGGTCGACTTAAAATTATGTTAATAAATTCATTTTTATAGAAGAGTTTATGTATCCTTAATTCTAGTGAAATGTCAGTTTAGGCAGTATCAAATTGTCTAATGAGTTTTAACATAAGTATTCAAAGCAATGGGGAGGGATGGAGCTTTTATTTCGTCTTTTGTAGGAAAATCTATTACACCTGGTGTCTTTCTTTACCAACGTACTTAATATAAATTCTGTTCTCTTGTTAAAATTTGTATTTGCTGTAAAATCACTAGCCCACGAGAATTCGTAGTAAATGTGCGAAGTTTTTTAAGATAATTTTTTTTTATTTTTTAAATATTCCAGGAACTAATTAAGAAAATTGCTAGATGAAAAATTTGTCTATTTCAGAAGTGAGGAAAATGAAAAAGAAACTAAGACCAACACCCATCCAGTTCACCCGGATTAAAATTTTAGTCTTATATAAAGAAAAGTTATACGAAGAGACTGTGGAAAAAAAAGGCATGAGCATTACCCTTTGGATGTGAATGTCCATAATCACTGTTTTTTTTTCTTTTTTTTTTTAAATACAGAACCTGTTTCTTTCAGGCTACTGTATTTAACGTAAAAGACCCCCACGCTCTGCTTCTTTGTGTAGATTCATTTAGGCGAGCTCCACTAATCATGAATTACTTTTCTATAATGCCGAGAAAGCTTCTCTTTTTTATTTTCTCTCTCTAGATTGTGTCAAGATGAAAAAGGGAAGCAGCAGCTTATTTTGTCAAACATTTAGGCTTCATCAAATTTCTTCCTTTTGATGCACTTGCTGTTATTGGATTTTATTATTTATCCTTGTATGGTTTGCAGGCGAAAGAGCGTGCAGAGTTTTAGCCCGCAGCTTTCCCCTTTTTTTTTCTTGTTTTTATTGAAATAATTGGTCTATTACGTCTGTCGGATAATTCTGTGTAGACATTTTAAATAATACGTCTTGATGCTTTTTTGTGAACAACCGTCGCCAGAAATTGCTTGGCAATAGCGATTTAGATTGCTCTGACGGTAAATCTTTATTTCTCTTATTTATTTTTCCTTGAATAGAAGCAAAATGTAAGTAAAAATAAATGTGAGCGTTAATGTAGTGCTGGTAGAATAAGAATTGTGTTTTCTTGAAATGTGTTGTTCTCTGTATGCACGTGGAAAGGGGCCACTCTAGAATTTCATCTTTGGTTGTACATCTTTGCGTTCACGCTTATTTTCTCAGTTTTTTTTCAAAGTATTTCTTTTGATAAAATCTCATTAAGAATATCATTGCGATTTTTAACCTAAGTTTATGAAAATTTAATGTTATTAAATGAATAAAGATATCTGTAAAATTGAAAACATGTTTATAAAATTAAAATATCACTAAAATAAATGCATAGAAACTGGAAATTAAAGAGAAAAGTGTTTTTGCGTATAAATATAACCAAGTATGATCAAGTTTAGGAAGACGTTGCGCAAACATATTTTTTTTTTTTTTCAAACAATCGAAGTTTAGTTTTAAGATGGTATTTTTTTTTTTTTTTTTTTAATTACTCTTCAATGTAAAACTTTCCCATTTTAAAATGTAAAACCATAGATTTTAGTATGATTATTGAAGTGATTTGTTATTGAGGTGTTTTTATTTTACTTTAAATTAATTACATCTTGAATAATGAGCTATTATTGTTTTTCGCTTCTTGTTTAGCCACGTCTGGATATTTGGTTCAAAACGTAACCGTTGGCTGTACTTTTTGAAAATGTCCCCCCGTCCACACACACACACACAAAAAAAAAAAAAAAAAAAAAAAAAAAGGCTTTACCAAAATTGAAAATTGATTTAAGTAATTTCTGAATAAGAGCAATGGTAAGTTCCTTAGATCAAAGTTGAATTTAAAATTCAAAGTAACCAGTTTTAGGTTTGAGCCTTAAAAGTCATAGTGCTTCTAGTTTCTTGTCCAATTCATGTATCATTAAATGAATGTTATTGTGGTTTCTTCAAAATTCGAGTAACTGGATTTCGTATGTAGCTTTTCATTATTAAAATTAGCTTTTTCTTAAGCCTGTTAACCAACTTCCAAATTCCCCTCGTTAATATTAATTCTATAGACATGAAATTTATAGGTATATTTAAAATATCTCGTCGGGATATTATTTTATTTCTGTTTCCTGTGTACTCTTCTGAATGAATGTCTTTCCTTTCCTTAGTTGTCAAAATATTTCTAAAATATGTATATTTTATTTTATGTGATGTGTTTAAATCCTAAATGTCCTAAATAAAATCCTTATAAAAATGTCCTAAATATATATATATATTTTTTTCATGGCAAACTAGACCTTACTAGAAAAGTCGCAATTTAGAATGTTTTTTTTGCTCTTGAAACCTCAGTTTTTTAGTCGCATTGACGTAAAACATGTCGTATAAGAAACTACCATCTCAAATTTCTAGCCCTTTAGTAACACAAAATCTAATGTTTAGATCATTTTTTGCTCTTTCACCCCGCTAGAAGGTAGTGCCATTCACATAAAATATAGTAAATGTTGCAGCAAAGATTATCACCATCGATTAGCTACCATTACTTTCGGAATAAGTTTGGTAGTTTTAGAGATTACCCCCTACAAATAAACAAACAAAAAAAAAGTTACTTTGTTACATTAATTTAGATAAGACATAAATATTGTACGTTTATAAGGTGTACTTTTTTTTTTTTTTTTTTTTTTTTCTTTATCTTCTTCAATTTCTCTTTTATATCTATCTTGTGGTATATTAGAGTATTTGAATCGCCAAATGTTTAAATGGGATGAGGCGTGATTGAGTAGGTGAGTTCGTACCGGAATTGTTACACTGCATTTTATTATATTTTGATTTTGCAAGAATCTTAACATATTTTTTTCGAACTTGTACTTCAAATTATCTATGTGTTGATCTATTGTAAGCTCAAGAAGATAATTACTATGGAGTGTTAAAATAAATTCCTTTTATTGCTTATTATATTTTAGATACGTTATAAGTTTATGTGCGAATCTATTAAATTGAATAGATTTAAAAATATAAAAATTCAAAATAGATTTTTTTCATATAAACATTTTGCAGATCCCCCCCCCCCCCCCCCAAAAAAAAAAAAAAAAATAATAGCTTGTTAAAAATAAGTCAAACATTATTTTAAAATCATAATGAAAAATAAACTAACATTTCCTTTTTCAACTGCCTCAAACTTAAAAAGAATTAATAAGATTTTAATTTTTGTAAATATCGTAAAAATGTTAACTTTTTATTTTATTATTTTTTAGGGGGGGGGGGGAAGGAAGGAAGAAGAAATCGAAAGAAACAAAAATATTCTGGCTAGTTGTTTACAATACGTACTTTAGAGGACGTTATAACTTTTATCGGTTTTGTTTGATAATCAGTGTAAAACGAAAACTATTTTTAAGTATTGGGTAATAATTGGATATATTTTCCATATAGAGCTACATAGCAACTACTGGTGTTTATTATCACTGTAAGACATGTATTTACTGTAATTATTCCGTTTTCCAAACACAAAAATTATTTCTAAACATCATTTGCTGAATTTATACTGTTTTGAAAGCAATGCGGACATATTCTGTAAAATTTATGGAAAACTTTCTTCTGGATTTCTACGGATTTGTAATCGCAAAATTGTACTGTCATAGTTGCCAACCTTCGGCTTTTTTTTTAATTAAGAAAACATACTTTGAACCAGAAAATCTGTTTAATTAAACATCTGGCATTAAACGAGATAGTTAGTTGAAATTTGATTTCTTTAATTGAATAAATTTCTGGTTTGACGTATAATTGTTTGAACTTAAAAAAAAACCGGAGGTTGGCAGGTGTGTACTGTTTTCTTTTTCGGAAAAAAAGAAACATTTCATTGAAATTTTACAGAAAAATTTGCATATATTCACGGATAACCTTACAATAAAGGTTTACTGTAGAAAGTTTGGGGGGGGGGGGAAACAAATTATACATTCTGTGTTTTATCTCAAAAGGATGTGCCGAACATTTAAGATAAACAGGCAAATTATTATTTAGAAATCCTGTTAATAATTGAAATTGAAAGCGCATACGTAAACATCCAATTTAAAAATTTCTAATATGAGATAAATCTTTTCCCAGTATTTTTTTTTCTTTTTTCTTTATTTTTCTTTTTGAAGAACACCTCTGTGAGATAAAAGTAATCCTAAATTATTCAGTTTTATTTATAGAATTCTTCAAAAAATAATAAGCAAAATATAGTAGCTGCAAATAAAACAAACTCTTTATTATGCAGTTTCTGCTCTTCCAAGCAATTTAAGGAGGAGGTCCAATCTCGCTCGTCACACTTGTGTATATGCAAAAAGAAAACAAAATTAAAGATTTCTAAACCTGATATCAGATTAAATGCCAAGAAAGAAGCTATTTCTAGAACCTGGATAGCTTAAAAATAGACTTATCTACTGAAATTTGAATATATTAAAAGGGGGAAGTTAAAACATAACAGAATCTCGCTATTACATCCTTTGCTGGACCATTACACGGGGTGCTGGATCCGCCTTCCGCAGAATGAATTAAAATAAGATTCACGCGGAGAAAAAAGACAAAAGCTTTTATGAAGCGGTATGGATATTTTGAGATAAGCAAACATACAAATGTCTATAAAATGTTTATAAAATAATTTATTTCCAATTGCGTATCCGTGCTTGAAATCATGACATTACACTCTGTTGTCTGAAATATAAAATTCTGAGAGAGCAAACTCGGTGGTTCATGGTAAATTGCCCATCAAACCTAATTACACGGATCTTTGGCTATGGGATTGATACATTCAGCATGCAAATTTTTTTTTAACTTGCGCCGTGACGAAGATGAAAATCTTAAAATTCAGTACGAAAGGAGGAAACTAACACGAAATTATACCGCAAGTCTTCACTTTGGCATAAGACATTAAACACTGTATGGTTGACAATGGGATATTTAATGAAGATGCCTTACTGTGAAATGTCACTGAAAATTGATCGTAAAAATACAGACATTGCATATTTTACGAATTTATACTCTATGAATTTAGAAATGCTCAAACTTTTACTTTGAAGTTTGCCGCTTTCTTCTCTCTCAAGGGTAATTTTTTGGTATAAACTCTATTATCAGATTAAATATCTGATTGGAATGTGGAAAGTTTGGTTCAATAATAAGTAAAATGTGTAGATGTCTTTCGTAGAATACACACACACACACACACACACACACAAAAAAAAAAAAAAAAAAAAAAAAAAAAAAAAAAAACTATATGATTCACAATGGGATGTTAAATGAAGATCTCTTATTGTGAAATGTCCCTTAAAATTGATCATAAAAATTTGGAAATTGTGTATTTTACGAATTTATACTCTATAAATTTAGAAATACTCGAGGTTTTATTTTCAAGTTTGTCGTTTTCTCCTCTGGGTAATTTTTTCAAAAACTCTATAAAAAAAAGTATTTTGCTGTTTGACCTTGTTTTTAATTTATTTTATTGATTTGTATATTTTGGAAAATATTTTTAAAAACTAAATTTCAGTTTTTGAATTTGTTATTTCATATCTCAATGCTTATTTTATATATTGATTGTCATATTTGATCATAATTCAGTCAACCATTTTATACAAAACTTATTTGAAAATCCAGTGATAGTAATTCATTATTATTTTAATTGTTCAATTATTATTTATTTCCTTTGTCGAAATTTGTAATCTCGATAAATAATAAGTAAGATAAATCGTAAGATAAATATCAATACTCCTTACACCAATTCATCTTGAGAAAAATAAAGACCTGCAGTATTTATAGCGAATTGTGCTGTGTTCTTTCCACTTTGTTGCTTTTTTAAAAACATGACAGGGATGAGAATGAATCACTTTTTCTAAATTGCTACACATTTTTATGCTACAATAAACAAATAATGAGAATGTAGATCAAACTGTCACATTTGCAAATGCTATTATCTGATCAAAGTGTTTACATCCGACTCTAAAAATTTCTTAAGAATAAACGTACTGGTTGACAGCTACAAAACAAGCGATAAATCATCGAAGTTCTCTTGATACATAAATTCAGCGTATGACTTCTAAAGCATCCACTGAAGCCTATCGATTGGAGTTTCAATTATTAGATAGATTAGAATTTTGTCAGAAGTGATTGGATTTAGTATCAGAATTTTAGATATTATCCTGACATGATATTTAGAAATTTTCAAGTAAGTGAAAAAAGTCCGAGCCAGGATTCGAACCAGGGATATCTTGGCTGAAGCCGCCAATGCTCTACCGATTGAGTATACCCGACGAATCTGGAGGACTAATTCATCCAACTAGCCTTAACGATCACATAAACTGGTCTGATACTTTGGATCATTATCCAAATTATCCATATATGTGAATGGTGAATTAGTCCTCCAGAATTCGTCCGGGATGGCTCTGGTGGAAGAGCATTGGCAGCTTCAGAAATACATCCCTGGTTCGATTCCTGGCCCGGACTTTTTTCTCCCACTTGGAAAATTTACATCTGTTATAGATGACGCCACTGACGACATCATATCTCTCGCAACATTATTTGGTAAAAGGAAATCTATAAACACGAAACATTTAATTCTGAAAAAAAACAAAAAAACTATGCCCCTAACTTCTATATATTTTGTTGCATGGTTAAATAAAATTCTATATAAAATAATAAATACATACACTATTGCCTTTATTTTAATCTATCACTATGTGATACATATTTTAAAAATTGTTTGAATGCTAAATGGTTTACGCAGTTCTGCTTAAATAATTTACCTTACCAAAAGAAGAAATAAAAATTCGTTTATTGGTGTTATTTTACAGTTAAATTGTAAATCGCAGTAACTAGTCTGATTTCTGAATAAGTAACAGAATAAATCGAATGTTAAATTTTGAACTACACGCTGCCTAGCAAATTCGTCAATATACTCTAAATTTTCCTTATTTTTTAAGTAATTTCCGTACTTCTAAGAAGCACATTTTATCATTGAATACTTCCCAAAATTTAAGAAAAAAGGAAAAGATTCCATTCATTCCTAGCACGCATGCATATTTGATCCATTAATAATAAATCCGAATTTATTTTTTAAATAAAAAACAAATTCTATAAATTAATATTTCTAATTAAAAAAAGATAAAGTTTTCAAATTTAAAAATAATTACTTTTCTCACTCATTCAATTATATTCACAATTTTTTTAAGTTGAAAATTTTGAATAAAGATAAATTTATTAAGTTATTTATACATAAAAATTAGCATTTAAAATATACTTTAAATGAAAAAATTTAAAAGATATTTTAATAAAAAGTTGAATGGAAAAAAATTGCTTTTACCTCCCCCCCCCCAGAAAAAAAAATATCGAATATTTATTTTACCTCTAGCAATCTACGTAAATATATTTAAAATTAATTTTTTTTAAGCCAGATTAATATTAAATTGATCAAGCCATACCCATCTGAAGCAAATATGTTCATTTCAAAGCATTTCCCTGCTTGCAACTATAGCACACATTACGAGGCGTGCTCGCCTCGTAACAGAGAGATGGTTCGAATCCAGCATCAGCCACTCTTGCCTTTTCCCAACTTTCTTCATTTCACGGATTTTTTAACTCTTGTAACGTAGGAAAAAATGGAAAAGGGGGGCGGATGCTTATTAATTCATTGTAATATAGTGTCAGAATTGCTGCCAGTAGCACTTCCGTGAATTAAAGAAGTTTTTTTTTTTTTTTTTTTTTTTTTTTTTTTTTTTTTTTACTGTACAGTAATTAGTAAATGTTGTATGCCTAATTATATTATTAGATTACTATTGAAAAATGATTAATAATCATAATCATAAATCCTTGAAATTTGTTTCTCAATTGCTGCGCAAAAAAGCCACCGAATCGATGCCGATCTTTTATAAACTAACAATCATACGTACAGTTTTATTTTATCGTATAAATGACATTTTAAAATGGGTCTAAATTATGAGTTTGATACCACTGAATTGAAGGAAAATGATTTTCCACGTTTTTTCCTGTTTTGCATTTTAATGCTGCTATAAAAAGCCGGCATACCGTATCATCAAATTTTCATTCATTAAGGGCACTGAAGAATTGAATTCCTACATAAAAACTCACATTCCCTACATAAATAAGCCAATGATTTATGCTCACACTTTATTACATCCCTCTCGCGTGACTTACAGTATGTGTATATTATTTAAGAACAATAATATTATTATGTAACGCAGTTTTATTTCCTTGTAGGCGATGAATTTGCCTCTAATAGTTTCAGATCTTTACAGATTAAATATCCCTGATGTATATATGAAATGCTCAAACGTTATGGAATATTTTTTTTAATTGTTATTATTATTGCAATGTTAACTTAATATGTAAGTTAGCGTAATTGCTTCTATTGATTACAGTTTTCGAAGTGGTGTGGGACATTATATACATACATTTAGTGATTTTTCTTGACTATTGAAACATGTTTTAGCATACATATCTTTTCAATTAAAGCCTTATAATTTGATTTTAAAGAATTAGTTATCATATGTTTAAGATATTTGATATAAATTTCTTCTGAAAGAATAGCTCTTAAATGCATATATATATACCAGATATTCTAAAATGAACTGACGGATTTTAAAATTCAATAAATTGGAAATGGTGACAACTTAAAAAAAAAAAAAATTGCAGGGGGATTATGTAAGATGTCAGAATATTCGTTTATATGCTTTTCTCAAATTTAACTTAAAATAGCGATATATGGTGTTGCAAAAAATAGGCTCTAAATAGGAGCCCAATTATAAGCCTCTCTTATCTCCCAGTACTATGCGAAAGTAGGTAATTATATGGAGCGATTTTCAGTTGCAAATACAATTTTGTTGTTACAAGCTGTATCCATAAACTCTCAAAAAACTTTTTTCAATTCACGGAGAGCTGCCACTATAGTTAATAATTTTTTTAATGTGTTCATTACAGTATATTTTAAATACTAATATTTATTTGTAAACAACTTTATAAATTTAATTTAACATTATTCAACTTTTATAAATAAAAGTACATTTGAATTAATGGTGAAAAATAATTATTTATCTTTAAAATCGTAAAAAAAAATTCATTCTTAATTAAAAATTTTATTCTATAAAATGTTTGATTTTTGATTAAAAAAATAAATTTCGGTTTATTAATAGAACAAATACGCTAGGAATAAACAAAGTCTCTCTTTTATACGTCCGGGGTGGGGTGGGGGGGGGGAAACTCACGGAAACACTTGGCATTTTTTATATTTTTCTTGCGGCGATTATATATAATATATATATACATTAGGGTGGAGCGAAAAAAAATTTTTTTTGAAAATCAAAAACGGGTAGGTGCCAAAAGTTGCCTTTATACTAGTACATCAACTGCGTGAAATTTTACCGCTGAAAAAAAATGGCTTAAGTCTGCACTTTTGCTCCAAAAATCGAAATTTTGGATAAAATTTGTCATTTTTTGACATTTTTTCAAAAAAATTGAAAAAATCCTACAGAGCTGGTTAGTATTTAAAAGTGTTGCTTAGACCTTTATATTTATCTGCTTAACATATTTAAACTACAAAACAATATGTTTATTCCCTATAGCTGGAGCAAAACAGACAACTTTTAGTAAGAAAACAGTATTACCACTCTATTGGGTCATACAACGAATTGTTTTTAATACAGCTCTTGTTTTCAAAACTACCTTGGACATGCGTCGTGGAGGTGGCTATATTTCCTATACCACCCGGCCCAACTATTCGATCATCTTAGTACAGTCACAGTGTTTTATTTATACATTGATTTGTGATTTTCTTTATAAAAATTTGGCATGTTTTCGATGCTTCCACCTTGTTTATCTTTTGTTTGCATCCACATGCTGCTGTAACTATCTTCATGTATATTTTTGCAGTTTATAAAAAAAAAAAAATGACAAGCACAGTAATGTACGGGAATATTATTAAAGGGATCTATTCGGCCATCTGTTATATTTATTAAACTTACATTCAGTTGATAAATAGTGATGGGAAGTTCTGTTACCACAACATTTTTTCAGTCAATTGTATTTTTTTAAGTAATGATTTGCTTCAAAGATGATTTCAGATATTTCAACTATAAGTATGCCATCATTTATTCTACTTTTGCATTTTTATATGTTGAGAAGCGAGCTGTTTAATGTGATGGTGATCTTCAGAGAGAATTGCAATGAAAATTTGTTCTCCATGTGTAAAGCAACTGCTGATGTAAATAAACTTTTTTTTTTGCATTAGTTTTATGCCGTTTTCTAAGTGTTTTCGTATCCAGGTAATTTCCTATTAACTTTTAGATCCCCTTTTTATGAATGGACAACATTTGATGGTGAAATGTCCTGGGCATAAACTTATAATGCATAGTACTTTATGAGGGAATGTACGCATTCTAATCGACTATAAGTTCTCATTTAAAATTAGGAGAATTTTATTTGTCACTGTGAACAATTTTGCATAGGGTAAGCTTAGAATTGTGTATAATATTGAATCATTCGCTACTTCAACTCCAGTGAATTTCTCTGCGTCAATTATTAGAGATGTCGATATAAAACGTTCTAAGCTACATGGATTCACTGGATCAATAAGGAAAATCTTTGTCTACGTACTATTCACTTCCTATTGCAATTTTTTTTTTTTATAAAATAGAGAATAATTTTGAAATTTTTTTTTCTCAAATTGAGAAAAATATACTCAGAACAGGCTAGAAATTTCTGTCGGAGATTGCAAAGCTAATTCATAAGGAAAGCTATTTCTCAGAAAGAATGGGGAATAGGAATTTAGAAAACATCTCACACAAAAGACAGCTCATAAAGTTAATAAAATTTTCCGCTTTATATAAGCACAGATTGGCAATCAGCGTCTATATGTTCACTCACCAAATGTATAATCCAAGTTTATACCGCGGGATGTTTTATACCAAATGTACAACACACTTGAATAATAGCTCTAAAATCTTATTAGAAATTACTAGACTACGGAACAACACAGGAAACGACATAAAGCATGCTAAAACTTCTTTAGAAATATTGTTGTTTTACACGCAAATTTTGTTTGCAATCCTCTGTGACGATCGTCATAATATTAAACAGCTAGCATCTCAGCATATATACAGTGTAATAGGTTCAATAAATGTTGCCATACTAGAAATTGAATTCATACAATCAATTACTAGGCAAATCATTGCATATAAAATGTAATTGATTGAAAGAATGTTGTGATAACAGAACTTCCAATCATAATGTACTAATTGCATGAAATTTTAATGGAGATAATAGACTGTTGAATAGGTTCAATTAAGAACATACCCAATACATTACTCAGCTTCTCTTCTGTTATACATGGTATAAAAATATACGTGCAGCAGGTTACACCAGCATGATCCAAATCATCCAATGTCAGAGAATACAAAGAAGAGATAAATTACTTTGATATATAGAAAACTTATACTCGTCTTCGGGAAAAAAAATAACAATTCAATACATAAATTAAACACTGGGCCTAGATGATTGGGTGGTTGAGACGGGTGGGATAATGCAACCACCTCTATGAGTTATATACACTGTAGTTTTGAAAGCAGCTAGGTAAGAAATGCATTCAAAACAACATTTCGTTGTATGCTCCAATAGAGAGGTTAACGCTGATTTTTCGCAAAAAGTTGTCAGATTTGCTCGAATTATACAGACTACAGATATTGTTTTATAGTTTAAATATGTTAAGCAGATAAATATAAAGGTCTAAGCAACACTTTTAAATACTAACCAGCTCTGTAGGAAGTTTTTAATTTTTTTGAAAAAATATCAAAAAATGACAAATTTTACCCAAAATTTCGATTTTTAAAGCAAAAGCGCAGACTCAAGCCATTTTTTTTCAGCGGTAAAATTTCACGCAGTTGATGTACTAGTATAAAGGCAACATTTGGCACCTACCCGTTTTTGATTTTCAAAAAAAATTTTTTTTTTCGCTCCACCCTAACATACATACATATAAGTTATTGAATTTTATAAATCCATTTTGGGACATCCTGTATACATTTTCATGTTTGAGTGTAAAATAAAAGTAAATCTCCTGATTTACTAACTTTCATATGTATTGCATAATTCCGACGCATAACGCTTGCTATTGATTCAAGAAAATTGATATCAAAATTTAACAGGCGTACGTTATAAAAAAAGGATTTAAAATTAAGCACGGTGGGGGGGGGGGGGGGGGGGGGCAAGAATGCTAATGAAATGAGCATGGTTTTTCAACCTTTCTTTCTCAAAAACCTACCAAATTACATGGAAAATAAAATTATCATACTTTACAGTAATCTTCATTTTCTTTTTTGCTTTTTTTTCTCATGAAGATTCCAGCTTTACAAAAAAGAAACTTCACGTTATTCCACGGATATACCTAAAAATAAAACAAAAAGCAAAAATTGTAAAAGGTCAGTCTAAATGCACGTTATACATCTGGATATATGGTATTTAAAATACTGTTTAAAATCCTTTTTTGTTAGTCCTCTCTTTTAAGTGTTTTTTTTTTTTTTTTAAGTTTGTTTTTTTAATCTTGAACAATTGAAATTATATGTATTTGAAAAACACTACAAAACTTCCCATCTTTCATGGGCTTTTAGAAATTAATTTAATGTAGACTAAAGGCACAATATAGTATTAAAAAAAATTCTTGTTTTGATCTAATTTTAAACTGGTTTTTCATGTCGTGAGAATTTTAGTTTAAAATAAGCGGTAAAAAGGCGCGTTAGTGCTAGCACATCTCGTTTGCACTAGATAGAATGAAATACGTTATTTCTAAACGTGTTTTAGATTAATCCTTTTCGCGGTATTTTAAGAAATCTTTACATATATTTTATATCTTATGAGGAACTGTTTGAAATTGCAGGAAATAATAATCTGCTCTCAAAAGAGATATTCTAATCAGACTTTAGCATATTGAAAAGCAATTGAATTTTACTAACATGCATGTAGATTTAATTTTTTAATATGTTTTAACCGTTTGGTTTTTTTACCCTTATTTTGTGATGCACATAAAGTTAAGTTTGATTGAAGAAAATTAAAATAACTTTCATGCACTTAAATTCACTTCGATTTTTTTTTTTTTTTTTTTTTTTTTTTTTTTTTTTTTTTTTTTTGCTATAGTTTTATTCATTTTTACATCATTTAAGCTAATTTATTTTACATTAAAAACAAACTAAATTCTATTTAGTAAACACTTTTGTTTTTGCGAAAAGTCTGCAATAGCGTGGATAAACATACAAATTCTCCTGAAAGTCCATCAAGAATAATGAAAACACGTGAAATGAATATAAAATGCGCTTTCGTTACTGCACTGAAAGCGGGGAAAACAATCAAACAAAGAGGACAGAAATTATTAAATAAAAAGAAGAGAAAAAATATAAATTCATTCTTTCACTCTCTCTCTCACCAACCAAAATGGATCAAGCTAGAGATCGCGTGTTATTCTGAGCTCTGCAAACCTTTTGAAGTCATTAAGCAAGTAATGAATAAAAACAGCGATGAAACAAAAAATAAAGAAAGAAAGAAATATTAAATTGTGCAGGACAAAAATTTCTTCGCGCGCACAAACAAGTAAAAATATTGTTTATTGTGCGTAGCATTATGACCATTTACATTGTTTTGGTCTCTGAAAGACAATTATGTGCCAGCACGCCATTTCTATATTTCGAATAGAAAGGGATTAGTTTTTATTTTACAACAATGGGCGGCTGGAATTTAATGCCGGATTGTACAAGCGTAATCAAAGTTTGCGATCAGGGTTTCTCGATTTTTTTTTTTTTTTTTTTTATTTTTTTTTTTTTTTTTTTATACACACTATCTGAAATGAACTGAAGGAATGACAACTTTCGTGCAAAGTTACATTTCCGAATTCAAGCGGTTTTATTCTTTGATTGAGAAAATTGTTGGAAACTTACAGGAAATCACCTAGAGATATTAAACTTAGTTGATTCATATGCATTAACTCTCCCTCCCTTCTTGAACGAGTGATGTTATTTAAATTGAACATAGTAATATTATTTTACCTTAATTTTTATGAAGCTTAGAAATTTTTTATTTATTTTTCAATGAATGCATACATTACACAACCTGCAAAATACTTTTTCTCTGCATTTTTTTAGTTATGTGTGATGTTTTTCGATATGATAGTTAAGCGCTGCAGATCTATCCTCTGCATATGTTTTTTCAAGAGAATAATGAGGATAAATCACACTGAAGAATTAAAAATGAAAATGTTTAGTTACTTTTATTACTATGTTTGTCACGATTGCCACTATGTCCGAAATTATTAAAATGCCTTTCCTTCACTTCATTGAACCATGCCTCTACAGACTTCCAATTCTCCATTTAAAACTTTGTCTCTACTATCATGCTTATTAGTTTCTCATGTCTCTTAAAAGGTTAACGCCAAATAAAGTAAACACCGATTTTGATGGTTTTAACCTTTTGCACTCATATAACCAGTCTGGACATAATCTTTCTTTGTAAAAGTTGTTTATGGCACCGTAATAAAGTAAAATAAATTTATTTAAATAAAGTAATAATTTATTTATTTAAATAAAGCCTTGTTTAACTAAACTATTTTTGATATTTCGTAATTGATAGAAAACTTCTTTTGAAAAAGTGGACCGGCCGAATAAAATTTTTAAGAGACGCCGAAGTCAAAATTATTAAAGTTTTGTAGTATATTTAATAACTTATTGAAAGGCTTTATCGAAATGAGTCTTAGCTTATGTTAAATTGGAAGTCAAAGTTCAATATACATTTCAAATACCTATCACATTCTACTTTTCAACATGGACCCCCACTTTTCAGGTGGCGAGGGTTTTGTCCTAACTTTTGACCTCATTTAATTTTATATTTTTCACACAATGCATGTTTTGAAAATCTTGAGTTTTTGTTACTTTCGTAAAAATTTATAATTATGTGTTCCATTTTCAATTAAAATTTTTCACGTTTCTGTAATTTTTAAACATTTCTGTTGACGAAAATCTGAACTAATATCTATATATATATAATTTTTGTAATAGATACATAATTTCTTATATGTATCGTCTATGTATCTCATCTTTTCTAAAATTTCTATTATCTTTCTCAATTAATTTTTTAATATAGCTATATAATTTTTAATATTTAATAAACTATGTTGCTACTAAATTTGTGAATCAGCCCTAATTAGCAACAAAAAATATGCTCCAATTTTAAACAGCTATTACTCCGTCAATTTTAGTCATAGAATAACGGAACTTTTTATTTGCCAGTGTATCAGGAAATTTTTACTAAATATAACTTATAGGACCGGGAAATCGTATAAAAATTGCGTAATTTTTTAAGAAATGTTTTTATAGACCCAAATCGCTTTTAACCCATTAGTGCCCACCAGCTTTTGCGCAAATTTTACTCGGTTGGCACCACTATTTTTAAAAGAATTAAGTTTAGTTCATTAATTACGAAAATGCTTCAATTAAATAAAATAAAGATTGCTGTTCTTTTTTACCGGTGTCAAATACAGTGCTATATGCATCTTTTGAAGCATCCTTAAAAAGGGACGCTAGGCACTAATGGGTTAAAATATTTCTTTACCTCATTAAAGACATTTTTGTAATTGGAATTGTATGCCAACGTCTATGATTAACGATTTAGGAATTAGACATTGGACATCGTTGAGAGTGGATACCATGTATTTTACTTATGTTTTTAGATTGTTTTATTAATTTAAATTATTTAAACCATAAGATACTTATGAAACGACAAGCAAAATCACCGTGCATCAAATTCGCAAACATAATTTTCTTTATTTTTATCGAAGTAATTCTTTTTTTCTTCATTGGTAATTTTCATGTATTTGTAATTCATGGAAAAACCGCCTCTGAAAACGTTGTCTTACTTTAATAGCGCCACTGTAATCTGCGATAGTTATAAGGATGCTGTAGTAACAAGGAATTTTCTGGATGCGTATCTTTACAGTTATAGGTTATAGTTAGCATGCGCAATCATTCTTAGAGTTAGATAATTAGATTGAGGACGAAAATTCTATCAATGAATCGGTCTCATTCAATTGATGATGGTATCGAAGGAATTTTTTTTTATTTATTCATCGAATATTTTAATTAACTTGATATATTTAGTATTAAAACCAGCGGGGCCGTATCGTAGAAATTAACCCTTTATTTTTTCTACCGACGGTACTTATAAGTAACATTGTGGAAAATTTAATAAAAAACGTGCTTAATCAGTCTATTAATAAAAGTTCTTTTTCTTACCACACAATATACTTTACTCTATCTGATTTAGATAGATTAGAAAAACAGTCGAATTTAAATATTTAAAAAAGAGGTAATTTTCTTAATAATTTTCATAGGTATATCTTTTTTTTTTCTTTCAAAAGGAGTTATATGATGATGTATTTTCGATGGCCTTTCCATTTACGGCTAGAATCATAATACATTTAAATGCATTACTTGTATAAGAATTGTAATATTTCCAGAAGAGTATTTTTGGTTAATTAATTTGATTATTTTTGTAAATATTTTTAAAAAATAAATAAATATCGATATATTTAATCAGTTTTAATGAAAAAATTACTTCTAAATTTCACATTATTATTATTTAAAAATTCGAGTATATCTTCAGATATGAAAGAAGACAATTATTGATGTGAAGCCATTTCTTGATAAATAATTCGCTAGATAAAGGGTTGAAAAAAAAATATGGAATGAATACAAGTAAAAATTTCAAAGTAAGCTGAAGGAATATGATTATCATATCAATACTTAACGTGGTACATGTAAAATTTTATTTCCGGTCACACTTCATAAGTTTAATCTCCGAGAGTCGCTTTAAATTTTGATTGCAATAATACTAGGGAACTAATGAAACTGCGAATTTTAATTATTAAATAAGATATGAAAAGCGTGGCATGGATTTAACAATGAGGCTCCTGTTCTGTAAATTTAAAGTTAAATAAATAATCAGTACATAAATAGTGTTAGATTATGTTATGTAAGAAGTTCTTTATCAAGAATTGGGCAAGGGCTAAATCATTTATTTTAACATTTTATTTTTATTCTGATTTTCGCAATTGTGGCATATTCAGCAATAACTGATATTGGAGAAGAACATAAGCAATAGGACTTTTTCATTGGTCTTTTTTTCCTTTCAGAAGATTTTGTTGCATCTAAGTTTTTCACTGATAAAGTACAATTTCATAATTTGTCCCTATGTCAATTTTAACTTCTTACAGTTACAATAAATTCTATTGATGAATTTTTTATTTCGGGAGTTTTATTTCGTATTATCTCTGGTTAAATCTCTGTTTAAACAGAGATTAAAATAGAGGTTTTAATCTTTGTTTAAAACCTTTAAATTTGTTCTGAATGTTTTGCATGCGAAATCAGATTTCATGTAATTTCAATTAAAACATTTAGTCGCCTTTTAAATGCATTTTCCCTTATTTCAAATTAAAATATTTATATTTTGTTTGATAAACGCTTCTAGTAATTCATTATATTTAAGATTTTAAAGTTAGACTCTAAAATCGAATATTTCAAAATTGATTATCAAAAGAGTAAAAATAACGGTTTTTTAATTAATTCCATATTTGATATTTTTCCTATTTTGCAAATCTTAGTATTTCTAATCTTTTAATTTACTAAAACATTTGTTAAACTATAATCTTGTAAACATGCACATGCGAATTCATATTACTCCGTTCGCATGTCTTCTCGTTATTTGACGGATTCAGTTTTTCATTGTATGAAATTTAATTTCTATCAGTGGCAATGTTGTTTGAGAGAAAATACTGTCCGTACTGTACTAATTAAGAGCTGTTAATAAGCATGACATTCTCTACTGCGATTATTTGCAAGTGTGGTGCTTCCTTTCTCTGCGTTGCACTTTCTGCTTAAATAAGGCTCTCGAGTACTAATGGAAGCAGTCATTACATCGTGTAAAACTTGCGTTGAGGATGTACACTTCATACGAGTGCTCTCTAAAATAATTTTATATCTTATCTAGACTTCATTAAATTTTATGTTCAATCAGCAGAACGCTAATTTTTGTAAGTTTTGGAAATTAAATTATCGAAATAGCACTTTAATTAACTTGCTTTCATAGATTATAGCTTATAACTGTGTGTGTTGTCTTTTCCCCCAATTTGCAAAAATATGCCCTAAAAAGCTCAAATTAACTTTCCAAAAATAGTTTTGCTATCAAACAAGAAAATCATCATGAAAGTAACATGTAAAAAAATCGATTCTAAAGTTCAATGTATTTTATTGATCAAAAAATAAATTGAAAGTACATTGTAATTTAAGTTTAAAAAACCATACGAAATATCATACCCATTCAAGTAAATTTAGAGTGGCAGAAAAAATTATTTCATTTTGTACTAAACCTATGTTTATTCTCTAATTCACCATATGAAATGTAATTACAAATATAATGCAATTCCAAATGGAACATAAATGTAGGATTCAAGTAAATTCCAATCTGTCTTTCCAGAATTATTCACAGTGACAATTAAGTTATGGAAACCACGAGATTAAGGTAGAATTAGTGTCTTTGTAAATCATTAGCAACTGTTCTTGGGAATGAGGTCAAAATAGTTAATCACTATTGGATTTCATAACAGCGATTTGAAAGCGCAAAGTTAATTTTCTCTAAAATTATAATGCATCGAAGTACTTTTAGGTTAGCTATTGGTATGTATTATATATTCTTACTAATTTTCTACATTTTATCTGTGCAGTTTCTGACGAGATGTAGAAAATGAATAGTGTATGGATGCCACTAAAAGGTTACGTGATGTGTTTTAAGACTAAACTGAATACTTAAAAAAAAAAATAATAATAATAATAATAATAACAGTAGTTTTTACTCTTATGCTCTGTAACGTTTTATTTATTTAAAATATTTTATTTTAAAAATACGGCTGCATAAAAAAAAAAAGTTAATCTGATGAATATTTAATTGCATTCGATTGTAGAAACTTGCTGGGATGGTTTTAAAAGATATATAAGAGGCCGTATCATTTTATTTTTCGCCCAATTAATTAGAATTTGATATACAAACAATTATTTTCTCAATATGACCATTTTTTATTTCGTTCCCAGATCTCGGACTTAGGGAAATTTGGTTCGAAATGCCAAATTTGACAGCATTTTTTTGCAATATTTTCTGCATATTTCAAAAAATCGATAATCACCGCGCATTATGTAGTTTCTAATTAAGAGAATGTGACAGTTTGATGCATATTTGAGAGAAAAAAAAATCAGAAAATAAGCAGTTTGGATTAGAATACATCCTTAAACCTTGGAGGGTTTTTCTTTTCTTTTTTTTTTCTTTTTCTTTTCTTTCTTTTTTTTTTTTTTTTTTTTTTTTTTTTTAATCTATTTTATTTGGAATGCACCATAAATGGAATATTTACGTTTAACCTAAGCAGGTCTCAACAGCTGTACCACAGCTTCTTAGAATGTCAGTTTCATAAGACTTAAAATATAGTCATCAGATATTTTCTGGGTAATTGAAAGAAAAAATGGTCGGAAGGGCAATCATCAAGGTCTCGAAAAAGTTCCTAATATAAGGAAGTATCCTTCAACACTTCTGAAATTGACATTTCAATTCTGCGAACCTAATGGCGATTTTCCACCCGCTTGCTCGTGTCTATACTCCCAATTATTCATCGGAGTCGTGACCAGCATCCCTGAAGACCAAACACATTAAAACCAACATCGAGACAAAAATTGCGAGGCGTCAAAAAGCTCCGATTATCAGGCGACGATGGTAAAACTCCATTAATGATCCGTAACAAGGCATTATTTTGGCTTTTGTTTTTCCGTCTCTTATTTTTGGCTATCCATCAAATATTTGAGAGAACATCAACTACGAGGAGTGACGATGAGTGTTGTAGAAAAGAATAAAAAAATTACATTGTAAAAATAGTAACTAAGCATGACCGTGGAAGATGAATGTCTTCCTCTGACGTCACTTCGACAGAGGAAGTGCCTGTAGGAGAAGAAAGCATTTGTAGGTGCTAAACATGCGATACTGTAAATGAATTTTTCATATGGTAGATTTCAATATCTGCTCTGCTTTACAGAGAAATGCCTCGCCTGTGATAGGTTGGTTTTGCTTATAGCACATCGTAACGATTCAAGAGCTTAAAATTTATTGCAAAGTGGGTTTCAAATGAGGTTACTATCGGATGCAGTTACGTGATTAATTTTTATTTCGCATGTTAGGAAACTAGTTAACTTATATGTTATTGTGTATTTTACGCGTTGCTCTTTTGTGTTATTTATTTTGTAAATATGTACAGAAGATAATTGTAGTATCTTTAAATATGGATATTTTCCAGAAATGTCTGTAATGCATTTGAAAACCTGAGTTTCAAAACACACCTTATCTCCCCCCTCCGCAAAAAAAAAAAAAAAAAATAAAATAAAATAAAATAATTAAAAAATTATTTTTTATTCTGATAATAAATTTGCATGCACATCAAAATAAATAAAATAAAAATAAACACTACAATCTGGAGTAAAACTACAATTTTTCGAGAATTTTTGCTATTGTAAAATTGTAAAATTTTGGTTTAATTCAAAAGTCATCTTATGTACTAGGAATTTGGGAATAAACCTTGGTTTACCAAAAATTTCTTTCTTGGATAAGGGAAGTTTTGAAAACCGCTTCCTCATTTATAGAAAAAAAAATCTCAATCAAAATAATATGTCAAGCATTTGTTAGTAAATTTTCAGAAATATGATTAACACTGTTGACTTTTGTCAGAAATAAAACATACCCAACAATTTTTCGTTTCTGGCATCTAGAAAGTAATTTTAATCTCTTTAGATAAAGCAAGAATTTAATGCAGCTGAATGCTTTTTCTTAACTTTATCATTCAGATAAAAGATTTTATTCCGTTTAATCTTATTCCTAGTTTACTAACTATCAAAAGTACAAATCGCATTCATATCATCGTGGGAAACCATTTAATTTTTCTGTAACTTATCCGAAATGTCACAAACATCACGTGTAATTGACGTCAATCTATTGAATTGAAGTAAGCAATCGCAAGATTTTGAGCTGATATTCTAGAAGCAATTGCTCATTAACCGATAATTATCTAGACGAAATATCATTAAAAGTAGAAATAACATTCTAAAATTGTGCCAACTAAACATAATTTAAAAAATTCCTTTCGCCAACTCCAGTAAGTATTTGAGATCACATTTGTCTAAATAAAAAATAAATAAAAGGGCAAAATATTAAAATGGTTAAGAATGATAAATTAAATTGGAAAATTTTCAAATTATTCCCAAATCTTTCATCTCTGTTATGAAATAGTGCTAGATAATTTTATTCTGGGATGAATCCTGTGACCAATTTTCATGTTTTTTTTTTTTTTTTTTTTTTTTTTTTCACTATAAACTTCATAGGTATTTTCATCTCAGCAGGAAATTTTGTCTTGGTGTTTAACCGGAGGAAAAAATAAATAAACAAACAAACAAACAAATAAATAAATAAAGCTTATAAAATTTCAGGTTTGCTTGAAAGAATTGGTTAATTTGAATTTTAAAATATTTATTGCAGTTTTATTTTAACCAGTTTTCTTTTGTCCCAAATCAGTTTTGCATTAGCATATATTGAAATTAATATTATCCTTGGAAAACTTCATATTTATATAAATTACTTTTAAAATTGTTTTATTTCAGTTTTTTTGTGTATAATTGAATAGGATAAAAATTCTAGTGAATAATGTGCTTTTAAAGTTTACTAATAAGTTACTATACTTTTGATTGTTAAAGAATCTACTGTAGCATTGCTTAATATTTAATATTAAAAATATGTATATTTAATTTCCAAAGAATAGCAATCATCATTTTATATCCTTCTTCCCTTAACTTAGTTCTTCTTATTCACATTCATATCTTATTTTACGTATTGGAAAATGATAAGGTCCATTATTTGTTTCTCTTTAATTTATTTCATTGTGATTTTAAAGTATCAACAATTCGGTACGATAATCATAAATAGCACCACTAAAATGTTTATATTTGAAATAAAATCATTAGCATTATTATTTTTTGATTGGAAACAAATATATTTTCTGTAATATTCTTCGTAATGCTTTTTTTAGAAAAGGGTTAGGCTCAGTTGCTTTAATTTTTGTGTATGTTGAATTCAAGAAAAATTTCTTTATTACATGGCTCAGTAATCAAATCTTATACTTAATACTTTATTTGTGATCCTCTAGATAACGTCAGATGAATTCTTGGTGAATATCTCATGCAAAAAAGATTATCATGCATCCACTATACTTATGTTTAGCTTTAAAAAATTGGATGTAGTTGCTGTAGATTAACGATGCATCAAAAGTGATTTATGCGGCTTTTTCTTTCAATCTCGCTTTCTTTAACTATTATAGTAACATAGTTTTTTGGCAATGAATATTTCCTGTTTAGTAATCTTTTTATCATAATTATCTTGACATCTATTATAGTGCAGCGAAGATACGAAGCGAAGAAAATCACGTTGCATTTCCAATCTGTTTGAAAAGTAATTGTTATGACAAAATTTCCCTAGCACTGATGGAGACATGATACTTTGTTTTTCAGTTCTTGGGGGGAAAAATGTTTTAAACTATCTATATTATAAAGGCCAAACGTATCTGTGCGTAACGCATACGTCATTTTGTGCACGGCAACACTTTCAAATTTTAAATTAATTTCGGTATTGCAATTTTTGCTACTAAAAGTTTTCAAACTTCTTAATGTCGCATATTTTAAATTTTTACACCATCGTGTTGAGAAAAAATGTACTTTTAAGTGAAATTTGTTTAAAAACTGTATCTTAATTTGTTTTTGAATTTTTTTTTTTTTTTTTTTTTTTTGTAGTTTTTAATATTTTTTTTCTAATCGTGGCAACAGGAGTACCCCCTTTCTATTTAAAGCAAAGGAAAAAAGGGAAAAAATTGAGTGCTGTATCTTTATGTTGCCATTTTTTTCATTAAAAGGGGGGGGGGGATAGAAATTTAAATATCTTCTGTTATAAAACCCGGTGAATTTTGACTTCGTTTACGAAATTGGATTTACACGTATAAGAATTAACAGTTCAATATCTATATCAGCGAATAGCATTGAGACTTCAAGTTTTGAATCAAAATCATCAAATTAAAATGCCATTTTTTTAAAACGTGAATACAGATGTGAAATGTACATTTGTAAATTTTGATATGGTGAAAATGATGTTGGGTTTAGATTTCGCGGGAAAAAAAATTCTATGATTGACTCAAAGATGAATAAATTTTGCTTTTTATCATTTTGGAATACCGGCATAAGAACCTAAATTGATAACTTTACCATAATAAAATATCTTTATTTATTATTTTTTACTGCTTACACATACGATTAAAGTTTAATTTTAACAATTTCTACAACTGCGTTTTATGGAAATAGTATTTTGTTAATTTGACGATAAATATCGTTTGTTTAAGAGTTAGACGTACCAATATAACATGCATTTTTTATTGTAACTTATTTTATAGGTTTATTATAAGTTAATGAAACAGTTCCTTCTTAAACATTTTCTTTCGTCAAAATTTGACGGATTTTAACTTGTGCTTATAATATGCAAGAAAATAACTGTTGCAGAAGCATTCCTATTCAGATTTAATATCACACTTTGATTTTTTTTTTTTTTTTTTTTTTTTTTAATAAGAAGAAACTTCATAACTTGATTATTGCATGTTGAGATTTTTACCAATTTAAAGTTTTTTTTTTCTCTCTCTCTCCCTTTTAGTATAGTATGCAATTCGAGTTTTCAGTTTTCTTTGTTTTTTGGTATTGGTTGAAATGATTGTGATGGAAATTTGGAAAATACTTTTAATAACAATAATTTAAGTGCTGCTTTTTGATTTTTGCTATTCCATTTTAGTGTGTTCTTGCAAATAATTAAAAATATATGCATTTATTTTCCAAATGAATAGCTATCAACATTTTACATCCTTCTACTCCTCGCTTTATTTCTTATTCATACTCGTATCCTATTTCTCGTATTGGAAAATGACAGGGTCCTTTATTTGTTCCTTTTTATTTTTTTTTTTTTCATATTGTTTTTAAAGTATGAACAATTCAATTCGGTAACCAATTACTAGCATTATTATATTTTTTTAACTAAATTACAAATATATTTTCTATAGTGCTCTTTGTAATGTATTTCTTTTCATTTTTTTTTCTTTCTAGAAAAAGGCTAGGTCCAATTATTTTAATTTTTATGCACGTTGAATTAAAGAAATTTTTTTTTATCACATGGTTCAATAATCAAATGTTATACTTAATATTTTGTTTGTGATCCTCTCGATAGCATCATATAAATTCTTGGTGAATTTCTCATGCAAAAAAAATTATCTTGCAGTCGCTATAATTATGTTTAGCTTTAAAAAAGAAGAAAAACTTGGTGTAGTTTCTGTAGATTAACGATTCATCAAAAGAGATTCATGCGTTTTTACTACACCCCCTCTTTCTTAGTAGATTTTAACTACCCTAAAATAGTTACGTAGTTTTTTTGTCAATGAATATTTCCTGTTTAGTAATCTTTTTATCTTGACATCTAGTGCAAGAAAGAGCCGAAGCGAAGAAAATCCACGTTGCATTTCGAATTTAACTACAAATCCAATGTTCATGGCAAAATTTCCCTAGCACTGACAGAGACATGATACTTTGTATTTCAATTCTAAAAAAAGGAAAGTTTTTAGCTATGCATATGATATGCAAGAAAATAACTTTTATCTGTTACAGGAGCATATATATTCAAATTTAATTCCACACTTCGATTTTTTAAACAAAAAGAAACTAAAAAGAATGTTCATAACTTGATTATTGTATGTAGGAGTTTTTCAAGATTTAAAGATTGTTTGCCTTCAGTAAATTCGAGTTTTCAGTTTTTGTTACGTGGTATTAGTTGAAATGATTGTGATAGAAATTCGGAAAAGTTATTTAATAACAATAATTTAAGTGCTTTTTGATATTTGCTCGAGCTTTTTAGTGTTTTCGTATAGCTTATAATCAATATTCTTCATTGATGTTTTAATCACATTCTTCCCTCTTTCTTTTTCTTTTAAAGAGTTTTATGATTTTTTAAAATAAGATCATATACAATCCTGTATATCATATACCTTGCTCAGGAAATTAATGTTTATATATTTTTAGTATTAATTCTAGAAAAAAAAAGAAAAGAAAAAAAGACATTGTGAGAGCTCCCCCCCCCCTCCCCCTCAAAAAAGCACTTTTTTCGTTTAAAAGAACATTATTTCAAAAGGAAATACATTAATTAATAATAGTGTGTTTAGATTGGTTATAAAAAAGTAAAATTATATAATTTTGACAAACTGTCATTAAAGATTTTATGAATTATTCATTAAAAAGATACAGTTAAATTACATAATTTAATAAACTCCTTTTTTAAAACAATGGAGTTCTACATTTTGTGAAGTTTTTTAGAATACGAATATTAAACATACTACAGTGCTGAGAAATGTTTTACAGGAATTGGGTGCAGATAATATAACTATTTTTAAGTAAAGTTTAGGTGATTTATATTTCTGCATCACCTGCAGGTGAATTTCGACATTTTTAAAAAGGGCAAGTAGCTATGGCCTTAAAAAAATGGCATAGGAATATCTCCATACAGTCTATTTCCAAAGGACTGAAATTTACTCTTTGCCAAACTTAATTTTTATGACATTTTAAGAAATTGGAGAATTTTCGAAGTTCGAATTTATTAATTCATTAAAATGTGACATTTATGTTTATTGTTGTCACTTTTATCTTGCGTATTTTATTTTAATAAGTGATTTTTCATGGAGACATTTTGTTTTAAAATAAAATGAGCATAAAAAAAGTTTATAAATTACGCGGAAGAAGTACATACAATAAAGGATGGGAACAGAAAATAATTATAATAATATGCATCCGTTTAAGAAATAACCTTATCTTTGAATAAATAAATAATTATTTTTGTTTTAATACATAAAATGTATTATTGAACATTATAGTTTGTTTTTACTCTCTCCCCTCCCCTCCCCTCCCCCCCCCCAATAAAAATACCGTTTGAATTTTGTTTTTAATGCATATGTTACATGTTAGGAAAACAAATTTGTTTTGTGTTTACTATAAATCTAGATTAAATTTTATTTCCGTTCTTAGACTGTTGAATTCTTGAAGAGTGATAATTATAGACATAAATCATTATACGTTTTTTTTTTTTTTTCTAATTTATTTTTAGTTTATCACGTCACGGATATATTGATTTGTTTTCCGTTTACGTAAATTTAAATATAATGAGTGATTCATCTCTATTCTACATATCCGGCTTTGGAGCAAACTCTTTGATGCACTGACCCATGGATGCTAGTAGTTTTAATTTTTTTTCTTCTTTCTGTTTTTTTATTTCCCTAACTCGCTTATAATCCCTATCTCTTAAATTTGAACACACATATACCACTACATGGATGACGTCATAGGGTTAGGTGCAAACGCAAAGCCAATTTGATTGTCGCACTTTATTATTCTATTTCATCGAGGGGGGACTTGGCTGATATAAAAGAGGGAAAGTGGGGAATGAAAGGGTTATCGTATCGATCGCTTAATAGCGGCGTGATTCATTCACAAAAAATTTGCATATGTGGTCGCGTGAACAGAAAACGTGCTGTAAAATGGCGGACAGCTTTGTTTCTTTTTAATATCTAACTTTTTCTCGAATCCTTTGTTATTGAGTGTCGTCGATAAAAATGGTTTATTTTCATAAGTACTTCATTTTTCCTGTTTGGATGATCTCAACAAATTCATGTATACTTTTTTCATACATTAAAATTATTTAGCGAATGGTATAAATTCATATAAAGTGCTATGTTTTTTTAAAAAGAGAGTTTTTTGTAACTGTTTAAATTAGTTATTGAGTATTATTGACATAAGTGGATAATTTTAATGAATGCCTTTATTCTTATTATTTAATTTTCAAAGAAATTGATACATTATTGCACAAATGAATGTATAGCATTTCTTACTATATTCTATTTTGTGATTATATAAAAAAATTTCTGTTGCTACCACTTTTATAGTTATTTTTTCTCCTTTTTTGTTTTCCCTCTTTAAATTTAAAGGATGGGACATACATACATAATGGGATTACATAACAGAAGTACTATCATATTTTGGCATTTTAATCGATGAGTATTTTTAAGAAAAATGCTCATCGATACCAAACAATATACTTACGAATACCAAAATACAATGCAATGCAATATAAAACGAATACAAGATATGAAATAGCAAAAAATATACTTAAAAAATACAGACATTCGTGTATTCGTATATGAAATGAATAGAAAATAAAAACACCGATAAAAATAACATTCATAGTTGTTTACGATTTTGAAACATTTTTGTACTGGAATTCGAATTGATTAAAAGAGGAATCCAATACACAAAGAAAATATTAATTTGTGTTGTTTTTTAAATGATTTGTAGTATAAAACAGACTAATGGCGAATATGCCGTATGTACAAAATGTGTATAATTCGGTGGGGGGGGGGGGGGGGGGAGGGAATACCATGTGTAACGATAGTACGATTGACTGCTATTAATTAGGTACATACAGTCGAACCTCGATTTAACGAATTGATTGGGACCCACAAATCCGTTCGTTAAATCGAATATCAATTTTTGTAAAGATTATAGTAAAAAATATCAATTCAAAATATCCTTAGATATACACATTTAAAAAAAGAATGATAATTGTTTACTACGAGCTTAAAAATTATAAGTTAGGAGATCAACTTTTAAATTATCTAAATTCCTTAATGTTATTTGATTTTGAATTTTAATACATCATACATACATACATACTTATTGATACTTTGGAAAGAAATCCATGGTAGTGCTTTGTTTAGACTTTATAAAGTTCTTTGTCGATATTTTCTAACTCCGTAAGAACAACACCATTAACCTCGAATGATTTTTTAAAGTGTTCAAGCTACAAATTGATTCTTGGAATATCACCTTTTTTAATTAAATTTCCTTTTCTTCATAATCTTGATTTTTTTTTAGAATTTTCATTCTCTTTCTGTTCAATATCGCAGGTACTTAGCTGTACATATTTGTCTGCATCTTTGTCATGTTTCTAGTTGAAAAAGAGAAAATACTGTCTTTTGAATCCACCCAAAAATGAAAAAAAAAAGTAACATTTGGATTTAGATGTGAAAGATTCAAAGTTTTATGTGTAAAAAATTCAAAATTTTAATTTTATTTGCGAATGCAATTTTTTTTCAGCGATTGTTGTTCGTTAAATCAAAGCTAAAAATTTGTTAAATCAAAGCATTTTAGCATCCTTTTTGTCGGGACAGAAAAAATATTCGTTAAATCGGAGAATTCGCTAAATCAAAGTACGTTAAATCGAGGCTTGACTGTATGTAGAATTAATCACTAGTAATACATAAGATTTCTCGTTACTTATCTTTGTTAATTTTTTCTCAGTTATTTAAAATATATAAATAACTATTTATTTAAAAATAGATAAATAAATACTATTTATTTAAATTTCACGTTCGTTGTGTTTGTTATTTTTCTATTTACATTCTGAAGATGACTCGATGAAAAGGAGTTGAAACATGTCAATTTTTTATACATTTTAAATGTTTTATTAATAATGTCTTATAAGCAAAATAATTATTTATAATATAAGTTCTTACCTTTCGTTGTAGAATATATATTACTGTTACAACATAATTATCAATAGACGCAATAAAGATTTACTGCTTTTATATTTCTCATTGAATCTAAGCTTTCCGGTAATACAGGAACAATGTTAAAATATTGGTTAAATACTAAGTCATGAAGATATTGTGCAGTAAAATGCAGAACTAATAGTATTGAGTGCCCCGAATTGTTATAAAGACAAGAACATTATAATTAAATTTCCAACACAGTGGGTTTAGATAAGGCCTGAAATATGTCTTTGGCGTCTTGCAACCTTCTTTCCTTTAACTCTGTTGATTAAGAACCGAATGATTAATACTTAACTATTAAACGCATTTCGTTGTTTAAGAATTATTGTTTCAGAGTTTTCATTACCCAGATCCCTCGCCCTTCCTTCAATTTTTTCCTTTCTTTCGTAGATTGTTGTGTTGTAGAATATTATTTAATTTATCCTTCTAGAATTTGACAGGCAATTACGGAACTATTTTGAATACATTCGACGATTTCAGTTATTGGAGCATCCGAATGATTGCAAAGCGAGATTTTTTTTTTCACTACTCTCAAGAAAAATTTTATCTAATATTATGCATCCGAAGCTAAATAACTCTCATTGATTTCTTAAACTTTTAGCGTATATATGCTTATAGTACATAAGCGTATGTTTAATTTGACTGTCAAATGGTTCCAAAAGTTTTGACACGCAATTTCGAGTTTTGTATTTTTCTAGAAAGGTGGATGAGGGGAAACAACTAACGTAATTAACGAAATCCATTCTTTATTCGAACGTTGAGTGACTATTAAGGGCTATATTTCGTCCGCTCGCTGACAGGGAAATCTGCCGTTTTAAGAAAACGAGCGTTCTTTACGCACTTCCCTCCCGCATATTTTGTATGTCAGTGTCTTTTCTACCCAACCCTTCTCGCCCCCCCCTTCTCGGAGTTTTCGAAAAGCGAAAAATTTCATTTAGAAATCGGAAAATTTTAAATGGGGGGAAAACACAGACGTCAACCCAGTGACTGACGATTTTAGAACGCGAGCGCTGCATAGTTTGGGAAATTAACGACACTATGGACTTTGTGGGCATTAACTATCATAAAAAGCGGCTGCAGAAAGAGCGAGTAAGAGAGAGAGACCTGAGCCCGTGCAATTGATGGTTGATTACTTGATTGTGGGGTTTGCCTGAGTAATGAACTTTTCGTTTTCATATATTGTAGAGGAAGAAATCCAACAATGTGCTCGACACGGCGGTAATTAATTGCACATTGCAGACCGACTAACGCAATTACGTCGCGACTCATTATCTGCTCGACGAATCTGGCTCTGCGACTAAATATTGATCACCAAATGCAACTAAAGATGAATAACTCGCGACAAATCGGAAAGGATATTTTTTTCCAGTTGTCTTCTAGCCCCCTATTTCTCTTCTTAATATGTATATTCCCTGTTCATATATAAACCCCCTTCATTCTTTTCGCTAATTTCCCCTTTTCTTGGCGCCCTTGCCCCCCCGCAACCTCACCCTTCGTCATCCTCGGCAAAGAAGGGGGAAATATAGATAAACCAAATCAGATCTTCGGATAAGACACAAATGACATCATTTATCATAGAAAACCATCGAGTATAAACCGAAAATGAAAGAAGACGAAAAGGATGGAAAGTGGGGGGTTGTGAATCTTTAAAAGCAAAGGGGGCGCCAGGCGGAAATAATTGCAGCTCACTAGATTTTGCGAATGCTTTGCCGCTTTAAACAGTGTAAACGAAAATTAAGACGAAACTGTTTTCTTCGCTGTTATCAATCACCGCATGAGGAATGTGCTTTCGCGTTTGGAATAATCATCCGAAGGAAAAGGAGGTGGAGAATATAAGTTTTATAAAAATCGCGGAATTTTCAGCATCTGTAAACGGGACCTGGCAGGCAAAAGTTTTGTCCGGAGAATAATGGAAGGTTTTAAAGGGGGGGAGTGAAATTTCGAGAACTATAACGTCTTTCTTGCGAAAATTTTCCACAATTTTAACAAAAAGAGCTGATGCGAAGATTTGCGTTCACATATTGTAGATTCCCTCATAGAAATATTTTAAATTCTTTCTTGAATAATTAGCTGTTACATTCGTAAGCTGTCTCTTGATGCGTCTTGCACCCAATGTAAATTAATATTGGTTAGGTGATTGAATACATGAACAAGATTAAGACCTGGGGCAAAGTTTGTTTTATTTTCTCCAGGAAAAACTCGGGAGAAAGGAACTATTATTCAGTAAGTTTCTCCCATTTCAATTGTTGGCGGACACTTGCGCTTAATAGATCGGGTCATTTTTCCTGTCAGATTAATTTCTGTTGCAGCGAATAGAACTTGGATCAATTGTTTAATCTTCGAATGCGAAAATTTTATTAGTTACATCATAATTTTTCATATGATTCAAGAAATAGGGAAGTAAGTTGATTATAATTATCTTACGCCGAATTCTTTAATATTCTTAAAATGTAAAACTGTTTAAAAAAAATTTTTTTTGGAATTTAAATTGTTCATTTATACGTTGTTTAATTAAGCTTTATCCTTAATCATAAAGAAAAATTTTTGGTATTATGACACTTAAATTATTTCAGAACTTTTGTAACTGAAGTCGTAGAAAAGTATAATTGTACTTATTTCAGTCTTGCCAAGTCTCCTGATTTTCAGATGTTTCTCCATACTCCTGATTTGACTTGTTTCTCCTTGACATATTTCTCCTGATTTTTTCTATCTTTCAAATACACTCTGTTATTTTGAAAATAAATGTACTGTGATTAAGTGATTTAAAAACTCTAGTACAGGCGTAATTGTTCTTTGTATAGTTGATCAGTAGTATTTCATGTGATAAACTACATTCAGACTCATTATAAATGATGAATCTAAGATTTGTTACTGTTGAATTATTTGTCTCGATTAAGACTTATTTATGATCTTTACTATAGTTTTATATAAGTTTATGAGTAACAAAACATCCCCCTTTTTATAACATTTAGTCAAATTAAAAACATGCTAAAAAATCTTAACCATCACATGCTTAAATGTGTTCTGCTTATATAAGGAGTACATACTTTCCTTATTTGAGTAAGAGTAACATATTTCTTTTTAATCATGAGTAATAACCAAGCCCTGTTGAAATTTAATCTTTCACTAGAGATGTTTACATCTAAAAATTACCAATTTTTCATTGACAAAAATATCTCCTGATTTTTAAAATAAAATCTCCTGAATTTTAGCTTTCAGAACTTAGCAAATCTGTTTTTGTTCCTATTCTAATAGTATATTGAACTTTATTCAATTTCCATTTCCAACTACGAATTGCATTTATTTATTATTCGATTTCCTACTTTTAATGCCTTACATTTTTCCTCATTTCCCCCTTTATTACAACGATAATATTCATAAACCTCAGTTGGGTGCTATTGGACATGTAACTTTTTCCCCCAGCGAATTATTTAATGGCTGACCGCTTGCTGCGTATCCTGCGATACATTGCATTCATTTTGGATAGATGAATTGTATTCATTTGAATGCAAATAAACATTCGAATGCTGCACCTGGTTTATCATTGTAGTCAAAATTGTCTTCAGTGCATGTCGGCGTGACGACAACAGACGTTTCTAGTGAATAATCAAATATGAGTACTGAGTATAATTTTATTTTTAAACTCATCATCTAAGTTATTTATGCTTTTTTCCCCGGTTCTTTTTATTCATATTGGTGAAATGTCTGTTTAATCAGCAGTAAATGAAATTTCTTTTCAGTTTTATCAAGAAGGGTACATTTTAGGGAGTGTGTGTGTGTGTGGGGGGGGGGGGGATTGGTGGGATTAGTGGCGCACCCAGAATTAAGCTTTCGCGGGGACTAGCATATTTAATAGGTCTATATTTTCCTGATCTGGCCTGGAATGTCAGACAAACTCGGTCAACTTCTTTTGTTTTACATTTGATTTAAACTGGATGAAATGTGTCGAACCCCGACATAAATTGTTTCTATTGACCTTATTACACAGCGAAGATTAGGTGGTAGGCCAGGGAGTCCAGAGTTTCATGTAGATTAATTCTGAAGGCTCAAACCTCTTTGATAAATAATGCTTTTAGTCGTGAATATTAATAATGCTGATATTTCAAATTTCATAAGAAAATTTGTAAATACAAAAAGATTATGGAAAAATTAGTATTTTTGAACATTTCTATTTTGCAGGACTTTTTAAAAATAATAAAAATAAATTTTCATCATTTGAGAAACCGTTTAAAACAGATAGTTTAGTTTCGTGGTCTGGGAGTGTCTTCAGCCCCCTTAGTTATCCCCGAGCGTACACCAATGGTCGGGATTTTGATATACGTAATAAGTCAGCAGCAGAAATGGCAAAAAACGAATATGGTGGAAAATCGTCAAGGGAAAAAAAAATAGGAAAAAGTAAAGAAATGTCGCATTAATTTAGGCGATTTTGGGTTTGGCAAGTCATTCAATAAAAATGATTCAGCTTGGAATGTCTTCCTTCAGGTGGTTTTTATCACTGTCTCTGAGACCTTGGATGAATAAATGCCGCGTTGTATACGTACTGTTTCTACATTAAACTTTGTTATAAAAATTATCATGTCTATATGAAATTTTGTTATGTATCAATAAATAAATAAATAAAATAATAATATAAATAAATAAAATATGTAAAAAGTAAGAAAAAGTATATGCATAAATACTTTTACAAATAAAACCAAAGTAACTCAGATATTACCATAACAATAAGCCGATAAATATATATAAGCATTTTTTTTAACCCAAAGATAAAGATTGGACGAAGTTATCTTGACAAATTAAATGTAACAATTTTTATTTTTATGGAAATATATTAGAATAATTTCTCCAATAGGCAAATTTTAAAATATCACTAATTTTATTAAAACTTTGATATATTGCATGGGATTAAAACTTAAGCTTGACGCCTCTCCTTCCTGTTATCATTGCCTCCCTCCTCCCCTACCCCCCGTTTATTTCTTAATAATAAAGAAACGCTGGAATACAAACTTGCAAAATAATATTAATAATAAAAAGTAAATAATAATAATATATAAAAGAATATTATTCAAAAAAGTCATGTGATTGCATGATTTTTGTAACAAATCATGTGGGTTCTTTTTTTGTAAAGAAACCTTATGATTAGTATTTCATCTTTTGCACGATTACGCGAGTATTCCTAAAAGACCAACAAAAGCTAAATGTTTGATTTCCTGACTGAATGCTTCCTGCAAATTCAAGATCTCAATTATATATTTAATATTGCAATGACCAAAAGCCATACAATTCTGGGAAACCCACATGACGGTATTCAATTTACAATGGACTTAATATTTAATCACGGCGTTATCAGTATGCTCTGAATTGTGAATTTCAATTTCATAACTGTTTGAAATCAGCGATGAAGTTAGTTTCTAAAGAGTGATTAAGTGCTAAATAACCAATAGTGTGTCGCTGGTGAATCTGAGGATTTTGTGCGTATTTGTGATGTAGCAATAGTTGGGGCTGAAGCAAAAGTTAGATTTCATCATCGATTAGTTCATTAAAAATTGACGAGTTGTATGTTGTTCAGCTTTTACTTAATTGTGATTTGAGACAATTTTTATTTGGTAATGCACGTTGAAAAGTTGTCTTTTGTAATTATTTTTAGATTTTATTGCTGGTAAAATTTTAATGGGAATTTTATAATTTATGAAGTGTATTATGTATATAGTATTAAATAAAAATGCATCAACAAATTCGAGAACATACATTTAATGTGTTAAATGTATTGTATATTGTTCATTATACATTTCTCGTATTATCCTTTAGACCATTTTAATTTAATAATTCATGTTTTATCGTTACCTTTTGCAGCTATTTTTTAATTTTATCTAATGGAAAATTTTACGCCTTTTTATTGATATTGATGAACGTGTCAAATAAATGTAAAATGAGATTAACTTTTATCAGCAGATTCAAGAACTAATCCAATACCAGATGCAACTCATATTATACTGGGTATTTCTAAATGAGTATCGGAGTTTTAACGCTTGGTGGTATTTATTACAAAATAATTAAAATTATAATTAATAAATAAAATGATAAAGCAACTCGAACAGTTTTCCTACAAGCTTACAAATGTTTAAAGTGAGCATCTATCGTCACACGGCACACATCAAGTCATTAGTTCAATTCTTCCACACGCTGATTAGCAAAAAAGTTCTGTTCAGATGCTCATCCGATCCGACTCCATGTGATTTCTAGCTGTGGGGGGTTCGTAAAAAATCGTGTGTGTGCCTCCACTACCAGCTACCATTGCAAGTGTTGCAACAATGACCCCACAAACACTAATCAACGTTTGGGAAGAACTGCGTTATCCACTTGATGTGTGCTGTGTGATGAAAGGTATCCACATTTGAACGCTTGTAAGCTTGTAGGTAAAGTTGTTTGAGTTGCTTGCACTTTCATTTTATGTACTAATTATAATTTTAGCTTTTATGTAATAAATACTACCAAGTATTAAAACCCCAATATTTATTTAGAAACATCGTGTATTTTAATTTGCCTTCTCAATGCATAGATAATTAGAAAGAAAGATGAATCTATAAAACTATAATTAGTCATTCGAAAAATTATTATGCGAAAAATCCTCAATTTTTTTTTTTTTAATAACTGTAATAGATATGCCATAAATACTTTCTTTTCCTTCCTTTTTATACTTTAATAACCACTCTTCAAACTTTTCTTAAATTTATGCACATTATACAAAGTAGCACAAACTAATTTTATTAATTCCTTAGTTTTTTTGCTTATCTGTTTCTCTCGTGATTATTTTAAATATTATTATATATGCTTGAATTATTCAAATTGAAATAATTATTTAAGGTTGCTTTTAAAATCGTTACTTGCACAAAGTAATGTTTACCGTGTTTTCTAATAATTCCAATTTTGGTAGTTATATTAAATTTGCTTTCCAATTTTTAAATCTCATTCCTCTGAACACAGCTGCTATAATCTTCCGGGTTTTTGCTCAATTCAAAGAAACATAATTTGATCCAGAAAAATTATTCAATGAGAATGCTGAAAACAACAGACTTTAAGCTCAAATTTTACAAACTGGTTGAATTTCCAAAATTTAAGAGTGCCAGAAAGATTTTTATCATTTTAATGACGTTTCCAAATTGGTTAAAAAATTACCGTCAATTAATATACAGTAACTTTAATAAAAGGAACGGTGTTATAGGGAGAAATTCTTCTTTTGTTATTGCTGATATTTTCCCCTTTTGACATTCTTCAGTCTAGAATTTTTCTCCTTTTTTGTGGCAAGTTTGTCGTTATCATTCTTGTACATATATATCTGATTGTATTTTAATGGCGTTTTATGAATGAACAACTTATGAATGTTGTAAATAATGCTTTATGTTGATTGAAATAAGAAGAAATAACTTGTTTTTCTTTTAATGAACCACACCCATTTATTTATTACTTCCATATGCGATTTTTATCTTTTCCCTTCCTTTTTCCGTTTAGGAAAAATTATCCAAATCTGTTTTAAAATACATTGCATGTAACTAAAATAAAACGGCCTTTTTGTACAGAATGTTTTTTAAAGATCAAGTATCAGCGGCGCTTTTAATCAAGTGGGTAACTTCATGCTTTCAGAATGAATTGAGACCCGGTGTTTCGTTTTTCTCAACTGCTCCGCCCAACAAGCGGAAAACGTTTTGACACATTTACAAACTCATTATTTAACGGAAAGATATAAAATTGGAATGCCTGACTATGGAAGCGATTTCGAATCGAAATTATTTTTCCACTTTATGATAATTAAATTACCTATCGAGTTATAAGCTATTTCGATCAATCGATCACCCGTTTTTCTCCTGTTTTTCGACCAGTTTTTCTGCTTTCGTCGGGAAACGTGTTCAAAAACGTCAACTTTCAAGGCTTGTTATGAAAGGTTTATTGTGTTTTTTTTAAAAACAGAAAAATGAGTACAATTAGATAGTTTCTGAATAACACCTGCTATTTTCATGCATTTCCGAACAAAAATAAATTAAGCCAATCTTTTGGCATTGGTTAGTTATAAATTTAAGGAAAAATGATAAATTTATAGAATAATTTCATAAAAATGAAATAAAATTTCATTTCATTTTTATGAAAAGAAACAAGCATGTAAAAATTCGATTTCCTTAAAACTGAATGTGCAACATGTTAAAAGTGACTTGATTAACGTGTCATGTCGTCTTTTTTTCTCCTCCTAAGAGCATTCGTCATCCTCCGAGTAATTTTGCATTGGTGCCATCTCATCACAGAGAGAACCAAAGCAGCAAAAGTTTATTGTCGTATTCAGTAACGTCTTCGTTATTTTCGGAATGATTGGAACTAGCGAAATGAAGAGAATTTTATTGGGATGAAGCATAAATAATCATAATAATTTTAAGTATAATAATAAATAATGATAATTTTAGGTGTTTATTTATTTAAAAATAATAATAAATCTTTTTGTATTAATTTTAAGTTAAATAACCCAGATAAATTCTTAATAATAACATATATATTATAAGAGAACATATATATATATAAATTATAGAAAAGGTGGTCGTAATCAGATAATTCTCAATAGCTAGTTTTTTCATTTATTGATCAGTAGAGGCCATTAATTTTTACCCTTATTCATTGCAAGGGTTTTTGCATTGGTTAGTTTAAATAGAATTTTACTTGATTTTTATGAAAAGAAACAGGCATGTAAAAATTCAATTTCCTTAAAATTGAATGAGCAACATGGTAAAAAAACAGTGACTCGATTAACCTGTCATGTCGTCTTTTTTTTTTTTTTTTTTCATCCCTTCTCCTCCTAAGAGCATTCGTCATCCTCCGAGTAATTTTGCATTGGTGCCATCTCATCACAGAGAGAAGCAAAGCAACAAAAGTTTATTGTCGTATTCAGTAACGTCTTCGTTATTTTCGGAATGATTGGAGCTAGCGAAATGAAGAGAATTTTACGGGGATGAAGCTTCTGTTTTGGCGCCAGGCCCACTGATGAACGAGCGCGACACTTAGCATGGAAGAAAAAACAAAAGAGTTTTGCATACTTGTGCAGGTCTAATTGTTTTCTAAATTATGGAAAGGGAGATTTTTTTTTCCCGAAATTTAATTTGGTATGTATACCAGTCTATCATTACTGTTTTGCTAACTTTTGAAGTCATTCATTTAATAAGCAACATGAGTTGAAACAGGTGTTTTTCAATTTTTACATTGATTAATTTACGGGCTGTGAAAAAAATAAAATAGGTAAATAAAATTCTTAGTTCCATTCTTTCGAATATGTACATTACACGCAAATCGCAAAATTTATGCATTTTAGATCCACAAATTTTTGACTATTTTCATTTTTTGTCGCATTTTAAAAAATGCGTATACTTTGTTCATTGATTGGTAGAAAATTGTAATTTATGAACAATTTATTATGGTAGTAGCTTTTAGTTTAAAAAAAATATATATATTAAATTATTTATACTATGAATGCATTTTAAAGTGCTTTTCATCATATTTGACTTTAAAAAACTGAATCTCTCTCCATATAGTATATTATATATTGTGGAGTTTGTGTTTAATGAACACACCAAATAAATAATTTTTATTATATGCATAAGATGTAATGGTTTTCGAACATTGTCTATCGAGTTTGCACAGATTGAAAATATTAAAATGTCAATAAAATATTTTATCTATTATGGCAGCTTTTGTGTTTGCTTTATATGCTTAAGTATACATGAATAATTTTATTTTAAACTTTATTTAAAATATTTATTTAAGGCCTAAAAAAAGGATTAAGACTTTCCTAGACTGTTATATCTTTTCATGTAGAATTTTCCGTACATAAAAGACATTAGTGTTTTTTCTCCCTAATACCAACTTCCAATTCTTTTTTCACCATTTTCTATAATTCATTTTTTTTTCCTTCATTCTCAGATTTGTGCAAAAATATTTCAATCCACTTCAAATCTTGTTCTCAGCTTTCTCACTACTTTACATAAATTGCTCTTTCATTTACACTTTTTATGCCCCCTCTTTTTTTTCTGCTTTCATTCTTTTTCCCAAGTTATTAATGACATGAGATTCAACACTTCCGTTTACGTAATTTTTTTACCTCTTTTTCTGCGATTTTTTTTCTTCATGTGGTCAAAAAGAAAACAGTGGCATAAAGTTGATGCTTTTTAAATAAGGGTGGATTACTTACGTTCTGCATGCCGCTAGTTACTCTACACCCTTAATTTCTTCTCTAATGTGCGTGAAGACAGTACGGTGGTTGTAGTAGAAAAAAAATTTAACATAAACGTTGGTAGGATTTTATCTTTTTTTTATGGGTAAATGTGATATAGGTGCTTACCTTAGCTTTATCTGGTTCACATCCAGATGTTTCCACGATTACTTTTCTTTTTTTTTTTTTAATGCTTTATTATTTCAATTGACTTGACTTTTGAGGACTAAAAAATTTTTTTTTATTTGCTTTCTGAAAGAAGTTATCTCATTTTCGTTAGACTTCGTAAATCATTTTTATTTCTATGTCTGAATACTTTTCGTTAATTAATGCGCGCGGGAATCCGAGATTTCAGCCAGGCCAGGTCACATGATTTAAAAAATCATTTTTCTAATGAGTATAAAAGAAACAACATTGCATTAAATAAAATCTCGCAAGAGGGCAGGAATGATAAAAAGGTAGAGGTTAATGTGCATTTAAAATTCACGCCCTATTCTACTTTTATTAGTAGTACTGTCTTTTCAAATTATACTTTTTTTTTACTAATGTAGCTGTTTTTTATTTTATTTTTTATTTTTTCCATTATTGTTGTATTTTATAATATTCTCTTAATAAGTTGTGTAATCATGCATAAGATTTCGGAGTTTGAATATTTAATAAAAGGGGAAATTGATTTTCTGTTCAGAATTAAAATAATTTATTAAGGTTCAACCAGAGGATCTGCTTTGACACATTTTTGAATTCATTTTTGTTGAGAAATGAACGAAATTAACAAGTGTTCTTATTCAGACGCTATGTAATCAAATGGCATTTTCCGTTTTTTTCTAAAGACAAAATGTTTTCCAAAAACTGTTGTTAAACTTAGTGTTTTGATTCGAAATTCCGGATGCTACAATGCGAGAAATTAGAAAATTATGTCATCAAAGGCAAAAATCACTTTGGCTTCCTAACAGTTTTCCTAATATCTGGGTCCATATTACATTTTTAAATTCTGCAACTAGAAGTCATAAACTATTTCATTGTTCTGTCTTTTTTAAAGACTCCGTGGCTTTTTTAATGATCTTCAAAGGTTTTGAAGTAAAGCGTGCAAAATCAACAAAAGAAATTCTCCTTGGTGGTTAAGATAAGCATGCCAGGGACCCTTGTTCGTAGGTCACTCCTGTCTTGCTTGCAATAGGGCTACTTGCAACATAGCATATGTCTTCCTTTCCACACATCAAAGAGGCCAGCAAAAGACCCGCCTTTGGTAAATGTAATCTCAACGAACTTGCTAAAATCATATTTTTTTCTATCATTCAGTGTTAAATGAAATAAATATATAAAAAAAAATTCACAAATTTGTAGTCTGTAGAAATTTATTGCAAATAAATAATTTTTGTTAAAATTGATCCAAATCAAAGTCAGTGTGCAAAGTACTTGTAACGTATGCTTGATAAAATTTCAGTGACACTTTTTATTGTGTAACATTTATGTAATTTGCACATTAATTGCTTTGATAGTAAATTAGACCAGACAAGCTAAAAGAAAGAAAACTAATAACGAAGTCAAAACGAAATTACGTGTCTGCAATTTATTTTAAAATGCAATTCAAATTCTAAAGACTAACGTTTTCTCTAGAAAGGCGCGTCATGTATGCTTTGCTCTTGAATTAACTTATTTTCCAACGCGATGTCGTTTTATTACCATTTGTTTTATTCTAATACTTTGTAATAAATGTATACAATTTACAAGACTGCACAGAAGGAAAAAAAATAATATTAGCGATTTTATAAAATGGAGCAAAAATACTTCCATCGGAAAACATAAAAAAATAATCATATGCTAATATCGCAAAAGTGTAATTATGTTTTTTTAAGGAGAATAAAGATTTGTGAAAATAGGTTTAATTATTTCTGAAATGTTTCAAAACATTCAGTGTGCACAGACACGTTGCATTTTTTGCAGAGAGTAACTATCTGTAATTTTACCCTTTTTCTCCTAACATGAGCAATTTTAAGTAGTTACAAAAGCGAAGAAAAAGTTAAAACAAACATTATCAGCAAAAAAAAATATTTTATATTATTGAGATTTATATGCATAGCAGAAATATAGTTCGTTTTTGCACCGTCAGCAGGGAATGGGTTAGTGTCGGGATGGACTAATTCCCTTTAATCCCCAAATCTTTATTGTAATAAGGGTTTAGAGAGAAAGGGATATTCTGTTATTTTTTCCTCCCCACTTTTCCTCGGAACCACGCCATTTAAAACCACTTCCATAACACAAGTTTTCTTGCTATCTCCAGTACATGGAGAAAATTTTGGAACAATACGTAACGGTCAGAAATTTCCACAGGAATCAACAAAAGTGTGTTCAACGAGGTTTAGAAAAACTGTTTCTCTTTACAGCGAATTCAATTAACAATTCTCTCCCGCTAGCGGCTACGCTACGTTGTGTTGGTTCTTTTTCGAATACCGAGTTTCCCTACTGTCGTGCAGGTTATTTCTTTTTTTTCCCCTTCTTGAGCCGTTTTCATTTGTCTCTCGGGATTGTCGAAACGTGGATCTTGGCTTTTCTTCTGACTGTGGACAGTGTTAATTTATTGGATAAATGAACAGTTGAAACAATTTGGGTTAGAGCGTTTCGTGTTTTTTTGCTTTTTTGCTCTGCTGTTTGATGGAAATCGAATTCGATGTTAACTGCTGTTGTTGATTTCTTAGTTAAGATCTCCAAGATAGAAGCATTCGTTTTTATGAACTTTCTGATTAAATTCTCGATTTCAGAAGCGGGCGTATATTTGATCCTTTGCAGTGATTTTTGAGATAGTGATATGTGATGATCGCAGTATCGATCCTATTAATGATCATCTTTGGAATAGTTTATTACATTTATAGTCGAGACTCGAGAGATCTTGTAAATCGATTTTCACGAATAAAAAAATAGATCTAAATAATACATTTTTATTAGTTTTGGTAGAGTACTCAACAATTTGTTTTTTAATTGCTATTCAGAATTATTTTTTTCTTTGGTAATTTTATTTATTTATTAAAGTTGTGAAAACGATAAATTTTAGATTTTTTTTTTTAAATTAATTGTATGAATGAATAGTTAGTGATTATCATTTGAGTATTGCAAATTTAATTAGACATTAAACTTTAACAAGCTTCTGAGGTGTTTCCAAGTGAAAAATATCTAAACATGTAACAATTCCTCAAATAAAAATGAATATTGCAAGCTATATAATCCCATGACTTTTTTTTTTATTTATTTAATATTACTCACTGATGCTATTGTTCAACTTTGGTAAATAATAAAACTTTGCATTAGAAATAAAATCATATTCAAATATCTCTGAATATAAAAACTAATGCTTGAAATAAATAACATTGCGCGATTTTTTTTTTATTTATTTATGTATTTGTTTATTTAATAGTTCATTTTGAATGAAAATCAATTTAAAAATTACTCCCATCATGTTTTTTCTGTTAATATTAGCAGATTAGATAGATTATTATTTAAACCTCTCTCCAACACGACTATTGTAAATGATTACATTTAAATTGATTTTAAATGTAAATTCTAACATTTTGACGAAAAGCCAACAGTTAAGGTTGAATAACCAGATGTAACCAAAATTAAGACCACAGCGTGCCATTTAACGCTAATTGTATTTTCTTGACGTTCATATTAAAGTTAATTCTGAACACCTATAAAAGTCGTATTTTATCTTCTTCCTTCATCATAATTGGTTCTACAAAATGTACGATTCGTGTTGCATTTATTTTCTGCAATCTTATCTATTATGTCTCTTTCTGCAATAAAAATATAATAGAGGAAAATAAACACACTCATTAATGAAATCTACCATATAAGTAGCGATTACCGATTTATTCTAGAAAATGTAATACACTAGCATTAGAGGAAATTATTTGTGAAGGAAAATAATATTTGAATGAATCTAAATGACACTGAGTTTGCAATCGTTTTGTTATTAAATCGTACAATATTCTCTATGACGCATTTTTCCTAGCCAAAACGATGTTCTTCAGTGTGATTTTTCCTGTATAAAATCTTGTTTTGAGGAAAATGCATTCCTAATATTCTCCTCTTCGCATTTATTCAGAGTCGATAATGATCTTAATGTAATGTATTAACTACCCAGATCCATTTTGTTCTGAGATGCTTCACATTGGTATTGTAGACATTTGTTATTCAATAAGTTAACGTTGGAGGTGTTATTTATTTTTATTTTTTTAATTCTTTATTAGAGCAAAGCATTCTAAAAAAAAACTTCTATTTTATTGATATATCTGTTTACTGAAATATTTTTTATTTAAAGCTACTATATTAATAAAATGAGCCGTAATTGAATTTTTAATTTTTTTTCTCTTTTTTTATTATTTATATGTAGGCTTCATTTAAAAAATTGTGCTTCCATTCACTCTGACTGATAGTCAAAGATATTTGAATTTTCATTACTTTACCTTTAAGAACTTTACTTTTACTTTACCTATTAGACTTTTAACATACACTATATTGCCATTGATTATGGGACACTTGCGATTTTAGACATTTTACTAAATATCTAGAAAAATACATGAGGAATCATCTCGAAACTGTTAGTGTATAAATATAATAGTATAAGTCATACATCTACGTGAAGATTTTTTCTGGAAACTCCAAAGGGGGCCGTCAACAAATTAAAAAAGAATGAATATCTTTTGAATAACCCTGTCAAAACTAATGTAGCAAAAGAGCTCAAACTCTAGATTGTAATTGAATGCCTTATTGTAATAAACCTTGTTCATTTTTATGCAAATAGCATGCATACTCGCAGAGTAATTAAGGTTTTTATAAAAATGATCCCAAATTTTTCCAAGTTTTTTCCTTATAATTTTCAGAGTTCTTAATATGAAATATTATTTTTTTCAGAAAATATGACAAACAACATTGCACACAGTACCCTGTAATCAGAATTAAAAAATAATGAAAATTGTATAAAAAATGAGTTGTTTTACTAAATAATTTTTTACTGCGCATGCGTCAACGATATCAAAATTTCATTTGCATATTATGTAAGCTAAATGTATAGAGCAACTTTTGTGAAAGTCACAAAATCATAACTTGAAAATTCTGACAATAATCGTCAATTGAATAAGTCGAAAATCCGTTATTCTCAAAATGAAGCAAACACAAGAGGGGTTGTATCCATATATTCATTGATTAGTGTCAATATAGAATACACAATATGGGATGTACTACTGCATTTGGATAAAATCCCTCATTTTTTTGCTTCCTTTTGGAAACAACGGATTTTGTCCTTTTTCTATAGACGATTACTTTCAGAATTTTCAAGCTATGATTTTGAGACTTTTACAAAAGTTGCTCTATACATTTAGCTAACATAATATGCAAATGAAATTTTGATATCTTTGACGCATGCGCAGTAAAAAATTACATAGTAAACCTACTCATTTTTCATACAATTTTTATTATTTTAAAATTCTGATTACAGGGTACTGTGTGCAATGTTGTTTGTCATAGTTTCTGAAAAAAATTCTATTTTATATTAAGAACTCTGAAAATTATAATGGAAAAACTTGGAAAAATTTGGGACCATTTTTATAAAAACCTTAATTACTCTGCGAGTGTGCATGCTATTTGCATAAAAATGAACACAGTGTATTACAATAAGGCATTCAATCATAATCTAGAGTTTGAGCGCTTTTGCTACATTAGTTTTGACAGGGTTATTCAAAAGATTCATTCTTTTTTAATTTGTTGACGGTCTCCTATGGCGTCTCAATAAAAAAATCTTCACGGAGATGTATGACGTATACTATTATATTTATACACTAAGAGTTTCGAGATGATTCCTCATGTATTTTTCTAGATATTTAGGAAAATGTCTAAAATCGCAAGTGTCCCATAATCAATGGCAATATAGTGTATATAAATATAGAAATTAAAATTGACATTTAGTGCATATATATATATATATATATATATATATATATATATATAGAACCATTAATTGTATTACAATATGTAAAGCATTGAATTTAATTGAAAATCATCCCATTGAACACACACACGCACACACATATATATATATATTTTTTTCTTTCATTTATAAATATTTCTGACACAATATAAAATATTAATTGAAAAGTACTGCACTCAGCAAAAACTTTATAAAGTCATACTCTAAATATTTTTTTTTAACTTGCAACAAAATTAAAGATAAATTAACTTAAATCCGAAACAGACCTATTTAGACCTAGACAATTTTCTTTTAGCATTCATTAAAAAACAAATTATAAGATTCAATATAATGTGTATACACTTTTAATTAAAAATGAAAGAAAAAAAATTAATTGAAAAATTTGAATATAAGCTTATCTGTTTTTTCATTTTTTAATCTGCTTTGCAGTTAAAACAGAGCTAAACCAAAACCAGATTTTTCTTTTATGTAGTTGTAAATCACTGATTACCTAAATTAGATAGTTTATCTTTGGGTGATTGTTGTAAGTTTATATTTCCATTGTACTATACAATTAAAAATTCAGTTAATTAATCTGTACTTAAAAATTCAGTTTTACATTTAAAAATTCAGTTTCTATCACAGTAGCTATCTTGATTTTTTACTCTGTAATCCAATTTAAACAAAAATTTCAAAAATTATTTTCTCATCTAATTTTTATTACTGTATTTCTTTTTTAAGAGCTCTAAGGTTTGGCTTTAAAATTAATTTACATATTTATAATATCATTAACGGCTTTTCAGTTTTAATTATCTAGCATTTACCCTGTTTCAGTTATTTTACATAATATTTCTAAAATTAATTAAAATCGTTCATTAATTATAATTTACCCAGTAGTGTTTGACTAACATTTTATGCCCATTAATCACTCTTACTAAAATTGTAATCAAAGAATTTAAATATGGTTTCTCCTTGAGCCATACTTTCTATTAACATTTACATTGTGCCTTTATCCTTTTAAATAAGAAAATCCACTCCGCTTTTACTTTTAAATAAACGAATTAAACCCGGAAAAGCCGCATAGGATATGAAGTACTCTGAGTGCTAACGGTTTTTACATTTTAACTATATTTTTCGAATAGTAATTTACCGTTCATTTTATCATAGAAATTTTAAAAATTAAGTCTACGATTTAATAAAGTAAAAATTATTTAAAAATGTTGGTAACAAAAAAAAAAAAAAAAAAAAAAAAAAAGGTGTGCACTTTTGGTACGCCATCTTTTAATCATATTTACTGTAAAATAGGTCATTTATTTAAATAAAAAAAATAATAATAATGGCGTGTGCGTTTTTCAATAACTTTATAAGTTGACTTTTCATAAATAAATGCTTGATTTTTTTTTCTAACTAAAATATAAAAAGTATCTGATTATGTGTCTATGAACTTTGAATCTTCCGGAATTACACAAGTTTTTCTTTTCAGTGTTATTAATCTATCTCTCCTAACATGTCAGAAAAGTTCCAGCACTGCAATCCATAACCCTGTACAAATCCTTCTTGAAAAATACGCTTGAAAGGGGATACTACTTAATTGCCGATATTCTATGCCGCCTGCTATCACACAAAATGAATTTAGTCCTCCGTGTCACCAGTCGGACTAAGCAGGGTTTTTATCTTTAAATAGCTGTTCGGATTAGGTAGCTCACGGCATTTGAAGTATGCCCATACCTCTCCCCCCTCCTTCCTTCCTGAGCTTCTTTAATGTATATCTGAGCTTCTCTCATTTTTTTCCACCCCTTTTTTTACATCCTTAATTCGCTACCTTTTCCCTTCCACTGGCCAAGTCTTTTTTCTTGGCAGCCCTTTTTTTTATTTTGATAAAGTTGTTGATGCCTTCCATTTAAATCGTCGACAACTCGAATCCACGTTTCAACTCCAAGATTAAATACACTGAATGTTTTTAATATCACAATCATTCATGTCCGTGGAATATATTTCAATTTAGTCTTAAGCGACTTTTTTAGATTTTTTTTCATCCTGCTGTGTATTTTTTAAAGCAAACGCTCCAAAGCCATTATCATATTTGCTTTTGTTTGCCTACCTCATCTATTTTACGGGACTTCTTCGTGTTAGGTTTCCCGATTTTTCATAATTTTCAGCCCGCGTTCCCCCTCCAACTCTTCCCCTTAAAATGCCCTTTTTTATGAAATCTTGGGGGCATATAATAAATATCTATGGCTTAGCTTAATGTTATGGTCTTGGTTGGTTATATTTGCAAGTTGCTCTCATGATTTTTTTAAGCACTTGTCCTTTTCTATTGTTTGGAATTTTTATGCGATGTAAAAACTCAAAAAGTGATATTTCAAACAGTGCCACTGGAGTGAAAGTGTCAGTTTAATGGAATTTTAAATTTTCTCTCTAAGCCTTGTAGTCACTTTGGTGCTAGAATTATTTTTATTAATTTGCTGAATACTTTCGGATGGAACTGCAAGGAACTAAATAAATTTTAGTGATGTCAGGTATTTAAAAAAAAAAAAAAAAAAAAAAAAAAAAAAAAGTTTATAATGATGTCAAAATTTGCTTTTTTTTTACGCAATACATTTTTACTCTTTTAATGAAAAAATTTAAGTAAACATTAACCTCTGTAAGTTTTTCTGTGTGGAAGTCAATATTTGAATAAGGTATTCTCATATTTAAGAAGTTACTTATTTTAAGAAACACCTTGCTAAAACTTATATTATTGGATATAATAATTAAAATTTTAAATAATTACTGAGCGCTGACCGACTCTTGCTTAAAGCTGGTTTTAAGACTAATCTAGATAACAATAAAGGATAGTCAAAAAAAGAAAATAAAAAACAGTCCCTTAAAAAGTTTTTTGTCCGAGCAAAATCATTGAACGTTTTGGCATGTCTTGTATGACAGAAGTTCAATGAAAATAACCTTTTATTTGATTTGATTGTAAACTCTGAGATATATAAATTATTTCTAAAATAACAATTTCTGCTAGCATTGAGGTGGAAAAAACCCATAAGTGTGCTATTTTACTGTTTACTAAAAATTAGGGAAAGGTATAGACATTGAAAATAAGTCTTAATGATTAGGATTATTACTTTTTATTTTCCGCTAGAATCGTAACCTGAAAATTCGCAAAGAAATGGTTTCGCTGTTCTTATCAAATTGGCTTCATTTCAAATTTCATCCGCAGACTCATCAAATACAATTATAAGGGTGTTACTTAAAGATGCGTCTCTTTAGAAAGCAGTTATAAGAAACGCCCAGTGCTATTTCCTGTTTAACCCAGGTGAATAAAATGTGCCACCTATTAGATAAATCATGAAATTTACATTAATATATGGCTAAGATGAATGTCTCTTCAGTAAATGCCTTTTATTAAGAACGGGTGGATAAGTGAAATCTAAAATAAATATACTCGTTCTTCAGTATATGGGACACTTCGGATACTTATATGTATAAGCTATACACATTACTTTATCACTTTTAATTGTTAATTTTATCAAACTGATTGATGAAGATACTATGAAAATTGAAATTTTTTTCAAATTGAGTGAAAAATATCGCCAGGGGTGAAGTCGAGCCCAAGACCTTTTTCTTAACTTTCCTATATTTAATTTTTCTTACTTGAAGTATATTCTGTTGCATTGTTTATATGTCAGACTATAGATGTCATTGTCAATAAGATTACCCGAGCGAATTGTATCCGCCAATTTGTTTGGCCAGGTAAGTCAATAGGATTCCATTACGGCCTACACTGTTAAAAAAATTGAAACTTTGCTGCATCGCTTTTACAGAAAACGATTACTTCACTGTACTGTGGAGCATTCTCATTGTTCAAAATAGAGATTCTATAAAGGCGGCGGAGTGACACTCTTCAGCAAATGTTTCGAATTTTTAATTGGATTGATTTCAGACTAGAAGAGATTATTGACTGATTAAAATATACTTTATATAATAGCAAATTTACAAGCAAAAAATTTTAAGAATTCTGTTTTATTGTAAAACATCAACTATTAGCCATAGGACAAAACAACGAAAATCTTTTAGCCCATCTTCATTGTGTTATACCTAATACTTGGAAGGCTTATGTGGGCTTTTTGTACTCTTGATGGCAGAATAGATGCTTCTGAAGTGAATTTTGTCCACTGGTTATCGGTACAGATAGTTTAATAGGCAGGCAAAGTGTTGGCAGTTTAAGTCACAGGTCTTGTGTTCGACTCCTGTCTTCTACATTTTTTCACCCCCCCCCCCCCACACACACACAAAAAAAAAAAAAAAACTGAATTGATACTAATTCATATTGAATTTGTACTAATTATACATGTTAGGCAAACTCGCGCAACACTGAAAAGTATGTTTTTGGTGGTATAGAATTTCAATCTAAATTTCTATTCTCATTGTATATGTCATCTACGTATAGTTTGCATCTATTATAATCTTCATTAAGTTACAAATTTGATTTAATAAATAGATAACGGATTAAAAATTAAAAAAAAAGGCCAGCCACATCAATTACCTAAACATGACCTGTTTGGAATTGTTACCAAATCCAATCGCTTTAATTTTCCATTTTTCAAAAGCAGTATTCTGGGTATTTATAAGAGTATAAATGTAATTGGACTGTACTTCCAGTTGCGAAAAGTGTACAAACCAAATATACCTGCCTGTAGGGATAACCTTTTCATTGTGTTGTATATATAGTGAAATACGAAATTAATTTTTTTTACATGATCCTTCTTTTTCTTATAACTTTCTATATAAAACTTTATCCTTGTCTAAGAGGAACATCAAATAATACAGATAAAATTATTTTTTTTTATTTAAGATAACACAAACTCCTTAAATAAGCTATTTCTGCTTTAAGAGCCTTTTGTATATAACATGGATATCACTCCGAATTAAATTACAATTTCAAATACAGACTTTTATAGCGTGATACTTTCTAAGAATAAAAGTTCATCTTCTCCAATTTGTCCTTTGTTGTTATATAAATTGTATACCATTTATGTTACGTTTGAAGAAAATTAAAATGGTTTCTGAAGTGTGAAAAAGAATACTTTATTCATCAATTTTTACATCAAATTGCGGAGTTATTAGTGCGTAACGCATTTCTCTCACAAAAGATTAAAGTTTATTCCATCAATATTTAACTATTATGAAAATGGAAATTAAAGTAATTTTTCACTTCAGTGCCTCCAAAATTTAATATGTTGCAATTGATGTTTTTACTTATAAGCCAAATAACTTGAAACTTTTCAAAACATTTATTCAAATTAACTTACTTTAGAAAAATTCTCTATTGGTTTATTGTTTGAAAAATTTTGCAATTTGCCCTTGCGTCCATGCTTTTCACTTCTCGTATAATTAATGCCAAAATGGAGGATTGTAATAAAATGCTAATAATTACCCTGGCGAGGTCCCCCCCCCCCCCCTTCTCTCACACACACACTTTTTTTTGTGCGTTATTTTCTTTGAAACTTTTCTCTGGATTTAATATAACTACAAAATTGCGTGAAGCGGGCACACACAAGCTTAATTGATGGAAAAGCACTTAGAAATTGTTCGCTGGCTTAAATCAATATTTTATACGTCACAATTTTTAACCCTTTTCTCCTTCCTTACCCCGTTTTCCCCACCGCACATTAAGTTCGAAAATTCGCCTCCAATTTTCGTGCGACTCCAGAGTTGCAATTAAACCGAGGAAAAATTTCACCTTAGAATAATGAAATAAAAACCAAATCAAAAACTTTTGGCGCGCGTTAATTATAAATCTTCGTAAATTATACCACCCTTTGTTTCCTCTTTCGCTAACAATAGTGGGTGACGCCCAACATCACGTGACGTCGACTACCCTTTATGACGTCATCAAATCAATAATTCTTTTTGATATGTTGGAATAAAAGTGACACATATATACAACATACATGTTCATAGATATACACTGTGATAAGCCTGTGTTTAAACACATGTTTGGACTTTTTGTTATACCCCACGCTTTGCACGCTTCACTTTTTTACTCTCTTCATTCATAAAAAATATCAACCTTTTTAGTATATGTTAATAGTGGCTTTAAAAAGTATAATATTTTGAAACATCCTTTATCTGATAACAATTAATATATTTTCTCTTATTATTGCAATTTGGATTTAAATTTATATTGATTTTATAAGAAATCGCTAAATCTTTCGTTTTCAAAAAAATTAACCCAACAAAGATTTTAATCTGGGCCTGTTCTGGACAGAATAATAGGTATTCTGAAAAGAGGGGGGGGGGTAATTATCTCACTTTATATTTTGATTCGACCCAAATTAGTGTGTTTTGTGTAAAACAACTTTCTTAATTATGTCCTGGTCACTTGACTTTGGTGCCCTACGATTCAGGACTGATGCCAGTACTAAATTATATATTAACAATCGCTTAAGGGACGAAATTGCGAAATTATGAATAAAAATGTCTGTAGATGTAATTGCAATCGAATCATCTTACAGTTTTCAAGACAAGTTGTTAGGTCCAGTTTAAAAATTAACATCAAATTTAAAAATTAATATAAATTTAGATTTTCATCAAAGCCAATTCGGTTATTTTTTTTTCTTTCCTCCCAAACACGTACACAGGTAAAAACGTTTTCAAAACTTTTTTATACTTTCAAAAAATCTTTCGAAACAAGGTCAAAAGATAATAATTAAATACTGACTTGTAACTTTCAATAGCCTTCATTAATTTTTTTAGGCATTTGGAACCATGAACTTTCTTTTGCCCATAACTTTTTGATCATTTCTTGGCCACTTTTAACTTTTTTGTACATAACATCACAAAATCTTGATACCTTGGAAAATCCGTTTTAACGGGATGGAAAGCTAGGAAAAATCAGAAATTTGTCGCTGAACTTGGTTAGACACCTTGTGTAAAAAGGAAGTGCCCAAGGGTAGATTTCAAATATTTGATTCAATAGTAAATATTGCAAAAAGTAAACCCTACTGTACTGGGATATTGTAAATATATTTTGTGGAGAACAACCGAGGAAAAGGGGGAGGGGGACGAAACTACGCAAGAAAATTTTATATTTTATAAGAATACGTATTGTTGTGCATTGAGTTATATTTATTTTGTGCTGCATAATTATTAGACTACTTACTGTTCGTTGGGTGTAAATTTTCTGTAATTCTAAGGATTTAACGAATTTGTTTTTCTTCTAATTGAAGTGATGCTGATGACTAAGTAATTAAAACAATTGGAGAAAATGTTTCTGTATTTTTTATGCCTATTAACATTTCGCTACTAAGCTTTTTTGGGGGAAAAAAATTCATTTAAACCAAATAAAAAACAGGGTACCAAAAAAAAGAAAAAAAAAGCATTAAATTCTTTGAGTGGAACAATTTACAAGAACTCGCGTTTTTTTATGTTTTTCTTTTTATATTGTAAAAAAAATCACTTTTTTATGTAATCCGATTTGGGTGTATCATTTTGGTGTCGATTAAAAAAGAAAGAAGAAAACAGTAGGAGTCGTAATTGATATGTCCCATTACGTCAAACAAAATGACATCTAGCTACTTCACCTACAAATTACAGAGTTAGGTGTTATTTTAAACGATATTCGTAATTGCTAAATTGGCTCTTTTTTTCCCCCTTTGCTCATTTGAAATATTTAAGTACCTTTTTAGAAAACACTTTTTAGCCGGTAGCTGATTATATTTTTCTTGCAGGAGTTGATAAAAAAAATTGATCACTAAGAGGGGAAAAAAATAGAAATCTGGAAATCCTCTTTTGGTTTGAAATAATTTATAAAGCCTTACTCATTAGTTATCAACTTTGTCAAGGCTAACTAAGTAAAATCTATTTTAAATATAATCGGATAAAAGAGCAGTATTTACCTGGAACAGAATTTACTCAGCAAATTGCTATGCATAATGTATCATGTGGTGAACATACTCAAATTGAAACTGGTTGGTAAAGAGCGTAACTTTCTTTTTTATTACTATATATTTTTTTCTTGCTATATTTTCATTGTAAATTCCCCTTTTCGGTCTAACTGAGAATTTAAACATGCAGTATCGTTAATTATGGATAAGGATTTAATTACATTTCCTTCATTTCAAATGAAGGAGATTATACAAGAGGAGAAAGATGGGGAGGGGAGGGGAGGGAAAAAAAACTAATTTACAACTTGACTTCGACAGCTTCTTGAAGTCTTTGGTCGCAAGAGACTTATGACATTTATAGAAAGATTCCACTTTATTATTCCTATACTTTTCTTTAAAGGGTCATCAATTTTTTTCCCCTCAACTCTCATTTAGCCCTTTTTTTCACCTCGCTCGTTTTTCATACAAAAGATAGCTAAAACAAACACTGAATATCTTTTGATTGTGTTCCACCTCTTTTGTCATTAAAAGCGGACGCTTTGAATCAAATATTAATTTTATTTCTTTATATATTCATCTGAAAATTGTTTGTTTTGGAATAATACTGGAGGTTAATTAACTCGGAGAATAATTAGTTATGCGGCATTAATTAATGATTAATTATCTATCTCGGTACCGTAGAAAATAATTGTATTCTTCCCCTATTTAACTTATGTCGTCATTAATCAGCCGGATATTTCTAAAAATTAAGATTCTTCATCCGCGTATCGCTATGTGGAGGTTATTAATGTATGCATACCAGCGTGAAAAAGACAAAATTTTGAGTTTCCCAATTTCTTGAAATATCTATCCCTAAGTCTGGATTTCGAATGTAAAGAAGGAAAAGGGAACACACATATTTTTCCCGAATCTTTCTATTCGATGGGAAATGAAATGTTTCACCAAGATTGAATAATCTTAGCTAATCTTGAAAGAGCAAAATCTTTTCCGCTGTAATGAAAATATTCTGCATTCCCCAGACAATTTCACATTATTATTGTATTAATCTGATTCTTAATTATCCGAAGTAAAATTTTGAAATAATCCTTTTATCCAAACGCCTCCGACAAATATAATTTTGATTATGACTTCTGTTTCCCTTGGCGTAATTTTTGTCTTTTGCTTCGGAGTTATTTCCATTTAATGGACTATTCATATTAATTCAGATATTTATTTAAAAGAACGAAATCTCGTGTTCATTAGATAATATTTTGATGAATCTGTGATTGTTGGGTGTTTTCTTTAAATGATTTCTGTGTGGCAAAATGTGATTAAATATGGAATTGTTTATCGGCACAAAGTTATTATTTTACCATTAAGAAGTATTTTGGTAAAAGTAGATTGCGGGTTAAAATTATTATATTATAGTATCGGCGGATTCTGTTGGAAAGTATTTCGTGTGTTATGCATGTGAAATATATGCTTTGTTCTACTTATTTTAAATTAAGTTGCGTTAATTTTGCAGATCTTGGAAATGTTGTCTTCGAATTAGCTACAATAAAGATAATTTTTATGTTTATGGACTGACGAAATGTGAATAATGAAGAAATTAATTTTTTGTACAGAAAAATAAATAAAAATTAAGTTATTTACAATATAATTTCCTTTTTTAACCCGTGTAATTTAAAAGAATTCTAAAAAGGAGGCAGTGTTTTAAAAGAAAAAAATGTGACAATTTTTAACTTGTTGTTTATTTACAATTTTTCGGCCCAAAATGACACTTCCGGCTTTAAAAAAGCATTTTCTTGCTTATGCGAAAAACATTTAAGATTGTTGCAAATATCTTGCAGATATGCCTGATTTTTCGCAATTTTGGATAGTTTATTTTTTAATTATTTTTTTCTTTGTGCATTTTCAAAAATACACAAAATTATTGCTTATAAAATTGAAGTTCATTTCATGTACGATGTGCCATATTAGAAAAAATGTGTTTTTTTCTTTAGAAGACAGCTTTATTTAATTTTATAAATATAACCATGCATTTTATGTAGTTAGATAGGGAGAATATTATTCCCTCTGTCAAAATTTACGAAGCCCACATTCATCATTTTAAATATTTTGTTACTCAAGCAGTGAAAAAATAATCTTTCCTGTTGTTAATTCAGTTTTTAAAATTTATTAAGAGAAGGTAATTTGAAGTTAAAAGGAATAAAAAAAAAAAAAAAATCAACCAAAAAAAGATCTATTTAGTAAATCTTGTTTATTTTTTTACGCACAGCAACTTTATCTGTTCTGACACAGGAGAACTTAATAAGAACAGACGATTCCATGTCAGCTCCTCATCCTATTTTTCACCAGCAAGAAGGGAAGAAGGAGCTTCAATTTGGATGAGGAGGACACGAGGTTAACAATTGCCCAAGACGTCATCCGTTAAATACTACAAAGAGATGCACTTCTGTTTTCCACGACAGTTTAAAACCTGAAATTTTTTTTCGGTTAACTCCTTATGAAAAATGCCCGGCTCTTTAAAAAAGAAAGAAAGTAAGTTTTAAAACAGTACTTTTGTTTATGAAGAGTTACTAAGTATGGCCGGAAGTCGAACAATCCTGAAACTTCTTGGAACGCTGTGCAATTCGTCTTCTTTCTGAAGCCACAAGACGGATTATCCTGGTAGCACAGTGGACGTGTGAATTGAATAACTTAGTTAAAACTTTTGTCGGGGATGCATTGTTTTTTTTTTCTTTGTTCTTCTGGCTGTTTTTATTTTCCTTTCATCTGGAGATGTCTCTTATTGCCTTTGCCCAATTTTTATCTGATGCTTTGGCGAGGCTTCAACTTGAGAGACCGTATAGGTGACGAGAAGTGGAGAGTCGCCAAGTTTGCACGGTTAAAAGAAGATCGTCGCCGGCAAGGAATTAAATGTCATATGATAAAGTGACAGGCTTGATGGGAAGGGATCTTCCTTCGTGGTTTTTACTCAGTCTCGCATGGAACTAAAAGCCCGACAAAGATTGCTATCGTCGTCTTGCAGTTCTATTTAGATCGTAACATCTCTTGAAGAGTCTCAATTGTTAGATTTCGCCTTGATGCGATATTATTAAAAAAATTTTTTAATAAATAGGATGATATATTTTCTTTTAATTAAGGATGTTAAATTTAGATGGTTGTGGAGATGCTTTTGTAGGTCTTCGATTATAAGAAACTTGGCTTCAACAATAGACTTCTTTGTTCTATCATGTCTTAGGGTAATTTAATGCTTAAAATATAAGCTCATCTGAAATGTCCATATGTGTGGTCCTTTAAAGTTTCTATTCTTTATAGCATAAATAAGCTTTTTTATTTTCTTTCCAAGAATGTTTGTCCATTAAAAAAAAACATTGTCGAAATATCGCAGAATGTCTAATTTAAATTTTGGCTGGTAAAAAGTACATATTTTAATCTTTTGTAAAGTTGTATTTCATTAATATATTTTATTCCTTGCCAATAATAATTAACTCACGACATTCAAAATAGTGTCCAGGGTCGAAACTAGCCTTTTTTGTACCCGGGGCAAACATGGAAATTAAACTCATAAAGTTTAGTTTAGAAAGAGAATTTTACTAAGTTTGTAATACCTGACTTTTTTAAAAATTTATAATATGTAATCATAAAATATGTAACATTAAACTATGCAATATCCATTGCCAAATATTGATTCATTAAAATTTTGAAAATGGAATAAAAAAAAAATAAAGTTTTATACGGGATTTTTATGACATATCATCTTTAAATTCTTCTATGCTTTGGCATATACCAGAATGATTTTAACAATACCATGTAACATGTACATGACGTAAAATAGATGTGGGAAAAATCGAGAAACAATCATTCATTTGGCACCCCCTTAATTCTGGCGCCCGGTGCACATGCCCCCCTCCTCCCACCCTTCCTTAGTTTCGGCCCTGAAATACCTAAGAGTGTTGTTATACAGAAAATTATGCGTTAGTATTTTCAACCATTTATATAATTTGTCTTTTAATTTTTTATCTTCTCTTATTTTAATACTTGCGTTAATTTTGAATTATTTTGAAAATCACAAACACTAATAACTGCAATAAAGTTAACCCATCAATACCCAGTGTCACCTTACAGTCAGGTGACATTGAGAATTGGTGGGTTAAATGAATTTTAGAAAAACTCACGATTTCCCAAATATATTCGAAGGAAGAAATAAGACTTCTAATTTGCCTTAAAACAAAGACTAATTTAAAAAAAAAAAAAGAAAAAAAATCTTTCCAGGTTTTTTAAATATTGTGAATGATTATCTGTAATTAAGAACATATTAATTTGCAGCTTAAAATGCATATTTTACTGCAAAACATTGTGTTTTTTTCTATGCCTGATTTTGATTATTAGGCATTTGAGGGACTTGCGGTTAATCGAAATTGGTGAAAAGCTGGAAAAACATATCATCGATGACGGTTTATGAATAAGTAATAAAATTTTATAACTCAATAGTATCTTTTACTTGTTTCTGTCATTCGAAATTCGTATCAACAGAACTTATACTAATTTAGAGAAATTCTTGTACAGTAATTACCTGATAATAAAATTGCAAGTTTAAAAAAAAAAGAAAAAGAAAAAAAACCTTATGTATTTTAAAGCCAGTTTTGTGGTAACAAATATAAATCAATATACAGAGGATTTGCTCCTATTTTACAATGTTCATAATACTTGGAGAACAGTTTTACACAAAATATTTGATTTAAAGCTTCAGTTTGATAAACCCTTATTCAGTACTACCTACCTTTCTACACCTAGTTTCATGACAATAATACCTGTTGTAGTTTTGGAAAGTGTATTTCTTCCCATACTTCTTAAATAGCTTTCCGAAATCCATGAAAGTTTCGTAAAAAAGTCCAAAAATGCAAAATAAATCCATCTGGAGATTTCGTAAATGAAGTGTATAACCGTTGATCTTCTAAATTTTCTAAAACACGGGAAATTTATTCTTTTCGAATTAAACCATAATGAGCAATAGATGGTTGGTTGATTGATTTTTGTCGTCCGATTATCTACGCTAGGGATATAGGACCAGGGGGGGTGCCCTCCGTGGGAGTCTTTCTAAGGGAACCTAACCCGTATTTACGCAAGGTTCGAAGAAAACCACAATGAGCAATAGAACAAAAAATGGCGATAAACATCCTTAAAAACTTAAATAACTAAAATAATAATAATAAATATTGCAGAAATAATAACTACCTATATTCGTGTTTTCTGTAAAGGTACTCAAAAATGCTGTTTTTTAAATAAATTGTGGCACGAATAACATAAATGTAAAAGCAAGTAAATATCTGCCTGCTAAAATTTCCACATTTGCAGAAGTGCAGATGCGCGCCCCTTTTAAATAGTTACCACAATTGTTTTTTTTTTTTTTTTTTTTTTTTTTTTAATACACTGAGTCTGGTGGTGAGTGAAAAAACGTTTTCGTCAAATATTTAAGAGTTTACGTTTCGACGAAAGTCGACGTGATTTTGATACGAAAAGATCGCCAAAAACGATTAAATTAGTTCAAGCATTTCTCAATCGACAAAAGTGAGAGTTTTATTTCTGAGAGTGTAACTGATACATAAATCACTTGAATAACGATATTGGTTAAGACAGTTTAATTGAACCGTTTTGATAGTAAGTTGATTTCAACTAATTTTAAAATCTAAACATAAATTAGTATTTTACGTAAATACTATGCTGTAAAAATATTTGGAATGAAAGGGGCGATTTGTCATTTATGTATGTATATAAATGAAATTTGTGTAAAATAATTTATAATGCCATTCTTTACTCAGACAGTTAGTATTACAGGGTTTTCATGATCTTGCAGGCAGTTCCAGAGGCGGATTACCCATTAGACTGAGTAGGCTGAAGCCTAGGGGCCCAGAATAAAAGATGGCCCGGTGCTAAAATTTTCCTAATATAAAGAACAAGAAAATATTCTTTTACACTGGTCGGACATTAATATTTAATACAAAAGACAAAAGATGCGCGAAATACTTTGTCCTAATCATTTATATTTTTATTATCAATGATTTATGAGTTAATGAAGCAAGCATGTGATTTAATTTTTCCAGTATATACCTCTTTGAAGGAATGAAAGGGGGCCCGCAGAAAGTCAAGCCTAGGGGCCCGGATAGTAGTTAATCCGCTTCTGGGCAGTTCTTAAAACAATATTCTTAACCATCCAAAAACGTGAAATTCTTTTTTAAAGATAAAAGCATGATACTTGCAGGCATGATATTACTGAATTAGTTTATAACCGAATAGTTTCTTTAGCCAAAAAATGAATAACATCTCGCTTTATGAAAGTTCTCAGAATATCTGTTTGTTCTGCACTGTTTTGTCTTGAAATTCGGTTCAAAATGTTAACTTTGATAGAATTTTCTACCATTTCTGGGAAAAGAAAAAATTTTTATTACACAGTTTCTGAAAAAATTGGCCTATCAATTGTGTATGTTTGCGAGAAAAATACGAAAATTAAAAGTAATCAGAAAATTGCCAATTTGGATTTGGGACTCAACAACAATTAAAAGCAAATTGAAAATTTTGATTCTGGAGCATATTTATTTTTAAATTATGTCTTTCGTACGAAATAAAGTGTAGATATACTTTTTACTTTAACTACTTATAACAAAACAAAAGAAATAATAAATAGGCAAACGGAACAGAATACTAAATTTTAATTTACTACTTTGTTTCTGTCACCTTCGTAGATTTATGTCAAACTATTTTGACTGAGGCCGCCACCTTCAATGAGAACTTTCCTTTGTTCACAATAAATGGCCAGTCCTGTTACTTTTACATGCAGTTTTATTTATCTTCTTTTGCTGAATGATTTAAACCTACCAAATTCTTCAGGCTATTATTTACCATACTACTGGAAAGAAAACAGAAGACAAAGTTATGTGTAAATCTGGCATAGGTAACTTTGTGATGGCTGCCACTTCAATATGTAGAAATAGTTCGCAGCCTGGCTCTTGATCTTCTGCCAATTCTGTGTAAACCTATCGGAGTGTTACAAATTAGTTATGTGGATCGTATTACCGTGAAATCTCCTGTGTTTATTGTTGTCTCAAGATCAGGCTTGCTGAATTGTTTTCCTTCAAAGTAAAAAGATAGAAAGCTAAAACCAAAATTAAAACGTCTGTCATCAGTTGCAAAAGCCTTTAAAATACTCTTACATAAATGTAGCAATATTCTTACATATTCCAATCATTACAAAACGAATTACTGTAAAATTTTTGCACAGCAATTAAATTTTATTCTGTCGTAGTAGAAGGGTATACCGTGTGTCTTCTGGATTTTTTTCTTTTAGAGAACCTCTGTATATCCTTTATTTATCACGTAATGTGTACTGAAATTTACGTGTGTCACGTAATTGTATAGCGTATAATCTCTGATGTGTACTCTGTCTGGTTTTTAAGTAGATTTTGTAAGATATTTTACCAATTACATTCTCCATTATGTTGGAATTTCGACAAAATATTGTAGGTCTTTGCTGATCGTGACCCCTAGAATAGAAAACTACCTTCAGTTCAAAATTTTATCGATTTATCTCTCTGTCTGTCTCTAATCACTTTTTTATGGACATAAATTTCATAATTCTGTACTCTTCTTAATTGATAAGTAAAATCAAGCAACAGAAAAACTCGGTCAAGTTCGTAATTTGGCAAAATAGTAGAAATAACGAGGAGTTTTAGCAAGGGGGAGGGGAGGAAATTTGAATGGATTTTAGAATTGATGATAATAATAATAATAATAAAAATCATTATTTTGTCAAATCACAAGATATCCAATCTGATTAAATTTATTAAGTTTTCGTATTATTAATTATAACTTTTATACTAGCAATTTTTTGATAAGACCAACTCTTACAGCACAAATAAACAAAATAGGGGTTGAAGAAAAAATTTCGTGTGAACCTTGATTCTGATAAAAGCAGCAATTACAGTTAAATGAAATTAAAAACTCGTTAAAAGCAGCCAGATAAAATTGTTAAAATAGGTTTGTCTGATCTTGATTGATTTAGTTTTTGTTGATGAAGTTAATACTTAATATCAAAATCTACCTGTGCCTCGTAAGCCAAGCCTGCAGGGTTTTCTTTTCAAAAAACTAGATCTCTGTTTCGGAACTGTAAAAACATTAACCCTTTATCTAGCGAGTTATTTATCAAGAAATAGCTTCACATCAATAATTGTCTTCTTTAATATCTGAAGATATACTGGAATTTTTAAATAATAATAATGTGAAATTTAGAAGTAATTTTTTCATTAAAACTGATTAAATATATCGGTATTTATATATATATATATATATTTTTGGTAAAATATTTATTTACAAAACTAATTAAATTAATTAACCAAAAGTACTCTCATGGAAATATTACAATTTTTATAAAAGCAATGTATTTAAATGTATTATGATCCTCTCTATAAATGGAAAGACTTTTACCGTCGAAAATATTTCATATAACTTTTTTTCAAAGAAGAAAAAGATATACCTATGAAAATGATTAAGAAAATTATCTCTTTTTAAAAATATTTAACTTCAACTGTTTTTCTATTCTATCTAAATTAGATCGAGTAAAGTATACTGTATAGTAAGAAAAAAAAACTTTTATTAATAGACTGATTAAATAAATTTTTTTTTAATTAAATTTTCCAGAATGTTACTCACTAGTACCGTCGGTAGATAAAGGGTTAATTCACCAGAATCAGGAAAATAATTCTGAGTCAAGAAATTGAATATAGTAGTTTCCCGTAACAGTTACGTTCATTCATTTACATTTTTCAATATCACAAACTGTTTTTAACACTTCATTTATGAGAACTTTCATGATTATCTTCTTAGTGGATGCTTTTACTAATGCACCTCAATCTCCCTTTCAGCGATATTTCAAAACAGGAATACATTTTTATTCATATAAAATATAACTCATATTTTGAATTTTGAAGCAATTTTATTTCTTTAACTCGTGCAAAGCATGGATCGCTGTTGGATTCCCCCTTCCGTAGATCGTCATATTTAGTGAAACAGTGGCGCAGCCAGAATTCAGTTCTAGGGGGGTTTTGAGTTTCTGATAAAGGTGATTGCCGGTTAATGGAATCAGTACTAATAAGAATATTCACCGTATAATACTTAAACTCAAAGAGCATCTGTGTGACAAGAAATCAGCATTTTTTAGTATAATGTGCCTCAGAAAAGTGATTTAGTTCAAATAACCATTTTTTATTTAACTGATTCATGTAATATGCACTTCCACAGTTTTAAGTAGAATTTTCGCCATTTAAGTGAATCACTTTATTCAATAAAATGATTCGATAAAACGGCGGATACCGAATTGCGCCAAAACATTTAAATATTAGGTTTGGTTTTGATTCATATAAGCGGCAATTATAGCGGCCTAGCTTAGCTCTGGGAGAAGTTTTAACTCCAAAACCATCCCCCTTGGCTGTGCCACTGTAATGAAAGTTATTGCTGTAAAATTTGTTATATTTTGGTAAAAATGCAGTTTGTAACGAAAGACCCAACCCCTTTACTCCAGTGAAATATTTATTGAATTTTTAAGTCTTGCTACATTTTTTTTTTTCTTTCTAGTGAACTTGTGTTTGCAAATTACCTGTTTCAAATTAGCCCACCCCCTCCCTTTTAATAAATAAATAACTAAACAGTTTGCTTTACTTTTGTAAAGTGGCCTATTTTATTTTAAGGAATTAGTTATATTGATATTGTTTTATTTGAACAAATAAGGACTCTAAGTATCTTAAAAGATAGTAATATTAGTAGTAAAGTATTTTAATTTTAAAATTCTTTAAAAATGTCGATTAGCTAGTCGATACAATTTAGGATGAATTAGAAATTGTTAGTTCATATTGGATTTACCTCTTCCTCCCCCCCCCCCCCCGTCCAAAAAAACTATTTCAATTTGATATACAAGGCAAAAATATTTTTTAATACATAATTCTTCCTTCCCCCATCAGTTATTCAGTTTCTTTGATATTGATAGAGAATGTGCAAAAACTATGTGCTAAATCGAAAAATTTCCATGCTTGTATTTTAGTGTTCTAACTGTTCCGCAAAAAAAGCCCTATAAATACAATTTCACTTTATTAATTTTAAAGAACGAAAGCTTTCTATAACTTATTTAATGATTTGTTAAATCTTCAGGAACAATTCTTTGGAAATGGAAATTTTCATTAATTTATAATTTGGGACATAAAGGGTTATTCTTTTTATTTATTTATTATATTATTATTATTATTATTATTATTATTATTTTCCGGCTAGTACCCATCTTCCTAAACACGCATGATTTTCAGTTATGAAACTTACCTTTCCACGTGTAGTCACGTTTTTAAGGTGAATAAATAGATAAGTAAGTAAATAAATAAATAATGCCCCCCCCCCCATTTCTTTGGATATTCTTTCTTTTTCATCGAAATTTCTTTTACTTCATTTTCATTTGAATTCTTGTGAAAACAGCTATAAATCTTTTTTTATATTTTAATTGACAGAAACGTTAACAATGCCATTTCTTCGAAACCGCACAGACGTTTTTGAGCTTTATTTAGATCTATCATTTAGACGTTTCTGTTTTAAAACATTAGTATCTTTCAGAAAAATGAACAGCACAAAATATTTTTTTTCTTTTTTAAGAAAACAAATATTTCCGCCTTTTATTAGCATCATTTCTTAAGTTTTTCTTTTTTCCTCCCCTATAAATCTCGAAACAGATTGTTATACAATACTCCCTATTTTTGGTATACATTTGTTCTCCCTGGGGGCAATAAAAGACTAAAAATTAAGATCCGACGGCCCCTCGTAAATAAATTCACTTCTTACTCAAGGACATGGCGTTGCGCCAACTGTAAGAATGAAGGGGGTTGTTTCGTCGGCTGGAACGCATATCATTAGCGTCAATGTAAACATTGCCGTAAGGGGGGAGGGGAGGCGAAAAAAGTATGTGTTGATTCATTAACTCTTGTCAAAGTATTTACCAGGTAGATATTAAAAAGGATTCGTTCTATTATTATTTTTTTAAATCAGACTTTTCTTATTAAGTTATTGATTTATAATATCAAAACATATTGCCTATGTAACATATGTGATATTCAGTGACAGATTTATGGCAGGGCATTCGGGGCACGGGCCCAGGGCCCCCGATTTTCAGGGGCCCCCAAATTTGGCTGAATGTTTTTCAATTATTGTCCAAAATTCGATGTAGCTTTAATATTCAATGAAAGTTTACATTCTATTTTGTTGATATTGTATTTTTATAACATTGTATATTTTACTGAAACATCCATTTATTTTATTATAACGAATATTTTTCTTTATCACTTTAAAAATATATTGTATTTTTAATTCTTGTTTAATTCTTTTCCTGTTATACTCGGATTATTTGACTATTGGTGAACATAGCTTGCAGGCGGTAGAGCCGAGCCCCCATATTTTTAATAATTATAGCTTGGTGGTGTCAAAAATTTATTATTAGTTGTTACATACTTTACATTCCAGATACATAGACTTGCTTAGGAAAAGATAATTAACACCACAATTTACTATAAAATGTCTATTCATTTAAATTTCATAATTGTGAATAATTCTTTAAAAGTAAGTTATTGATAGTGATATTTAATTTTTTATGGATATATTAAAGTCAGTAATAGACCCCTTGCATATGACGACACATGCTTCATCTAGCGCCCAAATATAAGGCAAATATGGTGATTTCACATTTGTAAACACAGTGATTCGGGCTTCATTTTTTAAGTAATTAGAAAAATAATACAAGAATAAGACAAATCAAAATTAGACAGAAAGACCACACTTGCTTTAAACTGAAAATGGGGAGTTAGGATGCTTTGTTTGGGCTCCAGATGTGCATCAGATTAGAGTATCAGTTATTGCTATAACGTCAATACATGGGGTCTATAGTTACTTTAGTAACTATTTTTTATCAATTTTTTTTGTCAACCCCCCTGTAACTATCGGTGCATTTGGAGCCCCGTAAGCATCTGTGACCAGGGCCCCCAAATTTGTAATCGGTCCCTGATGATATTGTTTTTTATTTATGATATGTTTAGATTTTTTAGCTCATTAGAAGTTGCTGATTGTTAATTTTACTATCAATGCAATCAATTGTTAAGCTTAGTCTGTTACGTTATGGATAATACCATGGTACCATTAAATTGCCTTAGATAAAAATATCATCAAATACTGCTATTTTTATTTTGAATGATGGGGAAAAACGTGCACCGTATTTTAAATGAAAATCAAAGAGGCTTAAGGGGCGCAAATGCCAACCTAGGGAAAATGTTTCCATACCGGGGCTTGAACCTTGGCCATCAGTGTAGCGCACTGACGTTTTACTGAATAAACCATGTGGAACGATACCCAGCCTGGAACTTCTCACTATTACATGTTGGTAAGGCTATAAAATGCCCCGGTTTGCCCATTTTGGTGGCTCTCGAAAAATATTCAATCTTGTGCTGTTTTTGTTGCCCTGTCAACTTGTAATAGTGAGAAGTTCCAGGCTGGGTGTAAACTAATGTGGTTTAGTCGATAAAGTGTCAGTGCGCTACAGTACTAAGTGTCAGTACTGATGGCCCGGGACCGAGTCCCGGCATTAAACTTTCCCACAAGGTTGGCATTTATTCCTCTTAATTAATTTGAAGTTTGATTTCTATTTAAAATACTGTATGCAAGGCAAATTTTCTCTCTGGAAAAATTTCCTAGTATTAAACGTCTCACCGTTGGAATTTTGTTTTAATTCAAGGAATCCATGATTGTACTTTTTAAAGGAATTGCAAGGTGCTTTTAAATAGTATAATTTATTGCCCACCGTTTCTCACTCAACATGTACCATATTTGATGAATGTACAATTGGAAGAGTTGTTTTCCCAACTTCTTTCCTTTAAATTCAGGATTTTGTTTCGTACACCAATGCATCTTGTATAAAATGTTTGTATTATGTGATTTTAAAAGGAAATCATTTTAATCTTTTGATTACATTTTTAGGTTCTAAATAAAAATTACTTTTATATATTAAAAAAGAATCTAAAAGAAAAATTTTAAATTCAATACTTTCTCCCATTCACTCACTACCAATTGAAAATATTAATTCGAAACGAAGATGTTTTACTTAACTTTTAATATATCCCTTTCAGGCCGGGTGTACTATTAACCCATTAACGCCCGAATTATTTTCTTCGCTAAAATTTAAATTTTGTATTTCCCACCACTTTTAAAATCAAATTAACTTTTATCTAACTTTAGCGAGGATTCTGTCTCGTGAAAGAAGGTATATATTTATCTTCCTCTTTACTGGTGGGAAAACCGCTTTCTTGCTGTTTTTGTAACCGTCCTCAAAAGAGGACACTGGGCGTTAATGGGTTAATAGTACATGTCTTTAATGGAATATTATTTTGTTTTAAGAAATCGTTTTGTTTCTATTTACATGTAGATGTTAGTATATGTCTATGCATTTACTATATGGCTTCATTTATGTTTAGGCATTTAGTAATGATAATAATTATCATTTGCTTAATTCTCTTTGCGCCGTTTGCGATTATTTTAACTTATATTTCATTCTTTAAATTTCAAATAAAAGTTATTTTTCTGAAAGAATCATGTGTAATAAAGCGCAAAAAGTATTTAAAAAAAAAGTTGTAATATATTTTAAATCTTATTGTAATGAAATATTTTCTAAACATCTCCAGAATTTCTTCCTTAGCCTATTGTCATATGGATATTAATTGAATAATACGTAAAACAACACTAATTAATCTATTTGGATTGCTAGTGTCAATGCTATCATAAAAGTAATTTTTTCTAAAAAATAAATAAATAAATAAATCGGACCCGAAAGGGCTATTTTTATTGCAGTGAATTGATGAACTTGGTTTCATACAGAAATGTTACAAGGATCTATTCGCATATTCCCACGGTCAGAGTTCAATCTGCAACAGCCTCTTCCTTTCAAATAAATGTATTAAAATTCTCTTTTCCGGGTTGCATTTACGCGTTCAGATTGTTAGGGTTAAAGGGGGAATTAAAGATTGGACGGCCGGATTCAAATTCTTTATAGGTGTCAATCAAAACTGATGTGCCACCTACTAATAACTTAACACGCTCTTTTTCACAAAGTGATACCTTGCCTCGGGATAACAGATATCTTGAAGCACATGCTGGGAAGATAATAACCATTTACTTCTATCTATGATGGAGCATTTATTTGTTTGTTTATTACGTGCTTCTATTAGGTTCAGAAGAGGTCGGTTATAGTTGACGTTTCTAATATTTTTTGATTTCATTATATTATTGGTTTTACATTAGCTTTCTTTTCTTTATTCTTTTCTCGCTTTCGTGATTACATTAAAAAGAATGTGAATAAATTTCTTCATAAATATTATGTACAGCGAAATCAGGCTGTTGGTATAGAATTTATTTTTCTGTCTTTTTCATGAAACTAGGCTGTGGGGGATATTAATTTAAATGGTTTTTATCTTTTTTGCTTTAATAAAGTTTGCTAATCTATGATTATATTCAGCATCAGCAATAATAAAGGCAGAAATATTCAAATTATTTTAAAAATGCATCTTTTAAAAATAATCTGGGCAGTTTCGTTTTCTACGAAACAGTACTATGCTGCTGGGTTTAAATTTATGTACTTCTGCGCCTGGGTTGCTTGAACTGCAATCAAAGGTAATATCGAACAAATATTTGCATAGTGAGCGTTTACAATTTTTGACATTTATTTTCAAGAATGTATTAGTCGAATAGTCTTTTGCAAATTGTACAATACTGACGACGAGTGCTATATGGTACGTACTAGAAAAAGTTCTAGCAAAATTATTGATGTATTTCTTTCCTTTTTTAAGGAATACATATTGTTTATGAATTTAAATAACTTTCATCCTGTTATTTAAAATTAAAATAATATATATTATCTGTTCTTCTATGGTCTTTTTAAAACTATTTAAATATCTTAATATTGATTAATTCAAACGTTAGAAGCGTTCTTGTCATTATAGCGAAATGGTTCTGGCATGCAATTTGCTGTGAATCTTTGATCTTTTTAATAAGCAGTTTCAAAATATTGCAATTTAACCGAAATAATTGTCAACATTTGGTAACGTTAGGCAAATATCAAAAGTGGAGCTTTTGTATATCTTATTAATAATCCAACTCTCTAAAAACCTCAAAAGATATTTTTCATACCTATTCATATCTAACACGGTAATGTTACAAAGTCAACTGGATTTTATAACTCCATTCGCCCGAACACATTTAATTACGGTGTTACGATATTTAAAGCAATAAAAATAAACAGATTTAGCAATTAATGTAGAATTGAATTGGTTAAAGACATCATTGTATAACCACGTATGTGCGGTTCCCGAAGCGTCGTTATTAGGCTGTTAATGAAATTCTGATTTAATTTATGGAAACTGATGCGCCGGAAGCGTCGTTCACCTGCCGCTGGTATTCACTTTACAAACTCTGATATTTAATTAAAAGATTTTCGGTTTGAATTCGTAAGTGTAACCACTGACGCGGTGCAATCACTATGTAGCGGTGCCTTTTCAAAAATCGCTATTGATCACAATTAATTTAATTATCCCCGTTCCGACGTGATTTGTTAAATGTCTGCCAATTATACCGGCCCGGGTATTAACCTAATGTCGCATGTAATGTGGCTATAAAAACAGTTTTAAACTTATTAGGCTAGTGCGATTTCTTTTGTGAAAAAAAAAAAAAATCATTTAAATGATTTTTGGTACAAAATGAGAATTTTTTTATATTAAGTTGAATTAAAAAAAAAAAAACTGTAGTTTGCAGAATTTTATTTCATAAATTAGTTCATGCTACAGTTCATGCAGAAGTTTTTAATTATTTACTTGCTATACTTTTAAGTTATGAAAAATATTCATTTGCTTGCATTATTGACGAGTAGGATCCGATTGAACTGTCGTCAAATTCAGATGCAGAAACACAGTTGAAAGAGTTTGATTTTATCTAATGTTTGAGGAATGAAGTTAATATTTTCAAATTTCATCTTAGATGTCGTACAAACAATGTGACTTACAGGGCCATAAATGCTGGGATGAATTTTGTATTGTAGAGATGGTATCTTGGTCTTTTTGCTTTCTGTTTTTGTAGTATTAATTCCGTAATGCGTTGAAAATTTTATCAGTCAATAAGCTAAAACTCTTAAAATGAAAATATTTCCTTTTAAAGCTATATAACCCCCCAAAAAAAGAAAAATAGCTTTGTTAGTTTAAAAATGACTAAGTAAATTGCCCTTGTTTTTGAAACATGTACCAGGCATGGAAGAGTTACTTCTGAAAGAATTCCACCTTGTTTTTAGCAATTTTTGCGATTCTCTGGAAATGCAAAGAAAACTTTGGAAGGATAATTAGGAGAGGTGGGGGGGGGGATACCTGTAAAATTTAGTAATCAGACATTTTGTCTTCTCAAATCCTTAAAATTTGATTTTTATTTGCTGTGCGAAAGAAAAATAAAATGAAAAGTGGGCTTATATCATAAGCATCTGAAGTTCGTGTAAATGAAGTTGTTCAAAGTATCTTTCTAGGATAATTTTTTTTTAGACTTTAAAAACTCGAAGTGAAAGGCATTTCTTTTTGGAAATGAATGTTTTGTATTATTTATACAACACTTTTGAGTATTTCTGTGATACCATTTTCAAGATTTTTTTTAAAAACTAAGATCAAACTAGCAGAGGGATTGTTTTCTTTTGGGTTGGGGGGATTTGACAACTAAATCCTCAGAACAAAATTTGTTTTGGAAAATTAATGATTATACTTAGTTGATCAGATGTATTTCCATTTACACCTTTAGAATTATTAATACTTTATAAGTTTTTAAAAAATGCTATTATACTTGGAGTTACATTTAATTTAATTTTATAAGTATCTGTTAAAGTGACATTTATATTATAAGAGTTTGGAGCCATTTTATAGATTTTTCCACCTTTTTTTTCTCATTTTCCACTTTTATCCCTGATGTACAAGCCATGTTGTTATGGTATAGCCAGGGGTGGGGAAGTTTTTAAAAAATATTACTAGCCAAGGATTTATTTCACCTGCCTGCAAGATGCAACACACATACAATTGAAAATAGTTATGACAAAATCGCACGCTATTACATACGAAATTACTGTTACTACAATGCATTTTCGTAATTCTTTTTTCGATAATATTAAGAAATATATACAACAGAGGTAAGCTTAATGTAAGATAGAACTTAGTACCATATTTACACTGTAATAATTTGGAAAGTTAAAATATCTAAATTAAAAAAATGTCTCTGATAATGTCTCTGCCACCTACAGTTTTTCAAAAATTAAAAATGCACTCGCTTTGTCAGAAAATTCTCTCGCCACTGGCGAGCAAAATGATGTGTTTCTCCACCCCTGGGTATAGCATCATAAGATATTACAGCTCTTCGAATTATTTATCTAAATGAGAAGTAGGTAGCTGGTTCATCAAGACAACGCACTTGTAGTCTATCGGAAGAAAACAGATAAACTTTGTTTCAGTCCTCCAGTAAGATTGCGTCATCACTGACGTGACCTTTAGCTGATGCTTTTTGTAAAAGTAACCATTAAAAAATTTCTTAGCGTTATTTAATGTATTACCAAAATGTCGGTAACTTCTCCATTAAGACCAACGTAGCTGAAGTTAATCTGTTTTGTTCTGATGAAACACTCAATAAGATTGCGTCGTCACTGCTAGGTAGTCCGTTGTCGTTGAGTTTTATTTTGTTATTAACTTATATTATTTAATGTGGAGAGATTCAACACCTACAGACTTTCTTTTGAGATGTTAAAGGTCTACACTGCAAATTAAGGTTTTATGTGGCACGCGTCAACTACTCTTGTGTGATCACAACACCCACGCATGTCAGTGATTTAAGTCGCCATTCATTCAATTAAATTAACATTACAAAGAAGTATATTATAATGCTGATTTATTTATGTGACTTTAAATTAAATCATTACATCTGTAAAACGCACTTGGGTTTTTATCATAAGGTTGATTGGCTCATTATGCATACATGAATAGAAAAAAAAAAACCTGTCGACTTATTAATTTATTTCGCAATGCGGTTTACAAGTAATCTTTTAACACGTGGCAAACATCTCAAATCATTGAAATAAATAAGCGACTGTTACTGAAAGAAAGAAAAATGCTTTATCTCAAAAATGCTCTTTTTTAGTTTATGGGCATTTCCATGCGAACTTGTTTCTCTGTTACATACTACGAATTTTGGCTACCAGTATTTTAAAGCGAGAAAATATGACTTAGTTTATCGAAGATATATAATCAATTGAATAAGGCGAAGCAAACTTTCCGAAAATAACGGTGGCCAACAAGGATGGTGATTTTTAGTTGCGTAACAGACAAACAAATCCGCATGGAAATGCCCTTATGCAGTAGTAAAATGGAGTCACTTATTTCAAAATACCATTATTATAAAACCTTTCTTTGTTGCTGATTTTTTTTTTCTGGTTAATTTGCCCACCCAGAAATGATATGTATTAACAAAATTGCTATCGCATGAAGTCCAGTTTTTGAGCCCTTTTTTTTATATATACTGCTCGCATTCTCTTCAAAACACGATGTATGTGTGTGTAAATATGCATACACACATCATCTACAAAAATTAATGCATAAATTATAGGTAAAGTTTTTGAAAATTATAATTTAGGTTTTATTCTTTAAGGAAATAAAATGTCATCAGTTCAAGATGAACAAGAAAATAAAAATCCAGTGAGCATTGAAAATATATAAAAATATTTGTGGAACCAGGACAGACCTTCAACTCCATCTTTAAGGGTGTATTCGAAAAAAAGCTTTTCCACCTTCAACAGCTCGAAATTTTCCGATACAATTTCAGACACATTTTTAAAAGTAGAAGCATGAAACTTGCTGAGGGGATTTTTGAAGAGACGTACAAGGTGCCGTGTGATGTCATTTTACCCTCCATTCATTAGAATTTGATTTGTGAACAATTATCTTTTCAGCATGACACTTTTTTTCGTTCCCAAATTTCCCGCTTCGAAAAAATCTGTTCAAAATGCCGTTTTTGATTGCTTTTTTTTTGCAAAATTTTCTGCATTTGTAAAAGAATCGACAGTCACGGCACCTTGTGCACTTTTTAAATAAGACAACTTGCCAGATTGTTGCATATGAGTGCAAAAATGAATTAAAAAATAAATCGGAAAATAAGCAGTTTGAATCGAAATACACCCTTAAGTTCCACAAATAGTGTATGCGATTTCATTCTTGCTTAAGCCATATCAAACTAAAAAAAAGGAGCCAAATTTGGGTTACCGTATACAATAAATCCAATAAAAACAACCAAAAATAACTAGACTTTTAAAAAACTGGATTAACGGTGACATTTACAAATTTAAGTACCAATGGATCCATTCATGACACAGCAAGTTTAAAAAATGCTTAGAAAGGATTTGCACTTGTCAGTAATATCATAAGAATAATACTATTACTTCAACCATAGTTTGGAAAAAATACTGCAATAATGATGAAATGATTAAATACAGTGTTTCCACTATATTACAAAATACTCCCTTGCATTATATAATACAGGATTCTTTCGAAAGAATAAAGTAAATAATAATATTTATGTGTAGATTAACCTTTAAGTACTGTAAGCTATATTAATTTAATACAATTTATGAATTTTATAGAAAAATAAATATTTGGATAAGTTATTAAATAATGGTTCAGTTTTAAATGAATGTAAATATATACTATATTATAGATGAAATATTAATTTAAATATAATATTTATATTTTCCACAACAATCATCATATATATTAAAACGTATATATTAAAACAGTATGCTAATTCTTTAAGATCAACTCAAAAACACAGTTGCACATGCGTGAAGTTGAACTTATTAACCCTTCCAGTTAGAGGAAAGTCGAAGCAAGTCTGGTTAGCTCAGTGGTTTAAAGCACGAATTATAGCTCTGAGCTTTTGTAGAGGACTAGGGTTCGATCTCAACGCCTGGCAAAATATATTTTTTAATAATGATACATTTTACTACGAGGAAAAGTTATCATTTTTTATTCTTTTGTTGTTATTATTATTTTGATGCTTTATAATTAAATAAAATTTAACAATGTTTTTTTAAGTAACAATTTTATTTTAAAAATATTTCAAGTAATTAAAACATAGTAATATATAAGATACAAACAGTCAATTTCCAATTCAGGGCTTTGGAGCTATATTTGTAAGAATAAAATTATTGACAATATTTACAAATCGCATTCTTAATAAATAAATAAACAACAATAAATATAACACACACAAATTAAAATTGTTAAAATGTCATAAAATTTAACATCTAGCAAAATTTTTAAAAAAATGCATTCTATTTTTCTAAAAAATGTAAATACTTAAATATTATTTGGTCAGTAAGTAGTAGCAGCAATTTTTCACTTTCCCGTCGCTTGCATGGAAGCTTAGGAAAAGTAATCCATTTGTAAACTGTAATATACGTGACTTATATAAATAAATAAATATTTTACATCATTTAAACCATATATTAAATGATTTTTAATTAAATCCCCGAGTGCCGTTTTGAAGTAATGTCTGAATCTTTAAAATTGTGAAGTCTGCTAAAATACAGTCGAACCTCTATATAACGAAACTCCATACATCGAATTTCTCCATATAACGAATTTTTAGTAAGAACGGTCCCCTTTTCGCATGATTTCATTAAAAACAGACTCTATATAGCGAAATATCTATCTCCATATAACGAATTTTTTCATAAATGGATCTTAATTTATTCAGTTTTAAAAAAGCTTCGAAATCATATGGAATCAATTTTCCATCACTTATTTTTAATTTATCGTTCAATGGAGAGAGTTTTTTTTTTTTTTTTTTTTTTTTTTTTTATAAATATTACTTCTTTCCTTATTCTTTAAATCTAACAAGTTCATCCCACCTCCCACACACCTTTCAACATCCTTCTCAAAACACAGTCAATTGAATTGTTACACATATAAGAGAGGGATCAATGAGAGCACATAAGAGAGACCTTCAAATGGAGGAAAATATCAACTACAATTTTTCATTCCTTGCTAAAATTTGAGAATTTTTTTTTGAGAGCGTAACAATTGTAATTTTAAAATCAAAACAACAAAAAATTACAGATTTCTTCCTCTGAAGTTTATGTAAGTCTTCCTCATTTGATTTTCATTAAGCTTTCAAATAAATGTATTTTCTCTTTTTTGAAACTGCTTAAATAAGTAAGAAATAAAATGTTAGGTTAATATATATTTTTAAACATTTCAAATTCTTAATTAAAAAGATCAAAAATAATATTTGTTCAAAATTTATACATTAAATACTATTTTTAACATCATACTCTATACATCGAATTTCTCTATATAACGAATTTTTTACTGGAACGATATATTTCGTTATATAGAGGCTCGACTGTATTTTAGAAATAGTTTTAAAATTTTAACTTAAAATTAGTTTAACAATTTTAACTTAAAATATTTAAGCTGAAGTATTTTTCATTTAATTATCTTTTAAATATATTCAACTAATCTACAATTTTTGTTATATTTTGTATGAGCATTACAAGGAAGATATATGTTTGTGTGCATATAAAGAAAAGTATTAATTATTTTCTGGGGGAAAAAAATAAAGAAGAGAAAACAGGGGGAAAGAAAAATAGTCATGTAAGAATTATAATTGAACTACTTTGTGATACTCATGGTTTAATAATTAAATAATGTATGAAAACGTTATAAAAAATTCAAATACAGTGAAACCTCCAAATAAGGGACACTCCGAATAAGGGACACCTCTATTTAAGAGACAAAACTTCCGGTCCCAGTCCCTTGGTATAGGAAGTGTAATGTATTTACCTCTGAATAAGGAACAGACGATTTAAGGGACACTTGAAAATCTAATTAAAGGGACTGGCATTTGAATTTCAGATAATGAAATTGAAAATGCAAATTTTTGTGAACTTATCAAACTCATAGTTCTCTGTTATGTTGATACAGAGACATGCGAGAGAATCGACAAGCTCTTATTTACCCACAATTCTGATTCTATTTCAATGCGTTTATCCCCATTGAAAATAATGCTGAAAATTATGAGGCTGATTCTGAAAGTGGAGAATAAAAGAAAATTGTGAAATAAAGAACTTTACAGATGCTTTAAGGCAAATCCAAAAGGGTAAATTTTATGACAAATATTTTAGTTTATTTTTATTCAGAAATGCCTGAAACTAGCCAGCATTGTTGTTGAGAAACTATGTAATCAAACCTTTTTTTTTTTCTACTTTTCTTTCTTTTCTTTTTATTTCAAGCACAATAGATTTGTAAGAAAATAATGCCAGCGTGGGCGTTTTGAACCGAATTTATGTACGAAAGAAGAATAAGTATTCAAGACTCAAGAAAGGGTGAAAAACGCCCGTCACATGATCAAAATCACTTATAGCTCAATAGATAATTTATTCAAAACTGGAAAATACAGTTTGATTCCAAATCGCTTCCATAGTCATGCGTTCCAATTTTATACTTTTTAGGTAAAAAATAAATTTGTAAATGTGTCAAAACGTTTTCGGCTTGCTGAACAGTTGAGAGATTTGTTGCCTTAAAATGCGCTTAGCAGTTGAATACATTTTTTTCCCTTTAAATACTGCTGATAATGAAAAACTAAAATTTATAAGTATGGTAAATGAACACTTGAAAAGTTTATTGTGAAAAATTGAAATTTACAAAACAATCACTTTTGATTGATTACTTGATGTATAATTCTTTTAAATGTTTTTTATACATTTTGCATGTACACAGGTTGTATAAAAGCAATACAAATCAATTAAAAATTCTACAAATTATTTAATGACTTAATAATCAATTACAAATTTTAATTAACTATCTATTCCTTTTGTGTTTAATTAACGTAATTTATACACTTCGAATGCATTTAAACTTCACCTTTAATATTTTGTTATTTTTTATATCCTTCAGGACGATTATTTAAAAAAAAAAAATGTAATACAAACTCTGAATAAGGGACACTTCTTTTTAAGGGACAAAAGTTTTAAGGTCCCACATTTTAAGGTCCCACAGGTGTCCCGTATTTGGAGGTTTCACTGTATATTATAAATAGCTACTTGGTAGCATGAAATTTTAAGTTTAGAAATTTAAAATGAGTCTGATAAAAATAAAATTAATAAAAACTTTTCAGTATGAATTACAAAAATAGAAAATACTAAACATTGTTATTTTTTTAAAACATTGAGAAAATTCACCAAAAATAAATATCAGTTCAATTGATTTTAGTTATACTTCTGCTAAAAAGCAAGCGCTGTTGAAATTCTGCTTAAAATTGATGATTACTTGAGTAGGTTAGATTGACAGAGCCATGAAATGCTTTGAATCTGTTGGAATCTCATAGACAACATTCAAATAAATCAAGTTTTCAAAACTTTATTTACAGGTAACTAATTAAGAAAATCAAACATCTTTTAACATGTTTATCGTCAAATCTTGACGGGTACCATCTAGTACATATTAATTTAAATGAGCTAATTAAATAAAGGAAATTGGCATGATATAAAACCAAAGCGTTTAAAATGTTTAATATAAATAAATAATAATTAAAATTACTAATTTAATTACCTTAATTTTTAATTACCTAATTTAATTATGAGCGAGAAGGAAGAATAAATAATAAAACATTTAATTAATTCTTACGTTTCTTTTTTATTTATTTATATTCTAATAAAATTCACTAAGTATGAAATATGATATTCACAAGATAATACTCTCAATTTGCTAAAGATTGAAAGAAATTAAATTTTGGCCGGTATTATTTAATGAAAAAGATGAAACTAATATTTAAGCCCCCTTACCCTCTTTTTTTCTCTTTTTTCTTTTCTTTTATTTAATTTTTTTGTATTTCCCTTCTTTGAATAGTTGATGTATTTATTTATTATTTCAAGAGGCAAGTTTATTATTATTTGAATAATGTCCAAAATTTGTGAATATTTTAAAATACTACAATTTACAACAATATATACGGTAGATATCTCTCAAAATGACAGATTATGACATATATCAATAATCATTTTAAAAAAAAAGGTAAAAATAGAATTTGAGCCAAAAAATGTTCTCGGAGATGTTTTGTCTCTGACCATGATTTATATATCTAACCGTAATCAAAGGATTAAATGCTTTCTAGAATTGATGCTAGCTTATGATTAAAATTTCTTCTTGATTTCAGATCAACTTTTCTGTCTAAGTCGTATCAGTAGGATTGTCATTCTCAAACGAACGAATTGAGATTAAAAAGGAAAAATTATGAATTTCTTTTTTAAAAGAGAATATTGAATTAAATTCAGTAACTCATCGTTCCTGGTAGAAGTAGAATCTTTTACAATTCATTAAAATTTTTAAGCTCCAAGATTCAAATGTAAAGATTATTTCTCTTCTGTTATCCAATTTCGCACATAACCGCCTGTGAATCCGTTTTCTGTCGCTGATACCATTATTGCCGGGAAACGACTACGGCGTATTCAGTTAGTCAAGCATGCCTACAGACTTTTTTCCTTTTATTCCAAGCAGAGAAAAATATCCAATGAATGTGCTAAAACTTCCTCCAAAATGTAATTTACGAATTAATTATTTTAAAAATAAATTTAGCTAAATATATTTTACAAATAGCAATAAAATCCGTAAGAAACATTTGCACTTTTCTGGCCCTATACTTTATGTAAGTAATTTTTAGGATATTTATGTAGGCATTTTAATATTAGTCCCTGAAAAAAGTTTAGCTTTAGATAATAGCTTTTACAGCATCTGACAAAATATTAGTGAGCAAAATTATTTTTTAAATAGGATAGGAATATTCACATCGTTCAAAGAAAAAATGCCTTATTCCTTTCATTGGAAGAACTTTTTGCCATACGCTGCCTTATTAAAGTTGTTCTTATAAAAAAATAAATATAATAAATAACTTGTATTTCTATATTGTTTTTTATTTGCTTAGAAATACATTCAATTATTACTATATGTATTGCGTTTTGTAACAACAATGGCAGTTAGTTTATCGATTTTTGTAATCTGAACAATTCTACCTAATTACACAATTTAAAAATGTTTTATTTCAGAATTTAAATTTCGATAAAGTATATTTAAATAAAATCGCGCGATTTCAATGTTCCATCCAATTCACTTTATTCTACTCCAGTTATTCCGTTATTCAATACCCTTTTTGCATCGTAATGGCTTTATTTATTGCTATTAAAATTCGCAATTTTTGCAGTTATTCTCTCATGATCATACGCGTGATAAATTCTATTATGTATCTTTCAGTATCGATTCTGTTTAAATGCTGATAACTTCAAAAGTATCAGTTTAATGTTGCGTGTAATATGATAGCAAATATTCATAAAAATATCTCCAAAGTGAAACAACACCACAGTCACAGTTGTAGTTATTTCGAGATTTGGAGTTTTTAAGGTTTGTGATAAAACAAATGCGTAGCTAGCATTTTTAACATTATTATTGGAAAATATTTCACTTTAGAATCTGCATTTTCACGCTTCAATTTGATCGGCTGCAAGTATCACTTATCGATCGTCATTTATTAAATTATTCGTTTAGCGATTATGTTAAATGTGTTGCCAATTAATCCTCGTGAAACATTAGGTTAATGTAGCGTGTAATGTGGGGGAAAAACACTCGAAAATAATTCTATATCGGGACTATTTGGGTGAACATAGAGCTATATGAATATTATCGACTAGGGATTGTGAGTTGTCTACATTATTACTTTTTTTTTTAATCTGTTATTCGGAATTTCGGTGATTAACTTTGATTTTTTTTGTGTTCCCACGAATTGTGATTTATTGAAATTTCAATGTTCATTTTGCTCTTCTGTATTATAAGAATATTAAATTACGCATGTCTATAAAGCTTCGTATGGGATCCGTACTTAATTTTTGCTTTTATTATTTGCTGCTATTATATTTTGATTATGGGAAAAAAAAGAGAGAGAGAAACTTACCTGAATCTTAGTTAATGCATATAGATGTGTATACATTAATTCATTAGTCTAGGTGATATACAGTAATGTTAATATGTATCTGTAATAATATATGAAAACTATTACCCTTAATTTTCCATGCTAGTAATGGAAACGCATATAGGATTATCGATATTGAAATTTGAAATATTTAAAAGTCATTAATGCTGCGAAATTCAGAAAATATTTTAAATTTAGTAAACATTTATCATAATTGTACAGTACTTGATTATTTAAAAAAAAAAAAAAAAAAGAGAGAGAGAGATAATTTGTCAAAGAAACCATTTCAAATATCTACCCAGACTCTATGTGAAACAGCCTATAGGAGAAGATCGTTTTAATATTTAACTTCTTACCTGTTTTACCTTTTTATAGATTTTTTTTTTTTTTTTTTTTTTGTAAAATGGTAGTTTGAAAAATGTTTTAATACTTAGTCTAAGTTAAATTGATATATTTTTTTTCTGGTTTTCCTCGGTGAAATGTAAGAAACTATAAGAAGGTTTATTTGACTTGAGGTTCATTCTCATGTTGCTCCTATACAGACATAAGAGTTTCTCCTAAAGGAGAGTTTCCACATTTTTTGATGATGACACAATTATGACCATTCTCTTGGATTGATGCAAAAATGCGTAGAAAATAAGTAAGCATATTGGAGGAGGAGGGGAGAGGGTGTGTCCTGAAAAATTTAATAAAAAGACACTTTGTCTATTCAACTCTTTGGACATTGTTTCTGAATTTTTGTGCAGAAGAGACATCAAATCAAAGGCGAGCTTTTATTGTACGCATCTGAAAGTCATTTAAATAAAGTTCCTAAAATTCCTTAAAGTATCTTTAAAAAAAAAAAAAAAAAAGTTATATATTTTTGTAAACAGATTTTTTTTGTTCTATTTATACAACAGTTGGACTTTGTAAATGTATTTCTAGAGCAAAGATTAAATTTGAATATACTTAGTATGGTAATTTAATGGGGGCGCGGTAAAATCATTCAAAATAATATTTATTTTGAAAAATTAATTTCTGTACTTTTTATCAGTTTTCATCGGATGTATTTGGATTTATATCTTTAGCAGATTGCTTTTATTTATTTATTTATTTATTTATCTATTTATTTAAGGAATCTGAACATTTATTGCAAATTAAAAAATTGTTTTTAATAATTTCTAAATAACAGAAATCAAATGGCAATCATACGTACACTTTTATAGTATTGCATGAACAACTATTAAAATGTGTCAAAATTATTATAATTTCATCCTATTATGTAAGTGGAAAAAAAAATTTTTTTTCACTTTCATACCTGCTCCTATGGGAGTCACCGCACGTCTCTCTGTCTGAAAATTTTTTTTTCCTTTTATTGCAGTTGCGTTTGCCATAATAATTTATTTCAATTTATACTTATATTATCCTTGACAGATTTGGTATTTTACCTTCTTGGTATCAATCTAAATTTCTTGTAATTTTCGTATTTCTTGCTCTACAGGTTTTTAAAACGATGAAATTTCCAAAACATTGCTCGTGCTTTGCGGATAAAAGAAGACCACCCGCTAGCCTCCTATTCAATTCGGTTTATTAGTTTCGCTACGTTCAAATTTGTATTTAAGCAACGTGCCATTTCTTGTGTATATATATTCAAATAAGAATTGGTGCATTTAAAGAGTACTTTATTGATGCAACATTTAGTAGCTTGATCAGTGAATCATATGAAAAGATTGAAATATATGAGGATATTAAATGGTGTGTAACATAATCAGTTGAAGTCATTTTTACTTTTCGTTGAGAGAAAATTCAAGTTTATTTCACCTTTTTTCCAGCATTCTAAACAAAAGTAGTGAATCGAAGTTGAGTCTTGCTGAATGTTTGTGAATGTCCTGTGGTTTTTATATTCAAAATTATCTCTGTTTAAGAGGAAAGCATATGCTTGAGATTGCATCTAACTTTACGGAGAAATAATAAAGAGGATGCAATAAAAATAAGGAAATTTATTACTTTGTCACTCTTTGAATCTGCACCATGTGATATTGCGAATATATCGTAAATATTACTATCATTGCTTGAGTGAGTTCAAGCAGCCATAAACATTTCTCAGTTAAGCAAAGAGTTCTTTTAAATTAGGCGGACGTGTTTGTTTTCCCATATTGAAATGTTATTTTTAAATCATAGTTTAATGTACTCTTTTATTATTGTCGTTACAGGGTTCCCAGAATCATGGAAAGTTGGGAAAAATCTGGAAAGTCATGGAATTTCAAAGTAGTCTGGGATTTTACAAATATTTTCTAAAAAGTCATGAAAAGTCTTAGAGAAAAAATTAAAAATTATGCAAAAATGATCAAATAGTTTCGGGGGAAAAAATCACAAAATTCATCAAACAATCGCAAAGGGAAAAAGAACTAGAAATTTGAAGAATAATTGCAGAAAAAACATTAGTTTTGACAAAGGATTGTAAAAATAAGTAAAAAAATTCTTTGTATTTCGGTTTGGTTAAAGAAATTTTTGAGATTTGGTCATGGAAAATGCCCTTCATTTTTGCTGGGAACCCTGCATTACAGCTTTTTAAAAAATATCGGCTAATATTGAGTATATTCTTCCAACTTCTACTATTATTATCACAAGAGAAATCAAGGGGAATTTTTTTTTTTTTCTCATCAGTACGTAAATATGACATCTTGAAAAGTAATGTTCCGATCTTCTGTTAGTGTGGTGTAATTTATATTAAAAATTGAACACTTTCAGAATTATCTTTATGGACATTTAAAATGTTGAGAATTAATGTGTCATTCCTCGTGTAGAAAATCTCCTCGGAAAATCTTGTTGGGATTTCTTACATAAACATAAAATCTTGACTTCATAGAGCTTGATAAATTTTATTGTTTTTTTACTTTCTCCTTATCTGCCAAGTGCACTAATGTATTTGATTTTATTTGAATGGAATTAAACTCTAATGTAATATATACACTTTATTATTTTTTTACATTTCAGAGGAAATTTTCACAAATTATTCAACAATTGAAATTATTTTCAGTTTCATTCAAAAGATTTTTGATGTACAGAATGATCCCCACCTCTCTGCCCCCCCCCCCCTTTAAAAAATTATTATTTTCCCTGTAAACTCAAAAATTCTTTCATAGATTATTTTAGCAGGGTGAAGGCAAATCGAAAAACTGGGGAAGAATTTAATAAATTTTAGCTTAGAAAAATATGACAGATAACGACAATTTTCTGATTAAGAAAAAGAGGCATGAAAAAAGAAAGGTTAAATGAGTTATAGGATGTGAATGTGAAATCTTGCTCCTTAAATTATGACACAACTAGATAAAAGCGCTGTTGATGATCCATGCAAGATATTTTTTTATCAAAATTAATCTGACCATCTACAATTTGCATTAAAACTACATATTTTGCCATATTTTAAAATTACCGAGTATGAAAATCATTAGTTTTAGCAAGAAACAAATTATCGCGTGATTAATACAAATATTTCAGTGCTTTTAAAGGTTGTTGAGAGGACTTACCTTCGCTGCAGTTAGCAATGAATGCCTTATTAGGATCATCTTATTAGCAATACAAAGTTATCGCGAACATTTTCTGTGGCAATTTTTTCTGGGCTTCGTGGAACTTTGTAATTACCAGATCGACAGATGTGAAAGTGGCAAGTGCATCGTAAAAACTCTCGTTTAGCGAATTATAGCAGCAATAGAACCTCTTGTCCCTACAGATGTTATAAGCAGAAGCAAATGGGTCGCAAAACGACATTTGACTTCCCCTTTCCGACACTTTTCAAGATGGTGCTTGCAGGGAAATAGAATCACAATGATCAATGTCAATATTTTCTTATGGTAATTGATTGCAAGCTGCTTCATTTAAAGCCTCCGACTTTTCTCTGTAAGTTTCAGGGATTTATTTTTCATTAATGTTAATTCCTGCTATTACTTTGCATAATGGGCATATTTTTGCAAAAGTTGTTCTCTGGATTCAATTACCAATGATTCAGGTATTTTTAGAAAATGAAAAATTATTACTACAGTATTTCATGCGATTTTAGTAAGAATAGTTTTTTCGGGTGATCATTGGAAAACATTGAAATCTGTGTAATTTTAAGCTATTTCACCTTTATTACCTTTTTTGTGCTTCATAAAGTTTTTAGCGGAAACTTTTGTGCTTCTGACAATTTATTATTTTTCTCTTTAAAATGAAAAATAAAATATAAATAATGAATTAAAAGTTCTTTAATTTAAAAAAATAATAATATCCTTTGATTCTTTATCGAACAACACCAAATTTTTCATAGATTATTTTATCATGGTCAATGCCAATCAAGATATTGGTGAAAAATCCGATAAATTTTAGCCTTCAAAAAATAATTGTATTTATTAAGTACATCGCTTAAAGTATAAGCTATGATATTTTAAGTTTACCTGTAATTTAAAATCTCATTTTGTAAAAATATTTGTATAAAAAAATAAAAATAAAAGTTTTAAAATTTTATTCCTAGTATTACAAGTTTAGCAAAATACAATCATCTAAATGAATCGTTAAAATAATAATATAGAATTTTCATTTTAGCAAATTGTACGACCTTCAAGCTTTGTTAAGACTTAATTGTATAATGTAGTTACATGATATTTTTTTGCCATTTGGCGCTTTTTATTAGTCTTTTGTGAACTATTGTGCGTTACTTAATTATGATAACATGCATTGTTCGCAAATTCTGGTTTATTATCATGAGGAGGTTACAACTTTTTTTTTTTTTTTTCTATGCTGCTTACAATGTGCTTGACAAGCGTTTTTTCTTAATCTTTATAAGATAGTAATTATAAATCCTGAAAACTATTAACAGCATTATACAAATTATATTATTGAATATTAGTAGTAATTATATTATTGAATATTTGTTCTGTCATGTAAGACACTTTAAAGTAGTGTAGTACCTCAAAGTATAATTTAGAATTATTACTTTGAGGAATTTTTGTTGAGTAATTCAGGCGTGACATTATACCCAAGAGAAATATGTATGAAGTTTTTTGCTATTTTTCTAATAAATAATTAACAAAATTAGACTCGTGTATTTTCCGAATAAATGAAAAAGTTCTGCATCAAATGGTTAATTGTTAATTTAGCGTAAAAAATCCTTTTAGTCACTTCGTTTTGTTTTAGAAATATTTTAAAATTATAGATTTGGAATAACTATTCTCTATTTTTATTATTATTGCTTTAGTATTGAATTATTTTAGTACATATATGATAAGAGCTCCACTAGTCATCCTCACAACAGTCCAACGTAAATGACTTACTATCAACAATCCAATGTAAATTCTAGCTCTATAAAAATGATTTTTTGCTTGTGATTGATTTTCACATTGGCAAAATTATACTATTTTTTAAAAATCAAAATTAAACTCTTTAAGAGGACAGTGGGCATTTAAAAACCTAATTTCACTTATTTTCAATGCATTTATTTGAAAATTGACAAACGTGTTACTGGCAAGCCCAATTATATTCAAAATTTTGTGATGAAGTTTTTACATTATTCAAATTTAAAAATTTTAAAATAACGAAAATTTTGACATATTTTAAAATGTCCCTTGCGCATTTCTTTTGCATAAAATACGGCAATATTTATGAGAGAATTTTTATGTATTATAATGCATGAATTGTAAAAGTTCACTAAATGTATAAGTAATCAGATATATATTTTGATAGTTATGCTTCGTTTTTCCAAAAAAGTAGCATTTTTTTATTATTATTAATGTACAGAGAATATAAAGTACAAATTTTAAAATAATCTGATAATTAGAAATGCTCATGGGACGTTTCAAAATTTAGAAATATACGAAATCTACAATGTCTAATTTCGTGATTTTGAATGTCTGCTGTCGCGTTAAGGGGGCTCAGGGGTTGATCGATACGGAAAAACATGTAAACAGAGCTCTCGCTTCGAGCCCATATAAAAACAGAAGTATTCAATGTAATTAATTTAAACTTTCTGATATTTTAAAGGTATGTTTATAGTCTTATAAAATTAAAAAATGAAGTATTTCAATGTAATATAATTAAAAATATAGCGAAATGTATGTAACACAATTTTCGAAAAAAAAAAATTATATGCTATATCACCAACACCAAAATATCTTAACGTTGAATTGACTTAAGAACCTAATTTTTGCTTTAAAATGATCAGGAAACTTTACTCTAGAAAATGAATTAAGGATATAAAAATCCCTCAAAAAAAAAAAAAAAAAAAAAATTAAACTTTTAAATTTGAAAATTTAAAAAAACCATAAAAAATACAACTTCTTTTTCATTAAAAATACTCAAAATATTAAACTATCTAAAATATATTAATTCATAACCTAGATAATGATGTTATATAGATGAAAAAAAAAAAAAAAAAAAAAAAAAAAAAAAAAAACTAAGCCATTCTATCAAATATTTTTTTTTATTTTGGTGTTAGTCGTCAAAAATCAAGTTTTGAGAAAACGAGACTTAAAGTTGAAATTATATGGGTGCGGCTATGAAAGTGTTGATACATAAATGCTTATAACTCCGTTAAAAATGCTAATATTTTTATGCGTTTTTTTGCATTGAGTTAAGAATTAAATGAATAATCAAATTAGATCATAAAAAAAATCGATTTTTTGAAAAGTTTTCAACCTCTGAGCCCCCTTAAAGCATGTAATCTCATCTTGGGTGGCTTGGCTGAACAACAATAAATGATAATAATAAACTTCAAATAACATAAATTCTAAATTCTGGAAGTGATTATTTTAGCTAAGAAAAAATTAAATTATTTTTACCCTACTTAAAACCTTCCTGTTCTTTAAATAGGCCTTCATCTTTAATTGGAATAAAAAAAAAAAAAAAGGCATTTGGTAATACTCCATTAAATTCAATAATGTAAAATAAACTGTCGTAGAAATAAATATTGGCTCTTTCGTTTTTCTTTTCGGGATCTTGGCTAATGAACAACAACACAAGCAAGCTGCTATTTCATGGTCTGCTGCTGCCTTATTTTTATTGCTGTAGACAATTACCCCTGACAGATATTCATTAAAAACTACCATTTTGGAGTGGGTCTTTGAGTTGTAAATCTGATTTAACGGTGAAAAATTCATTGCTTAGCACTATTTGAAATTAAGTCGTCTTCGAGTCAGCTGAGATTTAGGCCACGTACGTATGAAGGATGTGATAATTACTCGAAACACTAACGTAGTGTAACGGATTGCCACTCAGAAGATGATGACAAGTTTATTATTAATCATGCCAATTTTCAGCTGTGACCAAACTTATAAAGAAAAATCTTTTTAAGAAAGATGTTTTGTTTTTGCCTCTCTCGATCTTTTTTTGGAATGTATAGTGGGTGGGGAAATACATTATTTTACTCTCCAGTGGCGAGTGGATTTTCTATATATCGATGCTTCTAATATGCACACATTTATTAAAAAAGGTCTAGATGTAATTTTAACAGTTTTAACAATTGTATAAGCATTTAAGTTAAAGGTTTTTTTAGAGGCGACATCAAGACTGAGAAAATTAAGAAAAATACAAACATTTCGGAAAAGAATTTGGAAGCTGAAATAATCTCGACGACCATGTTACTTGAGGTTTATTTTGTCGTCCAACTTTTTAGATTCTTGTTATAAAATTAAAATAATTTTATGTTATCCGGATCATATCTGTACCCAATTATCGTAATTTAAAATACGAAATCAACCCAAAGGATATCCGGGCTTATTTGGTATAAAAATGTAATAGGATCCCACGCTACAGACGTTCTGGAATTCCGGTCTAGAACTAGTAAACAAATGCCGCATTGGGGGGGCATCTCTTTTCCCCGAGTTTTTTTTTCTTTCTATCCCAGGGATTGATGACCATCAAAATGGGGGAGTTAGACATGAGATCTAGAATTGGGGCGGGTATGAATTTCCTGCTTCCTCTGTACACCCCATATGAAAAAAGAAAGAAGGTTAGCAGAGTATGTCTGAAGGAGATTATTTGTCTTAAACATTGAGATCATGTCATTATGGTATGACCTTAGATCGGAATGATTGAGCAGAAACTGTTTTAGGATTAGTGTAATCAGCTGAATCCCACTTTCTTAAGTAGCCATTTGTTTAGGAGCGGGGTTAAGTTACTGAACTCGGAGTTCATTTTTCTGTTTGTTCTACTTTTAATTATTTTTCCACGGATGAGTTGCATTTTTAATGAAAACAGCAGTGTGTGAAAAGGTCTTTTGTTTACATTGCAGGGCTGCTACACCAGCTGGGGATTCTGAGAAAGTCAGGTGATTTCAATATTTTATCCAGAATCCGAAAAATTCTTGAAAATTAATACAATTTAGTGTGATTGTCAAATAACGGGCAAACTTTTGTCTCAAGACGGGCGAGAAAAATCTGTTATGTTTTTCGCAGATTCTAAGTTTTGTTTTCTTTATAAATTTCCTCTAAATCGCCCTTCTGCTAAAATACGGGCTTTTTGCCCTTGTCATCTGAATAGACAGTTAAAAAAAAAAAAAAAATCATTAATGTATCTCATGTACCTTTTGAAATGTTCTATTATGTTTGCTTTTAACTAATGTAACTTTCTTATTTCAAATCTCCTCAACCCATATTCTGAAATTTCAACTTACCCTCTTCTTTGCCTCCTTTGTTGAACCTCAGTGATTTTCCGATAGTTGCTGAAAGGAACTACTGTTCGGCACACAAATATTCTATAGTTTATTTTTCCTTTATAGATTAGAGAGAACAATCATAGGTTATTACGGAAGGCTTAATCGAAAGAATTAATATTGTAATACTAAGATTAAGTGTATTGGAATGGATACAGAAGTGGAATTTTCATTTTATGTAATTTGATTGGAAAATTTTTGTGTGAAACTGTATTTATTTTACCCTCAAGATGTCTAACATACACTGCGCTACTAAACTGAAATTTTTATTAAAAAAACTGAAAAAGTCAAGAGTGTAGTAGATGTAGATATGTCTTAAGATTGAACAACTTTCAGAAAATAAGGAAATTTTCTATAACATACATCCATTGGCCATTGTAAGAAGTTGTTGGACTAAATTTTGAGTTCAAAATAATGAAACTGTCAACCAATATTGTATGAATTATGAATATTGGGCAGTTTTTATGCTTTTTGCTTTCTTCCAAATGAGACATTTACAAGCTGAATAAGCGTTTTATACGAAGAAGCAGCATTTATAAATACCTTATGCAGAGCCCGATCAAGCTGAAGTTGGGTCCAGGGCATGTTAAAAAATTGGGCCCGCCTACCTACCCATTTTTGGCGACACTTTCACACAAAAAAAAGTTTATTTGACGAGTTGACAAACTTGTTTGGGTGAAAAGTGTCTAGGTTAAATGCTTCTAAAAATTTTATTGAGTCACTCAGAATATTTAAATTTTACATTTCATATTTTATAAAACAATATTATTTGAGAAGTATTTGATTAAATGAACCAAAAATAATAATAATAATAATAATAATAATAATAATAATAATAATAATAATAATCAGGCCCTGACCTTATGTGATATTGTTATTGCTGGAAATCAGGGAAGTTCATAAGGATTATCAGGGAACTTTTTCTTTAAATTTCTGATGACACCATGCACGAAAGCTTCACCCCATAAAATGGTGCTGTAATGGAGTCTCGTAAAATGTTTACTTTCATTATACAATAATTCTGAGGTGCGTAATCCGTAATTAATTCATCCGATTGTCTCAAGCGATTATGCTAAATTCTATTAGCCTCTCTTGGAATGTGGGTCAGATTGGGGAAAAAAAATAGTAAATTAAAGCTAAAATCATTCAGACATTCGATCGTTCTGTTTAGAGTTTCAAACTTTTCTCTGATGTTTTTTTCAGCCGAATCCTCTTAAATGCCCTATAAAAAATCCCCATTCGTAACACACAATGAGATTATTTTCGTTTAATTAGCTTAGATAATCGTACCTTTCCCAGGGCCTCTCGAATGAACCTGGAAAGTAATAAAAGCCAATGCTCTTCTACGATTTCACTAACCAAAGATTTTTCCGTAAATAACTATAGTTCTGTATATGATTTACATATAAAGACCGTAATGATGCATATCGGCATAAATAAATGAGGATTATTATTCAAAGCGGGAAATAATGTAATAAAGGTTATGCCTTTAATATAGCCCCCCTCCTTTTATATACCTCCTATAATATATCTATACCTCCCTTAACAATTAAACCTCTATAAGTCAAACTTCTATAACTCAAACTTTCAGTATCTGGAATTATTCTTCTTTTTTAACGAAAGGGGGAAAACCCACTAAATTCAGTAATTTAAAACAATTTTACTTTTTGCTTCGAGGTATCAAAATTTGTTATTGTTGAAACTTCTTTTTTAAATCAACATGATTGACATAAAAATGAATACCGGCATAAGTTAATAAGGATTTCAATTAAATTCAAAGTGATTAATATATAAAAAGTTATGCCTTTAGCGAATTTTTTCCCCTCATTAATATATAATTAAATCCCTTATAAAACGAACTTATACAACTCAAATTGTCAGTATCTGGAATTTTATTCTTTCTAACGGGGGAAAAATACTAAATTCTGTATCTCAAAAAAAAAATTTGTTTTATGTTTCGAGATATCAAAATTTGTTATTTTTGAAATTTCTTTGTTAAATCAATATGATTTACGTATAAAGGTTGTAAAGATGAATGTCGGTATAAGTATATAAGGATTTCATTTAAATTCAAAATGAGCAATAATATAGTAAAGTTATGACTTTTAGTGAATTTTAGTCCCTTATTAATACACATTATAAAATAAACTAACTAAAATTTTCGGTATCTGGAATTAATTTTACTCTTTCTAACGGGGAAAAGATATTAAATTCTTTATCTCAAATTATTTAATCTTTCGATCTATCAAAATTTGTCATCGTTGAAATTTCTTTTTTAAATCATTGAATCAATTAAATTATACTAGTATCTGATTCAAAAACGGGATTTAAAAATTCTAAGGCACTTGCATAATTCAAATTAATTTAAATCATTTCCAGCCTAACATATATTTAAATATTATGCTATAATGTATACATATATATTTAAATGTAATGCTATTTTTAGTGATATTTTTATAATAAAATCTCCCTGTATTATAAGTATAAAGAATAACCCATTTTATAACATAATAAATGTGACAATATAAATAAAAACGCATAATTATTCATAGAATGTGGCTTATGCTGTTATTGACAATGTATTTATAACCGGCATTTAATAATTATCAATAAGTATCGTGCGCATTATCTCTAATCGCAACACGTTAAACGCTTGTGAACATTTTCGTTATAGAAAACTTAGAAGTTCCCCCAGTTTTCAGAACAAGTGAAGTAGGTAATTAAAAATAGTGGGGGCACCAACACACCGGGAAGACTTCCCTCATACGGAGAGAAATTCAATCCATTTTGTCGTTTTTACGGAATGTAAGATATGTTTCCGAACATCTGCTTAATTAATAGCTAATATGCTTCTTCTTTTTTTCCGTTTTTTATTTATGTGTAACTTTATACGAATATCAAACATGCATTGGTATAAACATAAAACTAATAAATGTATAAAATATGCAATATGAATTTTAAACAGCTCATTGGTTTACTTAAAGGGAAACTAAAATAATAGGGGCGATGTTGAGAGGCCACTTCATTCAAGTAAAAAGACCCGTTCACTAATTGTAATCTTATGGAAGAAATTTATAAAGATATCTCGGTTGCATTTTAATATTTTAAAACGATTTTTGGCACTGGATGGCTGAGATCAATTTGAATGTAGGCTGTTTTTTCTTTCTTTTTTTATTTTGTTTAGATTTTTTTTTTTTTTATGATGATGCTTTTATTTTCGGGACCGGTTTGGAAAGCGAAAGCACTCTCATAAAAAAAATCTGCAACAAAAATAGAAAAATTTTAAAAATGCCTGCATACAGATCAATATCAGCTATCCAATGCAGCAAAAAAATAAAATGAAATAAAATATTGAAATGCAACCGATATATCTTTGTAAATTTATTCCATTGGATTAGCATTAGCAAACTGGTCTTTTCACTTGACTGAAGTAGCCCCTTAAAAGTAAAAAATACATTTTATTTGTAATGTCTTGGTACTTTCAATCTTTTCCTTCATCAGAGAATATTTTACTTACTAAATTACTATTTATTTATGCAAATAAATCACTTCATTTTTTGAAGTGAGAGAGACAGTAACTATTAGAATTGTAAAGTAGATAGTAGTAGTTCCTTGGATATTATTTTAGTCGTCTTTTAAATAAACCAGCGAACTTTTTAAAGTTCATACTATATTTTTTTTATGTTTGAATCAAGCAGAAATATTGCGTTACTTCTTGTGATTTTCTTTAAAAAATATGCATAAACATTTCAATGCATAATTTTAAAATGCCACACACACACACACACACACACACACACACACACACACACACGCACGAATCACGAAAAAAGCGCACCACACGCGTTTTAATTTTCAGTTTTAAAATCATTGTAGCGTAATTATGCATTTTTCTGAAAGTATCATTAGCATATACGCAATTCTTTAAAGTTTTATTTTTATTTATTTTTTTAATAATAAAACCTTGATGAGACAACTTATTCGATATCGATCTTAGTTCTTAAAATTAATCAACAGAGTAGCAATATACCAAGGAAAGAGCTAATACTGCATTAATAAAGTTTCAATTATCATAACATGCAAAATCTTCGCTGCTTTGACTTCATAATTGATATTTAAGACAAAACTATTATTTTACTTTAAATTTTTATAGTTGTCTTCTTACTTCACCTAATCATTGTTAAAATTATTTCGAATGTTTTATTCCTGTCATATTCCGTGAGGCCTATGTATGGAGTTTTAGTAAATTAACACTGAATTTTCTGCATTTGAGGGGAATTTTCTTTTTCCCCATATTTTAGCGGCGAGTTATTTTAGGGAATGTAGCGGCTGCTATTTTTGTATGCTAAATTTGAGGGAATCGGGGAGAATAGTCTCTGAACAATGTTTGACTTTGTTTATTGGACACACATGGAATTGTTACTATTTCTAACGTTTACTGCCCTCTATTTTACTTTTATTATTAGTCATTATGGAAAATAGGCTTTTCTCAAATTTTTAGCCGTAACTCATAGAAATTGTATGTTTGATCAGACAAAAAAGGGAAAAAGAAATTACATACACATACATATGTAATGTATCTACCGAAATCTCTCTTCTGGATGCACTTAAAAAAACTCAAGTAATCTCAGGTGAAAACAACTGCTCTACAATCAATAGTAGCGCACACCCAAAGAAAAAACAAGTTGGAAATTGCACGTGAAGCGTAGCAAATGAGGTGCGTTCGTACGATAACGAAGTTTTAAAAATGTCACTCTCATATATCAATCTCATAAAACTGTAAATAATTACAATTAAAATGCGCACCAAACAAGTTCTCCCTATACCATTATGCAATAGAATACTTTTGTGTGGCCTTCTAAAACAATAACAAATATTCTTTGCACTACAGATTATGTAAAATGTGTATTATAATACCTACTTTATTGATGCATATCAGTTTTATTACGTTCGAATTAGTGTAACACCATTAAAATGCATTTGAAGCATTTTTTCCCCATTAACCGTAATGTAACGGAATACTTTTAATTGTCCCTGTAATTGAACTATGCATCCGATTTTGATAAAATTTGAAATGACTCGACAAAATTATGTAATAATAATGTATTTTAAATTTCAAACGGTTCGGTTGGGTAGCTTTTGCGTTGTTATATGCGGACGGACAGACGGACGAACTGAACGACAACAATAGGTGCTATGTATTTACATAATTACGAACGCACCTAAAAAGGGAGAGGTGGGACATTATAGCTTTATTTACTCCTACCCCAGTAAACATATATATTGTAACAATATTTTCAAATCTAATTATATATTTTTTAAAGAAACATTTTATAAATTGAAAAAAAAAAAAAAAAAAAAAATCAAAGTTGAATGCTTTGTATTTTGCTAATTGCGTATTGAACGGTAGCACTGCAAAATGTGGCTCCTGTAATATCTATATTAGAAATTAAACCCCATTATTCTGCTTCATAGTTTTTTTTTTTTTTTTTTTTTTTCTTGATAGTATTGATAACATGCGTGTACATTTGATAAATGTAAAATATTGTATTATTATTTTAAATTTTTTAATTGTTTATTTAAAAAAAAATTTGATGTCAAAATTATCTTTATAACTTGTTATATGGAACAAGTGAAATAATACATGATGAATTGGAAATAGGCATAGATTCTAAAAAAAAATTTACTTTCATTTAAAAAAAAAAAAAAAAAAAAAAAAAAAAATGCAAACTATCGGAAGTTCAGTATATTTTTTTATGATTTTCATACTGTTTTATTTCAAAGTCTTTTATTAATAAATTTCAAAGCGGTGAAGTCAGAAGTTTCTTGATATTCATCGTAAATTGAAATTAGTTAAAAGCATTTTTTACTCAATTAAGGATACTCCATCTAGCCGGTGACTCTTAATTCCACTTTAATATTTTTCATTTTTTAAATCCAATGTTCTATTCTTAAAACTCTAAGAAGGGGGCGTTGTGTTTTAAGGAAATACGCATTTTTCTTCATAATCGGAAAACAAGTGTACGCCTGACTTGTTCCCGTTTTGCTTTGCATAATGTGTGATTCAAGCTTTATAAAAGATATTTTACTTTCAAAACATCAGATGACAGGAAAATGGGTGTGTGGTGATTTTTTAAAAGCTTATTCGTCAAAAATGAAAAAAAGAAAGAAAGAAAAAAAAAGATATTAACGCACATTAATTGTTAGCATGCTTATAGATTAAAATGTAGGTCCGTGTTTTAATTAGTTTTTTTCCACAAATACTTCTTTCATCTCCTTATTAATGACTTGAAATACTACGCGTATTGTATCACTTAAAGTATTTTTTAAATTTATGAATCTATAGAAATTCATGATTAAAATTTTTTTCATAACTAAATTGCACAAAAAATGATGCATATCGTTTTCTTTTGCAAGGAACATTTAATAATTCAAACATTTATTCCATAAACAAAAGATTTTACGTGAATGACATGCTAATGACGAAAAAAAAAAAAAAAATGAGGAATGAATTTTACGATCTGGCATTAATACAGTACATATAGGATCTATAGAATTGTATTTTTTAAACTAAAATACTATTTAAAATAAGATCTCTCAATAATAAACACACAAAGCTTTTTTTTTTACCTAATATATATATATAAATATTATTATTTAGAAATTTATTCTTATAAGATTTCTGTAGACCTTAAGACGATAAAAAAAAAAGAAAAAAAAAAAGAAAGAAAGAAAAAATCCCGTTTTCCGTCACAATTTTTAAAAATAAAAGCACGATACTTGCAAGCATATTAATTGAGCTGTTAATTTTCCTATAAATAACATCTTTTGTTACACTTGATTATTGTCTCAGGATGTCAGGTTTTTTGTTTTTGTTCTGTTGCATCCTGAAATTCGGTTCAAAATACGATCTTTGTCACCAATTTCTGAAAAATGGGCCGCCTTTACCGAAAACAAGAAAAAGCAGTCCGTTTACGTAATTTCTGACATAGTTTCTATTTGACATTTTAAAACGTTTATGGGCGGGAGAGAAAAGTTAATAATGCGTTTTCATACAAGAATAAATTGATAAAAAACGATTTTTTTTTTTTTTTTAAATTTTGAAAATATTTTTAGATATTTAGTTTTCATAAATATTTTAAGTTTAAATAGTTTAATTTTCTTAAATTAATAATTAAATTTTCTTAAATTAATTAATTAATTAATTAATTAATTTTAAATTTTCTTAAATTAGTTTAATTTTCTTTGTAAATAAAACTCAAAATCTATCAAGCATATACTTCTATAAAATTTTAACAGGGATGCCACTTTTCCGCCAAATGGCGGATTTCCGCTCTTTTAATTTTTAAGAATTTCGCTAAGCGATCACAAAATAAAATAATGATTTTCGTCAAACGATCGTGAAATAAAACAGCGATTATCGTCAAATGACTGCAAAATATAATAGCAATTTCCTTCAAACGATCGCGAAATGAAACAGCGATTTTTTTTTTCAAACGATCGCGATGTAAAACGGCTACTTTGGTCAAACGATCGCGATATAATGCGGCGATTTTTGTCAAATGATAACGAAGTAAATCGGCGATTTTCGCCAAACGATCACAACATAAACGGCAATTTTTTTCAAACATTCGCGACATAAAACGGCGATTTTCGTCAAACGATCTCGAAATAAAACAGCGATTTTTTTCAAACGTTCGCGATGTAAAACAGCTATTTTCGTAAAACGATCGCAGTATAAAACGGCGATTTTCGCCAAACGATCGCTTCATAAAACGGCAATTTTTATCAAACGATCACAAGTAATATGACGATTTTCGTCTGACGATTACGATGTAAAGCAGCGATTTTTGTCAAACGATCGAGTTGTAAAATGACGATTTTCATCAAATGGTCGTGGAAAAAATAAAAAAATAAAATAAATAAAATGAAACCTGCAAATTTTTGCTATTTACTCATGGAATAATCATCAAATCTATTGCCTGGTTACCTAAATTAATTTAAAATGATGCAATACATAAAATTCCTCACTAAATCTGTTGCTGGGTTACGTTACTTGATGTAAAATATTATGAAAGAAGGAAAAAATAATTTTTATTTACTCTTATAAGTTTTCATGCACAATGAATTAACAGCATATTTCAAACTTTTTGACAAATGCAAATTTAGAAAGACTTTTGTTTAAAGGTTTAAAAGAGAGAGAAAAAAAAGATGATTTCTTTCTTTTTTTAAAAATAGTTTGTTATAAATTTAATTATTCATTTAGTTTATTATAAACAATAAAGTTTACAAAATTCCCACATAAATGTTGTGAAAAATGTCATAAATTTTACTTTACACATAATTTCCTCTTTTTTGTTAATTTCTGAGTGGCATCCCCGTTTTAATCAAATAATGAGCAGATACGTAGTGTTTTTATTTTACTTTAGGGAATACAGTACCTTTTGAAACCATCTCTTCAGTTTTGAATAGCATTCCAATGTATGTGATGGCTTGTACTAAAAATCAAATAAATTTATTTACTTATATTACAACCTATTTTTACTAAAATTTAAATTTAACAAAAATTAACTTTTTAAAAACCCCTACTACTTTTATAAATATGAATATTTCGCTTCGGATTTTTTTTTTTTTTCCCTCCAAATTCATTAGTAGAATATACAGCATGTAACTCTGTATGGATTTTTGGATACGTGGGATTTTACATTTAATGATTTTTTCCCCTCACGTGTATATCCAAAATTAAGCAAAATGTAACAAACTCTCAATTTAAATATATATATATATGTTTTTAATAACTATAAACTGGAATATTAAATGCATTAAAATTTTCATTTGTATGAGTAATTGCTCTGGATTTATTAACAAAATTTATGATATTTCACGATATAATTGTCGTATAGGTAAAAATGAGGTGTAAAAATTTTTACAATTAAAGAAGCTTTTTGTTAATGTAAGAAAATCGGTATTTTGACCAATTTTAAGATACTTTGTCTTTCAAAAATTTTATGCGGAATGCTTTTTAATTTAGAAATTTATTTGGACGAATTCTACTTTGAAAATTTAATAAATCTGTTTCAATTATCCTGTTTGATTGTCAGTATTGTATTAAATGAAAGGATTTATATAATTTTTAGTCTTTTTTTTTTAAGAGATGCTATCGTAAAATGAAAATGATATTTTAAAATAAAAATAATCATTCTGAAGATTTTTATTTTATAATATCATTTTCATTCTTCGATAGCATCTTTTTTCCCCCCTCTTTCTCAAGACATGCTTATTTATCGATATTTCAAATCATCATGTTAAATATGTATTGTCTTTTCTAAGAAATAATAAATTTAATTTTTTCAGAATGTCCAACACTCTTAAAGTAAATTACTTTTCGCTCCAGTGCTCAAAGATATTTCTGATAAGCTTTATGTGTGATAAATAAAATTGATAGTCACGCGTATAAAAACGATTGCGATTTGATGCTTTTGATAAGCATATTAAATGTATTACTCATGATTTAGTATTTCCTTTAATTTCCAAAACTTAAACAAGTTTCTTTATATTTCAGTAGAATTGGTTTTATTATAATGTTACTTATTTCATTATCACATCTAAAGAGAATTTGTTATTAATATTTGATTTTGCAAACTTGTATAATTCAGGCATAAAACAACAACTCCCTCTGTTTGTGTCTGTGTGTGTGTATTATTACTAATATGTTAATTATATGTTAATTTTGCATTGATTTTAAAGATGAGCTTACACGTTATTTTTATCGACATTTATTAATGTAATTTGTTTGTTCAATAACATTAAAATGTTGCATTAGCTTCCTTTTATTCTCTCTTCTTAGTACTGTGTTCCCAACATCAGGGAAGGTCAGGGAATTAACAAATATTTTCTAAAAAGTCATGATAAAGTCTTGTGATAAAAAAAAAATATAAAATGACACGAAATTCATTAAATAGTCTCGAGGGAAAAATTGCAAAATTCATAAAACAAATGCCCCCCCCCCGCCCTCCCCCCCCCCAAAAAAAAATGTCAATTTTGACAAAATACTGCGAAAATAAGTGGCAAATGTCACTGTATGCCCATTTGATCAGGTAATTTTTTGAGATTTGTCAGGAAATTTTCCAGTTATGTTTTGCTGGGAACTCTTTTATATGCTATATATTTCTAAATAAGTAAATATTTTACATATAAAATTCTCATTACACTTTATTTTTTCATCCATTTAACGATAAACAGTATTTTAATTATAATTTTAATTATTGTTACTTCCGTTCAGCCACAAAAATGTTCTTAAATCCGATTTAGCTTCTGGCGTATTTCTGTATACATTTTAATTCGCACACTCATGAAATCGACAGATGCACTTACTCAAAAAGTGTGTAATATTTTATTTAATTTTTTTTCTTTAAAATCAGGAGATTTTTCAGAAAATTCTCTCAAATTTGGTGTTTTGAACCAAATTCCTTGAAGCGAAAGCATGGAAAAAGTTCACTAAAATCTCAAGATTCAATTCAGAAGAAGAAGGAAAAAACCGCTCGATTCCGAATTATTTCAAAAATCACGTCTGCAAATATAACGTTTAAAAAAGAGCACGTAAATGTGTCGGAAAATTTCGACGAAAAGCAAAACGCCCCATTTTGAAATGTTTCAAAATATTCAATCTTCGTTTGGATGGAAACCCAAACTCTTGGAATTTATGCGATTTTATTTTAAGCAAGCATTTCATCTACTTTTATATGACTTTTTTCCCCAAATAAAAAGCATGAAACTTAGGATTTATGTAAGGATAAAGAACTTCCAACATTCAGAATGTATGATTTTCAGAAAGATTCGTGGCGTAAAGTATACCAAGATATAGATGTAGAAGCATTGCTCCACCCATTTCTTAGTTTATTTACTGGGGTTTAGAAAGATCATGATTTCTCTTCTTAAATATCTTTAAGATGAAAAGTAAACATCTCGAAAGAAAATAAAAAGCAGTAAAATTCATCTCCCCGAAGTGTGATTTTTATCACGTAGCTGACATAAATTTGTAGTAGCTAAAAATAATAGATGTTGATTCCAAAGAAAAAGGTTCGTGGCTATTTTTATAAAACCAGAGTATTCGATATGGTTCTTTAAAATTAAAATTTCAATTAAAAAGACATAGTTATCAAACTTGAAAATAATTTACAATAATAATACATACTACGACTAGTTATTTTCATTGTACAAAAATGTGTTTCTGCTCGAATTTTTCTTCTGAACATTGGGATAAAGGGTATTATTAAGATAACTTTTTTTTTTTTTTTTTTTTACCACTATTATAATTATGAAAGTATTTTTGATTTCTTTGTATCATATCTGCCAACGCTGTTAAATTTTTTTCTGTTAAAATGTCAGAGATCGTGTGTGTATTTTCAAAACTTTTAAGAAGTTATAGACATCTTTGTTGTTGTTGCCTTTCTAATGCTTTCCTCATCGTTTGTCAAAATACATTTTCCTTCTAGTTATATTTGCTCCACCAAATAACCCTTCAAAAATTTTTATATGCCTATATCCGTACATAATATTTTTTTTTTATCAAACGATTTCAATATTTCTCAATGCTTTATTTCCTTCGGCTTTTAATTCATGATTTTGAGTAACTTCTACCCTCTATTTTTCCTACGCAACCTTATCATTCCCATCTTGGTTTATCAATACATTTTATTAGATCTAATTCTATATTCATCCAATATTGTATAGAATTTCTTCCACTGAAATTTTAAAATTAGTACTTCTTTCTTCAACTGATTATAAATTGTTTTATACTCACTCAGTGTGCCAGAATTAAATATTATGGCATTGAGTATCTTCTTTAATTATGATTTTATAGAAAATAATTTGAATTTTCTTACATGTTAATGTTTACAAGAAATAAATTGAACTTACTACAAACTTACTCTTTACTTTCAAAATATCATCATTAGTTTTACACTACTCCTTTTAAAGAACTGATATAAAAGTCAAGAAAAAAAGGTTTCATCTGAAATGTTAACTTTGCTTCTTTATTTAAATGATAATTTTTTGTGTGTCTGAGTTTAAATATTATGGTGAACATCTTCCTCAATTCTAATTATTTCATAGGAAATCGCTGTATGTTCATTTTTGCACTTGTTTGTGTTAACAAGAACTCGAATCGAACTTTATCTCCATCTTTCAAGACACCGTTACTATAGTGTTTCACATCACTCCTCTAAAAAACTGACATAAAAGTCAAGGAAAAAGCAGTATGTCACTGTGATATCCGCATCATTCCCCGAGGGGGTGGGACAGTCCCGAGTTTCCGAAGGAACGGTTCGCTGATTGCCCATCTGACCGTTCTGACCTTTGCATTTTCCTAGAAATTCCTTTCCCCCTTCTAAATTCCTGATATCGCCCGAAGGGTTGCCCCGTAGGTGCCATTCCCTAATCCAGATCCCTGAATTGGTGCCTTCTCTCCACATAGATGGCCATCAAGTGGACTGATCCTCAGATTCTTGTTTATAGAATTGGCTACCTGATCTGTTTATCCCCCCATGATTTCGCTCTAGTCATTCATTCTCATGGTCCATTAACGTGATGGGGGAACCATTTGGGAGACTCGACCAGATTGATGTTGTCCGATCATGCCATTTATCAAGAGACAAGTCGTAAATTTCTTGGGATTCTATTTTTTCCCTTTACTCTTTTTTGCTCTTTCACTCTCCTCTTTGCAAGAAGTGGACCTTTGAATCATTTTAGGATTTTTCTTTCAATTAACTCGGTTCTTGGTTTTTCCTTTGTTGATCTCTCCTTTTGTCATCAGTTGGGGCTAGTTTTTTAACTGTGGTATTATTTTAAAATTCAGATTCATTCTCTTCCTCATCACTTGAAAAATGATGAGTGAAAAAGTATTATAAATATTGATAATTGTAGTGGTCAAAATGTGCTTTTTTAAATAAAATCGAATGTTTTAAATAACTACCTGCAAACTTTCGATTTTTACAAAGTCGAATCTACCTTTGGCCAGAAAGTTCAGTTGATTTTACGTATTACGTTACGGTGTTTTTTGATGTAAAACATGCCTAATTTGACAAAGGGGGGGGGGGGGGAGAGGAAGTCAAAAGTTGGCAGCTACGTGAGAAAGTTCATATTAGTCACTACTTCAGAGTTAATGAACGAATATTGGCTGAAAATGTGAAATTTGATAGGGCAGTTTTATTTAAACACACATCTCGCACAGAGCATTTAAAATTTCTAAATGTATAAGGTTGAAGCAGGAAAAAATTGTCGAATTGTGGGACCAATTTTAAACTTTCTCTTAGACTAATATTTGTGATTTTTTGTTGCAATTTTTGTTTTTGCAAATGACATGCAATTTGCATTGTATCTTGGAAGAGACTGCAAATGACTTGGAATGGCGATTTTCTTATTAATTAAAATCTCATTTCTACTTAATGAAGTTTATCTAAAATGTGACTTAATCGTGGAAAGGAAGTTTATTAAGACTAAAACGGCAAAGAAATGAAGGAATAACAGTGATTTTTACATTCCAGAGTTAATCAATATTATTTAAATTATCCGTAGCAGTCTAATTTGCTCTTATATGAATAGACGGCAAACGGGAAAAAAGTGACCAGAAAAAAGTGACACAAACTACAAAAGCGGAAAAAAAGTGACACGGAAAAAAGTTACCGGAAAAAAGTGACAAGAAATTAATTTTGGAGATTCATTGGTTAAATTGGGATTCATTGATCGGAGGGGGGGGGGGTGGCGATCAATTAGGTAAATGGGTTTTTCATGCTGAATTAACCGTTTTGGTTAAATTTTTGGATATACGTTCATACCGAAAAGACGCTTGCCTAAATAGTTATGGGAACGAACGATTACCCCCCCCCCCCTCTTCCCAATCCTCTCTAAATTAAATAAATGGGTTAAATATTATGAATAATAAATTATAAATTAGGTGAAAAAGGGGGATGATTATCCACCGCCCTTAAATTACATAAATTGTTTTTTTTATGCGCAATTACCCAAGTATGTCAAATTTTGGATATAGGTTCTATCTGATAAAGTGAATAGCTGAATAATTTTAAGTGTTTAATCGGTAAGTATTGAGAGGGGGGTACGGGTGATAACCTCTCTAAAATTAAATAAATAGCTTTTTACACAGAATTATCCGATTTGCTTCAAATTTTTAATGTAGATACATTACTATAAGGCGTATCTGTGATTAGTTATAAGGTTTTTTGCTATGTATAAATGGAGGAAACGGGCGATTATCCCCCCCCCCCCCAATCAAATAAAATAAATTGGTTTTTATGCAGAATTTTCCAATGTATTAAAATTTAAAACATGGGTTATTTCTTATAAGGTGATTACCTGAATAATTTTAAGGGTTTAATGGCTGAGTATAAAGGAGGCACGAAGGATAACCCCTCTTATATTAAATAAATAGCTTTTTACACAGAATTGTACGATTTGCTACGAATTTTGGATGTAGGTTCATTATGATAAGGCATATCCCTGATTATTTATAGGGTTCTCTTGCAAATTAAAAGGGGAAGAGGTCGATTATCTCCCCCTTAAATTTGATAAATGGGTTTTTTATGCAAAATTGTCTAATTTGTTTTAAATTTTGGATCTAGGTTCTTTCTGATAAGGCGAATCTGTGAATAGTTTCTGAAGTTTAATGGCTAAATATAAAGGAGAGGGATAACTCCTCTTAAATTATATAAATAGGTTGAGGGGGGGGGGGGGCTGACTACAAACTCCGAATCTATATTTTACATATAAATTTTTAAATTTTTTTTATAAGATTTTTAATAATTTCAATTATATAAAATAATAAATATTACATTATAATAATAATTATTATTAAATTACATATTAATATTTATTTTTATACTTTTACATTTATATAATATATATAATAAAATAAATAATAATAATAAATAATGTAAATTAAATATAAAAAATTAAAAATAAATGTATAAATAAATATAATTAAATATTAAAAATTATACTCATTAACAGAAATCTATTTAAAAAATGATAATTCTATTTAGTAAATCAATTAAAATGAATGTATAAATAAATATTAAAAAATATTCAATTAGTTTCATTAACAAGAATTGTTTAAAAATTGATAGTATTTTATTAACTCATAATGAATCAATTATTATAAATGTATAAATAAATAAAATTAAACATTCAAAATTACTTTCATTAACAAGAATTGATTTTAAAAATAATAATATTTAATTAAGTGATCGGAAATTAATAGAAATAATTGTATGAGTAAATTAAATATTAAAAATTAGACTCATTAACAAGAATTTGTTTCAAAAAAATTAAAAATTTATTATTCGCCATTACTGACACTATTGTCATGTACTGACACAATTGTAATGACACGTAGCGAGTCTGATGGAGGTACATGACAATAGTGTCAGCAATGGCGGATAATAAAATACTATCATTTTTTAAATTAATTTTTTATAATCAGTATAATTTTTAATATTTAATTATATTTGTTTATACATTTATTTATAAATTTATTTAAATTTAGTTATATATTTTATTTACATTTATGCATTATTAATTCAGTATTAACTTATTATAAATTATTTACTATTTAATTATTATTATTATAATTTACTTATTATTATTTATTTATAATTATTATATTAATATATTAATTATTATAAATAAAATATATATTGTAATATATAATAATATTATTATCCATTAAACACTTAAAACTATCCAGGGATTCACCTTATCAGAAAAAACCTATATTTAAAATTTGGAATATATCGGAAAAATCTGCATAAAAACCGATTTATCTAATTTAGGGCGGATGGGGGGGGGGATTTATTCATTCTCAAAACTAATCAGGCAAGCGTCTTTTCAGTATGAACGTATTTTTAAAAATTGGACCAAAACAGTTAATTCAGCATGCAAAACCCATTTACCTAAATTAAGAGCCTTCCCCCTTTCCCCATGAATCCCCAAAACCAATTCCTTGTCACTTTTTTTCCCGGTAACTTTTTTCCTTGTTACCTTTTTTCCGGTAACTTTTTTTCCGTGTCACTTTTTTCCACTTTTGTAGTTTAGGTCACTTTTTTTCCTAGATTCGAATAGACACAAGTACCACTTGTCATATTTCAGCAACCATGCGTGCAAAGCCGCGGTTTTTGGTAGTAATATTTTTTTTTTCTAAAATGAGTCTTTTTTCTTCCCCTTTAATGTTTGAAAAGAGCGCTTTCATCTTTTCAATTCTAGATAGTACCGATTAAGATGTTCTAAGATTCTGCCACGAGATTTCTTTTAATTTATGTTTTTATCTGAATTTAAGTTTCAGAATGTTTTACTTAGGCCATAGTTTAATGATTTTTTTTGGGGGGGGGGAGGGGGGGGAACTAGGACGTACCTAAAATCACGATTTTATTTTAAGTATTGAACTCGCACTTCTTCTTAAAGGGAAGAAAATTTTTAGTATTTTTAAAAATATTTTGACTAACACTAATTCTACCAATGTCAAATGACACTTTTTTAAAGGCTCCGTGTTTATTTTGCTCATAATTTTTTAATATAATAAGCGTTAAAAAAATATTTTGTGTGTTAAAAATGACTTGGAATAGTTTCAATATAAAAAATATTCCAAATGAAAAATCTAAATCTTTTTATAAGGTGTCATCTGACACTGGTAGAAATAGTGTTAAAAAATGAAACTGTTTTACAAAGCTTCAGTGTAGTAAAAAATTAGTGGAACAAAGTTTTCAAATTTAAAACTAAACATATAAAAAATTAGCTCGATTGTACTAATTTTTGACTAAAAGATTGATAATTTTTAAAAGAATTTACACGAGAGTTCACAATGCCGCGCACCTACAATTTCATTTTATCTGATTTCCTGTTATCTCTTCTAACAGAAACTCTCTTTCAGAACTTATGTATTGTTTACAATTGTCCACACTCTGTTCACTCTTTCCATTATTGTCTCTTGAGTGTCTTTGCAGCTCTCAATAGGTTAAGTGTCTGAAAAATTGCGATAAAGTTAACTCTTGAAAGGGAAAAAAAATTGTTCTATCAGCAGATTTGGAACCCACCTTGAAAGGCGGAGTTACAGGTAGCTAGTGGTTTCATAAAACATGACAGCGTAAATTAATCACAACTGCCGTGGAGGGGAAAAGGGAAATCTCCTCCAACTGTTATCGCCAATGTGGGCCACTTTAATTATTATTTATCATTAGGGTGAGAAAGGTAGGTAGGACCATGCCGGCCGGTAGCAAGTCATAAGGCGGTGCTGGATATAATGCGAGACGGCCAGGCTGATGCTTAAAAATTGGGTGTGCTTATTAAATAGATTAAGATGTTTCTTGTTACAATAATATAGAAATGCTGAATTGTTTTGATAACTTATTCGGATAGATTAGATAAAATTTATCAATATCTTGTGCTTTGAAGGGGTAATCGGTGACCTGTTTAGGAGGAAATTGGATCCTTTAGCCTTCGCAAAATATTTTGTTTCAAAGCAGGACATTTACAAAATATTTTCTTTCGAAGCAGGACATTCGCAAATTATTATTATTATTATTATTTTCGAAGCAGGACATTCACATTTTTTTTTCTTTTTTTCCGAAGCAGGATATTTACAAAATATTTCCTTTCGAAGCTATTTGAATTATTTTTAACTTGGACAGGGGAGATAATAAAAATGGTTCCAGAAATACATGTTAAAGAACGAGCAATTTAGAAAATGTTTCAAGAATTCTAAAAATTCCCACCTTTTTCATACCATGTGGAAACTTGTAAAAATTGCCGCATGACAGGACAGTTGGGCAAATTGTAGTTAATTAATCCTTTCGAGTCGATTTTTTTCCGCAAATGTTTAAAAAAAAAATACTTTTATGTTAATAACATTTAGTTATTCAAATAAATTAGAGTTTAACGAATATTTCATTGTCTGAAACATAACGATTGTTGTTTTATGTACTATTCAATTCATATACATATGACAATAGGTTAAGAGTTTTCGGAGATGCTTAGGAAATATTATATTACTACAACATTTAACTGATATTACAATTTTCTAATAATTTTTTAAAAATAAGAAGAGCAAGAGAAAGAAATTGGTAACAGCAACAATTGTGTATATTGCAGGAGAGACATGACTTCTGCATTTCTTTAATGTTTCAAATGCTTCTTGTTGATTGACTTCATTTGAATTTCTAGTTGTAATGACGATTACGTTGCTTTTAATTACTAAAGTGTCTCTGGGCTATTAAAAGTACTGCAGTCAAATTCTGTTAAGATGTGCTTAACAATAATCACTAGTTGTACCTTTTCTGGCCGTGCTTTGAACTATCATGCTTTTCATTCTGATAATATACACTTCCTGTATTCGGTCTTTATCCCCCCCCCTTTTTTATGACTACATGTATAACGTACTTGTAAAAACTTTACTTCAGAGTAATGCATTAAAGCAATGTTTTTTATGATGATTACAGCCTCGGATCTTTTATCATTTTAAATCCTTCCTACTTCTGAGAAACATTTAATTTTTTTTCTTATTTGTTATTCATCCAAAGTTTTTGTCTTAATCTGTTTTCCTTTGTGAATGTGAGCTGGCATCTAATCAGCAGTTTAAAAAAAAATGTACGATAAATGATTCAATATTTCATGCGCAAACTGCATTGTTAAGTACTTTTTGTTACTTCCACGTATCCAAAGTAGTACCAAAGAAAGTTAAATAGTATTTAGAATTACAAAATCGTGCTTTTAACATTTCAGTAAAACATCAGCATCATTTACTGCATATTTAGTTGATTCGACCACCCAGTGAAACAAGTTCTCTTTAAATCTCCCTCCCCCCCCCCTTTTCCGAGTTCTTTCACTATTACCCAAACGAAATGGGACATTTGTTAAATTTACAATGCTCGTTTACATATGGGAAAAAAAGTTGCATCTTTTCTCTTTATGTTTAAGTGGTTATGGAATACCAAAATATTTTGAGGAGTAGGGATAAGTTTTATTTATTTGGATATTTGTCATATTAAACTATTTGCTCCCGTGTTATTTAATCTACTTTAATATGCAATTCATTTTTTGCGTTGGAAAGAAGTCTAGCCTAGAACTGCCAATCTTTAAATAAATAATCTCTCCAAACTTGCATTGATTTATAATAAAATTATTAAAAGCCATATCTTGAGCTGGGCCTTTTTTTTTTTTTTTTTTTTTTTTTTTTCCCATTTCTTTTCTGTATCTTCCATCCCCCCCCCCTCATTTTTTTTTTTTTTATCGTCTTTAATTCATTAGTTTTGAATTCAACATTAATAAACATATCATGATGTAACTGGGGTGCTGAAGAGATTTTACCTATTTTAGATTAAATATAATTTGCATAATGAAATTGCTCTAATGTGATAATCATATATATATATATATATATATATATATATATTTAATAGAGTTCGTTATTTTAGAAATTTTCAAACATAATTTGTTTTCCAGCGTGAAGTTACACTTTAATTCTGGTTCTGGGTCTTATGTATATATATATATATATTTTTTTTGGTTACAAGAATTTATCTTTGCAAGAAACAGCAGTAACACCTTTGGCAATTTGTTAAATATATACTGTGAGTAGTTTGTAAAACGTTTCGTCGTGTAATTGCGTGAATATGATTAAATCAGTATATGGTATTAACTAATATAGGGAGTTCAAGTTTCATTTTAAATTGACACTTAAATTCAGTAGCAGAAATAATTCCAAACATATTTACAATCCATTTTACTTGAATATGTGTTTTTTTTTTTTTTTTTTTTTTTTTTTTTTTTTTCCCTGCATGCTTTAGATATATGTTGTTAATATAATTTTGTCCCTCTGAAACATATTTAATGATGATCCAAGAAAATATCGCGTAGCATGTTCAGATATAAGAATTAGTCATAACAGACAAATAATAGAGAACAGAGCTTCAGTTCAGATTTAAGTTCATTCTTAAATGAAATACTTTCCTAGAAATATTTTATTCTTACTCCAACTTCCAACTTTACATGTTCTAAGACAATGGAAAGTCAAATAACCCTTTTAAGTTACAGAATCATGCCTTCAGCCATCGACTGGAAATTTTTAAATTGAAGTGAGGCTGGAGGGGGGGGGGGGAGGAGGAGACAGAATCGGGGCTTGCTAGTTTATGCGACCACCCAACGAAACGAAGAAACCTTTTAAGAGCCGTCACTCTGCCAGAACAAACACAACCCTCTCGCTTGTGACAAGCTGAATTAACCTCCGCTCATTGTAATTAGAAGGCAACAATTTTCCTCTCTCTCCAAATTAATGCCCCCACCGATACCTACAAAAACCGAAGAAACACAAGGAACTATCTGGTAATTAACGAGGCAACCTTTAGCGTGGCCCATCTGTAAATTTGATAAGGCCGCCGCGCTGATAATTGTTAGCGTTCGGACAGTTTAATTGCGGTTAATCCGCAGACCAAACTCAATTCTGCGCGCATTAGTGTCACATCAGGCACGTCACTTGTCAAAGCTGCTCTTCCATTTTGAGGGACCAGGATTAAATGCGAAAAAGCCTTTTCGTAAGGAATAAAAACAAAAGATTGGGAGAATGTTTGTTTTTTAAAAATTTCTGGCATCTTTCCGGGTTTTTGCCTGTGTCACAGGCTTGCCGCTGTTTCAAAATAGAGAATTAATTATTAAATGTTTGTGAATAAAAGCCTGATATAGTTGTTCTGAGAGGAACTGCGAAAGGTTGCTTTTGAAGTTGGATTTTAGTTATACTTCAAGTCGAGCATTATGATTGGCCACTTTTGAACAAAACTATTCTTGCCAGAAATATTTATTGCTGCAGTGTGCACAGTGTTAAATTAGCTACAATTTTTTATTTTTTGCTGTTGGGTTACATCGAGTACTGTAATTGAATAATAATTTCATTTTACTCTGAGTTTCATAAAAGATCTGACTTTTATAATAACTTATTTCACTCGTCATGTGTGGATTTTGGGATAAATTAACAAGCCAAGTCTATTATTTACCATAAAGGTATTAAAAATAATTTGAAAAGTAATTCTGTTTTTTTAAATTTGCGATATTAAGGAATCAATCAAATTTATTACAATCGCACTAAGCATAGTTTATTTTTCTCTTTTTGCTACAAATAAAAATGTTTATACGAGTATAAAGCAGTTTTTATGAGGTTTTCCCCATGCGGTTTTTTCATATGTTGAATTCCTTCTTTCACCCACTTGCCTTGCCTATTCCAGCGCCCGCTGTCTTCATGTTAACCGAAGCTTTCATTAATTCCCTTAATTAATAGTTACATCGCGAGAAGAAACTTTAATTCTGCGAAAATACATCGTCAAACAGTGGGACATTTCTTTTGATTCAGTATGCAATCCTCGGTCGTATTTATATCTAAATCAAATGTAATGTAAAAAGAGATGAAATATAATGTTGCAAGTAACGTCTTAACAGGAAAAATAAATGAATAAATAAAAGAGCAAAAAATTTAATTTCTTATTTCACTTTCATTTAAATTTTTTTAAAGCCATATATTTAATAACTTAAATTTCTGAAGAAAAAAAAAAGATTCTATTTTAGCTAAACAAAGGGGGGGAGGGATCTATCCCAAAACCTTTTATACAAATATTTACCTTGACACAAATATGTTTAGTAACACAAATGTATTAATTATTTTGCGATGAACCACAAGTACATATTTTTTAATCGTTCTATTAATATTCTATTTTAATTTCTATTTAATAGGTGACATTTGGTACTTAAATAAGTAGAAAAAATTTCAGTTGTATATTTCTGGTTCCGTTGTAAATTCAAATTCAAGGATTTCTTATATCGAACGTAGCGAAGGGATTAAAAGAAAAATGCATGAAATACAAATTGCGGCTTTTTGAAATAAAATAGAATAACAAATATCAGCTTATGATTTTACACATACGCCAGTAAATAAATACACTGTTTTAGGCGGGGGAGGAGGGAAGTCGATTTGCAATAATTTGTAATAATTTGCAATAATTTAAACTACTTGTTGGATATGCCAGTCTCTAAAAAACGGCCTCGAACATCTCGTTCTATCTCATACAATATTTCCAAACGTAGCTACAAATGTTTATACTTCATCATTATCATTAGTAGTTCAATACACCAACTTTTACTTTTATCTAAAATTTTTGCTTCAGTCGGAGTAAAAACCAGTTAATATTTACCATAATATTTATTAAAAACAAAAGTTTTTCGTCATGCTTTTGCACGTCAGCTATTTGCATATAACCGGCTTAGAAGAGTGCAAAATTCCCATCGCTTCGAAAGCCGCCAATATAAATTAAAACTATAAAAAAGCGAGAAATCCAACAAGCGACCCCTTTCGGTGGAATATTATCCAGGCATGAAAGAGTTCCTCCTAAAGGAGGATTTCCACCTTTTTTTAAGCTATTTTGGTCATTCTCTGGATTGGTGCAAAAATGCAAAGAAAATTTTGGAAGGATATTGGGGGGGGGGGGTGTCAAAAATTTAATAATTAGACATTTTATCTGCTCAAACACTTGGAGTTTGTTCTTGAATTGTGCAAAAGTGACATAAACTGAAAAGTGAACTTCTACATATAAGCACCTAAAACTAGTGGCGCGAGCCCACCCAATAATTTGATATCTTTATCCACCCATTATTAATTGAGCCCACCCAATATTTATGTATTTGTTCAAACTTTTTTTTATGCCCACCCAATATTTTTTTTAAGTTGGCGCCATTGTCTGAAGCTATTGTAAATGTAGCTGTTCTGAATGTCTCTCAAGAATGAAATATTTTTTAGACTTTGAAAATTCAAATTGAAAGGAAGTTCCTTTTTGGAATAGAATATTTTGTACTATTTATACAACACTTTTGGATAATTTCTGTGATACCTTTTTTAAGATGTATTTCTGAACCAAAGATAAATTTAACAGGGAGATTTTTTAAGTGGAGGGAGGGGGGGGATTTAACAGCTGAGCTATTCAGAATAATATTTGTTTTGGAAAATTAATGCTTGTACCTCACATAAGTTGATCATAAATATTTGGTTTTACTTTAGCATTATTAAAACTTTCTAAGTTAGAGGGGGAGGGGGGGGACAATCATACATGCAGTTACATTTAATTTTATTCTTTGTTAAAATGACACTGAAATTATAAGAGTTTGACACCGTTCCATAGATGGGGAAATTTTTCCACCTTTTATCTCGTTTTCTGCTTTCATGCCTGATTATCAAATTAATGGAGGGTCTGGTGGTCCTGGACTGAAACATATACACACAAAAAATTCTTGCCATTTTTATGCACAACATCATAAAATATTCGATTGTGCTATGGCCAGAGCCCGATTATGGTCCAGCAGCTTTTCAGGTCACCCTCGCGCCAAAATAATAGCTAATTATTTTTTTTTCTTTCCTGGAAACATATAAAAAATTATCATTAAGTTATCATATGATTGCCAAGTTAGTTAACCAAAATATTTTTTTGGATTTTTAAGAAAATAATTGCAGGAAGCTGCAATTTTAAGAATTTTTTTTCTGAATCATTTTATTAAATTTGGGCCCCTCTCACTAGTGGCTGGCTCACTAGTTGGCCCGTGCGATAATCAATCCTAGCTATAATAAGACTTGGACAGACAGTCACTTTGTATAATCATGTTTTTCGGGATCTCTAATCCTTAAAATGAGTAAATAATCCGTCGAAAAAAATTTATATAACAGTACTTTCTTTTATTGAAAACAGAAGAAAGTAAACGCTAATTCAAAGTTTTTATATTATAACATACTGTTTTTTTCTGCACATAATTGTATTTACCTGTGTTTACAATGATGTAATGGGTGACCATAAAGGGCACATGCTTGTAGGACTCTGCAAGTTAAACTATATGGAATATTTTAATTGGTATTTATTCTTTTTAGAATGCAGAAACTGATTATGCAACAATTGGAAATTTTATTGATAGATGGCGCTTAAATGTTAGCGATGTTTTATTAGCAAATATAAACAAAAGTGACGCATTATAATTCAATATATCTTAAAACAATATTTTTTTAAGCAGTGCCACAATTATCATCATTTTGATTTAAACACTTTATGAAGTGAAATTTTATATATATATATATATATATAATTTGATTAATTTACATGATTAAATTGCACTTAACTTTTAATAAATGGGAGACCTATAATACTATTTTAAGTATATAGGGTATATATATTAATTAGCTATTTTTAAATCTTAAGTAATCTTATATTAAGATATTGTGTTTAGCTTAGCACAGTCAAATTAAATGTTTTTGTTTTAAATCTTAATAGAATAAAATATGGTTTATTTTTTCTGTTATCACATTACTCTGTTTTTTATTTAATTATTAATTTATTATTATCATGTGTACAATAATTATTTTCCCCTTTTTCATTTTTCAATCCAATTTAGTAATTTTGAAGTGCCTTGTTTTTGATGTTATATCTTCATTTAATTTTGGTTTTATGCGTGTTGGTAACCCCAAATTCGTATTATTTTGCTTTTTCATGGCTAATGCGAAGATGAAACCCCACACCTTATATGTAGTTCCAAAGTATTTGGAGCCCGAAGATTCTGCTTTTAATATACAAATTCCATTTGTATTCATTTTATTTATTTATTTAATATTTTTCCCATGTTCAATGTGGTAATTTTCTATTAAATTCAAATGATTCATATATTGTAATACAAATAATGGTTTTATTTATACATAATTCCACATTTTTATCTTTATAATGTCATTTTTTAAAATATTTTCGCAATTTTAAATTCTGTTTGTTATTTATTTGTAGTATTTAAATAAAACATTAATTTAAATGAGATTTATGAATTTATCATTGTTATCAAGGAATTTATCGATATTTATCGTTGTATTTTATGATAATGTACTTTTTATGCGATGTTTTAAGAAAAATTCATAATCCATAATGTAAAACTTGTTCCTCAAATAAGAACATGAACTAATCTAAATTACAAGCCACTTAATCTCTTAATGTATTTTATGCTTGTTTTTAATCAGATTAATTTCCAAATAAAGTTCTTAAATCAGATTTATTGCAATAAATAATGAAGTGTTTATCGCAAGTCGTTATATGAAGAGATGTTATTCTTCTTTTTGTGTTGACCATACCGTTATTTCTTCCTTATTGCTATTTTGCAGAATCAGATATTTTATACAGGGTGTTTCAAAATTATCTGTCAAAGATTTAAATGCAGACAGGGGTGACCTAAGTAAGCAGATTTTGATTGGAATGTGGTTTCGGAAATGCAGCGTTTAGAAAGTAGGGGTGTTATTGAATTCGCATAAAAGCACTTTGCTAGCTTGAATTGCCATTCTCCGCACGGATTTTGAGCAACACGTATCGTATCATTACACCTATGTGGAGCCTACCGACATGCATTTCATGTGAGGGGTTGCATAAGGAAATGAAACGGCTGCTCAAAGGATGTACATAGAACGATTCCCGGGTAAGAATCTACCAGAACGTCAAATACTCGAGTTTCATCATCAGATGATGTGCACGAATGGATCATTTTATGCTTCGGGGCATGATACGGGTACTGGGTAAACGGTAAGATATTACACAGTTTCTGTAGAGGATTAAAGCGTTATGCACAGTAGAGATAGTCCTTCGACAAGCTCGAGAACAGCTGGGCGTGCATTGGGTGGATGCCACTTACTTTCGCAGCTCCACACATAAAATGCTTGATTTCAAGCTCCACATTGTAACGATGCATGTTGTCTCAAAATCCTTGTGGAGAATGCCGATTCAAATCAACAAAGTGCTTTTATCCGCCGATTTCAACAACGTCCTCAACCTTTTCAACATTGCATTCTCGTACCCACATTCCCATATGAAATCTGCTTATTTAGGTCTTCTCTACATTCTTTTAAATTTCTACAATTTTTGAAGCACCTTGTGTATCTGACTAGTATCATCTACAACATATATTCTGAAATCTCAACTAAATATTGTAATCAATCTTGACTTAGTATTACACTTTTGAAAATTAAATGATTTTTATTACTGCATTATGGGGTTTTTTTCTGCTACAATTATGAAATAGAATGTTCAGGATGAAATATAAATAAACATATAATCTTTAAATTAATGTTAATAAGATTTTCATGGACCATCGCAATAAATATCAAATCTGCTAAATTTTGATTGCGAAGATTGTGTTTCTCACAGTATTTGTTTTATTTTATTTAATAAAATTAAAAATAGAGAAATTGGCAAAATAAATTTCGGAAGTTCTCTCTTTTTGAAACATTAATAAAGTGAAAATTTGAAGAACATTTTGAATTTAAGTAATGGTTTGAAGCACCTGTATCGTAAATTTTCGGTTGATTCCCTTAACAAAGACATCTAAAATAATCTGCTAGCTTCAAAGATTTCTTTTAATGACTATTAATTGTAATAAAATAACAATAAAAAATATTTAATGTTTTTTTGAACACTTAAAAACATTTTACCACTCTTTGTTTCACGTAAACTAAACACTGTAAAAAAAAAAAAAAAAAAAAAAAAAAAAAAAAATACGGAGATTGTGCTGGTAATCGGGACACCAGTAAAATTCATTGTTTTTTAACGGAAAAATACCCGTAAATTCGAGACATTTTCCGCTTTTTCCTAGAAATTTATGGGAATTTTTCTATTTAAAAATAGTAATTGGTACTGGCGTCCCGATTATCAGTACAATCTTTTTAAAATCGCTCAATTTTTTTTTTTTTTCTTTAAAGTGAAAGCGTGGAAGTTTTCAGAGTTAGCACTGAAATATTTTATTTTGAGACTAATGGAAAAACGTGAAGAAACCGTGAGCTCAAAATTTTAAAGGAAGGGGTTTGCAAAAATATTATAAGATATAATAATGAGACATTGTGAATATATTGAATGAACCTTCGAGAAATGGGTATATCTTAGTCTCATTCTAAGAAAACAGGAAGTTATTCACCTTTTTTTTTAAGGACGATTTTACGGAAATTGTACTGGTAATCGGGACATCAGAACTTGTTTTTTAACGGAAAAATTCCCGTAAATTCCTGAAATTTTTTCATTTCTGCAGGGGTTTTTTTTCTGAAATTTATGTTAATTTTTCCGTTAAAAAACAATAAATTATACTGCGTCCTGATTACCAGCACTAATTCCGTAAAATAGTCTTTTTTTTCTTTTCCCTTTTTTTTTTTTTTTTTTTTTTTTTTCCCAGCGTTGCACGAGGTGAAAATATTTCATAATGTGCTTTAATTTTTTATAATTATTCAATAACTGCGATAAATTTGATTTTCGACAAAACTTTACCGATATTTCTATTGCAATATATTCCAATATCCTCTTCTAAATTCTATAATTTAATTTATTTTCTAAAATTGCAGCTTTTAATCATCAATTCTAATTGTTTATGAATTACTATGAAATTCACTTTTCGAATTATTATAATTTCACTGAGCTTCTCCTTCACTTTTAATCATAATTTAATGCTTCCCAAATAATTATTTTCAACTTTGTCATTCATGTCACTCCGATTTTATAAAAGTCGCATTAAATCTCATAACGCATTCTGTGTATCCCGATCGTTTCCGATTGCTTCCGCTTCTGACATTTTTTGGAACTATTAAATCCCCCCCCCCCCAAAATACACATTTTAAACTGCATTTCAATCTCATATAATTTCTACATCAAACCATTAATCATGAGGACCGCAATCATCGCATCAGATTACATATCGAAAATTCTCTTTAATATTAAAATGAAAAACATTAAAATATTCCCCTGTCTTCCTTATATGAAGTACTTATTATCCAGTCTGTCAGAGGCAGGTATGTGTACTGAACTTTGTTGATGATAAACTACCCTTTATAAACAGCGCCCGAAAGATGGGGATAGCGGGTGTGGGAGACTTTTTATAATCGTCGTTCATCATTAAATTTGCATGATAGTCCGATTTCTTATGTATTACCGTTTCTTGTAATTGATAAAAGGGATGACATTTTCATTAATGATCTTCCATCGATGATAATGATTGTCATAATAACGATCTTGACGTTTTCCGAGAGTTGTTGTAAGGCAAGCTATAGTCTTTCATTGATTTTTGATGGGACGATTTTGTTGCTTGACTGCCTTTCACCTTTCATTTTATTTAAACGGGAGTTTTATTTGGGGCAGATTATAATGATCTGGAATAAAATTATTCTCTTTCTGTTTTGAAAGGAACATGCATTATCGGTTATTTGACAGATAAATTTAATCTCGCCTATAATTACTAATGATTATATACTGTGATTTGGTTAGAATCTTTTTACGTTTCACAGCAAAGTTGTTTCCATAAATTTTGAAAGATGAAAAAAAGAGATTGTTCTTTATATTATGCAGAGTGGTGGATATTGCAATATTAATGTGATAATGAATATAATAGACATAATGTTAAGATATATTTCGTAATTGAAAATTTTCGTAACTTTTCTTTAAAATGATCACACAATTATTTATTAGTAAAATATTTTGTTTGGAATAAAAACTAGTGCATAATTAAATAAATATATTAATAACTAATATTGGATCATATATTAAATTTTATTCCAAACAATGTATTTTACAATGAATAGTTGTGTAATTATTTTAAATATATAATTTAATGACAAATGGCAGCACTTTATTTTAAATGTAATACAGTTGGCAACACCATGTCTTAAAATTTATGTACTACACATTATTACTCCTTGGTCCATAATTATTTAATAAATTTTGGCAACATGTGTAAGTCATCTTTTATACTTTCTTTTTTTGCTTTATCATTCAACTTCAGATTCGATCTTAGTAATTGGTCTTTTTTTTATGCTTTTCAGTCAATATTATTTTAACTTAAGTGCTTTGTTGCATTTTTATTTCTGGGTTTATTGTGTGTGGAAGCCCTTATTTCGAATTCTTTATCTTTTTATGGCTGATGCGAAGATGAAATCGTACATGTTGTTATTAGTGACAAACAAGGTAATTGGGGTCTGACAAATCTGTCTTGGTTCCATTAATTTCCATTTTTCAAATGTTTACTATCTTTTCAAATCCATCTCGCACTTGTTATAAGGATCTGTTTAATAGACTTGTAAAGTGGTTTATGCATCATTTTTAATTTGAAGAAATTTCTTTTTTTTTCTTTTATATATGTATATATATATATATATATATATATTATTTGAATAGTAGTTGTTCATTTAAGGATCGCATATAAACATTACAAATTAATCTGAAATTTGTACGACTTTTTATCTTTAACTCTATTTTATCTAAATTAATAAATTTTAAATAAAAGAAAAAAGAAAACCAGACAGTGAATTGTAAGTATATGCTGTTTGGTATTTATTTTCTGAATAATTTAATTTTTGGAGTATATTCGTGCCGAAAACGAGCAAACCACAACTCGAGTTTTTACTGCTACATGTACCATGGTAGGTGATTTTCCTCTTGTATTTTTAGAGTATGCTTACCGAAAGCGTCTGAAGCTTGTACAAAGATAAAATCATACTTTTTTTTTTGGATGTTTGGAGGGAGGGGGGGGGGGGCTCATAATTTAGGCCTGAAGATTCTGATACAGATCCACAAATATTCACTATCTTGCTTCTTTTTACTGGAAGAAAAGAGGGGGATGACTAAAAATTTTAATATTCAGACTTACTGAAAATTACAATTTAATTAGTAAAAACTAAAAGAAATACAATATAGGATAGTTATAAACGCATTTTTATTTTGATATCGTTATTATTTTATTATTATTTATCTAAAGCCATCTCCCCCCACCCTCCCCTCAGAATTCTTCTTTTAAAATAGTTTAGAAACAAATTAAAAAAATGCTTGCGTGTACATGAATATCTGAAACAAAATGTCTTACCCAAAATCAACAAGAACAACGTAAGAAATATCTATCTACAATATAACAGCAATGTCTACGCTGTTAATTTTAACGACTTGAACGTGGAAGTTTTTTGAAAACAAAATTTGCATTTGGATTATTTTTTATTTCGATGAGTTACTTCTGATGATATATAATCTTTTTATCTTATTCATTAGTTTCTTTTATCCTTTTTTTTTTTTTTCATATAATTTCTTTATCTCATAGATATGTAACATAGTTACATACATTTAACCGAAGATCGAATAAGAACCTTGACCCTTTTTCTTCAGCTGTCAAAATTGGAGAGCGAAAACGAAGGGAGGAACGATACCTCCGAGGCGTTCATCCATGCTATTTAATAATTTCAAGCACACTCTCCTGGAATAGAAAAAGAAGAAAGAAAAAAACATTCTTTTCCTATCTGCTTATCGGATCACATTAATCCATTGAAATAGCTATAAATTCTCAATATCGAAAGAAAAAAATAATAAGAAAACAAGATATAAAGAATGACTCCGGGTTGAAGAGAAAAAGAAACAGTGGTCCGCAGAATAAATACGAAAAAATACAATCAAAAACTTTCATACTCAATCTTGTTCCATTGCATCTGTCAAACCCTCCCCCTAAGAACTATCAATATTAAAACCCGTCACGAGTCGGGGATTCGAACACCTGCGGCTTCCAAACATCGACGCTAAATTATTTAATTAAAAAAAGGAAGCTAGTTAGTCGTGTTGGTTTTTTCAATTTCAGAATGAGCATAACCATTGCCTAGCATTTTGTCGTTGAGTAAGTGAGCTGCAATTACATTTGTGCCCCCCCCCCCTCCCCTCCTTCAAAAGAGAAAAGAATATCATTGACTACACACCTCTCAAGCGAAGTCATTTTCCTTCTAAACAGTTAACTATTTTTTGTTTTCGTCTTAAGTATATATTAATCGCATGTCAACGAATTTGAGCAATGGAGAATGTCTGTCTGTGTTTTTAAGCCACTTTTTGCTTGGGTTTAGATGTTGGACCCCCTAGGCTACTATGAAAGCCGATGCGGATGCCCTCTAAGTCACAATTACCATTTAGGTTGGACTAAAATTGATGTAAATTGTTCTTTGGAAGAGTATTGATGTAAACTGGTATGACTTCATCTAATCTTAGACAAATTATGCTTTTGCAAAACTGTTCTCTAACAGTATGCTTGATAATTTAATTTACACGTAAAGAAGTGTTTAAGCATAAGGTCGCATTGTGTCTAGAAGACTGAAAACTCGTCCGCTATTTAAGAATTAAGAAATATTATATTCAATAATTAGTAGATGTTCCTTACAATAACAAAGTTAAGTTATTAGAAGATGCTTGAGTTATCATGCATGTAGTAATTTTGTACAAAATGTTTGTAATATGAGATATAATAATGTAAATTATTCCATACCAACATTCAAGCATGTCGTTTAAAATATTATATTTATTGTCCATTTTTTCTTTTTACAATGTATACAAATATTGTTTATTTAACATTGATTTCGTCTACGTTAAAATTCATGAGCTGATAGCGATGAGGAATTTTGCTGCAAAATTGCAGTTTGTTGCATTGAAGAAAATAGAGATTGTTCCAGAGATATTTGCTAATAGATCCTATCAGATACATGTATTAAAGAGTGTAACAAACTAGAAATATAGAATTTTTATGCTAATTTAACACAACAGAGTATTGAACATTCTTTATACTAGTATACAGGTTCGCTCGCGGGATGAAATGCAAAAGTTGGGGGTAAGATTTTGGAACAGATAGTCTACGTTTATTTATTCTTTCTAAAAGCAGAATATAAACATGGAAATACTAAGAATTTTTTATTAGAATACTACATGGAAGACAACATTTAATATGGAAATAAATAAGAGAAAAATTTCGACTAAACTTCTACCGATTTTTTCAAAATGAGGACGTAGAATAATTTTTTTTTTTGTTGTTGTTCGAAAGGATTCTGTTTTCTTCTAAAATTTTGCATCCCTTTGGCTTTCGTTTTTTTAGGCTTCCATGCTTTCGTTCTAAAGATAAAATTTGTTGTAAACGTCACTTGTGGTGTGTGCAATAAAATAGCAAACTTGTAGATGAGATTAGTTGATGTACTTACGTCAATTTGAAATGCATATTTGTATATATTTACTAACCTAAATAGTCAAATAAAATGTACATAAAGAAAATCAAAAGATATCAATATAACCAGGTTTTCTCCTTGACAGTTTCAGAATAGCACTGCACACGGTCTTCCATTTATCTTCTTGTCTCTGTTTTTTAAGTGCCTTTCTTGCCTTTCATATAAATAAAATAAAATAAAAATAAACTCCTTTTTAGCCCTTAATTTAAAAAAAAAAAAAAAAAAAAAAAATGCCATTTGTACTAAAAAATTTGCCTGCATAATAAAAATCTGCTATTCTTGTGTCTTGAAAAAAGTACCCTAATATGAAACATTAAAGTATTTATAAGGGTCAAAAAGTGCACTTTTCAGAATGAATATCGAAAATGAACCTTTCCTACCAGTAGCAACCTGCACTTTTTAAACTTGGGGGGAATTTTGATTTAACTTCGAATGAATCACCTCACGTACTTTCAATTCTGATAGTTGATATTCAGAAAAATAAATATTCATCCAACTAATAGATGTCGGTTTAATCTCGTCTATGAGAGTAATTTAATCTCAACAATCGCAGCTACTGAATTGGGCATAGAATTGCTAACCGTATCATTTAATATTTTCCCAGCGCTTGATTCTTTTTCGGAGCATTCAATAGACGCCTACAACAGAAAGAATTATATGAAACCCGATGTATACAAATGTGACAGTTCATCCCCTTTTGTGCATGTCCCTTATCATCAAAACCCATTCCGCCTAATTTGGGAATCTCATAATAACAGTGTTTGCATACTTCGCCAGATAAATGACAGACAATAGTGGGAAAAATCGAAAGAACACCATGCACTGCTTGAATAATCATGAGTTTGAAAAAGTAATAATCTGCAAAAAAGAGTCAATAAAGTCCCCCACTATGTCCGGGTATAGGAGATTTCTCTGTCACGCTGTTATAGTTAGTTATATATGATAAAAGAATTTGGTTATTATTACAACGACGGAAGACCCTAGGCAGAAAAGAAAAAAAAAATCGGCACCATGAGATTTATTTAGGATCATTACAGAACACAAGTTGAGATGAGTTTTGGCTCTTTTCGAATCCCGAGTCTGGTGATTTTAAAATGGGATTAAAAAAAAAAGAAAAAAGAAAAAGAAAATTGCGCCATAAGAGCCCAAGTCCAATTCGGAAGATCCACAAAAAAATAATAATAATTAAAAAATTGCTTAAAGAATTAATAAAGAATTGTTTAAAAATTGTTCACTATTAATTTTCCCATTTTTTAAATAACATATTTCCTTACATATAAATATGAAAAAAGAAGTATTGAAGTAACGTGGAATATAAAAGGTAGGCATCGTTAAAAGGCACCAAATTTATTAAATTAGCAGCAGACCGGTTTCGGTAGCATATAGCGTATCGTCGTCAGTGCTGAGGGAGGTAGAAATTTGCTCACGTGTCACGTATATCCGAGAGACAAGGGATTGAAGGTGACCAATAGGATGCCAAGTAATGGCCAAAAGGCTACCAAAATCGGTCTGCTGCCAATTTAATATATATTTGGTACTTTTTAACGTTGCTCATTTTTTGTATTCCATTATATTGCGCAAAAGTCTATCTCAGTAATTATTGAAGTAACATGATGTAGTGTTTTTTGAATGGAGGGAATGTAATTTTTTTAAGCCTTTATCAGCCAAACCGCTTAGCAAATTAGAAAAGGCAGACATAAGACTGTAAAATCGGTCCCGGGCTCGAGCTCCCAGACTAAGCCAGTTTCTTTTCTAACAAGCCGTCTTAGTAAGCGGGTGCCCACAAAGGGGACTAAGCTTCCCCCCCCTCTCACCCCAAGATTTGGGATTTAATTAAATAAGGAGGCTCTTGTTCTTATTTTTAAATTTGAGAACATAAATATAATCTAAATTAGTAATCTTTTTACAAAACCGTCTGTACAAAACATTTTTAAAACTTAAAAGCAATACAGAATTTTAGCAGTAAAAAAATAAATCATCAAAATAAATTTTAATCTACTTAAAAAAGGGGAATTAAGTTTTTTCTTATCTCTGTCACTTTCCTGTTGTTTGAAATACATTTAAAACATTTGAATATAAAAAGAAATACGGAACTAAAAATTAACTCCCACATGGGGATTCGTAGAAAGTGTTTTTATTTATTCAGATTCGCTTCGTTATTCGTATCAGTGAGAAATTTGCTTCGAATTAAGCTTAGAATTTTAAAAACAATTCTTCGAAATTATATCCAAAGCTTTAACATCAGCATATAAAGCAGTAGTTTTTGTATTTAACTTAACAATAAAATTTATGTATGTAGCATTATCTATTATTAAATAATCATATTATTAAATAAAATTACTGTGAATAAATTAATCATTGAATAAATTATTAATAATTGATTGTTAAATAAAATTATTGAATAATCGTGATTATATGATGTCTGCTTGATAAGTGTGGAATGTTAATTCTGGTTTCTTTTCAGCTCTACGAAATTACTGACGACCCTAGGAGGAGAGAATTCTTAGACGACTTATTTAATTTTATGCAAAAAAGAGGTAAGCTCTTATTTAATTTTTCTCAATTATTTGTTTGCCTTTTTTAAATATATCTGACATACAACAAAACACTGACCTTATACAGGGTTCAAAATATCGTGAAAAGTCAGTGAATTTCAAAGTAGTCATAAAAAAGCAGAAAAATTAAAAAAAAAAAAATACAGAAAAGGTTAGAGAATTTACATTTTCTAAAGTCATATAGTCTCGGGGGAAAAAAATCACAAAATTTATATATAAAAAATAAATAAATAAATAAAACGTATGATTGTATAAAAAAAAAATTGCTAATTTTGGCAAATTTTGTAAAAAATAAGTTACAAATTTCGATGTATGTCTGTTTGGTCAGAGAATGTTTGAGATTAGATCAGGGGAAATCAGAAAATTTTTGAGATTTTGGTCATGGAAAGTCGGGAAATTTTCCAGTCGTGTTTTGCTGGGAACTCTGTTATAAATTCACATTTTTATTTTTTGTTCAACATTTTATAATTCCTCTTTATTTATTATTAGCTAATCCCTCGGCCGTAATAATAAACATTAAATTTGTATAATTGTATATCTTTAACTCGATTTTGTCTGAGTTTATATTTGAAAATATCGCGAAAAAAAAAAATATCCATTCTTAATGGTAAAAGCGCTCATACGACTTTTTTTTTATTGAATAATAGGATTTCCACCTTTCATTACAAAATATTCCTTATCTCAAAAATATAACAATAAACAATCTAGCCTGTTTCTATCCAACTATAAAAATCAACAATCACGAAAAAAAAAAATGTTCATAGTGTTGTTCTTTTTTTTTTCATATTAAATATTTTTTTTTCTTTTCGGCAATCATTACTGTGAGAAGTTGACATTCTGACAAGGATGAACATACGGGAAATAAGCTTGTACTCAGTAAGCTACATATAGAATATTTAGTTCGGAGGAAATTTGGAAAGAAAGGGGTGTAACCTTATATAAGGATGAATAATTTCTTTAATCGTATCAACATTGTTGGACCGAAACAAAAACTAAGCAAGTCCATCATTGTTTATCCGATTTCCAGAAATAATTCATGCTTAAATTTTAGCCTCTTCTACGGGTTATGATCTTTGGCTGACATAGGGACAAACGACAAATTTAAAGCAGTTTGCATACATGGTAAAAAATTTCAGTACACTTGATATTTTCCTTAATATTTTACTAAATTAATGAGGTGAAAATGCAGCATAACATTAAAACTAATCTTTTGTCACCGATCATTGAACTGCTATAAAACCGTGACCACGTAACCTTTTGGCATCATGAGCCCGCTTAAGAACCTTAAAGTAAGCCGGTCGAGTCACAAGTGTCGTCCAACTTTCTTTTTTAATGTTTATATATATATATATATATATATATATATATATATATATATATATATATATATATATATATATATATATATATATATATACCTCGCACGATGAATCGTCTTCATGAAACACGCCTTGGACAAACTGTTTGGGGAAGGTTGGTGCGATTTCCCGTGTTCGAATCGGTTCCGAAACTGGTTTGAAGTATGCGGTACCCAAATATTGCACCACCTCTTAAATAATTAGTGTTAAGTGTTTAAAAAGAAGATTAGACAATGTGCGTTTCCTTCTTGAAGGTGTCTGGAGCTCTGGAATAATGTGCCGACATTTATAGCATGTTTTGCTTCATAAATTCTGTGTAGTAATGATCTAAACAAGACTGTGTTTTTTGTGGTTTGTTAGTTGCTTTTATTTCTGCTCTTTCCCCCTATTTTCAACAGGAAGTAGTAGTAAAATATAGTTGATATGTTTATATTTATTTTTTAATTAAATTTAGCAGTGTTATTAGAAAGTTCTGTATCGTGTGAAACGATTCTTTTGAAATTCAATGTCTTAAAGGGTGTACTTGAGAAAATATTTTTTCAAACTCAACAGCTTGACATTTTTATATGCATTTTCAGAATCATTTTTAAAAGTAGAAACATGAAAATTGCTGAAGGGTTTTTTTTTAAGAGATGCATAAGGTACTATGCGATTTCATTTTTCGCTCAATTCATTAAAATTTGATTTATAAACAACTTTCTCTACATGACCTTTTTTTTTCATTCAAAGATCTCCTGCTTCGAAAAACTCGATTCAAAACACCAATTTTGACAGTAATTTTCTGCATTTATCAAAAGATTAATAAGCACGGCACATTGTGTACTGTCTAAATAAAGGGATTTGTCAGTTTGATGCGTTTGAGAGCAAAAATGAATTTAAAAATAAATTAGAAAATAAGCAGGTTGGATTGGAATATAACCCTTAATATACCGCTCTGTGTAGGGTTCCTTATTTTATCGATTTTAACAAAGCTTTTAATTTTCTAATAAATACAAATTTCGATATTTAAAACGACACGAACGACAAGAAAATAAATAATTGACCAAATTGGGGAAAGCACAAAAACATGATCACTTCTCTACTTTCAGCTTTTAACCATAAATTAACTACGCACTTTACTAAATTTAAAACACTAAAAATTATATGGAATACAGTATTTACTGTATATTTTAGAAATATTTTGCCAAACAAACGAATAAAAAAAATCACTTTAGGAGAATATAAAGAATATTAATTTTGTGAATTTTGAAAACTACGCATTCCATGAACATAGGTTTTATATTGAAATAAATTCAGATCTGACTGACTGCAAAACTTAAGGGTCCTGTCCACACTCGCGAGTAATGCTATTCCTATGCGGAGGCATTTTTCTAATAACTCTTTAGCATTTTGACATTTTTAAATAAAATTTTTTTACATTGGATAGCTGAGGTCCCTCTCAAGATCACTCCTTGATTACTTTTTCAATTTTGGTCGCAGATATTTTCTATAAAGTTACTTTTACTTCCCAAACCGGTTCAGAAAGTGAAAGTAATTTTATAAAAAATATCCGCGATCAAAATCGAAAAAAATAATCAAGGAGCGATCTTAAAAGGGACCTCAGCTACCCAATGCAAATAATAATAATAATAATAATAAATAAATAAAAATGTCAAAATTCGAAAGAGTTATTGGAAAAATGCCTCCCCATAGGAACAGCATTAGCTCGTGAGTGTCTTCGCGGGCAGGGGCAGGACCCTTAATTCCTTCGCAACGAGCAACATCTGTATTTGCCACATAAAGTGCACACATTTAAATTTAAATACTATTAGTTTTAAACAGAGAACTTTGGCTTCCTTTATTTAATCTCAAATTTAAAGAAAATTTCATTAAGAAAAAATGGTGCCCAACAATTAAACTGTAAAAATGATCGTTGCCACGAACATGTTAGTAATTGACCCCCCCTGTTGTTGGAATACGTTAAACGCACCCCCTATAAGGGGCAAAACGGGGAGAGGGGCATGGAAAGTGTATAATATGAAGAAGTAGTCACAGGGCCTAGTAACAATATATCACACAAAGGGTGTCGGTTAAATTTAGAAAAATTCCCCTATATGAGGGCTAAGTGAGAGGAGGGGAGAGAAAACTGTATAACATGGAATAGTGTTCACTGAGCTTTTCAAAGGTTACATGAAAGGGGTCGGCAAAAGTTGGAAAAAGTGCACCCCAGGGTTCCACCTATCGTGCCCCCTCCTCAAATAACATCTCCCCCTCTCTCTCTTAAAATTCTCATATTCTTAAAATTTTCTCATATTATAAGTAACATTTATCGGAGGACTTCATAAAAAATCCGATTTAAAATGATAAAAATAAATAAAAATGATAAAATCTGCGATTTCAAAAAAGATCAAAATTTATCCCCGCCCGGGGGCAAATTGGCCAAGTTGATGTGGAGGGAAGGAATATCTATGATCTGAAAGAGTGGTCCGAGGGCTTTAAATTGATATCTCACATGACAAGTCCAAAAAAAGTTTGAAAATTTTTTGACCCCCCCCCAAATTTGCCCCCTCAGGAGTGCAATTTTAAAAGCGCTGAAACATGTGTTTAATTATCTTTTTAGTAGATTTATTTTCTGAAGTTACACACTTCTACCTAAAACGGCTTCTGAGATGTGCCGAATGTTTTAAAATTTTTGGCCCCCTTTTAACCCCTTTAGGGGGCGGAAATTGTAAAATTGATGAAATACGTAGTTTTTAGTAGGTTTATAGTCTGTAATTTCACGCTGACACCTGCAAGGGCTGCTGAGATATAACAAGATGTTCTATAATTTTCTATCCCCGTTTAGCCCCTTAGGGTGGGAATTTTCAAAAATCCTGTCTTAGTGCACGTATACATCATAAAAAACATATTTCCCCCAATTTTCATGCTTCTAGGTTTAGTAGTTTGGGCTGTTCGTTGATTATCAATCAGGACTAATTATTTTATATACGTGTAGATTCGAATTAATACATATAACAAAAAATATTAAAAGAGCGCAGTTTAACCAGTTCTTTAATCTTGCATTATACAAAATGTGAGCATGATATTGATGATTCTGGCCCGAATTTTTTCAAAAAATTCAGACGATCATTTCTAAAAATTTAAAAAAAATCTGTCATAAATTCGGACATAAAATCATGAATTTCGACGAGTGATCGCCAGAAAAAAATCAATTTCGACAATCATTCCAAGAAATTGCTAATTTTATCAAAGGATCGAGAGTAAAAACGGCAAATTTCAATAAAGAATCGGGAAAAAATACGGCAAATTTCAATGAAGAATCATGAAAAAATACGGCAAATTTCGTTAAATGATCGTGAGGAAAAAAACGGCAAATTTTGTTAAAGAAAAGACGGCAAATTTTATTCAAAAGATTGTGGGGAAAAAAATGACAAGTTTCGTCAATAGATCGACTATCTTTTAGACTATCTTTCTTTTCTCTCTCTCTCTCTCTCTCTCTCTTTTTTCTTTCAAAATAATTTGATTTCCTATAGTTAACAGCCTCTCATTTATCTTTATGTAGCTTCCTCAATTTTTTTTTTTTTTTTTTTCATTTTGTTTCTCCTACGATCATTTATTTATTTATTTATTTATTTTAGTGTAGTCATTTATTTGATAAATATTTAATATCTCACCGTTGCTTTAATAGTTAAATTAAGCCAGAATATTGTGAAATTCATTATTATAATTGCCTTTTATAATATAAAAATTATTGAATTGGTGCGCTTCAACAGATTCAATGTTTTTTTGCATTACGCATACAAAGTCTTTCATTTTCATGCTCTTCCTACGGGTTTTAGGTTTCAATGTAGTTATTTGTTTAAAAAATAAAATTTTATATCTTAATATTGCTACAATAGTTTAATTATTTTAAAATATTGTAAAATTCGCAAGTATATATAGTTTTAAAAACAAAAGCTATCAAATCATTGCATTTAGTGTAGTTATTTATTTGAAAAATAATATTGAACATTTCATTGTTGCAACAATAATTGCATAAATCCAAAGTAATACAAAATTCAGAATTATATTGGTCCCTTATAACAAAGACTACGGAATTCGGGCAATTCAACTAATTCAATATTTTGCGATACGCATAAGAAGAGCGAGTATGGTTTATCTTTATATATAGCTTCCTCACTTTTTCTTTTCATTTTTCTTGCCCTTCCTATACAAGCATTCGTTTTGCATGTACTCACTTTTTTTTTTTTTTCTAGACTGTTGCTTCTGTGCTCGCTGGAGCATACGAATTGCTCCAATAAAGGGTGAGGCTCGAAAAGAGTTTCAGATCTTCAGCGATCTTTTCGGTTATTACGAGACTAAATATTTGCAGATCGATCATAATCTTTTTATAATGAATTATTAAAACTTAAGTAGGATTTTAGTATGTTTATACACAATCCTATAGCGGAAAAGAATGCTAGGTATTTTACTTTTTCTTGTGCTGATGAATATCTAGGAATTAATTAAAGCAACAATAATAATAACAAATCGCTTAATCGAAAAAACCCTAAATATGAATGTGCTTAATATTTTAAATTAAAACATTAAAGTTACATTTAGTTATTTTACAGTAAGTTTTTCGTAATTAAATATTTAATCCTTTTCGATAAATCTTCATCGTAAAAAATCCTGCATTAAAAACAATTTAATAACACTTTTACGACTTGCGTCTTTTACGGAATCTTTAACTTTTTATAACCGATAAAATCGTCTTTTATCATAGCAAAAATTCTGTAAAATGTATGACTATTGATTTAATGACTTGAATTACTGGTACGAATAATCGCGAACTCTGAAGTCACGTATATGCGACGCTTGCTACGAAAAAGTTTTTTTTTTATTTTTTTATTTTATAATTCATGCATACGCTGATTTATTTTTAATTACATATTCTACCCTAGTACAAGTACTTTAAATAATTTAGTCGCAAGACGAGTATTTTATTTAACGTAGGAACTAGGAACATAATGGAAATGCTCTGCCGTTATAATTTAGTAATTAATAACAAATAATCAAGTAATAACAGAATTTTTGCTATTATAAAAGACGATTTGTTCGGTTATAAAAAGTTAGATTATGTAAAGGACGCAAGTTGTAAAGATGTTATTAAATTGTTTTTAATGCAGGATTTTTTACGATGAAGATTTATCGAAAAGGATTAAGTATTTAATTACGAAAAACTTACTGTAAACTAACTAATGTGATTTTAATGTTTTAATTTAAAATATTAAACACATTCATATTTAGGTTTTTTTCGATTAAGCGATTTATTATTATTGTTAGATTTTGCCAGTATGATTAAAACTATCTTGTTTTCTGTCATTTTTATCAGTCTTTCTGTCAAACTATTTTATTGTGTATTTATTTTCGGAATAAAATTTTCCATAGCATCAGAAATAATTTATATTTTTCTGCTCAAAATAACTGACATACAGTTTCTCATCAGATATTTAAAAACAATTCGTCCACTAATATACTCAGTCAAATAAGGCTTTTCACTTATGCCTCCTCCTTTTTCTATATCTTGTATAACTTCTTCCAGAGAGCATTAATAAATTATTGTGCAAACATTGCCCCATGTAAGTGAGACTAACAGCAAAATAAATCTCGCAGAAACTGGTTGACCCTCCGTGTCATGTGATTTGATTGGGTCAAAAGATGCTATTTCTTTTCGTAAGGGGATTCTCTCCCCCCCCCCTTCCACCTCCTCCCTTATGTACATATATGTAAGGATTTTTATTAATTCTTTTTTCCTTTTCTTCATTTTTGTGAGCTGAGCCATTTGTTTCATTTCTTTGGTATTCCATGCAACGAAGCGTTGAAACAGAGAAATGATTGATAATGATTGGAAGAACACACCATTTCTTTTTCATTATTTGTTATTAATTCATTCGGAGTCTCTCTTTTTCTTTCTTTCTCTCGTTTTCTCCCGTTTATGTTATCGTTTAACATCCGGACGTGATCGCTTCTTTTTTTTTTCCCTTTTCTTTTTATTATTAAAAAATGATTCTTATTCATTTATTCATGACTTTTAAATAAATGGTTAAATTTCCCACACTTTTAAATTTCGTGACATAGTAGTTTTTTGAGTAACTAGATTAAATATTTTATAGTTTATTAAAAATGTAATTGATTTTTGAGATTTTAGTTTTGAATTACCATTATGTTAATTTCAATGTACACTAAAAGTCCTGTGATTTTAGGGATTTATTTCAAATGAGCGGAGTACTTTTATTAATTTTACATATTCGAAATAATAATTAAGCTTTTTAAAAAAAGCTACTGAAAATAGACAAAAAAAAAAAAAAAAAAAGTCTCATATTAAATTATAGTTATAAAATATTTTCGATAAATATGGATACACAGGTAACCTTTGTTTAGGAGAAATTTACTTTTCCATGGTGCAGAAATGCTAATGCATTTAAAAAATACAAGGGAGAAATATACTCCTGCATAATGAATACTACATCATCACTCTTTGATGGAAATTAAATTTAGTTACATTTAAGTTAAGACTATTCTTAAATTCAAAGAGGCTATGGTAAACTTATTTCAGTTCCAAATCGCTTTAATAGTCACACCTGTCGATTCTGATAATTTACGTTTAAAAATTATTCGGAAAATGTGTCCAAGTCTTGTGTTTGTTGAGCAAGAAACTTTAAAATTGCCTTTTAGGTTTTTTTCTTTTTTTTTTTCCCAATTCCTCCCAAAAACATAAATCTTCAGATACATGCATGGATTCTTTTTTTTTAAATAAGTAAAACGATGAAATTTTTAGAATTCAAATGTCTTGGAATGTAATATAAATTTTCCTTTTTTTATGACTCCCTATTAAATATTTGGTGACATTTCCTTAACAATCGCTTCACGAAAATTTCCGGTTGATAGTAGTTTACCAGACCGTACTTTTCGGAAAACGAACAACTCTTATTCAACTTCTCAGTATCTGAATAAACAAATAGGTTAACTTTGTGGATTTAAATAAAAATGACTTCGTGAACGTATCAGAAAATATAGTGTTTGAAAAACAGCTTTAATGGATTCACACTCGTCCAAATCCAGTTCTTTAGCATTTTCCCAAGAAATAATTATTAAAAAGATGTTGAAAGATCTTCTTGAATCCCTAATTTTACCTTGTGAAGAAAAATCAGTAATTTATTCAGTTTCACTTGGATACTTTGTTAAATAGCCACTTGCAAAACTTACTAAGCAACTCTTTCTTGCAATCACTTTCCATTTCTCAGCCCGAGGAACTAAAATTCAAAATTGCTTTGTCCTCAGAGAGCTGATTATTTGAAAAATGACATACAGGTAACTTTATTAATATGCTGAAAGCGTTTAATCTAGTCATGATGATTTGTCGGCATTTTGTATTCGCAGAATAGAAAAAGTATTTGTTATCTTCTTTTTCCTAAAAACAAATTTCGTATTGTTTCACTCTCCGGCTAAGTTGGTTGTGCTTCTGTATTTAAAGGGTTATGCCTGAGTCATGATGTTATGCAAATAGTAGAAAACTTACTTATATCTGATATGGATAAAAATAAATTCATGCTTCTTTTAAGCAATGCAAACATCTATTTTTATTGTTTAATATATATATATATATATATATATATATATATAAATATATATATATATATATATTTCTCTTTAGTTTTTAAATTTCAATCTAGTAAGTTTAGAAAAATAGCTGTTCTGTGTTTTGAATTACGTCTCTTACTCTTTTATTCTTTAGCTTCCGGAGAGTACTGTGTATATATCTCAACTTTTGTAAAATTTCATTTCGATATCGATCAATTAATTTTGCTTAATATTTTAATTTAATTATGATTTTCTTTTAAGATTACTAAACAATACTAATATATACAGTAGACTCCCTCAAATCCGCAGCCTTTAAATCCTCAACTCTCTAAAATCCAGACATAATTTACAAATGTAAACAATGAAGCTTTCAGTTTAGAAGTAAGGCTAAAATTTGACTTTCTTTTTATATCAAATCTATATATATTTTAATCTATAATTTTCACTAATATAATTTTAATGAATTAAGGCATTTTCCTGAAGGATGAATAAATTTATTTCTGAAAAAATTCAAGACATTGCTGATATCACTGGTAATGGTAATCACAAACTTTTTGCTAAATGTATTTATGCATTTAATCAAATCTTTTTTTATTATTAAGCCTGGTTAAACGTGAAATAAAACTTCTTTATTTTAGTTTTGTAAATTTATAGGACATGTTTCATTGAATAATTTAGGAGAAATGCATCTCATCTGAATATTTAATTATACATTATTATTTACTTCGCCTTTGTTTTTAATGTTTTAATCATTTTAAATTATATAATTTTTACTATTTTTGTTTATTACCTTACTTATTTTAATATTTTACTAATTGTAAACATTCATTATAATCTTAATTGCATTATTAATTACATTCGAATTACTGTTTAAAAAATGTTAGCAAATCCATGACCAAAAATCCGCCAAATTCTAAAATCCGCACTAACTATTGTCCCAAGATTTGATTGAAGTTTTTCTACTGTATTTTAATCTTTCTTTTGACTTGATATGTATACATTAAATAATTAATCGCATTCATTTTTATAATTTTAAAGATTCTCTCTGAAGTATTACATTGCTTAAAGTGGATTATCTGTAGTACTATATGCTGATATTGCACAATTTTTAAAGCCGATTTAGAAAACTTTTCGTTTTTTACTTTAAATGAATCTGTATGCTTAGTTTTTAATATCAGCTGCAGAATCTCTAATTTCATTATTAATACTGTTTTCCAAAGACGGCTTATGACGCTTTTAAATATCTTGTACATAATCAAGCAAAACCGATAGGCATAGGCACTCATTCGTATCTTCAAATATGGATTTCCATATTGATGACGTAATTGATGGAAATGATGTGAAGCATTCGCATTTTTTACATGAATACGATACCGGGAATGGATTTCAAGGAAGTAAAATCGTCGTCGTTAATCAAACTGATATAAGAAACTTGTTTCAAAACTGAGAAGATTTATTAAATTGGATGTTTACCAGCAGTTATGCTTGATTGTAATAATAATCTCTTTATTCCTTTTTGATCGATCAATCATAGTATTTATATCCAGTTGCCTGTGTAGCTTTTACATTTTCTTTTCCTATAAAAATATAAACTTAAAACTATGTACATTAAATAAAAATAAACTAGTTGTCTTCCTTTTTTGTAGAAGGTATCCAATTTATTTCAGTGCATACGTTAATACAAGTTTCTTTTATGCGTATTTTTATCGTATTAAGAGTAGTTTTCTAGACAAACATTTAGTTTGTACTACGTGAATCTTTGTTTTATCGTGCACTTTAGGAATTTTGAATATTTTCTTTAATAGCTAATGTTATTTTAAACCTATCGCAACCAGTGCTGCATATGCGTCACTTAAAACTGCTAAAAATTCTTATTTTTTTTTTTCTACCAGAAATTTTCACTTTCATAATTTCTAGGATTAAAAACGCTAAAAATTTCTTCGGTTTTTTTTAATACTGGGGCTAAAATATTAAAATATGTTGAGGGCTGTCATCACAAAATGTTAAATGAGTTTGATAACTTTTTCATAGTTTGATTTTTATTTTTAATCTATCTTGAAAAATGATACTTTAGATCACTGTATCATGATGTAGTGGGATAAGTGAACTGTCAAGACAATTCTGATCTCCTAAACTATTCTTAATACATCCCACCCCCATAAAAGAACATCTCTAATAACGAAGTAAGGCGTTTTTCGTCCAAGATTTCTCAACCTCGTAGATCTTCCAACACACCAGCTACCCACCGCTTAATGTGAGTATCTTGACAAGAAGATTATAAGGTACGGTCTCTAATATCGGTCGAGGTATCTTCTCCTCGTGCATTAAAAACCTATATCGGCCTGGGTATCGTGCGGCCCACCGGGATTATCAATATCGGCCTAGGCTTCCAACTTCTTCCAAAAAGGTTTTACAACCCCGTATTACAAGGAGAACGTCGTAAAAATTAAGGCCGCCGCATCAGATTGGTTAGTCTGATATCCCCTCCGGGTGAGGGGCAGGCAGCTGATTGCAGATTTTGCCGTTAATAAAAATTATGACGCTGAAGCCCATTAAGTTTTTGAACAGATTAATGTGGCTGTCCTCTAGGCGGGATGAAAGTCGCAAAAAGCTGTGCATTCTAACAGGAGAGACTAGGGTGATAAAAATTGTTATGTCTGATTCAGAGAATGGATGTGCTCAGATTTTAATATGGTGAGTAAATTGTTCTAGAAGAAAAGGTTAGAGTTTGTGCAGCATTTAGTTATTTTACTGGCAGTCTCGAGAAGCCTCATTTTTTGCGCAAGATTATTTTTACTGTTGCTGTATTTAATACATTTAATATTGATTTAAATCAATAGCTGCATAATAGTTACAAAGTGTTATCTTAATATATATATATATATATATATATATATATATATATATATATGTAATAAAACGACGACGATGTTCTATAATAGTGTATAATCACTAATAGAATACCATGTTGGTTGTAGAATACTACTATTCACTAAGATTCAATAGTGGGATGAGCAGTCGTTCTGGTAAGTGGATAAGCCATGGATTTGTTCTCGTAGGAGTTTCTCCAATAACAATGCAAGAAAATCAGTGTTTTAGTTCTTTATTATTTAGAGCACGAACTTAAGTTACTCCACAGATCACCGTTCCACACATCTATCACTACGGCCTTCGCTCACTAAGCTGCAACATTCCGGCGTTCTACAATCTCGGAAAAAATGACATTTCTAATTCAGCGGAGAAATAAAACGCGCGTCTTGATAGTTTAAAGAAAAGGTGCATTCTACTCTCCTGAAAAGCCAAATGAAAAAATCATTTTCACGACAAAACTAGCGCCCTCCTACTCCGCGTCAATCATTTTAAAAATCCAATCAGGATGGACTCGAGCCTCTAACGGACAAAATGATCAATTCTAATTGGCCGTAATAGGCGGTCTACTGGCAAGAACTATATTTTTTCCTCGGAACACTAAGCCCTTTAGCAACGCGTAGTAACACTTGTCACGCGATGTTAAAAAATAAAAAATAAAATTAAAATCGCAGGAATATGCCAGAAAGTAAAAAGCTTACGAAATACTTCCCGCCTTTTTGAGAAGCAAGAAATAATTTATTAATAACTAAAGTAAGAAAAAGAATTTTAGCTGTTACAAGTTACGAAACTAAGATTGGAATATGTTCCACAAATTTAGAATTGAAGCTAAGAGAGAACAAAAATAAAAATGGCGCAAAATTTTTTTTTATTTTATTACACACACACATATATATATATATATATATATATTAAAAAAAGTAAATTATCCCTTATTAATTCATAAGCGTATACTTTTAGACCAAGAGGACAAATGTCAAAGAAAAGGATAAAAAAAATATATATATTTAATTACGCTGATGTATTCGGTACATAATCAGTCAGTCTGGTATTTAGCACATCAGTAGAACGAAATGTACTACGCAATTCATAGTTCCATGGATTGTGTTGCTTTATAAGAGTTGGTCCCCAAAAGAAAATTGAAATGCATCTGTTTTTAAAAAATTAGTAGAAAAAGAGATTTTTTTTTTTTTGGGGGGGGGGGTCGAAATTCCTAACGAAACTAAAGAAATCGGATCTTCTCCATGATCAGTAATTTTTCCAATGTCATCTCTGATTATAAGGAATTTCAGATGATTTTCTTCCTAAACACGAATGCTATCAAAATATTTTATTAATGGTGCTTTACTCAAAGTACCTAAGTGCATGAGAAAAATTGCAAAAAAATGTTGCTGAACTACAGATTTTTTCTGTTAGTATATGGTTCTTAAATGAGCAGAATACAATATAACATTTTTGAAACTAATGTACGCAACATGCGTACCATGCATAAATATTAACGAAGTATACTGACTTTTGTTGCAGTAGAATGAATAAATTAACACTGTTTTTCTCTCATGTAGCATTCACTTTCCTGGTATTGCATTTTGTTCGTCAATTTCTTCGTAATCTCTCCGAACCAGCCCTCCTTTCGTGGTTTATATTCCTAGAATTGGATCATTAAAAACGGTTGTGTTAGACGGCGGCACACGTCTTGCTTGAATCTCTAAAAACATCTTTATTTCCGGTTCCAAGACCGGCTTCTGAGGCCGCAGTCAGAAAGTAGCAAGTAAAATTGCTGTGTGGGATGGGCAGTTATTTAACACAAGAACGAGCCACATATGTATTTCCCCTCCTCTTTATTTCATTGTGCGTTGTTGTGAATTGCACTGAAATTCGCCATAAGGAAAAAAAAATATTTTGAACATCTTTTATTTTAATCATTTATTTGAATGCATACAAAAGAGTTGCGGTAAATTATCACAATTAAAAATATTATAATGTTGTTTTTATCTTTCCCGATTACTTTTAGCATTTAGCGAAGTAAAGTACTTAAATGTCCTACAGATAAAAATTCACAACCCGACATCTGGACCGTATATACTCCTGCATCGGGTCAGGATGTCTTTATTTTATTTATTTATTTATTTTGGTGGTAGTGGCGGGGAGGATCTAATTTTCTTTCGGGTGTTGAGTATAGGTTTTTTGAAAGTCGGGTTGTTTTGATTTTCAAAAAAAGTTTAAGCACAAATAAGCTTTAAATTAAGTACGCATTTGAATCTGAATTTATATATGTTCAATTTATTGCATACGAAATGAAGTCATGGACTATTTTTTTTCTTAAAAACCATGAAAATGAATCGAAAAAAAAAATATATATGTACCAATTTCGTTATTGGTAAACATACATATATGTATCGTTTGCGTTTTCGGTTATTTGCCTTGAAAAAGGTTTAAAATAAATGAGCTCATGATATAATACAGAGTTTGGTGACTCATTTTGTAGGCCATAAAATAAGTTATGGCTAAGTCTTTGTACGTTGTCTTCATATTTTTTAATAAGTACTAGTATATGTATTTTTTTAAAATACATATTTCAGTGGAAAATGTAAACTATTAAATATTTATTTCTACTATTAAAGTTTATTCTTAATTTGTTCAGCATTATGTTGTTGATTTTATAAATATTTTCTGAAAGACTTCTGTTTTCCCCTTCAATTTTCTGAAAGGCGAACAAAATATCATTATAAAATCCAAATTTCAAATATTAGACTAAAAATGTGTTATAATGTCATAATACATGTAGAATGAATAGCCATTTTGCTACAATAAATTGCAATTATTTGGAGATAATAAATATTCAGTGATATTTTATTCGGTTTTGCATGTAATGTTCGGTTTTACATGTAATGGAATAATAACAGCATTCTATAGAAAATTAGTTTCTATAGCTATTACGGCTAATCATATCTAGTGATTTTTTTTCTTCTTTAAAGTCTATTAACCAAAGAAATAGCTTTTCTTCGTGCAGTTATTATTTTAATAAATTTATGTATCGCATCACCAGATTTGTCCAACAAATCTTATTATAAAGCAATAAATAGTAAGAAGTATACTAAGCACTTCTGTATCTTTTATCTGCTGTAGTTTCACGGAAATCAAAAGCACATTAATTACAGATTTGTAAGCAATACATCATAATTCTGTTTTATAATTTTAGTTTATTAAATCTTTTTTATTTAAAATATGATAGTAAATAAATAAAAAACAAAATTCTGATATTTATTATGATTATAAATTTCACGAAAGTCATCGAAAGCCATATGTATCGGAAAGCCATATGTATAAAACGGAAAGCCTGTAATGTCGCCGGAATCAAAAGCACAATGAAAATTAGATCCATAAACAATACTGTACATCATAATTTCGTTATTTTTATTTAAAATATAAATTTTAATGATAGTAAATAAATAAAAACAAAATTCTGACATTTATTATAAATTTCACGAATGTCATCGAAAGCTATGTATCGCACGAATTCTTAACCATACAGTTAAGAAAGTTTGAAACAAATTATACTTCTGTATCATTTGATCTGCGGCAGTTTCTTCAGAATCCAAAAGCATCATATGAAAATTACAGGCCTGCAAGCAATGTATCATAATTTTGTTCCCCGTCCCCCGGCAAGGGGAGTCCCGAAAAGGAGTCTCTGCGTCGGGCCCTAGACAGGAAATGTCCCAATCGAGCATACCATCTGTTACCCAGAAAACTCCAACAATCGGAAACTATGGAATTCTGTTCGTTTTTGCGATTTCTGTTTGCTCTAAAGTGGGAAAGGGAGAAACAGAATCTCCATGAATAAATACCCTGATGATTTTTCCTCGGGAGTGGCGTGATAAGTCTTTGATCGTTTAGTGTATGTGTTTTGCCGAGTCCTTTGTTAATTCGTAAAAGCCACTTGAACGATACTTGATATTGGCTGGGAAATTTTGTGATGAAGCTTTTTATTTCGTAGAAAAGGAGATGTTTAAATTGACGCGCAACTTTGTGCGAGCTTAGGAAATATGTTTCAGGTTGCTTTAAAGTTTTTAAGACTTGTACCGATCTTTTAATAGTTTTAAAAATCCAAAATATCTCGTATTTTTAAAACGATCATTGCTTAAGGTTTATGCCATGTTTGTATATTTTTAAAATGTAGTATTTACAAATGTCCGTAATATTATCCGTTTGATATTTAAAACACATCCAGATAAAAACACTAACAAAACAAAATTCATTTAAAACATTTTAATATTTTTTGTAATATTAATATATAATTTGTAATGTATATTATAATATATATATATATATATATATATATATATTATTTGAGATTACCTGCATTCTTTTCTATGTGACTATATTAAAAAGAGTGGAGATTTTCCTCAATCGAAATTATTTCAATTCAATGCATTATTGAGCTTGATGTTTCAATTTTTAAAATATTTTAGCTAGTAATTAATGTCAGAAATCTTTAAACTACTGTAATTGACATTTTATGAATTTATGTATTTTTTTAAATTGAATTTTAGCATTATTATGCATTTGTAAGCTTTATTTTTCCCGTATCGGATGTAATTTTTAATCCTCCTTGAAAATTCATAGATAATTCACTAGAATATTTTTACATATATACTTGAATATTACTAATATTAAGTATTATAATATTAGGTAAAATTAATAAAATTATTTAAAAAAAACTCAATCATTTATTTAATTTAAATTAATTTTATTAATTTGAATCATTTCTGTATCATAAATCGAAATTGTCTGTATGTGCGTGTGTGTTTGTATCAAATGTTATTTTTTATTAAAAAATATGGCTTTGTTTTTTATTTGAAAATTAGTGTAATCCATCCCAATGATTGCATGTCAAAGACGCAAATCTTTCGCACTTAACTATTTAGATATTTTGAAACCGCTTTTTATCTATTCCCCAATCTGCTACTGCATTCGATTGCAATGAATTGTGTTGTTTACTACTTCACTAATTGTTTGTGATAATTTAATTAAATGTAAATTTATGACTGATTTAGCTCGACATAATATAGACGATCAGTCTTGTAAAAAATTCTAATAAATAGTATGCCGTATTTCTTTCTTTCTTTCTTTCTTTCTTTTTTTTTTTTTTTTTTTTTTTTAAATCTTTTCAATAAAGAGAAATAATAATGACCTTTTTTATGTATGCTATCTTAGTTTATAAAGATAATAATTTGTAGTGTTTTAAAGTTAATCATAAAAAGGATTTTTATGTTAAAAACTTACTGATACAGATCAATTTTTAAAACAGGAAATTGTCTTGTCAAGAATTGAAATAAAGATTTTTTCATTATCTGGCCTCATATCTGGATGTAAATGAGGAAATTTTCTGCTTTCAGTCAACAAATTACCTAAAAAGTTAAATTTTCATGTGAAATTCAGTATGAAATTATTCTCGAATTTTAGTTTAGTGAAAAATCAATATCATTATTCTTTATGTGTAGCTATAATGGTTATGCATTATTGAGATAGTGATTGAATGCTTTTGAACACTTATCTAGCATAATTTTTGATTAACATTAGCCTAGATAAATAAGATAATACTAATTCTGCGAAAATTCATTAAATTTTATTGATTATAGTCTTGATAAAAATACTGCATCGAAACTATTTGTTTTATCTGAATGTTACGCTGTTTTTAATTATTTCGAAGTTAAAACTGTTTCAATATATCAATAATTATCTTTTTGGTACATTGCAAATATAAATAAAAATAAGTGCTTCAACATATTGCCAATTAAAATATTTTACTCGTGCCTATCATTTTTAAAACGTTTGATTATTCATGGTTAACTTTAATTTTTGAACAATAAAAAAAAAAAAAAAATTCCGGTATTTTTGTTTTTGTCTTTTATAAATTCTCTAATGGAGCCTTTATCAACATAATCTTGAAAACTATGTGAAATAAAATAATAAAATAATTAAAAAATCTGTTTTATCATAAAAATTTTGTTGTAGCAAAATAATTTGACTTAATTGCCTGTAAAAGAAAATGAGTATTTATTATATTTTTTTCATTTAAAAAAAAGAAAGAGAGAAATAAATTTTATTTAAACTTGTGAGATATTTTGCTATTTCAGAACACTGATTTATTTTAATTATTAAAAAATGAATTTTTCCCAATAAATAAATAAAATGCCAGAAATTACAATATTAAAGTAATGTTTGTGGCAATTTAATCACAGAAAATTTATACTGAACTAGAAAAGCAACAGCTAAACTTAAAGATACGTTACAATTACACTAAATGAGAGGATAAAGTATATTTAAAAGCAGAAGTAGAATGTTTAAAATTATGATATATATGAAGTTGAAAATGAAATCGAATTGTTTATTGTTTACTGGAAAATGTATGTTTTAGGAGGGGGGAGGGGGTATAACACAAGATTTGAGAACAAATAAATTTTCTAAGCAAGTGATACATACGGGATGAGAATTATCCAAAAAAAGATTTGATAATTCATGTCTGTCTCATATGTACCTTGTAACGAGAAAGAAAAAAAAACGGACAATTTTACGAAGATAGTACTGGGTGTGGGATACGTCAATACAATTCACTGTTTAACGAAAAATTGCCGTAAGTTATAAAAAATTTAAAATTTTTTTTCCCGGGAAAAAAAAAGAAAAGAGTTAAGTGTTATATCGATGCTTCGCATCTTAAGATTGTAAAAATTGAAGCGTTAAAATTGTACTGCATTTATTTAGTACTTCATACCTATGCTGTTATAAAAAATATCAATTAGAAATCAATATTGATCAAATATGTTTCCTCAGTATATGTACAGATACAAAACAAAACAAAAGCTCAATTGTTTGAAATCTGTGTTTAAAATGTCACTCATAGGAATGTAAATTGTTTCGTAATTGTGGAACAAAGTTTACTGAAAACCGTGAATTCGGATGAAAGAAGATTATACAATAGAGAAAAAGCATCGAGGCAATTTTCTAATCAACCGAAGAAACAAGGAAAAAAGAACAAAGTTAAGTATTATACCGATGCTTCGCATCTTAAGATGGTAAAAATTGAAGCATTAAAATTGTACTGCAATTATTTAGCACTTTATACTGATGCTGCTATAAAAAATATTATAAAAAAATATTAATTAGAAATCACTATTGATCAAATGTGTTTCCTTAATATACGTATAAGTACAAAGCAAAGCAAAGCAAAAGTTCAATTGTTTGAAATCTGTGTTAAAAATGTTACTCATAGGAATGTAAATTGTTTCGTAATTGTGGAACAAAGTTTACTGAAAACCGTAGATTCGGCTGAAAGAGGATGAAAGATTTGGGAAAAGAGCGTTGAGACAATTTCTCCAAGCAAGCGGTTCGCGAAGAAGACGATGAGGAAAAAGAAAGGGAGAAGCGCAACATCCCACATCGCCGCTCCCCATCCTCCTCCTCCTCCTCTACTCCTTCCTGCTCTTGTTCAGGAGGAAGGAACAGAGGAGGGACAGTTATCACGGTGCAAGAGTTTTCTTTCGTCGACACGTGTAGGACAGGTGCTGTCCCTGAAAAGCGTGCCATGCCACGCGACACTACCCTCTAAAAAAGGGACACTCACATTCTTTGTGTGCCCTTTAAGTACCTCACTCCCTTATGTGTACCCCCACTAACTTTGTCCCTGGGGGTGCTTGGGTTTTTCTGAATTAGTAAGTTGTTAGACACCCATAACTTTAGCGAGTTTCGAAGTACAAAAGTACGTGACGATGTTAGGAGTCAAGTGTAGCTCCGTTATTATTACAGCGAATATGCTATTTTGATTATATGAAAGATAATATATTAGTAAAAGCTTGCGTAATCCTATAAAACGATTTTTTTTATTTTTTTATTTCAAGATTTTCAGAAAATTTTGCATATGTATCATAAGTAATTAAGATTTTTTTTTCTTTCTTCAAGATATTTTTTTTTCTTTCTTCAAGATATTTTTCTTGTTTTGCTACTCTCAATTTTTCTTATTAATACATAATCGCGTATCTTAATACATAATCATATGTATTGCATTAAAATCGTAAGAAACCTTTGAGCCTTACTTTAAACATTTTTTTTTTTTTCGAATTCTTGTTTTGTTTCTGAAACTCCTTAGGGTGGTTATACGTTTTGGTCAAATAAAAATTTCAAAACATTAATAAAATTTTACATCTAATTTTACATGCCCTTTTTATTTTCTCTATTCTGGGGAATATTACGTTAAACATTAACCAATTTTTGAACCGAGTGACTTAGAATTTTCTCAAAATATTTTATTTTTATGACCCCCCCCCCCCCAAAAAAAAAAAAAACAGATTTTTTTTATTAAGGTTACTCGGTATCTTCTTTGAAGATTTTTTTTTTTTTTTTTTTTTTTTTTTTCCTCTGGGAATATCTGTCAAATCACTTCATTATTGTTAGAATTGTTATTATTACTTTGTATTCTCAGTATAGTGTACCAAATAAAAATGGAGATCGATTTTGCAATTAATGTATTAATTTGTTAGAAAAAGGAAGAAGAAATATGCAAGCATAGGCAAAAGTGCAGCAAAAAAAAAAAAAAAAAACTTTTCCAAAGTTTCAATTTATTATTTATTTTTTCATTGTGTTGTAAAATCCATCTGTAATTTTATTGAGTACGCAATATTGAGAATACAAAATAATAATAATGAAGTGATTTGTAGAAGTTTTAGTGTTTTTAATGAATAAAGACAATGATTTTCACTAACCCCCCCCCCCCCCAAAAAAAAAAAAAAGTTTTTTAGCCGCAAAATATTTTTTTTTTTTTTCTTGTCAAAATCAGTTTTTTAAAGTATTACTTCTAATAATAATGTAAATATTAAGTAATTGTACATTAATTACAATCTTCAAAGTGCACAGATTCCACCTAATATTACTAAATGAATAAATCCTCCTATTTATGGCAGTTTGAAAAAGAGCTCTTCTGTTTAGTGATTTTATAATAAATTGAATATTAGATATATAGAAATTTTTCTTGAGTACTTCTGTTGTTAATGGCATGTAGGAAATAAATCGGCATATATTTTTATTGCAGATGTTTGTGAGAAAATGTATGTCCAAACTAATTACTTGGGGAGGAAAAAATACTACATTCAATTTACATTAAAATGTGTTTTTTGTTTTTCCCACATTTACCTGTATTTTCTTATTCGGTGCTATTGCTATTTTTTTTTATTATTGTTCATTGCTATTTCTGTATTATTAATATCATTTTATGATTCAGTATATTTGTAATAAATTTATTAAAAAATAGTAAAAAAAAGTTTGCTATTTTTTAAAGTGTAGACAGAAGAAGAAATTTCTAAAAACAGTATGTCTCTGTTTCATATCTGTTGTATAGTTCCTCTTCACTTAACATAGAAGCTCTTAACTTTTTAGAACTCATTACTTTTTGAATAATTAAATTTGTTTAAAAACAAACAAAGCTCTCAATTTTGTAAAACTTTATAATCTAAAAGCTTAGTCTTATTTTTATTAGAAAATTCTAATATTTATTTAACTTTTCAAAACTCAACATTTATGCTTTAGTTAAACCTCATATTTCTATAGATCAGGTGTACATAAATTATTTTAGGAAGACTTTGCGCAACCAAGCATGTTTTTATGTAAACTGTTTTCACATCGGGAAAATTACCAGCTGTCCGTGTCAATTTAAGCGACATACATATGTCGTTCTGTCCTATTTCAGCAATGAATTGGAGTAGATGGGCAGGGGAATGAATTTCTACTTGGCTGATAAAACCATGGAATTATTGTTTCTGATTAGGTCATTGTCCAACTGATTTGATTGGGTTATCAGTAAAAAAAACTATGCATATTCCAATAATACAGTTTTTTCTGTCGAGATAAATTTTTGTTTTCGACGAATAAAAATTATATTCAAATCACATACATCAGGCATTTTACCGCTAACAAATGAAATATTAAAAGTGCCTCATTATATATTATTATTTATTCCTTCTTATAATTTTATCCTCGAGTATTTTAAATCAAAAGAAGATTTTTATTATGACTTTTTGAATTATCAATGCTAATAAAATTTCATATAAACTTCAAAAAAGTTTTTGCTGCTTTTAATTGCATGTTCTATGTTATTAAAATTGCATATTTCAGTTTGTTTCTATGACATTTCCCCGCCTCTCCACACTAGAAAAACTAAATAAGTACATCTAAATGTCGCGTAAATGAAGTAATTAATATATAAGGGTCAGTTCCTTAAAAATTTCAGGAACATTATGTGCATGAAAGAAACATTAATTTCAATAAGAAAAACATATTTTATTGTGTAGCTATACATTTATCGATGTTATAAAGCAAAAAGAAGTTCATGAATAACGCTGTGGTCATATTAATGCTTGCAATGATTTAAGCAATTGATTTCCTTTCCTTTTTAAATTTAATTAATTCTAAATATCGATCAATTTCGGATTTCACACTCTTAAATAAATAAATAAATAAATAAACACTTGCAAATGCAATTTCTTTTAAAATTGTATGATTGCTGATTTGTTGTTATTACTATTCTTTAATTTTTTTTCTTATTTTTTGTAATTAAGCTTACAAGTGTAATTGAATGGATACTAGACGATTTTATCAAAAACCTATAATAATAGTTGAAGTTACAATATAAAAATATCCCTTAGAATATACTTGAACCATTCAATGAATTTCACAGAAAAATTTTATGTATCTGTAAACGAACTGTAACAGAAACATTCTTTTAGGTAGATTTCGTATGAAATACTACCTATTGCATTCTCTCCCATGTTGGAATTTCTGAAAAATTTTTGCAGATCTACACGAATCATGACTCCTAGACCCCAAAACTACCATCAGTAAAAAAGTTTATATATATATATATCTGTCTATCTATCTATCTATCTATCTATCTATCGGTGTATATCACTTTCTTCTAGACACGATAACTTCCATAATTATGCTCAGATCTTTTTCAAACTTTTACATAAAATCAAGGAGCTTAAAATCTCGTTTGAGTTCGTTAATGGGCAAAATCGGACCAAGGGGGTGGAAATAGGGAGGGTTTTTGTGAAAACCGAAAAAACGCGATAACTTCTTAGTTAAAATAGATATCGAATCAGTTTAAAGTTTATATTACTTCTAAGAAATGGGCAAAAAGTTTATGCATGACAGATTTTTGATAAAGTTAAAAATGGGCTCAAGGGGCGAAAAAAACATGGTTTTTGGGAGAAAAAAATTCAGAACTTCGTCAATTCTCAAGATATCAAATCCAACTAAATTTTACATAAATGTACTCAATATTATCTAAAACTTTTGCATTTACAAGTTTTTGATAGGACCAATTTTTACCGATGAAAAAAATTAAAAACGGAATGAAAAAGGGGGGAGGAAAAAGAAAAAAATCCATAACTTACTCAATTCTTAAGCAATCAAATCTAATTAAATTTATTTTATATCTTTACAATAATATCTACAACTTTTATATTAACAAGTTTTTCATAGAACCAATTCTTATAGCAAAAATAAATTAAACAAAAATAGGAGTTGGAGAAAAAACCTGAAATCCAAACTGCTTATATTCTGACTCATTTTAAAATTCATTTTTGATTTTAAACGCATCCAAATGACAGATCCTCTTATTTAGGAACTATATAATGCGACGTATTGGCCAGTTTTTTGATAAAGGCACAATATATTTTTAAAAAGGCTGCCAAAAAGGGTATTTTGAACAGAATTTCCCGAAGTTGTCAATGAAAAATTGAGGAAGTATAACAAATTGCGTTTTTTCTGAGTCATTTTTAAATTCATTTTTGTTCTCAAACCCTTCCAATTTACAGGTCCTCTTATTTAGGAACTATGTAATGTGACGGATTGGCCAGTTTTTTGATAAAGGCAGAATATATTTTTAAAAAGGCTGCCAAAAAGGGTATTTTGAACAGAATTTCACTACGTTATCGTGATTGAAATTTGAGGAAATTTAAGAAATTGCGTTTTTACCGAGTCATTTTTAAATCTTTTTTTGTTCTCAAACGCATCCAATTTACAGGTTCTCTTATTTAGGAACTATATAATGTGACGGAGTGGCCAGTTTTTTGATAAAGGCAGAATATATATTAAAAAAAAAGGCTGCCAAAATGGGCACTTTGCACAAAATTTCCCAAAGCGATCATGATTAATGAACTGTGGGTATTCAAATAACAAATTGGTTATTTTATGACTCATTTTTAAATCCAATTTTACTGTGAAACGCATTCAAATGACAGTTTTTTGTTACTTAGGAACTATATAATGTGCGTATTCGTCGATTTTTTGATAAAGGATGAATATATATTTTTTAAAAGCTGTCAAATTAAGCACTTCGCAAACAAATTTCCCAAAGCGATCATGATAAAAGAATTGAGGCTGTGTTCAAATAACAAATTGTTTATTTTATGACTCATTTTTAAATTCAATTTTCCTCTCAAACGCATTCAATTGACAGTTATTTGTTATTTAGGAACTGTGTAATTACTGTGTATTGGTCAGATTTTTGATAAAAGCTAAATATATATTTTAAAAAATCTGTCAAAGTGGGCACTTCGCACAAAATTTCTCAAAGCGATCTTGATTAAAGAATTGTGGATGTATTAAAATAATAAATCGGTTATTTTATGACTCATTTTTAAATTCAATTTTGCTGTCAAACGAATTTAATTAACAGTTTTTGTTATTTAGGAACTATATAATGAGCATATTGGTCAATTTTTTTAAATAAAGTAAGAATATAATTCAAAATATGTTGCCAAAATGGGCATTTGAGTAGAATTTCATTTAAGATGATTTTGATAAAACCAGTTCTTACAGAAAAATGAAATAAAAAATTTTTTAAAGCGGCTGAATAAAGTAGTTAAACTGGGTTTAACTCTAATCATTTTTTTTTTTTTTTTTTTTTTTTTTTTTTTGAGATGAAAACTTTTCGAAATCTACCTCCGCCTATAGGCCATGCCGAAAGGGATTTTTTCAACGAATTCATCAAACATACTTTCAAAAATCAATACATTGTCCCAATACAGGTGTGAACTGATTTAATAATTCGGGCTTTATCCCGATGACTCGAGTTGATGTATATTTACAACACCTGTGTACTTTACATGCAGTGAACATCTTTCAAGTATTGGCATGCATAAAAAGTTATATTTGGCTGAGTCATAAAGTTCACGCACCAGTATTAAAGTAGTGAAAATTGGATCAAAGGAGAACGTCTTGATTTCCTTTCTCCCCTGTTTGTCTCCGCACAGGGTACTTTCACCGATTTGACGAGTGGAAGAAGCACTTCTCCAAGTTTTTAGTTTGATTTTTTTTTTAATTTGTTGGGAACAGCTGCTGGTTTCGTATTGTAGCATGTATTTGTTTGGAAAATAGGCATTGGTGTACAATAGAAGTAAGGGGAGAAAAGGAAAATTGACATGCGTGGTTTACTTAACCCTTTCGGGTTTGGTGTACGATTAATAGTACGTCTTTTCATCGAATATTATTTTGTCTCAATAATTATTTTGTTACTCTCTAATATGGAAACGAGAGCATAAGTCTGTACTTTTCTTATAATTTCATTTATGTTTTGAGTTTTAGTAATAACAATAATAATAAAAGTTTACTTAATTCTCTTTGCACCGTTGGCGATTCCTTTATTTTCTACATATTTAAATTTTTAAATTAAAAACACAGTTTACTTTTATGAACGAATCATACATGATAAAACAAAAAATATTAGAAAGATATATCTTTTGATACGATATTTTCAAACTTCTTCAAAATCTCTTTCTTAGCCTATTTCTTAGCTATATAAATTGAATTATACACAAAGCAAGTACATTCGTTGCATCTCGGACAACGAGATAATCTTTAAGCATCACAAAGTCTATTTGGATAGCTAAGATAAACATTATTAAAGTAATAATTTTGTTCACAAAATGGAAAAAAAAAATGAACCCGAAAGGGTTAGGTTGTATGCGCTTTCTTGACAACCATTTGAGTTATTTGAGCTACTCTATTTTACTTCGAAATTAAAGTATGGAGAATACAACAAGATGAAAATACCCCATCCAACATTACAAAGCGCAGTACACAGTTATGGAAATTATGATTTAAAATTAAAAGTTTCAAGCTATTAATTTTTATTTTATACATAATCGGACAAAAGCTTTAAAAATGTTTAACAATAAAACTTAAATGCACACTTTTGTTTTATTTACTAAATTGTTTTTTAAATCTGCTATTTGCTTAAAAATCGCATAATCAGCCTAAAAATAACGTTTTCGCCTTTATATATATATATATATATATATATATATATATATATATATATATATATATATATATATATATATATATATATATATGTATTTTTTTTCTTTTTTGTATGTTGAAAAAACTGGACGTGTCACGCATAATTGTTTTCTTCGGGTAATGGCATTCTGTCCAAAAAGGTTGGTAGCCACCTCTGTTCTGCACCATGATAAAATAGTCCCCCTCACTATGGTACGCAGTTGAAAGGTTGTAAAGAAAAAAGATTATCAAATTGAACATTTAAAAGAAGCTTAGAATTATTTTCATGCAAATAAATTTTATCTGTTTCGTTTGGGAGCAGTCTCTAACTATCGCATTTTATGTAAAATGTCAATATATGCATTTTTTAAGGGATTAGCAACAACCCAACAAATGCTGTTATTTTGAATCAAGGTTCGCTAAGCTCGGTTAAGATTATTTTGAAATGATAACTTGGCATTTTAATACTATTTACCAATACGATCGCTAGTCAAATTAAAAAAAAAAAAAAAAAAAAAATGATTTTACGAAATCTAACTAATGAAATGCAAATTTGGCGCAAGCTTTAGCACTAACTTTTAATTTTAATACAATAAAATCTTTTTGAAATGTTCAAATTTTCATGCGAATTTTACCTAAATGAGTCTTTCCTTTATAACACAAATAGGACTTATAGGATTTTAATCTTATTTTTTAATCTTGATTCGCTTTATAAACAGACCTTCAAGCTCGGAATTTCGTGAAGAAAATCAGAAGATGCGCTGCATAAAATTGTTCACAGTACCATCAATCATTTTTCCTATTAACTATGTATCCTTCTATCTGTAATTTTGAGCGATAACGCAAGTTTAGTCTTTAGTTTTTATCCAGGCTTGCTTAGTTGGATCGGAATATTTAATTCTAGTTTCTGATAAAACTTGAATAATATCGTTATCAGTCTTCTGGCGTTATAATACTGCCTTAGCCTCTGTCTTCCATGCTAGGCAATATTTGAAAGTTTCACGGTTGCTTAGGTTCAAGTGTCCATCTCGATGTTGTCTAACAAATGGCTTCTACTCCTTTGCCAGGCGACCAACCGAAAACAATGAATGGAAAAACCCGGCGAGAGAAGCAACACGTCACACGTTTGAATGAAGTCCAGAAGCGTTGAGTAATAATAGTAAAAATGGAAAAAAAGGTGAATTACTGTGCGTAGGTCTGAGATTGGTACACGCACGCAAGCACATATCTAATGTGTGTACACACGTATTACTCTCGTAGTTATTCATGCAACATGACATTTTTTAATGTATACTACCAAGAAAAACTTCCTAGGTGACAAAATTATTACGCGGTGTAAAGTTTTCTTTTCTTTTCTTTTTTTCTATAGAAGTAGTTATCGTAAAAATCAGAAAAAAAAAAAAAACCGCGAACAAAATAAAATTCCTAAACTACTTTTAATTTTCTAATGAATAAGCACGCTTATAGTGTTTGATTCATTCACCAGAATCGATTTCGCCAGTTTGCAGCCAGAATCGGTCTTGCACACTGAGATTGGAGGATTATTAAATATTAATAATTTTAATGTTTATCAAATCCATTAATTTTGCAAGGAATTTAATATAATCTATTTAAGGTTAAATAAGCTAAATTGATCCACCCCTTCCCCTGCCTCCCCACAGAAATTTCAGAATTGCATCTTACTGGACTATGCAAAAATCAAGCTTGCATAAAATTTAAAAATTATATATATTTCCCTTAAAATTAAATTTGTCCTTTTTGAGGCAAGGGAAAAAATATTTTTTTAAAGTTTTTGTGTGTAGTCTACACTACAAGTTTCACTTAAAAATACATTTTTCTGAATTTATGTAAGAGATTCCATTCCAAAATTGCCAGCTGTGAAAATTTCTCTCTAAAAAATATTTTCTGGAAAGATACAAAAAAATAAATAAATAAATAAATAAATAAAATAAAAATTCTTGTTCTAGAATTTTTCTCAAACCTTCATGGACTACTTGTTACTTTTTGTGTAGTTATTGTCATATTCATACCAAAATAAAATGAATTCAAGCACTGAAATTGTTTTCAAATATATTATTCTTAAAAAAAAAAAAAAAAAAAAAAAAAAAAAAAAAAAAAAAAAAACATGCGAAATATCGTTTGTTTGTTATGGCCTCGAATACTTGCAAATTAAATAAAAAATTTTAATTAGAAAATATATACAAACTTTATTTAAATAACTGTTCTTTTAATTAAGTGTTAATGTTAATGTCTGTAACATATTTACTTTAAAATTTTTGCAACTTAAATTTATGTGTTAAAGATGTGTATAACTACTTGGCTAATTTGCTGAATAAATTTGTGTACCCCACCAGTGTATATTAGTCGTAAAAATTGTATATTTTCCTCTCATTTGCTTAAATATGCATATAATTTAACATTTTCGGTATCGTAGATATTGTGTGAAGTAGGATGAAAATTTAAGTGGTTTGTAAAATGATGTTGAGGCTCTGAGTAAGTATCTAAAAAAATAAAATAAAATAAAAAAGGTAGGGTGCGGCTGGTGGGAAAAGTTTTTTATTTTAAGGATTTTTTGGATTTTTAAAGGTATTGTAACATTTAAAAATGGGAATACTCTTTTAGGATCGTGAAAATGAGTTATTTTTTGTGCAAGCAAGTATATCAATACAAACGGAAATGGACTCGTCCGCCCCACCCCCACACTTTTTCAGTGCAGACAGAGTACAGCACTCTTTCTTTTTTTCTCCTCTAGCTTTTTGTTGCAATTTGAGGTGGCACGTTTAGTAAAATACAGGTATTTAGCGTTCTACATTATTTAGTTTGCTTTAACAGTTAACTTCTGTAACAGAAATTGTCACATAGCTTCTGTGAGCGTTTGCTGCCTCTAAGAGTGCTTTATGGAAAGAGGATTAACTCAAAGGATACTGCTTCTGTATTCAACTTTGTGTATATGATTATTATAATTAAAATATAATTATTCAGACATCACAAATGATAGTTTTAAAACTTCGAACAAAACAAGTTAAATTTCAAAATTGAAATTAACGTAGTGGTCTTTGTGACCATTAACAGCATTTGAGAATTAATTAGTTATTCAAATACGTCGCAGCAAGCTATGAAACTCGCAAACATGTTTCTTACTGTTGATTTATCGGTAATAAAAATTTAAATCCTTTAGTAATTTTTACATTTTTTTTCCTTCTCATTAATATTTCATTTCAATGTTATTCTCGAATTGTAAAGTTTCTATTCCTATGTCCAGTTTGAAAAAAATACATTATCCCTAAGATTTGGGATTATTTGATTTTTTTCCCTTTCTTTATAAATATTACATGACGTTTCTGTTACGATGCCATTAGTGTCTTATTTTTATTTTGATCATGCAGATTGAGCATGCAAGCCTTCATGAAAATGAAAACTTGATTGATTATTCGTACAGTGGGCATATTTTTCTAGTTATTTATAATTCTGTTTCTTTTCTTTGTATGCAGTTTGTTATTTGTTCGAGAAAGGAAAAAAAAAAAAAAGAAAAGAAACTTGTTTTTGTATGCATGTGTGTACTTTTATCCTTTTTATGAATATTATAATTAACCTGAATGATTGTCTAGAAAATTTGATGTGGAACAAAATATGCCATTGAAAATAAATTACTTTTATAAGTATTTTTGTATTTTAATTTAATCTATAGTAAATAATTGAGTCATTAGCATATTTACATTATTTAATATTATCTGAAAATGTATCGATTAATTTGCCATACAACCAGCTCATGTGTAGTAAACACAGTGTTTCAAAAACAATGAAATGTGATTCAATATTTCACCAGTTGGAAATACATCAACGATTTAAATTGCAAATGTGTTCAAAATAAGATGGGAATTAAGATTATGTTGATGAAATACTGTTACCATTAATTTTCGACGCTTGCTTTCTAAATTTTTACATTGTCCTTAGAGTTTAAATGATATTGAGAAAGAAAAAAAAAAGTCGACATGCTCCACCAGTGCAACAATAAAAATTCCATTCTTTTACGAACAAAACTTTCTGGTAGTAGTAAAAAATAAAAATGCGTTTTTAGCGCAGGAAAGCTGTGGAATTTTATAAAATTAACTCTGTGATTTTAGCCGTTGAAGAATAAGGTTTTTACTGTTAGACTAAGCATGTAGTACTTTATTTATAAATTAGGTGCTTAGAGATCTTATGGTGAAAGTAATACTTTTAATAAGTGTAACATTTCAAAAAATATTTACCAGATTTTTCTTTTATCAACGTCTCAATTGCTTACTCTAAGCACTTGAGATTTACATTTTCTATCTCTAACAGATAAAAATTAAAGTTTCAATCTGTTTTTCAGACACTCGTTATTTAAATTTAATGAAAGATTTCATTAACAGTTTTCTTTTATTAGTATAATAATTGTTATGAAAACTTTTCACATTTCCAGATCTTCTCGATTTCTTTCATTCTGATCTGCTGATATTCGGCCAATCTGTGTCTCTGAAACATTCTTTTTGTTTATTGTTATGAATTAATGGGAGTAAGACATTGCACAGCTTAGTTTAACTTTATTTTAATTGCATTTAATATATAAAAATGCAATATGTATGCACCTCTACTTTGATTAAATCTAATTAGCTAACTGATTCTTTTCCCTACCAGATACAAGCAGATTTCAACGACTTAGCTGTGTATAAATTGCATTAGTTTTATTCTGCAAAATATCCATCATGTTTTCACATGCATTCCAAGCAATTTATATTACTTTTTTCCCTTCAATGTTTCGACTGTTGCTACATGTTCAGCAGCTATTTTTCTTCAAAAGATATTGTTAATCCTGCGGAACACGCTCGCCAGCTTAGATTTCACTTATGTATGTAGTGAATACATTTATTTATTAAATAAATCCAAATAACATTATTATTATTTATAATATAAAAAAGTGTATATATACAAGGATTATAGTTTACCTAGATGTCAAGAAAGTTTGAAGGATTATAGTGGCCACTAACTTTAAAAAGTGGCTAAAATTGACTCGACCGGCCACTGGCTACTAAATCAATTTTCCAGTTTTCGCCTATATAATTAGACATAGCATAGCTTGGTTTAACTTTATTTTAATTGCATTTAATATATGTCATGTTACCTTGCGAAAAATGAAGTGGATTTTTTTTTTTTTTTTTTTTTTTTTTTTTCCATAGAGATATGAAATTCTGCGGAAATATGCATTTCAACATAAGTATACAGAACACCATTTTTTTTTTTTTTTCAATCTAATTATGATTTTACGATTTGCTTTCGATATTATAAATTTCGATATTTTAAAACTAAATTTTAAAATGCTTCAGAAGTTTCAAATTTAAAATGCATACACAGTTTCTCCATGTGCAGTATAGTGATTCTTTGTAATTAATTTCACGAATTTTCATTTTGAAAAAAAAAAAAAAAATAAATAAATAAATAAAAATAAAATAAAATAAAAATAAGACTCAGGGAGCATTTCAGAAATCTAAAAAAGTCACAAAATAAGTTAAAAAAAATATTAAATGTTCCAGAATTTGTTTGTGTACAAAATTTAAGAGCTTGTAATTTTGCGAAAATAATAGCATTGGATCTTTGGAAATGACTCAAGAAAGACTAGATAAGAAAATTATGCTCAAAAATAATTTTCGATTTTAGATCTCATTTTACTTAAGTAAAGGTCCACGGTCCCCTTAAGCAACAGTAGAAGATTTTTTTTGTTATTGTCTTAAAATTGTCGATAAAAAATAGGAGAAAACTGTATTATTGAGAGTGGCTTTGCTGTCGTGGTATATTTTGTATTAAGATCAGAATGTTTAACACATAAGTTTTTAAAACTTTTTCTTTAAATCAGAGCAACAATTGTCGACTTTTGTTTTAAAATGTTTGTACATATGAACCGACTGAATACTTTTTTATTTTTATATAATCTTAGTCTACTTAATAAAATAAATTCCTTGTCGTAATGTATAATGTATTTTATTTTCTGTCATTATAGGTGCATTGCTTACAATTTACATTTTGCAACTACCACTCTTTTAACTTAAAATAATAAATAAATAAATGTGCATTACTTTACAAGTAAATCACTACTTTAATTCTATAAGGAAGAAGTACAAACCTGATATTTTTACATGAATGCCATTGATTTTTTTATATTTTATCATGTGTTTAATTCCTCCGCATTTTGTTGGATTTAATAGATACGAGAAACTATTATCAACGAATATATATCTCATAAATAATTAAGTTATATTTAGTACATAATTCATTGCATATGGAATTAAAACACAGCTCTTTTAAATTAATCAAATCTAACGAACGTGTCACAAATATCTCAATCCAATAAGTTTTCCCTTCTGATAACAGCTGTCTTTAATATCATAAATCTTGCCCAGTTTCATCATCAATCTTTTTTAATATCATGTCTTTCTTGATGCAGCATCGGACATTTCACAATAATGAGAAATGCTGGTGTCTCATCTTAATTCTAAATGAAATTATTATCAGTTGGCCATCCAAACTAGTTTATAGACATGTTTTTTTGATCGCCTGGTGCCTCGCGATAATTGTACAATCATAGAAGACGACAGAGATACTGAAGGAGGGGGGGGGGGGGAGGGGGATATCTGATTATCTTAAACAATCGCATTCAAGACGTACACGCATTTTCTTAGACAAGTTTTTTTTTTTTTCTTTGAAATAGCTATTGTTCTTTTTGATTAATATTTTTCTTTATATCATAAGATAAGCCTTGATGACAAAAGGTTTAAGGAAAATTTATTTGAATAATGGAGATTCATATAATGAAATGCATTTTGTTCGGTGTTTTTTAAAAGTGGTCATAATGAAGTGATTAAAATGTGAATTTTTAAGTTGGCCGTTTTTTTTTTGAAAAATTTACATTTTTTCTTCTATTTCGTAATACATTATAAGTGGGGTTTTTAAAAATTTTTCTTTATACTTTTAAATCTAAAAACATTTAATGTTATAAAATTTGTTTTTTCAACCTTAATATACTTTGAATCAATTAAACTATTTTAAACCATGTAAGACTTCTTAGCATTATGTGACCAACACGGTCTTGGAACTAATGTGGACCATTTGCCATTACCTATGGTCGCTGTTTGGGGAATTCTAAGGTAACGTTTTTTTTTACTCGAAAAAGAGGATTCTTCCACATGTTTCAAGAAAACTTATTTTCATTTATAAAAATGGAGACTGCTTTTGAAATTTCAATTAAAGGTAGGTACTTTCTTTTGCCTTTTCATTCCACTAACACCGTTATGGCCCTATCTTTCCCTCCCCCCCCCCAAATGACTCTTAAGTTTTGTTTCCCTAACTTTTACTTTATATATACAGACGGAAAAAAAGATAATTTTATAATTTTATTTTATTTTTTGTGAACTAACATAATTTGTGTTACGTTTCATGACGATTAATTACTCTATCAGTATAATTTGCTTGAAGTGAAAATTTAGACATTTTTCATCTGTATTGATATCGGTTGCTTTTTTCAAATGAAAGTTTGAAGCATATTTACACAATTCATGTAATTCATCTGGAAAATTTTTGTACGGATTAAAGTAAATAAAAATAGCTTTGTCGGGATAAACCCGACACATTTTCGCGGCTCGCTGTAGTAGTACAGTACAGAAAAAAATAAAAGACATATTATATAAGAATGCAGGATGTAGACCACACAAGATAGTTTGAGGTGCACGTGCATGCGGGAATTCGTCAAAAGGATAGAATTTCCACGATTTAACACCCATAATTTCTTTTTCTACAGTATAATTAAATGATTCAAGGATTTTGCAAGCGTCATTACCTTTTGAGATACAATGTAGCTGTATATTCTTCTTTGTACAGCCATCAGCTAATGTCAGTATTGAAGCTGGTGTTTAATCTTGTACAATTTATGATTCTGTATTTTAATACATAAAGTTTTATAAGTCTGTCGTTTCGGACTATAATTAAATATCAAATTCCGATATTATTAAGATAGCTTTTCAATATTACTTTAATTTATTTATTTAAACATTTACACACCGAATTCAGATCTAGGTATATTTTAAATTATTATTATTTTTTTTAACATTATGCTCCTAATGCTTTAGTTAAGGGACATTAGCCATTAACACACTCAGAAATGAATACTCAGATTACACGAAATTCCCTTCTTTTTTGACGAAACCGTTTCCTGGGAAATGCTCCGAACAAATATTTCGTCAAATTGATGAAATCACTTCCCTCACTCATTTGACGGTACCAAATCGTCAAAAAGGGACTAGTGCTGCCATCTATCGAATTTTTTAGAAGCTCCTGTATTCAATGACAGAAGCAAAAAAGACCAGTCACACGTGGGGTTCGAACTCATAACGCACAGTGTGGCAGTCCGACGCCCTTCGTTCACGCCACAGATTACTCAGACAAGGATGGTTATAAAGGCATATAGTGGAGTATAGTGTATGTTTAAATTTTTATAATTGTGATATTACTTTTATCGATTCAGTTATAAATCTTGCAAGTTTTAAATAATAAGACGAATTTTTTATTTTGATTTTCTAATGGTTAATGAATAATTATAATATGGCTTAATTAAATAACATCTAGGGGAAATTTATTTGCTTAAGGAATGATTAAAATTTAGGCTGGTTAGTTTGTTGCTCAGAAATAACGAATTATGAAGTGCTTATTGGGAGAGATTTTACTACTTTAAGCGAGACTTTAAGTAGGTGGATAAGATTTTAACAATTTACTGTTTATAGAGGGGAGAGAGAAAAAATATGTATATATTTTTAATTTGAGTGAAAAAAGTAGATATTGGATGTAAAATAAATCTTAGAATTTTGAAATTTTATTGATCAAATTTACTTTTTGAATGGTTTTGTAAAACGAAGTAAATTTTTTTTCGAATGAAATCAAAACGAAATACAACTTACAAATAAATAAATAAAAATAGTAATAAACATCCCCCCTCCCCCCCCCAAAAAAAAACTAATGTAGCAAGAGTAATTGCTTACATTTCATTATTTTCTGAAAAACGCTAAAAAGTACTGTTTTAAACAAGAAATATATCCTTGCTAAAATCGCAAGATTTGGGGAGGTACAATATCGGGTCCTTCTATAAAAAGCTACCACGACAGTTTCCTTAAAATTCATCAAGTCTGGCCATGATTAAGGAAGCACTTTCGTCAAATATTTGAGATTTCACGTTTCGTTAAATGTCACGTGATTTTGATACGAAATGATCGTCAAAAACAACGAAATAAGGCTTAAGGATTTCTGAATCGTCAAAAATGAGAGTTTTATTTCTGAGAGTGAATGTGGTGGGAAAAAATTGCATGTATAATTTTCAGAATGTTCCCAATACTAAACATTAGTCCCTTTCGGTGCTCATTGGTCATTTTTCTTCTGTACATTTCATTACCCATTAAATTATTTTATGATTGGTCATTTCCCGGTGGTCATTGGTCATTTTAAATTAATTCTATGTACATTTCTCCATTAATTATAAAAATGTAACTTCTTTAAAAAAAAAAAAAAAAAAAAAAAAAAAATCTTTTTTTACTATTTCTGCTATTTTTTTTTTTTTTTTTTTTTTTTTTTTTGTCAAATAAATTTTGATGAAATTTAATTTTTACTAAATTTTTTTATTTTATGATCCTAATTGGGAGCATTGGTCTGAAAAAGATTTTAATATTGTGAAATCCCAAATGAGGAACAATGAAATACAAATATCCGTTTTAATGTATTTTTCTAGCATCTAAAATCCAAATTAAAATTGTAATTGGAATCATTTGACATTAATTAGTTTTTCTCTAATTTATTTTAAATTAACATATTCCTTAGAAACTTAAAAAGAACTCTATTGCCGAATTGGTTATTAGGTCAACGACTGCAGAACCCTACCCATACGAATTCCCAGATGATGCATTTCGGACACTAATTAATGCCATAATTAAGAGTTAATTGATATTTACGCTTTGCAATACGAGATAATCACCTATAACATTAAATATTATAGCGCGAGAATAAAGGGGTCTGATTAATTATGAGTCTTTGTTTCACGTTAACCTCTGCGTGATAATTACGCAGACAAATCGGTTCATAAGCAAGTCTTGATACAAATCTCACCATTAAGTATTAGTCGAGGTATTATTATTAATAAGGCTATATGATGACAACGAAATGAGAGAGGGGGAAGAAATATTTGGGGTGTATTTTGAATTTGTTGGAAAACTCTTGTAAAGTATGGTTCGTTAGGTAAATTTGATGTAAATGGAAAGTTTAATAAATGATTTGAGCACTTGTGGTTGTTATAAAAGTCTGCTATTAACTGCTGCATTTCAAAAGTTATTTGAACAAATGTGTATTATAAGTATAAACATGATTAAAAGGTTTTGTAATGATTTTATGATAACGCTTATTAATGCTTAAATAAGAAAATGGATAAGGGCAATTTCTCATAAAAGCTAATAATGTGTTGAAAACTTGCAAAATATTTGGATAACCTAATATGTAGCAGGGCAGTTAATTTTCATAATTTTAACACTTTTAAAAAAGATAGATTGTGGGGATAGGTATTGGAGGCTTCCGAGAAAAAAGAAATATATAATATAAGGTCCTCGTGTGTTCATTAGAATACGAGTTTTTAACATTCATATTGTTGAATTATTAAGATACGAATCTTATAATTGTGATAATTTGCAGGCTATTTAGTACTATGGGAATATGTAAAAGTACATTGGCTACTTATTGTCAATACTGTTGTGTTTGTGATACATATATATATATTGGCAAAGTAGTGTTAAATATCAATTTAGGAAAAATCTACAGTCAGCCTGCCTTTCTCATTTTATTGTAAAAATGAAAATTTGGGAAGATACTTATTGTAAATTGAGATGCACACTTTAATTGAATTATAGTAACCTTCTAATAAGTGCTGAAAACTTGCACTTATGATACTGTCCAAGGCTTACAGCGATTATCCATATTGCCATTAATGTATTTTAGGTATGTGTTTGAGTGTGCTTTAATTCGATAATAGTGTTTTAAAAATTGGTTCTGAAGTAGAAACTCCACATTTTAACGTCATTTAATAACAATACTTCTTTTTTTAAATCTTCATTAAAACAAAACACGCATCACTTTGTGGTGTAAAATAACATTTATACATGCAGGTATGTAAGAATTTTAAACAAATTTTGTAGTTTCTGCCAAATCTAATTTAATTTTATTGCTTCTATTTCACAGTGGAGAATTTCCGATTTTATTTAGCTAGATTTTCTTTTTTTTTTTAATCTATATAAATAATGTTATATAAGACATTTAATCATAATTAACTAATCTTTGAATTAACTACATTGCTTACATTGTTACATTTTGCCAAATTTTGTTAATTGTCGCTGAGGTTGACTATGCATTTACTGATCAAGCTTAATTAACTGCTATTAATTTTGTTTTCCAGCTGTCATCAGCCGAGTACATAAATTTTGACAGTAAGGATTCGATTACATCTGCTTTACCCAGCATTTTCATATAAATGATATCAACTCGAATAAAAACATCTTATGTTTCTTGGCAGTTGATGTCGAGTCGGCAGGGTTTTAATAGTGTCGGCATTTCCGGAAAATGTCTCCAGCACATAAATCACCATAGAAATTAATGACTGTCCCGGTGGTGTCTTTTATTCCTTCCGTATTCTCCACACCTTCTGCCTTTTTTATTTTATCTCGTATCTTCGTTCGTGAAAACCGAGACGAAAAGTGTAGACTTCGTAGACACGTTCCACAGGCTTTTTAATGCGGTGTTGTCTTTTTGGCTTGAAGTACTGAGGGAGGTTTTTTAATTGCCGTTATTGTTCTGTGTGTTTTTAAAAAAATTTAATTCTCCAAGTTCCTCTAGCGCTTATCAGTTTGGAAGAGTTGAAGTCTGGATGCAATGTTACATTTAATGCGAATGAAATTATAATTACTTTTCTATTTTAGCATTTTCTATTTTAATCATTATGCGGCGCGTTCCTTGAAATGCTAGCATTATGTAGTGTTAATGATTCAGACATCATTCTTTATGCTGTCACCCACGTAGATGTTATTCTGGCTAACTATGCTGCGCTCTGGAAGTTCTTGTGTTGCGATATTTTATGGGTTTTTATTTTTTATTTTTGAGCTTGTCTGTTTAAAAGAAAAATGAAGTCAATTTTTCTTTTTTTTTCTCATGTTTATTCAGACGTATTAATACTCCCCCCCCCCTTTTTTTTAAATATTTTTAAGAATATTTTTCGATTATTAGGATTTTTAATTAATAGAAGTTAATGTTTTAGTTTATAATATCTAATAATTTATAGTTTTTTTAATGGAACGATTGACGATAAATATGTCTAGCCAGCTTTTGTACCAGAAGAAAAAGAAATAGTTGAACGGTGTCAAGAAAAATACTTCATATCATTAATCCCTTCATGATGAGCGTATTTTACAGAACTTTTAATCTGTTATCGCCAGTTTTTCTAAACTTATAATTTTGTCTAATTGAATTAAAAAAAATTCCCTGATTAAATAGGGCAAAATTTTCAATAAAAAAATACCTGCTGAGAATCGAGGATTCTGAGCACATTATGCGTCACATATGCGTGTCACCCGCCCTGAAGGTGTAATTCTGTCGTAACAGAATCCCCGAGTAAAGATAATTGTGTAATGCATCTTCCTTCACCCGTCATAATATGTCTTAAACAGACCATGTTTGTCAGTAAAACAGCGTAATAAATCTGGTTACAAGACTTTTTATAATGAGTTAAAAATGTATTCAACTTAAAATGCCAAGCAATATCAGTTAGATTTTTTAAAAATATTTTTACACCCTTAACCTCTCCTAACTAAAATAATAATTATTAATTGCGATAAAACGCCATACCCAAATCATTTTTATATAACATTTTTAGAAAAAGTTGCAAATATAGTTGCAACAAAGACTTTTTTTTGTTTTTAAAATTTTCTCATTATTCTCTGTGTTTGTCTTCATATGAAATCTTTTCTTTAAATTAAAAGGTACTAAAATGTTTTTCTTTTTGTCAGCGGTTTTTTACTTTTTGCATTACTTTTTATGTTTCGTAAGTATTGGATGTCTATTCATATTCAACTTTTCAAGTTAATTTAAAACCAAATTTTTATTTAATTTGAATTAAAGAGAAAATTGCTAACTAAATTCTGTAAAACAGATTTATGCAAATTGTTTTTATAACAATTCTACTTTTTTTTTTTTTTTTTTTTTTTTTTTTTTTTTTTTTTTTTTTTTTTAGAAATACTTTGCATTTTGTGAATATGAAATTTTATGTATTTGCGAATGTCTTTATAAAGCTACTAGTGACCGATAATAGACATGAGACAACGAGTTTTTTAAATGGTACCTAATTGAATATGCATCCTTAACATTCAGGATAGTTAGCGAAGAAGATATATAAGAAAACAGCATCAGGCGAACTTGACTATTTGTTGTGGATTGCTGTTTACAGCTCCCTCACATCCTGTTTGTTCCAATAAAAAAGCAAATGAATTTCGAGCTCGTGTTCTTTTATTAATGCATCTGTCTTGGGAATCTTCATTGCTTTCAACTAAAGTTATGAGGTAGCGATAAATTTTTGTTTACGCTATCTTTCCATTCACCCCTTCTTAAATCCCACACTTATTTTTGTAGTCTGCTTGATTCTTTCCAGCTGTTCTAAACCTAGATACGGATTTTTATTATTGGAAGAACCGCAAGAGCTGCTGAATATCAGACAGGGATGAGTTGGAAGCCTACGCACAGCATCTTTTATATCCCGGCAAAAAATTCTTGTCGTCTGATATCTTTGCTTTACTGTTTTAAGTTGCCTAAGTACATATCCCACTTTCAAAAAAATTCTTGTATACTTGTATATTTGTTAAATTTATGAAAAAGTCAAATTTTGTGACGAAATAGCAATTGAGATACTCAAGCAAATGTTAATCATAATTTCTTCTTACATTATTATAATAGTTTTTCAAAATGCTTAGACAAAATTGAATTTGAAAGATGTACATCTGGATGAAAATAATAGGGATTTATATTTTTAAAAAGTAGTAAAATCTTGTTACGAAACTTTACTATGCAAATTTGTATCTGTTCATGAATTCACGTATTTGTGATTGCCTATAAGTAACTCAGTCGCTTTACTTATGACAATGAAATATGTGATACTGAAATTAAAATTAAGCAAGCCTGAATATTTAATAAGTGATTATCACATTGCTAGCTAAGCGTAGAATCAACAGAGTGGAAAATGTCCAAGCCAGGGATCTGACCCGGAGCCTTCGGAATAGTGGTCCAAGTGCTCTACCATTTAAAATGGGAAAAACAAAGTGTTTCCAACAAAATGACAGTGTCATTTTTCAACAGTTTTTCAGAACAGTATTCTTCCGTGATTTATTCATAAAAGAATGGGGCATTCAATAAAGGGTCAAAAGATAAGGAGATTGGTCAAACTGAAGGAAAGCCTCCCATTTTCCAAGACGTTCAACACTTTATTTATAAAGCCATTAAAGATGGAAAAACGCCGCGTGACCAGAGCAAAAAGAGCGCGAGTATAATATGCCTATCTGTAGCTTAGGTCCAAATAAACTGCTTTTCTTGTGCTAAGGCGCTACTTTTCAGGTTTTATGAAATTTAGTGGGATGTTTAGAGTCAGAGGTCCCCTGTGAACCCCTATCTGTAGCTTAGGTCCAAATAAACTGCTTTTCTTGTGCTAAGGCGCTACTTTTCAGGTTTTATGAAATTTAGTGGGATGTTTAGAGTCAGAGGTCCCCTGTGAACCCCCTGTGAATCTGTAGCTTAGGTCCAAATAAACTGCTTTTCTTGTGCTAAGGCGCTACTTTTCAGGTTTTATGAAACTTAGTGGGATGTTTAGAGGTCACCTGTTAACGTCATTGGCAAATTCATATTCATTTCTGTCTTTTCTTGAGACTTCCCTTTCTTTTGCTGATGACCCCAGAACGCATAGAAAAGGAATCCCAATTGGAAGTTTTTATAACATTTAGTCGAGTAAAGCAAGTAAAGGATTCTTTTTAAATTAACTATAAACGTAATAGTTAGTAAGATAATGTAATAATCTTTCTTTCTGATCTTTTCCTTACCAATTACATAACTACTGAGTGATACGATTACTTCTATTCATGAAGTGATGAATAACGAAAACCTACAACCGTATCTGCCTTATCTAATACTAGAGGCGCCGTTTATAGAGTTTGCGTTCTTTTTTGACAGTAATATTCTTTTGAAATTGAAAAAGTACAATGTGTTCCTTATGCCTTGATATCAAGCCGCGGAACTCTTGCTTACAATTCAATTCGGAAGCGATTCCCTGGCACCTTTTCCACATTCTTCCCCGCGCTCTGTCATCCCTGTACTGCTTCATTCAGATGTTAGGGGGTTACTTTCTTGGATTCAATGTTCCCCCCCCCCCCCTTCCTTACGCGTTCGCAACTTTTCTTCTGCTAAACGTCTGTGACAGTTTTTTTTAAATGGATGAGTTCTAGTTTGTTTTGAATTCCACGTGTCGCTGCTTGTGGTTGAATTCGAATTATAATTGAAGGGCTCAGTAGTGAGAAAGATTGAAGAGTCTATAATTATTCCTTTAAATATTTTCCCTGGTTTGCTAAATATTTGATGAAGGCAGAAAATAAACGAATTTTTTTTTAGTAAAGGAGTGGTACGATTTTTTTTAACTAACATTTTAATTGTGTAAAGGTATCGTTGGTTTCATTGTTAACAGCATCATTTATTACTAGCAAATGCTTGAAATAATACGAAATTTGAATTCTGAATGAAATATGATATTTAATATTAACCCGCGAACTCCACACAAGATAGATTTCGCACTGACCAAACTTTCAAATGTTGACTTTTTAAAAAAAATATGCTTTCATTATTTTTTATTTTTTATTAACAAAGTCAATTTTTTTGTATTAAAGACTACAGCTTGATTCCTCTTTTAAGTATCATAAAGCAGTCACGGTGGATTTGATACAAACACTTACTTTAAGCTACAAATTATATTTTTATCTTGCAAACAAACGAATTAAAATTTTACCTGACTATGTCAGAATTAACGGGCATTCGATTACTTGCATTTGCATATCTCCATACGATTAATTGAAACACACACAATCGAATATTGTGCCTCGTCTCCCCAAGTGTGTGTTATCTGTTTTCAAAAATGATTACTTAGTTATCTGTTTTTACTAACTAAATTTCGTTAAATATTTCAGTATATGATGGAAAGTGTTTCATAACCTATGCTTAACGCATTATTTTTCTTTCTTGTTTATGAATGCATTCAACACTGATTTTAAAGCATATTTTTGTACATTGACTTGTATTATTGTTTCTTCAATAACGGCCTTTGATTAATTTTAAATTTCAACCTATTTTTTTAAATAAGACTTCTTAAACCGAATGTCCCGAAGCTCTTAAATTACAGCTGGGGCACTGTTATCTATAATTTTTGTGCATCTTGTTTTTTTATTTTTTTTTTCAATTGTTTTAGCAAACTATTTCATCTCTTTTTGTAATTAGAAAATTATTTTTCCTTTTCTACTCACTGTTAAAACAATGCATGAATATTTCATATGAATTCTCTTTCTTAAATAAATTGCGTCATTATATATATTATAGAGAGATAGTTAAGATCAAAAATTAAATAATTTCAAAAGCTGATACATAACTTGTGAAGTTTTATCGAAAATCCTACAATTACTAATAACATTTTATCTTTCTAATATGTTTTATATACGATTAAAATCATATTAGGCGATAAAATCTTCATAATTTAGAATTATGTGAACTGAATTGATGGCTAATTAAAAATAGAATCCTTATCTGAATATCAAACTCGGGATTTGTACATATTTTACACTTGAATGAGAATAGAATTCTACATTCATTTAAAACCGATACATATCTGAGATTAATATTTGATAAGAACAAAATGATTATTATCAAAAATTTAAATGGTATGATTAACCCCAATAAGAGATTATATTTGAAATGTCTGATTTCTGGAACAGATTAGAATCTGAAATAATTTATTTGAAAGATACTGATATGTGAATTAAATATTTTATCCTTGCAACTAATAGTTTAACTTTAAGCTCATTTTCTGAGTGAAAACCATAAAAGTAAAAGCAATATCCAGAGAAATAAAATTAAATAATTACTGTGCTGCATGCTATACTATAGTTACGAAATAATGGAACAAGATTTAATACTTTTTAAGTTATTTCTTTCAAAACATTTTGAATAAATAAGTGAAACTGGTGATCAATTGAATTAGACATTTTGACGTTTCAATTTTATTAAATAGTTTTGAAACTTTGATCCAGGTGTATTAGTCACTTTTCTATACTAATAATATAAAAGAATACATCGTTCTGTCTGTCTGTATGTATGTGTGTGTATGTGTACGATGGCTAGCGAAATCTACCACATGTACTAGGCTCTATTTTTTTGTGAAAATAGTCAAGTCTAACCTGATGTACCTGTGCCTCAGATTAAAATTCTTATAATTACTTGACCCGAGACTGCACATAATTTTCCAACTGAACAAGAGTCGAGCCTGGTAACTTGCACAGTCTCTACCCCCTTCCCCTCCCCCTCTGTAAGGAAATACAATACAAATTTCAGGTTCATTTACGAATATTATTACGGGCATGAAAAACGCCGAGCGCAGCAAGCTAGTAGATATATATTTATATTATATTCGTTCATACGTTTTCTTACATAGTTGCCAAACCTTCCGATTATTTAAATAATATTTTAAAGCAAATTTTATTTAATGAATGAAAACAAATAAGCAGATTTTATATATTATCAGAAAATCTTACCATACAACAAAATAAGATGCACTAAAAAGGAAAGTTTGCAAATTTCAGTAGTAGACACTTATTAATAGTGGCAATGCCATTAGTGGACACTTTCGAAAACTAGTGGTCGTATTTCGTATTTAAGGCCCCTGTCCTCGCTCGAGGAAACGCTCGCGAGCTAATGCTATTCCTATGGGGAAGCATTTTTCTAATAACTCTTTCGCATTTTGACATTTTTGAATAATTTTTTTTGCATTGGATAGCTGGGGTGCATGCCGACTGCGCACCTTTTTTACTTTTTCGATTTTGGTTGCAGATATTTTTTACAAAGTTAGTTTCACTTTTAAAACCGGTTTCGAAACTGAAAGTGCTTTTTAAAAAATATATCTGCAACCAAAATCGAAAAGGTAAAAAAGGCGCACAATCGGCATGCACCTCAGCAATCCAATGCAAAAAAAATTATTCAAAAATGTCAAAATGCGAAAGAGTTATTAGAAAAATGCTTCCCCATAGGAATAGCATTAGCTCGCGAGCATTTCCACGAGCGAGGACAGGGGCCTTAACAATATTAAACAAACTTTAAAACTTTAAAAATTCTATAAAAATTTATCGAAAATTTAAATAACCAGATAAATATGTGAAAATGTGCACATTGCAACTGGCAAGAATGAAATCATTGATGGCTTGCAGTAAAATTTTACTCTCTTTTTACATGCACTAATATGAAAATATCAGGTCAACAAAGACATTAGTTCAGTCATTTTTGTTTATTGGAGAAAAGGTTAATTGATTGCAAATCCTAAGAAACAATATGATGAATAAAACTCACAGGATACAATTTTCAGATAGATTAAGTGGCCATATGATGATTATTGGCAAATTTCTTTCAAAAGACACTTTTTCATTTTATTCTAATGATTTGAGATCCTAAGCAGCTTAAGCATAACTTTGAAGAAGCTCTGTGGTCAGTGGCTGCCATTGATTTTGTCCGTAAAATTGTACAGTTAAAGATTGTTATGACAAAATTTTCACAACTTCAAAAATAATTCTCATTACTTCATCTTTTTTAGTCGATATATTTTTGGTGCATTTAATATATCTTTAAAATAAGCAGAGAAATGTTTAGTATTGGACAAGAAACATTTTGGATGCTTGTTTACATATCTGCAGTTCAGAGAGCTGCAAAATAAAAATCTATCAAAGCTTTCGTACATTCTCTATAGCTTGTAATTTTAATGCTTCCAAATTCACTTGCCATTGTCAAAAAATCTTCTTGCCAACTATGTCAGAAATAAAATTCTCAATTTTGATGATTCAGCAATTCTTGAGCTGCATTTGGTCTTTTTTGATGTTTTTTTCAAAATTTCAATAAAAACAGAAGCTTTTAAACTGTTCAATAGGTGGCACCACCAGCCATCGTATTGGCTGGTGGTACCGTTTAAATAGCAATTTTCGAATAAGCACTTTTAACGAAATTTCAACCATCAAACAAGCAAAGAAACAAATTTACACAATTTGATGAAGTATTCGCTCGGAGCATTTCCTAAGAAACAGTTTCGTCAAAAACGAAGAATATTTCGTGAAATTTAAGTACCCATTTCTCAGTGTGTAAGTAGAATGATGTAATTTCCCACTTTAGGAAATAAGACATATTTTCGCCTGAAGAAATTTTCTGATACTTGTCTTGGAAAGAGTGTTATAGTTATGTTATTGAAAAAAAAAAAAAAAAAAAAAAAAAAAAAATGCTTACAAATTTCCAATAGATTTTTCATTTGTTGAATGCTTTTCAAAAGTTATTTAAAGTACATGTGATGAGCATAATATATAGTTAATTCGCTTTCTTATTTCACCAAAATTTCTTTCTCAGTACTTATTGCTTACTTTTTGAACGACCATTAACTTAGCATTTATCTAGTTCTTCAACAGGTGAAATAAATTTGATTCATGCTTTTAAGACATTATTTGTATCAAAAATAAATTGCACGTCATTCTCCCCCTTTTTTTTCCCAGATGGAATCCTTTCTGTAGTTAATCTATTTCAGCCTCCATGTCGTAATAAATCATTCTTAAACAACCATTTAAATAGCAAGTCACTTGCTAAAATCTTTGCTGACACGGAACAATACTGCCATATGTTTACAAATCATGGGCAACGTTTGAGTTTTAAATACTGGCAGGGAAGTATTTTTCATTGTGTATAGCTTGGTTAGGACGAAGAATTTTTTTTTTTTACCGATTTGACCTACCATTGTTTTAGGGGACACTCATCATTTTGAGGACTGTCTGTCCGGGTACAGGATATTCTGTCGCAGATTATAGGGCACTGATGGCGTGCACCGCGATGTTTAACATCAGCATCTTCGCCGTCGCCCATTTCCTTTGAATCTTTTCCAAGTCCTTTTACTTGCATTTTTATTTTCTCTCTACATTTTTTATTTCCACATCTCTTTTCTTCCAAACTTTTATATTCTCTTCCGGGGATCTGCTTTTCTCTTGCTCTCTCTTTTCATTTTTTATTTTTCGTATTCTGCTTATTTTTTCTTTCTTATTCCTGTACGATATACAATTACAATGTATTTTTGAGTCTGAAGATTTTTTTTTTTTTTTTTTATTATGATGTTTCTTTACGTATTGCTCAAACTATATTTGGATTGATTCCGCGAATCTACGAATGTTGTAGAGTAGTGTGGAGAAAAATATTAAGTTCGGATTTTGCTAGGTGGGTTGATGATTAAAAAATAGAAACACTAGGAATCAGACAAAGATAAAAGAGGGGATTTCTTAGGTTGTAAAAGTAAACATGCCATTTAAATAGTGGTGACACCTACTCTGTGGATGGTCCCTTCATTTCTTTTTTTTCCTAGATAGATCCGTGAATTGTTTTTTCATTGTTAAGAGTTGAATTTTATATTTTCTTTCTTACAGCGGAGATTAAAAGACTTGTTATTCTTGTTTTTAAAAATAGAATGGGTAAATAAAATGTGTTTTTCTTGGATATAACATCGCTGCGTATACAGAGATAAATTGGTCTTGAAGAAAGTTTATTTAGTTTAAATCTCTTAAATCTCTATAATTAACGTTAATAGTCAATCTACAGCTTTTTAAAACAAAATGTGTTCTTGTTTGTTCTGTGACTCATACTTAGCCTGCAATAGGAATAGCAAAAATGTTTGGATATTTAGCATAAGACGTCGTAAATTTCAACTTTGACCTTATTTATAATATTGTTAGAAATTAGAATATAATGTTGGAAATTGTTTTCATTTCTATATAGGCATACTTCCTTTTTGTTATTTAAATAAGAGATGAAACGTTCTTATATTCTGTATTTATCAGCAAAATTAGTCTCTATAATCCATTAACACTTACTTATTACAAAAAATAAAACTGCTTGTGATATGTATTTTTCTGTAGGTGTCGTGTGTAGATATGATTGAGAGGGAGAGAATCTATAATTGTCATCACATTACTTTTTAATCATTAATGGTTTCATTGTGTGTGTGTGTGAGTGTGTGTGTGTGGGGGGGGAGATGCGCTTTATCTCATACCTATTAATACTTCAAAAAGCTTATTTATTTCTGCATTTTAGAAACAAACAGACAAGAGAAAATAACATATCTGATATTTATTTTTTGATTACACTTCACATTATTGGAGAAGGGATGAATAAAATGAATTGTTATGGATCTTTCAGGATGCATAATTTCTATCTTGAAAGTTAACAAAAGAGGTATATTTCTATTACATGCATTCAATTGGCCTTATTTCTAAAAGAGCAGCCTATTTTGTGAATCAAAGAAAATAACTGGGTCCCAATGACCAAGGGGCTTCAAAAATCTAGCGACAACCATCTGCATTTTTTTTAATTAACGCTAAAACTGTCAATTAATTTAACTTTAAAAGCTAAAACTGTCATTTTTTTTGTATCTAATTTACTTATTTAACTGTAGAAGATATTTAGGAGGCAATATTTTTTATAATAAAACTATTTTAATGCATTTTTAAATTGAATTTTTTGGCAAGATATTTTTTTTTTCTAAAGAACTATATTTTATTAGTTTTTAATAGAAAACGACTTATAAATCAGGTACTGTCTAAAAATAATGCACTATTACAGAAACTAAATCGTGATGCAACATTTTCTTATTGTGATCATTTGTCCATTAGATAGAAATAATTGCTACTGTTGGATATATAGTCTGTTAAGGATCTCTGGTGCAGTATATCTTCTAATAAGTATTTTCTACGAGCTCGATTACCTGAAAAGAGACTAGATTTTCTTCGGCTGTCATTTCCCAACTAATCTTTTGAAAGGTGCACGGGCTTCGTCATGTCAATCAAAAAGCTGATCAGCCCTTCAATAGTTCTCTTAAAGTTCTTCTAACAAAACTTAGACGGCATCGGACCTCTAAATGCTACGCTACAATTATAAAATAAATAAGAAAAAGAAAGATCACCGAAGACAACATTAGCTTTGCAATAAATAGATTTCCGGTCTGTGAACTTCAACTAAGAGTGATCTTCTCTAGAAACAATTCCTTGCCACCATCTAGGCCAATTTATCCACAACGTGTAATTGGTTCTTTGATGAATTGCAATAGGTCCTATCCATTGCCATGCACGCTTCAGCGGATTCGCTGAAGAAAGCAGTACTTCTTTTAACTTCTTTATAAATGATCTTTCTTTTGTAGCTCTTCGTTAATCTTGCTGCCGTTAGTTTTTCACCTTACTTTTGTTTTTCGTCTAAGTGATTTACCTTTATTCATTGATACAATCTAAAATGTGTATTAGTTCCAGTTAGATGGAAGAATTTTGATCGCCTTACAGAAGTTAAATATGATGAAGCAACCCTATGATTAAAAAATTAGTTTTGACTTAAGTACATTAATTTCGAATAAATTATTTGACTTACTTTTGTGAGAAAAAAAACGATGTGCGAAAAAGAGAAACAGCACCATCAATTTTAAAACTCAGTATTGTATTGAAATTGCATCATTCTCAATCTAAGAATTAACTAATTTTAAAAATGAATAAACTCTTAAATTTAAACCTGTTGTTAATTATTCATGCTTTTTCCCTAAAATTCGACCCAAATAAGGTTGAAATGTACTTATATTATAGCATAATTATTATTTTTTATTACAATTAAAAATTATTCTCCATATTTGTAGACATAATTACGTTTTTGTTTACACAGAATAATTTTTTAGTGTAGTATGCTTTACTTTACCTTTTCTCAAATAAATACTTCATTGCTGTTGTTTTTTTCTTTTCATAACATTATTTTTTTTTTCTTTCTTACTTCGTCCTTTTTTATTTCTTTAAATATACAGTCGAACCTCGATTTAACGAATTAATTGGGACCCACAAATCCGTTCGTTAAATCGAATATCAATTTTTGTAAAGCGTATAGTATAAAAATATCAATGCAAAATACCCTTAGATATACGAATTTAAAAAAAGAATGATAATTGTTTACTACGAGCTTAAAAATTTAAAAGTTAGGAGATCAACTTTTAAATTATCTAAATTCCTTAATGTTATTTGCTTTTGAAATTTAATACATCATACATACATATTTATTGGTACTTTGGAAAGAAATCCTTGATAGTGCTTTGTTTAGACTTTATGAAGTTCTTTGTCGATATTTTCCAACTCTATAAGAACACCACCATTAACCTCGTGAGACAAAAAATAATTTTTTAAAGTGTTCAAGCTACAAATTGATTCTTTGAATATCACCTTTTTTAATTGAATTTCCTTTTCTTCATCATCTTGACTACTTTTAGAATTTTCATTTTCTTTCCGTTCAATATCGCAGGTACTTAGCTGTATCTTTGTCATGTTTCCAGTTGAAAAAGGGAAAAGAGTGTCTTTTGAATCAGCCCAGAAATGAGAAAAAAAAAAAAATGTAACATTTGGATTTAGATGTGAAAGTTTTATGTGCAAAAAATTCAAAGTTTTTATTTGCGAATGCAAAATTTTTTTCAGCGATTGTTCTTCGTTAAATCAAAGCTAAAAATTTGTTAAATCAGGGCATTTTAGATCCTTTTTGTCGGGACAGAAAAAATATTCGTTAAATCGGAGAATTCGCTAAATCAAAGTGCGTTAAATCGAGGCTCGACTGTATTAACGGTTTACGAAATTCGAAGTTGTGAAAATCTTCAGACGATTGTTACTTTATCAAAATACAAAAACATTTGTTCATAAATTTTTTCAGTTGTGTACCATTCAATAAGACCATGAAAAAATCATAAAATACAAATATTTGATTTTTTGGATGTGGGGAGTTGGAAGATGTTATTTTAATATCTCCCTCTCTCCCCCCAAATGTGCTTGTAATTAATACATTTTCTTCTAAAAAAAATAATATTAAAGAAGCTTTAAAACTATAAAAGGTATAATTTATTGATAAAACATCTTTTTTTTTTTTTTCCTATCAGTCATCCCTGCGGTAGGACTCTGAACCAGGATACAAATATTTATATACTAAATTCCCAAACCGTCTATCGCACCGATACAAAAAGATTAAAAAATGCCCACTTTCACTTAAATGTCATTGATCGCAAATTCCCCCCTTGCCTTTCTTTTTTTTTCCCCTGTAAATTTTTTTAACCGCACTATCCTCTAGCTTTTAATCCACAAATCTTCTGTATCCCAATTGTAACAAACCCAACAAGTGAACTACCGGAGGAAGCGTGTAAAAAGTGGCTTTTCAGATAAAGAGAAATGCCTGATTTCTCCTTCAAACGGCTTTTTACCTGCCCTAACACCTGCTTTCGAGTATAATGGCAAGGTACAATAGGGTTTTTCTGAAACCTTTCATTGTGCCGTTATGACTGAAACTTCTCTCCCTCCCTTCCCCCCCCTTCTCTCTTTCGAACATGTATGGATCAATGATGCAGTACTTGATGAAAAGGGTTCGGCTCTTACGTATGTTATTAGGGCTTTATATAAAAATAAAAAAATAAATTTTTATTCGCTGTGATACCTTAGTGTACACATTAATGAGCTAATGCCATGTGGTGCTTGTTTTCTGATGAACAACCTGTTCGTATTTGCCTCGTTTAATTGCAACGAACTTATCAACCGTATCAGATTCCATCTGAAGCGCTTTTAATTTAATTAGGACAATATGTAGAAAAAACCTACAACGTATGCACAATGAATCATTTTTTATCAATCGCATTGTAATATCACAGGTTATCATTCTACCTATATTGATTCGTGTTTACCTCATTTAATAATTACGGACCTATGTATTAACGATATCTGATTTCATGAGAAACACGTTTGTTTAATTAGGGAAATGAATGAAAATGGCTATGATAATCAGATCTGTGATAACCAGTGATATATGAAACCACAGATTATCCATTATTTCTGTCGAATCTTTAATGGCAAATACATGTATCTTGAAATTGAAAAATAGGCCATTAAGAATTGGTCATAATTTCAAAAAATTTCGATTGTTCACTGATCTAATCTTAGAAGCACATCTATGATAAACATTTATTATACTTGTTTCAGCAGTTATCTTTGTTTTGCAAGGGATAAAAACCAAGGGAGAACAAATAATATTACTTGATTTATTTATTTATTTATTTATTTTTTTTTAAATCTCAAAGATTTATGCTGGATTTGTTAAAATATTTTGAATAAATATATACAAAAAGAAAAAGTTTTATCTTTGTAAGTAAATGACTTGTTAGTCTGATATCCTAGTGAAATGCTTTTAAGAAATGCTATTAAAAGCAAAGTTTGTTTTACTTTAAATGATTGTTTTTTACTCCGTCAGTGTCTTGAAAATATTTTTTATATGTTTGAGTAATCCTCTGCGATCTTTTAATTTCTTTAGCTTGCGTAAGATTACAATAGTGATAGCGAATTAGATTACGATAGTGAAAGTGACAGAGAAATTGGGCAACAATGTACCTTCTCCTCTTTATTTCCCATTTATTTTCACATTTTAAAATTATGACGCATGCTTCAGTAACTTCTTGTTTGGAATATTATCATAATAACAGCATAAAATTGGAATTACAGTTGATTTGAATCATTCTTATTTTTGTCACGCCGTGAAACTCTCCCGTTTTGTTGTTGCTTACTTCCTCTTCGGAAAGTCGCTTGGCAAGGTTGACGAAAATAAAGTATAATAAAACTAAATCCGTAGAAATCGAACATGCATGGGACTCAATAAAATTCTCAAGAATAAAGTTTTATTGCGCTCTTAAAAGCTAGTCGGGACCTCTTGATGTCTCAACTTGTTGCAATAAAAAAACAGTGCAGGCCATAGATGCGGAGGCTTTTGCATGCATGGTAATGCTTGCGTCAAAGACGTCATAATTTGACGTCACTTCCTGTCGTGCAATCACATCCGTTTACTGCACGAAATGAACGTTGTTTTCAGGGTGGTAATTTGGTTATATAGTTTGATAATGAGCGTTGATAGAAATTACGCAATGCAGCGTTAAAAAATAGACGACAAAAGCGTGATTATGCCTCGAACGAAGAATTATCTTGTCCACTAACGTATCTCGGCTCTCGTGCATGCCTTTATGAGTAGAAGACACGTTTATTGAAACTCTGACACAAACCATTTTATTATTAAAATAATTTTTTTTAGTTTCTGATTTCAAAATATGTTGTTGTCAAGTAAGTATAGGGCCGTAGCTAAGGGGGTTCAGCCTCTCCTAAAACATTTTGAGCCTCTCCTGGAAAATATTCCAAGGTCACTAAATGAATTTATGTTCTGAAAATCCAAATGAAATTATGTTCAAAAATCTAATTGAAGTTTTGAAGCCCTTTATATAGTTTTGTAGAAATATTAAATTGTAATTAAAATAAGTGTTTCAATACTTGCTCATCCTATTTGCACATATGAAGCTACCATAATGTTTAATATTGCACTAGTTATATATTCGAATTTTTCATCATCATATTATTTTCTTAGCATAAAATGAAGTTATTACACTAGTTTAATAAGAAACTACAGAGTGAATGCACTAATTTATCTTTCTGTATCGAAAAGACAGAGAGAAAAAAAAAGACCTTCCGCTACATTTTCATGAGGTCCCCTTACATTTTCGTACCCCCCCCCCTATAATTCACTTCTAGCTATGGCCTTGAGTAAGTAGTAATTAGGTCATAATTAAAATCATGGTTAAGTTATGCAACAATTTCGCAATTATCATTTACCCTTACATGTTAAGATATAATATATTAATAATAGAGATTGTAGTGTCACATATCGAGTTTAGAGTGCAATTACATTTAAAACTATACATAGATATAAAACGATTGTAATCGAAATAAATCTCTTTGCAGTTGATTTATGTCCCCCCCCCCCCCCCAAAAAAAAAAAAAAAAAAAAAAAAAAAAATTACTAAAGTTACAAATGGCATTTTTGTCTTCGTTTTTTCTCTATTTTAATCTTTAAATTTGCTATATTCAAACATGCTACTTTTCCGTGGAAACGCGGAATTCAGTTTTTTCGGTGATGAATTTTATTATCACTGGGATCAATGCAAATATGCATTAAAATTTGTTGACATTTTTATCAAGGTGGGGCGGGGGGGTAACGGATGAAATCAACAAAAACACGAATACAAATTGAGCAAATTTCTTCAAATGATTGCAGGAAAAAGCGCCAATTTCTCCAAAGGATCTAAAAAAACTAAATTCATCAAACTGTCGCGGAAAAAATACTCTGATTTTGTCAAAGAATCATGAAAAATATTAGAACTTTATCGAAAGATCGTGGAAAATATTTGAATTTTGTAGAAAAACCATGGGGAAAACATGCGAATTTTGTCAATGTAGGAGAAAATATGCAAATCTTGTCGAAAAGTCGAGGAAAATACGTGAATTTTGTCGAAAAATTGATAAAATATGCAAATTTTTTAGAAAAATAACAGAAAATAAGCGAATTTTATCAAAATATCATGAAAAATATGGGATCTTGGACGAAAGATTGCGGAAAATATTGGACTTCTGTTGAAAGATTGCTAAAAATAAATCTTATTTTGTAGAAAGATCACAGGAAAAAATCTATTTTGTAGAAAAATCACGGAAAATATGTGACTTTTGTAGAAAGATCGGGAAAAATATCCGAATTTTGATGAAAAATCGCGGGAAGTTTGTGACTTGTCGAAAAAACGCTGGAAATATGAGACTTTCGTTGAAAAATCGTGGAAAATAAGCAAATTTCGATGAAAATAGATTTTATTTTGTAGAAAGATCGTGGGGGAAAAATATATTTTGTTAAAAGATCACAGAAAATATGAAAAATTTGTCAAAAGATTGGGAGAAATATCCAAATTTTGACGAAAGATAGGTAAAAGTACAGAAATTTTGATAAAGATCGAGGAAAATACATGAATTTTCGTGAAAAATTGAGTGAAACATGCAAAATTTCTCCAAAGATCACGGAAAATATGCAAATTTTGACGAAAAAGGGTGAGAAAAATCAAGAATTTCGCTAAAAGATGATGGATAAATGCAAATTTCATTGAGAAGATCGCAATTAAAATTAGATTTTTATCAAAAATGAGGGAAAATGCTAATTTAGTTAAAAAATTGCAAAAAAATGAAATTTCATCAAAACGATAAAAAAAAAAAGAAAAAAAATACGAATTTTGTCAAAAGTCTGTCAGGCCATAAAGGTTCAGCTTTTTTCTTGCTGAGCCTGTAGCATGTCTGTATATTCTGTATGTGTCTGTGTTGCATATTCTGTTTAATTCTGTAAATATTTAAGTAACTTTAAATCAGTGCTATGTTATGTAGAACAAAATATTTCTCTCTCTTTTCTTCACTTTTAAATGATCAATAACTTAGATGTACACGAATAAGAAAAATAATAAATATTATATACTTTTTACCTTTCCGATTGTTTATAAAATTATTATAGAAAGGGAAAAAAGAACTAAAAATTACGAGGGAAAAAATGTATATTTTAATCGATTGAAGTGTGAAAACATATTTGATGATTAATCGCTTTTTCTCGTGACTGGAAAACTCACTTTAGATATGAAGCATGTTCTTCGTAGTTTTTGAATGTTAGTTATTTTGATGCTGTGAATTTTTAAGTTTTGTGTGTGTGTGTAAATTTGTATTTTTCTTTTCATGAGCTTTTATTCAATATATGCTTCATAATAGGCCAAATATACTTAATAATAGGAATGAAAAATTATTTGGTTTTCCTAAAACCTAGAATTTTATGTTGATTCAGAAAAGCATATGCTATTAAAGATAAAACTGTACTAATATTAAATCTTTCGCTACTGGTGTCCTTGATCAAGGATCTAACTTTTTAGATTTTTTTTTCTCTCGTTGAAATACGCGCTTTTTGTTTGTCTGTTTTGTTTATCTACTTTTGATATAATTTAATATCAGCAGCAACTAAATACATTTATTTTGTTAGATGAACCAGAAATTTTGATTGAAATTTATTATAAATAGTTCTAAATAGCTGTAATTTTATTATGGATTTTTTTTTTAAATGTGTGTCCATGACTTTGATCGTTCTATAACAACAAAAACAGTTGTCAAGATTTTTTCTTTTTTATTGAAGCATTATTAACAATATGCTTCATAATATTATGTGAAAACTTCATAATTTTTATTTCAGTTTTTTAAATGTCGGGAGTGAAAGTGTTAATTATTATATTCTGCTGAATACCAATTAAAAATAGAAATCAAATATCTGCTACCAACTCTTTTTACAATTTAACTGTTTATTATTTTTTCTCTTTTTTCTGTTAAGGGGACACAGTACCTTGAAATTGGCCAACATCGGCCACATAACTGAAAGCTTCTTTAATTGGGAGTATTTTGGCTCTTCATTTTTACCTTTACGACAATTATATCGCGAGATATTATAAATTTTGTTAATAGATCCAGAGCAATTGCCCATACAAGTGAAAACTTTATATTGATTTTTCTCCGTGATCATGTTTTTATAATTTGCTTGTTCGATAAATACTAAGGCTTTGATGGTAATTTTTAGATAGAGATTTGAAAATTATTTTACTTGTTCTCCATGGTGCATTTAATATTTTCGTGTATGGATTTAACATTAGAGTTTATAATTTAGAAATATATTCAAATTAAATTTGTTAAATTTTCTTCGTTTTTTAATATACACGAGAAAAAAAAAATGTTAAATGTAAAATTCCATATATCTAAAATCCGTACACAGTTTTATGTAGTATATTCTAATAAATCTAAAAAGAAAAAAAAAAAAGAAAAAAAAAAAAAAAAGAAGCCACAATATTCATATTTTTAAAACTAGTAGGGATTTTTAAAAGTTAAATATTAAAAAAAAATTAGTAAAATTGGTTGCTTTACAATTTTTTTTTAATTTAATTTAATTTTTAATATTAAATATTGTGTCACAATATGTATATTACAATTTGAAGAGATGATATGAAAGATATATACTGTGTTCTTTTAGTGAGTACTTTACTTGTGTAATCCTTATAATTTTTGTGAAATGCTTGAAATATTTCCGGGTAGATTTTATTTTCACTCAGATGTGTTTAAAAAATATATAGTAGCTGAACATAACTCAGGCTCTTTCCGCTGACTTTAATCCCAGCATGTTTATGAATTATCTATGGACCATAAAAACATTATGGTCTTCAACTTTTATTTTTAACTTCAAGTAAATTAAGTTACTCATTAGGATCACGATACGCACTATCTACCACTTCCATGCAAAACTGATCTATTTAGAATAATAAATCCGGCCAGATGGCAATGAAGAAGGCAAAAACTCTAGGAAGAAATGACAATAATAATGAAGAAGGACTCGGCTCCTAAACAACTTTCTCACCTCTTTCAAAAAGATCTCTACTCTATTAATCAAGGATACACTGTCCTCGGAAAAAAATAAAAGGAAAATTTACGTTTAAGATTCAATTATTAAAAGCGGATGAAGGCATCATGTGGACCGCATGGTTGGCTGATTCTGTGTGGAAAAATAATTCGGGAGAAAAGAAGAAGTAAAAAAAGGAAATTAAAAATGAGTGAAATGGTCATGCGCTACCGGAGACAATGTTATTGCTTATTCCGTATCAAAAAAGGACACCGTGATTAAGTTCATTGTTCTTTTCAACGAGAGCGATTCGCTCACCCCCTGTAGTCTTGCATCAGGAAAACGATTTCGCACTAGTAATAAATTTATACCGGTAGAGAAAAAGAGAGAGCTTAAATGTCAACAAAAGAGTTAGAGTATCGATTGGTGTTATTTTTTTTTCCTTTCGGACAATTAAAATTTTCTTTTGTAAGGAAGTTGACATACATTTAAAAATGCCTTGTGTATAAAATTGTTCTAAAATATCAAAACCATTCTAATACTCTAAGCGTCTTACAAATTTGTAAAATTGTAATGTTGTTTTCTCTGTACTTTGTTTTAAATGCTCAGAAACAGGGTCGTAACAAGAAGTGATCTATAGAAGGGGGGGGGGGGGGTCATTTTTTTTCTTTTTCTCTGACACAGAAAGATGAATTAATGCATATTTACACTGTAGGTACTATGTTGTTTCTTATTAAACTGTTGCAATAACTTCATTTTATACTAAGGAAAGTATAGGATCATGAAAAATTTGAGTGCATAACTGGTGCAAAATTAAACATCATGTTAGCTTCATATGTGCAAATAGGATGAGTGAGTGTTGAAACATTTATTTTAGATAAAATTTAGTAATTCTGCAAAACTGTAAAAGGATCTCAAAAATAAATTAGATTTTTGGAACAGAATTTCATTTGGATTTTCTGAACTGAAATTAATTTAGTGACCTTGGAATCTTTTCCAGGGTGGCTCAGAATATTTTAGTAGGAGGGGCTGAGCCGCCCATAGCGGCCCCTTAGCTCGGCTCTACTCAAAAAATATAATTATTTCAACATTAAAAGAAAAAACTTAATTACAAATATGAATGTATTTCTTGAGAGTATTAATCACTCTTCAATGCATTGAAAATTCATTAAATCTATAGAATTATATTATTAAAAAAGAATTTTATATTGCAGTGAAACCTGGAGCTTAGTGAACGGAATATTACGTTCCAAACACTTAGAGGACTGAAATACTTTTTTATTCTTTCATTACTACTTCAGTTACATCATACACATTATATATTATGTAGCACTTATGTAACTATAAAAGAGAAACAAGATCTTCAATAAATCGACCAAGGGAAAGAAGGGGGATGTATAAATTAAGTATTAAACGAAAATTATATATTAAAATGTTATGCATAAATCAAGTTTTAAAAAATCACATATACTCCCCCCGTCCCCCTGAATTATATATTTTTATTCGAAATACAAAAATATTGACTTATTAATTTATAAAGCCCTTCCGCTAAAGTTTCCGCTAAAACTTTCTTGTGAATTTGCCTTCTGTTCAATTTACAGATTTTAAAATTTAACAACATAAAAAATTATTAATGAAGAGTATGTTTTTGTCGAATAGAATTTTGTGAAGGTGCCTGTTTCATTAAAAGGATTTTTGTGAAGGGTCCTAGATATACTCCAAATTTTGCATGAATTTATCCCTTTTAATAGTTATAACTTTCATAAGTATATATTTTTCTTTACAGTATTTCGTATAATTAATTGCTATAACAGTCTGCATGACTTAATCTATAAAATATGAAATAAATAAATACCAACATTACAATGTGTTTTTAGCTATTTCACCTGTCTGAACATTTAATAATCACCTCCTTATTTTTAACCTAGTAATATAATACAGGATACTTTAAAAAAAATTTTATTACATCTTTAACAATTTCCAATATTTATAACTTTTCTTTTTGTCCTTTTATGTTTTATTTTATCGAGATAACCAAAACATGCTTTAAATGCGTGATTTATTTTAAAATTAGCAAAGCTATGCATTAAAGATTATGTACTAACAATGTTATTTAGAAGTTTTTGAATATTAGATTTTGTGATATAAAAGTATAATTAATAAAATTTCTCTGATTTACATTTTCCTACTTGTTTTCTCCCTCTTTTATTTTTCTTTTCTTATTTCCATTTTTCCGCTTAAAAAATAAAATATTCTTTAACTTTTAAATTGCGAAATAAAATTATCTACGCACCGAAAAATACAATAATTTATTTGGCGACTTCCGAATTTTAATGTGTAATTGAAGTTGCAATTGTTTGTCCATTCTCCTCAATAAGTTTTTGACTAGATTATCATTCTTGATTGCAACAAATTTTAAGTTATCAAAAAATTAAGTTAATGCATAATAAAGTTACTCATCTGATTTTCTTTTTGTCTCGTCAAAAAACGCAAAGAGTGAATAATAAAAGAATAACTCTTAACTTCAAAAATGAAATCGGTGTTTTATGGCATGATTTAACTTTTGTACTCGAAATTTTATTAATAAGTTATTTTAATATTAACAAAAGACGATGCAAATGAGTCGTATCCGCCGTCTTAATTAATAAGAACCTAATAAAAAATTACGTTCTTGGGGGGGAAAAAAAGAAATGTAATCATGATTGTATAATTATTCTCCCGAATTAACTAAATTAAAATAATTGTAAATTTATTCTAATTTAATAAAACTGATGTTATTCTAAATCAAAGAGCTTTCTTCATTTATTTCATTATTTAACACAGAACTGAAAGAATTTTGCATGCTTATTAATACATTAAATTAAATGTAGAGGAGTTCTCGGGAAAGAAAAAGAGCTAGCTCTTTTTGAAAACTTAATTTTGTTTTGGAAAGTTATATTTAAGGTTTCAATTTTTATTCTTTAACGAGAAGAACCGCATTGATCAATTTGAGCATTTTTCTCAAATCATGATGGTTTTAAATATGCTATGACTTTTGTATAAAATGTGTGTTTTTTTTTTAAATCGCATGATTTATCAAACTTACATGATTATCTTAACATGATTTATCAAAAATAAAATTTTTTGTTTAATCCAGGGCCCCCGCGAAGACTTTTTATTGGTGGGGGAGAGAGCCTTAAATTGCCAAGTCAAAATTCAGTATTTGCCAGTTCAGTGAAAAGCAAACATAAATAGTTCTCGGCGTTTGCCAACTAGTTTTATAATTTTACTAAGTTATCACAGTTATAAACTGTAATGTATTTTTATTTCTAAAAAGCTCAGTAATATTTTTAATTATATTGGAACTTATTTGCCAGTTCAGTTTGTAAATTTGCCAACTGTAACAGCATGTGCAAACGTTTGGGGGGGGGGGGTAGGAGGTCCCCCTCCCTTAGCGAGGCCCCTGATTCAATGATATAGGAAAACTTCAAAGCATAACAATTCTGTTTATGGGTTTTTAAGTTTTTTAAAATTTACTTTCCTAACACTGAATGTAAAAAGCATTGTGATTGCGTGCGTATGTGAACACAATAGCTCCTAAATGGTATTTCTGATTGATTTATTTGGCGAGTATGTTTGGCGACTACTGCAGCAACAGTTGTTTAACCCTTTCATTGGCAGGCAATTACTTTAATGCAATGCTGAATTAATGTCAGAATTCAATAATAAAAACATTTTGAAAAGAAAAAAAAAAAAAAAGGTAAAAACCATTTTTTTTTTTTTTTTTTTTTTTTTTTTATTAAGAAGTAAAATTTAAGTTTCTTGTACGAAACTGCATTAAACTTAAGTGGGATATAATATACTCTGCCGCTTTTCAATGGGTTAAATCTTCATACAAATCGGGCCATGGATAAGTTTTTTTAAGGCTCTTGTTCATAACATCAAAACATTCGCAAGCTAGTGTTAAGCCTATGGAGAGGTTATTTTCTAATATCTCTTTTACATAATCTACATTTTAAGATGTTCTTCATTTTGCCTTGGATAGCGAAGGTCCATTGCTCCCCCCTTTTTTTTTTTTTTAAGTTGCAAATATTTTTTAGAATGTCACTGTTATTTTCAGAACCGGTTTTGAAAAACAAAGTAACTTTATAAAAGAATATCTTCAATCGAAATCGAAGAAATAAATAAAAGAGCTATGTAGGGATGTACCTCAGTTATCCAATAAATAAAAAAAAAAATATTATTTAGAAATGTCGAAATGCAAACAAGATATTAGAAAATTAGCTCCCAATAAGTTTAGCACGCAATCGCGGTTGTGTAGCGTCGTCCATGGGCAGAAAAGTCATTATGTAGCCTGTCACAAACATGTCTAATCTATCGATGGCAGAAGATTTTTTTTGGGGGGGGAGGGGGGGATTTTGTGAGTAATTTTAAACATTTTGATTCGAAATCCTTTGAAAAGGGGGGGGGGAATCACAACTGCCCCCAGAATGTTTGAAGAAAAAATCCCGAAAAAAATTTATTCTTGTAAAATTATTTGTTTTATACGGAACTTAAGTGATTAATATTGCGACAACGTAATCAAGCATACAGGCCCGTTTATTTGCTTTATCTAACAAAAATGTCACAAATATTTCAAACTTTTCTTTTCCAAACGTTCTCTGGTTACCGTAAAAAAAAAAAAGGGAGTCTCGGGAAGAGAAAGAAGTAGGTATGAACTTGTCAACACCGCCCATTGGTGATTTCTAGACATCCTCCGAAAGTTATAAAACATGAAAGGGAACGCCTTACTATATGAAAATTTACGACGTGAAGAAAAGTTTGTTTGAACCTTAGTGGCTCAGGGGTAACTTTTACAGTTTTGAAATTGGAGGTCTAGTGTTCGAATCCTGTTAATTACATTGTGTAAATCCACGATGTTCGGAAAATCAAGTGGGGTCTCTTCAAAAAAAAAATTTCGTTTTATTAAATTATATGAATAATGTGTATAGTGTATCTTATAGAAATTTTCCATTCTGATAAAATAGTTAATTCCTTTTTTTTCTGTTTATTGAAGCAATTAAACGATTAAAAAAAATACCCTCTTGTTATTTTGAGACACATAGTTTGTGATATTAATTACTATTCAACGAACACTGCTATTAAATTTATCTTTTTCTTAAATTTCTCATATAAGTAGCGCACCTCAGAACTTATAAAACTTTTTTTTAGATATCTCTATTTCTAAATAGTAATTTTTTTTTCTTATTTAACAGCTTAAATTTTGTGATTAGGTTAGAAGTCCATTATGAAGAAATATTATTCAAATAAAAAGACCTGCGCACTGCGCATCTTGCAAGACACACATATAGTCTTAAGGGTTATACATTTCGTAGATATATTTTAAAATTATTATATATCCTTGACGTTTATCAACAAACTTTTTTAATTTGTTTCTCAATTCACATTATTTTATCTATTAAAAAATAACCATGTCACCCCCCCCCCCTTCCCTACATACACACGCATACTCCAAAGAAAACTGTAATCTTTCTTATTTGCATGTATCTATTTGCTATTTGAAACATCAACAGGTTCTTTATGTTTATTTCGGTGTGCGTTTTTGCAATTTGTAAACATCTCGCCAGCAAAAGGAGAAAAAAAAAGTTTTCATGTTAAGCTATTTTGTCCTGTAATTATGCGTATTCGTTTCTCTGTCATTCTTCAAATATTTTAGCTCTTCTTTATTTCATCACGAACTTTAAAATAAAATTCTAATCATGCGCTGTGGAATTCGAAGAAAAAAAAAAAGTATCATATACTTTCCCCTACTTTGATTCCAGTTTCGAACGAGTTTTTAATCAGATGCCAAAGCGCCAACAATAAAAATCCGGGAACAAATAATCTCAAAAATCTAATAACCCGTTCTCCTTTTCTTGCATTCTCTGCTATGCAAACATAAATTGGTAATTGCTTATCGCAATTAATTTAAACTAACAATCCCAGAGCAGCCACAAATTCCTTAATATGAACACTGGAAAAAATACGCTATCCCTATCGCTGAGAAAAGAGGGGGAGAGGGAAAAAAAACGGGATAAATCACAGCAGCATTTCGTTGTGCAGCTAATTGTCCAGGAGAAACATCCTCAAGCAGCTTAATATTAAAAACAAATAAAATTAAAAATCAACGCTACATTTGTTATGCCTCCTTGACTTAACGAAAGCGGGAATTTTTTTTCCCTCCCCCCGGTCTCAATTCCCAGCATAATATTCGGGGGGAAATTTATAGTTTAATTAGTCAAGATGACGAGGATTTTTCACTTTTATTATTATTATTACATTATTCGCCTTTTCATCTTTGTTGTTGTTATTAATTTCTTTTTCCGGGCCGATTTGGTAATTTATGGCCAATTATAAGGGCTTGTGATTTATGCAATACTGTGATATGACCTCCAAGTCTCTCGTAAGAGCATTTTATTGTTTCCCGTGAGTAATAAATTACCGAGTGTAATAATACGGTGATAAGAGGGGAAAACCGAGATAGTTGCAGGGGGTACAGAGTGATATAAGGGGGGGGGGGGTAAATTTGACTGCATTTTACCCTTTTTCTAATGAAGGATCAAATTCTCACTATTAGGATGTCTAGTTTTATACGAGGTAGTTATATTGATATATATTTTTTAAGATAATGGTTTGGACGAGCGATTACTCGAGTTACTCATTATAGGAGGATGGCATCATGTATCGTGTTCTAATGGGGGGTGGACTTTTTAAGAGGGAGTGTGAGCCATCGCCCGTACATTTATGTCAGCATTCAATATCTATTATTATACTGTTAGCCATTTTCTTGCCATTTATTGTGTTTTTTCATAGAAGTGATGTCATATAATTTCTCTTTTTAGCAATTTATTATCACTTGATCGAACAGTTTGTGATGTAGCAGCATTATCCAGTATAATTTTTGTCCTCTTCAAATTAAAAATGAGGTTCATACCTAGTTTTGAGAGGAGGTTGAGGAGCATGTGTTTATTCAATTAGAATTTAGATTTTTTGATAATGACACAAAATAACTTTTTAAATTAAAAAATATATGGTATATATAGGAGCGATGTGATATGGGGAGGGAAAATAAAATGTTTGCTTGATTTATGAAAGAGGGAAAAAAAGGCTGGATAAAATTTAATTTCGTACATCTATTAATCCTTAAATGATCAAAATATTGGCAGTTTTTAATTTTTACTCCAGATTTTGTTACTTAATGTTATTGAGTTCTGTAAAATCTATATAGATAATTAATCAGTCAAAATATTTGCGGTGCATTATTTTGACTACTTTAAAAAGTCATAATATTTCCAAATGTCTTAATAAAGGCCCAAGAGATTTGAAAATAAAGAAAAAAAATTCAGATGCGAATTAAAATACAAACTAAATTATCGTTTATCCTTAGGTTAATGTTGATGATCAAAAAGTGATATTAAAACATCCTCTCTTTTATTGTTAGGAAGAAATATCTATCCAGCAGAAAATGAAGTCTCACAATGGAATCGTATTCGAAATCTCTTCTTTCGATATAGTTAAGTTTAGAATATAAATATAGAAAAGCTTGTGGTACATATTTTTTAATACTCCCCTCTTCCTTATAATATCAGAATTAATCAGTAAAATTCCTTAAAAATAAATAAATAAATAATATATAGTCCTTTCAGACATCTTTATACTTATAATTATCTTATATTTAAATTTCATTGAATAGAGAACGGAGAGGATGGAGCAGAAATTTCTTAAAACAAATTTTTTCTATCCTTTGATCCATTCAAGCAAAAACAATGGTAAAGTACGCATATATTTTTAAAATGTTAAATAGTTTGTAAGTTTTTTTTACTGTAACATGATGTAGGCACGTGTTTGAAATGGTTTTTGGAGAAACACTTGCATTTAGTGGCTTAATCTGTATGTATAAAAGAAATTGATCAGATCTGCTGAGCTTTTTCCAGAATTAAAAAAATATTCTCTTTACTTTATTAATTGGTTCCGAACAAATGACGTGAGGGTGACCACGCTTAGAATAAGTACTGTAGTCAAAGGCGGATCCAAAAAAATTGCCATGTGTCATGACACCCCCCCCCCCCCCTTGAACGGAGAAAGACGTTTTAAAACTGAAATTTACATTACTTTTTTTTTTTTTTTCAAATTTACCCCTTGCTGAACAATTAGAATCTCCCTAACTCTTTAAAGCTCCACTAAAATCCAAAATAGGTAATTTTTGAAATAATTTTTTGAGCAAGATATTAGCAAGTGCAATTATTCAGAAAAAAATTAATTTTTGTTTTCCATTTTTCGATAAAGGCAAAGAATCTTTCGGAAAATCTTCGTAAAATCAGGGATTTAAAACTAAATTTTAGTTTCAGACAGCCAATTGCTCGTACATGACAGCATTTTTTGTAACTGTCCTAAAATTTGGTTTAAATTACTGAATTTCTGAATGATTCTTCGCAAGAAAATTTTCTTTCAGTTACTTAAAATGAGTAAAATGTATAAATTTCATATTTTTTATGAATATTAAGAGGCTACTTCATTCAAATGAAAAGTCCTGTTCGCTAATGTTAATCCTATGGACAAAATTTATAAAGATATCTGGGTTACATTTCAATATTTTTAATTGATTTTTTACATTGGATAGCTGAGATCCATCTGTATGCCGCTTGTTTTTTACTTTTTTTAAAAATTTGCTTACAAATATTTTTTATGAGGACGCTTTCATTTTCGGAATCGGTTTAAAAAGCGGAAGTACCCTCATAAAAAAAAAAAAAAAAAAAAAAAAAAAAAAAAAAAAAAAAAAAAAAAAAACCTCCAATTAAAAAAGTAAAAAACGACCTGCACTCAGGTAGGCAATGCAAAATAAAATATATATATAGATTTCCAAAAAATATAAGAAAGATGGCTATTTTGAATATGAGAACGGCTGTCAATATAAAAATCGAAATAATACAAATAACCCCCCCCCCCCTTCTAAATGTAGGGCTGGATCCGCCTTTGACTGTAGGTTACCGTAATGCCATAGTTCGACCGAAGCAATCAAGCCTGTTTTTTAAAAGAAAAAAAAATGTATATTTATTATTTCGCATATTGCCTCCAAATTGCTCTGTGTGATCCACCTCCTGTGGATCTGATTTTAGCGTAATCAGTGTCATATCATGCAGCCCCCATTAACAGCTGCTGACTCATTTGATGTGGAATGCTGCGTTTTCACGGAAGAAATTTTCATTGCATTGCTTCCAGGTCATTTACATCTCAACTTTACTGGGTTTGTCGGGGCGTTACTTGCCACGAGACAATGAGCTCTGATTCTTCGTAAACTGATGGCTTGGACGAAAAAGGGAAAAGGATGCTTTAGACTGTTGGACCAAAGATGTGATTATCTGTCCGCTTTTGACCCCTTGCAAAACGTTAGATGTACGGTCTCGAAAAGATAGCGTGCATTACACGGATGCGTACAAATCTAGTTATTATAGTTGAGTATATTTGCTTGTATATATTTAAGGAAATAAAGAAGTATTGTGTTTTACAACACAATGGCGATTTTACTTTGCTTTGTGAAATTTTGAGTATTGGGAAAAGGGTCAAAAGGATTATCAAGCCATTTGCTGAACTATACTCTGCAACAAAACAGAATTAAAGGAGGAAATATTAAACTAGATTTGAGGATTTCTCAGAACAAAAGTTAATGCCATTTATCATGCGTTGCCTACATATTCATTTAACTGGTGTTTTGCATTTTGCCTTTCCAGAAATTAAGGTGAAGGTAATTTCTCGAAATTCAAACTCAATCTGAATCTTTTGTTGTAATAAAAAGGACAGTTATTTTTACAATATTAGAACAGGGGTTGGGGGGGGGGGGGGGTAGCATATCATTAATTTTGCTTTCCTTTTTAAATCCAAAATTGATAGAATTTTTCTAATTAAAAACATACAGTACATTTTTCATTTTAAGTGATACTGTGAAAGTTCTGAAATTCTTAATTGCATTAAGTTCCCGTGATTCTTAATTGAGAATTTTTTTATTAACAATCCACAAAATGTTCTGTAAAATTTACCGTATCGAAATGGCGAGGGGGGGAAAAAAGCAGTTGTCATCTTCTCCCCCCCCCCCCCTCCCCAACTCACCTTCTTTCAACTTTCTTTACATACGCGATACATTTTAGCTGGGAAGTCAAGGTGTAAACTCCCCTTTCACTTCTCATACACGCAATCACTTCGAAGCTAAGGTCACAGACACGCATGCTTACGTTTGACGCTCGGCGGGTGTTTACCCTCAAAGTGAAAAATGCTCGTTGTTTGCTATGTCTTGGATAGGGTGTCGGAGAAGTGTTCATCTAGATGTCGTCATTTATTAAAAGTTGTCTCAACCTTTCTCTGAATTAATGCTCGTTACTTTACGCAGTTTTTTACGGATGCAGGTGAAGAGATGCGTTGATGCTTTGATTTATAAAGCTTCATCTTTAATTCTGGTCTTGCTGTTGTTTGTTTACAACGTTATCATTCTCTTAATCCAACTTATCTTTATCTATAGCATCTGTATTTTTAAGACGGAGTACTTGTCTTTCGGCGTATTTAAAGTTCATATATAATTCTAATTAGAACAAGAAATGCGCAGACGAATTAACTTTAAAAAATGAGGGGGTGGGTAGGTAATTTTTTCAATGAATAGATAAATGTTACCTTTTATAACTACAGTTGTTCAATGATATGCTTGGACTTTTTTGCCGAATCAGTCATTTACTAATAAATATAATATAACATATTGTAATTCCAAATATATCATGGAAACATGCTTCAATTTTCTTTCTCGGATATAGTGCAATTTACATCCTCTAAATTAGAAATGTTAATTTTTATGTTAATGCATACCATGCGAATTATTTTAATTGCATACTTTAAGCAGCTGCTTATGCAAGGTTGACGATTATGCAAGATCACTCGATTTTTATTGGTATTTTTTACAAGCCATTACTGCAGTTTTCTAATTTTTTATATTTTTCTTTCTATTTGAGTATAATCGTCAAATATTAATTATTATGTAAAGTTTAAAAAGTTAATTTAACAATAAATAAGTTACTGATGTTATAAATAGGTCACAATTAATAGATCACAAAAATCTAGAAATACAGGGAATTTCAAAGTTGTCAGAGAAAATTAAAAATATGTAGGAAAAATCATGAAATTTATAAATTTTCTAAAAAATAATGGAAAATCTCGAGAAAATTTGTAAAATGACGCAAAGTTCGTCAGTTATAAAAATCACGAAATTTATCACACAACTGAAAAAAAAAGGGGGGGGGGACTTATGTCTTTTTATGTAAATTTGTTAAATTACTAATGTAATTTATAGTTAGCTGAATTTTTTTTTTTCATTATTATTGCAAACAGTGTTGATGTTAAAATGCTGCTAATTTCTTTGCTTATTTAAGCAACAAAAACAACAAAAAAAGGGGGGGAGGTTCTAGCATTTGCTTATTTATCTTTACAAAGGTAAAGAGGGGGGTACAAAATGACTATAAAAATATGTTTACGTGAAAAATATGTTTACGTTGAACGGCCTTTTCACTTTCAGCAAATAAATCATAGTCAAGAACAAAGTTTTCTAATGTCCTTTTTATAAGGATACATATTTTTTTGAATGAGATCTGTGATACTCATGAGTGATGCTTTTTCTTTCAGTCTTCAAAAAATACTACTTGCTCGGTACAAAATAATTTCAAATTATTATAATTTATAAATATGAAATCGCCTTCAACTTTGCTAATTCTGTGCTCCATTATGATGAAACCTGAAAATTTAAATTTTAACAAATAAAACAGCTGTACTAGATTTCCCCCCCCCCCCCCCAAAAAAATGACTATTTTTTGTTCGTAACTGAATAAAAGTTACATGAACAAGAATCTTTATTTCATAACAACTTTAGGGGGGGGGGGGGGATTATTATACATAAACAATATTTTGCTCTGTAGGTATCGAAAGGAAATAATTATTTTTTTTCTTAATGATAATCAATTTATGTATCTTCTTGTAACGTATCCTTCTGATACGGAAATTAACGCTACTTATTTAAATAATTCTGGTATTAATTTTGTGAATTCTACTATTAATATTATACCTAATAATAATATTCAATATTTATGATTAACTAATTATTTTTCATTTAATGTAATTAATTTTATTAAATTCCTGTCTACATATTTCAGTTTGCAGAAATATTCTTCTAAATTATCGTAATCATATTAAACTTTTATGTTCCTCCCATAAGGCGAAATTTACTAAAATTAAAACTGACAACAGTATAATTACTTCACCTTTTAATTTTTTTATTGATCCAACATTGAGATATTCATCCACAATTTTCAGTTTGGACACTTAATATGAATAATTATAAAATGGAAAACAGTGTTATGGAAAAAGGATGCAGAATGCTAAAAACATTATTAAAACAATTAATAAAATTCCATGAAAAAAAATTTAAAAAATAAAAAATAAAAATTATAATATGCAATTCTAAGGAATTAAATGCAAAAAGTAAAAAAAAAAAAAAAAATAAATAAATAAATAAAAAAAAATAAATAAAATTATATGAAATAAAAAATATATATAATTTAAAATTAATGGAAAAAATATAAAAAAAAACAAAAGGTATTTGTAAATTTCTATAAAAAAGTTAGAAAAAAATAAATGCAATGTAAAATTGTGTGAAAAAAAAAATAATATAAAAGTCTGAGAAAAAATTATAAAAAATTATAAAATTCGGAGAAAAAAATTAGATAAAAATGAAAAATATATTAAAATTCTATGGGGGAAAAAATTGAAAATCACAAAAAATAAAGAAAGAAATAATAAAAAAATAAATAAATATATACAGTCTAACCTCGATTTAACGAATTGATTGGGACCAGCAAATCCATTCGTTAAATCGAAGCAATTCGTTAAATCGAATATCAATTTTTGTAAAGAATATGATATAAAAATATCAATTCAAAATACCAAGTGTTCAAGCTGCAAACTGCTTCTTGGACTGTCACCTTTTTTAATTCAATTTCAGTTTCTTCGTCATCTTCACTGTTTTCAGAACTTCATTCTCTTTCTGTTCACTATCTCAGGTATTTAGCTCTACTCTATCATGCTTCTAGTTGAAAAGGAGGGAAGACTGTCTTTTGAACACGGATTAGGATGAGAAAGATTCAAAATTTTATGTGCGAAAAATTCAAATTTTTAGTTTTATCTGCGAATACGATTTTTTTTCAGCGATTTTTGTTCGTTAAATCAAAGCTAAAAATTCGTTAAATCAGAGCATTTTAGCATTCTTTTGTCGGGACAGAAAAAATATTCGTTAAATCGGAGAATTCGTTAAATCAAAGTACGCTAAATCGAGGTTCGACTGTATATAAAATTGTATAAAACAAATTAAAAAACACAAAATGTTAAAAAAAAATGTCTTATAAAATTGCATGAAATAAATTAGAAAAACACGAAAAGTAAAATAAATTTCTTATAAAATTGTATGAAACAAATTAGAAAAATACAAAGTGAAAAATATCTTGTGAAATTGTATGAAACAAATTACAAAAACACAAAAAGAAAAAAATCATAAAATCGTATGAAACAAATTAGAAAAACACGAAAAGAAAAAAATCATAAAATCGTATGAAACAAATTAGAAAAACACAAAAAGTAAAAAAAAAAATCTTATAAAATTGCATGAAACATTAGAAAAACACGAAAAGTAAAAAAAGAAAAGAGAAAAAAAAAAAGGTCTTATAAAATTGCATGAAAAAAATTTTAAAATTTACACAATAATAATAATAATAATAATAATAATAAATATGTAGTTCGATCTAAAAAAAAAAAAAAAGCTTACGAGATCAAACTGCCATTGCTTACTGAGACTGCTAAGAAAATTGTAAAATATTAATGTAAAAATAAAAAAAGCCTATTGGATTTCTTCATTTATCATGAAATGATTTACATAATGGTACCTAATACACCCTTTTAAATCTATTATTATTTTTTCTTATATAAGATACTTTATTATTTTTACATTATTTTATAATACATTTTTTATTTGGCAATGTTCATTCTTAAACAAAACTGATAAATTTTTTGCCAAAAGAATTTTTCCAATATACATTATTAAAGATGAACGTGTTCTGAAAAACAATCGTTATCAGAATATTCCCCCTGTTCGTGCTCCCTGTTAATTTTACATATATGTAGTATTTGATCACTGGAATAATTTAATCTTTTTTCAACATCAAAATAAAATGGACACACAATCCATAAAGAAGATCATATTCGTTTTAAAAGGGGAATAATTACGACGGTGGCTTACATTTACAAATAGTTAAAATGCATAAATACATCGGTAATGGCAGGCTGAATTTTATGTAAGCGTTTGAATATTGGACTTAATTTAATGATCATCTTTTGGAGCATCTTAATACAGTGGACACCCAATCCATAAGGAACGATCGTCTTCCTTTTAAAGAAGGAAGTTCTTCCCACTAATATTTATTTAAACCGATGCATCTGTGGGTTATTTTGGTGGATAAATAAAAAAGCCGGGGGTGGGTAAGAGATTTATAAACGCGCCCTTGCCCAATCGGAAGCCCCGAGGTGCTATTTTCGGACCATGACCGAAAAAAGAGATGAGAAACCTCTCTGGAAAGAAGGCTGATACAATCCAGCCCTTCGAAAATAAACCCCAGTGATTGCTGCCGCTGATTCACTAAATACACTGCCATAAAATTGGCTGCGATGCTCTTGCATGGAGAGAATACGATGGATGGATGGAGGGGAAACATGCGAGATGTGAAATGCGCGGTCAGTTCAGTAGGTAAATAGGAGAGCGGGGTTGATTTTAGGTGTTAAGTGGGGGTTTTGTAACGATTATTTTATCGATGTAATAACTTATAATATTTTCCTTAATAGATAAATGGCATTGGTTTGCCAGCTAAAATAGAATATCACACAGATAAAAGATTAGCACCAAAGTTGAAAGTGCATCTCTGATTTTCATATTCCCTGCTCAACAACGTGAAACTTTTGGACATATTTTTAAAATATTTTTTTTTTTTAAACGCAAAAGCATAAAAATCGCTGGTCTGACTACGGAATCTGGAATCGAATAGATCTTTCTATTTATTATTATTATTTAAATATATATGTAACTAAATTACTTATAGAGTCATAAACGATTCTTGTCAAGTGACAATTTTATGCAATTTCTCATCTGCCGCATCTGAAATTCGGTTCAAAACACTCAATTTGACAATATATTCTGAAAGATCTCCCGCCTATAAACCGAAAAATCTAAAAAATAAAACTTCATTCGACTACATATTTATACATATACATCGGCTACATATTTATACCGAATATTAATAAATTCGGAAATTTATCAGAAATTAACTCCTTTGGATAACTAAATAACAATTTAAAGTCTGGATCTTGAAAGGTCTCATTCGATTCCATTATTAGAAACTAGTGCTAATAATAAGAAGAAGAATAAATAAGAATAATCTATATTATAAAGGCCAAACGTATCTGTGCGTAACGCATACGTCATTTTTGCGGATGGCAACATCTTGAAATTTCAAATGAATTTAGGTTTCGCAATTTTTATACTAATTTTTAAGCTTCTAAATATCGCACGTTTTAAATTTTTATACCGTCGTAAGAAAAAAAAATGCACTTTTAAATGCAATTTGTTTGAAAACTTTAGCTTAATTTATTTTTTAAATATTAATTTTTTTGTAGTTTTTAATATCATTTTTTAATCGTGGCAACAGAAGTACTCCATTTCTGTTAAAAGGAAAAAAAGCCGGAGATTACTGCATCTTCTTGTTGCAATTTTCTCATAAAAAGGAGAAAATTTGGAAATTAAAATACCTGCTATGTCAAAAAATATCGTCTGTTATAAGACCAGATGAAATTTAGTTTTATTTCGTTTTTATTTATCAATTAAATGATTTTTAGTTTATTACAAACTTACTTTGCACACGATAAAACACTTTCTTTAAAAAAAAAAAAAAAAAAAAAAAAAAAAAAAATGCTAAAAAAGTGAAAACGGATATGCGAGGTGTATATATAAATTTTGAGGTGATGAAAATAACGTCGGGTTTAGATTTCACTGGGAAAAAGTCTATGATTCAGTCAAAGTGGAATATATGTTGCTGATTTTTCTTTTGGAATACCAAGCATAGGAACCATATTGATAACTGCATCATAATAACTGATCTCTATTGTATTTTACTGCTTACATATACGATTAAGGTTTAATTTTAATCATTTTTACAACTGAGTTTTATAGTATTTTGTTTACTTTAGCTTAAATATCATTTGTTTAAGAGTTAGACTTACCGATATAAGGTAATTTTTTTATTGTAATTAATTTTTTTTAGTAGTTTTTAAATCAATGAAATGTTTTTTTACTTAAACTAAACATTTTCTTTCGTCGAAATTCGACGGGTTCTACCTTGTAACATTAAAATCTAAGCAACCAAAATCGGTCCTTGATTAAGTCATATTTTTAGTTGATAAAAAATGTACTTTCATACGAAAAGGAAATCAGATATTTTAAAATAAAACAAAGCTTAAATAATATATATATATATATAAAATATACAAAATAGTTTATTAATTAAAATTGATAAATATTTCACCGTAATAAGTAATGTAAATGTTTATATTCTCTTTAATGCTAATATTTTATACAAACTCGATGCATTTTCTATAAGTTTTTAAGTGTAATCACTTTTCTTAAATAAATTTTGTATAAAATAAATACTTGGCATTCGTTTTCCTATCTTTATATAATTAAGGGGAGGAAGTTTATTTATAGAAATGAAATTGCCTCAGCAAAATCAGTAAATAAAATGATATCGATTCAGAACTTTTATTTCCGTTTTATAGGTATTAGAAATACAAAGTAGCAAAATTAATTTTAAATTTGCCTTGATAAGATAAGGTTAATTCATTTCAATAAAAATGTTTACGCAGTACATACTCAAAAATGATGCTAGGAAGGAATGTAGGAATATATATTATAAATACAGGAAATTAGTTATTTCGCTTGCAAGTGTTCTAATCGAAATAAATATAAATGTTTTTGTTTAGAAGACTTTTCGTTTGTGTTCAATAAAATAAGATTAGCTTTTTAATTAATAACATTCACGTGAGATTACAAAGTAATTATGTTTAATTGTAATAGTTTAATTATCAAAATTAATCTTTAATTTGTAAGACATTTTCCGGTTTTCATTTAAGCTGTAATCTAATTAAAATCTAAAATGTAATTCTTAAGTTAATTTGAAAACAGCAACTTACTTTTATTTCTTTTTAAAATCCATTAGTTATCATGAAAATTTTATATTTTTATTAATTGCAATATTTACTGTTGTTGAAAAATAATTTAGATTAGAGTCGGTTATAAATGTTCTCTTCCTGCAGTCACATGCTTTGGTACATGTGTTAATGCATGTAGTACAACACAAATAAGTGCAATTTAGATTCTCATTATATAATATACATATTTTTTATGAATTCAGTTATTTAGTAATACTGAGTCATATTATTTGCTCCTTTTCATTTAGTCGTTTTTGAAATCAAAAAAATATTTGGAAAAGTAAAATAATTTCTCTCGAAATTCTATATCAGCTGTAAATGCTTAAAAGTTGCAATCAGCTCTAAAGTTGATTTAGATTTATATATATATATATATATATATATATATATATATTATTATATATATTTATTATTATTATTAAAAGAAAATCATGGTATTTCATGGAAAAAGTTAAATAATTTTTCTCAAAATTCTATTTCCGCTCTAAATGCTTAAAAGTTGCAATCAACTCTAAAGTTGATTTAGATTTATTAATATTATTTTTTTTTAATTTGGATTATACATATTTATTATTATTATTATTAAAAGAAAATCATTATTTTTGTCTAGAATGATAATGAAAATATACAATATTAATACTGACTTACATTTATAAGCTATTAATTAAAAGTAAAAAAGCGCCACAAAGTTGTCACCGGCAACATTTTTTTTAGGAAGGGGGGGGGGGGGCTAGAAAGATCATCGTGATTTATAAATGTGTGTGCTGTTTTTTAAATATTTTTTCCCTAAAACAAATTCTTATTTCTAGCTTATTTTCTGCTTATTTCTATTTCGAGCCGCACAAAACATTATGTATGATCAAAAATTTCCCCATTCGTAGTTTAAAATAAATTTTATATGTTTTTACCTCCGCTAAATGAATTTGCATGCTTCACCATCTTTGTGTATCAATATTATTCGAATAAGTACTCAAAGGCTGTATTTTAATATAAAACGGAGTTTTACATTGAGGGTTTTAATATCGCCTCGAGCAAGTAGGGAAAGGGGTGAGTTTCGTGAGTGAGGGAAAAGAAATAAAATCCCTCGTCCCTTGAGAGGACAACCGGGGTTGTTGAACTTGATTATATTTTAATCCAATGGAGAAAGGGCCCTCTATAATTCATATTTTGCGGAAGTGATGGATTTTTTTTTTTTCTATCAAAATGCTTACTAACCCCATGTGACTGTATTTATCTATGCATGTATATGCTGAGGGTAGGGAGAAATAAGCATTAAAATTGCATGAATAATTTAATATGGTTTTTTTTATTTTATTTTTCCACATCATATAAAATTAAATAATGGATAAATGATAAATTTTCTATATATCTCAATAAATAAATAAATAAATACTAAAAGTAATGTTAAAAACCTAAGAGCAAAATAAATTTAGAAATATATTAATTAAAAGAGTAATTTTAGTTAGTGATTAATGTATAGCTTTATATCAAGATACAAATAAATTTTTATGAAATATTGAGTGACTTATAGCCTAGATCAGTTTTAAAGATACAAGAAATTGATATGATTTTATTTTTCAGAATTTTATTAAATACTTATTACTTTCATTATCTACAAAGAAGAAGAAAAAAAAAAAGCAGGTTATTAAGCAGGTCTACATGTTTTCTTTTTCTCTACCACTCTTTATTTCTGTTTTATACATACAAGGGAAGGAAAAAAAAATATTTTCTAGTATTTTCACTTTTGGAAATCTTTTGTATTCAGTAAACATGTATAACATACGTATTGAATTTTGTTTTTATCGCGTTTATTTTGCATAAAAAGTAGTAAAAAGGCAGTTATTGTTTTTCACGAGTTAGCTCTAAATACATATACTTTAATGATAAAATAAATTAAGGATACGATATTCATAGCAAGTACGCATAAAAATGCTGTATTTGTTATTGTAAATTGTTGAATATGTATTGCATGTTTTATTTTACAACTTGTACATTTTAATTGAATGCTTGAAGAAAATATGAAAATATAAACCGACAAATTTTAAATTTATCTTCCTTTGTTTTATTTTTATTGGATTTTGAAAACATCTTTTCCAATCAGTTTCGTCCATCTTCTCAATTTAAAATAGCCAATTTTACTCTAGTTCTTACGAGAAAAAAATAAATTATGTGAAAAAATATTTTAATGATAAATAATATAGGATAAAATATTCATGGCAAGCACGTGCAAAAACTCTATACGTGATAATGTGGATTGTTGAATGTGTATTGCATGTTTACAACTTGTATATTTAATTGAATGCTTGAAAAAAATATGAAAATATAAACAAGCAAATTTCAGATTTCTCTTCCTGTTTGTTCTATTTTTATTGAATTTTGAAAACATCTTTTCCAAACAGTTCCGTCCTACTTCTCAATTTAAAATAGCCAATTTTACTCTAGTTCTTACGAGAAGAAAATAAATTGAAGCGGGAGAGAAAAAAAAAAAAGTTATCTCCCATTGCGTTTCAAGAAAACTTAGAACGAATGGATGAATCTCAATGAAAAACTAAGGGATTGAGCATTTGATAAGACTGCTTGCCAAAAGAAACATAGCCGTTAGACTATAGATAGCATTAGCAAACACAACGTCGGGGTACTGAGTAAGTTTTCCCTCAGTTTATTAGTGATGCTTTATATATATTTTTTTTTTTCTGTTTTTCTCAACCATCAACTTGGAATGGTTATTTAAAAAAGATCTCTGTAGTTTTTCAGTCTGGATCTTGAAATTCATCTATTGCGTAAAGGCAAAATTTGCAACCGTCGTGATTACGTCATCGCATCCATTTGTATTTTCGAGGGTTATTTGATATCCCTTTTTCTTTTAAAAATAATACATGGGAAAAAATGTAGGGAAGCTCTAAAACATTTTAGAATGTTACAGTGTTTTAAGAATTATTTAGGAAAACAAAAATAAGTACTTTTTTCTTAGTAAAAAGTTGAACGAGAAATTGAACTTTCTATTCTAGGTTTCATATCGGTTGACGTAAAGGATAAAGGAAACATGGGTGTAGAAAATGTTGAAATTTGCCGAAAATAGATTTCTGAGGAATGATATGTTTATACTAGAATGGCTGAATGTAGATTTTAGAAAACTGATTTAATACATAGGCTATTGTTGAATTTACAATTGTAAATCTGCATATTTACGTGCAGTAGAACCTCGATTAACCCTTCATCTACCGCATTATGAATTCATGAAAATTTTACATTCTAAAGCATCTTACGTAAATTGTTTATACTCAATTAAAAGATTTACATAATCATTTAATAAGTTTTTCAAGGATTTTAGAAGGATTGAAGGATTTAGAAGGTTTAATTAAATTTGAATTTACAGGGATTTTGTGAAATATTTATAACCCCACAGAAATCTTTTATTTTAAATTATTTTCTTAGTGTTTTGTAGAATTATAAAATATATAAATATGATGTTCTTACATTATAAAATATAGAAATATTTCCGAATTGAAAAATCCCCATCCCCCCCCCCCCTCCCTCAGCACCAAAAAAGCTGAAAAGATAAAAAGGCAAAAGAAATCCTCCTTTTAAAAGTATTTTTGTTTGTGTAACCAATTATACTTCTGGAACAAAATAAAGTAATGTATCTGTAACTCATTCTAAATAGTATTATAACTATTCGATGTATTAGGAGAATTTTATAATAAAAAATTTTAATGGTACTTATAAGTACCGTCGGTAGATAAAGGATTAACCGAGCTTCGATTAATCTAGATCCATTAAACAAGCCAATAACAAAATCTGATTCTTTAATAATGAAAGTTTAACAAATTAATAAAATTAATTTAAAAAAAAATCTTGATTTGTTTTATTTTTTAAAATGCATTTTTCAAAATTTAACTTGGTACAGTTAAAAAAAAAAATCAATTTGCTTTTTAAAATTTAGTAGATTTTCTTTTTAAATTTGTTGAACTATGAAACATAAGTTTATGCATGTTTATTTTTATTATTTAAAAAAGTTTTATTATATTTTATTCTAAGAAATGCTAAATGCAAGACAAGGCGATTTTTAATACGCAATTTCTATTAACCGATATTTCCGATTAATTATTAACCGATCGAGGTATAAGCGGTCCCATTTAGCTCGGTTAATCGAGGTCGCGTTGTATCACTAGTTTGTTACATTGCATCATGAGACTCCAGTACGAAAATCATTTTTAAAATGCTCAACAACATTGTCTGATTTGTGCGATTTTATAACAGAAAAGAATTTTTTTCAAAAATTGATGCAATTTTGAAGAAAGACAGTGTAAATAAATTATCTCATTGTAGTTTTAGCGCAATCAAAAATTAAGTGCATTAGCAAAAAGAAAATACTGAGCAAGTTTTCCTATATACATTAGTGATGAGTTTATTTTAGTTTTATTACTATAAAATGAAATGATAAGTCAAAAGATACATGAAGTCATAAGAAAGGCGTAGCCATATACTATCATTTCTATATCTAAAAAATAACTAAATATATGTATAAAGTAATCATATAATGCATAAAGTATATATCAAGGAAGCTTTTTAAAGTAACTAAGGCAAAATAATCTCGCCGAAAAGACATGTACTATTAATAATACACCAGTCCAGAAAGGGTTAAATCGCAGATGTCTTTTCTCGTTTTTAGCTATTTCTGGCATTTCATATCAATTGTCACATATACGATCTTTTATTTTGTTTGAATAAAAATAACTCAAAATTCATCCATTAAAAGAAATTCATTATTATTTATTTTTCTTGTTTTGCCAATTACTGTGTGTATTAAACATAACAAAATATTTGTATGCGCGTGTCCGTGTATATTCTCATTTGTTTCTGGAAATGCAATAAAATTTTGTGATGTTTATTTTTTAAATCTCGTATTGGAATTGTGGAAAACAAACTTTGCGGCCTGAGATTTCTCTACAAAAATTTAAGTTTTACTTTAATGATTTACTTAGCTATTCACATTAGCCCGTTTTTATTTTGTATTTGTTAATTTTCAATGTATTTATGTGCGATTTCGGATATATAATGTCCTCTATTTTATGATGTATTATTCTAAATAATACATTTGACACTTAAAAAAAAAAAAAAAAATTTTTTTATCGATTATTGTTACTTGCTTTGTCATGTTTCGTTTTATTTCTCACTGCATTTTTTCTTTTGTAGGTAAGCTTCAAATTATCTATTTTATGTGCATGATCTTATGAAATAACCACAGGTACGATTTTATTGTAATGCTGTAAATTTATAATGACGTTTTTTTAATTATTATTATTATTATTATTATTATTATATAGTCGAGAATCTATATAACGAAATACATTGTTCAGTCAGAAAATTCGTTACATAGAAAAATTCGTTGAATAGAGAAAGGCAAAAAAAAATTTCCTGTAGTGTTTAAATTTTGAAACAGAATTGTTTTTGAAGTGTTTAATTAAGTTTTTGAAATATTTAACGGAATTTTTCCATATTCTCAGACATTTTCGCCAGTTTCTTTTTTCTTTTCTTTTCTTTTTTTTTTTTTTCTTTTTCTTTTTTTTTTTTTCCAGTGTCTTATTTTCAAAATTATTACTTCATCAGAGAAAGTTATGCTTATCATAGAAGCAACTTTATGCAGTAGACGATAACACCAGCATAGATGACATTTAGTAACAATTCTTCATTCAAATGATCCCTCACAACAAAAAATGCCCCAAGGCGCACAGACAAGAAACATCCACTCTAAACTCTAAAATTAATGAGAGATAATTTAGGTAGATGAAAACCTGCTGAATAAATGGCCTTTTCTGCAATTGCCCCTTTATCCCTTCCTTATTCCTGGCTTACTATCCAGACCAAGAAATAATCAGCATTTTCAAGTCGACAATGCAATAGTTTTATCTTTTAGGATGCTTTGTGATAATTGCAAATTGCTCCAGTAGCAAGCATCTGTTTCAAACTTTTCCAAGAACACATGCTCATCTTAGCTTGAAACAAAGTCAAGTGTGACCATGCAAAAAGGACAGGGACGTAGCTTTAGGGGGGGGAGGGGGGGGAGCCTCCCCCCCCAATATGTTCATGCAATAGGGCGCCAGAGAAGGTTTAAGGGCGCCGCTAGGCGCCCGTAAAAAAGACTTTGTTAGTGGTTAAAAGTAATTATAAAATAACTTAATTTTAAATGTAAAATTACAAAGTAAGTTATTTTTCACTTACAAAACATAAATAAGGCATTTAATTTTAGACTTGTTACTACATTTATCTCCCACTCCTATCCCGAAGAAAATTTATGCATCTGAAATAAAAATTTCGAAAACAGACTTGTAATCTATTCCGGGATAGATATACACTTCAGAGCCGAATCTAGAGGGAGGCAGAGGGTGCACGTGCCCCGGCGCCAACAGAACAGAAGGTGAAGAGGGCGCCAAATTGAGATTTTCTTTGGTGTGTTAGTTATTAAGAATGCATATATGTAAGGGATTGGGGGGGGGGGGGGTCACCAAAATCCATGTTTGCCCCGGGCGCAAAAAAGGCTAGTTTCGGCACTGATACAGTTATTTTTTTCTTATAGTAGTTGTTGGTCACTCTTAGAAATAGATAGAAAGGGAAAATAAGCGTGGAAGCGACTGTAGTGTGTTTGGATGATTGTATAATATATTTTAGTAGTAGGGCGCCTCAGTACGTTAGGGGCGCAGTCAGGCACCTAAAATAAGGGGGTTTCAAAACGAGCGCGACGGAATGTTTATATAGTATGTTTTAGTAGTAGGGCGCCTCAGTAGGTTTAGGGGCGCAGTCAGGCACCTAAAATAAGGGGTTTCAAAAAGGGTGCGATGGAATGTTTAAGGGCGCCGTTAGACACCTAAAATTTTTATTATTAATGTGACATTCCTATTTACACACACACACACACACAAAAAAAAAAAAAAAAAAAAAAAAATGAGATAACAGAAACATGATTTGGAACTAATATTACAGTAAATTTATAAGAAAATAAATTATGGTTTCAAAAAATATATAGGAGATCCATTACATTTGAGACATTTTAAGATTACTACCAGGCGCTATCCCTAGTGCGAAAACAAGAACACATTCCGGAAATGGGCATTGTTCGATCACTACATGTAGCTTGATCTTTCGGAGAAAACCTCTCCCCTCCAATCCAAGGTTGATGGTCCTCGAGAGGGTCATCTGACCTTTAGACTGTTTTAACTCACTTCTTATGCCCTTCCGTGTGTAGGTTAGATAATTTCAGGGCGTCATCTACACACATCTTGGTTGTCCAGCATCCTGTATTGTCAGATTGTCATACTGAAGCTGATTGTGCGACTTTTTAAAACTAGAGATTTATTTCGTTCAATTTTTAAAATAAAAATAAAAAGCTGTCTTTCGTAGCCGTCCAGAGAGTAGAAATTCAGTCATGAGTGATCTGACTGAAATAAAACATAAAAACAAAAAGCCAGGATCTTACTACAGACAATAAAACAGAAAACTAGTCGTTGGGGGCCACCGTAATACTTACCCATCATGGATATGTATATGAAAATAAAACATGTGAAAACTATTTATACAATGCATTGCAATTCATAAACAAAATTTAAATATTGTTAATATTACATAGTAATGCTGTATTAAAGAACTGCTGATGTACAAATTTCGACAAATTATATAAAACGCCAAACTACTCAAGTAGTACCGAACTGCGTAAAAGAAACATCCTTATAACTCCAAAAACAATAATTCTATTAACTAACAATTAACTGCGTCGGATTAAGCGTCTCATTTCCAATTAAAATATACTTCTGAATTGAAATTTGAATGAAATACAGGGTCATGAAAAATCGAAGAATGTGGAAAACAAGATTACACATATCTCGGCAACTAATAATCCGATCGACTTCGTTCTATATGCAAAATGTGTGTTATTTTATTGCCTTTTACGTCCATTCCTTAAAACAAAAAAATTCGAAAGTTTTTATATACCTTTCATCAGAACGAATTTTTCGAGAGTCCGAAAAAAATAGTTCCGGATAATCGAGGTTGCTGATATTAAATAGGGTTCGTCCCATTCTTACATACTAACTACATACAAAATTTCAAGTCTCTATCTCAATTTGTTCGGGAGATAGAGCGTTTACAGACAGACAGACAGACAGACGGACGGCAAATTTTTTTTTTCTAAAAATATGTTTTTCGGAATCTCCACTATCTAAAACGTGTAAATCCGTCAAAAAATTTTTTTCGATTTTCAAAACGATTGCAAGACTTACCCTATACTACGTATGATGGGTAAGTAAAAGGAGTTATAAAGCGGATAAAGGATGGAAATTTATGAAAAAGTGGATGAAAAATGATGATGCAGTGGAATGTAAAAAATATACATATTTTCCTTTAGTTAAGCATGTTCTTAAAGTACAATGTTTATATTTCTGACGCAGTTGTGAGTTCATTTATTATCATTTCTATTATTAGTAGAAAAAATTGAACAGCATTCTCAGTTTTCCGTTAAATTTAATTTTGGCACAGATGTCATATACGCACCACATTTGCGTGAGTGCAACAAAATGGCGATTTTTTTTCCTCATATGGTAACCTGGCCATTGTTGTTTATTTATTAATAAACTGTTTATTTACTTTACATTTTCTTTTATAAATCGATATAAATTATTTTGCTTTATAATTATTATTTAAACTTTTGTAGTTTATTAGTATTTCCCTTTTAAAATAATTGAAAATAATAAAAAATATGTATGTAGCTGATATTTGAAAACGAAGTTTTTTCCAAACTGGCGTCAGAAAAAAAATCGCGCCAATGTGGTGCGTATATGACATCTGTGCCTTAAGTTTTAATGGTTTTTATCAAGGCCCCATCATAATATCAAGGCCTCGCATTCAGGAGAAAATCCATTGTTGAAATTGTCCCTATATTTGCCAACTTATTATATGACTTTGTCTCGTATGTAATGCCACCTGGTGCATACTACTGCTAATAATCCCATAGGAAATAATGGAAAACATTTCAGTTTCTAACATTAGATGGCGCTACCAACGTGAAAATCATGTAGTTCAGCGCCCCCTGTACTGCAGTCAAAGGAAACTTGGCGAATGACAAGCCTTGGTTTTTATTATTTATTTCCTAAACAGATCGCTATTTTTTGATAAATGGGGATTTTTGAAACTTTTACATTATTAATACATACATTTTACCAAAAATAATTCAAATGCGTTCTGGATACTTTAATTATGCAATTAAAGTGTAATATAACAGCTGTTGTTGATTCCGCCACACCCATATTCAATATTTTTAACTTTCCACTCTCAAAAACAAATTTAGAAATTTCTAATGTCGAAGCTGTGATTTCCATGATGCCTCCATCTGTTTTAAAACCAGATAAATGTATCTTACAGGCTGAAATGGAAATTTTATTTGACCGATGTAGAACCTCCAATACATTAAATGAAGTTATTGAGGAATCTAAAAAATTACGTTCAGTACTCAAAGAAAATTTTCGCATAATAAAATTTATAATAACAGCTGGTTCAAATGAACGTTCTTTCAGTCAACTTAAGCTCATTAAACATTCCTTACGAACAACAATGACAGATGAACGGTTGAATAATTTAATGATACTAAAATGTGAAAAATCATTGGCAGAAACAATGGACCTAACCTCAGCTGTGACGAAATGGAATACTTAAAAAAATAGAAAAATTAAAACAATCTGCGACAATTAGCATTTTGTAATATTATTATATATTCATTTTAAATTGTATTTTTTCTTATTTTTGCTATATTAAATTTAATTGCAAAAAAATATCTTAAAAATCTATATTTTGATGGAATAAGAAATGAGTATGACATAAATGCTTAATCCAAATTACACATTCAGTGATTTGTTGTATGTTTTATTTACAGGAAATCGTTTTGGGAGGGTGATTCCGAGATTTTCGTTTGACGAAATCCCTGCTTTTTTCGCTATCGTTTGACGAAATTCGCTCTTTTTTCGGGATACTTTGACAAAATTAGCGCTTCTTTTGCAGCCCTTTGACAAAAATCGTGCTTTTTCAGCAATCCTATGTCGAAATAAGTGCTTTTCAGCGATTCTACGTCAGAATTCGCGTTTTTTTCTCAACCCTTTGACGAAATTCGCGCTTTTTCCGTGATCATTTGACGAAATTCACGCTTTTTCGCGATACTTTAACAAAATTAGCGCTTTTTCAGCAATCCTATGTCGAAGTTCACGGTTTTTCAGCGATCCTATGTCGAAATTCGCACTTTTTCCGAGTTCCTTTGCCTTCCCTTTTCGCAACCTTTTGGAAAAAGTAGCTCTCTTTCCGCGACATTTTGACGAAATTCGAGCTTTTTACATGACACTTTGACAAAAATCGCGTCTTTTCAGCAATCCTATGTCGAAGTTCGCGCTTTTTACGCGATCCTCTCTCAAAATTCGCATTTTTTCCGCGACCCTTTGACGAAATTCGCCCTTTTCCGCGGTACTTTGACAAAAATAGCAGTTTATTGCAAGCCTTTGAAAAAGTAGCGCTCTTTCCTCGACCTTTTGGCGAAATTCAAACTTTTTGCGCAACACTTTGACAAAAATCGCGCTTTTTCAGCAATCCTATGTCAAAGTTCGCATTTTTTACGCGATCCACTGTCGAAATTCGCGTTTTTCCGCGACCCTGTCATGAAATTCACGCTTCTTCAGTGATCATTTGACGAAATTCGCGCTTTTTCACGATACTTTGACAAAATTAGTGCTTTTTCAGCGATCCTATGTCAAAGTTTGCGTTTTTTACGCGAATTTCTGTTGAAATTCGCATTTTTTCTGCGACCGTATGGTGAAATTCGCGCTTTTTACGTATTAATTTCACGAAATTCGCGCTTTTTCGCGGTACTTTGCCAAAATTAGCTCTTTTTCAGCAATCCTATGTCGAAGTTCGCGCTTTTTCAGCGATCGTATGTCAAAATTAGTACTTTTTCCGCTATACTTTGCCTTCCTTTTTTCCAACCCTTTGACAAAATTAGCGCTTTTTCCACGACCTTTTGGCGAAATTTGCTCTTTTTCCGCGATACTTTGAATTAACGTTTTTTTGCAAACATTTGACAAAATTCGTGCTTTTCTTCGACCTTTTCACGGAATTCGAGCTTTTTCCTCGACACTTTGACAAAACTCGATCAGCGATCTTGTGTCAAAATTCGCGTTTTTTAGCGATCCTTTGTCAAAATTCTTTTTTTTTTTGCGCAACCTTTGACAAAATTCATGCTTTTTCCGCGATCTTTGGCAAAATACGCTCTTTTTCCGCGACACTTTGACAAAATTAGCGCTTTTTAGCGACATTTTAATAAAATTCGCGTTTTTTCCGGAACAAAAGACTGTCTCCGACGGAGTCGCAGAAATCTCTTCCGGGAAAAAGTCTGAATTCAACACTGGTTTTGGGGGGGGGGCTATCGCCCCCCCCCCCGTGGATCCGCGCCTGTTTATTTATTTAAATTATAAATAAACAATTTATAATTGCATTATGCTGCCCTTTAATTGTTTAAATGGGTAATACATGAAATGTCTATTAGGTTAAGAATAAAAGAATGATTGAAAAGAAATGTGAGCAAGTAATGCAATATCCATTAGACATGGGATTCCAAGTGGGTACAATAAAATTAGAAGAAGGGTCAAGAAAGTGATGTTTTGATAGCATTTTTTTTCTTAAGCCGGATAAATTTAAAAAACAAAATTTTATAGCATTTATCTTTTTTTGCTATACATATAGAAATCCTTCCAATAATTTCCGAGAAAAAAAAATACATCTTTATCAGGCCATAGAGCCTTAAAACTACATTTGAAAGTAGCAAAATATTTTATTTCTTCTTTACATCTGGGGAACTAAGATAATAAATGGAAAAATATGTCATTTCATTTTACAGAAACTGGAATATTCAGTATATTTGGTATATATACCACCGTTACATCCTTGAAAAGAGTCGAATGTTCAGCGAGAGGTTTAACATTCCTTTTTTACATTGATAGAAGTGATAGTAGTGGGCCCGATATCGGAGGATCTCACCACAAACAAGTTAGAAATTGCACGTGAAGCCTAGCAAATGAGGTGCGTTCGTATGATAATGAAGTTTTAAAAATATCACTCTCATATATCAATCTCATAAAATCGTAAATAGTTAATTACAATTAAAATGCGCACCAAACAATGTTCTCTCTATACTCATTATGTAATGGAATAATTTTGTGTGTCCTTGTAAATCAATAACAAATGTTCTTTGCACAACAGATAATGCAAAATCTATATTATAATATGTACTTTATGATGCATATCAATATTATTATGTTCGAATGAGTGTAATGTTATTAAAATGCATTTGAAACTTTTTTTTTCCATTGATTGTAATGTAACGGAGTACTTTTGATTGTCCCTGTATTTGATCTATGCATCCTATTTTCAAAAAATTTGAAATGACTTGACAAAATTATGTAATAAGTATGTAATGTAAATTTAAAACGATTAAAATGCATTTGAAACATTTTTCCCCATTGACCGTAATGTAACGGAATACTTTTGATCGTCCCAGTAATTAATCTATCCATCCGATTATTATAAAATTTGAAATGACTCGACAAAATTATGTAATAATTATATATTTTAAATTTCAAAAGATTCGGTTGGGTAGTTTTTGCGTTGTTACATGCGGACAGAGAGACGGACGGACTGAACGACAATTACAGGTGCTACGTATTTACATAATTACGAACGCACCTGAAAATTGAAGGCTAAATTCATTATATTGACCAGCAAGTTTCGGGCGGGAGGTGCAGTTTTGAAACCCCTATAACTCTATTGTAATTAACTTTGAGTTCTATATTTTTATTTCTCTTCCAAATACAATTGTTCTTATCATGTCAGGAAAATGGATTTAAGGATCCAGTATTCGATTTCTCTATAAACATTCCACATTGCCTTTTTAGCTTTGAAAAAAACAAGAGTTGGGAGAGATATTTTATCAGCACAGTTGCAAGCACTCTTAAAATCAAAATCCAACCATGGCTGCATCACTTACATCACCTAAATAGATGTCATTACCATGAATAAGTAACTAAAGATAAAAAGTAGCATAACTACCCCCCCCCCTCTCCTAAAAAGTTTACAAATAATTCAAGGGCGGCAAAACATTAAAAGGCGCCAAGTTTTGGTCTCCCCCCCCAATAAAAATTTCAAGCTACGCCCCTGAAAAAGGATGTTTTTCTTGGGTGTGGGTGTGTGTGTGTGGGGGGGGGGGAATGCATGCCTTTTTTTGGATATAATGAATAAGGTAGAGTAATTTAGCTGTGAAAACCAGAAATCAACGAAAACAAGTTATTCTACAAATTATTTGAAGCGTTTTCTGAACATACGAAAGAACATTTTTGAAAATATTCGTTAAATGGATATATATATATTTCGCTATATGGAGATCATTTTTAATGTAATCGTGAAAAAATTGACCATTCCTACAAAAAATTCGTTAAATATATATATTTTTTTCTTTTCTTTTCTTTTTTTTTAACCTAAAGTTTCATAAGATTTCAATCTTTTTTTAGAGATGTTTGCATTTTTTTTTTTTATTTAATTTTTTCAAGTTCCAGAAATTAAGAATTGTAGTGTCTGATTTAGTAATTGTTGAAAAAAAAAAATTATTCTGATTGGAATGATGTAGTGGGGCAAGACATTTTACCGGATTCAAGACATTTTACCGGAACAAGTCTCATAATATTAAACTACTAAGAAGTAGATTGAACACATACTTAAATATTGAATCGCTTTCCTAGGTATAGTATATTAATAGTTTTAACACATAAAAAAAAAAAAAAAAAAAAAAAAAAACTTGTTAAATTCTGCAAGATATCCAGCATTTCTTTGATATGTTTCCCTTTTTTTTTTTTTTTTTTTTTTTTTTTTTTGTTACTAAGTCTGCTGTTTAAATTTCGACCATGGAATTTGAAAATTGTTAATATTAAAGTGTTGTTTTCGCAGTGTGATTGCAATGAGACTGACAAATATTTTGCTTGTTTAACCGTATCCTCGTTTTAGCGATAATCGTATTAAACGTGTTCGACAGTAAATAAATCAAAAAATTAAAAAACACTTAATAATTTTGACCTTTAGGTTATCCAATCCACTAAAATCACCAGCTTTTATCAGCCAGTTTTTTTTTTTTTTTTTCCCTTTCAAAAGTTATCAGGATACCTTCTCTATCGCACAATTCCTTTTCTATTACAAATCGTCACAATTTCAATTAAGTTTTATATACTATTCCTTTAGATCTTTTATCCGATAGTTTCTAAAATATAATAAAATCTAATTATTTTGTTTATATTTCAACTATTTGTTTTTTTTTTCAGATAGTCAGAAATATGAATAATAAAAAATTACAAAATCAAATATTTTAGTTTCAAAAACTTCACTTAGTTCGTTATTATAACTGTTACTTACAATATTAAATATTTGAATATCTAAAATTAATAATTTGATTATAATTAACCCTTTTTTTAATTTAGATTTTAAAAGTAATAAATTTATCACACAGACACACACATGCATACATAGTGTATTTATATATAATATTAATAACTACAAATGTGGTAATATGATTGTTTAAGCCAGTGATATTCTTTTTCTTTCTTTCTTAATTCTACATAAGTTCATGGGATGTTTTTATCGGACAGTTATTTTCTTCAATCCGATTAAATAGATAAGATGGTTAAGTTACTCTGAAAAACATCATCCCAGATTCTTCATTCATAGGCGACCCACAAAGAACAACCGGAAGCAACTTGGAATATTATCCTTCCCATCCGTTCTGGACACAACCTGATTGGCCATTCATTCCGCAATATCTTTCCATCTCCCTTCCCCCATTTCAATTGCACCCCCCTCTCCGCCTGCATTTCAGCTGTTCCGGAGATTGAGTTACACATTACCTTACAAATCGACGATGCTAATAACTTTTTAGGGAGTCGTGGGCTGATTTGTTTTGTTGCCATATACACTGAGAGGGAGAGCAGGATGCACTGATGCCACTTTCGTTTTCGGAATATTTGAGTTTTATAAATTCGCGCAGAAAAGAGAACTTGTCTCCAAAAAAGTCGATTTGTGACATTTTCGACGTGGATTGGATTTCAATGAAAATTCATGTGTTTATTTGAGAGTGAATTCATACGTTTGTGCGTATTAATTATGGCAGAGGGTGGGGGAGGTCCTGCAGGTTTATAGTTTCGTTCTTTCTACTTTGTATTCACAGAGGCAAAAGAAATGAATGCATTATGAGAACGAGAAATATGTAAATAGTTAATTAATGTTATAAATAATACATAAGTAATATAAACATCTCGAATTAAACGGATAACAATAAATAAGGAATTGCATATAATTTAATTGCTCATAAAAGATAATGAGTAATTTGCTTTAATGACTCGATTTGCGTAACATAAATACCGGAAATGAAATAACACACAACAATGGAATTAACTGATATTTTAATGCACTATGTTATCTTTTCGGTATCACTGAGACGTATGTGTTCCACGTGTATTTCCGAATCGCCCTATGGAAGATATAAACATGTTTTGTAAGAGCATACGCCTCACATGTTTAAATTAATTACTTTGAAATATCAGTATAATTTAAAGTTCTCAATGTTCTAGTCCATTCAATACAGTTCTCTATTTTCAAAGTAAAGTATAAAAAGGAAATATCAGTATTTTTACTATATTATTAGTTTAATAGGGAAAATTAATGATAATCAAATTGGCAATTAAAATTTTTGATGACAAACTAAGATTTAAAAAAATGTACTTTGCTAGAACCAGTATAGTTTTCAAACGTAAGACTGATAAATGTAACATTTCTTGCAAAATGTTTTACCGTTTCATTGAATATTTAAAAAAGTATTCGTTTTGACTTTGCAAATTAGTATATCAAAATACAGCGAAAGAAAAATTTCTCAATACAGATATTCAAACAATTAAAAATAACTGATTTACATGTGTTGAATTTTCTTGATCAATACATATTTTGTTATGATCATGTACAGTATATGTTTTTAAGATATTTTGAAGACAAGTTGCAGGTACACAGGGTATCCACGGTCAACGTGTCTAATGATTAATTCCTAAAGCATTTTTCATAGACATATAATTAGAATTGCAAAAATGCAATAATAAAGTACTTTTAAAGTGATTTTGATTATGAATAATAATAATAAAAGCTCGTAATTTTTTTTTTTTTATTTACGGACCACCAGTTTTGTGAAGTATATTAGAAAAAAAGTAAAAAAAAAAAATATCTTAAGACCAAAAAGTCATATTTTTCTAAGATTAAAACTGGCTGAAAAATAGTTGTTTAAAGTTCAAGCATCTGTATTTAAATTATATGTAATATATCTCTAAAATATTTTAGATTTGGAATTTTATTAGATCTGTAACTTTATTTGTTGCAAGCTTTTCCTTACATTTCTGTAATTAGTAAAAAAAATATATACATATGTATTTCGCGAACTTCTTTTATTGTGGCATTTTGATAGTAATTCAGTTTTGAATAATTAATATACCTATGATAACGGATTTTATATTATCTAATGTTTCCAAAGTTCTTATTTTAGGCAACTTATTTTTATGACTTGTTTAACATTTAAAATGTTTCTAATAAGTATTATGCCTTTTCCATTGTTGCATGATAAAAAGGTAAAAACAATGTTTTTAAAATAATTTTACAAGCTGATAAACATCCTTTCCGTCCCAATATATTGCTCAAATAATTACATTATAGAAGTTTAATGCTTAATATATTTGCATAAATTTCATTAACTGAAACACAAATTTGTGCATATTTTTCCTTTTTACTTTCATATCAACATTTCACATCAATAAAATTTTCGTTGCTTAATGTCTTTTTCCATCGATAAAACCGTTCGTCACGAAGTTACAAATTATGTTTCTTTATTCTTGCATTCTAAATGATATTTCCCCGTCTATTGTGGAATTGCTATAGATGAAATCGAAAACCTTTTGCATTATTTTTTTTTCTTTCTCTGAGACCGTTTCATGGAAGCTTTTCAGCTATGTTGCATAAAGGAGTAACCAATCGGAGATTTTAACAAATGTCTCGCTTTTCAATCCAGTGAGAGATACATTCTTTACAAAAGGCCCCCAGTTACATATTTGCGTTTAAGTTGCAAGGGGCATTAAGTAGTGTGGTACCCGTACTTTCTCTTTCCCTTTATGTGGATTCATCCTACCGCCATTGTAGAAGCCATTTTGTTCAGGAACCACGTGATCTGAGCACACGTCATCATAATAGCTTTCATTACGCGTACATTATGAATATTAATCACGAACCCTTTGGTTTGGGTGGGAGGAATAGCAGGATCGCACATCTCTCTCTCTCTCTGTATCCTATAAAAGGGACCACCCACAAATTGATATCATCTCTAAACAGCCTGTGCATTCATATGCTGGAACAACCCTTTACTTTTATGTTTTCAGTTGTTACCTATGTAGAAAAAATAAGTAATGGCGACTCGGGACATGTAGGGAATTGATAAAAATTGAAATGACATTTCAAAAATTGATCTGAAGTCGCATATTCCCGATTGATAAAACTCATAAAATTAATGGAATTTATTACATTCATTTATATTTTCTATAATTTGGAGGAACACAACTTAGTATGAAACACATGCATTATTTATTTGATATTTTAAATGCTTTTTATATAAGTTTTTTCATGCATTATTTGAAATGTAAAATATGTTTAATTGTTATTAACACTATACTGTGTTGGTAGAAATGTATTGTCTCTTAAAAATATTTCTAAGAATACTTTTTTATTAGAATGTTAAAAAGCATTATATAACATACATTTAATAAAAATTTATTGTGCAGACAGCAATTTTAATACTCTCCCCTAAATAAAGAAAATTAAATTATAATAAAATTTAGTGAAAGTATTATAAATGAAATCGAGCGAATGTATTATTTTGCATGCACACTTTCTTTGACAATAGTTTAAGGAAGAATTTCTGATGGCATTCATCATATGTTGTATTACAACCAGATTAAATTTTCAATTTCTTTCTTTTTTTTTTTTTTTTTCTTTTTTTTTTCCGAACAGAAATTTTGGTTTGGAAAATAATATCTATTTTCAAATTTAGAGACTGAAATGCATGGTGTATAGAACTTTAAAGCTGTCGACCACTGAAATCTTAAATTCTTCTTTTTAATGTCAAACAATCCGTAGACATGTGATGAATGCTCTACAGTCTCAATTCCTAGTCTGAGCAATCTCTTTTGGGAATATGACATGTGATGCACCCTATATTTTTTAAAATTATAGTCAGAAAATTAACAACTTTTTTTTTCCTGTGTACTGTTTTTAAAGATGCCTCATTATTATTTTTTTCTGCTGTTTAAAATATTTCTAAAATATATGCTTAATTTTATTTGAACTGTTAAAATCTCGCCCTGTTTCGCTACGTTTTAACAAAAGCATTTTAATTCATTTCTGGCACTTTAATTTATTGCTACATTTCCAAGTTTCTTGTCACGTTGTGACGACGTGTTTCATAATTATTTTGACCTGAGAATACTATACACTCTCTTTATGAAAAATTTGACTTCTAGGATAAATAATATAGAAAGAAAAGATATGTCCTCCTTTTAATGGCTGAATTGTCTCATCCGAATATTTTTTATACATTTTATCTTATTCTAACAAATGTGACATTTGTGTAGATGAGGTAGTATTTTTAAAAATATCTCCGCATCAATTGCGCCAGGCTTTCGTTTGACATCGTAATTTGAAAACATGAACAGTTTTGCTCAGCTGGAGTCGAAATACACATGGAAATATGCATATGCAATGAGTTCTTTTGCAATCTATTCATTTCTTTTGAAAGGTTTTGAAGTTATGGATCTGTAGAAACATCTGACTTTTGACCACGATTAAGTATGTATTATAAATAAAATTCATAAGCGCATCATCCATTTGTTTAGGTTAACTTACTGGAGCTCGTTTGAGAGGTGGATTTTTTTTTTAAATTCAAATTGATTTCGTTTTAATATGAATGCCAGAAGATTCAAACTTACTCGTGTTCCACTTCTTTATTGATTGTTACTTAAATTTTTATTTTATTTTTATCTGGATGTACATTTTGAATTCTGATCTTTGGAAGATAATGTCTTGTATTAAATTTAAATTGACCCATTTATTGTGAATCTGTGTGCGCTATTTCACTGAATGTGTTCCGTTCTAGATTTATTCCCTTTCCTTTGAAAAATTAGATGCAGTGGCGTCAATTTATATGGGCCCATGGGGCGCGAGCCCACCCAATTTCAGTTATTATAATTTTTTTTAATTATTATTAAATTGCTGATATTAAATTTTGTTTTATTAACGTTCTAAAAACAATTTTGTTTGATATGTAGTAAGGACATCAAACTACAAAAATTTGATAAAAGATTTGAAAAGATTTGATAACCCAAAAGGGTTTCTTAATCTTTAGTAACACCAGAAAACAATTTATTTTCGAAATTAAAAGAAGAATTTATAAAAATAAATTTTTATTAGCTTTCTGTAATTTTCGGAAACGTTTTCGAATACTTTTAAGAATGCATTTATGAGTTATCTACCCGGGAAATAAGACCAAAAATAGTCGTACGGGCAATAAGTTGTGTATGCTATCGACACTAATTTTCAGAATTTTTAAGCTAAGTTTTTGAGACTTTCATAAAAGTTGCTCTATACATTTAGCTAACATATTAGCTAACATTTAGCAAATTATATTTTCATTGCGTTCACGCATGCGCTGTGAAACCTGCTCATTTTTCATACAATTTGTATATATTTTTTAAAATTCTGATTACATTGTATTATATACGAAGTTGTTTGTCATATTTTCTGAAAAGAACATTTTTTATATTAAGAATTCTGAAAATTATAAGCAAAATTTGAGTTTGTCTTTATAAAAATTTAATTTCTCTTCGAGTATACATGCTATCCTCCTAAAAATTATCACAGTTTATTACAATAAGAAGCCATTTAATCGTAATCTGCTGTTTGAATGCTTTTGCTACATTAGTTTTGACTGGGTCATCCAAAAGATCTTCGTTCTTTTTAAGTTTTTTGACAGTCCTCTGTAGAATTTTGGTAAAAAAAAATCGTCTACTAAGTATATGATCTGTACTGTTTTATTTATACACCTAGAGTTTCAGGAAATTCTTCATGCGTTTTAATATATATTTAACAAAACGTCTATTACTGCACGTGTCCTGTAATTAATGGCGATATTGTGTATCTCTATATGCAAGAACATTATATTTGTACATTTTCTATTTTCATAAATTACTACTACTAATAGTAATAATTAAAAGATTTGAGTAGATTTCTAACTATTTCACGAAATCCGTATAAATTCAGAATTAATTTTAATTGATAAAATCCTGCTAAAATTTATTAAATAATTGTGTAAATCTGCTAATGCAGTTTAAAAAAAACTCACGAAACGTGCTTAAGAAGTTAAAATTTTCATGAATTCATAATTTGGGAAATAAAGGGTTAATAATAAAACTTGAAGTGAAAATGTACAAGTTTGATAATTAACATGTGTAAAAATATTGTTCATTTAAATGCGAATTATTCCAAAATTTTTGTTTTATTGTTTAATCTATCCAGAATTGCTCTAATATTTAAAAAGTCACCCCTTACCCGCTCATCAATTTTATATTTTGTAAAGTGTACCAATATTTTTATTTCTTTTATCATATACTACCTGATATGAAATGCAGTGTAAATTTTCAAATCTTCAAAGCATTTGAGATAACTTATGAGCTGTGACAGAACAGTTAGTATGCAAACATTGTTCTTGTATTTATATAACTAATATGTTATGTGCAATTCAAAAATCTGTGATAATGAAAATTAGAAAACATAATTTTACATGCGGGATTTTTATTTATTTTTTTTTAAACAAATGTTACACAACATTAACGTATCGCACTAAATATTGAACCTTAATTTTATCGCAAGCCTTGTGTTCTGTTAAGGATATTGTTGCAATTTTTGTGTTAAATTATTGTCTAGTTATTTTAATCTTATTGCCTAGTTAAACTTTTAATACGTTTGAAATGCATATAATTTATTCTGTCAGTTAGCAGAGGATATGTTAAAAATAAATCGTTGACCATACTCCAAAATATTAATATAATCTATGGATGAGTGATGCTTATTGACTTTTTCAACATCTCTAGTTTCAGATCTGAACTAAAGTTGATGAGTTATTAATTGTGACTTTGATTAATGAACGAATGACAAAATTTCATGAAATATTTGCTTGGTAAGCATTTGAAACTATTACAACTAAAATGGGAAAGCGCTCTCTATTCTTTTTTTTTTCCCCCCACTGTATGAGAATCAGATGTATGTCATGATATCTGTTTTCAGGAAAGCTGTGTGCCCTTTTCAGTTCCCATCACATTATAGTTTTAGTTTTCATCTTTCTGATAACAAGGGTTGAATTTATTTCACGGGTAAAATTTTAAGTGTCTCACGAGTATCGGAGACAGCGAGTTAAATAATTTTCGGAACAGCATAATATTAAGCATTATATCCCTGGTAAAACAAGAAGTTATTCACCCATTTACGCGCACGTATGTAAAAGAAAGAACGGGGAGAGAAGGAAAGTATCTTTATTAAATTGTTATTATATGTCAAATATCAATTGCATAGATATATTTCTATTGTAGTGTTTAGTTATTTGTCCATTGTTTTAGGTATCAATAAAAAAAGACCCTCTAAATTTTATTGTATTAAATATTAATTGTTGTAAAACTGTTTTTAAACTTAGCAGAGAAATTATGCATTGAATATATACTAATAATAACGTATTCTACAACGAAAAGGTAAAAACTTATAAATGATTATTTCGCTTATAAGACGTCACTTTAATAAATATTAAATTATTATTCATTATTGATTTTTCATTTAAATTCCTTTTTTTCCCCCTATTTTCTATTGGTGTTTCAATTTAGCCAGTAGGGTGCATATTGAGTCTAATTTCTTAGCTTATACCTCAATCCATTACAGAAACTGGCTAAATAACTTGCTTTTATATGTAAACTATGCACCCCTGACGAGTGGTTTCATATAAGAGCTTTCCTTTGTATATTTATCCATCTGCTTTTCATAATTTTGTTAATCTACTTCCTATAACACTTCAAACGTCGTTTTGTAAAATAGGAATTCTTTTTTCATATTCATTATACTACAGATAATAAAATACTAGTTTCACTGAATTTTTGTTTTGGGAAAATCCGAGTTACTTTGGATTTATTTATAAAAGTATTTATAAATTAATTTAATATTTAAATATTTAATTAATTTATTAAAATGACGTCTTAGGAGCAAAATAATTATTTATGATATAAGTTCTTACATTTTCATTGCAGAATATATTATTATTGTTATTATGATATAGTTATTGGTAGACGCAATCAAGACTCACTGCTTTTATATTTCCCTTTGATTATACATTAAATGTTTTAAAGTAAATCAGCCTGTGCAGATTATGATCACGGGTCTCCTGTGGAACATATCTTGTACATGCATATACGAAATCGACCTCTCACGGAACTCCTAAAGCAGGATATTGCTGTCCCCCTTGTAGTCCTATCTTCAACCCCCCTCCCTCCCCCGCACACATACACCCTCCAACTGTGCGCGCCGCGGATGCCGGAAAAATATTTTGACATCATTTTAGCTTTTTTTCCTTCATAAATTAGTTTTGGTAAAGTTTTCTTGGTATAGTTTCTATTATTTATGCTATATTGTGAAATTTTATTAATTTCTCCTTATACCTCCATCTTTCTCTTAGACCTGACAATTTGCTTGTTTAAAAATAACACAAAATTTCTATCTTTTCTTTAAAAAATTAAGGGATCATTTAATTTTACAAATAATTCAATATGTTATTATAACCTTGTTAACATGAACCTCAAGGGGAATAAAATTACGTCCATATTAACCGTAATTCATGTTATCAGTTAGTATCAAATCTGTGTATTCGTTTTTATAGGTGACTGCGAAAACAATTCATGTTAAAAGTAATTCACATTAAGCGTGTTCTTGTTAATGTGGTTTGGCTGTATTTTAAAAAATATAGATCCTATCTTATTGACAGATGATTAAATTAAAAAAATATATGTATTCATATTTTCTATTCTACACAATTGCACTACAGCTAACAAGTTACAGTTATAGTTGGTGGAAAGTTTGAGAAAAGTTATTTGCAGTTTCACAAATTTATTGTTCTTTACTAATATGAAGACGTGTTTGCTGGTGAAAATTTTGTGCCGTAAAGAATTAATGTATAACCTATGTGTATGATTAATATGTATAACTTTCTTATGTATAACTTTTATTATGTAAGGAAGATAATAAAAAAAAAGGAAAAGAAATAAAATCAATTCGCTCACCGCGGTTTAAATTTCATTGACAGACTTCTTATTTTACTCGTGCATCTTATTAAGTTACAAAGTGCATGGCTTAAAGAGAGACTTATTTAAATAACATTTGTTTTTAAAATGTTGATGAAAAAAGAATGTTTTGAGAAGCAAGTCCACTTCAAGAAGCCCTTCAAATGTTAAAACCTATGTGGAACACAAACACAAGGGCATTCTCGGACATAGAAAGAATCACTAGGAAGACCTAGATTGCGATGATAAGGAATGTCACTGAGCTCGCCCTATAGGACGACAGTTTTATGTTACAACAACACTCATAATAAATGCCATAAATTAAAATAAACAATCCTCTGCGAATAATGGTCACATATAGTTTTATATCTTGCGATATTTTTGTGCCTTTTTTTATGCCACGAAGTTAAATAAGTTTTCTGATTCATATAGGGTGAACGAAAAGTCTAGTCTAGTAATGATCATAGCAATTTGTTGGCAATTAACCGTTTGCATAATAATTCAGTGATATATTTAGGAAAATTATAGGGCCCTTAAGGGACCCTTCAAAAAATAACTTCTCCAAACAGGACCCTTCATAGATCCTAGGAGGACCTAGATTGCGATGATAAGGAATGTCACTGAGCTCGCTTTATAGGACGACAGTTTTATGTTACAACACTCGTAATAAATGCCATAAATTAAAATAAACAATCCTCTGCGCATAATGGTCATACATATAATTTTATTTCTTGCGATAGTTTTGTGCCTTTTTTATGCTAAGAAATTGCGTGTTTTCTAATTTATACAGGGTGAACGGAAAGTCTTGCCCTGATTATAATAATTTCTTGGCAATTAACTGCTTGTATAATAACTCAGTGATTATATTTAAGAAAATTATAAGCCCTTTAAAGGGACCCATCACAAAATAACTTATCTTAAAACAGGACCCTTCAGATTTTTTTTTTTTTTTTTTTTTTTTTTTTTAAATATCTAAACAGGACTTTACACAAAAAAATTTATCCAAAAACAGTGCCCTTCACAAGACATTTTTACCTAAAACAAGACCCTTCACTAAATTATCTCCTAAATAGATCTTTAACAGAATCTTGTCACCAAATTTTCACAAATTAAGTCATTTAAAAATAAAATCTGGGCCGTAAATAATCAGTTGAACTTGCCAAAAAACTTTTTATACATGATAATAGAACCTGAAGACATCGATAATTTAAAATTCACAAAATTATGATTAGAATTTCCACAAATATAAAGAAAAAAAATCACAATTTCACAAAAACAGGATCCCGTGAGAGAAGTCTGGACAGACCCCTGTAATTTAACTTGTTGTATCATTAAATAAGTCAGTTTTAGTTTTTTGTGTGTGTGTGTGTGTGCTTGCAGTAGATGCAAGAATTGTTTAGAAATGCAATAAAATTGTACGATAATCCGTGCTCTCTATTCTCAGTTTTTCTTTTTGTGCTATAACAAAGACTTTGTCACACGAAGTTTTTTGTCACACTAATATCTTATATTGAGGAACTGGATTATAGGATACAAGCTGCTGTGTGTACTGTAACAGAACATTCATTGAAGAACACTTGGCGAAAAACAAGTATTCTTTGAGCTGTCAAGTGTGCACACCGTTAAATCTACTGAGGTACATGGTCTTATGAAAAATTTATAATAGTACTTACAATGCATCCAAACAAACTCATGTCGAACTATAATAGTTTGAGAAAAATAAATATTTTTAACCACAGCAAGAGTTTTAATTCACCCTGTATAATTGCAAGTGGTGTTCTTGATTCAAGGACCTAGTTGCCATGATAATTGTATTACTGTATCACATAAAAAAATATGATGTATGATAATATATAGAAAGTATTCTGAGAATTTTTTCTACAAAAATTTTTTTATACATATGAGGATGTGAACTTTCAAAAAAGAACTTTCTTATCCAGAAAATTAAATTTTGGGAAATTGCACAAAACTTCACACTCTGTCCATTGGCTTTCGTTGGAAACCAACATTATACAACACCAGAAATACAGGATAAATTTTGTTGTTTTGCAGATTGTTGTGCTGTTTCAGGTACCAATAAATCAGATTGATACAGAAAACACAATTTTTTAATTTTTGGATAAGGCGAGTTTTGAAACTTGCATCTTTATATATATATATAAAGAAGGTATTAATGTGTTGGTGATAATATTTTGAATTCAACACTTCATTTAATAAAATAACACTATCCAAACAATAATTGTGTAATATAATGTAAAATTCTACTCATATATAATCTCTCGTTTAACCCGCAAATCTTTATTGGAATAACAAGGAAATATACTAGAAACATAAAACTGCTACAGTTTTCATGCTTTGTATTTTAAATACTGTCACATTTTAAGCAATTTTCCTTTTTCTTTACGCTATAAGATTTTGCAAACACTGATTTAAAAATTTTTGAACAACGTTTTAAACTTGCATAAGTATTCATAAGCTAAATTACGAACGATGAAACGTGAAATTGGTAATGAAAATAAATTTCTTTACACTTATAAATTAAATTCCAGACAGTGGTTTTGAATAAGCGTGTATCGTAGTCAGTGCTAACGTGTATATATTCTGGGATTTTTAACGTTGTTTTTTAATTTATAAAGTTTATATATTCTGACTTTTTTAATGTTGTTTTTAAATTTATAAAGTTTACACTGTTTTAACTTAGTTTTAATTTTTTTAACGTTCATTGGTTTCGCCACGAAACCAGAAAATTTTAATTCCCAAACGCAACACTGACACCGGTATTTTTATCTAAAAATATCCCTTTTATTTTGTATGTGAAAAATCACGTTTTCTTATTTAGAAATATATTTGTTCTTAATTACCGGTGTCAGTCATTTATTTCGACATCTTAGCAATGAAAATGCTATGATCGTTAAAGGGTTAAAATGTATACTATTACTGTGTCAACTTGCACTTTAATAATTATAATATTTTTCCTTTATCTAAAGATTGTGGGAAATCTTGCGGGTAAAAGAAAAAGGAACATGTAGGTATTGTAAGCGTGTTAAGAGGCTACCTCACTTAAATTAAAAGCCCCCGCTAATACTAATCCTATGGAAGAAATTTATAAAGATATCACGGTTGCATTTCAATATTTTTAAATGTTTTTTCATTGTATAGCTAAGATCGATTTGTATGCCGGCCGTTTATTTTTTTTTATTTTGTTTACAAATATTCTTTATGACGATGCTTTCATTTTCGGAACCAGCGAAAACACCGTCATAAAAAAATATCTGCAACCAAATTCTAAAAAGTAAAAAACGGCCTGCATTCAGATAAATCTCAGCTATCTAATGCCAAGAAAAGAAAAAATAGAAATATTGAAATGTAACCGAGATATCTTTAAAAATTTCTTCAATAGGATTAGCATTAGCGAACGATTCTTTTCATTTGACTGAAGTAATCCCTTGTTTTACATATCGCATATAGGATGTTCTAAGGAATATCGATAATTTCAGCCTTGGGGTCCGCCCGCACGGTTGAAACGAGAAGGTGTTCATTGTAACAAAAAAAGAAAAAAACCGTAGTCTTAGCGTAAACGTTTTCCCCCATTGAGTTCGATGCATTCTGTTGCCTGTAAAACCCGTTTCATTGCATTGCTTGGAATTCCGATATCCGGAAGCAGCACCTTGCTAAGCTTCTTTTTACTTCTGGATTCCCTGCTCTCTCCCCCCCCCCTCCTTTGTTTGTTAATTTAAATCTTGTAATATATTTAAGGGTATTCTTAAATCAAAAGGGACAAGACACAAGTTTTAATTTATTTCTACTCGGAAATGCATGAAACTAGCGGATTTTGTTGTTCAGAAACTATCAAATCGCACTCATTTTCCCTTTTTTAAAAAAACGCCATCGGTTTTTTAGAACAAGCTCTCACAGATGACGTTTTGAATTGCATATCCCGACGAAAGGGAGGAAAAAGGCGTGATCACGTGATCGAAAATGCTTATAACTCAATAGGTAATTTATTGATAATGGAAAACTAAGATTTCAAATCGCTTCCATGGTCAGGTTTTGCAATTTTATATCTTTTCGTTGAAAAATGAATTTGTGAATGTGTCAAAACATTTTGCGCTTCTTGAGCAAAGCAGTTGAGAATAAATACCCTTAGCAATTATATACAGACATATCCAAAATATGATATTTAATTTTTCATTTCAATTTTTAAATATATATATATATATATATATATATATATATTAGCAGTGTTTATGCGTATAAAATTTAGAGCTATTCATAATTGAATTTCGATAATTACAATTTAAAAAAAAGACAAGGAATATTAAGACAAGGTATATATGACACTATTCTATATTTTGCTAATTTCAAAAATATGAGAGCTAAAAAAATTTATTTTATTAATTGAAAAACATCCGCACACATGCATTTTTTTACGCAGACATAAGAAAACATTGTTTTTCCTTACATCCATCATCCCTTGATTATTGGAGTTATTAGATATAATTTAACGAATGCATGTATGTTTTCCAAAATATTAATCTAGGGGGAAAATTTGGTTTATAAATATCATTTTGCTTTCTTTACAATTAAATTTTTTATGTGATAATTTTTTAATATAAATTAATTTAAAAAATAGATTAAAAAATTATTTTAATATTTATTCCTTAAATAAATGCAGAGCTAATAAAATTAACATTTGTCTCACAAATAAAAAGACTCAATATAAATTGGTTTATCATTGTCAGGGGTTGATCCAGGAAAAATTTAGGGGCCTTTCACAAAAATAAATTTAATAAAATGAGTCGCTTCACAAAAATGAACTCTATAAAACAGACCAATTCAAAAAATTATTTTCAATAAAATAGGTACGTAATACCTTTCGCAACATTCTTTTTGATACAAACTGTTTTAAAATGTGTAAATAAAACAAATTCATGAAAAACAAAAACTTTAGCAAGGAGATTTTTAAAAAGTTTTTGTTGATAATTTGTTTGGCTCGAATTTAAATAACTGGATTTCAACTTTCGTTGGAAAATATTATTTTTACAAAAATGTAATAAGATTCACAAAAATAGCTTTTATGTTTCACAAAATGAGATCCAAGAATAAAAACCTGCATCGACCCCTCATTGTTCTTATTGTAATTTTTAAAACTTGCAACCCGATTAAAATCTCGTGTACTATTCGGCTTTCCACAAATTTCCTGTATTGCTGAAGCACCTTTAATTTTTGTTCATTAACTTCTTCATTTAATAAAAAATTACCCCACTTTCCTTTATTTGCTAAAAGATGGTTAATTTATCATGTAACACCTACAATTTTTTAAAAATTATTTATCTATAAATATTATCAATAACTGAAATTTCAGGATTTTATGGCAGATATGCTAACTGATGAAAATCATTCTTGCTTTGAATGTATTTATGAAATTTACTGGTTTCTTCCACAGTTAACTTTAAATTATAACGAAGACTTTAAAAAGAAATTTTGATACATAACTTATTAAGGGGTCTCAGGACTCATGAGTCTTACTTTTTACTTGGTGGTGCAATTTAGCAACATATCAAAGCATAAATGCCTAAAACTTTTAATGTAGATAACTGAATATCTCTTCTATTTTAAAATATGTTTTTTAATATTCTATATTAAAATTTTATTTTTTATTTAATTTTGACAAAAAATTAAATATTTTTTGGCTTGCATCCATTGCACGCTAAACTGTAGCAAAATCTTTAGTTCAACAGCCCGCAAAAATATTGATAATAATGTAAAATTAATGTATATTTCATTTATAAGTAATTTATTTATTTATTTAAAAATTGCAATTTTACAACATTTTTTCCAAAATTTTGTAATTTAAATTTTAAATAAATAAATAGCCTATAAATGAAGTATACGTTCAAGATGCATTAGTTTTACATTATTATCAATATTTTAGGGAGTTATTGAACCAATAGTTTTGCTACATTCTTGCATGCAATAGTTGCTAGTCAAAAAATAATTTTAATTTGTAATTAATCAAAATTAAACATAAAATAAAATTAAAAAAATTTCAATATAGAATATTTAAAAAAAATATTTTAAATAAAAAGAATATTAAGTTGTCTATATTAAAAAATTGATGCATTTATGTTCCATTGGGACAGAGAAAAAATAAAAGCGACATCTAGCTAAATTGCAACATCAGGTAAAAAGTAAGACCCCTTTTAGACCCCTTTTCAACTTTTTATAAATTCCAAAAAGTTGAAAATTTTTTATATTTTGTGGGGACTTATGTTTTGTACCATAATTGAACTTTTTCATGTAAGATAATTTGAAATTCTAGGTTATTACTTTTATTCATTCTCTGTTTGGATATTGCTTTCATTTAATTATAGGTTTTTACACGTAAAACGTTATTCAAGAATCTAGCACTGAACCGTATTTTAATGCTGCATTCTTAAAATGATAAATTATCTATAGAATTGAAATTTGCTAATCTTGGATGTATACTTTCCATTTGACCTTCAATTTTACTTATGAATTTTTATAAGAGAAGACGTGACTTTAACAATGGATCTCTTTTGACAGTTGAAACGTGGATTGCTATGAATCTTAATTTATATCTGCTCCGTGTCTTATTTACATGTGATTATACACCTACTATGATATATAATGAATGCTTTATATTAATTCGCATTATTTGATTCTGTGAACGTTCAGAACATTTGCTCAGGCTAGAGAAACAAGGAACTACTCTTCACAGATGAAGGTGATAAGACGCGTCACTGTCTTCTGCATTTCAAAATTAATACAATAGAAAAGGGCAATCAAAGTAAGAATTGAAACCTCTTTATTAACATTAACTATGTCAAATTTCTCTACGGAAACTGTTTTTGGAAGGTTCCATGTCAAGATTGTTAGCTTTCAGATTTTAATCTCGCTCCATAAATTAAGTTTCGGGTTTTTTGCTCATTTCAGGAATCTCATTTATGAGCTCAGTTGCACTATTGCTTCTAGGCATTTGCAGTTGTTAATATTTAAGGTCGAAATTATAAAGTTATAGCTGAGAGTATTACTTATGTAACTCTTTCTTTTCTTTTCTTTTTTTTTTTTTTTTTTTTTAATTTGAGGCTTTTTTTTTCTCAGTCGACACTATATTATTATTATTATTATTACGATTTATATAACTTTTGGATAATCAGCCAACCGCTAAGTCTGGTGAAAATACAGAATTTAATAGCACTGGAAAAATCAAGTAAATATAAAGAGAATTTGATTGAAATTGAAAATATGATATGATTTTGATTAAAATGTGGAATTATGCGAGGATTTTGATTGAAACGTGGAAGTATAAGATGATTATCATTGAAACGTGGAAGTATAAGATGATTATCATTGAAACATGAAAGTATGATATGATTATCATTGAAACATGGAAGTATGAGATGATTATCATTGAAACATGGAAGTATGAGATGATTATCATTAAAACATGGAAGTATCAATATATTTTAATTGAAACAAGGAAATATCGAGGGATTTGGATTAAAATATTGAAATAACAGATAGATGATTTTCCTTGTCATCTGAAACTTTCAAAGCAATTTCGAAATTGACTATTGACGACATTATTTCATGGAAAAAAGAAAGGTATACCCACCAAAAAAAAAAAAAAAAAAAAAGGCTGTGAAGTTAAAAAAAAAAAAAAAAAAAAAAAAAAAAAAAAAAAAAAAAAAAAAACTTTACGAACAGAGATTTTTCAGAGTAAAACCTAAAAATCTATTTTTCATCAATCAAGCAAACTATAAGATTCAATTGTATAGTGTGTCAGTCTATTTTTTTTTTCTTTTTGTCGATCTGTTTCAAATATTAAAAAACTAAAATTTTTGGAAAAGTTTCTTATGGGAAGTGAAGTTAAATGATGTGGGAAATTCAGGGAAATTCATCTGTTAAAGTTTTGAAAAAGTCGTAGAAAATGAAAAAGTTCAATCTGAATTTAAACTGTACAAAATTACAACTACCATAGGCACACAATCCTTTTTGTATTGCATTAAAATTACAAATAATATGCATCTGTTTTTACAAATTTAAATAAAGCAGTTTAGAGGGATGATGTAAAGTTTTAATTTCTATGTTGGGATAATATTTCAATTTAATTATTTTTTGTATCAAATTTCAGTAAGGCTGTTGGCACTTATTTGATTTTTTTGTGAATTTTGCATATATTACGTTTAAATTTAATTAATGCATTTTTCATTTAGAAGACGCAACGTACTTTCTTATTCATACACACCTGAAAAAAAAAAAAAAAAAAAAAGCGGGGAGGTGATTTATTACTCTACGATTTAAAGAAAATATATATGCATTTAAATATTTGTTAGTTGAACAATTTACTTTTTTATATAAGCACTTAAATTGTAAGAATTTTTTTCAATTAAGGTTATTTTTTTCTGCATTTCTTAAAGAAAACAATTTATTCTTTTGAAAATGAATTTTATTCCATTCTTAAAAACACTATTTTTTTTTTTAAATATAGATGCTTCGTCTTTTTTTTTTTTTTCTCTCTCTTGCTTTTTCTTTTCTTTTAAGAAAAAATAGTCTGATTTCAGAGAATATCCAATCCTTTAAGTTTGAATTAATAAATGTTTTTACTCGCATAAAACAATTTTGAAAGTGATTATTATCTTGTATCCCCGTATCTCGTTTAGAGAAGAAAAAAATCGTTCTCCTGTAATACTTTTATCTTCCTTGTGTTGCGTGCGTTGAGGTCTCGGGAGGACGTATAATATTTTAATAATCTCTATCTCCTGTTTCACGTGTTCAAAAGATAGCCATAGCCGCATTTCGGTTTGGAGTTCAGCAGCCTGCGTATTCCTAAATGCGATCAGACGCTCGAAAACTAAGCACTAATTCATCCATTATGAAGATTAGTGAATCAGTCATAAGGGATTTTCTCTCTGAGCAAATTATTTAAAACCACAACATAAATTAAGCGTGCCGTTCAATTTGTGATCGGTCCCTCAGCCTTCGCGGCGACATGTCACCAGATGGCCACCGCCGCGAAAGGTTTCTCCGCGGTTTTGATTGGCCACTTGTGGGGCTTCTTTTCCCGATCCAGAACTCCATTTTTTTTCCTTTTTTTCCGATTCATTGTTTAGCGTCCGAAGATTCTTTATCTGTCGTTCTCACGTACGCCACGATTATTTTTTTTTCTTTCTTTTCATTTTCGTTTTTCGGATTGTTGTTTGGAAAATGTACCGATGTCGAAAGATTGTTTAGCATTTCGATTTTTCTATTTAGCGGATCGTGTTTTCCCGATTTTTAAACAGTGTTACAAGGGAACAGTGTTGGTAATTGACTGAAAACAGTCCTTTGAATTGATTACTAATCGGAAAAATTCTTTTTCGGAAAGCAATTCGATTTAGGCGCAAACTGTTGATTCAGTTTCATTAAGTCGTTCTTTTTCAATTTTTTATTTTTTTTATCCGAATCTCTTCTATGTTTGTTTGATAATTAAGACCTACATTTAATTAAAATGCATGTTTTTGTTGCGAGATAAAAATTTATGTTGGATTTAAATTTATATATTTTTAGAAAATTTAGACATTTTATTACTGAAACGTTTAGTATCTTTGTGGCAGTAAAAGAATTATCCTTTCATTGTAAAATTTACTTAGATTTTGCCATCTCTATATAATAAAACACAGTGTAACGTATAACACAACAAACAGGTCTTTCCTTTCAAAAAACTGTCATTGTAATTGATGCTCCCACTGACACCGGTATGACGTAATACTGGTGTCGGTGGGCATCCGAAGCTTGACAGCAGAAACAGAAATTTGCCAACAGAACAAAAAAATGAAGAATGAAAGAATTTTTTTTTTTTTTTTTTTTTTTTTTTTTTTTTTTTTTTTTCGGTGGTGTGTGTATGGGAGGGGAAGGTGTGAAAAAATACAATTACAAAGTGCTATAAAAACTGGAATAATTATTAATATTATTTCAATAGATGTATCACTTGTTGAAATTTTACCTTATTCAGAAATCTTAATTTTGCTATGATATATTAGCAGCAAAGCCTGGTTTATCCAGAAGTATTGTAAATGCTAATTGTGTATTTATTAGAATATAAACTAACCGAACTTTGCTCATCTAAACGCTTCCATATTGTCAGTTTTTTTTATAAGTTTTTTTTTTTTTTTCAAATTTATGTGAAAAACACAATTTTTACCCACTGGCTTAGTACGGGCACTATCAGCACTAGGACGGACACTAGCAGCAAAATAAAATTTTGGCATTGTTAATAATTATATAAAAAAATATCGACAAACATAATACAGCTAAATAACTTCTTTTGTGTGTGTGTGAATTTCAAAAATTGTTACATTTTAAATCAATTTCCTTTTCTATTTAAAATATGAATGTTAATATATTAACTAGATATGAACATTAAAAATATTTTACAATTTTCTTACAAAATATTATGCTATTTCACTGCACTGCATTACTTGAGCTATAACTGTCATTTTTAACGAATGTAACAGCAAGAGAAGGGAAGTGGACGCACATACATGAAAAGAAATAGTTACGGATTTCTGCACACAGTCTTTGTAATCTGTTATGTCATCAAGTAATTTTGCAATCTTTTTACCCTATTTTTTCTGTTTGCGGAAGTCAGCATTTTGCTTTTTTTTTTTTTTACTAGAAGATATTTTGCCAAAGATGTAAGGTACAAAAATAACGTAAATATCAATTTATAAGAATTCATGATTTTTAGAAATCGGAACAACGTAGGCCACGGATGAGAACATTTTTACGCGCGTGAGCCAAAAATATATTAATAAAATTTTATTGCGCCAAACTTTTGCATAATATAAATAATATATTTGTTTATTTATTATTGTTTATTTATTTCAACATACGCTACCTATATAAAACTCTGGATAATAGTATTAGTCACTCTCGTGCATTGAATAATTAAGCAAAAAAAAAAAAAAAATATTTAAAAAAAGCAAAATTACTTTTTGAACTATTCATTTGAGTGGTATGAAATGCAATAACAGAAAAATTTAAAATTTTTATTTTAATCAGTCCAAATTCAACCATAACATTATCATTGGTATTTGTTTCTGATTCAAGCCGCTACCTATATTTCTTATATTATTTTTATTTTAAAAAATGCATTTCTTTTTGGATTTTAATTTGAAATACATATCGATTTGATTTTTTTTTTTAAATATCTGGACCTTAATTTGAAACACATACGTATAGATTTAATTATTTTTCAAGTAAAGAAATCGCGCACAGATAAGAAAAAGAATATAGAGGTGAAAAGTGATGCTACGAAACTTTTGACAAAAGTTAACTTCCTAAATATCCCAAGTAAAAGTTTGGATGCTGCCTCCTCCAGGAGAAAGTTGAAAGAGGCGAAAGGAAAAAGTGATGAGAGTTAAAGGATTAAAGGCAGCTAAATAAAATGTGTATAAGATTACAGCCTTGAATGAGAGAGAGGGAGGGAGGATGGATGCTGAAGGCAGGAGGAGAGAGAAATTGAAAGCGTCGATTCAGTTCGCACATCCATTCAAAGCGGTTTACCAGGTGCGCGATGACTATAGCCAAGACATGAGAAGTTTCACACTAGCTTTGGCGTTTGATCATTGTTTTGGCGACAATGAACTAGGAGATCTCCTCACCTATTTTCCATTTTATGAAACCAGTGCCCGTTCTAGGATGGTGGATAAGTGAGAAAAAACTGATGAAAATAATTGACAGTATGGAAACGTTTAGAGGAGCCATAGTTCGGCTAGTTTGTGTTCTAATAAACACACTATTAGCATTTAAATACTTCTGGGTAAACCAGGCTTTGAGGCTAATATACAATAACAAAATTAAGATTTCTTAATAAAACAAAATTTACAATAAAAATATACAATAACACTGCGTAATTAAAAAAAACTCTGCTGCAACTACTAAAAAAATACTAATAATTATTTACTATTTTGTACAGCATGTTGAAATTGTATTTTTTATCCCCCCCCCCCCCAAAAAAAGTCATTTTTTTATCGCAAATTTCTATTTCTTCTGTCATGTTTCTGATGCATACAAATGACATATCGGTCTCAGTGGGAGCGTCAATTTCAATGCCAGTTTTTGGTGGGAACAACTAATTTGACGCGTTATGCGTTACACTGGGTTTTATTATTTAAAGATACACAAAAAATTAAACTATTTTTTTTCTTATTAATTATCTCTATTATCAATTTCTTTTTCACTCGATGTTTATCGAAAACATTTTTCTATTTGTTTCTTTTATGTTCTTCATGAAAAGTTGACTTGAAATAAATAAGAGATCTGTTAAAAAAAAAAATTCTTTTTAATTTGTTCGTTTTTAGTCTCTTATGTTTTTACTTATCATGACGATTCTATAAAACTGAAAAAATATATTAGTACCATACTACTTCGGGGGGTGCAAATAGTTTTATTTTGAAATATATCTGGTTGTTTTTGTTAAATTTTTTGGAATATATTGAATTTTTAGACTTAGTATAAGTAAAGTATTACAATCGGGTGATATGAGATTACCTAAATCATCTGAAGTAATTTTTTTGATGACGAGACTATTTTTTTTAAATCTAATATTGTTATTTTATCATTATATGATATTATTTTATATATTTAATCTTATTACATTACTATTTTATTTTGCGATTTACAAGACTCTAACAATCTCCTAGATTTACATTTGATTATATGACGTAAAAAATATGAATTTATTTATATCTGATTTTATACGAAGCATTATTTCTTCATTCACTTCATGTTTCCTTTCATATTTGCCTGTAACAGAAATCAAAGTAATTTCTTATAAATACAATGCACTCTGCAAAGATTTAAATTTATACATGTTTTTTTTTACATACAAATTTTTTTCCGAATTTTTAATCTTTTTATCATTTTGTTTAAAATGTGTTTAAAAATTTAATTTAATTATGAGTCTTTTTAGTATTTTTATTTACAAATTTGTCGCAGTCTATTGTGAAATATGAGTGATAATATTTTCTTCACAATTGTAAATGCATATTACGTCACAGACATAGAAAACAGTTATTTCATAATCAACATATAGAAAATTATTAACTAAATAATATCTCATGATTTTGAAATAAATTTTGCAAATATCTGAAAATATAATGAATGAAAGCTTCTTGAGAAGAGTAAGGGGTGGGAATCTTTGGAAAGCAAAACTGTATCAACCCATTTGAATTACTTTTAAAACTTAGTTTTCATCCCATTTCTATACAATGACTATCTTGTTTACTTTCTTTTCCTTTTTTTCTTATAATATTCTTTACTTAATTTATTTTTTCTTAGTTATATTTTTCATCATTTTCTTTATATAATATTTTGTTCCCTGCAGTTATATTATTTAATTAAATTTATATAATGGAAATTTATACAGTACTTTTTCACAGTAGTTTTTCACAACTTGTTGATTTTTAATAACATCTAGAAAAATGTATTTTAAGATTAATTTTATAATTTTACATTGTAAAAAAATATTTATGAATTAAAATATGTGTATGGTAGCTGTAAAAAGGATATTTTTTTCAAACTTTCACGTACTAACTTTGTTTTTTTAGATTTCATATGTGAATTTCCATTTCTTATTTTGTAACATTTTCAATGCCCAATTCAACCCTTTTTGCAATCAACAGTCGCAAATATTAAAACAAAAATCTGAATTGGCAAAACACCAAAGCAGGGAGAGGTTAAGAGAACCCAAATCTTCTCCCCCCCCTCCCCCCTTCAATAACACCCCATTTCTGATATCACGTGACGTAACACTCCGTTCCCATGGCAACACTGGCTATAAAACGTCGGAATGACGACTGCATTAAATGAGGGGGGTCCGAAAATCAATAAATATATTATAATACGGACTGTGCATATCAAAATTAATGGACCCGATGCGTGCATACATGCCTAACCCAGAGGGCGAAGCCATTTGTTGTATGTGTACATACGCCGAGTTTCTTTGTTTTGCCCTGCGCATGTGAAATGAGGCGCCGGTGGGAGTGTTTTTATTTTTCATTTTGTAGGATTTGTTTTACTTTTTATGATTTTTGTTTCAACCCTTTCAGCACCGAATGGTAATAGCACGGAAGCGAAGTCGAGCGTATTGTTTTGTATTATTAGGAGATGAGTCTGCTGCAGAACTGCTTAACTGAAAACGGTACAACACAAAGCAGAATTGACTTCAACTGCTATATAAAGAAACAGAGAAACGCGAAATATTTTCATTTTTACTTAGTTTTAAAAATTTTAATTAAAATACTGCCTCATGTGCGCTTACAAGTTTTCACGTGAATAACTTTGGGTTGTTTATTATTTTTTTTTAAGCTTAAAACTTACAATTCACTTTTAATTTTCACATAAAAGAAGCGAAAGTTATTATTGAATAATTAAAATTAATATCTGCGCGTTCGATTTGTTTCACAGAAGTGAGTCGAAGGTATTTTCTAGTTCTCTTATTTACTTTTAGATATTTTATTTCCGATGTAGAAAACTGATTTTAATTTTTATTCCGATATTAATAGATAAACAAATGAAAATCTGTTTTATATGTATTTCTTTCTCCGATTAATCTTTTAAAATTTAGGAACGCTTATTTCAGCGTATTTTATTTAAAATTTTAAGAGAAAGTACATTTTTTATGGCAAAGAAAAAAGTTTTGATAAAATATGATAATAAATTTTACTAATACTGAATCGAAAATAAATATCAAACAAAATGTAGCAAAACTTTATAACTCTTACTTAAATCTACTCTTTATTTGTGAATTATTCTTGGAGGAGAAAAATGTGTGTTATGTTAGGGGGGAAAAAAATATGTATATAATCCAATAAGTTCATAAGATATTTTAGAAACCATTGCCATGAATTATTCAGTTGAGCTGTAATCTCTCTCTCCAATTCCATTCAATAAATAATATTTAAGGAGTTCCGGGACATAAAAATTTTCTTTAAAAAAAAATTATTGCATTATTTTTTTTTTTCTGTTTGAAACATTATTTAAATATAGTTTTAATCTTAATGGAAACAGGAAAAAAAAAAATCGTTTTGGTTTATTTTCAAAATATTTTTTTCCAGCAATGGTCCGTATTGAAGTGACTTTCTGTGAAAATGCGTTTTTCTTCATGATGAGTTTTTTCACAATATCTCGTATATAAATTGTTATAACTCAAGAACCATTAAAGATAACTTGTTCAAACTTGCAACGTGTATTTTACAATTGCTTTCCTTTAATTTTAATCCATCAAATTAAAAATACTTTTAAATATATGATCTTTTTTTCTTCAAATTTTTACCTTAAATATTTTTATTCAAATTAATATTTTTAAAATGTTGAATGGAAATTAAAGCTTATACTTTTTTGTTTATTTAAATGAAAAAGAATTAAAATTCTAGAAAGTATTTCGAGTTATAATGATTTTAAACTATCCCACTTTTTTAATAAATTTTAAATTTAAAAAAATGAGAAGTTTAATCACGTGATTTTGTTTACAAATAATTGTGATTAACCATCACAAAAAATTTCAAAATTTTAATTTATTAAATAAAAATTATTTTAAAATGTGTGCTGGACCCTTTTAATAGCTTAATGTATGCCTGCTTGTAGTTATATTAAGGTATCCCATTTTAAGAACCTATATTAGACTTTTGTCCTATATTAGGTTTTCTTATTTAAACTTCAGTTGTGTTTAAAAAAATGTATTCGAATAAAATAATATTTATGATTGTGTATAATTGGGTTCAATTTAAATTATGCCTTTAAGTTTATGGGAATGTGTAAAATGTTTTTTTTTTCTCATTTTCATTCATAAAATTACAGATTGATATTACTAATTTTATTGTACAAATTTATTTTATTTCAGGTATGCAACTTGTTTAGTATACACTTTTCTGTAACCGTCAGGAATAAACTGTCTAAAAATGAAAAATATCAAATTTAACGAAATGAAATGTCTATGGACAAATAAAAGTGAAAATAATTATTTTTTCTTAATGTTTATCTGTAAACCTGCTCATAGTTTTTTTTTTAAACCTTAAAGAAAGTTTTGAGGTTTTTGATTAAGTATTTTAAGTGAAATTAAAAAAACCCTCTAATTTCAATATTTAGTTAAAATTACTTAAAAAAAAAAAAAAAAAAAAAAAAAAAAAAAAATGTGCTCATAAGAATTTGTTGTCTTAAAATTATAATAACTCTTCAATTGTATTATCTCAGTCTGAAGCATCATCGTATTCATGTTGAATAAACTCGCAAGTTACTGTGTTTTAATTCTAAAACTAATTAAATTATTTATAAAAACACAAAATGAAACAAAAATAAATTTAAAATATTTTTTAAAGAAAAGTTCAATTGAAATTTTTTTTTTTATATTATTATTCTGGTAAGTCCTATAAAACATACTTTCGCAAATTTATTTTTCGAATTGAAAATCATAATGTATATAATAGAATAATTCTAAAATAACGCATCGTAAGAATACAATATAAATATCTTATAAACAAAGCTTTCAGATATTTGGTCAATGATAAGAGAAAAATTTTGAACAAAGATATTTTAATCATTTCTCTGATTTTGCAGTAAAGCATGTTATTGACAGCTGAAAAAACGAATTCTATCTTCAAAGCTGCATTACATTCCTATGAGATTTTTCTCCTTTCCCTTTCATGATAATCATACTCTCCACTATGTTTATTTCAGTTTTCTACTAATTTTTCCTGACCGGGAAGCGAATTCCACGAAATAGAGACCGACCCCCCGCTTTTTATCTGTCCATTTCTCTTTAAATTTCCCCCCTTTTCAACCTAATCAATAATACCCGGCCGCTTTTATGCATCTAGAGAACAAAAGGCCGCAAACACGTGGTTTTGAGGAGAATTGGTCGTGTGGTGGCGCCACTGGTGGGGGAACGACGTACTTTTGGCGCCAGTTGCTCAACGGGGGGGCCGGATTTGCTTCCTTCCGTAAGGGATACGATTCAGGGGGGTTGACAGGTCTTGGCTGTTAATTGCTCGCAAAGGCTTGAATGATTTTGTCAAGAAATGTTCCTAATATTTTATTTGAGGAATGATTGTTCGGTATTCTGTAATACTTATCTACAGAATGTAACAAAATCTTGTGGAGCTTTTAAGTTGCTGATAAATATTTGATTAAAGAGAACGTCTTTCTCCAAATACTTTGATTAAAGCAATTCTATGCGATCATTATTCTGTATGCGGATTTTGTTTTATCGCGTAATAAGAGAAAAGGGCGATACAATGCACTTATTTTAAAGTATTGTGAAGCGAAATATATGCATTAAGTTCGTATTACTTTAATTCATAATTTAAAAGTACAAAATTTCTCAGTATTGTCTTAAATTACTTAAAAGGAATATATTTGACAAATATAGTTAATTTCCTCTTATTACTAATATTTTTTTCTTAAAATTAACAAAAGGATTTAAATAATAAATTGACAAGTAATTAAGGAATGTGAAATCTGTCCCTAGTCCGGTTACATAAGTACCCACTCTTGGGAATGACCATTTAAATTTTCGGGTGATTATCAAACACGGTAACAAACTTCATTGTTTTGTATGTATTCGCAATACCAATTTTATTTCTTAGTTCATTATTCATCCCCTTTTCGAAAAAACGACGAGTTACGTCGTCATGGGCTTTTAGCATTGAACTGTAAAATAACTAATTGCATTCGTCATCCGATTAAAACAACTTTGTTTTTTTTTTTCCTACCATAAAATTTGTAATTTTTAATTGAAAATTAATTTACTTAAAATTCTACGTAAATGAATTATTTTTCATTAACTATATTTATGGATCGCCGAATAATTTTTTTTCTTTAATTTAAAAAAAAAAAAAAAAAAACACTTCTTTCGTATACAATTTTTGAAATTTTATCAGAGAGTTTAGTAAAATCGTTCAATGCCTGTTTGCTTAAGAGTAACTCTATTCCACCCTCCCTTATTGCAGTAACCTTGATAGATACCTTAGTACCTTTTGTAGATATTTTAGTTTTTCAGATTCATTTTTGAATAAAGCTTTAGTATGTCCCAAAATGGCATGTTATAGATACTTTTTGACTTTTTGTTCTTCTTTGTGCTTTTAGAAAGCCTCCTTAAAAAATGCTTATTGTATAAATTTTGGGGTAAAAAAGGACACGATAAATTTTACATTGACAATATCAAGTTAGATAAAACCATTGATACAAATAAAGAGCTTTTTTTTTTTTTTTTTTTTTTTTTTAATATTTCGCGGACATGTACTATTTTGCAGAAATTTTAAATCTTTAAAGTTTTTCTCATGCATGAAGTAATAATTTCCTGCAAAGGAATTTAAAGAAAATTAAATTTTAAAAAGAGAATTCACGAACGTCACTAAACATATACATGTTAAAAAAAATTAAATAGAGAAAATGTTCTTTTAATATTTTACCCTTTTTTTTAAGCGGAAAGTAATGTAGATAGATTTTTTCTGAAACCTTTACCTTTTTTTTCTTTTATGAGAGTAGACTCTGTGACTCTCATCTTCATGTGGGGCGTGTATGGTTTCGGAACTGAAACAAGCACAATATCCAATTCCGAAATAACAAATTAACATCTTTCCATTATAATATGTTACTAAATCTCACATCTCTTTATAAATGAGACAATGTCATAACTTAATAGCACATTTGAGCCGATGAATGTCAACTTAATCGCAACCATGAGACGAAAATTTTTATAAGTATACCTCATTTAACCTTAACTAATTTTTGTGAATGAAAACGCCCATGTTCTGCTAAACGTGAGATTTTCAGTTTTTAATCAAACTTTTTGTACATTTTCTAGGTAAAGCAGATAAAATTGCCTGTAAGTTCCCCCCCCCCCCTTTAAATACCATTAGAGCTTTCTCACTCTTTAAAAAACAAGGAAAATAATAAAATTATAAGCATATTTTTAAAACCATTGTTGTACAAATTATACAAATATTATCTTTCATTGCCCTTGTTTAGAGATTACTTCAGCCAGAGTGCTCATTTGAGTGTTTTATGGTACCAAAGCATCCTCACAAACGGAAATTTGTCATGGGGATTAGGATGAGTTAGAGGTCTGCACGGGCCCGGCCCGCGGGCCGGGCCGGGCCGGCGGAATTGTTTCAAATTTTCTAACGGGCCGGGCCGGGCCGGCAGAATTAGAATAGTTTTCTCAACGGGCCGGGCCGGGCCGGGCCGACAAACAAAATAAACGGGCCGGGCCGGGCCGGCAAAAAACGCAAATGGTTTTAACGAGAATAAATATAAATGTGCGTCACGAGCCATACTAGTTTGACAGCCTCAATATAAAAATGTAACTTGTACAGTGTGAGATCGGCATCGGACAGTTAAATTGTGTGTAACCCGTTTTAATATTTTTTTAGCTGACTCATACCGGGCCGAGATCAAGCTTGCATCATTTTTCTACATATAGACTTACCGGACAGGAATAAGACTTAATTGTTCTCAAGACAACATGACTTGTAAAATTATTAACAGCGATAAAGAACTTATGTTAGATTAATCTTTGGATATATATACTTCTTGATGGTTTTTAAATTAATTTCTCAATAACGCGAAAGTTTGATGGTTTTTAAATTTATTTCTCAATAACGCGAAAATTTGACACATTTTCAGATTAATTTTTAATTGTAAAAACATAAAAATGATAAGCCTGACTATTAAAGGCATTTGGAATCGAATAGCATTTTTCATTTTTGATGAATAAAATACTTGCATAAATTTGTTCAGATACAATAATTTCTCAAATGGTTGCAGGTTTTTCTCCCTTCCCAAGCTGTCGCTTCCGGAAATTCTATTGAAAATGCCGACTATAACAATAATTTATTTCCTTTTAGTATTCTTAAATTGCTTGTATCAAAAAACGGTTAATGCCACTTGATTATATAGTTTCTGAATAAAGATACCTGCAGTGCGTTTCTGAGAAAAAAATGAATTTATAAATGTATCAGAAAGGCGTATATTTGAGTTAACGAATGAATTTGGATTTAAAATCTTTAATAAAATGATATAGAAATATTTTTATAAATCTTCTTTTATTAAACAGCTTCAAAAGTTACGATGTTTTTAACTTTCTTTTTTCTTTTATTCTAGGCCATATTAATTTTTTGATGAATCTCTATTTGATTTTTGAAAGCCTAAAAATCTTAGTAATCACTAATGTTGCTAATGCGTATTTCGTGTAAAATATACTGTAAAATCATTCCATAGATATGTATGCAGTATTCTTTAAAGAGATCTTAATTATATGAAAAAATCTGAATTTTTTAGAAATTGTAGAAATTGTAACGGGCCAAAACGGGCCGGGCCGGGCCGGGCCTGTTTTCACTGATTTCTGTACGGGCCGGGCCTAAAATATAAAAATTTAAACGGGCCGGGCCCGGGCCGAACTTTTAAGTTTTACAACGGGCCGGGTCGGGCCGAAAATTTTTTCCTATGGGCCGGGCCGGGCCGGGCTTGGAAATTCCGGCCCGTGCAGACCTCTAGGATGAGTGCGGGAGAAAGAACAAACTGAAACCCGACTTAAGTAGCTCAAAATTTTTATAATTTTTTTTTCTTACTTTTTATTTCAAATATTTTGTTCTTAATGTGAAAGCTGATTTTCTTTCGAATTCATAATGCGATATTTTTTATGTGATATTACTTTTCTAATTTGTCTTTATCAAGTTATTTCTTTGTCATTGATTTATCCAATGATTGCAAATGACATCGTATATATATATATATATATATATTCTTTATTGGTTTCAAATCTTGTTTTGTAAAAAAAAAGAAAATATCAGCTAATTTTTATTTTTTGTTTAATTTCATAAATTTTAATTACTTATTTTTTTTTGTGTGTGTATGTCTTATTTCAAACAACATAGACCATTTTCTAATTCCTACTTTCAATGGTGTATTCATAAGGACGGTGGGCGGAAATCCCTGTGCAGACAGAAAAAAAAATAATAAATATTTTTATTATTCCTCAGTAAAATACATATAATCTACTCACCTCTCTTCCTAATATGAGGCCAAAATTCATACACAGCCTCTACTAAAGCTGATCCTGATTTATCAAAAAATTATTTTAATCTTCAGAATATACAGTTCTTTCTTTTAGTTCCATAAACCGTTTAAATAGAAATAAAAATAATAGGTAACTAGGAAAAATGATACAATTATACATAATAGAATTTATCAATTAGCATTAATGAAATAATTATTTTATATTGTATAAATTCAATTTCCAAAAGAATCGTCAGTTTTGCAGTTGGCGAAATTGAATGTGGCGACAATTAATCTTTACTAAAATTGCAACCCTGTTTATTCGACTTCTTAAACTAAGCAAATTCCCATGACCCCTCTCCCCACAGCTAATATTAAACCGAAGTCAATAAAAAGGGCAGAGGGGGGGGTGAAGACTTGATAGGGAAGAAGAGTTTTTGAAAAAATGAGATTCGGCGGAAAATGGTTAGAAGCCTTGTATCCAAAATGATAGATAAGATACATGAAAATCAGTATTGAGTAGTGGATTTGAGAAGGGGGAATACAAATGATTTTTCTTACATTTGTCCTTTTCCTTTACTTCAAGGTCAGATAGGAAGATAGGTTATTCCTATTATTATGGGAATAGATTTTAGATTTGACATATGTATGATAGACTTAATCAGATTTCGAACACAATTGCTATAGATAAATATTTGTCACTTTTAAATGTTTTAATCTTAAAAATTTAAGATTAATAACATAAACTTTGTGTTATGAAAAAATATTCTTTATATATTTAGAGCCGTGCGCTTTGACATTTTTCGATTACACCATCCCTGTATCTTTAAGCTTGAATAAACACGAAGCAAAATACGCAGCAAATCATTAAATGACTGGATAAAACTCACTTAAATTTATTAATTTCACAATTATCTACTTATAATAAAATGCGTCCGAAGAAATGCGTAGAACGGTTCTAGGTTGTGCCACTCCTATCTGGATTCAACCGTTGCTAGACGCCACGTTAGGCTTAATTGAAAACAGATGCTAAAATGCTTTTAAAATTTCTTCCACTTGAAATAATGTTTTTTCAGCATATTTTCATATAAAACATGTATATCAAACCCAATTATAATACATAAAGATAACAGTGAAAGTGGAAAAGTTTTTTATTATCTGAGTACGATCGTATTTTATTTATCACTCTAGCACCGTCTCTCATAACTTTAGTGGTGCCATCTATGAACTATTTTAGAAGCCTTTTTGGGAATATATTATAAAAGATAAATTTAGTTTTAGATGAATTTAAATTTAGTTTTATTATTATTATTTTTTAAATGCTAGCATTTATCCGGTTAATTTTTTTTAAATTTTGTTTTCTATTTAAATAAATATGCTCTTTTTTTTCTTCAAGTTGTTATGGATATATAAGATATCATCATGACTGCATTAGTATAACTGAAAATTATTTTTTCACATGGTCTTAAATTAAAACTTTATCTGCTTTGATGCAATGCATGCAAATAAATCAAAATTGCTCTTAAATTAAAATTTGATGATTTTTATTTAGTTTATGATATTATATATTCCTTACATTTAAATGGCATTTGATAAAAAATACAAATTTCGTTTACAATGTAAGCAAATTTCGAATTGATATAATCTAAGCTTTAAAAACTGGTAGATTTAATTTAAAATTTTACAAAAGAAACAATAATAATAATTTTGGTTTTCATAACTTACGGATTGAATTTTTAAAGTTGCAAGCTAAAGTTTTTAAAAATTAATTTTGATTTAAATCTATACTCTTACTATCTATACTCCTCCTACTATAGAAAATAGCAGTATTTTCAATAAGAAACTACGATTTTTTTAAAAGTTGTTTTGTGTATATTAACTGCGTATAGATGGCACCAAATCTAAAAAAAACCTCAAAGCTTCATAATCGATGCCTAAAAGCATCGAACTAAGAATCTATCATATACCCACGACTAAAATCGCTGCCGAATCATAATAAAGAATGTATTTTAAAATTTTAAAAACTTCAATATTTAATTTAAATGTTTTGTGAAATCTTCAGAAATTGAGTGTTATTTTGCCAATTATTATTGTAATAAATACTGTTCTTTGTTTTGAAATTAAAATTTGTTCAAAAACTAAATATCAAGAAAAAAAAAATCATTTATATTTGTAGAAATTTATTGCTATTTTTAAAATGTGCTTTTTTACCATAAAAACTCTTCAAAAATAAAATCTTTATTCTGTTTGTTTGTATGAAGTATCAAAAAGATGAAATGCAAATGAAAATCCCGTCATTTTTGACGGGGTTATATATTAGTTCATATATAATTTGGGATTGAAAAGGAATGATTAAATAGCAAATGGAAAAAAAAAAGATGCAAAAATTTTCTGTTTCACTTGGACCTAAAAGAGTTGTTTGAGCTTTATTTTTGAAAAACACGAAGTGTTTTCTTAATTGTAGCCATGTTGCTGATGTAAGCGCCTATTAATGAATCGACACTTTCCTCTACTTGTTTTAAACGCGATTTTCTTATTAGCTGTTTCCCTTTTTCTCATTCGCAAAAAAAAAAAAAAAAAAAAAAAAAAAAAAAAAAAAGTGCTAATTTCGCTGCGTATATATACGGCAAGTTCTGACTGTAAATACTCATGCTAATTTCATACTCGCTCTTTCTTGATAATGTATATTGTTTGCATCTCTCTCTTCAATTCTTTATTTGGCAGTGTTGCTCAGAAGCAACACGTCTTCAAAAGTTGTCGTTGAACATCTGTATGACCAGTTGCATTATGACGAAACCACCCTCTATAAGGTTCCCAGCTCAATGAAAAGTCGGGCAATTTCAGAGTTGAGGAAATTTCGAAATATTTAGGAAAAGTCAGGTAATTTACAAATAAAGTCGGAAAAGTCTTGGGGGAAAAATAAAAAAAAAAATTACTCAAAATTTATCAAACGATCGCAAATAAGAGGGGGGGGGGGATAGAAATTTGAAGAACGGTAGCAGAAATAAATTGCTATTTAGTAAAACGACTGTGAAAATAAGTAGCAAATTTGATTATATGTTTGTATCCTCAATTAGTTTGAAAACTTTTGAGATTTTGTCAGGGAAATATTTGAGATTTGATCAGGGTAAGTCTGAGAATTTGCCAAGTATATTTTGCTGGGAATCCTGCTCTACTATGAATAACTAAGATGCTAAATGTAAAATGACATTAGAGCCCTCGTAAGTTACTTCTGAAAAAGGAGGGTTAAAAAGAAAAAAATGGGTTAAAATGCGTTTTTTATATTTTATAGTGGAATGTAGGATGATGTTTGATAACCTTTGTGCAATCACGAAATGGTGCAGCATTTACAGAGCTTGACAGATCTACTTGTAGTGGTGAATGTGAATACATGTGACAACGTGTATTGGTATATTCTGCTGGACTCTGAAGAAAAAAAAAATATGTCAAATCAGACAAAAGTCACATTAAGATTTTTCTTTTATTTGGCATTTTAAAAAGTACTTTAAAACCAAAACAATTATAAAAATATAAAGATAGTGTTTTAATTAGGCAGAAGTGTGTGGTCAAAATTATATTTTTAATTTCTCTAATTCTATTAATCTGTAATTTGATATAAAATTTGTCAAAATTATACTTTTTGTTTAAAGATTAAATATCATATTAAAATATTTTTGCTGAAAATAAAAAAAATTCCCGTTCTTAGTAAATTTACTTTAATTTTACTAGTGATTTTTTTTTTTTTTTTTTTTTTTTTTTTTTTTTTTTTTTTTTTTTTTTTAGTTGGTTATGCTTGGTATATCGGACGATATATTTAATTATTCTTGCTTAAATTTCTGAACATAATTAATAGGAAAATCCCGAATTAATTGGTAAAGTAATCAAACAATTTAGCATGCGTTAGATTCTTTTAAGAAAAAGAATGCTTATAACATGTTGTGAATTTTCTTTTTTTGGCACGCAGTTTTGTTTTCTCTCTTTATTAAATTTAATAATTCAGCATTAATTATATTTATTTTGTGAAGCGCAAAAGGGGTAAGTTTGTTAAATTTCTCCCTTCTTTCGCGTTGCTTATCCTACTGACTCAGTCACTTCACATCCATGTCGTAGTTGATTATTAGCTTATCAAGGGGGTTAATTTCATGCACAAGCTCTGTTCCGAACACTTATCGAGTATAAACAGTTGATAAAAATGAGCTAATTTATTTAATATTTTGAAATATTAAAATTTTCTGCTGAGAGTTCAGCAAAATTCTTTTTTTCCCCTTTCTCGTCATCCGAAACGCTTGCGAAATTTTTATTGCGTTTTCGCGCTGAACATAGCTCAATATCAGATGGAAAACTTTTTGAGTCTTCCACCGTTCGTTCTAATGGCGCATCAAGTCAGGAATTCGATGTAAAATTTAATTACCTCCACTCGCTATGAACTAATTAATTTTCATACTGTTTTAATTAGTATCTTATTTACTAACTCCGAGACCTGTTGTATCAAAGAGAGAGAATAAAAAGTGCCGTATATTATTGCAAGGATATCTTGGGGAAAGGCAATTTTTCGTTTCGCGATTTCTGAAGTAACACTACACTCAAAGGTTGGCCCCCGTATTTCGGCAAGGCAGCTAATCTCATTATCTTTTGATAATTCGATCCTGTCCTCAAAAAATTCCAATCGTTAACGATCCGGCATTCTTTACAAATCCAGGAATAAATTAAATTTAAAAGGGGGGGGGGGTAACAAATAAAAGGATCAAACAGTCCCCCCCCCCACTACATCAGGTGACTGTGGCGGTGCGTTTTCATTGTTGCTTCTTTTGGAGCACAGGCCCTGTTGTACCTGGAGGAACATTTCGCCAAGCGCTCGGCGCGGTGATGTCTGTTTGTAATTAGCGATTATTAACGATCACGGCAGGCGTAATTAGGTGCCTCATTAAGGGTTGCCGAGGAATTACGATAATATCGAGGCGGCAGTGACTGGATGGGCGCAGGGTGGATTAATGAGTGCGATGCTTTGCCCTTTCTCGGACGCTCACTTTCAATTGTGGGGGGGAAATCGAAGGAATCCCGGATTCAGATTACAGACCGTTTGTCGCGGTTTTCGTTCGCTCCTTTTCACTCTTCATCCACTCTCTCTCACTGTCTTTCACTCGATGTCCCCATTCGTTGCGAACGGGGACCGGTCGATTAATTGTTGAGTGCTAGTTGTGTGTGCACGATTATTATTGAAAGAGCTCGAGAGAGGCGGGCTCCAACGGAATGTTGGACAGGCATAAGGATTTGCCGACAGTTTTGGAAATCTAATCTTTAATTCTGTTTGTAATGCTAATTTTTTTTCACCTGATTAATCCATTAAGTTTAAATGATCCTTTTTTCTAAGCGTATTTATTAATTTTTATTTGTATTGGAAGTATGCAAGAGTGAAAATGATTGAGACAGTTTTATCAATGTTTTCTATGATAAAATTAATAAAATGAATTATTGTAATTTATGATCTGTAAAGCAAGTGGGTAGGTGTACGCGACCATTGCTGGTCATCACACCGTGCTCTGATCGGGGCCGCCACGGCGCTCAAGAACCCCACTTTGGCCGTCTATCAATGATCGGGGCCGCCACGGCGCTCAAGAGCCCCCCCTTTGGCCGTCTATCAGATATGCACATTTGCTGAAACTCACGGACCGTGAGAGGCGAATTCCAAACCATCAGATCACTTCAACAAGGGGTCGCTACCTCCCCTAGAAAAGCCAACGACGTTGGTTCTCATCGAGTTGAAATAGATCAACCTCAGCTTGAAAGTTCCTTACCTACACTCAGTCAACTTAGAACTTCAGCGGGGGAACTGAAATCTGGCCCTGCTTTTGTTCTTCTCACCTCACACTTGGCACATTTAACGCCGCTGCTCGTGCTCCCAGTTGCCGCTCGTGCTCCTAGGTCGAAGATGGAAGTCCGGATGTAGCACAATTCTCATCATGAGCAGGAGGGCCTGCCAAACCCCGTCGACCCCACCCTCAACATGGGCTATGTTCCCTGAAATAAAGACAACTCACACATAATTTCAAAACTCCTTTTATTAATAAAACTACAAAACAGAGAACTGTTGATCAGGGTGGAACCGCGGGAGCGGTTTACATCTAGATTAATAGGTGTCTCCACACCGGTATTCGCATGTTAGACTAAAATAGGAATTAATGAATAATGAATATAGTAACTATTTACATATATACAATAAGGTACTTGCCCTCTTTTGCCATCACTTAAACCATTCCATTGAGCACAGAACACCCCCCAGAAAGACGACCTTCAACTATGAGATTCCTCCACGAGGGAAAAGGTAGACCTACCAAAGGTGGGGCTCTACCTCCTTCAAGAAGGACTCAAGAGCCTTCCTGAGCTTTGGAACCACGAAGTAGTTCCGCACCGAGAGTAATGAGAGTCTCGGACAATGAAGTTCCCTCAGTGGCTGAGTTCCCACACACTCCAACAGAATGTGACGACTGGATGCTGGAGCAGGGGATGAACAGAACGGGCACGGACGAGGCAAGGGTTTGATCCGGAAACGTCTGTAGTAAGCTGGAAAAGGGCCGTGGCCGGTAACCACCCAGTTTATAAGTGGAGATGTCCAGGCGCGTCTCTCTGAAACCCGCGGTATGATTTCAAAGACGCTTCTGCCCAGAGCCTCGCCTTCCCACCGGTCTTGCCAGGTTCTAATAAATTCCTGGTGTACATAGTGTTTCACAACACTCGGTGGAAGGCAAACATGGGTGTCGGTAACATCAAGCTCAGTTCCTGCTTTTGCAAGTTTATCTGCAGCTTCGTTACCCCTGACGCCAACGTGCGCCTTAATCCAAAACCACTCAATCTCCAGACCCTCCCTCAGCTCGTGTATTTGTACCACAAGTGGATTCTGAGGATTCGCGAGCGAAAGCGCATACAGAGACGACATTGAGTCCGTGTAAATTGAAAAGCTCTCATACAGTGAGCCACACAGCTCGATAGCCTTAAGGGTGTATTCGAAAAAACGCTTTTCCACCTTCAGCAGCTCGAAATTTTCCGATACAATTTCAGACACATTTTTAAAAATAGAAACATGAAATTTGCTGAGGGGATTTTTGAAGGGATGTATAAGGTGCCGTGTGATGTCTTTTTACGCTCAATTCATTAGAATTTGATTTATAAGCAATTAATTTATCAGGAAGACCCTTTTTTTCGTTCCCAGATCTCCGCCTTCGGAAAAATCGGTTCAAATTGCCGTTTTTGATTGCTTTTTTTGCAATATTTGGTGCACTTATCAAAGAATTGACCTTCTCGGCACCTTGTGCACTTTCTAAATAAGAGAATCTGCGAGTTTCATGTGTTTGAGAGCAAAAGTGAATTCAAAAATAAATCTGAAAACAAGCAGCTTGAATCGAATTTACAAATGCTGTAAGTTCCGCCTGAAAGACCGTGGCGTACGGTGGGAGGCTGTAAGACCTCTCCACCACCAATGCCCCATTTCCATAGACTGCGAACCCCGAACCGACACCTGATTCGGTTTTGGACCCATCAGTATACACCGATGTCCCCTGGTCCAATTCCACACTTTGTACTGAAGCTTCCCTCCAGTCGATGGATGGAGCCCTCGCCGGGTGGTATCTGAAATGAGACACTTTCCTTTCTACTTCGTCTGCTCTAAAGTGAATCGGACCGTAATCCAAATCACAATCTAATCGGAGGATGCGTGCGAGAATGCACTCCTTCTCGCATTGTAGATCCAGTGGGAGGCACCCAGCCAGGACTTGTGTGGCTTCCGTGTTTGTGGTACGAAAGCACCTGGTTATTGACAAGAGGGCCGGTCTCTGCGCGGAGACCAGTTTTTCCCTCATGCGTTGTGTACCTGTCCACCAGAAACTACTTGCATATGTAGCTATCCTCTCGATTCCCAGTTTGTACAATCTCTTCAGAACACACCCGCTCAAGCCCCAATCCCTCTGACTGAGGTAGCGTAGGGATCTAGTGTAGTTCGCAATCGTTGCCTTAATGTACGCCACATGTGCCATTCCATTGAGTTTTGCGTCTACCATGACACCGAGGTATCTGGCAGACTGTACTGACTGAACGTTTCGTCCCAGAAAACGTATACGTGGAGCAGTAGAGGGGTTCCTCTTCTGTCCCATCCGTCTCATCAGGCGGAAGTAGATGGAAGTGGTTTTCTCCGGAGAGAAAGCGAGCTTGTGTGCTTTTGCCCATTCTGCAATTCTGCTTAATGCTTGTTCTGCTCGTCTTCCGCATTGGTATGCGTTCGGACCTTCAATGAGAAGTGCAAAGTCATCCGCATACGCAATCAGCCGCGCAAACCTCCCCAACTCCAGCTCAAGGAGTGAGTTTGCGACCAAGTTCCAGAAGAAAGGTCCGGAATTAGAACCCTGCGGGCAACCCACATTATACTCATGCACCATAGAAAAGATTTCAGTTCGGTATAGTACCTTCCTCTCGGACAGAAAACTCTTCACCAGATGGAAAAGGTTACGAGGGCACCCCATTTTCGCTAGTGCTTCAAAGATCGACGGCCACCACAGGTTGTTGAATGCTCCCCTTATGTCTAACATGATCATACAACAATCGTTATCTCTCCTATGACAGTCATCTACTGTCTTACGCACTTCATGAAGTGCGTTCTCCGTGCCTACACCAGGAGTAAACCCAAATTGGTTCTCGTGAAGAAAACCTGACTGTCTGGCATGGTAAACTAACCTATTAGTCACAAGGACACCGAACTGAAAAGTTAATTTACATACGCAACTTAGAAACTAGGATAGCAATGTGCTTCAAAATTTAGGATTCTTCTCGTAAGTACAATCTACTACACAACTGTACAGTAAATAGTTGTGTACTAGATTTGGTGAAAGTACTTTCCATTATACTGTCCGGGTGGGGTGGGGGATATTAAAGCATTGAACTGGGACGGGTGGAGACATTGTCGTCTCAATTATTACAAAATGAGACGGTAATGGTGTGAGAGGGAGTCTTATGCTCTAAAATGCATGGTGATGTTCAAAATAAACACTTATTAGCATCAAATAACATCCTGATATAACTTTATGTATTTTATTTAAATGACAGCCTAATACGGCTAATTTTTTTGAAGAGAAAAAGAATTGTATTCGGAATATTAAAATATGTCTCGGGCACAAATCAAAATTATTTGTGCTAACCTAAACAACCGAAAACAACATTTTGTTTTCTAATCAATTTAGAATTCTATTACCTTTATCTGAATTTGGCGTTTGTGTATTTAAAAAATAAATAAATAAAATGATAAATATGCCATCCCTTAGTTAAATGAACGGGTTATGCATTCTTTGTTTCTTTTTTAATTTATTTATTTATATTTTTATTTAATTTAGTAAATTAAGTTATTGTTCTCTTCGAAATTCCAATAATGCAAAGTAAGCTAATTAATAAGTGAGACATTAAAATGTACATTTGATATGTAAGCAATATATTAGTAATTTAAATAAATAATAAAATTATATGTATATATGTATTGCTTTTTCAGGTCAAATGTTCATTAGGTGCTAATAAGCTTTTTTTGAATGTCAAAAGACATTTTGAGCACGAGAATTCACCCACCCCTTTCATCACAATCAATGTTTTTTTTTTTTTTTTTTTTTTTTTTTTTTTTTTTTTTTTTTCCCCGACAATATAATGGAAAGTACTTTTTCCTTATTATATTCCCCCATTTCTGTCATCGTATCTCTAAATTTTAATGTTAAATGAAAACTTACCTATGAGCTTTTTCGAGAAAATTCACGTTAAAATTGTTAAAAAAAATTTGTTTCGAAGCGAAAATATGTATTTAGCTATTTTGTCAAATGTGTTTTAAAAGTATCTACCATGTGAGAAGGGCTAAATTAAAGCAAAAGTACTACAAAGTGTAAAAAAGAATTGAATATTTCTAACTGCGCGAAAAATTGCCCAGGCCGGGAATCGAACCCGAATACTTGGCTTACAAGGCCAATGCTTTACTTGTTAAGCTAACTCTGGGCGATAATCGGCTGGGATTTTTCACCCAGATAACCTTATTGGCCATAACATCTGGTCATCTAGGTCATTTAGACAGCTCGGCAGAATAAGCCGCAGGTAATGGAACTCCATAGAACGATGGTTAGCTTAACGGGTAAAGCATTGGCTTTGTAAGCCAAGTATCCGGATTCGATTCCCGGCCTGGGCAATTTTTCGCTCAGTTGGAAATATTCAATTCGTATGATAACTTTACCAATCACTTAGATTGTGTTAAAATAATAGTGTAAAAAATAATTTCGAATCTAGTAAATTTAATTATGTCCTCTCCCCTCACCCCCCCCCCCCCAAAAAAAAGCTCTTGAATATTTAACCTCTTCGCGACGGGAGCCTTTTACGAAATTTTTAATGTTTTGTCACCGGATTTTAAAAATAGAAATTTGTGTCTTTTTGAATCGAGAAAACGCTATGATTGAATAAGGCAAATTTCACAGTAAATTTTTATTGGTGAGGATAAAAAAGGATTCTTAAGCCTTTTTGCGGCACGTATATGTGTCGCTCGTCCCCAAGCGGTTAAGATTTTTGCTAAAATTCCGGAAGGTTTGAAAGCAGTTGTTTGAACAAAGTGCCCTTTTGTTATTTTTCTTTATAAATAAGCAAATAAATAAATAAAATAAACTGAAATTTTTATTTTGCATGTTATATGCTGGTTGTTTGCAAGTTTGATGAAAAAATGAAGACAAAAAATGATCCTCCCCCCTAAAAATAATGGGGAGGAGCATAGATTAATACTTAAAATTCGAATACATTGACGCCAGATATTTGAACAAAGAATAAGCAAACCGAATTTGATAGTAATGTACATATTTCAAGTTATTAATTTTATTTATTCATTTTTTTACTCTGAAATGATTGAAGCTTTACTTTAATTTCTCTTCTTTCCTTTAAATAATTTTCAAGGTCGTTCATTACATAAAAATAGGTTTTTCTTCCAGTTTATTAAAATCACTTTTCGCGTAAATTGCAGACTATATTAATTGATAGTTATAAAATTTGTTTATTAAACTTTTTCTCATATCAGCTTCTTTAAATGTAAAGTTTAATTTACAGAAATCGTAAATTTTTAGGGCCTACTTCAATTCTGGAAAGACTAGCTCGCTAATGATTTTTTTTTTTTTTTTAATGTACCTAGTTTGCATTTTAATATTTTAAAATGATTTTTTGCATTGAATAGCTGATATTGATATCTATAGCTGGTCTTATGGTCTTATTTACTTTTCTAATTTTGTTTGCAGTTTTTGTAACTGGTTTTGAAAAGGAAATTGTCCTAATTAAAGATATTTATAAAGAAAATCGAAAAAGTTAAAAACGCTCTTTGTACAGATCAATCCTAGCTAACTAATGCAAAAAGAAGTGTTTAAAATACTGAAATATCCATAGGATTAGCATTAGCGAAAGGGTCTTTTCAGATGATTGGAGTAGCCTCTTAATGTACTTAAATTTTAAAACACCCACTTTAAATTCTGTAAAAGTTTCATTTATTTGGAAATTTGGTGTATATTTTTTCTACTACATAAAATTTAAATATGCTTGAAAAGCAGATTTTTTTTTAAAATACAAGGTTTAATATTTATCGGTGCTTAAAATTTTATGACAGTTATCATGCAGTCATTCCTCACAAATGATATAGTCTTTTCCCCAACACGCATGTTTATCTAACCTTCGCAAATCATTTTCAGTGCTCCAGAATAGCACTCTAAAGTAGCTAATCAAATCAAAATAATTACGCGTCAAAACAAGGCTTATTTTAAATTTACTTTCTTATTAAGATGTGATTTTTATCTTAACTGCTTTTGAATAAATAAATTTGTACTGCGCTATCCATTTTTTAACCTCTTCTCTTCTGCTCCTCGATTTTTCTATTTCTTTTTAAAACAAAATACTCCTGTTCTTTCCCACCATTGCTTTGAACAGCAAAACCTTCTAGAGTAAATCTAATTCCATTTGCCCTCCCCCCCCCCCCTTTAACATAAGATAAAAGTGTTCCCCCGTCTTTAATAAAGTGCATCATACCTTACACTTCTTAGATGATTTAATTTCACTTGAAGGCAATTATCTGGCTCTACACCAACTTTAATGCAATTAGTGTTCAACTAGAAATCGCAAGTCTGCGTTGTTAAAAAGCTACGCGTTTTGTGTTTTTGCGTTTTTAATATCAATGAATTATATATATATCGATTTCTCCACAGCCCAGTACCTTTCCCCCATCTTTTTACATTCCTCCCTCCCCCCACGAACCTATGATGGCACTTAACTCTTTCTGTTTGTATTTTACGAGAGCGAGTGAAAGAGAGAGCCTTTGCCATAATTAAAATTACTTGTTTGCCAAAGTAAATTTCCCGTGCTAGCTACGCAGCCACAGACTCTAATGAGGTAATATTAATTACTGTTCAAGCCATATGCAGAAGAAATTAAAAAACTCTCGAAAGCATTTTAATTAAATCTGTATGCCAAAGAATCTTAAGTAGATGAGGTTTATTTATGTTATATATATATACATATACCTATATATCGGTACATATGAGCGATTTTTTTTTTTTTCAAAAAATTTTCTCCCAACATTCGTATAAAAGGATATCTCACACGTCCATTAAGGTTCCGCTGACCGTGTCATTAATTATTCCCACATGATATGAGGGAATGTTCTACACATGTGTTGGAAGGGGGGATGACACTCTAGGGGTAGCGAAGAGAGAGAGGAGGAGGGGGGGGGCCGCATTTACTCGTTTATCAAATTAGTCTTTCAGAAATATCAAAAGTTCCTTCAGAATGGTCTTAATGGGGCACGTACGGATGAGGACGTTTTTCTTTTACTTAGATTAATTCCTCTGATAAACAAATCGTTCTTGTTTTATTTCTCTCATTAATTTATGGAAAGGGGTGTGCGTGTGTCACCTTAACGGGGGTGGGAAAAAAAAGTGAAGTTAAATAATGAGATGGCGCTTTGGACTGCAGGTAGGTGGGAGGGAGAGGGCTGAATTGTTGCAGTGAGAACTCTTTTGCATAAATGCGTTATTTGTTGTAATTAAATAAATTATTAATTGCGGGTTTTTGGACAAGAGGGTGGGAGAAAAAGGACATTCCATTACATTATTTTCTCCCAAATAAAGGCCATTAGTGGAGATATAATCAGCGGTCTGAAGTTTTATACCGGTATAAAAATGAGACTCTTTTGTAATGGGTCTTCCAGTTCAAATTAATGACCAAAAATGAAAGGGTTTCTAGGATCAGCAGAATTAAGTAACAAATTTTATTCAGACTCGTTAAATAAATCCAGTTTAGTCTTTTATTTTTACTTTTTTTTTTCTCTCTCTGTTTATGTTCTAATTATTAAAAAAAAAAAAAAAAAAAAAAAAAAAAAAAAAAAAAAAAAAAAAAAAACTGCAGGTAATCTGTTTTTTCGCTCTTTTATTTTCATGCTCATTTGTATAAAAATTGTTAAATTTCATTTTCTGTTTGTGGTAGTTTAGTTGATTTTGTTTCATTTTTGTGATGTACAAATTAAAAGTGCTAAAATATGTTGTAGGTTTAAAGCAGATTAAAAATTTATTTTCATCTTTATTACTTTTATTTTATTTTAATTTTTGCATTTAATTAATTTATGTATATTTATTTTATAAGTTTTTAAAGTTTAAATTAAGGTTTTAACCAGAGTTGATAAGTTTTTTTGCCATAAGTGGAAAAAATCGTGGTTAAAACTGTTCTGGCAAAAATACGTTTTTGTCAAAGTGGTGGCAAAAATAGGTTGTAAATTAAATTCCCCCCCCCCCCCCCAGAAAAAGAGAAAAAATATTTCATGAAAGTAAAAATAAACTTGATACTTAGTTTAAAAAAAAAATCAATATTCTAAATTTATTTTTGAATTCTTATCTATTTGAATTATTAGGCTCTTATTAAACTCTTATTCATTAAGTAAGTTTAATAAGTATAATTATGCATTTTATGAAATGTAATGAATGTAACTTTTTGTTCCTTTCTTGGACTGGGAGGGAAAGGGGGGTTTCCTGACAAGACATACTAGAGAATTTTTTCAATGTATAGTTATCAATTTTTTATTTATTTATTTTAAATTTGTAACACATTAGTTTTATTAGATAAATATAAATTTGTACCAAAGACTTAAATATTTACTTATTTTTAGGACTCAATATATCAAACAAACGTAGCAAAGTTTTATAAAATCTTTTTATAATTCAAAAAACATTAATGGCTGACAAATTGCGTTATTTAAAAAAAAAAATTGATTTTTAAATTCGTAGGTATTAGACTATATCCCATCTGTTTTATAAAGATTTAAAATATGTAAAAATATTTAATTAAGTTTATTAATTAGCAATTTAATTAGCAATTAATTAGTTTATTAAATAAAAATTGAAAAAATGATTTGTTATTAAATTTAATTGTTTATACTGTTGTTATCCTTATGCTGATGTCTTTTATTATGCATTAAAGGCAAAAAAGAATTTGCCATTTTTGCCGGTTTTTCATTTTTGACCTGTTTTTCCAGTTTTTGGTATTATCCTGGCAGACTTCTAATGCTATTGAATTGTTTAATTTATAATTACAAATAAATTTTAAGTAAAAGAGTTTTATTCATCGTCGTATGTAGCGCGATAGAAAGCCCAACTCAAATGAGCTATCTCTAACTTGTGCCGTACTTTTTTAAATTAAAAAAATATATATGATTTATTCCTTCTTCTCATTAAATAAATAAAACAAAATAAGTATCTTTTGGTGTGTTTGTAGTCTGAATATTTTGACATTTCGCATATTTTTATAAGTTTGTCGCGTGTCAAGTTTCTATTTGTCTTGTGGGGGGGGGGGGGGGGGGAGATATGTTTTATTTTTAATTTTACGTATGCTCAGCTTTCGTCTTTTAAAAATGAAATGTATTTAAAAATTATACAAAATCTGTAAATAAAATATAACAAGCTATATTTCATTGTTCTCAATGATTAGTTTCGAAGAATTAATTTCAACTTGAAATATCAATACACAGTGTTAGTACTTCCGCTACAATTGTTTTTCATGATCAGTTGCATTCATAACTAATTATTAACAATGTTTAATACCTGTATTGAAATAAAAGAAATTTAATCATTTAAATAATATTTAGTATTCAAAAAGAGGTTTCTACCAACATTATAACGAGAGAGAAATAATTGAAACATTTATTTTAGGTTTAGGAGTGCCACTGTTAAAAACACAAATAAAAAAAGAGCTAAAAACAGTCATCTTGAAAAATGGACGAAAACTAATTGATTATTTTAAGTCGTTTATGAAAGATAAATTTATATATAATCTTATTAATATACATATTAATATATATATATTAATATTCTTCAGCAATCAACAGTAATAAACTAAATTTAATTGATTTAATTTTATATTTCAATATAGAGCAGTGGCTCTCTTTTGACTTATTTTAGTCTGAACTATATTATCTGAACATTTATTTCAGGTTTAGGAGGGCCACTGTTAAAAACACAAAGAAAATAAAAAAAAAAGAACTAAAAACAGTCATCTGTGAAAGATGGACGAAAACTTATTGATTATTTTAAGTAATTTATGAAAGATATATTAAATTAATATATAATATTATTAATATACATATTAGTATATATATTAATATTCTTCAGCAATCAACAGTAATAAACTAAATTTAATTGATTTAATTTTATATTTCAATGTAGAGCAGTGGCTCTCTTTTGACTTCTCTTACTGTCCCCATGCTTCGATCTTTTGTTCTGTATTGTATTTTTCTTACATCAGATCGTACCTTTAGTGAGTTTATACCGTGCCAAGTTTCTACCTCTTGGGAGAACGGGCGATATATTGTATCTTCGATTTCTCTCGGTGCTCTTCGTTTCGTATCAAAAAATAGCATCCCCCTCCAGCTGTGCAAACGTCTGGCTTCCTTCTCTTTTGGCTTGAAGGGGCTCGATGACCATTTTGCTTTAACAGCACTGATTTACAGGCCGCGATTACGGACGGATGGACCAAAATAGAACGCAAAAAATAAGATCGCATCCCACTCTTGTTGCTCTGATGTTGCCAGAATTATATGCGGAGAAAATGGCTTTATTTCGTAATTGATCAAGCGTTAAAAAAATGTTAACTCATCGCTTAAAGAAAGTCTCGTTGGATAAAAAACATATGTAATTTTAAATAAATATCACTGGAAATTTTATTGTTTTACATATATTTTGAAATTGTTCTCATTCGTTGAATCTTAATGGTGCCAATTTTATGATGACTGTAAATGTGATTAGGAACTTACCTCCCTTGAACAGATATTTATCATCTGCTTCATTTTTAAGAATATCTAAACTTTATTAAGCTTTAATAATTTGAATTTTATTATAAATATGCAAAAATACATTAATGTTCACAAATCCTTCTTATTTTATATATATAAAAATATTTTTAATTTTATTGAAGGTGTTTAAAATATACAAAACCTATATTTTTTATAAAAAACCAAGCGCTTTCAAGAAAACTCTTGATCATCATCAGGGCTATACATGAAACATACAAAACACAGTGATAAAAAAAATGGAATTTTATTAATAAAAAAATTATTTTGAGTCTTTCAAGTATTTTGCGCGAACTTTATTCATACCTCAAAAATTGCACGCTAATTTATTTTGAGTATACAGCTTTGTATAAAATCAGGCATTTCACGTCTTCTCCTTCCCTTTTTTTATGACAGACAAAGATAGTCTGATTTGGAACTTCTTAAATGGTTGATCTTGTTAAGAAATATTGTTGCTAAATGTAAATCTTTCCTGCATCGCTATTATTATAGTTAGGAAAGCAGTTTTACAGATCTCTCTCGATGTGGTGTAAATATGGATTTCGATAGGAATACAAACTTAGACATCGCAACAAAATTTGGCTTTAAACTTTTGTCTGACAGATGCTATTTAGCATCCAAAGCATCGAGCATATCTAAGGTGGCAACTTGTTAAATTATCACAGGAATTTGCAAAGCTGAGCTTGTGAAGGTTTAATCTGAAAGCAGTTCATTTATAAACTGAAGTTGCTGTTGTTATTGTTTTTGAAGTTGCTATTAGAGACAGTGAGTTTTATTCTTTGTGTTAGGGTAGCTCATATTGGTTACATACAGTGTTAAATTCAGACACTTTTCTTCGGGAGGGACTTCTGTAGATCCGGGGCTGACATTATTGGGGGAGGGGGGTAGTTGCACTTTTTGATCATTGAAAACACAAAATCTTAAATCCGGGGGGGGGGGGCATTTCATATCTTCGGGGGGGGGGAGAGGATGCATAAAATAGAAAATCTTTAGGGAAAGCCTGCGCTCATGCTTATTAATTCCTTCACATTTTAATTTTATTCCGTATAATAACATTAAAAAATCTCTGAAAAATCACATTGCTTTCTAGTATGTTGATTTCTTTTCTTTTCTACCCCCCCCCCCCCCAAAGATCGTTTTGTTTAAAAAAAAGGAGGAAGAGAGAGAGAGAGAGAGAGAATAAATTTAAGTTGTATAAAGAAAGTTTAGTTTTTCTTGTTTAAAGTTGTTTTTCGTCGTTTTATCCTAACATTAATGCTTTTGTAGTATCATTAAATACATTCCCCTTATCATTTCTGTTGGAGCCAGTGAGACTTGCTGATAGAACTGGAGGAAAAAAACAGATCAGAGGGGGCAATGCAATCTCAGTAGTGTACCGGAAACGCCATAAAAAAAATCTGTGAAATAAGATTTATATCGTCTTATTTCCTTTTGTTCCCGTTCCATAGCCAAATCCCAGAAATTATAGCGAGTCGAAGAGATAAGTGTTTGCATCAAATTCTTCGAAATAAATCAAAGCCCCAATGGTTAATCTCTTTTGATAAGGACCGCATGCATACTCTGCGAAGGGCAAAGAGTTCGAGATGCAAACTTAGCTGATAAAAAATAGGAGGAATTTATTTCTTATCGGGGGTAAATAATGAAATGACTACATATATATTTAATTTTTTTATTTTTTTAATGGGCTGCGAAATGTTGTTTTCAAATCGTTATAAAATTTTCAAATATGGTTACAGCTTCTGTGTGCTGCGTGTGTAAATAAAAAAATGCAATATGACCGCTGTGATTGAGTAATAGTGAATTTCTGTTTACTTAAACTTAACAGTTGCGTAAATATATAAATATGTATATTTGTCCTCTTATAATAATAAATTGTAATCTGTCTCTTGCAATTCAGTATCTGTGTTGCTACAGTATTCTAGTATTACAATTGGTTAACAATCATGACTATAAACATGGAAAGAGCTGACTGCATTCAATTACAAAAAGTCCTTCCGGCCTGCACTGGAAGGTAAAGGTATCTTTCATATTTCTTATTTTTAAAAAATCAGCTTATTTTAGGAACCCGGTTTTAGAAGATAGAATCTCAGTTTCCGTCAGTATTGAATTTGAATGAGAATTTCACCAAATAGCTATAGTTAGCTTCATTTACAGCATGGCGGTTGCCAAATTTGGCATTAGCATGAAGTGTCCGCCAACAATATGGCGAATAGAACTAACCAATGAACTTGATCGAGAATTTGGTATGTCCTGTGAAATGCTCAAGGACATCTAATTCGATTAATATATAAATATGTCGCGGTTGTCGCATATGGTAAGAATCGGATTGTTTCAAGATGTCAACCATTTATGAAATTCAAACTGCTATGAATCAGCCATTTTTTAAGATAAAGGCGAAACAAAACAAATTTCCGAAATCCTTTAATCAAGGTCAAACATTAATTTTTCTAATTGCGGAGAGGATACCTAAAGGATAGCGAAACGGGTTACCTTTACTTACTTGAAAATTCTTAACTAACTACTATCTATTTATTGTCCTAGAAAAACCTGTTAAGATTCCGCGCGATAATTGTGTATGTTTGAAAATTAAAGCATTGTAACTATAGTTTGTTAAAACTTTAGTTTTATATTTTAATTTTATTTTGTCGACTGAGTTTGAGATGAAAGTAATAATTAGCAATTAAATAAATGTTGCAATTTTGCAGCATAAAAATGTAGTATATTTAATACGGTATAATTCAAATATATATTGTATTCTCTATATTAAATGAATATAATATGCCTTTTAATTTAAAGAATTTTAAATTTTCTGAAATTGATTTAATAATATGAGGAAATTTATCAGGAGGCAGAAATAATTATTTTTAAAAGTTAAAAATACATAAATTTCTATAGTGTCGAAATTTATACCAGTTTTCTCCCTTGTTTGTCACATAAATGAGATTTATATCAATAATTTATTGAAACTTTTTTATTTTTGAAATTTCAGTAGTTACTACCTATGGGTATTATCCCGATTTCCATGTGTATTCAATGCATTTCAGAAGATGATGCAATTTTCGAATCTTACTCATTCAGGCAGTTGATTTAAACCTTATCATGCATCACATCAAACATCAGAAGAAAAATGTTACTTTACGTATTTTGTATCTGTTGTTAAAGTTTATTAAATGCCAGACCTCGCACCTTAATTAATAAATTTTAATTTTTTTAATTTCAATAGTTACTAGTTATGGATATTGTCCCGATTTTCGTGTGTATTCAATGCATTTCAGATTATGCGATTTTCGAATCTTACTCATTCAGCCAGTTCATTTAAGCCTTGTCATGCATAGCATCAAACATCAGAAAAAGTATATATATTAATTTGCGCATCTTAATATCTTATGTTTGATCTGTTGATCTGATTAATTCCACATCTTATAATCCGATGTTTGGATGATAATGTATGTTGATGATGATGTAATATCCAATTTCATATAAGATTTATATCAATAATTTATTGAAACTTTTATTATTGAAATTTCAATAGTTACTAACCATGGATATTGTCCCAATTTTCGTGTGTATTCAATACATTTCATATGATGCGATTTTCCAATCTTACTCATTCTGCTAGTTGATTTAAACCTTGTCATGCATCGCATTAAACATCAGGAAAAAAATACACACACACACGCACGCACACGCACACACACACACACACACACACACACACACACACACACATATATATATTCATTTGCTCATCTTAATATATCTTATATTTGATCTGTTGATCTGATTGATTTCGCATCAAATCTCATGTTTGAATGATGATGCAATATCCAATTTTACATAAGATTTATATCTATAATTTATTGAATTTTTTATATCAATAATTTAATGATGATGTAATATCCAGTTTCATATAAGATTTATATCAATAATTTATTGAAACTTTTATTTTTGAAAATTCAGTAATTACTTAGTACTTTAATTATATTGTCTCGATTTTCGTGTGTATTCAATGCATTTCAGATGATGCGATTTTCTAATCTTACTCATTCAGCCAGTTGATTTAAACCTTGTCATGCATCGCATCAAATATTAGAAAAAAAAAATGAGATATATTTTGCGCATTTTGTGTCTGTTGTTCAAGTTTATTAAACGCCAGGTATCTCATCTTAATCCTAAAGAACAAATGTTAATTTCCGCTCCAGTACTTTTCGACTTGGAAAACGGGAGCAAAGTGAAACTGGTTGAGTAGGCACAACATCCAGAGTTGAATCATTACTCATTTTGTACTTCGATCTAAATGCTTTATATTCCCATCGCTCTATAAAATAATTCCAATCCCCTTGTGCAAATCGAGTGAGAAACTTACATGTTTTTCTTTGATTGCGTATGTCTTTGAGAATTTTATTTAAGCAATGGCAAAATAAATAAATAAAAGTCTGTGGATAAATTATTATCCGATTACATATATTTTTCTCTATTACAGTCTTAATGGTTTCAGATTTATTCCGAACGTTTTGTCATAAAAAGAATACTTTATTTAAGAGGATAGTGTTGCTGTTAACAATAGTTATTATGTAGTCAATTGCTGTATATTAATAATCTAAAGATTGCCCTAGTTCACCAACTTGCTACTGTAAACAATTATTATAGAATAAAGTGGGATTATGTATTTTATTCTTTTGTATTTGTTTCATTTTCTAATAATTTGCGATTGCCTTTATTAAAAGAAAGAAATCGCGGTTTTTTTTCTGCAGTTGAATAAAAGCTTGCCTTACTTTGTATGTAAGTCTTACTAAACTATAAGCTATAATAATCTATTTTGTTTTACGGATTTTGATATAAATTCAACGAAGAAAATTATTTCAAGTAAGCTATGATTTGAACTAAAATGCTTGCCGATTTTTACAGGATCATTTTTTAACTAATTTGACTTTATAAATGAATGAATTCATATTAGTCAAAGCATGCACATCGATTTTCCAACTGTCGCACAAATTACGAGTAGATTTTATTTATATTTATTAAAAAGGATTTTTCTGAACTCTTTTATGCATTTATGTATAGTATAGTAATGTTCAAGTAATATTCAAAGGTTATGTATTTTTCTCAAAGAACTAAACTGATCGAGTTTGTCACCATGTTACGTGCTTCGTGGGAGTCAAAAATTGACTATATTAATGAAATATTTGTCTTGTAATTTTTAGATAGATTTCATAAGAAATAATTTCATAAATATTACCTATTGAAAAATGTTACCAAGGCGATATTCTTGATAAATTCCTTTAACTTTTCAGTATGTGACCCCAGGAATCCAAAGCCACCCCCCCCCCCTCCTAAAAAGTTAATTGTATTAAATTTTGTCCGCACGATAAGAGTCGCAATTATGCACGGATCGTCTTCAAACTTGGCTAATATCTCGGCGAGGATTGCAAATGCGCAAAATCGACCCAAATGGAGTGGAAATAGGAAGGGATTTTGTGAAAAAAATATATATAACTTTTTAATTAAAATTATATCAGTTTAAAGTTATTATTTCATTTTACTTTTCTTGTTTCTTTAAAAAGGACCGAACATTTATGCATAACAGAATTTTGATAAAATAGACTCAAAAGGCCAAAAAAAAAAAAAAAGGTTAGATAGGAAAATAATCATAAGTGTATCATTTTTTCAGGCTAACAAATCTAATTAAATTTATTATAAATCTTCTTAATAATATCTGCAATTTTTATAGTGACAAGTTTTTGATAAAATAATTTTTACCACAAAATAAAAAATGAAAAGAAAAACGAGGATGGGGGAGGGGTTGAAGAAAAAGAATCATTAATTCGTCAATTTAGAAGAAATCGAATCAGATTAAATTAAATATAAATCTTTTTAATATTATCAACAACTTTTACATTGGCAAATTTTTGAGATGACCAAATACTAAAGCAAATACAAATTAAGAATACGTAATTTCTGAAGAAAAAAATGCCATATTAACATGATTTTGATAAAACGAACTCTTACAAAAAAAAAAAAAAAAAAAAGCATTAAAAGCGGCCAGATAAAATTCTTAAACTGAGTTTATCGTTAAACTTCATTTAGTTTCTGTTGGTGAAATTGGTACTAATTTTGTAATCTACCTGCGCCTGTAGTCCGCAGCTGACAGGTATTTTTTTAAATATCATTTTTAGGTGCGTTCGTAATTATGTAAATACGTAGCACCAATAGTTGTCGTTCAGTCCGTCCGTCTGTCTGCCCATCCGCATATAACAACGTAAAAACTACCCAACCGAATCGTTTGAAATTTAAAATATATAATTATTACATAATTTTGTCGAGTCATTTCAAATTTTATGAAAATCGGATGAATAGATCAATTACATGGACAATCAAAAGGATTCCGTTACATTGCGGTCAATGGGGGGAAAAGTTTCAAATGCATTTTAATCGTTTGACATTTAAAATACATAATTATTACATAATTTTGTCGGGTTATTTCAAATTTTATCAAAATCGGATGCATAGTTCAATTACAGGGACAATCAAAAGTATTCTGTTATATTACGGTCAATGGGGAAAAATGTTTCAAATGCATTTTAATGGTGTTACACTCATTCGAACATAATAAAATTGATATGCAACTGTAAAGTACATACTATAATATGCATTTTGTATGATCTGTGGTACGAAGGACATTTTGTTATTGATTTACAAGGCCACACAAAAGTATCCTGTTACATAATGGTATAGAAAGAACATTGTTTGGTGCACATTTTAATTGTAATTAACTATTTACAGTTTTATGCGATTGATACATGAGAGTGATGTTTTTAACATTTCGTTATCGTACGAACGCACCTCATTTGCTACGCTTTACGTGCAATTTCCAACTTGTTCCTTTATAAATTTATCCGAACTTGTCACTTTTATTTGTCATTTTATACACACACACATATATATAATAAAATATATATTAAAGTCGTATCGGATCTAAATAAGATTTGTAAAAGAATCTGTTTGTGGGGGGAAAAAAATAATTAAAAATTTCACAATTAAGTAGCAGTGTTAAGCTCACTTCTCATTAAACCATAAATGACATATTAATGTATATTAATACAATCGATATTTATATTTGATAATGTAGAAAATTCTTAAGTGCAAATAAATAAGCATTGTATTATCTCAATGCTTTGCAATATATTTTAATAACTTTAATTATATCTCCTATCTGTAGAAATTTTAGGCTTAAAGTATTACTATCTTTCTCAAATCATAGTATAAATCTTATTCCGATACGACAATTGTTATTATTATTTAAAATGAATTTTTAGTATGTGAATGGCTTATACCAAAAAATAGGCTTACATATGAATGGTCTTATAACAAAAAATACATTTTAAATATTTTTTTTTAAATACTTTAGAAAATAAAATACCCGAAATAAAATTTGCATTCCTTCTCCCTTCTGTACTGTGCTAGTTTTCAAGTTCTAACTTTTTCTCTTGTCTATTCTACATCCTGCATAGCCATTTGCTGCATCCTGTGCTAACCCAGTATTAATTATCTTCGTCTAGAAACAAACAGAGTTAATCCTATAGAAAGAAATCATTTATAAATTGTCGTGTGCGGTAAATGATAATGATGATAGAATCTATTACAAATATAGGGATTGTCTTATTTCGAACTGGGCATCGTGTGTGGTTCTTAAAGTCTCCCCTCTTTTAAGATACATTACTTTTATTCTTTCTTTTTCTACCTTTTTTTACGTAATTTTTGTTCATTATACTAAATTACTAATTCAAGACTTTATTCCTATTTGTCATTGGAAAATCCACAAATGTAAAATCCGGCAACTTGGACTAGGTTTGGTAATGGATCTTTGTATAAGGATATCAGTTACTTGGATTTTTATCTGAAAAACGACAGGATGCAAAATAAATAAAAGAAGCCATTTTTATTTTAATACTGGGATCTTAAAATATATTAGTGAAGTGTACAAATAGTGAAATACTTATAAAAACTAAAGCACATCATTGAAATGTTTAAAACAGTGTTTTCATTTTTAATAATGATTTTACTCCTCCATCCCTTCCCCCCCTTTTTTTTCATTGCATTACAATATTATTTTTATTGCACAACTAATACCAAACCTCTTTTAAACGTATAAAACCTGCATAAATAATTAAATTTAACTGCATTTTCATCTAAGACTTATAATTATTTATCAGATCGATTATCCTCATTACTAGTTTTTACGCACAACCAATCCCTCAATTAATCGCTAAAATTGATAATTTGATATAAAAGCTTTTAATTAGAGAATGGCAAGAATTTATAATATAAAATTTACTTTTCGACATGTCTTCATTTATTTATTTATATCAACACATCAACTCTATTTGGCTCCTGAGGCAAAAACGTTTGTTCTTTTTTTTTTTTTTTTTTTTTTTTTAATCAATAGTGTTAATAGCGCCTATGACGCACCTATCTAGCTTTTTGTAAGTGTCGGCATACCACTATCACAATCCATTCTGCAACTTCGCTCATTAATAATAATAAAAAAAAAATTAAATGACATAAAAACAAAACTCTTAATATATTTTGAATACTTTTTCAGAAAATCCACACACTTCAAGCAAGAGGGGAAGGGAGACGACATCATGGGGAATTAAATATTTTTACTTTTATAACGTTGCCTACATGTTCATTCTCTTTCCATAAGAAACAACACCATTCTTCATAAAATTTGTAATATAAATACATAAGTAAATATTATCTTAAAATCGAATATTAATTATAACAAATGAATTAATATATGATAATTTGTAAATTAAATCTTCGAAGATTATCATTTGCTAATTAATTTTCTCACATCTTTATATAGTTAATTGTCCACGGGCTTACTTAAAAATTTAAACAGTATATTCTTTATGCAAATGCAGACCCATTTACACCATCGAGTAATTTTAAAGTTGAACCACTTATGTTTCCTAACATTGATTTGTACACAGAGAACTTTTAATTTCTGAGGGAAATACGTTAATGGGTAATATCTGAAAACAATGCATATCATTCTCGAAAAGTAATTGATTAAAGTATGCCAAGTTGTGTTTCTATATTTTCGGTTAAAGGGATGCTTCTCTGAATGTTCCTATTTTTGTTGGCACGGGAGACACATCAAGAATTCCTTCATTATCCGCCCGATATAGTTCCCTAGGGGCCCTGGAGTTGTCTCCCCAGTCGTTCTTTCAAGCGCCCGGGGTCACTAATAGATTCTGCAGAACCTCCCCAGGGCATCTGGGAACGAATTTAAATATTTGAAGAGGTTCATTAAGGCCGATTTCGCTTGCTGTTTGCATACGATTGCGCGGTTTGTGTAATTAAGATATTTGATAATTAAAGTAGAGTTGCTCTTCATTGTGGAAGATTACGAGAAAATGTGTCTCATAGTTTCGATGTAATGGATGTTTAGTAGCTTTGGATGGCTTATGTATGTGATTTTACGGAGGTGTATAATAACTCTTTATTTCTCTCTCATGTATCCAGACAATAATGGGTGCACAGATAACTGGGGAATCGAAAACATATGCCCAAATACCCTGTTAATAGAAAAATCAATGGACAATCTGGTTGGCTAGATTATAAAATATATTAATGCACGAATTTGAGTGTTTTGATGTTATAAACACTCAGGAGCTTCATCGATTAAACCTGGTGCACTCCAATCCCGAAAACTCAATTTCTATATTTTTCATTTTAAAAATGCTTTTTATTAGTGCATTATATAATATTTAGTTGCGAACTATTTGGACCACGGCAGGTAATTCTTAGAAAATACTGCCAGTCAGTAAGATCCAACGTACAATCGAAAATGATTGTCAAAATTTGCAAGACTGCAAAAGTAGTTAATTATTAGTAGTTAGAAGTTACTATTAAGTATTACAATGCCCGTTCTAGAACAGTGAGTAAAAGTTGTATTTTTCACATAAATTTGAAAAAAAAAACTGATAAAAAATAATTGACAATATGGAAGCGTTTAGATGAGCAAAGCTCGACTAGTTTATGCTCTAATAAACACACTATTAGTATATTTAAAATACTTCTGGGTAAAATGTCTGCTTCAACTATTGAAATAACACTAATAATTAAAAATTATTTTTATAGCTATTTGAAATTGTATTTTTTTTGTTTACCCCCCCCCCCCCCCGGAAAAAAAATCGTCATTTTTCCCTTTTGTTGGCAAATGTCTGTTTTTGCTGTCAATCTTTGGATGCACACAGACGATGTACCGGTCGCATTTTCAGAGAGTCACGTTTTGAGCACCAGCCTTAGCGAGTTGGCAAAAGCGAAAACGTTCAGCTAGCTGCATCGCCACACACAAAATAAACTAAGCTCAAATGTGTCATAAAACATACGATTAATAGAATTATATTTATTACAAGTGAATCTTTACTACTGTTTTTAATTAACTTCTCAATTTCTTCGAACATAGCGAATTAAGGAAATAATATTTTTGAATTGAGGGGGGAAAAAATCTGTTTAGATGTTTTGTGAAATTTAAAGCATTTTAATCTGAGAAAGCTCTTTGTTTCGATCTCTTTGCAGAAGGAAGGGTTGCTATTCGCTAGGCGTTTGACGTCACAAACAAGAAAGGGTGCGTAGCATTGACTTTATCTCCGCGCCAATTGTTGTTCTGGAGATAAGGTGCTCAAAACGTGATTCTTTCTGAAAATGTATACCGGTCTCGGTGGGAGCGTCAATTCCAATGACAGTTTTTGGAAGGAAAAATCGATTTGGCGCGCTATGCGTTACACTGTGTTATAGATCCCCCCCCCCCCCCTTATAAGATTAAGAAATATATACAAGATAGGAAAGTTTAGTACTGGATAGAACTTAGTATCATAGTTGCATTGCAGTAAGTTGGAAAGTTACTAAATATAATTAAGTAGTTAAAAAAAAAAAAAAAAAAAAAAAAAAAAAAAAATGAAGCCCAGTGGTTTAGTGGTCGGAGCATCTGACTGGCGCTCGGCAGGTCGAAAGTTCGAATCCCGACTGAGCAAGGTCGGAGTCGATAAAATGCTTAGGAACATAGAAGGTCGCGCTGAGGCTGACCACCTGACCAGGACGTAATGCTGAATATCTACTCAAAGTTCAGGGTCGAGAAAACAGGAATGCACATTGCCGGAACATATCCTTCATACAGCAACAGAGTTTAATTTTGGTTTTTAAAAAAAGCATATTTTTTTATAGTTTACAATCTTTAATAGTTTTTGAAAATCGCAAACTATAAAAAATATGCCATTTGTTTTTTTATTTTTTAACTAAAATTAAACTTTGTTGCTGCATGAAATATGTTAAATATTTATTTGTCTTGTCGAAAAATTCATTCGCTAACGGTGCGAGAAATGATGTATTACCTCACTCCTGGTGTGAAATAATAAAATTTAAAATTATTTATAATATTAATATCAATTTAAACTACATACAAGTGTTGGCAATTCTGTAAAATATAGCATAACAACATCCACCTATTGGAAAATTCACCCCAAAACCTAATGAGCAAAAATTTGTATCAATGTCTGACTGAAATCCAAGTTACATGAAAACTCGCACATTAAGTTTAAATCCGGGGGATTTCAATTTTCAACATTAAATGCATGTAGTTCAGAGTAGTGTCTTGACAAGTAAACGGAAGTAGAATTGGAGGTGGGTAGAAGGCAAATTTTGAATGCACCTTGGGCCTAGGACAGGAGTGATTCTGTTCCGAATTTTCCCCAAATTAAAAAAAATATATATATTCGGTCATAAATCTAAAAATTCGGACACACATATCGCGAATTTCCAGTGGCAATCCCAAAACTTTTTTTCACCTCATGCATGTTAATACCTCAAAATTCACTATCGCAGTTATCAAAATTAAATGGCAGTCCATACCCATTATCAGGATTTTAAAAATATGAAATTTCGAGCATTAGTTCTTGAAATATGATCGTCTCTAAAGCCATGTAAATTCTGTAAAATACAGCATAACAGCATCACCTATTGAAGATTAACCCCAAAACCTAATCAGCAAAAATTTGTATCAATGTCTGACCGAAACCTAAGTTAGATGAAAACTCGCATATCCGGGGGGATTTCAATAAAAATTTAAACATTAAGTTATATCAAGTACAAACTAAATCTGAAATTTGATTAAAATCCTTGCATTAGTTTTGAAGATTGTGCTTTTGTAAAAATCATGATAAATGCTGCATATCAGCTCCGCCTGTTGAACGGTTTATGCCTAAAACTAATCAGCATCAATTTATATCGGAGAATAATTGAATATAAATTTTTATCAAATTCCATTCATTAATTCTTGAGATAGTGCCCACAAAATCTGTGTCTCATATAGATAAACAGTCACAGACTCGCAAACATTTTCTTACAACATATTTTTCTGTCTCTCTAACCTCTAAAACATATAAATACATCGAAAACCGGAAGTAAAATTTTCATGAATCCAATACTTTGATCTTGTAAAGAAAGATGGAAGAAAGTAATAAATGCTATTGTAAAATTAATGATAAAACCTATTATAAACACTTAATTAAATCCATTAAAACTTCACCTTTTTATATAAACATTTTAATAAAAATTTATATTACTTGAGAGAGGTGTTACAAAAATTAAAAAGAAATAACACTGAGATGTTTCGGACCCGTCTAATAAGACCCATAATCATAATAAAAATCGGACGGATTATTATTATTATTAATTATTAGACGGATCCGAAACATGTCAATGTTATTTCTTTTTAATTTTTGTAACACCTCTCTCAAGTAGTATATTTTTTTATTAAAATGATAAAACCTATTATAAGATATTCAAAATTGGTAAGCATAAATTGAAAATACATAATTTTAGATAGAGTATAACCCGTAAGACATGGTGACGTCACTGTGACGTCATTCACATCACGTGACGTTGATGTGAAGTCACAGTGACTAAAATGTGAAGTCGTTATGGTCGTTTTAGAGCTCATTTGTGACGTCACATTATGACCACTTTGTGAAGTTACAGTGTGACAAATTCGTGAAAAATGTGTCATTTGTGACTATTTTGAGATTAACATTGTGACGAAAGTGTGACAAAAGCGACGATATTTAAATATGTTTTTTTTAAGTAAATAACATGTTTTGAAGAATATTTGTAATTTTCTAAAAATTCTTAAGAAAGTTACATCCCAGTCACAATGTGACGTCACTGAGTAGTGGCATTTTGGTCACAGATGTGATGTGACCAAAGTGATTCACGGTGACGTCATTGTGACCATGCATGCTATGAGGGAAGTTTTCTTCCACCGTCGTATCATAAATCTTATAATCATCCAACCCTCGTCCTTGGCGATGAGGATGATGATGTTGCAGAAAAAATATAAGAACATTTTTTCCTCTTCCAGTTTTTCCTTTTCCTTGCTTTTATTCTGTAGTAGTACAAATTCTGATAACGGTATTTTTTAAGTGTGCTAGTCATTCAGCGATCGATTTCCCCTCGGTAATATTAAGTCTTTGGACTTTTGATGCATTTTTTATTCAAAATATTTCCTCAGGGAATTAATATTTTTAACTTTTTTTCTTTCAGAGTTCTCTTCTTAAAGGAGGTCACTTTTTTCTTAGTTGTCAAGATTTTTAAAATTTTATACTCAATTTAATATTTTATGTTTTAAAAACTGACGAAGTGGAAGTAAATTTCAACACGTCATATAAAATTATGCATAGATTTTAGAAATATTTTGACAACTAAGAAAAAAAGTGACATCCTTTCAAGAAAAGAACTCTTGGATTTTAGTAAAAACACAAACATAACACAATTTTCCTGAAATTTATTTCTTGAAACAATTTTCTTGAAATTGTTTTAATATCCGTTGATGCTTCTTTAAATATTTCTGAAATTTTAAGAAGTTTTTGTTACAGCTTACTGCAGTTACTTTCACCTTTTGGATATTCAATTTTCTTTTCTTTCGAAGTGTGATTCAGAACTTTTTGATTCGGAAAATAAGTTTGAGCCCATTCGCTTTCCAGTTCTCCTGGCGCCATCTATCTTTCAAGAAGGATCTTTCAGAGAGATTCCTAGAATTTAATTTCGTCGCTGACGCGATCAGGATGCTCGTAGGATAGAACACGTGATTTTTGAAGACAAGATAAAATGTGTTATTTTGGATTAATACATCTGTAAGGTTAATTATGAATAAAAAGCGTAGTGTAATTCAGATTTTTTTTCCCCTCTTATGAAAGGCTTTTCGAAAAAGCAGTTATATTTTATGTAAGAGATCATTGAAGAGTTTTTCATCATGTAGATATTTCATTATGAGAAATATTATAAAATATTTATATAATTTGTACTTAATAAATAGTTACTCTAGGATAATGGTAGAGTAATAACAGTGTAGTAGCTCCAGAATTGTTTTACAATTTAAAAATTAGTAAAATTTATTTAAGATTGATATTCCAAATTGTTTCCAAGTTTAAAAGCATATTTCGAATTCATTCAGCAAAATTTTTCTCCATTTTCAATTTGTAGTAAGCCTGTTATTTCCTGTTATGTTTTAAAATTAAAAAAATTATTAGCTTTGCTTGAAAACCTTGTCTGTCCATTTAATTTTGCATATTTACCAGGCAAGTGATTTATTTATCATATCTTCCAGTTTCACTCAAATACTTTTAAAAATGAAAAACCAGATTTTTTTTTTTTTTGCTTTTTCCTTGTTTTTTAATTGAATCACGCGAAAAAAAAATCCATACACAGTTTTATGTAGTATATTGTAATAAATGTGGAAGAAAAAAAAAAAAAAACCTAGGCCAAAATATTTGTATTTAAAAAAGTAGTTGGAATTGTTAAAAAGTAATTGTTTTTCAAAGAAAATTTAAATTATTGTAAAATACTGTTTTACATTTTTTTTTAAATTTTATTTAATACTTAGTTTATATTAAGTATTGTTCCACCACATATATTACAATACTAGCAGTTACCCGTGACTTCGTTCACATAACATTTAAAGAAGAAATAATTGATCAATCAAGCAAAAAATTTCGATGATGAAAAGCATGTGTAATTAACTTTTTATCGCGAATTTATGGTAAAAAACTTCTGATAATCCCTATTTGCTAATTTGTTTGCTGATTAAAATTTTCCTTTCAGCGATATGCAGTTAAAAATAAAAATGCATATTTTATTTAAAAACCATCTTTAAGTAAATTACGCTCATATTCAGTAACCTTTCCGAGATCTTTTGTGTAACCCTGTATTTCTAAATTTAACTATTTATACTATTACCATTTATACTCTCCATTTAATATGCATATATTTAGCGAAACTTAAAAGCACATATCATAATTCAAAACGCATTTCATCCATGCAACAGTCATCATCCATCATATACAGTACTTCGAATAGAATATACAATAGTTGAAATCTTTTGTGTGTCCCTGTAAATGCTATGCACTTCGTATTATGCATGAAATAACTCACATTAAGCCTGAGCAACGTATATAAATCTGATTATACATGAAATCGTTTACCATAATTAAAATATTCGGAAACTGTTCCTCGCTTTATTCTTATGCAATGGAATTCTTCTGTGTAACCATGTAAATAAATAATAAGTGTCATTTTCACTACATACTTTACAAAATGCATATTTTAGTGCACTTTGTAAATACATATAAATTTGAATATGTTTCACAGGGTGTAACATCGTTAAATTTAATTAAAACGATTTTCCCCATAATGCCGTAATGTAAGGAAATTTTTTGACAATCCCTGTAAATAAACTAATCATGGTAGAAACTTTATTTTCCTTAGGTATTCGTGCTAGGTAAACGTTAAGAACGTCCAAAAATTTCATGGAAATCGGAGTATATTTACGAAAGTTAGAAAGCGATCAGACAGACAGACAAACCGAAAGCATAATAACTTTTCAACTTTGTTCGAAAGTGTTAAAAAATCGAGCCAAAAATATATTAATCAGTAGTTTTATTTTCCGCCTTTTCCCCACAAAAAATTTCTTCCATTGATAATTATGAGTTTTGAATAAAAATATTCATTTGTATGTAACTTATAACTTATTAATTAGTATAAGTAAAAAATATTTCTGATTCATTTTAAATATGACATCATTATTTATCTCGCTCCATTAGCTACTGATATTTATACCCTTTGTATTTTTAACGACTGCTATAAAGTACCTGTTTTATTTCAACTATGACGTCACATTTTCATAAGTGAACCATTTTATTAAAAATATAATTCTTTTTCATTCTTTTTACTTTTAATTTATGTCGCCATGTTTTACAAAAAAATTCCCATTAACTAAACAAATATCCTTGTTAAATTAATTATAAAAAATACACCTTTTATTTTTATTTCAAACATGACGTCATATTTATTTTCTTTTAAATTTTTAGTTTTTCGCGTGGAAGTTTTTTATTAAAAATTCATTGCCGCTGAAAAATTATTATTCCAATTTTTTATTTTCTTGGCAACAGGAAAGGAAAATGGTTAAATTTTATCTGAAAAATGCCTATTGATTTTGTATGAAAAATAATTAAATTTTGAATTATTAAGGAAAATATTTGAATAAAATAAATAAAAATTAGCCTATGTTAATTTCACTCCTATAATCTATACATAAGCAAAGATTCAAAGACATTAATCCATCCGTTTTGAAGCCAAGTTCATTCTAATTTTTCGGACACACTTTCACATTTATAATATATATAAGGATTATACAAAATTGTTTTTAAGGTACTTAGGAATTCATGAAAATTTAATTTTTCTTGAATCGATCATGAATTTAATAATTTTTTAAACTACATTAGAAGATTTACACAATCATTTAATCAATTTTAGCAGAATTTTGCCAACTAAAATTCCGATTTTGTACAATATTCATCCCAATCTTTTTCTTTAAAATATTTTGTAGTATTTTGTAGAATTAGATAATTTAAAAATATATAGGAATAATTCCGAACTGAAACTTTTCATACTCAATCTTTCATCTTCCAAAAAAGCTGAAAAGATGCAAATGAAAAAGAAATCATCATTTTTAGAATTTTTTTTTTTTCAACTAATAATGTTTTTGAAATAAAATAAAAACTAACTCTAAAATGCATCAATCGATGTATTATAAATGAATTTTATAACAAGTTATTTTAATGGTAATAAAATTGTAAAAAATATCAGGGCATAAAGAACCCTTTATGCCCTGGTATTTTTTACAATTCAGGTCTCAGATTCAATTTAGTGATAATATGCTGAATATCAGATATGATAATTTTTTTCCAAAAGTAGTTTGTCACCATTTTTAATAACATGTGAATGATTTAATTACATGCAATCTGAGGAGATGAAATAAAGCTTTATTTATACTAGAAATAGATCTGAGGGTCGAAATAAATTATTACATGTGTAAAGTTAGTAAGTTTTTCGATTTGTTGTTACATTACAATACAGCACAGAAATGTAAACTATATGGCAAATAGTGACAGCTCACTTAAGTTTTTAAATGTTTTGTGAAATTTCTAGAAACATTTTTGTAGTACGTGCAATAGTGTGTAACATATATTATATTTGGAAACGCCCCCTCATCATTTTGCTTCCTTTTGAGAACAACTATTTTCGAGTTTATTGTATCAACGATCACTTTTGGAATTTTCAAGCTATGTTTTTAAAACTTTCACAATTCATAGAATATTTAGCTAGTAGCTGATATATTATGCTCATTATATTTTGATTCCATTCGCGCATGCACAGTGAAACATTATTTAGTGAACTTGCTCATTTTTCATCCAGTTTTTATTATTTTTTTAATTTTGATTGTAGGGTATTGTATGTAATGTTGGTTTTAATGATTCCTAAAAAGAACTTTCTTTTATATTAAGAACTCTACAAATTATAAAAGTAAAATTTGTAATTATTTTTATAAAAATCTTAATTTCTTCAGGAGTATACACGCTCTCCTCATAAAAATTAACACAGTTTATTACAAGCAGCCTCCTAATCATGTGCTACAGTTTCAATACTTTTGTGACATTTGTTTTTACAGAAAAGTCAAAAACAATTCGTTTTTTTTTTTTTTTTTTCAATTTACTTACGGTCCCCGTTTGTAGTTTTTAGGGAAAAAAAAATCTTCGCAGAAATATAATTCTAACTATTCTGTTTACACACTTGGAGTTTCAGGATAATCACTCATGTATTATGATAGATATTTAACAAAATGTCTAACATTGCAAGTGACAGTCATCATTAGCCATATAGTATAGAAAATAATAATAAGCGATGTATATTTATTTTTTAATCACCGTACAAAGCGAATCGCAATGCCAATTAGCTGCGAAGGGAGGGGAGGTGTGCCTACAACATGGCAGTCTGGATTTAAACTGAACGAGTACGACCTACATTCTGATATTTTAATAGCAGATTTCATGACGATGTATATCATGGTGCTTAAAGGGTTAAGACTTCTAAGGGCACTATTATAAGATAGAAATATAAAATTATATCACTTGATGAAATTTAATTGTTCTTTTGTACGTAAGTAGTACTATCAGCACTGGAAATTTTATATTTCTTAGTCAAACTCGTGTAAGTAACCACAATAGATTTTAAACAAATTCTGTTTCAGGTATAAAATATTCCTTACGATAGCGAATAGTAAATAACATTATTGTAATGCTTATTTTATTGTTATTGTAGAAATATAGCTTTCTTAATCCTACTTTTATGAAAAATAAAACACTTTTATCTAAAAATGTATACTATTGCATCGTTTATTTTAAGTGGAACAGATTAGGTATTAAGTTACTGTGTGAAATGGATAAATGCCGGCATTTTAAAAAGACACGAACTCGGGAGAATTTACTATTACATATGCACTAAATTAATATGATACTTGGACGAAATAATTGTCAGAGTGGCTGGAGAGGTCAACTCCTTACCTCTAGTAGAGAAATGATACATGGAACAATTCAAGTCATAGCCAAAGTCTGACAAACAGAACGTCAGAAATAAAAGGGGGAGGGGGGGGAGAAGCCGGGTCCCCCAAAAGAAATCAAAGGCCCTTTAAGGGCACCATACAAAATAAATAAAATAGATGAGAGTATATGTAAGAGAAATAAAAATATTTACATATATTTACAAAAGTATTTACAAAGTAATTAATGTGATATCATTCAAATTTCCCCATTTTTTTTTCGCTGAAATGAAGATTCAATCCCTTTTTATTCGTTTGATTTTATTTTATAGAATTCCATAAAGAATTTACTATATTTCTATCCTTCCTATTAGATTATACCCACCTTTTAATCTGCCTCATGTCGTCATAATTTTGCTAAATATTCGAGTTATTTCTAACTCATGAATTGAAGAGAAATGGTTAGGTAAATTAGCTGTAATACAGGTTATAAAAATTAGCCCAATTCTTAGTTCCTTCCTCCGATTTTCAACATTTATCATTAAATAGCTTTAGGCTACTTAAAAACAATTTTCACATTTAAAAATCATATTTATGCAGTGACAAATCAAACGTAAAAACGCCCCAATGCCCCAAACTTCGAATAAAATTGTACTTAGTGCGATTCTTTATTTAAATGAGAACTTATTATAACATTTTCTCCATAAATACGTCGCCTTCATTACACGCTTTAGCAATAACAGTCAAGATTCGGGAACGATTCTTGTAGTATTTATATGTCTTTGATTCAACAGCGTTGCTCATCATCTTGCCAAAAAAATATGCTCGTCAATAAAGCAGTAATTAATTCCTGTTATCCAATACGAATAGCTCTGTTTAAAAAAAAAAAAAGTGAGCTAGGCTTAAAAGCGTCACGGATTTCTTATAAATAACGTGAGAATGAGAGAAATAGGGTCTTTGCTTTTTCTACCCTTGTGTGCGGGCTAGGCGTCATCAAAGACACCGCCGTAACCTTTATGAAATATGTCAGACTTAAGTGCCTGCGAATGAAGTAGAAAGCAACGATTGGCATTGTTTTTTTTTATTTGTTTTTATTCATAAGAAGTAAAAAGTTTCAGAAAAAGATCGCAAACCGGATTCAAAATTTTTGGAGTCTAATCGAAATGGCGAGTCAGTCTGATTAGCATGATCACAAAGACACCATTCAACTTTTGCACCCTATTTAAGTAATATCTTTTTCGGTTTGGATCCATTTCTTCCATAAAATACACACATTTCCGTATTACAAAAAAAGTCATTGTTTTAATTTTGATGTTAAAACATGTTTCAGTGCAGAGCAGCTTTGTCGGTATAGTACATGTGGACAGAAAATAAAAATTTGCTTCATTAGGTCCGGTTTAGGATTCTTAGGTTCTAGCGACTGCTTAAGCCCAATAGAACCAATTTGAAGCTCAAAGGTTTGAGTTAAAAGTTGCCCAAACATTACTTTATAAAAATTACATCCTTTGAAAGCATTCTTTTTTTCTAGGCATCTAATTTATTTTCGATTAAAGATGTGCATTTTTATGGATTTTTCAAAATTTTCCCATTAAAAACAATAATTTTTTCAAAAAAAAAAAAAAAAAAACACAATTTTAATATCTAGAAGGAGGTTTATGCTATATTCTCATATGTTGCATCCTGAGAAAAATATTTGTAAAAGAATAATTTTACTTAAGAAACAAATGGGATATGCCAGTCCCAAAACTTTTTCTCATACATGCTATTAAATTTCTACAAAAATAATATATGCAAACAGAAAAAATCAGCAACGATCATGAAACTTGGTATATAGTACGAATTTGACTATTTCCAACTGAGCAAAAAATTGCCCAGGCCGGGAATCGAACCCGGCTACTTGGCTTACAAGGCCAATGCTTTATGCTTTATTTGCTTTATCAATGCGCTAAAGCATTGGCCTTGTAAGCCAAGTATCCGGGTTCGATTCCCGGCCTGGGCAATTTTTCGCTCAGTTGGAAATATTTAAATTCGTATGATAACTTTACCAATCAGTTAGATTGTGTTAAAATAATTGGTATTATAGTGTTTGCTTTGATGAAAAATAATTATAATTTCACGAAAAAAAAAAGAAGATATTGACTAGTAACAACAACAAAAAAATGCAAATTTCAGTAGGTTGTAAAGCGAGATTTGGAAGCTAAAAAAGCCGATACTCGGTGATGTAAGAATTATTAAGTTGCCGATATCCTTCTGTAGTTGAACCTCTGCCATAAGTGTAGCGGCTGATAAACTAGTTCGGTGGTATTCTGAGATGGCTCAAGTCGCATTCCCAATATATCTGAAACATTTTCTATTGGAACAAGATCTGGTGAATTTGGCAGATCGTAAAAGGACACTAGATTCTTGCAGACACAGTTGCGAGAGTCTTACAATATATGCCTAAGTGTTATCTTGCTGATGATTGGTACCTAGATGACAGCTCATAACACCAGCTGCAAAAATGTACGTACCTGCGAAGCCATCAGAGTACCTTGCAGTAAAAGTAATACTGGTCAGCAGTCCCAGCAGTTTGCTCTCCAGAATGTCAAACCAGATGCTATGACAGCAGGGCCCGATTTAAACAATGGGGGGCCCCTTCTATCTTTTTTTTTTTTTTTGCAAATTATACTGAAGTGACTAAAATTGAAATTTATACCTATTGAATGTGTACATAAATTTCGTATCGAGTACTATTCACATATATATACATAATAACAGAAGAAAGAAAACTTTAAGAAAATATAGAATTAAATTTTTTTGGGGGGGGGTTACAGGAATATAAGGATAAATTTGAGGCCTTAAGGGTGTATTTCGATTCAAACTGCTTGTTTTCCGATTTATTTTTGAATTCACTTTTGCTCTCAAACACATGAAACTCGCAGATTCTCTTATTTAGAAAGTGCACAAGGTGCCGTAAAGGTCAATTGTTTGGTAAGTGTACAAAATATTGCAAAAAAAGCAATCAAAAACGGGTATTTGAACCGATTTTTCCGAAGTGGGAGATAAGGGAACAAAAAAAAGGGTCTTCCAGAGAAGTTAATTGCTTATAAATCAAATTCTAATGAATTGAGCGTAAAAAGACTTTACTCGGCACCTCATACGTCCCTTCAAGAATCCCCTCAGCAAGTTTCATGATTCTACTTTTAAAAATGCGTCTGAAATTGTATCGGAAAATTTCGAGCTGCTGAAGGCGGAAAAGCGTTTTTTCGAATACACCCTTAAGGAGACATGGATACGGAAACAAAAGGGGCATAAGAAGAGAAACTTAAAAAAAAAAAAAAAAAAAAAGAATTTTAGTCATTTTATATCATTTGACGCTTCTTTAACAAAACTCTTATATCTGTCCTTGGGGGGGAGGGGGGTCCGGGGCAATTGCCCCGAATGCATTTTAGTCAGGCCCTGTATTACAGTGTACCGTTCAGCAACGAATGTAGGATTGGACCGGTCACAAACTTGATTTACATAAAATTTCTGCTTCGGTTTACTAATCGGAATAAATACGAGTTAATCTCATTCATAATACTTTGAAAAAATTACTACTTTTCGTTATTCTGTTGTACAACAGCTGTTTGAGAATCGCTGGGTTAGCTGGATGAGAATTGCTCTGGAAGTATGAATAGCAGATATACTGTAGAACTATGAAAAATCACTGTTGCAGCACACAGCCCGTTTTTACAAATTCACATGGTATCTGCTAGATTTATCCAAAAACATATACACAAAGTTTGGTTCAATTCTATATATAATGTCGCACACTTTTCCATTGTACAAAAAATGAAAATGGCACACAAATCGCTATTACAGGGCCTATTTCTATCGGAATATTTCCAAATTCAATAAAGACCTTCTGGCTATAGCCAAATATATACACGAAAAAATTGATTCAGTTCTATCCAAGAGTATACGCAGTCATATGGATAAACAGACAGGCATTTTGTATAAAAGTTTTCGGGATTTGTGACCCCCTAAAACATGTTAATATGCAGGGTTGGTATGTTGTTGAGCAAAGAAGTTGAGAACAGCCTTAACATTACAAAAAGAAGAATTTAATATCTCACTGACAAAAGAGCCTTCAACTGAGAAAAGTCATTTCTGAACATTTCCAATTGCCATTGATTTTTAATAACTAATAAAATTACTCTTTATGCACGATTTCTTTTTTGAATGTTGATTAATATGTTATTTTTCTATTTCAGGGACGCCAGTAAACAGAGTACCTATAATGGCAAAACAGGTGCTTGACCTGTATGAACTTTACCGGCTCGTAGTAGCTAGGGGTGGTCTAGTCGAAGTCATAAACAAAAAAATCTGGAGGGAGATTACAAAAGGCTTAAATCTTCCTTCTTCCATCACAAGCGCTGCCTTCACACTACGGACGCAGTAAGTAATCTTTAAACTTTTATTTACATGAAAAAAAATTCTAACATAAGTTTAAAATTTGAAATGCAGTCGACTCTCATTAATTCGAAATTGGATAGATCTAATCTTCGCTTAATTCGAATTAAACACGAAGTGCTGAAATTTTCAAGGGCAGAATAATGTTAAAAATTCTCATTTATTCGAACTCATTTTCTCTTGACTTTAATTTGAACTAACGAGAATTCAAATTTTCCATTTTTCCTTACTTTCATACGGACTTCAAATCTTTACAATAACTTTCTTTCTTTCATTTTCGTGAGAATTGTTCTGAAAATAGTATTCATATAATCCTTTTCATTTGATACCCGCTCTCTTAGTGCCACGTCTGTCCATCAATGACACCTCTAGTTCTCCTTCTATTGTGCTTGTACCTAATCCCTTAATTAGTTTATGTATTTGTATTTTTTTAATTTAATATTAAGTCATATTCTAATGATAATGGCCGAAATAAATTAAAAAAATACTAATTTCTTTGTAATAGTACCCTTTTAAACATGTTTTTCTCTTATACTTTCCATAATTGTAATTATAAATTCGAACATTTCTTGTGATCTCGACTAGTTTAACGAAATCAAATAAAGAAAGCAGACTGTATCTGTAATTTCTACATAAGGAGTTTACCTAAGACTAAAATTCAGAGGCTTATTGTACAATCACCGCAAAAAAAATCTTCACACTTACGATGTTACACATTTTGTTAAATATTTGGAAATATACATAAGGAATTATTCTGAAACTACAGGTATGTAAACAAAATAGTACATGTCATATATTTTCGCGAAAAGTTTTCCCCGAAATCCAACAGGGGACCGTCAACAAATTGAAAAAGAACGAAGATCTTTTGGATAACCCTGTAAAAACTAATGTAGCAAAAGCGTTCAAACTGCACATTATGATTAGGTGGCTTATTGTAATATACTGTGTTTATTTTTACAATGATTTCATGTATAGTAGAGAAATTAAGGTTTTTATAAAAACAGTTCTAAATTTTTCCAAGTTTTTTGCTTATAATTTGCAGAGTTCTTAATATAAAATTATGTTCTTTTCTGAAAATATGACAAACAATATTGTACATAATGCCTGCCATCAGAATTTAAAAATAATAAAAATTGTATGAAAAATAAGTAGGTTTAGTAAATAATTTTTCATTGCGCATGCGTCAACGATATTAAAATTTCATTTGCATATTGTGTTAGCTAAATACATAGAGCAACTTCTGTAAAAGTTTCAAAAACATAGCTTGAAAATTCTGAAAATGATCGTCTATAGAATCAACTCAAAATCCGTTATTCCCGAAAGGAAGCAAAAAAAATCAAGGTTTTTATCCAAATATAGTTGTACGTACAATATTGTGTAGGCACTAGTCAATGGAGTGTGGATACAGCCCCTCATCTTTTTGCTTCATTTAGGGAATAACTGATTTTAATCTCATTCTATCGATGATAATTTTCAGAATTTTTAAGCTATGTTTTTTAAATTTTCACGACAGTTGCTCTATACATTTATCTAATATAATATGCAAATGAAATTTTAATAGCGTTGACGCATGCGCAGTAAAAAATTATTTAGTAAACATACTCATTTTTCATACAATTTTTATTGTTTTTAAATTCTGATGGCAGGGTGTTGTGTACAATGTTGTTTGCCATATTTTCAGAAAAGAACATTATTTTATATTAAAAACTCTACAAATTATAAGCAAAAAACTTGGAAAAATTTGGGACCGTTTTTATAAAAACCTTAATTTCTCTACGTGTTTACATGCTATATTCATAAAAATTATCACAGTTTATTAAAATCAGCCAATTAATAATAATCTGCAGTTTGAACTCTTTTGCTTCATTAGTTTTGACAGGGTGTTCCAAAAGATCTTTCTTTTTCAATTTTTTGACGGTCCCCTGTTGGATTTCGGGGAAAACTCTTCGCGAAAATATATGAGGTGTACTATTTTGTTTACATACCTGGAGTTTCAGAATAATTCCTTTATGTATTTTTCAAGATATTTAACAAAATGTATAAAATTGCAAGCGTCAAGATTTTTTTGCGGTGACTGTACATGTACATAGCGTTTCTTTAATACAGTTATCACAAAGCATGTCATCGCATAATTAAATAATAGGCTATACTGCGACTCGTCAATAATTAACAGAGTGGTTCTTCCGGATTTGAAAAAAGCATCTCCCGTGTAAGGTCAGTGAGCAAGGAAATTCATTTTATAGAATTTGGATTATTTAAAATGCGGCGTGAACTTCGTTTTTCAGACGGATGAAAAAAATTTATAGATTATTCAGAAATTACTACGTATTTCTATTTCAAGAAACTTTCTGAGTCACCCCACATTTTATAAAGAGTCAGTTTATGAAAAAAAATAAGATGCAATACAAATAATTAAATACAATAAATAGAATATAAAACATCTAAGTTATTTTTATTTTTATTTTTATTTTTTTTTTTTTTCGCTCTGCAAACTATAGTTTAGATTTAATCCCCGTCTTACTGTCAAATCTCTTTTATTTTGTGATATCGAAATATTGGCAGTAGGAGATAGTTCTGCATTACTTTTTTACGAAAAATCCGTCTGGCTTTCTTTATTTTCCAGATAATTTATTTATCAATTAAATTTTTCTATAAACAGAAAAGAATAAGTTTAGGAAACATTCGAGTCCTTTAAAAAACTTTTCTCAAAATTAACTTTGAAACAGAGCTTTTCACCAAATCTATTTTAAAACAGGACCGTTTCCAAAGTTTACCTTAAAACGGAATCCTTCACAGAATTTAACATAAAACGGGAGTTTTTACAAAATTTACCATAAAACAAGATTGTCCTCAAAATATATTCTAAAACGGTGTGTTTGACAAAATTTACCTTACAACGGAACCATTGACAAAATTTACCTTACAACGGAACCATTCACAAAATTTACCTTAAAACGAAACCATTCACAAAATTTACCTTAAAACGAAACCATTCACAAAATTTACCTTAAAACGAAACCATTCACAAAATTTACCTTAAAACAGAATTCTTCACAAAATTTACCTTAAAACGGCACTCTTCAGAAAACTTACATTAAATCGGACATTCTTACAAAATGTTGCTTAAAATTGAATATTCCACAAAATGTACCTTAAAATCGAACACTCCACAAAATGTAACTTAAAATCGGACACTTCACAAAATGTACCTTAAAATCGGACACTTCGCAAAATGTACCTTAAAATCGAGCATTCCGCAAAATGTACCTTAAAATCGAACATTCCACAAAATGTACCTTAAAATCGGACATTCCACAAAATGTACCTTAAAATCGGACATTCCCCAAAATATACCTTCAAATCGGACATTCTACAAAATGTACCTTCAAATCGGACATTCTACAAAATGTACCTTAAAATCGAACATTCCACAAAATGTACCTTAAAATCGAAAACTTCACAAAATGTACCTCAAAATCGGACGCGTCACAAAAATGTACCTTAAAATCGGATACTTCGCAAAATGTACCTTAGAATCGGACACTCCACAAAATGTACCTTAGAATCGGACACTTCGCAAAATGTACCTTAGAATCGGACACTTCGCAAAATGTACCTTAGAATCGGACACTTAGCAAAATGTACCTTAAAATCTGACACTTCGCAAAATCTACCTTAAAATTGGGCATTCTGCAAAATTTACCTTAAAATTGGACATTCCACAAAATGTACCTTAAAATCGGACATTCCACAAAATGTACCTTAAAATCGAACATTCCACAAAATGTACCTTAAAATCGAACATTCCACAAAATGTGCCTTAAAATCGAACATTCCACAAAATGTACCTTAAAATCAGACATTCCACAAAATGTACCTTAAAATCAGACATTCCACAAAATGTACCTTAAAATCAGACATTCCACAAAATGTACCTTAAAATCAGACATTCCACAAAATGTAGCTTAAAATCAGACATTCCACAAAATGTAGCTTAAAATCAGACATTCCACAAAATGTACCTAAAATCAGACATTCCACAAAATGTACCTTAAAATCAGACATTCCACAAAATGTACCTTAAAATCGGACACTGCACAAAATGTACTTTAAAGCCGGACACTTTATAAAACACAAAGTGTACTTTAAAAGGGAAACCCTTCGTAAAAGTTATCTTAAAACACGACCTTTGGCAATATTTAACCTTAAAACGGGACTATTCACGAAATTTACATAAAATCTTAGGACAAGACCTTTCTCAAAAGTTACCTTAAAACAACACCCTTCACAAAAGTTACTTTAAAACGACATCTTTTGCAAAAGTTACCTGAAAAAAGGACCAATCATAAAGTTTACCTTAAAACGGAATCATTCACAAAATTTACCTTAAAACAGGATCCTTCATCAAATTTATCTTAGAACAGAGCCCTTCACAAAATTTATCTTAGAACATTACCCTTCATAAAATTTACCTTAGAAACAGGACCATTCACAAAATTTACCTTAGAACAGGGCCATTCACAAAATTTACTCCAGAACAGGACATTTCACAAAATTTAACTTTAACCGTGATATTTCACAAAATTTAACTTTAACCATGACCTTTCACATAATTTATTTTAACCGTGACCTTCCGCAAAATTTATCTTGATCATTCACAAAATTTACCTTAAAACGCGACCATTCGCGATTTTCCTTAAAACGAGGAATGTTACGAACTTTAACATTCCAAATTCACATGAAAAACAGAAAGAAATAAAACCTTGCATTTTATACCGATATTTACACAGTTAATAAATATTTTCACAAATTTATATAGCACCTGTTCATAATTTCACAAAAATAAGACCCTGTAGGAAAAGTCTGGACAGATCCCGCTGAATCGTTCAAAGCCAAATTTAATTACTTATGTTATACATGTATATTCATAAAACCCGACTTAGATAATTTTGGACTTACCATAGAATCCAGACCTCGTACGGCTTAGCAGAAGTCCGGCTGTTCACATAGAAATACGTCGTGAGCAGGGAGGGGGGGGGGGGGGGAGAAAAGAAAAACCTCACGCTAAGATCTGTCACAGGCATTTCAGAGCCTTTACAACTACTTTTCCAACACTCATCATAATGTTGTGGAAAAGTTCCCGTCAAATTAATGTTATTAAATGTTAGAACTTTAGAAAAGTATAAAAAACCATTAAAGGTTTTTTTTTTACATAAATACTAAATAGTATTAAGAAGAATCAGCCTGTTTATGTAGTCTTATTAGGAAATTGTGGCGCTTGAAATGTATATATACCGGTGTCGATAAAAGCGAAATTGGACTCCATCCTAGGAATCCTTCAGGAAAATCCGTTTAATAAAATAGGTACACTTAACAAAATTAATCTTAAGAACATAGGTACATTCACGAAATTAAATATCGTTCCATAAAACATACTCTTCATTGATTATTTTTATTTTATTAGATTTTATTATGGGTAATCTGCAAGCAAAACAAGTTCAAAAGAAAGCATGTTTGAAGTTTGAATTTAAAAAGCTATTATTCTAAATTCATGATTTGAAATCGAATAACTAAATTTAATCTTTCGTTACAAATTTTGTTTTTTCAAAAAATTAACCAATTAATCGTCGCGCCCGAGACATTCACGGGCTGCAAGCTTCGCGGCTTTTATTCAAAATTGTTTGATTCCCACCAGTTTTAAAAAATACTGTAACTGGTTTTATTATGGTATCATATAACTTGTCGTTGACTAAGATTAATATATATATATACATATATATATATTTTTTTTTTCAAAAAAGTGATGGCAATAACAAATTTGAATTTTTAAACCGTAATTTAATGAGATTATGCGAGGTTAATGAATTTCTCAAAAATGACTTACTTTTTACAAAATTGGTTCCCATAAGGGGAAAAATACTATGTTGACCCTATATGTGCATGTCTATAAGAATGCTATTTCTTTCCGCTAGAGGCGTAACCGCAATTTAATGTTTCATCGACTATGTACCTGGAATATTACCTTGAATTTATTTTAAAATCCCACATATAGTTAATTATTCCGTGTTGTTTGCCATTATTTCTTTTCTTTGAAATTTTTTTTCAATATGTTGTCATAATAGCTCATAACTATTATTCTTTCATTGACTCAGTTTTTTAAAATATTCATAGCAAAACTTCAGTGAAATGCATAACTAATGACATAGTATAAATTACTTAAAACGTAATACAATAATAAGCAATAATATCTTCTACTTCTTCGCCGTAGCTTTTGAATGCGATTATCTCTTTTTCTACATTGGGATCATGCAATGTTCGAACAATGCAATTATCGAGCATTTTAAATTTTCATCAAATTTCATGATACTTATTAATTCGATATGAGTTTTTTTAATTGTTGGATTTGTTGTTTATGTTGATCAAATTGATAATGCCATTTCTGTGTTTTTAATATTTGAAACGTTTTAATGCAATCGATTCAGGCGTTATGTAGATAACATTAGTCACCTTGGTTACAGAACAAAACACTGTGAGCTAACTTAATCATATTTCTTTCTAGTTTACTAATATAAATAATTTTATCTTGTTTTTGCCATTTCTAATGCCATAATAGAACTATTTTTATTTCTTTTTGAGATTTCAAAGAATTTTTGATGCACTGAAAAAGATGGGGTTATTTTTCATATGTTGACGATAAAGAAAATGAATAATAATGCCATTTCTAACATAATTGAATTGGTTAATTAATCCAGAAATTGTTACATGGAATGTAATTAAGAGGAATCGGGGATAATGATGAAATCTTTTTGTTACTTAATAATTATTGATATGGCTGAAAATCTAGAATTTTTGTTAGAGATTCACAAATAGAGTTTTTGAAAGTTTCTTTACGTATTCAAAAGCTATAGCCACACGTTAACAAGATTTTCGTATTCCAAAAATATGCATTAAAATATTTAATTGCTATAAGGACGTCAAATACTAATAAAAACATCAAAAGATCTTAATAATTTTTACATATTTCGATTGAATTTACTCAATCATCATCAGAAAAAACAAAATACAAATAAACACAAAGATGGAAAATGACAATAAACTAATACAAATGAAATTTAAAAATTTAAAAAAAAAAAAATCACGCGCGTTATATTTTAATTATGTATCACATTGCTTAATTTTGAAATTATTTAACAATTCAATCCAAATATTTGGGATTTGAAATGACAAGAAATCGTTAAATAATTTAAAAATTAAGCAACGTGATACATAATTAAAATATAACGCGCGTGATTTTTTTTTATTATTATTTTTTATTTTTTTTAAATTTTTAAATTTCATTTGTAATAGTTTATTGTTATTTTCCATCTTTGTGTTTATTTGTATTTTGTTTTTTCTGATGATGATTGAGTAAATTCAATTGAAACATGTAAAAATTATTAAGACCTTTTAATGTTTTTATTAGTATTTGACGTCCTTATAGCAATTAAATATTTTAATGCATATTTTTTAAATGTTTTTAATGGACGTATAAGAAAACTTCTGTTTATAATTAAGATTTTCGTAGTTAACAAATTCGCTTTATGTACTCGACTTCAAGTGTTTTTAGAATAAACATTTTAAACAATATATTCCCCCCCCTCCCCCCAACCTTCATTTTCTCTAACATATTTCAGTGATTTGTTTCAAAGACATAATATAACCATTATGTAGACGACAATAATAATAATTCATCAAGCACAAGTGTGAGATAAAAATGAACGACATATCGTACGTGCAGTTACACTTAATTTTATTGTATAGGTATCTATCAAAATGACACTTAAATTATAAGAATTTTGCACCAATCTATGGATGGAGAAAAAAATTCCACCTTTTTTTTTTCATTTCCAACTTTTATGGCTGCATATTACATCTATATACACACATCTATATTCCATGTATATTACATATTACATCTGTATACCTACCAGCGTGCGTCAAATTAATCCTCTTTGTAAACTCCAAGGCTGCTATGATTTTCTATTGGCCGCTTTGTCTATAATGCAGTTTTAATTTGCCTTCTTACTGCGTTGCATATTCATATTTTCTTGGTCAGATACGAAAATTCCCATTACTCCCGTGTGTTTGCTTTTAGACATTGGGATATCGTTGGTCAAGCATCGGGTTCCTTCTAATCAGATGACCAATCTAAAATTATGAATGACCGCGGGGGGAATGATATGATTTGCAAATTTGAATGAATATTTCATAGTTTCATTTTATGTCACAAAATATGCAGAGTATTTGTCTTCGTGGGGCGTTTGTGGGAATAATCGGATTACTAGTGGTATTATAGGATGTCCTAAAGTGAATAATAATGAAAGTTTTAGTATGACTTGTATCTATCGGGGCCGTCGCGAAACAAGTTTCTTCTCTCTTCGTAAGAGAAGAAACTTGTTTCGCGACGGCCTCGTATCTATCTGAAGAAATTTTAAATTTTAAACCTCTCCGATTTTCCAGTTTTGAATGGATTTAAATATTTGTTTGGGTTGGTCACACCATTTTTGAAAACTTTATTTAATAAAGTTGTAAAGGATATTTATGGAAGATTCACCATAATAATTCTCGAAATTTGTGTGTGCGTTTTTTACAAATACTAACAAAAATCCAGCAAGTTTAAGTTGGAAAATGTATTTGAATGGCATTGATATGTATTCAGTATTTACCTTAAATAAGTATGAGAAAACACTTTATGCCACTATATGCTTTCTGTTAACGTAAAAAAAAAGTGTATTTGGGGAAAATTTTTGCATATTAAAAATTCCGCGGTTCACATAAAGTAAAAACAAATTGCATGAGCAAATAATAATGAAATTTCAAGTTTTCTTTTCTATCGTCATCTGCATTTTTTAGATTTGCATAATTACTCAATACTAGGGAATACAATTCGGTTTTTCCGGATTACAGAAAACAGGAGAAAACCATTTTTTAGCAACTAATATCCTTAATAAAAAATTTTTAGATTGCTCACTAACACCATCAAAAAGCATTATTGTATGAAATATATCCATGCTTTTAAATAAAGTTTTAAAATTTACTAAAAGCTATGCTTTCGTGTTAGTTGCATGTCAGAAATGATAGTGGAAGAAATCGGCCAAAGATTTCACTACAACGGATTTTTTTATTCTTTCAATGTCAGTGGCTTAAGCGCGTAGCTTGATTGCATGTCTGTTAAAGTTCTTTGTATTTGTAATATTTCTTTTCACATAATATTTCCTTTTATTATCAGTATTTTCCGGAAGCAAAGACTGACTTTTTCGTCCGCAAGCGATAATTATTTATTTATTTTTTTTTAACATAAAAATTTGGTCAATTTACATATAATTAAAAAAAAATTGCGTTTCTAAGAACTAATACTTTTTCCTTAATCAACGACTCAAAAGTTGAAATTAATCCATGCTTAGAAAATAAAAATAAAATACGAGTAAAATCATCAGGTGTTAAAATGGCATCAGAGTTACTCACAGACATGTCTTTTATAATATAGAAGAATTGTTAAATGTAAAAATGATTCATTGTAACTTACTCTTAATAAAAATTTGAAAAAAAAAAAAAGACCAGTTAAAAAAAGAAAAAGTGTGTTAAGAAATTAAATTTGTTTCTTTATATTTATACAATTCAGAAACAAATTAATGAACTGAATGATGGATAATTCTCAAAATTAATTAACCAAAATAAAAGAATTTAATTTTCTCATTTGTACTAAAATGCCAGACACTACAATGTAAATTCACTCTTCCTCAGCCATTTGGTAATGCTTGGGTAAGAGTAATAACTTTCCATTAACATGTGTAGTTACTATTCTATACTTTTTCTGAAAGTATTTTAAAAAAATATATTTTTTTCTTCCGTATTAGAACTAACTACTTTATAAAAGCCAAGCATCCATCATTTAAATAGTAATTCGTGACTCAATATGCATAAAGCTTATTTTACTCAATTAAAAATGAATTGCCGCAAAAGATAATAAATCACCGGTCGTGATGCTTCATCAAGACTTCACCCCTGTTAAACACAGACTGGAAATGATATTAATTATTCCATAGAAACAATAACACAATTTTCTCGGTCTTTTCTAAGGAATGCTGTCTGTGAACTTCGATCTTCAAGTATAAAATGCATCCTGTTTATTAATTTAAAATTCATATTATCTAGAACCGCTCTCAGATTTGAAGTGAGAAGTTAATGTATAGCTCTTGAATAATATAACAAATATGAAATTCTTGAAAATCATCATATCACTATATAATAGTAGTATATCAACTCAATCCAAAACCCATACTTCACTCTTTACATCGATGACATAGGATGATGGTGTCTGTTTAAAAATTATAAAAATGTAGCCGAAAATTCTGTTTTGGCCCCAAAATGCGACTCCGAGTTTCGGCGAAAATGCGGCTGAAAATTCGCCGGACTTCTAATATAACAGATGATCATTTACAAAAATCGTTATAAAAAATAAATCATGGTATATACATTTAAAATAAAAATTAATTACATGGTATTCGTATAGTTAAAAATATTTTGTATCGGTGATGAAATAATTACACTTTTATGTTGTGTTACAGTTACATTTTTACATCTTTATCGATTATAACTACTTTTAAAAAGAAATTGGCCTCATTTTTGTAATTGGAGCTACGTTTCTATTACTAGCGATTCAAAAACTACCCATTGATACATTTGTGACCCTATATATTTAACTTTATTTGAAGTGTTTAACTTACTTCACTTCCCGTCAGTTTTTAACTCATAAGATAAGCACAGATTTCTAAAATATTTTATCTACTTAACAAGTGGGTAAGTGTGATCGCAGATCACACAAAGAGTTTCGTTTTATACTTCTTTCAAAACAACTTATTCTTTAAATAATAAATCCAAATTGTTAATTTATGAGCATTAAATTCTTATGTTGGTAATAGCACAAACACATTTAATTTTAAAATAATTATAAAAAGAGGCTTTATTTATTTTAATCAAATAAAAGATATTGAAATGTAAAAATGAAATTAAAAAAAAAATGAGCAAAGATACAAATAAAATTTTAAATTTCTAAAAACGAAAAAAAAAAGTTTAAACGAAATTTAAAATGCTGAATCACAATAGTTTTAAAATATAAATAAAATTTAACTCCAAAAAATATTATTATGAATGCCAGATAAACAAGACTCTAATAATATAAACACTTAAATTTGCAAATTTCGTATTATGCAAATAATACGAAATTTGCTTTAATTAAATTCAACTTAATATGAAAATTTCAGCTTGAAGCAGCTAGGCTCGTAAAAAAAAAACCTTCTGTTTACTAGCAATATTTATTACCTCCAAGCTATGATGTCTATACGCAAACGTTCAAAATGAGATTCTCTTTTAGAATTTAAATCGCTAAAATGAACTGACCACTTTGAAAAAATAATTTAGTTAAAATAATAGACTTTTTCAAAGTTTATGATTTTGTCATGTGATACGAGATATTCAGCTGTAAGTACACAATATTTGAAATCTGTCTTATGCAGTTTTTGTGTACGGACTCTGTGACGGACAGAGACAAGAGTTTTATCAGTTGAACGAAATCTTTAAAAGAAAGACATTCTTTAAAAAGACTGCACAAAATAGAAATTATTAATTTTCTTATACGTTTTTTAAATTAACTGTTCCATTCTATTCCATTTAGCATTTGCAAAATGGAATTTGAGATACCACTATGGCTATAACATCTTTAAGACAAAATTCAGCACTGATTTTCAGTATAAATTATTGTTTTAAAAATAATTTTGTGTATAAAGAATTTATCCAAATTCATCATTGAATTGCAACAACTTTATTCTCTTTTGCAAAAATAATCGCGTTACGATTTACTAGTTCACTTTTTTAAATAAACTAATTTTAAAGATTATGTAATTTATATAACGAATGAAAATTTTCAGTCACAAAATTTTACTAAACGTTATCAATTTATCCATTATTTATCAGTCATATTTTGCATATTTTAACGAATTTTTTGAGAGTTTAAAGGAACATGTGTAATGAAATTTGCACAAAAAAAGTATTTTAATATATCTGGATATTGTTATTACATAACATGTAAGTAGCATTACGAAAGTTTTTCGATTAAAAAAATACTGTATTAAATCTGAAATATTTGCCTTTCATACAAATATATTAAGGATATTTCCGAAAAATACATAAGAGAAATGAAATTATGATTATAGTATTTATTGAAGGCTATTACGTGTGTGTTGTTTTTAGATGCCGCTGCGATGTCAATTTTTTACGTGCCAAGAGCTTATGGTATTGATAATTATACTTGTATTAAGTATGCTACATTTGTGAAATCTTTCATAAGAACTGGAAGTATTTTCAAGAAATAGAAAGAGTGGAGGGATGAAATTTTCATTAAGATCTTTTATTCTTTAAGCCTATTTATTTTATATTTTGTGAGCATTAAGGATCTCGGACTTGGCTTTCTTTCAACTGTCTTTTACCGTCACATTACCAAAATCTGCTCTCAGTAATTAATATCATATATCCATAATTCAACTCCTGCAACAAAATCTGCTATAATGATGATTACTCAGAAATGAAACCTAGTTCTTTGAATGCAAAAGTGCATTATAAAAAGAGGAAACAAACAAACAGAGAAAAAAAAATGAAGTCATAGATTTTCATACCTTTTGTGTCCATTAAACGTTAATTGCCATATTGATGTAGAGAAAATAATCATCAGCGCTTTCAATCCCTTTGCAATTCCTTTAATGATATTTCGAAATTCAGTTTTTTTCCCTCGGCGTTGAGTACTAAACATAAATGATTCATAATCAAGCAACACCATATTAGGAAAACACAAAAAGGCTGTAGGTAAGCAATACAAGGTAATTATTGTGATTTTCTAATTTCAAAGCAACCCTCTTCCCCCCCTTATTGCCGAGTAAATCGCATTTACTAATTAACACTGATTTCTATTGTAATGGCTTTTAGTGTCATTCTCAACAAAGCTTTTAAAGGATTAAAATTGCGGATTTTTGAATTTTCATAAGAAATTACCATCTAATGTAATCGCATTAAAATTTGAGGTATCTAATAAAGAGGCCTTTTCGATTTCTATAAATCTTTAATAACATTTCCCTTCGTATTTCTTTTCCGCAAATGACAATGTTTTCTTTATCTAGTAACTGCCTATTTGCTCTAGGAAATATTTAGTAAGCATAAAAAATTATAATATATTGTTTTTGAAGTTTTGATTAGAACAAAATATGAATAATTTTCGTGTTTAGGCCTCATCCTCATTAAAAAGCACTGTGGCTGTGGTGGTTTGGGATTCTGCCAAATAAATTAGCGAGGTTGGTTTTGGTGCAAAATACGTTGGGTGGAGTTGAGAAATCTTTCACAGCCATATGTACATTAGCTATTATGTATCATTAAAAAGATCTCGAAAATTTATCAATAGCAGTATTTGTTTTTCAGATCCAGTTCTTAAATTTCATATAAAGTTTGGCCTATTACTGGATTCAAATTACATGATTTAACATTAATTTTTAGAAGAATTTTGTTTTGCCTATTCTTTGTGCGGTCCTATATGGCAAAAATATTATTTTTTAATGATATTATATATTTACATATATCATTAACTGAATAATAGGCTTAAAGTAGTTTATCATCGAAATTAAGTAATGTTTGTGGTATTCAATGCTTTTTATTTTATTTCAATCTGGAATATCTTTAATTCAGGGATTTTAAACGTTTTGCAATTGTGGCTCCTCAAAATCGAAAAATTTGCATGCACATCCCAAATCGACCAGGAATTAATTTGTAATCATGAAAAATAATCCTTTGTACATTCCCGCGGAGACACTTTGCACACTTTGAATAATACCGCTCTAAATATTAAAATAAATTAGTTAATAATAAGGAGAGTAAATTTAAGCCAGTATTTACATTTTTTCATTAATATAAAATGTATACAGATAACTTTAATAAAATGTTTATGAGTGCAAGAAAAGTTGCTGTAAGATACAAATGTACTCGTGGATACATTGATGACGATCCATCTTTAGGCTGAATGCTGTAGCATTTTTATACTCATCTTTAAGAAGTGTAAACCGCCACGGATTACTATAAAAATAATTGAAATTTAAATACAAAACTAAAAATATGACTTTTCGATTCATGTACATCCGATCGCGAGAAGATGTCGGGTGTTCCCGTCAGAGGTGGAGCGGTAAACAAGTAATAATCCCAATCTCAGTTACTCTGTCAATAACGCCACTTCGTAGTGCGGGGGCTGATCTGCAAAACGGACAGAGTAGCGCATCCTTCAACAGTGTCGCAAATCCGTTCACTTAGCAAAGGTTAACAATGCCTTAGTTCTGTGCCCCCCCCCCCTCTTCATATCGCCACCCCTAATTTAACAACAAGGTCCGTTCGAAATTTAATTTCTCTCCTCTCCATTGAATATCTGCCGGACGACTAACATTGCGCCCCAGCATTAATTAACGACTGATTAAAGCTGAGGCTAGTAGTCAATGATTAGTTAAAGCCTCCTAATCAATATTTAATTAATTCCGGGTTTGGGGTTTGAAATTGGGGTGAGCCAGCTTGCCGCATTAATTAGGCCTGGTCCCTCCAGACATTGGGATCAACGGCACCCGGTCCAGCGTAATTAACAGATATAATCGAGTTACGTGGACATTAAGTTGTGTCCGAGATATTCCAATGCATTGTGTTTCTCCTGTGTCGGCATGCTGTTGTTATTGATAAATTTTCCACGCCGCCGGACAATAGGGCTGCTGTTGCTATGCGGTTGCTGGGGTGGCTTGTTGTGGCCGGATTTCGAATGTCCGCTTTTCAGGGACTTGTTCAATTGCAGAATTTTCTGAATATCCCTCCCTTTCGCCCTCTCCCCCGCTTTTGTAAAATTTCCCCCCCCAGTAAAATAGTATAGAATAGATTTGCGGAAATGTTTGCAAAAGCGCGCGATCTCTGTTGAAGCCGGTTTGTTTTAGCTTGTATTAAATTTAGTTGAATTTCCATATCCGTTGGCAACGTGCCTGCTTTCCATCAAATGATCGCCGATGTTCTTGTGTTTGAATTGATGTCTTCCTTTTCTATTTAATCAGTGTGCATAAGATTAACATTTTGTTTAATAAATTTTCCAAATTTTGAATGTCATTAGTGTAGAAAATATTTATTTAAATATCTTTCTAAATATTAATTCAGGAATAGAAAATTGAAATTCTTTTAAAATAAGTGAATCAGTAAGCACGAACATTTTTTTTACAAAATGCAAAAGATTGTCTTTTTTGTAGAATCAGTTTTAATGCTCTAATTAATAATATAAAGTAATTTTTCGAATTTCATGTAAGATGCTAAAATGACAATCATTGCAAACTGACCATTTAAACTATAAAATTTGTTGATACAAGTGTCTGTTAAAATTTTCTTTTAAGCTTAATATGGCGGCATACCCTTGTTACTGAACAAATACTTTTTATAAAGTATCACTTATTTTATTATAATAAAATCAAGCAGACCAAAGATAATTTATGGAAAAATTAATTCCCTTGAAATAAAAAGAAAAAAAAATGAATCAAATTTATATCATACACTGCGCACATATATAAAACTATATCAATATATAATCCAATTTTCTGTAGAAAATCATATTTAAATGAGAAACTTTTGCCATGAATTTATTCGGGCCTTGGGCTAAGTCTTTCTTTCTCATGATTAACGCACGTACTATTGAAAGTTTTTTCCGAAATGAAAACTAACATCGGTGGCAGAAATAATATGGTAAGTACAATGGTATAAAATATTCTTTCCATGGGTTATAAATATAAAGTCATTTCCATGTACTTCAATACTGAAAATTATTTTAATCTTCTCTATTTACTTCCCAAAATGCACCGATTTTAATGACATTGACTTTATATGAAACAAAGTTTAGTTCGAAATAATTTAATCCTGGGGGAGATTACAGCTTTAGGTTACTATCGCAAAATGGTTCACCAAATCCCAATGTTAACGATCTGCACTGCGATATACATCCCATAATCCTCATTGCGATGATGAGAACCGAGAAATCTTCAGTGTTTTAATCCTTATTGGTGACAAGTAACCTCTTTGCATCAATATATTTGTAACTATAAAGAGCAAATAGCTAGGTAAATGAATCATTTGCGAAGCATTTTTACTGAATAGGCTCTGAAAAGTGATTTGATTTATTTTATCATAATCTGTGCACCGGCAAAGCTGCTTCTGCATTATGGACCAGTCATCCGTCTATTTTAAATATGATTTTATGGCTTTAAAATTAGCTTACAGGCATTCCTTGTAGAATCTCTTGGCATTTATTTCTCTTTTTTGGACAATATTTTTACTGCCAATTTTTGGTCTGTCTTATTTTTTATCGTGATTTTTTAAAATGATTTTTATTTTTCTATTATTAATTTATTTTAAAGTTTACAAGAAATATTTTTTAACGAGTTCTTGGACAAATACGCATTATTGGGATATTTACAAGAGAGGATACATCTTAATACCTAAAATACTTTTTTGAATAATTATTATGCGAAAATATGGTTTCTCGTGCGGAAAATAAATAAATACAAATAAAATAAAAAATCTAAAGCAGAACATTAATATAAATTCAGGCTTGAAACAACTTCATTTCTTTTCAAAAAAAGTTTCTTGTGTTTCAAAGAAAAAGACGAAAAATTTAGATAAGAAGAAGAAAAAAAAAAAAAAAAGCTGCGAGATTCCTAAAAACCGACCTTTTCCTACAGTGTTTTTCAATGTAGCTATGAAGTAAGATTATAATAAATTTGAAATAAAATAGAAATAGGAAAATATTTCTTTAACATTTTTAATATTTTCCAACAAAGTTTAAAATTGTTTATGCATTCGGTTTGTCTCTCCGTTTGTCCATGCTTCGACTCTCGTAAATATTCATATTCTCATGCAATTGATCAAGTTATCTACAGTCATTAAAATATGTTCAATTTTGTATATGAAGAATGTGGGATTAATTGGATATTTACAGAGATATTCAAGAGAATTCTATTACATTATGGTACATGAGGAAAATCATTTGCAACGAGATTACGTTATTTCAAACTGTGTTGAAACTGATATAAATTACTCAATTTCATTACAAGATTAATACGCTAGAATGTGGCATTCGTAGCACTTGTCGCTCATTTACGAATCACGGAAAAAAGCGTCCCCGGAAAAAAGCGCACGGAAAAAAGCGTCCCGGAAAAAAGCGCCCCCGGAAAAAAGCGCACGGAAAAAAGCGTCCCGGAAAAAAGCGTCCTCGGAAAAAAGCGCACCGGAAAAAAGTGTCCCTTTTTATAAATCACATATTTAAATAAGTCTGATAATAGTACATATGGTTAATCTTAGAATATAAACACTAGAATGAGACGGTTTTATGAAATTTAAGTCTTTGCTCTATCGGGACTCAGATGGGCGGGGGGGGGGGGAGGGGGCTTTAAAAGTTATCTCAAAACCTGTCATTGCTTTAATGAAAAAAAATTGTAAGGTACGAAGAACTAGATAATAAACTTTAGGTACTTAAATGATTTTTTTAAATTCAATCTCCCTTGTTCTCCTGTGGAGTGGGGCAGGGGGAGGGGAGAGGGTATCTACAAACTTTGAAATATATCTCTTATATTTATTTTTTTTTAATATTATTTATAATTTGATTATTTTTATTATAAAATTACATATTAATATTTTATTATTTTATATTACATTATATAACATAATATATAATAATAAATATATTAATATAATATAATAATAATACAGAATAAAAAATTTATAATAAATAAGTAATAAATTAATAATACATAAATATAAATTAAATATAAAATTAAAAATAAATGTAATTAAATGTTAAAAATTATACTTATTAACAAAAGTTTATTTAAAAATGATAATATTTTATTTACTCATAGTAAATGAATAAAAATAAATGTATTAATAAATAAAATTAAATATTAAAAATCTAGTGTCATCAACAAGAATTTATTTTTAAAATGATAATGTTTTATAAACTTATAGGACATAATAAAAATAAGTGTATAAATATATAAAATTAAATATTAAAAAATCTACACATTAACAAGAATTTATTTAAAAAATGATATTTTATCACCCGCCATTGCTGATACTATCGTCATATACCTCCATCAATCTCGATAAGTATCCCCAAGGGTACGCGTATCAAAGGTTAGGAACCGCTGTCTTACGAGAATGATATAAATGAGACATTTGTTGCCACTTTAGTTTTTATCATTTATTTATCCACAAGTTCAATATTTATCAATTCCTTGTCACTTTTTTCTGATCACTTTTTGCGCTCTTGTTTTTCCAGTCACTTTTTTCCCTAAATTCTAAAAAAACATTCCGAAAAAATGTTATCGTCTAAAGCAGTGATAGATTTGGAGTTTGTAGGCTCACCTTTCCCCCCCCCCCGCCCCCACAGAAAAACAAGGGTGGCTGAATGAAAAATATATATATGAGTTGATATTACTATGAGTTAATAAAATATTATCATTTTTAAATAATTTTTTGTTAATGAGTATAATATTTAATATTTAATAATATTTATTTGTACATTTTTTTTTTTTAATTTTATATTTAATTTATAATTATGTATTATTTATTTATTATAAATTATTTATTATTATTATTAATAATAATAATCTATTAATTATATTATTAATTATTTACAATTAATATATTATATTAATATATTAATAATTAATATGTATTATATAAGTATAAATATATAATATAAAATGTAATAAAATATTAATATGTAATTTGATGATAATAATAAAAATAATAATCATACAATATATAAACTAATTATGTATAATTTAAATTATAAATAATCAAATTATAAATAATATAAAAAAAATAATGTAAGAGTTTGAGTAAATTCAGAGTTTGTAGACAATCGCCCTCTCACCCGCCCCCCCCCCCCCCCCCAACCACCACCACAGAAGAACAAGGGAGACTGAATTTAAAAAAATCATTTAAGTACCTAGTGTTTATTATCTTATTTTTCGTATCCTACAATTTTTTTTTTCATTGAGGCAATAACAGGTTTTGAGATAACTTTTAAAGCCCCTCCCCCCCCCCCCACCTTCGCCCATCTCAGTCCCGAGAGAGCAAGGATCCTCAAATTTCATAAAACCGTCTCACTCTAGTGTTTATATTCTAAGATTAACCATGTGTACTATTATCAGACTTATTTAAATATGTGATTTGTAAAAAGGGACGCTTTAATCCGGTGCGCTTTTTTCCAGGGACGCTTTTTTCCGGGGCGCTTTTTTCCGTGCGCTTTTTTCCGGTGCGCTTTTTTCCGCCTACCCTCATTTACAAGGACGGGACATACAAAAGAAATGGCCTTACAGTACTACAATATTGATTTTGAGAGTGTAGAAGTACTCTCAAAGCAATTCTACCAATTTCAACTCTATCCAATTTTAAAATTCAGCATGCGCCTTAAAATTTAAATATTTTTTAAATGTTACTAGTTGTACGCAAATTCTATATCTCAAATGCAGGGCTGCAGAAAAGAATTCATGAATCATTCACATTAATAGCGAAAACTGCTGAAGGAGAATTTTTAACTGAGGTATATATGTATCTCTTAACTAAACTAAATTTCGACATTGGTGTAGTTAATAGACACATCTATACAGGGCTGCTCAAAAAAAATCTGATAATTTTTTATTGTAGATGGAACAGATGAAATTGGATTTTTAAGTGTGTTTACACGTTTTCATATGGTTGTTTTAAATCTAAAATTTTTATTTATTGAATGGTGCAGTTTTGTTCCACCATTCGGAAAGTGGAGAAAGACTTTGGAAAGTTTTTCATTATCTATGCTTGACACACGATTTTTTACTTTCTTGTTTCTTTATCATAACAACAACACATCGTGCATCTTAGACATATCCCCCCTCCCCTCAAAAAAAAAAAAAAAAAAAAAAAAAAAAAAAAACTATGAATGTATATTTTAATTACTTTTTTATTAACTGCTGCAGTTTTAAGTCTCTTTATATTATATTATATTATATTATTTAATTTTTAAATAATTAAATATTGTATCTGGTTGTTGTGTTGAAGCAAAATTTGCACCCTTTTCTTTTGACTTCTCTCCTCCCGTTTTTTCTTCTTTCATATGTAACATATCCAGGTAAGAATGAGTACTAAAAACAATTTGAAAATGTATTTGTATTTTTTATTCTGCGGCTAAAGATGATCTTCAAGGATAAAATCATAAAACGAAAAGAATGCAGTGGCCTACGAAACGTCTTTTGGTATTATTTAACACCTTCACCTCCAATTCTCCTCCCCCCCCCCCCAAAAAAAAAAAAAATCTTGATTGTAAACGTGGAATAAAACACAGTTTATTTTTCATTAAAAGTTAAAAAATAAGAATCGGGATTTCTCTAAGGAATATTTATGAAATAAATAAACAAATAAGCTGTTAATCTTATTTATGTATAATGCAGAGGATAGGAGGGAGAGGGAGAATAGAAAAACAAGCAGATGCACTTCAAAAAGATAATTTTAAATGCCGCTGATGAAATGTAGCCGAATAAGTAAAAATGATATTAAACAAAATTAAAAAATATAAATATAAGTATGAAGAAGAAGAAAGGGAAAGTAGTAAAAGCGATAGTCACGCGTGTCGTTGCGTGATATCGTATGTCAGTCACGTATGGGGGGGGGGGGAGAGGTAGAAGAGAGAAAGACTTGCTGCGCTAGTTATTCATTAAAAATACTTATGCAGGCCATTAATGGTGATTTATCCATTGAAAATGTCGCCCATCGTTAATGCAAGGCGCAGCCTTTTTTTTTATTTAGCATCGATTCGGCCAGATACATAATTTAGAGAGAATTATTTAATGCCCCTGAAAGGGTTAGAGGGGGAGCGAGTGAGTTTCCATGACATCGTCCACGCCAAACACCGTTGGAAAATACGAACTCTCATTAATGTCCAGCTTATTAGAAATCGGAGCAATAATAGAAACTGTGCTCAGCCATTGAACATGTCCAACTGAGAGGCAGAAGATGAAATGCTGTAATACAATATGCAACGAATACTCTTTAGGTTGCGGTCTGCGGCGTTGATTGAGATTTCCCAATGTAATATTTATTACTTTTCTTCCGTTTTTTTTTTTTTTTTTTTTTTTAAATAAATTGCAGATGGAAAGAAAGAAAAAGAACAGTGTTTACTTCAGAGAAAATTTAATTAGTGCACTCTTAATTCACAGGTGCATTTGTAATAAGTATATGAAATTTGAAAAGAAATCACCAAAAACTAATTAACAATAACAAAATTAATGAAAAAAAATAAATTTTACAAATCGCCCAGATAAATGAAAAATACAAATTTTACACTTTTCAGTATTTAGTAACCATATATTAATTTTCCCAAATTTTTTTGACATTTTTAATTTTTAAAGACATTTATTACATCCTTATGGCTTCTTCTTCCTTCCTTTATTTATTTATTTATTTATTTATTTATTTAATCTTTGTTATTTTTTTAACATTTGATATTTAAACTTTCGAATATTCTTTTTTCAGACGTAACACTTGGTCAGTTTTTATTATGCAAGACCTATTTTTAATACAACAGACAGTAAAAGGAATTTTTTTTTCTTTCTTTACTGAGGATCTGACAAAGTGCTGTTTTTCAGATTAGGGACAAGAAGGGTGCTATTTTTTTTAATCAAATAAGAAGCAGGATGTAGAAACCTTCTGAAACTTTCTTGCAGGAATCTCCTGGATTTTATGTATAGTCCATTCACGATAACTTGGCCAATGAGTAATGCAAATATATATGAATTTATTCGTCAATTTTACAATCACTTCTAGCAACTTGCAGAACTTTGTTTTAAATTAGATAGTACATTTTCTGGGCGATTTGTGCCTGTTAACAACTCTTTGTTTTTTCTTCCCTTCCGTATCATTGCAAACTCCTCGAAAATTCGTAAACCATGAGGGACAATTAATTTCATTCTCTAATAAATTTGTTCCTCTTGTTCAATATATTTCATGTTTCATCTGGTTATCAAAATTATTAATTTTATGAAATTCATACAAAATCAACGTTGTTCAGTATATTAAAATTCAATTGTTGATCTTTGGTGTCGCCTCCGTACTGACAAAACACAACACCAAGTGTCATGCGTCATATCTCTAGGCTTTCTTTCCCGAAGGGTCTGTGATCGGTTGTGATCCTTTTATGTCTCTTGAAAGATTACAAAACAAATCGCACAAAATAAGCAAAATATCTCAGCAGAAGAGTTGATAAACATGTCAAGTGTCCTCCTTCATTATAATTGCATTCTCAAGAAATAAGAGAAAAGAATGACCGCATCGAACATGACGAAAAAGGTCCAATACTTCGTCGCATTTATGTGTTTCATCCTTTATGTTTGGCTCCCATCTACACGACGGATGACGGTGCTTTTTTCGGTTTCTTTCATGCAGATATTATTTTAAAGCACTGCAAGAGAGTGCGACGAATAGCTGAGGAAGATCCATAACAAATTTATCACCCCTCTCCCCCTCCTGAAGGAAAAATTGTTTTGCTGATTTCGTATGCTTTGCTTCCAAAACTTCAAAAATTAAATAGTTAACAACTGACCACGAAGCCTTTAGGAAAGAAAACCCAGAGAGATATAATTTGAGACTCTCCTTACGGGATTTGATCTGTATAGAACCTAAATTTAATATTATATAGAAAAAGCTTACCTCATGAAAAGAACGAAAAAAAAAAAAATATTTCCCTTGCACCATTTACAAAAGTCTGCCAAACAATGCTAAATGTATTCTTATTCACTTGGAGTTTCCTTAATTGAAACTAATTTTCCTCAATTACGCTAACCAGTGTCTGGAACGGAAGATCGAGGCTCATAATTCTTATACCTAAACGATACAAAGTGATTTATTTGACAAGGACTTCGAGGTAGGCGAACCCAGGTTCTGTTTGGTGACACGCTGGGCTTGTTAATGTTGCTGTCGCCAATGTTGCCAGCAATTTTTTTCCCGCCTCAGACTATTCCCGCCCCCCCCCCCCTCTCTCTGAACTTCACAGCTGGACTGTTTTTGTCTATGAAGCTAAGCTGATTTTTGATTGATATCTGACATTTTTATCTTATGTTGGTTAGCGTTTTCACAGGTTGTACAAGGAATATGAATAAGATCTTTAGCTGAATTTAGCATCATTTCACATCATTATGTTCTTCACTATAGCACTTCCAGTGTAGTTGGAAGAGATTTAAAGCATGTTTCGCTCATCTGTTCAGATTTAGTTGCGTATCACGATAGTATTGTGTGTTTTAGTGACAGATTAGTGGTTTAGGGAGCTGTTAGTACTCTTCAGCAATTTTCTCGAGCGTAAAAGTCAACAAAGTGATGCATACAGTTTTGATTTAGTTCTGTATTCTTAAACAATTCTGTATAAAATTTATACCGTCTTGAATTTTTAATTGTATTGAACAATTCCAGTATTTTACTCACCTAGATTTTGTTATATCCCATGTTCTTTATTTTGAGCTTTTGTTTTTGAAAGGGAATTTATAACTTTGACTCTTATTTGATATTGAACAAGTGAATTAACATCCATTGTATTTTATTAAAACAATAAGCACCTTATTATTATTTTTTTATAAATTAACATTTTGCTGCTTTAATTCAAATTATTCAAATATTAGCTACGCATTCAAAATTCTTATATAAATAAAAATCCAATAATATTTAAACTACTCGCTTTATTTTAGGAAAAGCTTTAATAATTTATTTTAAAAAAAAAAAGCAGTTACTGATAAAATAACAATAGAGCCTCTATTTTTAACACGGAATAAAGTTGTTTATTTGAAATCCTAAAATATTTAAGATGCTGTTTGTTTTTAATGTCATCAAAGGGATTTTTATTTTAATATATGGGCGATTTTTAAATTTTTCTCTGATGTGACAACCAAAAAATTAGAACGTAAAAAAATTGTATACATTTTATTAATATTTTTAATTTATTTATTTATTAAACAGTTTAACACAATATATATGCAGATTATGCTCCAAGTATCAAGAACGAAAACTGAAGGAAATAGGGCAAACGTCATTCCAGCGTCTGTATAAAAATACACTACATATCACCTTAAATGGTTTAAAGGTGCAATATAATTATTTGTATCTCGAGCGACAAGTATGCGTGTCGCAAAAAGGCTTAAGAATCCTTATTTATCCCTACCAGTAAAATTTTACTGTAAAATTTGCCTTATTGAATCGGATCATTTTCTCGATTTAATAAGGCACAAATTTCTGTTTTTAAAAACCGGTGACAAAACATTTAAAAATTTTGTAAAAGGCTCCCGTCACGAAGGGGTTAACCACTAACTCTAAATTGTATACGAATTTGTATTTTGGGGGATTCCATTTTTATTTTCTAGTTTTTTTAGCATTCTGTATTTAAATGCGTAATAAAATGATGGCATTGTTGTAGAATTTATAAAAAGTAGGTTCTATATACGAGGCAATAATCTCTTTATTTTATATATAATCTACTTAAATAGTTTTTTATATATATTATTTATCAAATAGAACCGAAATTGTAGTCAGTATTCTACTTTTTTTTCCTCGTATTGTGCAGCGTGGGCGTTCAAATTCGAATTCTGTCTTTTCTGTTTATTCGAAATTTGATACTCATTCATGTCGATTATCATAAACTTCGCCGGGTTTCTGAATCTTTGAACGGGGCCGATTACATACGCAACATTAACATCACCCATTATTAAACTCGAATGAGCTCTCCTTCGGAAATAAAGCCTTCTCCGAGACATTTATTAAAACATTCGAAAGACTGCCAGGACTTAGGAAAACGAAACACAAAAAGGAGGAAAAGTACGCAAAGAAGAAAGAAAAAAACAACTCACCCGATAGATAACGCGTCAGGTATAAATTAGATCTACTTTTACGAGGAACATCATAAAGTCGTAACTTCTTCATCAGATCCATTATATAACAGTGCCAAAATACATCCAGGGCCATTACAAACGCGGTACTCTCCTCAATTTATACCGCGCTAATAAAGTGGCTAATGAAACCATTTGAAATCCCCACGAGGCTTGAAGTAGCGCCTTAAATCAGAATTTATATCCCGTGACCGTAGACTTAAGACCAGCTTTTAATGCCACCAAACTTCATTAAAAGAATCGTCAATGCAATGAGAAGCGGCCATTCGTTTTATCCCCCAGACATCTTTTTATAAATATATTTTGGCAGAATCTTTCGTTTTGTTTCGCTTGATCTTCGCCTTGAATTTCTCCAGCAGAAAATCAATTTGTTGTTATTCGCCATTTCTTGGTTTTCTTTTTATATCTGTGTTTTCAATGATTATGGTCTTATTAACTGTTGATTCTGAGTTTTCGGGAAATTCAGGCGAAGTAGAATTAATGTTTGAATTGGTGTAAAAATCGATTTTTGTATCTGGAGTAACTAATAAATGTATGTTTCTGTAATATAAAATAAATAAAAGTGAAAAAAAATTATGATTTTCGTTTGGTGTAATAAAACCCCTCGCTTTGAAAATATTTTTTCTTTTGTCGTTTTTCTTATTTCGTATATATTTCTATTTCATTTAATCTTTTTTTTCTTCCTATCTTTAATTATAAAATAAAATTATCGTCGGTTTATTTTCTTTTTTCGTCTCTGCTGTTTCAAAAGCTTTCATCGCTTCCAATTATAAAATCACATCCGCTTATTTAACTCATATAAAAGCAACTAAGTATCCTTAATTGTGAATTCCTAATGCTCCGCTTCTAGTGATCACGGTAAAAGTTTTTCTTTGGTGATTAAAATATATTTTCTTAAAGTGTTTTTTTTTTTTTTTTTCAGATCATTGCCCTTTTTTTTTAAATGCGATTTAAGTTTGTAGCTCTATAGATCAACGATTTTAAATCTTAAATCCACCATGTCTCCATTAGATTACGTTAATAATAACGCTTTCATAACTATTTTTTACAGACGTTATTTTTAGTAAATATTACTTAGACATTTTAAATGGTTTTTTCTGGATTTGAAACAGTATTAGAAACATTTCAAATAATCCCGTGAAATCCTTTAATAATATTTATAAAATCGTTAGATATTGTCGTCATGAGAAAGCCTTGAAAAATTCATTATTACTACTTATCACTATATGAGATTTTCTGTATCACATAATTCTGTATCATGCAAGATGATAATGTATAAGTCAGCTGTATTAAAGACTAATCATATTTTTTATGCATTATGTAATATTTCATCCCCCCCCCCCCCGCCAAAAAAAAAAAAAAAAAAAGTTTGTATAAAGTATGATAAATTAAGATGTAAAGAAAATGTTTTTCAGGCTCTAATGCTAACTTAATGTTTTTAATGTTTAATTTTAAAAATGTTTGTACGGAATCAGCCTTTCTCAACAATAACAAGTAATATTTAAACAACATGCTGGATTAACGTTTACTTGTCTATATAGTATACAAACCGATTATTTTTCAGTTGTAAAAATGTACCGTGCAAAGTTAATTTCATTTCAAAGATATAAAAAATAATAATAATTAACCAGGTTTAACGATGTTTTTAATGTCTCTTCTCTCTAAGATCAACATTGGACAATTTTTTAGTGCTTCATAAAGGGAAGGATCCTTAAGTGGAATATGGAGCAAAGAACTTGCTTGAAAAATCCAAAATTTTGTTGTAATAACTGTATTGCAATGGTATAATATGTAATATTGCACTTATTTTATGAACTATAACTTATATAACATACATAAATACATAAAACTGATTCTGTATATAATGTAGTGCTATGTTAAACTGAAACAGTTTACTTTTTTGTTGAAAGAAATATCATACAATTATACTTGCTAAAGCGAAAATTGTCTAAAATTGAGTTTTTCCTGTTTGATGAGATTCTCCTGTAGTATTTTTTACTATAATAGACTTTTGTTGCAAATAAATCGTTGAAAAAGAAATTGCATTTTGATGTTATTGTTTAAAAGGTTAGTGAATAGCATACGAACTTTATAAGATTTCCCTCAAAATCAAACTTGTGAAATTGAAATCAAATAAAATTTTACTATGTCTCAAGGAAAAGGAGATGTTTCTAATGTGACAGTCTGGAATGTGTCATGAAGAGTTCATCAGAAATCTGCAAAAATTTGTGATGAACATGGATAATTTCTTATGCGATATTCATTATATTACATCAGCTTTTTTAAGATATTTATTTTTCTCCCAATGATATATATCCACAGAATGCTCTTAAGTAACTTTCACTTTCTTTCTCAACTTATAGTAGAACTGTCTTTAATTTCTGGAATCGCCCCTTGTCTTCTTAAATTTTCTTTGTCAAAAGAAATAATGGGAAAATGCATAATTGATATTTATATTGAAAATGAAAATGTAATCAGATTGTCTGTTTTATGTATAGATTTAGAATTTTTTTTTTTTTTTTTTTTGATAACACTTTTATAGCTACTTCAGAAGACTTTTTTTTTATTTTTCAGATACATGAGGTACTTATACGCATATGAATGTGATAGAGAAAAACTAAGTACTGCCGAAGAGCTGCAGGCAGCCATAGACGGCAACAGAAGAGAAGGACGGCGGTCCAGCTACGGCCCTTATGGTGATCTAGTTAATCCAGGCGCAGTAGCTGTGTCTCGGAACTCTCAACACCCACCTTTGTCTTCACCTTTAAGTTTAGTATCCCGGCATGTGAACGGTCACGGTTCAACACCGGGTGGACTTTCCTCAGGTAGGGGCTCGGCTTCGCCGCTCCCCCTCGCTTACTTCCACAACAATAACACCTCTGCACAACTGCCGCTCAATTTGGCACACCAAGAGAATGGCCTCTATGGTAGTCATGGTCTATCCTCAGGTACGAAATGCTAATCACAGAGTTGCCAACCTCCGGCTTTTGTTAATTCATGAAAACGTATTTGAACCAGAAGATTTATTTAATTAGAAGTGTCTAGTATTAACTCAAAGGGTCATTTGAAATTTATTTAATTTCATTGACTCAATAAATTTCTGGTTAGAAGTATAATTGTTTGATTTTTAAAAAGCCGGAGGTTGGCATGTCTGTAATCATTATGCCTTGGTAAATAATAATAAGTTCTAAGAATCGATGAATAATGTTTTTCAATGTAGCAGATTCTCAAGCGTCGGATTATGGGGTACAGTTTGCTAAATCTCAAATGTCCATCCGAAAATTGAGTACATTATAGCTTGGTTTATCGCGTTTATTTTTTAGGTAGAAATCATTAGTTATTCCTAGTTTTTCAGACTCGTGATTTAATGTTTTTGGATCTCGTGGGAATGAATCGTTAAGCCGCTATCAGATACACCAACATTTCCAGCGATTTTTGAGCCATCACTTGATTTCCTCCAACTTTTTGCGAAATATCCTCACAACACCCAGTGTGATAGCAAATAGCGATGCCCCCCTACTTTTTTTCTTCAGTTTCTGAAAAGTCTCCGCTAGCCGAGACTTTTCATCCAACATCGAACGTTTCAACAAATGAGAGAGAAGCGATTCAAACAAATAGGCGATAAATATTAACGGCTGGTACTAGTACTGGTTCCCATGCTTTTCCTCCGACTTTTTCCAATACAATTGTAACCTTTTTCTCTCTTTGAACGGGAAAAAGTTGGTGTTAAAATCGGCTGAAAAGTTTGTTGTGCGTAATGTTTGTGAATCTGATAGCAGCTTTATTGGATGCTTATAATTTTCAGACAAACCTCTGAACCCGTTACTGTCGGATAATCAGCGATTCTATCGTTACAAGAAGAAAGTATTGAATTCGTGAAAAATTTAGACTTCCAGTTTTCGAGGATTTATGCATTTTAGAAGGTCTTGAACACGATTTGAGGATTTCTAAAAAATCGTCTGCATGTGACAAATTTGTGGATGCTATTTCTCAAGAACTAATGTACGGAATCGGATAAAAATTTATCAATCAGTATCAGTTAGTTCCCGATACAGATTGGTGCAGATTAGTTTTTGGTGTAAATCACTCAACAGGTTCTGCTGCTATTCTGCATTCTTCGTGATTTCCGCAATAGCTTTATCACAAGAACTAATACACTTTTCTTCCAATTCAATTCAGTTCCAAATTCTTCCAATTTCATATTCAGTTAGACATTGACAAATGTTTTTTGCTGATTAGGTTTTTGTGTCAGTTGCCCAGTAGGAGACACTGCCATACTGAATTTTTTGCAATATCTTGCATTTTTGCAATCTCAAAAACTAATGTACAATTTTCCATCAAACTTCAGATTCCGTGAGACGTTGATACAAGTTGTTACTCATTAGGTTTTGATGTAAACCACCACAGGTTGCTCCGCTATGCTGAATTTCGCATGATTTACACGATTTTAGCGATAATCACATCTCAAGAACTAAAGCTTAGTCTTAAACAAGTTTAATAAGTTAAGAAAACAAGTTTCACAAGAAGATTAATGTTTAGGTTCTATTATTTAACCCATTTCAGGTCAAGCACAGAAATTTTGTAATATTTTTATTGAAATATGCTTAAATTACATTTATTAAGGCACAAAAAAAGTTTCTTGCATAAAAAAGAATATTTTAAGAAATAAAATGGTGCGTACATTTAAATTTAATAACGCGCGCATTAAATTTAAATTTGAAAGTTTTTAACATTAGTTCTATTTTATTTAGAGAACTTGCAATGTCAAACGTGTGATTAATCTCTAGTGGAATAATTATGCGTTTTTTGAAAAGCGAATTTGTCAATAAACGTTTCAAAAAAAAAAAAAAAAAAGCGTATTTTCAAAATTTCGCAACAGAAAGTGTGTACTCCAATTGAAATACTAATATTTTATAGATGTCTTAAAAAGTCTCAAAAATGCAAAATAAAGTCAGTGAAAAATGTACGTCACAGTATTCATAAAAAAATTGTTGAAATGGTGGGTTTACGTATCTTTGGCCGAAAATGATTTAATGCAACAAGTGTGTCATATTCGAAAAATAATTTATAAATAATGATATAATCTGTGGCTATACTTTTTTTTCTTTCTTTCTTTTTCTTTTTTTTTAATTAAAAAATTAAATCATCTGATATGTTTTATAATCTAGTTAGTACTCGATCATAAATGCTGGTTTGCGAACTATTGATGAGAATTCAACGAAAGTGGGCATAGTTTCCTTGTTTTAAGTAATATTTTCAGACATTTTTTCTCTAAAGCAGCGGTTCCCAAACTATGGGTCGCGGTGGATGTTTTGGTGGGTCGCGGAACAATCGAGGTTTTTCATAAAAATATATCCTTTATTTCAATTGTTTCAAAACAGTAACAGTTTGAACAGCAATTAAAATCCTTGATATCCCTCTGTATGAGTATATGAGCAAAATATCCATAAATATTTAAATCAGCTTTGAATTTCTTAATGTGGTTCAACATGGCATACTTTTGTGAACAAGCTTTTTTTTTTTACATCGCTGTTTTAAAACGAAATAAAACTAGTCGTTGGGGGCCACCGCAATACTTACCCATCATGGATATGTATATGAAAATAAAACATGTGAAAACTATTTATACAATGCATTGCAATTCATAAACAAAATTTAAATATTGTTAATATACATAGTAATGCTTTATTAAAGAACTGCTGATGTACCAATTTCCACAAATTATATAAAACGCCAAACTACTCAAGTAGTACCGAACTGCGTAAAAGAAACATCCTAATAACTCCAAAAATAATAATTCTATTAACTAACAATTAACTGTGTCGGATTAAGCTTCTCATTTCCAATTAAAATATACCTCTGAATTGAAATTTGAATGAAATACACGGTCATGAAAAATCGAAGAATGTGGAAAACAGGATTACAAATATCTCGGCAACTAATAATCCGATCGACTTCGTTCTATATGCAAAATGTGTGTTATTTTATTGCCTTTTACGTCCATTTCTTAAAACAAAAAAATTCGAAAATTTTTATACACCTTTCATCAGAACGAATTTTTTGAGGGTCCGAAAAAAATAGTTCCGGATAATCAAGGTTGCTGATATTAAATAAGCTTCGTCCCATTCTTACATACTAACTGCATACGAAATTTCAAGTCTCTATTTCAATTTGTTCGGGAGATAGAGCGTTTACAGACAGACAGACGGACGGCAATTTTTTTTTTTTTTTTTCTAAAAATATGTTTTTCGGAATCTCCACTATCTAAAACGTCTAAATCCGTCAAAAAAAAATTTTCGATTTTCAAAACGATTGCAAGACTTACCCTATACTACGTATGATGGGTAAGTAAAACAAACAACTGCGTTAAAAAGCATTTAAGGTTAAAATTATCTAGTTTTTATCCTGATATAAATGTCCTCACCGGTAAACACCATTGCCAGAAATCTCACTGGCTATAAAGTTATGTTATGGTAATAATTAAACGATTTTAAATTATCTTTGTGAGTTTTCTAATCAGTATTCCACACGGGGATTACAAATTCTTGTTTTTGTTGATAGTGTATTCTTCGTATCAAAATTAGCCTTTCTTCGCAGAGAAATATCCTATATAGTTATGGAGGTCGTACTATTTCCATGCCGATATAAAATCTTATATCAAATGGGTCGTGAAAAAGTTTCATACAAGTAGGTCGTGAAAAAGTTTCATACAAGTGGGTCGTGAAAAAGTATTTTATTTGAAGGTGAGTCGCGTAGCAATAAAGATTAGGAAACGCTGCTTTAAAATATTTACGTGTTCTAACAACTTTTTTCAAAATCTCTTTACTTCCTTTAACTTTAAACGATTGAATATAAATATATGCCATGAAACTCACTGTCAACTTAATTTACTTCGTTTCCGGATATCATTTAATGAAGATTATATCCTAATCCGAACAAAATGACCAAAGCTTTTGCTGGAACAAAGAAGCAAGTTACAGATCTGTTTCTCATTTAATGCAGAAAGTTTGGTGGTTGCTAAGCAACCATCAAGCAAGGAGTGGAACGAAAAGATGTGGAAAGAGAACGCTGCGATTTGGATTGTTTTGATATGATTGTTTGTATGTATGTCGGCCAATTATCTACGCTATGGTATATAGGCCCTAAGGGGTGGGGTGCCCTCCGTGGGGGTCTTTCTAAGGGAACATAACCCGTATTTACGCAAGGTTCGAAGAAAACCACGGAAAACTCCGAACGGTTAGGCCGACGGTCGCGATTGGGTTCGAACCCAGCACCTACCGCCTACCAGTTTGAGGTCAGAACCTCTCGGCCACTGGTGGGGCTGTTTTGATATGAATTAAATGTATTTTTAAGAAAAACATTGGAAGGAAAGGGGGAAAAAAACCAAGAAAAAGTCGTCTAATGGATTGAAAAATATCTTACAATTTTATGTTTATTTATAAATTTTACAATATTTAAATTTCACGGATGCGAATGCAATGCAATTATTTTCAAGTTTCTCAATAAAACTTTTTAAATTTAATATTGCGAATATAGATAAAGCATTTCATTTGAATGAACTACAGTAAAACCTCCATAACGGACACTCCCGAATAGCGGACACCTCTATTTAACGGGCAGTTTACCGATCCCCACTCCAAAAATCTAAATTTTTATATGTTTAACCTCTGAATAACGGACATTCCGAATAGCGGACAGTAATTTTGGGAATAAAGTACGAAAAATTGTTTTTTAACGAGGAAAAAAAACGTTAAAAGCCTCTAAATTTGTCAGGGCAATGTGTTCAAAGTTTTGAGATCACAGACAAATGTAGAGAGTGGGCCGGGAAAAATCTTTCCTCCCACGTTCAGTATTAAATTCAGGGAATGGTCCGGAGGGACATTACCTCCCGGAGCATCACAATGCCCCGCCTCTACTCCCCTATGTAAGATTCGAGATTTTATGCTTTTAAAAAATGGCAAAATACAATGAGCAGTTACACTTTTTTTAAGATGATTAAGAAAAATCAAAACTATTAACAGGGTTAAAATTTCTCATTGAAAAAAAATTACATGTAATCTTTAAACGCAAATGAAACTTTTAAAATACATTTTTTCCGTAAGATTGTAATAAACAGTGTACAAAGGTATGTACCATTTTATTTCAACTTTATTGCTTAAAAAATTATTTTAATTTATGATTAATCATATATTAGAATTTTAGGACATATAAAAGTCAATTAATGAAACTTTAATCATTTCTTAACAATTTTTGAATCTCCGAGATTTTTCCCAATAGCGGACACCTCCGAATAGCGGACAGTTTTCGCGCTCCCGAGGTGTCCGTTATTTGGAGGTTTTACTGTATTTTAATTTATAATAATGAAAATTCAGAAAACAAGCATAAAAAGAAATAATTGATTTTAAATTTCCGATTAGTCTTCCTTCAAAAATCTACAAATTGTGAGTAATCCTTTGTTTTACTTTTGACAATTTTAAGGCATATTCCTCAATAAAGTGTTACTTTGAAGCAAACGTGTTTACTTATAAGAAGACATTTGCCTATTTTATGATATAAAACTCTACATCTGGCAAATTTCCACTTAATTTTTTTTTTTTTTTTAACTTATCGTGAAATTTATTTCTTATTATTTTAAAATTTTATTTTTGTTCCTTATTTAAAATGGTTAAATGTTTAGTTCTCCTTAGGATGGATTTAAACTTTTAAAATTTGGATGCTTAAATTTAAATTAATTTATTCAGGATTATTATTTTTTTTTCCCTTTTTTTGACCCCTTAGAGTCTGGTGTACTGTTTATTGTACGTGTTTCATTGAGTGTTATGTTGTCTTAATAATTATTTTTACTTATATCGACATATGGTAACGATTGTGTGTGTCGGTGCCTTTTTCATTGTGTTGACTCTATTTACACTTTCGCTTTTAGTAGTAATAAATAAAAGCTTGCTTAATTCTCTTTATACCGTCAGTGATTGTTTGAAACATGTATTTCACTCTTTAAATTTAAAATAAGTATACTTTTCTGAACGAATAAAGTATAATTAAAAGAAAAAATAGAAAGAATACCTGTGAAATCATGTTGTAATACAATTTGTTTTAAACCTCTCCTAAAACTCTTCCTTAATCTCTTGGCGTATGAATTAAATAGTACCCAAGTTAATTGTATGCCTTATATTACAAACAACGGCATATTTGTTAAACTTTAGTAAATCTATTTGTATGGCTACTACACTATATTGCCATTGATTATGGGACACTTGCGATTTTAGACATTTTACTAAATATCTAGAAAAATACATGAGGAATCATCTCAAAACTCTTAGTGTATAAATATAATAGTATACGTCATACATCTCCGTGAAGAGTTTTACCGAAACGCCATAGGGGACCGTCAACAAATTAAAAAAGAATGAATATCTTTTGAATAACCCTGTCAAAACTAATGTAGCAAAAGCGCTCAAACTCTAGATTATGATTGAATGCCTTATTGTAATACACTGTGTCCATTTTTATGCAAATAGCATGCACACTCGCAGAGTAATTAAGGTTTTTATAAAAATGGTCCCAAATTTTTCCAAGTTTTTCTATTATAATTTTCAGAGTTCTTAATATAAAATAATATTTTTTTCAGAAAATATGACAAACAACATTGCACACAGTACCCTGTAATCAGAATTAAAAAATAATAAAAATTGTATGAAAAATGAGTAGGTTTACTATATAATTTTTTACTGCGCATGCGTCAAAGATATCAAAATTTCATTTGCATATTATGTTAGCTAAATGTATAGAGCAACTTTTGTAAAAGTCTCAAAATCATAGCTTGAAAATTCTGAAAGTAATCGTCTATAGAAAAAGGACAAAATCCGTTGTTTCCAAAATGAAGCAAAAAAAATTAGGGATTTTATCCAAATGCAGTAGTATATCTCATATTGTGTATTCTATATTGACACTAATCAATGAATATATGGATACAATCCCTCTTGTTTTTGCTTCATTTTGAGAATAACGGATTTTCGACTTATTCAATTGACGATTATTGTCAGAATTTTCAAGTTATGATTTTGTGACTTTCACAAAAGTTGCTCTATACATTTAGCTAACATAATATGCAAATGAAAGTTTCATATCGTTGACGCATGCGCAGTAAAAAATTATTTATTAAAACAACTCATTTTTTATACAATTTCCATTATTTTTTAATTCTGATTACAGGGTACTGTGTGCAATGTTGTTTGTCATATTTTCTGAAAAAAATAATATTTTATAATAAGAACTCTGAAAATTATAAGGAAAAAACTTGGAAAAATTTGGGATCATTTTTATAAAAACTTTAATTACTCTGCGAGTATGCATGCTATTTGCATAAAAATGAACAAGGCTTATTACAAAAAGGCATTCAATTACAATCTAGAGTTTGAGCCATTTTGCTACATTAGTTTTGACAGGGTTATTCAAAAGATATTCATTCTTTTTTAATTTGTTGACGGCCCCCTTTGGAGTTTCGGGAAAAAATCTTCACGGAGATGTATGACTTATACTATTATATTTATATACTAAGAGTTTCGAGATGATTCCTCATGTATTTTTCTAGATATTTAGTAAAATGTCTAAAATCGCAAGTGTCCCATAATCAATGGCAATATAGTGTATTAACATAAGTAATTTTCTTCTTAAAATTGAAATTATTTTTTAGGCTTTCGTTCACTGGGAGAAACCCCATTTCTCTCTGTCCTCTATCTGTCTGTCATTCACAAAATCCGTACACAAAAACTGTAAAAGTCAAAGACTTGAAATTTTGTGCACTTGCACCTCAATACCTCGTGTCACACGACAAATCATAAAATTTTGAATTTATTATTTTAATTAAATTAATTGTTTCAATGCCATTCGTTCATTTTTGCAATTTAAAAAGAGTGTAGACATCATGGCTTGGGGAAAAAGCATTTCGATACTAAAAAAAGGGTTTTTTCTTAGTTCGATCCCCGATGCGGGAAATTGAAAATTTCATTCTAAGATGGATTTAATAAAAAGAAATTTCATATTTTGGGCCAATTTAAGCGTTTATATTATTATATTTCGTTCGTCTGACATTCATGATATTTTTTGAAATTCGATTTTCTTTCTATGTATTTTTATTTATTTATTTTGCGATTTATTAATGGTTTAGCATTTAATTTTATTAATATTTCCACTATTTTTTTTAATTTCGGATTTTTGAGAAATTTTGATTTTTATTTAAATGATTTGAACATTTTTTTTAATTTGATTAAAATACCTAACTTCGTTGTATATTTATTTTTAAATTAAATTTATAGGTACCACCATCTATGTAAGAATTTTAGTAAGTATAAATTAATAATTTGTACTTATTAATTAAAGGATAAATTGTTTTGAAATAAATATTAAACGAAACCCTCTGTATGATCTGCGATCGCACTTACCCCCTTGTTTGATTGTCTGGGGTGTATATTTAACTGGCAATTTAATAATTTCTTCCGTTCTTTCATTTTCTTTTTTCTCCTTTTTATTTGCCTGTACACAACATGATTATTTCACTTACAAATTTGATAGTGTATGATAGAACATCTTTAATTTATCTTAATCAATATAATTTTTTATTATTTTATTCGATATATAAAAATCGATGTGTACGGCATAGAATGCAGTCATCACATACAGGGCCGTAAATCCCGGGGGGGGTTGGGGGGGTGCAACACCCCCCCTAGGAGAAATCAGTCGGAAAATTCCCAGATCTATCGGGAAAAGTATGTTTAGTCGGAAAAAATGGCATTAACCAATAAAATCTTATAAACTGGAAAATCATTCGGAAAATTTCCCGTTCCATCGGAAAAGGCGTATTTAGTTGGAAAAAATAGCATTACGTATTATCCTATAAAAACTTATAAATTGGAAAAACAGAAAAATCAGCCGGAAAAATTCTTGTTTGATCGGAAAAAATGCTCTTAACCTATAAAAACTTATATACTGGAAAGTCATTCGGAAATTTTCCTGTTCCATCCGAAAAAGCGTGTTTAGTCGGAAAAAATAGTATTACGTAAAAACTTACAAATTGGAAAAAGGAAAAATCAGTCGGAAAAATTCTTGTTTGATCGGAAAAAATATTCTTAACTTTTAAAAACTTATAAGCTGGAAAATCATTCGGAAATTTTCCCGTTCCATCCGAAAAAGCGTGTTTAGTAAAAAATGGTATTACGTATTATCCTAAAAAACTTACAAATTGGAAAAAGGAAAAATCAGTCGGAAAAATTCTTGTTTGATCGGAAAAAATGTTCTTAACTTATAAAAACTTATAAATTGGAAAATCATTCGGAAATTTTCCCGTTCCAACCGAAAAAGCGTATTTAGTCGGAAAAAATAGTATTACGTAAAAACTTACAAATTGGAAAAAGGAAAAATCAGTCGGAATTCTTGTTTAATCGGAAAAAATGGTATTAACCTATAAAAACTTATAAATTGGAAAAACGAAAGTATCATTCGGAAAATTTCCCGTTCCATCGGAAAAGGCATGTTTAGTCGGAAAAAATAGTATTATCCTATAAAAATTTATAAATTGGAAAAACGAATAAGTCAATCGGAAAAATTCTTGTTCGATCGGAAAAAATGGTATTAGCCTATAAAAACTTATAAATTAGAAAAACGAAAATATCATTCGGAAAATTTTCCGTTTCAATCCGGAAAGGCATGTTTAGTCGGAAAAAAAAGTATTACGTATTAACCTATAAATACTTGTAAATTTTTAAATCGGAAAAAATGGCATTTATCTATAAAAAAATATATAAATTGGAAAAACGAAAATATCAATCGGAAGTTTTCTGTTCCACCGGTAAAGGCATCTTTAGTCGGAAAAAATAGTATTACGTATTAACCTATAAAGATTTATAAATTGGAAAAACGGAAAAGTCAGTCGGAAAAATTCTTGTTCGATCGGAAAAAAGTAAATTAGCCGAAAAAAAGGGTATTAATCTATAAATATTTATGAATTGGAGAAATATTTTTGTAGTTTTTAATTAAATAAGAAAAACAAGTTAGATCGAAGAAAACCTATAAAATTTTATTCTCAATCGGATTTATTTCCGCTTGCAGTTTCTGATAAGAAAAAAAAAAAAAAAAAAAAAAAAAAAAAAAACAATTTAGCATGTAGAAAACAAATTTATTCTTAGCCGGAACTATTATTAATTAATTTAAATAATTGCTAATTTACTATTTACTTTAATTTAGTAATTAATCAATATAACTTATTAATATGTAGGATTTTATTTTTCTGATAAAACTATTCAGAAAAATGTTGATTTGTCAAATATTGTGTTCTCGGAAACTTCGATATGACGAAAAAAAAAAATTCTTGTACATTTTCTAGTAATGTTAAAGTTATACCGTTAATTATAACAGTGATATTTGAGTAAAACCTTGATATTCCGATTTTTCTTTTCTGTGTCTTTTGATTTGGATATGGATATATCGAAATCTACTTGTAATTTTTTTTACTGTTGGAAAGTTTTTAGTTTAATCTCGAAATTTTAAAATATACTGATCGAACTGAAGTAACTTCTATTTTTTTAATATAAACTTTAAATTTAATTAGAAATATGTATCACGGAATTTAGGTGGTATACGATGAAAATTCATTTATAGAAATACAAATATTTGGTATTTTTTCATATAAAAATCTGGATATTTTCCATTCTATTCAAATTTTACCTTTAATTGAAAATAATTATAGTCTCATTTTTTCCTACTATCTAAATTTGTGTTTTCTTTTTATTTTATTAAAAAAAAATAATAATGGCGAAATTGTTTATACTTACTTTTTTACGTAATTTTTGATTGATTTAAAAGATTGTTTAAGAAATTTATATGATACAGAATGAAAATTGAAAATACCCAAATACTTTGAATTTTCATCTCGAAATAATCTGGATATTTTACAGCCTATACGAGTTTACTTCTCTCAGAAGTAATACTTTCGTTAGCTTTTTCCTCAGTCAATTGTATTAGATTTTTCTAATATTTTTATTATTACTATCACATTTTGTTTAGTCAGAAAAGTGAGTTGTAACACCAAATTGTTACGCTGCTTTTAAGTTTGCCGTTAGAAAGAATTAAAACTTATATTAAGAAATCCCGAATTTTTGACAATTTTTTGTCTCTGAAATATTCCCCAAGCAAACAGATTTCAATTTTACTTAAAAAAAAAAAAAAAAAAAAAAAAGAAAAAGAAAAAAAAAAAAGGAAAAGAAAAAACGCTAAAGAGATTTTAACTGAATGCTAAAAAATAGAAAGATAAAACATTGTTTTCTCTTCAACGTAAAGCTTGGGCACCTAAATGACTGGACGTTGCACCTCCCGCCCTATGTGTAAGTTACAAAACAAACTGCGCCTGCGTTAACTCTTTGTTTAACCGTTAGTATTCTGGCTCATAGTACGAAATCATTCAATTAAAAAGTGTTGATGGGAGAATATTTTGGTATATAGTTACTAGTTCAATTTTTTTTAGCAGTTATGCCCCCATCTAATGTAAGAGACAAAAAGTGCAATGTGGGTTATGTAATTATATTTTCGATAGTGATTACAGGAACACACTTAATAAACAAAAGCATGCTGATAAAATTTCAGCCGATATACATATACCGTTTTGCATTGTTGGAGCTCTAAAAAATCCTTTTGAAGTAAGCTAGCTATTTTATTACAGAAAATTTTAGATATGTAAAATGTGTAAATAACTGAATTGTTTTCATATTTAAACATGAATTATTTTATTTTATTTATTTCTTATTTCTTATTTATTTATTTATTTATTTATTGAGGGGGCAGATAAATTATTTAATAACTTGTAAAAATGTACTGTTATTCGATATATATAAATGTTTTTAACAGTTAGCATCGCAATTCGCTAACTATTTGCTAGTTTTGTTACAAACTGGAGATGACAAGCTAGTTGTTATTTAAATTTCATGAAATTATTTCATTTTTAACTACATTTTTTTTCTTTCAATATATTTGCCTTCTTTTTTGCCAACCATTTTACAATTTGCAATTGCAAGTCAATGTATTTAGTATTATACACGAAGTTAAAATTGCATTATAGATCTTTTTATATTTTATCAATTTTATTTCATCGTTATTTAAGAGTAATGTAGTATTTTAAGGAATTTTTGCCTACATGGCTTTTCATTTTTATTATCTCAAGGTTCAACAACTAAGAAAGTTCATTTATTTTTTTAAGTTCAAATGTCAATGTATGTAAAATATTCTATATTTTTAAAACTTTGTTATAGTACAAGTAAAAATAATTTTGTCTCCCTGCATAACAATATTTTGATTATTATTTTATGGATAGATGTTTGTGTGTGTGTGTATAGATAAGAATCAAAATTTAATCATTTGAAACTTGAAAATAATTTTAGCCTTGGTGGAGGATAAAACAGCGCAACTTTTGACTGTTTAAAGCTAATTGATGATTAAATGGATCGTTAAACCTCTTGCAATTTGAAATTTTAAAAAGGCATTTCAACTTTACTGGTACATTTTTTGTGCCTGATGTGCCTGTGTGTGTGTGTGTGTGGGGGGGGGGGGGGGTAGATGAAAAAGGAACCAGAATTTTACTTTTGGCTTATGCATTTCGTTTATTTGTTTGGTACTTTGCGCATGTTTTCTCAAGGAGTCAGAAAAACTATGTACAATTGCCTTATTTATTAAAAAATGTGAGTATAATTTGAAAACCCTTTGAATTCGCTCCTAAAAATTTACATACTCTGCTTTAATAATTTATTTGTTATGTATCTATATATTGCATCTAATATACTTATATGATGTATCTAATTATATATTTTATCTAATGCTAGTAGAGATAGCTATAAATATATAAAATAGTTTGTCCTGACAGAGTGATAATCAACGCACATCCCAAACTACTGAATCTAGAACCATGAAAATTGGAGAGAAAGTACTTCTTATGGGAAATTTTGAAATTACCCCCCTTAAGAGGGAAAAGCGGGGGAGGTAAAAAATTCTGGAACAAATTGCCATATCTCAGCAAACATTTAAGGTAGGAGCGTAAAATTCCAGAAAATAAATCTACTAAAAAAATTATTAAACACATAATCCAGTGATTTTAGAAATCTCAACATAAGTGGTTAATAGGGGGGAGTCGAAAAATTTAGAACATTTGGCACATCTCAACAGTCTTTTCAAATAAGAACGTGAAACAGCAGAAAATAAAATGTTTAAAAGCTAATTAAATACGTGTTTCAGCGATATTTTAAATTTCCACCCCCGAGGAGTTTAAATGGGGGTGGAAAAATTCCATACTTTTTTGGCCATATCATAGGAAAGCCCTCAAATCACTCTTTCATATAATAAATCTTTCTCCCTCTCCCCCCGCCTCCTCTTATCCTCTATTGGGGACAATTTTCGATATTTTTTGAAATTGTAACGTTTTATCATTTTAGACCGGATTTTTTTTTGGGGGGGGGGGTGGTGGGGGGGCTCTCCGATAAATATTACTTATAATATATGAAATTTTTATAGTTAGGGGAAGGGTCTATTCTGGGAGGGAGGACAATTTCCTAAATTTGGAATACATCTCTCTTGTGATATATCGTTGGATTCCTATTTTGCCGTAACGGGCAACCACTTTTCTAATTTTAGCCGATACCTTTCATGTGATATATTGCTGGAAAGCCATTTGACTGCTTATTCGTATTATGCACGACTCGTGTCCCTCTCGGGTGGAACGGTTGTTGTATTCCATCAAGAGATCGCCTAATAATGGGGAAAATAATAATAATATAAGATTATTTGACTATCTCGATGCACTAAGTCATAATTATCGTGCGAATTATGATATATATATACATATATATATATATATATATATATATAATACCATTAAAAGTAGACTAGATTCACCAATGGATTTTATCAATAAAACAATAAAACAAAACGAAGATATATATATATATATATATATATATATATATATATATATATATATATGTATATTAGTCTTCATGTTGGCTATAGTACTCGGAAATTTTCCTTCTTGGAGTCGGAAAATTTTGAGCCGACACCCCCCTACGCGATTAGGGTGGTTTACGCCCCTGATCACATATGATTCATTTATTATCAGAATTATTCTACGTACTTGAAACTTAAAATTAAGAAATTCGATTCTTTAAGGAATTCGATTTTTTCATTATTTAATGGTTAGAAGAAAACATGAACACCCATTTAACAATCAAGGAAATTTAAATAATTCTGCTTAATATAGCACTACACTGATGCATTAAAATCGACATTAATTCAGAAATTATAAAGTAATCTACAAAACTGTCATTAAGTGTGCTTTTTAAAAAAATGAAAAGATTTTAAAAGAGTTGATTCATCTGGGTTATAATCCCCCTATAAGCCTTAAATTTTTTTGTTAATCATCTGCGTTATAAAAAGCAAGCTGTTTCACTGTTTCTCTAAGCTTCTTATACTGTCATAAAGGTTTTATTTCTGGAAAACTAAAAAAAAAAAAAAAACCACGTTGACCTGTTTCAGATATTTATAAGCTTTGTTTGTTTTAAGAAGTAGCGAAATATTTTCACCCGATACGCTTGCAAAATATTATGTTTATATCTAAGAGGAAGTTTATACAGATTCTTTTTTCTCCTTTCATTTCCATCTGCTTTACTTGTTTATGCGTGGGGTAAAGAAATTTAGTACTTGAGCTTGAATCTATTTAAGTGTGTAAAATGACTTTTTTATTACTGTATTTGTTGGCAGGTATTTGTCAGCAAGCTTGTAGGCATTTATTCGGATAAATTCGTGGGATGCTCTGATATTTACTTTTATTTGTTTATACTTGGATATTAGTGGAAATATGACACATTGGGAGGAACACTTTTTCGAACTGCTGATGAGTTTTTCAGATTAATATTAAAAATAGAATAAAGTGTTTTATAGTATTAATATTTGTATGAAACATCACTAGCCGATTCCTCGACCAAGTTTTTTATAGTATAATAGTATTTGTATAAATTGATTCACTCTGACTCCCCCCATCCCCCCAAACAAAACAAAATAAAAATAAATAAATAAAATAAAACGGGATTTAAACAAAAGTACTGGCTTTAACGCGCGCTATTTAAAATAATTTATCATTTTCCAGTTCAGGCCCTTTTCTTCTTTTTTTAACTTTTCGCAATCTCATGTCTGACCATATAAAAGCAAAAAACATTTTGTATAAATTTTATGTTATTTTATTATTTTACCATATGTTTTATTATAATATACTTGTAGCATAGTATCTAGTGCTTATTTTTTAATTTTTATGTGCATCTATTTTTCTCGCACTTTATTTGATATTTACAAGGTTTACTTTTCTCATGTCTAGTAATTTTTCCCCTTTGCTAAATATCAAGCAATTTTATCGCATTATATTCTGTTTATATGTGCTTCACGGAATAAACAAATTTTTAATGAAAGATAATATTTCAACCACCTGGCGAAGAAGTAGCTTTTTCATTTTCTATCCTACTCATTATCCTGTTTTTAGCTATTTATGTATTCATTCTCTATTTAAAACTGTCTTTCGGTCTTGGTAAAACATTTAAATTTATTATGGACTTTCCATGTCTTCTGCTTAGACACGTGATGACTTAAAAATTCCTTTTAATTACTAACACTGTTTTATCATATCCCGAGCATTTACTAAATGCGAATTTCCTTTCGCATAATATTCTTTATTGCTCCGTTTCAATGTTTTAACAATAATGAGAATTTAATTTATCCCGTTATCTCGAAACTGCACGAAGTGATATATTAATAAACATTTTAATTTATGGTACAATACCAATTTATAATCCATCTTTTAATAATTTTCAGGAATGTGCTTCTTAAATATGAGTTTTAGATTGTATTTGAATAAAATTTAATTAATGATGCGTAAAAATATCTGTATGAAATATGGCTAAACTCATATCACAAGCCATGTGCGATAATAACATACCTTTTCCAATATCATATTCCCTGAAACACAAACAGCTTCTTTTCACCTGAGCTAAAATTCTTTTGCTAAATTATTTGAAACCTTTGGCGAGCGATCCAGGTGTGTGAAGTATTAAGGATTTCAGCCCATGCTGCGTGTGATATTTAAAGGAGGGGGAGGGGGGAGAGGGAGATAACTCTGCGAAATGCGAAGGCAATTAATTTCATTTCCTCCTTGCGTGTATGTTAAGCTTGGATTGAGTAGAAATCGCCAATCAAATAAAATTTTTGCGGTCGCTGGATCTGCAGGATTGGCTTTGTACCAGATTTTCGTTTATGGAATCAATATTTCGCGCAATATTAATTTATTTCGTTACTTGAAATTTGAACAGCAAAATTAGTTGATTGTGATATTTTAACAGAATATCATTTCCCTGTGAGGAAGTGAAACATTTAATTTTTCTCAAATTATCAATATCGTTATCTTAATTTTAAAATAGTTATAACATAGTATCGAATTATATTTTTATACTAATTATTTATAAACACAGAGCTTAGAATCTTCAGCGTTTTGACTAATTCCCACTTTTTGTTGAATGTAAAATATATTATGGATGAAGGAGGGATCTCTTATATATTTCAATTCAATAAAATGAGTTATCATAAATCATACATCAAAATAAGGTAAAGTTCGGCTTACCAGCTCCAGGATTGCACCGCCTCCAGTCCTCCTATAACGTCCAAGATGATTTGCAATACTCAGCATATTTAACGTGATAAATTTGATTGCTAAATTCTGTAGAAAAGAAAAGAATGAGATTAATTATCTAAACTTAATCTAAATTGTGTAATTTTTCCTTTCTTTTTCCCCTCGTGCTTCCTAACCAACGCGACATAAATTGGCAAGCAAAAATATCCTATAGTTGCAGATAATTCTCAAATTTGTGAGTTTGTTTATAATTTTTATACCAAGTCGGAAACTTTTGAAATTTGTTAATCTAATTGCTGAGGAATGTGCAACTTACTTTGAATGAATTAAATTTTATATGTCCTTACGTATCTCTCTCCTCCCTGTCTGTGTGTGTATGGGGGGGGGGGGGGATAAAACAGTTTTGCGCTAAAGATTTAAGGCTTCGTCTACCTCATTATAAAATATCACTAATATTTCTCAGTTTACGATTGCAACAAATGCTTATCATATTAATGCCCCACCAGTGGCCGAGAGGTTCGGACCTCTCAACTGGTAGACGGCAGGTGCTGGGTTCGAACCCAATCGCGGCTGTCGGCCTAACCGTTCGGGGTTTTCGTGGTTTTCTTCGAACCTTGCGTAAATACGGGTTAGGTTCCCTTAGAAAGACCCCCACGAAGGGCACTCCCCCCCTGGTCCTATATCCCTTGCGCAGATAATCGGACGTCAAAAATCAACCAACCAACCAACCAACCTTATCATATTAATAACTAATAATAAAGTGTGCTTAAGTTACGGATTTTCACTATACTCGAGTTAATACAGCTACGTGCCTTAATATATTTTATAAATTTTAAATTGATCAATATATCTATCCAGTTTCATCAAACTACAAATATCTTTAAAAATCCATAAATCCTCCTGTATTGAAATTTTTTATATGCATTAAAGCAGTTTATCTTCCCCTCCACCCCTCGCGTCAGTAAACTCCAAACTAAGTCATGCTTTAAAATAAATAAAAAATTCCGATCACTTTTGCATCAAAAATTTTGTAAATAAAATAAGCTTGTGTCCACATTATTTTATTATTTTACTATGTTGGAAATCTTTTTTAGATTAAATTCCTAGGATGGTAATGAATATCCACATACTATATTAATAATTTTAAAGTTGAGGGATAAATTGAAAACTGAACACAAAAAATCATATGCTTAAAATTTGAAATAGTTTTACTTCTAGATTCCGTTTTAAAGAACGAAAAAAAAAAGGGGGGGGGGGGAAGGCCGATAACACGCAATGTGAAAAGTCTTTGCAATCTGAATAACAATAATGAGGAATTAGATTAAGTTAATTTTTAAATTTAAAAAAGTATTAAGATTTAATAAAATAATTTGCGCGATTTTTTAGAATTTTTATTTATTTTTTACAGCAAAATACCGAAGATTGCTGGATAAAAGTTTTCGTTATTTGTCAATTTTTATTACTATATTTAGAAAAAACATTCAACACACGACTTGGTAAATGAATAAGATGAGTCGAAAGATAAATTGCACTGAATTATCTACTAGTCAGAAATTCTCATATTAGAGGCAACATTAAAGAAATGTCCTCCCTGTTTCTCATATAAATTTAATATAATACAGTGCTCGAGAAACTCTTTTAATTTCATACATAAATTTTACCTTTGTTTTCCCATTGCTTTCTTGGTACTTGAGACGAAAATAAAATGGATAAAAAAATAAAGATACCTATCTTTGTAACTTTCATATTTATATCAAGCACCGTGTCCCATGAACGTATAATGGATTACAGGAAATCTGTGTGTCCTTTTCCCCCTTTGACTACGGCATTCAAAAATGTATATCCAAGCCTTGTGAATCAGAAATGAATTACGCCTCCTGTCTTCGCTTGCAAGCTTTAATGAAGATAAACTCTCCTTCGACACGCTGACGATTTTGTGATTTCCTGTAATGGCCTATTGTGTTCTCGTAGATGTTCCAACTTTCGTGTGGCAATGCGCTTAATTTTGATAGTGAACAGTAGCGCCAACTTTTGAAAATTATTGGGTGCGCTCAAAAAATATTGAGTAAAAAACATTATTTCTTCTCATAGAGACAAAGGCATAGAGGAACGAATAACTAAAGAAGATAATTTGATGTTAAATTTTTTTAAACCAAACTACAGATTATAATTTAATAATTTTATTGAATTATACTAATTTAATTTCTTTCTTACAAATACGTTAATATTTGCTATAAATAACCTAACATTTGCTAATTATTGAAAGTTAAACATTTTTGTCAATTATGTGTTTTATCAATTCAAGAAATTAAAACAGGCAAAATATGAAGGAAATTCGTTTTTAAGAGAAAGCTATCTATACATCCGGAGGGGGGGGGGGGGAATTTTCAGCGCTCGTATAAATTTAATTGATATCCTTACAATTTTTCAAATTATTTAAGAATTCCAATAAAACCAAATTACGTTTCAATAATAAAATAAATAAATTTCAAATAAACAAGCAAATAAATCAATAAATAATGAAATAAATCAATAAACCAATTGAAAATTGGTAGAGGGAAGAGATCAAATTATTGGTCGGGCTTGCTCCTCATGAGCCCATAAAGGTTAGCGTCACTGATTGTGAATATACTGTGCCAAATTTGAAAAATATTTATATTCAGTTATGGGGGAGGGGGACAGTTATTACCCCTCCCTGGATTTTTAATTGTAATTTTTTTTTTCTTTTTTTTTGTGGAAAAGAAAGAGTTATAAAGCTCGTGCATAAATTGGTTACATCCAAGAGCTTTCATAAAGGTTTATAAACTGTAATAAGTATTTATACTTATTGTGTCATCTGTTGTAATTTCTGTGTTACTCTTAATAATCCTGTAAAAATAATTATTTCTAAATTTTAAAATTCCGAGAATTTTTGTTCTAGAAAAATGTGAAGAAGTTTTTACTGTAAAAATTTTTTTTTCTTTTCTTTTTTTTCTTCTTCTTCTTTTTTTTTTTTTTTTTTTTTTTTTTTAATAATAAAATCCAATTTATGGAAAATAAGCAAGAATGATGCTATGTGTTTTGGGGTGAGGGGCGAGGAGGGTGCTATTTTGTAAATAAAAAAGCAGGAAACGGCGTAGAACCTTCATGAAACTGCCTAGGGAAAACTGTGGGTAAAATATGCATTTTTTTTTTTTTCAAAATAATAAACTTTTATTTTTCACTAACAATTACTAATTAAAATTTTTATTTAACTATTCAGCATCCAATTTCGGACCTCGATGTTCTGAAAACTAAACTAACTACACTAATTTTGATAAAAAACAAAATAATTGTAGTTACTTTAAAATGTTAAAAATTACTTTTTCATTGAAGTATTTTACTTTTCTCATTAAAAATTGCCTACAAATCTTTACCACCAAGTGTTGTTCGTTGTATAAATTCATTGGAAAATTTATTGCACAAAAAATTGTTATAAATTTTAAAATTGTTGCATTAAATGGTTATGATCTATGTTGCTTCGGAATGTTAAAATTATCAGAATTATTTCAAATGATAGCAAAACTTTCATGTTTTAAATTATTGTTTTTTTTTTTTTTTTTTTTTTTTTTTTTCCCATTAAACATCCACATTTTAAAAAATATCCCATAAATTTTTCATCTTAGCTTTCAACGAGAAATATCTGTATAGTAACGGTTCACGGTTACCTGCCGACTTTAGCTGGAATCCTGTGCCAGTGAAGAAATTCAAAGATGATAAGATGGAAAATGGAATTAGTGATCAATCAGGCAAGAGATTTTTTTAAATGCAGATTCTTTGTTAACTAACCAAAAATTTAAAATTTACTTACTAACTTCAGTTTCCGCATTAATAGGTTGACAGCAAAAAGTACACCGTGTTGCATGTCTGCAACATACCCAAAAGCAGTGTTCTCGCTGACATTTGACCAACGTTAGTAATTTGGCTAATTAAAAAATTCCCCAAATGAAAAAAGTATTAGCAAAATAGATTCGCCGTGTAGCACACATTCACACACGCACAAAAAAAAAAAAAAAAAATAAATAAATAAAAAATAAAAATAAATAAATAAAAAAAAATTAAAAAAAATTAAATTAAATTAAATTAAATTAAAAATTAAAAAAAATAATAATAATAATCTTTAATCCTTTTATGTATTCTCTTTTTTTTTTTTTTTCAAATATGTTCTACAATAACTTAAGTTTTTATAACTGCGACAATGATTGTTATTCATCTAATTTCAACTATCCGCTACAAATATATTAAAAATATGTATGTATGTATATGTATAAAAAAAGAAAAAGAAAAGAAAGAAAAAGCAAAAATTGAGCATTAGCAATTTGGCGAATCCAATCGCTTGTTTACTCGCCAAATGAAGAATTTCGTCGCAATGGCGAGCAATTTGGCGCAATAGCGAGCGACAGCGAGAACCCTGCCCAAAAGTCGATACTACTGACACTGTCAGTTTTAAAACATGTTTTTATCTGTTGTTCCTATTTCCCAACACACCAGTTAATACAAATGGATCATTGGAATCTCAAAAGGCGATGATATTGAGATAATATCTCATACCAAAGTTTTGTTTGTCATTTGAGAAGCTTCAGGTCGATATTGCAAAAATTAACTTAGTAAATTTTGTCAAATTAAAAAAGCTGCAGAAGTCCGAAAGTAGATTTTTTAAGGTAATTTTGTATACTTTAAAATTTTGTATTAGAAACTGGACAATATTTATGAGAAATATGTCAATTTTTGTTTAGTGTAGATGCTTAAAAAGTACGTTTTAGTCAACAATTATTTTAGTTTTACGTCCTTAAAAAAAAAAAAAAAAAAAAAAAAAAAAAATCACATGCTTAAAATTCTAACATCTGAGACAATATTTTTCAAATCGGAGTTGTCGAGCCACAAAGGGTTAAAAGGAAGATATATAATAAAAATTAAACTTATTACTAATAACAAAATGTTTGCAGAAGATTTTCTGTTGCAGATTTTTTTTTTTTTTTTTTTTTTTTTTTTTTTTTTTTTTTTTAACAGTTACCAAAATAAAGTCTAATAGCACAAAATTTCATTTCGAAGGGAAGGATCTCAAAACCGATAATTTCACAGTATTTTAATTTTTACAATATCAATTGATTTTTTTTTTCTTTGGGTAAAAAATATAGCTATTAAATATAATGATAAATATTTTACGAAAGGAATTTAGATTAAAAAGTGCATTTCGGAAAAATTGCTGTCATACCTACGATTAATTCGTCATTAAAATATTATGCCTGAAACTGTTGTCTTTAAGGGTCCAGTCTCTTGAAGCTCAGGATTGAATTTTTAGAAAGGGCGAAAATGTTTTTTTACATTTCTTTATTTCAATCTTTCTTGTTATATATATCTTTGATCACATCTTCACTTTTATTTATTTATTTTTCATTGTTAAAATATAGTTTTTGATTATAATAGAAACATTTAAAAATATAAGCCTAAAGAGATTAATAAGCTTCAGATTTTATTTTTTATGAGTTGGAAAAACGGCCTAGTTCTCTGCAGTCTTTTAGGGTTCATTCCTTTGAGATTCTGCTGGAATTTAAATGGGCTAAAATTACATATTTTGTACCCTTTTTTACTTTCTTAGCTCATTATTTTTCTTTATTTCGTTTATGTATCTTATTATTAAAAAAAAAAATCTTTTATCCAAGATTTTAATTTTGTGCAATATTCTACTGATTTTGATGTAAGATGATATAGAAAAAAATATATAAAAGAAATCAGCTGTAATCCTTTTATACATTTCTTTTAATATTTTTTTAGCCTTTTTCTTCTATAAAATATCTAAAATTAAATGCATTATATATATATAAATGCCTCCCTGATCTTGCGGTTTTAAAAGTTTGAATCCTTTGAGACAAATTTCGGATAGGAGAAACTCGATAATGTTTGTTTTGGGGGGATTTTTAATATTAAATCCCCTTAATGGATGTGCATTTTTAAAATTTATCCTGGAAAAAAAATTGCATAAAAATATTTTTAAATATTAAATATGATATTAAGCAAGCAGTATATATTCTTTTGATATTTTATTGCAACTATTTTTTCTTTTCTTTTCAGTCTTTTGGAATGTTAATAAACTATTGGAACGGGTACATTACTCGGTCCGTTCGGAGCTGGGGTTTTCATTCATTTCTTTCCTGCAATGCACGATCTCCCCCTCCAAGATGTCCTTGGCGTTTTACTTGGCTCGTATGAAATGCGTACGATAACTGTGATAACCTTTCACGGTAAAAAGATCGCAGTGATAAGATTTGTTTAGGGGGTTGTATATCGTTTAAGAATGATGCTTGTTTCCGACACCAGGAAAATTGACAATTAACTTCCACAAATTGTAAAATGAAAAGAATATACTTTTTACCCATAGTATTTTATATAATGTTATATTTTGCTTTCATAGCTGTTTCTGAGAAGCATTCTTTAAAGATTTTTTTTTCATTATTAAATATCTAATTTTTTAAATTATGCTGATCTTAAACTTTAATACTTAGCAAAATTTTTTAAAATGTAGAAAATTTATGCTATTCTGCTTTCTTTCTTTAATTAATACAGTTAAAGTTTGACGTTGGTAAGCAGGAGGGAGGGGGGGGAGGGGTATGTTATCTAATGCAAAAGATCTATTTGGTTTGTTATTGAATGGGATTTGGATCCAAATTTTACTGGATAGACAGGAGGTCAGAGACTGTCATCATTTTAAAAAAAAATCGTCATAGTTCAAAATAAATTTAGCGGAAATGAAAAAAAAATAACATTAATAAAAAGAAAGAAAAAAAAAGGAAGAAAAAAAGAAACTATTCGAAGAAACCATGTTTGCATTTTTTATGTTTTTATATTTATAAAAGACCCTGAATGTTTCCCGTTGATGAGCGGGGTAAAATATTTTGAAAATCACCTTACTCATTTTTAGACGTAATAGTTCAGCCCAAATTAATCTTTGATAGCACACTTAAGGGTGTACTCGAAAAAACATTTTTCCACCCTCAAAAGCTAAAAATTTTCTGAGACTTTACAGGTGTATTTTTAAAAGTAAATACATGAAACTTGCTGAGGTGATTTTTGAAGACATGTTTAAGTGACCGTGTAATTTCATTATCCATTAATTAGAATTTTGTTTATGAACAATTTTTCAGTTCGACCATTTTTTTCGCTCCCAGATCTCCCACTTCGGAAAATTCGGTTCGAAATGCCGTCTTTGACAACATTTTTTACAATATTTTCTGCTTTTATCTGCAATTACTTATTCACTTTTACGGACCGGCTAATGTACCCGTTCCAAACTATTTTATTCGTAGAATCTAAATGGTTATTCATAAAATTTTATTGCAAATAAATTTGTCTTCATTCGCATTTGTTTATATTTTGTCATGTTGGAGTTTGAATTTAAATTACTTTGTATTTGAAAAGAACAATATTTAGTTTAATTTTTATTCCTTCACAAACTAAAATATTCATATTTATGGCAAATATTTTACATATCAGTTATTAGTAGCAATCAAAATTATTGATTCGCTTGAAATCTAAATTTAAAGATATTAATTAGATTATTTTAAAATGAATTTCAACAGAAATTGCTTTGTTTAGTAAAGATTTTTCACTTTAAGTGATCAACGAATCTTTCATTTATACAGCACCCAACCATAAGCCGAATAATAATGGTACATCTCGCTTACCTAATGGGGATTCTTCACAGGATATGAAGCCATTCGCATATGAAAATGGAGGAGAAAATTTTGTTCTTTCAGGCAAGCAAAATTTCAGTTTTTTCATTTCGAGTTGCATTTGATAAAATCCGCTATATATGATCATAATGCAATAATTGAAATGATAGATGGTAACTAATACCCACAATTTTAAATGTTAATTTTTAATATTAATTCTTAAGGTTTTCGACACAATTGCTGAGAATAAAAAATAATACTAATATGAAAATGGATGATGCAAAACTTAAGCAAATGTAGTTTGATAATCCCCCCCCCCCCCTCCCTCAAAGAAAAAGAAAAAAGAAAGAATTTTTTTTTTTTTTTTTTTTTTTTTTTTGTTTTTTTTTTGTTTCACTGTCTGATATTGCGAATTTAAATAAAATTCGATTTTTAGTTCGAAAAAGCTAAATAATCAATTATTGATCATTTATTTACAAATATACATACCTGCCCTTTTCATGTTTTTGTGGTTTAAATTTCATTATACAGTCGAACCTCGATTTAACGTACTTTGATTTAACGAATTCGCCGATTTAACGAATATTGTTTCTGTCCCGACAAAAAGAATGCTAAAATGCTCTGATTTAACGAATTTTTAGCTTTGATTTAACGAACAACAAGCGCTGAAAAAAAAAAAAAAAAAAAAAAAAAAAAAAAAAAAAATTCGCATTCGCAGATAAAACTAAACTTTTGAATTTTTCGCACATAAAGATTTGAATATTTCACATCCTAATCGAAGTGTTACATTCTTTTTCTCATTTCTGGTAGATTCAAAAGACAGGATTTCTTTCCAAAGTGACAATCAATGTTCGTGCATTTTTTTTTTTTTCATTAAGTTTTAAAAGCAAGTAACATTAAATAATTTAGATAGTTTAAAAGGAGATAGCTCGTAGTAACAATAATTTTTTTTTTTTTTTTTTTAATCTGTTTATCTAAAGCTATTTTGTATTGATATTTTTATATCATACTCTTTACGAAAATTGATATTCGATTTAACGAACGGATTTGTGGGTCCCAACCAATTCGTTAAATCGAGGTTCGACTGTATTAGCATTTTTAAATAATGGTAAACATTGAGTTTTCATTTATAAATAACTCATGCCTATTTTAATAAATTGGGATATGGATTCATAAATTAAATCTAACTTTAAAACTGTAAATCTTTTCCTGTATTCTATTTAGATCTTTCTTATTAATTTAATTTTTTGAAATATTTAAATGTTTTTTGTTATTTTAGTGTGAACGGCAGGGATTTTCAAATTATAGCTGCCGTAAATTTGTTTTTCCAACAAAAACAGTATTATTCCAAAAAAAAAGGGGGGGGGGAAATCAAAATTATAATTGACAACAATATTTTTTTTTTCCTCAACCGTACTCATAATGCTGTAAAACCGATTTTTTATTTATTTATTTATTTATTTATTTCGAAGCAAGAAAGTTTCAATTTCTACATAGGAACACTTGTTCAAAGACATCTCTCCCCCCCCCCCCCCCAGGCCTCGAATCGTAATATATTTTGTTCCTTTTATTGTGTACCCTTTCATTTTGAATATTATATTTTGATTCTGTTTTCGTTAACTTAAAAATAATGGTATTATGTTATTTGAGAATAAAGATTACATTTTTTTTTTCGAAATCTGAGGACAATTAGTTTCACTATGTATAATTTACGATTTTGTCACATGAAATGCATAATACAGGCATGAAAAAGTTCCTCTTAAAGGAGAAGGACATTCTCTGGATTGATGCAAAAATATAAAGAAAATATTGGAAGCATATGGAAGGGGGAGGGGAGAGATTCTGAAAAATTTAATCAAACATTTTGTCAACTAAAATCCTTGGAGATCATTTCTAAATTGCTGTACAGAATAATCATCAAATCAAAGGTTTGCCTTAATAATAATGAATAAGCATCTGAATATGAAGTTATTCCAAGTTGCTTAAAAGGGGAAAGAAGTTTCTATACCATTTTGTTTGGAATAGTATATTTTTTTCTATTTATTCAACAAATCCCAGTGTGTTGTGCATCAGAGTAATTTCAGTGATGAAACAGCCAAACCATTCAAAATATTTATTTTGAAAAAAATTATTTCTATACTTCATAACTTCATCAGGTATATTTGGATTTATATTTGTAGAAACTATAAAATGTAAACTACTTTTTATTATTATTATTATTATTTATTTATTTAATAAGTCAATACATTTATTATTAGTTTAATTATTTTTTAATACTTTCTACGTTACACAAATAGAAAATAACAACCAAATATGCAGTTATTTTTTCATTTTATTGTTTGAATAACTGTTAAAATGTGTCGAAATTATGCAAGTTTGGCCGTATTGTATAAATGCACATTTTATTCCTTTTTTTTTCTTTCTGTTTCTCACTTTAACGCCTGATTATATCAAAAATAAATAAAAGTAGAAATGACGGATTTTGAAATTCCCGGTTGTCTTATGTAAATCGGAGCTCCGAATGCTCGGGATATCAGTATTTTAAAGTAATTTTATTCACCTTATCCAATGACAGAATTATCTGCGATTAAAGATGCTGAAATAGATTGTAAGAAATTAATGGTGTTCAGAGCATTTGAAGTCCTGTTTTAAGCAAGACACTTGGCAGTACTAGAAGTTTAGCGACTTATATTTCAATTTATTTATTAAATTAATTTTTTACAAATTGAATTATTAATAATAAAATTGTTTATACAGTTTAGTAGCTAGAAAATAATTTTGTTTTAGGTCTAGAATTCGAAAAACAATTTTTAATTTCGGTTCTCATTTCGGACCATTTTCGGTAAAGTTCTTGTTTCTTTTACTTTAACCCGTTCAAACTAGCGTCTTTTACATGAATAGTATCCACTTTTTCTCAAATAATTAAATTTAGAATATCAATCAAGAAAATGTCTTGATTAAATACTGTAAATTTTATTTTTCTCTTTTAGTAGTATCAAAAATTAGTACTTTAGACATCATCTGAAGATGCATATATGCATCCATGGTCCTGAAGGTGTTAAAAATGTGTTTTAAGCACAGTTACTGTTCATAACCCTCTTTTGTTTCAGAAAATTGCGAATTTTGAATAAGTGCTATTTTTGTTAGAAAGCTTTCATTTAATAAAAATTGAAAAACATTTTATGAAGTTTGCTTACACATTTTTTATATGAAATCATACATTGCATGGCATTAAAGTAATCTTGCATAAGTTTATTAATTATATTTTATTTTGAGACTGAATGTTTTATCACTTGAATCTTGACAGTTTTATTTGCTATATTTACTTCTCCACGATATATTTTTTGCGAAAAAAATATTTTCCTCTTCCTATTTAATTACTGAAGAATACAGTAAAGTTTTTTTTTATTGCATAACCATACTTTTATGTTACAGCTTTGACAAATTAAACGAGAAATTTAAGAAATAAAAAGAAAAAATATGTTTAGATAAATAACTAAATATGATAAAAGACATTTTTACCTTTAAATAAAGTTTGTTTTAGTTTATTACTTGTAATTAAAATACTTATTTCTTTTTAAGTTTTGAGTTTTTAAATAGCTGCAGCCTAATCATTCTTATCTAAACAAGTCTTCAATTAACCAAAAAATATCCTTGACAATTATGGAAAAAAAAAAAAACTTCCTGTTTAATTTTCAAGCACAGATATATAAATATATAGAAAAAATAATGATTTGGCTGGTAAACATTCGAAATCGTAATAAAATTAATTTACTTTTTCCCTCCCTTCTATCCCTGCAAAATTTAATTTTTCTGTTTTAAAAGAGGTGCTTTTACAAAAATCTAATTTATGTTCAAGAAGATTAATAAGTTTAATAACAAATAAATTTTAAAATGATTTAATTGAAATCGTAACCGAAAGAAATTAATAGCTGTTTTAATTAATAGCTCTTTAACGCCTCCCTCCTATTAAAATAAAAATTTTCTTTTCTTGCGGTAAAACAACTTCAATAAGAAATGCCAGCTGCTGCTGACTTTTCTATTAATCAAACATAAATGAACAGATCTTTGCGAGGTTTGTTTTTACAAGTATGTGTGTGTAAGCATTTGTTATTAAGTAAGACGTATAATCATTAGTTTTTTAATTTAATTTTTTTTTTCATTTATTGTTAAGATTGAGATTCTATTAAACTCCCTTTGTTTGTTTGAAATTTTGAAAATTTAATTAAAGCAGTATTTGTGAATGAAATTTTGATAGATACGGTTATTTTATCTCGGATCCAGAAGTTCGTCGTATTCTTCTTAAATTCTATTTATTTGAGTTTTTATTTATTTGGTTCCTTTTTTTTTCAATTTAATTATTTTACTTCCATTCATTTTCTTTTGGAACAATAAATATCGTTTCTGTTTACTTTTGGTAAAATTAATCATTGCATATTGCTTATTTTATTTGGGTAATTTTTAGTTTTTATGCTATTTTAATAAGCACGATAAAAGTCGAGACTTTTTTTAACCCATTTTTTATTTTGATATCTGTAAAAGCATCACTAGTAATGATTATTTTTATTTCTAGAGCATTAATTTCTTTTAATATTAATGCACTCGCTTATAATTCAAAATTATTATTGTTATGTAAAATTTGCTAACAATTACATTTAATTGCATACTTAAATTCATCAGGCCTTTCAATTATTGTGATTTTGATGATTCGCGTTATCTTATATATTTTAATAGCTTTCTTCAAAACTGGAAAAAAAAAAAAAAAAAAAAAAAAAATCATGATAGTAAGGTATAGCTTGTGAACGGGAGAGGGGGGGGGGGATTTGTTTTACATTTGTGAATATTGAAAAATAGGTTTTTATATATTATAGAATAATTATTTAAATAAAGTTTGATAAATATGTATACATATATTTATTTATATGCAAATTCCTTTAAGATCAAGAACCTGTGAAAAATAAGCATGTTCTAATTTATACATCTGTTAGTACGAAGAACAATTATTTTTACGCTTTTTGAAGAGAAAAACCAAGATTTGCCGACAAGAGTAGGAAGGGGGTTGGGCATGGTCACCCCGACAGAAGTGTTAAATTGATATATAGATTAATACTGTGCTGGTTGGATTATATCCGATAATTCAATTTCAAGAACAGGCAAAACTTTAACATTCATATTTTACTAGAATAGTGTAAATTTGTAATTTCTAGTTTCAATTTTAGGTTGGATGATGTTAATGGTTCCTGAAAATAATGAGTTGACAAATGATAATCGAAAACACATGAATTGATCGGGAAATCGTTTACATTTGTTACTAAAGTACAATGGTGATGGTGAAAACTAATAGTTAAAGTGTCTCAAACTATCCTATCTCCTATTATGGTCGGATTACACCCGAGCTGAACCCAAAAGATCGTCGTCGACCCGCAATCCAGTCCGAATCTGAAGTATTTCAATTCAATTTAACCGGAAACCCACATTGAAAGAAAATTGAACCCGAAATATTTCAAATATCTTTGAAATACTTTTAAACATACGTGAAATCCGAAATTTAAAGAAATGTCTAATAGTTTATAACAAACATAGTCTGCAATCACATCTCTAATAACAATTCGAACTTTTATGTAGAAAAATAAACGTGTAAAGACTATTCATGTTTGAGTAAACATCAGTTTTTCCATCTTTCTTTTGTAAAATCGAGTTAACTAGATCGGTCCCCGTGTAGGATAATGTAGAAAAAAAAAATCGGGTTTTTTGACCCGTGCAGAACAATATTCTGTTTTACCTTTTTTGCAAAATCAGGTTAACCGAAATCGACACGTTAGAGTCAAAATTCAAACCGAAACAATTATATCAAAAGTGACTTGCAAAGAAAAAACTCAGAGGTACACGTGTGTCGTGTTTTTCTAATCGCACTTCGGGACAGATTATTAAAAAATAATCTATGGTCGTGTGTGGTGAAAATTGGGTTGCTCGACCTGATCCAGGTCTTCACTTGCCAATCAAACTATTTTCCCGGCTAATATTAAAGTTTGACCCTTGCGGGTCAAAAATTTAGTAAATTTCTGTCCTGGTGTAAAACAAAATGAAGTTATGTTTTAACATACATAAAAGAAAATAAATAGGATATGACTTTATTTTGAACTAGATTATAAATGAAGAAAATATATATTCCAAACTAGTTGAATATGCATTAAAAAATATTTAGTAAAAAAGATTAGTTGTTTCTTCCAATAAAAAACATTTTAACTGATTTTTATGCAAACAGCTAATCTTAATCATCCTTCCGTTTCTAATTAAAATACATGAAAAATTAATGATTTTTTTAAAATTTATTCATAAAAATGGTGGTTTATGTATTCTGTTCATACAGTTGAGTTAAAATTCGTTTGCAGCAATTGTTTATGTGATGTTAAAATAAAATAAAAATAGAGTGCATGAGTATTATAAAATGATTAACAGTATTTAAAGATTATTTAAATATTTATAATTTAAGTCTACGAATTTATTAATTTTGCTAACTTAGTTAGAACCAAAGTAGCTTTCAGAATTTGAAAAAGCTGTAATACCCCATACATTGAAATCTGGAAGCAAAAGTGGGCTTAAGCTGAAAATCTCTCTCCATCCCTACTATAAAAAGATCCGTATTATAAGGTGCTAGAGAAAACCCCTGTAAATGATATCAAAACCCTCATGCTCATCTATTTCTGTCTTGGGGTCTTCAGAAAGGGGAGAGAAAGAATGGTAATAATAATGCAAAAAAAAAAAAAGTAGCTCCCGTCTTGTGACTTTCCCTTGTCCTTGAAATCTTCAAGGGCCCCAAATGTATACTGAAGGTGCAAATGCCCTGTTCGATCAAAAATGGTGCAAGTCTCGCCGGTGACGGTCTGCATCGAATATGTACTTACTTTTAATGAAGTTGATAATTCATTAAAATTATAAAAGCATGACGGGATTTCATTGAAAACTAACATGACTAGAACATTGATATGTGTAGATTTTAAAAGGAAAGATTCCCCCCCCCCTCCACCACAAAAAATAAATATAAATAAATACCCGTGGGGCAAATTGTCTCTTTTTAAATTATTCTAATGTAATGCAATAGTGTAAATAGTCTTCCTTTAAAATGTTGAAATGTTTTTAGTATTTAAAATTTAACTGAATACAGTTCGACTCTCTGAGTTTCTCTCTCTAAATTGAAAACTGAAAATTATCTATAATTTTAATAATCTTTAGCAAAGACTAATTATTAAGCTTTAAAATCATATAGTAATAATGTACCACTTAAGTTTACTTACAAAAGAATATACTCCGTCTATATATTTTTCAGGGGTTCTTTTTGGAGGTCTCCTTAGCATTTTTATGCTTCTTGGAAATTTTGCTTAAGGCTTCTAGTCACTTCAGATACAGAATTTCCTTTACTAATGTTAAGTCTATGGGTGTTTTGTAGTATTCGTTCATTTAAAATATTTTCGTGGGAAATTAATATCTTTAAGAAGAATACACATAAAAAAGGGGGGTTTTTTTTTTTTTAGTTCTTAAAATATTTCTAAAATATAGGCTTAATTTTATGTAAAGTGTTAAAATCTTAGTCACAGTTCGCACATAATATTTACATATGCATAATTTATAATACATAAATTATCAAATTAAGCTTAGATTTTAGAAATATTTTGAGAACTAAGAGAAAAAGACACTCTTTAAGAACAGTAACACAGGAAAAAGACTTTAAAATATAAATTTCCCGAGGAGATATTTTAAATATACGAATGCATTCTACACACATGAGGGGATTCGGGAGCTGAGCGACTAGTAGCCTTAAAGTTTTCAAGCATTTTTATGAATCGTCACTTAATTTTTTAAGCATATGATTAGATTAAATTTAAACACATTAAAGTGTTTAATTTCTGTTCTGGCGATATTTTAGTGTTCCACTATTTTTCATAATTTTTAAATGGTGGATTTTTTTTGATAGCATATAATTTGAACAAACTCTAATAATAAAGAAGCAAAAGCAAATTAGACCAAATAACCCGTTTGAAAAAGTACTTTTAAAAATATCAGCGATATGTTTATAAAAATCATTAGTATGGGGTTCACAATTCTTATATTTAAAAAATGAAAAAAGGAAGGATTTTGAAAAAGTTTAATTTAGTAATAGAAAACTCAAAATTGTTCCTATGTATCTATATATTTAATTTTTCCTGTGTTTGCTGTTTTTTCAAATTCTTGTTGCATTTATTAGGGTGATCTGTTTCAATGACTTATATGGTGGTATATACATCATTTTTAATTTATTATTCTTTCCTTTATAACAATTTGAATTATAATTTTACATTCGTTGTTGCCTGTTTTATCCATAGTATGAAAATTAATTGGTTAAAATTGGAAGTTTATTGTGAAATAAATGTGATAATAAATATTGAATAAATATTGAATACTATATAACCGGAATTTCACTCAACAGACAGAGTAAAATTGAATACTGACAGACTTCTGGCATCAGAGTTTGCAAAACTATCTAATCTGAATGAATGTTTTCATTTAAAGTTCTTGATTTTTTCACCCTTTCAACTCCTATTTCCACTTTCAAAAACAGAAAAAGTTTCTGTTTATTGAGAAGCTTTTCTCCTAGAATAGAAAATTCATTGGCTATCTGAAGTGAACTTGCATTTTTGGGCTACAAATGACTATTTATTAATATATATAGATGCCAATATCAGACTTGCCAAGTCTCCTGATTTCGACTGGAGACTCCTGGTTTTCATATGTTTCTCCATACTCCTAATTCTTGACGCATTTCTACTGATTTTTCACATTTTTTAAATATTCTGTTGTGCTGTGATTCAGTGATAAAAACTCTAGTATAACTGTTCTTTTAGTATGATTGGATTGATCAGTATTATTTTATGTGATAAATTACATTCAGATTCATTATAAATAGCGAAGATTGGTTACTGTCACTATGGTCATCTGTTGAATTATTAATGATTTGTAATAACCATATCCTGTTGAAATTTAAACTTTCACTAAAGATGTTTTCATCTAAAAATTAATAAGTTTTCATAGACAAAATATCTCCTGATTTTTAGTATTCACAACTTGGCAAGTCTGCAATATATGTTACCCAAAATATTTATTTTATCTTTCATATAATTTAAGTAGAATTAAATAAATTCTATCATATATTTTTCTTTTATTTTCTTTTTCAAAATATAACATTTTGATTAATCAAAGTCTGTTTTTCACTGTTTTTGGAATCTAACCTAAATTAACGAAACCCCATGACTAACGCCATTAGACTTCGCAGTTTCACCTATTTGTACCTGCTTTTGCATCATCTATTCTTAGTACCTCACCATCTTTTTAAGGTGGGCCTCTGTTTAGGGGTTACGAATGTCCCCTCATAAATTCCCTCCCTAAAAATAAACAATGGGGTAAAGCAAGCTGACTTCTTTTTTCTCTTAATGAGGAATTTGGTAGCATTTTATTTTTAGATGTTTTTGACGCTCCGGTACAACTTTGAAGGTTAAGGTTGCCCCTCCACGTTAATTGCCATGGCGGGGCACGCTTTGCGAAATGTGATATCGTGCTATAAAAGATGGCATTTCGCCTTCTTTTTATGTCATCTATGGATTATGTCAAGAGAAGGATACGTGAAGATGAATTTTAGTGTTCTCAAGTTCATCTCTCGCGCATGCCAGGCTATTCTTCTTACCTTCCTATTGTTAATGACTTTGTTGAGTTATGAATGCCTTTTGCAGCTGAGTCATATTTAGAAGAAAAAATTTCATTTTATTTATTTTTATTTCTCCTATTTTTGTACCTAGTTTTGCTTTGTTATGTGAAATTAATAGCTGTTAAAGGTATGTTAGAATTCGGGGGATAATGCTAAAATTCTTTCATTGTGTGATGTGCTACTGGTAAATTATTTTCTGCCACAAATTCATTTAGCAGCTATACGTACATCTAATCTGAATTCGTATAAAGTGTAGCTTCAGAAAAACCTTCAGTAAAACGGAAAAATAATTAATCTAAATTTTAATTTTAAAAAATTTAAATATGTTTTATAAATTACTACATATATGTATATACATTTTGTATTTTAGAGTTTTCCAGAAAAATTGTTGACTACAAACTTCTCAGCAACTACCGGTGATTCATTTAATTAGTAGAAATGTTTGAATAAAATAGACTGAAACTTACGTAATTTTCTATAAATTTAAAATTAATTTAAATACGTTTTTACTGCGTGATTGCATTAAATATTGCATCTTTACTCTTTTGAGATCTCCAATAGCATGATTCGAAACTCTCTATCGTGTATTTGCTGATCGAAACTCCTTTCGTAAAAGAAGCTGTACCCTTTATTCACAAGTGCCTTAATTAAATCACGTGCTGCAAATGAAATAAAAAGCATAGAAACCGATGTGTCTTTATATCAACAAAGACTCCTTGTTTTGAATGTCTTTTTTACTGCCAAAACGCTAGCTGGATTGTTTGAAAACAAACAAAATGCAATCTTTATTCTGCATAAAATCCAAATAACATCATCTAGACCACAAAAATGTAATTTTTCCTGCTCATTCGTCAAGAACTATTCGAAAAAGCACTTCTCATAAATAAAAATCCCTATAATTCGATTATTATTTATACTCACAGGCTAAACAATGCCTGCATTGTTACGGTCTGGAAGTCTGCAACAATACAAGCGAGGACGTTAACGAATAGAAGGTACATTTTCGTGACACCAAGTATTATAATTTTGAAAACTCCAGTTTTGCATTAAGGCATTAATAAAACCAAGAAAAGGAAATGAGAGGGGTGGAAGGGGGATAAGTTTTATATATATCAAGCTATTAACTCGATTAAACTGATAAAAAATAAGTAAAATAAAAAATAAGGTATTTGTTCTATGCACGTACATTAGATAAATAATACAAAAGGTATATCGATGGCTTTTAGTCATTAATGTAGTATACAGGAGATCATTTAGCTTTATTCATTCGAATGGAACAAGCAGATATATCCAGATTAAAAAAAAAAAAAAAAAAAAACTCTTTTAGCCATATTTTAATGCACTAATACATTCGTGATGACATTCATTTTCAATACACGATTATTTATTTAATTGTTCTATAACAAAAATTCTATAGACATGCTAGAGATATAAACAAGAGTGGGTCATTTTAAATTTAGTTTTTTGTGATCATTTGAAATTCTAATTATCAAAACAATAAACATTTATTCATTATATGAGAGCGTGATTTACGCGCATGAAATCTAGATTTAAAATGACCTTTTAAAATGTTTTATTGAAATGGCATTTTTTATTGGATAATTTTTACTCATTATTGTTATTATTATTATTTACGATCCTTGGTTTTGAATATCACAATTTCCGAATGATAATCTCTGCTTTATTTAATCTCAGAATTTCAGTCATTAAATAAAGCTTATTGCTACTATTCGGAAAAAGTAAATAAAATAGCCGTTCGAATCTTTTATACATACCCAAGTTATCCCCTCAAGGTGTTTGTGATATTTCGATTTAAAATTTTATTGTAAAGTGTTATTCAAATTAATTACAATAAGTTTTTTAAATCGTGAAGCTTTTTTTTTACAGTTTTATTGGAATTTCAAAAATTCTCTTCAAAATAAGTTTGTAAGTTTGTAACATTTATCATTTTAAAAAATAACTTATTTTTAAAAACTCTTTGTTTGGGGGAATTTTTTATGCATATGTATTTTCCTCTTTTTTTTTAAATAGATTGCTTTATTTTATTTATTTATTTATTCTTTTTTTGCAAATCTAAAAAAAATAACTGTTACTTTGATAACTAAAAATTTGGATGTTATTAACTCCTAAAAAATGCTTATTATTGCTATGTAAACATCTTTGACCACAGTGATTCTAGCTCCCTCACTAAAGTCACCAGCCAAGCTACAGCCTGAATTTAGCTACGACTTCTTCACGTAATCACCTTTCAGACATTTAAGATTCTCTCTTCTAAATTACGGCTGGATTAAGCCTAAATAAGAGCGTATTGTTTTTTCAGGCCACGCAATCCTCTACGCTGGGATGATCTGCATAAGTACGAACTCCAGTTAAGAAAACACTGGCTCGATCGTAAAATAATCGGAGAACTCTAACTCGGTCGTGCATGCTCCTCATAAACTCCAAATCCAGACAGTTATAATACTTTTATTTGCCCATTAGCGAGACCCACTAAAAACGAAATTTCGTGCTGGGTCTGATATAATAATAATGAAAAAAAAAAAAAAAAAGTCTATATATAACTACAAATGTAAGAAACTTATTTATAACTTTATCATCACTGATACACAAGAGTAAGGCATAAAAATCCTTTTCGTGTTAGTTAATTTCAGGCTTATTTATTATCATTCTTTCAACACAGAATAATGCATAATCGCTTTCTAGTCGTAACGAATATAGAATTTTCTAATTAATGCATTATGATAGGTTATTTTCCAGATTTAAAATTAAAATAAACTGTTTCATGTTTAGTATTTTTATCTTTTGTTATTAATACACTTATTTTTCTTTTCTTCATACATAAGTTTAGTGTGTCTTTATATTTTCCCACTCCCTTGTTTTTGTACAGAAATAGCGATAATTCTTATAACTCAGGTACTGAACCTTACCTAAAACAGATTCTTTCAACAGAGATTTTCTTTACACACGTTTTTAATCACACTTCAAATGAAATTTGAAAATGGAACTAATTTTTCAATACATAATAATAGATCGAATCAGGTTTTTTTTCCCCTTCTTTCTTTAAACTGAAATAAAATAAATTTCTGTTTTGTATAGTACAATTTTTATTAATTTATTTATCAAATTTTTATATATATTTATTTTTTATCATACTTACTAAGAGCAGTGTGTTTTTATTAATTAATTTACTATGTAGGAATAGCGTCAATTACTAAGGGTACCAAGGGTACTACTTGGTTATCCCATCGACAAAATAATTTTTGCCAAACTGTAAGCTTAAATGCCAATAATGGATGGTCATAAATGTCAGTTGATATTAAATAGTTTAAAAGGTGTTTGTTACGTCATAAAGTAATTTTTAATTCGACTTTTATTTGTACTTTTATTAATATTTTACTAATTTATTTAATTTCGTTATTTAAAATAAAAATATGTCCATGTAATTTGGTGAATAGGTTGGCGATGATATTGATATTGGCATTGATATAAGTTGTTGCGAATTGGTTTTAGCATACATGCCAACCTCCGGCTTTTTTTAAACCAAACAATTATACTTCCAACCAGAAATTTGTTTTATTAATGGATTTAAGTACATTTAAAACGACTACCACATTTAATATCTAGCATATTTAATTTAAAAAAAATTCTGGTTCAAAGTAACCTTTCATAATTTAAAAAAAGCCGGAGGTTGGCAAGTATGGTTTTAGTGTAAATCAATCAACGCTTATGCTGCATTTTATAGGATTTACACGATTTTACCGGTAGTCATATCTCAGGAAATAATGCACCGAATTTCATATATTTAGAATTCTTATAATTGCATAAATTTCCTTTTTGACGTTGTGATAGCGAATTTTGAAATATTAACTTATATGAGATAGGAAAAAGTTTAGCGATTGGCACATCCCACTAGTTTATCTGTTTTGTCATTTCATGTTTGTTTAAAATTTACTGTAATGGTGGGTTCTTTCTGTACAGAAAAAACTTTAATTTCTAAATTAATTAAATATTCAACCTTCTCTAAAACATGGGGATCATTTTAATAGAATAAATATTTTTTTAATCGTTCTCCAGAGAAAAATAAATAGTAAAAACTAGATCCTCAACCGGCTTCAATTCAAATTCATTGGAATAAATATTCATTAAAAAAAAAAGTAATTGTAAACTGAAAAAAAAAAAAAAAAAAAAAAAAAAAACTTTGTATATCGCCCAAGCTTGCCTTACCCGAGAGTCTTAATATTGGAGGAATCTAATTGTGGATGTACAAATGGTTACTACTAGAATATACATAAAGATGCTACTTCACCGGAATGGTCAGATGCTATCCGAACCATTTCAAGTTCCATTTGAAAATGACCCTTTATGGTCAGTGGTCATTCTAACTCTGTGGTCAAGAATACGTAAAGCAGATATTTGTTCCAATATTTTAAGAGTCAAATAGAGGCGGAAAGTAGAATATTGCTTTATTGGTTCTCTATGTACATCGGTAGGAGTCATTGTGATAATGGAGGCAATATAATACTCGGGTTGCAGGAACCTCAACAAAAAAAGACATTAATGGCTTACTCTCGCCACAGGATTTCTGAAAGTACATTTCCGATTACTTGCCCATTTGTAGGGAAGGACTATTGCCCCCGATGATCTAACATTTAAATGTATACGTGGCATATGAATAAAAATAAGACACTTGCAAAAGAAGCCTCGTATAGTTGGTTATCTATTTCTGGAGTCTAATCGTTTAAGTAACTTCGTTAGAAACATCCAACTTTTAGAAGGGAAAAAATATATGGATTTAATGGGTGGTAGATTACCTGTAATATAAAGCTACGATGTGAACTAACTGACAACTTCCAACTTTTTTAAGCGAGTAAATTCATGAATAGATAAAACCTTTCAAAGATTTTTTACTTTAATTTTTAGTAATCTAGAATCGTGAATAATGTTTTGTATCAAACACAAAATAACAAAATTGATTAAAGTTTAATAAATGAGTCATTAATTTAATACCGTTATTTCATTTAGTACGGAAAATAAGGGATGCTATAAAACCACATATATCTAAAAAAATTTTTAGTCTAAATGGAAACGATTAATAAATGTTGGCACTAGTTGATATTAATTTAATTGGTATTAGATATCTGTAATATAAGGTTACAATGCGACCTAACTTTCGATCCCCAACTATTTTAAGTTAGTAAATTCATGAATATATAAAACCTTTCAAAGACTTTTTACTTTAATTTTTAGTAATCTAGAATCCTGAATTTTGTTTTGTATCAAACAAAATTGAACCAAGTTTAATTAATAAGTCATCAATTTAATACCATTATTTCATTTTGTACGGGATATAAGGAATGCTATCAGAATCGCATATATCTAAAGAATACATTTTGGTCTAAACGGAAGTAATTAATAAATGCTGATATATAACACTTCAAGAAGTCTATATCATGCTTAGAGTGAAAAATGGTGGTTTTTATAACGATCACTGATGCATTAGTTTATACAATTGGCGTTCTTGCTGCATCTTTATTTCGACTGTACAATTTTAAAGTGATTTATTACCAGTTGTAACATTTAACTTTATATTTAAAAAGTATGTATCAATTGCAATAAAGGTTTTGACGTTTAATTGATGAACACCTGAACATATTTAAGTGGATAATTTGTTGAATGTATTATAATTTTAGATATTTCTTTAAATGTAATCTATTGACGTGAAGACCGGAAACTACTGTTTATCGTATCGGATTTTTTATACATCTTTCATTCTAATATTCACAATAATTTAAAGTTAATCGGTCTCGTGATAATTGATTTCATATTGAATTTCTTATTTAAACATTAATTATTTTTAGAGCAACATTATTGTAGACAGAGAAATTGACTGAATAACAGTATGAAAATGATTAAAGTTTACATAGATAATGTTAAGTTATTAATGTTAAGTGCTTACCAAAAAAAAAAATAATAATAATTATTTTAATATTAACAATTAGATTTAATCTTCTTGACAATAAAACCCAACTTTTTCAATTCAAAATAAATAAATAAATTTATTAATAATTATTTTCGAAAAAAAAAAATGGCTTTATAAGATTTTTGCTTTAAAATCTTCACAAGTGTTAGTTTCATTTCAGATAACTCTGTTACACATAATTTAACTGTTTTTGTTTTTCTGGTATATTACTTTTGGACAATCGCAGCATATGGAATGAAGTAATCGTTCAACAAAAATCAAGATAAACTATGTTTCAGGTGCTTCTTTACTCTGTTTCTTGTAATAGAGCTGTCTTGGAGTGAAACATGACTGCAAGGATTGTGATTTAGGGAGTTCAACTTTCTGTAATGTTTATTTTCAATTTACCCGACGTAGATGACCTCCTACCTCTTAAGTTACGAAAAATATTCATCTTATTGCGGTGGCTATAAATCCAAGCTTTTCTTTTGATCCTTAATTAAATAAAAATATAAATTTTACAAGGAACTAAACTTATTAATATTTTTAATTTATTTTCTTTTATTTCAGATGACCGAAACGTTAATTCTGAAGTATTCATTGTATATATTCAATGCAATCCTGTTACAAATTTATTCAGCTATTCATTACCATAAAGAAGTACTTATAATGTACTAAAAGATATAAGATATTGAAACAATGTAGGTTTGAGTTAAGATGGTCCAGTATACATTTTAAAATAATTTTTATTTATTGCGTTAAAATTTTGAATTTTTGTAATGCTTAACCACATCATTTGTAAACAAAATCACACGATAAAACTTTTCCTATGCATTTTTTAAATTTTAAATTAAAAATTTATTAAAAATGTGGGCTAATTTAAAATCGTTAACTCAAAATATTATTTGTAGAATTTCATTTATCTTTACATTTAAATAAACAGAAATATCTAAATTTAAATTTTGATTCAGCATTTTTTAAAAAACATTAATTTTTAAAAAATTACAAATATTTTAAAGTTATTTAAAAATTTGAGAAAAAATATTTAAAAAATCATATTTTCAAAAGTAGTTTTTTTTTCAAATTTGCTGAATCAAAATTAAAGTAAAACAATCAAAAAAGACATGTTCCAAGTTTGAAGCATTTATCTTTAACGGTTCTTGAGTTATAAAATTTTAAATCTGCGAAATTGTGAAAAAACCCGTCATTAAGAAAAATGTATTTTCACAAGAAGTTCTTTCTACGACAACCATTGCTTGTAAGCTAGATTTTGAAAACATACCCAAACGAAAAAAAAAAAAAAAAATATATATATTTCCTCTTGTAATAAAAATAGAAACATGATTTAAACGCCATTTTAAACATAAAAATTGAAGACCTTGGTATCCCGGACTTAAATTGGAGGTGAGAGAAGAAAAAAAAAAAAATGCTGCCAGTTAAGTGAAGAAGCATATTTTCGAGATGTATACTTAACTTTTTGGTATTATTATATATATATATTTTAAAGTATATACATGTTGTACAAAAGAAAAAACATTTTTTAACAAAGCAAGTGTATTTTGAGTAGAAATCCTTGTTAACGCTATATTGTTAAAATAGGTTTTGCTTTTCATAAAAATTGAATGAGAGATTTGCTTAAATATCCGTGGATAGGACATAAAAGTTCCAAAAATTAAAAAATAGTACTTATAAATCATCCTTATTAACGTCATTAAAATAATAAATAAAATTGTATGTACTTTCTTAATCGTTAAAATTTTTTTTTTTCATAAATTAATGATGTTTCATTAAATAGAAAGCAACAACGATACAAAAATTAAATATCTGTTTTTCGAGTTATTGCACTTTTGTTTAAAGTGAGGTGAAGGCCTTTAATTTTTGGCGACTCCTTAAGTTTCTGTAATAATAGGAAAAGGGGATAAAAAAAGTTGATTGCTTTAATGTTATCGTCTGTGATTGGCAATGAGGCATTTAATATTTCATCAATGACATTAAGTACCACGCCCTTTAAACTATTGAATTTATGAGTAGAAAAAAAAAATATTTCATTAAAGCAGCTGTGTAATTTGACATTAATGGTAAGAAAAATTACGTCTCTGAAACACCTCATAGCCTCCGTTAATGCACTTCGATTAAACAACAGCACAAAGTTTCCAAATGGTTTTTAAGCATTCCATTTTTACTAATGTGTTAATCTTTTATATTGTCCTTCAGCTTACATTGATGGAGGGGTAGGCAGAAGTCACGATCGTGCACAAGTAAAATCCCATTACATATTTTTTCGATTTCTCTTTATGTAATGCCACCCCTTCCCAATATACGTGATAAAATTTCTTCTAAGCACGCGTTTAGATTTAATACATTGGATGGGGAATGGCGGGAGGGTACATTGGCTCAAAAAAAAGTAAGATTGAAATTACGGTGAAAGAAACAATTATGATTTGCAACATTAAGAAAAGTCTTCCAAGTGCATCATCACCGGAGAAATCACGGATCTTCATAGAAAAATCTTAATAAAAAAAGTGATTCGTAGGGTCCGCAGGGCACCTATGTCTTCTTACTTCGTGACTGTCACTCCTTCTATTGGTGGTCCGCCGCTCGATTGAGTTACGAGTTGGGTTGTGCCATTTTTGGCAATCTCTCGCTGTTCTGAAACAATAAATTCTAGGCTTACCACTTGTGTTTTTTGTAGAAATGAATATTGCAATCTAGTGTCGTGTAACTAGTCCTACTAGATCATTTTTTTTTTCTTGCAGTCTAATGGTGAAACAATGATTTAAAAAAAATAAACTGGTAACACTATGCAGCAGATTATGTAGGTTGTCCATAAATTCATTTCTTTGGTTTAAATTTATCATTAAAAAAATCCACTTATATTAATCAATATTCAAAGCACGCAGTTCTCATATGATATGTGAACGGCTTGCATTTTATAGTTGTTATTTTAATCTTGTAAGTTTACATCTGATTTCTCAGAAAGTCAAAATTCTCCACCCAGATTCCGTTGAAGAACTAATATGACATCTGAAGATCAATACTTTATTATAATAAATCGTATTTTTTTTTCTTTAGATGTTTGTTTATTTAGTATATACGAAAAAAAATAACAAATTCAAAAAAAAAAATTATATCTCTAACATATTAATACTCATTAGCATAGTGTCAAAATTAAATGAAACTCGGTGCTCACCGTGAGGATTCTAAAAGTTTGGGTTTGTTGAACTGTGCGCAGTTAAAAAAGAGAGATACTCATCGCTTTTTTAAAACAAAACATTGAATTTTGGCAATCACTCTTTCATATGTCGGCAACCAAAGTTTCCAGCGGAATGGGCGCAAAAGCGACACCTGTTAGTGTCCATACCTAATAGGAATTTATTTATGTGAAAGTGTAACAGAATATAACCCTTGATTTAATTCCGTGCTTTAATTTTTGAGACATAGGTTTCGCAAAAATGCTGTACATCGGCATCACCTGTTTCATGATTTACACGAAAACCTAATCAATAAGATCTATAGTTCAAAATCTAAAGCTTGATGAAATTCCGTAAATTTAATCTTGAGGTGTGACTATCGTTAAAATCATGTAAATCTTTAAATATGTAGCATAGCAGCACTGACTGTTGGGCGATTTGCACTAAAACCTAATCACGAACAATCTATGTTAGCGTGTGTCTGAAGTAAAATGAAAATCTGCACATTAGTTTCTGAGATAGAGCTAATGAAGAAATCGTGAAAATTGCAGCAGAGCAGAACCGTCTGTTGGGCAATTTACACCATCAACTAATCAACTCCAATTTATATCTAAAAGAATCTAAAGATTTATTTAATTCCGTGCATTTCTTCTGGCGCTCACAAAGTTTTTGTCACATACATTCTCATGTCGCTCATCTCCCAACAATGTCGCTGATGTTTAGGGGTACAAGTAGGCCGAAGCCCCCATGTAAGTTAAGGAGTCTAGGGGTAATATCACATATCTTTAATAATCTTGGTTAATAAAACATATTTACAAGGGAAAAATAAGTAAAAGATAAGTAAAAAGGGGCATCTTTCGTCTTTTCAACCAGAGCTCGGCTGAGCACGTCTTCACCTGGCTGGATCCGGCATCATTCTGCTCTTCTGTACTGTTGCTGAGGTCCTTTCGTGGGAAAAGTGCTGACTATCCAACAATTATTTCACACGTGGCTGTAACAAGGGCATCCACGTGTTGTACTTTGATATGGGGCAGATGCCGAGTCGGCCAAATGCATCTGAAGCGAGCCTGTTGCTATGGGCTCGCTATATCGACATACATAGAAAAACGGATAAGACTAAAAACAGTCAAATTGTATGCAGGACCTTCGAAAAAACATGTAAATCCGTCGAAAATTGCAAGCATAATTTCTTCACGAATCCCCAATACTTTCTTTTTGTAAATATAGAAAAAAGTAGCAAGAAAAAATCAATTTCAAAATCTAGGAATAGAGCATAGCCCAAACTACAATGACAATTAAAGGAGTATAGTAATGAGTAAAGCAAAAATTAATTAGCGGAACCGATTTTATTAAAAAGATATTGAAGGATTAATGTAGATGTTAAATTAGTATTAAATTAAAAAAAAAATAGATAGATAGATAAATAAATAAATAAAAAGAAAAAAAGAAACGTTAGATATATGTACAAGTTTTAAAGGAAAATAAAGGAGTAAAAGCATGCTTAGAATAAGGTATTATTATGCAGTATATTTTAATTTATATGATTTTATAAGTGCGTAAAAAGTCCGTAATAAATAAGTGTGTGTGTACATGTGTGTGCGCGCTCGCACTTTTAAAGTTTATAGATTTATCTTAATTGCAATTAATTGCAATCATTGCATTAAAATTTCTTCATATTGTCATCATATCATCAAGATGTTGCTTGCTCCCTGCAATCTTGATGTAATTTAATTGTATTTTTAAATTAAATTTAATTGGACTTCATTTATTACACCAACGAATTACACTTTTTTACCGTCAGTAATTATAAAGTACTTTCTCATCCAATACTGCCCGCATCTACTGACATATTACACATTTTCTTTCTAGGGTAAATATGCCTAGCATATATCCATGCCGAATAGTGTTACTACTCGTTTTTAATTATAAACGTAAAATTTAAATTCGAGTTGTTTGGTTGCTTAAAAGCAAAAGTTTTTTTTTTTTTTTTTTTTTTTTTCACTTTTATATATACTTTTATTTATTTATCTGCTTGAATACTATGACGAATTGCAGTTCAAAGCAAATTGCCAAAACCCAGCTCTCCGTAAGACATTAAAAATAATTTTTTCCCTAAACTTTAATAAAAAAAAGGTTAGATATAAATGGCAAACCTTAATTTTTGTAAAATTTACTTTGATAGTGTTCTAAATGTCATAAAAATTAGTAAATTGACACTTTTGAATAAAATTTTATTCTCCAAAATCAGATTGTGTTGTCATCATCGTTATTAGTTTTTTTTTTTTTTTTTTTTTTTTCAATTTCAATATTATAACTTGTTTATCTTTTACTTACTTTAAAATTGAATTAAATAAGCTACATATCACATTTATTGTCTAATATTCCATAATATACATATATTTCTTTCTTTTTTCCCCCCTTTATTTATTTTTTTCTCTTGCCTTTTCTTGATTCAAAAAAGCCATGAGATGAAAGAAAATTTAATTTTTTAATTTCTTGGAGCGGGGGGGGGGGGTAAATTTCTTATCAAACTTAAAAGGAAAGAATAATGAAACTGCTTTTATAAGCAGCTGTGTTTACTGTTAACAATAAGTTTATTTATTCAAAAAATATACAATAAAATAGCCTATAAATTTATTTCATTTGAATTTTCTCATTTTTATATATTTGGCGAAATGTTGGCGATGAATTTTCACATTAATCTCTGTCAAACTATATGAATTATAGAAAGAAAGCCAAAATACCATATGAATGCATATTTTGTGTCATAAAAAAAAAAAGTTAAAAAGAAAAGTAAAAATCAACTTCATCAAATTCTACGTGCATCACTTGCAACTTGTTTCTTCTTTCTATCCCCTTCATCATCACCTCCTCCCCCTCTAGTTTTGTTCACATATAAGAAATACTGGCTTTTGTTTAGGGTTGCAAAAAGTTAATTGAATACAGGATTAAAGAAGTAGGTATACAGGAATCATGGCTTTTGTATCACGCTAAAGAAAATTATCGAAAAATGACTATGGATCAATTTCAGCTCTTTTATTTTTGATTTTTCTTTCCCACTTTTTCCCCCTTGTAATTTTTTTCGTGAGATTTTTCAAGACGTTTTAGGGTAATTAGTATGCAAAGCTGTTAACAACTTCTTTGTGCTGCAGAATAAAAATTTAATAAGAGATTATCCCAGCTTTCTATCAGGTTTTTACACCAAGTCTTTTCCCCCTGTGAGTGTGTGGAAGAAAAAAAAAAATTGTCAATGAAAAGCGAGTTTTCCGGTTCTTTTGTCTTCTGTTATTATAAACAATATGCGTGTGTTCTTTTTGCTTTGACTTTTAATATATAATGCCGCGAAGTTTTGCTGCAGGTAAGTTTTTTTGGTGTTTTAGACCTTTTTAACGGATTATCTTTCGGATCCCGTTTTTCAGAAAAGTAAAAATTTTTACGAAGTCGCCGGCACCCCGTAATCACGTAAAAATTTTAAGAAACTGGATTTTTTCTCTTGACTATCTTTTTTGGCGTATTAAAGAATTTCGTGCTGATGAAGTTGTATGAATTTTTAAACTGGAGTATTAAGTTCTTTACAAAAGTTTAGAACATCTTCTAATGTTCTTTTACGGTTTTTAGGAATAAAAATTATTTTTTAATTTTTTCTCGCCTTTTTTTTATTATTTTTTTTCTTTCAGAGTTAATCTTTACATTTTTAGTGTGATAGATAGAAAATTACTCTAAAACCGATATGAGATTATATTTTTAGCATTCTGATCGAAGTTGAATATTATTCGTTACTAAGCTTCTTTGGCAAAATATATTGATAATTATAATGAAAAAAAAGTTTTAAAACAAGTTTGTAAAATTAAGCTTTGAATTCTTTACCTGGCGTCAATAAAGCTGCATTATGTAGGCTGCGTTTTATTTTGTAATTGAAAGCTGTTCTTTTAATTTGTTCGCTTAAAATTCCCGCTCTAATAAGTTTTGATTAAAAAAAATATATTCTTTTTTTATTATTATTTAGTTTGTTTTGAAGAATTTTATTTGTATTGTATTGTTTTCTACTATTTAAAAGTCCTTAGCGAATTATAATTTCAAATAAAAGACCTTTTTTTTTTTTTAGTTAAATTTCCTAAGGAGACCTCGTTCTAAAATGTTTTTTCTTAATAAAAGAATTCTTTGTAATTTTTAGATCTTAATTAGTTTAATCTAATGCTGTAACATTTGCAATTATTTGCATGGTATTTCCCATTATATTTTTATGTTGATGATCTTCTTGCTGAGTGTTGATTATAACAATTTATTATTTAAAAAAAAATGCTAAGTATAATTAGATTGCAGAGAAATACCAAGAATCACGAGTAATATTTAAGAATTTGTAATTACATGTGAAACTTGTGCAAACGGAAGCTGTAACTGTATTCTCTGTTAAACGGAAACTTTCTTGGTTCCGACGAAAGGAATACCAAATGCATATACTTGCTAAATACGAAATATGGCCGTATTCTATGAAACTGTCCGTATATTAACAGAAATTTATCTTTATTAGGAAGGCAATTCCAGCCAATGTAAAATGAATTTTTAGTGCCCCCAGGGTATATGTTATCATAGTTTACCGTATGCTAAGTCACTTTCTCAACATATATATTGAAGAAAATAATTAAAATAAATAAATAAAAAAGAAGAGGAATGCAAAAATTTTCAATATGAAATGTAGTTTAAGTGTATAGATATTCCTTGTGGAGAGGGAGGGAGGGAGGGGGGTTTCTTTGATTTACAAATAATTTTTAAAATAAGTCGTTTTATTTTAAAAGAACAAGTTTATATAAATGTATAATCACCATTTTTCTTAATACAAATACTACAACAAATCGACCTTAAAATTTACCCTTCAAAATAGCCAGGATCAGCGCAGTATTATATCAGCAAAGTAATATTCGAGGAATGTTATTCTGCGTTCTCAATCTTCTGGTATAATAAATGGTATGTGTTTGTGTCATACGAGAATGTAATATATGTGTTGTATTGTAAACCAATTGTTCGATGAATAGGGCTTCCGATGCTTTGATTCTTGCTCACTCAAGCTATGTCCGGACTGTACTATGAATGGATATCATGGTTAATAAATGTTAAAGTTAACTATGAGAAAGTGTCTAAAAATTACTAATTTATCATTGCATAACAGTGATCTACAAAATACAATTCTACGGAGAGAGTGTTTCTACATTCCGATTTTCAACCTGCCGTTCACTTATTTTCTAAATAAAAACAACAATTTATATTTAAAATAGATTGTATGCTCTATGCGAGTTGATTTCATATATAGGTAGATGGATAGAGAGAGATTTATATACAGAGTGAAAAAAATAGGGGAGCAGAAGAGAGGTAGGGTTCTGTAAGATGCATTTGTGTGGTTGTGAAACATGTTACTTCAGGTAAATAATACATAAATAGCTCCTTCGTTTTAACTCTTGTCATTTTAAATCATTATCATATTTATGGTTTACTCTCAGAACTTAACTTTTTAAAACTTTTTATTTTATTAGCCAATAACTTTTTTAAAATTTATTGTTATTAAATGAATGAAAAGAGAATTATTTAAATTATTATTAATATTATTATTAAAATTAATTTCAAAATCATTTTAAGCCATTTATAAGAGATTTAAAAAATTTTAAATGTAAAATGTATTTTATTTTAAAGTTTTGAATATTTTCATGTCATATTAGGACTTCAATTTTTTATGTTTTGATAGTTACTATTCTATCATAGTAATACTTTTTTAGCATTAGTTTATCAGAAAAACAATTTCTATGAAATGGGGGGGGGGGGATAATAATCGTTCTTTTTTAAGAAAGTAGGGAGAGAGTTTTCAGGATATTTTAAATCCGGTACTTAAATTTATCGCGCATAATATAATATTCAACTTAAGAGGGAAAGGGTTTTGTGGACAAGCGTAGTATTTTGAAATTTTGCTGTGGCGTACTTTTGAATATAAGACAATTTTAGCATAACAATTTCAATTCTATATTTCGAAACTTTTTAAGGTATTGATTGAGTTTTCCAAGATGTGGCATCCTTGTTCTCTTTCCTAAATATAAAAAATTCTGTAACCTGTTGAATCTCACTCTGTAATATCCAACAATATAAATTTGTTTTTTCTTTCATTTTATACTCCTTAATATGTAACACTGAATATATACTGTGCGCAAGAAATTTCTAAAGGAAGATTTTTTTTTTTCTTTTGCCCTTCCAAAGATTTTTATTCGTGATAATTTTATGTACTGAATATTTGAAATGTCAGTCTTTCCCCTGTTTTCGAAAAAGGATCGACCTTGAAAGAAGTGATCGCATCACATGCGTTAGGACTTTTCATTTCCGATTCCGCCAATCATCGATCTGACAGCGACTCAGTGTGGGCTATTTTGTTTTCTGCTTTCTAAATAAACTTTCATTAAGCTCTGACACCCCTTAATTGGTTCCGTTGGTTGTGTGTGTTGCAAATAGCATCCTCTCCGTAAGAGAAGTCCCCCTTTAATTGAAGAACACGGCGTTGCCATCCTAATTACTTTATTGCGTAAAATCATAAGTGTTGATTAAAACGAAGACGCGCAAGAGAAGAGAGTGAGTGAGAGAAAACCCCAAAAATAAAACCCCGCAGCCCAAAAATGTCTGCACAAGTTTTGCTCTGCATTTGTTATTCTTTCACACACACATATCCATTGGAGTTGTATGCGAAGATATATCCACACATCCGTTCGCCCCCCTGCCTACCTCTCTCCCGCGCAAATGCTCGCTTTTCAGAAATATGTAATTAGATATATGAAAATTCGGGAAAATTTAATTAGAAATTAGCTGTACCCCGCCGCCAGTATTCAAATTAGAGGCAACGCACACATATACACATACTTGAAGAAAAATATAATTATCTCTTCTCTAATTTTGTGCATTAAACGATCATTAATTTTCTACTTGTGCTTTGCCTTTCTTGACGCTCGCAGGATTAATGGAAGCGCGGTGACGAAAATATATTGTTATTCTTGATTAACATACGCGCGATAGGGGTTTATAAAGTTATCTAATTAGGCACATAAATATTGGCATTTCTTATTAATAGATGAAGAGAGGTACCGAGCGTCCAATCGCAGAGCGGCAGAAAATTTTAATTTTTAGATTTTTCGAGCGCGTTTACCCGTCGTCTTCTGCAAAACCGAATCGATAGGGTTATTGCAATCGGTCGATCATTAGCGCCCGCCGTTTCGCGCCAGAAAATGAGCCTTGATAAATTCATGAATACCTGATTAAAAGCACACGGAGTAATCTGATAAAGTTGTTTTTACTCCCATTTACTTTATTCTTCCCCCTTCCCTCCACATCTGATAGATGGACTCTTCCCCCACCGGATGGTTATAATCTTTCGAATATTTTGTGTCGCGCGCGGGGTCTCCTTGACAATCGGGCCATTAATTAAAGGCGCCGAGATTGAAAACATTTTCTTGAAACCAAGGATAAGGTTCTCATAATCGATCTTATGCCGATGTCTTGGCAGCGCCTGGATCCCGAGATGCCAAAACTTTTCACTTTCAAATAAACAGCCTTTGTGGATATTGAAAAATCTGAAAATAACCTGTCAATCTAGCCTGTTGCCACTTCGACGAGGTCTCGATGCCCCGGCGGAAATTGATACATATTGTAGCACCTCCGACCTTTTCCTGGATCAAGCAAGTTATCTATAAGCTCAAGCTGTCAAGTGCAGACTCAGGAACATTCAAACATCAAATCTGTATACATCAACAGGTATAAACTGTAAAGTATAGCAGTGTATCAAAATTCAAAGATTGGTTTTTACCACGCAGCCCCATCTCTTAAAAAAATATTTCTGCCCCCCCCCCCCCCCCCGCCTCCTTCACGAAAAATAAAAAATAAAACTATTCTGCTGTGTCTTTTAACCATACTTAAATACCATCCTCAAAAATTGCAAAAATATGATAATAATAAGCGTGTGATAGACATTTTACTACTTCTGTTTTTAAATTTTTTTTCCTCCGCTTGTGTTTTTCCAGTACATTAGTATGATGAAAATGCAAAATATTACTTAAAAATAAACTTTTTTTTTTTTTTTTTTTTTTTTTTTTTTTCAATGGTAAAATTAACAATAAAATTGTCCGTAATAAAGCTTTTTTTTTTTTTTTTTTCAAAATTTTATTCAAATAGTCTATTTTTATTGTTTTTTATATGTTTCAGTACATTTTTTTTTCTTAAACTATTTAAATTTCTAGAAATGTCTACCACTAAAGAACACATGAAAAGCATGCAAAGTGTTTACACATAGTGAAAGCAGATTCTTAATTTTTCTTTTCAATTTTTTAAATATCAAAATTTTAAAATTTTAACACAAAAATTCCTTTTTTCTTAATTAAATAATTTTCCTCCATATAAACACTGAATAAAATACTAAGCAAATATTATAAAACACTGAAATAATAATTACAGAAAAGTTCAAAGAACTCTGAATGTCGTTTAAAAACTTTTATATTAAGCGATAAAATAAATGTTCTCCGTAAAACTAAAAACTGGATATCTATAGAATTTCAATGATTACTTTATCAATTTATTATTAAAAAGTGAAAAACTGTATTTGGTAGTGAAACAAAGCCTCATTTCATATCCTATTTTCAAATAAATAAATAAATAAATAAATAAATAAATAAAAAATAAAAAAAAAATAAATAAATAAAAATAAATAAAATAAAGTAAAATAAAATGAAAGAGAGAAAATTAAAGAAAAATAATTTATCAAAGGTGGTTTCAGTATTCAGAACGTCCTGGATTTCTTTTTCGGATTATTAAATAGTAACAATGTATTTTCTTTAATTTTCGACCCTATTCTTGGAGCCCTCCCCCGCCACCCCTGATTGATTGCTCAACCTCGATCAACCTTTCTCCCAAATCCTTTCCCTTTTTATACTTTTGTTAATTTGATATAGAGACTACAATGAATTCGGAGAACTAACTTTGAATTCTTCTAGATTTATGATAATACAACTATTTTTTATGTGAAGGATTATTTATAGGAAGAAAATTAATTTCTGTTAAACGTAAATATACCGTCATTCATGACCACATTCTGCAATTTGAATATAAATCTAATATTTTAAGGTTCAATATTTGTTGCAGTAGTTTGCGTTCCATATATATGTTGCATATGTTGTAAATGATCTTTGAATTTGATAATGGTATTCAACAATTTCGCTTAAAAACGTATATGAGGAAGTATGTTTTTTTTTTTTTTAAAAAAAAAAAAAAAAAGCTTGTATGATATAAATTAAAATCAAATGACTTTTAAATGTACAAGTGCATAAAATTGGTCTATATTGAAATTTAATACTCGTTATAGCCATTCAATATAAATGTTAAATTAGAGTAATGAAAGTCTTAATCATATTATAATGCTTTAAATTTGTAGGAATTTGCATATTTAAGGATTTCTAATTCCCCATACCTCTTACTCTAAGTTTTATTACATTGAGTGACATAATTTTTTTAAAAGTAGTGATGATGACGATGTTATCATTTACTCTTATTTTCATGTTTTTTTCACTTTGAGCGAAGAAAAAGTTTTATAGTAAACTTTCTCATGCTATGGGTATCAAAATTTATATCTTTATTTACGCTGTATAGCAATAGGCTCACATTAATTATAATACATACTCCAGTCATTCATGAATAGTATGTGTGAAGTGTGGGTTTGTGATGTAGATTGCGGGTAACATTCACTTCAAATCAATGCATGGAATATTGTACCTAACCTGTTGCTGATTATGAATTGTAATTACCGCTTCTGATGATTTGATGATTAGTAATTCGTACTGTAATGCATGTTCTCTCTTCCCACTCTCTCCTATGTATATGTGCATGCATTAAATTAACAATACCTAACCAATATGATGCATTTGAGAAAGTATGGGTGGGGAATTAAAAGAAACGAAGCAAAATACAATCTACCCCTTTAAAAAAAATTGATCAAAGTTGTAAAACATTTTTATAAGTAATCATTGATACAGTTATTATTTTCTGTTATAATAATTCAGCTCTGCTGTGATCACCATTAAGTAGATTTCGTTTGTTTCGCATAATTTGATTTGATAAATCGCCATGGGTGCAAGAAGTCCATGCAAGTCAAGACTGAAATCTTTTCTGAGCATTAGAAATAACTAAATGAAAAAGGGTTAGAAGATTTCTAAGCCTTACATTATGGTTAAAAATTGATCTCTTACAATAAAAGAAAGTGATTTAGATTTTCTTGATGATAAAACTGCTATTATTTAACTATATAATGTAGAATTTAGAGGTAGTCAAAAATCTTTTCAAGACTGAAATCAGTCCTGACACTGAAGGTGTTGCACCCATGTAAATCGCTAGAATTATAATATGCAATGAATGACAACACTATCTCTTTTTTGCTCTTTGTGATTTTGACATAAAAACAGCTGATTTTATTTTCTTATAATTCGTTGGATGATATCTGAAATGACTAACTGCACTTGTTATATTACAGTAAAACGGGAACTATGTAGAAAAAAAAAAAAAAAAAAAAAAAAAAAAAAATTCTCTAGTTCAAACAGAATGCATATTAAAATTATATCTGTTTGGACGGAAATCTTTACAAAAGGGAATTATATTTCCGCTTTTAGCAATCATATTTTCTTAAGTTTTATTGCATTAAAAAGTTACTCATCGTCATATTACATTTTAAGGTTTAAAAATTAGCACAATACTTATACTGCAAAAATTCTTTGGAAGGCAAGTCTGTTAACTTTTCGAAAGTTAAGTTATTGAGGTAATTAATAGAGTTAGTCATAAACTAAATTAATGAAAAAAAATATTTATTTGAAAAAAAAAAAAAAAAATCCAGATGCTTTGTTTTCAATTTCTGAGGACTAATTAATAGATTTTTAATTTTATCTTTTTTTAAATTTATTTTATTTAATGATGTTCCACTTCTATCACTCTTCCTGAAAGTTGAAATAAACAATATAATTTTTAATTATTATTTTTAAAATAAATTACGTTGGAAATTTGCTAGAAAATTGCTATAATTCTGTAAAACACCCTTCAAAATATCAAATTATTCAGAAAATCTATAGAGAGGCAGGGGAACCACAGCTGTAGTTTCGAAACTAATTCATAAATCATTCATTCAATATCAATAAAACAAAATTTACTATGTGGCTCTTTAATAATAAAGCAAATCCGATATACTAGTTTCCTTCTTATGAATTAACTTTTAAAACCTTTCTACCCTTCTCCTCTCTTCCGGAAGAAAAAAAAAAAATTACTAAAATTTTTAACTGTAAAAGTATAAAGTATTATTTGTATAAAAAATATTTCTATGGAGATAGGGGAAGTATAAATGAAAATTCAAGAGGATATAATCTCGAGTAAACTAATAAAGGCTTCATCGAAACTCCCATAATGTTGACAGTGTTCCGCAGGAAAAATTGTGTTTCTAAGCCAGAACCAATTAAAGGGTTAATGAATATTAATATTTAAATATTTTTATAGTTCCACGATTGTAAAGTTTTTTCTAGCATTATGTTAAAATGTAATTCTAAAAGAGAAGCATTACTACTGGAACAATTTTGTAATATTTTTATGCAGCAAAATTTGCCATTGTTTTTTTCTCCCTATCTTTTAAACATGTTTTGTCTAGAGTAATTTTTAAGTTTTCATCAGTATTTTTTTTTTTTTCATGCACTTGCTTTTTTTTTTTTACTAGTAAGTTTTATTTTAAAAACAAGAAAAAGTTTTCTCTTCCTGAAGTTAATGAACGAAAAGCACATGTTATTGACGGAAGAGCATCGTTGCACGTCTACATATTAAAACTCAATGCCTTCTGTTTGGATGCATTTAATTCAACTGCTCTCTAAGCACCGTCGAAGTGAAAGTGAAAGGTATAATCCCCATCTTTTTCATCACCGTGCTGAAAAGAGAGACCCCAGGGGTGAAGGGGAGAGGAAGGAAGGGGCATTGTTATGCCACCAATTACTTTCCAACCTTTCTCTTTACATCCTCATCCCACCACTCTCAACTTAATCCTTTCACTCTCCGATATGAAGTGCACTTTTCGTGGATACTGCTGCCATCTAGCGCCGACGATCTCAACCTCCTGCCGTGTCCGGGGAGAGAAAAGAACGGCTGGGCAGCGTTTGGAGAGAGGAATGATTGATAATTGAAAAATGAGAACCCAGAGCCTGTCGTGCACCCAATTTATTTTATGTCATACTCAGGGGAAACCTGCATCCTGTTGCTCTAGCATTGGGAATGATGAATGAACCTGAATTTGTTCTGGATTATACATAGAAAAGCTGGCCCAACAAAATAGTTTTGTTAATTGATGACTAATCTTTGGCGAAAGTTGGGCCAGTAAAAGAAGTAATTGAAACTGCGTTTCATTAAATGAAGAGGCGGGTTGGGAATTTTTTCTTTTTAAACGTGCTCAGTTAATTCAGTTTCTATGTCTCTCCCCCTCCCCCCGACCCCCGCGAATGAAAAAATAACCTTTCTGCATTTCGTTCACGTTTATATGCATCGCTTTTTTAATTATTTCTGAGATCGCGTATAATTATGGGCTACTCAATATTATGCCGAGATTTTTGTGTACACAGCAATTTCTTTTATGTCAAAATGTCATAATATCCCGCTGGCTTTTATATTGTTCCATTAAAAGCTTTACATGGATAACTTTCAAGCAGACGTTATCGAGTATGGGTACTTTTTACTTTTTCTGCTTTTGCTGTCTTATTAGTAGTCGATACACAACGATAGCTCTCAAAATAAAATATTGTTTAGCTTTTGGGGTAATTAATTTAAATCATCCGTATCATGCAGATGGTGACTTGAAGGGGCTGTCGACAGGGGATAGGATAATATTTTCCGAGTTTTTTAACCTTCTGACAATGTTTGAATGAAGCAGTGTTTTATTTATAAATATGATTATGCAACTTAAAAAAAAAATTAAGTGAAATTTCTACCGGATAATTTAAATGTACTAATCCATACACGGATACAAATTTTCACAGCGATTACTTATGAATGTTCTATTAAATATTGATAATAAACTTTGAATTTGCATTAATAGTTACTTTTTCTATATACAAAAAGTTAATAAGCACAAGTCAGCAATAAGTAAAAATAATAATAATAATAATAATAATCTCAAACTTGCGATCATTTATAAAATTTTGTATTATTTATGTTTTTAATTTAAATTAAAAAAGAAAAAGGTGTTTCAAATTGTCAAATTTTTACTTTCATCTGGTATTCCTTAATCAGATAAAATAATTCTTTATTTTGTATTATCGTAATAAAATGATGGATTTATGGATTTTAGTACAAAAATATTTAAAAATGATTTACATGTAAACTGCGTAATCAAAATAATTAGATTATAGTATCTTGTTAGTTTTATAAAATTCTCATCTACGATCTTTTCAAAATAATACATTTTAAATCCTTTTTTTGGGGGGTGGGGTGGGGGAGGATGTGTAATAGATCACATAAAACATATATTCTGTTGACAGTGTCGTTTGTATAGAGCTTATCAGTGTGACGTCTCAGACAATTCAACCCCGCATTTCCACGCAAATTGGGTCAAAACAAACCAAGAGAGTTTAGAGTGTGTTAGAGATGCACTATATACCATCAAAAAGGCTTTTAATATGAAATCATATATCGTTCAAAGGCTGAATTCATTGAACTGGGTGAAGTTTTAAAAGCGAACCGCAAGTGTTTGGGCCGAATTATAACTTGTTTAAATCAGCTTCAGAGTTGAATTTTTAGTTTCACGATACAACAACACATTTTATCTCTATCTTTTCTGAACTTTGTGGTTTGTTTTGACCCAATTTCTGGAGTTGTGACGTCACCACTGATGAACTCTATTGTAAATTACGATTCTTTCTTGGTCCTTATCTCAGTAATTCGTGTATTGCAGGTGAGGAAGACAATTGCAATAGCATCCCGTCCACCCCTAATCCCATGGTGATGCCCCAACAAGAAGCTCTTAATCTCGAGGTGTCTCGAAATTCCTCCACTACCAATAATAATAATGACCAAAAGCCTCTGAACATGAAAAGGAAGCCCCAAGAAGAAGAGAGAGACATGTCTACGACGAAGAGACTGCTCGAAGATGAAAGGTTTTCTCAGAGGTCTTCAATGCCTCACGCCCATCTAAAGATCTCTAGTAATCGAGGTATACATTTTTTCCTCATCTTTTATTTATTTATTTTTTAATACACTGGGAAGCTTTATATATACATGATATATATATTATAGTGGTTCTCAACCTTTTGAGTAGGTCTCCTGTTCTTTGTCTCTTATCATTTCTTATTCTCTTTTATTCTTTGTATTGGTTGTATTCTTCAGATTCAGAGGCCTTCGATGCCTCACGCCCATCTAAAGATCTCTAGTAATCGAGGTACACATTTTTTAAAGCTTTATTTATACGTAATATATATTATAGTGGTTCTCAACCTTTTGAGTAGGTCTCCTATTCTTTGTCTCTTATCCTTTCTTATTCTTTGTGTTGGGCAGGAGCGCGATTCTCCCCCCCCCCCCTTGCGTTAAAAAAAATAACAAATAGGTACAAGAAGGTAACAGATAGGTGAGTGAAAGAATAGGTAATTTTTTTTTTTTTTTTTTTTTAACTTACAATACATTTCGTTAATGATGTTTCGTAAATAATGTAATAATCTAAAGTCCCAAACTTTTTTGGAGGAGTGTGTGTGCAAAGGAGGGGGGGAGGGGGCGTTAACCACTTACATGGAAAATTTTTTTTGTTAAAACAACTAAATTTTAATTAGTATAGCTCCAACCAAATATTTTAGTTAAAATAACCAAATGTTGGTTAGACTAATCAAATAATTTTGTTGATTCAACAAAATTTTGTTTAAAATTTGGTCATTCCAACTAAAATTTTCGATTGGGATTATATTAATCAAAATTTGTTTCAATAAAAGTTTTTTCCGTGTACGTTTTATTATTTTATGCTTCAATCGAGGATCTTGGTGGATCACATCCCATAAATTTAATTGAAAAATACAAGTGGCTATTATTTGTCGATTGATGTTTTCATTTTATATTTTCAATGAACATATTTTAAATAAAATGCTGCGCATAAAATTTGTTAAATACTCTGAAAATTTGCCCTGTTTTAGTGCCTATAATGAAATATATTTGATATAAATGTATAGGAAAAATGTTAAGAGTATATTCCGATCCAAACTGCCTTTTTTCCGATTTACTTTTAGATTCATTTTTGCTCTCAAATGCACCAAACTTTCAAATTCTCTTATTTAGAAACTATACAAGGTGCCGTGATTGTCAATTCCTTGCTAAATGCAGAAAATGTTGCAAAAAATGCTGTCAAAAACAGCGTTTTGGACCAAATTTTCCGATGAGATCTGCGAACGAAAAAAGGGTTACGCCGAGAAAATAATTGCTTATAAATCAAATTTTAATTAACTCAGCGAAAAATTACTTCACACGGCATCTTCTACTTCACTTCAAAAATCACCCCAGCAAGTTTCATGTTTCTGCTTTTAAAAATGAGCCTGAAAATGTATCGGAAAATTTCGAGCTGTTGAAGGTGCAAAATCCTTTTTTAGAATACACCCTTAAGAAGACTTGTTATTAGTATTATGATGTTGTTCCCACAAATCATGAAATCCGATGTTTACCTTTGTGGTAGAATTTCATCTTTGGATTACCAATTTATGAATGCATTTGCAAAGTTCGATTTTCACTCTACGATTATTCAAATTTTCACAATCTGTCTGTTTAATAGTTTTTAACGAGAATGAAATGTTTATTAAAATGAAATATTTCGTAAAAAATTCTTTAATTTTAAAAGACAGTTTTTGCATATTTAACACATTAATATTGCATAGCAATTTCTTTAATAGAAAAAACCTAACTAGGAACAGTTCTGTAGTAAAATATTTCTCGTAGCATATCATGGTTTTTGCCAGTAAAATCCGTTATTTTGGCATAACTATCAGGCATGAAAGAATTCTTTTTAAAAGAGGAATTGCACCTTTTTTTAAACAATTTGGGCATTCTCTGAATTGATTAAAAAATACAAAGAAAATATTGAAAGCTATTTGGGGGGGTGGGGAGATTTAATAAGACATTTTGTTGATTCAAATCATTGGAGGTTGTTTCTGAATTATTTTGTAGAAGAGCCATAAAATCAAATTTATTATAAGCATCTGAAAGTCATGTAAATTAAGTTCTTTGAAGTGTCTTAAAAGGGATAAGAAGTGTCAATAAGATTTCTTTTTTGGAACAGAATATTTCATTTATGCAACACTTTTGGGTAATTCGAGTGTTGCATGTTTGGAATTGTTTGTCTAGAGCAAAGGTGAATTTGAAGGACATATTCTTAGCATAGAGGTTTTTAATTAATTTTTTAATGGATGGAGGTTGAAATTTTAAAGTCAAACCATTCAAAATAATATTTTTTTTTTTTTTTTTTAATTTAGATTCTGTACTTCATATAAATTTTCATCAGATGTTTCGATTTATACCTTTAGGCAGACTGCCTTAAATTTTCTTTTTTGATTTGATGAATCTGTACATTGTTACTTATTGTTTTTTAAATGCAAAAAGAAATAAAAATCATATGTACAGCTATATTTTATTGTATGAATAACTCTTAAAATGTGCCTAAATTATAAAAATTTTGCTCTATTGTGTAAATAGAAAAAAAAATTCCATCCTTTCTCCTATTTCCTACTTTCATGCCTAAATTATCTTAAACAAACAAACAAAAAAAAATAATTATTGTTTTTTTTTTTTTTTCTTTCTCAAAGGTCCTGACGGGAGGCTGCAGTCAGATGCTTCCATCACTATCAGCATGGAAGTCAATGGCATTTTGTATCAAGGTGTTCTCTATGCCTCTCCGAACCATAGGAATCGTCTTTAACCACAAATGGACACTGACTTAATGACATAACCTTTCGTGCCTTTCATGAAAAGAAAACAAAAACAAAAAAAAAATAAATATCTGAACTTCTTCGAGACCACATTTTCTTGAACTTGGTGATAACACTGACGAGATGATGCAGCTTTAATTTTGCCAAACTTCGTTCTTCTCTTCTTTGTTCTTTGTGGAAGAAATCGAACTGTGAGTGGACTTCTTGTCACTTTGTGTCTAATCATCTGTTCTTCGTCAGTCAGACTTTTTTACTGAAAATTTTCAAAATGGTTTCACTCAGATTTCTCCTAGAATTGGAAGGACGTACGCTAGCAGCTATGAAAATGAATTAAAAATTCAACACTTTAAATAAATTTCTACATCTGAAGCATCGTGGGAAGAACATTTAATACCCTTCAAAACTGTTTCAGCTTCTTCTTATTCACTGTATTTTAAAATTGAGAAATTTCATGTTAGTCTATATGCCATTGTGTAATATATGCAGGAAGTGAACATGTATGTTGTTATACTTAAAGGCATGCTAGCATCATAAATCATTATATATAAAAACAAAAATTCTGTGCGGCATCTTTAGTGATTAGCATGTGTGATAAAAGAAACTTAAAATAGATTTGTATAGTTATAACTCTTGAAAATCGACAATGTGGCCAGTGATCACTGTTAATTATCATGTTTTATGAAAAAAATATCCTTTAAATTTTTTAAAAAATTAATTTTGATATGAGTTGTTTTAAATTCCTTGATTGTTAATTTGAAATGTTTGAATTTTACATAACTGATATTTTTAAATTTAATGATTTGAACATAAGTATGTGTTCTATTAAATGGCAGTTACGAAAAGTTACAATGCACCTGTTATAAATTAAATGCAAAAACATTTTCCTGTCTTTTTTTTAAATAATAAAAGCAACATTTCAATAATAATAATGAAAAGCAGAAACCTCAAGCAAATTAATTTTTAGTAATACTTTAATATTGTAAGAAAGTCGAACTTTAACTGAAGAACAAAACTATATTAGAAATATTTATTTTAACTTTCGGTTGTGAATATTTAAAACGTTAACATTCTTGTATTTTTATAATATAACTCACCTCCCCAATTATTAATTGTTTAAATATAAAATTTATGTTGCATTTTTTTAAGTGGGAGCAAAACATTTTTATTGGCAGCATCAAAATTTTATCATTGTACTATGTTGATTGATTGATTCACACGTGTCCTATAATTAAAAATATCATATATTATGATTATGATTAATACTTTATAATATCCATAGGTTAAAGGTGCTGGTCACTCACTTTTCCATCTCCCTTCACCATTGTAAAGTCTAAGGGCATTTGATGCATTCGTATATTTAAAATATCTCCTCGGAAAATAAATATTTTTAGTTTCTATTTTTTTTTTGTGTACACTTCGTAAAAGATATCTCCCCCCTTTTTTTCCTTTAGTTCTTAAAACATTTCTGATATAGACTTAATTTTATATAAAATGTTGAAATTTTACTCGTAGTTCGACTGCTTTTAACACATCACATATTAAATTCAGCATAGATTTTTGAAATGTTATGAAAACTTAAAGGGAAAAAGAGAGTGAGACTTTTTTTAGAAGAGTACACTGGAGAAAGATGTTAAAAATATGAATTTCTCAAAAAGATATTTTTATTATACGAAAGCATCAAAAGTCCAATGACTTAACATTGTGGAGGAGAATTTCAAAGTGGAGTGACACGCTCCTTTAATAATCAATATTCAGTTTCTCCCAAAAACATTCCATATAGTCAGTAAAACTAATAAATTTTTTTTTAGAAATTTTCGAATTTTATTCATTTTTTCTAAACTGTTAGCCTTCCTTTTAATTTATTAAGCTTGATTTATTGGCATAGGCTGCTCATCTATTACTGATATTTTCCTATTAGTTCCTTGTATTTATTATGTGATGTTTAGCATAGACTGTGAATTTTTTTTGTGAGAGAAAATGTGTATATGAATGTGTTTGAAGCTGTACAGATTCTCAGGGAAATTTCTTTTTCTTTCTTTCTGTTTTCTTTTTTTTTTAAATCTGTGCAGCCTGTATGCTATATGTTTGTGAGATTGAACTCTTTCTTTTCTTTACTTTTTTTTTCTTTAACGGGCACGAACGTTCATTAAGCAGTTTTAAAATTTGCCTTACTATTTATCATTATTTTTGATGGTATTTTATACATATCTCATTGTTTCATCTCTCATTTCTCATACTGTTAAATCAAAAGTATACGAATCCAAAAACTCCCCTCTCACAAATAAAATATACTTACATATTGTGTGCTATAAGGATATTGTTTAATAATGTGCATTATGAACTTATTACAATATACCATTTCATTTAGCACAATGTAGTAAAATTTTACGAATTTTCAAGGACATATTTATGTAGCTAGTTATTTTTTTGTTACCTACATATAATTTTTTCCTTTTCTTCTGTGTAGAATTCAAAATCTTACTATGAATATGAAAATTTCAAATTCTTGAAATTTCAATTTCAGGTATTCGTTATAGCAACAATTTACCACAATGAGACATTTTTTAAAATCAATCAAAAAGAAAAATGTAGGAAGATTGGATTTTAAAAATTACTTAATATTTTATTTCTCAGATTCTAAAATATGAAATAATTTTTTCCTTGGAAAATAATGGTGTGAGAATTTTAGGAAAATTAAAATGTATGATTTTAGTATAATTTAAAATCTGAGTTAAATTATATTTTTTATCCAATTCAATTTTTTTTTTAATTTTCCTATATAATTTTAGATTTTTTAAAAAAAGTTATTTTTAAATATCTATTATTATTAAAATTTTAGTGAAAAAATTGCAAAAAATATAGCAACAAAATTAAAAATTGACTGGACTTTTTAAAATAATTGAACTTTGTTTCTTTACTCTGTTACGCTAAGTACAATTACAGTAAAGTAACTAGAATCTTTTAAGTTAGTATATGACTAAAATATCATTGATATTTAAAAAAAACTAAATATTATCGGAAGTAAAAATCCAGTTAATTTTTATGGAATTTTTTATAGCTTGCACTTTGTTTCTTTACTTTGTTACGTTAAGTGCAGTAAAGTAATCAGAATCAAAATTTTCTGAATCTATTGGGTTAGTGTAGTCTTTATCGATTAACTACATTGGAATTTTGTAAAAAATAATTGCATCAGAAGCAAAAAGCTGATAGATTTTCAGAGCGATTGAACTTGTTTCTTTACTTTGTTACCGTAAGTACGGTAAAATTATTAGTTATTTTTAAGTCAGTATTATGACTAAAATCTGATCGGTATTAAAAAAAATTAATATCGTCAAAAGTAAAAATCTAATACTTTTATTTTATGAAAAGGGTTGCACTTTGTTTCTTTATTCTGTTACGCTAAGTATATTGAAATATCCAGGAAAAAAAAAAAAAAAAAAAACAATTATATTCCAGAATGTATTAGATTAATGTAGCCCTTTTCAATTTACTTTGTTACAATTAAAAAAGAAAAAAAAAATTAGAAAACGATTAAACTTTGTTTCTTTACTCTGTTACACTAAGTACAGTGAAGTAATCAGAATCAAAGTTATTTTTAAGGCAGTATTGTGAACAAATTTTATTGATAGTAATTAAGGAAAAATAACATTGAAAGAAAAAATCTAATAGATTTTTATTTATTTTTTAAAAAGGGTTTCAAGTTGTTTCTTCATTTTGTTACGCTAAGTACAATGAAGTAACCATAATCAAAAATTATCTTCCACAATATTAATAGAACCCTTTTCAATCAATTATGTTACAATTTTGCAAAAAATACCGCCAAAAGTATAAATTGGATAGGTTTTTTTGAAAATGATTAAACTTTGTTTCTTTAATCTGTTGTAACACTGTCTGCTAAGTACAGTGAAGTACCAGAATCGAAGTTTTATTTTAAACTAGTACTATAACTAGAGTCCTAGTGATCTTTTGAAGAATAAATAAATATCATCGAAATTAAAAATCTAATAGATTTTTATTTTGTGAAAAGGGTTGCCTTTTTGTTTCTTTACTCTGTTACGTTAAGTACAGTGAAGTAACTAGAATCAAAAATTTATCAGGTTAATGCAGCCTTTTTCAGATAACCATGTTACAATTTGCACATTCTTGTTAAGTGTGCAACATTATCTTGTAACTATTTTATTTTGTAATTATATCTTTTTTTTTTCTTTTTGTAATTCTTTGTTTTACATTGTTAAAAATGGTTCTTATTGAGCGGTTATTAGGAGTTTTTTCCGTATAATCAATCGCACTTTAGATACTGTTAGAGGTTTTTTTTATATTAAAAAAAATCCTTCGCTATAAAATATATATATATATATATATATATCATTTGTATATTGATAGAAATTTCAAAAATAATGAATATCGTAAAATTTACTTATTACACTTACCCTAAATGCTCTTTACCATATGAGAAATATTAATTATCCATAGACAGTTCGTGCCTGCATGCTGCTATTGTTTTTCCATTTAGTGTAAAATAAATAGCTGAAAGAATAATTGATTTATATATCTAAAAAGAGTTTTTTTAAACGTCTTATCTCAAAAATAAATAAATCTTACGACCTATTATGTGGATTATTATATGAATCGAACAAATAAGTCTCTTTTTATAATGTTTGCAAAAACACAACAGCAATAGAAAAGAACAAATTTTGTGCTGTCTGCTATTTTATAAGTTTTTGCAAACATTATGACGGAAAGGACTATGTTTTAGGTTCAAAATTTGCGTCATAATTTATCGTGTTTTATGCAGTGCGGTAATAAAGCTATATTGATTAATATTCGGCATTAGTATCGTGCCAGATAGGGAATAAAAATATTCAACCGATTGATTTAATATTTTTTATATTCTATTAAATATTTTAATAAGAAAGATTTTTAGTAAAATATAGTGCAACAGCCTAAATTTTCATTAAACAATCAACAACAATAACACTATAATAATGATAGTAAAATGGAATAACAATGCTTAAATTTAACACTAAATGGAATTACAATGGTTTCTTATTTTTCTTTTTTCACAAATCAACTTGCTTCATTGTTGTGTGAGGAATAAGTTAAAGTTTTAGAGCTTAATAAATAGTAAAACTTGTGGGCATTTTGTTGTGTGTGAATGTTATGTACTGTTCTGTTTTTATGGCATTTCTCTTTATTTTATTGTAATTAAAGTCCGTTTCAAAGCTTATCTGTGCTCCTTTTTATTAAGGATCTGCATTTGTTGCAATATTGCATACCTCTACTTAGTGTAATATTTATTTTGTTAGGGGTTATGCTGAATTTATATCTTGTTTATATATTTATGTTTCTTTTTCATAGCTCATTTTGTTTTTGTCACTGGTTCTCAAGAACAAAATGTAAACAGTGCATGCGTTATTAATTAAAATGAATTTATTACTTGTTGATTGAGTTATGCTTTAATGTATGCACTGTAATAATATTTAAATTTAATTTCTTTTTATGTGATTATAAAATCAAAAATGCATTTAAATTTTGTATGTTACTTTGAATTGAAAGAAATCACACTCTAATTTTTGTTCGAATAGAGTATACCAATTTATAAAAAAATGTAATGTGAACAAAGTAACTTTTTGCGAAATTATTATTCATTATTGTTTGAAATTTCAAATTGATGATTGTTTGTAATTACATTGTTTATTATTGTCACGGTGCCTCATAATTCTATAAACACAGTCTAATTTTTCTAATCCGAGTTTTGTAAGCACGAATATGTAAAATCTAAATTTGTAATTTTAAGAAAAACAAATCAAATGAGTTTTCTAAAAAAATGGTTCTTTTTTTGCATGCACGTTATTTCAGTATGGCAACACTACTTGTAAAAGTCGGGACAAAGAATATGTACTTGCTAATGTATATTATGTAATTTCTTTGGTCAGATAATTTAGAAATTGAGCATTGTTAACTTACAATATTTAATCTGTTCTGCTTTCAGTTTATACCCATTATTTGAATAATCTGAATTTTGCAAATTAAAACAAGTACTTGTGCCTAATAATCTGGATTAGAGGGATTTTACTGTATAATTTATTCATTTATTCCTTTTTGTATGAAAATAATTACTATTTAAATTCAAGCCAAAAAGTGGCAGTCATGTAATACGTCTGTATGATTATAAGAAAATCATACGATTTTCATGTGTTCCCATAATATCCTTTTTGTAACTTTTACACTTCTATGTATGCATCAAATGAGTTTTTAGATTAAGATTTTTTTTTCTGCCAAGAAATAAAACCTGGCTGCAACCACGAATAGAATAAAAACCTTTATACAGGTCGCTTTTACGGTGATTGTATCGACAATCTCCAGTACAATTTGCGTTTTTAAACGGAAAAATTTTCGTAAATTCCAAGAAATTTTCTGTTTCTCGAAAAAACGGAACTTTTCAGGGATTTACGAAACTGTTTTCATTAAAAAAAACAGTGAATTATACTGCCTTCTCGATTGCCAATACAATTTCCGTAAAACTGACCGTTTTTTACAGTGCTCGAGAATAGAAAAAGAATAGATGAATATCAAAAGAAAAGAATTTTTTTTTTCTATTGAGGTGTCCTTGGCTTTCATATTTGAGACATTACTTAGTTGCTACTTTTATATATCTATTTGTGTTTTAAAAAATCTTAAGTGAAAATATGAATTTTTTTTTGTGAACAAGCAAAATAGATTTCCATGTACTTTATTTTCCGTCAGAGCCTATTTAAAAATTTCTTAAAATTAATATCTTGAGAAACAATGGCATGAACTTTGTATTTAAGCATTCTCTTTTTTACATTAACTCCTCATCACTTTTTTCTTACTAAAGCACAATTCCTTTTCTTCGCGGTTGCGATTGAGGTTCGAAACAGTGCAAAAAAAAAAAAAAAAAAATGAGGATTAAGATGTGTATACAAATAAAAATGCATTTGTTGTTTGTAATCAAGGCACTGATAACAAGTTTGTACAGTTACATTGCAGCATGCGCTGTGTATCTAAGCATTATATAGCAAGCGAATTGTGTGAAAGCTTTTTTTTTTTTTTTTTTTTCTTTTCTTTTGTAAAAAACTGTTTTCATTAATTTATGGCACTTGATGTTTTAATTTCATTCACTTTGTACAAAACACTGGTTTTAAAGTTTCTCATCTGAAAAATCATCATTCTCATCTGCATTATATGTACTTACTTCATACTTTTAATTTAATTTTTTTGTTAGTAAGGTATTTGCTACCTAGCATCTAGTTTTTGTTTTTCCTTAATCCCTTTCTATCATGTAAACTGTCATAATTTTAACTCTAGGCTGTCTCTTATCTCAGAACATTCTGTAAACATTGTCATTGGTTGTGAAGTAATAAGGGTCAATCCACTATTCTTTGCGTCTTTTTTGTTCTTCGTGAATAAATCTAAATTAAATTTATTAATTGTCTTCTAATCTATTTATTTTTATTTGTTAGAATAATAACTTGAGTATTAAGCTTTAGCAGGAAAAAATTTCGAAGTATGTTAAATTCGTTATTTATCCTTAAACTAACATAAGTGACAGTAACCAAAATTTCTAGGGACTTTGACGTGGGAGACAAATATGTATAAGACATAATAAAGCGGAAAAATGATTTTAAAATGAAAAAGTGTGCTGTTAATTAACGCATGTTTAACTTTATTTATTAATCCGGCATCCGTACCAAACACACTTTTGAATTATATATTAAAACTAATAATAAGAAAACTTTTTAACTCATCTTAGGTGCAAAGAATTGTTGATTGACCCCAATTCACATATTCAAAGTCACTTTAAATTATTTATTTCAAATTCTATTACTAAAAATGCATACTTAACAATTGTACATAATACTGTTACCTTTCACTCAAAATCATATGTTTCATTACTATCTCTCCGATAGTGTTTGAGACATGTCCGTCCATCTGTAAAATCTTCTGCGCATCAGTTATAAACATATATTATCACTGTGTTTTAGAAGGCATCTTTGATTATTCTACAGCGGCCTAAGCGAACAATCTGTGGCATTTGTAAATTAGAACATTTCATCACCTACTTACTGCCATGGCCGTAATTTGGTGCTTCCCCAGTTTCAAACACGTAATCTGTGAACAAGAACTTTTGGATTTCCGAAGCTTGTGCATACTCTACTGAAGAATCCGCGCTTCAATTCTGTATGTATGTGCGTGTGTATGCATTTGTACATGTCAGTCATCTCCCTCTTCCTTCCCCTTTCTTTTGATCGTCAAGTGTTATAATTGAAGTTTTAGCTCTGATCGATTTGTCAACTTTTATGAATTTATGTGAAATGTATTTCAGCTTGTACATTAAAATGTTTCCTTTTCTCAGATATTTCAGTGTGGTGTTTTTCTTATTTTGATTAATCATGGTCAGTAATTCCATTCATATCATACACATCATCATAATATTCGCGAGTTTTCATTATTTGAGAAAAAAAAAATGCAAAATCTTTCAAAATTCGCCAATATTGAACTTGGTTATTCGAAGCATTTGTTTTATATATATATATATATATATATATATATATATATATATATATATATATATATATTTTTTTTTTTTTTTTTACATGTTAAACTCGTTTTGTTTTACCAATTCTATGAACTACATGACACTGCACATTTAGCTACTGTACTTTCTACACTTAGGTTCCGTTCAGATTACAATGCTTTCAATTCAACTGAATTCTTGGAAAAGTATATTGTATAGCAGGCCTGTCCAACCTTTTAATAAGCAGGGGCGCATCTCAGTTTTTGGCAAACCGTGAAGAACGCCATTATTAACATGGCTCAAAAACGCGCAACAAAATTATCTAAGGGTACTAATACCAATGCATATATGGAAATTTATTTATCTATAGAACACATAATTCCCCTAAGGGTGTGAAATATTACCACATGGAAAATCTCTTCGAAATAACTATAAATCGTTGTAAATTTTGAATTATACGTTTTTCTTCGAGGGATATATAAAAAAAAAATATTTGAAGGAGCCAGAAAACTAAATCTCGCCTACTTGTTAAGATAAAAATCGTATATTAAAATAAAATGGTAACCAGTGATATTGTAAGATTTTTTGGGAACGCAAAAATATAGATTTATTTTGAAGGTGTAAATTTGTCGGTATGAAAAGTAAAGAAATAAAGACGGGCATTATATAGTGATCAATCTAAGGGAGGTTCTAAAGAGACCGTGGAAGAGAATGGAAATAATTTCGCATGATTTTATAGATAAAAAAAAAACTACCCAAAATTTCAAAGTTCTGAGAAAAAAAATGGCAAGCCTTTTCTCGTCTTTAAAACAGATAATGGGCCAGCGAAACAACGATAACTTTTTTATGCGTGAAATACATTTGAATAGGTTTTTAAAATATCTCAAGCAAATATAAAGGATTTTTAATAAAGCTTGCTTTAAAAAAAGAATTCTGTTCTGAAAAAATGCTAGTAACGTGCAATCTTCTAAAGGGCGCCAAGAAAACTTGCAAAGGGCGCCATTGCGCCCGCGGGCGCCGGGTTGGACAGCCCTGTTGTATAGGATCCATTTGTAGTTTTTTCATACAGTCGTACCCGCATAAACGAATATTGACGGTTCCAGAAAAAATATTCGATTAAGCGGGGTGTTTGATTAACCGGGAAGGCATATAAATGTAATATTTAAGGCGTAATAAAATGACAAAATTATTAAATACAGTATATTTAATTACCAGAGTAAGAAAATCATTAAAAACTTTAATAGAACAATGCAAACTGAATTAAAAACAAAATAATTCAAGTAAATACGCATTAGTTCAATGTCAGTAAACACATCATTTGGTTTACATTACATTTTATGCAGATTGTGTGAATTCGGTCCAAATTTTGTTATTAGAATTTAATTTACGTAATTTATACAGGTATAAAAAATAGATGAAAGTGGTTTATGTGAAATTTTAGAGTAAAAAATGGGCGAGTTATTTTTCGAATGGTATCATAATTACCATATTGAGCCTCTAACTGACAACACATTACTATTACGGGGCTATTTCAGTCACGCGAAAGGATGTGCTCGCTAATGCTAACCCTATAGAATAAATTTATAAGCATATCTCTACCGCATTTCAATATTTTTAAATGATCTTTTTTTGCAATGATAGATGAGATCGATCTGTTCAAAGGCCGTCGTCATTTTTAATCTTTTTCGATTTTTATTGATGATTTGTTTTTAATGAGGTTAATTTCAATTTCGGAACTGGTTTTAAAGATGAAAATGATTCCATTAAAAATACCCGCAAAAAATAAAAAAGTGAAAAAAATGTCCTTTGACAAACGAAAGTAAACAAAATTGAAAATTGATCGAAATTACTGTCCAATTTATTTCACAATTTTAAAAATTTATTCGGAAAAAAAAAAAAAAAAAAGAGCAAGGAAAGAAGCTCACTTGACCAATCCCCTGTACTCTTGCCAGGCGAAATCTATGCTGGAAGTTCTGGAAATTTGTTTTTTGTGTAAAAGTCGAAAATGACAAAAAAATGTGGGGGAAAATCTAATCGAAATGTGTTTTTCACACCCATTTGTCAAATTGTCTCGCTCAGTTGTTATTCGATTAAGCGAGGACATTTTGTGAAAAGTATTCGGTTAAGCGGGGCAAGATAGCATTAGCCCAATGGGATTAAATTCGGTTCCGGAGGATTTTATTCGAATAAGCGGGGTATTCGATTATCCGTTACCCGATTAAGTGGGGAGAACTGTAATAGAACGAAAGGCAGCGAACAAAAGAATCGGGAGATGTGCAATCCACCCTACTTGACGGAAAGATATTTCTTTTGCCGGACAACCGTCCCTTTGCTGCAAAACTCATTAAAGATCAAAAACACCGCGTCGCTACAACAAACGAGCCGACAACGAACTTCAAGAAGTGGTCAGATGTGTTTGGGCCTTTAAGCCCCTATCCCATAAAAAAGACTTCCCCACTTTCTCCAAAATTCAGTCGAAGGGAAAAGTATTGCAATTTGAAAGCAGCCTTAAGGTGAAAACAGACTGACCTACTAACTCTCATCAACACTGGCAGCCTTTATTATAGCGAAGTGGTGTTTTTAATCTATGATGACTTTTAATGGAAGGGAACTTATGTCCTACAAAGCAGGAACCTTTCCGTCAAGTAGGATTGAGTTCCTTATCTCTTGAACCGTTGTAGATTGTAACCGTTGTAGATCTCTTTATATTCTGAATGAACTGCAGTAGGATTCTATACAAAGGATTTCCTAGAGTTCAGTTGACCGTCGCAAAACAATCCGGAGCCTTATCACTGTATCTACTGTATTCAGGGCCTGATTACTGCACAGTAGAAATGAGACGGGCTCAGCCCGAGCCCGAAATCCCGAGCTCGGGCCCGACACGGGCTCGGGCTCTATTTTTTCTGAAACCGAAAAATTTTATTTATTCATGTGGAGAAAAGATTGTAAACCCTTTTTCCTTTTAAAATTGCGTACTTTCCGCATAATTTCCGACGACGACCTATTGAATGGCGCCAATCAAAATAAACACAGCCATGAATTTACTTTTAATTGGCTTTCCGTTAGAAGATTTTTTTAATAGGATCGTTTACTTATTTATTTATTATTTAGTTACATAACGCGAAGAGAATATACTTTTTTCTGTTATTAAAAGACCAAAGTTAGCTGGAGTTTGCAAATTATTTATATTCTTCTATTGTGCACGAGTCATAATCGTTTTTCATATGAAAATTAGTGATTGTTTTATCTATTTGTAAACATGAGAATTGTTTATGCTGAGGACGGTATACATTTTTGAAGATAGAATTTAAATTTTCATTTACCAATTCTATCTGTGTTAGAAATTTATAACACCATACTAATAATTTTATAATACAATAACAATAAGCTTAAATAATTAACATAATAATAAATTTTTAATACCGTAAATACCATACAATTTTGTTTTGTATAGTTTTGGTCTCGGGCTCTGGTAACAAAAAATCTTTCGGGCTCGAATTTAAAACCGTCAGGCTTGGGTGGGCCCGGGCCCCGGAAAACGAGCACGAACTCATCTCTACTGCACAGGCCAGCTAGGCTATGGCTTTGGTCCCACTACTGCTGGGGCCCCCAAATCGTGTAAAATGGTTTAGAAAAAGTACTCTTAACACTGTAGTTTTTCGAATTATTTTCTCAGGCCAAAAAATATTTTGACTAACATTGCAATAGTATAATATCTAATTATACCTTATTCCCCTATTCCAAAAAATATAGCAACTATTTCGCTGTGAGGGTCCTCTGAAAAGCTGCTAGGGTTTGGGCCCCGCACAATTTATAAAGATATCTCGGTTGCATTTTAATATTTTTAAATTGTTCTTTTTGCATTGGATAGCTGAGATTGATCTAAATGCAGACCGTTTTTTACTTTTCCAATTTTGTTTACAGATATTTTTATGAAGGTAATTTTCTTTCCAAACCAGCTCTAATGATGAAAGTGTTCTCGTAAAAAATATCTGTAAACAAAATAAAAAAAGTAAAAAACGGCCTGCATTCAAATCAATCTCAGCTATCCAATTCAAAAATAATCATTTAAAAATATTAAAATGCAACCGAGATATCTTTATAAGTTTCTTCCATAGAATTAGCATTAGCGAACGGGTCTTTTCATTTGAGTGAAGCGGCCCCTTTATCGGGCTCTGACTGTATTATTGCATAGTCAAAGTTGCGAGAACTTGAGCCCTTGTGATGAGGGAAACTATAGATGATTAATTTCTTTTATTTTTATCCAGGTTCTTTTCAACGCTCTAAATTTTTATAATTTTTATTGCAGGTGAAATATTTTTTCTACGAAAATTGTCGGGGAAATTTTAAGCAACAACTTATTGGAAAAGCAATAGAATACGATTCTTCAATGGTGAGGTGTCTTAAATTTAAAAGAGAAATCGAAGCTGCAACTTTTTCTTGCATGTCAATTCATAAACAAAAGATCTGTTCTGACAAACAATCACACATCACCAAATTATTTCTTAGCAGATGAACTTTATACAATATGTTTATAATTATTCAAATTTATTTAAAGCATGTACTTTTAATCTACAATACATAATAAATATGTTTTGTAAATTTCAATTGCTATTTTCCATTAAAATAAATAATAAATAAATAAATAAAACCTTTCTTCTGTGCACGGAAAGATAGTTTCAACATTCGCGAATATTTTCAATAACCTAATCCCCGCAAATGTTGAAGGATTACTGTATCTTTCATTGCACATAATACTCCGTTTTTAGGAGCAATAATAATAAGAGATGTAATGAAAACTGCACTGCTCAAAACAATTAAAGGATATTGCAGTTTTAGGTGGATTTTGTATCTGGGAAACTTTTTAGCTGATTGATACATGGTCGACAGACATAGTAGGTTATATGAGAATAAATTACACGTTTGGCAGAAAAAAATGCATTTTATTGCGCATTTGTGTACAAAAGGAAAAAAACACAATTTGTGCATATGAGAAAAAAAGAATAAGAAAAGGTGTTTTCTTCAAAGAAAATCATTTTCAGTAGGGGGTATGGTTTCCACGGGCGACCAGCAACGTTGAACACCTTTAAGGCATGGACTCAATGAGGCTATTGATGACGAGTTGAGGTATTCTGCCCCACTCTTCCAGAAGAGCTCTTTCCAGTTCTTGGAGAATTTGTGGGAGTTGTTGGCGGCCAGAAACTCGTCTTCATAGAGCGTCCCAAACGTGCTCGATTGGATTCATGTCTGGAGAACACGCTGGCCATTCCATTCGAACGATTCCTTCCTCGAAAAGAAAATCATCCACCAGGTTTGCACGATGTGGCCTGCAGTTATCGTCAATTAAAATGAAGTTATCTCCGATTGCTGCAGCGTAAGGGACTACAATAGGTCTGAGGATCTCATCCCTATATCGGCGACCAGTCAGAGCTCCATCTCGAATGATGTAGAGGTCAGTGCGCCCGTCAATGGAGATGCCACAATACACCAACACTCCTCCACCGCCAAATCTGACACTTTCGTGCACGAACGCAGGATTATTCCTACTGCCACGGTCCCTCCAGATGAAAATACGCCTATTATCCGGATGCACAGAAAAACGGGACTCGTCAGAAAACAGAATATTGCTCCATTCATTTCTCCTCCAGTTGACATGCTCGGTTGCCCACTCCCTGCGGTCGCGACGATGCCTTGATGTTAATCTAGCACATACCATCGGTCGGCGAGCATACAGACCTACAGCATGGAGCCGGTTTCGGACAGTCTGAGTTGAAATCGTGGTGCTTGTAGCCGAGTGAAGGTGTTGCTGGAGAAGAGTAGAGTTCATGTTTCGGTGCCTCCGAGCTGTTAACGCTAAATACCGATCTTCATTGGGCGTTGTTGCCCGTCTACGACCTTGCCCTGGTCTTCGGCCTGCACTTCCACTCTCCAAAAAACGGTTCCAGATCCTGGAAATGACACTTTGTGACACTCCAATGGCTTGCGCTACTTCGGCTTGAGTTTGGCCCCCTTCTAACCTACCAACAATTCTCCAAGCTTCTGAATCTGTCAAATGACTTCGCTGAGACATCGTACTCATCAAAACAAAGCAATCACTGAATGCCGATCATCCTTGTATTCATTCTTTTTTATCCAGTTAAAAGTCAAATTTCATTCGCTGCCGCTGAAGCGACGTTTTTGACGTCGAACTCAAAATTTGCATACTCCACAGTTTGAAAACCAGAAAAATTTGCATTTGTGATTCTCTTCTTCTATTTTCGGCAAAAAAAATTTCTTTTATATCTTTATTTTATATAAAACTTCAAATATCCTTTAATAGTTTTGAGCAGTGTAGTTGGATATACCAATCCCAAAATTTACTCCCATCTCATACGTACATTTAATATGCCAAAAATTAGTTACACAGGTTAATATTTTAATAATGTTAATTTAATACTTTATCAACTTTGATTTTAAATTTCAGCTCCAGTCAATTAATCTGAGTATAAACAAGTTAATGCTGATCATATTTATTAAAATCTGTAGCTTTTCCTAATTCTGTTATCATCAGCTGTTTGCAAATAGCTGGCTTAGTAGGATGTGACTTCTCGTCTTTGCACGAGCCGATGGACAACAGAATGATGAAGAATCAAGAAAATGATACAAAAAGTGCTACGCTATCGCATTGCTATTTTACCACGGCATGTTTCAAAATTCAAAGAAGATCTGCAGGCCATAGCCAGCATACATATACAAAAAAATTGGTTCAATTCTGTACATAACTTTATACGCTTTTCGATGACACAATAATAAAAATAGCACGTAAATCGCTTTTACAAAGCACCTTCCGGCAGATTTTTTTTTTCAAATTCAGGTAGGACCTGCTTGCCATTCCCAAAAATAATCGTACACCAAAAAATTTAGTTCATTTCTGTGCATAACTTCATGCACTTTTTTGATGGTAAAATAATGAAAATGGCACAGACATCGTGATTATAGCGCCTCCTTCCAGCGGACTTTTTTCAAATTCAGAGCGGACCTAATAGACAAACATTTACACAAACTTGGTTCATTTCTTTGTGTAACTTCATACACTTTTCGGTGTTAAAATATTAAAAATGGCACAAAAATTACTATTGCAGCGTCCCCTTCCTGCTAATTTTTTTTCTTCAAATTCAGAACCAACTAGACATAGCAAACACTTATACAAAAAATTTGGTTCAGTTCTATGCATAACTTCATACCCTTTTAGGTGCTACAGTATTGAAAATGGCACAAAAATCGCTATTGGAAACTAAAACGGCCTATAGAGGCGCTGCTCGCAGCCTTCGCTACAGGATAATTGTCCCTTTGAATTACCTTTAACTAATGTTAAAGTCCCATTGAAAAAAATATTTATTGTAAATGAATTTAAAAGTTTTAGATATTCAAATTCGTATAATTTTTACTTCGTCATATAAGACAAAACACAAATGTCACAGGAAATCTGAAATTGTGCAAAAGAATAATTATTTTGAACAAATTTAAAGTGCATGTAATGCACTACGCTTACACAACACTATCCTGAAACGAGACGTTACATCTTTTCTCTACCAGATGGTGTATTCGAGCGCTTGAATCGCCGATTGCAGCGCGCCTTTCCGGTGGAATATTACAAAATTGAAGGAGGACCTGCTTGTCACAACCAAAAACGTTCACAAAAATTTGGTCCAATTCTATGCATATCTTTATACTTTTTGCTGGTAGGATGACAGCATACGGACACAGACACAAACACACGGACAGACAGATATTTTGTAAAAACATATTTTTTTGGAATATCTCACCCCTAAAACGTATATATCCGTCGAAAACCGGAAGAAGAAAAGTATTTAGATTTCAACACTTTCTTCTATTGAAGATAGAAGAAAGCAAAAATTTTACCAAATCATTTACACTTTTTTGTCCACTGAAATAGCTAATGTTTAAAAGTATCGCGTTTATATTTTATTATATCCCAGATTCGGTAGAAAAGCCAGAAGCTGTAAATAGTAATTGACAGTTCCTTTTTCTGTATGTGAAAAAAATAGATCTACACATTGAATTGAGAATGAATGAAAGAGCGGCTTTATTTGATCCATATACTTAGTTGTGATTTCACTAATTGCTGTGATTTATATAATCCGTCGGGAAGTGCGCGGGGTATTTTGATACCCCATACCTGAAAATATTCATCTGCTGTCTCTCCTTATAAACCGAAGTTATCAGCAGGACCTGATTACTGCATAGGCCCACTGCTGAGGGGGCCCAAATTTAATAAAAGGATTTAGAAAAAATTCTCGAAAACCTATTCTAATGATAATCCTTCGAATACTCTCATGGGGAGGTGGGAGTAGAGGAATCTAGCTGCTATTTTTGTCTGAAGGAGCCTTGAACAAGTGCTAGGCCTAGGACCTTCTACAACCTTAATCGGGATCTGGTTGTCAGGTCCATCAATACCTACACCCAAGGTTACCTTTCGTGCTTAGAATATGAAAACAGCGAATTCAGACTCTGTAATTTATCGAACGATTTTGGGTGCGTAGATATTTAAAAAATCTAGTTTCTGATCCATGTTCATTATGGTTTTTAAGAAAATTCATAAATCTCAATATTTTTATCAACAATAATATATAATTCAATTTTAATACAAATTGTTTAAAAAAAAAAAAAAAAATCAAGTGCTACATGGAAAAAATTAAGATTTTTGAATAAGGAAAATAAAGGTGAGAGATTTTAATTCATCATTTATTAATTTTTAAAATTAACGAACATTTAACATTTGAGTTATCACTTTTCATAATAAAGAGTAATTATCAGGAATTTCATTAGCAGATCGAATTCCGGAGATTTTTTTTTCTTATTTACGTCATTTAATAAGTTTGGGGTATTCTTATACTTTATGCTCGTCCTGGTGTTGCATTTCAAGGCGCCTGTTCTGCCGATTTAAAAACCTTGGACCTGTAGGTACAGTCTTTTTTTAAAACTTGTATGCAGAATTTGTCTTTCGCATTTCATTTACTCCCTGACTTGGTATATTATCTTCGAATAATAATTAACAGGAAAAAAATTAGTTATGCATAAATTATTAATAAATTATAACATGAGTGAACACAAAATGTAATTAAATAAGGGGGGGGGGGGTTGTAAATTGGAAGAAATAAAATGCAGAAACTTTTCATCTTAAATAATAACTTTTTTTAGAGTCTTGTACTTATTATTATCATTACATTTTCATGGGGATATAATAAACTCTCCGATTACAGACAATTCTCATAACTTTTTCAAATTTATAGTGCTATCAAGTCTAATTCTGCTAACATAACTGATTATAATTGGTTTGATTTTAAACTTTGCATTTCGATATCAAAAAGATATATTAATTTCCACACGTTCAATATTTTCCCTTATTGTTGTCTGAGTTAGAGATGCAAAACACTTAAAAATATTTTAACTTGAGAATTTAGGAAGTTCCCATTGCATTTTGGAAATTTTGGCAGAAAGAAGCTAATCCATCAAGTACTTACATGCAGGGTCGTACTGGCATAACAGAGAGAGCGGTGGCAAAATGGATAACAAGGGCGCCGATTGCCTTACAAAAGGGCGCAAATCCTTATTTATGTGTATATATATATATATACATATATATATAGACACAAACACACACATATATATATACGCACACACACACATACTACATAATATATGAGTACGTTGTTATAAAAACTTTATTCCTAAAATATATATGTCACCCAAAAGAATATTATATAATTATAGAAATGTAATATACGCGAAAATAGTTCTCCGCAAAACATTGCGCTTTTAAAAAATCTTGATATTAGGCAAGCCAATTTAGAGGGTTTGTTTCCACCACACTTTTAAAAAAATATATACCTCTATTTTTGACAGGGATTCCGCGGACGCGCTATAGCTCATAAAATACGCAAAAAATCGGTGACGGGACGCAGAAAAATAGCTCTTACACGTCCCATAGGATGCGTAATTTCGTCAAAAGATCGCAAAAAAGCGACTTTCGTTAAAAAAACCCACGAAATAACGATCATTTTCCGGTAAATTTCGTCTAGAGATTGGCGAAAAAATCGCTAATTTCGTCACAAAATCTTCAAAAAACGGCAGATTTCCTCAAAAGATCGCGAAAAACGAAAAATTTCGTCTAAAATCGCGAAAAAAGGCAAATTTTGTCAAAGAATTCACGTAAAGCACCAATTTTTCTTAAAAAATCACGATAAAGCGTCAATTTTTTTCAAAAAATACGCGAAAAAAGGGCAAATGCTGTCAAGATTAGAAAATAACACAAATTTCGTCGCAAAACCTCAAGAAACTGACAGATTTCCTCAATAGAATGCGAAAAAACGACAAATTTCGTCTAAAAACCGCGATAAAATGGAAATTTTGTCAAAAAATTCACCAAAAGCGCAAATTTCGTCAAAAAATCCCGAAAAAAAACAGTAACTTTCGTCAAAAGATCGTGAAAAAAACTCAAATTTCGTCATAGGAGCATGAAAAAAAAAAGTTAATGCCGGGAGTGAATTTTCCTGTTCCAAAAACTAATTTTCTTGCTTCAAAATTGTTTTTTTGTTTTATTTTTATTTTTTTTATTTTTATTTATTTATTTATTTATTTATTTTGCTTCTCCAAAGCGGATTCTCCTGCTTCACAATCCGTTTTTAACTGCTCCAAGTCTCTCTGAGTAAATTTAACTCCTGAAAGCACCCATTCATTGAATTAAAAATATCCCTTTACTCAACAAGTTTTTTATTCTTATTTATTTATTTATTTTTTCACTAGAAATTTTTTTTTTCAATAAATTTGTCTTGCCCTTTTTTAAAAGAAATGTTAACAATAGTGACTCTTGTTATCTTCTACACACAAATAAGCATTATTTTATAATTAAATATATATTTTGCACATTTATTTTTAAAAAAAGGTAAAGAAAATTTCTCTTAATAATTTAAAAAACTTAATACTGGTTTTTTAATTACTTATTATTATTAAAATAATTATTGCATTTTATTTTTCTTTTGCAAGTGAACAAGTTTTGCATAGAAAAACATGACTCATTAGTAGTGGGGACCCGCTTTTGTAAAAAAGGGAAAAAAAGGGACCCAAAATTTTAGAAGTTCTGGGTCCCAGGGACCCAGGATTTTTCAAGTCCAGCGTCATCACTGTAATTTCACTCACGTTATCTAATGATAGATTAAATAAGCCGAATATTACTATTGAGAAATAGTGGGGACTTAGTAAAAATATTTGCGAAATTTAAGCACTGTGCTAATTATCTTTAACCGCATTACATCAGTTAATATATGTGAAGAATTGCATACTAAATAAATGTATCTGTGATGCCCTAAATTGTACAGTACAAATCTCAAACAATATGGAATGTAACAATTTTTATTGAAAATTATTTAACTAATAAGAAGTAAAATTTGCTTTTAACTATATATTATATTTACTTATATAACTCAAACTTTATCTCGAATATCTGAATAACAGCATCCATAAAATCATTTCGAAATAAAAAATAAAAATAAAATGAATTAAAACAATTTCATTGGTTCAAAACACAAAAGTCCAAACACGTTTTATACAATTCAATAATATTTTATATAATACAATAACCTCCAAATAAGGGACACTCCGAATAAGGGACACCTCTGTTTAAGGCACAAAACTTCCGGTCCCAGTCCCTTGGTATGGGACGTGTAATGTATTTACCTCTGAATAAGGGACACTCGATTTAAGGGACGCTTCAAAATGAAATTAAAGAGACTGATTTTTGAATTTCAGATAATAAATTAGTCTGTAATAAAAACTAAAATACAAACTTTTGTGAACTTATCAAGAAGACAGACAGTAATGTTGGCATATGACACTATTAACGATCATTTATTTACCCACAATTCTGATTTAACATTAGTGCTTTTATCTGCATTGAAAGTAATGATGAAGATTGTGAGGAGGATTCTGAAAGTGGAAAATGAAAGAAAATTGTGAAATAAAGAAGTTTACATATGCTTTTAAGCAATTCTCAAATTAAAAAAAAGGCAACTTTTAAGACATATGTTTTAATTTTTATCCAGAAATGCCTGAAACTAGCAAGTGTTGTTGTTCAAAAAATATGTAATTGATCATTTTTTTTTTCAAATGCAATAGATTTTTCAGAAAATATCAATGTGGGCGTTTTGAACTGACATTCCACGCAAAAGAAAAATAACTGCTCAAGAAAGGGTAAAAAACGTCTTTGTCACATGATTAAAATCACTTATTGCTAATGGGCAATTTATTTTTCATAAAATTGAAAATGTAATTCAATTGCATATTGCTTCCATAGTCAAGCATTCCAATTTTTATACTTTTTTGTTGCATGTACACAGTTTGCATAAAAAATACAAATCAATAATTCTACAAAACATTTAATGATTTTGTAATTAACTGAAAATTTTAATTATTTAACCCTCTTTTCTTCCTTTTGTTTGATTAACATAATTTATACACTTTGGGTCATTTAATGGGCATCATCTTTAATGTTTTGCTAGTTTTATATCCTTCAGAACGATTAATTAAAAATAATATAAAAACTCCGAATAAGGGACACCTCTATTTAAGGGACAAAAGTTCCGGTCCCATGGGTGTTTCTTATTTGGAGGTTTCACTGTATTTAATAAAAATTATTTAACTAATAAAAAGTAAAATTTGATTTTAACTATATATTTACATACATATTAAATTCAAACATTATCCCGAATATCCAAATGCCCCATACAATTGTTTCCAAATCGAAAATAAATATTAAAATAAAACAATTTAAAAAAAATTATTTGTATCAAACTCAAAAGTGCAAAATATTATATAATACATCCAATAATATTTTATATAATATACTCTCAAAAATACAAATACTAAGTATGGCGTAAAAATTTTGAGAAAAGTTATTTTAGTTCGGGGCAAGATTAATGTCGATTTATGTAAATTATTAAAAAAAAAGTTTTTTTTTTTTTTTTAAACAATAAAATGATATCATATAGAAGTTTTGATTTGAACTCTGTTTTTTAAACAGTTTATATATATATATATATATTAATACTTTTGCGAGAGTGATACAATTATTAATAATAAAAAAGTAACAATAAATAATCTTACTTACATTGTTTTTCCATGGGTAAATCATAGCTCTTGCTATGCAAAATGCGTGCAACCTCAATGGGGATGAAATTTTTAGAGTACTGTACACTATTTTAAAAAAGTACGAAGCACGAGCTTATATAGAAAAATATTTAAGATTATAACTAAATATCTAAATAACTCAGGTTACAGGCAAATAATTGTTTTTTGTACTGGATCGGTTGAAAATTAGAAAACATGTATTTCTGGTTTATGTGGAGTTTTTTTAAATCTTTAAGATTACGACTAAACAGGTAAATAACTCAGGACGCAGGCAAATAATGTAAAGATGGAGTTGTTCTTTGACACCGGATGAAAATGAAACGAGAAAAACGAAGCAGGTCCCCAGGAGCACTTTATTTATACCATACCGGCTATCGGCTGAAAATTAGAAACACATGCTTTTCCAATTTCTGTGGAATGGACAATAGATGACTGATTTCGTTTCTCTTTTTTCCCTCTATTTACAAAAGCTGTGCCGAGCAATAGATTTGTATTTTCTCCAGAAAAATAGAGAGATACAGAAATCTCGGAATTCGGTATAATCAATAAAAAATGTCACACCTGAAATTAATTACTACAGTCACACTGGGTATCTGCAGAGCTCATATTCAGTTAACTTGAAACCCCCCCTCCTGAAATGACAATTCGTCTTCTTGGGAACTCCCATGTTATTGACTAACAGCTTTGAAAACTGAACACAAATACATCTGCGCTTCTCTTAACGACGTTGATTTTCAGGGGTTTACATATTTATATTAATTACATGTGTATTTTTCATTTTGTAACTTGTGGTGGTGTTTGAAATTTAAAGAAGTTAAGCAGATCAGATCCAGTATAAAAAAGTTTTTACATATTGGCATTTTTTTATGCTAAAAATTATTGACTTTTCAAAGAGATATAAAAAATTAGCCTATTCTTCTTTCAAAAATAAAATTTACATAAGTTTCCGTTGCAAACTCTCCTGATAAATTATTCTTCGTAATCGGGACTATATTATCATTTAATAAATTAATGATAATATAAGGTCATTAAGACCTATATTATCATTAAGAAATTATAGAGTGCTTCAGTTTATTAGAACTAGGAGTACTAATTTATGTATGTGTAAAAAGCGGTATTATCACAAAAAATATATATATAATTGTTTTTTAAAGTTCTTTTCACCAAAGAGCTGAACGAAAGAAAGAAAGAAAATCTGATTAGGGGCGCCAGCATTACAAAAATATGGTAATAATTTTTTGAAAGTTATTTTTACAAGAGGCGCTGAAAAAAAGCTGACGAAGGGCGCCATAATTACAAAAACTGATATTAGTTTTTTAAAAGTTATTTTTGTAGAGGTGCTGAAAATATCTCTCCAGGGGCGCCGCAATTCCAAAAATATGGTATTAGTTTTTTGAAAGTTACATTTAAACAGGCACCAAAAAAGATCTAAACAAGGGCGCCATGATCACATTAAACTGATATTAGTTTTTTTAGGTTTTTTTTAAAAAAGTGTAAACAAGTTTTTTTACAGAGGAAAAAATCAGACTAAGGGCGCGATGTATTCCAAAATACGATATTAATTTTTAAATGTTATTTTTACAAGAGGTGCTGAAGAAAGATGACCAAGGGCGCAATAATTATAAAAACCGATATTAGTTTTTTAAAAATTACTTTTGTAGAAGCGCCGAAAAAAGTCTGACCTGGAGCGCCACGATTCCAAAAACATAATATTAGTTTTTAAAAGTTATTTTTAAAGAGGCGCTGAAAAAGATCTAAACAAGGACGCCATGATTACAAAAACATGATATAAGTCTATTTTAGGTTATTTTTACTGAGGTGTTGATAAAGTCAGACCAAGGGCGCCATGTTTCCCAAAACATGATAGTAGTTTTTTTTGAAAGATATTTTTACAAGAGGCGCTGAAAAAAGCTAACCAAGGGCGCAGTAATTACAAAAACCGATGTTATTTTTTTAAGTTATTTTTGTAGAGGCGCCGAAAAAAATCTATCCAAGGACGCCACGATTCCAAAAAAAAGTATTATTTTTTTAAAGTTATATTTAAAAAGGCGCCGAAAAAGATCTAAACAAGGGCGCCAGGATTACAGAAACATGATATCAGTTTTTTTAAGGTTTTACAGAGGTGTTGATAAAGTCAGGCCAAGGGCGCCGTGTTTCCCAAAAACACGATATTAGCTTTTTGAAAGATATTGTTAAAGAGCGCTGAAAAAGATCTAAACAATGGCGCCAAGATTACAAAAACATAATGTTAGTTTTTTCTAAGGGTTTTTTTTTTTTTTTTTTTTTTTTTTTTTTTTTTTTTACACAGGTGTTGATAAAGTTAGACCAAGGGCGCCATGTTTTTCAAAACACGATATTAGTTTTTTGAAAGATATAATTACAAGAGGCGCTGAAAAAAGCTGACCAAGGGCGCCATAATTACACAAACCGATATTAGTTTTTTAAAAGTTATTTTTTTTAGAGGCGCCGAAAATACCTGTCCACGGACGCCACGATTCCAAAAAACACTGTATTCGTTTTTTGAAAGTTATATTTAAAGAGGCGCTGAAAAGATCTAAACAAGGGCGCCATGATTACATTAAAATGATATTAGTTATTTTTAGTTTTTTTTACAGAGGTGTTGAAAAAATTTCACCAAGGGCGCCATGTTTCCCAAAATACGATATTAGTTTTTAAAAGTTATTCTTACAAGAGGTGCTGAAGAAAGCTGACCAAAGACGCAAAATTTATAAAAATCGATATTAGTTTTTTAAAAGTTATTTTTTGTAGAAGCGCCGAAAAAAGTCTGCCCTAGGGCGCCACGATTCCAAAAACATAATATTAGTTTTTTGAAAGTTATTTTTAAAGAGCGCTGAAAATGATCTAAGCAAGGGCGCCACAAAACACGATATTAGTTTTATTTAGGGTTTTATACAGAGGAGTTGAAAAAAATCTGACTAAGGGCGTCATGTTTTCTAATAAAAGATATTAGTTTTTTAAAAGTTATTTTTACAAGAGGTGCTAAAAAAAACTAAGAAAGGCGCCCCATGATTACAAAAACACAATATTATTTTTTTAAGTTATTCTTACAGGGGCGCTGAAAAAAATCTGATAAGGAGCCCATTATTGCAAAAAGACGATATTAGTTGTTTTAAAGTTGTTTTTATATAAAGACGGAAAAAATTGATCAAGAGCGCTATGATTATAAAAACTCGATATTAGTTTTTTGAAAGTTATTTTTACAGAAACACTGGAAAAAAACCTGACAATGGGCGCCATGATTACAAAAACCGATATTAGTCTTTCAAAAGTTATTTTTGTAGAGGCGCCGAAAAAAAAAAAAATCTGACCAAGGGCGCCACACTTCCAAAAACATGATTACAAAAACACGATATTAGTTATTTTTATAGTTATTTTTATAAAGGCGCTGAAAAAATCTGAACAAGGTCACCTCTGACAATGGGACCAATTAAAATGAAAATCTTTTCTTTTAAATTGGCATTCCACCTCTTTTTTCTCATCGTTCGTATTTTCACAAAAAAGCAGAATAAATATAAAACTACAGCGCAGCCACCTATGGCGCTAAATGTTTGATAGAAAATGCTAAATATGTCATGACCTTTAATTTTCCAAATGAAAATATTTGAAATTTTATGCCTTCCAGAATGCATAACTTAAAATGCTCGCATTAAAAAAAAAAAAAAAAAAAAAAAAAAACGTGACGAGGGGCGCACCGGGAATTTGCCTCGCTGCCCGGTGGGCCAGTACGACCCTGCTTACATGCTTTCTTATCATTTAAGTATTAATGCCTTTATTTCATTTAAGTATTAATAACATCCTTCAGTACATTTTAAATTCAAGCAAGGTTAAAATTAACACAACTTATCTATAGATGTGAGTTATATATTTTTTCCTTTCTTCATTTACAAATGTATAAGCTTACATGGGACAACTGGGCCATGATTTTACGATGTGATTCTGGCAATTCACCTTAAGCAAATGATCACTTGAATTAATGTCTGAAACTTTGTAAATGTGTTTCAATTGGATTCCCTCTAGCAGGCAGTAATTTTCAAAATTACATTTTAATTTTAAAAATAAAATACTTACTTATTTAATCTTTCTGTTTCAGTCCAGTTGCCGTTTAAAAATGAGGAAACTGTACTGAGCAGTAAAGCAGGTCTATGTTCCACATGCCTTTGTTAGACTTCCGCACTTATAAAGTGAAAACGGAACCATTCCGTGTCTGTCTGTCCGTCTGCTACAGCCATTTTGTTCATAAAGTATGATACGTGGAAAGCTCAATTTGGGGGAAGAAATAAAGACTATTGACCCACATATTTACAGATTATTAAACACTAGCTGACCTGCCCGGGTCCGTGAAGTTATTCAGTTTACAAATGGTACCTGTTTTTTAAATGACCCTTAAATGAAACTCAAATTTCTATGATTTTATATCTTTGAATCTATTTTGTCAGAATTTATATTTTTAAAGGGAAAAATGGCGAAAAGATATTAAATTGAATGCATATTCTATTTGGTATTTTTTTTTCTACATCATTTGATTTTTTGAATTTGTACGTACCGAAAGCGAATGACACCGCGACGGAACACTCAGCCTTTTACTGAATTCCAAAAAAATGTTTACCCATTTATTTTGTACAAAATAATTCTATCCTTAAGAAAGTTTCAAGACTTTTGTAAGTTATGTAAATTTGGTTTAATGAAATGTTCTAAAAAGATTGTGTTAAAATAAGGACATTTAGTTTTCTTTTAGCGTGTTTTTATTTATCCATTAATTAGTGTCAATATAGCATACACAATATGGCATGTACTACTATTGGATACAACACCTAATTTTTTTTTTTTTTTTGCCTCATTTTGGGAGCAACAGATTTTGAGATTATTCTATCGACGATAACTTTCAGATTTTTCAAGCTATCTTTTTGATATTTCCACAAAAGTTGCTCTATATATTCGGCTAAAAGAATATGCAAATAAAATTCTGATAGCGTTCAGACACGCGCAATGAAAAATTATTTAGTAAACCTGCTCATTTTTGAAACAATTTTTAATATTTTTTAATTCTGATTACAAGGTTTTATGTGCAATGCTGTTTGTCATATTTTCGGAAATTAACAATGTTTTATATTAAGAACTCTGCAATTTATAAGCAAAGAACCTGATAAATTTGGGACTGCTTTCAGAAAAACCTTAATTTTTCTACGAGTATACATGCTATCCGTATGAAAATGAACACAGTTTATTACAATAAGCCACCTAATCATAATCTACAGTTTGAACGCTTTATCTGCATTAATAATGACAGGGTTATCCAAATGATATTCATTCTTTTTCAATTTGTTGATGGTCCCCTATGGAGTTTCGGAAAAAAATCTCCACGGAAGTGTATGACCTGTACTACTATGTTTACATCTTTAGGGTTTCTGGATAATTCCTCAGGTATTTTTCTGGATATTTAAAAAAATGTCTAAATTCGCAAGCGGCCAGTTATCTTTGGCCATATAGTGTAGATGCCATAGTTGAACAATATCCTACAAATAAAATTAATTTCATTTTAAATCCCAATTCAATTATTGTACAGCTCTGAAATACAATTCTAGCCTCCATAAAACATTTACTTTTTTTGTTCTTAAATTATGTTTAATTACAACAAAATTAGAAAATTCCATTGATAGTAATTAAAAACCTTTGTAACCTATGCTACACATTCAGTATTTCCTTCCTCTTTTTATTTTATTGTCCTTACTTTTTTTTCTATTACATTTTAAATAATTATATTTTCTTGTATAATTCACACATCCCATAAAGTCTTCTTCTCTTGTTAATTACCCTTTCCTCATTCGTGATAATTTATTAAATATTAAAATTTTCATTAAGTAATTTCCCATCTCTAAAGAAATTAATTTAAAACAAAAAATATGATATATTGTTTCAGAAAATAAATAGTTGGAATACGTGGAATATAGTTTTGCATTTTTGATTAAATAGAATTCAAAAGCAAGATTTTAATTAAACTTAATTTTACAGTATTATAAATATAAGCATTCAATTTAAGCTAAATTATAATTATTTAAGGGAAATCGGAGATTTTTGACCATTCGAAAGGCTTGATCCGGTGCTTTTACTTCATTAAAAAAAAGTCGTTTTTGCTGATAAATATAAGATAGAAACATAAGCTTTTTTTAACAGACAGTATCGTTTTTCAGGTATGTATGATGATTATTCAGTAAATATATAAATAAATAAATAAAAAACTTTCCTAAAAGTATCTTTTTTATTTGCCAATGTCAGGTCCTAAGACAGTTGCAATTAAACTCACAGATATTTTTGCTGTATAGTGTTCTCTTCTTAAGGCCCCTGTGCCCATCAATCAAACCGTTCGCTAGCTGATGCTAAATCCATGAAAAGATCATTTGCTAATATCTCATTTGCATTTCGATTTTTTTCACTGAATAGTTTAGGTCCATTTTTACATGGCCTCTTTTTTACTTTTCAATTTTTGTTGCAGATATTTTTAGGTAGCTTTCATTACAAAAAGTAAAAAGCTACCTATTGCAGCCGTCCGGGGGAAAGCACTTCCGGAAAATTTTGGTATATTTTCACCGATCATGACCCCCAGACCCCAAAACCACCCTCCGTTTATATGTTGACATATATATATTTATATATATATATATATATAACCATATATATATATATATATATATATATATCTGATTTTTGTCATGCGATAACTAACGTATTTATGAACCGATTTGAATGAAACTTGGTATGTACATAGTACATACAAATGTCTCGACCGAGTTCGTTGGTCAGCATCATCCGCCATTTTGTTTCAAAATGGCGGCCATTTTAAATTTTAAAAAAAATTTAAAATTTAAAATTAAATGCGAAAAAATTAAAAGTTGAAAAATATTTTCCTTTTACGTGTTAGAACTTAAAACAAAGATTCCAGAACACTTTTTATTTTGTCTATATCTTAAAAAATGACTGAGTTATAGCACTTTGAATTTTTCTTATGGCTGACATTTTGAAACGATCTGATTTTTGTCACATGATAACACGCGTATTTTTGAACCGATTTCAATGAAACTTGGTATGTACATAGTACATACAAATGTCTCGACCGAGTTCGTTGGCCAGCATCATCCGCCATTTTGTTTCAAAATGGTGGCCATTTTAAAAATTTTTAAATTTTTAAAATTTAAAGTTAAATGCGAAAAAATCAAAATTTGAAAAATATTTTTCTTTTACGTGTTAGAACTTAAAACAACGATTCCAGAACACTTTTTATTTTGTCTATATCTTACAAAATGATTGAGTTATAGCACTTTGAATTTTTCTTATGTCTGACATTTTGAAACGATCTGATTTTTGTCACGTGATAACACGCGTATTTATAAACCGATTTCAATGAAACTTGGGATCTACATAGTACATACAAATGTCTCAACCGAGTTCGTTGGCCAGCATCATCCACTATTTTGTTTCAAAATGGTGGTCATTTTAAATTTTTAAAAAAATTTAAAATTTAAAATTAAATGCGAAAAAATTAAAAATTGAAAAATATTTTTCTTTTACGTGTTAGAACTTAAATCAACGATTCCAGAACATTTTTTATTTTGTTTATATCTTAAAAAATCACTGAGTTATAGCACTTTGAATTTTGCTTATGGCTGACATTTTGAAACGGTCTGATCTGAACGATCCACAATATTGCTTTAAAATGGCATACACTTTATGATATCATGAAATTTGGTGACTCTCTAAATCGCTTAAAATAAAACCAGGTTGAATAAAAGATGACTATTTTCTAAAAATTCCTATTAATATTCAGTCTTGACAAAAACTAGTTTCAATCTTATAAAATCACTATTTTTCTAAGATTATTTCCGCTAATTTGAGCTTAGTATTTTTGAACAATGTAACTTACCTTAAAATAAATAAATAAATTTATAAGTATATGAAAGCTACCTCTTCCTCCCGGCATTGCCGGAAGGACTTTTTTATAAGGTTACTTTCACTTTCAAACCGGTTCCTAAAATACAAATGTCATAAAAAAAAAAAAAAAAAAAAAAAAAAAAATTGCAATTAAAATTAAAAAAATAAAAATTTAAAAATGTCAAAATGCAAATGAGATATTAGTAAATAATCTGCTCGTAGGTTTAGCATTATGTCGCTAGCTCTTCGCCTGACTGGAGCAGGAGTTTTAAAGATAAAATACAGTCGAGTCTCTCTATAACGAAACTCCATACATCGAATTTCTCTATATAACAAATTTTTAGTAGGAACGGTTCCCTTTTCGCATGATTACATTAAAAACAGTCTCTATATAGCGAAATATCTATCTCCATATAACGAAATTTTTCATAAATTGGTCTTAATTTATTCAGTTTTAAAAAGCTTCGAAATCATATGGAATCAATTTCCCATCACTTATTTTTGATTTATCGTCAGTGCTGAGTTTATATATATATATATATATATATATATATATATGTTACTTCTCTCCTTGTTGTTTAAATTCAACGAATTCATCCGACCTCCCTCACACCTTTCCACATCCTTCTCAAAACAGAGTCAAGGGATGATTGATACACACGTAAGAGAGGGATCAATGAGAGGCACATAAGAGAGGCTTTCAAATGGAGGAAAATGTTAACTACAATTTTTCATTCCTTGCTAAAATTTGAGCCCTTTTTTTTTGAGAGAGAGAGAGAGAGCTTAACATCTTTAAAATAAAAACAACAAAAAATTACAGATTTCTTTGTCTGAAATTAATGAAAGTCTTTCTTATTTGATTTTCACTAAGCTTTCAAATAAATGTCTGTTCTCTTTTTTGAAACTGCTTAAATAATTAAGAAATAAAATGTTAGGTTAATATTTACTTTTAAATATTTCAAATTCTTAATTCAAAAGATCAAAAATAATATTTGCTCAAATTTCACACATTAAATATGATTTTTAACATTATTCTCTATACATCGAATTTTTTACTGGAATGGTGGATTTCGTTATATAGAGACTCGACTGTAGTTAATTAGCACTTTATATAGCTGTGGCCACGTATTTTATATACAGTATGTCCACTAAAATCCATTTTCATCCTCTTAACTTCAGAACGTTTGTTGTTATTCATAGTGGTGCTTAGGTATAGTAAAGTAACCATGTGCTGTTGAATGAAACCGTCAACTATTTATGGCGTTGGCGTCAACTAGTGGAAAACGGCAGAATTCGCATTCCAATCTCGAAAACAGAAAGAGATTCGTAAGAAAGCTATTTATCAAGTTATAGCTATGTAAATAATTATTTGAGCATTACAAATTAAGGCAATTTAGTACGAAGAGACCCATTGTAGAACGGTTAAAACGAGCATTTGTTTTTCCCTAATTTCCCTACACTGTGACGTGGCAAAACGACCTTAGAAAGAAAAAAAAACAACTAGTTATAGCAATATACCTTTTTTTGAGATGTTCAAACTTCACTGTCAGCTGCAATGCACATTTGTCCGAAAGATATTCATTTCTCCTTCCGTTTAATTTCATGGCGTTACAGTGAAGGAAATCACGAAAAAACAAATGTGCGTTTTAGTCGTTCTATTCTTCGCATTAATGCTCACAAGGTGTCTTTTTCCCACTAAACTGATAATATTCTACAACTTTGTAAATCATTTTTTTCCTCTATCTTTTTCCGTTTTCGAGATAGGAATGCTAACTCCGTAGTACCACCACGGGGCACCGTAGACTATTTTTTTTCAGAGATGTGGCTATTTTACTATACCTGGATACCACTTTTATGGATATATCAGTGGCCGTTCTGAATCTAAGAGGGTGGCAAGGGACTTTACTGGGAATACTGTGTACGTTTGTCAAAATGGCTGCTGCGTATGTTTGACATGGGTAAAAGTTGCTGTTTTTCATCTAGTATAATTGAACCTTTTTTGTAATTGAGTTTTAAATACTCAAAATCATAATTAAATTATTTCAGTAATTAATTGCATAATTTATATGTTTTTAATTATGAGCTAAAGTACAACCTTTTATTTTAAACTGAACACAAAAATACCTACTGATAAATGATTAGAAGTTAAATTTAGACAAAAACATTTTACTACCCGGACGGTGCAAATAATTCTGAATACAGCTATAAAAATTTTAATTAGTTGGATGTGTCAATATCAAATCTTTCTTCTATCTCATACGTTTTAATGTATTTCAAAAAGAAGCTACAAATGGTAATACTTCATTATTAGTTCCAAACTACACCAACTTTGACTTTTATCTTAAATTTAAACTTCATTCAATTAATCGGATAAAAAACTAGTTAATCTCGATCGTGATATTTATTAAAATCAATAGTTTTTCGTTATTCCGTCGTACATCAGCTGTTTTCGAAAATAGTCGGTGTAGCACGATGCGAAATATCGCTTCACAAGCGATGAACAATATACCAACCGCAATAAACCCTGCCGATAAACAATAGAGCTAAAAAAAAAAAAAAAAAAAAAAATATACAAAAATCGCTATTACCGCGAGCCATTCCGGCGGAATATTTTGAAATTCAAGGAGGATTTATTGGCTGTTGCCAAAAACATACGCGAAAATTTGGTTCAATTCTATGCATAGCTTCATACGCTTTTGAATGGTACAATAATGAAAATAGTGCAAAAATCGTTATTACAATGCTCCTTTCTGGCGAAATATTTCTAAATTGAAAGAGAATATGCTGCCCATAGCCAGAAGCATACGCCAAAAAATTGTTCCAGTTCTATGCACAACTTCATACACTTTTGAATGGCACAAAAAGGACCAATGGTACAAAAATCTCTATTTCAGTGTGCTTTGCCGGCTAAATATTTCTAAACTAAAGGAGGATATTCTGGACATAGCCAAAAATATATGCAGAATTTTTTTTTCAGTTCTATGCATAACTTAATACACTTTTCAATGGTATAGTGGCGAAATAATAGTATAATTTTCAGTATATTATATAGTCTGTCAATAATACAGGGTCATTCATAATTCCCTCCGGGGTTTCGAAACGTTATAGTAAAAAAAACGAAGACGAATATGAAAAAAAGAAACATATGAAATTATTCCGAAACTATTCAAGTTTTACTTACATACATTACAGGTGTTCTATGCATGAACCCTTGGTCACACGGCATACATCAATGCGATAGTCCAGTTCCTGCCATACTCTACTCAACATGGTACTGTCTATGTTATTGCTAGCACGTGTTATCCTTTCACGCAGGTCAGCTAAATCACGTGGCATAGGTTGTACAAAAACCTGGTCTTTCACATACCCCCACAAGAAAAAGTCACACGGTGTCACACCGTGGAGGCCACTTTAGAAGGGGTACGTCATCTTCAGAAGCTCGTTCAATCCATGGATGAGGTAAGTGTGTGTTCAGGTATTCACGCACATCACACAAAAAATGGGGAGAAGCACCGTTTGTTGAAATACGAAATCATCCTCATGTTCCTCTAACTGCGGCATCAGCCACAGCTGCAACATATCCAGGTACACTACACCGGTAATGGTTTTCTCTGTAAAAAAGAATGGCTCATAAACACGTGAAGAGGACATAGCGCAAAACACGTTAACTTTTGGGGAATCCCGATAGTGTTCCACTACAGAATGGGGATTTTCAGTGCCCCAAATGCGTACGTTGTGGCGGTTGACAGTGCCACACATGTGAAATGTGCTTTCATCACTGTAAACTTGAATAGTTTCGGAACAATTTCATGTGTTTATTTTTTTCATATTCGTCTTCGTTTTTTTACTATAACGTTTCGAAACCCCGGAGGGAATTATTAATGACCCTGTATAGTCTTAATAACTTCAATAGTCTGGTCTGCCAACTGTATACCTTAACCTTTAAAAATGAATCTAAAAAAGTGCCAAAGTTACACGTTTGTTGAGCTGGGGGTTTGCGAATCACCTTAGTTATCTTTTTACACAAACAATCTTTAACTCTAAAGACTATTTCCTATAAGCTTTTCGTGACTGAAAAGCTGTGGAAAAACGAGACAAAGAACACAAATGAGCACTGTAAGTTAACTTTAATAATCACATTATGTTGTAAAACTGTTGTCTGGTTTTCAGTTAAACTATTTTATCGGATATTATGGATTTTACATTTAGTAATACTACTTGTTGGACTTTGTAAAAAATTTAGGTCCATAGTTTTGAGAGAATACTTGATTCGATTGATCATTTTCTGAATGTTATCTGCTTTTTTGAATTTCGTGAACATTACGCAAGTCACACACTAAGGCGACACGTAGGACATGTCGCTCGAATTCGAGGGGAAAACTGGTTTAAAACAGGTTTGAAGCAACTTTTTTCTTTGTTTCGACCGGTTTTTTTCACTTCTTGTCACGGCTTCATGTTTTCCTGTCGTCTCAGTATGGTTATGCCCTTAGCCAGGTTGTCGAACTTCTTTAAAATATGATTTTATGCTGGTGAAAGTGGCTAAGAACGATTTTGCATTAACTGCTGGCCAAGTCTGGCCAGAAGATGTGATCGATCTCTACATTTGTAATTGCTACGAGTGTAGGAGATGAGACGGTGGCACATGCACTTGTTCAAATGTCATTCTTCCCCCCAGGATTGCACTTATACTCTAAAATAAAACCAACTAGCTCCCGGAGTGGTCATCCCTGTTCAAATGTCGTTGCCTATTGACAGTGAATCCAGACTTTCAGATGAATGGAAGACTTAAAGGACATCTAAGGGACATCTTAAAGGACATGAAGAAAGAATGAAATTTGAAAATAGATTATACCGTGGAGACGCCAAATGTGTAGTATCCACCATTATCGCTAGAAGAGAAGTGAGTGAACGTGAAATATGATTCGTCAACCAAGATGAAATCACGATTAAAGAATTTTCTGAACAAGCGACCGCACTTCGTCTTCTTGGCAACCATGTGCTCTTATGTTAGTTTTGGTATGATTCTTTTCTTATTTTTAATGTTAAGTTTCTTGGTGATAGCCTTATGTAGTTGGCCGAATGAAAACCTGGTTTTGGCAGTGGAATAGATTAATTTTCGGTCTTTTTAGCCAAACAATCGCTTCACTTCCTGTAACTTTGATGTGATGAGTTTCTGCACCTAGGTTGTTTTTTGACCAGGGGTCCCTTTTATTAACGTTATAGATTATTGTATATAGTTCACTTCGAGATCTAAATTTATATCATGAATAGGTTAGAATCACTAAATGAGTTCAATTGATACCATGTTCAGAAATTCCTTTTAATCTAATAAATAGTTTCAGTTAAATTTACTAGGATATCGCAAAGTGAATTTCCTTAAATATTCAGTCTCTTATTTTTTCACGTTGAGAAATACTAGTGACGGTTTAAGTCAAATTTCCATCAAATGCATCTCCCAAGATCCGAAGCATGCGGGATCAACATCGGATTATTTTTCCGAGCCACGAAGATCATCACTTCCAGAGAAATCTCAACTCTGAACAAGCTAACAGACACTGACCTTAGTGATGGGCGATTCTCGAAAATTTCCTATTCGATAAAAATCGTAATCGTAAAAAAGCACATTCGATAAAGTCATCGATTAATTTCGAGAATCTACAATCGAGATGTTTTACAATCGATTATTAAAATCTTTGTTATTACATGTTGTTATTACATCTTTGTTATTAAAAAGCATAATTTAGTAAATACATGGTAACTGAAAACAAATGAATTTAAAAAACAACAAACCAAATGGATGTTATAATGGAGCCGCAATAGTAGAAAAGTCTTGTAACGGCGTTCCTTGGTTGCAAAAAGTTGTAAAGTCGCGAGTAGAGTCGCGAGTAGCAAAATGGCCAAAGAAAAAATAATCAAAAGCACTCCTAATGTAAAGAACATGAACTAAAAGGATATTAAAAGAGATCAAAACCTTTTATTGATTTTTGTACATCAATTGAGATACGATCTACAATTCCCCCATTATTAGAAGACTCTCTATTGACATACTTTAAACGGACCACCCGGGGGTCAAAGTAGTGCAGGAGCAATGAAAATGCATAATGGTCATTAGGCTTTCCAACAATACATCGCAAGGTGGGTGTCGGTTAAATTTATTAAAGAGCTTCCTGCGGGGGCAAAATGAGGAAGGATGAGCGCGGGTGGTATATAATATAAAATGGTAATTATAGAGCTTTCTGATATATCGCGAAAGAGGAGTCAACAAAATATATAAAAACCATCCGCTTAGAATTCCAACTATTGCAACACCCGGAAAACAGCCTGTCCTCACTGTTTGTGAATTTTTCATACATTATAAAGTATATATTGGAAGTCTCCATAAAAAAAAAAAAAAATAAATAAATAAAAAATCAGATCTTAATTTACAAAAACGAAATGTTTTCAAAAAAGTTTGCAAAGCGCTTCTGTAAGGAGGCCAAATTGAGGAAAGGAGAAGAAAGATTCATAATATGAAAGAGCGGTTTGAAAACTTTCCGATGATACGTCATATGACGGGTCCATAAAAAGCTTGAAATTTACTCCTCACTACTCCACTATTTTTTTTCTTCCCTGAATACAGCCGGAAATCACGCAGCATCGCTTTAAAATGTTTATATTTGATAAAATATTTTTACCAAATGGGTCCATCAAAAAATCACATTTAAAATTTAATTTAATCTCAAAATAGCTACGATTTAAAAAATTCGCCTCTCATCGCTCCCTTCCTTTCTGCGGAAATTCAACCCAGGAGGAGAAACGTTCATAATATGAAAGAGTGGTTCGAAACACATTCTAATAATAAATCACATGAAGGGACCAAAAAATGTTTGGAATTTACTCCTCATCCGCAGGTTTACTTTTTCTTAACAGAATACACCCAGAAATCACGCATCCCCCACTTTAAAATGTTTATAATTAGCAATTTGTATTAGAAGGTTGCATCAAGAAACCACTTCTAAAATGATAGTTATTCTCGAAATAGCTACGATTAAAAAAAATCACTCCCCGTCGCTACCCCGTCCTGAAATTAAACTGTAAGAAGAGAAAGGTCCATAATATGAAAGAGCATTCTGAAACCTTTCCTATGACATATCACATGACGGATCCAAAAAAAAAAATGGAAATTTAGTCCTCACCCGTGGCCGTAATGTTACTTTTTTTTCCTAGAATGCACCCGGAAATCGCGCAGTCCCCATGTTAAACTTTTGTATTTATGAAATAATATTTACCGGAGCGCTCCTCTAGAAACCACATCTAAAATGATATTCATTGTCAAAAAAGCTAAAATTAAATTTAAAAAAAATCACCCTTTTATCGCCCCCCCATCCCTCTCTTGAAATTCAACTCGAGGAGGAGAAATATTCGTAAAATGAAAGAGAAGTAGGAAAAATTCCGATGATATATATATATATATATATATATAACATGACGGGACCAAAAAAGAGGTTGAAATTTACATGTCACCTGTGGGTTCATTCATTTTTCCCAGAATACTCCTAAAAATGATGCAGCCCCCACTTTAAAATCTTTATATTTAATAAGTTATGTTTTCCGAAGAGTTCCATAAAAAAACTCCATATCTAAAATGATATTTACTGTCGAAATAGCTGCGATTTAAAAAATTCACCCTCTTATCGCTTTTTCTCCCCCCCCCCCTTCTGAAACTCAACTCCATGAGGAGAAAGATTCGTAAAATGGAAAGGAGGTGCCAAAACATTCCGATGATGCATATATAACATGACGAATAAAAAAAAAAGGTTTGAAATTTACATGTCACCCGTGGGTTCACTCATTTTTCCCAAATACACCTAAAAATGATGCAGCTTACACTTTAAAATCTTTATATTTAATAAAAAATATTTACTGGAGGGTTCCATAAAAAAATCCACACCAAAAATAACATTTATTGTCGAAATAGCTACGATTTAAAAAATTCCCCCCTTCTCCCACCCCTTAAAATTCAACTCCAAAAGTAGAAAGATTCATAATATGAAAGAATGGTTAAAACAGCTTTCGCATATGCCTCTCATTTCAGCAAATCTCATTTCGATAAAGTCAGACATTTCGAGAGTCTTTCTTTGCGATGAAATTTTATTTCGATGAAATAGCTTTATCGAAGGATAGCGATGAAATTTAACCTTGAAAAAAGCGGCATTTCGAGAAGCTTGTGGTTTTCTGATGAATGCCTTTTTCGATAAGGATAATTTTCGTTCTCGCTGAGAATAGAGATGAGTACTGAGTAGATTTATCGAGCAGAGTTTTTTCGATGAAGCTTTGTGAAATGAAAGTTTTATCGTGAAACGAGGTACAGAAAGAAGCATGAGAATATGACAATAACTTGTGAAATGAAGACCTAATTTTCAAAGTTTCTTGTATTTTAGTCTTACCATGCTGTCACGTACCTAAAACCCACCAATAAATATTATTTATTAAAAAGATTTTCAAAGAGAGGGCTGGAGAACATATGTTTAAAACTGTAGCGATTTCTACAATATCTATCAATTTAAGTGTTTTTTCATCGAATCATTCGGTAAACATTATTTATCAAATGTAAAAAAATTAAAATGTCTGCTGCAGGAAATTGAGGGCGATAGGGTGGACTGACGGGGGGCGGGGGAGGGGATAATTTTCACTTTTTTAAACCCGTCATATTGTATACCATCTTGAAGATCTCGGATCACTCTTTCATATTATGATGCTTTCTTACCTCCCCCTTCCGAATCTGGTTCCCACGGCGGGGGGGGGGGGGGGAGGAGCAGTTTTCGAAGCTTTTTGCGTTTTTATCATTTTAGATCGAATTTTTAAATTGAAAATGTCCTTAGGCGCATTGGAATATTTTTTTAGATGGGTAAAAAATCATTGAACTACTCGCATTGTTACCGTAACCTAGGCACATTGTTTTAAAGTTCCCTCTTTGAGGGCCTCTTCCAAAGGTGAGGAGCTTGACCCCCTCCCTCCCCCCAACATACACTTTAAAATATCGCTCATTTTTTTCTCTACCAATTTTAACTTAAAAGTTTAAGCTATGTGGCACAACCGGGGTTGTTGCCTCGCCCCCTATTGGTTATTCACCAACATAATTTTGCAGTAAATAATATTTATACTATATACGGAATTTAGAGAAGCAGGAAGTTGTTGTTTGGCTAGGGACCACTTACTGATCTTATGCACCTCGATCCCTCTATCGGCATTTTTTGAAATTTATCTTTATAATTAATTTTCAATAAAATACCGACATAAAGAATAGTTTTAGTGAAAACCGCAAATCAATCGACCAAATTTTCCATTTTTTATAATCATTTGAAATTTAAACCCTCTGAACACAGTTAAGTTTGTGCTACTTAACCGCTTCCAACTATTCAGATTTTGAGCTCAAAATTTAAGTTCAAGTCTAAGCTTACGAAACCGTTTAATGAGATGCAAAAAATCACGACAAAAAATAGTTTTTCATTACATCAAAGTCTAAAGCGCCCTCTATCGGCATTTTTCGAAATTAATCTTTATAATTTTTTTTCACGAAAATACCAACATAAAGAATAATTTTAGTGAAAACCGTAAATCAATCGACCAATTTTTCCGTTTTTTATGTGTATTTGAAATTTTGGACCCCAAATTTTAATGGCGGCTATCTCCTTTGGAAAACGTTTGGGACCCTTGGTTTCCTATTTACTATTACTCGTCTTGATGTGTTCTATCACCCCCTAGCGTATATACTATTTGTTTAGGGACACCCTGTAACACCCCACACACACACTGTTACGATATAAAATATTGTAATCAAGAAATTAACCATATTAACCAAAAAGTTTGAAACAGAAATCGATTTCCGGATGTAAAAAAATCGCCACGGAACTTAAAGAATGGCTAAAAATTGCATTGAAAATTGCATTAAAAATAATTAAATATTTGTAAGTCAATGCTTAAAAAAATATTATTAAGGTAGGGCCGGGGGGGGGGGTTATGATTGAAATCATTCATAAATTACAAAATGTAGGCATGGAACGCCAAAGTCATATTAAGAGATAAAACATTGCATTCGAAACATAACTACATTAAACAAAATGTTTGATATCAAAATTGGTTTCTGAATGGCAGAAATCACCAAGGAAATTTAAAAAAAGGCTAAAAATCGTATCGAAAACTATATTAAAAATCGCTGAATATTTAAAAGTCATGGCTGTAAAAAATTAATATTCAGTCGAAAATATTGTAATCGGAAATCGTTCATGAATAAGGAAAAGTCAACACGGAACACCTAAAATCCCCCAAACTAACTAAAAATTACATTGAATATCGCATTAGAAATTGGCAAAATTCATAAAAGCGTGGAGAACAAATTGTACTATTTATGCTAAAAGTTAGAAACCGAAATTCTTTTATCGATGTCAACAACTGTCACAGAACTTGAAAAATCACTATATAAAACACATTAAAAATCAGTAAAATTCAAAAATCCGGACAAAATTTGCCATAGTAAGATAAACATTTATATTAAATTCCTGCGGACATAATTTACCATAATGGGACAAAATATTGAAATATGATCTCTGTCATTAGTTAAAAAATATCCACACAAAACTTGCTAAACATTTTATGAAAATACTCAAAAAATCTGAATCATTGATGTCAAAATTTACTACATTAAGCTACAAATTATTTAAAAATTTCTTTTCCGATTGTGAAAAAATCGCCGTGGACTCGAAAACATCTAAAAATTGTATTCAAAAATTCCTTACAAATCCTTTCAAATTTAAAAATAGCGGGGGACAACATTTACATTAATAGAGTAAAATAGTGTAATCTCAATTATTTCTTAAATACGAATGAAAAAATCGGCGCAAAGCGTGAGAAATAATGAAAACATTGCTAAAAATTGCATTAAAAAATCACTAAATTTCAAAATTCGTAAATGAAGTGTAAATGTTTGAAATTAATTTCCTTTTCGAAATTTCAAAAAATAGCCGTGATATTCAAAAAACCAATACAAAACCATTGAAAAATTCATTAAAAATCGCTAAATGTAAATACATCCCGTGAATAAAAAAATATTCTAGTCGTGTAAAACGTAGCAACCATTCTTTTTTACATGAATTACAAAAAAATCGACGCAGAACACAAAATATATCAAAAATCACATTGAAAATCGACAAAATTAAAAAAAAGGTAAATGGTAAAATTTACTATATTAGGCTAAAAGTTTGAAACCAAAATAATTTTTTTATTGTTAAAACACCACTGTGGTGGGGATCGAAAAAAATAGTACTAAATCGCATTAAAAAGTTCATTAAAAACGCATTGAAAAATGCACTAAATATCGCTAGTTATTTTTTAAATCGCAGTAATTAGAATTTCATCAAGCGGATAAAACATTCTAATCGGAAATCTGAACTATTTGATTATCCGGTTGACTAAGAAACTATCTGGGTCAAACCATAAGATTAAACTACAATAATGGCGGATCGTAAATTCCATATTCACTTGACATTAAACATGTTACATATGTTTGTTACGTCATCAAGTCGTTTTTACTTCTTCTTTTTATATGTATTTGTATTAATGCTTTTCTAAATTATCTCTTCTTTCATTATTTAACATAAAAATTACATCTATTTGCATAATTTGGCTTGTTTCACGATTGATATAATAAAAGGACCGTAATAAAAGGAAATCCTTCATAGATAACAAAAAATCGACACGGAACACAACAATTCTTGAAAAATCGCGTTAAAAATCTCTAAAATTATATTAGATTAAAAGTTTGAAATCAATTTTTATTTCCGAATATCAAAAAATCACCGTAAAACTCGAAAAATTTCTAAAAATTGCATTGAAAAGTGCATTGAAAATCACTAATATTAAAAAATCACAGGGGTCAAAATTTACTCTAATAGGGTTAAACATTGTAATGGGAAATATCTCATGAATGACAAAAATCCGACAGCAAAAGCAAAAAATCTCGAAAAATCGCATTAAAATTAGCTGAAATTCATAAATCTTAACAGCTAAAATTTAATACATCAGCCTGAAAGTTTTAAGCAAAATTCCTTTTACTAATGTCGAATAATAACGGCAAAATTTACATTAAATAATTCACTAAAAATCCAAATATCGTTGCACGAAATCCATTGAAAAGAGAACAAAATTCACTAATTTAGGTCGAAAGAATGAAACCGCTTTCCTTTTCACTAATGTGGAAAAATCGCATCGAAACCCACTAAAATTCGCATATGAATTAAATTTAAAAAACTGAAAATCAGCCTTCGAGGTGTAAAATTTCATACATAACTTCGTGCAGCGGTCTCTCCAGAGCATCGCCAGTACCTTAAAAATTTTAACATGCGTTATAAACTACCTTAAAGTGTAAAACAGATCTCCTTATTACTTTTCCTAATTTTGTTCGCGCCCCTCCTTTCACGCACCCTGAAATGTATCTCACCATTCTTTGTTTACATTTTTTATCATGTATTAAACACCATTTTAAAATTTAAAATAAATCACATTGTTATATTTTCAAATTTTAACAAAATCGCGTTCTGTTAGTTATCTTTCACCACCAGCTAGCGCACTCTATTCTTCAAAAACTTTATCAAAACGATACTCTGTTAAACAACCTATCAGACGATATATTACTCGAGGGGGTAGCGGTCTTAAGCAAGAATTTAAGATATTTTATGAAATTGCTATTCGAAAATAGTGGTAACTAAATTTTTGACATTTTAGGTAAATTTTGCAAAAAAAAAAAAATACTACTTATTGCATTCTCAACAGCTCAAGATTTTGATAAAACAACTATGAAAAAAATAGATGCTAAACACAAAAAATCTTGAAAAAGCGTTAAAAATCACATTGAAAATCGCATTAAAAATCGTTAAAATCTAAAATTCGTAACAAACACAAAATTTAGGGCTAAAAGTTTGAAACAATTTTCTTTTAATAAAATCTAAAAATAAAAAAAAAGGCAAAATGAGAAAAAACACTAAAAATCGCATTAAAAATTCGTTAAAAATTCAAAAATCGCTGTACAAATTCCGAATAAACTTTGCTGGAAAGAGAAAAAAATTGCTATATTGGGTTAAAAGAATGAAACCGTATTTCTTTCACTAATGGGATAAAACTGCAAAAAGAACGCTAAAAATCGCCTAAAAAAATTATCAAAAAAAAAAAAAAAACTAATCAAAAAATTTAAAATCGGGCTTCGAGGTGCAAAACTACATGTATAAAAGTACCTTCCCTCCACATTTTGTAACTCGACGTACAGCAGACTCTTCAGAACAGCGCTGACACACACACAAACTTGTCTCTTTATTATTATTAAATTTAAAAAAATAGCGTACTATTAGTTCCATTTTCTACCACCAGGTAGAGCACTCTATTCTTCAAAAACTTTATCAAAACCATACTCTGTTAAATAACCTATCAGGTGATATATAACTCGAGGGGGTAGCGGTCTTAAGCAAGAAGTTAAGATAGTTTATGAAATTGCTATTCGAAAATAGTGGTACCTAAATTTTTGACATTTTAGGTAGATTTCACAAAAAAATACTACTATTGCATTCTCAACAGCTCAAGTTTTTGATAGAACAACTATGAAAAAAATAGATGCTAAACGCAAAAATCTTTAAAAAACGTTAAAAATCGCATTGAAAATCGCATTAGAAATCGTTAAAATCTAAAACTCGTAACAAACCCAAAATTTAGGGCATTAGGCTAAAAGTTTAAAACGATTTTCTTTTTATCACTTTCAAAAAATAACCGCAAAATGAGAAAAAATACTAAAAATCGCATTAAAAATTCGTCAAAAATTCAAAAATCGCTGTACAAATTCCGAATAAACTTTGTTGAAAAGAGAAAAAAAATTGCTATTTTGGGTTAAAAGAATGAAACCGTATTCCTTTCACTAATGGGATAAAACCGCAAAAATAACGCTAAAAATCGCCTAAAAAATTATTTAAAAAAATCTAAACAAAAAATCGAAAATCGGGCTTCGAGGTGCAAAACTACATGTAAAAAAGTACCTTCCCTCCAAATTTTGTAACTCTACGTGCAGCAGTCTCTTCAGAACAGCGCTGACAAACATCCTTCTCTCTTTATTATTATAGATTATTATTATTATTATTATTATTATTATTATTATTATTATTATTATTATTATTATTATTATTATTATTATTATTATTATTATTATTATTATTAAATAAGTCATCGCGTGCCTCTGTTAAAACTCCACCGTGCCGCACTGTTGCATGCCTACCGCGAATTGGCCATCCCTGTCTGAACTGTATATATTCTACAAAACTGACGGTATCTTATGTTCACTAATACGAACAAGAGAGAGAAAATGCCAAAATCCAAAATGAAACAAAAATTTATTGTTATGATTTCATTAGGTAATTTTGAAGTATGATTTTAAATAGTTATGCAGGAAAATGATAACATTTCGCTATTTTTAGGCTAGATGTTTATTAAGTAGATTTCGTATGAAATACTACCTACTGCGATCGCACCAATTTTGGAATTTCTGAAATTTTTTTGCAGATCTACGCCGATCATGACCCCTAGACCCCAAAACTGCCATTAGTAAAAAAATTCATATATATATATATATTTAAGAATACACACACACATATATATATATATTTAAGAAGAAATTTAGAAATGGGCTCAAGGGGCGAAAAAAAACAGAGTTTTTTGAAGAAAAAAAAATTCATAACTTCGTCAATTCTCAAGTCCAACTAAATTTTTTATAAATTTTCTCAAAATTATCTAAAACTTTTGTAGTTACAAATTTTTGATAGGACCAACTTTTACCGATGAAAAAAATTAAAAACGAAAAGAAAAAGGGGGGTGAAAAAAGAGAAAAATCCATAACTCCGTCAATTTTTAAGCTATAAAATCTAATTAAATTTATTTTACATCTTAATAATATCTACAACTTTTATGTTGACAAGTTTTTCATAGGACCAATTCGTATAGCAAAAATAAATTAAACAAAAATAAGACTTGGAGAAAAAAACCTCAAATCCAAACTGCTTATATTCTGACTCATTTTTAAATTCATTTTTGATTTTAAATGTATCCAAACAGTAGATCCTTTCATTTAGAAACTGTATAAAGTGATGCATTGGTCAGTTTTTTGATAAAGACAGAATATATTTCAAAAAAGGTTGCCAAAAAGGGTATTTTGAACAGAATTTCCCGAAGTCATCGTGACTGAAAATTTAAGGAAGTATTCAAATAAGGAATTGCGTTTTTTTCTGACTCGTTTTTAAATCCATTTTTGCTTTCAAATGCATCCAATTTATAGATCCTCTTATTTAGGAACTATATAATGTGACGCATTGGTCAGTTTTTTGATAAAGACAGAATATATTTAAAAAAAGGTTGCCAAAAAGGGTATTTTGAACGGAATTTCCCGAAGTCATCGTGACTGAAAATTTGAGAAAGTATTAAAATAACAAACTGCATTTTTTTCTAACTCGTTTTAAATCTATTTTTGCTCTCAAATGCATCCAATTTATAGATCCTTTTATTTAGGAACTATATAATGAGACGCACTGGCCAGTTTTTTGATAAAGCTAGAATATATTTAAAAAATGCTGTTAAAGTGGGCATTTCGCGCAAAATTTTCCTAAGCTATCGATTAAAGAATTAAAGATATATTCAAATAATAAATTGATAATTTTATGACTCATTTTTAAATTCAATTTCGCCCTCAAAGGCATTCAATTGACAGTTTTTTGTTATTTAGGAATTATATAATGTACTGTTTAGGTTGATTTTTTAATAAATTCAGAATATATTTCGAAATATGTTGTCAAAATTGGCATTTGAGCTGAATTTTGCTTAAGATGATTTTGATAAAACCAGTTTTTGCAGAAAAATGAAATTAAGAATTTTTCATAAGCGGCCAAATGAAGTTATTAAACTGGGTATATCTCTAATCATACTTTATTTTTTGTTATTGAAATGAACACTCTTCGAAATCTACTTCCGCCTATAGGCCAAGCCGACAGGGATTTTTTTTTTTTTTTTTTTTACATTATTATCATCTTATTAATTTTTTTTTTTTTTTTTTTTTTTTTTTTTAAATAACGAACATGATAAGAATTGATCTTGTTTTGCTTAGGATGCCATTTTGAAAAATATCTGTCATCTTGAATTCTAAGATAAAGTTTGAATGTCTTCCCTTAGTAGGTTGTTTTCTTATGTCCCAACTAAAATTAAGCTAAGTGGCATTCTATGTTAATATACAGGGTGATTCAGCTCGTCGGTGACAAACTTTAAGGATCGATAGAGCACACCTAGACGAACATTTTTGAATAGGGAATGTAGGGTCCCTGACGCGATGGTAAGGCGCTAGGCGCTTTCGAAAATTTGGGTGCCGAAATTCGAAACGTCATAAAAACTAGGGAAATGGTTAGATTTTCTTGCTTGTTGCGTCGAAATGATTCTGTTTGTTTAGACTTTCTTCAGTACCAATTTGATAAGCGTATCTCTTAAAACATGGATAGGGGGCGCTGCAGACTTTGGAGAGCTAGACAACAACTTTAAGCCCGTTATTTTGATAATTTAACACATGCTCGCCAAAGTTTATACTCTAACTTAAAGTTTGAACCCAAAAGTAGAGCCCTGCAAAAAGCGTAAGAGCCGGAATAAAATGTCAAAGTACAGGGTGGTCGAAACTCGAAGGCTCCTAAGAGATAAACAAACAGATTTCTTGACTTATGGCATGCATTTTCATGATTCTGTTTGCTGGGGCTCTCTGAAACTCAGTTGAACGGTACAAAAAGAAACATCGATAGGGGGCGCTTTGGGCAAAAAACATAATTCGTTGACATTTCGGACGCTAACTGGAAACGGGGCGCTACGATCAGTTAGAAACAAAACAAGAGAGTAATTTACTTATCATAAGAAGCTATTAAAACTGCAGTTTTTTTTTTTTTTTTAACAAACATAGCTGGTTTCAATCATGCACAATGCGCGCAATAAAATTTACATAAGGTGCTTTTTGCTGATTTATGCAAAAGATATCGTACCATATCGATATGCAAAAGATACGTAATGCGTAGACGACAACGCGAGATGACGTAGTTGTATGCGCAGACACGTCTTTTGAACGTGCGGTACCTACTTAAGCTTCGGGTTACTTGTCTGCAGATCGGTAGTAGGATGGAACGGTACACAAACTCTGAATTGGCTGACATGCATTTGGCGTATGGCGCTGCTGGTTGTAATGGACGAGCCGCTCGGCGGTTGTACGCCGAGCGTTACCCCAACAGGCAAATCCCCTGCCATGCCTTCTTCGCTCGAGTACACCAGAGGTTGTCCACAACGGGATCTTTCGACGGAGGCAGGCCTGAACGGGAGCGATCAGTGAGCACCCCCGACAACGAAGAGGCTGTGCTTAACCTGGTTGAGGACAACCCAGGTCTTAGCACGAGAGATATCGCCAGACATGTTGGCATTTCGCAAGCAACTGCGTGGCGCATCTTACGTTCCCGGAATCTGCACCCCTACCACATCCAGCGGGTGCAGTTGCTCAGAGAGCAGGATTTTGGCCCTCGAGTGGAATTCTCAAGATGGTACTTGGCGATGAGATCCAGGGATCCCCGTTTTGTAAACAGCATTTTGTTTACGGACGAGTCCACCTTCAGCCGGGAGGGAATGTGGAACGCCCACAACAGTCATGTGTGGTGTGATGAAAATCCACATGAAACCAGAAGCCGAGCAGCCCAGGAGCGTTTCTCAGTAAATGTGTGGGCCGGCATTCTGGGGGATTGCCTCATTGGCCCTTATTTGTTACCTGAACGGCTGACAGGTGGAAATTACCTGATTTTCCTGGATCAAGTGCTGCCGCAGCTTCTGGAGGAGGCGCACGTACCCGAAGGTTCGCGTCGCCAGATGTGGTTCCAGCACGATGGAGCTCCGGCCCATTACACGAACGACGTGCGTCTCCATCTAAACGCAAGGTATGGCCAGCGGTGGATCGGGCGTGGGGGTCCAGTTCACTGGCCTGCCCGATCACCAGACCTCACCTGCTTGGATTTCTTCCTTTGGGGTTACCTGAAGGCCGAGGTATACCATACACCTGTCAGCAGTGCTGAAGAACTTGTGGCGCGCATTGTGGCAGCTGCAGGGCAGATCAGAGATACTCCTGGCATTGTTGGAAACACACACTCCTCAATGCGACGGAGGTGCGAAGCCTGCATCATGGCCCAAGGTCGAAATTTCGAGCATCTTCTGTAGTGTTATTTTTTGTAAATAAATTTCCAGTATCATTGATGTTTTTGGTCTAAATTTATTCAGAAGTGTTGAGCAGAGGTAGAAAATGTGTTTTCATTATTACTAACTGATCGTAGCGCCCCGTTTCCAGTTAGCGTCCGAAATGTCAACGAATTATGTTTTTTGCCCAAAGCGCCCCCTATCGATGTTTCTTTTTGTACCGTTCAACTGAGTTTCAGAGAGCCCCAGCAAACAGAAACATGAAAATGCATGCCATAAGTCAAGAAATCTGTTTGTTTATCTCTTAGGAGCCTTCGAGTTTCGACCACCCTGTACTTTGACATTTTATTCCGGCTCTTACGCTTTTTGCAGGGCTCTACTTTTGGGTTCAAACTTTAAGTTAGAGTATAAACTTTGGCGAGCATGTGTTAAATTATCAAAATAACGGGCTTAAAGTTGTTGTCTAGCTCTCCAAAGTCTGCAGCGCCCCCTATCCATGTTTTAAGAGATACGCTTATCAAATTGGTACTGAAGAAAGTCTAAACAAACAGAATCATTTCGACGCAACAAGCAAGAAAATCTAACCATTTCCCTAGTTTTTATGACGTTTCGAATTTCGGCACCCAAATTTTCGAAAGCGCCTAGCGCCTTACCATCGCGTCAGGGACCCTACATTCCCTATTCAAAAATGTTCGTCTAGGTGTGCTCTATCGATTCTTAAAGTTTGTCACCGACGAGCTGAATCACCCTGTATATATATATATATATATATATATATATATATATATATATATATATATATATATATATATATATCATCTAATTAAATTTTGTCGCTTACCGATTGCAATATAAATAGACAATAAGACAATTATTATTTTAATATCTAATTTTTTTCCCTATATAAATACAAACTTCGTTTGTAAACGTGGAAAATAAATTAGTATTTTTTTTCTTGTTAGATATGTAATTGAATAGTTAATGAACAACATGAATGTAATCAAATGCCCTATAGGGGGTATCAGAAACATCTGCCTGTCTGTTTTTAGTTTGTCTCCATGTTTTTCTCCCTTCGGGCAGATTAATGTAAAAGAAGTTCCAGCAATGTTCTGTCACGAATTTTTTTGACCAATATGCAATAAACAGAAAGATATTAACTGCTTTAAATTATAATCCTGACATTTCAAAGATGAATTCTTTCTAAAGTTATATGGAAAAAAAATTAATATGATTAATTGAAAAACAGCTTACTTCATATCGACGGTATGTATCTCACTCAATTTCACTCATCAATATTCTACGCTAATATTATCTTTATTGTTTGATTCCATTAATTTGTTGAAAATTAAATGCTTTACCTAAGAAATCTTTAAAATTCATTTGATTTTTACTCTCTTCTATCTTTTCAAGAAGAAAGAATTAGATTCGCGAATTTTTTCGAATTCCGATTCTCGACGGATTTACACGTTTAAAGGGGTCAGAGAGCCCGAAAAACATGTTTTTATTAAATGTCTGTCTGTATGTGATAAACATTTTGTGAGCACTCTATCTCAAGAAAGGAATATCACAAACTTTACATTCTATTAGACCTTAATATAAACTAGATCTGATTAGTTTTTAGTGTTTATCACTCAACAGGTGACACTGCTATGCTGCATTATTCACTATTTCTACAATAGCCATATCTCAAAAACTACGCATGGATTTTCATAAAACTTTAGATTTAGTTAGTACTGATTACGTTTTGGCGTAAATCTCTCAACAAGTGGCGCTGTCATGGAGCATTATTCGTAATTATCGCAATAGCTGTATCTCAAGAACTAAAGCACGGAATTACGCAAAACTATATCTGTAAGACCTTGATATAAAATAGATCTGTTTAGTTTTTGGTGTATTTCGCTAAACAGGTGGCACTGCTATGTTGCATCATTTACAATTTCCACAATAGTCATATCTCATGAACAAGTGCGTGGATTTTTATAAAATTTTAGATTTAGTTAGTACTTGATATAGCATGTGCTGATTAAGTTTTGGCGCAAATTGCTCAACAGGTGGCGTAGCCATGGTGTATTATTCGTGATTATCGCAAAACTCTATCTCAAGAACTAATGAACGAAATTTTCTAAAACTTCAGATTCAGATAGTCCCAGATATAGATTAGTGTTGTTTAGTTTTTGGTGTAAATCGCCCTACAAATAGTGCTGCTATGCTGCATTTTTCACGATTTCGGAATTAATGTATCTCAAGAACTAATGCATGGATTTTCACAAAACTTCAGATTCAGTTAGTACCTGATTAAAAAAATCGATCCTGATTAGTTTTTGGTACATAGCAAACAACATTTGGCGCTGTTATGCAGTTTTTTTTTCAAAGATTTTTAAAATGCTTTATCTCAAAAACTAATGGATGGATTTTCACCATTTTTGTGGATTGGATGGATTTTTCCAATGGATGGATTTTTCATCAAAATTCATATTCAATTATAAGTTGACATAAGTTTTTTTTTTTTTTTTTTTTGACTAGATTTTGGTGTAAACCACTTAAACGGTGGCCATGCTTAATGCATTTTTCAGGAAATATTAACATGCATAAGATAGAAGAAAGTTTTGGGATTGCCACATATGACTAGTCTCGAATGTGATCCTGCAAAACAGAATACCAAAATAAAAATGTTACAACTACTTGATACAGGTCGTCAGACTTGTTTAGCTCAATTATTTGAGAATATAGTGGAAATCATTTAAAATATACACATACATAACTGTTTCGACATGTGTTATACTGTTAAAGCATTGTTTTAATAAAATATTTAAAAAATAAAAATGTGCACAACATTTCAAATATTAATCGTTATTGGTTGTCTCTAACACCAATATACCACCGAAGAAACATTGAAATGATAGTATAATTTATTTTAAATGTAAACGACTTAACTTTTCTTTTAAAATTATATTAGATTTAATTCACAATAAATATTAATGAAAGCTTTTAAAACTCGTTTCTATTCAATTAATAAAATTAAATCTAAAACAAAATTTCAGATCCAGAATCCCGCCTTCGAAATATTTTTTCTGGTTTACAATCTGGGCTGTAATAATCAATATTTTCCTGCAAATCTATTCCTTTCTACAATCTGAAAATAATGAAAAATAAATGTAAATTTTCCTTAAAAGCAAAAAGAATTTGAGCATTTTGTTTTCGCAAAATCTCAAATGACCAAAAATTATGTGTTATTTTTAACAGTATCAGCATGTCTCAAGCAATAGCGTAGCTGTGTTTTTTGGTGCCCGGGGCCAGCAAGAAATTTTGCGCTCCCACCCCAATATAGATATATAACAGTTTCTCTCAATTTGGCGCCCCTAGGCTTCGGCGCCCGGGGCGGACGCCCCCCTTGCCCCCCCCCTTAGCTACGCCACTGGTCTCAAGTCTCAACTATCAAGGAAAAACATAATACAGTAAAACCTCCATAACGGACACTCCCGAATAGCGGACACCTCTATTTAACGGACAGTTTTCCAATCCCCACTCCCAAAACTTAAAATTTTGCATATTTAACCTCTGAATAACGGACATTCCGAATAGCGGACACTTTATTCGGCGATAAAGGATAAAAAAAATATTTTTAAAAAAGTAAAAAAAAGCCTCTGAATTTATCAGGACAACGTGTCACAAATTTTGTGATCACAGTTAAATGTAGATAAAGAGATGGGGAAAATTCACCCCCCCCCCCCCAACGTTCAGTGCTAAATTCAGGGGGTTGCCTTGGAGAAATAATCTCCCAGACTATTGATATGTCATCCAAGGACATTTTGAGATTTTATGCTTTTAAAGATCAAAAAGTGCAATCCCTCCCTCTTCGGCCGAAACTTTACAATATCCAATAACATCATACAGATAAACAAATTACATGTAATCGCAAGCAAAAATAAACTTTTGTAACAGATTTTTTTTCACAATAATATAATAAGCAGTTTATAAAAGTGTGCACAACTTTATTTCAATTTTATTGCTTAAAAATAATTTTAATTTCTGATTAATTATATAATAGAGGTTTTAGGACATATAAAAGTAAATTAATGAAACATTAAGCATTTCTTAGGGGTTTTTGAATCTCTGAGATTTTCCCAATAGCGGACACCTCCGAATAGCGGACAATTTCTGCGTTCCCGAGGTGTCCGTAATTTAGAGGTTTTACTGTAGTTTTATTTTTATAACACCAGTTGAAAACCCATTGAACATAAAACTGCAGATTGTGTAGTTTATCAGAATACCAATAATGGTTCAATAATAATAAAAACAAAACAATGAACGAAATATGAAATGTGGTTTATAAAAAAACAAGCATTCGTCAATTGTTACAGAGATGAAAAACATTTCCGCATAATTTTTTTTCTTCTTTACAAGTAACATTTTGTATATTGTTGCACGTAACCTTGGAAATGCCATTAAATAAAAGAAAATTCCTTTACTTTGTAGAACTATAATCAAACGTATAAATGAAGTTAATCAGATTTCTGGATAATGTATCCTGTTTGTCGAGTCTGAATCTACCACAAGAGAAACACGCAATCGATTAGTTTTGACAACACAATGATATTTCTTTTATTTTTGCTATTATTAAGAAGAGCTTTCTTATTCTTTTTTTACCAATCTTGTTTCATTTATGAAAGTAATCGCTGGGATAGCTAACATAAATCTCGTACTTTTTAATGTATTTGAGATTAACCAGATAAGTTACAGACATTTTTTTTAGATATTTTTAACATATATATTTACATAGTAGAAGTTCTTTGTAGTGTAATTCTATACAATAGCATTTTCTATATAAACGCAGAACTTTTAAATGTAAATAATGAATTTTTCAGTTAAGAAGCACCTGCAAACCAAGTTATAGAAATATTGCTACTCTTTACAAAGGACTAAATTTCAGTCATTATTTCATCATTATCTTCTCATTTCAGTTAATGAAAAACATGCTATTATTAAATTTAAAAAATTGGAAATAAGTTATATCGCTCACTCGCAACAAAAGTGACACATCTCGACAAAAGTAAATTTCACAGGAGAGGCTTAAGAAAATAGGCATGGTTTTACTGCAACAGGAAACTGCAGCACTTACAAGGAAGGTCTCTTTACTGGGCATACTCAGAATATGTTGAAAAAAATACTACTTATACTACTTACACTGTAAAAAAAAAAAAAGGATCAATCTACAAAAAAAAAATTTTAGTGATCTTTGTAATTACTAAAAAAGTTTTACTAATCTTACTCGGTTACAAGGAATCTGTAAGAATTACTAGAAAAAAGCTAGCAACAAATAGAGTTAATAGTTTTACATTTTTAAAAGCTGTTACTAAAACACACTTGGTGTGGCTGTGATAGCCTAGAGGTCATAGCACCGAACTCCAAGCTGAAAGTACCCGGGTTCGATGCTGGACGCCACCAAATATGCACTGAATGTATGCAATGTAAGTACTCGTTAAATAAGGGAATATGAAAATCCTGTTGTAGCAGTTACAATGGGTAATGATCTCTGGACTTTCCCTACTCTTTAGAAACACGTCAGAATAGAGCGGGTAGCAATTTTTGGTGCTGCCATCTATTGCGGCTTCGCCGAAAATCTTCCGCTTCAGAAGTCTTTTTACACACTGGAAGCACACAGTCTTTTTACACACAGCTCGAAGGAATCTCCTGTCCTTCTGGCATACGTAAGGGTTACTAAAAATAATTTTGGAGCTATTACTAAAATTTGCTTGGTGGCTCATACTAAAAAGTTTTAAGTTAGTTATACAAAAAATTCTTTTGTTCAGTTAAAAAAAAAAAAAAAAAGGAATGTGTTTTTCACTTGCAAAAAAAAAAAAAAAAAAAAAAAAAAAAGTTTGTAATGCTTACTAAAAATTACAAATTTACCAAAATATACAAATATGGAATACAAATTTACCAAAATATGCTGTGGAACACAAATTTACTAAACAAATTTTAGTAACCTCTTGATTTTTTTTTTACAGTGTACGTATATGTAATAAAGGATCAGTTAAATTTACTGGCGGAATTTCAGTAGAAAGTATGTAAAAAAAAAAAAAAAAAAAAAAATATTTTCCAATATTTGGCGCGAAAATATGAAAGCGACACTAGATTGGCGAACAGGATTTTTCTTTGCCAAAAGCAAACAATTCTAATGTATCTTAAAATGCTTGTTAATTGTCGTATAGAATCCTTCATTATTCCCACCAGTTATTTTTTATTGACAAGTTTACCTTATTTGATTGGAGCATTTTCGTGATTCAATTACAAAAAAATTTCCGTTTACAAAAACTGGTGATAAAAGATTAAAAACTAAGCAAACGACTCTCGTCGCGAAGAGGTTAAAGAATATTTGACATAAAATAATACTTTTTTAAATTCTGTTTCATCGTCAATCGGTGATAAATGGTCAAATAAACAAAAATTTTATTAATTTTTTGCGGACGCTCTAGCGAGGTTCCGCCAAAATTTCTTTTACAAACAAACATATACATATGAGAAGAATATTCTGTATTTTTTTCAGATTTTTCTGAGTATGCCCGTGTGGAGATCTTCCTTGATAGTTCTGCATTTAGGAATAAAAACGTGCATAAAAACATAAAACCCTTAAGAATGAAGACATTGTACGAGTTTTGCAGGGTTGGTTAATTTTACCTTCATACAATCCACCTCTCTTCTGTGGTCACAAATGGACATGTAAGACATTTTTCGTATAACTACATTCATGAAACTTTTTCTCTAGCAAGATACACCTATGACAAACCTGTTAATGAAATAAAACGCAAAATGAATTTTTGCGAGATGTTTCCTTTTTCTTGCGGGTGAGCGATATCCAAATATAAATGGATTATTGGTCAGGTATATTTGTATCATGTTTATAAGATAATTTAACAGCGTCTGAAATGACTATATTATGCAAAAATTTATAACACAAAAAAGCAATATAAAAATTTTTTACTGTGTATTTATCTATGTTAATGACTATTCTGGGCATGCTTATTAGGTAAGTTTAATAAAAAAGAATACTGCCCAGTTAAACTGAAGGCATTGAGCTCACAGGCTACAAATACTAATTGCACATTAAAGCTTTATATTTTCAAGGGTTAATTCCGTTCGAAAAAAAAAATTAAGAAGGGGAAACAGCTCTCCCCTTTTCCCTTTTTTTATACTTAATCATTGAACCTCCTATACTATCAAAGACATGCTTTATCACATAAAAAATCTATATCCAAAATTCAGAGCAAACTAGATAATTCTTAATAAAAACCCATTTAGCATTTATATAATTTAAAAAGAGTTATCCCCCTCTTTTATACTTAACCATTAAACTTCCAAAACTATTCAGAGATTTGAACGAAATCTGAAAATTCTGCTTGAAAAACCCATTTGTATAAATTAAGGGGGGGGGGGACATTAGAACCCCTGTTCCCCTTATTTATACTTATTCAATGAACACCTAATAACAGTCACGGAATCGCCTCATCAGAATGATCCTAATCTAAATTTTGAACGAAAATTAATTCTGCATGAAAATCCCATTTATATCAACTAACGGGGGGGGGGGATTAGAGCCCCTGTTCCCCCTATTTATACTTATTCAATGAACACCTAATAACAGTCACGGAATCGCCTCATCAGAATGATCCTAATCTAAATTTTGAACGAAAACTTAATTCTGCATGAAAATCCCATTTATATCAACTAACGGGGGGGGGGGGCATTAGAACCCCTGTTCCCCCTATTTATACTTATTCAATGAACACCTAATAACAGTCACGGAATCGCCTCATCAGAATGATCCTAATCTAAATTTTGAACGAAAACTTAATTCTGCATTAAAATCCCATTTATATCAACTAACGGGGGGGGCATTAGAACCCCTGTTCCCCCTATTTATACTTAATCAATGAACACCTAATAACAGTCACGGAATCGTCTCATCAGAATGATCCTAATCTAAATTTTGAAAACTTAATTCTGCATGAAAATCCCATCTATATCAACTAACGGGGGGCATGAGCCCCCCGTTCCCCCTCTTATACATATCGAATGAACTCCAAAAACTAATCAGGGAAGCGCCTTGTCAGGATATACCTACATACAAAATTTCAAGTGGATCGGATATTTTTATCATGAGTTATCGCGTTACGTACATACGAACATACATACAGAACGGACGGGCACATAAGCTCTCAGGCTATGATAGCCTGTGAGCTAAAAATGTCTGAAATAGGATTTAAAGTAATCAAAATAAATATTCGACATATATGCATTTTTCAATGCATTGATTACCTTTTATCTTTATTAAGACTAATAAAAACAAATACATTCTTAGCAGTCAATATTTATATTATATCTACTTTTTTTTGCAATCAGTACATAGTTTCTTAAAAACTTTTAACAATAACAAAAGATAGGAATTGATTAAAATTTGTACTGACAAGAAAAAAAAAAGTATTTTAGAAGTAAATTTAGAATTATTTATTAATGTTAAATGATACTGATTTGCTTCGTAGTTTTTCCGTGGCGGCAAATCACATCTTTCTAACGATATGGCATCGATTTGAATAATTACAAAATAACATTTTTGGCAATTTTTTGCCAAAATTTTTTATTCTTCTGTAGACACTTTCTTAATTTCCGTTTTAGAAAAAAAAAAAAAAAAAAAAAAAAAAAAAAATTCTTGTAATTTACTTTCCAAATCACCCCACAGAAGTTCTATGAGGTTTAAATATCGAGAATGAGCCAGTGTTTTAATAACATTTGGACAGTTTTTCAACAAACAAAGTCGTGTATTCAGACAGTGGCGTAGTCAAGGTAGGCTCCGGGGGGGTCCGGACTCCCCGAGCAAAGAACTGATTTACTGAATAATGGATACAACAATAAGAACGGCTAAGGCGGTATCACAAAGAACCAATAAAAAATTCCGTGTTAGACAGGTGTTCGTCTTAATTCAAATGTATGTCTTTCGCCAGGACTAAAAACTTTTTCGTTGTAGACAAGTTTCCAAGATAAACACTTTCCGTTTTCATAGTATCCATAACATGCATAGTGGATACCATACATAGTGGATAGACGTTCTATGCTTTTTTGCACAATTTCAGCAATATTCCGTTTTTCCCCGAAAACAATTCATTGTTAAAAAAAATCTGTAATTTTAACAGAAATAATTATTTATTTATTTTTATTATTATTGTTATTTTACAGAAATAACTATTTTAAAGAAAAAGAGTTTTTTGCTGTAAAAAAAGCTGGATTTTGTAATTTTTACAGAATAAGTCTGTACTTTTTACAGGAAAACACTGTTTTAATGGTGGAATTACAGATATTTTCTACAAATTAAACAGTTTTCCACTAGTGTCAAAATCGGCAGTTTTTTCTGTTAATTTGACAGATTTATTTTTACAATGTGGAAAATTATAATATCTTCGAGTTCAATTAGTGTCTCTTTTCCGCTTCATTTTCCACAAATTCTTAAGTAAAATGCATCAAATACAAATTAATTTTGTCAGACTACGTTTTTGTATTGAAATAGCAAATAAAGCCTCTGCGCAAAAATGTTTAAAGATAGACACCAACGAATATAAATGCACAAATAAAGTATGAAAATGTAGCAAATAGGTGTTTCGAATCTACTATCGAGATTCTTCATCAGTGCAAGCCTCAGTGAGTTAGAAAAAGCAAAACTAAGCAAAGAGACAAAGAAACGCGGGCTTATACCCCCTACGTGAACGATCCCGCCTAAAGAAAAGCAACCAATGAGAAGAAAGCAGTCAGAACAACTGGGTGGACAAGTAGCGACATCTACCGTAGAACGAACAAAACGAAAACTAAAAAGCGACGGATTTATGTTTTCTCTTTCTTTGTCTCTTTGCCCAGTTCTGTTTTTGCTAGCTGGTTGAGTCTTGCACTGATGAAGAATCTCGATAGTAGATTCGAAACAGCTACTTGCTACATTTTCATACTTTATTTGAGCATTTATATTCGTTGATTTCTACCTTGAAATACGTTTTTGTAATTTCTAAAACTTTAAGGTCTGATTTTTTGCAAAGAGCCAGGAATTTTCAAGAATGCAACAACTGTTGAATAATTTTTTGATCTCACAATTATGAGTATTAATGCATTAATAGGTATTTCTGATTTTCTTAAATTTATTAAGATAGTATTGATTGAAATGAAAAGCTGATAATGCACATCAATTGGGATCCACACTGTAAAAAAAAGGGTCGATCTACTAAAAAAATTTTAGTGATCCATGCAATTACTCAAAATTTTTTAGAAATCTTACTCGGTTACAAAAAATCTCTAAGAATTACTCGAAAAAATCTAGAAACGAATAGAGTTAATAGTTTTATATTTTTAATAGGTATTACTAAAATTCGCTTGGTGTGTCCGTGATAGCCTAGTGGTCATAGCACAGAACTCCAGGCTGAAAGGCCCCGAGTTCGATGCTGGACACCACCAAATACGCACCGAATGTATGCAGTGTAAGTACTCGTTAAATAAAGGGTTTATGAAAATCCTGTTGGAGCAGGTAGCAATGTTTGGTGTTGCCATCTATTGCTGCTTAGTCGAAAATCTTTCGCTTCAGCAGTCTGTCTTTTTACCCCCTGGATGCAGCTCGAAGGAAGCTCCTGCCCTTCGGGCACACGTACTGGTTATTAAAAATAATTTTGGAGCTATTACTAAAATTTGCTTGATGGCTCATACTAAAAAGTTTTAAGTTAATTATACAAAAAATTCTTTTGTCCAGTTTACAAAAGAAATGTTTGTTTCACTTGCAAAAAAAAAAAGAAGTTTGTAATGGTTACTAAAAAAAATCTGTGGAATACAAAATTACTAAAAAATTTTTAGTAACCTCTTGAATTTTTATTTATTTATTTATTTATTTATTTTTTTACAGTGCAGAGGTTTTTCACATTTTCTTTTTATATAAGAAACAATATTTGAAACTTCATGCAATTCGCAATAATGCAAAATTTTGAAATATGTACAACTTTTCGTACCAAGATGTTTTTTATAAAAATCCACCTCATATATGGTATTTACTCGTTTATACTGCGCACGCGTGCATAATGCGCAGAAAAAATGGGGATTTAAAAAAATCTCGTTTATAACGCGCACCTTAAATTTGATATGCAAATGAATAAATATTTGAATGAATTTCAGTAAAGAAAGTTGAAACAAATATTAGATCAGGTAGAAAACTAGGCGAAAATACAAATTTAGACTTTGGATAGAGACTGAATGTCGGCAGTGAGAATTTCTAATTAGCGTTTAAAAAATATTACTAGCTCTATTTTATAAAAAAGTGCAAGGAGTGGAAAAAAGATGCAGTATTACTTCAATTAAGTAAGATTTTCCGAGTGATTATGTCTTCTTTGAATACATCTCATGATTCATATCTATATCGTGTGATTACATCCAGCAATAAAAATTATTCCGTGTGTAACGCGCACTTAGTTTTGAACTAATTTTTTGAAAAAAAAAAGTGCGCGTTATACACGAGTAAATATGGTATATATGTGTGTGTGTATGTATATAGAACTATTAATAAGTAGTATAAAATGGTGATGAATATTGCACTTTATACTGTAAGATTATATTGCGTTATACTACCAATGGGGGTGGGGGGAGTTGTACTTATTTCATATTACGCCAAATAAAGACACAACTTAATTAGACATTTTGACAATATGTTATTCAAATAATATTCAAGTGATTATGGAGAAAAAATATATTTAAAAAACCGTGAAATCAAAGCTCAGAGGAAAATATATACAGCGAAGATACAACTCCTGTATGGTTATAAGCTCATCAGTAATTATGATTATGTTTATTTAGTTCAGAATTTCTTGTAACTTCAAATTATAAGAAATAATATTGCCCCTTTCTCAACTATATGATGCTATTCATTATTCCCTAAAACTCACATAACAAAACAGTGTAATTTTAGATCACCAAACTAATAATATAGTTTCGTCAAAAAGCTATTACTATTGCCTTGTTGATAGAGACAAAGAACTCACGCAAGATCTCTTTTATTTAATGCTTCAAAATCCTTAATACAACACGTTTTATTCTTTTTAGGCCTTATAGTCACCCAAGGCTTAGCCAGAAAAATATTTCGGAGGGAGGTTAATGATGTCAAATTTAATTCTTATTTTAAATCCACTTTTTATGCTAATTTGACATTTTTAGAAGACTTAACATACTGTATTATGAATTTTCAACTAATTAAAAAATAAAATAAATTTTAATACTTGAGTCTCTTTTATTGTAAATTAATTAAAAATTTCCTTTGTGTGTTTATGCTTCTTCATCAATGTTGTTTTCCGAAGGACGTTTTGCAATTCAAATGTCCTCAAAAGTATCTTCCCAGGAGCTGCATCAAGATATTCATGTTTGTAAATATTTAAACAACACTTACATTTTTCAAAAATTTCCACCAAGGAAAACTGACAATATATATCCAGGAAGTTTTAATCATCTTATTTAACAGTGTAAACATACTGCATTGACCAAGTTCAATTATTAAAAACTCGTATCAATTTCAAAGATTTTGCTGAAGTTGTATTCATTTTTGCAGCATATTGACAGAATGAAACGAAAAGATGCTAGTACCAGAATGTGGATTTTAAAACTTAATGATCTTGACTAATAATGGCACAGTTATAGGCATTCTGAAAAAAAAAAAAAAAAAAAAATTCGGAGGGGGATCAAACTCTGATGATCCCCCCACTGGCTACGGCCTTGTAAGTCACCGTATCATATTTGCAGTTCCATCTGAAATAAAATATGGAATGCTTGACAGGCGATAGTCGGGTGAAACCTAGCAGATATAGTAGCTTATTATCAGTTGTTCCTTTCAACCTAGAGTTTTCAACAGAATTTAATGTAGCTTTGAGTAACAACTCTGCTCTTATCCTTGTTTTTTAAAATATATAATTAACTCGTCATATTTTATTACTTAAATTTGAATTGTCTAAGTTTTTCAGCTCTCCCAAAAATTGTACTTTTCAGCTAAAAACCCCATTAATTTATAAAGTACTCAAGCGATAATCCATAAAATTTCTTTGATGGTTGATAAAAAATATATGATATATCATATGGATCATGTGTGACAGACAGTTAAAAAAAAAAAATACGTGTGGCACTCGGGGACTGCCGCGGTAAAGCTATTGCATAGCATTTTTTATCAACTTATGCAATTATAATTAATTATTTTTTTTTTATCTATGCAGTTTTTTTTGTCTTTGACATTAATTCAAGTTAAACATTTTCAGCGTGATGACCGATAACAATTTTTTTTCTTGTATTGAACAAATGAGAAGTTATTATCGTTTAAAATATTTTTATTATCTTACAATACATGTAGGTTAATCAGGAATTTTTATCATTAAAACTATACGTTTATGGTAGCTAAAATAAAAAACATAAGTTTGAGACTTCATATTCTCAAAATATCTGAAAAATACCGGGACAATGTCTGCCGAAGTCTACGGAGGGATACCGTGCCGAAGTCTGCCAAACTGAAGCGACGTTAGCCGGAGTGTTAGGTTTTTTTTTCTCGTTACAGAATTTCTAGATTCTTTTGCCGCGCTCAAAGACCGCGAAAAAAACTATGCAATACCTTAATAAATTACAAACAAAATCTGGTCGCGCTACGAAAATTAGATCGCGAGTTATAAGCATTTTAAATTTTTCGAACCTCACCGTGGGGGTCTAGTGTCACCAAAAATTAACACTGTCACATAATAAATTAACAAACAAAATTTGGCCGCACTACGAAAATTAGATCGCGAGTGATAGGCATTTTAAATTTTTCGACCCTCACCATGGGGGGATCTCTTGTCACCAAAAATTAACACTGTCTCATATTAAATTACCAAACAAAATTTGGCCGCGCTACGAAAATTAGATCGCGAGTTATAAGCATTTTAAATTTTTCGACCCTAACCATGGGGATCTCCTGTCACCAAAAGTAATACTGTCTCATAATAAATTACCAAACAAAATTTGGCCGCGCTACGAAAATTAGATCGCGAGTTACAAGCATCTTAAATTTTTCGACCCTCACCGTGGGGGGGGGGGGGGTCTCCTGTCACCAAAAGTAACACTGTCTCATAATAAATTACCAAACAAAATTTGGCCGCACTACGAAAATTAGATCGCGAGTTATAAGCATTTTAAATTTTTCGACCCTCACCATGGGGGATCTCCTGTTACCAAAAGTAACACTGTCTCATAATAAATTACCAAACAAAATTTGGCCGCGCTACGAAAATTAGATCGCGAGTTATAAGCATTTTAAATTTTTCGACCCTCACCGTGGGGGGTCTCCTGTCACCAAAAGTAACAGTGTCTCATAGTCAATTACCAAACAAAATTTGGCCGCACTACGAAAATTAGTTCGCTAGTGATAGGCATTTTAAATTTTTCGACCCTCACCATGGGGGATGTCTTGTCACCAAAAATTAACACTGTCTCATAATAAATTACCAAACAAAATTTGGCCGCGCTACGAAAATTGATCGCGAGTTATAAACATTTTAAATTTTTCGACCCTCACCGTGGGGGGTGGGGGGGTCTTTTGTCACCAAAAATGAACACTCTCTCATAATAAATTACCAAACAAAATTTGGCCGCACTACGAAAATTAGATCGCGAGTTATAAGCATTTAAAAATTTTTCGACCCTCACCGTGGGGGGGGGGGGTCTTCTGTCACCAAAAATGAACACTCTCTCATAATAAATTACCAAACAAAATTTGGCCGCATTACGAAAATTAGATCGCGAGTTATAAGCATTTTAAAATTTTCGACCTTAACCATGGGGGATCTTCTGTCACCAAAAGTAGCACTGCCTCATAATAAATTACCAAACAAAATTTGGCCGCGCTACGAAAATTAGATCGCCAGTTATAAGCATCTTAAATTTTTCGACCCTCACCGTGGGGGGTCTCCTGTCACCAAAAGTAACAGTCTCATAATAAATTACCAAACAAAATTTGGCCGCACTACGAAAATTAGATCGCGAGTTATAAGCATTTTAAATTTTTCGACCCTCACCATGGGGGATCTCCTGTTACTAAAAGTAACACTGTCTCATAATAAATTACCAAACAAAATTTGGCCGCGCTACGAAAATTAGATCGCGAGTTATAAGCATTTTAAATTTTTCGACCCTAACCATGGGGATCTCCTGTCACCAAAAGTAATACTGTCTCATAATAAATTACCAAACAAAATTTGGCCGCGCTACGAAAATTAGACCGCGAGTTATAAGCATTTAAACTTTTTCGACTCTCACCGTGGGGGTCTCCTGTCACCAAAAATTAACACTGTCTCATAATAAATTACCAAACAAAATTTGGCCGCGCTACGAAAATTAGATCGCGAGTTATAAGCATTTAAATTTTTCGATCCTCACCATTGGGCGGGTCTCCTGTCACCAAAAGTAACAGTCTCATAATAAATTACCAAACAAAATTTGGCCGCACTACGAAAATTAGATCGCGAGTTATAAGCATTTTAAATTTTTCGACCCTCACCGTGGGGGGTCTCCTGTCACCTAAAGTAACACTGTCTCGTAGTAAATTACCAAACAAAATTTAGCGCAGTACGAAAATTAGATCGCGAGTTATAAGCATTTTAAAATTTTCGACCCTCACCATGGGGGGGGGGTCTCTTTTCACCAAAAATTAACACTGTCTCATAATAAATTGCCAAACAAAATTTGGCCGCGATACGAAAATTAGATCGCGAGTTATAAGCATTTTAAATTTTTCGACCCTCACCGTGGGGGGGTCTCCTTTCACCAAAAATTAACACTGTCTCATAATAAATTACCAAACAAAATTTGGCCGCGCTACGAAAATTAGACCGCGAGTTATAAGCATTTAAACTTTTTCGACTCTCACCGTGGGGGTCTCCTGTCACCAAAAATTAACACTGTCTCATAATAAATTACCAAACAAAATTTGGCCGCGCTACGAAAATTAGATCGCGAGTTATAAGCATTTAAATTTTTCGATCCTCACCATTGGGCGGGTCTCCCCTCACCAAAAGCTACATTATCCTACCTTGTTTTATCTTAAGACGATTTTTACTTACCCATCATACGTAGTATAGGGTAAGTCTTGCAATCGTTTTGAAAATCGAAAAAAAATTTTTGACGGATTTGCATGTTTTAGATAGTGGAGATTCCGAAAAACATATTTTTAGAAAAAATTTTTTGCCGTCCGTCTGTCTGTCTGTCTGTCTGTCAGTCTGTCTGTCTGTAAACGCTCTATCTCTCGAACAAATTGAGATAGAGACTTGAAATTTTGTATGTAGTTAATATGTAAGAATGGGACGAACCCTATTTAATATGAGCAACCTCGATTATCCGGAACTATTTTTTTCGGACTCTCGAAAAATTCGTTCTGATGAAAGGTATATAAAAATTTTCGAATTTGTTTGTTCTAAGGAATGGACGTAAAAGGCAATAAAATAACACACATTTTGCATATAGAACGAATTCGGTCGGATTATTAGTTGCCGAGATATTTGTAATCGTGTTTTCCACATTCTTCGATTTTTCATGACCCTGTATTTCATTCAAATTTCAATTGAGAAGTATATTTTAATTGGAAATGAGGCGCTTAATCCGACGCAGTTTATTGTTAGTTAATATAATTATTATTTTTGGAGTTATAAGGATGTTTCTTTTACGCAGTTCGGTACTACTTGAGTAGTTTGGTGTTTTATATAATTTGTCGAAATTGGTACATCACCAGTTCTTTAATATAGCATTACTATATATATTAACAATATTTAAATTTTGTTTATGAATTGCAATGCATTGTATAAATAGTTTCACATGTTTTATTTTCATATACATATCCATGATGGGTAAGTATTACGGTGGCCCCCAACGACTAGTTTTCTATACACATTCTATCAGGAATTTTTATTATTGAAACTATAGATTCATAGTAACTGAAATAAGATATATAAGTTTGAGACTTGATATCCTCTAAATATCTGAAAAATACCGCGTCAATGTCTGCCGAAGTCTACTGAAGGATACCATGCCGAAGTCTGCCGAAGTGAAACGACGGTAGCCGAGTGTTAGGTTTTTTCGTTACGGATGTGTTAGGATATTTCTCGTTACGGAATTTTTGAATTCGGTCGCCGCGCTCAAAGCCCGCGATAAAAGCTATGCAATAGCTTAAAAAAACAATTATTATTAATTTCAGAAAAAAAAATAAAAAAGGGGAAATTTTCGAAAAATTGTCATTGTTATAGAATAAAAAGGAATATTTTCAGAAAGAAACTGTATATCATAAATGTTGAACATAATCCAGTGAATATGGATCCAAATGTCATCATAATCGGTCAGGTAGTTTGTCCTAAATTTAAACAAAAACTGGCCTGTTGGCCGTTCTCCAATTGGATAGATCACTGATGAAGCTTTTTATGATTGCATTGCTAATACCTTTTTGTAACGCTCTAAAAACTAATGGTATAAAATTACCTATTGATAATCAGTGAATATGGATTCCAAATGTCATCAAAATCGATCGGGTATTTTCCAAAGACATCTGCCTTACAGCTCGCATATTTCCTGTAGGATTGCATTCAGCTGGGCCGTAGCTAAGAGTGAATAACAGTGGGGGGGAGGGGGAGGGCAGGGGGCTCATATTTTCTCTCTCTCTCTGACGCAAAAAGATAAATTAGTGCATATTCACAACATTGTAGGTACTATTTTTCTTACTGAACTATTGTAATAACTTCATTTTATGCAAAGAAAAGAATAGGATGATGAAAAATTCGAGTGTATAACTAGTGCAATATTAAATATGATGTTAGCTTCATATGTGCAAATAGAATGAGAGAGTGTTGAAACACTTTTAGGTAGCTTTCATTACAAAAAGTAAAAAGCTACCTATTGCAGCCGTCCGGAGGAAAGCACTTCCGGAAAATTTTGGTATATTTTCACCGATCAGGACCCCCAGACCCCAAAACCACCCTCCGTTCAAATGTTGACATATACAGGGTGATTCAGCTCGTCGGTGACAAACTTTAAGGATCGATAGAGCACACCTAGACGAACATTTTTGAATAGGGAATGTAGGGTCCCTGACGCGATGGTAAGGCGCTAGGCGCTTTCGAAAATTTGGGTGCCGAAATTCGAAACGTCATAAAAACTAGGGAAATGGTTAGATTTTCTTGCTTGTTGCGTCGAAATGATTCTGTTTGTTTAGACTTTCTTCAGTACCAATTTGATAAGCGTATCTCTTAAAACATGGATAGGGGGCGCTGCAGACTTTGGAGAGCTAGACAACAACTTTAAGCCCGTTATTTTGATAATTTAACACATGCTCGCCAAAGTTTATACTCTAACTTAAAGTTTGAACCCAAAAGTAGAGCCCTGCAAAAAGCGTAAGAGTCGGAATAAAATGTCAAAGTACAGGGTGGTCGAAACTCGAAGGCTCCTAAGAGATAAACAAACAGATTTCTTGACTTATGGCATGCATTTTCATGATTCTGTTTGCTGGGGCTCTCTGAAACTCAGTTGAACGGTACAAAAAGAAACATCGATAGGGGGCGCTTTGGGCAAAAAACATAATTCGTTGACATTTCGGACGCTAACTGGAAACGGGGCGCTACGATCAGTTAGAAACAAAACAAGAGAGTAATTTACTTATCATAAGAAGCTATTAAAACTGCAGTTTGTTTATTTTTTTTAACAAACATAGCTGGTTTCAATCATGCACAATGCGCGCAATAAAATTTACATAAGGTGCTTTTTGCTGATTTATGCAAAAGATATCGTACCATATCGATATGCAAAAGATACGTAATGCGTAGACGACAACGCGAGATGACGTAGTTGTATGCGCAGACACGTCTTTTGAACGTGCGGTACCTACTTAAGCTTCGGGTTACTTGTCTGCAGATCGGTAGTAGGATGGAACGGTACACAAACTCTGAATTGGCTGACATGCATTTGGCGTATGGCGCTGCTGGTTGTAATGGACGAGCCGCTCAGCGGTTGTACGCCGAGCGTTACCCCAAAAGGCAAATCCCCTGCCATGCCTTCTTCGCTCGAGTACACCAGAGGTTGTCCACAACGGGATCTTTCGACGGAGGCAGGCCTGAACGGGAGCGATCAGTGAGCACCCCCGACAACGAAGAGGCTGTGCTTAACCTGGTTGAGGACAACCCAGGTCTTAGCACGAGAGATATCGCCAGACATGTTGGCATTTCGCAAGCAACTGCGTGGCGCATCTTACGTTCCCGGAATCTGCACCCCTACCACATCCAGCGGGTGCAGTTGCTCAGAGAGCAGGATTTTGGCCCTCGAGTGGAATTCTCAAGATGGTACTTGGCGATGAGATCCAGGGATCCCCGTTTTGTAAACAGCATTTTGTTTACGGACGAGTCCACCTTCAGCCGGGAGGGAATGTGGAACGCCCACAACAGTCATGTGTGGTGTGATGAAAATCCACATGAAACCAGAAGCCGAGCAGCCCAGGAGCGTTTCTCAGTAAATGTGTGGGCCGGCATTCTGGGGGATTGCCTCATTGGCCCTTATTTGTTACCTGAACGGCTGACAGGTGGAAATTACCTGATTTTCCTGGATCAAGTGCTGCCGCAGCTTCTGGAGGAGGCGCACGTACCCGAAGGTTCGCGTCGCCAGATGTGGTTCCAGCACGATGGAGCTCCGGCCCATTACACGAACGACGTGCGTCTCCATCTAAACGCAAGGTATGGCCATCGGTGGATCGGGCGTGGAGGTCCAGTTCACTGGCCTGCCCGATCACCAGACCTCACCTGCTTGGATTTCTTCCTTTGGGGTTACCTGAAGGCCGAGGTATACCATACACCTGTCAGCAGTGCTGAAGAACTTGTGGCGCGCATTGTGGCAGCTGCAGGGCAGATCAGAGATACTCCTGGCATTGTTGGAAACACACACTCCTCAATGCGACGGAGGTGCGAAGCCTGCATCATGGCCCAAGGTCGAAATTTCGAGCATCTTCTGTAGTGTTATTTTTTGTAAATAAATTTCCAGTATCATTGATGTTTTTGGTCTAAATTTATTCAGAAGTGTTGAGCAGAGGTAGAAAATGTGTTTTCATTATTACTAACTGATCGTAGCGCCCCGTTTCCAGTTAGCGTCCGAAATGTCAACGAATTATGTTTTTTGCCCAAAGCGCCCCCTATCGATGTTTCTTTTTGTACCGTTCAACTGAGTTTCAGAGAGCCCCAGCAAACAGAATCATGAAAATGCATGCCATAAGTCAAGAAATCTGTTTGTTTATCTCTTAGGAGCCTTCGAGTTTCGACCACCCTGTACTTTGACATTTTATTCCGGCTCTTACGCTTTTTGCAGGGCTCTACTTTTGGGTTCAAACTTTAAGTTAGAGTATAAACTTTGGCGAGCATGTGTTAAATTATCAAAATAACGGGCTTAAAGTTGTTGTCTAGCTCTCCAAAGTCTGCAGCGCCCCCTATCCATGTTTTAAGAGATACGCTTATCAAATTGGTACTGAAGAAAGTCTAAACAAACAGAATCATTTCGACGCAACAAGCAAGAAAATCTAACCATTTCCCTAGTTTTTATGACGTTTCGAATTTCGGCACCCAAATTTTCGAAAGCGCCTAGCGCCTTACCATCGCGTCAGGGACCCTACATTCCCTATTCAAAAATGTTCGTCTAGGTGTGCTCTATCGATCCTTAAAGTTTGTCACCGACGAGCTGAATCACCCTGTATATATATATATATATATATAACCATATATATATATATATCTGATTTTTGTCATGCGATAACTAACGTATTTATGAACCGATTTGAATGAAACTTGGTATGTACATAGTACATACAAATGTCTCGACCGAGTTCGTTGGTCACCATCATCCGCCATTTTGTTTCAAAATGGCGGCCATTTTAAATTTTTAAAAAAATTTAAAATTTAAAATTAAATGCGAAAAAATTAAAAGTTGAAAAATATTTTTCTTTTACGTGTTAGAACTTAAAACAAAGATTCCAGAACACTTTTTATTTTGTCTATATCTTAAAAAATGATTGAGTTATAGCACTTTGAATTTTTCTTATGGCTGACATTTTGAAACGATCTGATTTTTGTCACATGATAACACGCGTATTTATGAACCGATTTCACTGAAACTTGGTATGTACATAGCACATATAAATGTCTCGACCGAGTTTGTTGGTCAGCATAATCTGCCATTTTGTTTCAAAATGGCGGCCATTTAAAATTTTTTTTTTAATTTAAAATTAAAAATTAAATGCGAAAAAATTAAAAGTTGAAAAATATTTTTCTTTTACGTGTTAGAACTTAAAACAAAGATTCCAGAACACTTTTTATTTTGTCTATATCTTAAAAAATGACTGAGTTATAGCACTTTGAATTTTTCTTATGGCTGACATTTTGAAACGATATGATTTTGTCACGTGATAACACGCGTATTTATGAACCGATTTCAATTAAACTTGGTATGTACATAGTACATACAAATGTCTCGACCGAGTTCGTTGGCCAGCATCATCCGCCATTTTGTTTCAAAATGGTAGCTATTTTAAATTAAAAAAAAAATTTAAATTTAAAATTAAATGCGAAAAAATCAAAATTTGAAAAATATTTTTCTTTTACGTGTTAGAACTTAAAACAACGATTCCAGAACACTTTTTATTTTGTCTATATCTTACAAAATGATTGAGTTATAGCACTTTGAATTTTTCTTATGGATGACATTTTGAAACGGTCTGATCTGAACGATCCAGAATGTTGCTTTAAAATGGCATACAATTTAAAATATCGTGGAATTTAGTGACTCTCCAAATCGCTTAAAATAAAACCAGATTGAATAAAAGATGACTAATTTCTAAAAATTCCTATTATATTCAGTGTTGACGAAAAGTAGTATTCAATCTTATAAAATCACTAATTTTATTAGATTATTTCCACTAATTTGAGATTAGTATTTTTGAACAATGTAACTTACTTTAAAATAAATAAATAAATATATAAGTATATGAAAGCTACCTCTTCCTCCCGGCATTGCCGGAAGGACTTTTTTTTGTTACAATTTGGCATTACTACAAAACTGTGAAATGGCCTCAAAACTAAATTAGATTTTCGAACAGAATTTCATTTGGATTTTCGAAACAGAAGTCCATTTAGTGATCTTGGAATCCTTTCCAGGAAAAACTCAAAGAAAAATTTTTTTTTGAGGAGGGGGGGGGGAGGGTTGATCCGCCCCTAGCACTTCCTTAGCTACGACCCTTGCACCTAGTCTTGTCTCCCCTCAATTTGTTGCTCACAGATCAGAAGCAATTCAAAGTTTCTTTTTTTTCTTCTTTTTTTTTCTTTTTCTTTCTTTCTTTTTTTTAAAATCTTACATATATTTAAAAAAAAATCAGCTAAAGAACTCGTTAAAGATAAGTGTGTCTGTTGTACTAGCATGGCTTTACCAGCAATTATTCATAGTTATTAATTTCTGTGCTTAAAATGTTTTTTTCTAATGTATGTGATTTTAATTTAATTAAATCTGATAATTTTCTAAAATATCAAATTCGTTGGGAGGAGGACTTTCTTCGTAGCCTTCCCGAAATTATGATTGTGGTGGAGCCCCCTAGCTTTAAAAGTTCCCTTCCATCCACACACTACACACAGTAGCCAAAAAAATAGTTAATCATTGGCGCTATTTATTAATATTATCATTATTATTATGGCGAGGTCTAAACCTTAAGCAAATGTTATTTTTCTTTGAAGAGTAAACCACTTGGGGGCGAGCCAGTTCTGAATTCAGACAGGGACTTCAGTAGCTTCGAGGGGGGAGGGGGGATAATACTTTTTGACCATTGAAAACGCAAAATTTCAAATTTTCCGCAATACGTATACGTTCCGCAAAAAGGCTTAAAAATCCTTGTTTATCCCTACCAATAAAATTTTACTGTAAAATTTGCCTTCTTTAATCGGAGCATTTTCTTGATTCACTTTTTCAGAAATTTCTATTTGTAAAAACTGGTGACAAAACGAAAACATTAAAAATTTCGCAAATTCTCCCGTCGCGAAGGGGTTAATCAACAATTCTTTATTCGAAAATCTTGGACTGGAATGAAATAAATGAGAACTGATTCTGAAACAGAAACTTTTTCCAAAGTTATAGTTTGCTGCTGCCATCTATGAAAAGAAAATTGATTTAAAATGAAATTAGTTCGTTAAGAATTTTAAAACTATCTCATCAACTATTTAAACAATTTTAATAAATAATCTGAAAACCTATGACAAATAAATAATAAATTAAAAAAAACAAGTAAATAAAAAATAAAAGAAAAAGAAAGCATTAGAAACAGAATCTTAAGTGTTCCATTTAGGAATAATGGATGTAATCTTTTGACATTTAGCCTAACAAGATGGCAACAGACCTATTGGACACAGAATAAATTTTTTGTAATGTTTCGTCATGTGTTTAAAAATTGCGTAATCTAAAAAATAGTGTCTAATAATTGAATTTTTTTTTTTTAACCTCTGTTATGTACAGTTTATGTTGTATTGTTTATTAGCACAGTCGTTTTTGGTATCAGTAGTTCATTGTATTTTGGTAATTCCACATACCGTTCCTATGAAATTCGTTTGGTAATACTACTATAGTTTTTTTTCGATAGTTGGAATATTAATTTAATCTGATTTATTAATAAGAGTAAAATAATTTTTTTTTAAATAAAGGGAACGAAGTTTATTTAGATTCTGCTATTTGTGTTTAGATATGTTTCCGATAATCAGCATGCAGGATTTACATAAAAGCTATACTGTTCTTTATGTTTCTAAGAAAAAATGTTTTCTATAAAATAAATATTAATCTTACAATATTTGTGAGCAACAAAATTGGGCACAGATGTCATGTACGCATCATATTTGCACGTACTTTTTTCCGCCGCCAATTTGGTGAAAATTTTGATTTTGAATATAAGTTACAACTCGCATGCAAAAATAGTATGTGATTTTTTAGTGCAATATAAAAATAAAATAACGTGAAAAAATGAAAGAGATTCTAATATTTTAAAAAAGGAAATAAAAATAAATAAATGATAGTTTGATATAAATAATTATTGATATAGTATATATAGTAAAAATAATTTAAAGAATTAAAATAAAAATAACAATAAATAAAAAGGACTTTAATAGAAAAGAAAAAATAAACAGTTATGAATAATAAACTTAATAAGTAACAAAACAGTGAATTTAATTTTCACAATAAATTGTAAATATTAATATTTATAGCCGTATTGAATACATGCAATTGCATCATATAATCAGCACATTTCACTGAAATCTTTAAATTTTCCATTTTATTTCCTTAACAATTGTTATAAAATTTATTAAACGTATCTTCTCCTTGGCACAGATTTGCAAAGCAAATGGGCGGGGGAAAAAAACGTGAAATGTGGTGCGTATATGACATATGTGCCCAAAATTGAATTTAAAAATTTGTAATTATACCATATTCTATGCTATCTCGGTTTGGGATCCAGAGGGTTAAGACTAAGCTACCAATAACACTAAATTAAGCTATTATTGAACTTGCTTTTCCAAGCAAATTTCATTCCGAGGTACACTTTTTTATCCTTATTCGATGAAAGAAAAATTGGAAATATACAATACGGTACTATTCTGTTATCCCGTACGACCGATTTCGCCAAATTATACAAATCGCCAAACGAATAGCCAAATTATACATATTGACGTAATTTTTATTTTAAATAATAATAATAAAAAAACAAAACAAATAATGAGTGGAATATTAATAAAAATACAAATAAAAAGTCGAAATAAACATAACTTAATGACATTTTAAGCACGTGTATCGTATTTAATGTTATTGAATTGACATTCACGATAATCCATTATTGGCATTTAATCTTATAATTTGGCGGTAGTATTTTGGTCGACGGGATAACAGAGTAGTACCTACAATACTTACAAATGATGAAGGCAGGGCCTTGCAAAGTGGGGCACAGACGCGCGAAAATTGAGGAGGCGCCAAATCTATACTACCATTCTTGTTTGTTTCTTCTTTTCAGTACAAAAAATTACAGAGATACATATTGAAGATTTTTCGTGACAAAAACATTCATTCTCATTACTCTGAATTTTCTCTTCAAATAGCATGTCGCTTCTTTCTTGGAATCCAAAAGGTTTTCAAACACTGCTGTTAGATACATTTTTTCAAAATCTGTTTTCTAGATCCGTTTTACCAAGATATAATTGCAATTTTCTCTTGTGTGTATAATTGTTTTAACAATTATTATTATATTATAATTATTATTACATTATAATTACAATTTTATTTAAAATTTATAATTACAACTTAATAATTATAATTTATAATTTATATATTTGTATTTATAATTATTATAATAAATTAATTATAAATTTATATTTATGTTTATAATTTAATTTATAATTTATAAATTATTATAATTTATAATTTACAATTTATAATTATATTTTACAATTTATAATTACAATTATTATTATATTACAATAGTTATTATTTTATTAAACCTTTTAAGGTTCCAAAATAAACGCGAAATGTATATTCCGTAAAATTTACTTGTATTTTGACACTTTTCAATTTTGTGACATGAGACAGAAATAGATATTGGGGATAGAAGGATAACGTAAACTTTGTCCTGGGCGCAGTTTCCTGGATGCAGAAATAATGCTAGCAAAAGCCATGGTAGAGGTCATTGCCGCTGTAGTTATATGTTACTTAAGTTAAATGATTTTTGGAAGGAGTCTAAAAGTGAGTTACTATTTATTAGCGACGACAGAAAAGAGCAGAGTGAAAGAAATAGGCTTTTGTCGCTAAAAATCATTAGTAAACAATAGCAGCTTCACACAAAACATCACGTTTATATTAAAATTGATAGATGGCAGCACTGTACATATTTAAAGACTACGTATTTTGTGCTATATTCTCATCACATTCCGAATATTTTGTTTCTATTTCTTTTTTAATCTTTAATATCAGGAAACAGTACAGATATCGTATCCTGCAAAACTTAGTCTTTTTTTAGAGGGGAATATTTGAAAAGTTATATGTACTTGTTATATACCGGATATAAAAATTAAAGGTTATAAACGAAAGAAAAATACGATCATAAGAATCCAGATGTCTAATGATCACTATACGAGGGAGGTTCATTAATTATTGTCCCTAGTGTATATAAAATATAGGGTGTTTCAAAAATGACTGGTATATTTGAAAAATCAATACAAACTAAACGAGCAGCGGTATAAATACACCGTTTGTTGCAATATGCTTGGGACAACAATAATTTTCAGGCAGACAAGCTTTCCAAATTAGTTGCAATTTTCAACAACAGATGGCGCTGTAGGCGATTTGAAAGATATAGAAGAAAATAAGTCTGTGAGTTCGCCATTCTGTAAGTCGTCTTTCTGCTGTAAACGTGTGCTGTTCACAGATTGCAAGTTTGCAGTGAAAAAAAAGGGTTTATTCTCGTATGTAAATATCGTACTTTAGATTTTTCCAGAGAGCAGCGCCATCTATTGTTTAAATTTTTAACTAATTTCGAAAGTTTGTCTGCCTGAAAATTTACTTTGTCCCAAGCATATTGCAACAAACGATGTATTTATATCACTGCCCGTTTAGTTTTTATTGATTTTTCAAATACACCGGTCATTTTTTAAACACCCTGTATGTGTACTGCGGTGGGCTGTTGTGGAATATCGAAGACTAATGTTTTAAATGCTTATATACTCAACATTGATAGATGGCAGCACTAAACGTTTTTAAAGACTTTTTTGTGATATAGTTTCATCACATTCCGAATATTTTGCTTCTATTACACTTTTAATCTTCAATCATAGGGAAACAGCAGTGGCGCAGCTACATATTCAGCGTCCTGGATCAAGTAATGTTTGCGCGCCTTCTTGTCACTAGTAGAAGTTCTGCTCAATTTTGTTTTGTGGTTCAAAATTTATAATACTATTCTTAGTTCAATTTAAAATCTTATTTTTATTTATAAATCAAAGTATTTTAACTATCTTTTAAATACAAATAATTAAAAATAAACAATGAATTATAATTCATTAAGTTAGGAGTACCTACCAACATTTTCTGCAAATTGGGCGGAATTTTCGTTTAAATACGCAACTGTACAATCTGCCGCTTTTTATACAGTTTTGCCGCACCCGGCGGATTTTATTAATAGCTATTTCGAATTCTCATCATATAAAGTATTCTTGCTTTATACAAAAGTGTAGTCGTAAAAATAACAGAGGATATACTCTCTAAAAAGAGGATATAAAAAAAAAAAAATTCTTTTTAAAATTTTTTGGTGTGAACTTAATATTTCTAAATAAAAAATCTTACAGATGCAGCAACATTGCCCATACATCTGTTTTTCTTTTCAAGGGTTTTGAAGCAATGTAGAATATTGATGGAAAAAAAAAACACTATTGTCGAGTTTTTTTTTTTTCAACTTTTTGCATTTTGACGAAACATTATTTTTAGGTTTTTAGGGCCAGGAAATCCAAAATATCTATAAAATTCAAGAACTGTAACTTGATAAGTTTTAGGCGAACAAAAACGAAATTGTTACTATTTTACCTGTTAAAGAACGGAAAGTTTTCTAAATATAATGTATTGAACCCAGAGATCGAATAAAAATGTAAACTTTGTAACTTTGAAAAAGTAACAATTTTGATATAAATTACTTTCAAGAGGATGAAGAACAACTATGAAACTTTTTAACTATTGAAAATTATATTTCTACAACTAACGGTTTAGAAACTTGCCAATAGCCAATGATAAAGAATGACACCAGGGTTCTCACTGGCTTCTGTCTAATCTAAGCAATTTGTTGAATTGTTAAAGAAAAAAAAAAAAAAAAAAAAAAATCCCCGTCTGCTTAGCCTACAGCCGCAGGTAGATTTCGATATTCAGTGAGCATTTCAACAACATTTTTGTTGTTGAAATGCTCACTGAATATCTATATATATATAAAACATGTATAAAACATATATAAAACATATATATATAAAACACAACATAATATATATATAAAACATGATAGAGATAATGCAGTTTAACATCTTTATTTGATCGCTTTTAAAGAATTTTTTCTTTCTTTTTTCTCTAAGAGCTAATTTTATCACAATCATCTTAAGTGAAATTTAGCTCAAAATGAGCACTTTGAGAGCATTTTTTGAAATATAATATGACTTTATGAAATAATCGACCAATACGACGGCACATTATATAATTCCTAAATAACAGAAACTGCCAATTGAATGTGTTTGAAAACAAAACTGAATTTAAAAATGAGTAATAAAATAAACAATTTGTTATTTGAATAGTTCCTCAATTTTTTAATCACGATCGCTTCCGGAAATTCTGTTCAATATGCCCATTTTGACAGCATTTCTTTAAATATATCTGCCTTTATAAAAAAACTTGCCAATACGTCACATTATATATATTTCTAAATAAGAAAAAGAGCCTGATAATTAAATGTGTTTGAGAGCAAAATGAATTTAAAAGTGAGTCAGAATATAAGCAGTTTAGATTTGAGTAAACCCTTAATACGATTTTTCTTTCTACTCTTATTTTTGTTTAATTTGTTTTTGCTATAAGTATTGCTCCTATCAAAAACTTGTCAATATAAAAGTTGTAGGTATTACTTAGAAGATGTACACTATATGGCCAAAGGTGACCAGCTACTTCTAATTTTAGACATTTTGTTAAATATTTAGAAAAATACATGAGTGATTTCCTAAAACTCTAAGTGTGTAAATATGACAGTACAGGTCATACATTTCCGTTATGATTTTTACCCGAAACTCGATAGGAGACCGTCAACAAATTGAAATAAAACGAATAGTTTTTTGGATCATTCTGCCAAAACTAATGAAGGAAAAGCGTTCAAACTCTAGATTATGATTAAGTGGCTTATTGTAATTAACTGTGTTTATTTTTATGTGGATAGGATGTATACTCGTAGAGAAATTAAGATTTTTATAAAAAAGTCCCAAATTTTCTTCAAGTTATTTAATTATAATTTGCAGAGTTTTAACATAAAATAATGTTCTTTTTCGAAAATGTGACAAACAACATTTTACACAATACCCTGTAATCAGAATTAAAAAATAATAAGAATTGTATGAAAAATGAGCAAGGTTACTGAATAAATTTTCATTGCGCATGCGTGGACACTATCGAAATTTCATTTGCATATTATGTTAGATAATTGTTTAGACTTTTGTGAAAGTCTCAAAAACATAGCTTGAAAATTCTGAAAGTGATCGTCTATGGAATTAGCTCAAAATCCGTTATTCCCAAAACGAAGCAAAAAAATGAGGGGTTGTATCCAAATACAGTAGAACGTGCCGTATTGTGTATTCTATACTGACACTAATCAATGGATAAATCGATACAGCCCCACGCCTTTTTGCTTCATTTTGGGAATAACTGATTTTGATCTAAATCCATCGATGATTACTTTCAGAATTTTCAACCTATATTTTTGAGACTTTCTCAAATGTTGCTCTACACATTGAGCAAACACAATATGGAAATGAAATTTTGATAGCGTTGACGCATGCGCAATGAAAAATTATTTCCTAAACTTGCTCATTTTTCATACAATTTTTATTATTTTATAATTCTGATCACAGTATAATGGGAACAATACTGTTTGTCATGTTTTTGGAAAAGAACGTTACTTTTTTTTTATTAAGAACTCTGCAAATTGTAAGAATAAAATTTCGAAAAATTTTAATTCTTTTTTTATATAAACCTTAATTTTTTCTACCAGTATATATTCTATCCACATAAAAATGAATACGGTTCATTAAAACAATCCACTATTATACATAATCTACAGTTCGAAAGCTATTGCTAGATTAGTTTTGACAGGGTTATCCCAAAGACCTTCCTTGCTTTTCAATTTGTTGACAGTCTTCTGTAGAATTTCGGGAAAAAAATCTTCAAGGAAATGTATGAACTGTACTATTATGTTTACACATTTAGAGTTTCAGTATGATTCTTCATGTATTTTTCTAGATATTTAATAAATGTCTAAAATCGCAAGTGACCATTTACCTTTGGCCATATAGTAGTGTATAAGAAATTTAATTGGATTTGATATCTTAAGAATTGACAAAGTTATGGGTTTTTCCTTCTTCTACCCCCCCCCCCCTTTTTTTGCGATTATAGTTGCTCCTATCATAAACTTGTAAAAGTTTAAGATAATATTAAGAAAAATTATAACAAATTTAATTGTAGTTGATATCTTGATAATTGACGAAGTTATGAATTTTTTTTCTTTCAGAAACCCTATTTTTTTCACCTCTTGAGCTCATTTTTAACCTTATCAAAAATCTATCATATACATAAACTTTTGGCCCATTTTTTAGAAGTAATATAAACTTTAAATTAATTAGATGTCGTTTGACTAAGAAGTTATAGGATTTTCCTGTTTTCACAAAATTCCTTTCTATTTCCACTTCCTTGGTGCGATGTTGCCCATTAACGAACTTGACCGAGATTTTATGCCCTTTAATTTTATGTATGAGTTTTGAAGAGATTTGAGCAGAATAGAAGCTATCGTGTCCATAAAAAGATATATATATATATATATATATATATATATATATATATATATATATATATATATATATATATATATATATATATATATATATATATAATTCCAACATAGGAACGACCGCAACAGGTAGTGAAATCTGCCTAAAAGGAAAAATCTATAAATACCGAAAAGAGCCTTCATAATACCATTCATCAGCAAATAAATATCCATCTTATGCTGTCACAGCTCGGTAACAGATAATGACAATGATAGATAATTATTTCATAAAATTTGTGTGTTGTAAAAAAGAAAAAAATTCTGCAAATTTATTAAAACTGAAAGTGTCTCAAAAACAGGGACGCTAGATATAAATAGGTTAAAACAATATTCAACTTGTTAAAAAGTATTGGGAGGCAAATATTCTGTTTATTTAATTAATTTATTTTCAATTGTTTAATTGATTTTATTTAATCAAACACCAAAACAACCATTAAATGTCTTAACATAAGCTATAGAGCCTTGAAATTTCGCAATGAAAGGGAAATGAATGGAAACCCTTTTACAGAGAGATCGACATCAGATTTTTTAATTATAAGTGACATAGAAGAAGTCAATCTTTCCTAACCAGCCGCCTGCTTTTCGACTCTGAACGGAGGTTGTCAAGCGTCGTCGCTCGTACAGAAACAGAACATAAGTAACAGAATATCCTTAATTTATTCTCTAATTTATTTATGAGTTCATCAATAAATATTTAATAACGAAATGCGTTTTGGGAGTTAGTCTTAAGTGTGTGAGTATATATTGCAATTATAAACCGTTTCTTTTATATGCAAGTTTGCATTAGATCACGGGGCTTAAAATTTATTATTTTGGAAATCTATGATTATAATCAATTGTTCAAGGTTGTTTTGAAACCGAAAACAGAAAATGTCTGTTAGAATGCTCTTAATATATGTTTTTGAAGTTTCTGAATATTTTCGTAAACTTTTGAAAGAAAAGACAAGTTTTAATTTATGTGTTCCAGGTGCTCCTTATCGATTATTTTCAACCTGCATGCTTTCAGTTCTGAGTAAAGTAATTGCATCACCTCAGAATGCGGCAAAAGTTTAAAATTCAAGAACTAGCAATTATTAAACTTTTATCATGTACTTTTTGCAAAGAAATGTTTCAGTAATTACTGGAGAAAGTTTTGTTGTCAAAAGAAATATTTGGCAGATTCATTATTAATCTTTCGTACGTTAAAAACATTTTTTTTTAAAACAATGCTGGCAAAGAAAAATAAGCGTTTCAATGTGTTATTAAGAGCATCTTTTAGTTTCTATTTGTGTGCAGTGCAATATATTGGTTAAATTAAAAAAATAATTTTATCTCATTTTTCACTTATATAAAGACAAACATCAAATATTTAAAAACGAACTTTTCATAATTTAGTAGCTTTATAATGTACAATCATGTACAAATAGAGTCAATCCAACAAATATGTTTATACCATTTTATTTCAATGAATGTTTTATGGCTTTTATAAGGATTTAATTATTTTAAAGTTTTTTTTCGTTTTTAATATCCACGTGTAAATATACATAAATATATAAGTGTTTGGAAATGTTATTCCTTGTTTTGTTTTTTAAATCTAGCAATGATAGATAAAAACGAATATTTCAAACTGTGACTTTAATCTGTATTAAGTTAAAAAAATTAAAAAAAAATTTCGAAGTGATTTAGCAGTACATACCTCAATCAAGTATGACGCTACAAGAGATTAGGTATTAAACAAATGAATTAAATTGTAAATAAAAGTGACACGTTGCAGTACTTCTCATGCATTTCAAGGGGACCAAACTGGTTGCAAGATGAGACTTGTTTAAAATAATGCAGTTATCTAAAATGTATAAAAATGTCTTTCGAAATACTGAAAACTGGAATATAAAATGGAAATAAATCCTCAAAAAATGAATCAAATAATGATAGAAAAAAAAAATAAAAAAAATAACAGCAGTCTGCACACCAAGGGCGGCGCCAGAGTTTGCCCGACGTGGGGGCACTGTATCCCCGACAGCGGGGCCAAGTTTATAATACATATTAGAGGTACCCGCGCATTGGTCCGGGTTCTAAAAAATGCGTGGCAAAAATTTTAGGCCCAGGACCGATCCGGTTTGTACTAAATAGATTAACCCATTAACGCCTGAATTATTTTCTTCGCTAAAATTTAAATTTTGTATTTCCCACCACTTTTAAAATCAAATTAACTTTTATCTAAATTTATCGAAGATTCTGTCTCGTGAAAGAAGGTACATATTTATCTTCCTTTTTACTGGTGGGAAAACCACATTCTTGCTGTTTTTGTAACCGTCCTCAAACGAGGACGCTGGGCGTTAATGGGTTAATGTTCCGGTCGACATAAAATTTAGAAAATCTGCCTGATTATATGGTCTGGGAAATACAAATACGTACATATATAATATAACCTAACCAGAAAAAGGTTAAAATCTCGGCCCGCCCGACTCCATTTCTACAAAACGTGAATTTTTACTTCGATACGGTTATAAAATATTTTGGATGAGGGGTGTCTAATAAAAAATAGTCTTTTTAAGAAGTGTTCTAGGCGGCAATATTTATTTATTTTGAATGAATATCTATTTGCATGTAAATGTTTCAAATATTATTCAGTTATCGTTAATGCTTATATCATGTATTGGAGACTAAAAAATCAGAAAAATGCCACACAGTAAAATTTTTCAAGACAAAGTCGCATACTAACCAAAAAAAAAAAAAAAAAAAAAAGAGCGAGTTATGGTCGAGTTGCCCTCGTAGCAGGTATAATGTATTATATTCTTTTCACATGTATTATTATATTCATTTTGAATCAACATATTTTGCGTTTAAGGGGACTCTTCACTCACTTGAGAACGCACGCATTGTCATGTTAAACACAGATTATTTTCAAATTTCTCGTTTTAATTAGAACATTTTTAAACAATTTTTTTTTCTTGCATGAGACACCTGAAATTGCTCTTTACTATGACTTTTTTTCGCTTTTTCGATTTCGGTAAAGATCAGATTTTTTTTAAAAGATACTTTCACTTTCAGGTACGGTTTTGAAACTGAAAGTACTTTTTTGGGGTCATAGGCAGGTTTTACTTTATTTTAATTTTATTGCCTAAAAATCTACTATTCTTTAAAAATAATAAATTCTAAAGTTTAATTATAGAATAATGGGGTATTAAACTTATAAAAATAATGTTTGGAACGGGAAAAACTTTACTGATTTTTGCACGGCCGAAGTCGTTTCGTGAGGTTGATTTTCATGCGGGCTGAATCGAAACCGAGACTGAAAATTTCGACCCGTGCAGTCCTAGGAAGAATAAAGTCAGTCCCAGCTCGGTATCGAAAAAGTTAGTTAAGAATGTTCTCAACTGCTTCGCTCAACAAGCGCAAAACATTTTGACACATTTAGAAATTCATCTTTTAGAGAGCAATTAGACAGTTTCTGAATAACAGCATCTGCTAGTTTCATGCATTTCCGAACGAAAATAAATTAAAGCATGTGTCACAAAGTTGCCCTTTTTGGTTTAAGAACACCTTTAAGCCATGAAAAGAGTGAAAACCAGGCATGAACCGGCTCCAGTGTCGTAAAAGAAAATAGGCTCGGACCCGGCCAATGCAGACCTCTATCGAGGTTTATCCAGGAACTGGAGCTCGGTGAAAATTTCTTTCCTAACTTGGGTTATTCACTAGGAATAAATAATATGGCAAACCATGCTCGCTAATCCACGTCAAATGATTCTGGATGGGATAAGGAAACCAGCGCAGCCTATTGAGTAAGTACAAAATAGAGACAAAATTGCTGTTTTTTTTTTTTTTTTTTTTTTTTTTTTTTTTTTTTTTTTTTTACGCATAAAATGTTTTGTGCAATTCTTTATTCAATAGGTGCAGAGATAAAAAAAATTTCGGGAAAAAAACACAGCATAAAAATACCATCTGTAGGGCGATATACACCAAAATGTCAATAATATTAACTGAATATGATGAAGTTTGATAAAATTCTGTTTTTAACTTTTTGAGAAATAATTCTCCCAGTCTCACGGTACACCTGCCAACTTAAGCTTTTTAACAATCAAATAAATGTATTATAAAACAGAAAATTATTTAGAAAGGTAAGCTTTTACGTGGTACTTATTTCATTTTAATTTGATTTGTAAATATGATCATTTTGATTTTTGGAAAAAAAGTGTATTTTAATTAAAATTATTAAAATTATTAAAATTGTAAATTTTAATTATTAAAAACAAAGCATAACAAAACCACTGTTTAGTGTTCCATGACAAATTTTATCTGCATTAATTTATTTGAAGATCTAAAAAAAGTATGAAATTGGATTAAATTTTGTGCGTTAGTTTTTTATACATAATTAGATCGGAAATCATGAAATTTATATGTGTACTTCTATATATAATTTTGTACCAATTCTGCAGAAAATAAAATTGTAAATTTTATTTAAAAAAAATAAGTAAATAAAATAAAAATCCTTCTAAATACGCCATTTTCAATTTGCTAAAATATGCATTACCACAATTGCCAGTCTTAAACTGGAAAAAACATGAAGGGAAGTTACCTAAAAACATATGCATATGCGTTTTTAAAAGTTGTCTTATTTTCCGTATTTTTTATTAACCGGATAGGACTAGATCTCGACAGGTCCGAATAATCGAAGCTCTACTGTATTTATTGCTGAATGCAAAAACATAAGTGAAAAACTTCCATAAACATTAGTTAAATTATTATTATCCACAAAAGTACGAATTCTGAGTATAACGCAGTTTTAAAATTAAAACACTCGGGTAAAAATAGCAAATCACATATAAACGCAAATAAATTAGAAATCATTTGTACTTAATCTTATAAAAGTCTTGAAACTTTTTATATACAGCAGCGACAAATTAAAGTTGATATCTTCGTAAAAAGACAGAACTCATAAAATATTTATAACTAGTAGAAATGATAATTATAATGCAAAATTTGCAAAGTCATAAATTCTATTTTTTCACAAAAAAAAAAAAAAAAAAAAAAAAACATTTTCTTTAAAATTTCATTGTAGCATTGTTTTTACGATTACTGTCTGATTAATTATATGAATTTTGAAAAAAAAATGAATTAAACAGATGAATAATAATTTTAAAAATCTTATTTCTATATATTAAAAAAATACTAGATCAGGAAAAAAAAAAAACCTCCTTATATCTGTGGTCAATGGACAATTGACGAAAATTGAGTACTGCACCTTTGTAACTCTGAAATGTTCTTCCGGTCTATCACAATGCAGGTGTTTTTTGGTTTACAACCATTCATTAAGAATACGTCTGCTGAAGCTAAACAATATTATTTATCAATCTTTTTATTCCGGTTGTCGAAAAGTTTGTTTTATATTAACTTGCACATCAGAATTTCAAAACAAATCAAAAGAGAAGGTATGTATTTCCTTTTAGTGAATCGCAGCTGTTATCTGCGGTATAAAAATCCTAGATTGAAATCTAAGTAAGAATACAAGTATAAAGAAACAGCATACTTACTAAGAACAAAACTTGTATAAATTTGAAATATCTTCATATCCTTTTTCGTTCATCTGAACACGTTTCTGTGCTAAATATTAGTTTTCTTTATTTGAATTGAATATATTTGCCGGAGTGAAATTAATTAGTCAAACTACAATTTTTGAATTATGCACCTTGTATTACTTTATAAGTACCGAGTTTTACATTTTTCATTATTTTCTATTTTTGACACTATTGAGAAAATGTAATTATTATTCCATACATTCTCAAAAAAAAAAAAAAAAAAAAAAAAAAAAAAATCATCAAAAATAAAATATACAGACAATAAGTTGCCGGAACGCACATGTTATTGGAATGGGTTTTTTTATTACTTGAAGAAATGTTAGTGTTTTCATTGTAGAATTTCAAAAAATTTTGAGATTCGGTTCACGAACGTTTCATTATTTTAAGAGAAATTAGAGATACGTAAACATTCAGTTTCGAATCGAAAAATCTAGTGCAAAGTGTTACTGCTCAGTTAACTGAACAATCTTTTGATTTATCAAAAATGTAACTTTAGATATTGGAGGATTTCAGGTAGTTTTAGCATTAGATTGATGAATTTTCTGCATTTTCGAGAAAATGTGTAAATTAAAACAGATTTTTTAACCTATAGTAGTAATAATAAAAACAATGGGGAAAACACCTTCAATTTCCATTTTGTTTTAGACTGTATATTAATCGAATGCAGAAAGTGCGATGTATCAAATTTTGATAAGATACAAAACTTAAATCTGAAACAAAAACTTAAATACAAAATTCCCAAATTAAAAACAAAAGATAAATGTAAATGAAGTGAAAACTTGTAAAATAGTTGGAAATCTAAAAGTGCGTTATTTTAATATCAGGAAAAAGCGACCCGCAATTAAAAATATATCACCGATCCGAACCACTGGTTATACAGGAGGTCTACGTGCGGGTTAGAAAGTCTGCGCGGGCCAAAATTTCTCGCTCGAGTCCGGGGCGACAATGCCGAAATAGCCCTCTGATTTGAAGAGACTTTTCTATTATTTTAAGCAATTTCTGTCTTCTTATTGGACATTTTTTGAAAATTTTGATCTTAGATTTTTGTTTTTTTACGTGTATTTAGATAAATCGGATTTATAAATTCCGTTCTAATACGAAAAAGCACTAAACAGCATAGCTGCCAGAACACCCATGTAAATTGACGAATATATTGCTTTAGATGTGAGTATTTCAGGTAATTTGTGATTTTTATGTATTTTTTGCGGGAGGGGAGGGGTAAAAATAGTAAAATTAAAGCCCTTGAAAGCAAAATTTAAAGCAAATTTTTCTGTTTTAACGGAATAACAAGGGAATAAATAGTTTAATTCACGGATTATTTTGCGAGCATAGAGTCCTCCCCGGATTGGGTTATACCCGAGCTGAACTGGTTATTTCTATATCCATTCAACCTGAACCAGTTTTAAAAAATAAATGACCCGAACTCGACAAACTTCGACCTAAAAGTATTCAATTCGAACTCAATTCAACTCGAAATGCAAGAGAAAATTGAAAAAGAAGATTCGAACTTGTAAAGCAATAATGGAAAAATTGTCTACAATAATACCTCCAATATCAATTATATATTTTATGCAGAAAAATTAATGTATCTATATATGCACTCATTGACATTCAAATAATATAATTTTACATTTTAAAATATATTTCAGCGATACTTTTGAGAAATGAGGTAGAATCGAACACATACGCTAAAACAATTAAAACTAACCCGACTCGAAAAATAGAAGTCAATCCGAACCTTTCCGAAAAAATATTAATTTTAGCCAGATCCGACTCAAATCTTTAGTCGAGTTGGGTTTAATTTTCCAAGGTGATGCAGGACTCTACACGAAACGCAATCTGAGCCCGACATCTTCAAATTCCTATCTGAACCCGAAATATTTCAACCTCAACTAGACCCCAATTATAACTGATGAAAAAATATATCCATACTGTAATGCAATTATGTAAAAATATATCTACAACTATACTAAAGTATATATAAACTCATTAACATTCAGTACATAATTTTTCAATTTAAAATAAGTTTTGCAAATTCTTTTGAGAGATCAATCTTGAATCAGGAACCGTAAGTGTCAACATCCAATCCGAACCTGAAACAATTAAAGTTAACCCAAATGGAATTCGACCCACAGCGACAAAAGATTAAATTCAACCCGATCCGATATAGATTGCGAGTCGTGTCAGGTTCAGTTTGCCCGACCCGATGCAGCATTCTATTTGTTATCCAAGACTGCCCGACAAAACTTTAGTGTAAATTTTATCTTTTTTGTTAAAAAAAATATACATGTGTAGAGTCATTCATATATCACCCTGTGCAGTCATATACAGATTTTTATTTTAAGAAATTCGATATTTTTTGGAAAGATCGGGTTTATCTGAACTTAATCTGCAAGAACCAAAATTCATTCAGAAACTGACTCGTACCTAGAATAATTACTTTATTCAATCTGTGTTTAACCAAAAAAAAAAAAAAACTTCATATGCTGACCCAATTTGACGGGGTCGAATTTCAAAAGTCAAACTATTTTCCCCGACGAAATCGAATTTTGACCCCGATCGGGGGGCATATGCCCCCCGCCCCCCCCTCTGGCGCCGCCCTTGCTGTACACCAGGAACTTTTTCTCTATAACACGATCTGAAGAGGATTAAATTCTTGTGTATAATTTTTTACCTTATAAAATTTTTTTAACAGGACGATTTTGGCCATCTTTAACATTTAATATCTTAAAATGATTACTCGATCTGAACGCTGTCTGTATCAACATGTTAAGAAACATTTCTATGTAATACCACCGATTTTCATATTTTCGTATCCAGCAGCTTTCTTAATATTAGCGAAGAATGATCCTTTTGTGACAAAAAGTTCATCGATAGTAGCGGAGACAGCATTAGTAACTCTTTTTAGAATAAAAAGATTACGGTACTACTTAGTTATCCCGTCGAACAATTTCGCCAAATTATACAAATCGCAAAACTAATAGCCAAATTTTGCATATTGACATAATTTTTATTTTAAGTAGCCCCACCAGTGGCCGCGAGGTTCTGACCTCCAAACTGGTAGACGGTAGCTGCTGGGTTCGAACCCAATCGCGACCGTCGACCTAACCGTTCGAAGTTTTCCGTGGTTTTCTTCGAACCTTGCGTAAATACGGGCTAGGTTCCCTTAGAAAGACCCCTACGGAGGGCAACCCTCCCCCCATTGGGCCTATATCCCATAGCGTAGATAATCGGCCAAAAAAACACACACTTACACTTTATTTTAAGTAGCGAAAGAACAAATAAATTAGTAGAACATTAATAAAAACATAAATAAAAAGTCGAAATAAAATCATTTGATGACGTTTTAAACACGTATTTTGTGTCTAATATCATTGAATGTGACATTAATGGTCAACCATTATTGGCATTTAATCTTGTAATTTGACGATAGTTTTTTGGTCAATGGGTTAACCAAGTAGTACCGAGATTACTTAGCATCCGAGAGATTTCCTTGATATATAAAGACAATAGTCACTAAAAAAAGATATTAAAAAATTAATAAACATAGAAGAACCGTAATAAATTATTTTTAAGGGTGCTCTTAAATAAAAAAGGGCAACTTTGTGACACATGCTTTAATTTATTTTTGTTCGGAAATCCATGAAAATAGCAGGTATTGTTATTCAGAAACTGTCTGATTGCACTTTGCACTCAATTTTCTGTTTTTTTTTTAAAACACAATACATCTTTTATAACAAGTCTTCAAATTTGTAGTTTTTGAGCACATTTCACAACGAACACAACGAAAGCAGAAAAACCGGTTGAAAAGCAGGAGAAAAATGGGTGATCAGATGATCGAAATAGCTTAGAAATGGATAGATAATTTAATTATCATAAAATGGAAAACTAAGTTCGATTCAAAATCGCTTCGATAGTCAGGCATTCCAATTTTACAACGTCCTGTTAAAAATGAATTTGTAAATGTGTCAAAAAGTTTTGCGCTTGTTGAGCGGAGCAGTTAAGAACACGTATCAAACTTACGATTCAAACTCGGTATTTTTACAAAGATTACTAAAATAACACTAAAATTCCAAATATGGTTGTTTTCTTTACATATTTATCCCTCAAAACACTCTTAATATTTATGATTATTTTCCTGGTGAATAAATACAATATTTCATAGTTTTTCACTCTTTTGCAAAAAAGAAATTTAAAGAGACGAAAAAATAAGAAGCTTTTACCTCTATCTATTTCAAATAGGAACCGCATAATCTTTCCAAATCTTTTAAAAAATTTATTGAAAGAATTTTTTCGAGAAATAATAATTTAATACACTTCGTATTTGAAAATTTCAAAAATTGCTTAAAAGATAGCGGTCTTCGATTTTATTTTGCTTTTATATAAAATAAACATAAAGAAGCTTTTATTTCCGTTTAAAGAAAGAAAAATAAAATATCTTCAATGCCCGAAAATAAGAGAGTATTTGTTAAAAACAAATGATTAAATTTTGATGAAAGATTTATTTTGTACTTCATTTTTTGGGTATCGTTCATCTGACGAATGCCTGTTCATCCCTGTACCCTGTCTCTCTGTCAAAGAGACCGTACATAAAATCTATACAAGTCAGAGAGTTCAAATTTTGTGTAAAGCTGATTTCCTCTTGTAACACAATAAATCATATAATTTTGAAAAAACTTATTTTAATTAAAATACATATAATTTTAATATTATCAGTTCATTTTTTGTTGTTTTTAGGGTTTCGTTCATCTGATAAAATCCCATTCGTTTCTGCCCTATGTCTGTCTGTCTGTCACAGAATCTGTACGGAAAAACTATATAAGTCAGAGAGTTCAAATTTTGTGTACTTACAGCTGAATACCTCTTGTCACACAACATATCATAAAATTTTGAAAAAGACTATTATTTTAATTAAAATATTATTTTTAATATCACCAGTTCATCATTTTTTTCCTCGTTCATCTGAGGAAACCTTATTCGTTTCTGTCCGTCTGTCTGTCACAGAGTCCGTACACAAAAACTATACAAGTCATAGCGTTCAAATTTTATGTACTTACATCAGAATAAATCTTGTCACACAACAAATCATAAAAGTTTGAAAAAGACTACTATTTTAATTAAAATATTTGTTTTAATATCTTCAGTTCATTTTTTAGCCTCCGATGCTATTTCTTTCAGACAAGCTAAAAAATGTTGTGTCGTCAGTCCTGAATTTTCTACTCAATCGATTTTGATAATTATTTTTTTAAATGAAAGCTATTTATTTGTAGTTGTGCCCATTTTCGCTATTTTTTAATTTATTTCCATTTTTATATTTTATTTTTAATTTTAAATGCTTTTTTACGATATTTCTTAAATATGGTGGCAATTCAGTTTAGCTTTTCTCTCGATAATAAAAATTTATTTTCCATTATCACTTTCCACGAGTCAGAAGCTTTATTTCATCAGTGAACATGTCCTTGCATTTAAAAGAAAAAAGTAAATTGTTTTCGTAATATTTAACCACAATAAAATGATTGCGTATAATTATGCACTAATTGAGGTAAAAAAATATATTTACTGAGAAATAATAATAATAATGTAAATAAAATAACAGAAAATAATTTATGATAAAAATTAATGTTTAAAGAAAAATTTCAAATGAGGAAAATGATGTCATTCAGCAACCAGATAAATGGGAATTACAATATTATTACGGATGCCTTTTTCATATTACAAATAACAGTAACTTAAAAAAAAACATTTGAAGAGAAAATGACGTCACTATTTAAAACATCGCATTTTTACTCATAACGATATTACATTTCAATGCTTCTTTTCATTATGAACACTGAGATTGAGATTTTATTTTCAGATGACTTCAGTTAGTGAAAATAATGTCACAGTAAAAATGAAATTAGTTTTTTTTAATAAAACTATTTTTCTGTGAGTGCATATAAAATAAAATTTCGGGATTTCGCCAGCACTCAGATTACAATTTTAACTGAAGAATAATTTTAACTGCGAATATTTGCATGCAGAATTGTAACTGGCAAACTTGACATTAAGTTTGGAAATATATTTATTATATAATGATTCAATAATGTAATTACTTTTGCTTTTTTTTAAACCAAATCGATCGGGTCTTATAAATATTTCATTCGTCGAATTCGATGGGACTCCACTCTTTTTATTGTTAAAATGCATTTCCTTTTTTCTCAGAGTCTATAAAAAAGCATTTAAACTAAAGAAAAAATCCGTTTTTGATGAATCTAGTCAATGAAGAAGTAGCACGTCAAATTGTATCTCTTTATTATTCCGCAATTCCAATGACTCAGAGAGAAACTGCTAAACATTTGGGTATTTCACGCCGTTCTGTTTGCTATTATATTGATAAACACAAAAAAATGAAGTTAGTTCATTGCATTCTAAACGGGGTCGCCCTTCTAAAAAACCTTATCGATTTTTTTTTAAATCGGAGGCGAAACTGAATTCTGCAATGGCAGAATGTACATTAGGGTGGATCGAAAAGTATAGGAAATTTTTTTTTTTTAGAAATCACTATCGGCGCGGCGTGCAAAAGTTGCCTTTTATGTATACTAGTTGTTGTTGTTTTCTCTCCTAATTGTTGCCAAAGTTTAAATAGATATAAAAAAAGTTATTTTGTATCTAGCATTTTATTTTGGCAATTAATTCCAGAATTGTACTTTTTGCCACGGCAAACCACCTGACACGGAAAGAAAAAAAGTTTTTCTAGTATTTGATAATCGCAGTATAATTTTTTTTAAATTATTGATTTAACAAATTTGGTGCTTCCACATGCGGATGTTATTTTATGTGCTGATTCATAAAATCTAAATAAGTAAATAAATAAATAAATAAATAAATAAAAGCGAGATCACAACTTTTCAATTTATAATTTTTTTTTTTAACTTATAGAAAAGATACTTTTTCGCACAGACAATTAACGGGAATTTATTAAAATTAGGAAAACTAAATCTTTTACACTTTGACATAATTTATAACACATAATACAAATTTTTTAAATTTAAGATAAATTGAATTTTTGTTGGGGGAAGGGCAATGTTGTCTTTTTTCTTTAGATAAACTTGTTTATTGCAATTAAAATACATTTTTTTAACATTGATGTAAATATTATTTCTTAACATTAAATATTTGTAAAAGTGAAAAATTCAGGGGGAGGAAAGGGTCGTCCTAGGAGGGGCTGTTTTCTAAATTTTGTTAAGTTTGGAAAAACTAAAGAATCAACCATCGCTTTAAACTTTGACATATAGTACTTATTTGATCCGTCGGTTGATATAAATGTACTATATAAAAGGAAAATTTAGTTTAGCAAGAAAATGCCTAATTGGTTGAAATTTCTCTTTCAGCATTTTATTCTAATAGATGTAAAATACTTGAATACATTTGTTCAACCCTGTAATTTACCTAGTAACTTTATTACTGTTGAGAATGTAATCGCACATTAACTGTACTTAATAACCTTATAGTAAATTATATTATTGTAAGTGGCTAAAGCTTTGTTGTTGTTAGTTTGATTTTCTGGAAGTTTCTATGTTATAGAGTAAGAGCCCGTGAATGGCAGACCTTCGTTATTTTATAAAAGCTGAAACTTTCTCAGCGCAGTCTTCCAGCACAAATAGGAATGGTGTGTAATTATGAAATTTGGATCATGGTGTCTTTGGCAGTTAACAGGTAGCAAAGGTGTAAAAAATACTAACTTACTTTCGTCATTTTATAAAGCGTAATTTTTTTTTATATTCCCTTTGGAATGATATTAGAAATCACGTCCTCCATTGGCAAACACTTCCTATGGTTCCTCCCTTTGGCAGACACCACTAAACTTTAATAAATTGAAATTCTACTTTCGTCATTTTATAAAAGCTGAGTTTCACATATGTTACCTGGGTAACTGCCAGAAGATATTTCCTCAGCTGCCAGACAGTTTTGGTGGTTCCAACCCCCGGCAGACAGACATATGCGGCGGCTTCTCAATACACTAGAGTCTCTGTATAGTCCACCGCGGTCCAAGTCGTCATCAAGTAAATTATTAGAAGAAAAGTAAGCCATACACAAAAAATAACTAACCTACTAGACAAGCGTCTAGAGATCACACTTTCTGAATATGATCCTGCGGGGGATCGGCCACTGCGCATATCGTTCCCCGCATGACGTAGCGATTTTCGCGGATTTTTGCATACTGCACATATATTTCCGTGCATGGAGATTGTAGTATTAGTACGAGATCCGGCTGCAGAATCAGTGTACTCATCGAGTGTTTGCTGAAAACAAAATTTTTACACATATTTATGATTAGGAGAATTTATATCTACCAGGTTGCCTATCAAAATGTGGCCGCTAGTATTTTTAATTAAATTATTAATAATTCATAATCCGTGAGAAATTTCACTGACTTGTTTTTTCAATAAAATGTCGTCTACTTTACGGCAACATCTATAAAGACTCTGAAAAATCATGGTTGCCGTTGCGCACCTGGCCGCACCTCTTCGCAGCCAGGTATACACAGGTATGATTTTGTTACATTTATACACCCACAACGTACATTCATAATTTATGTATCAAATTAAAGCTAATTTTTTTCTGTTTATTATTATATACGGTTGCCTAATTAAATCTGGCCGCAAATAAGGGTTACTGGCTGTTAAATATAGTAAATATTAAAAGTAGAGTGAAAGAGAGCTAGCGCGTAACACCACTAGTCAGACGAGGATAGCGATTGCCAGCTGTCGGACAGTTTAAAGCCATTGCGCATGTGTCAGATGCTATTGTTCTCAACCTCCGATTCAAACAATAGTAGGTACGCCTCAAAATAATAAATACTCCAAAAGAAACGTCTTTCTTTTCAAAATAAAAAATTAAAAAATAAATAAATAAAACCGGGTTACCATCTCAGGTAAAATAATGCCATTTTGGCGCCAATTATGTACCCTGGTGCATATGTGACATCTTTTCCCATTTTTCTTCCATTTCCTGTTGGCATACAACTTTGAAATTTGGAATATGTATGCATACCTGGGAGCAATACTGGAATTAGACATTGATTTTTTTTTTTTTTTTTTGATCCTAAAAGGGGCAACGGGGGCTATTTTTTAAAGATTTATACAATTTATACTGCATAAAGGAGCCACTTACCTATTTTTATATACAAGAAGAAGTAAGTAGTATGGATAAACAATTATAGTATACATAAATAAAATATTTGAGATAATATACTAGAGATATAAGCACCGGGTTTGGCGAGATTTTTTATGCCAATTAGGTGAAAACATCGTTTTGATTACCAGATATATATAGCATGCTACAATAACACGTTATTTATTTATTTCAAAATGAAAAAAAAAAAAAAAAAAAAAAATTGTAATTTAAGAAATTACCCCAACCATTTGAAAAATGTTTCACTCGATACATTCATCTATCATTTTAAGCTAAATACCAGTTGTTTTATTGTGTATTATCCGTGCCACTGCTATAAATGACTTTATACATGCTGCAATTTGAAGGTACGGTTCGTTTAAGTTATATCACTCTATTGTCGCCAAGCATAAAAGTTGGCGACGAAAGAAACATTTCAAACTATTTAACATTGTTGGTGCAAAAGTAATCATTATTAAAATACAGCTTTGGCATATACTGTTATACTTGTAAGACTTTGGCATATATTGTTTGATTTTACAGAGCAGAATTTTGGTGATGGAGGTTTTAAACCAAAATCGATCGCAGCACATGCATCTGTGAATGGGTCCATCAGACATCGAATCAAAAAAGTTTTTTCCCAGTTTTTCCCAAGCCGATTGCTTTTTAGTTTTCTTTTTAGGTGATGGAAAATCAAGAGTAATAGCTATAACATTTTCCGGCTTGTTAGAATCACTATTGGCACTCAAATTTTCCTGGTTAGAACCGACCGATAGTAAAACGCCATGGCTAGTGGATTGGTCGCCCTGGCGACATGATGTTTTACAATTAATCGGTTCGGCATTAAATTGCTTCCTTTTTCGTGATCGCCTTTCAACACGTAATTGGTTTTCAGCGGCTCAATAATCTTTTGATTTTATCATTTTCTGCATTGAAAGACGTTTTTGCGCCAAACCAAATACAGTATTACTCAGTTATCCCGTCGACCAATTTCGCCAAATGATACGAATCGCCAAACTAATAAGCAACTTATACATGTTGACTGTGTTTAATATCATTGAATGCGATATTCACGTTCATTCATTTCTTTGGCTTCGGCTTTTTCCGTATCTGTTAATTTCCGTCTACCCATTTTTAAATTTGTTAGTTTTCTCCTTTATTACAATGATTTTAACCATTTTAATTTACTATTCAAATAAAAATTCTTCTAAAAGTAAAGAATTTAATTTAAATTCAAATAAAAATTCTTCTAAAAATAAAGAATTTAATTTAAATTCAAAAGTGGTAACATCATTCAAAAGTGGTAACATCATTCAAAAGTGGTAACATCATCGGGTCCATTCTCCCGAAAACAACAACCATTTTTCAAATGGTTAATAAATGACAAATTTAAAAATTACAAAAAAATGGATATTGATGATGAATAAAACCAAGGTTATTTATGTAAAAAAATTGTGTTGTGCAAGTACTGTATGAAAAAAGATTTTATTTTATTCAAGTATTACATTTATTTTACATATTCATCAATTTAAGCAAATTATAAATTTTTAAAATGTATTTTATATTTCCGTGACTCTTTTTTTAAAAATCTGAATCATCGGAGCTCTCAGTCATACTATCATCGCAGCTATCACTTTCATCGCAAATATCGGTATCGTTGTTATTATCGGGAGGCTTGTTCGTGGAATCACACAGCACACTCTCAACTTTCGCTGGAGTTGAGTCTCCCAGGAACCATGTTGGTTTTAAAAATCCATCTAACAACAGCCAGCCATTATTTTCCGCGCTGAACTTGATGCAATCCGGCTCAGTAGCATTTAACCACATCGAATTAACAAAGATTGTCCGCAATAATTTTTGCTTTAAAGATTTCCAGCACGGTGGAATGTGCGTTGAGTCGAAACCTTTAATTCTTCTCATTAATTTTTCGCTACTTTCTTTTGAAGCGTACATTTTGTTGAATAATAACAATCTTGCGGCATTTACACTTTGGCACTTTGGGAGTCCATACATAAGGCACGTAAAATGTTGAACTCCATGGATTTTGGTTTCGTTATAAATGTCATGAGGATTCTTCAAAGACGCAAAAACTTGTTGAATTTGTGGGTGCTTAATAAATACATTCAAGGGTCTAACTTTCCCTTTGCTAAAGAATGCAGCTGTGTAGTCGCAACCCGTAAATGCGTGAAAAGCAGGCAAAGCAAGACATAAAGTTGCACCTAATTTTATTGATAAGTCCGTACAATTGATATAAACTTCGTCCTTATTATTAATTTTTTTTGATGTACTGTTGGCCAACCAAATTTGCAAATTAGGAAATTTATGGATATTTCCTAATAAAATTATTAAAACATCAGTGTCTGCTGCTTTCACCAAAATTTTTAAATTTTCAGGTACTTTACTTATGTGAAAAATAATTCTTGTATCAGCTTCTTCATGCGAACATGATAATTCGGTTTCTTCAGTTTTCACTAAGAGATTTCCAGCAGAACAATATGAAAAACATTTCTCTTCAACAGTAATGTAAATTTTTTTATTTCCTAGTACTGCTGCAAAAGAATCATCAGCCCAATGATTAGCTAAGAATTTTACCAGGGCTTCTTTGAAACGAAAGTTCTTTAAGCTCTTTAGAAAATCCTTGGGTCTTGTTTGCAAAGGCCCATTAATTGTATATGGAATAGAAGTAGAGTAATTCGAAGTAGAGTTGCAAAAAGTCGGTTTATTCCCGGGTTTATTTCCAATAGACTAGGTTTATTCCCGGGTTTATTCCTAAAAAACCGAATTAATCGTAAAAATCCCGGGTTTTTTCCAGGTTTATTCCTAAAATCCCGGTTTATTCCCGGGTTTAAATCGGCTTTTTTCTAACCTTTGCAACGCTAATTCGAAGCGTAAAAGCATATTTTCAAAATTTTGTTTTTTCGCTAACCGGAGATAAATCGCCAAATAAACGATTTTTTTTTTTTTTTTTTTTTTTTTTTTTTTTTTTTTTTACGGACGTTATAAGGAGGTTCCGTCGAAATTTTTTTATAAATGTATATAACTATATGAGGAGAACATTCTGTATTTTTTTCAGATTTTTCTGAGTATGCCCGTATGGAGACCTTCCTTGTTAGAATAAAAGTCGCAACTGATCCGTTGAGAACACTAGCATCTGACGCATGCGCAATGGCTTTAAACCGTCCGACAGCTGGTAATCGCTATCCTCCTCTGACTAGTGGTGTTACGCGCTAGCTCTCTTTCACTCTACTTTTAATATTTACTATATTTAAGAGCCAGCAACCCTTATTTGCGGCCAGATTTAATTAGGCAACCGTATATAATAATAAACAGAAAAAAATTAGCTTTAATTTGATACATAAATTATGAATGTACGTTGTGGGTGTATAAATGTAACAAAATCATACCTGTGTATACCTGGCTGCGAAGAGGTGCGGCCAGGTGCGCAACGGCAACCATGATTTTTCAGAGTCTTTATAGATGTTGCCGTAAAGCAGATGACATTTTATTGAAAAAACAAGTCAGTGAAATTTCTTACGGATTATGAATTATTAATAATTTAATTAAAAATACTATCGGCCACATATAGATAGGCAACCTGGTAGATATAAATTCTCCTAATCATAAATATGTGTAAAAATTTGGTTTTCAGCAAACACTCGATGAGTACACTGATTCTGCAGCCGGATCTTAGACCATATTTCTCTGATGAAGAAATAGTAATAAATTTATTCTCGCGCGCATGTTTCTTTCTAATCATCGCTCCATTGATGAAGATGTAGTATTTCTCTAATGAAGAAATGCATTTATATTATTACACAGAAATATATTTATTATACATTTATGCACGTAATCCCTACATCGATGACGCGATTCTCCTTCGTTTTAAATGCATACATATTTATTTATTTTTTTTATTTTAGTCTCTTTCTATTTAAAATTGTTAATTGTTTTGATAGATAATTGTAAGATTTTCCTTCCAATTCCTATTACAAAAAAGTTAATGAAATTTGAATTTCCATCAATAAATTTGAATTTCCAGTTTAGTGGTACATTTTTGCCAGTACTTGGCGAAAAAATGTCCAAGTTGTTATCCAAACAAATTACTCACCATTATTTGACATTTCAGAAAAAGCAGTATTAATAGCAATAAAATAATTATAATAACATTTAAACACTTAATTAGTTATAACAGTAATTGTTTATACTCTGTAATGATAAAAAAAAATCATATGCATCACCAAACTATGCTAATGGAAATTGAAGTTTCACTAATTCTATATGCCAAATACTTTTTTTCATAATATCTTTGATATAACAATTCCTTCTTCATGAAAAAAGGCTATAAAAAATCTTGCTTTTTCAGGTTTACACTTTATGTACATGTTGTTATTATATTTCTATAGACTTTTTAAAATAGACTGACTTACATCGTAGTTTTGTAATAATTTCGGTGCGACTGAGTTTTAACCCCCTTCTTGGCGCGTTTTCCAAAAATAGCCATATTGGCGCGTTTTTGCGTTTTATCTCCCAGATGTGATTACCAGGAGATATCACGCAAAAGCGCACAATTTAAAAAGGCGATAATGAAAATACAACAGAAATACACATTTTAAAAGATACAAAATGCTATCATTTTAAAGAAAATGACTGAAAATACAAAAGAAATACACATTTTTAAATATTGAAAATCCAAAAATTGTAAATACGGCATATTAAAAAAAAATCCCCATGCAATCTCCATGAAAATCCCCAAGCTGCCGATATTTTGCCTTTTTAAACTGAAAATATGGTTTCTTGCTTTCCCTTTTTCATACGGAAAATATGGTTTTTTGCCGTTTCTTGACGATACTACAAAACAAAGAAACAGACATAGAGACAAACAAGCAGACAGAAAACAAACAAACAAACCGACAAAAAGCCAAAGAAATAAACAAACAAACAGCCAAATAAAAAAACAAACTGACAAACAAACTAAAAGACAAACAAACAAACAGACATAAAACAAACAAACCGACAAACAGACAAAAAAAATAAACCGACAAAAAACAAACAGACGTAAAAACAAAGAAACAAACCGACAAACAAACAAACAGAGAAACAAACAAACAAACAAAAACAAACAAACAAACAGACAGACGAACAAACAAACTGACAAATAAACAAACATACAGACAAACAAACAAACAAACAGAAGAACAAACCGATAGACAAACAAACAGAAAGAGAGACAGACAAACATCACTGGATCCCTGAAACTCGCTATGCAGGAAACACTAAAATGCACGAAACTCGCCAACGCTGCAATCACAAACTTGTGTATGAGCGCTGCGCGCCCATTTAAACCAAAATAAACATCACTGGATCCACGAAACTCGCCAACGCCGCAATCACAAACTTGTGTATGAGCGCTGCGCGCCCATTTAAACCAAAAAAAACATCACTGGATCCACGAAACTCGCTGTGCAGGAATCACTAAAATGTACGAAACTCGCCAACGCCGCAATCACAAACTTGTGTATGAGCGCTGCGCGCCCATTTAAACCAAAAAAACATCACTGGATCCACGAAACTCGCTGTGCAGGAATCACTAAAATGTACGAAACTCGCCAACGCCGCAATCACAAACTTGTGTATGAGCGCTGCCCGCCCATTTAAACCAAAAAAAAACATCACTGGATCCACGAAACTCGCTGTGCAGGAATCACTAAAATGTACGAAACTCGCCAACGCTGCAATCACAAATTTGTGTATGAGCGCTGCGTGCCCATTTGAACCAAAAAAAAAAAAAAAAAAAAAAAAATCACTGGATCCACGAAACTTGCTGTGCAGGAATCACTAAAATGTACGAAACTCATCTACACCGGAATCACTAACGCGTGTATGAGTGCTGCGTCCCCATTTAAATAAGCAATAATAATAATAATAATAATAATAATAATAATAATAAAATAAAATAACACTGGATTCTCGAAACTCGCGGTGCAGGAATCACTAAAATGTACAAAACTCGCCAAACCCGCGTTAACTAACGACATTAAAACCGAAAAATTAATTTCTATATGCACGAAAGTCGCATGGAAGAAATTTCTAAAATAAGCAATTCAGAATTGTTGTTGTTAACGCAGATATCAAACTATTAAATCCCATTATCGCAGCATGGGGATTTTCTTGGGTGCATTTGTGATATGAGCCAAAGTTTGGGGCGGGGTTGCTAGGAGAAGCGACACCTGAAAGTAATAGAAAGCAAGGCTTGGCGCCGTCATCGCGCGTCAGAAAAAACGCCGCCAGAAGTGGGTTAAAACTCAGTTTACCCATAATTTCTAATTCTAAACATTTCAAGCAGCTTAACCCTTCAGCAGATGTATAGTTAAATTTCACTTACAGATAAATGAAAAAAACATATGAAATAATATTGTAATAGAAAAATTACATAACATCAAGATATTGGAATTTATTATTCATAACATTATTTAAAATATATATATATATATATATATCAGGACACAGATGTCATATACGCACCACATTGGCGCGATTTTTTTTCTGATGCCAGTTTGGCAAAAACTTCAGGCAAAAAAGGTTTTTTATTAGTTTCATTTCTGATAATTAATTGTAATTAAATTATGTATTAACCGATTCTGGGTTATTTGTGTCTCATCTTACGCCACAGGTTTGTGTGCCCATGTAGACGTTACCAACTTGTGCTGCAGTTGCAGCCTTATCAACAAAATGTAAGTGAGAAATGGCAAGATAGGCATCGCCTTTTTATCTTAAATGGTAGAGCACTTGGTGCGCTATTCCATGGGTTCCGGGTTCGATAACCGGCTCGGACATTTTTAATAATCTTGGTTCTACGACTCGTTAGCAATGTGATAGTCTCATATTAAATATGATATAACTTGTTTTGTTCTATAGTTATTAATTAAATATTTTTTATTTATTATTATTGCCTTTTTAGGTACTTACGTATTAACGCCACCGCAGCAGAAGTTGCGTTAATGCGCCAATAAAGAGCAATCTTGTTATTCCCTCGCACGCAAAAAACGGCGTCAAGAAATAATTAAAAAAAACTCTAAAGAGCACTAAAGTACTAAAAAAGCACTATAAAATGGCGACAAAAATCAGCAAACAACAAGACAATATGAATCCAAAAGATAACTGCGTGCGCGTGCGAACAAAAATTGCTCTTTATTCGCGCATTAGCACAACTTCTGCAGCAGCAGCGTTAATACGTAAGTACCCCTTTTTAAAATAACAGAATATATTTTAAAAATATGTATGTAATAAGTATTTGAAAACGACGTTTTTGCCAAATTGGCGTCAGGAAAAAAATGGTGCCAATGCGGTGCATATATAACATCTGTGCCAAAAAGTAATTAAAAAATTTGTGTAACTGGTATTCGAAAATGAGGTTTTCGCCAAATTGGCGTAAAAAGATTGCGTCAAATCTTGTAAGTAACATGTATGCCAAAAAATGTTACTTTCTTTTTCAAATATTTCATTTCACGTGAATTTCATTTAATGCCAACTATTAAACTTGGTGACAATAATTTTCTGTACTATTTGGTTAGCCCGTCGACCAATTTTGCCAAATTATACAAGACGCCAAACTAATAGCCAAATTATACGTATTGACATAATTTTTATTTTAAATAATGGAAAATTAAATAATTATTAGAATATTAATAAAAATCGCAAATAAACATTTTAAACATGTGTATCGTATTTAATGTCATTGAATGTGACATTCACGGTTATCCATTATTGGCATTTAATCTTACAATTTGGCGATAGTTTTTTGGTCGACGGGATAACCAAGTAGTAGCTAATATTCGTATAACAGAAAAGTATCAAATATTTCATGTCCTTAGCAAAAGGTATATCATACAATTATATCTACTAAGATGGAAAATTGTATAAAATGAATTGTTTTCTTTCTTATCCGGCTATTCTGTCTTAATACGTTTTATTGTATTGCATTAAATTAAAATACTTTTGTCATTTTAGAATTCAAAGTTCGCAAAAAAGTATATTATTCTGCATAATACTTAAGTGATCTTTTAAGGTATGAAATTGGTAAAACGAGGATTAACTCTGAATAATTGAAAGTTAATAATCTAAAACATTATCATGATTAGGTACTTTTCAAAGGGAAAAAGAAAAACATGATAGATTTAATCAATATTACTTATTTATTACAACAATTTCTGACTGATCTAACTTTACCACACAATAATATACGATAGGAATTTTAATGCACAAACTTCTGAAAATGTTCACTGGTGTATGTAGAAGTTATTTTTTCATTTTTATATCCTTCATCATCTTTTCTATGTCTTTTACGTCATCCTCATCTGTATGTGGAACCTTTGCCTTTTCTTCCTTTGCCTCCTTTGTAGTGCTAACATTTCTTGAACCAGAATCTGCGATTTGCTTTGTATCTTGAGCGGCACCGTCAACGGTGCGTTCTACTTTTTGAGCGCATTTTTTCGCACAGTCATCTGCACATGTTGCTGTTGTCTTGTTTTTACAGTCATCATGTGGATGTGAAGTATTTGCGCATTTTTTTCCTGTCCCTGAAGAGACATTCCCCACACCAGAATCTGCGTTTCGATTTTTATTTTCAGCTGCTTTCCTAATGGCGCGTTCCGCTTCTTCAGCCTTTTCTTTTGCGTGCTTTGTAACCTCGTCTGACAGTCGTCTTGCCTTCTCTAAATCATTTTCATGTAACTTCGGCAAAGCTTTAGCACCTGTATTTGCACTTTCAGATATTGCTTTTGTCTGTTCTTGAGAACCGTTAATTTTGTATTTTCCGTTATCCATTTTCAACACAAATCCTTTGGCAACAGCATTATCTAGAATCGATTGAATTCTTTCTGAATCTGGTACATCATTCGAAGCAGATTTCAAATACTTTTCGATGTCGTCCAAAGAAGCACCTTCCAGGCCACCAACTTCATTAATGGCGGTCATAATTATTTCTCCGATATCTCTCTGAGGCATAGGTGAATCCGACATATTTTTTTATTTCCTTTAATAGTCAGTTTAACTCAGAGTTAATCAGTTAAAAATATCACTGAAACGTGTAAAATTTTTTTTTGTGAAAACTTGATGTTTGATTGAGAAGCAGATTTAGATCGCAAATCCTGTTATCTTAAAAATTGAAATAAAATTTTTATTCTAGAAAAATCTATTTTATCGTCTCTCGTGATTAAGCAGTATGAAACCATATTTAATGACCATGGAGGTATTACAAATGTAGAAAGATCAGATTCAACCGTAATGATAAATGTGCTATTGATGACTTTAAGTATGACGTCAAAGTGAGAATTTTTTTTTTCATTTTGCATATTATAACCATATTGTTTAGCTATAACATCAAGTGTTTTAATATGCATCAATAACATATTTTACGTTTTATATTAAATTAGAAATGAAAAATAGCAATTGCTTGTTTGGAGTCGGAGATTCATTTCTCGACATGAAAGTCCTCGAATCGAGAATTAATATTTTTCTTCAGCTAGATACCATAAGGACTATTACAGCCTTGAGATAAAAGTACTTCCTGAGACGTTTGGTACATTTTCAACGATCTTGACCACCCACTCCATTGATAACTAAGATCTATATAACAGCCCGATGTGTTGCATTAATACTGTATAAGAGTTATAAGAGCACTTAATATATCTAGTCTGTTGATGCAATATTATGTAAATATATTTTTGTGTATTTTTATATGTTTTAAGCTACACTATATGGTCAAAGGTGACCGGCCACTTGCGATTTTTGACGTTTTGTTAAATATCTAGAAAAACACATGAGGAATTGAACTCCATGAATTCCAGATGTGTAAACAAAATAGTACAGGTCATATATTTCTACGAAGATTTTTTTTCCCCGAAACGCCATTGGGGACTGTCAACAAATTGAAAAAGAACAAATGTGTTTTAGATAAGCCTGTCAAAACTAATGCAGCAAAAGCGTTTAAACTGTAGATTATGATTAAATGGTTTTTTGTAATAAAATTTATTCATTTTTATGAGGAATGCATATATATTCGTAGAGAATTAAGGTTTTCATAAAAACAGTCCCAAATTTTACCAAGTATTTTGCTTATAATTTGCAAAGTTCTAAGCATAAAAAAAGTTCTTTTTCAGAAAATATGACAAACAAAATTGTACACAAAACCGTGCTATTAAAATAAAAAAATAATAAAAATTGTATTAATAATGAGCAGACTTACTAAATAATTTTTACTACGCATGCATGAAGGCAATCAAAATATAATTTGCATAATGTGTTAGCTAAATGTATAGAGCAACTTTTGTGAAATTCTCATAAACATAGCTTGAAAATTCTGAAAATTATCGTCGATAGAAAAAGTTCAAAATCCGTTGTTACCAAAAGGAAGCAAAAAATGAGGGGCTGTATCTAAATAGAGTAGTACGTGCAATATTATGTATGTTGTATCGACGCTAATCAATGGACATATGGATTCTTTTGAGAACAATGGATTTTGAGCTTATTCCATCGACGATAATTTTTAGAATTTTCAAGCTATGATTTTGAAACTTTTACAAAAGTTGCTGTATACATTTAACTAACACATTATGCAAAATATATCTTGAATGGTTTTACGCTTGCACAGTGATAAATTATTTAGTGAGCCTGCTCATTATTCGTACAGTTATTATTATTTTTCAATTCTTATTACAGAATATTGTGTAAAATATTGTCTGTCATGTTTTCTGAAACGAACATTTTTTTTAATTAACAATTCTGCAAATTACAAGCAGAAAATTTGGTAAAATTTCGGACTGTTTTTATAAAAACCTTATTTTTTCTAGTAGTATGCATGCTATCCACATAAATATCGACACAGTTTATTACAATAAGCCACTTAATCAAAATCTACAGTTCTTTTGCTACATTAGTTTTGACAAGGTTAGCCAAAATATATCCATTCTTTTCAAACTTGTTGACGGTCCCCTGTAGGGTTTCGGGAAAAAATTAAAAATATGACCTTTTCATGGAAATATATTAATGTTTCTTCCACTACCACCTGAAGACTGTAAGCTTGGAATTGGATATGATAGTTACTTTTAAGATATAAATGCGTTCTAAGAATTGTTTCTAAATCTCTACTTAGAATATTTATTGCCCAAAACTGGGCTGTTTGTAATACAGTCAGATCTCGTTAATTCTGAATTAGATAAATCGAATCTTCGCTTAATACGTTCGCTGCCGCTTACATGAAGATGTGATGATAGTTAATGTCGCACTGTGGGTTTTTCCCAGAAGCCGATTTACTTTTTATAACAAAGAATTATTGAAAGATTTTCCCGCGCCAGCGCATGGCTGGCTATTGGACATCACCCCACATCACGCGTTGGCGCGTGAGAGGTTCCTTAACGTTGGCGCCATGTCAAGCGTTATCGCGTGAGCGGCAGCGAACGTGTTAATTCGAACTAAACACGAAGTCCCAAAATTTTCAATAGCAGAATAACATTAAAATTTTTCATTTATTCGAACTCATTTTCTCTTGACCTCGTTTAATTCGAACTAATGACATTCCGATTTTTCATTTTTCCTTACTTTCCCTCGGACTTCAGATATTTGAAATAATTTTCTTTCTTCCATTTTTTTCAGAATTGTTCTGGACAAGTATTCATATATTCCCATGTATTTGATATCCGCTTTTTTTAGTTCCCCGTCTGTCCATCAATTCACCTTCACCCCATCTTCGTTTCTGCCTGTTCCTCATCTTTTAACCCTTTCGTGTCTAGTGTACTATTAATAGTACATGTCTTTTAATGGAGTAATATTCTTGTTTTAAGAAATACTTTTGGTACTATTTACATGTAGTAATGTTAATATATGTCTATGTACTTACTGTATGAATTCATTTATCCTTAGGCATTTAGTAATAATAATAAGTACTAGCAAAAGCCATGCTTTGTTTGGATTCGCGAAGCATTATTTTATAAACCATATATCTGAAAGTAACAATATTTTTTAATATTATTTTTACATCTTTATTAAACAAAAACGTTATTACTTACCCATCATACGTAGTATAGGGTAAGTCTTGCAATCGTTTTGAAAATCGAAAATTTTTTTTTGACAGATTTACACGTTTTAGATAGTGGAGATTCCGAAAAACATATTTTTAGAAAAAAAAATTTGCCGTCAGTCCGTCTGTGTGTCTGTGTGTCTGTCTGTCTGTCTGTAACCGCTCTATCTCCCGAACAAATTGAGATAGAGCCTTGAAATTTTGTATGTACTTAATATGTAAGAATGGGACGAAGCCTATTTAATATCAGTAACCTCGATTATCCGGAACTATTTTTTTCGGACTCTCGAAAAATTCATTCTGATGAAACGTATATAAAAATTTTCGAAATTTTTTATTTTAAGGAGTGGATATAAAAGGCAATAAAATAACACAAATTTTGCATAAAGAATGAAGTCGATCGGATTATTAGTTGCTGAGATACGTGTAATGCTATTTTTCACATTCTATGATTTTTCATGACCCTGTATTTCATTCAAATTTGAATTCAAAGGTATATTTTAATTGGAAATGAGACGCTTCATCCGACGCAGTAAATTGCTAGTTAATACGATTATTATTTTTGGAGTTATAAGGATGTTTCTTTTACGCAATCCGGTATTACTTGAGTATTTTGGCGTTTTATATAATTTGTCGAAATTGCCTCATCAGCAATTCATTAATAAATCATTACTATGCATATTAAAACTATTTAAATATGCGTTAAAATTTTTATTTTGGAATTGCAATGCATTTTATAAATAAGTTACACATGTTTTATTTTCACATTTTCTATTATGCATATGTATGATGGATAAGTATTACGGTGGCCTCCAACGACTAGTTTTATGTTTTGGCGCATTTTAATTCTACAAATGTAAGTTCAGCCAAATAACTATCAATTTCCTAGGAATTTTTTATTTATGATGTAAGGCTGGCATAAAAAAATATTTTCGAAGCAAACTTTTACAAAATATTTTTAAATTTTCAACTAAAAATTCTTTTAAAGAATTTTACAATTTTTAGTAGCCACTGGTGTTTCTTAAAGTTGTTTGAAATATGCATGTTTCCAATCTTTGTAATTAACATCAAATAATGTTTGATAGCTATTTTAGAATAATATATTTGAAGAGAGCTTGAAGAAAGTTACTTCTTCAAAATCCTATTTTCTGGAAAAACATTTGAAATCAGCTTTCGTCGATACTATGAATTTTTAGCTGTAAAATTTTTATTCTAATTTCTTCGTTTTTATACATGTTAGTGCATGAGAATTTTTGATATTGTAGAATTTTTCGTAAGGAAAATTTCTATTGAATGTTTAATTTTGAAGGATTTTCACTCTTGACAACGTTACGTACGTTTTTAAGCCAACTGGTGCCTATATATCCTCAATATCTGCAACTGATTAATCTAATGTTAAACCTCGGGATTTATAAATTGTAACAGCAAAAGCTAACTGCAGAGGAAATTCTTTCCTTGAGCAATTTATGCTTCCATTTTTCCAGAATTCAATTATTGGGGGAATTGGTACGCACCAATTCTTATAAGTTAAATTACTATAGTATTCAAATTTATCCATGATTATTCGCGATATCTGGTCTGGTGGCTTGTGATTTTCTTTAATACGTGCAACAAAGTTTAAAGTCCCGTTCACTAAACCCTTTTCGGCCCACAAATAAGAACGTAACATTACTTTCGATACAAATGATAAAGTAAGAAATGGTTGAAGTCCATTTGTCATTTCTGAATCGGCCAACTTTTCCTTTCGTACATTTATAAAGAGCTTGAATCGAGGCAACAAGTTCACGCAATTCTTTTAATTTTTCATTTATATAACAAATTTAATTATATAACATTTATATAACATTTCATTTATATAACAATTTTAATTTTATTTGTTTACAATTCTTTTGTTGCCACTTTACAAAAAAAAAAAAAAAAATTCATAATACAATTCTTTTAAAATGTTTAAGTGTCATCTGTGCAAACGATTTTGCTGAATAAAGAAAACATATTTTGTTTATTAAATTAATCATGATTCTATCTAGTATAATTACTTACTCTATGATTTATATTTTTTTCTGAAAATATACGCGTTTCATTATTTATTTATTTGCTAAAATGCGTCCGTATTGGAAATGCATGTAAAATAAATTAATTAAAATAATATTTTTTTTAACGTTTTACTGTAAAAAAAAATATATTCTGCAAATCTACAGATCATATTTTATTTTTGTGTTTAATTTGAAGTCAAAATATTGAATAGTTTTTTTGTAAAGTGTACGACAAATTGTAATTTGAATGGCCTAGTAGAGGATTCGCTTCGCTCATCCTAATTATTATTAGCTTAATTCTTTTTGACAGTTTGCGATTTTTTTTATATTAAACATACATTTCACTCTTTAAATTTAAAGTAAAAATTACTTTTCTGTGCGAATCATGTGTAATAAAGAATAAAAAGCATTTGAAAGCTGTTATATATAAATCTTATTGTAGTACAATGTTTTCTAAACATCTCTAAAAATTCATCCTTAGCCTATTGTCATATGAATATGAATAAAATAGTCCGCAAAATCCGCAAAACAACAACATTCGTAATCTTTCAGATAATGAAATATTCATTAAACACTAATTAATCCATTTGGATAACTAATGTTTCTGTTAGTAACGTAAATGGGTTTTTTTTCTAAAAATTGAAAAAAAAAATTCAGATCCGAAAGGGTTAATTAGTCTACATATTTATATCTCTTAATTCAATATTAAGTGATTTTCTAATGATAATATACACTATAAAAAAAAGGGTCGATCTACTAAAAAAACTTTATTGATCCTTGTAATTACTAAAATATTTTTAGTAATCTTAGTCGGTTACAAAAAAATCTGTAAGAATTACTAGAAAAAAGTTAGCAACGAATAAGAGTTAATAGTTTTATATTTTTAATAGCTCTTACTAAAACTCAGTTGGTGTGGCCTTGATAGCATAGTGGTTATAGTAACGGACTCCAGGCTAAAAGGTCCCGGGTTCGAAGCTTACCACCGCCAAATACGCCCCGAATGTATGCAGTGTTTCGTTAATAAAGGGATTATGAAATGTTTTGTTTGATATGTTGATTGAAATGTTTGGTGCTGCCATCTATTGCGGTTTGCCGAAAATCTTCCGCTTCAGAAGTCTGGATTCAGCTCGAAGGAAGCTCCTGCCCTTAAAAATTTATTAAAAATAATTTTGGAGCTATTACTAAAATTTGCTTGGTGGCTCATAATAAAAATTTTTAAGTTAGTTATACAAAAAATTCTTTTGTTCAGTTTACAAAAGAAATGCTTGTTTCACTTGCAAAAAAAAAAAGTTTGTAATGGTTACTAAAAAATTCTGTGGAATACAAATTTACTAAGAAATTTTTAGTAACCTCTTGAATTTTTTTTTACAGTGTAGCCGAAATATATTTAAAAAGTACTGTAACTTTAATTTATTTGTAATATTACCCCAATAAAAATGTTATCTTCTCATGCTTTCCATGATTCGAACTCTGGATAATTCGAGCATTTCTTGTGGTCCGGACGAATTCTAATAAACGAGAGCCGACTGTAATGTATTTCATAAAAAATGTGTCGGGGTTAGAATAAATAGTAGTTTGTCTACTGTATTTTAAAATAAAGATCTTTCTCCAAAATTAAAAAAACATAAATGTCATAGAAATTAAAAATCTGATTGTATTAAAATTTCCTTTAGCTTTCGCTTTCCTTATATCATAATTTATTTAGAAATTTTACATAAGACATTGCATTTTAAAGAACTAAACATAAACTGAATACTGAATAGTTTAATTTTTAATGTACATCTTTAATTACGGAGAAAATATACATTATATTTAAAATAAATGTCTTAATTTTTTTTAGCAGAATACATATTTGAAACATTAAAATATTAATTATAAAAATGAACAAACAAGTATATTAAAAGCGTATAGCTGAGCAAATGAAAGAAATGTCTTGCTCTTAAACAGCTAGAGGCTATTTTAAAATTTAAAATGTATTTTTGCTTTATAAATATTAATCAGCTGACAAAGTTTTTCTCCATCTTTCCTCAGTTCAGGCTTTTTGTGAGTTTTATTTTCAAGTTAATTTTTAAACAAACATAATAATAATTTAAGTAAGTTTTTAAAATGATGAATCAAAAATCTTCAAAAATCTGAACAGGATATAAATCGATGATAAGAATTGGAAAATAAAATGAAAAATATCTTTTACTTGAATTACTGAAACAACTTCAATAGACTTTTTAAACATATTTTGCAATAACTAAACTATAAATTGACCGTTCTGCTTCATAGAAGGAGAAGAAGAAGAAAAAAAAATCTGCAGAGCTCATTTTTTAGTGTATCTGTAGCGTATGTTTACAGTGCGTGCTTTCTGGCGCTTTTATGCCTACACCTCTGAGTATGATCTGTCAAAATGTGATTTATCTTACTGATGAAATATGAAAATAATGACAGCAGAAGATTGTAGAACAATTCCAGTTATTTACATGGAAATGATTTCCATCTAGTTATAGCCATGCTAGCTCAACAGTAGTTGTGTCAATTATTCGAAGACGATTGAAGAGCTCCGACTCTAGTTACATGAAAAGACTCAAATGTTAATTTTATAACTACGAGAGAAATTTATACTGGTTCTTTTCTTGAATTTTAATATTTTTAAGTGATTTTTTTTCATAGGATATACCAGGTTGTTATCTTATTGTGTGCACTTGTACTTTCCGATTTTACATTACATTATATATATATGCGGACAGTTTCATTTTGAAACAGATTCTAAAAGTGAAACTAGTCACGTGTTCTTGCTGTGGCTCGCCATTGCGCCAAATTGCGACTAAATTCTTCCTTTGGCTAGTAAACAAGCGATTAGATTCGCCAAATTGCTAGTGCTCAGTTTTTTCTTTTTCTTTCTTTTCTTTTTCGTTTTTTCGTGTGTGTATTTATATTTTTATTTATTATTTAATATATTTGTATAATAATATATTTTTAATATATTTGTAGCGGATAGTTGAATTTAGATTGATAACAATCTTTGTCGCAGTTATAAAAACTTAGGTCATTTTAGAACATCTTGAGAAAGAAAGGAGGGGAATAGTACATTAAAGGATTAAAGATAATGTTTTTTGTGCTACTCGGCGAATCTATTTGGCTAATATTTCATTTATTTGGCGAATGTTTTTTATTTCTAATCAGCCAAATTATTAACGTTGTTTAAATGTCAACTAGAACACTGAAAAATAAAATAAAAAGAAACTGCAACCAAAATCGAAAATAAAAAGACAAAAGATATAAACCTAGTATAGACCTAATGCATAGAATAAAGACGCTAGTATTCTAAGAAAAAAATATTAATATATTAAAATACAAGCGAGAAGTCTGTACAGATTTCCCACTAGTGTTCTCGTTTTTTTCCGATGGCTATAGTGTAGGTTCTTGATGAATTATTGAAGAAAAGTCTTATTGAGATAAATAAGTTATTGAGACAGAATATGTTATTCCGTGACTTTCGCCGGTGTTGAACACAATTAATCTGAACTACATGTTTTATTCTGAGATTATCCATGTGTGTTCTGTTGAGTTGAGATCGATAGACTTTTAACAGCAACTTCATTTTTCTGACATGTTAAAACGCAAGGAAGTTATCCATCAGATAAGCACTCTACACTACACCGAGTTATCACGTTAAAAGACACAGAGATATAATGGCAATACCGCATCGGATAGCTTACATTTGTGGACTTTTAAAGAATGTCCATATTTATAGATAAAAAAGAAGTCATTTTAAAAAATAATTATTCATACATGTCAGACTCTTTTTGAGTTGACAACTTCTGATCCATTTAATCAATTTCTTTGTACCTGTTGTAAATAGTTTTATGATTATTTTTCTTTTATCAAAAAAAAAAAAAAAAAAAAAAATAAATAAAAAATAAAAAATAAAAAAATAAAATAAATAAAGGTGTTCGAATACTTTTTATTATTTTTAGTTTTTATTTTGTATTCTTTATATTTTTTATTATTCCTATTCTAGTATTTATTTTATATTTAAAATTTTATTATTGTTTTAATTTGTAGTACGTATTATAAATTGACATATCTTGGACCAAGCAATTATTAATGTAAATATTACAGGATTTTTAAGGACACCAAAGTGGCTTAAATATACATAGAATAATAATCTAAAACATATTAACTTCTATTTCATTAGACTTACCTTCCATAAAAGGTAACATATAAGAAAAAAAAAATAATGAGCTTTACAACAATCTACAGTTACATAAGGCATCATAAGTGAGAAATAGCATCTGTACTTTTAAAAAAAGATGAATGAAAATTATAGCATTCAAATATATTATTTGAGGACCCCAGAAGCCAAGGGGTATAAGTGACAAAATGGGAAAAAATAAACTAAATACACAGACGACCTAAAAATATGCTTTTTTCATTTCAGGTAAAGAAATATAAGTGATTTTCTTATTATTTGCTGAGTTATAGAGGCAAACCACTTTTTTCGAAAAACAAACAATATTGATTGATTATACATTAAAAAAAAAATTACTTTTTTTTAAACAGTTATTGAAATAAGAGTTCAAAAACCAGAATGCAACAAGAAGAAATTTCCTATTTTAATTCACTCAATTGTTATTGACGTTCAAATTTAACATCCATTATCTTTAAACTCAATTTACTCCAAATCGAAATTTTGTCACTTGTACCCCTTGGCTTCTGGGGTCCTCATTTATGAACTTCAAAATTGCTAAATTATCTCAAACAGTGTGAAATTTAAAGCTAACAACCAAAGTAGGAATTTCTTCCAAAACAGTTTTTCGAGCCCAGACTGAACATAGCACCACAGTTAGCAGATGGATGTTGGCTGACAGTAGGAAATATATTCCAATAGGCTTAATGCTTGCTGCTCGCCTAATCAAGTTGCTGAATTATTTTTAATATATATATATGTATATTTAATTAAAAGCTATATGATTGTAGATGAACTCGCACTAACTATTTTTTCTAAACACTTCCATTTACATTTACAGTTTCAAAAATCTGCAGAGCTTAGGACCAAAGGCTGTACAGATTTTAGAATTTTGCGGATTTCAGAGTTTTGTAGATTCTGGATTAAATGATTTTTTTTTTCAGTTTAACTTTTTTATTTCCAAGAAAAGCATGTAATAAATTCAATGTTAGAAATCAAAACTTGAATCTCTTTTATTTACCTGTACATTATAATTTTAATAACCAAAATTATTTTTGTTACAATATTTAAACATTTCTTACATAGTTCTTTGGTTGAGAACTTTCATTTTTTCTTGTTGAAGCATCTTTTGAAGTCTGAAAAAAAATCATTATTTATTTGTTCGCACGACTCTGCTACTCAAAGAACTTTCAAATTTTCACCTAAAACCAAACTTACTTGAAAATGTTTTTCGGAGATTCACTGTCAGATTCAGTTTCACTGTCATCAGGTGGGTTTATTACTGAAAAAGTAATTTCTTCATCTGCAACATGATTTTAAGACATTTTTATTATCCTATTTATATTTTTTATTTTTATTTTATTATCCTATGTATCCATTCAGCAATTTCTTCTTGAAAAATTCTTGTGAACCTGGGTTGGAATTTTTTGAATAATTTAACAGAATTCATATACATTTTAGCTTCTGGAAAGATTGAATGAAAAATCGTTATCCTCATTTTGGATAAATAAAGATCAGGGCATATTTTGTGACATACATTAATTAAAGCCTTGCATGAAATATAAAATAAATTAATTTGTTATTTTTTCTTTAGTGGTCAATGGATGGTGCTTCCACTCTTAAAGCTTTTCCGTGTTTGTTTACATTTCTCATTGATGTCTATTTATTTTACTTTTTCTTGCATGTAAGTTTCTGTGAAATAAAAGCACTTTATTTGTGTAATATCCTGAGTCATTACTATTTTCCCATAAATTTACATTAAAAATTATTTTATTTTCATTCACTGTTATTTGGAATAAAGATTATAAAGAGTATTTCTTAATTGGAAATTTCATTGTTTACATTTTGAAATGAATACGGATTTCGGAGGATTGTGGATTTTGGAAGTACGGATTTTGAAGGCTGTACTGCATATATTTTATCTTCATTTTTGAAAGCATATAATAAAATTTTCTCAAAATGCTGGCAGTCAATGTTATTGTATTGTTGTAGAGAAAATGAAATAATGAAGATTATTATATCTTTATCAACTTTTTTATTACAATAAAAATTAGAAAAATTTTCATTTGAAAAAAATGTGTTTAATACTATCAAGGAGCTTAAAGAGTCTAAAATTGAAATCCTATCATTTGTTAATTTATGAATTCTTTCACCTATTTCAGTTCATATAACTGTAATAATTTTCTATAATTGCGTAAAAATCACATCATTTTCAGTGGTTTTCCATCATACAAGCTAAAAAAAAATTAAAGTCTAAAAGAAAGAAATGCTCGAGCCTGTGGAAACAACACAATTTTTGAAAAGCATTCGAGTGCAAACGTGCTTTTTTTAATCTTATAAGATTGTGTCTAAATAATGTAAATGGATTGGTTCATTCAGGTCAATGTTTAAATTTACATTACACCGGAAAACACAAAGTAAATTGGAGATTAAAATAGGGTTGCTAGATACAAATAATACCAGGTTTGTCTGGTAGCGTGTTTCACTATACATTACCCCCCCCCCCCCCCGACTGAACATTTATTCAGCATGTGCAATCCTTAATCAATTATAAACATGGAATAATATAATACTTAAGATTTGAAGGATATTCAAATAAATTATAGTTATAGAATATGAAATCATAAAATAGCTTCATATTCAATAATAAATAATAATATAATTTAACTTGAAGGTCTTAGCTCAATGAAAAACCATCAAGTGTCCTGTCGCGTGTTGGGAGAAAAAGTTTAGTCACTCTAGATGCAGGTTGGGTACTATAAAGCATTTCATTTTTAAATCAGTTAGTCACACTATATAATATGCATAAATTTAGTGAAACTTATACGCGCATATCATAATTAAAATGCATTTCATCCATCCATAAGCTATCATCGGATACATATATAGTACTTTGGAAAGAATGTACTGTTTGAAATCTTGTGTATTCCTGTAAATACTATGTACTTTATATTAGGGAAGGCAGTATCGTATAATTTACACTAAGCCTCATTGACATACATCAATTTTATTATACATGAAACAGTTTAATATATTTAAAATATGTCACACACAATTCCCCGTTTTACTATTATCTAATGGAATTCTTTTGTGTGGCCCTGTAAATGAATAATAGCTACATTTTTACCTTATATTTTATAGAATTCATATTTTAATGCGCCTAGTAAAAGCATATAAATTTTAATATGTTTCACAGGGTATAACATCTTTAAAATTCCTTTGACACGATTTTTCCCATTAGGCCGTAATGTAATGGGAAACTTTGATTCTCCCTGTAGATAAACTAATCATGGTAGAAACTTCATTTTCAATAGGGTTAGTGCTAGAGTAAAGTCAATAACTTCCAAAAATTTCATAGCAATCCGAGTATATTTACGTGAGTTAGAGAGCGGATAGACAGACAGACGGACAGACAAACTGAATGCATAAGCACTTTTCAACTTTGTTGGGAAGTGCTAAAAACGAAAAGATAAAAACAGTATATAGGTTAATATCAATATAAACTTTAGGTCACGAATCAGAATATACTTGTACTGGACAAAAGAGTGTTTTTGTTATATTTACTATATAGAAAGCCTAATGTGCGAGTTAATAATACAATAAATCCACTTCAGTCGTGTAGCTAACAATAGATCTATCGTTCGAATTTCATTTATCTACATACGTTACTTAATTTCCTAATAAACTTTAAATGTATATTCTATATTGTACATCGTAAGTTTTTTCCCGATAATAACAATAATAAACTCGTACAAAATCAGAAATAAAACAAATTTAAGTGCTTAAAAAAAAAAAAAACTATTTAAAAGAATTAAGTATAAGGATTTTCCTTTTAAAAGTCACCATTTAAAGAATTTGTTTAACTAAGTAGCTTTGAATAAAAAAAGCATTACTTTTTTTTCTAGTCACATATATCATGTAAAATTTTTCTGCTTAAAAATAGCTTGAGATCATTTTAAGCGACGAGCAAATAAAAAAAATATTTCTTTTACATGTATTTTTTTACTTTGCTTTTTAGTATGAATCCTTCTAGTTTAGTTGTTACATATAAAAAGAGTAGAAGAAGAAATTATTAATATTGCAGTCGCAAAAACTAACGTTAAATACTTGCGGTAAACATTGAACATACTTTCAGGCCAAAATATTACCAAAGATGTTAAAGGTAAATTTTAAGAAAACAAAAAATGGAAAATAGAATCTCTCCCTTCCCTCCTTTCCGTACAAAGCTATTCGAACGTAATTGTGTGGAAAAAAATTGAAAACTTTTTGGAAAACTTTCTTCGATTATTATTTTCTCCCTTAAACTATTTTAAATACTTTTCTTTTATCACCACAGTAAAAAATTTTGAAGATTTTCAAAAAATTATCTTTTCTATTCTTTTGTTCTATTGACAAATAATAGCTTTTTTTCCTCCTTTTGAGAAAATACCTGCATTTTTTCTTTTAAAAATTTTTAAAAAGTGAAAGATTGTTATTTTAAGTTGTGTTTTTTTTTCATACCTAAGACTTATAAAACAAATACACTCATCAATCATTTTTTTGTAAATGAGGAACACGGAGAAAAAGTGTCACTGAGAAAAAGTATTAAGTTCTGGCATCCACAAATCTTTCTTAGGACATTCTATTGTAGATTAATTTAACTATACATCTAAAATCATGAGTGTGACACATAGTGAGCTTCCTTGACTTCAGGGCCGGAGCCAGACGTGAGGCAAGTGAGGCGGTCGCCTCAGGGCGCACGCTAAAAGGGCGGCATTTGCCTGGCATATATATTGAACATATAATCCATTATTATTTTGTTTGTCTAAACTAAAAAAAATATTTAAATAAATAAATAAATAAAAAGTTTTTTTTTTCTTTTTTTTTAATAAAAATATAGAGTGCATTTTATATAATTACAACCTAGTAATAGCAGAAGCCTTTACGAACGTCATTGTAAAACATGAATTAAATCGACACTAAGACATAAACTACAATAACAACCAAATCCATTCTTTTTTTTTTTTTTTTTTTTTTTTCTTTTCAAAAATGAAGTCATACTGAAATCAGCAGAATTCACAAAGGGCAGATGGCGCCAAACATAAACCAAAGCATTTTCTCAATGGTGCTGCGTCATCTGTTTAGTATTTCTTTATTTTATATGTGTTGTCTATCATTCGATGGTGCAATTCTTTTCATTAATTGATTGTAAAGGACCAGATTTTGGACAGCATGGTTAAAAAGACGTTGTGCTAATAGTAATAACGAAGAAAGTCATACTTCAGGTATATATTATGTTATTTTTTCTTTTAATTTCAGATGATGATTGCAGTTCATTTAAAAAAAGTATTCTTTAAAACATATTTCATTAACATGTTATTAATGTTGCCAGGAGTCCCACGTAAATCAGCTCCTATTTACGCAGAGCCGTGCGAAACGAGGGGCGAAGGGGGCAGTCGCCACGGGCGCAGAAAATTGAAGGGGCGCCAAATTTATTATTACCATGGTCGTTTGTTTCTTCTATTTCTCTCTCTCTCTCTTTTTTTTTCTTTGTAAAATATATATTATATAAACATATTGAGATTTTTTGTGTGAAAAAGACATACATTCTCAAAATAGCATATTGCTTCATTCTTCGAATACAGAAAGGGTTATGCAGTACTGTTAGATACATTTTTTTTCACATATGTTTTCCAGATCCCCTTTGCCAAAATAAATGTGCAATTTTATTTTATGTTATTTAATTGTTAAAATTAAAGTTTCAAAATAAGTGACAAATGTATTTAATAAAGTTTGCGTTTTTTACACTTTTTAATTTTATGACACCTGTCACGCAGGGCCGTAGCTAGAAGTGAACGATAGGGGGGCTTAAGAGAGTGTACGGGAAGCTTATAATTTTTTTTCTCTCTTTCTGACGCAGAAAGATAAATTAGTGCATATTCACATTGTAGGACTATGTTTATTATAAACTGTCCTAATAAGTTAATTTTATTTTAAGAAAAGTATACGATGATAAAAATGTTGAGTGTATAGCTGGTGCCAAAACATTATGTTAGCTTCACCAAGCTAAACCTTTGCCTTTCTGAAAGTTGCAATCATGTAATTAAAGAAAATGTGATATTTACTGTTTTAGGTGTTTTATTTTTTTAAATAAAAATTTTTAACTGTAGGTAACAGAGAACATTTTACTGTTGCCAGTTCATACTTTATTTTTTATTTGACGTTCCAAATCAAAAAGTGAACTGCTGTTTTCAGTTTTATATACAAGAAATATTTTAGTATCATCTAATATTTTTATAAATTGTATTAAAAAAAAAATTATTTGTGAAAAATTTTCCACATGTAAAAGTTTTTTGAAAATGACCCATATAATAGAACCTTGATTATCCAGCATGATTGGACTGAACTTGCATCAGATAATCAAAATTTCCGGATAATTAAGAATTTATTAATTGTCATCTAGTTTAATGTATAACATCATCATTGAACTGCTATTATGACTATTTAAACTGTGAAATAAATATCTAAATTCAAATTATACATGAAAACAAATTTATTTTGAAACAAATATTTTAAATTGTGTCAGCTAGTGAAGCTGCAGTGTCAACATTATGTTAGCTTCATATGTACAAATTGGATTAGGGAGTGTTGAAACACTTATTTTAGAAACAATTTAATAATTTTGCAAAACTGTGAAAGGATCTCAAAACTAAATTAGATTTTTGAGCAAAATTTCATTTGAATTTATTGGAACAAAAATTCATTTAGTGACCTTGGAATGTTTTTCAGGGGGGGGGGGGCTCAAAATATTTTAGAGGGGGCTGAACCGCCCATAGTGCCCCCTTAGCTACGCCCTGCTGTCACGAAGAGAAATGGTTATGATCGAAACTTTTGAATCGAAAACGAGTATTAAATTCAAATTATTCAAGCAGATGAAAGTGCAATTATTTTTATTAGGAATATATAATAAACTATTTTGATAAAGAGTATTTTATACTATATCATATTTATTTCACTGTTGATAGTTGTGTTTTTTGTAAATATCCTGTAAATATTTCATCGTATCATAATTTCTAATTTAAGCAAGAATTTCATGTGCAGTTTCTTTTTGTGCGTTTAATTTTTTTTAATCACTTTTGGATGAAAAACGAGTATTAAATTTAAATTATTCAAGCAGATGAGAGTGCAATTATTTTTATTAGGAATATATAATAAACTATTTTGATAAAGAGTATTTTGTACTATATCATATTTATTTCACTGTTGATAGTTGTGTTTTTTATAAATATCACTAATATCCTCTAAATATTTGATCATATTATAATTTCTAATTTAAGCAAAAATTTCATGTGCAGTTTCTTTTTGTGTGTTTCCTTTTTTAATCAGTTTTGGATCGAAAACTGGTATTAAATACAAATTATTCTAGCAGATGAAAGTGCAATTATTTTTATTAGAAATACATAATAAACTATTTTGATAAAGAGCATTTTATACTATGTCATAATAAATGATTTTGAAAAAAAAAATATCTATACAAGTTGATTTTGAAATATTTTTCTATTTTTCATAGTTACTTTCTTTTAAATATTATTTAAAGTGGTATTTTATTATGGCTAATATGATATAAAAATTTATGTGTTAATGATATCCTTATTTTCTATGTACAAACTTTATACGTAATTTGACTTTTGTAATTTTCACATAATATGGCACAATAAATGCTTATTTTAAATCTAATTTTTTTGCCAGGTGTAATTGAGATTCTATGTAATATTTGTAACGTTAATTTATTTAATTCTTCAAGGAAGATTGAGTTTTTTAGAAGTCAGTTTTATTCTTAATTTTTATTAATATTGTTAGGATGATAATTTTTGTGAATTCATTTCAAGCTAGTCGTTATTTTTAATAAGATGCAAAAAATTATAAGTAATTTGATCATTTTAAAAATGTAAATTAAATTGATATACATTAGAACCCAGGTCCGTAGCTAGAAGTGAATAATAGGGGGGAGGGGAGCTCATTTTCTATACAAAATTACAAAAAAATTCGGATTTCTCGAAATCACGATAAAAATAGAAATTAAAAAGATGCGCGCTAAAAAAAAAGTAAGTTTTAAGAATTCAGTAAACGTCCTTTAAACCGGAATACCGGATAGTCCGGCACGATTATGGAAAAAAATAGTATTCCTTGTTTAATCACTCCTGTTGTTTATAATAATTCAATGGAGCTTCGGAATGAGAAATTACGTAACAACCCATTTAAATAGCTCAGTCACCACATCGACGATGAGGAAATAAAATAAAAATTCTATAAATAATTTGCGAAATCAAACTGTTGAAAGGAAAAATAAATATTTATCATCTTAATTAAATATATTTTAGAAAATAGAGTAGAGCATCGAACATCCGGACGTCGCTTAACGGGATTGTCCAATTACCCGGCCGATCAACGATCATACATTTTTTTCCGCCTTCTCCAAATTTTTTAAAGTGGCGCATTTGGTTCTTTAGGTGCGATAGGATAAATTCGGCTGGATGTAACAAAAGTTAACAGTTAAATAATTATTTCCTAATTTTGAAATAATACCACTAACAAATGCAAAGAGAGCAAACAATGCATATAATTAACTAGAACCAAATAAGTTTCATTTCCAATGCGCAAGTCCTCATGAAAATCTCTCTTTTCTAGCAGAAGACAATCAAGAAATTTTTTTCCCTATCACGATATATTTTGTAAATGTATACACTGTACAGTCTATGTATATACATGTAACAGTATCTATGTATAAATTTATACCAATTTTTTTAGAAAAATTTTTTTAAAATGAGTTCTAAATACGTCTATTGCAGGGTGCTAAAATGTGCACTACTACAAAATGTGTACTACACTAAGCTTGAAAAAACTTGAAGGAAAGCTACTTTAAAAAACTGCCATAGCCGTTTTTTTAAATTGTCCAACTATCTGAATTTTCTATCTATCGGATCGGCCTCGATCTCGCTCCCTACCAGTCTGGATAATCAGCTCTCTACTGTATTTTTATAGTGATTGGCAATGGCAAACAAACTGGTATTCGGATTATTTAAAGGTGGCTTCTACGAGTAAACCTTTTATGTGTTACGTTTTCATTTTATATTCGTGTATATATGTTGTATTTTTTTCAAAACTGAGTAATTTTTTTTTTATTCAAGTTGATTAAAGAACAAAAAAAACATGCTTTACTGCCATTTAAATAAATTAAAAAAAAATAACTTCTACATGTTTTTCCGACATTTATCCTATAATTCTGAAAATCTTGTAAGTTAATCTTTTCAGTTAATCTGTTGAAGTAAAATTTGCGAAAATAAAATTGGTTCGGATTAATCGGAATTTTGGATTGGATGGTTCTACTGTATATTTATTTTCAGGATAAATGATAAATAGCATGTTAATTTACTATTCTAAAAATTTTTTGAATAGTGGTGAAACAGTTACGTCATAGGGGCGGCAAAATAATGCTCGCCTCAGGCGGCAAAATCTCTAGCGCCGGCCCTGCTTGACTTTAATATGAAGTTATAGTAGTAAACCAAGTAAAACAAACAAACAAAAAAAGCATAGTCCATTAGAATTGTTTTTTGTTTATTCAAAGCCAAAATTGAATTAAAATACTTATTTATCACTACATATTATAAAACAAAGTCGTTTTTTCTGTCCCTATATCCCTATGTGCGCTTAAATCTTTAAAACTACGCAACGGATTTTGATGCGGTTTTTTTAAATAGATAGAGTGATTCAAGAGGAAGGTTTATATGTATAATAACATCCATTAAATAGTGGAGAAATATTGTTATTTTGTAGGTTTTTAATGTGTTGTCGTAAATAATTTCATTTTTTCCACTTATACATTGCAAACGCAGGCTGAACCCTACAAGATTTATCAAAATAATGTACTAATTATTGTACACATTAAAAAGGTCTACAGAAAACCCCGCGTTGGGCAAGTGTACCACTTAGCAGGGAGCTTGCTACCACTTCGACCCGATGATCACAAATTTCTTCAAATATATTTTATTGCAGATCCAGATAAACAAGCATCTACGCGGTGTTCAAGTTTTGCACAGCCAGTTGATAGAGATTTAATTAGATCTCTCCAAGATATATTACATTCTCATAATTGCTATATACAGTCTTTCAAAACTGCGATTGAGAGTATTCCAGCAGATACTCCTGACTTTAATGTCGTAATCCATGCAAATAAAGTTCCTGTTGGAGAACACAGAGGACGATATAATGCGCCGTCCACGAGTGAAGTAGCAGTGGTGATAGCTGGACAGCAATTTGACAAAAGAAATATTGTATTGCATAATAGTGATGATAATTTGCAAAAAATTTCAGAGTTACACAGATCTTATGACAGCTTACAATATCCTTTGATGCTATGTCGGGAAGAAAATGGTTATGCCATTAATATTTCTCAAGTTGACCCAATCGATGGTACACCTCTGCGTAAAACAGTGTCATGTATGAACAACTATTGCTACCGTATAATGACAAGACGTAACAATTTCAACACTTTGCTTAGATATGGAATGTTAACAAACCAATACTTGGTAGATCAATATGCAAAAATTGAATCTGAGAGATTGGCCTACATCCGTAATAATCAAACTAAATTGAGAGCCGAAAATTACGTTCATCTTCAGGATGCTTTACAGACGAATGAACACGACAACGGCGCATCACTACATATTATAAAAGAAAGTCGTTTTTTCTGTCCCTATATCCCTATGTGCGCTTAATATTGTTATTTTGTAGGTTTTTAATGTGATGTCGTAAATAATTTCATTTTATCCACTTATACATTGCAAACGCAGGCTGAACCCTACAAGATTTATCAAAATAATGTACTAATTATTGTACACATTAAAAAGGTCTACAGAAAACCCCGCGATGGGCAAGTGTACCACTTAGCAGGGAGCTTGCTACCACTTCGACCCGATGATCACAAATTTCTTCAAATATATTTTATTGCAGATCCAGATAAACAAGCATCTCTACGCGGTGTTCAAGTTTTGCACAGCCAGTTGATAGAGATTTAATTAGATCTCTCCAAGATATATTACATTCTCATAATTGCTATATACAGTCTTTCAAAACTGCGATTGAGAGTATTCCAGCAGATACTCCTGACTTTAATGTCGTAATCCATGCAAATAAAGTTCCTGTTGGAGAACACAGAGGACGATATAATGCGCCGTCCACGAATTAAGTAGCAGTGGTGATAGCTGGACAGCAATTTGACAAAAGAAATATTGTATTGCATAATAGTGATGATAATTTGCAAAAAATTTCAGAGTTACACAGATCTTATGACAGCTTACAATATCCTTTGATGCTATGTCGGGAAGAAAATGGTTATGCCATTAATATTTCTCAAGTTGACCCAATCGATGGTACACCTCTGCGTAAAACAGTGTCATGTATGAACAACTATTGCTACCGTATAATGACAAGACGTAACAATTTCAACACTTTGCTTAGATATGGAATGTTAACAAACCAATACTTGGTAGATCAATATGCAAAAATTGAATCTGAGAGATTGGCCTACATCCGTAATAATCAAACTAAATTGAGAGCCGAAAATTACGTTCATCTTCAGGATGCTTTACAGACGAATGAACACGACAACGGCATTGGGCAGTTGGTTATACTACCTTCATTATTCACAGGTGGACCTCGATATTTACACGAAAAATCGCAAGACGCCATGACTTACGTCAGAAATTACGGCAAACCTAATTTATTTATAACTGCAACATGTAACCTAAATTGGCCGGAAATCAAAGAAAATATTAACACCAATTTAACTCCACAAGACAAATACGATATAGTTAACAGAGTCTTCCATTTAAAAGTACAGAAACTCCTGCACCTCATTAACAAGTCTCATATATTCGGTCCCCCGCGCTGTCATATGTACACAATAGAATGGCAGAAACGTGGCTTGCCTCATGTACACCTGCCGGTGTGGTTAGTGAACAAAATTAGACCAAACCAAATTGACAGGGTCATTTCAGCTGAATTACCGGATAAAGATGAAGATCCTATCCTGTACGAAATCGTAAAGAATCATATGGTACACGGCCCTTGCGGAACTTTAAACCCGAATTCTCCATGTATGAGAGATTCTAATGAGAGATGTATGAGAGATGCAGCAAAAAATTTCCGAAGTCGTTCCAAACTCAAACAATTACTAGCGATGACGGATATCCCAAATATCGTCGACGATCGCCAGAACAGGATGGGCAAAATGCTACCGTCCGAAACCATGATATTGATAACCGATGGATCGTTCCCTATAATCCGCTTCTATTGAAAATTTTTGATGCCCAAATCAACGTAGAGTTGTGCAATTCGATAAAGTCAATCCAATATGTTACTAAGTACATCAATAAAGGTAGTGATCAAGCCACTTTCAGCATACAATCACCAAATGAAGTGGAAGGACGTTACATCTGCAGCTCTGAAGCTGTATGGAGGATTTTATCATTCGAAGTGCACGACCGGGCTCCCACAATTGTCCACCTTGCAGTTCATTTAGAAAATAGAAAAAGAGTATATTTCATAGAGAACAATATACAAGAAGTTGTTAATAACCCGCGGGATACAACATTGACAGCATTCTTCAAGTTATGTGTTCAAGATGATTTCGCGAAAACACTGACATATGACAGTTACTATACATGGAACCAGAGTTCTAAAACTTTTCAACGGAGAAAACAAGGTACTGCGGTTGATGGTTTCCCCGGAGTAAAAAAAAACGGATGCTCTTGGCAGAGTTTAAGTGATTCATCCCAGCAACAGCGAATGCTTTTATCTGAGAATGTTACTGCATATTGTAAAAGGCCCGACATCCTTTGCGCACCTAAGAACTGTACAAGGTGTTGTTTACAATACTTATCAAGCAGCATTCAAAAGTATGGGGCTCTTGGAAGACGATTCTCACTGGGAAAACACATTATCAGAAGCAGCTGTTTGTAGTTCAGCTACATCATTAAGATATTTATTTGTCGTCATAGTAGCGTTTTGTCAAGTAACTGATTCTGTTAATCTATGGAATAAATTTCAACAAAACATGGCCAGTGATATTCTGAATCGGCGAGGGCGAGAGTTAAACTCGGATGATATACAATATGATCAAAACATATTTGACGAAGCATTATTTGAATTGAATAAAGTACTGCAATTACTTTCTTGTAAATCAATCAAGGATTTTGGGCTGCCGATGCCAGCTAATACTACTAACTCAGATTTAACTAACAGTGCCGAATACACAAGAGAAACATCATATGATCAAATGAGACTTTTACAAAATATAGCTCAAGATGAGCCACGATTAAACATCGATCAGAAAAAAGTATTCACTGCATTACTATCAACAATTGATAACAATGAAGGGAAATTGTTTTTCCTTGATGCCCCAGGAGGTACAGGAAAAACATTTCTAATCAATCTGCTTTTAAAAAAAGTGAGATCTACCGGAAAAATTGCGTTAGCTGTTGCGTCATCCGGCATTGCCGCTACGCTTTTAGAAGGAGGTCGAACCGCACACTCTACATTCAAGTTCCCGCTGAAAATCGCAACCGATGACAATAACAGCGTCTGTAGTGTTTCTAACCAGAGCAATACAGGAAAATTGATGCGTGACTGCTCATTAATAGTCTGAGACGAAGCTACCATGTCACACAAGACGTCTGTGGAACACTGGATAGGACAATGCGCGATATGCGCAACAAAAATTCACCTATGGGTGGATGTACAATTCTGTTCTCTGGAGATTTTCGTCAAATCCTACCAGTTGTGACTCGAGGAACACGTGCTGACGAAATAAATGCTTCCCTAAAAAGATCCAACCTTTGGCCACATGTCAATAAATTAGAGCTTAAAACTAATATGAGGGTTTCGTCATCTTCACGTGAGAACAGGCTATTTTCAGAGATGCTGCTAAAAGTTGGCAATGGAGAATTAACACAAAGTGAGGGAAGGATTAACCTTGAAAACCTTTGTGTTTTGATAGACAACATTCAAGAGTTAGTCAACAATGTCTATCCTGACATTGATAATATAAGTTATAAGACAATATCTTAGTTTAAAGAAAGAGCGATTCTGTCACCAGCTAACGAACAAGTAGATAAGGTAAATAACTTGATTCTTTCAAAGATTGATGCGCCGTCGAAAATATACTACTCGGTCGATATTGTTCTCGGTTTGGAAGAAGCTGTTCATTTTCCTACAGAATTTCTAAACTCTTTGAACCCGTCTGGACTTCCTCCTCACAAAATGGTGTTGAAAGTAGGTTGTCCTGTTATTTTATTAAAAAACCTGAATCCACCTAAACTTTGCAATGGCACGCGTTTGCTGGTAAAATCACTGAAAACTTTCATAATAGAGTGCACAATACTCACAGGATGTGGTACCGGAGAAGATGTATTGATTCCCCGAATCCCTCTGATACCATCGGATTTACCCTTCCAATTTAAACGTTTACAGTTTCCGGTAAAAACATCTTTTGCAATGACCATTGATAAATCGCAGGGTCAAACCTTCAACGTTGCAGGCTTAGATTTGAGCGTTGACTGTTTTTCACATGGACAACTGTATGTCGCTCTTTCAAGAGTAACCTCTAGAGAAAACATGTTTGTATTGTCTAATGACAAGAAAGCTGTGAACGTTGTGTATAAAGACATCCTGTAATTGTTGTAAAAATAAAATAAATAGGTAAATAAGTAAAAAGTAAATAAGTAAAAATGTAGTGTATGAATTACAAATAAATAAAAAATAATACTAATATCCGAATTTTCTTTTATACGTTTACACTTTTTTAATAACTCCACCCACAAAGAAGAGAGTATGAGTATGTGTGTAAAAATTTATAACTTGAATTTTTTTTTAATACTCGTACAAACCCTGGGCGGGCTGCTATAATCTATATCCATAAAACAAAGTCGTGTTAGTTACACCATCTATAACTTAAGAACGGATGGATCGATTTTTATGAAACTTTGTATGGAGTTATCTGGCACCTTAGATTAACATACAGGCTACTTTTTACCCGACTACTTAAAAGGTGAGTAATGGTTTTAGTAGTTGAATTTAATGGGATGAAGTGGTAGTAACAATTTGCGGTGTCAGTAGTGACACGGGACTACCCGAAGCAACGCGAGGGCGGGCCGCTAGTAAATACTAAACTAAAGCAGACAGCGCCAACTGGTGATCTGTGAGATTATTTAAAATGTGAACATTATTTGGATTTGATTTTTGCATTTTATTAATAATTGTCATCTATAAATAACATAATTTAGTAATAATAAAACATGATAATAATTTAATTTTTTTTAATTTTATGAAAATTTAGATATTTAGTTTTAAAAATTTATATAATATCAGGCATTGATAATTATGTTGATAGGAATTATTTGTTATTTGTCATTATAAATTATTTGTTTATAATGAAAATCTTGATTCATTTTCCAACTAAACACTTTGCAAAAAAAAAAAAAAAAAAAAAAAATGTGTCTCAGCTTTTTAAAATTCACTGTATAATGTAATTTTTTCTTTAGTTTATGATGTAATTGTTTGAGCTTTGATGCTGTGAAAACAATCACGAATGCTATGAAAGCGAATCCAAAAAATAATTCGAGTAAAAAATTAAATTTTTTTTGCCATATGCACAACGCAGCCAATAGCAAAGCGATTTTATTTAGGTTTAAGAAATTTTATTAAAGATAAAGATAGCGTGTTGCAATTGTGATTAAAGATAGCGTGTTGCAAATTTTACAGCAACAATGTTTGCAGCCGGGGTGCCAGCACTTTTTGTTGTAAATTACAAATTTCTTTTTTTTTCTTCTTCTTCTTCTTCTTCTTTTTTTTTTTTTTACAGTGTTGGTACCAGTTTTGGCTTGAAATAGAAATTGATATTCGCGTTCCTGTAAAGTCCATGAGGAATACAGTAAGAAAATAAATAGCTAAAATGAAATATAAATATGAAATAGTTAAAAAAAAGAGGAACAAATACCGCATTAAAAATATGTGACACTTAAATAAGTTTCAATTTGGGTGTCAAATATCATAGTAACTTTTTTAGTATTAAACAACCTTCAATTTTTTTTTTTTTTTTTGATTATATAAACACTTTCTGCGATTAAATAAGATGAAGATCGTTATTTGAAAAGAATCATATCCCGAAGGCATTTCATTCGTTCGACATTTCTTATTTATAATTTTATTACACTGAATAATTGAATGGGTACTTTTCATATTAATAAAATGCAAACTGTGCGACTATTATATACAAATGAATTTACATCATTCAAAAAATTTTCTTAGTGGTCCAAGGCATTTAAAATTATGAATTGAATGGTTCATGTTGTTTAAAAGGTTGGTGAACACAGAGAAAATAATTCGCTAAAGTGTAAAATTTAGTACATTTCTTCACGGTAAAAAGTAAAATAAAGCGAAATTGAAAAAAAAAAAAAATCATAATAAGTGTTCTACATAATATTTCCTGAAATTTTATGTAATTGATGCCGAACTATAAATGTAAAGGAAATCATGAAATAAATAGTATAGTAGTGCCAGCAGTTGCACGATATATGCCAAATTATAACCAGCACAAACTTATGCCGATGTGTAAATAAATACGAATTTTCATTGAGTATTTAGTTTGTGGAAGTTTTTGTACAACATTTTTTCTTTTGCAGCGTTCAGAAGATTTGTGTGGCCAATAAAAATACATACAAAATAAGCCAGGCAGGCTTTTAAACTAACAATGTTTTTGTTTTTACAAAAATTGTAGAATCTAATTTAGGTTATCTTAAAAAATGTAAATTTATTGAAACCGGGAGTTTAAAAATTTTACATATCTAATACTATGGCTTCTTCTGCAGAATTTTTTGCACATAACAATTTTATAATAATAATCTTTCTTAACACATGATGGAGAATCGAACGATAAAATAAAATAAATAAGAATATATTATTTAAAAGCACACAAGCTTGCACAATGGTAAACATGGACAAAACCCTTTATATGAACTTGTACAATTAAAATTAAAGATAAAAAAACATAAAATCTATGTTTTGAACTGCTCCTGTAGTCGTCTCGGGATAAAATATAATGTTGAAATAATCAAAAGTGTGCAAAAAGTTTTCGTCTCCTGATTTTTAATAATTTCAGCATGATATTTTACCTCGAGGACCATTGTAGGAGCAATTCGAAACCTAGATTTTATACTTTTTATAGGTCACATGAGGACGTGAATTATAAAAATTGTCTTATCCAAAACTTCAAAATCTAGTTTTCTCATCAATCCATGTTATTGTTGAACCTGGATTGAAAAAAAAAAAAAAAAAAAAAAAAAAAAAAAAATGCTACAATCTGCAAAAAAGCTAGTTTTATCGTGTATATCTGTCATTGTAAAATCTTGGATTACAATGAAAAACAACGGATACCAGTCATAGGTTTTTCACGATTTCCCAAGATACGGTTTTCTGGATTAGGCAATTTTTGAATCTCACAACTTCATGTAAAGATTTTGTTTATGTGTATTAGTGAGCAAGCTTATGTGTTTATAACAAATATATTCTTATTTAATAATATTCCTGGTAGGTTTCTACATGGTTTTCAACAGAATTATATAAAAAAAAATTTCTTTGAAAAAAGTGACATTCAAAAGTAAGAACAGTTGAATCCCCTTAATCAGGGCTGTCCAACGCGGCGACCGCGGGCGCCATGGCGCCCTTTCATGTTTTTCATGGCGCCCTTTTGATTAATTCCAAATTCTAGGAGTTTTTTAAAATGAAAAATCAATTTTAAAAGAAGTTTTTTTTCTTAATCCTCAGTGTTCCGTAGTCCTTAGTTTTATAGGCGAAATTAATTTTTCGGCTCCTTCCTCTGTAAAATATTTTGATAAGCCTCTCTGTCCGGAAAATGTAGTTTTAACATTTCTATGATTTATGCTTTTTTCTGCAATTATTTTTCACACCGAGCTCTGGATAGTAGGGGGCCATATGGCCCACATTGTTCAGTGACTATGCATCTTATGAGATTCCTGTATATCGTTACTTTCTACCATGGTTGAATCTATTGCTTTTTTCTTTATAAGGAAGATCCGAACTCATGCCAGAAATTAAGAATAATAATTTATAATTTATTTAATAGACTGGGAGACGGCTGCACAAAGCTTCACTTAATTGAATCGATAGCTGAAATTCTAGAATTAGTTAAAACTCTATTCGTATATTAAAATATAACTGGTCTGTCATGTCATATCTTGGTTAAAAAAAACCCTATAAACCCAGTTTTAATAATTGACAGGTAAGTTTATCATTGTGTTAGCCTGGCCTCAGTGCTCCATAACTTCTTATATTTGTGTACAGAAAAAATACAATTAAAAACCCGCTGATCAATTACTGAAATCGGGTCTGCGTGAGGTTTATACCAAGATATTTCTTGTCAGACCAGTTGCATTTTGATATGCTAATAAAGGTCTTATTCTGCAATTTCAGCCAGTCATCTTGAGGAGGTGATCGATCTATTCAGCCGCCTTTCCGTCTGTAATGATAAACATTTTAAATTTCTTAAAGTTAAAAAAAAATAGAATTTCCAGTAGGAATTTTTAATGTCTCAAAAAGAAAAAAAATGAGTCCAAAATAGCAACCCTTCTTTATAGTGGGATAATATTGTTCTATATCTAGAGACGTGAATAATGGCGCCCTTAGCTGTTTGACACTAGATGAAGTGCACCCGCGATTACTGAAAGGTTGGACAGCCCTGCCCTTAATATTTTAATTTTGTGAATTACATATATAATATATATTATATACGTATATATAGAGTATCAATTGGAATCATTTAGTATCAATTATCAATCGTATCTTAGACTTTTTCTGAACATTTGCTTTTTAGATGTGTCTATTCTTTTTATTTATACCTACCGTAAACATTATACAAAATCTGCAAAACAAACATTTGCAAGTTAAGTTTGGAAAAAAGTCTCAGATTTATTTCGATTTCGTTTGAACGGAACCTAAGATTTAGGGGGTTTAAGTATCATGTTGTTTGAATTTCAATTTTATTTTTTAAATTTTCACGTAATTTAAATTATTTGATACAAAAATTTGATACTAAATGTAGAAATAACTAAATCAAATATCTTAATATCTGTCCCTTCTTGGGCTTAAATAGTGCAGGAAATAAATTTTGTTTTTTTAATTTGTTCTGCAAATTATGTTTTTGTTTAATATCTCAAGTTTTTTAATAACTACTGCATTCAAATGAGCTCATCTCAAAATTAACTGAGAATACCATCATCAGGACTACTTTTATGCGGTATCGTATCACAATTACTGATGTAATTTACCCAGGGCCATAGCTAGAAGTGAACTATGGGGGGGGGGGGGGTGCGCTCAAGAGAACGTCTGAGGGGCTCATATTTCTCTCTCTCTGTTTTTGACGCAGAAAAATTAACTAGTGCATATTCACATTGTAAGTACCACGTTTCTTATAAAATTATTGTAATAGCTGCATTTTATGCTAAAAAGAATATGGTGATGAAAAATTTGAATGCATAACTAGTTCAAGATTGAACATCTTGTTGGCTTCATATGTGCAAGTAAGATGAGAGAGTGTTGAAGCACTTACTTTAGTTACAATTTAGCAATTCTGCAAAACTATGAAAGGGCCTCAAAATTGAATTAGATTTTTGAACAAAATTTCATTTTATGAAATACTAACTATTAGGTTCGCCCCTATGTAGAAATTTCTGATTTATTTTTCCAGATCTATACCGATCATATTTAGACTACAAAACCACCCCAAATTAAAAACTCTATCTATATCCGCGGTATCTGCGTAGATTTTCTTTCTTGGGTTTTTTACAGATTTTCATTGATCCATTTCCAAATCATTTTCCTCATTTCCAAATTGTTATTGTTATTATTATTATTATTATTATTATTATTATTATTATTATTATTATTATTATTATTATTATTATTATTATTATTATTATTTTACATCTAGAACTGTATTTTGTACATGCTTCCTGTCCTGATACCAAATATTTCAAAATCTCTGTTTCATTTCCAATATGACGTCATAAATGTGCGCTTTTTAATTCTTAAAATCAATTTCACTTTTTTCAATGGAATCAAGCAAAAAAAGATGTCACTTTTTTCTTCGGCAAATTAATTTCTTATGAATCAGAAAAGTCTCTTCTGCATGTAACTGATATTTATACTTAACAATCAGTATCGATACATTGTTTCTGCATGTAACTGATATTTATACTTAACAATCAGTATCGATACATTGCGTAGAAGTATAGTTCTAGAATTTCATCTCTAGACCAAGGCTAACTTATCATAATATAATATCCCCCCTTATCATAATATCATTATGATAAGGGGGCCTTGCTCTAGACAATATAATATTCCTCCAACAGTACCTCAAGACATAGTATCAATAAAAGTATTTATTTTTTTATTTTGTGCATTACGTCATATTTATTTATTTTCTGTATTTCTTCATTTAGAAGTTTCTTGATAAATTAATTAATGTTTGAATTGAAATTCTGCCAAAACTGAAATTTAACTTTGACCGAACTTCAAACCGCTATCGGAGTTCTGGGCAGGGTTCAGCGTAGAAAAGTTGGGGATAGATGTCATATATGCAACACGTTGGCGCGATTGGAACAAAATGGAGATTATTTGCCTCACATGCTAACCTGGCTGCGTTGTTTATTTACTAATAAATTTTTTATTTTCTATTTCTTTTTTTAAAAAATGATGTAGATCGTTTTGTTCTATAGTTATTAATAAACTTATTTTTTATTCATCATTATTTCAATTTTTAAATATTAGAAAATAATTTTAAAATATATATGTTATTGGTATTTAGAAACGAAATTTTCGCCAAATTGGCGTGAGAAAAAAATTGCGCCAACATGGTAAGTATTAGACATCTATGCCAAAAGGTGATTCATTATGAATATTCCAAATGTGCTGAAATTTTATTAATTTATAGAGATAGTGAATAAAAAGAGTTTTATAAAAATATTAACTTAAAGTAGATAAAAAACAGCTATTTTTCAATACAAACTCTTTGCGATATTTTAAAAATTAAATCGTGTGGTGTTTTATCATATTAAAATCATCGGAATAATGAATTTAATACAACTACGGTACTACTTGGTTATTCCGTCAACCAATTTTGCCAAATTATATAAGTCACCAAACTAATAGCCAAATTATACATATTGGCATTTTTTTGATAACAAAAGAACAAATAAATGTGTAAAATATTAATAAATAGATACTACTCTGTTATCCCGTCGACCAATTTCGCCAAAATACACATATCGCCAAACTAATAGCCAAATTATACATATTGACACAATTTTTATTTTAAATAACGAAAAAACAAATAATTAGTAGAATATTAATAAAAATATTAATAAAAAGTCGAAATAAAAATCACTTAATGACATTTTAGTCACGTGAATCGTATTTAATGTCATTGAATGTGACATTCACGATCATCCATTATTGGCATTTTATCTTATAGTTTGGCGATAGTATTTGGTCGACGGGGTAACCAAGTAGTACCATTGATTCAAAATTGATTTTTCCAATAATTAATTATTTGTAAAATTACAAATTTATGCACGATTAAAAAAAATCTCCAAATCGGGGGAAAAAAGTATATTTGTAAACATTATTGTTTATATTTGTTTACATTGGATTTGAATATTTAGGTTGATAGAATTGGCGAATTTATTGCAGTGCCGAAAAGTCTTACACCATATAGTTGATAATTCTGCGGTTTAGCCTTAAAAAATTGCTATGTTTGAAGTCCTAGTTCTGCAGATTTACCAGTTTCATTACATACAAAGAATGAAATACTATTTTCTCAAGTACTATTATTTTTTAAAACTTTTATTCACCTAAATTTATTTTGATTTTCTACATATCAGGCGAAGAAATTTTTAAAAATGTGGTATAAGTACGAAATCCCGGCACAAATATCATATACCCACTGGATTTGGAAGCAGGACGTTTCGGTCCCGCCATTTCGGTCCCGTCGTTTCGGTCCCGCCGTTTCGGTCCCAAGACATTTCGGTCCCGAGACGTTTCGGTCCCGAGACATTTCGGTCCCTGGCCATTTCGGTCCCGAGACGTTTCGGTCCCGAGACGTTTCGGTCCCGAGACATTTCGGTCCCGAGACATTTCGGTCCATGGTCATTTCGGTCCCTGGACTTTTCGGTCCCTTCTCCAGCAAGCTGAAATTTTGTGCACGGGAAATACCTGACATAATTTTATAAGGAACATTTTAGAGTGTTGAATTCAGGGGCAGGTCATTCCCCCTGGAGCTATCAATTACCCCCCCCCCCGGAAAATTTGAAATTTTGTGTTTTCAGTGGTAAAAAAGTGTAATCCCCCCCGGAGCCACACAAGTCCCTCTCGGAGAAAAGTGTCTGAATTCAACATTGGTTTTTTAACTGAAAGTCGCATTAAATTTTAGTGTAATTAGAAGTAACAAGTACCCCAAAACTTGATCAATTATTTAGAAATCGATGGAGATTTCTGAAAAAAAAATTCACAGATGAATGGCATTTTTTAAAATTGCCAGAATGTTTTGAATTCTTGAACGAGGAAACGGGGAAGTTAACTTGGAAACTGATAACTAAATTTATAAAATAACCCAATTAACTTATGATATTAACACACCCCATAATTAGTTGTAAAATTTTAACTTCTGAGATGCATGTTTCCTCTCCAGGGAGACAAAGGCTTTTAAATTGCCAGGAGAAAAGAAAGAGTTATTGTTATATGGAATTTATATTCTGACACTTAGCATATTATAGGATTTCATCGCTGAAGCCAATTTTCAGAATTATAAGTGTTTCATTATTTTGCACCCCCGCCACTTCTCGCATAGGAGCAAAAATGTTGAAATAAATAAAAAACATCTGTATCTGGTGGTATTTTACCCCCTGTGCCAAAATTATTATTGAATTCTCTTTTTGTTTATGGCATTTTTATATATTGTTTTTGGTTACTAGCATTTATTTTCCTTTTAAACTTTTCCGTTTTTAAATTAAGACAAGAGTTTCCAGATTGCAACACGTGGAGGTAGTTAGCATTGCAATTATTTTATTACATAAATATATGACACGAGCAGAAATAATTATTAAAATAATTTGTAACCTAAAGATTTTTTTCTTTTTTTTTTTTTTTTTTTTTTTTTTTTTTTTTTTTGCATTTTAGAAAAATGAATTACATCATGAATTATTAGCAATTATTTTTTCATGACAACAGTTCTTTTTTTATTGTTATTATTACAATCTACAATGTTTATTATATTGACGCTTCCCTGTTTTTATTAATGTTTTCCAAAACAACGGCAACATCAAAAAAATTATATTGCCATACTTTTATGCATATATCACATTTATACAACACATCTGTTAAATTTTCTAAAACCAGCTTAAGGAAACTAATTACAAAATTATCAATGTAATGCGTATTGAAATTTGTCATTTCATTTAAAGCTGATATTATTATATAAAATAATTATTTTTAACATTAAAATATAAAAACCCTCATAAAAAATATGAAAAAAAAAAAGCCTTCTGTCAAAGTAAGTTAAATTAATAAAGGTAACTTAAAATATTATGTCTAGGTGGTAAATATCTTATCTAACAATCTTATTTAGTTATGTTATAAGTTTTGAATATTTCAATGTCATTCATAAGCTGTAATAATAAGGATAAAAAAATATTCCATTCTACTTTTTATACTGGTTTAATTGATACTAAAAGCGTTTGAAATGGGGAGATGGTCACTCCGGCTCCCCATTGTTTATTGACAAGCATTGTTCCCTAATCCCTTTTAAATCCCTAATCCCTTTTTAAACTTGTCTAAATGCGTCTCTTGAGACCTAGATCCCTTCTGTGGTGACTAACTAACTTGGCAACCCTTATTGGCGATTTTCAAAAAAAAAAATTTTGGCAAAGAAATCTTATGTTTATGTAATCTATGAATATGGTAGATTTTGAGTTTGGATCAAATTTGAGATTCAGATCAAAATTTTAAGTGTCTCATTAAACATGAATTTCGTAAATCGGAAAATCTTTTAATCATATAATTAAATATAGACAAAAATGCTTTTTCAATGCGTTGTAATTTTTTATGCTTTATAAACCGGCTAATAGGGAAGTAGAAAATTAAGTAAAATCATATGGAAAAAGTTATAAAATATGTTAAGTTATAGATTATAAAAAAAACTAGTTTTCATTGCCGTAATATATCTTAACCCTTTAGTGCATAATGTTACCTATTGGCAACAAATTAAATTTTCTCACCTTATCATTTATTTACCGCTGTTTCTTAAGTAACTTTATACTTTGCGTATTCATTCTGATCCTATATTAGGTTTAATTCATTAAGTATACCATAAGTGATGATATTTTTTTATAACTTACAAATAAAAAGAAACTTGTTAAGCTTTCCATTTTCCTAGCCATAGATGGATTTCTTACAAAAGTAAAAACATATTTAAAATGCAAAAATTCTTTTTCAAAATAAAGGTTTTAAAAATTATTCTCATAATGTAACTGGTCTTTACATATTTTCTTTCACATGAAATTTTAAACAATTATCTCAATTTTACGAAATTGCTTGTTTACTGTGTTAGATAAACTTAGAACTCTGTTATAACAACCCAATCTTGAGATCCCTTCACCACCATTAAAATAACGTTAAGGTGGACTTATAATTTGTCCTTTAAAAGAAATAAAAATTAAATGTCAAATCATAATGCTTTTGTTTAAATCTAACATATTAAATTTTTTTTAATAAACTGATTACAGCTTTAGTTATAATAGACTGTACCCCCTCCCCCCTCTTCCTCGACTTTTTGGTCGACTTTTTTTCGCGTTCTGTCGCAAAAATTGATTCAAAATTTTAACTTCGACATCTGCAGCTGAAAGTTTCATTGTTTTTATAGGAAATTAAAAACGCTATTCGGTTTTTTTGTATGAAAATAACACTACATATGGAAATTCTTTTATTAAGGAATAAAAGTAAATTTGAGACTTTTTCAAAAAAATTCAATGTAGATTTGAGAGTAGCTTTTATTACTGAAAAATACTTACAGATTAGAATTATTCATTTTTTGTATTTTATAAATAGCAAAAAAAAGCATGATTTAAGATGAATTATCCGAAAATGTATTATTACATATTTGGTTATATATGCAGGAGCTAAATAACAAAATTTCATTCATATGAGTCTGTGCGTAACATTTTTTGAAAGGGTAAGTTTAATATTATACATATATTTTTACTTAACTTGACATTCATATAAAGGTGGAATTTTATAGTTAGTTTTTCACTCACTTTCTGATATATTAAAGATCTAGAAATTACATATAGTTAGTTTTATATTCCCGATTACAAACTATTTTGAAAATTTTGGAATATAATAGTACTTAATTTTGATTATATGGTAGGAAAAATTTTAAAAATCTTAGATAGTTTAATAATATGGCAAATGATATTTTTAAAATCTATTATTTCGTGTGGTTTCTTACGATAATTTTAAGAAATACATTTACAAAAATATGAAAAAAAAAAGAAGAAGAAGAAGCTTAGCAAAAATTAACATTCTTAATAAAATTTCATTAATATTGAATCTTTATTCTGCATTTTTTATTAATGAAAATGCATTGTCACATGAAAGGGAATTTTTATTTAAAGCTTTAAGGCTTTTTTTAATTTTAATTTAATTTTTTTTTCGCAGTACATTGTAAATAATATTCATTATATATATATTTATTGTGCGCAGTATGCTTTTTGTACCAAAAATCATAATTTTATCTAGATTTGTCAACAAAGTGTAATTCCATTTTTAATTCCAGTAATTAATTCCATTGTAATTCCAGTGTAGCTGTTTTTTGAATAAATAAAAGTTAGAGAGGTTGTTCTTCTCTATGTACAGTAAGAAAAAAAGAAAGAAAAGAAAGTGTGTACCAATAGTTAATAATACTTTATGAGTCGGGATTATTAAATTAAAAAAAATAAGCATATAAATAAACATTTATATAAATAGAACAATTACATTCTCAAAAGGAAAAAAAAAAAAAGAGTGTGCGTGTGTCTGGGGGGGGGGGATTCTTTTAAAAATACAACTAACGTTAATAAGATTTTTGTAATATTTTTCAACAAAACAAAATAATCAGACAAGGTAAAATTATGCCTATGTTATTATTAGTTATGAAACAAATATACACAAAGCGTGGTCCGAAACAAGGGAAGGGCAGATGGGAAAGTATCTCGAGTGCCAAAACAAAATGTGAAGGAGGGCATCAAATGAAGATTTTGTTTGTAGTTTGATACAAAATATATATGTACATGAAACTTGAAAAAGAATCTCGCATCTCGAAAGCTTACCCACAAAATTAACTGAAAGTAAAAGTAACATTTAAAATTATTAGAATGCAAGAGAGAACTTTCAAAAAGAACGTTCCCTTACATTTAACATTAACGCTCCAAATTCTTTGCGTGACTGGTGTAGTAATTTTAATTTTTTTTTTTTTTTTTTTTTTTTTAATTCTCTTTCTAGATTTACGTGTACTAAAAATATAATTAAATCATCTTATTGAAGTATTAATTTGATTTACATATTAATACTTCATTAAAATTAATGTGGAATATTTATTAAAATGTTATATTTTAAATTTAATAGCATTTAAATTTAATAGTAATAGCATTAAATTTTAGAAGCATAAAAATGTAATGTTATTTCTGCGAATGCTCAAAAGAAAAGAGTAAATAATGTCATTTTTGCACAGTTCCAAAAGGAAATTTAATAATTTTTATAATTCCTAAATGCAAAATATTAAAAACGTAATATTATTGAAAGATTAATTTGTTTAAGATTTTATTGTCATTTGCATTCAGTTGAGCAATGGACCGTAATATTCCATTTGGTTCCAGGCTATAAAAACTGCAATTGAACTTATCGTACACAGGTGATTACAGAAATTTATACACTTAATACAGAAAATTATTACACTTAAAAGAATGTATGTAGTTACGCATTTATTTCCAGCTAATAACTAATAAAGAAATAGACCCTATTCTTCATTTTGGTTCAAGGCTATAATAATAGTCATTTTGCCAATTGTGACATCACAGGAAATTTTTGAAGAAATCGCCTTCAAACAAAATAGTCATTTAATCAGTTGTTTTCATAAAATCGTTTCATGAAGTCGTTTCATTAGGATTTTATATATATAGGGTAGCTATGAACAGTGGCATAGCTAAGGGGGGGCAAGGGGGGCGTCCGCCCCCCTTGCCCCCCTTTAAGCATTGTTATTAAGCATTGTTAATCAAAGCATTGTTATTTTTTATTTATTTATTAATTTTTTTAAGGACGCAAATACACAATTTGATTTACTTGGGAGGCGCAAATATGTCATTACAAAAAGTACAGAAACAAAGACAAGCATATTAGTTAACAATGCATAATTCCAAAGAGATAACCTGGAAAAGCTCTCATTGATAAAAATCATTCCGCATGATTTTACATTTTTTTTTTTTTTTTTTTTTTTTTTTTTCTTTAACAGAATGAGAAAAATTTCAGGTGAGAAAAATACCTGAAATTTTAAAAATTTGTAAGAGAAAATGGCATCCTTTCTATCGTATTGCAGCATAGAAATGGGCCAAAGTAACAACATCAGCCAGAGTAGCTAAATTTTCCCATTTCCCATCGCCATCATTTCTTTAAAAAATATTTATATATATATATATAAAGAATAACTGTAAACTAATGAAGAAAGATTTACATCGGATCAATTTTTTGAAGTCATTTTTCATTTTTGAGGCATAAAATAAACTCACAGAGAATTTGAAGACATCTCTCAAGCAAATAACAAAGATTTTTAATAAAGATTCCTTTAATTTGGAATTTTATTCTTAAAGTGTTAGCAATAGGAAACTTTCAAAAGGGTGCCAAAAAATTTCAGATGGCACAATGACCTCCTCGGGCGCATTGGACTGTCCTGAATTAGACAGTTTATCTTTCAATGACCGATCTAACAGGGCTCGGTATATATATACATATATCTATCTATCTATCTATCTATCTATTTATATATATATAGATATATACATATATATATACTATATATATACATATATATATGGCATATGCAAATGTATATTATATACATATGCATATTATACATGTGCATATATATTATATATATATATACCATGATGTATATCCAACTTTTATTTTCAAAATATCAAGAAGTTTGATATTTTTTATATAATTTAATTTATATTCAAAATATTCTGTCTAATACTTTTTATGTTTTTAATCAAAACAAATGTAAAAATTTTTAAATCATTATTAATTTTGTGATTTTGTAGATAAAAAGCTTTTGCTACGGAAATGGTTTCTACCCCCCCCCCCCTCCCCCAACCAACAAAAAAAAGTTGCGTTTTACTTCTGAAGCTGAATTCTTAAATGTAGAATCAATAATAATGTGGGGATGCAATATTTACTTAGAAAAGGTATTGAAAGATGAACTGTCTAATTAGATAAGTTATTTAAATATTCATTGGAAATAATCTTTACTGGTTTTAGGTTTGTTCAATTTAAATTGCACAACAAATTAAAAAATGAAAAAAAAAACACGCATACATTTGGTTTTGATGTTTTTCAATTTGTATTTCAAATTTTGTTGCATAAAACGTAACATTTTCTTAAAATTTCATACCAAATCCTATTTTTTTTTCTTAAGCAAATTGTGAGAGTTTTCAACTAATTTTCTTACATAAGTTAAAAAAAGAAAAAAAAAAGGCGCTTAGAAGACTGCTTTGTTAAGTTTTCATGCTAAATTTATTTATTTATTTATTTTTAGTGTCTAATTTAAATTAGGTCTGAAAATATTTATAATGTTTAATAAGTTTACTACTTTTAAACTATCAAATATATACCAAAGATATCGCATATTTTTTTATATTTTTGAAAATATATTTACTATACCTGAAATTAATACTGCTATCACAAAATTATAGGTTCTCCATTGAAAAATTCAGTTTCAATCATGTAAAAAAAGAAAAGAAAAACTTTCTTAAGCTATAAAAGCATTTCCAGAATTAAAAATATTCTTTGTCCACTGACTGACACAGTCAATAAAAATTGAAAAATATAATTACACATATTTTGACTGGAAATATTTAATTTATTTGTCTCTAAATTTCATGGTATATCCTGGGAGGTCATTTGATTTTTCAGAATATCGTGAGTATTAAATGCATTTACGAATGAACGTTATACTTCATAAATGTAAGAGAATTTAGCGATTTTGTTTTTAGATCAAATAAGAAAAAATCACTAAATTATTAAAAAGATTTTAGTATTTTGTTATGATTTAAACCTTTTTATTTTTAAAACTCTTCAAACATATATTAGAGTTAAAACTCTAAAAAAAATATTTTTTTTCCTGTAAATAACATATTCCACGAAACATACGCAGAGATTTTCTCCGAGATATTAAAATTTTCAGATTTCATGATAATCTATACAGATATCTATGATTACAACAAAATAATTTATCTTTATTTGCAATTTTGTATTTGTATAATATGATGGAAATTTTCAGAAGTTCTAAAATAAAAGAGAAAACTCTAATTTATACACCATTTCTTTTAATTTTACTCTTGATCCTGCCAATTTTATCGTTAACATTGAGGGCAATTTCATTCCATTAAAAATTATGTAGAAATCCCAGACTAAATGTAGTTTATCATCTTTATTTAACTGGTACTTTTTAAAGTTAATATAATATATTAGGTAGCTTTCATTACAAAAAGTAAAAAGCTACCTATTGCAGCCGTCCGGAGGAAAGCACTTCCGGAAACTTTTGGTATATTTTCACCGATCATGACCCCCAGACCCCAAAACCACCCTCCGTTCAAATGTTGACATATATATATATATATATATATATATAACCATATATATATATCTGATTTTTGTCATGCGATAACTAACGTATTTATGAACCGATTTGAATGAAACTTGGTATGTACATAGTACATACAAATGTCTCGACCGAGTTCGTTGGTCAGCATCATCCGCCATTTTGTTTCAAAATGGCGGCCATTTTAAATTTTTTAAAATAATTTAAAATTTAAAATCAAATGCGAAAAAATTAAAAGTTGAAAAATATTTTTCTTTTACGTGTTAGAACTTAAAACAAAGATTCCAGAACATTTTTTATTTTGTCTATATCTTAAAAAATTATTGAGTTATAGCACTTTGAATTTTTCTTATGGCTGACATTTTGAAACGATCTGAATTTTGTCACGTAATAACACGCGTATTTATGAACCGATTTCAATGAAACTTGGTATGTACATAGTACATACAAATGTCTCGACCGAGTTCGTTGGCCAGCATCATCCGCCATTTTGTTTAAAAATGGTGGCCATTTTAAAAAATTAAAAAATTTAAAATTTAAAATTAAATTCGAAAAAAGCAAAATTGGAAATATATTTTTCTTTTACGTGTTAGAACTTAAAACAACGATTCCAGAACACTTTTTATTTTGTCTATATCCTACAAAATGATTGAGTTATAGCACTTTGAATTTTTTCTTGTGGCTGACATTTTGAAACGATCTGATTTTTGTCACGTGATAACACGCGTATTTATGAACCGATTTCAATGAAACTTGGTATGTGCATAGTACATACAAATGTCTCGACCGAGTTCGTTGGCCAGCATCATCCACCATTTTGTTTCGAAATGGTGGCCATTTTAAAATTTTTAAAAAATTTAAAAATTAAAATTAAATGCGAAAAAATTAAAAGTTGAAAAATATTTTTCTTTTACATGTTAAAACTTAAAACGACGATTCCAGAACACTTTTTACTTTGTCTATATCTTAAAAAATGATTGAGTTATAGCACTTTGAATTTTGCTTATGGCTGACATTTTGAAACGGTCTGATCTGAATGATCCACCATGTTGCTTTAAAATGGCATACACTTTATGATATCGTGGAATTTGGTGACTCTCTAAATCGCTTAAAATAAAACCAGGTTGAATAAAAGATGACTAATTTCTAAAAATTCCTATTAATATTCAGTCTTGACAAAAACTAGTATTCAATCTTATAAAATCACTAATTTTATAAGATTATTTCCACTAATTTGAGCTTAGTACTTTTGAACAATGTAACTTACTTTAAAATAAATAAAAAAATATATAAGTATATGAAAGCTACCTCTTCCTCCCGGCATTGCCGGAAGGACTTTATATTAATTTTCATGGGGGAAAATTTTTCTAAAATAAAAGTACTTGACAAGTACCATTTTGTTTTATACAATAGGATATTGGATTGTACGAAAATTATTTAAATCCTCTTAAAGCTTAATGAGTGATGTTAAATGTGCATTTCTAAATTTATACTTAGATTGAGTTAGAACTAGTTTATAGCAATTATTTTGAAAATTTTCATTGTTTGAAGAGATACGAATCGCGCTCCATTTTGTAAAGAATAAACTGCTTAAAAAAAAGTGGATTTTTTTAGCATCGTGACACCTATTCCAATATCATAATAATAATAATTTTTATTATTATTTGTTTGTTAGCAATAAATTTGTTTTCTCATGCATAATAGTCTTTTTACAATTTCGTTTTTATGCATTGATGAAATATATTTAAGTTTAAAGTTTTAGTTTTCACAAAGAAAAAAAAAGAAAACTTTTTCTGTTTAATTGCATGTAAAACTTTTAATATTTAGATGTTTACAAAATATATTAATTTCTTCGAGTGATTTTTGTTTTATTGGAAAATTCTTCACATCTCTTTAAAAAAAATGTCGCCAAATAGTAAGATAAAGTAGCAAAATGTAGTTAGGATTTTCCCTTCTATAACTTATACATTTCACCCCTTTTTTTAATCCTTCACACAAAAGAGGTAGGAGAAATCCTTATCTACCTTTACTTGTCAATCTTTAAGATGAGTCCTATTCATTGTAATAAATGGGCGTATCCAGGAGCCGGACTGACATGCAACCTTTGAAATGAAGATAACAGCAAGAAGAATAAAAAACACCGAGAAATGCTGTTCTTTTCAAAACATTCATATTTCTTCTAAAAAATGCTAGCGATTATGTGGGAGGTCCGTCCGCATTTGAACTCCAGGGTATAAAGGGCATTGTAAAGAATAAGGGTTTCATCTGACAAGTGTATAAAGATCAAGATACGTTGAATAAAGCTAACTAACTAGCTCTTCTAGCTATCTTGTACAAAGATGACTATTTGTTTAGATGGGCGTTGACAATTGATTGACATGCAGAATTTTTGCTTAAAAGAGGTTAATCGTAGTACTTAGCTGATACTTATATGCATGCATTTCCAATTTTATAGGAACACCAACATAAAAAAAAGTGTTTAAAAATTCTCGGCACACGTTTTGATTTGTTATTTACTTAATGTTATACATTATTTTATTAAATGATTAACATCATCTTTGAAAATTTGAAAGCATTAATAATTATGTTGTTAAATTAAAAAATTCTCAAAAATTAAATTATTTTTATCAAACATATTTATTAATAAGGATTCAAAAATTTTTTAACTATTAATTGTTTAAGTGACTTATTTATCAATTATTTGTTTAAAATCTAGTACAAGAACTATATAGAAGTTATAGCAAAAATGAAAAAAACATATTTTTTAAATTTCAGCTACTATAATGTAATTAACTTCATTAGGATGTATAAAAATGATAAGGATTCTCAAAATAAATATATTATTTATTCATTCATTGGTTAGTTTATCATATTTTTCTTACTCTTTAAATATAATAATTAATATATGATTGATTTTTGCGAACTGTAAAATATAACTTTGTTTCAAAAAATTTAAATCTGCATCTGGATAATAATGTTACCTAAACCTGTTAAGAAATATTTTTACGCATTGTTACAGTGTTGCATTATTATGTTTAATTAATTATTACGTTACGTTACTAATTGATTTTTCAAAATAATAATAATAATAATAATTTCCTTTTTTGAAATAAATAACAATTTTTGAGTAATAACTTATGGTGATGAATAATTGCTATAAATTAAATCTCTAAACAGTTAGTGATTTTAAAATGAAAATCAAATTAATATTTTATTAAATTTATGTATTTTTAATTTAATGAATCTTTATATAATTAAATTGATAAAATTATTAATACGCATTATGAATTTTACTTTACATAAACTCAATAAATAATCTGTTTTATATTCAATTTATCATTGTGTTTTGTAGTAGTTATAAACTGAAGCTTATCGTTTACCTGTTTATTTATTTTATATTTAAAGTTACTGAAATTTAAAACTATTTATTCAATTAATAATAAAATTAAAATAAAAATTGTCAATTTTTTCTGTGAAAGTGGGAGCGAAAAGGTAATGGAAATAAATAAATAAACGATAAATTAAAAAAGCTTAGTTTTGTCAGTTAAAAATCGAAAATAAAATTATTTAAAATAATAGTTACATTATTATATAAAATAAAAAAATAATCATTTTATTACAAAGAAATAGGCCCACTTTCAATAAAATTAACTCACAAAAATTGTCTTCATAAGGGAAGAAAACTGTTAAAAAAAAAAAAAAAAAAAAATGCAACCAATAATTATTACATAAAAAAAGGTCGTTGGAGCATTTTTATTTTTTTAACAAAAATTTTTTATAGCACGCCTAGTTACGAAATCACTAATTTAAAGATTCTAAGAAAGTGTGCGAAAACAATCAATAAAAATAAAAGTTAATCAATAAAAATAATAGTTTATAGTATAGATAAAATACCTAATACAAAAAATATATGATAAAACTTAAAATATTTATTCTGTTAAATAATAATAATAAAGACAGTGTAAAATTATATAACATTGTTTAATCAAATTTACAACTCGCTGTGATTTTATTATCACGAGTTACAATAGATTAAACTTATTGGACTATTATATTCAGCTTTGTATGAAATTTGAGGGAAGAGGGGCAGGAGAATAAAAATATTAAAAAAGGCCCGAACAATGTTGAGCTTACAGCGTTTAGTGGGCCTTCATCAATCAAAAACCAAGTTATAAAGTGGCCGGTAAAGAAATAGCAATGGACCGAAATGGCAAGAGACCAAAATGATTAAGGACCGAAATGGCCAGGGACCGAAATGGCAAGGGACCGAAATGTCTTGGGACCGAAATGTCCAGGGACCGAAATGTCCAGGGACCGAAATGTCTCGGGACCGAAATGTCCAGGGACCAAAATGTCTCGGGACCGAAATGTCCAGGGACCGAAATGTCTCGGGACCGAACCGGCGGGACCGAAATGTCGTGTACCCACTGGATTTAGTGCGATTATTTTCTGATGCCAATGTGTCAAAAAATTCGCTTTAGAATACCAGTTACATATGTATTTTTAAATTATTTTCTATTACTTTGTAGAGACAATAGGTGGAAAAAAGTTTAATTTACTTATTTTCTGTATTTCTTCAGTTAGAAGCTTCTTGATCAATGTTTGAAAATGTCCTTTTATTATAAAAATCATGCTTCATATTGCTTTCTGTTGACGATTCTTGTCTTTGTACCAAATGTTTGCAAATCTCCGTTTCATTTCTAATATGACGTCGTAAATATACCATTTTTAATTCTTACATAAAAAAAAGAAAAAAGAAAAAAAATATTTTTCACTTATCACGTAAAAATGATTAATTGCTATAGGAAATATGTCCATTGACCTCTGTAGGGGAGACCGGGGATGGTTGACTATAGGGGTAGGGAGACTAACCGCCAAAAACTCGCCAACGATATGAATATTGCGTCATCCCAGCGCAGCCGCGCATGACTCTCCGCCCCCCGCTCAGTCGTCGGTAGCGCCGCGTCGCCGGCACACGCCGTTTTCGAGCAGTGACCCATGATTTGTTTTCATATCATGTAAGTAATATTTTCGTGTTGCATATTTTTTGATCTGGTATCTACATATTTTATGTTAACCGTTTGCCTATTAATCCGAGTGTTTTATGAGTCCATATTGATATTATTTTATGTGTTATTTCTTAATTAGGTGGCAGTGTTTAGATTATCCATGCCATCGAAACTTAAAATGTCGTTTGGGGTTGGTAGACTAATTTCTTTCGGGGCTGGTTGAATAATTAGTCAACCAACCCCAATAACATTTTGAGTTTAAAATATCTTTTAAAATGACCAATTCCCATGACAGTGGCAATTCTTCAGCATGTGATGTGAGCACAGTTACTGTTCCATCGACTTCTGATGCATCTAACACTTTGTCTATTGTCGAAGAGTTTCCAATTCCTAATCACAATACTGAAATCGAAAGTCACACTCTGGCACTGCAGTGTTCATCTGTAAATACGGAACAGATTACTACCACAATGCCCTCTCCTACAATATCTTTGAGTACTGAATGTGAGTCGCCTTCTCTTTTTGACGAAACATTAAATTCTGTATTTGAAGCGGATTTAAGAAAAACTCTCAAAACCCCAGAAAACGTGCATGCTGCAGAAACAAATGTGCCCCCAGCTTTATACAATGTGAACCTGCCCTCAACTTTATTAGCAACACTTGAAGAAATAAGACCCTTTCCTAAAGCGGCGCCACGTTTAGATAATAGAAGAAATATTCGGAAACGTAAAAGTACTATATATACAGACACCCCCTGAAAAACAAAATTTTATAGATATGAAAAAGAATTGAGAAACTTTGAAGAAAAGAAGAAAAGATACAAAAAACAGAATAGAAAAAGGAAAAGAAACGAGCAAAGGTAAGGGTAAAGGAAAATGGAAGGGCAAAGGAAAAGGAAAGGGTAAAGGAAAAGGAACGGGTAAAGGAAAAGGAACGGATAAAGGAAATGAGATGAATGTTGCTGATGACACCGTCGATGGAAATGACGATGCTGTGACGAGAGCACGATTTGTTTAGAATGCACTGAATCCTACGCCGATAGTGTCTCTGGCGAACAATGGATTCAGTGCATAACTTGTAAGTTATGGGCTCATGTCAAATGTGTAAGAGGTAATCTAATGTTTTTTTAATGCAAACACTGTATTTCTGATAATAAAGACTGATAACTTGTCAGTTTTTTTATATTTTTAAGTATACAAAGATTTATATGTAATTTAAAATGAGACTGAAGAAGAGTTTAGTTTATAAAAGTTTAAATACTAAATACAAGTATTTAACAATTACTATTTTTTAAGTAGAGAAATGCAAAATATGCATTTAATTTGTGGCGTAAGAAAATTTTAAATTGTTACATTAATAAGAACTAATATGTTACATTCATAAGAAGTAATAGAAAGATTTATGTGTGATTTAAAATGAAACTGAAGAAGATTTTGTTTTAAAACTTTAAATACTAAGAGTTGATAGTTTTTATAAAGACTTATGTCTGTACCTGATTAAAATGGTTTTTTAATAAAGAGTTCAATTAAATTGAAAATAGTGTTTTATTACTTGACTCTTCTCATAATTTGTTGCTTATTGATACGTAGGTCTACTTACCCCGGGCATATAGTCAATCTACCCCGGTTCCGGGGTAGATTGACTAAGAGTTGATGTTCTATAAAATGCATTTGAACATGATGATGATATTTAATAATTAAATAGATTTTGTTGTTTTTTATTAGTTTAATAGTTCTTCTATCCATTAATGCGCTTTTATTGTCTGTGTGGATGAAAACACAAAAAATATGTATGATTTAGTAAAAAATTAGTCAACCATCCCCGGTCTCCCCTATATATTTTTTTTGATTAGAGGAAATTATTTTTTAAACAATTAGATCCTTTGAAGAAAATTTGTGGCAGCGCGTACAAAATGTGGGAAAATATCTAGTAAATAACTCGTTCAATGTTAAATTCCGTATTAAAATAACATTACGGAGTCACACTGGAAATAAATAAAGCATAGCACTGCCGTGCTATGCTTTAATATGCATTATATATGCGTGAAAAAATTATTATTCAGGAAGTTTTTGATTATAGGTTTATTAATCCTAAATTTCATATGAGTCCAAAACTGTTTCTTTACCTTGAAAAAATTTCTGCTCATTCAAACAGCTACTTGCTACTTGGTTTTAAATAATGCAATAGTGCTTAAAATACGGTAAATGCAATAATTGTTCTGTATTTGATTTTGAAGAAGAAATAAATCAAATTATGGATAAGACCATATTAGTTATATAGAATTTTAAAAAGGATTTCTTTTTAGAATGATTTCTTATTTAGAGCAGAAATTAGTTTTAAATAGAATAATTTCTGTCGTTATTCATTGATACCATGAATTATTAAAGCAATATTCCAGTAAGTCGCGATCGCTCTATAAAAACGTTTGTAAATTCAAGTGAAAGATGCAAATGTTGAAAAGCCAAAAGCCTTCGATCATAAGACATAGAAGTATCGACCTACGCTACCCAAATGAAATTATGGAAGTCAGGCAAAGTGAAGGATTCCAATATCGTTCTTACGGAAAGTTCTCAAAGAACAAAGAAATATGCAAAGGTCATAAAAGAAAGTCGTAAAGAGCAAAACCAACTTCGCTAGTTATTGTCTTCACATAACTTTTCTATTGTATACAGAAGCAGAACCTACTTAGCTCAATATGGAAGAATATGAGAAACTATTTAAACCTTTCTCCGTGTATTTTGTTCTTCAAAGGATAAAGAAATAATGCTACCCAGAAATCCACAAGGTGACAGCGACATGTGCCGAAGTAAAAGCGCAAACGTTTATATATCAAACGACAACACGTCTGTTATTACATCCTAAAGAAGGTTTAGAATCTTAGAGTGATGACAATAAACGATCTTTAATTGTAATAAGTAAGTGGGGTTGTGATGGGTCACAGCTGATGCAATATAAAATGTCTTTTAAAAATAAAGCCGAATCTGACTCCAATATTTTCCAAAGTTCTTGGTTCCTCTTCCATTAGTCTACAGGGCGGAAAAGAAAATTATTTGACAAAACCCAACACCATCATCATCTCGATACTGTCGACATATAAGAATTAGATTCCTAAAAGAGAAATAACACAACGAAAGAAGAAATAGAAGAAATCAAGTCACAAATCACAGCACTCACTAGCACCGAAATGGACGATGTGTCCTTAAAACATGGAATGTTATTTACCATGGTATATGGAAAAATATGCACTTCAGCAACACACACCAAATCTACGATGAAGTATTATATATGTGATACTATTTCATCTGAGTTTAATCTCATCAAAGAAACTCACCAAAGAAGGAGTGTAAGAATAAATAAATAAATTTCGGGCTTTCCTTGCTACATGCCCATATACGACTTTTCAAGAGTATATTACACGTAGCATATACATTACATGGTACAAAAATATAACTTCTGCCTATCTGCTTAGGAAAAACAAGCTTTTTTATAATAAAAAAGAAATTTAGGATAATTTCAAACAATTCGGACTCGTAGTGGATATCCCCAAAGCAAATTTTGGAAATACCAGCAGATAGTTTTTTGAGGAACACGAAATATCGGCGTCAATAATGGGAGTCAATAAAATTTTTATATATAGTCTAAAACTGATATTAGATGTATTGTGTTTCAGATACCGGGTGTCCCAAAAATGACTGATGGATTTTAAAATTCAATAACTTAAACAATAGGTGGCGCTGACGGCGATTGAAGGCCAGATCGACGCTTCACTCAGCATTGATCACCTGGCCTTCAATCGCCGTCAGCGCCACCTATTGTTTGAAATTCGAACTAAAATAAAAAATTACGGTAAAAAAACTCCTGACATTATACGTAACCCTCCAGCAAAAATTTTTTAAATAGCTGTCACCGTTTGCAAGTTATTGAATTTTAAAATCCATCAGTCATTTTTGGGATACCCGGTACAAAATTAATATAGAAGGATTTGAAAAATATTGCCAAGAACTATATATGACATGGTTTTTATCCCATGTCTCCTACAATGCACAAGATACTTCTCATGGAGCAGATGTCATAAAAGAAGCTATTCTGCCAATAGGCCAACTAAGTGAAGAGGCTGCAAAAACTCGCAATAAACATATTAAATCATTTAGATTAAACTTCATAATAAAGTTTCACGCGTGGTCTGCAACATGGATGTCCACGCACTTTAATTTAAATTCTTTATTTTAACTTCTGAATCCCTAATAACAAACACGAGACACAACACAAACAAGAAAAGAAAGTCCTTATCTTCTGAAATTTTAAATTTGTTATCAGAAACAGATATCGCAAACGTTAATATTCTTGACGACTGTAATAATGATGGAACTGATGAATAAATGCTTTGATTTATAAATAAGACTTTGCTTTGCTATTTTTACTCTGCAATTCAAATAAAAATGCATATCTGCAGCAGTTAGAGGAATAAAATAGTTTTGGCCAGGTTTTAGGACTAAATACTACCCTGTTCAACGTTTGGAGTTTCGAAGTATTAATAACACATAAAAAATACATACCGTTATATCTTTCCCTGCATGATATATATATATATTTGAAAATTTGCATTTTGACTATTATTTCAGTATAATTTAAAATATTCTAATTTTTTAGAAAACACAGGTCCATCATAATTACATGATCTAATAGAAAAAAGGGAGTAGATTTCATATCTTTTTGAATTTTTTGTTAATCTTTATTTGATGTAAAAATATACAAAACTATACATACATTTGAATTTTGTAAAAATATTTTTAATCACTATTTTCGACCTCTTTGTAATTAAACAGATTTTTAAAATAAAAATATTTCGATAATGAATTCTACCTTATTTTTTTTTACACAGATTTCTACATACGAAACATGCGAAATGAATGAAAATCAATAATAGTGCAGCATCTCTTGTTTATTGAAATTCTGTGAAGTAATTCAAAAATATTTTGTCTCAAATTTAAATTTAAGATACATTTTTATAAAAAGAAAACAAAGAAATAATCTAAGCGAGCTTATTAATTTTATTTATGTAAAATTTTATTAAAATAAAGGAAATGTTTATGGAAATAAGGGGGAAATCCATCAAAGCAAATAATAATGAGCGCGAATGTTTTCTGAAATTCCATTTTGAATTTCACTTTTAATAGCTTTATATAAATTGCGCATTTTCTTAACGCAGAGGAAAATATTAGCGTTACATAACTATAAAATATCAAAATCATTAAAAACTATTGTACTATTTTTCAGAATAAATTGTAAATAGAATCAGATAGCCCCATAATAAAATAAAACTTCAATTGAATAGTGGTAATTATAATTACATTTGAATAAAGTATTTTAGATGATAAAATACGGGATAGTTGACTTGATTTAGAATAGTCTATTGTTAGGTACACTCTAAAAAATAAATGTGTAAATTTACACACAAAAACAGGTATATCGATGATACAAAAACGATTTGTCTATATGTGTAAACTGGTGTGTAAATTGCCAAGACAGATGTCTAATGTGTAAAATCCATTGTAATGTGTAATTTGAGGATAAGTCCAAGTGTGTAAAAATTAACAGATAATCTTTAAAATACGCACTTTAATGTGTAAATTGCACTGAAATACACATATTTCTGTCTAATATTCTGTACTTACATACATTTTTGTGTAATATGTAAACAATACAGTTTTTTGTGTAATCTGCACAATATACAAGTATTTGTGTAATATTGTATTATTACACATATTTCTGCGTAGTATGAAAAACACATATTTTTATGTGTAGTGTTCAAAGTACGCAGATTTGTGTGTATTTAGCTGTATGCTTTGGCATATATAAATAGTGAGCTAAATGTTTTTATGGTTGCAAAATAAGATTGCATGAAGTGCAACTCATATACTTGGTACGTTTGGTCATTATATAGTTGTTTTAATGTGATTCTTAAATTCCCGGCTTAGCAATATGAAACTTTCTGAATGATTTTTAAACGTAGCAATATAAAATTGGCAATCCTGATTATTGTAGAGATTTAGAACGGAATAACATTTACTATTTTTTTTTATAAATAAATAACTAATTGAGTTATAAGCGATACTTTTCACGTGACGATAAGTTCTTTTTTTCTGTGCTGCGTCGTCAGATTTTCGGCTCTACACAATTAAATTGACAGTACTTTCTAAAATATCTAATACCTTTTTTAAAAAGGAAAACCTTATGCGATTACATAGTTCTTGATTAAGGGCTCCTGCCAATTTCAAGTGTTTCTGAACAAGATTGAATTCAGAAATACATACGAAAGTAGCTGATTTAATTTTGAGGACAGCCTTAACCACCAAACTATGTACTCACAAAGTATTTTGGTAATTTTTGCCCATTTTACTCATATGGACAAATCTTTTTTGTACAATCGATATACCTGTTTTTACATGAAACATCGTCTAAAATTATAGCATTATACCATCACGGAAACATCAGTTTAACGTCACCTTGTGATCATCTATGTGGCGTGGTTGTGAGTCGTTGTGGCTTTTTTAACACTTGAACCGCAGGGTTTTAAACTCAAATTTTGGAAAAATATACAATTAAATAAATTTTTTAAATGAAATAACTTATTTTAAAGAAAGCCGATTGAATAATATGTCAAAAGCATGCTCAAAAATTCATTCATCGTTCTGCTTGCAACAATTGTTGTTTACTTTTTTACTATTTAAAATTTTCTTGATCTTTTCTCATCATCTTCTGAAATCAAGAGATTATAATTTAAGCTAAAAAGATTTCGATTGTTACTTGCTTGAAAGAAGACACTCTTTTCGTTAATACCATATTTCGAATTATTAGGTAGATTTCGTATGAAATACTACCTATTGCATTGTCTCCCATGTTGGAATTTCTGAAAAATTTTTGCGGATCTACACGAATCATGACTCCTAGACCCCAAAACCACCATCAGTAAAAAAGTTTATCTATCTATCTATCTATCTATCTATCTATCTATCGGTGTATATCACTTTCTTCTAGACACGATAACTTCCATAATTATGCTCAGATCTTCTTCAAACTTTTACATAAAATCAAGGAGCCTAAAATCTCGGTCGAGTTCGTTAATGGGCAAAATCGGACCAAGGGGGTGGAAATAGGGAGGGTTTTTGTGAAAACAGAAAAAACGAGATAACTTCTTACTTAAAATAGATATCGAATCAGTTTAAAGTTTATATTACTTCTAAGAAATGGGCAAAAAGTTTATGCATGACAGATTTTTGATAAAGTTAAAAATGGGCTCAAGGGGCGAAAAAAACATGGTTTTTGGGAGAAAAAAATTCATAACTTCGTCAATTCTCAAGATATTAAATCCAACTAAATTTTATATAAATGTACTCAATATTATCTAAAACTTTTGTATTTACAAGTTTTTGATAGGACCAATTTTTACCGAGGAAAAAAATTAAAAACGAAAAGAAAAAGGGGGGAGGAAAAAGAAAAAAACTCATAACTTACTCAATTCTTAAGCAATCAAATCTAATTAAATTTATTTTACATCTTCACAATAAGATCTACAACTTTTATATTGACAAGTTTTTCATAGAACCCATTCTTATAGCAAAAATAATTTAAACAAAAATAGGAGTTGGAGTAAAAACCTTAAATCCAAACTGCTTATATTCTGACTCATTTTAAAATTCATTTTTGATTTTAAACGCAACCAAATGACAGATCCTCTTATTTAGGAACTATATAATGCGACGTTTTGGCCAATTTTTTGATAAAGGCAGAATATATTTTTAAAAAGGCTGCCAAAAAAGGTATTTTGAACAGATTTCCCGAAATTATCGTCATTAAAAATTGATTAAGTATAACAAATTGCGTTTTTTCTGAGTCATTTTTAAATTCATTTTTGTTCTCAAACCCATCCAATTTACAGGTCCTATTATTTAGGAACTGTATAATGCGACGTATTGGCCAGTTTTTTGATAAAGGCAGAATATATTTTTTAAAAGGCTGCCAAATAGGGTATTTTGAACAGAATTTCACGAAATTATCATGATTGAAATTTGAGGAAATTAAAAAAATTGCGTTTTTACCGAGTCATTTTTAAATCTTTTTTTGTTCTCAAACGCATCCAGTTTACAGGTTCCCTTACTTAGGAACTATATTATGTGACGGAGTGGCCAGTTTTTTGATAAAGGCAGAATATATTTCAAAAAAAGGCTGCCAAAATGGGCACTTCGCACAAAATTTCCCAAAGCGACCATGATTAATGAACTGTGGGTATTCAAATAACAAATTGTTTATTTTATGACTCATTTTTAAATCCAATTTTGCTTTGAAACGCATTCAAATGACAGTTTTTTGTTACTTAGGAACTATATAATGTGCGTATTCTTTGATTTTTTGATAAAGGGTGAATATACATATTTTTAAAAGCTGTCAAAGTAAGCACTTCGCAAAAAAATTTCCCAAAGCGATCATGATAAAAGAATTGAGGTTTTATTCAAATAAAAAATTTTTTATTTTATGACTCATTTTTAAATTCAATTTTGCTCTCAAACGCATTAAATTGACAGTTTTTCGTTATTTAGGAACTGTGTAATGTGCCGTATTGGTCAGATTTTTGATAAAGGTTAAATATATATTTAAAAAAATCTGTCAAAGTGGGCACTTCGTACAAAATTTCTCAAAGCAATCTTGATTAAAGAATTGTGGATGTATTAAAATAATAAATTGGTTTTTTTATTACTCATTTTTAAATTCAATTTTGCTGTCAAACGAATTTAATTAACAGTTTTTTGTTATTTAGGAATATATAATGAGCATATTGGTCAATTTGTTTAATAAAGTAAGAATATAATTCAAAATATGTTGCCAAAATGGGCATTTGAGTAGAATTTCGTTTAAGAGGATTTCGATAAAACCAGTTCTTACAGAAAAATGAAATTAAAAAATTTTTAAAAGCGGTTGAATAAAGTAGTTAAACTAAGTTTATCTCTAATCTTTTTTTTTTTTTTTTTTTTTTTTTTTTTGAGATGAAAACTTTTTGAAATCTACCTCCGCCTATAGGCCATGCTGAAAGGGATTTTTTTATATATGTTAATTGAATAGGATCAGCGTTTATCTGCCGTTCGAGACATTTCATATAGGTTTTAAAACATTCGAACATTTCGTTATGTGATGATCTTGGGTCATTTTCAGAGCATTCGTTTTAATTTTTTTTCGTTGCTACTGCTCCTAACGATACATTAATTGGGGATTCGATTTCGCATGCTAGATCGAAAGGGAAAAGAAGTTGGAAATTGCACGTTAAATGTAGCAAATGAGGTGCGTTCATACTATAAGAGAGTTTTAAAAATATTCTTGGTGTAATAGTATATAGTACATCGGGTACAGTATAGTGGCCGAAATCTTTTGCGTGCCCCTGTAAATAGTATCTGTTTTCTATTATACAGAAAGTAACTTATCGTAAACCTCAGCAACGTATATCAATTTCATAAAATATGAAATAGTTTAATAGTATTCAAACGCATTCCATGTAGCGTTTCCTTGTATACCATTGTGTAATGGAATACTTTCGTGATGCCCTGCAAATTAATAAAAAATATTCTTTGCACCACAAATTGTACAGAATGAATTTTTTAGTATATATTTCATGAATGCATATCAATTCTATTATGTTCAAAATAGTGTAACATCATTAAAATTTACTTGAAATTATTTTTTCCCATTGACCAAAATGTAACGGAATGCTTTTGATTGTCCCTCTAATTAAACTATGCATCCGATTTTCATAAAATTTCAAATGACTCGGCAAAATTATGCAACCATTATATAGTTTTAATTTCAAACGATTCGGTTGGGTAGTTCTTGCTCTGTTATATGAGCACGGACGGATGACTAGCTGATGGACGGACAGACAGACGAAAGACTGACGGATTGATTGACGACTATAGGTGCTACGTACTTATATAATTATGAATGTTCCTAAAAATGAGAGAAACGGAGTCTTTGGATAATTGGAAGTTTGGTTGAAAAAAAAGGAGAGAAATAAGCTATTCGGATAATTGAAAATTCAGTGAAATGGAATTCCGATAATATATACTTTACCGTATAAGAAAATATGATTTATATCACTCTAGTTTTGAACGTCTATATTTTGCTTCTTTACTATGAATCGTTCACTGTTTTTACGAAACAGAAAAAGGAAATTTGAAAAAAATAATTATTTTCCCATCCTTTTCACTTTTTCTTTTCTCCTGTATTCCTTACTAAAAAAGATTAAATGAAAAATTATCAAGTTCCTCACATGGATGAAGCTGATTAGCTATTAATTAATACTCTCCAAACAATTTTTCCATTTAAATTTATCCTCGCTGGTCATTAAAATGTTCTGAAAAACAAATATTTACTTTGTTTAAAATAATAATACTAGTTCAGTCAATTTAATTGATGGAATAAACTGCAAATTTTTATTACTCCTTGTCCTTAAGCTATTTTTAAATTAATTAAAAATTTGCCGTATTTCCAGAAACGTTTTATAAAACTGAGTATTAATCATTTTATGTATTTAAAATTTTAATCACGTTTATAAAAAAGATAAAAATATTCTTAATCAAAAGCTTAGTGGAATTATTGAAAAATAAAAGTACATTTCTCTAAAAATTGTACAGTTATCGATTTTGAGATTTTGTTTAATAAAGAAATGAGCAACATCAACAAAAAATTAAATAGAGTAAAAATGAATTTGTTTATATAAAACTTATTACAAAGCTTTTTTTTTTTCGCATGAATACTCAGTTCTAGGATTATTTTATATAGAGAAAAGATTTAATGATTTGTTGAAATTGAACGAAATTACTTTTATAAATTACTTAGGGAAAACATTGTTGAGATTTCCTTCAGTTATTTTGTAATATATATCTATACTTATATTATAAAAAGGTAAAGTTTTTTATTTGCAGGGGCTAATCCCTGGAACTACTGAACCGATTAAAAAAATGGTACCAGAATGAAGGTGTTTGCCCCGAATCAAACATAGGTTATATCTTATGTCGATGCCACTAGCCCAAAGAGGGTAGAGGATCAGAAAACATTGTAAAAAGGCGATTTTGTGTTACTGAAAAGCTTAGAATCGTATTTGACATGTTAATTACTTATCTAGACCTACATTAAAAAGAGATAAATTTTGTTTATTTGTAGGGGCTAATATGTGGAACTACTGAACTGATTTTTTTTAAAAGGGCACCAAAATGATGGTGTTTGTTCCGAATCAAAAAAAGGTTTTATCTCATTTCGATGCCACTAGCCCAAACAGGTTGCAGGAACAACAACAAAAAAAGTTCTAAAAATACAATTTTTGTGTTTGAATGGCTAAGAAACATGAAATTTGGTATGTTAATTACTTTTAGGTTATAAATTGTCTCTAAGAACATTTCCAAAAAAATTCAAACTCTAAAAAGAATGAATAATGCACGAAAAGCATTCTAAAAACGTCCTAAATTGCGATTTTTAATCAATTTCAAGAAGTAACGAACCTATATAAAAAATAATGATGTCAAAATGATGGTGACAGCCCTTGCTTCAATATAAGCTATATCTTATGTCGGTATCACTACCTCAAAGAAGGTGCCGGAGCAAAAAACGCTTTAAAAATGCGATTTTTGTGTTACTAAAGAGCCTAGAAACAGAAAATTTAGCATACTAGTTACTTATAAGATATAAAGGATCTCTAACAACATTTTCTCAAAAATTCAAAATTTAAAAGAAATGAAAATGTGCGAAAAGCATCCTAAAAACGTTCTAAACGGTGATTTGTGAGCAGTTTCAGCAAATATAAAACCGATTTCAAAAGCAAATTGGTGAGAATAGAACTTGTTAAAACATAACCAAAATAAGCTATATTTTGTGTTAGTGACACTATCAATAGAGGGTTGAAAAAGCAAAAAACATTCAAAATGGCGATTTCTATTGTACTAAAGAGTCTAGAAACTTTAAATATCGCATGGTAGTTATTTATAAAAAATAAATGTCCTATGAGAACAATCAGAAATAAATTCGAAACTTAAAAGTTGTGAAGTGAAGGGTAGGAGCAAAAACAGTTCTAAAAAAATTTTAAATTACGATTTCTATGCAAGCTCAGGAAGTAATAAACTTATTATAAAAGTAATGTTTGCGAATCATTGGTGACATCCTGAGTAGTCTATATTCTATGCCAGTGTCACTGCCACCTGGGGTAGGTAAGAAAACAAATGTTCAAAAATTTTTTTTAAAACTTTCTAAATTGCGTTTCTATGGAATATTAGAAAATACCTAACCGGTTTCAAAATTAACGTTGGCAAAGTAATGGTAACTGTTCCCTTTTCGACGTATGCATTTTTTGTTAGTGCCACTACCTCTAGAGAGATATTAGTCCCTTAGAAAAGAAACTTGGATTTTGGTTAACTTTAAGATGTAAATGCATAATAAGAAAATTGTTATTAAAAAAAAATAAATACTTCAAATGAATACTGAAAAGAACGTATGAATTGAGTATAAAAGTTTCAAGAAATTTTCCAAATTATTATTTGTTTAGAATTAACTTTAGTTTTTATTATATTTTAATTCTCATTTCGGAATAATATTGTGTAATAATGAAATTTAGTCAAACTGTAGCTTAAGTGGAATTTTTTTTTAATTATTCCTACATATATTATTACTTTTAATAAAGAAATAGGCATACAAATATCATTTGGCATATTTCAACTATCACGCGAGCAAAGCCTTGGGGTTTGGTAGTTTCTTATAAAATAAGACTTGGAAAATAATATTTCAACGGATTTTATTTCTAATACTAGTATATAACCCCTGTCAAAAATGACAGGATGTTAACTAATGTCCGTTATGACAACAGCTATTAAAACTTCCGCGACTTAATCTTTAAGATTGAAAATGAAGTGCTTGGCAGTATTGGCAAATAGCTTCTAAAGAACCACAACTGTGACTTTCAATATCACCTTCAATTTCAGAAACACTTAGTCCTCTGTGGTCTGGTTTATTTGAATAGCTGCATTTTCGATTTGTTGACTGGCTCTGATCTCAGCTTGTTGACTTCGAAGATGTTCGCGATTTTCATCTCTTAAACGATCCGATGTTGCTTGTGATTGTCGAGCAAGCCATCTCGATTTTCTACATTTACATTTATTTGCTCTGAGGTAGGCGCTACAGCTATTCACCGGCATAACCTCCAATGATCACAAGAAACCATACAGAACACTTTATTACAGAATATCCGGCACATACATTATCACAGGGACAACACAGATACCCATGCCGCTAGCTGGACTCGAACCAGGGTCCAGCGGTGTGCGAGGAGCTGACGCTACCAACCAAGCCGCTGGGTCGATTTTCTTTCGCGAGCTAATCGCCGTCTACGTTCAATCGACGTTTCGTCATTTTCATCAGGCTTTGCTAAAATGATCGTTGAATTATAAAAACAATGATTTACTTGAATATATATAAAACTACCGCGTGTTCAAAAAGATCAACAAACGCACGTGCGATCTCAAGTACAAATAATTTTGATTGAACGATTCTCAAACGTGAATGATTCACTAATTATTTTTGCAAGAATACCTATATCCTACACTGCTAAAAATTTGACCCATTTGCTGCAGCGTCACTCCATAGCTTTTATAGAATATCTCTTTTATGGCCAATGAGAATACTCCATAACACAGTAAAGTAACCGTTTTCTATAAAAGCGGTAGAGTGACGCTGTAGCAAAGGCGTCAAATTTTTTGCAGTGTAGATCCAGGTTACTTTCGCTGATAGCGAAATGTGACTAACCAATCAGAAGTGTGCATTTTAACAAACAGTGAAAAGTTCTGCATGCTTCTGATTTAGATCTCGATTAATTATTAGCAAAGTAAAATGTAATTTCTCAAAATTTCACATTAACTTTTTTGACATGCCGAATATTAACTCGTGTTACAACAAAGTTCGATTCTTTATACTATTTGCCAATAGATGATTGCAAAAAGTTTTTTTGACCGTTTTAAACAAAATCTAAATATTTAAAGTGTTTAATATGATTTTACAAATATTTTAAGAACAGAATTAGATAATTGACCAGTATTTTTTTAATAATGCGTTCAAAGAGTCATCCTCGGAGTCATTCATTTGTTTCAAGATTTGAAAAATCTGAATGGCAACAGAGTTCGTTTGTTTATATCGTAATCCGATGTTTACAATTACTTATTTTTAATTTGGAGCCTAATACATTATAATTGGATACGACATACATGTTTTTATAGAAAAATATGCTGTTCAAACATTATTTTCAGTAGAAGAAATTATCTTTTAGCTGTCATATGTCAGCGTTAGTTTTCCATTAAGCCTAACATGGCGTATTGAGAGTTCATCCAGAGTGGTTCATCCTGGAACCGTTCCTACAGCTTCTGAAGTCGCTTTTTATTATAAGTAGATGCTAATATGATAATATGCTAAAAGACTGTATTTCTAATGCTGAAAGGTGGTAAAATGGAAAACTGTTTTCTTCTTTTTTATAAGGTTTCATGCTTAAAAAGTAAAAACGGAATCATTATAAGCTTGCTTCTGTGTCTGTTTGTGACAGTCATTTTACTCGTAAACTATGAAACGTGGAAAGTTCTAACCCACATATTTACAGATTATTAAACAATCACAAATATATTCAGAAAAAATGTAGAGCAGTTAATTAAGCTACTTGAAAAAGTGTGGGTTATTGTTTGAAAGCTTTCGTAACGCTGAACTCAAAAATATGTTTCTTTTAATTTTAAGTATTATATTTTCAAAGATATCGTCAAAAATACAGTAAAAAATTATGTTTCCCACCCCCTATATTTCCAAATCTACTGAAACTAAAATTCTGAAAAAATTAGAGATAGTGGACGTTAATTTAAATTTTGCAAGAAAATAATATAGCAATTATCCTAGGTCATATATCTTTTGAGAAAAGATCATTTTTCTATTACACACAAATTTAGATTTGCGGGCATTTAGCAGATATGTTTAAAAGCGTTGGAGGTATCTATCGTAGCAGAAGTACAGAAATATTGTCGATAATGATTTTAAGAAAAAAAACACGGGTCAGTTAGTTGGGATACTCCTTTAGCAAGTTGCTAAAATTTTAAAAAGGTTCGATTTCAATGTTATTTTTTCTCCTGTTAATAAAATTGCTTTTTCAAATCTTAAGCACCCCATTGATCACTTAGATAACTGGGGTATTTACCAAATTTCTTGCCAATGTGGTCTTTGTCGGACGTTCCCCTCAGTCCACACAACTTTGAAGAATGTCCGTGGTAGATATAGCTGCCACCACCGATATTACTAGGTGATATCGGTCACCCACTGTGAGATTGGTGTAAATGAAGACTTACGCTAGTAACTGAATTATCAGTTTATTAAGAATATATGTACACACAAAATACGCTATTTACAAATATATACAACTACAACTCGGATATAGGTGATCCGGTTCAACATTAAATTAGATACCGTAAAGACTGGTTGTGTACTATTCCAATTACACTTTCCACCTCACACTCAACACACGTTAAATTCACTTTTTTGGAGCTCAACCTTGAGTCTCCCAACACAAGTATACTGGGCCTGCACTTCTTAGCCCAGAGCACTAAACACTAGGACGTCTGTGTCCTTTGTGCACCAGAAAACGCACACTTTACGCTCTTCCACACAGAGCAACCTCTAGGTACGAAACCTAGGTACCGAATCACTGATCTCAGGCAAACTTGCCCTCTCCAAATCACTGCTTTCCCCCACATAAACCCCTTTGGAGCCTCCTCATTGGACACTCCATTCTTTTCTTGCTTAGTGGCATGCTACTAATCTGCTCACCATCCGCATACTTCACTGACAGGCGGACATGCCTCTCAGCTATCTCTTTTCTCTAACACCCCACCTGTAAAGGATTAGCTGGCAATTCCCCTTTCCACGAAGAAGGAATGTCACCTTGGAAATTCTGTACACAACCATACAATATGAGATATTCAAATAGAGAAAGAGTAGACATTACATTCTTTAGCACAGGTGCTATCAGATCCTGACACCCCCCACCTTAGCGGAAAATATGCCTTTTAGGGGCTAATTTTCCCCAAACATATAGTAATATCGCAGAAGAGTTCAATAGTCTCTTTACAGATTTCTTTATTATGCTTATTACATAGGTATTTCCAGGTGTCTGAACACTATCTACTGACATCTCTACTGAACCTTTACTTATATTATTATTACATAAACAATACACATGTTAATACAATATTATAAACAAAAAAAAAATCAAAAAAATATTTACACACACACAGAAAAAAAATTAAATGTGTGACGACATCCCTTTAAGGTTGTCCACTATTGGGTCGTTGATGTTGATGGGCTACCAACTGGTTGTTCTTCCCAGCTCTTTCTATGTAGCCTGGAAATTGCGTCAGCATTTAAATGTTGGGCTCCTGGACGATGAGAAATACTCAGGTTCCAGCGTTGCAAGGCAAGAGCCCATCTAGTGAGTTTGGGTGATCTTGGGGTTGTTTCAGTGAGAAATTTTAATGGATTGTGATCTGTAATGATCTCAATTTGAGATCCATAGGTCCACTTTTCAAACTTCCGCAACCCGAAGAGAACACCCAAGCCTCTTTCTCTATACTCGGCCAAGCACGCTGAGCCCCAGACAATTTCTGACTGGCAAAAGCTATCGGTTTATACTGACCCTTTTCATCTTTTTGAGTAAGACAACATCCTACTGCCAGGTCGGAAGCATCTGCGTGGAGCTGATATTCCCGGCCTACGATAGGTGTAGCCAAACTCGTCACTTTACATAACTCATCCTTAAGAGTATTAAATGCTTTTTCTGCCCTCTCATCCCATGGTACAGTATTTTTAACCTTCCCTTTAGTCAATTCGGTTAAAGGTATAGCAATTTCGGCATAATTTGGAATATAAGATCGGTAAAATCCCATTAATCCCAAAACAGATCTAACTTCCTTTTTAGTTTTTGTTCTCTTTATATCTCTTATTGCTCCTATTTTTTCCTCATCAGGTGCATGCGTTCCATCCCCAATTACATGACCTAAAAACTTAGTTAATTTCTCTCCAAATTTACATTTGTCTAGCCTAATCGTAAAATTTCTCTTTTTCAACTCTTCAATGACAGCCCTAACATATTCACAATGCTCTTCCCAGGTGTCGGAGAAAATGATGACATCATCAATATATGCTTCCGCATACCTCCGATGACCTTGAAGAACCTCATTCATATCTTTCTGAAACGTGGCAGCCGCCCCTGATAATCCAAAAGGCATTGTACGCCACTGATAAGTTCCATTATGCGTTGTAAAAGCTGTCAAATGTTTACACTCCTCCGCCATTTTAATTTGCCAATAACTTCTCAATAAATCGACGATAAATACTTAGCCGCCCCTGCGGTATACATGATTTCTTGAGAATCTTTTATCGGAAAGGTTGGCACCTGAGTTACCGAATTTAATGCTCTATAGTCTATACAAAGCCTAACAGTTGCGTCTTTTTTCGCCACACAAACAATTGTATGACTAATTTCAGCATTTGACACTTCGATTAGAATTAATTCTAATAACTCCTGAATCTGCCTATCTACTTCCTCTTTATAAGCTACCGGTACACTATATATCTTTGGCTTTTTCCTTTCTACCCCCGGTTTAAGATCAATACGATGCTCCCCTACATCAGCTGGTCGTACAGGACCCATAAACACCTCTTTATTTTCCCTCAAAATAGACTTTATATCTTTGACTTGACTATTAGATAACCCTTTTATTTCGAACCTCTCTATATCTCGTTCTACCTCCTGATCCCGGTTCAAAATAGGAATTTCCCCAACTTCTCCAAATTCCTCATCACCCTCAAAAACAATATTAACTATATTACATTTAGCAATAAATTCTCGTATTTTGTTTTGGTGCACATGCTTCCTACTTCCGTCGGCTAACTCAACTATAAATGAATGCTGATTTCGTTTTTCGACTATGGTTGCCGGCCCTTGCCACCTAGAATATAACTTATTAGTCGAATCGGGGATTAACAATATTACTTATCGCCTACTTCAAACGTTTTTTCCTTAGACCTTAAATTATAATGGTAAGCCATTCTATTTTGTTGTACCTCAGACGATAATTTTGCCTCATTTGCGGCTCTTTCTAAACGTCCCCTAAGTTTATTCAAATATTCATGAATCGGCGTAGTATCTAACTGCTCCCCCTTATTTTCTCCTGCCCAGGATGACTTGAGAATCGACAAAGGACCCTCCGGCGTTCTACCATATAATAACTGGAAAGGTGCGATTCCCGTCGTAGAATTTGGGACTTCCCTATACGCCCATAACACAAATGGTATTTGTTCATGCCACTTTTTTCCTTCTTCTCTAATAGTATGATGTAACATACGTTTAAGGGTCTGATTAAATCGTTCCACGAGCCCGTTAGACTGTGGATACTGTGGGGTCGAAAATCTTGGACTAGCACCTAACCTTTTCTCAAATTCTTTCGTTAAGTCGGCAGTGAAATTGGTTCCATTATCGCAGGCGATTATATTTGGAATTCCTGTTCTCATAAATATTTAAAGTAACGCATCACACGCGGTTTTAGCAGTTAAACTTTTTAAAGGGATCGCATCCGCCCACCTGGTATGCTGATCAATTAAGGTTAGTATATACCGATGCCCTTGGGAACTTTTAGGATCAATAGTCCCAATTAAATCAACATTAACCACCTGAAATGGGAGTTCCGGCCGCTAAACTGGGGAAATAGGAGCTCTATCGTTTACCTTAACCCCTCTAGTCAACTGGCACTCTAAACATGACTCACAAAATTGTTTAGTTTCTTTCGCCATCCCCTCCCAATAAAATGAATACCTGATTCTCTGTAAAGTTTTCTTGGCTGCATGATGCCCTCCAAATACTGAACTATGCGCTAATTTTAGGATTTCATCTCGCCTTATTTTGGGTACTACTAATTGCGCTATAGTCTCGCCTAACAATTTCTCTTTGTGATATAATAAGCCATTTACAATATAATAATCCCCCTTATCCATTTTAGCTAATTCCCAAGCTTTCTCTAATTCTTTACATTCTAATTGGGATTCCTTAAACATATCTGAATTGCTAACGATAGCTTTATTACCTTTCTCTACTTCCGTTTTTTCTGGATTCTGACTTTGTACATTTTGCGAACTCGCTTCTATTGCGTAAACATTACAACTATCGTTATTCATACCTTCCTTTTCATTCAAATTATCAATAACTTCCGAATTATCAATAATAATTTCTGAACTTTCTAATTCTTGGGCCTCTAGCAATGGCTCCTCACGGTTGACACCTGACAACTCGTTAATCACTTCGGGATGTAAAATTACTTGCTCATTAATATTATCAGTCACTGCGCAAAGTACTTCCTGATGAATTATATTAGTTTGTCCGAATTGCGGAATAGCTAACGGTAATTTAACCAACGGCGATTTAACTGCTTCACCGAATAACCCTTGTAAATAAATACTACCCGCTCCTTTTAATTTCTCTTCCGGTACCAAATCTTTATGAACAACACTAATTTCACATCCAGAATCAACCAATCCCTTTGCTTTTTGCCCATTCACACTAACTTCAATTTTCTCAAGTTTATTTAATTTCTCACCAATAACGTTAGTTCTCTGTTCGGCCTTTGTCGATATTCTTGCCACAATAGCTCCATTAGGTAACTCTTTGCTTTCTTTTACCACAACCTTATGCACACCCGCTTTCGGATCTCGCCCTTCATTACCATTATTTCCCTCATTACCCACTTTATTACAAAAACGTTGGTAATGACCGCTCAAACCACATTTAAAGCATTTAGGAGCTGAAGCATCACTAGGCTTCTTAAAATCTATTTTCCTATCCGAAAAAGAATTAGTCTCATTACTCCCGTTTTGCCTCCAGTTATTACTAACTTTGTTATCATCCCTCGGTCTCATTTTTTCATTGTTTACGTGCCTATCTTTACCTTTAAAACTTTTATACGTAACGGCGCGGCGTAAGACTTATGTTTAACGTCAAAATAATTGTCACATTCTTTAGCAATTTTAGAAGTTTCTAACCATTTACCTTGATGAGTTAACCCAATATATGACGCGGTATCCTCATCTAACGTACTTACTAATTTATCCGTAACTATTAACTGGTTGACCTTTTCATAAGAGTCAGCACCTCTAATCTTACAATAATTTTCCCATGTCGCTATTAAACGCGATACAAATAATACATGAGTTTCATTCTGGTTTCTCCTAGCCTTCTTAAAATTTTCCAAACATGCCTTCGCTGTCGGCTCATGTTCCCTTAGAACTAACTCCTTTAACTCCTCATAATTCTCTATTTGTTCCGTAGTGGTATAAATTAACAAATTATCCACCTTATCTCCTAACATATTTAGCAGAATTTCGGCCTGCTGGTTTTCCGGTACATTTTTAGTTTTGAATGCCCTTTCTAAACTGTTGAAAAATAGATTCCATCCCTCAGTCCCTTCCGGTACTTTGATAGATAGAGTTTTTACGCTTTTGATCAATTTTTCTATATTACTTTCATTATTAGATTCCCTAGAAACATTACTATTATTTACCGAACCTTGAACCCTTAGTCTCTCCATTTCTAATTCATGTTCCATCCTTAATTTTTCTATCCTCTTTTCTCGCTCTAACTTTTCCTGTTTTTCTAACCTTTCGCGCTCTAACTTTTCCTGTTTTTCTAACCTTTCGCGCTCTAATTTTTCCTGTTTTTCTAACTTTTCGCGCTCTAATTTTTCCTGTTTTTCTAACTTTTCGCGCTCTAATTTTTCCTGTTTTTCTTCACGCTCTAACCTTTCCTGTTTTTCTAACCTTTCGCGTTCTAATTTTTCTTATTCTAATCGTTCTGAAACAATAGCGTCAGATAATTCCTTAATAACCCCCTCGTCATACTCATCACTGTCCATTATCTTTTTCTTAAGCTGAATTCTGGTATCATCTTCCTCGAATTCAACACCCAATTCTTCAGCTATCACCTGAAGATCAATCTTTTTTAGTTTCAATAAGAAAGCCATACCTTCACCGATTGTTATTACCACCCTACAAGAATAGTTAAACCTACCCAATTAATATTTCCTAATTTTCTAACTTAGTACAGATATTTCTCCACTTATTATACTAAATAATACCCTTCAGATAATCAATACATTTTATTTCTAATTAATTTACTGAATACTCTAATTTTTTCTCAACCATTAATATCACACAATTTACTTCCAATAAAACAAAAAGGTAAAACAATAGTTCGATTTGCTTTCTATGCAATACAGATTTCAACTTATACACTTAGATAACAACATACAATTTATAAAATAATACTGATATGTTGAAATTGAATAGGAGTATTGATGTCAATAAAAAAATCCACATAAAGAAAAATTGTAAAACATGCATATATAAATTTCTACAATTATCCTCACTAAAATATTTCCGAACTTAATACTGGTTCTTACACTTAAAACAAATATACTGAAAATCTTTACTTTTATTTTTCTTCACTATGGCTCTCTTTTGAGCCTTTGTTTTTTCTATGGCTCTCTTTTGGGCCTTTTTTTTCACTATGGCTCTCTTTTGGGCCTTTTTTTTCTCACTATGGCTCTCTTTTGAGCCTTTTTTTTTTTCACTACTATTGGCCAATTAAAATCCTAAGCAAATGTTATTATACACTCTTCAAACTTAAAAAAAGTGTTGCTTCATTTAAATATTACTTTAACAATAATTTAACTTTAAGTAAATTCAATTATTCCTTCCAACTACTATTACCACAATTAATAAAAGGAAATATATAGAAAGCCAATACTAGCTCAAGTTATTATGACCTTTCCTTAAAACAATAGCCAATATGGTTATTAACACTTTATAGGTAGGGATTATTGATAAAACACATAAATAATATAGACAATTTACTTAAATTACTGTTAATTATACAACAACAAATTTTGGTTCGAGATGTCAGCAGAAAGATATGATCAAAACACCTTACCTTATACTTTCTTTGCTGGATTACTTTTCTAATCACAGGTAGCTCCACGATGTAGCGGTAATATGGCACAACAGTTCAGTTTAGTTCTTTCTAATAAAGATACGCACAACACTTTAGTCCACACTCGACGATACGGCACGACACTTTAGCACCCACTCGACGATCCGGCACGATACTTTAGCACATACTCGACGATACGGCACGACACTTTACACACATACGACGATACGGCACGACACTTTAGCATACAATCGACCATCCGGCACGATGCTTTAGCACACTTTCGACGATATGGCACGACCACACAAGAATTCCACTGGATACTCCGGCATTAACAGACTGCAACACGGCTCGCTGGTCACTGGTTTCAGGCGATTCTATCCCGACGCTGCCAACAATTTGTCGGACGTTCCCCTCAGTCCACACAACTTTGAAGAATGTCCGTGGTAGATATAGCTGCCACCACCGATATTACTAGGTGATATCGGTCACCCACTGTGAGATTAGTGTAAATGAAGACTTACGCTAGTAACTGAATTATCAGTTTATTAAGAATATATGTACACACAAAATACGCTATTTACAAATATATACAACTACAACTCGGATATAGGTGATCCGGTTCAACATTAAATTAGATACCGTAAAGATTGGTTGTGTGCTATTCCAATTACACTTTCCACCTCACACTCAACACACGTTAAATTCACTTTTTTGGAGCTCAACCTTGAGTCTCCCAACACAAGTATACTGGGCCTGCACTTCTTAGCCCAGAGCACTAAACACTAGGACGTCTGTGTCCTTTGCGCACCAGAAAACGCACACTTTACGCTCTTCCACACAGAGCAGCCTCTAGGTACGAAACCTAGGTACCGAATCACTGAACTCAGGCAAACTTGCCCTCTCCAAATCACTGCTTTCCCCCACATAAACCCCTTTGGAGCCTCCTCATTGGACACTCCATTCTTTTCTTGCTTAGTGGCATGCTACTAATCTGCTCACCATCCGCATACTTCACTGACAGGCGGACATGCCTCTCAGCTATCTCTTTTCTCTAACACCCCACCTGTAAAGGATTAGTTGGCAATTCCCCTTTCCACGAAGAAGGAATGTCACCTTGGAAATTCTGTACACAACCATACAATATGAGATATTCAAATAAAGAAAGAGTAGACATTACATTCTTTAGCACAGGTGCTATCAGATCCTGACAGTCTTTCTTATATTGGTCAGACTAAACGTGCTCTCATATTTCGTTTAATGGAACATAAAAGGTATGTCAAAAAACAGGAGCTTAAACGTTCCTCTATTGCTCAACATTGTTGGTCTTCTCAACATAAGTTTAACTTTTCTTCAGCCACCATCATCCATAAATGTCCTTCTATTCTTGATCTTGATTTTTGGGAAGCTTACCACTTCATAAAAAATTCTCACTCCTTAGTCAATGACTTATCTAGTACTCCTTATTTTCCAAGTATTTGGAAATCTTTAATTTAATACTTTTTTTTTCACTCGCTTTTTAGTTTTTGTTTTGCTTGTTGTCCGATAGATGTCGCTACTTGTCCACTCAGTTGGTTTTGGCTGCTTTCTTCTCATTGGTTGCTTTTCTTTAGGCGGGATTGTTCCCATAGCGAGTATATAAGCCTGCGTCTCTCTGTCTCTTTGCTCAGTTTTGCTACTTTTAGCTCGCAGAGTTTTGCACTGATGAAGAATCTCGTTAGTATCAATAAATAAAAACTTTGTTAAATCACCATAAAAAGATAAAGTAAACAGGACGCGTTTCGAGCTGCAAAATTACTGCTCGTCATCAGCTGATCCAAACACGTGTCACAACGGACAGAGTGGAAATAACAGTGAAATAAAGAGGGAGGAGATTACACAGAGTGCGACAGGTGGCGCTGCTTGTCAGAGCCAAGGAGAAAGAGAAAAGTAAACATAAACTCAAAGAAGGAGGGAGGAGATTACAAAGAGTGCCCCAGGTGGCGCTGGCTAAAAGAACACAGGTGGCAGAGAAAAACTAATAAAAGATAAAGAAAACAAATAAAATAAAAATAAATAAATCAATTAAAATAAATAAATAAAAGTCAAAATAAAATAAAATTAACTAATTAAAAATGATATAATAAAAAAAAATAAATAAAAAAAATAAATAAATAAAAAAATAAAATAAAAATAATAATAGTAATAATAATAAACTACAAAAGAAATTTCCATGCAGGAGAAAGGGAGGGGGATGAAGAGAGATCGTTGACAAGAGTATTACAATTTTTATAAATAAAATAGCTTCGTGAGTATCTAAATGAGAAGGAGAGGCAGGATTGGAAATAATTCTGGCCATGGAAAAATTGAAATAATGACCGGAAGACCAACAGTGAGAAGCAATGGAAGACCTAGATAATTCCTGATTTTTAATGTACCTCTGATGTTCATCCAATCTTTTCTTCAACGCTCTTCTGGTCTGACCAATATAACCCAAATTGCAAGAGCAAGGAATGAAATAAACACCCCACCGGTTCTCAACAGGAATAGGATCTTTCAAAGACGAGAATTCAATTTTATTCAAAGGTTTGAAGATAACTTTAAAATTGAAACGAGAAAGGATTTTAGCTATTTTGAAACAAAGAGGAGAATAAAAAGGTAGAACTATAGAGTTAATATTAGACGAATTATTAGAATCAGAAAGAAGACGTTTAGGCTTATTAAATTTATACAGAGCTTTGTCAATCAAAGAGGGATTATAACCACGAGTGAGAGCAAGAGATTTGAGGTAACTAATTTCCTTATTTAGAGCAGAAGAGTCAGAAGAAATCCGAAGTGCTCTGTAAACAAAAGTATAAAAGGAAGCCACTTTATGCTGTGGAGGATGGTTAGAAAAAGCATGCGGAGGTAGACATACAGCGAAAGGTTTTCTATAAACAGAGGTAGAGAACCGATCAGGGTGTTTAGTGACCAAGACATCGAGGAAAGGAAGAGAATCATTCTCTTCGACTTCAAGAGTAAACTGGATGCAAGGATCAAGAGAGTTGACAAGAGAAAGGAGATTTTGGAGATCCAGCTCAAAAGGAATTAAGATAAAAGTATCATCAACATACCTACACCAGAAGGGAAAATCAAATAAACTGAAGAGTCTTTCTTCCACAAAATGCATATAAATGTCACATAAGTTCAGTTTACTTGATTTTACTTGATTTACTCTTCAGTTTATTTGATTTTCCTTTCTGGTGTAGGTATGTTGATGATACTTTTATCTTAATTCCTTTTGAGCTGGATCTCCAAAATCTCCTTTCTCTTGTCAACTCTGTTGATCCTTGCATCCAGTTTACTCTTGAAGTCGAAGAGAATGATTCTCTTACTTTCCTCGATGTCTTGGTCACTAAACACCCTGATCGGCTCTCTACCTCTGTTTATAGAAAACCTTTCGCAGTATCTCTACCTCCGCATGCTTTTTCTAACCATCCTCTACAGCATAAAGTGGCTTCCTTTCATACTTTTGTTTACAGAGCACTTCGGATTTGTTCTGACTCTTCTGCTCTAAATAATGAAATTAGTTACCTCAAATCTCTTGCCCTCGCTCGTGGTTATAATCCCTCTATGATTGACAAAGATCTGTATAAATTTAATAAGCCTAAACGTCTTCTTTCTGATTCTAATAATTCGTCTAATATTAACTCTATAGTTCTACCTTTTTATTCTCCTCTTTGTTTCAAAATAGCTAAAATTCTTTCTCGTTTCAATTTTAAAGTTATCTTCAAACCTTTGAATAAAATTAAATTCTCGTCTTTGAAAGATCCTATTCCTGTTGAGAACCGGTGGGGTGTTTATTTTATTCCTTGCTCTTGCAATTTGGGTTATATTGGTCAGACCAGAAGAGCGTTGAAGAAAAGATTGGATGAACATCAGAGGTACATTAAAAATCAGGAATTATCTAGGTCTTCCATTGCTTCTTACTGTTGGTCTTCCGGTCATTATTTCAATTTTTCCATGGCCAGAATTATTTCTAATCCTGCCTCTCCTTCTCATTTAGATACTCACGAAGCTTATTTTATTTATAAAAATTGTAATACTCTTGTCAACGATCTCTCTTCATCCCCCTCCCTTTCGCCTGCATGGAAATTACTTTTGTAGTTTATTATTATTACTATTATTATTTTTATTTTATTTATTTATTTTTTTATTTTATTTATTTATTTATTTATTTTTTTATTATATCATTTTTAATTAGTTAATTTTATTTTATTTTGACTTTTATTTATTTATTTTAATTGTTTATTTATTTTTATTTTATTTGTTTTCTTTATCTTTTATTAGTTTTTCTCTGCCACCTGTGTTCTTTTAGCCAGCGCCACCTGGGGCACTCTTTGTAATCTCCTCCCTCCTTCTTTGAGTTTATCTTTACTTTTCTTTTTCTCCTTGGCTCTGACAAGCAGCGCCACCTGTCGCACTCTGTGTAATCTCCTCCCTCTTTATTTCACTGTTATTTCCACTCTGTCTGTTGTGACACGTGTTTGGATCAGCTGATGACGAGCAGTAATTTTGCAGCTCGAAACGCGTCCTGTTTAATTTATCTTTTTATGGTGATTTAACAAAGTTTTTATTTATTGATATATATTTATCGCCAGTATTTTCGGTGTTTCTCTATAATCTCGTTAGTAGATTCGAAATAGCTATTTGCTACCTTCTCATACTTTATTTGTGCATTTATATTCGTTGGTTTTCTATCTTTAAACATTTGTGCACAAAGGCTTTATTTGCTATTTTAATACTCCTAAAAGTATAGACGGTTTGGACATTACATAATGACAGGGCGAAGTACTCTAAATGCCATCGGCTTTTAAATCCCAGAATTTTTTTTTAATTTATACATTTCGTAATGCAATACCCAGTAGCAATAGAAGAGCAATAAATGTCAAATTATTAAAATCTGACTGATTTAATTAGAATTAACCAGATAAATACTATTGGTTTCGCGACTTTGCATTCAGTAGAGCTTTCAATTCGCCTCTCGGGTCTTCAAAAGCTAATTAAAAACTCTTTTGGAAAAACGCGGCACGCACAAAAGTGATGTTGCAATATTGTTACCTCTTTTCGAAGCGCGTATAGCATAATTTCAAGTTTAGTTTTATGTTAAACGATAAAACACATAAATGTCTATAAAACACACTAAATCAAAATTAGTTATTAATCATGCCGGAGGAGTCAATTGTCATTCTATCTCAGAATCAAAATATGCCCAGCATCTTTAGAGTGAGTATTAATTCTGAGCAAAAGTAAAATTATTCACTCTTTGAAAGAATAAATAGTCACTCCTGCGAAGTGGATATTCACTCTATACAGGAGTGAATAATAACTCTTTCGGAAGAGATTTTATAAATTTTTGCTAAAGAAGTACGTTTTTCTCTTCTGGTTGGAGGGAATAGTTAGGCTTTCGTCGGAATAAATTTTTATTTTTTATGCAGTGAATTTTTTTTTATTATGTTAGTTTATGGGCATTAAAAAAAAATCGCATATTTTAGAGTATGCAATGAAAATGAATACAAGTGTGGTACACATTGAAATTAAGTACTTTATTGACAATATTTATTTAATTCATAGTTTGTAACAGTAATTGAAATTTTAAGCCAAAACTTACTTAAAGTTACATATGAATTAAATTAGTTTACTGACAGATATAAATTAAAATATTTCTTTTTTCAAATCATATACTTTGTATTTGTTTTCACTGGTAGCCTACAAATACATGATAATTTTAAAATGCCTATAATGGCAAGTAATTAACAGAAATTTTAATCGGCCAACATTAATATGCTTGACTATTAATGTTGATGCATAAAATGTATTAAATGCATAAAAAATAGTAATTTTTTATGGAAAAAAAATTATCTACTCTTAAAACTAAACGTTTGTGAAAAAATTAGAACATTCGCAAGTCTGGTATGTTGTTACAATAAAATAATAATAATAATCATAATAATAATAAATCTCAAAATTAGCCTATTTTTTTTTTTCAATTATAAGTAAACCTAGCCTTAATTTGTGGAATAAATTGTCACTTTTTACTATCCATTTTTAACCAAACAAGCTTTTTAATTTTCCATTTTATTTCATAAAATGCAAGGCTGAAGTGAATATCAATAAACTTATTTTTAAAACTTTAAATACGAGTTTAAAAGAAAATTTAAAGATAAAAATTTCTCTCGAACTTAGAACTTATCTTACTTTGAATAATAACTGAAATATAATAAACGGCAAAAGGGAGTGTCTTCTAATTTCTGGTTATAATTACTTTTTGAAATCGTGTATTCCAAAGGAACTAAAATTAATCAAAATTAAAGTTAAGTAAAAATATATTTTCTACTAACCGATAATACCGATAATATAAAAGAGAAAAAAAAAAAAAACCTCTTGCTTTTTCACGAAGTTGTCCGAATTCTGGGAATCTTTTCTACAAATGGAATATTTAAAGACTCTTCCAGTTTGAACAAAAGTATTTCTGCAAAATATTTTTTAAAAATTTCAATCAAGTTTTTATCTTTTTTCATTGTGATATTTTGTATTCTATAAGATCTTGAAAATAGTAATTCAACACATTTTATCTTTATTAAAAACTGTTTTAATGTCCCTTTTTCAGTTATTGCTTTAGATAAAAGTAAAAATATATGCGTAGTTTTGAAAAGTTATTCTTCTAAAAACATTTTTTTTGTAAATTTTTAAAAGAAGCTAGTATAGATAAATGTTGGTTTTAATTTCAGTTGGAATTTCTTTAAACGAAGCATTTTGATATTCAGATCCAGATGTTAAATGTTCCAAATTTGGAATTTTACACAATTTTTGGATTAATAAAATTTATCTTCTGCTGAATAAACAGAATTGGCATGCACAAAGACACAAATTTCATACTACAAGTCTAAATATAAGTAAATCGAATTAAAAATTCAACAGAGAAAAAAGTTGCATAAGAAATTTTTCTATAATAAAAAAATATATAGAACATATCTGAAGAAATAATCATTTTTTATGGAAAAATATTATTTACTTCTTTAAAGTAAACGTTTATGAAAATATTAGAACATTCGCAAGTTCGGTATGTTGTCTCAATTAAAAAAATCGCAAAATTTACCTGTTTTTTTTTTCTTTTTGCAATTTTAAGTAAACCTAGCCTTAATTGGTGGAATAAATTGTCACTATTTACTATCCATTTTTAACCAAACAAGTTTTTTAAATTTTTCATTTTGTTTCATGTAACGTAAGGCTGAAATGAATATCAATAAACTTACATTTTTAAAACTTTAATTACGAGTTTAAAAGAGAATTTAAAGAAAAAAACCTTACCTCGATATTTAGCTTGATTAATAACTAAAATATAATAAAAGGCAAAAGGAAGTGTCATGAAATTGTGGTATAATTACTTTTTAAGACCGTGTTTTCCAAAGGTACTAAAAATAATAAAAATTAAAAATAAGTAAAAATATATTTTCCTCTAGAAAAAAAAAAAAAAAAAAAAAAAAAAAAAGATTGTTTTTCACGAAGTTGTTCGAGTTCTGGGAATCTTTTGCAGAAATAGAATATTTAAAGACTCAATTAATTTGAAGAAAAATATTCCTATAAAATATTTTAAAGGAATTTCCTTTGAGTTTTTCTCTTTTTTTCGTTCTGATATTTTGTATTCTGTAAGAACTTGAAAATAGTAATTCAACACATTTTATTTTTATTAAAAACTATTTTAATTTTTTCCCTTTTTTTAAATTACAGCTTTATATATATGTATTAGTGTTACGAATTTTGTAAATAGTTAGTGTTTGTATTGTAAAATAATGTAAATAATCTTATTAAGCTCCATTCCTTTACTAATATTAGTTTTTGTTACATTGTCTCTGTTATCAAGCAAACTTGTCTATTATTTTCAGTGAATGTCTATGGCAGCTTTGAGAAATATTAGGGATATCGCCAAGTTGGCGTCACTTTTGGCGACTAATTTTGATCGCCAAATTTGGCGATATATCGCCAAGTTGGCGACAAACTTGGCGATTGTTGGCGATGGTAACCCTTCCCTATTTATGGTAATCCCCCCCCCCCCCTTAGGTCTACTGATACATTGAATGTTGTTCCGTGGTTTTCCAGTTTTTTCTAGAAGGTTGTAGAAATTTCCACCGCATGCGGCGAGACTATATATAGGAGAGCCGGATGCGAGCTGTGTTGTTATTATTTACCAGTCAGTCATTGAGTGAACAAGGCGTTTGTTAGCAAGTTTGCTTGAGTTTCATTTATGTTGTTTTGAATGTTATTAAGTATTGAGACGTTGTATAAAGAGTCTTTGGGATCTAAAGCTAGACTTGTACAATAGATTTGAGCAGTTATTTTTGAATATCTAGCAATATTTGTGAGTTTCGAAGACTCTGTTGTTCTGAAGATCTGTAAATAAATTATTTTCTACTTTTCTAAGAGACAAGAGTTTGAAGTTCTCTAACCATAAGATCAAAAGAACCCTATATACGCAACAATTTTTGGTGTCAGGAGTCGGAATCTTATGGCGAAAACAAGAACAATGGACGGACAACTGAAAGAACTGTTAGAAGCTATTAACGGATTAAGGACAGAGCTGACCAATAAAATCGACAAAGGCCAAGAAGAGTTATCAAAAGGCCAAGAAGAGTTGGCGGAAAAAATGTATAAAGGCCAAGAAGAGTTGGCGGAAAAAATGTATAAAGGCCAAGAAGAGTTGGCGGAAAAAATGAATAAAGGCCAAGAAGAGTTGACTGAAGAAATGAGAAGAAGCCAAGAGAGAATGGAAGAATTAAAGGAGGAAGTTAATAAAAGCCAAGAAGAAATGAAGAAAACTTTGGAAGATAAGTTCTTGTCGGTAGAGAGAAGAATAGATTCGGTAGAAGAGAAAATTCAGAATGAAGTTAGTAATGTTGAAGAGAAAATGGAAAGGAAAATGGCGGAAGTAGAAGAGAAAATTCAGAATGAAGTTTGTAACGTTGAAGAGAAAATCAGTTACGTTGAAGAGAAAATAGGTGAAGTAGATGAAAAGCTAAATAAAAAAGTACAAGATCTTGAGAAGAAGCTTTCAGCGTCCAGTGGTAATTATGAAGAATTTAGGAATCTGTCTGCTTCTCCCGTGCACATCAAGCTGTCGACATACGACGGAAAGAGTTCCTGGCATGTCTACAAGACCCAATTCACCATTGTAGCCGAAGCGAACAAATGGAGTGACGAGGTGAAAGCTTGTCAACTGGCAGCATCTTTAAGAGGAGAAGCCGCCGACGTGCTCTAAACATTGCCCGATATGACGCAACTCAATTTTGAGACTCTAAGTTGTGCACTTGAAATGCGATTCGGCGAAAAATTCTTCAAAGATTATGCGAGAATACAAATGAAGAGCCGCTATCAAAAATCGAATGAAACCCTTCAAGAGTTTGCCTCAGAAATAGAAAGGCTGGCAAATTTAGCAGTCATTGACTGTCCAACAAATGTACGGGAGATGCTCTCACTGCAGTACTTTGTAGACGGAATAAAAGATCCAGAAGTGCAGAGAGCGGTACGAATGGCAGATGTGCAGGATTTAAAGGCTGCATTATTATATGCCTTAAGGTTGGAAGCAGCTACACAAGCCAGCCGAAGGGATCGTCATTCAGTCCGAGGGGCAACGGTGAACAAAAGCTCAGACACTGAAATCGACGTCTTGAAAGAAATTAGGAAATTAAATCAAGAGCTTGAAGCCTTAAAATATGGAAGAACAAGCTCAAGGAGACAGAATCTCACGTGCTGGGGATGCGGTGATACAGGACATCTCCGAAGAAATTGCCCCAAAATCCACGAACGTGAGATAAATTCAAACAGTCAGCAGGGAAACTAAATTTTGGCCATCTCGCGGGGCGGAGGTTGCCAGAGAATGAAAAGTCCTACCTGAAGATCCTCCAGCTATCAAAAATGAGTGGCGGTGATAATTAATTATATGTGATAGGCTTTATTAACGGAATTCAGTGCCGTATGATTGTCGATACAGGAGCCAATATGACAATAATAAGAGAAGATTTGGCTCGAAAATTGAAATCTAAACTCATCTGGACTCCACCATCCGTTATCCTGCAAACTGTGACGGGCGACAAGATAGGCATATATGGAAAGGCCAATTTAACCATCAACTTTGGAGGAAGCAAATATTATCATACGGCATATGTGGCTGACATAACAGATCCTTGCATAATCGGGCTAGATTTTCTGAAGAAGTTCGGCTTAAACTTGATTTTAAAAATAATGAAATGCTATCTAAATTTGAAGAAATAAGCCTTTTTGGATTAAATAACGAAATTGAATATAAACAAACAGAAATAGTCAAAGAAGACATCCATCTAGGTCCAAGAACAGAATTTTTAGTTCCAGCTGTAATTAACAATGAAACTAATTATCGATTTGGCCATATAGATTATCCCGAAGAAAACAGTAAACAAGCAGGAGTATTGGTGGCTTCATCTGTAGTGGACCTCTCGAAGAAGACCATTCCAGTCAGAATTGCTAACATCGGTGATAAGACGAGGACTATCAAGAAAGGAGAGGTGATAGCATCATGCGCTCCTGTGACGTGCATAAGTCAAAATTCCAATCACTCTCAGAAATCTTCAGATAATTTAGTCAAGGATTTGTTACAAAATACGGACTTAGATCCAAATCAAAGGGATGCTGCGGAAAGTTTAATTAGAGAATTCCAAAGTTTATTTTCCCAAACATCTGAAGACTTTGGACGAACTAAAATGGCACAACACCGAATTGACACGGGAGATCACTCTCCTATTAATCAGCACCCTAGACGATTACCTTTTGCCAAGCAAGAAGAGGTGCAGAATTTAATTAGGGATATGGAAGAAAATGACGTTAACGAACCATCGACAAGTCCCAGGGTTGCAAAAAAGCCGGCTAAAATTAAAAAAAGCCAGGCCGGTTGGCTTTTATTGATTTTAGCCGGCTTTTTTTGGCCAAAATTGGCCTTTTTTGGCCATAATTGGCTTTTATACAGTGAAGCCTTTTAATTAAAATCTATACATTTTTAAGTGTCTTTTAAATAATTTTAATGATGTTTAATTCACTTTGACTTTAATAAATTTATTTAGTAAAATGAAAAATTGGGATTTTAATTATGATTCATTATGAGAAATTGGGTTATGTTATAACCCAATTTTTCAATAATGAAGATATTAATACTAGAATAACACATTGATGGAGTTGCCAGTGGTTTATAGTCAGAATTGCAAAAATGTCAGCTAAATTATAAAATGGCCATACCAAGTGCTTTTTCTGATTTACATTGACCATTAATCCTACCCTTGTTTTTTTTTATTTTTACTGCTTTATAAAATTAAAGAGGACTATGGTTACTTGTTTTATTACTTAACTAATTTTAAGAGTTATTAAAATGTCATGTTTTATTCCCTATAAACATTTAAAATCATACATATAAAAAAACACCATTTCTCACTATTGAAAATAGTATTTCGAGTTATGCATTATTTCATAACATATTCACAATTTATTCTCAATTAGCATATGCATGAATATATTAATTCATGCAAGTGGGCATATATGCACTATTAAATAACAAAGAGCTATTCGAAATTTTAATTCAACAAATTTTATTAGAACATTTTTTGTTGTTGTTTTAATTTTATGTAATTATGTATTAAACTCTCCTCAAATACTGAATCCTTCCTAATTTCTCTTTCAACATTGTTCATTTTATGACTTAATCTTTACATAATGACCTGTAAGAACGTTACCATGAATGCTTTGATGTGTTTAATTTTGTCATAATTGAATTAAATATAATTCTTAAGAACGTGTAATATAAAAACTAATGGAATATAGAAGTTTAAAAAACATTTTTTGAGTATATTTTCTTTTTTCCAAGATTTATATTTTTCAGACATAATGCCTTCACAGTTGACTTCTGGCGGTTATAAGGACATATTTATTTGAAAAAATAAATAGAAATGTATCACTTTTTTAGTAGTAAATAATTAAAAATGTATTAAAAATAAATCAGTCCACGTTTAATATGGATTCGATATAAATTAACACTTTAAAAATAAAAGCCGGCTTTTTTCAATTTTAGCCGGCTTTTTTTAAATGGATAAAACCAAAAAAAGCCGGCCGGCTTTTTTTGGCCTGGCTAAAAGCCGGCAACCCTGACAAGTCCATGGGCGTCTCCCATTGTATTAGTAAGAAAGAAGGATGGTTCTACAAGATTTTGTGTAGACTACCGCCGACTGAATGACGTCACCAAAAAGGATAGTTACCCTCTGCCAAGGATTGGCGACACACTTGCGGGCAACACTTGGTTCTCGACTTTAGACCTGAAGAGTTGTTACTGGCAAGTAGAGATCCATCCCGACGACCGCGAGAAGACTGCCTTCACAACGGGACAAGGATTATGGCAATTCAAGGTAATGCCTTTTGGTCTATGTAACGCACCTGCAACTTTTGAACGTCTTATGGAAACGGTTCTCCGGGGGCTGTCATATGAGGCATGTCTTGTTTATTTAGACGATATCATAATCATAGGAAAATGTTTTGATGAACATCTGAACAACCTCAGGCGGGTGCTACAAAAGTTAAAGGAAGCTAGTTTGAAGTTAAGCCCTTCGAAGTGCAGTTTGTTTTGTATTGAAGTCGCCTACCTTGGACACATAATTTCGTCAGAAGGAGTTAGGACTGATCCGGAGAAGATATCGGCCGTGAAAAATTGGAATCGTCCAGCAGATGTTCACCAGCTTCGAAGTTTTCTAGGATTATGCTTCTATTACAGAAAATTCGTCAAAGGCTTCTCGATGATTGCAAGACCACTTCATAAATTAACAGAAGCCAATCAAAAATTTATGTGGACACAGGAATGTGACGCTGCTTTCGAAAAGCTTAAGGAGGCCTTAACATCCACTCCGATTCTGTCATATCCTCAAATCGATAAACAGTTTATACTTGATACGGATGCAAGTAACGAAAGCATTGGCGCTGTACTGTCCCAGGAAATCGACGGCCAGGAGCGTGTTATTGCCTATTTCAGCAAGTGCTTATCAAAGGCAGAGCGAAACTACTGCGTCACAAGAAAAGAGCTTCTTGCTGTAGTGAAAGCCATAGACCATTTTCATCACTATCTTTACGGTCGAAAATTCCTGATCCGAACTGATCATGCTTCTCTAACTTGGCTATTGAATTTTAAGAACCCTGAAGGCCAGATAGCCAGGTGGATACAAAAGCTTCAAGAGTACGATATGGAGATACGCCATCGAAAAGGCTCATCACATGGAAATGCAGATGCTCTCTCAAGAAGACCCTGCTCAGAGAATTGTAGGTACTGCGACCGGGTTGCGAAGAAATTTAATGCCAAAGGTCCTATAATAAGACAAGTTACAACTGGGTCTACATCATCGCAAGATCCGTGGAGTGACGAGAGCCTACGTAAAGATCAACTTGCGGATCCTGAAATTAAACCAATTCTCGAGCTGAAAGAGGAGTCCAACAGGAAGCCCAGCTGGCAAGACATGGCCCATTACCATCCTACGACTAAACGTTATTGGACTCTCTGGGATTCCCTACATTTGAAGAAAGGTATTTTGTACCGAAAATGGGAGTCTGACGATGGAAAGACATGTAGATGGCAACTACTACTCCCTAAATCGAGAATTTCTATGGTCCTTCAAGAACTGCATGGTAGTCCCACAGGAGGTCATTTTGGTGTAATGAAGACCCTGCAAAAGGTTCGAGAGCGTTTCTACTGGAATAATGTTCGCAGTGACGTGGAGAAGTGGTGTCGAACTTGTGACACCTGTGTAGCACGTAAAGGTCCAAAGAGGAGCACCCGTGGACGATTGCAACGTTATAATGTAGGAGCTCCTTTCGAACGAATTGCTCTAGACATCCTGGGTCCACTTCCTAGAACATCTGATGGCAATAAGTACATCCTTGTTGTCATGGACTACTTCACTAAGTGGCCTGAAGAATACGCCATTCCTAATCAAGAGGCGGTAACCGTAGCAGACATACTGGTTCAACACTGGGTTTCCAGATACGGAGTTCCTCTTCAAATCCATTCTGATCAAGGAAGAAACTTTGATTCGGCTGTGTTTAAGGAAATATGTGGACTACTCGGCATGGACAAAACTCGAACTACACCTCTACATCCGCAATCGGACGGCATGGTGGAGCGGTTCATTCGTACAACCTTAAATAGCCTCTCTCTCCTGGTGTCTAGAGACCAACAGGACTGGGACAAGAAATTGCCTCTTTTCCTGCTTGCCTACAGGAGTGCCACTCATGAGGCCACTGGTCACTCCCCTTCTCAAATGCTCTTTCGTGATCTTCGTCTGCCTGCGGATCTTTTGTTTGGCCGTCCTCCTGACGCTCCTTTGTCGCCTGAAGAATACGTGGATGGACTCCAGGCACGGATTGAGGAGGTTCATTGTCTAGCGAGGAACCGAATCGGACTGGCATCAGAAAAGATGAAGACACGGTACGACATAAAGGCAACTGGACATGAGTTCAAGGAAGGTGACAAAGTTTGGTTGTGGAATCCCATACGTCGTAAGGGACTGTCGCCAAAATTACAAAGAAACTGGGACGGTCCATACACAGTCGTCAACAGGCTGAATGACGTCGTCGAACGCATACGAAAATCGCCACACACCAAGCCCAAGGTCGTACATTATAACCTGCTAACCCCTTATTTTGGCCAAAATAATTAAAAATTCTAAACTGGACTTTCAGACCATGGTCATGAAAGTCACTTTTTGTAAATATGTAAATAGTAATTACCGTAATTTCGGGTGTATATGCCGCGGCTCAAACAATTCTTTTTGGACCCAGAAATCTTATTTAGTGATTGAACACAAATATTTACGGCGATCTAAGTAATAACATTCATTTTTTAAAAAATTCTGGGTCGAAAAAGAATTGTTTGATCCGCGGCTTATACACCCGAAATTACGGTAGTTCTTATTTATGTACATCTTATTATTATTATTATTATTATTATTAATTATTATTATTATTATTTATTTATTTATTTTAAGTGTTTTCCTCTAACTCAAGGATTGCACTGCCCGGGACGTGCAGTCTTTGAGGAGGGGGTAGTGTTACGAATTTTGTAAATAGTTAGTGTTTGTATTGTAAAATAATGTAAATAATCTTATTAAGCTCCATTCCTTTACTAATATTAATTTTTCTTACATTGTCTCTGTTATCAAGCAAACTTGTCTATTATTTTCAGTGAATGTCTATGGCAGCTTTGCGAAATATTGGAGATATCGCCAAGTTGGCGTCACTTTTGGCGACTAATTTTGGTCGCCAAATTTGGCGATATATCGCCAAGTTGGCGACAAACTTGGCGATTGTTGACGATGGTAACCCTTCCCTATTTATGGTACCCCCCCCCCTTAGGTCTACCGATACATTTAATGTTGTTCCGTGGTTTTCCAGTTTTTTCTAGAAAGTTGTAGAAATTTCCACCGCATGCGGCGAGACTATATATAGGAGAGCCGGATGCGAGCTGTGTTGTTATTATTTACCAATCAGTCATTGAGTGAACAAGGCGTTTGTTAGCAAGTTTGCTTGAGTTTCATTTATGTTGTTTTGAATGTTATTAAGTGTTGAGACGTTGTATAAAGAGTCTCTAGGATCTAAAGCTATACTTGTACGATAGATTTGAGCAGTTATTTTTGAATATCTAGCAATATTTGTGAGTTTCGAAGACTGTGTTGTTCTGAAGATCTGTAAATAAATTGTATTCTACTTTTCTAAGAGACAAGAGTTTGAAGTTCTCTAACCATAAGATCAAAAGAACCCTATATACGCAACGATATGTATAATATATATATATATACATATATAAAGATAAACTTTATTTAAATTTATTTAAAGCATTTTATAAGAATACTTTTTTTCAAACTGGAAAAGTCTTTAAATATTCTATTTATACAAAAGATTCCCAGAACTCGAACAACTACATGAAAAATCAATCTTATTTTTTTTTTCTTGTGGAAAATATATTTTTACATATCTTCATTTTTATTAATTTTAGTTCCTTGAAAACACGGTCTTAAAAAGTAATTATACCAGAAATTTGATAACACTTTATACACACAATACATTGTGATATTTTGTATTCTATAAGATCTCAAAAATAGTAATTAAATATATTTTATTTTATGAAAAAACTGTTTTAATTTTTTTTGAATTACAGCTTTAGATAAAAGTAAAAATATATGCTTACTTGTAAAAAGACATTTTTGTAAAAATTTTTAAAAGAAGCCTAGTGTAGATGAATGTTGATTCAAATTTATGTTGAAATTTCTTTGAACGAAATCTTTTGAAACTCAGATCCACATGTTAATTTCTGTATTTTACACAATTTTCAGATTAACAAAATTTATCTTCTGCTGAATAAATGGAATTGGCCTGCACAAAGAGATAAATTTCAAATCATATGTCTAAATGTAAGTTTTCCAATAAGAAGTTCAACAGAGAAAATAGTTGTGTAAGACATTATGCTATAATAAAATAAATATCGAACATATTCTGAAATAATGTTCATTTTTTTATGAAAAAAATCTAATTCTTAAAAGTAAAACGTTTGTGAAAAATTTAGAACATTTGCAAGTATGGTATGTTATTTCAATAGAAAAAAAAAGTTTAAATTTGACCTACTTTTTCGGCAAAATGAACCGGAAGGCAACAGCACAGACAATCACCTCATCGAGTTCACGGATGAAAATCTAAGATTAGTTAAATTTATATTTGTATAATATAACGCAGTGGAAAACACCTAAAAACCCGATTTTAGTTATTAACTCGAAGGTTTACCATTATGTTTTCCTGCTTCAAATACTCCATGTTTTCGTATTTTTGGATGGAAGAAAGCACAATGATAAACCTACGAGCAACCATTGAAATAGGTTTTTTAGGTATTTTCCACCAAGATATGACTTGGCAGACCGATTGCTTTTAATATGCAAATCGAGATTTAACTAATCCTAGATTTTCATCCGTCACGGAAATGAGTTGATTGTCTGCGCTGCCACCTCCCGGTCTGAAAGTAAACCTTGCCTTAATTAGTGGAATAAATTGTCAGTTTTTATTATCATTTTTAACCAAACACATTTTAGGTAGATTTCGTATGAAATACTACCTATTGCAATCGCACCAGTTTATCTATCTATCTATCTATCTATCTATCTATATATATATATATCTCACTTTTTTATGGACACGATAACTTCTATAATTCTTCACCAATCTCTACCAAACTGGTACATAAAATCAAAGGGGATAAAATCTCGGCTAAGTTCGTTAATGGGCAATATCGGACCTAGGGGGTCGGAATAAGGGGCGTTTTTGTGAAAACCGAAAAAACGCCATAACTTCTTAATTAAAGTAGATATCGAATCGGTTTAAAGTTTATATTACTTCTTAAAAATGGGCCAAAAATTTATGCATGACAGATTTTTGATAAATTTAGAAGTGGGCTCAAGGGGCGAAAAAAACAGGGGTTTTGAGAGAAAAAAATTCATAACTTTGTCAATTTTCAAGATATCAAGTCCAACTAGATTTTTTGTAAATGTTCTTAAAATTATCTAAAACTTTTGTATTTACAAGTTTTTGATAGGACCAACTTTTACCGATGAAAAAAAAAATTAAAAACGAAAAGAAAAATGGCGGGGAAGAAAGAGAAAAATCCATAACTCCGTCAATTTTTAAGCTATCAAATCTGGTTAAATTTATTTTACATCTTCTCAAAAATAACTACAACTTTTATACTGACAAGTTTTTCATAGGACCAATTCGTATAGCAAAAAGAAATTAAACAAAAATAGGAGTTGGAGAAAAAATCTCAAATCCAAACTGCTTATATTCTGACTCATTTTTAAATTCCTTTTTGATTTTAAACGCATTCAAATGGTAAATCCTCTTATTTAGAAACTGTATAAAGTGTCGCATTGGTCAATTTTCTGATAAAGACAGACTCATTTTTAAATTCCTTTTTGATTTTAAACGCATCCAAATGGTAAATCCTCTTATTTAGAAACTGTATAAAGTGTCGCATTGGTCAATTTTCTGATAAAGACAGATTATATTAAAAAAAAGGCTACCAAAAAGGGTATTTTGAACAGAATTTCCCTAAGTCATTGGGACTGAAAATTTAAGGAAGTATTCAAATAAGAAATTGCGTTTTTTTCTGACTGGTTTTTAAATCCATTTTTGTTCTCAAACGCATCCAATTTACAGATCCTCTTATTTAAGAACTATATAATGTGATGCATTGGTCAGTTTTTTGATAAAGACGGAATATATTTCAAAAAAGGCTACCAAAAAGGGTATTTTGAACAGAATTCCCCGAAGTCATCGTGATTTGAAAATTTAAGGAAGTTTTCACATAGCAAATTGCGTTTTTTTATGACTCGTTTTAAAATCCATTTGCGCTCTCAAACGCATCCAATTTACAGATCCTCTTATTTAGGAACTCTATACTGTGACACATTGGGCAGTTTTTTGATAAAGATAGAATATATTTTTTAAAATGCTGTCAAAGTGAGTATTTCGCACAAAATTTTCTGAAGCAATCATGATTAAAGAATTAAATGTTGTATTCAAACAACAAATCGATTATTTTATGACTCATTTTTAAATTCAATTTTTTTCTCAAATGCATTCAACTGACAGTTTTTTGTTATTTAGGAACTATATAATGTACTGTTTTGGTCGATTTTTTTAATAAATTCAGAATTTATTTCAAAATATGTTGTCAAAATGGGCATTTGAGATGAGTTTTTCTTAAGATGATTCTGATAAAACCAGCTTTTGCAGAAAAATGAAATTAAAAATTTTTCATAAACGGCCAAATGAAGTTATTAAACTGGGTTTATCTTTAATCATATATATATATATATATATATATATATATATTGTCGAAATGAGCACTCTTCGAAATCTAGCTCCGCCTATAGGCCCAGCCGACAGGGATTTTTTTTAGATTTTTCATTTAATTTCATGAAAAATAAGGCTGAAATGAATATCAATAAACTTATATTTTAAAAACTTTAATCACGAGTTTAAAAGAGAATTTAAAGGAAAAAACTTTCTCTCGGTATTCAGTTTGGTTAATAATTAAAATATAATAAAAGGAAAAAGGGAGTGCCATCAAATTTCTGGTTGTAATTACTTTTTGAGATCGTATTCTCCAAAGGAACCAAAATTAATCAAAATTACAGTTAAGTAAAAATATTTTTTGAACTAACTGATAACATAAAAGAGAAAAAAGAAAGCTTGTTTTTTCACGAAGTTGTTTGAATTCTGGGAATCTTTTCTATAAATAGAATATTTACAGACTCTTTTAATTTGAACAAAAATATTCCTGTAAAATATTTTAAAGGAATTTCAATCGAGTTTTTCTCTTTTTTCGTTCTGATATTTTGTATTCTATAAGATCTTGAAAACAGTAATTCAACACATTTTATCTTTATGGAAAACTGTTTTAATTTTTTTCTTTTCTTTCAATTACAGCTTTAGATAAAAGTAAAAATATGTGTAGTTCTGAAAAGTTATTTTTTAAAAACTTTTTAAAAGAAGCTGGTATATGAGTGGAGGTTTTAATTTCAGTTAGAATTTCTTTGGTCAAAATATTTGGAAATTCAGATACAGATAACAAATGCTTCAAATATAGTAATTTGAACCTTTCTAAGTTTAAGAAATTCAATAGATTATTTATTTAGATTTATTTAGAAATTTTTAGAAATAAATATTTAGAAATAATTATATACATAATATAAATAACATGTAATATAAATAACTAAAATGTTTTGCACACAAAGTTAATAATAAATAAATCTTTAAAATCTGACTTTAAAAACTGTTCCCCTGCTCTTCCTGAAGTCTTTGAAATATTTGTATCCTAAGTATCTTTTTAAACCGTTTGTATCAAACCCTTATATGTAGTATACAGTAAATTTTACAATCGTTTTGAAAGTCGAAAAAAAAAGAAAAGAAAAGAGAAATGGGACGGATTTACACGTATTAGACTCTAGAGATTCCGAAAAACAAATTTTTGGTTAAAAAAAAAAAAAAAAAAATTGTAGTAAGTTTGTTTGCGTGTCTATCTGTCTCTAAATACTTTATCTACCAAACAAACTGTGATAAGCCTTGAAATTTGGTGCGTACTTATTATGTAATAATGGAAAGAAACCTAATGAATATCAGTAACCTGTACTATTCGGAAATATTTTTTTTCGCACTCTCGGAGTATTCGCTCTGATGTAAAAAATATAAAATTTTCGATTTTTTTTTAAATTTTAAGGAGAAGCTGTAAAAGACAATAAAAGATATAAATTTTGCATAAAGAGTCGATAATAAAATCATAAAGTCGATCGGATAATTAATTGTTGAGATATTTGTAATCCTATTCGTTACACACTTCGATTTTTTTTATAACCTGCATTTCATTCAAATTCTAATTCAAATATGTATTTTAATTGAAAATAAGGCACTTCATCCAACGCAGTGAGCTGTTAGTTTATACGATTATCATTTTTGGAGTTATAAGGATGTTTCTTATACTACTTATTAGTCACAGAACTCTTTTGAAAATGCGTGAGTATATGACGTATCTTGAGTATATAAAATTAAAATTAAGAAAAGCTGATAACAAGGCTAAATAAATATGAAATTGTTTTCCACAAAGCTGAAGTATTCCCTTAACCTCTTCAGTCCCTGAGCACTCAAATGGGTACATCATTTTTGTCCCAGTTTATTAATGATACTCAAATATAAATGAAATTTCGATATAAGAATAATATGTTTCGAAATCTAAGATTCGAGCTAATGAAAATAAAACATAATCTCGCTCTGAAGTCAAATGAGAGTAGAAATAATTCAGTAATAATTAAAAATACTGTAATAATCGCCAGTAGCGAAGAGGTTAAAGGCATAAGATTGCTTATGCCATATACGTTCTGGCTTTTGTTATGAAGCTTCGTGTATACCGTAGCGCTATAGCGCATACAAGCCAGCGTATACCCTTTGCCTATAATGCCTTTGCCCATGCATAAAAAACCATGAATTTTATACAGGATTAAACAAAAATTGTTTTATACTTAGCGGTAATGGACAGAAATGGCTGACAATGGATTTTTTAACTCCGTTTTATACCTTTTAAATCCTTCATTTAGATATCTCAATAAATTGCATGGAAAAATTTAATGACACTAGAAAGTTTTATACATTGAAAAATATTTTATAATGTATGTCTACTGCATGAATTTTCGTTGGTTTTATTTTATCAATAATAATAATAAGTGAACTTCCAAGAAAAGCAATTAATGGAATCTTGTCTTTGGTGAAACAGAATCCTGTACAAAAAAAAAAAAAAAAAAAAAAAAAAAAAACAATATTCTCAAATAAAAACGACTTCGCTTTTCAGAACAATAATTGACTCTTTTTGAGTAACTATTTTAAACTGATCTAACGGGTTTTATTATCATAAAATAATGATAGTATATTTTTCTGTTGCTGGTCAGTAGCCTGGGAAGGACTTAAAGAAACAAAAAAATATTCGGAAGGTATTATTTTTCAAGGCCAACCTCTAGAGAAAAGAACGCCAATGTTAGCTGGAAAAGGGAGAAATAAAAATAAATCTAACAAAAAATATGTCAAGATTTTTAAGATAGTCATTTAGAAGAAATGTCAAACAGCGTTTGTTTGTAAAAATTGCTAATCCTGAAGTTGATTAGAAATTCTCTCCTAGCTTTATTTCTTACCTTTCTTATTATTAAAACCAGGAAAAAAAAAAGAAAATAAAAGCTAATATAAAAAAAATATCAATCGAAATTTACATTTGTTTGTTCTATTCGTTCATAATATCTCAAAATTTTTCTCGTTTTAGCTCAATAAAAAACATGCTGATTTGATTAGAAAAGTTTAACAAGGAAGAAAAAATGTAAGAAGAAAACAAGTATAGTAAAGCGCCGATAATTCGGACCCCTCGGGACTCAGACCAATCCAGTTGAAGAAAAATTCGGATAATTGAACAATTTTATAAAATGGCCATGGCAATGTTTTTTTAGGTAATTTTCGATTCACACTTTTTGCAAGTTAAAAACTGTAAATTGTAATAGTGCACATTTTAGTACATTACAAAATGTGTGTTACTTTTTAAACATTTCTAAAAATTTTACATAGTTACAAAGTTATACATAGTAGTACACATAGAAATTATTACGTGTTACATATAATCACTGTACAGTACATACATAAAAAATTAATGTGATAAGGATGCAAAAAAGATGAATGGAACTCTGGCACGTTAGGTGAGAGACTTCTTATGTTCTAGAAACAGTTGTTTTTAATAGATCACTTTCTTTCCATTTGGTGACGATTTTATTATTTCAGGATTAGGAAATGTTTATTTGATGTTAACTTTCGTGACATGTGTTCTTCTTCTTCAATTTCTCCTGTTTTGGCGTGAGTAAGTTTATTTCTGTGATGGATATTTACTAATTGTACATAAAGAAAGTTCTTCATACAAGGTAAGTAAAATTGGTACTTACCAAATTCATAGACTTCTGATTTTAATTAATCCACCTTTGTTGAAAATTAATGTATTCAAGGTTGTATTCAGGACATCTGGTTTCATGTTGATATTAATAATTTTGCATTATTAGAATTGTTATAAAAAATATACAATCAGCCAAACTTTAATACTTCAATATGAGAGCCGGTATTTTTCCGCTCTCTCTCCAAAGAAATTACATTTTAGAGTGAATGCAAAAACACAAGCATTACCAGATAAAGAATAAAATAGTAATAAATTTTTTTAAAGAGTTTATCAGTTCAAAAACCAAAACATATAAATGTTCTTTTGCCGTCATGAGATTTTCAAGGTTGTGTTGATTGCTACTTAAGTAGATTTATAATCCAATTTCAGCTGTCAAATGATTACCAGATAAAGAATAAAGGCAACAAAGGAAATTAGTTTTATTTCGATGCATTTATTTCTGAATGATGATTTATGTCCAACAACATGCAGCCGAATTCACACTACTGCACCTAAAGAAATTTTATTTTAAAAATTTTATTGGAGGCAGAAAAAAAATATGGTGCAGATCGATCCGATTTAACTGGACAACCCTGTTAATCGGCGTCCGAATAATTTGCGTTCCACTATTACATTATTAAAAATCTTCAGCAAACTGTCCAATCGTTACATCGTTTTTGAAGATAATAGTTATTTGATCATATTATACGTTTTTTTGTAATATGTCTTTTTGTAGTAAGCTTTTTTGAAGTTGGTAAATGTGAGGTTTCTAGAACGGTGACTTTAATATAAATTTAGTTTGTTAGCAACACCATGGATTTTTGTTGAAGATGCTGTTTGTAACATTTATAATTACTTTACAGGGCTTCACAAAATAATCTAATTACATTCCCTATAACGGGCGATAATTAATTTAAATGTTTTATGTTATTATGGCACTATGTGATTTCCAACTATATGTTTATTACGGCATGTTCTTCATAGAAAGTATAGATATAACATTTATAGTTTTTTACAGGGCGACAAAAAAGAATTCAAATGTATTACTCTATCATTAGTTAATTCCAGAATAGCTTTTTTCATGTAATTAACTTACTGGTGACTACTTACTGTGTGAAGCTTCAGATAGACGATATGTAAGCATACTAAATTGCACTCAAAAGAAATAAGATGAGAGTAAAAAAGAAAAGAAACAAACAAAAAAGGTGTAAATAAAGCGTTTAATAGGCAGGATATTTTAAAAACCTTATTTTACAAAAGTTTTTATCTTAAAAAAAATGTGCAATTGATATAACGAAAGAAACCATATGAAATTATTAAAAAAAGGGAATTCATTCTGGGTAATATGTCATTCGTTCAAAATAATAGCAGTGTAGATTTTGGAAAATGAAATTTGTATTAGAACTGCATGCATTCCCCCCCCCCCTCCCATAAGTGTTTTTTTTCTTACAAAGAGAATGCATACTTTAATCATTTCTTCCGATCATTAAAGTGTAGAACAAATGCTCTTGCAAAATTACTGGGAGAATTTAAGTTTTAGAGGATTATAGTTCTTGTGCCAGCCTTTTCTTTCATCAGAACTTGGGATAGAAATGGATGTAAAATTTTTATTAATCAAGCCAAGTTCTTAAAAATTAATTTTATGAAAGCAGTTTCAAGTGAAAGCTGTAATACACATCCATTTTGTACTAAATAAAACAAAGATCTTTTCCAAAAGATATTACGAACTGACATCTGTGTCGTATGCTTAGAAATCACAAAAACTTTTCGAATATTTCCTAAATGCATATTTATGACGCACAGCTTGCTAATTTAAGTTAAGAAATTGATAATGCGATAAAAAGTAATGTAATATAATTTCAGTATCAATTTTAATGATCTGGTGATCTTTTAAGATTTATCTTATGATATAAAGCAGCATTTTCCAATTTTTATTTCTATTATCTCCTACCTATACAAGAAGAAATTATTGGATTCGTGAAAATAATTTTCGTTATCCGGTTTTCGACGGATTTACATGTTTTAGGGGTGAGAGAACCCGGAAAACATGTTTTTTTCAAAATGTCTGTCTCTCTGTCTGTGACAAAAATTCAGTGGCGCTCTACCTCAAGAACTAATGTACGGAATTTCACAAAACTTCATACTCTGTTAGACCTTGATATCAGTTAGATCGGATTTGTTGTTGGTGTACATTACTCAACAGATGGCGCTGCTATGCTGCATTATTCATAGTTTCCACAGTAGCTATGTCTCAAGAACTAGAGCGTGGATTTTTATAAAACTTTAGATTTAGTTAGCACTTGAAACAACATGGTATTGATTACATTTTGGTGCAAATCGCTCAATAGGTGGCGATGCCATGGTGCAATATTTGTGATTATTGCAATAGCTCTATCTCAAAAACTAATGCACGGAATTTTACAAAATTTTAGATTCTGTGAGAACTTGATATAAACTAGATCTGATTAGTTTTCAGTGTATATTGCTCAACAGGTATGCTGCTATGCTGCAATATTTATAATTTCCACAGTATATCTCAAGAACTAGTGCATGCATTTTCCTAAAATTTTATGTTTAATTAATACTTGATATGACATGGTGCTGATTACGTTTTGGTGCAAGACGGCACTGACATAGTGAATTATTCGTGATAATCGCAATAGCTCTTTCTCAAGAACTAATGAACGAAATTTTCTAAAATATCTGATTCAGTTAGTCCCTGAAATAGTGTTTAATTTTTGGAATAAATTTCCCTACAGATGAAGCTGCTATGCTGTATTTTTCATGATTTCGCAATAAATGTATCTCAGGAACTAATTCATGGATTTTTATCAAATTTCAGATTCAGTTAGTACCTATAAAAAATTTATTTTGATTAGTTTTTGGTGTACATCATCTAATATGTGGCGCTGCTATATAGATTTTTATAAAGATTTTGCAATAGCTCTATCTCAAAAACTAACGCAGGGATTTTCATCAAACTTCAGATTCAGTTATAAGTTGACATAAGTTATTTCTGACTAGATTTTGGTTTAAACAACTTAACCGGTGAAGTTAGTTGCGTTGCTCTCCTGCATTTTTCATGAAGTATTAGCATGCATAAGATAGAAGAAAGTTTTGGGATTGCCACATCTAGGTCGTTTTTTCTTGTGGTCTGGTTCGATCAATAACACACTATTTAAAAGAGCAAACTCCTAAAAGGTATTTTTTTTCCGTGGAATTGCCAGAAAATGAGATTTTATTTTTCTAGCAAATTTAATTTTATCTTTTCATAAATATATTATTACGGACAAAACTCAAAATTATGGACAGAACTTAGAGCATATAAAATAAAGCATTTTATTCATCTTATATGTGCAGTTGATGATTTTTTTTTTGAAAATAAGTAGAATTTTTTTTTTATACACTATTATGAAATAACTATATCGAAACGCTGTCTTTCTAAAAAAATAACGAAACCGATTAAGCATCGCAGTTAAAAATGTGATAAAAAGTAAGTACAACTTCATTTTTTACGAGCATTTTTAAATATGTCGCAATTTATTTAGTCTCTGGAGAAATTAACTGGAAAATCTCTCTAACCAAAATGTTATACAAATTAAAATAAGGAAAAGAGTACTTTAAAGCTATTTAATTTCATAAAGCACTTACATATTTATTTTTTTGTCTGCTCCATTTCGGTTTTGAAAGCATAAAAACAGAAAATTATACAATTTTGTTTTATTTAGTTTATAAGAGATTTAGTTTTTAAAAACGTTTTTCTTCATTAATATGAATAATTTGCTTGACTTTCACTTACAGTTTTACTGTGTTTCCTGTGTTGAAAAAAAAGAGTTTTAATTGCACTTCATTTACTTTAATCTGAAACATTCTTTCTCATTTTTAAATATTCGAGATTTTATTGCCGTGAAACAACGATACTAAATTTTTGTTGCGGTTCTTTCGATTTTAATGAATTAAAGCTTTAACTTCCTAAAATTAAAGCTTTGAAAGATTTTACATAGAAGACCCTCAGTATCAAAAACAAACACGATCATTTATTAAAGAAATAAAAAAGAAACAATTTCAAAATAATTAATGAAAAAGGCGCTGAAGATATAAATACCCAAATTGATTTTCAACCAAATTGTGTTTTTAAGAATTGGATACTGAGAGAATTGAATAATTTGAAGTGCATATAATCTAGTATAATAAAACTATTCATAATTTTAATAACTTGAGAAATTATGCATGGCATTACATCAATTACTTCAACATGAATTGGGGACGGATAAGAAAAAATGCATAAAGATTTTTGGATTTTTCTGATACAATGAAATTATTTGAATATTTAGAGCAGTCGGAGTAGAATTATTCCCAATATTTCTTATGATTATTTAATTAAAATTTTGTTATATATGGTGATTATTAGTATACGAATTTTATAAATTCTATTTATACTTTTTAATGGAACAAACGATATAACATATATAAGAATTTAGGAGATGTTTAGTTAATAGGAACTAGAAAAGGAAACATAGACTACATAACTATAACCTTGGATACTCGAGTAGCAAAAGCAAAAACTTTTGTAGGGGAGCACTTTTAAGCATTTTTTCAGAAAATCAATGTATTTGTTACTTGAATTATATTTATTGAGTTTTAAATATTGCATAATAAAAACAGCACATTTCTTCATCATATGAACAATAAATTAAACATTTTCCAAAGAAATTAAATAAGTTGTGTGGGTTTAAAAAGTTGTAATATTTTTGTTCAAGCCTGCCTCATTTAGCGGTACCTTTGAACAAGCAAGGAGCACCTTTGAACAAATGAATGTAATATGAAAATATTGAGCGTCTAAAAAAAATTCGCATATGTTACAGAAATATAAAGTAATATGAATAAAATTAAATAACTACATTTTGTTGAAATTACTAATTGTTTTGTTATTTAACCAAACTTAAATCCATCAAAGTTGATGTCAAAACTCATTGTTGATATAACACAAAGTGTCCCTCCAGTTGTGTTTCGTTGTAAAAACTTTTTTGCAATATCCTTGAAATAAACCAAATCAATGCGATATCTGATGCATCTGGAAAATTAAAATTTTTCATTCGCTATTTTTTTTTTTTTTTTTTTTTTTTTTTTAAATAGACCTGATATAAAATTCTGTTTAATCGTTACGAAAACCAGAAATAATGTTTGGAAACCTATTAAATCATGAATCATTATTTTGTATCCAGGATTTGCAATTATTTAATAAATGAATTTAGTTTTGATTCAATTTAGATTTGAAACTTCCCATCACTGATACTATACATAGGTTGGAAGCTAATGTGTGCAGTAAGGGGAATTATTAGCAGTATAAGTCCATGTTTTTGACATTCTTAATTAACCTCTTTTCTCATAAGAAAAATTCAGAAATAATAATATTTAAATACATTAACAACTCTTTACTTCATAATTTTAAGTGTTCGCTTTAAATTATTTAAATTATTATTTATCACCAGATTATTCGATGTTTTTTTGCTGTTCAATGGTGCCCTAACTTCTTTGTTCAATGGTGCCCCGTCACATGGAGCTCAACACTACAACGGTTTATTCAAATCGGCTGAAGAATTTGAATAAAATAAAGCTTATAAACTATAGCTAATATCTTAGTTTAAGCATTGAACAGTAAATTAAAATTTTAGGGATAGAAGTTTGTAAACAAAAATCTTAAAACTTTATTTTCTTAAGTTTAGATTCAAGAGGGAGAAAAACACATAACTTGTTTAGACAGTACTGTTCATACAAAATAGTTTACATTTTTACATTTATTTGCTTTGAGGTAGGCGCTACAGCTCTTCGCCGGCATAACCTCCAATGATCACAAGAAACCATATAGAACCCTTTATTACAGAATATCCGGTACATACATTATCACAGGGATAACACAGACACCCATGCCGCTAGCTGGACTCGAACCAGGGTCCAGCGGTGTGGGAGGAGCTGACGCTACCAACCAAGCCGCTGGGTCGGCTACAAAATGGTACAGATTTGTATAATTATTCCCTTGAAGCAGCAGTAATGTATTGCCATATACATTTTTTTTAAATAATTTATTTGAAGAAAATTATTTAGAGTGTTCAAAGGTGCCCCTAGTTCAAACATGCCCCCCTCTCCCCTACCATATTTATTAACATTTTTCCATCTTTTTTATTTTAACAGGTAATAAAGAATGTAACGTTGTCCACAATAAAAAAAAATATTACATTCCTTTTCTGCAAACAGTCGGGTAAAAAGGATTATAAAGGTTTTAGTATTTGAAACTGAAATATAAAAAATAAGCATATTTTTGTAATCTATATTTTAAAACGATTATGATCAATAGTCTGTCATAAAAGTTTATGTAAAATATGATGATAAAATTAGAAAACTGGGATAGTATGGAATGATTTTACAATGAATTTTTAAAATGTTTAAAATTCAATGTATAATATTTCATTATACATTGAACAGAGTAGAAAAGTAATAGAGAACTATTATACATTGGAAAATTCCAATGTATAACATCTTTACTGTGTTTTAATTTATTGAAATATAAGAGAGAAATTATAATGGTTTCGTCATTGTTATTTATTTACAAAATGTGCTTGTTTATTTATAAGCGGGACACATATGTCGGGCGTCTGGAGTAATAAAAAGCTGATTAAGTCGTCTACACATAAATGTTCGACCCAAAACTAGTGGGCCATCAGCGGAATTTAACTCTCTTGTTATGGCTTTTGCTGGTATTGTTCGATGGTGTCGGAACATTAATGCCACAAATCAGTCATCTGATGGCGCTGTAATAAAATTAAAACCTTCTACATGATTTCTACTATCATTTTCATTGAAATGTAGTGTTGCTACAGTGTTGAAACCCAACACCAATCAATACCAATAGATTCGGCAATATCAGCCTAACACCGATCAGATTACACCATACCGATAATATGACTAAGCATTAATTCCCCTATTTGGTATGTAATTAACTTATAATCTGCTTATAATAATGATGAAATCACCGCTAGAAACGATAACAAACTAAGGGTGTTAAAAATCAAAAAGGGTAACTTTGTGACACAAATTTTAATTTACCTTTGTTCGGAAATGCTCGAAACTAGCAGGCTATCTAATAACACTATTTTTTTTTTAAACGCAATATATATTTCAGAACAAGCCACGAAAGTTGACGTTTTGAACTGTTTTTTCCAACAAAAGCACAAAAACCAGTCGACGAAAGGGAGAAAATCGCCTGATCATGTGATCAAAATAGCTTATAACTCAGTACGTAATTTTATTATCTTAAAATAGAAAACTGAGTTCGATTCGAAAGCGCTTCCATAGACAAGTTTTCCAGTTTTATATATTTCCGTTAAAAAATGAATTTATAAATTTGTCAAACCGTTTTGCACTTGTTGAGCAGAGCAGTTGAGAACGCCCTTAAAATAGTCATCCATTCACAGAATCCAACTACTTTGCAAGTCACGCTTTTGTCGTCTAATTTTCTGAAACGGCTTATTTCATTGGTTAAAAAAAAAAAAAAAAAAAAAAATCATAACTATTACCCTTAGTTTTAACACCGATTTTTTATATGTGCATGATTTCCAACAAAAACTTTTTAAGAAAACAATGATTTATTGAAATACGTAATGATTTTGGTTAACAGTGTATGATATTTTTATCTACAAATTACGAAGAAAATCATTAATAAATATTGAATTATTTTTTTTTTATTTATTATTTTTCGTTGTGCTGATCCATAACATCAGACCTGCTTACGTGATCGTTAAGGTTAGTCAGGTGAAATAGTCCTCCAGTATTCGTCCGGGATGGCTCAATTGGAAGAACAATGGCGGCTTCAGCCAATACATACCTGGTTCGAATCCTGGCCCGGACTTTTTTCAACCACTTGGAAATTTTACATCTGTCTTTAATGAATCTCTCTCTCGTTTTCTTTAAAATCTGCTGTTTTTTAGTTTTTTTTTTTTTTTTTTTTTTTTTTTTTTTTTTTAAGTTGAGCAATATTGATAAAAATATGATTTTTAATATTTCGTGTCTACGTTTCGACGGAAGAAGTTTTGAAGAGGTCAAATATGCGTGATTTATGTGTATATTGATGTTTTTTGCAATCTTGTGGATATGAAAGTAAGGAAGTCAACAACGTAATACTTCATATTCTAATTTATTATCATGTTAGAAAAGTAACAAATAGATCTTAAAAATAGTGAAATACATTTTTAAGAAGATTATTTTTATTGTATCATAAAATTTTTTCTTTTTCGTCCCCACTATTCCCATTCATATTTATTTTTTTCTTTCGATAAATATCTTTAGTGCAATTAGAACTAAATAAAGAGCGAAGAAAAAGTTTGTAACTCCAAATTAATTTTAGAGAAGTCAAACATCTTGATTTATACTGATGTTTTTTTAAACCTACATAACAGTAGTTTTGTATTTATGTTAGAAGTTTTTGGAGAGGTCAAATAAATGTGATTTATGTTGATGTTTTTTACAACCTTGTAAGTCTAGAAGCATTGAGTAAGTGACCAAAATATTTTTAAAGAAAGTAGAATATTTTTTATGACGATCATTTCTGTTGTATAATAAAAAAATTTTCTTTTTCGTTCCCACTATTCCCATTCATATTTAATTTTTTCTTTCGATAAATATCTTTAGTGCACTTAGAACAAAATAAAGAGTGAAGAAAAAAATTTGTAACACCAAATTAATTTTAGAGAAGTCAAACATCTTGATTTATGTTGATGTTTTTTTAAAAACCTACATAACAGTAGTTTTGTATTTACGGTAGACGTTTTTGGAGAGTGATGTCAAATATATGTGATTTATGTTGATATTTTTTACAATCTTGTAAGTCTAGAAGCATTAGTATAAAGTGGCCAAAATATATTTAAAGAAAGTAGAATATTTTTTATGATGGTTATTTTTGTTGAACCATTGAGCTTGCTCCTTTTTACCCTTACCCCTCCCATTCATCGCAGTTGACTATACATATTCAGTTTTTTTCTTTGTTATAGCTATTTTTAGTGCTGCTAGAATAACGGAAAAAGTGAATAAAAAGTTATTAATTTTAAAATTGTTTCTTTAGTATTCTAAAACATTTTAAAAAGAAAACTTAAAAAATATTTCCTGCATATTGACAGTCCAAGAGCGGAAAACACAAAAACCTATGGTACCAAGCACACCCCTCCCCCCTTTTTTATGGACGAGCAAATATAGGGAAACCTAGTGTCTGCCGAAAGTGAAGTGATCCATAAGCCAAAAACTAATGCCAAAAGCGCTTAATCTGTAGGTTTATCATTGTGTTTTCCTGCTTTACGTTTCCCCTTTTTTACGTTTGATTGTAGGACAAACACAAAGATAAACCAACGAGTCAACCACTGGCGGTATTAGTTATTGGCTTATGCATCACTTCACTTCCGGCAGACATGGATAATTAGATTCTTCTATTTCTTATTTACTCTTCCATAAAATAAAAGTTTTTTTTCTTGTGCTCGATACCTTAGGTTTTTGTTCTGTCGGCTCTTGGACTGTCATGGGTATGATTGAGTTAACTACGTATGATGGGATTTAATAGAAGAATTACCATGACAATTAGAATCTGTAGCTATCATGGAATATCATTGAATTAATAATGTATGATAAATTCTATTTCTACTCTTCTATGAAATAAATTTTTTTCCCTTGTGCTCGATACCTTAAGTTTTTGTGTTGTCGCTTCTTGGATTATGATTTATAATTCAGCATTGTTGATTGTTTCACTTTTGTTTCTTGGCAAAAAGATATATAATATAAGTCATAATCTCAAATTTTAATCGTTATTTCTTAAAAATTCATTATTTTATTACTACGAAAATTATAAGTCCAAAATTTTCAGATAGATTTTTTTGTTTCAAGGAAGTGGAAAAGTTTAAAACGACGAAACAATGTATTTATTATTTAATTACTAAGAATGTATTTATTAAAAATACAACACATTGCTCAATGGTGCACAAAACAAGAACTTTAATATGAACTTGTACAATTAAAATAAAATAAAAATATCAACGTTTCGCGCCGTCTTCTGCGGTTTCTTCAGGAAAAATATGATAACGAAAGGACCAAAAGTTTGCTTCCTAATCGAGAGATATTCCTAATAAATCAAAATCGAAAAGAATTAAAAATTTTAAAAATGTTGCCACTTACACGTTGAGTAAAAATAAAATATTGCAACGAGATATAAAATTTAAGATTTTATGATGTTATGTCATATTTTTGGTATATTGTAGAATAAATTATCATTGCATGGTTTATTTTCTCGTGCGATGATTTCGATAGATTCTCTTATTTTACCTTCAACTGGGTTATTGCACGGAACTATGATTGTAGCCTCTTCAAAGTTAATACGGCAACCCTTGTTCGCCAAGTAAAAGCGAGAAACAGCAGTATTCTGTTTATACTGTTTAATATCTCTGCGATGTGCTCCTTAATTCTAACTAAAATTTGCGTGTGGTCATGCCGATGTAGACTTTTTTAACATTATTTGATAATGTGGTGGGTATTTCATATATACCAGATTTTTGATCTATTGGAATTTTGTCGATCTTATCTGTAACGATGTCAATGAGATATGGAGGCGGTATGGCTACAAGTTTTATGTTATATTTTTGTGCGGTCTTATTTACTTTTTGGAATATGTAAGGAATATAATGAAATTTTCTGTAAACTACAAGCTTATCCTGACGTTGGCCAGATGTGTGAGGAGTATTGTATTATTGAACTATTTTACTTACAAATTTTGCAGGAAAACCATGGTCAAAAGCTATTTTAATTATAAATTCAATTTCTTTATTTAAGTTGTCATCCGAACAAATCATAAATGCTCTTTTAATAAATATTTATTAATATAATTTATAATAAGTATTTATTATTATTATTATGTTTACAATGTTTATGAACCTTTTAGACAATTCTATAGTTGATACGATGGTAAAATTCCAAAAATTATAGTTGCACAAACCATAAATGTTGAATCGTGTCGGCCGGCAATATCTATGGAGACAAAAATATCTCGATGATTAATAAAAAGATTCGATTATTTAAAAAAAAAAAAAAAATTAGGGATTTCACCATGAGAATATTGGAAAAAGTTAAAAAATTTTCACGCTTTATTTTTTAAATAAATAAATTATCTATAAACTATGCCTGAAAAATAAAGAAACAGAATTTATTTTTCTTGTTTTTTGCAAATGTTACGACTGAATGTGTATTATTAAATTTTATGAAGTTTAAACCTTTTATTATATCTATTTATTTTTGAGCAATTTTGTAATTTTCTATTTGTTTTTGTAATAAGCAATGTAACGTAATAAGCAATGCAAAAGGGTAGTGAAGATTCAAAACAGGCATCCTAAACTGCAAAATCGCAAAGCAAAATTGATTTTGCAGAATCGATTTTGACATCCAACATAGCAATGCAATATGAAAACTTATTATTTATTTTTACAATTTAATCAACCATACCTTATTTTTCTATAACATGAATACATAAATTTCAAATGTCGTGATACTTATTAATTATAGGCTTTTGTTTCCATTATATTAAAACTTCAATCAATTTTCGTCACTTTATACCTTTTTAGAGCTTACTAATATCGAATCTTTGCAGAAAAGAATTCTTTAGATGACATCAAATAATAATAATAAAAAGCCTTAAAGATCACACACGAAGTGAAATAGAAAAAGAGAAAGTTTCTGAGTTCGTTAGTTAAAACAGATGATTTACTGTGTGATAAAAAAAGTAAATAAATAAATAAATAAATAATTCTATCATTTGAAAAGTATAGATAATTGTATAATGCGGTTTTCACTGAATTATTTATATATATATGTAGGATCTGGATTTAAACTTTATTTATTTTAAAATGAGCATATCACCAAATTAATTGATTCTCTGGTATATTTTTTTTATTATCCACGATTTAAAAACACATATTATGAAAAATCACGAGCACGAGCGCAAGAACTGATTTTAAAAATTGGAAAAGGTAGTAAGGTGTTCTGGTGTGATATAACTCCAGGTTGGGTAATAACAACAAGTCCTAATATTACACATAATTATGAAATTATATGGCACCTATGGGCTTTGCGAAGAAGGGCACTGAGTCATATAAAACACAAACAACAGCTTAAAGTTCATTTGTTTTATTTGTAGGCCTTATCGCTTTTAAAAGCAACTAAAATTAATGCTTGATCTAAAATTTGTGAGGTAAGTTCTGTGATGTGAAGAATATATATTTATCAGGAAATGCTTGTTTATTATATAAATTTGTGGTGCATTTCATGTACTTCCAAAACTTTGCAGAAGAATTTGGATATGTTCGCAAGATAGTTTGTAATTTAAAATGTACTGCGCAGTAAGTATACCGGGGTAATAACGCCAAGAAATGGGTTTATTACCTCGTTTGATTCCTTACAGTAGCGGAACTACATCCGAAAGGGGTTCATTTTTTACATTATGTATGACAAGCATTATTGTCAATGTTGAAATGGTTAGATGAAAAGGGGGAGAGTTCTGATACCCAAAAACTGGTCTTTAAAAAAAGTATTAATGTAAAAACAATTTTAAACTCTCATAAATAAAACGATACGAAAATGTTTTCGTATTCTATGTAATTACATTTAAATTAAAATTAATTAAAGAGTTATACAAATCAAGCTAGTTAATTCTGAAAAGCATCTACACATTTCTTTTTTCCTCGTTTCATATGTCTAGTGCAAATAAGATGAGAGAAAGAAGGAAGGATAACTTATTCAATTTTAAATTTGTTTTGTAGGTTTTCTAGAACTCCATTTTTTATAACTATAATATGCATTAATATGCGTAATTTATTTTAGAATCAGGGATAATATCATTTATGTTTACTGAAAAAAAAAATGCTGGAAAAAATCTTTAATTTTCATTGCAGTAGTTCAAAGTTTTGTTTTTTTATTGTAGCAAAATTATGAAGTTCCATTTTCCAAAACATTTTTTAAATTTTGACAAATTCAGCAGATGACTTTTATACAATTTATTAAAATCGAATCTTTGAAAAAAAAAAGCCTAAATTACTTTAAAGATAAACAAATAAACTCATAAATATTAAATATGATCTGTATTATAGAAAGGCAAACATCTCTTAATTCTTAAAGTGGATAACATGGTTTGCAGCTTTATGTGATTTTTAGTATTAAAAAACTTTCTATTTTCGTTTATTCATGCTCAAGAAATAAACAATTAATATCATTATTAGTTCTTTTTATGAAAACTTTAGTTTTTGTTTTGTTCTTTTTTGTTTTGACACTGAAAAACGCAATATAGAAATTTGAAGATAAATACAGAATCGGAAATATATTGTAATTAAAGTAAAAATTGTAAAAGTTCATATCGTTCATTTGCTAGGACCCATATTTCCTTTCTTATTTACTACTGCGTATATGGGTTCAGAAATACCACCATATAGATGTCAATCTGTACTCATTACTTGGCGTTTTATCGCACAAGCCGAATTTATTTAATTACTCAATCATATGCGACAATTGCTTCATTTTGGGAATAACGGATTTTGAACTTATTCCATAGGTGATCACTTTCAGAATTTTCAAGTGATGTTTTTTATACTTTCACAAAAGTTGCTCTATGTATTTAGCTAACACAATATGCAAATGAAATTTTGATATTATTGACGCATACGCAGTGAAAAAGTATTTAGTAAACCTTCTTATTTTTCATACAATTTTTATTATTTTTTAATTCTGATTACAGAGTGTTGTGTACAATGTCGTTTGTCATACATTCAGAAAAGAACATTATTTTTAAATTTAGAACTCTGCAAATTATAAGCAAAAAACATGGAAAAATTTGAGACTGCTTTTATAAAAACGTTCTCTATGCGTATACATGCTATCCGCATAAAAATGAACATAGTTTATGACAAAAAGCCATTTAATCATAATCTTTTGCTTTTGCTGCATTAGTTTAGATAGGGTTATCCAAAAGATTTTCGTTCTTTTTTAATTTTTTGACGGTTCCCTATGGAGTTTCGGGAAAAAATCTTCATGGAAATGTATGACATGTACTATTATATTTACACACTTGGAGTTTTAGGTGTCCTCATATATTTTTCTAGATATTTAAGAAAATGTCTAAAATCGCAAGTGGCCGGTCGCCTTTAGCCATATAGTGTGCATATATATATATATATATATATATATATATATATATATATATACGTAATAAAATAAAAAAAAAATGCGCCATTTTGTTCTCTCTCAGCTTTTAATTCTAAGTTTGTGGAACATATTTTTAATCTTAGTTTCGTAATGTATTAATCTTTCAACAGCTAAAATTCTTTTTCTTATTTTATTTCTCTTATTAATAATTTATTGCTTGTTTCTCAAAAAGTGCGGGAAGCGATTTCGTAATTTTTTTCCTTTTTAGAATATTCTCAGGATTTTAATTTTATTTTTTATTAACATCACCTGATCTGTGTTAATGCGCGGATATATTAGCAGGCTAGTCTATTTGCAAGACAAGATGGAGTTCCTACCGGAAGGCCACGCCTCGTATACCAATCAGAGGTGATGATTTCTGACGCGTAGCCTCGAAGTTAATCCTAATTGGATTTTAAAATGACTGACGCGAAGAGAGGAGGGGCTAGTTTTTCGTACAAGTGTTGGATTTTCATTCTAGGTTTTCGGAGCTCAGAATGCATCTGACCCTTTAATTGCTAAGACCCCCATTTCAATTTTTCCGAGAATGTAGAACACCGGAATGTTGCAGCTTGGTGAGCGAAAGTTGTAGTATTAGATTTGTGCAATAGTTACCGGTGGAATAATTTTATGGCTTTATCTAAATAAATATGGATAAAAAAACGTACTGACTTACATTTGTTCCAGAGAACTAGAAGTCCTAAAAGAACAAATCCATGGCTTATCCACTTACCAGAACGACTGCTCAGCTCATCCCGCTATTGATTCTTAGTGAATAGTAGTATTCTACAGCAAACATGGTATTCCACTAGAGCTTATACATTATTATAGAACATCGTCGTCGTATCATTACAGTTAGCCGGCAAGATGTTAAATGAACCGGCGGGCGTACGACTTTTGAGAAAATGAATTATCTTGGCTTGACAACTACGACTGAACCTTTGAGAGTTACTTCACAACACTGATTGTGCACGCGCCATTTTCGCCGAATACGCTGATTGTGCAAGCGCCATTTTCGCCGAGTTTAAAAACTAATTACTAGAATTTTTGCCTTTGTTTATTTCCATCTTAACCAACATGAGTCATCAAAGTAATGCTACTGGTGTTGAAAGGAATGCAGTCGATAAAGAAAATTTTTTTTCTCAAAAAAATAATCTGAGAACAACATCTTCCTGTGCATATAAATGAGAAACCTTTCATCCGTGAGGTATGCAAAACAAAATTTACAAAAGAACACCTGCATAGAGTAATTGCAACATCATTTGCTTTTATTTATTTATTTGTTTTCAGTGTTTCGTTTTAACAGTGCTGCAATATTTTGTTATTGCAATTATTAAGTTTAGGAATGTGAACAAGTTCGACATCGAGGTGATTGTAAGTTATTATTTATTATTTATCTTATTTTGTTATTGTTTACGAAATTTTAATTATAATTTCTTTATTTAAATTGTTGATTTTATTATTCTTATTACAGATATTAAAAAATAATTTTGCTCTTAATTTATTAATTGAAATTTTCTGCTCATAGAAATTTTACTTAAGTTTAAAAGTGTTCTTAGTACTAAAGAGAAAATTATTTGTGTTCTTAAAAAATATTTGTTGTGTATTTCCTATGTCAATTAAAAGTATGATATTTATTTATTTATTGCTTATTTATTTATTATTTATTTATTCCACATGAATTAAAAGAAAGAGTTGATTTATTTATTTATTATTTTTATTGTTATTTATCGTGACTGAATTATAGCATTTAAATATTTTCCCGTATGAATTATCCCCCTTTTATATTGTTAAGATCGGGATTTGTAACAGAAGATAAAATGACTGAGAATAAACTTGATATTGCCCCTTTTGACTTTGAGTCGGGTATGAATATTTTTTCATTGCTTAAGCATTTTGATAAGGAATGTTCTGTAGAAAAAAAATGACGAGTGGAAAAAACTTAACCTCTCAAAATATTTAAAAGGTGAAGCACTAAAAGTTTTTATAAATGAGTGTTTGGAGTGTGCTACTTATGATGAAATTGTTGAGATTTTAACAGAAAAATTTATCCAGGTTAGAGTCCAAAAAGTTTCTGAGTTTACCTCCTTAAAGTTAAATGATCTAAGTGATTTAGATTCTTATTTTAGAAAGAAAGTTGAGATTGGAAGACAACTTCAGCTTGGGGAAAATTTAATTATCCAGGGATTAACTGACAGACTTAAGCCTGAGTATCAAAATTGTTTAATTGTAAACCCTCATTCAAATACTCCTGAATGGTTTCGCATTACTAAACAATTAGCAGCGATTCCAACTCATACCCAATTGTAACAACAATAGAAATTTTTAACAAACTAGACCTTTGCACATTCCCAATCCTCATCCTAGACATTGGACTCGACCCATTCCAAGCCACCAAACACAAAATTTTAATCCTAGATTATTCACTCCTAGAATTTCTACAACACATATCAAAATAATTATCCAAGTTGTCCGTGCAGAATATGTTTAAACAGAGGTATACAAAATGCTTATCATTGGGAGAGGAGTTGTATATTTAACACAAATTCCTTGCAATCTCAAACTCCTGCTCATATACAATCACCCCTACTAATAATGTCTGACAATTATTTATTCCTGGATATGTGGACAATAAAAAAGTGTGTTGTGTGGTAGACAGTGGATCAACTGTCTCAATATTACCTCTCAAATTTATTCGATATTTAAATGCTAATTTACATAATGTTTCCCCTATTACTATTAGACAGGCACAAGGAACTCTTACAATTAATAAATCTTGTTGATTATGTATTAAATTTGGCAATATAAAGAGGTATGTTAATTTTTAGTAAGTAAGATAGATTTGGACTATGCTATTTTAGGTTTACCTGATTGTGCCAAATTTAAATTGAAAATTGATTGTGCAAAAAGTCAGGTGCTACAAGACAATATTACGTTAAACCAACCTGTCAGTATATCCAGCGATAATTTAGAATTACTTCATTTTAATATTATAAAAAATGATACCACTGTGCAACTCGATTTTGGAAATACCATAACTCCTCAATCCTTGCCGCGAACTACTAATGATGATTATAATCTATTTGGGGATCTAAATACTATTCAAAATAAAAATGTAAGGGAACTTTTAAAGGATTATTTAGATAATTTTGCCAAAAATATATATGATGTAGGGAGAACTAATATTGAACCTCAGCGTATTTTTTTTAAATCTGACCTACCAAAATCTTTGAGGCCTTATCGTACACCCACTGCTGATGAAAAGGAAATCTCTCAGCAAATTCAATCCTTATTAGCTGCTGGATTAATTAAAGAAAGTTACAGCCCATATTCTTCCCCTGTTACGTTAGTAAATAAACGAGATGAAGGCAAAAAAACCCGAATGTGTGTTGATTACCGAAAATTAAATTCTATTATGAAAAATGTCGCTGAACCTTTGCCCCGAATTGATGAAATTTTAGACAAATTAAGTGGTGCCCAATACTTCTGTACACTGGATTTAGCCTCAGGCTATTGGCACATACCTATTCACCCAGCAAATTCCGAAAAGTTAGCCTTTACTACCAATTGTGGTCTCTGGGAATGGAATGTTCTCCCTTTCGGTGTAAAGGTAGGCCCTCCCCCCCAATTTTCAATAGGACAATTAGGAGAATTCTTACAAAATATAAAATAGATTTTGCTTGTTATTATTTTGATGATATAATTATTTTTTCTAACTCAATAGATGAACATATACAGCATATCATCCAAATTTTTGATTTATACCGAATAGAAAATATTAAATTAAAATTATCTAAATGTATTTTTGCTCAAAAACAAATCAATTTTCTAGGGTATGAAATCCAAAATGGAACTTTAACTCCAGCTAGTACTAATACAGGAACTATTAAAAAATTAAAACTCCCTACTAATACTAAAGAATTACAAAGATTTCTTGGTTCTATAAATATGTATCATACATTTATTGAAAAATATGCTGAAATTAGACACCCTCTAAATAAATTACTTAAGAAAGATACTATTTGGGAATGGAATTCTGAATGTCAAAACTCTTTTCAAAAATTAAAAGATGTCCTCATTGCAAAACCAATTTTAAAGATTTATGACCCAAAATTACCCCTACACATGTTTGTTGACGCTTCTCAGGTGGTGGTAGGTGCAGTTCTTAAACAACCCGACCATAATAACTTTTTACATCCAATTGCTTATTTTTCTAGAGGATTGAGAAGTTATGAGACAAATTACTTCATTACCGAGTTAGAGTGTCTTGCCATCATTGATACTTTAGATAAATTTTATCATTATTTTCATGGTGTACAATTTACCATCCATACTGATCATGCATCTCTTGTTTGGTTAAAAAATGTCAAACATTTAAGAGGTCGATTATTTAGGTGGTCATTGAAGTTAAGTATGTTCGATTACAAGATTGAATGCTTAAAGGGATCTTCAATTTCGAAGCCGACATGCTGTCCAGAAACCCTATTTCTCATTTTTGTAAACCCCTTACTTTTCTTCTTGACGTTAAAAAGATTATTGAGATGCAAGAAAAAGAAAATGTGTGTGGTTCAAATTATATTAATGACAATGGACTGATTATAGTTAAAAAGAAAGGTTTTCGTAAAGTGGTAGTTCCAATGTCCCTAAGAAAAAAATTACTTAATGTTGCTCATGAACAGTTTGTCACCCTGGTGTTAAAAAAATGCAAAATTTAATTTCTCCTAATTATTATTGGCCAGATATGACACAAGACATTACCAATTTTGTTAAATATTGTGATATTTACCAGAAAAATAAAAAACCTAGACAGAAAAAATTTGGCTTATTACAAGCTATGCCCACTACAGATAAACCTTTTGACTGTCTGTCTGTTGATACTGTAGGAGGGTTCAATTATTATAATTCTACAAAAAGAAAATCAACATATTATAATAGACCATGCAACAAAAAATGTGTGGGCATTTCCTTCCAAAAGTGTCACTACAAAAACTTATACAAATTGTCTGAAACAAATTTTCAATATCAAAATCCCTCAACAGTTATTCTGTTTAAATAAACTTTCACGTCTACAGTCCCCTCAAAAAATACTAAGTGACAGGAATGCTGTTTTTACTTCTTCAAGATTCTAAAAATTTCTGCGAAATCATAATATTAAGCAACGTTTGACCACTGCCCATCATCCACAAACGAATGGGAAATGTGGGGAGTAAATCAGACAATAGTAACTAGATTAAAATGCAAAGTAAACTCCAATTAATGCAGAGTAAACTCCTCTAAAATTCCCTGGACTAAGCTTTTAACTGAAGTAGTTAACGAATATAATATTACACCACATTCTATTACTAAATTTCCACCAGCTTATTTACTTTTTGGCCAATTACCCTATGACTCCCCCTTACAACAAGTTTTTTATCTCCCTGTTCAGGAAGCCCTTAAGATTGCTAAAGCAAGAACTGATGAATTTCATTTAAAAAATAAAAAATATTATGATAAAAATTATGTCGAACCAAAATTTAAAATTGGGGATCTAGTTATCTATGAAGAATTTCAGTACCCTAACACTAGAAACTTATCACAAGTATTTAGTGGCCCTTATAAAATTCTTAACAAATTATCCGAAGTAAATTTCGTAATTTATAGGCAAAACCAGTTCAAAAGTTCAGAAATAGTACCTGTATCTAAATTAAGGCCTTATTATTCCCCTGATAAATTTAAATTAAGTCATAAGCAACAACCCCCTAATCAATAGCAACAAACTCAAGTAAAAACTGTAGCTTAGACTTAATCTCTAGTTTATTATCATTTTATAATTTTTTCTTTTTCTCTTAAATAATAAATTTCTTTCCATATTTTAATTCAGATAATATTCTGTAATTCTTACAAGAATGGCAATGATATCTCTTGACTGCAGCGAGAGTGTCACTTGTCTGCAAGTTTTTATATTTGTTTGTTTATGCCGGCGTAGACGGACAAAGTGAAAATTTCTTATTCTGTATTGAATTACTCTAGTTATAACTTAGAATAATATAATAACAATTAAATTTTAAGTCAAAAATTTTTTTTAATTTTCAACTGAACCTATTTGTAATATTAAAATTAATCTATTAATCATGAAATTAATTATTTGCCAAGTAACAAAACTTTTATCACTTTATTTTAATTTTTTCCCTCTCTTTGCTTCTGCATTCCAGTCCAAGTACATGTCAATTAGAATTTAATTTTGTTTCTTTTTCTCTTTCCTTCTTGCATCTTGCAATGTTTTATCACACGAAGAAAATATTTATTGCGTAATTATTTGACATGAATAAATCTTGTCTTTAATTTTTATTATTTATTAATATTTCTTTTTCTCAAACATGAACAAAATTTTTATTTTATTTTATCATATTATATTATATATTTTTTTTTTTTTTTGTAGATATTCCTACTTAATCCTGTACTCGAATTACAAGATTAAGTAAATGATTACATAATTGATTATACTCTTTATTCTATTTCACTTCTTTCTATATTTCAACCCAAAAATATGAGATGAGATAAACGAGATTAAGTATACAATTTAGAATTTAAAAAATGTCTTTTGAGATAGTTACTATTATTTATTGAAAGATTTACTTATACCCATTATGAGATTTACTTATACTTATTATGATATTTATTATTATTGATATTTTTCCTTATTATGTTTATTATTTACATTGTTAAAATTTATTATTACTATATTACTATACTATAAAATGTGTTATTATATTGAATTTGGACAATTAATAACGATATAATTAGACCTCCTTGAAAAGAGGTAATGGACTATACCACTCCAAATATGACTCTTAAAGGATTTTTGAAACAAACTCTCAACATTGATTTCTAGAACTTTCTAGTGAATTTCTTTATATTTAGCTTCAACATTATTGTTTTTTATTTTTCATGTTAATATATTAAGATTAGTTGCTTATATTTTCAAATTACTTTCTGATGTGTACTGTCAAACAAGATCATATCTTGTATTTTTATTGATGCCTATTTTAATGTATGTAAATTTAAAGTTATTCCACGCATCACCTTAGTGTTCCTAAATTTGAATTCCATATTTATTAAAAAAATTAATTTAATTTTTCTTTTATTTAGTATCTAATTATTATTACTTCTATCAACAACTTCGTGATCCAAGTCTGCATCATCTCCCTTTCAGTGAACTCAGACCTACATTTTCACCCGTCTTTTTGGAAGGGAGGATTTGTAATAAAATAAAAAAAATTTGCGCCATTTTGTTCTCTCTCACCTTTTAATTCTAAATTTGTGGAACATATTTTTAATCTTAGTTTCGTAATGTATTAATCTTTTAACAGCTAAAATTCTTTTTCTTATTTTATTTCACTTATTAATAATTTATTGCTTGTTTCTCAAAACGTGCGGGAAGCGATTTCGTAATCTTTTTCCTTTTTAGAATATTCTCAGGATTTTAATTTTATTTTTTATTAACATCACCTGATCTGTGTTAATGCGCGGATATGTTAGCAGGCTAGTCTATTTGCGAGACAAGATGAAGTTCTTACCGAAAGGTCACACCTCGCATACCAATCAGAGGTGATGATTTCTGACGCGTAGCCTCGAAGTTAATCCTAATTGGATTTTAAAATGACTGACGCGAAGAGAGAGTAGGGGCTAGTTTTTCGTGCAAGTGTTGGATTTTCATTCTAGGTTTTCGGAGCTCAGAATGCATCTGACCCTTTAACTGCTAAGAAGCCCATTTCAATTTTTTCGAGAATGTAGAACGCCGGAATGTTGAAGCTTGGTGAGCGAAAGTTGTAGTGTAAGATTTGTGCAATAGTTACCAGTGGAATAACTTTATGGCTTTATCTAAATAAATATGGATTAAAAACGAACTGATTTACATTTATTCCGGAGAAACTCCTAAAAGAACAAATCCATGGCTTATCCACTTACAAGAACGACTGCTCAGCTCATCCTGCTATTGATTCTTAGTGAATAATAGTATTCTACAGCAAACATGGTATTCCACTAGAGCTTATACATTATTATAGAACATCGTCGTCGTATCATTACATATATATATATATATATATATATATATATATATATATATATATATATATATATATATATATATATATATATATATATATATATATATATATGCACACATTTTTTATATTTATCCGTTACTAAAAATAGAACATAATATCATAACAACTAAGAATGAGAAACTGGTGATTTACGACTGATTTTCGTTTATATTATATTTTATTTATAATTTCTCATCCAACTCCTTCTCCAAGCACACAAAGTTTAAAATCTGTAAATTATAATTTTTACTTTTTCTGCTCATTTGTTGCCTTTATTGCAATAACAAATATTAATTAACTAATTTCTTTCCCGAATCGAATATTCAAATTATGAAATTGCTAAATATAACGTCTTAATTAATTTTCTTTCCTGCCTGATATATATTGCTGTATAGTGAATAAATAATAAATCGTCAATATTATCTCCTCCTTACTCTTTTCCTCAAATCACCAGCTGACAAAAATTAAAGCATTTAAAATTTTTGTTTTTATTTTTAAAATTTTGAGATATTTTTTGTTATTTTGTTATAAGAATCAATAGCTGTTATATGAATGAATCATCCAATCTTCTAAATTCTCCTTCTTCCTACCAATCTTTCAACTTTCTTTTTTCCCACTCATCTCCTGCACATAAAGTTAAAAAAGTTTTTCGACTTTCGATTAAAAAACTGTCCTATTTATTACTCTTTAGCAAGAGAAAACAGTACGTTTGGTTTGGTTTATCTTATGTCGGCCGATTATCTACACGTGGGACATAGACGCGAAAGGGGTGGGATGCCCTCCATGGGGGTCTTTCTAAGGAAACCTAACCCGTATTTACGCAAGGAAATCCAAGGTTCGAAGAAAAGCACGGAAAACTTCGTACGGTTTGGCCGACGGCCGCGATTGGGTTCGGATCCAGCACTTTCCGTCTGCCAGTTGAGAGGTCAGAATCTCTTGGCCACGAGAAAACAATAATAATCTACCTTCTAATGCCCATCTAAATAAGATAGCGCTGTGTAACAGATATCAGAGTTTTAAAAAATGCAAAATCAATAATGAAATAAAATTTCCTTTTATTCAGCACTTTTAACAATTTTAGTATTTTGCATTTGAAAAAAAATCTCTTTTCTGTCACACAGCGCCACATATTCCTCTAGCGTTGACTTTTGAAACTAATTTTTTTTTTTTTTCAGAATTGTTCATTTTCCATTTTGTTTATCTTTTTCCAAAATTTGGGACCATTCTCTTAATTAGGTCGCGCTACAGAACACTGTGAGTACTGTCAGTGTAATTATGGTCATCTTGTATAATTATGAATATGAATTTATGTTCCTGGCTTTTATAAGTTATATTCAGAAAATCTTTCAACGTATTTAAATAAGTAAAGCGACAAAAATTGAATTTTTCAACGAATTACCGAGTTATCATTCGTTGAATGTTATGAAACTTTTCACATTTTTCGTGTAGGAAACCTATTTAAATGATGGAAAACTTATTTAATACGTATTTAAATTGAGCATAATCTGATAATTTCATAGTTGCTTTTGAAGATTTGCTATTTTATTTTTATGAAATTTAGAAGCCAAACTTTTTAAACAGGTACTTTTAAAATTTCTCTAATGAATCAACAGTTGTATTCCATATAGCTGATTAATTTTCTAGTATGAGATTTGTTAAACTCTGTTGAAATATGCTTGGTAAAAATTTCTTTCGATATGAAAATTATATTATGTATATAACTACACTAACAAAATCGCGGCTCTGCTCTTGTAATAATTGAAGTATACCCAGTGATATTTGTATGTCTAATTTTTATTAAAAAAATTTTACCTTTAGAAACAATGAAAAAATTACTAATTAAGCCACACTTTGACTTAACTTCATTATTATACTGCACTAATTGGAAATGAGATTTATGTTAATAAGAAGAACTAAAAATAATTCTAAATAAACGATAAATTATGAAGTATTTTGAAGCTCTTAGCATCGTTTAGAATGTACAGAGGAATCAAACCGGATTGACAAGAAGTGGAACTGCTCCGCTATCATGCCTGCTTTAATTTTGCACCCATTTACAAACCCAAGCATAAAGCAGCATCAAATTCCTCAGCGAAACTTTTCGCGCGCTCGCTGGTTTTGTTTAAGAACAGTCGTCTGCGTGTTTATTACTTATCCATCGTACGTAGTATAGGATAAGTCTTGCAATTGTTTTGAAAATCGAAAAATTTTTTTTGACGAATTTACACGTTTCAGATAGTGGAGATTACGAAAAACATATTTTTAGAAAAAAATTTTGCGGTCCGTCCGTCCGTCTGTCTGTCTGTCTATAAACGCTCTATCTCACGAACAAATTGACATAGAGACTTGAAATTTTGTATGTACGTAGTATGTAAGAATGGGACGAAGCCTATTTAATATCAGTAACCTCGATCGTCCGGAACTATTTTTTTCGGATTCACTGCACACAATGAAACAAAGATGGCTATCATGAACAAACGAAAATTAACAAAACCAAATTAATAGTCATTTTGAACTTGCATCATGTTAGTATTGTTGTACAAAAAATTTCAGATTAAAAAAAAATAGTTGAGTGACCAATGTTAGGACCACTTCAAATGGATTGACATTGAATATTACTTACGTAGTATAGGGTAAGTCTTGCTATCGTTTTGAAAATAAAAAATGTTTTTGACGGATTTACACATTTTTGATAGTGGACATTTCGAAAAACATATTTTTAGACAAAAAAAAATTGTCGTCCGTCTGTCTGTCTGTCTATAAACGCTCTATCTCACGAACAAATTGACATAGAGACTTGAAATTTTGTATGTACGTAGTATGTAAGAATGGGACGAAGCCTATTTAATATCAGTAACCTCGATTGTCCGGAACTGTTTTTTTCGGATTCTCGAAAAATTCGTTCTGATGAAAGGTATAAAAAATTTTTTCGATTTTTTTTTGTTTTAAGGAGTGGACGCAAAAGGAAATAAAATAACACACATTTTGCATAAAGAACAAAGTCGATCGGATTATTAGTTGCTGAGATATTTGCAATCCTGTTTTCCGCATTCTTTGATTTTTCATGACCCTGTATTTCATTCAAATTTAAATTCAAAGATATATTTTAATAGGAAATCAGACGCTACATCCGACGCAATAAACTGTCAGTTAATTGAATTATTATTTTTGGTGTTATAAGGCTGTTTCTTTTACGCCATTCGGTACTACTTGAGTAGATCGGCAATTTGTATAATTTGTCGAAATGGGTTCATCAGCCATTCATTAATAGAGCATTACTATGTATATTAAAAATATTTAAATACATGTTTAAATTTTGTTTTGAATTTGCAATGCATTGTATAAATAGTTTCCACACATTTTATTTTCATGTATGTGATAGTATGTATGTCCATGATGGGTAAGTATTACGGTGGCCCCCAACGACTAGTTTTTGGCTTCGTAGGGTGCAGTTTCGCTCTGACCAACACATGACTTGCAGGAATTGGTACGCGGCCACTTGTTTTAATATCTGTACTATACATTATTATGAAACTATTTTGGTACGCAGCCATTTTTTAAATATCTGTACATATTAAATAGTTATTCGAACGAAGTTATACAATCTTCAGTTTTATAAGTAATTTTGCAACGATAAGCGCTAATTATGTCATGAAAGATATAACACTTTTTAAAAATTTAACCCATTTAAATTGATTATCGGTACTATAAGGTTTATATATTTTTATGCTGTCTTCTGAATTTTTTCGCAATTGACTTTAAAATACTTTATTATTAATACTATTGACTTTAAAATAGCTAAAATAATTAAAAGAGTGGATATGTATAGTTTCATAACTTTTACTTGTATTACAAACATACTCACTTTATGTTTGAAAATATTAACTTGTATTTTATTTGCAGTAGTTATTAATTACTGTATTAGTTTTCCATAATAATTAATTTGTTTTAGTTTTGTGTAATAATTTGTTTTTCTGAAGCCTTTTTTTTCTTTCTTTTCCTTGATTAAAGTACAAACTTGTATTTTCTGAGCTTTGATTACTTCTAATAACAGATCGTTATTCTGTTTAAATTATAGTGATATTTTATTTTCATTGAACCATAATTTATTTCATTCACTTATCAAATTAGCTTAAAGTATCGTTTGTTTTACAAGCTTTTATATAGCTAATAGTAATATTCTTTTGACATTAGATATGATTTTTGCTAATTTATAAGGAGAGAACGATATATACTTTATTATGTTATTAATCTTAAAATAAATAAATAAAAAATAAAAAAAGAAAAGAAAATATTATAAAATAAATATCCTTTTATTGGATCTCATGATTTGTGTTTCATCCTCAAGATTGAATTTTCATAAATATTGTTGCCGTTCATTCATTAATAATAAAAAAATATTAATTCAAAATTGTTCCGATTCTTTGCTGGCATTTTATTTTAGTTATTAATTCATCTCTCATTTTCTTGTAGCTATCTTTTTTTTAGTGCATAAAGCAGTAATTGTCTTTTCTTACAAATCACTGAAGTACAAAATGATGGCAAAATAAGGCATGATATTTATAAAGGGAGTATTTCGTTAATGTAAATCATTTCAATAAATAAGAAGAAAAACGCCCAGTTAAACTGGTGGCATTGAGCTCTCAATTTTTTCATATTCATTGTATTTTAAATTCTTATTTCAACGACTAATACCCATCGAAAAAATAAATTAAGGGGGATTGGTCCTTTCTCGTTTACCTCCTTTATATTTAACCAATAAATTTCCAAATCTAATCAAGAAAGCGCCACAGCATACCAGATTTGTACCAAAACGGATAATTCTGCATGGAAAAAACATTTATCTAAACTAAGGAGTATTAATCCCCCGTTACCAATTTATAATTAACAAATGAACCTCTTAATCTAATCAGGGAAGCGACCGATATAAGATAATCAGGAATAAACTGGTGCACCAAATTAAAGGAAATCGGAAAATTCTGCATGAAAAACCTATTTATGTATAATAAGATAGGATTAGCTCCCATTCATCTCTTTTTACCTAATCAATAAACACTCAAAACTAATTAAGGAAGAACCTTATCAGAATGAACCTACACTATTAAAATGTTTTCTATGAAATTACAGAGGATGTTCGGGTAATCCATTATCTTAAGTCTGATATAAAATTTCGAGATTGAAAAAATCGAGATTCCGTTAAATAGCAGAGAAATTATTCGGTAAATTTACAAAAGACTCTGTAAATTAACATCGTTACAAGTACACAAGACCTTGTAATTTTATTTTTAACGATAATCATATAATTTGGTTTTAATAATTAGCGAACCACTCAAACTTCAATGAGTTTCAAAGAACTTGAAATTCAAGTAAATTCGAACTGCTGCATCATTTAAATTTTACACAATTTGTTACTGGACATCCTGGAGTTTGAACGCAAGACCTCTGGACACTGGAAGAACATCTTACGACTGAACAATAGAAGCCTTTGTCGTTGTATATAAAGTATGTCTTTTATAATCCAGCAAAATAAAATCAATAGTACTTGTGCTTTTCTGAGATTTCGCATAAAATATATTAGCTAGTAAACTCGTAAACGATTTATTTTAATTTATTTTATATCGAAAACATAATATCTATTATTTTTTAATCAATTTTATTTTTTCAACTAGTTTAAATAATAATTTAGAAAAGTTCAATGGATTTTTTTTAAACCAAACTTTGAATCTAATTCTTCTTTTACGGTAATATTAATTTAGATAATTTTTTGAAATTGTCGCTCGTTATTTATTTTTTAATGCGCTAATATTTTTTAAAATAATTTTTTAGTAAGAAATGAAAGACAAATAAACAGTATGCAATTTGTTATTTTAAAGAGATTTTTTAAGTTTTCATTATTTCATTCATTTTCTGTAAAATGTTTTTTGAAGATTAATATATAAGAAGATTAATCTTTTTTATAACACATTTCTCAATGAAATAATAATAATAACAATAGTTTTGTAGTAATAATAACAGCTCTGAAATAATACGACGCAGTTTACTTTTAATTTTACCAAGCTTCTAGCATGTGAAGGAAACAACTGCAAAGCGATTGTCGAAAAAAATTCCCTCTAACTTCGCGGAAATAATTTTCCCCTTTCTAAATTATTCAAATCTTAAAAAAAAAAAAATAAAATAAAAAAAAAATAAAAAAAAATAAAAAAAAATAAATAAATAAATAAACTTTTTTCTTTAATATTTCTAATAAAATTGCAAAAGAATTTTAAAAGTATGTATTTTGCTTTACAAGATTTAGGAAAGATAAAAATATCCTTAAGCAGAGATATGGAATTCTCTACAGGAATAATTATTTGTAAGATAAGGGAAATATCTATAAAATGATGACCAAAAAACTCAGTCCAATTTATTTAACTGAGAACTAATGCAAATTTCCCAAGAGACTCGCTTTTTTTCTGTGTTTTTACAGAAAATTTGAACAGTGTAGGAAAAATATTGAAACAAATCGGATATTTATATCAAGAGTTATCGCGTTAACGTACATACATACGTACATACATAATCTGCGGGCACATTAGCTCTGAGGTTTTGATAGCACGTGACTCTAACTTGACTAATTTTACACTCCCCACTTACGAAGAACGTATAATTCATATATAATTGATATGGCAAATTGAAACAGCTTAATGCCAGTAAATATGAATTGGTAGGATAAAAAAATCCCTCTTTGGACAATTTCTGTATTAACAAGTGTGCTATTCTTTATATTTGCATTGTACTGTTTTAAACTAGCCCACGAAAATTTTCCGCTTAAAGCATAATCCCATTTAAGCAAGTTTCGTTTTAACAATTTTGTACTATAGTTCGTACGTTGTCGCAATTTTGAAGAACTTGTCCTGGCTTTTTACGATACTCAATCTTGCAGAACTAGTTATACCCCTCATGGAATTGGATATGATTTAAAACCAATGAATGACCATGAATAAAATTTGTGAAACGTTTTTATATTTTTCAAAATAAGGACATATATTTATGACGACCAACAGATTAGTAATTCCATTTGAGCTAAAGCAATAATATTAATGAAAGTGATGACAACAAAATAGTAATGCATGTCAGAGCTGCCCAACGCGGTGCCCTTTGAATGTTTTTAACCATTGTTTTAAAGCAAATTTCACTGTAACAGTATTGTAAAATATAATAATAAAGGGCCTTCATGAAAAGAAATTGGTTATAAATATAATAGAATTGGAGAAATATTTACTGTTCCCCTTTTTATGGAGGAGGAGATACTGCATATTTTGATTTCTTTATTTTCTTGTGAAAAAAAAAAAAATGATACTGAATCTGAAATTCTATTTCTTAGCTAGGGAGCGTCTTATTAAATAATAAAGTAGATTTGCAGTGTTATTGGCACAATTTTTCTTTAAGAGAAGCATTAGATGTATTGAAAAATGACTATTCAAAATGAAATACTTCAACAGAAATGAGTTATTAACGATTTTAACTTTGTTATCGTAATTTTCAATGTCCGAAAAACCGTCTTCAGTACTTTTTAATTAAAAAATAATAACCACTTATCGATAACACCAGCCTTTTTCATCAATTAATAAATAGATAATATCCACTGCAAGCTTTCTTTTTTTCTCTATTAATATCTTCTATTAGTATGAACTCAAAGAAAGAGCAATTGTATTTCTAAACAGGGAGAATATAATTAATATCTAAAAAGTCATTGGACAGTTTTTAACTATTTTAATTATTTTTGATTAATCGATATTTTACAATAAAAATTAGAAGCAAAATATCTGCTTTTTTGTATCTGTTATTTATAAATATGTTTAAACCATTCGAATTAATTAAAATTCCCATTTGGTTTTCGAATAATAATGAGACTGTGCTGATAATTAATCAAACAGAATTTTAATAATATTTCAGAAAGCTAGTTTAGAAGCAAGATTTTATTTTTTGATAGATTGAAATTTAATATTTATTAAAATAAGACAAAAATCTAAAGTGGTTTTCATTTAACTTTTAAATTATAATTGATTTATTGAAGTTTACATTCCCATTTCTATTTGCATGTAATTAACTGTCTCTTTTCCTCCGGGAAAAAGTAATTTTAATTATTTTTTTGACACTTGGTTGCTTAAAAATTGATATTAATACTTTGTAATTTTATTTATAAATTCAGATTTAAATAACATTTAAATAAGGATGGGTAAAGAATGCTTTTAGTTTTATTTAATGAAATGCGTGTAATACTAAACTTACATGAATTTCATGCTTGTATGTAACACTCTACCTGGCCATTGATGATTCTCTACTTGCAATTTTAGACATTTTGTTAAATATCTCAAAAGACACATGAGGAATTATCCTGAAACTCTTAGTGTATAAATATATTAGTACATGGCACACATTTCCGTGAAGATTTTTTCCTGAAACTTCATAGGGGACCGTCAACAAATTAAAAAAGAATGAATATCTTTTGGATCACCCTGTCAAATCTAACGTAACAAAAGCGTTTAAACTCCAGATTATGATTAAGTATTGTAATAAACTGGGTTCATTTTTATGTCGATGGCATGTATACTCGTAGAAAAATTAAGGTTTTTAGAAAAACAGTCCCAAATTTTTCCAAGATTTTTGCTTTTAATTTGCAGAGTTCTTAATATAAATAAATATTATTTTCTGAAAATATGACAAAAACATTGCACACAATATCCCGAATCAGAATTAAAAAATAATAAAAATTGTATGAAAAATGAGTAGGTTTACTAAATAATTTTTCACTGCATATGCGTCAACGATATCAAAATTTCATTTGCATATTATGTTAGCTAAATGTATACAGCAACTTTTGTAAAAGTCTCAAAGTCATAGCTTGAAAATTCTGAAAATAATCGTCAATTGAATAAGTTGAAAATCCATTGTTCCCAAAATGAAGCAAAAACAAGAGGGGTTGTATCCATATATTCAATGATTAGTTTCAATATAGAAGACACTATACGGTTACGTGCTACTACATTTTGATAAAGCCCCCCTTTTTTTGCTTCATTTTGGGAACAACGGATTTTCAACTTATTCTTTTGACGATTTTTTTCAGAATTTTCAAGCTATAATTTTGAGACATTCGCAAAAGTTGCTCCATACATTTAGCTAAAATAATATGCAAATGAAATTTTGATACCGTTGACGCATGCGCAGTGAAAAAAATTTAGTAAAATTACTCACTTTTCATACAATTTTTATTATTTTTTAATTCTGATTACAGGTTATTGTGCGCAATGTTGTTTGTCACATTTTCAGAAAATAATATTATTTTATAATACGAACTCTGCAAATTATAAGCAAAAAACGTGGAAAAATTTGGGACTGTTTTGATAAAAATCTTAATTTGTCTACGAGTATACATGCTATCGACATAAAAATGAACCCAGTTTATTACAATAAGCCACTTAATCATAATCTAGAGTTTGAGTGCTTCTGCTACATTAATTTTGACAGGGTTATCCAAAAGATATTCATTCTTTTTTAATTTGTTGACTGTCCCCTATGGAGTTTTGGAAAAAAAATCTTGAAAATGTATGACTTGCACAATTATATTTATACATTTAGAGTTTCAGGATAATTCCTCATGTATTTTTCTAGATATTTAACAAAATGTCTAAAACCGCAAGTGGACGATCATCAATGGCCGGGTAATGTACATGCTTGTAATTCTTACACTTTTTAACGAAAAAAGTCACATTTAAAGTTTCTAGATTTAATTATTTTACTTATTATTATTTTTTTTTATTAATATAATTATAAAAGTTTCTTGAAAAAAAAAAAACTAACCATTTATCATTGTTTAAAAAATACTTTTTTTCTTTAAAATAATACAATTAATCAGCATTTTTTTCTCTAAGGAACAAGTATTTTAAAACTTTATTCAAAGAAAAAGTCAAAAACATTCAAATTAATGAATTAATGGAAGTTTAGACTGCCATCTAATTTTTATGACGGAATAGCAGATATTTTTCTTAGTTATTTGAACTTGAAACTTTTTAACATATAAAATCAATTAAAATCTTCATTAACAGTTGCAGTTTTTACCAAATAATACACATTTAAAGATTTCAAGTTTAATAATTCATTAATTTGTTTTCCACCAAAAACTCTCTTACAGAAAAAAAGCATTTGATTTATCATTTATCAATATTCAGCAAATACACTTCATTTACTAATGATATAATTAATTATTTTTTTCTATAAAAAAACTTTTTTGAAGTGAAAACTTCTTTAGCGGCGCTGAGCACTTTTTGTATGGGTAAAAACTTCCAAACTCGCGTTAGGGTCACGTGATGCTGATCGAAAAAGCGTAAGATCGAGGGGAAGGGAGAGGAACTAGTATCTCCCACTCTTTCTACCGTGCCTGAGTGTGCTGCTCCGTTTAGGCGGCACAGGGCGCTTGCGCGAATGTCCATGTGTGTTTATGTACAGCGTGCCACGCGTATCCAAGGATGGTGACAGCTGATGGCTTGACTGTTGTGTATTCGTATATGTGAATTGTTTAAATTATGGAAATTGAACAAAGTGCATCTATTAATGAAAAAAGTGATGATGAAGTAGTGAAAGAAAATGAGTGAGTACTTTATAAATATACTAGATGAAAAACTCCTACTTGGCTTTAGCCCGTAACTGCCGTCAAGAAAACCAGCTATAAGCTGAGCATTATAAAACGTAAAAAAAACGAATAATAATAATAGTAATAAATACAATTTTAATAATAAGATTAGGTTTCGATCGAGTCTGTATTTACACATAATAGATGTAATATTTGTAATATGTTTATACTTTATAGCATTAACCTACATTTTCATGACACCACAATAAGCCCATTTGCGGTGTAGGTTTACCAAAAAAAAAAAAATTTCGAATAAAAATAAATGAAATAAGATAATAATAAATAATCTCCATTTTTCAGAGAAAGAAAAAAAGAACGAAATCGAGAATACCAAAGGGCATTTCGTCAGCGTAAAAAAAATTTGGAGCAAAAAGATTCGAAGGAAATAAAAGAAGCAGGAAAAAGAAAAAGACATCGTGAGAATCAAAGGGTATATTATCAACGTACAAAAGGTTTAAAGAAAAATGTAGAAGAATTGTTCCAAAAGAAATTGGATGATTTGCAAATGTAATTAAATTTCATATTTTAAATATTATAATATAAATATATGATTCATATTTTATTATTATTTTATTTTATTTTACGATTTCTTTGTTTTTTCGCAGAAAAAAAAAAAAGAAATTGGACAGTAATCAAGACCAAGAGAATGTTGTGCAGTGCAGGGCTTCTCAAAATTTAGAAAATGAACAGCTCGAACAAAATCACTTTCTCACCCAACAACTTCGTATATATGAAGAGAGTCACGAATGCATTACCCCTGAAGTCATTCTACACAGAACTACAGATATTCCAGGTGATGGTAATTGTCTTTTCCACTCACTCATTCGTGTTCTGCAACTTCAAATTTCGACTTGTGATTTAAGAAGACAATTACGTGATTCACCTTATTTAAATTCTTGCCACAATCCACAGGAAGTATATAACATACTCTCAAGTAACAATGAGTATGGAGATTTGGATTGTTTATACTTGTTTGCAAAAATTTACAATGAAAATATTTGTGTGCATTATCACTATTTCAACGTAATTTCAAAAAATGAAGATACTATTTTCTGTCATTTTGTAGCAAATAATACAGATAATTGGATTCATCTTGATCTTCGTGAGCTGCACTTTACGCCTTACTTCTCTGATGATGAAAAGAACAAAGAAGATGAAAGAAATCAAAAGCTGAAAAACAAAGAATATTCTAAGCGATATCGAGATAAAAAAAGAACATCAAATTTACAAACAGGCCCATCCGCCAAAGATGTGCTGGATAGACAGCCAGTCATTCATACCTCACAAATTGCAGGTTTGTCTACTGAAGGTGTGGCATATGTTCCACCAGTTATCGGTAGTTCTCAAATTGGAGATGTATTGTCGAGAGATGTACCTTCAAGTCTATCAAGACATCCTAACAACGATTCTATCGAAGATAGAGTGCGTCAAAGGCATTTTCGTTCTCAAGTTGTTGAATCATCTCCACCTAATATACATCTTCAAACATATTCTGCTTATTAACAGAATTCTTCTGCTCATCGACAATTTGAAAATGATTTTGTTGAAAATGACTTTGGTTATGCTTGTGACATTTGTGACCGACTGTGGTTTAAGAAAGATTTGAAATATTTGCAGAATACCGACGCAACTCCAAAAATTGAATTTATAAGAACATTGCTCTCAAACATTGCTATACTGAAAATAAAAATATGTTCGACTTGCTTTACAGCCATTCAAAAGGAACGTATCCCACCACTATCAGTTTACAATGGATTTAAATATCCACCACTTCCAGACTGTCTTAAAGACTTTCTTTTGGACTTGATAACCGAAAGACTTATATCTCCAAGGATTCCATTTATGCAAATTCGAAGGCTTCGGCATGTTCACGGTCAATATGGAATATACGGGCAGGTGTTAAATGTTCCAATTGAAGTCAACACAATGATACATCAGTTACCAAGACAAGTGGATGATGATCATGCAATAACAGTTCACATTACAAGGAAAAAAATCACAAATCTAGCTACGTGTATGGTATAGTGACAAAGAGAAAAATAAAAGTGTGGTTACGATATTTGAAAGATACTCCTCTTTACAAGTCCTACGGTGTTTTAGTTGATGATGGTTTTTTGAACGATAAAAGTGATGACGTTGAAGATGAAATCATATTTGATGAAGATGGCGACAATGATATTTTAGAACAAATACCCATCGAGGAAAGTTTAATCGCACAGCAGCAAACATTGATGTGGAGCGACGATATGTACCTGAGAATCGCTCCAGGCGAAGGTAGATTTTTATTTTGTCTTCATGTTTCTTTAATTTATTGAACAAGAAGATACATAATATATATTATTTACTTTTGCTTTCATTTTTAGGTAATGCTCCAAAGAGTTTGTTATTTGACGAACATGCTGAACAATTATCTTTTCCACAAATATACTTGGGGCAGTTCAGAGAATTTAAGAATGCGGTCACACCCTTCATGATGGCTACGAGTGAATTAAGGAGATCTGATAGACGTGGAGTAACCCCTCAACACTTATTGTACATGGCTATGAAAATAATGAGAATTAGAATTAGGCACTCTCTTCATATTGCATTCAAGCTAGTCGGCCAAGATATTGCAATAAGTAAAGAGCAAATACAATCTGACGATTATATTCACGGCTGCATTGAAACTAATTTGGCATTCCTTCGATCTATTCCGAATTCAGCATACTATTGGGCAGAAAGGAAAAGAGATCTTTTTGCTATGATTCGTCAATACGGCAAGCCAACTGTTTTCTTTACTATAAGCGCTAATGAAATTGGATGGCCTAAATTATTACAATTGTTACATAATTTGAAAAATAATGCGAATATATCGGTTGAAGAGGCTGCAAATTTGCATTTTATTGAAAAAAGCACTCTTATTAATGAAGATGCCGTAACATGTGCTATATACTTCAATAAATTAGTCAGAATTATTTTAAAAATATTACAATCAAAAAGGCACAGTCCTTTCAAAAAATACAGGATTTTGCATTACTTTAAAAGAATTGAATTTCAACATCGAGGTAGTCCGCACGCGCATATTTTAGCTTGGCTTGATAATGCCCCAGAAGACGCTCTTAACAAAGATTATAATAAAGCTATCGATCTTATCGATTTTTTGATATCAGTATCTGCTGCCGAGGCTTCTGGTGATATCCGATTACAAACTCACAAGCATACCTTTACTTGCTATAAAGGTATAGCATCGAGACGACAACAAAAATGTAGATTTGAAGCTCCGTTTATGCCGGTTAAGAAAACCATGATTCTGACGCCTATGCCAGATACAGAAAATGGTTTCCAGCAGTACAAGGCTAAATATAGTTCAATCCGAAAAAACTTGGAAAAATATGAATACAGTGGTTTTCAATCTTTCTACGATGAAAATAACATTGCTTCAGATGAAGAATATGTCAACATTATTCGAGCAGGAATTAATAGACCGCGAGTTTTTCCTAAACGTGAACCATGTGAAAAGTGGAATAATCCATTCAATCCCTTCATATTCAACGTCGTCAGATCCAACACTGATTTCCAATTTATAACTAAAGAATATTCTTGTGCAGCTTACGTGGTCGAATATGTTAACAAAACTAACAGAGGTGTTAGCAATTTACAAAGACAAATAATTGCAATAATGGATGAACATCCTGAGTTTAATTTATTTGACATGACTAAAAATATTAGCATTAATCTTTTGAACCACACTGAGATGTCGAGTCAAAAGGCTGCATGGTATCTATTGAGAGAACCAATGTCAAAGAGTTCAACCGTTATTACTTATATACCAACCATTTGGTCAGTCGAAAGGCATAGAATAAAGAAGACAATGAAAGAATTAAGGGAATTAGAAGATGATTCGATCGACATATGGAAGGAAAATTGGTTCGACAAGTATGAGAAGAGACCTGAAGATTTAGCAGGTATTTCTCTTGCTCAATTTGTTGCGAAATACTATAAAAATAAAGAGGGTAACTATGTACTCAGGGAAGAACCAAAAGTTATACGATATCGCAATTATGATATGGGTACAGACTACAATGAGTATCGGAGAGAAATGGCTACTTTGCACCTTCTGTTCCGTCATGAAGAATCAGAAATTCTTGCAGAATCGCCATATCTTCAGTTATACGAAGAAAATGAGGCACTTATTCTAGATCGAAGAAAAGAGTTCGAATCGAATCTTGATATTGAAAAAACATTGCAAATCTGCAGGAAGTTATGTCGCGAATCTGTTTCTGATGATGAAGAGGAGATAAACGACGTCGATGGTAGAATTCCTAATGAAAACCCATTCGCTGAATTATATAACAATCCAAGCGCAGATTCAAACGATGATTTACGACTTGCGTTGTTTGATAAGCTCGGATCAATTGCTAGAAAGAAAGATAATATCTTACCTTATCCAGAATTTTATGGGCTTATGCGCAAAGCAAACGAGGAACAGCGAGAAATTTTGTTTCACACTATGCATCATTTAATATCCAACGACGAGCCAATGCAAAAACCGTTGTTGATATATTTGACTGGGCCAGCTGGTAGTGGTAAAACGTTTGTAATAAAAGCACTCATGGAGATTTATAATAGATTTTCCGACACGGATGAAATTTTCAACGCATACATTGCATGTGCTTCAACTGGAAAAGCTGCTACAGCCATAGGTGGAACAACGGTACATAATGCTTTAAGTATATCACTCTCAAGGCTGTTGCTAGTCAACATCGAAAAAGCTCATCAGTACAGAGCGCTATTTGAGTTCATTAAGGTTATTATCATTGATGAAGTAAGCATGGTTTCAGCAGAATTATTAGAACAAATTAATGAACGTTTGAAGCAAATCACTGGCTTGTTTACAAAAGCTTTTGGTGGATTGGACGTGATCCTTATCGGAGATTTGCACCAATTACCCCCTGTAAAAGCCACACCGATCTTCAAGCAAATTTAAAAAAAAATTACTGGTGAATCAATTTGGCGTAAATTTCATCAATTCGAACTCAAGAAGGTAATGCGCCAAGAAAATAGACTCTTTTCTGCCATTTTGACAAAAATCGGTGATGGTTCCATTCTAACAGAAGAAGAATTAAATATGATAGAATCCAGATTTGTAACTAAAGAACACGCACAAGCAGAATGTCCGGAAGGAACTAAACTTATGTTTACAAATAATAAGGTATAGAATACAACAGTACAGTTTTGAACAGTTTTGAAAATAAAATTGTTTCATTGGCATCGGATGTTTTCATTGGTTGTCATAATGCAGAGCAAGAAAATTTTGTAAGACAGAAGTTACATAAGATGAAACCGGACGAGACTGGTGGATTACCTTATGAACTAGTTCTAGTTCCTAACCGACCCTATATGATAAATATAAACATAGATGTAGCTGATGGTTTATCTAATGGCACTGTAGGGAAATTACTACTCATAGAATATGATAAATATGACGAAATCACAAGACTTCGGTTCAAATTTTCAAAATCCGTTGGTCAAAAACGTGTAGCAAAATTTAGAAGCGACATTGCACGCTTGGAAATCGACAAAGACGCTGTTCCAATTTCTTTACAAACATCGTCAATACCACTCAACAAAAATAAAACTATAGTGGCAAAAAGAAAACATTTTCCGCTGATTTCGGCTTTGGTAATGACAATTCACAAATCCCAAGGAGGTACTTTCGATGCTATTGTTTATGAATACAATCGTTCTCATTCAAGAGAATTGGTGTACGTTGCGTTATCAAGAGTAACTAGTATAGAAGGTTTGTTTTTAGTCACTGAAGAAAACGCAAGGACGAGCTGGAAATTTCATCATGGCAGAGTAGGAAACGCACAGGTGGAAGAGTCAGACGCAACAAAAAATCAAAAGAGGTCAACAACTCATCGACAAGATTTATCAATTGAATTAAAACGATTACGTGAAAATCCTTTGCAAACTATCACCAAAACACTTCTAGATTTTATTTCTAAGAATAATAGATTGTCTATTTTTTCATTCAACTGTCAAAGCTTACGTGCGCAGATGATCTAGCAATTGACGTTCTTGTTAAAAAAATGAATGTGCTAATTTTATCAGAAACTCATATGGGTAACGATGAAATAATTGAGATTCCGAATTTCAACTTTGTTGCGAGTTTCAGAAGAAATTGTCGTCCAGCGGGAGGAGTAGCTATATATCAAAATAAGAACTCAATTCATTATTGCACAAATTATATGGATGTGCATGTGAAATACAATAGCATGTTTTTTATTTAAATAGAAAAAAGTTTAAAAGGTTTGTGTTAATAAAGAATGGAAATTTATAAACCCCGTTAATTTTGAATATAATATAAGCTAAATTTTTCCCTTAAAAAATCAAGAAGCAAACAAAATTAACTAAAATCGCACATTTATGGAAAATTGGGATGAACTAAACATGTTTTTCTTAAAATTCTCGCAGATTTTACCGAATAATTTAGTTTCGAAGGTTTCAACTTTAACAATTTTTTCATTAATTCAATTTAATTAATTTATTATTTAAAAAAAATATTACAAAAATCAGTTGACTATCATTTTTTAATGTAAAACGGATATATCTATATGTATGTATGTATATATATATATATATGTGTGTGTGTGTGTGTGTGTGTGTGTATTATGTATTTGAAAATTTCTAAAATCTGAAGTTTACACTCACAAAAAAGAAACTATATATTTTTTTCGCTACCATGTATTTGCCATATATAATTATACCATATATAAATACTTTGAAGATTGATGTTGATTTTCTGAGAAGAGTCTGAAATCATTTTCAACATTTTGTAAATTTTTATACAGTGTGTTTAGAACATTTAATGAAGACAATCATTTTTAATTGATTCATTTATCTGCATCTGCACACACATGCCGCGCCGTATGTTATGTTGCTTCTCTACATATACTCGTCGAATCCCCAGTACAATATGACTTATGGAATATGTGCTCTTAAAATTTAATTTTACAAAATCTGCTTAGATATGTATATTGTGTACGATAAACGATATGATACCACTTTTCGAAGTGCATTTGATCTATATCTTTTAGTGAATATATTTTAGAAAAATAGAATATACGCAAAAAAAAAAAAAAAAAAAAAAAAAAAAAAAAAAAAAAAAATATATATATATATATATATATATATATATATATATATATATATATATATATATATATATATATATATATATATATATATATATGTATACACTGGTGTCCAAAAGTTAAGCATAATTGGTAATTAAGTAATTATTTTTAAGTAATGAAAGAAATATGAATCGGAATGTGCTGAAACTCCAGGTGTGTAAACAAAATAGTACGCGTCACATATTTTCGCGAAGAGTTTTCCCCGAAATCGAACAGGGGACCGTCAACAAATTGAAAAAGAACGAAGATCTTTTGGATAACCCTGTCAAAATTAATGTAGCAAAAGCGTTCAAACTGCACATTATGATTAATTGGCTTATTGTAATGTACTGTGTTAATTTTTGCAAGTATAGCATGTATACTCGTAGAGAAATTAAGGTTTATATAAAAACGGTCCTAAGTTTTTTGCTTATAATTTGCAGAGTTCTTAATATAAAATAATGTTCTTTTTTGAAAAAATGACAAACATCATTGTACACAATACCCTGTCATCAGAATTAAAAAATAATAAAAATTGTATGACAAATGAGCAGGTTTACTAAATAATTTTTTACTGCGCATGCGTGAACGCTATTAAAAAAATTTCATTTGCATATTATGTTAGTTAAATGTATAGAGCAACTTTTGTGAAAGTCTCAAAAACATAGCTTAAAAATTCTGAAAATTATCGTTGATAGAATGAGATCAAAATCCTTTATTCCCTAAATGAAGCAAAAAGATGACGGGCTGTATCCATATTCCATTGTTTAGTGCCTACACAATATTGCACGTACAACTATATATTAGATAAAACCCCTGATTTTTTTTCTTCCTTTAGGAATAACGGATTTTGAGTTGATTCTACAGGCGACCATTTTCAGAATTTTCAAGCTATGTTTTTGAAACTTTTACAGAAGTTGCTCTATACATTTAGCTAACACAATATGCAAATGAAATTTTGATAGCGTTGACGAATGCGCAATGAAAAATTATTTACTAAACTTACTCATTTTTCATACAATTTTTATTATTTTTAAATTCTGATGACAGGGTATTGTGTACAATGATGTTTGTCATATTTTCAGAAAATAACATTATTTTATATTAAGAACTCTGCAAATTATAAGCAAGAAACTTAGAACTGTTTTTATCAAAACCTTAATTTCTCTACGAGTGTACATGGTATCCTTATAAAAATAAACACAGTATATTACAATAAGCCAATTACTCATAATGTGCAGTTTGAACACTTTTACTATATTAGTTTTGACAGGGTTATCCAAAAGATCTTCGTTCTTTTTCAATTTGTTGACGGTCCTCTGTTTGATTTCGGGGAAAACTCTTCGTGAAAATACATGACGCGTACTATTTTGTTTACACACCTGGAGTTTCACCACATTTCGATTTATATTTCTTTCATTACTTAAAAATAATTACTTAATTACCAATTATGCTTAACTTTTGGACACCAATATATTATAAGAATTAAATGGAACTATTTTTGTTAATTGGACTCAGTAACTTGAAATTGATTAAAATATCAAATTTCTATATTTAATAAGGTATTTGTACCTTATATGGACAGGGCTCTCAATATGGACACCCCTAATATTTTTAAAGGCAATAATTTTGATCGAAAGATGGCTCAACATTTTCGCGAACAAAAGCAGTTGAAAAGATAATTAATTCTGGAAAGTGTAAAAAAGCGCGCTGTTCGCCATTTAGGAGGAAATTTGTCGTTTCGAGATGTGCTGATCTTAATTACTTGTAAGCTTAAATTCTTATTAGATAGGGTAAAATTGCATTAAATGTTAAAAAGTGGAGTATTTTAGAAAGCTAATAAAACATATTTTCGATTGCTATTGCATATTTTGCTTTAAAATATTTTCCTTATTCATTTGTTACAAGATTTAGTAAAACTACGCCCGGTTCCTAATATGGACAGTTTATGTCTCCATCGACTACAACTGTAAGAAAGAAAAAATTTCAACGTTGCCAAGCAATAAACAGAAAAGGCATTAAAATGGTAAATTCTTCGTTCAACAAGATGCCATTTGATCAATCACTCAATAACCTTCCTCCAAAAAACTTTTGCAGAAAAATAAAAAGAACCCCCCGTCCCAGTAGGATATCTGTTGGCGAAATCGTAGGTACCAATGGTATGACTTCCTCAACAAAGGAGGGCTGGTACGTTTCTTTTGCAGTATTGATGCTTTTTCAAACATGTGACCATGCATCACATGTGGCAGATATGTTCATGAGGATTATGTGGGACTTACTGCCCATGGTGAAAAAATTTCTATTTGTCCATGCTGTGAGGACTGAGTAATAACAGATGTAAATTTGCAGACAGATGCAATAAAGCTAAGCAAAACCAACAATATTATTTCATAATATTTACTAGTAACTAAGGGGCTTTGCATGGGTCTTCGAAGGGTAAAAACCGAGAATGACCCCTCCCCCCTTTCTAAAATGCATGTTCTGAAGATATTTACTGTCCCCCTCCTCCTCCCAATACTTCAAGATACATTTTTTTATTCCCTCTCCTCTATAATCCCTTGGAAAAGTGGCTCTTCCATACACACTGTGTAGAAAGTCAATAAGGAAACACCTGTCCATAATAGGGACAGGTAGTTCCTTATATGGACACGTGTAAACATTTTTTGTTTTTATCATTTAAATTAAACCAGAATAATTACATGATCGCTAATTTTAATAATGATAGTCAATAGTCCAAGGATAGTAGTCACATATTTTTGGAGTCCTATGACTTGTAGATGGGGGTGAAAAAAATACATTTTCCTTAGGGTGTCCATATTGGATGCAGGTACCTTATTAACTAAAAGCTTCTTTAACAGTGAACATTTTGACAATTCATTGTTACCTATACAACAATTACATCGCAAGATATTGCAAATGTCGTTAATAGATCCAGCGCAATTAAACCATACAAATGAAAATGTTAAACTGGTTTTTCTATCTGCTTATATTTTTATAACTTGCTTATTCGAAAAATACTAAGGCTTTATCGCTAATTTAGATAGTTTGAATTTTTTTTTTTTTTTTTTTTTTTTTTTTGGCTTATCCTCCATGGTATGTTTAATATTTTTGTCTATAGATTTAAAATTTAACTTTATAGTTATTAAAAAATATTTAAATTTAGAATTTGTTGAATTTCCTTCATTTTCTGCTATACACGATAAAAAAATCATATTTAATGTAAAATCCCATACATCTAAAAATCCTTACAGAGTTTTATATAGTATATTTCACTGAATGTGGAAAAAAATCGAAGCAAAACTATTCATATTTATAAAAATAGTTGGGATTTAAAAAAAGTTAATTTAAAAAAAGTAATAAATTTTAGAAAAATAGGCTGCCCCACAAGATTTTTTCAATTTTTTAAAATTTAATTTTTAGCACTAAGTATTATGCCAACACATATATAATAGTATTATTCAAAATTGAAGAGATGATTTCAAAGGTACTGCACTGTAAAAAAAAAAAATCTGCAAAGGTACTAAATCTTTTCTAGGAAACTGGGATTCCAAGAACTTTTCCTGTAACAGTAACAGCAAAAATTCAAGTTTCAGAATCGATTACATGAATTTTTCCTGTTATCGTTACATGAAAAGTTCTTGGAATCCCAGTTTCCTAGAAAATGTTTAGTACCTTCACAGATTTTTTTTACAGTGTGCGTATTCTTAAACAAGAATGTGTTTTCAGTAGATTTTGTTTTATTTGGCGCAGCATATCCCTCAGGGGATTTTGTGCCACTAAAATCCATACAACCAGTAGAAACTAAGCACAGTAAGAGCTATAAATTCAATTATCTGCATAAAAAGCATCATGAATTCAAGATGGAATGAAAATTTTAAAATAAATATTCAAGTAATTCGTTTTCAAAATCTACAATATTTTAATGCCGTATGGAAAATAAATACACAGTAAAAATGAAATAAACAGAAAAAGCAAATCTGCTACCTTTCTTGTAAAATTAGATTGTATTCACAGATTTAAAAAAAAATTCTCTTTCAGAACACAAATCTGACATTTTCAACATTTAAATCACATTCTGCTTATCTTGACATGAGCAGACATCTTGAAATTCATCATGATTTACATACAATACGTGCTACAACTTAAGTAGATTATTTCAGATAATTCAACTTTCGTATGATATTTATGGAGAACTACAGAGTCTGCCTGTTTTGAAGTAATAAAAGAAGTAGCTATACATTTTCTGGAAATTTGTGATATGCGTTGGTAAGCAGCATAAAAATTTTGAAAGTTCCATTAAATGACAAACAACTAACAACACATGAAAATATTTTTCATATGTTTACATTTTTGTTATAAATTGCGATGAATTCCCTTTGTCTTCCAACAAAAATTATGTTTTGTTTTTTTTCTCATACATTTTGTTTTGTTCGAAAACGCTTGCAACTCAGAATTTAAGAATAATTTCTTTTTACGATACATCTTTTCCAGGTATTTACTATATAAATATCACATAAGAAAATGTTGGTGTACATCAAAAAATTTAAATAAGTGTGTTTAAAGATTCACAAAATTAAGAAATTAGCAAGACTTTACAAAAAGTTTTATTTTTTTTCTTCAGGTGCAAAGAAGACGTGCTACTAATTTGAAGTTAGGAGCAAGACTTAAAGGAAATGTAATTGAACGAGTACAAGTTAAAGAAAAAAGTAATTAAGAAAGTACAAGGCATCATCCAATCATCCAATCACCCAGTGAGCATTAATAAATCAGAAAAATACAGAATAGAAGAATGAATATGATGCAAATCGCCTTCAAAGTGGAAGCACGTCTTTTTACGCTTGGATAATAAAACCAAAGTTCTTTTGAAAGGCCTTGCACTTTTCTTAATTTTGCGGTGCTATTAAGAAGTTTTTTGCCTTTATTTATATATCACACAGCTTTGTTCAATATTTCACCTGTTTTATTATTTAAAATGAGTAAACATTTCACCAACAAATTGCATTTAATTTCATGCATTTTTAATTAAAAGTAGGGTAGGCAGGAGGACGATTCCGTAGTTTTTAAGAGAAGGTTGAAAGAATATCTAAAAGAAAAATATCAGGCATTTTAAGTAAAATTTCCAGCTATAAAACTATAGTGCACCATAGTTAAATTTGCAGTTTTCGCAATTGTTTGCTCTATTTATTCTTGCGGGTGATTATTTTTCGAAAAGATACGAAATTCTTAAATATTAGAAACCCAAACCACTTATCAAATGATTAGAATTTAGCTTGCATCCTACTAAAACTAACTAGATTGAACACCAATATTTGGCATAATTTAATCAAGAAATTTTAATACAATAATTTGTTTTTTGGTGCTCGGCACGTCATGTTCACGTAAAAGCTACAGTCGGCTCTCGTTAATTCGAACTCGTGGGGACCACAAGAAATGTTCGAATTATCCGAAGTTCGAGTTATGGAAAATGTGAAATCAAAACATGCTTAATATGTACTATTACAAAGGAATTAATGGTATAGTGTTTTTCAGTTTATTTACACTGATATCATTAGAATATGACTTAATATTAAATTATAATGTATAAATGACTAAACTAATTAAAAGATTAGAAAAAAGCACAATGGAAGAAAAATTTAAAGCGTCACTGATAGACAGACACGGCACTAAGAAAGTGGATATCAAAAGGATTGGATTATATGTTTACTTGTTCCAAACAGTTTCTCCAAAAATCGAAGAAAGAAAGTTATTCAAATTATTTAAATCCGTGAGAAAGAAAAGAAAAAGGAAAAATAGAAATTCTCGTTGGTTCGAATTAAACGAAGTCAAGAGAAAATGAGTTCGAATTAATGAAAATTTGTAACGTTATTATACCATTGAAAATTTCGGGACTTCATGTTTAATTCGAATTAAGCGTCACGCTTCAATTTTTTACTTTCCTCTCTTTATTGCGATTTTTCTAGACACTATTATAATAAAATTTTTCTCACGTGTCTACATTGCACAAAAATTTTACTTTTGGAATTAAAATACATTTCCAAAATATTTCCTTTTTATATTTATTTTTCATTTTATGAATTTTATTGTACAAATTCCATAAATTTAAGTTGATTTCCTTTTAACGAATTTCCTTTATAATGAATTGATTTAGTGTAACGATGAGACACTTATTGAATGGAAGTTTCACTGTAAGTAGGCATTTATGGTAAGTTAGTAAATTAAAAATGCTAAATGTGTACCGTTATATAAGTTAGCAACATTTGATAACCGTAACTTTAGCAGCAACTTTTTATTATTTTTCCCCCTTTCATTACAATTACATTTAAAAAAAATCCATGTACACGTAAAAGAAAGAGTTTTTGGAGTAAAATCGCATATATAACCTTCGAAATATTCCTGTTTTTAATGTTTCATGCAAAAGTAAATAAAATAGTAAGCAAAATTTTCATCATGTTTAACAGGAAGAAATTTAAAGGTAGTTTTTTCCTTCTATTTTTCAGAATGCATGCCATTAAGATAAATTTCTCGGAAAATTTCCAAATTCAAAAGCTATTCTGCTAATCTTGACATGAACAGCGATCTCCAAACTCATCCACTATTTACAATACGTGCTTTAGATTATTTCAGGTAATTCAACTTTCTTATTATAATTGGGACGATCTGAAAAGACGTCTATTTCGAAAGCATGGAAGAAGTGGTTACATTTTTCTCCACTTTTACACGCTTTGACAAGCACTGCGAGAACCTTTTGAAAAAGTCCTATTAACCACTTAACTGATCAATATCTTTAAAAACAAAAACTTTCAAAAAATGCCTAAATTTTTCATGTCTTTTATACAATTTTTAATCTTTTATCACCGATTATAATGAACAGAAAATTATGTTTAATGGAATAAGAAAAGGGCTTGGCTTAAATAATGCAAAATTGATAATAAACATAAAATATAAAACGGAACGCAATTTCCACCTTCTTTTTAACACAAAATATATAATATGAACTTTAAAATGTTCAGGGTTACTTAAAAGGCGATTAAAATAATCCAATATAGATGTTAATAGTTGATTTTATTTAAAAACAATCTTAGTACTTTCAAGCCATTAATCAGGCTCTTCCCTCAGAGAATATTTTCTTATTTATACAAATAGAAGATTCCGTTTTGAAAATGAACGAAACTCGTAGCTTGAAAATTAAATTAGTAGAGTTTTAGGTGAACGGTAAAGAGAAATATTTAATTGTTGTACCATAAAATTTAATACGTCATTTTCTCAAGTTGTCAGGGTTTTATTTTCAGGATGTTAAACCATAAACTCGGTATATTATATGATAGGGCGTCATTGCATACTTCGTATATTATACGATAGGGTGTCATTACATCCACAACAGCCAATTATTATTTATCCATTATCAGAGAATCCACAGAAATCCTATGAAAAAAAACAACAACAAAGTATGTAATGACGCCCTATCGTATAATATACCGAGTTTATGGTTTAACATCTTGAAAATAAAGCCCTGTCAACTTGAGAAAATGACGTATTAATTTTTATGATACAACAATCAAATACACTATATTGCCATTGATTATGGGACACTTGCGATTTTAGACATTTTACTAAATATCTAGAAAAATACATGAGGAATCATCTCGAAACTCTTAGTGTATAAATATAATAGTATAAGTCATACATCTCCGTGAAGATTTTTTCCCGAAACTCCAAAGGGGACCGTCAACAAATTAAAAAAGGATGAATATCTTTTGAATAACCCTGTCAAAACTAATGTAGCAAAAGCGCTCAAACTCTAGATTGTGAATGAATGCCTTATTGTAATAAGCCTTGTTCATTTTTATGCAAATAGCATGCATACTCGCAGAGTAATTAAGGTTTTTATAAAAATGATCCCAAATTTTTTCAAGTTTTTTCCTTATAATTTTCAGAGTTCTTAATATAAAATATTATTTTTTTCAGAAAATATGACAAACAACATTGCACACAGTACCCTGTAATCAGAATTAAAAAATAATGAAAATTGTATAAAAAATGAGTTGGTTTACTAAATAATTTTTTACTGCGCATGCGTCAACGATATCAAAATTTCATTTGCATATTGTGTTAGCTAAATGTATAGAGCAACTTTTGTGAAAGTCACAAAATCATAACTTGAAAATTCTGACAATAATCGTCAATTGAATAAGTCGAAAATCCGTTATTCTCAAAATGAAGCAAAAACAAGAGGGGTTGTATCCATATATTCATTGATTAGTGTCAATATAGAATACACAATATGGGATGTACTACTGCATTTGGATAAAATCCCTCATTTTTTTGCTTCATTTTGGAAACAACGGATTTTGTCCTTTTTCTATAGACGATTACTTTCAGAATTTTCAAGCTATGATTTTGAGACTTTTACAAAAGTTGCTCTATACATTTAGCTAACATAATATGCAAATGAAATTTTGATATCTTTGACGCATGCGCAGTAAAATATTATATAGTAAACCTACTCATTTTTCATACAATTTTTATTATTTTTTAATTCTGATTACAGGGTACTGTGTGCAATGTTGTTTGTCATATTTTCTGAAAAAAAATATTATTTTATATTAAGAACTCTGAAAATTATAATGAAAAAACTTGGAAAAATTTGGGACCATTTTTATAAAAACCTTAATTACTCTACGAGTGTGCATGCTATTTGCATAAAAATGAACACAGTGTATTACAATAAAGCATTCAATCATAATTTAGAGTTTGAGCGCTTTTGCTACATTAGTTTTGACAGGGTTATTCAAAAGATATTCATTATTTTTTAATTTGTTGACGGTCCCCTATGGAGTTTCGGTAAAAAATCTTCACGGAGATGTATGACATATACTATTGTATTTATACACTAAGAGTTTCGAGATGATTCCTCATGTATTTTTCTAGATATTTAGTAAAATGTCTAAAATCGCAAGTGTCCCATAATCAATGGCAATATAGTGTATTTCTCTTTACCGTTCACCTAAAATTCTACTAATTTAATTTTCAAGCTACGAGTTTCGTTCATTTTCAAAACGGAATCTTCTATTTGTATAAATAAAGAAAATATTCTCTGAGGAAGAGCCTGATTAAAGGCTTGAAATTACTGAGATGTTTTTAAATAAAATCAACTATTAACATCTACATTTGATCATTTTAATCGCCTTTTAAGTAAACCTGAACATTTTAAAGTTCATAGTATATATTTTGTGGATAATAAACATTTACTGGTGAGAATAATGATTGGGATTTGGATCCCCGTATGTAGTACGGGCAAATCATGATTAGCAAAAACTTGTTGCCAATATGACATACGGAGAAATCATGGAAGCGGTTAAAATATATAACATAAAAAGTAAATATGCTCTTGAATATCTTTTTTTTTGAAAAATACTTTAAAATTGCTATTTAAAAAAATTCATTTTTAAGAATAATACACAGAACTATAAATCATTAACCTTTTATGCACCGATGGTACTTTAAAATATCACAGTTTTCTATACCGAAAAAAAAAATCATTGAATTCATTCGCAGTGTTACCTTTTGGAAAGAATAGTAAATAGTACTTCTCCTAATCACCACTAAATAGTAATAGCAGCTTCAGTAAGCTGAAAATTGTTCACAAAGCTGTTTTAGTGCATGTGAGTGTCAATTTTGCTTCCATTTTCTTGTATGATATGTCACCCTTAACTTTTGCTTGGAAGTTACTTAAATTTTAAAGGTATGACTATCATTTTTTTAATCGACAAATAATAATAATAAAATAATTAAAAGAATTTTTTAACAAAAAAATCGATTTTTACTTCAAATGATATTGTAAAAGTACATTTAGTCCAAGAGCTGACAGCTCAAAAACCAATGTTATCAAGTACAGGAAAAAAAACCTTTGTTTCATGAAAGAGTAGAAAAACTGGAATCTAATAATCCATGTCTGCCAAAAGTGAAATGATGCATAAGACATAAATTAATATCCCCAGTGTTTGATTCTAAGGTTTATTATTGTGTTTATCCTTAAATCAAAGGTATGAAAACGTAAAGGACTGGGAGCAGGAAAACACTATGATAAACATACGAGCCATCACTAGTAGCGTTAATTTTTGACTTATGACACTTCGTTTCCGGCAGACATGGATCATTAGATTCCGCTATTTCTACTCTTCCATGAAATAAAAGTTTTTTTTTTCCTTGTGCTTGATAACGGAGGTTTTTATTCTACGTGATCTTGGACTGATTCCTTTTCCTTTTTAAAATAAGAACTGGTAGTGAGAATGCACACTTATTTTAAAATTTAAAAGAGATTGATAATATTTATGAACTTTCTTCTTACCTCTGGGTAACCCGAATGTATTGCATTTAAATTACATGTGATCTTTTGAGTAATTTGGCGAGTCTTTATTTTTCATTTTATTGTACATTTAGAAAGAATTTATAATATTGATTTTATTAAATTAAAAATTGTAAGTAGGAAGTTATATTTTCAGTGTAATTTAAAAGTTTTCTGAATGAAAATGCACTTTTCATCCATGTTACTTGTCAAAAGCATTTCTTCATTTTAAGATTTGACGTCTACATTAGAAGCTGGTGGAAAGATAATGACATTATTTTGATGAATTTATAAAAAATCTTTCACTTTTGGGATTTAAAATAAATATGTAAAAAATATTTTTAACCAAGAAATCATTTTGCCATTAGAGATTTCCTGAAAAGTTTTAACGCCATCTTTCAAAAATAATTATTTTTCTATAAATTCAATTCCTGTGAAAAGGGAATTACCGGACAGCTGAAAGCAAAGAACTTAAACAACTTGTTTTAATATTTTTTTGATTTAATAATAATAATAATAATAATAATAATAATAATAATAATAATAATAATAATAATAATAATAATAATAATAATAATAATAATAATAATAATAATAAAATATGATGAAATGATTTTTAGATATCAGTTATAGGTGAGAGTTACAACTTTCCCGCTTTAAAATATCGTTAGTACTTTTATTATTGCCCCAACGTTCCGAGATTTTACAAAATTCACATTATGACAAATTGGATTATTTTCGGTAATAGAAGAATGAAATTTGTACTTGTCAGAACACAGATAAAAGTTCTCTAAACATGATTTATAGGACCCAGGAATAAAATAAAAACATAAAAAATGTAATGGAAAGAATAGAAAATAAGAAATGGAAATGAAATGGAAAACTAACCGCGAGGCGTTTTCTTTGACAAATCGGATTATTTTCGGTAATAGAAGGATGAAACTTGTTGTGCTTGTCAGAACACAGAGAAAAGTTCTCTAAATATGATTTATATTACCCAGGAATAATATAAAAATATAAAAAATGTAATGAAAAGAATAGAAAATAAGAAATGGAAATGAAATGGAAAACTAACCGCAAGGCGTTTTCTTTGACAAATCGGATTATTTTCGGTAATAGAAGGATGAAACTTGTTGTACTTGTCAGAACACAGAAAAAAGTTCTCTAAATATGATTTATAGGACCCAGGAATAATATAAAAATATAAAAAATCTAATGAAAAGAATAGAAAATAAGAAATGGAAATGAAATGGAAAACTAACCGCAAGGCGTTTTCTTTGACAAATCGGATTATTTTCAGTAATAGAAGGATGAAACTTGTTGTACTTGTCAGAACACAGAGAAAAGTTCTCTAAATATGATTTATAGGACCCAGGAATAATATAAAAATGTAAAAAATCTAATGAAAAGAATAGAAAATAAGAAATGGAAATGAAATGGAAAACTAACCGCAAGGCGTTTTCTTTGACAAATCGGATTATTTTCAGTAATAGAAGGATGAAACTTGTTGTACTTGTCAGAACACAGAGAAAAGTTCTCTAAATATGATTTATAGGACCCAGGAATGATATAAAAATATAAAAAATGTAATGGAAAGAATAGAAAATAAGAAATGGAAATGAAATGGAAAACTAACCGCAAGGCGTTTTCTTTGACAAATCGGATTATTTTCTGTAATAGAAGGATGAAACTTGTTGTACTTGTCAGAACACAGAGAAAAGTTCTCTAAATATGATTTATAGGACCCAGGAATGATATAAAAATATAAAAAATGTAATGGAAAGAATAGAAAATAAGAAATGGAAATGAAATGGAAAACTAACCGCAAGGCGTTTTCTTCACCAACATAATGCTATATTATTTTTACCACTTTCATAATTTAATTTGCCGACGTATCTGCAACAGGTAAAAAATTTAATCGCTTTGCCATCTTTGAACTTATATTGATAAATTCAAGCTTATATTTTAAAATTTTCGTCAGAGGAATGATTTCAGAAGATAACAAAACAAACAATTGATTTCTGTTAGATTAATTTTAAACACGATTATTCAATTGGTAAATCAATTATAACAGATGTAAAATTTCTGGTCTGATACTCTGGATCAGCTCAACAGAATAAATCGAAGGCCATTATATGGAACTGCAGAAAATCGCTGCATACGAAATTACATTAGATTAATTTCAAACACGATTATTCAATCGGTAAATCAATTACAACAGATGTAAAATTTCTATTTTTCCTTTTTTTGGGGAAAAAATCCAGGCAAGGATTCGAACCATGGATGTATTGGCTAAAGCCGCTAATGCTCTTCCAACTGAGCCATCTCGGACATGGACACTGGAGGACTATTTCACCCAATTAACCTCAACGATCACTTTTTCTGGTCCGATATTCTGGATCAGCTGTTATAATTGATTTCTGATCGAGAATCACAGCAAGTTGCATCTTTAAGGGCTATTTCTGTAAATGCCTATCAGTAGTAGGAAAACGACAGTACGGGCTCAAGCGCAGGTGGGACTGTGGGACCGTCCCGCCTGCTCCTCCGGCTGTCCCGCCTGCTCCTCCGGCTGCCCCACCTGCTCCTCCGGCTGCCCCGCCTGGCCCCTCCTGCGGTCCCTCCTGCTCCCACCATCTCACCGCCGCCCTCCTGCGCCCCCTAGTGGAAAAAAGGAACATTCTATTCTAACAGGATAGGTGATCAACCTTCTCTAATTAAAAATATTATCAATCACATCTCATCATTGAATCATACTATAAGATGAAGATTAAATTTGTATTTGAATTTTGAACAACCGTAATTTTAATGAGTATTATTAATTAAACGAAACAATTAAAATCTCAGTTTTTAACCATTTTATGTAGATTTCTTCAACTACAAGATGAGATTATCAATTTAATACAAGAAAGTTAAACATATATTTGAATTTTGCTTCATAGACATCTTAATGAGTATCGTTAATTAAGTAAAAAACAATAGAAAATATCCAGTTTTATAGAAAAAGACTGATTTCTTACGATTTTTATCAACTATATGATCAATGTAACGAAAAAAGTTAAACATGTATCCTAGTTTTTCAACAGCTATAGCCTTAATGAGTATCGTTAATTAAGTAAAAAAACAATGGAAAATATCAAGTTTTATAGAAAAAGACTGATTTCTAACGATTTTTATCAACTTAAGAGAGAAAACTTAAACATACATTTCAGTTTTTCAACAGCTATAACCTTAATGAGTATCGTTAATTAAGTAAAAAAACAATGGAAAATATCCAGTTTTATAGAAAAAGACTGATTTCTTACGATTTTTATCAACTATATGATCAATGTAACGAAAAAAGTTAAACATGTATCCTAGTTTTTCAACAGCTATAGCCTTAATGAGTATCGTTAATTAAGTAAAAAAACAATGGAAAATATCAAGTTTTATAGAAAAAGACTGATTTTTTACGATTTTTTCAACTCAAACTTCGGGCTATCAATTTGATAGAAAGAAATTTAAGCATGCATTCCAGTTTTGGACAACCATTTCCTTCATGAACATTATTAATTAAGCAAAACAACAGAAAATATTAAATTTTTAACTGATTTCTTCATATTTATTTATTTATTTATTTATTTTTTAATATAAAATCAGAATACACAACTTAAAATAGAAATTTAAACATATTTTTTAGTTTTTGAACAGTCGTTACCTCAAAGAATTTCGATAATTGAACAATTAACAAAGGAAACTAATGATTTTTTAACGAAAAAAGACGAATTAAACGAATTTGGTTAACTTTTACTCTAATTGGAAATTTCATCGTACTTTATATATACCAACTAAGTAGAATTTTAATACATAAACGAATAATTTAAAGAAATCCCCAACACACAAATGTGAACCTGCAGAGCATTTCTTATTACGTCATATCTAAACTAAAACTTTTTTCTGCAACCCCTCCATGCATGTATTCCAGGTAGGGGAACATAACAAAGAATTTTGACGTCACAACTTACAAAAGGATACAACAAAATGTTTACGTTCAAGAAAAAGTATCACAGAGAGAGAAAAAAAGAAGAGATTTAAGCTATTTATCCATTCTAGTTTTATAACAGTTACCACAACATCTCCAAATTAAAATTTGGAAGTCATAATGAGTGTAATTAATTCAGCAAAATAATAGAAATATTAGTTTTTCAGAGGGGAAAAGACGAATTTAAACAAATTTTATTAGTTTTACACTAGTTTAATAATAATTTTAAGAGGAAAAAGACGAATTTAAACTTTTTTTTTTTTTTTTAAGTTTTACACTATTTTTTCTCATCTCCAACACGGATATATCAATTTTAACAGAAGAATTAAACGTATATTTTAGTTTTTAACAACAAAATCTTAACAAGTATCATTAATTAAACAAAAATAAATATCAGTTTTAAAGAAAAGACGAATTTGAATAATTTTACACTAGTATTTTCAAAAGCAACATGGAAATATCAATACTTATTCACATATTTCACTTATTCACTGTATTCAATACTATATTTTATAAATTTGGATACACTTTAAGAATTTCCTAATCTATAATTATATATTAGCTGTATATTTATTGTTACCCATGTTTTCAACATTAGTTCATAATCGTGATTTTTTATTTTAAATACCATATATTCAGGTTTAGATTATTTTCACTTGAAATCATACAGAATTTTTTAACAGAGTTTATTTTTGAAATCATTGAAGCAACTGTATTTAATATTTTTAACACCAATTTTCTAAGATTTTCTAACATTTTCCGATTATACATTCTTCAGAAGTACATTTCTAAATGTTAGAACCACTTTACATATCGAAAAGATATCATTGAAGCAACTGTATTTAATATTTTTAATACCAATTTTCTAAGATTTTTTAACATTTTTCGGTTATACATTCCTCAAAAGTTATTATTACGTATTCTAAACAATAGAAAATATTAATTTTAAGAATAAAAAGACGAATTTAAACAAATTTTATTAGTTTTACACTATTTTTTCTCACCTCCAACACGGATATATCAATTTTAACAGAAGAATTAAACGTATATTTTAGTTTTTAACAACAAAAATGTAATAAGTATCATTAATTAAACAAAAATAAATATCAATTTTCAAGAAAAGACAATTTTTTACACAAAATTTCAACTTTGAAATACATTTGTTACATATATTGTTACAGTATATTACTAAACTTAAACTTTTTAAAAAGTTTGAATGTCTTTACAAAGGGTTCATACTTATATTTTTCACGTCTTGACTGCATTCGAAATCTTACAACAAAAGTATACTTTTATTATTATTATTATTATTATTCTAGAAAACCTAAACAATCGTTTCTTGCTGCTTTAGACACTTGACATATTAAAACTACTCTACCCATATAATTAATCAAATTAGGACATGATTCATCTTACACTTCAAAATTTCTGAATTTTTACAATACTTATTTTCATCAAACTTTATTCTTGATCCTATATATTTTAATAGCACAGAATTTTAACATCTGTTTTTATCTACTTATCAAAAAATTATTAAAACACCCAACAACATTTTCCAAATATGAATATTATCTTTACAATTTAATAATGCAAAACATACACGAATACAAAGTTTAATTTTTACAAACATTTCATATTTCAAATCAAACTATTCGAAATTTTCACAACATAAGAGCAAACATTAGACGAACTTTTTAACATTAATATTGCTTACATCTTTTCATCGTAACTTTTAACTATGATAATTATCCATTTTTAGGTTGATTGTCGAAAAACTAACTGAAATTACATAAACTTAATGTAAAAAACCATGTTCTCACACAATTTCTTGAAATTCAACAAAGAATTGACTATTACTCCAATACTTATCTACTTCAATCTCGACTCTTGATAGTATATAGATATTGCATCATTACATACTTACAACTCTTTTCAAACGTTTATCAGAAAATCAAGTCAATCAAAGTCTAGTAGTTATCACACCTGTTCCTCAGAAATATTACTATCATATGAAACAGTAAAGAAAATTAATAGATATTTAATATTTAATAACTTCATACGTGAAATTACTGCCGAATAAGAATACTAATAATCAATAAAATCAACTGTTGGACAAAAAAATAGTACAGATTACCGAAAATTCAAATCATTTTTTCTACAAAAATTACAAAAATTAACAAATGAATGACAAGTTAGAGAAATAACTAAAAAAAATAATGAACATATTTACAAATTTATTAAAATCACACCTTTTTCTGGATTACAAACCACAATTTCTTGAAAAATTTAACACCTAATTTGTAAGATTTTAATCCTAGTATTACATACACTCAATAAATATTCACAATTAACAAAAAATAATTTTTTAGTCTCATCAATAAGCAGAAATTCTATATTAAAAGAATATTTTCATAGTAGTACTTATAAAAATGAGAGTTTACGAATTGATTTTCATAATTTTATCACATTTAAACTTAATATTTTACATAAAACATTATTTAATCAAATTTTATGCTTTCTAATTCAGTAAAATTCAATACCTTTTTAGTTTTTAAACCAATACCACAATATTTATTTACATCAAACTTGATTCTTCACCTTTTATATTTCCACATTACACACGTGAGATAAATACTAACTTGGATCAGGAGTTGAAGTCAATTGATTCCATTCGATTTTCATCATGTACGCATTGCTCCTACACGAAATTTCTTACTGCTATAATCATCTAATGTATTAAAACTAATCTACTCATATTTTTAATCAATTCATCAGATGTTTCATCTCGCACTTCTGAATTATCGTGCATCAAGTTGCTTAAAATATAAATACTATCTTTATAGTTTTAATGATATATAGTATACATGGTTTATCTTGAGTTAGCACTTCCATAGTATTAATCAAATTATATGTTTCATCATGCACTTGATCTTAATGTTTTCATCTTGCATCTAAATTATCGTCCATCGAGTTTTTTAAATAATAATATATTTATAGTTTTTGATTATACATAGCATGTACAAATACAATCTTTAATTTTAACATTTCATATTTCAAATAACCTATTTCCGAAACCAAGCTATGTGAATTTTACCACAATGCTTATTATCATAGAATAATTTGTGTTTCACACTTTTCTAAAAATTATCAGATATGTACCCCTCAGAGAAATTACTATCATATGAATAAATGAAGAAAATTTAATTTATATTAAATGTACACGAAATTGATTGTAATGTACATTTATTTAATAAAAATAAATAAATAAGCGATTATTTATACATTAAACCTTTACTAAATATATACTTCTTTCATTATACAGATGTTTCAACAAGATGAACCAAAACAGCAGCAAACTTCAGAAATTAATGATCCGAATGATTCATCTCTAGCACATGTAGCGTTAACGAATAACACATATGTGAGTACTTATATGAGAAATACTAGAATTCGTATATGAAACGTAATTAGAGTAAATACAAAATGATTTGTCTTACTACCTACACTTTAACAAGTGCTTTTTACCTATATTATTGAAGAGAATCCTAACTGTGTCCATTTATTTCTACTACAGATGTGCTCTATTTGCTACAAACACTTCTTAAGTAAATGGAATTTAACAGAACATACAAAAATCTATACAGGTGAAAAACCTTACACTTGGAAAGATTACCATAAATGCTGTTTTCAAGGAGACGTGAATCAAAAACGCACACATCATCATATAAAGCATCATCAGATATATGTAAACTTAGCGAAGATATTCAAAAATTAGTCAGACTTTTGTAGAATTTAGAAATAAAGGAAGATATTTAGGCTATTTATCCATCATATTTTCACAACATTTACCACACTATCTCAAACTTAAAATTTGGAAGACATACACACTGCTGAAAAGTAATTTTGTGATTCTTCTAACCAGTATGAATGTATAGATGTTATTTTACAGTGTATTCTTTAAATGCTCACATTAAATATTCTTTTATATGCATATATCGTTGTGTTTATTTTTCTAATACCTATTACATTAATGAAATACATAACATTTTAAGTGAAATAACACTCTCACAACTTAAAAAATGCATAAGAACATACAAAAATAAACAGATGTATAAAAAAATATGCAAGTTTACAAAATATTTTCATTGTTTTCTAGAAATATTAACAAAAAATATTTACAATATGAAAAAATTGTAAAAGTGAAAAGAAAAAACATAAATGTAAAAACAAAAACCACAAAGTGAAAAACTCATAACAAAGTTTTTGAAAAAAATATTTACAACAAAATTTTTTTTTACAAAAACCAAAACTTCCAAAAATATTTTTTTCAAAAAATTTTTTTTTTTCAAAAACATTTTTTACAAAAAAATTTTTTTCAAAATAAGTTTTTACAAAAGTAAAAAAAAGAAAATCACAACGTTAAAAAAATGAAAAATTTTTGTTAAAAAAAGTGTAAAAAAATTGCAAAAAAATGTTGTAAAAATTTCAAAAAAAGTTATGAAAAAAGCTTCAAAAATTTCGTTGGTTTTAATGCAGTATGCAATGGCGAAACCATTGCATTTGCTATTAAAAACAACAAAATTTTTGAGACTTTTTTCATAACTTTTTTTGAAATTTTTACAACATTTTTTTGCAATTTTTTTACACTTTTTTTAACAAAAATTTTTCATTTTTTTAACGTTGTGATTTTCTTTTTTTTACTTTTGTAAAAACTTATTTTGAAAAAATTTTTTTTGTAAAAAATGTTTTTGAAAAAAAAAATTTTTTTGAAAAAAATATTTTTGGAAGTTTTGGTTTTTGTAAAAAAAAATTTTGTTGTAAATATTTTTTTCAAAAACTTTGTTATGAGTTTTTCACTTTGTGGTTTTTGTTTTTACATTTATGTTTTTTCTTTTCACTTTTACAATTTTTTCATATTGTAAATATTTTTTGTTAATATTTCTAGAAAACAATGAAAATATTTTGTAAACTTGCATATTTTTTTATACATCTGTTTATTTTTGTATGTTCTTATGCATTTTTTAAGTTGTGAGAGTGTTATTTCACTTAAAATGTTATGTATTTCATTAATGTAATAGGTATTAGAAAAATAAACACAACGATATATGCATATAAAAGAATATTTAATGTGAGCATTTAAAGAATACACTGTAAAATAACATCTATACATTCATACTGGTTAGAAGAATCACAAAATTACTTTTCAGCAGTGTGTATGTCTTCCAAATTTTAAGTTTGAGATATTGTGGTAAATGTTGTGAAAATATGATGGATAAATAGCCTAAATATCTTCCTTTATTTCTAAATTCTACAAAAGTCTGACTAATTTTTGAATATCTTCGCTAAGTTTACATATATCTGATGATGCTTTATATGATGATGTGTGCGTTTTTGATTTACGTCTCCTTGAAAACAGCATTTATGGTAATCTTTCCAAGTGTAAGGTTTTTCACCTGTATAGATTTTTGTATGTTCTGTTAAATTCCATTTACTTAAGAAGTGTTTGTAGCAAATAGAGCACATCTGTAGTAGAAATAAATGGACACAGTTAGGATTCTCTTCAATAATATAGGTAAAAAGCACTTGTTAAAGTGTAGGTAGTAAGACAAATCATTTTGTATTTACTCTAATTACGTTTCATATACGAATTCTAGTATTTCTCATATAAGTACTCACATATGTGTTATTCGTTAACGCTACATGTGCTAGAGATGAATCATTCGGATCATTAATTTCTGAAGTTTGCTGCTGTTTTGGTTCATCTTGTTGAAACATCTGTATAATGAAAGAAGTATATATTTAGTAAAGGTTTAATGTATAAATAATCGCTTATTTATTTATTTTTATTAAATAAATGTACATTACAATCAATTTCGTGTACATTTAATATAAATTAAATTTTCTTCATTTATTCATATGATAGTAATTTCTCTGAGGGGTACATATCTGATAATTTTTAGAAAAGTGTGAAACACAAATTATTCTATGATAATAAGCATTGTGGTAAAATTCACATAGCTTGGTTTCGGAAATAGGTTATTTGAAATATGAAATGTTAAAATTAAAGATTGTATTTGTACATGCTATGTATAATCAAAAACTATAAATATATTATTATTTAAAAAACTCGATGGACGATAATTTAGATGCAAGATGAAAACATTAAGATCAAGTGCATGATGAAACATATAATTTGATTAATACTATGGAAGTGCTAACTCAAGATAAACCATGTATACTATATATCATTAAAACTATAAAGATAGTATTTATATTTTAAGCAACTTGATGCACGATAATTCAGAAGTGCGAGATGAAACATCTGATGAATTGATTAAAAATATGAGTAGATTAGTTTTAATACATTAGATGATTATAGCAGTAAGAAATTTCGTGTAGGAGCAATGCGTACATGATGAAAATCGAATGGAATCAATTGACTTCAACTCCTGATCCAAGTTAGTATTTATCTCACGTGTGTAATGTGGAAATATAAAAGGTGAAGAATCAAGTTTGATGTAAATAAATATTGTGGTATTGGTTTAAAAACTAAAAAGGTATTGAATTTTACTGAATTAGAAAGCATAAAATTTGATTAAATAATGTTTTATGTAAAATATTAAGTTTAAATGTGATAAAATTATGAAAATCAATTCGTAAACTCTCATTTTTATAAGTACTACTATGAAAATATTCTTTTAATATAGAATTTCTGCTTATTGATGAGACTAAAAAATTATTTTTTGTTAATTGTGAATATTTATTGAGTGTATGTAATACTAGGATTAAAATCTTACAAATTAGGTGTTAAATTTTTCAAGAAATTGTGGTTTGTAATCCAGAAAAAGGTGTGATTTTAATAAATTTGTAAATATGTTCATTATTTTTTTTAGTTATTTCTCTAACTTGTCATTCATTTGTTAATTTTTGTAATTTTTGTAGAAAAAATGATTTGAATTTTCGGTAATCTGTACTATTTTTTTGTCCAACAGTTGATTTTATTGATTATTAGTATTCTTATTCGGCAGTAATTTCACGTATGAAGTTATTAAATATTAAATATCTATTAATTTTCTTTACTGTTTCATATGATAGTAATATTTCTGAGGAACAGGTGTGATAACTACTAGACTTTGATTGACTTGATTTTCTGATAAACGTTTGAAAAGAGTTGTAAGTATGTAATGATGCAATATCTATATACTATCAAGAGTCGAGATTGAAGTAGATAAGTATTGGAGTAATAGTCAATTCTTTGTTGAATTTCAAGAAATTGTGTGAGAACATGGTTTTTTACATTAAGTTTATGTAATTTCAGTTAGTTTTTCGACAATCAACCTAAAAATGGATAATTATCATAGTTAAAAGTTACGATGAAAAGATGTAAGCAATATTAATGTTAAAAAGTTCGTCTAATGTTTGCTCTTATGTTGTGAAAATTTCGAATAGTTTGATTTGAAATATGAAATGTTTGTAAAAATTAAACTTTGTATTCGTGTATGTTTTGCATTATTAAATTGTAAAGATAATATTCATATTTGGAAAATGTTGTTGGGTGTTTTAATAATTTTTTGATAAGTAGATAAAAACAGATGTTAAAATTCTGTGCTATTAAAATATATAGGATCAAGAATAAAGTTTGATGAAAATAAGTATTGTAAAAATTCAGAAATTTTGAAGTGTAAGATGAATCATGTCCTAATTTGATTAATTATATGGGTAGAGTAGTTTTAATATGTCAAGTGTCTAAAGCAGCAAGAAACGATTGTTTAGGTTTTCTAGAATAATAATAATAATAATAATAAAAGTATACTTTTGTTGTAAGATTTCGAATGCAGTCAAGACGTGAAAAATATAAGTATGAACCCTTTGTAAAGACATTCAAACTTTTTAAAAAGTTTAAGTTTAGTAATATACTGTAACAATATATGTAACAAATGTATTTCAAAGTTGAAATTTTGTGTAAAAAATTGTCTTTTCTTGAAAATTGATATTTATTTTTGTTTAATTAATGATACTTATTACATTTTTGTTGTTAAAAACTAAAATATACGTTTAATTCTTCTGTTAAAATTGATATATCCGTGTTGGAGGTGAGAAAAAATAGTGTAAAACTAATAAAATTTGTTTAAATTCGTCTTTTTATTCTTAAAATTAATATTTTCTATTGTTTAGAATACGTAATAATAACTTTTGAGGAATGTATAACCGAAAAATGTTAAAAAATCTTAGAAAATTGGTATTAAAAATATTAAATACAGTTGCTTCAATGATATCTTTTCGATATGTAAAGTGGTTCTAACATTTAGAAATGTACTTCTGAAGAATGTATAATCGGAAAATGTTAGAAAATCTTAGAAAATTGGTGTTAAAAATATTAAATACAGTTGCTTCAATGATTTCAAAAATAAACTCTGTTAAAAAATTCTGTATGATTTCAAGTGAAAATAATCTAAACCTGAATATATGGTATTTAAAATAAAAAATCACGATTATGAACTAATGTTGAAAACATGGGTAACAATAAATATACAGCTAATATATAATTATAGATTAGGAAATTCTTAAAGTGTATCCAAATTTATAAAATATAGTATTGAATACAGTGAATAAGTGAAATATGTGAATAAGTATTGATATTTCCATGTTGCTTTTGAAAATACTAGTGTAAAATTATTCAAATTCGTCTTTTCTTTAAAACTGATATTTATTTTTGTTTAATTAATGATACTTGTTAAGATTTTGTTGTTAAAAACTAAAATATACGTTTAATTCTTCTGTTAAAATTGATATATCCGTGTTGGAGATGAGAAAAAATAGTGTAAAACTTAAAAAAAAAAAAAAAAGTTTAAATTCGTCTTTTTCCTCTTAAAATTATTATTAAACTAGTGTAAAACTAATAAAATTTGTTTAAATTCGTCTTTTCCCCTCTGAAAAACTAATATTTCTATTATTTTGCTGAATTAATTACACTCATTATGACTTCCAAATTTTAATTTGGAGATGTTGTGGTAACTGTTATAAAACTAGAATGGATAAATAGCTTAAATCTCTTCTTTTTTTCTCTCTCTGTGATACTTTTTCTTGAACGTAAACATTTTGTTGTATCCTTTTGTAAGTTGTGACGTCAAAATTCTTTGTTATGTTCCCCTACCTGGAATACATGCATGGAGGGGTTGCAGAAAAAAGTTTTAGTTTAGATATGACGTAATAAGAAATGCTCTGCAGGTTCACATTTGTGTGTTGGGGATTTCTTTAAATTATTCGTTTATGTATTAAAATTCTACTTAGTTGGTATATATAAAGTACGATGAAATTTCCAATTAGAGTAAAAGTTAACCAAATTCGTTTAATTCGTCTTTTTTCGTTAAAAAATCATTAGTTTCCTTTGTTAATTGTTCAATTATCGAAATTCTTTGAGGTAACGACTGTTCAAAAACTAAAAAATATGTTTAAATTTCTATTTTAAGTTGTGTATTCTGATTTTATATTAAAAAATAAATAAATAAATAAATAAATATGAAGAAATCAGTTAAAAATTTAATATTTTCTGTTGTTTTGCTTAATTAATAATGTTCATGAAGGAAATGGTTGTCCAAAACTGGAATGCATGCTTAAATTTCTTTCTATCAAATTGATAGCCCGAAGTTTGAGTTGAAAAAATCGTAAAAAATCAGTCTTTTTCTATAAAACTTGATATTTTCCATTGTTTTTTTACTTAATTAACGATACTCATTAAGGCTATAGCTGTTGAAAAACTAGGATACATGTTTAACTTTTTTCGTTACATTGATCATATAGTTGATAAAAATCGTAAGAAATCAGTCTTTTTCTATAAAACTGGATATTTTCCATTGTTTTTTTACTTAATTAACGATACTCATTAAGGTTATAGCTGTTGAAAAACTGAAATGTATGTTTAAGTTTTCTCTCTTAAGTTGATAAAAATCGTTAGAAATCAGTCTTTTTCTATAAAACTTGATATTTTCCATTGTTTTTTTACTTAATTAACGATACTCATTAAGGCTATAGCTGTTGAAAAACTAGGATACATGTTTAACTTTTTTCGTTACATTGATCATATAGTTGATAAAAATCGTAAGAAATCAGTCTTTTTCTATAAAACTGGATATTTTCTATTGTTTTTTACTTAATTAACGATACTCATTAAGATGTCTATGAAGCAAAATTCAAATATATGTTTAACTTTCTTGTATTAAATTGATAATCTCATCTTGTAGTTGAAGAAATCTACATAAAATGGTTAAAAACTGAGATTTTAATTGTTTCGTTTAATTAATAATACTCATTAAAATTACGGTTGTTCAAAATTCAAATACAAATTTAATCTTCATCTTATAGTATGATTCAATGATGAGATGTGATTGATAATATTTTTAATTAGAGAAGGTTGATCACCTATCCTGTTAGAATAGAATGTTCCTTTTTTCCACTAGGGGGCGCAGGAGGGCGGCGGTGAGATGGTGGGAGCAGGAGGGACCGCAGGAGGGGCCAGGCGGGGCAGCCGGAGGAGCAGGTGGGGCAGCCGGAGGAGCAGGCGGGACAGCCGGAGGAGCAGGCGGGACGGTCCCACAGTCCCACCTGCGCTTGAGCCCGTACTGTCGTTTTCCTACTACTCCTATCAACTGCTTAATCAGAAGATTATGTAAAATGTATTAATCAAAATCAAGTAAACCATAAACGTGAATAACCGAAAAAAAATGTTTAACATAAAAAATTAGATTAATATTAGTAACTAAAGCTGAGATGATCTTTATTTCTAAATCAAATCCCGGTAAATCTTTAACACAGAATACTACTAAATAAGGGCTAATAATTAAATTTGACTAATTTTAATATTAAGTGAATTTTGTCTATATAATATATATATTTATATTTGATTGTGATGAAAACAAATTAAATGTTTGAAATAGTCGATAAACTAAATAGCATTATAAGTGTTTGACTAAAGATTTTTAGTGTTATCATGTACTGACAAAAATATTACTTTTACAGAACACAAGGTAGAACCCGTCGAGTTTCGACGAAAGAAAATGCTTAAGAAGGAACTGTTTCATTGTAATAAATCTACAAAATTAGTAACAATAAAAAATGCACCTTTTATAATAATAATTCTAACTCTTAAGTAAGTGATATTATACCTAAAGTTATCAAAATGCTACTTCTATTAAACTTAATTGTTGAAATTGTTAAAATTAAACTTTAATCATACATGTAAACAATAAAAATATTAAAAGATCTGTTATTATTATAAAGTTATCAATTAAGAATCTTATGCTAGTATTCAAAAATGAAAAAATAAAAAATTACTCCATTTTGACACAATCATAGAATTTTTCCCCCGTGAAATCTAAACCCACATCGTTTTCATCATATCAATATTTTTATATTTACCTTTCTTATCTGTATTGATCTTTAAAAAAATGACATTTTAATTTGATCATTTTTAAATCATTTTAATTTAAAACTTGAAGTTTGGATGCTATTAGCTGAAGCAGATACTAAATTACTTATTCTTTTAAGTATAAATGAAATTTTGTAAATGAAACCAAAATTAACTTGGTTTTATAACAAACGATAATTTTTGACACATTACGAACTTTAATTTAAAAAAAATTCATTTAGTGAGAAAATGGCAATGTAAAGATGCAGTAATCTGCTTTTTTCCCTTTGCTTTCATAAGATATGGAGTACTTCTGTTGAAACGATCAGATAAACTGTATTAAAATCTACAAAAAATTAATATTTCAAAAATAATTTAGATACAGCTTTGAAAATTGCATTTTAAAGTACATTTTTTTCCCTATACGACGTTATAAATATTGAAAATGTGGGATGCTTAGAAGTTAAAAAATTTGCAGTAGTAAAAATTGCAAAACCGGAATTTCATTTCAAATCTCAAAGTGTTGCCATTCACAGAATGATGTATGCGTTACGCACAGATACGTTTGCCCTTTATAATATAGATAGTAGTTGTTCACGTAATATAGCATGACATATGACAATAGGGGGGAGGGGTGAAATAATGTGTGACACTATGTGACAAAGGGGGGGGGGAGGAGAGTCAAAAATATGGAAAAAATGTGTGACATCATTTATGGACGGCCCCAAAGGGAAAATGTGACTTATTTTATCAGATATATCTCATTAATTAAAAAAGGTCGTATCGGTTATTAGCTGTATGACTTACAGTGCAAAATCCCATGGAATTAGCCTGAACTGTTTTGAAAAAATTGATACTGAAATTGAGTTTATGTCAAAACTAAGCTTTTAGATACTTACAAAATTTTAGATTGGTATCTTCAAACTGATTTTGTAATAAATTATTGTTGTAGTTGTTAGGGAATTAGCATTATTTATTCATTATTTTTGCTCAAAATCACTCGATCAGCAATGAACAGTGTAAAAAAGAAAAAGAGAAAAGAAAACATTGAGTTAAATTGACATTTTAATATTTTGTTTTATTTGAGCGTTCGATGTGATTGTCTCGTGTTAAAAAGAAATTGAGAAAAACCAAGTGTTGGTGTATTTTGTGGCAACAGCCTTTTTTCTTGTATTCGAAGATAGAAAATTAAAAAAGCTTGTAGCTTGTATAATATGCGTCTTTATGTTTAGATTTAGAGTATAACTCGTCGCAGGTGTTGTGATCTTACTTCAGAAATGCGCAAATGTACTAATTGTGAGTATTCTTTTCTATAAAAATTTAAAGTTAAAGTAAACGATATTTAATCGTAAAATAAAAGTCGATAACAATTACTATCGTGTTACGTATAGTAGATTGTACATACAGTAGTAATATATAAAATAAAAATGCAGGTTAAAAAAGAAAAAAAAAACTTTTTCTTAATGAAAATTTGTGATGTAATGGGTTAGATATGAATATCAGTAAAACAAAATTACTTGTTATTTCAGTCCGCACATGAACAAATACTAAAGGCATGATAATTCTGTGATGTAAATACTTTCACATAATACAGAAATTTTACATTTACAAGTATAATAAAAATCATTTATGGGGAATCTGAGGAGCGGCATGGAAGGCTGAATATAAAAAAATAAGGAAATTGCACTCCGCACAATAAAATTCCTATTAAATTTTATACACAGCAATTTATTCTCATACATTCTAATAAAAAGTATTTTCAAGAGATATTACATTTCTATTAACATAAATAAAGGAACTGAAATACTTTGAATTTCAGAATGTCATTTTCCTGGCATGTCACACTGTGATATGGGCAAAGTAAGGGGTCTTCTGCTATACTGTATAAATATATTTTTTCTAGTTTTTTTTCTTTTAAAATTTCTAATTAATATTTATATTTTATGAAACAAATATATAAGGAAAGTAACAAATTCTATATTTTACAAGATAAATAAATAAATAAATAATAAAAAATAAAAATAAATAAAAAAAATCCATAATTAATTGTGATTTTAATGCCTTTGTAAAAATCGAGTAATAACTTTTATTATGTCATTTTCCTAGTTTCCATAAATTAACAAATAAAACTGAACGTTAGATGAAATTTGAGCTAAGATATTGGAAACATATTCCGTTACAAAAAAAAAAAAAAAAAAAAAAAAAAAAAGTTTTAGAATGAAATTATCATTATTCTGGCATACATATGCAAAGAAATGACAAATAATTCCATAAAAATTTATTTATTATTTAGGTTCTTCAAAATTTAGGAATTTTACATGGACAATCTTTTGCAACATAAATAGAAAATGAATTAACTTTTAAAATTTTGAATTGTTTTCAATAAATACTCTCAATATCTCAGATGACCAAAAACTGACATTTTGTGATATTTATCGGAAAGCTTTTTAATATATAGGTGTAAATAGACTTCCTTAAAGTTAGTAACTTTATTTAGGTATACTAGCTTTGTTTATTGGGAGCTAGTTGCACACACAATATTCAGAATAATATGTAATAATCAAAACAACAATCCAATTTATATAACAATCTTTAAAATTTTGTTTGGATTTCTTAATTCATTTGTTTTTCTGAATTCTAATTGCTTTAGAATTATTTTTTTTAATACAGTTTAATTCAACCATCACAATTGGTCTGGTGCATAGTTAGAAGTAATACCAATATATTTTCAAATTTCTTATAGACTCTCTTGTGTTACTATTTCTTTGATCTATTCATAACTATTGGTTTGTATAATGTGTTCAAATGTTTAAATGAATTATTTTATCCATTTACAATGTGAAGAAACAGCTGAAGAGATAAATATAAAGAGATAGGTGGAAAGATATGGATTTTTTTTCTTCTTTAAGTCAATGCCCTTATCATTTTGAACACACGGCTAAAAAATGTTAAAGTATAGCATGTATAATATACAGAGTGTCCAGTAAATAACTGACCCATTTTGAATGTAAATAAGAACAACAACAATAACAACAAAAAGTTTGAGATAAAAATACGTTGTTTGCTGTATTTTTATTAGAAAATCAATAAATGGGAAAAAAATGGGAAATATACTGGCAGAAGATAGTTGCCTTCTATTCTCTATTTGTAACAAAATTTCAACGCGCATAAACAAAACAAAACAACAACAACAACAAAAAGAAACATTGATGCATTATTACATGGAATAGGTATTTGCATAGAATATTTTCATATACATCTTTTATCTCCCCCCCCCCCCAAATTCGAATATCGGTACTCACCATTAGCGGGTGAATGCTCCATCTTCTACATCAACTAATCACATCAACTGACTTGGTTATAGGTCAAAATATCAATTAAATCAATTTAGTGGAAATTTTCCCTTGTTTCATAATTAAAAAAGAAAATTTCGGTTTTAAAACTGAACGAGTAAAGATAAAAAGAAATTTTCCATTTATTCTGGGAAAATGTACGCATTCCATTAAAAATAGTAAGAATCTATGTGACAATGACATGTTTTAAAAAGACATACACATATAACTTGCTTTTTTAGTGTTTATTTTTCTTGCTGCATTAAGTTGTTTCAACATATTTTGTAATACAAATTGTAATTTGTGTATAACTACAGTGGCGTAAAAAGGATTTTCTTTGATTTCTAAGCAGTATGTTTATCTACCAGTTTCTTTTAGTCGTACTGAAAGATCGGAAAAATATAACAATATTCTGTTAATTTTTGTCCCTTCAAGCCGAAGAGTCCATGGCCCAAGTCCTGGTAATTCATTCAGAATGAATTTTTGATATGCTATCACAAAAAATTAAGCTTTTTCTATGACTTAAAATACAAATATGGATGTATAAATATGTACATATTTAGATAAATATATTTTTGGTATTTAATCTTATCATACTTTAAACGTACAGAATATTGATTATATTCAGGACAAAGTCAAAACAGATTAAAAGTAACATAAATAGATTCTTGAAACTATCAATGATATTTGAATCTATTAATTCGATCTCAGAAATCCTTCCCTCCTTCCAACATACACACTCACACTTGTCTTCCTGTTACTAGACAAGCAAAAACTAACTAGTTCAGAGGGCAAAAAAAATAACAATAAAAGTATTTTTTTTAAATTTTTTTATTTAAAATAAAAATTTGTATATTATGAAGTTGCTATTTTTGACTTTACATTTTTATCATCCCACAAACGGTTTTTCTAGCAAAAAATACCCCCCCCCCTTTCCAAAACTTGTGATAGATTTACTTCTTTTAGTGACACCCAATCAATTACATACAAAATTTGGAATCCCAGGGCCATGACACAATTAGTCCACGCTTTAATCAGGCCCTGCTACCTGCTGGAACTGCTAAAAAATGCTTAATATTTTTTGGAACATTCAGGATTTTTCTTTGTTGCTGAATTTTATTCAGAATTTCCACAGACACGCAACTTTAATGGAATAGCTCTGAAAATGTAACTTTTTCCGAAGGTAAAATTAACTAAATAATTTTTCTTTAAATAGTGGTACGAACAGAGTACAAAAACTAGTCGTTGGGGGCCACCGTAATACTTACCCATCATGGATATGTATATGAAAATAAAACATGTCAAAACTATTTATACAATGCATTGCAATTCATAAACAAAATTTAAGTATTGTTGATATACATAGAAATGCTATATTAAAGAACTGCTGATGTACCAATTTCGACAAATTATATAAACGCCAAACTACTCAAGTAGTACCGAACTGCGTAAAAGAAACTTCCTTATATCTCAAAAATAATAATTTTTTTAACTAACAATTAACTGCGTTGGATTAGGCGTCTCATTTCCAATTAAAGTATACCTCTGAATTGAAATTTGAATGAAATACAGGGTCATGAAAAATCGAAGAATGTGGAAAACAGGATTACAAATATCTCGGCATCTAATAATCCGTTTGACTTCGTTTTATATGCAAAACGTGTGTTATTTTATTGCCTTTTACATACATTTCTTAGAGCAAAAAATTCGAAAACTTTTATATACCTTTCATCAGAAAGAATTTTTCGAGAATCCGAAAAAAATAGTTCCGGATAATCGAGGTTGCTGATATTAAATAGGCTTCGTCCCATTCTTACACACTAATTACATACAAAATTTCAAGTCTCTATCTCAATTTGTTCGGGAGATAGAGCGTTTACAGACAGACAGACGGACGACAAAATTTGTTTGTCTAAAAATATGTTTTTCGAAATCTCCACTATCTAAAACGTGTAAATCCGTCAAAAATTTTTTTTGATTTTCAAAACGATAGCAAGACTTACCCTATACTACGTAAGTAATATTCAATGTCAATCCATTTGAAGTGGTCCTAGCATTGGTCACTCAACTATTTTTTTAAAAAAATCTGAAATTTTTTGTACAACAATACTAACATGATGCAAGTTCAAAATGACTATTAATTTGGTTTTGTTAATTTTCGTTTGTTCATGATAGCCATCTTTGTTTCATCGTGTGCAGTGCTTTTCTCACATACTAGGGTATACAGCATTATAAATACCTCATCTTACATTTTTTCAATTCAAATGGGGTTTGCAGCAATTTGATCAGCATAAAATATCTAAAAGTCTAGTTTTCTCAAAATTAATTTCTACCGGTGAAATTTTAGCATAAATTTTAAGATTTTTACCAAAATCTGTCCAAACAAGAGGAAGTTTTTCATACAAGGAAAACTGTCAACGTGACGAATTTTTTTTTTTTTTTTTTTTTTTTTTTTCCAAATAGGTCGGAAGTACTTGTACTCACACACCAAGTGCCAGGTTTGGAAATTGATTTCTCTTTGATAAAAAATACCAAAATTTGCCAAAGATTTTAAAAATTACACCTTTTAGACTTTGATATCTCTAATGGGGCACGAGATAAAAATTTGAAGTTCTGGCCTTTGATAGTATTTTATGGTAGTGTTATGTAAGTAAAAAAAATAGTAACGGAAAATGAAGTTTTATTAACAATTAATATTTTTAAAAATGTGCTTAAAGCGTAACATTTTGTATGGTTTCAATAATTTTTGTTTTAAGTAATTCTAATAATTAAAAGAAACCTCAATAATTTTACATAAAAAATATTTTAAAACAAAACATGAGACGAAAAACAGAAAAAAATGGGGAAAGAGAAAATATGTTAATGTAAATATACTTTCAGAGACATGATCATACGTGCAAAAACACATTCTTGCTTGTTGGTTTAAAGACCACAATTAAATAATGCTTGCCAGTCCCCGAAACTCGCTTTTTCCACAGTTTGTTCCTGTAAATGAAGCTTTTATTCGAAATTACCAAACACCAACCTCAAGTAATTTTCAGGAAATAAAGATATCCAAAGGCTTTTAAAAGTTTATACTGCAGAAAAATGATATTGTTACATGTGTATATGATATTAAGTGGTATCCTGGAACTATTAATAAAGTTAACTTTGAACATAGCGATTTCGAAGTTCATTTTTGTGAGCCAACAGGACCAAGAACTTAATTCGAATAATCAAGAAATGACATGACTTGGGTTACTTTGAATAAAATTTTGAGAAAGATCATCCCTATGGAACTGACAACAGTAACTGGTCGAACTCATAACATCTCTCGTAAATTATGTAACGATATTTCTCAGCTCTTTGTTGAGCAGATGTAATATCTTAGTAAATTAAACATTTGTTATTAAACTGTTTTCAATAAAAGATATTTTCTGAGTAAATATTGTCATGAAAAGAGATAAATCCCAATTCTCCTAAGATACTCATAGCATTTCTTAACATCTTGTCTACACCGTATCTCAGCTTGTAGTGAAATCTCCATTTTACGATTTTTTGTGCATGCTGTACCATAAAATGCTATAAAAAGCCAGAATTTCAGATTTTTATTTCGTGCCCCACCAGACACATCAAAGCCTAAAAGTGTAATTTTTGAAGTTTTTGACAAACGTCGGATTTTTTTTTTTTCAAAGAGAAATAAATTTTCAGATCTGGGACTTGTCGCGCGAATACAAGTACTTTTGACCTATTTGCAAAAGAAAAAAAAAAAAAAAAAAAAAGTGTTATTTTAACAGGTTTTTTTTTTGCATGAAAAACTTCTTGTAAACGGACAAATTTTGCAAAAAAATCTTAAATTTTATACTAAAATTTAACCAGTAAGAATTTATTTTAAGAAACTATTCTCTTGGCAAACTTTTAGCTCATTTTATTCTGAAAAAACAGCTGCAAAGTCCATTTGAATTGGAGAGGTAAAAGACGAGATATTTACACTTCCGTAAGTCCTTCAATGTGAGAAAATCGTTGCACACGATGAAACAAAGATGCCACCAAGTACAAAAAAAGTAAAATTAAAATAATATTTATTTTGAACTTCCATCATGTTAAAGTTGTTGAAAAAAAAAAAAAAAAATCAGGTTTTTAAAAAGTTAAGCATCCAAAAAAATAATTTCTGGACCACTTAATGGATTTACCCATCAATTTTGTGGTCACTAATTTGACATTCGCGGAACATACCCTTGCGACTGTTAAGTGATTATTGTATTTTATTTAAAAATAAATGAGCACATTTAACAAGAAATCAGTTTTGGCATTGAAAAAAATCAAAATTTAAATGAATGAATTTTAGCATGTTATAAAAATCGAGATAATAGATAGTCAGTATCTTAAAACTTTCCTTATCCCTTTTTTTCCTGTCTTCTTTTTTTTATTTCATTAGTTTCTGAATGAAGCAAGATAATTTATATGAGCTATAAGAGAAGTTTTCTGCCCGAGGAATTTTGTTATCTTAAATGGAGTAATATTTCTTTAACTTGATTTTCCTAAGGGATTTTATGTCATGCTACGCCTTGACCTTATGAAATGATGTTGAAAAATATTTTCTTTTCCGCCATGACCTTATGAAACGAAAATCGAAAATAATTTCATCTCGTTCTTATTTCTTCTTCTTATTATTCTTTAATTTCGTATGACCTGCCATCTTTTTCAAGAATTGCTTCTTTTTGATTAAATTACACGATGTAATTTAATTTCAGAAAATGATATTTTCGAATTTTTCCAATATTTATGAATGCTTTATTTTCTATTATCTCATTCCTTTTAAATGCATGTACATTTTGATAAATGTCGCATACATTTTATCTTAATATCGTAAATGAAATCCTGACTCAAACTTAAGTATGCAATTTCGATAAAATGATTTAAGTTAGATTTCATTGCTTTTAGCATCGGCATGCTTAAAAAGCGCAAAATCTAAAATTATCTCTTCAAGAACCTCGCTTGTCAGAAGTGTTCACACTTCCTCTCCTAGATGGCGCTACTTTCGCCTGTCACCCCCTTCTTGTTTTGCATCTATCGGGCCCAGCATGCGATAACGGAGATAGCAAACGAGTGCAACCGCGGGAGGAAAAAGCAGACCTCCTTTCAAAACAGATCGGAGCCGCTGTAAGGAAAGTAAGCAATATTGCTTAGCTCTCTCTCGGTGTGTTTCTGCCTGGTATAAAGAAAGACTGAATAGCTATTCATAGCAGAATGTAAATAAACGTACAGGGAAAAAAATATATACTTGAAACCGGAGGGCACTTTTAAAAGGAAAACTAGTTTAAACTTTTTGTTTGTTTCCTGTTTTGGTGAATGTTTTTGATATCTGTGTAAATAGAAAAGAGCTTTTCGGTATACTTTAAAAGTGAAAGGAAAAATATATCAGAAATTAAATATCGATGAAAGGATTAGTGAGCAATTTCGTGGTGTTATGGAAAATGTTTCTGTGAAAGTGTTCAGTGAAAATTAACTCACGAAAATGGAACGGAAATAACTGTAAAACCACAGCGGATTTCGAATCAACAGTTTATTCCTTATGTTCAGGATATGTGCGAAGTGAAAAGTTCTCTAGTCCAATGATATGTAAAATGTATACTAATTATAAAATCTAGTCATTTTTTTTAAAAACCCGTTCAATTAAGTTTTGTTAAAACACGATAAAAACAAATGATATTTTTCTTGATGTTTATAAATATGCATTGATGTACTGTGTAAAAATGTGTGATAATTATTTTCTTCTATTAAAAAATTCAGAACTTCTGAATTCAATATTCAATTAGAGAATTTAAAAGAAATTTATAAACCATCACTGGAAAGTCTGATATTTTCATGTAAAACAAAAATGTTATTCGTGTAAAAATAAAATAAAAAAGATATATATTTAGTGAAAGGATAAAATCAACCTTCTATAAAAGATATTGCTATAACTAATTTTCCATGTTTCATGTGTATGTGTGCAGTACAAATGTTTATTCTAAGACCACATTCAGTGTGAAAATTTCTCTTTAAAAAAAATACTAAAGAAATTACATAGTATTTGTAATAATATCTACTTGTACAGTTTCTATATACCAGCCAAAAAGTGTGTTTTTGTTCACGAATTAAAATTAAAAAAGAAATGGGAAAAATTTTAAAATGTCTACAATTATTTATGCAAACAAATTAATTTATTCCCCTTGTTCTTATCATCTATGTGCATTGGTAACGGGATCTATGGGGATCTATAGGATCTAACGGGAAGAATGATAGGACAAAAATATTTTTTGTAACTTTTTTTATCTGAAGGTGTAAATTTATGATAAACGTGACAACTCGACATGTATATATTCTTTTTTTGACAGCTAAAAAGTCAAGACGGAACATCATATTTTCTGTGGATAAAAGATTATGTGATACATACTCGTACATGTGAAATATTTACTACATCTTTTTGTGGGGAAAATAACACCACGTGCTGCATTCAAAGATTGATCTCATACGCATTTACTGATTTCATACGCAAAATGTGGTATATTGTAGTGATGAAAGATACTTTTAAACGAAATAATACAGAGGAATAAGAATAGCCCTTATGTCTGTTTAAAAAGTGGATAATATTTACTAAATATACGCAAAAACGATGACTTGCAGTTCAGAAAAATACAATCTTTAACGAAATAATAGAGTGAATGATCAACTAAAAATTTAATCTGAAATCTGTGTAACAAGTGGATAATACTGAATATCTTATGCACAGAAAGTGCTAAGCTATAATGTTGAAAGAATATTCGTGAGCGAAATAATACAGAGGAATCATAATAGATCTCATATTTGTATAACAAGTGGATAACAGTCACTAAATATCTCATACACAAAAAGTTATAAATGGTAACGCTGAAAGAGCATTCTTAAGCGAAATAAAACAGAGGAATAAAATAAATTTCATATTTGTGTAACAAGTGGATAACTATCACTAAATATCTCATACGCAGAAAAGTGATAAATCGTAGTGCTGAAAGAATATTCTTAAGCGAAGAAATACAGAGAAATAGCATTAGATCTCATGTCTGTTTAATGAGTGGATATAAATCCCTAAATATCTCATATGCAGAAAAGGGATTAAAGGTAGTGCTGAAAGAGTAGTCTTAAACGAAGAGATACAGAGGAATATAACACTAGATCTCATGTCTGTTTAACGAGTGGATACAAATCACTAATATTTCACGATGGGTTGTACACCAAGTATGCACGTTAATCAGAGTGGAGTCGTGCATTGTAGCCAAGAGAACGACTCGCCGACTACCGGCCAGCTGACCGGTGTCGAGGGACACTTTCGACCAACGTGCGATGGTGAGGAAGGCACGAGTAAAGAAAAACAAGATTCTGTTGCAACTGATCGAAAAGAGCTGTCACATTTCGAAGAGGAGCTGCTTCAGGGTTCTGTGCTTTTTCAAAAGAGAGCAATGAAAAATGAGGTAAGTTTCTGTTTTCTTATTCACTTAGTTAACCCCTTCCATTGGCGCATCCACGAGCGGAGCTAAAGGGGCTTAAGCCCCTCTCAGACCGCAAGATTAAACTAATTGTTTAAAGTTTTCTACAATTATGAAAGTTTACTTTTATTATTTTAAATAGATTCTGCAAAATTGAAAATTTTAAAAATAGCAATCTTTTTCTCAATTTTTTTTTTATTTATAAATTTTCTTATGAAATTTTAAACATCAGCATTTTTAATATTCACCATTTAAAACGAAATTTTCTTTTTGTTTATCGAAGAGGTTTAAGCCTTTAGAATTAGTCCCATCAAAAATTATCAGAGACCTCCCCCAGGTTTCGCTGATTGCTCCCCCCTTCGCCACCAAGTCTTCGTTCTGTATCAAGTGAATAGAAAAAAAAAAAAAAGTATATCTGGGAATGTCATATCTCGTCATTTTATTATAAGACGTGAAAAAATCCTGTCAAACATTCAAGCTCGTTTAACATTCTGGTCTAGATCAAGAAAATATAGACCTCTAAAATATGCTAGCCCCCTCCAAAGCTTAATCCTGAGTGCGCCACTTCCCCTTCCTTGATTTGCATACAGACAACGTGTGTTTTTGTCAATCTTGATTTGCCCGTGCACGTACGGGCATCCATATTCTAATCATGATTATTATTCTCACCAGTAAATTTTTATTGTAAATTTTTCATTATTTAATCCGAGACAGTTTTCTGATTCAGTTAGGTAAAAATTTCTGGTCTGAAAAACCGGTGATAAAAGATTAAAAATTCTGCAAAAGACATGAAAAAAAGGCATTATTTATTTATTTATTTATTTATTTTTTTATGTTGATCAGTTAAGTGGTTAAGTACTGCATACAGACATAGATGAGCTGACACGATGCGAAAACCCTATTTAATTAATAAAAAGAAAAAAAAAAACAAATAAATAATTGGAATTGATGGCGTTTAAATAAAAAGAAATATTACTATAGACAGGTATATCATGCATTCATTCTTATAAAATTGTATCAATGTTCTTACATATACCGACTTTTATTTAAAATTCACGTTAAAATTGAGAATTTATTTTAGAGAAACGTTTTTTGAAATATTTTAAATTCAAGTACATGGGCGTAGTAACAGATATTTATTAGGGGAGGGGCGGGGAGCAAGGGAATTCAAAAATTTCCGACTTGAATTACTCTAATTTCCAACTGAAATAGTATGTACAGTGAACGTATCATAATGATAGTTATGCGCAAAATAATTCCTTTGCAAAGAAAAATGGTGAAACTGAAAATATAAAAATCCTAATAATTGCTTCGTTTAATAAAAATTTTAATAATTCTCTATCACTTAAATAATCTTAATCAAAACTAGATTAATTTTTACCTTCATATCTTGGAAGAATTCAGCATGTAAATAAAGATCAAAAGATAAGAGAACGGGGGTGGATAAGGGGAAAGAACATCGTGATTTCCTTTTGAAGTATTAAAATATAATGCTATATATATATATATATATATATATATATATATATATATATAAAAGTGATAATTTCAGATCTGTGTCAGGCTTTAAGATGCATTCAAAAAATATTCCTCCATCAACAGCTCTGAAATTTCTGATACATTTTCGGACTCATTTTTAAAGATAGATATGAAACTTGCTGAGGTGATTTTTGAAGGGATGTATGAAACGCCGTGTCAAGTCATTTTTTCGCTCAATTCATAAGAATTTCATTTATATACAATTACGTTCTCAGTATGACCCCCCCCCCTTTTTCGTTCCCAGATCGCCCGCTTCGCAAAATTTGACTCAAAACGCCAAATTTGACAGTCTTTTAAAACAATATTTTCTGCATTTCCCAAAAAACAGACAAGCACGGCATATTGTGAAATTCCTAAAAAAAAAAAAAAAAAAAAAAAAAAATGCCAGTTGGATGCTTTTGAGAGCATAAATGAATTTCAAAATAAATCGAAAAAAAAAAAAGCAGTTTGGATTGAAATACACTCTTAAGAGTGTTATCAACTGTTCTGCTCAACAAACGCAAAAATTTTTGACGCATTTACAAATTCATTTTTAACGGAAAAATGTAAAATTGGAAAACCTGACTATGGAAGCGATTTTAATTCAAAATGAGTTTTCTACTTTGTGATAATTAACTTATCTACCGAATTATGAGCTATTTTGATCATGTGATTTAACGATTTTCTTCCTTTCATTGACTAGTTTTTATGCTTTCGCCGGAAAGTGTGTTCGAAATGTCAACTTTGGTGGCTTGTTCTGAAATATTCATTGCGTTTGCAAAAAACAGAAAAATGAGTGCGATTATATAGTGTCTGAATAACAACACCTGCGAGTTTCATGCATTTCCGAACAAAAATAAATTAAAATATGTGTCACAAAGTTGCCTTTTTTTTATTTAAGAACAGCCTTAAATACTGCACACAGACACAGATGAGTTGAGACGATGCGAAAAACCCCATTTATGGGACACAGTACCTTTGAAACCATCTCTTCGATTTTGAATAATATTGTAATATATCTGGTGGCACAATATTTTATACAAAAAATTAAATAAAATAAAAAATCTTGTAGAACAACATATTTTACTAAAATTTAATTTTTTAAATTAACTTTTTTAATCCTCACCACTTTTTTAAATATACATATTTTTTTTCTTTTTTTTTTTCTAATAACTGTGGAAACATTTATTAGAAAATACTACATAAAACTATGCGTAGAGTTTTAGATGTATAAGATTTTACATTTAATGTGATTTTTTTTCGTGTATAGTAAAATATTAAGAAAAATCAACAAACTCTCAATTTAAATGTTTTAAAAATAATTATAAACTTGAATGTTAAATTTATGTATGTTAAGTACACCATGGAGAACAAGTAAAAAATAAAAATAAATAAATAAAAAACAAATCAAACCTTTGTCTAAATTAGCAAAAAATCTTTAGTATTTTTCGAATATTCAAGTTATAAAAATATGAACAGGGAGAAAAATCTGTTTAACATTTTCATTTGTATCGTAATACTAATAATATATATTTTACAATAAAAAATAAGAATCTGTATAATAAATAAATATATTTCTTATAAGACGTTGTATAAAAACATTTAAAAAATATATAAAAATTTTTATTTACATGTTTCAACTCTTATTAATCTTCAGAATGTAAATACAAAAATAAAATTACAAATACAATGAACGTGAAAACCGGAATAACCGGTTTTCATGTCAAAATCAGTTTAACATTTTCATTTGTATGAGTAATTTACACTGGATCTATTAACAAAATATACAATATAATAGTCGTATAGGTAAAAATGAGGCGTCAAAATATTGACAATTAAAGAAGTTTTCAGTTAATATTAGAAAAGAAAATTGATATTTTGACTAGTTTCAAGGTACTGTGTCCCCTTAATTAAATAAACAGAAGAAAGACAAATAAATAATCGGAACTGATGGTTTTTAAATAAAAAGAATATAGTTTGGTTTATTTGGTGTCAGTCGATTATCTTCGCGAGGGATATAGGCCCAGGGGAGAGTGCCCATCGTGGGGGTCTTTCTCAGGAAATATTACTACAGACAGATCTGCCATGTATTCATCATTATAAAATTGTTTCACCGTTCTTATATGCATAGACTTTATTTAAAATTCCCGTTAAAATTGACAATTTATACAAGAAATTGTTAAATCAGTAAAAAAAGATGCGTGGATGTAAATTAATTCTAATCGTGTAATCACGACATTTTCAAAGATAGCATAACAAATAATCAATTTCAGTCCCAAACATATTTTAAGATAACGTAATTTTAATCAGATAACGTAATTTTACTAATTCAACGTAATTAGATAATTTGATGTACAACATAAAAAATCTGTCTTTTTATTGACAGATTTTTGCTTAGCATAAAAAACCGGCATTTTATTATTAATCTTCTGTAATCAAGTTCACAGCCAAATAGTGCATTTTATCAAATGCAATTAGTCGCAAGAGTTTTTTAACACCTGTCTATCCCAAATTCTTTTCCTTTCAATAACTTCATAACCACAATTTTCGAGAATTCAGCATTTTGAATTTTCTATTTAAAATAATTAAAATGTTGATTTTATGTAAAGGGCATTAATAATATTAGTTTGGAGTTTAATTATTCTTATAAAATTTTATTGAATACTGAGGATTCTAATTTTTTAATTTATTTGAAAGAAATAATTTAAGGGTGTATTCGAAAAAACGCTTTCCCGCCTTCAACAGATCGAAAATTTCCGATACAATTTCAGACACATTTTTAAAAGTAGAAACATGAAACTTGTTGATGGGATTTTTGAAGAGACACATAAGGTGTCGTGGGATGTTTTTTTACGCTCAATTCACTAGAATTTGATTGATAAACAATTACCTTCTCAGTATGAGCCTTTTTTTCGTTCCCAGATCCCCGGTTTCGGAAAAATCGGTTCCAAATGCCGTTTTTGATTGCTTTCTTTGCAATATTTTCTGCTTTATCAAAGAATCGACAATCACAGCACCTTGTGTACTTTCTAAATAAGACAATTTGCCAGTTTGATGCATTTGAGAGCAAAAATGAATTTAAAAATGAATCAGAAAATAAGCAGTTTGAATGGAAATACACCCTTAAGAACCGTCCATAATTTTTAAATTCTTATGCCACTGCTCAACGACCTTTTGTATAGTGGTATTTTATAATGATAAATGTATGGAACCTGTAGTAAAATGCATTTAACCAAAAATAAATTGCCCTGCAAAAAAAAAAAAAAAAAAAAAAAAAAAAAAAAAAAAATGTTTTTTTTTTTTTAAAAACAAAACTCAAAATAAATGATGTACCATATCTTTTAAATTTTTCTTTTATTTATAAGAATATTTTGCCCAAATGTTTTATTTTGATTATTTATTAAATAGAATTTATTGACAACGATTTTTCTTTTCAAAGGACAAATTTTTATGCGCGTGTTATTCAGGAATTACTGAATTACAAAATGTATAAATTTTAATGTTACTCATTTCGTAATTAAGACTGAAAAAAAAAAATACTTATCCTATTTAAAGAAAAAGCAAAAGAAGCCAATGATATCTCATATCTTTGAAATTTCGCTTTTTCTTTGTTAAATAGTTTCCTAAACACGTTTTAACCCTTTATGTACCGACGTTACTTTAAAATACCATTGAAGATAATTTTATATAAAATTTATTTACTCTGTCTATTAATAAAAGTGTTTTATTATTTCTACACAAGACACTCTTTTCGATCAAATTTAGATAGAATAGAGAAACAGTCGAAGTTAAATATTTTCAAAAAGTGGTTAGTTTTATTATTCATTTTTGTAGGCATTTCTTGTCTTTCTTTAAATAAAATTATATAAAACATATTCAATTGCAAAAGCGTTTCCATTTATAGAGAGGATCATGATGCATTTAAATTCATTGCTTTTTTAAGACTTGTGATATTTTCAAAAGGGTAATTTTGGTTAATTAATCTGATTATTTTTGTAAATATTTCACAAAAAAATATAACTATCGATGTATTTAATCAGTTTTAATGAAAGAAAAATCTAAATTCCGCATTAGTATTATGCAAAAATTCCAGTATACCTTCATATATTAAAAAAGATAATTATTGAGGTGGATAAATTTCTTGATAAATAATGCGGTAGATAAAGGGTTAAGGTGGTCTGGAACACATTTTAAAATAATTTTTAATTGTTGAGTTAAAATTATGAAATTTTTTGTGATGGTTAATCATATTATTTGCAAACAAAATCACATGATGAAACTTCTCAGAATATTTTTTTAAATAATTTAAAATTTAAAAATTCGAAAAATAGTAGTGTAATTTAAAATCCTTATAACTCGAAACATTATTTGTACAATTTTATTTTTATGTAAATAAACAAAAATATATAAGTTTTAATTTTGATTCAACATTTTCAAAAATATTAATTTAATATTTTTTTTTCAAATTTGCTGTATCGAAATTAAAACAAAACAATAAAAAATAATACGTTCAAAGTTTCAACCGTATTTCTTTTACGGTTTTTGACTTAAACCACTTTAAATGCAAGAAGTGGTGAAGAAAAACACATTTTCACAAGTAATTGTTTCCATGACAGAAATTGTTTGAAACCTAGATTTTGAAAACAAAACAGAATGAAGAAAAATTAACATTTCCTGTTCCGATTAAGAAAGATACATGATTTAAACTTCATTTTAAGCAGAAAATAACTGAGACATTTTTAATGCTATAAATTTTTTTTTTAGAAAATTTGAAGATTTTTGTGTTTTGGACACCCTCAATTTAATACTAAATTATATAGATTTAATTTCCGCAAATTTCATTTCAAAAGCCTTACTTCATTTATAGATTATTTAGTAATTCCTGATTCCTAGCTGTTAACTTATATATTTTTTTAATCATAAAATTTGTCTTATTTAATCGAAAAAAAAAAAAAAAAACGAGCAAAGAATCTGAATGTTTATTTTCAAAAAATGTGCTAAGAAGAAAGCATAAAAGTTGGCATCTCTGTTAAATTACAATTATATAAATTCTCCAGATACTATTTTCACAACTAAGACCCACTTGCTCAAAACTTTATTCGGATTTTAAGAACAACTAAAATAGCAATTAATGTCTTTGAACACGATGTTTCTTAAATTCCGCATTCATTTTCAAAAATATTTTTTTAATCTTAAAAAAAAAAAATAATAATAATAATGATGCATGCTATACAGTTTTATGCTAAGAATTTTTCATTTCAAAGATCAAAATTTAATTGCAGCTTATTCAGGAACTACAAAATGCATAATTTTCAATAATGCTGTTATAATAATTGAAGAGCTTCAGAGTCTTAAGCTGCTATACAATAAATAAATAAAATTTTTAAAAAAATCTCGAGGAAATTGAGGTGAAAGATTTTTGCTGTAAAGATTATCGATTCACTTTACCTTTTGGTTGCATATGCTTAAAATGTTAACAGGTGGCTCTCTTCTCCCTCGGAAAAACTTATTGACATTTAATTTTCAATTATATATGTATATATATATATATATATATATAATAACAATACAAATAATGTTTCAGGTTATCAGGGCTAATTAGAATCTTATTTATTTAGAATCCCATATGGTAGAATTTCTCATATTAGAATCATATTTCTCTTAACAGATTAATTTGAGCATTATATATTTAAAATAAATACATTTTTTTCTTCCCTTTAAAATTGGGCTCTATTATATTTAATTTTAGATTTACTGGAATTTTTCTCAAGTTTTATCAAAATGTTCTGCACCGGAAATTTTATTTAAATGTATTTAACTTACTGTCTATTGTTACCATTGTTCTGATCATGTGAAAATTCAAATTGTATTTCTGTGTATTTATTTAACATGGTAAAAGATTTTTATTGGTAGCATTTGATTACTTTTAAACAGTTCTTAATTTTCCTTCTTACCAGACGGGTCAAATGAACCCAAAAGTTATAGACAAAATATTTATCAAAACCAGAAATTTCTTTTAACTAAAAAAAAATATACCAGGTGATCCAAATGTTGTTCTGTTGGAATTTGTTGTCTTTGCAACTGCTAAAAGTGACAGCCTGGTGTGGCTTCACTGCTGATTTCATAATTTGTCCATTTTTTTCCGCGGAAGTCACTCAGACGGGTTTCACACTTTGTCATTTTTTTCTGTGGAGATTCTTGGAGTGCTGTCAAAAATGTAGCGCGGCTAACCGCCATCACCAGCAGCACTGAAAGATGCCATTAGCCAAAATGTGGCTACATTAACACAAGAAATGCTACTAAATATTGCGACAATGTGATGCCTCGTCTCACAGCTGCACTTCAGATTGATGGACATCACATTGAACATTTACTGCAGTACAGATTAACTGTATCTAAGCCGACTTGTAAGTTGTCAACATTTTTTTTGGTGCAATAAAACACTATTACGCCCTCTTTTGGTAGTCAACAGAACGATTATTTTTCTTTGCCACACAAAACCCAGTTTTTTTCCCATCCGTTTTGGTGCAAACTGTATTTTTATAGCTTGATTTGTTTTCGAATTATTAATTTTTAAAGTTCGTCCTGACTTTTGGATCACCCGGTATATAAACCAGACACAGTACTTAACTGTAATTAAGTGTTAAGAGCTGTCTATCTCTAAGTAACAAATTACTAAAGCTATATATACAGCTTGGACATTTTTCTGTAGAAAATTTCCCTCGCATTGCGTTAAATAATATTACCAATGGCCGGGTTCGAATCCCAGCTTTGACGCTTTTTCACTTGGTTTCAGAGTCGTAGCTGAAAGTAAGTAATTCGGGGGAGGGGGGGGGGAGGTCATATTTTCTCTCTCTCTGACACAGAAAGATAAATTAATACGTATTCACAAAGTAGGTACTATGTTTCTTATTTAACTGTTGTAATTACTTCATTTTATGCTAAGAAAAGACTATGATGATGAAAAATTAGAGTGTATAATTAGTACAATATTAAACGTCATATTAGCTTCAATGTGTGCAAATAGAATGAGCAAATGTTGAACACTTTTTTTAGTTACAATTTAGTATGCTGTAAAACTGTGAAAGGGCCTCTGAACTAAATTAGATTTTTGAACAGAATTTCATTTGAATTTTCGTAATATAAATTCTTTTAGTGACCTTGGAATCTTTTGAGGTGAGGCTGAAAATGTTTTAGGTGGGGGGTTGACCCCACTAGCACCCTCTTAGCTACGGCCCTGCTGGCTGTACGTCTCTTAAGCAATAATAAATAAATAAAATAAATCTTATTAAATGCAAGGCATGCGAAATTTTTTACAAAAAAATTTTCAAAATTTATAACGATTTATTCAATTTCATCGATGTTGGATTCTATATAGTTTCGTATTTTTCTCCACAGTCGGTGATTCACAGAATTTTACGTTTTCGACAATTCCATCTTGTGCTGCAGTTGTAGCCTTGCTAACATAAGATAGTGAGAAATGGGAGGCTGGGTATTTTTCCAAGTGGTTCAATTCAGCTGGTAGAACGTCGATGCGCTATACCGATGACCTGGATTCGATTCCCAGTTTAGACACTTTTTCACTCTGTTGGTTGTACGTTTAATAAGCCTTTATCTAACGAATTATGAATTGATGAAAATTTTACATTCTAAAGCATTTTACGTAAATTGTTTAAATTAAATTAAAAGATTTACATAATCATTTAATAAATTTTTGAAGGATTTTAAAAGGATGGAATGATTTAGAAGGATTAATTAAACTTGAATTTACAGGGACTTTCTGCAATATTTATAGCCCCACTGAAATCTTTTATTTTAAATTGTTTCTTTTGTATTTTGTAGAATTATAAAATGTACAAATGCGATGTTCATACAATATAAATATAGAAATATTTCTGAAATGAAAAATCCCCACCCCCCTCCCTCAGTGCCAAGAAAGCTGAAAAGATACAAAGGCAAAAAGAACAACCTTTTAAAAATATTTTTGTTTTGTGTAACCAATAATGCTTTTGGAACAAAATAAAGTAATGTATCTGTAACTCATTGTAGACAGTATTACAACTAATTGACATATTTTAAAAAAAAATTAATAACAAGTAATTTTAATGGTACTTATAAGTACCATCTGAAGATAAAGGGTTAAGCAATTAAATATTTGAAAGAAATAACTATTACCTATTTTTTTCTTTACAATGTTAAACAAAAAAAAAAAAAAGTAAAATTTGAATTTTTACATAGGCTTAAAAATGGTAACAAGAGGCAGAAGAATGGCACTTAAACAGAGAAATAGCAAGGAAAATGACAAAAGTAAGGTTAGCTGTACACTATAAGGTTACCATCATAACTATCAGTGGCGTCAACTTGTATGGGCCCACCCAATAATTTGATATCTTTACCCACCCATTATTAATTGAACCCATCCAATATTTTTGTATTTGTTCAAAAATTTTTGAGCCCACCCAATATTTTTCAAAAGTTGGCGCCACTGATAACTATATGCATAAAAAGGAATTGTTCTTAAAAGTAACTTTAAAAATTCGATGCAAACAAGGTTTAGTCATTGATTGAGCTTTCATAAAAAAAAAAAAAAAAAAAAAAAAAAAAATGGAGAAGCAAATGATGCTTATCAATAAAAATACTTATCAAGATGTAACTGAAAATCTCTAACCCGTCCATGCTTGGTTCTGCCAAAGTCAAGATGGCTTCACTAATGATATTTTGTTCACGGGTAGGGTTCTGTATTGTTCTGGGGTAATGTTACTGTTGCCAGATGTTGGAATCTTTACTTTCATTTTATAATAAAGCAATGAGACAAAACAAAGAACATTTTTTATTATATGGTCAGAAAAATGCAAAATATTAAAGTTTTTTAATTTTTCAATTTTTTGTATTACATGAGAGTTTTTAATTATATAAAAAACAAATTCACATGAAATATATTTAGATGATCAACTTTGTGCTACGGAGGAGGCAGCGACACACAGAGTAATGACATTTATCACATAAAAACATTTAATTAAGTAGTACATATTTGGAAATAATATGTTTTTATCACGTTATGCATACATAAAACATGTGATTAACATATTCTAGAATTGTGTTTCATTTTTATGGAAGTTCATTATTACTTTCTTCTATCTTCAATAGAAGAAAGTATTGTAATCGAATTTTTTTTCGACTTCCGGTTTTCGACAGATTTACACGTTTTAGGGGTCAGAGATTCCAAAAAACATGTTTTTACAAAATGTCTGTCTGTCCGTGTGTCTGTGTGTGTGTCTGTCTGTATGTCGCCATTCTACCATCAAAAAGTGTATGAAGTTATGCATAGAATTGAACCAAATATTTTGTGAATGTTTTTGGCTGTGGCAAGCAGGTCCTCCTTCAGTTTTGAAATATTCCGCCGGAAGGGGGCGCTGAAATCGCGATTTTTGTGCCATTTTCAATATTGTACCGATCAAAAGTATATGAAATTATGCATCGAATTTAACCAAACTTTTTGTGTAAGTGTATGACTATGGCTAGTTAGTCCTCCCTGAATTTGAAAATAATCCGACGGAAGGGAGCGCTGTAATCGTCATTTTTGTGCCATTTTCAATATTGTACCGACCAAAAGTATATGAAGTTATGGATCGAATTGAACCAATTTTTTTGTGTATATGTATGACTATGGCTAGTTGATCGACCCTGAATTTGAAAAAAATCCGTTGGAAGGGGGCGCTGCAATAGCGATTTTTGTGCCAATTTCAATATCGTACCGACCAAAAGTACATGAAGTTATGCATCGAATTGAACGAAATTTTTTGTGTAAGTGTATGGTTATGGCTAGTTAGATCGCCCTGAATCTGAAAAAAATTTGCCGGAAGGGGGCGCTGCAATAGCGAATTTTATGCCATTTTCAATATTGCACCGCATAAAAGTGTATGAAGTTAGTTCTGGAACTGAACTAAATTTTTTGTATATGATTATTTTTTGGTAAGGCAAGTAGGTCCTCCCTGAATTTGAAAAAAAAATCTGCCTTTCATTCTACTGTCCATCGGCTCGTGGAGGGACGGAAATTCGTTTTTACTCCGATTAATTGAATGAAGCAGAAATTTAAGATGAAAATCAAAGTTGGTATGGTATTGAATTAAAATTATTAAAGCATTAAAATGAGTAACTATTTTTTTAAATATTAAAATGTACGTATGAGATAGAAGAAAGTTTTGGGATTGGCACATCCAACTAGTTTTTTAAGCAGGGACAGGAATTCCTCAGCTTAGTGAAAATGATCCGTTAGCTTAAAATAAAACAATTTTGGAGAAAATGAAACACAACATATTCTTCTACTAAGATCTCCAAGTGAAAAAAAAATGCCCCAAACCCTATTCCATTTAAAGAAAAACTCAAAATAACAAGTAACAAACCGTATCTCTGAAATCCTTCCGAAAAATTATTACCTAAAATTAGCTTGAGTTGTATTTGCGTGGGATGCTACAAAAGTAAAAGATTATTTATGGGTAGGATAAAAAAAAATATACATATATCTTTTGTAAAACCAGTTTCTTCAACCTATTTCTTTTCTAGCTTTTGTTAATAACATTTTTTTATTTTTATTTTATTATTTTTTTAAATTCAGTTTTACGATTTGACGCTATAATACATGAAACTAGCAGGTGTTGTTGTTCAGAAACATTCACTCATTTTTCTGTTTTTTTGCAAACGCAGTGGATATTTCAACCGTCAAACTTGGTGTTTTGAACTGCATTTCCCGACTAAAGCAGAAAAAACCGTCAACGAAGACGGGAAAAAAAAAAAAAAAAACGCGTGATCAAAATCGCTTATAACTCGATAGGTAATTTAATTATCATAAAATGTAAGGCATAGTTCAATTCGAAATTGCTTCCATAGTCAGTCGTTCCATTTTTATATCTTTCTGTTAAAAAATGAGTTTGTAAATGTGCCAGAATGTTTTGTACTTGTTGAGCAGAGCAGTTGAGAACAGTTTTAAAAAACGAAGGTAGATTATCGATATTGTCATTTGCTTAGACTTTTGAGAATTATCGACATTCTTTCTAAAAGTCGCAAATCTACCTAAAAATGTAGCTAGCGCTTATTTTCCGCGCAATTAATGACAATCATGTTATCCCAAAAGCACAAGTTAACAATAACTTTTGGGAAATGGCTTGCTTGGTAGATTTACAGATTATTTAAAGAACAGAAACTTTATAATCGATATTTAGACCGCTGGTCTTTAAAATGCTGATAATTATTATAACAATCATAATTGTAATAAAAATAAAGGGAAAAAATCTTTTTCGATATTTTAATATGTTTATAAACATTAAAGATGTTTAAATCGAAAATCAGTGATTAAAGTAATTTCCGCAGTTTCACTTCGTGTTTTTTTATTTTATTTTATTTATTTATTTAATGTATAACTATCGAATGAATTTAAATTGTATTTTTATATTTTATTTCTTATTAAAGAATTTTGTAAAAATTTGAGTCTCTTTACATCAAACAGTACGCAAAAACAAAACACATACAAAAAAAAAAAAAAAAAAAAAAAAAAAAAAAAAAAAAAAAATCGAATGCAATATTTAAATTTTTTTTCTCAGAATAAAATCTGCTCTTACAGATATACTCCTCGTTTATTATTTTCTTGCTACACGGTAAAAAGAAAAAAGTCTTAATCTATGCAAAAAAATACTACTAAAATAATCTATTTAATAAAAAAAATTTAATCTATTAAAAGATAATTTTCTTAAAAAAAGTTTTAATCTACACAAATATACAATAATCATAAATACAAATGTATAAATAATCTCTTTTGAGTCACAAGTTTCCTTCATCTTTAACCCCCCCCCCCCCTCAAAAAAAAAAAAAAAAAAAAAAAAAAAAAAGAAGAATAAGTTAAAAAAAAAAAATGTATTAGCTACCCATAATTTTTGGAAACATTTCCAAGCATATTTTAAAATGCATTAATCAGTTCCTTGCACTCGGATAATCGATTTTTCGCACTTTTTCAATTCTCAGGTGAACATTTTTAGCTACATAACTGAATTTGTGCATTTAATTGAAACAAATTGGTATTTTTTTTATATCTATATTATAAAGACAAACGTATCTGTGCGTAACGAATACGTTATTTTGCGAATGGCAACACTTTCAAATTTTAAATGAAATTTCGGTATTGCAATTTTTGCTACTACAAATTTATTAACTTCTAAATATCGCACATTTTCAATTTTTACACCATCGTGTAGGGAAAACATGTACTTTTAAATGAAATTTGTTTGAAAGCTGTATCTTAATTTGTTTTTGAAATATTAATTTTTTTGTAGGTTTTAATACCGCTTTTCTAATGGTGGCAACAGGAGTACTCTATTTCTATTAATAGCAAAGGAAGAAAGGGGAAAAAATGATTGCTTTATCTTAATGTTGAAATTTTCTCATTAAAAGGAAAAAAATGAAATTTAAATAACTTCAGTGATAAAACCCGGTGAATTTTGATTTCATTTACAAAATTTGATTTACACGTAAAAGAATACAAACAGTTTAATATCTGTTTCAGCTAATATCACCGAGACTTCAAGTTTTGAATCAAAATGATGAAATTAAAATGCCAATTTTTTTTGAAAGGGTGAATACAGATGTGAAATGTGCATTTGTAAATTTTGATATAGTGAAAATGATGTCTGGTTTAGATTTCACGAGGAAAAAATTCTATGAGTCAAAGTTGAATAAGTTTTACTTTTTTAATTTTGGAAAACAAACATAAGAACCTTAATTGATAACTTATCATAATAACATATATTTATTATTCTTTACTACTCACATATACGATTAAAATTTAATTTGAACAATTTCTACAACTATGCGTTTTATATAAACAGTATTTTGTTAATTTGATGATAAATATCGTTTGTTTAAGAGTTAGACGTACGAATGTAAAATGCAGTTTTTACTATAACTAATTTTGTAGGTTAAATCTCTACTTACTATAAGTCATGAAATAGTTCCTTCTTAAACATTTTCTTTCGTCAAAATTTGGCGGGTCCTACTTTGTTAATTTTAATGCTGTTAATTTTGGTATCTTTATTTGCTAAACATGTTTGCTGATTATCAAAAGAATATCTGCTGAATATCTTGAAAAGACTGATTATTGCACTGTAAAAGCCACTCAGAAACGGTGAAAGATTTGGACATTTACAGCATGAAATGTTACAAATAGACTTCAAAATAAAAATAACATGACTGTTAAATGGTGTACAAAATGCTGCAAAATTTAAAAATAATTATACAAACATTAAAGTAAATTTAAGAAATTCAACGTTTCAATCTTCTGTCCAGACTTTTTTCAGAGTGTGTTGTTTTTGTGACATTGTGAAGTTTTTCTTATATTTGTGAAAATTTTAGTCAGAATTTTGTGAATTTTAATTTATCGAAGTCTTCAGGTTCTAGCCTTCATATATGAAAAAGCTAAGTAATATGATCTTTGGTGAGTTTAACTGTTTATTTGCAGGCCATGTTTTATTTTTAAATGATTAAATTTGTATAAAGTTCAGTTTGAAGATGAAAGAATTCTGTAAAAGCTCTATTTAAGAGGGAAATAATTTTGTGAAGGGTCCTGTTTTCAGATAAAATGTTTTGTGAAGGATCCTGTTTAGGGATAAATTATTTTGTGAAGGGTCCTTTAAATGACCTAAAATTTTCCCAAACATAGCCCTGATCTTTGTCTGAGATCTTCACCAGGAAAACATCTTTATACTGCTTCCAAACAGAGTAAAACATTAAGAAATTTTTATTATAACATGATTATTGCAAATAATAAACAAAAAGATATCTGTGACTTCTAGAATTGGAGTAACGACCATCGATCGAATATTTCTTTTCTTGACATTTTGTACACGTAATATACGCCTCCATTGGGCAAATGTTTTTCACAATGGACAGAATATTTTCTGGATGTGACTGGATTTTTAAATTTACATAGAAAAACTTGTTGGATAATAATAAACTTTTTTTTTCAAACTTTCATGTTATGTCATTAGAATATGTTTCATTAGAATATGTTTTAAAAAATACATACATTTTACATGTTCTCAGAAACTTTACTAACTTTATGTATGTTCAGTCCAATTTAGTTTTTGTCTCGTGTAAAACCTTTACAAATTTATAATGTAAATGGGTTTTAAAATACAGTTCTTGAATGAACCAACTGAAATTAAACAAATGATTTTTTTTATTTAAAATAAAACAGATGCATAAATCTGTCTCTATCAATCTAAACTGATCTATGAGTTGTTGTTAGCTCTTCTTGACAAATTTTGATAGTCTTACAAAGTTAAATTGTTATGTTTTCAGGATTTAACAATTCAGGATCGTAAAACAATTTTCTAAACTTCCATAAACTTTTGTAAATATCTTTTAACTTTATTCATTTTCGTATTTTGTTATGTTCTTTTTAAAGTGCTTTATTCTGGAGAAGTTCCAAAATCTGTGAAATTTATATACACCTCATGACCTTTCGATTTAAAATCAATTCTTTCGAAATTTTGATTAAATAACTGCATTGGAACGTTTGTAATTTCTCAAAATTTAAATCAATGCAGTCTATCAATGTCACGATGATAAAAAAAAAAAAAAAAAAAAAAAAAAAAAATCCCGTTTATTTTATTTGTAAATAGAAGAAGGAAAATCGGAAACAAACATTCGACTGGGAATTATATATTTATTTCAATATACGTGAGAAAAATAATCCTAGGTACCTGTTTCATATCTAACTTTGAAATTTTTAATACGAAAAAAAAACCTATTTTGAAATTAGTCCTGGCTTCTTTGATAAATTTTACTTTGAAATATCATATATCATTCAACGAATTTAGGAACTATGCCGATGTAACATTTAGAATTCCTTGCGTTAAAATAAAATTATTTTGAATTGCAAAATAAGTTGCACTGTGGGTAGATTTTCTGTTCTTTTTTTTTTTTCCTTACATAACTTACAAATTACTTGACAGAATGAAATGAAATTTTAGACTTGCAGATTCGAATGTATTTGAAAGACATATAATTATATTCTAATTTTTAATCAGTTACAACATAATTTACTTTCGAATATAATTGTATTAATATGAAATTAATATTATCCTATAATTGACCACAGCTCGCATTTCATAACGCTTTTCTTAACGCCGCTCAATTCGTAATGCAAGTCAAAATATAAATATAATATCACTGACCAAATAACAGCATACTATTTGCGATATTTTCAAAAAGTAAATGTTAAATATCTTGTTGAGTTTTCTGCATCTATTTAAAGTTATGAATGGAAATCCCTGTTCGTTTTACAAAGAGAGGGCCAGCATTGATGGTAACAGATTTTGATTATTTTTATATATATTGTAGGGTTGAGTCTCCTTAGTTTCAGGTTCAAAGGATTTTGCACAACACTCCACAGTTCTCAAGAAATAGGGGGGAGGGGGTGTAATGTTATAACACAACTTTACTTACTTTGTAATATTATTGCTGGGTTGGTTTTGCACAATCGGTAGATTTTTTTTTTTTTTTTTTTTTTTTTTTTTTTTTTGTTGGCTGATTATCTACGCTATGGGATATAGGCCCTATGGGGTGGGTTGCCCTCCGTGGGGGTCTTTCTAAGGGAACCTAACCCGTATTTACGCAAGGTTCGAAGAAAACCACGGAAAACTTCGAACGGTTAGGCCGACGGTCGCGATTGGGTTCGAACCCAGCACCTACCGTATACCAGTTTGGAGGTCAGAACCTCGCGGCCACTGGTGGGACGCACAGTCGGTAGAACGTTTGCTTCTTGATCCTCGGGTTCGGTACCCGAACGTACTAAGTTTGTTTTTCTGTTTTTTTTTTGTTTTTTTTTTGTATTATAAATATGCTTGTTATTATAATTTAATAATCTCATTATCAATTAAAAATTGTGTATCAATTATAATTTTAATATATATATACATATATTTTTTGCAACTAAATTTAGCATTGTAATTAATGTACGATATTAAATTTTTAATTGAGATTATTTAAATATAATTCAAACCATACTTATAAAACAATAAAGGAGAAGCTAAATGTAGTACATTACAGTCATCCAGTATTATTATCGTGCTCATTTTCCTTATTAAGGCAATAAATAAATGATTGTTTTTAAAATCTTGAATTCACACAATCATTCAATTTCAATACATCGATAAAGAATACATGAAGTACATTTTAAAAGTTAATAAAAAATATAATAGTTTTATGTTTTATACAACGATTTAGTTACGAATACAAAAATAAATAGATTAAAATTAAAATTGATACACAATTTTTAATTGAAAATGAGATTATTAAATTATAATTACAAGTACATTTATAAAACAAAATATAAGAAAAATAAACGTAGCACACTCTGGTATCAAGCCCAAGGCCCAGTGATCAAGGAGCAAACGTTCTCCGACTGAGCTAAGCTTACTTAGAAATAGCATTACAAAGTAAGTATTTAAGGAGACTTATATGGGGAAAGTAAAATCCCATGTTATCCTATGGGAAAAATATTTATCCTTCTTGTCCGCTTGAATTTGGAAATTTCAACATTTTTTTCAGCTCATAGATGGGAAAGTTTTTTTCTGTAAGCTTAAAATATTTTAGAGATGATTAAGGGTATTTTAAAATTCGTGCTAAAATTTCAAAAATTCTGAAAAGTATAAAAAATATCCTTTACTTATTTGAAACTTATGACTGGATAAAAAGTATTAAAATCTGGAGCTTACAACGCGAAAAAAAAAAAAAAAAAAAAAAAAAAAAAAAAAAAAACCTTCCTATTTACATGCTGAAAAGAAAATATTTCTGAAATTTCAAAATTTGTATGAACAAGAAGGATAATTAATTTCCCCATAAGATTATACGGGATTCAACTATGTCTTCCCCACTAGGTAAGTCCCCTTAAGTTGAGTTGTAATATAGGACTCACATACTACTCGAAAACTGAGGAGCGTTCTATAAAATTCGTTGAACCTGACACTAAGGGGCCTCTACACTACAACATATATAAAAACAGGGCCCGACTAATGCTATGGAGGGTCCAGGGATAAGCATCATTCTGGGGGGGCCCACTCCTTTTATACTTTTAGAATTTTTTTTGTGAGTAATGTGGAAACGAACTAGTACTAAATTTCATACATATTGTATTTATGCATAAATTTTGTATTAGGTACTGCTCAAAGGGATATACTAGGATATTACAAAAAGATGGTCGAAACTTTAATGAAAAATACTCAATTGTGAGGAATTTTTCAAAAATCCTACCAGCCAAGAATTTATTTCACTAGCCCGCAAGATGCAGAACACGCGTTTTGGAAATAGTTATGACAAAATTGCACACGATTACAGCTGAAATTAATATTACTACAATGCATTTTCGTAATTCTTTTTTTTCTATAATATTAAGAAATATAGACAACAAGGTAAGCACATGGAATATTTTTTCAAGGTAAGCATAATATAAGATAGAACTTAGTACCATATTTACCCTGTAATAATTTATGAAATTAAAATATCGAGATTAAAAAAGTGATTCTGGTAATGTCTCTATTGCCTACAGTTTTTCAAAAACTTAAAATGCATTCGCCTTGCCAGAAAATCGACTCGCCACTGGCGAGCAAAATGATGTATTTCCCCACCCCTGAAAATACTAGTTTGTGAATAGTAAAAAAGATAGATTGGTTGACACGAATATTTCAGTGCAAACTTTTACTTCGCTTATCAACATACATTATAAGATGTCTAAAATAGAAAAAAAAATAATCTAAGTAAAATTGAAGTTCAAAATTGGTCATAATTAATGATTTTAACTTGTCATGTTAAGAGGAAACATTAATAAAGAATTTCTTTTAAAAACAACAGAATATTAAGTTGTTGTAATAACATTTTAATTATTAGTTTTCTAATGATATAATTTGTTTTTTGCATGGATGAATGGCGTACTGGAAACAGTGAGAAAAAGGAGGAACACATACTCCCTTACTAAATGTTTGAAAATGTATGAATTTCGGTTACTTTTGGCTAATTTTAAGTACTTGGCACACTTTAATGAAAATCCTGATTACTGTCACACGGGAGCCCGGTGTATTTTCCTTGCATGTCCCTACATAATTCGGGTTCTGTATTAAATTGACAAAATCTGTGATTATCAACGTTGATCCTTTCCTTGTTAGAGTGAAAATTTCTGTATAAGGGCTTTATAATTATATTTCCAACTAGAAGATAGCCCTTCAAAATGACGTGTTTGCATTTCTAAAGGATGATAAAAAATTACAAAAACTGTGGTCAATCATAGCCAATTTAGGCTGAAACAATTTTGTTAAATACAGCGATTAAATTTGGAGAGGGAAAAATCTAATAAAAAAAAAGAAAGAAAATGTCAACAGAAATTTGCATTTAAAACAATAGCAAAACTATCTGGCAGATGGGGGTGGGGATTATAATGAAATTTAAACCGCACCCGCGGTTTGCTTAAATAAAAAGTTTTAATTAAATATTGGTTTTGAAATCGTGAAAAAATTTCAAAGCGAAGTAAAATGTAGTGATGTCATTTATAGCTCCCACTGTGAATCTGACCAATGAGAACGCCCCATTACGACTATGGAACGGTTTCATTGGTCAAAAAATAGATTGCCTTTAAAATCGGAGGTAACTTTTCACAATGTTTTTTATAGATTTGAAATTCTCAAGAGTCATTCACGGCTGTAAAGAAAAAAATATTAAAGCAACCCGAATATAAAAAATTTAACAATATTGCATTTAAAACGCACCTTCGCTTTCCTTTAATAAAAAGTTTTAATTAAATATACTTTTTGAAATCGTGGAAAGATTTCAAAGCGAAGTAAAATGTAGTGACGTCATTTACAGCTCCCACTGTAAATATGACCAATCAGAACGCTCCATTACGACTATGAAACGTTTTCATTGGTGAGTGAGTTTCTTTTTCTCGTGGATAGGTTGACCCCGGAATTGTTATACACGGAGGGGTTTTATATATATAATTAGGTTTTCTATACAAAAAAAATGTTTCTTGTCCCATACTCCTTCAATTTTCAAAAAAAAGTTTGTTCTTGATAACCTGTATATACATGTATATAATTAAAATATAACAAATGAATGTATGTGTAAAAATCTGAAAAATATATTTGTTGCACAAAATTTTTACAAACATAACATGAAGTGCAAAATGTAACAAAAACATTTAAATAAACATTTAATTTAAAATTTTACTCATAACTTTGATTTTCAAATAAGTCTACGAAAAAACAACCATATTTATCTTTTTGTAATTTTACAACAATCGAAAAAATACTTCTTCAGCAAATGAATCTTGAAGTATATTGATAACTTATCAGTTTTGCTTTCATTGTTTGATATTATTTTCCTTCTTATTGTTTTCTGTTTGGTGATTTGCGTAAATGAAATTGAAGAGTCAGAATATTTATTTTGTTGCTTAAAACTCGTAAAAGTATACGACTTATAATAAGGATATACTAAAGTTATTTAATATTTTCGGGCACTTTTGCATAAATGCTTCATGGCATTCATATCTTGTAAATCTACTTGTGACCTTCTATGATGACCCAGAAACTGAAAAAGAAGTAATGAAAAGACAAAGTCAGATGAAAGGGATAATAAAGAAAAAGAACAATGAAAATTTATTGGCAGATATTATTTATAAACCAGAGTAATCATGATTATATACGATAAAAAGTTTATTAAATCCAATAATTTTTTAAATCACCAGAATTTAAGAAAAGTTTAAAAAAGTTTAATATTGATTTGATTGTAATGCCTCCACCAAAATTAAGGTGTTTACTTAATAAGCAAGTGGATCTTGTAGGACATGATGATCTCGCTGGAGTTTATGAAATACCTTATATTACAGAAACTGGGGACTTAAATTATTACATAGCCATGACTGGGAGAAAAAGCTTGGTATTACAAAAGGGAAGCATGAATCTGATATTATATTTGGACGTACTAACACTGCCTTATCTAGAATATATTTAAAGGAGGGGATAAAAATATTGTTTAGTGAAAGCAAATTATATTTCATAGCTAATTGTTGTCGTAAGTCTATTATAAGAGAGTCCATTGAAATTTATACGCGTAAAAATTTTGTTTGCAATGACACCGTTTCTTTTATTATTCCTAAGTTATGATTAGAATTAATGAATAAATTTCTCGTGAGAGCCTGAATGGGATGAACCATGTTGGAAATTCTTTTAGATCATGGTCTATTTTAATTTAATTTTTTACAATAGAGCGCGTGATTTTTTTTTTTTTTTTTTTTTGTTTATATCTCATTGTCGCGTGTCATTTGTACTGACCGTGAAATGTTTTGAAATTTAATTTTAATTTTTATTATGATTATGGATCTTATTAGACGGATCTGAAACATGTTAATGTCATTTATTTTTATTTATTATAACACCTTTCCTAAATAAAATAAATTTTTTAAAAATGTTTTGAAATGATTATATATTCTTTTAGATTTGAAAATTTTCAACATAGTTGAAAAGTAGATGAAAGAACACCGAATAACTGGTGACAAAATACAATTAAATAATAAAAATTTGTATAAATGAGCATAAATATATAAAAACACACAGGGAGTGTTTTAAGCTTGTAAATTAACGATAATCCTGTGTTTTTACATTTTTCTAAGATGATGTATACGAAGCTTCATTATTTAATAGTTGAAAGTATTTAAAGCTCCGTTTGTTTATGCTCTGATCCTAATAAATATACTCAGATTGCCCTGTTATTTTTATGTAACTTATGTTTACTATAACATGATTGTTTTTGAAAATAAAATGTGTGGCATTTATAGTTTGTTTACAGGGACAGTCAAAATTATATTACATTACAGTCAAAGGCAAAAAATCATTTCAAGTGGATTTTAATTATGTTACATTAATTCAAACACAATAAAGTTTCTATGCATTTCTCAGATGAACTAAAATATGCTTTATGTAGAAAATGGGATGCAAAGCATTTATTATACGTTTATAGGGATACATAAAGGAATATGTTTACAGTACTTTTTGTGAGAGATAATTGCTGAAAGTGCCTTTTCAAATTTCGTTTGCGTTTTTAAATTTAACTGAATTTTTGCATTGTACCTGGTGTGTATAAATTCCATAGTTCCTACACAGAATGGTACAAAAGAATTTCAATGTATTTAAATTTATTAAATGGAATTACTGGAAGGGTATTTTTAAACTGTGTGATTCGTTTATTAACAGAGCTGATTCTTTGCATGTTATGTAGCATATGTATAAATCTGTAAATCATGTAAGCTAAAAACATGATAAAAGCAAAAAACATGCAAGAACTTTTTGGCCTTTTAAAAATGTATCTTCATGAATGTACATGTTATTCTTACAAAAATAAATAAACATGTTGTACAGTAACCACATATTTGCATTCTACACATATAGATTATTTCATGAATTTTAATGTACAGGTCATCTGAAATATTATTCAGTGAAACTCCTTTGTACTCGTTTAATGTAAGATTCCACTTAAGATATAAATTTATCTGGGATCTCTTGAAAAATAAACAACCCGGTGGCTGTGTAAAACTACCCGGATAAGTTACGATCTCGCTTAAAAAACGAAATTTCCCTGATCCCCTGATTCGTACCTTGATCGAGTTTCACTGTAATTTTCTTTGACTTATTTTGTTGGACCCATAATTGTACTCCTTATGAAATCGATGTTGATAAATTTTGAGATAAAACAAATTCTTTATAATACAAAAATCCAACAATTATATTTTAAAATAATTGACAAAATGTCTAACATTGTAAGTATCCAGCAATAAATGGCTATATGGTGTATATATAAATCTAAAAATAATAAACAGTACTGCGCAAAATAATTTAAATATTTTGTCGATTACAGACAGTAATTATTGAAATAAAGGTTTCAAATGTTTCATGCATTTTCCAAACATCATCTTTCACTTTATTAAACACTGTAAAATATTTGTGTAACATTACTCAATAAAACTGGTGGCAGCAAAGCTGCCACCAGTGATATGGTGTGATTTTTTTTCACTTATATAATGGTGTAATTTAAACATATGTTGCTGGTGTAACATTGCATATTAGTGTAATGTTACCCTGGTTATCTTGGTTAATCGTTATTCCACCAGAAACTTGGTGGAAACATAGCTGCCGCCAACTTTATGGAGTAACGTTACACAAATCTTTTACAGTGAACGGCAAAGTTTTGTTACATTATTCTGAATGTATTGGAAAGTATTTCATATTCTATACCTGGCACATTATTTTTCTTTTCTTTTTAACTATTTTCATGCTTAATGTTTCATAGTTAGTACATTCATACTCCACCAAATCAAATCTTAAAACATTCACTGTGAAAAATAATGGTGTTCAACACCAGAAGTGGTGTAAGGAAAAAAAAGAATTGTAACTTGCTATAATGAAACACCACAAAAATAATTTATAAAATAATTGCATAATACATACATAAATGTCCAAATGTCGATTTAATCGAACTGAAATCCTTCATCATCTACTTGATTACTCGCCCCAAAAAAAAAAAAAAAAAAAAAAAAAAAAAGTCATACATAGATTTATTTATTTCTCTTTGTTCCAAAGCAAATTTAAGATAGGGAAGCAATAATTATGATGGATGGATCATGGATTAGGAAATTATTGTTTGAAGTTACTTTCCTCTTTTGTTTAAAAATTATTTGTTTAGACAGTATTATTTCTCCCTTAAAATGGAATGTTTTTGAAATCGGTTTTAATTTCTATTTTTCTATCCTTAATTTTAAAAAAAACAAAGCGAAGGAAATGAAAATTTCATTTTTAGTTTAAAAATTACTTGCTTAAGGTATAATTAATCCTTAAAATGGAATTTCTGTTTTTCTGTCTTGAATTTAATTTTTAATTAAAACGGAAGAAATGAATTTATGTATGACCCATCTTTTATGCGCAATTATGTGGATGATGGATGATTTTAGTTCGATTATTAAATTGGCAGCTAGACATTGATAATTTCACGAAAATAATTATTTTTGCTGTGTTTCAATACAAAAATTAACAGGAAAATTTTTCTTACATCACTTTTGATCGCAATTTATTTTCCACCATTTTTAGAGCTGAACACCAATATTTTTCACAGTGTACTTGTAGGGGATTACTCAGTTTAGCAGTTAAATGCTGATCGCAAAATGAGGAGATTTATCTATGTACGCAGGTTCGAAACTGCATGATCCTTGTAGGGTTGGTTGTGCAAAGTTTTCAATGTATATACAGGGTGTCCCAAAAGATCGTTTACAAACTTAACATGCTGGTCTGTCATATCATGATGAATAATATTAAATAGGAAACTAAGGGTCCCAAACGTCTTCCAAAGGAGATATGCGCCATTAACGTTTAGGGTCCAAAAATTCAAATGATTATAAAAAACAGAAAAATTGGTCGATTCGTTTGCGTTTTTCACTAAAACTATTCTTTATGTCAGTATTTTCTTGAAAATAAATTATAAAGATAAATTTCAAAAAATGTCGATAGAGGGCGCTTTAGACTTTGGAGTAACGATAAACTGGTTTTTACCATTATTTTTTGCATCTCATTAATTTTTTTTAGTAGCTTAGGCATAAACTTAAATTTTGAGCTCAAAATCTAAATCATTGGAAGTGATTAAATAGCGCAAACTGAATTGCGGGGGGAGGTTCAAATTTCAAATGATTATAAAAAACGGAAAAATTGGTCAATTGATTTGCGATTTTCACTAAAATTATTCTTTATGTCAGTGTTATCTTGAAAATAATTTATAAAAATAAAATTCAAAAAATGCCGATAGAGGGCGCTTTAGACTTTGGAGTAACGTACAACTATTTTTTTCCGTTATTTCTTGCATCTCATAAAATTTTTTTAAAAGCTTAGACATAAACTTAAATTTTGAGATAAAAATCTGAATCGTTGGGAGTGGTTAAGTAGCGCAAACTGAACTGTGTTCAATGGGGGTGAGGAGTTCAAATTTCAAATGACTATAAAAAACAGAAAAATTGGTCGGTTTTCGCTAAAACTATTCTTTATATCAATAATTTCTTGAAAATAAATTTTACAGATATCTTTCAAAAAATTCCGTCAGAGGGCGCCTTAAACTTTACAGTAACCAACAACTATTTTTAACTGTTACTTTTTGTATGAAAACTGTTAAAACTGTTGTTTAACTGTTATTTTTATATAAAATGCTTGCAAAAGTTCAAACTTAATTTTTGTGCTCAAAATCTGCATCGTTTTGAGTAATTAAGCGGCCAAAAATTGAACTGCGTTCGAGGGGTGGGGAAGGTAACATTTCAACTCCTGAACACAGTTCAGTTTGTGCTTCTTAACCCTTCCTGTCGATTTAGATTTTGAGTACAAAATTTAAGTTTAAACTTTTGCAAGCATTTAATTAGATTAATTAAAAAAAAAAGTTAAAAATAATTGTTGGTTATTCTAAAGTTTGACGCACCCTCTAACGGATTTTTTTAATTTATCTTTAAAATCTATTTTCAAGGAAATATTGACATAAAGAATAATTTTAGCGAAAACCGACCAATTTTTCCGTCTTTTATAATCATTTGAAATTTGAACCTCCCCGCCCCCATTGAACACAGTTCAGTTTGCGCTACTTTACCACTCCCAACGATTCAGATTTTTATCTCAAAATTTAAGTTTATGTCTAAGCTTATAAAAAAAATTTATGAGATGCAAAAAATAACGGAAAAAAAATAGTTGTACGTTACTCCAAAGTCTAAAGCTCCCTCTATCGGCATTTTTTGAATTTTATCTTTATAAATTATTTTCAAGATAATACTGACATAAAGAATAATTTTAGTGAAAATCGCAAATCAATTGACCAATTTTTTCGTTTTTTATAATCATTTGAAATTTGAACCTCCCCCCGCAATTCAGTTTGCGCTACTTAATCACTTCCAACGATTTAGATTTTGAGCTCAAAATTTAAGTTTATGCCTAAGCTTCTAAAAAAATTTAATGAGATGCAAAAAATAACGTTAAAAACTAGTTTATCGTTACTCCAAAGTCTAAAGCGCCCTCTATCGTCATTTTTTGAAATTTATCTTTATAATTTATTTTCAAGAAAATATTGACATAAAGAATAGTTTTAGTGAAAACCGCAAACGAATCGACCAATTTTTCTGTTTTTTATAATCATTTGAATTTTTGGACCCTAAATTTTAATGGCGCATATCTCCTTTGGAAGACGTTTGGGACCCTTAGTTTCCTATTTAATATTGTTCATCATGATATGACAGACCAGCATGTTAAGTTTGTAAACGACCTTTTGGGACACCCTGTATATATATTAGTTAGAACGATTATACTGATCACCCTCCCTTAAAAAGTCCTTTCTGAAAGTATCTCTAAAATGGAAGTATGATAAATACTGGCCGATGTTTCACAAAATACATCTCTACAGTATTCATGCATAGTTATATAGAGAAACATTTACTACATACGTTACTACCAACTACCAACACGAGTGATATAGGGGGAGGGGGGGTGTTTGTCCTCCGTGGGGGTCGTTCTAACGGAACCCAACTCGCATCCACGCAAGGAAATCCAAGATTTGAAGAAAATCACGGAAAACTCCGAACGATTAGGTCGACAGTCACGATTGGGTTCGAACCCTACACTTACCGTCTACCAGTTTGAGCCGTCTACTCGAGAGCAGAACCTCTCAGCCACTGGTTTTTCCGAAATATTTGGGAAGATGAAAGACAATAGACGATTAATGCCCTGACAGTTACAAACTTATCTGAAAGTTTTAATGAAGAAGATTTCAGTCTTCAAATAAAACCTAGAAATGATAGGTCACCAGTTGTGAATTTTGAGGATTTGAAAGAGAAAGTAGAGGAGAATTCAACCACTAGACTGCGAAAACTGCCGTAACATAGGACATACCAAGCACACCATGTGTCGAGCTTTATGCAAGCTTGAAATAACTTATAGCAAGTGAAGAGAGGCCAACAATTTATAATACTTCTATGCATGCTAATATTTTTGTATGCTTGTTGTATTATTGTTTCCAGTTGAAATTGTGTCCAAAAGCACATTTTGGAATAATATTTACACCAGTATGATTATTTTAATTATTTTCCATTTAAATAATTATGGATTTTGAAAGTTCAAAATATGTGTTTTCTTATGTAAACTTCTACATATTTATACTTTGATCATAAGCGCAAAGTAAAATTAGTAAATGTATATTTTTTTCAAGTAGAAAAACTTCTCGATACCTTTAGTCAGTTTAAAACACCGTTATTTTATATAATCAAATAAATTATATAATCATATGTTTAGTTATCAAAGTATTAACATTTTCATTATTAAAATATATAAATATATACTGAACACTTTGATTGAAACATTATGGTGAAATCTTTACTGACTAAAACTTCAATAGACGTGCAATATGCATAGTTAAAATAAAATTTATGTCATTCCTATTCACTGTAAACTATTATAATCACATTTCACCATATATTTTTCGCTGATGAAAGACTTAAGATTTGCGGGAATTGTCAAAATTGTCATACCATTACATTTAAGCTGCAGTAGAAAACTCTTTTCGACTCGAAGAGACATAATAATGTACTGTAAACTCTCTATATCAAACAGGATTTTATGTCTTTTGATAAACTATGCCGTAACAGTGGAATAGGAAATCAGATGTTGTTTGGCCTGTCATAAGCAACGTTTGAATGGAAACTTATTTTTGAGCACTTTCGATAATTGAACATAATTGTTTTTGTTCGCTGTTTACTAAAGTAAAATGCAATTATATTTTCTCAATGTAGGATGCATTAACGTCATCGGTATAGCTATTTATAATTATAAGAGTATATTATTTACATTTGGTTACTTTAACAATTATGCTATTATAATATCTTTATATGTTATAATATTGCATTATCGGTATTACGGAATGGCATTTTCATAATGTTCTATATTTTGGATTCTAGAATTATTCGAAAATTTGCTTGAATTGCTTAAAGAAATGCATCAGTCTTAAATTATCCATATAAAATTATAATTGTAATACAAGATGAAACTTAGAACCATTATTTTATTTAAAATTATAACACATCCTTAATATAACGATGACACGTAAAAAATGCTATATGCAACGTGTAGGTAATAACATCAGTATAAGTTGGATAAGAAGGGAGGGTACATTGGTTCACGTAGCCCTAAATACTTTCTAAATTTAAAGAGTGGTAGTAAAAATTTGTGAATTTTGGAATTCGCATTAAATTATTTTCAAAGGTATTGTGAGTATTAAAAATTTTCACGAGTTTTATATGTAATTTCTTCAGAATAAAGATATTTTTAATATCAAACTCGTTGTGAGTATTGTTTGTTTTCAAAGAACAGAATCTTCATAAGCATAATGTTTTTTTACGCTTAAGTACAAGATAGAAATCTTGTACTTAAGCGTAAAAAAAATAATAATTATAATATATATATATACATATATATATATATATACATATATATATATATACACACACACACACACACATATATATATATATATATATATATATATTGTGGTGGGTGTAGATCATAATTGTAGGAGTCATTACTTAATAATATAACCAAAGTTTATTGGAATTCTGGGCTAAATAAATCTATGTACAGCATATCAAGGTAAAAGGGGGAAACTTAGGCCATTCCGAGTAAGTCCGGGGCGCATTCGTCGGCCGGTGCGCTTAGACGTAAAGTGGAGAGATTTTGGGCCGTCTGCCCAGTATCACTCCCACAACGAATCTGATGTATTTCCCTTTTCTTTGCTATCAGGCTAATTGGATAAAACCTGATCGTCAGCAGATAAACAAATGTGTACGAGTCATTCGGTTCTCGTGGGAGAATGCTTACTACATCAATAATACTAATTGGATGTTTTGGGAAGCAAACTGCAACGTACACTCGGCCATCGACGACAGTGCGCCCTCGCACATGTATTTTAAAAATAAATAAATAAAAAAAAACAAAGAGAGAAAAAAAAATATTAGAAAAAAAATAATTTAAAATTTAAATTATTGTCAAACTGAGAGAAAAAAAAACGGTGAATTTTTCAAAATTCGGCTATACAGAATTAATTAAAGTTAAATTAACTTTAAGTGGTACACGGAAACAAAACAAGAACGGAAGGAAAACGAAACCAAAACAAAACAGCGCGAGTAGCCATAGCACCGTCTGTGCGTATCAAGCCGTCTGCTTGAATGCTACTCTCACAAGAGGCAACAAGAACCGTCTGTTCTTGTGACGTTCGGCGAAATTTCCGTCTGAAAAAACGCAGGCACACGATCCATATAACATTTTAAAAAAATTCTACCGCTTCTTGCCCCGTCTGGGCGGCGGGTAAAAAAAAAAACAATTTTCCTCCGTTGTACCGAGTTTAAAGTTATCCGTGCCACGCCAATAAAATTTAGACTATAACAGAAAAGAGAAAAAAAAACAAGAGAGAGAAAAAAAATTGGGGACGGGGGCGGGGACACAATATTACAATATACAGGAAAGAAATTACATAATAAAATACACAATAATCAAAAGATAATAATATACATAACAATCAGATAATATGTATTACAACCATATGATGATGTAAAAGTATGGAGATAATAACGATAGTTTCTTTTCAAAAAGTGTTGGCAGTCCTGGTGAAACTGTCCAAAGTTGTCTATAGTCAATAGTCAAAAGTGATGTCAGCGTAAGGACGAGTGATAGAAAAAAAATCACTTTTTCACAATCTTCAGTGAGACACAAAAGGAGAAAGAGAAAAAAAAATGTGATGATAACATTGGCATATTGTCACCAACATGGTCGTGCAGAGAGAAAAAAAAGGTTTATAATCGTGGAGCATATTTCACAAACGAAAAAAAAAATAATGCTTTAAAAAAAAAGAAATTGTGCCTCTAATAAAAATTGTAGTTTCAAAACAGCACCAGTGGCGTAGCTAAGGGGGGGCAAGGGGGGCGTCTGCCCCGGGCGCCGAGGCCTAGGGGCGCCAAATTGAGAGAAATTGTTATATATCTATATTGGGGTGGGGGCGCAAAATTTCTTGCTGGCCCCGGGCGCCAAAAAACATAGCTACGCCACTGAACAGCACTATTAGATGAGAAAACTGTGTAACTTGGCAATTCACTTTACAGATGCACACACTGATTGATTTCACAGTAAATTCACAGTTTTCGTAACTGGAGAACAACACAAAAATAAAATTGGTGCACATATATGAAGCAGGTGGTGCACTGAGCATCCGCACAAAATAGATTTGTTAGCCGGTGGATCTGGGATACCTTGGATGATGTAATGGATGACAGACATGTCATCAATATTTGCTCTTTGAGCTAACTCCTTCATTTTTAAGAAGTATTCCATTAATGACTCGGAATTCTTCTTATGTCGCACCGAGAGTAACCTATGAATTTCTGCGGGGGAAACGGATTTCGAAAATTCGCGCAAAAGCGCTTGTTTGAGTGAGAGATACGAGGAAATGTTAGGTTCACTCCGAACGTATAGTAATGCGATCCCCGAAAGCGCACGTTCCGCGAACAGGAATTTTTGAAAATGAGAAAGTTTAAAAGAGTTCGCTAGCTTTTCAAAACGATCAATCCAAACATTGATATCCTCGTGTTTTGCACCACTAAAGGGTGTTATAAGATGCTCTAAGTCGTGAAAAGAAATGGAATGTTGTTGTGTAGGGTGAAATGCTTCGGTTTGTGTATCACTGTCTTCGTATGCGAAGTTAGCTGTCTCTGTACTGATATGAGAAGTATTTTTGGGTTCATCTGATTCAGAATTCGAGGCATTGTCAAATGAAGATTTCAATTTAGAGATGTCTATTAAAGAATCTACTATGCGTTTAGCTAACTCGGGAATTTCTCCCGAAATATCGAGATTTAGCAGGTTCGCTACAGTAATTAACTGTAGCTTATCAAAAGCATCAGAAATCTCCTTTAATTTCGCCTCATATTCTGGAGTTTGGGTTGCAAAAGGAAACCCGGAAAATAATCGTAAATTTTGGCGGTTCTGGCGGTGTTCGTCGGATGAAAAAATTAGCTGGTGTAGCAGTTTAATTTTATCAGTTCTGGCCGATTTAATCTGGCTCCGAATAAGAGATATGTCGGCTAACTGCATTTCGTATAAAATATATTAAATCAATTGCACCGTAATAAAAAATAATCAAAATGGTAATCGCTTACCTTGCATATACTGTATCCAATTAAAAAAAAATCCGCTCTTAATGAGAGCCGGAGGAGCATTTATATTCCATGTAAATAAAGCAGAAAGAGAGAAAAAAAACACAATATCGCGCGCCCGCTTAGACTTTAGAAACACGGTTTAACACACATCTGTTAAAGTACAGCCGGGAAGGAGCCGATTTTCGCCACTTGGAGCGAACAGGTGCAGAGAGAGAGGTCAGGTCCGCCGTCGAATCCACAGAGATGGATGTCCGCAACAGGCGTAGACAACAATCCGTTAGATTCCAGGAGCGCTATACTATGGAGAAAGAGCAACACAGTTCGCAATATCCGAGCAGTAATTTCTTGAAAAACAAATAGAGTGCGGGCAAAAACAGACGCGGATGCCGTATGCCGAAAAATGCAGTGCAGCTTAAAGCAGGTGATCTGACGCTGAAAGTTGCAGTTCAGGTTAGCACGGTCTAAGTCCACTTAATACAGGATTCATAGGCCGGCCCCCATGTGGTGGGTGTAGATCATAATTGTAGGAGTCATTACTTAATAATATAATCAAAGTTTATTGGAATTCTGGGCTAAATAAATCTATGTACAGGATATCAAGGTAAAAGGGGGAAGCTTAGGCCATTCCGAGTAAGTCCGGGGCGCATTCGTCGGCCGGTGCACTTAGACGTAAAGTGGAGAGATTTTGGGCCGTCTGCCCGGTATCACTCCCACAACGAATCTGATGTATTTTCCTTTTCTTTGCTATCAGGCTAATTGGATAAAACCTGATCGTCAGCAGATAAACAAATGTGTACGAGTCATTTGGTTCTCGTGGGAGAATGCTTACTACAGCAATAATACTAATCGGATGTTTTGGGAAGCAAGCTGCAACGTACATATATATATATATATGTATATATATATATATATATATATATAGAACCATTAGATAATACTACAAATCAACATCAATTACTGTAAAAATTTGTTAATGCCAAACCATATCACACAGAAGAGCTGTCAGAATTAGAAAATAAAATTGAAAATGTGGTATTTAGCTCGTTATCAAGGGCAATACTAAATAGCCACATTAATTGCGATTAATTTCTGAGTGGAAATCAGGATAGACATAAAAATGATTTCCACATTGCCCGATTAATCGCAAATGAGAACTCATTTCAAAGAAAAATATCAAGAAAAATAACAAGAACACAATAGAATCATCAACATAGTAATTGCAATAGAAAAACCGTTTCAAAGAAAAAATGCTAGAAAAACAATTAAACTGTAATTAAATATTTCTAAAGATAACTTACAATTATCAATCGCAACCATAATTTCCATAGGGAACAGGAAATAGAAAATAATAATATATTTAAGTAAAACTGATTAAATTAAATAGAAAAATCATGTCAAATGGAAATAATTAGACAAATTAAATTATATAATAGGTTAGCTTACAAATATCAATTTCGACCATGTGATAGCAATACAATTTTGCATTCAGTCACATTAGACAGTTAAAGTGCAAGTTAAAATTGTGAAATAGTTTTTATTAATAATAGATATTTAAATAACTAATATCAAAAATAATTAATTACAAAATATAAGTAGACAAATAATTTTTTAAACATAATGATAATAGTTAAAATATTTAATACTAATTACATGTTTTAAATTATAATTATAGAATTAATTGAATCGATTGATATCGATAAAATTATCCTGTGAGATAGATAATTTCTGACTACTTAAGCATTAGTATCGCCATCTATAGTTGCTGAATACAATTAAATAATGCAAAAACTTATTTAACTATAAAAACAAAATCTTATATATATATATATATATATATATATACATTTCATAAAGAAAAACTTACCAACCGTTAAGAAAATGTCAGTTAACAGAATTATTTTATATAAATACGGTTCTTAATGACATGATTAGTTTTAAAAATATTATTATTTTCATTATTAAAAAATATATATATATATATATGCTGAACACTTTGAATGAAACATTATGATGAAATCGTGAATGAAAGAAATTTTGCTAGACATGTAATGTGAATTGTTAAAACAAAATTTATGTGATTATTATTCACTGTAAACAATTATAATCACATTTCGCAATGTATTTCTCTCTGATGAAAGACCTGAGGTTTGCGAGAATTCAAATTCAAAACTGTCGTACCATTACAGTTAAACCGGAGTAGAAAACAGTTTCCGACTCAAAGAGACATAATAATGTACTGTAAACACTCTATATCAAACAGGATTTTATGTCCTTTGACAAAATATGCCGTAACTGTGGCATAGGAAATTAGATGTTGTTTAGCCTGTCATAAGCAACGTTTGAATGGAAATTTATTTTTTAACACTTTTAATAAATGAACAGATATTGATATTATTCGCTGTTTACTAATGTAATGTAAAATGCAATCATATTTTCTCAATATAGGACATATTAACGTCATCGGTATAGCTATTTATAATTGTAAGAATATATTATTTACATTTGGTTACTACAACAATAAAATTAATAATAATATGTATATTTTTTTCATAAAGAAAAACGTTCCCACTCCTTAAGTTTGTTTAAAACACCCATTTTTTTTATATAAACGAGTTTTATAATCACATGATTAGTTTTTAAAATATTAATATTTTTATTATTAAAATACATACATGTACTGAACACTTTGGTTGAAACATTATTGTGAAATCGTTATTGAATAATATATCACTAGACGTGTAATATGAATAATTAAAATAAAATTTATTTCATCCCAATTCACTGTAAACAATTATAATCACATTTCACATGTACGAAAGTTACACATATATATATATATACATATGTATATACACTCTGTTGAAAGACTTTAAGGTTTGCGGGAATTTAAATGCGAAACTCTCATACCATCACAGTTAAACCGAAGTAGAAAACAGTTTTCGACTCAAAGAGACATAATAATGTACTGTAAAACACTTTACATCAAACAGGATTTTATGTCCTTTGACAAACTATGTCGTAACAGTGGAATGGGAAATTAGACGTTATTTGACCTGTCATAAGCTATATTTGAATGGAAACTTATTTTTGAAAAATAAGTACTTTCAAAAAATGAACAGATATTGTTATTGTTCGTTATTTTCTAATGAAAATTCAACAATATTTTATCAATGTAGGATATATTAACGTCATAGGTATAGCTATTAATAATTGTAAGAATATATTATTTTTATTTTTGGATGCTATAAAAATTGTGCTATTATAAAACACTTATATGTTACAGCATTATAAGGCAAATCATCAATGGTATTATTGGAATATTCTATATTTTGGATTTTAGAATTATTCAAAAAATATTTGTATTACTTAGAGAACTGTATCAGTATTAAATTATACAATTAAAATTATAATTGTAACACAAGATGAAATTTAGAACCATTATTTCAAAATAAAAGAGTAATACGTCCTGAATATAATGATGACATGTAAAAAAATGTCATCTGCATCATGTAGATCTATAACATCAGTACTCCGGATACGAAGGGAGGTCACATAGATACGCATAGCCTTAAAATTTTCTAAACAAAAAGCGATGAAGAAAAAGCGTGGGGTGCTTAATGTAAGTTGTTAACGATATTTCATTAGTAGCTATTTCTAAAATTTGACTTAATATAAAATACATAACGAAGCACCCCACGCTTTTTGTATTAATTTTTTTGTACCACTTAGCTGTTTTTCTAAACCTTTTGAAACTTATTTAATTTTATCGAGTTTGATCTTTTTCTATCACTGTTTGATAACTTCTCAATAATTAAAAATTATTCTAAACTTTTTAGTTCGTCTGGTTATAAAAGCGTGTTTTTTGGTTTTTTAAACTATTATTTATTGTTTTTAAATTTTGTTTTACATATAGTTTTCAGTTTCACGAGGTCTAATAAAATCTTATTTTCAGTGTTTCGAATATGGGTGTTACACAATTTTCTTTCGCGTATTTTTTTTTTTTTTTTTTTTTTTTTTTTTTTTTTTTTTTTTTTAATTATGCGTTTTGAAAGAGTGGTTAATTGGATAATTTTTTATGTACTTTAAAATTACTATTGCATTGGCCAAGCGTAAATTAAATATCTCAATACTTACGAATTGAACAAATCGTCGCTTTGCAAAGATTGCCGATAATTCATCACTGCTACCTTTTAAAGCAAACCCAACGACAGTTGTTCACTAACATGAACTGAAAAAAAATCCGATAAATTTTACGTAACAATTGCAGTAAAATTAGATGTAATTTTTTTATTATATCTAATTTTACTGTAATTTTTACGGCAAACACTACTGGCAACATTGCTGCCGAAAATTTAAGGGATTTTTTTTTTACAGAGTATCAGACGCACGACTGATGCAAGTCTCTTTTTAAATTATTCCACTTTAACAAATCTATCACGCAAAATTTTTATATTTTAATCTTTTGTTCCGTTTTGTTTTTAAATCTTGTTTCTCACATAGTTTTAATTTCGTGATATCTTATAACATGTTATTTTTGGTGCTTCGAATGTGGGTGTTATACATTTTTCTCGAAAATTATACGTTTTAAAATTATGGTTATTCAGATAATTTTTTATGTACTCTTAGCGAATATTCTCGTTCTACAAAATTTGTGAATTGTTGTTTGAACATCATGTATCAACTAACATTTATAAGATTACAGATTTCTCATAAACAGATACAACAAGGCAACGTTTTTCTTTCTTTCCTTTCCTTTTTCTTAAATTCTGTTCAAAAAAATCACTATCATCGGTTTACCGAAAACAAAATTTTATACGCTAAAACGTTCTTTTTTCCATTATTTACTTGCATGTATTTTAAAAATAAATCATGAATACTTTGATACAAAATTTATCTGATCATTTCTTTTCACTTGTGAACATATGAATCAAGGCTTATATTTGCAGTTTATTTTATCGTAGAACTTTTAAATTTTATAAAGTTTTGAAAGGTACTTGCTCGAAGAAAATTTAATGTAGTATACTAGAAGCTTTAAAGAAGAGAAGGTAAAATTTTATTATACTAAAAGGAAATGTTTTACTATGATAATGTAATTTTCCTTTTTGTTACCCAGTTTAATGTCCCTTTTATTGCGTTGAATTGGAGTGGAATATTTTATCATAATAACTTCACTCTGTCAGAATAAAAAAAATAAATAAGTAAACAAATGTTGAATATGATTGAGAGTATTCACATACAAGAAAGTGACATTATATGCTCCTCATTTATAACGAGTCGGGAATTGTATGTCAAACGTAACAAATGGGGTACATTCATACTATAAATAGTTTTATAAATATTCAGATCTTGGTCCAATAGCTGTTGTTCTCATATGAAAAAATACGTGAATACAAAACTTATCACGGTTATACATATTAAATTCAGTAATACGAAATAATATGGCTCCGTCTTAAATATTATATAATCACCTTAGCATTTTAGAATCATTACTTATCATTGGTATGATGGAGTGAATAAAGTATGATAAGATTTAATGGAACAATCACCATTATAACCTAGAATCATTATTACCTATCATGGAATATCATTGAATCCATTATGTATGGCAGAATTTAATAGAACAATCATCATGACAACCTATAATCATTACCTGTCATGGAATATCATTGAATTAATTACTTATAATAAGATTTAATAGAAGGAAGAAAACTTTTAATAATATATTTTTTACTTTTTATTCGATTTACATAAAATTTGAAATGACAATATTCTGCAACGGATAAAATATATAAATTAAATTTCAAACTATTCGGTTGGGTTGTTTTGTGTTCTGTTATATGTGTTATGACGAGTAGATAGATTGACGGATCAGACTGCGAGTATAGTTGCTGTGTATCTATATTATAAAGGTCAAAAGTGTCTGTGCGTAACGCATACGTCATTTTGCGAATGTCAACACTTTTCCATCCAATTTCGGTTTTGCAATTTTTGCTACTGCAAATATGACACTTCTAAACATGGCACATTTTTAATTTTTACACCGTCGTATAAAGAAAAAAAATATACTTTTAAATGCAATTTGTTTCAAAGTTGTATCTCAAGTTATTTTTGAGATATTAATTTTTTTATAGTTTTTATTAGTAATTTTGTAACAGTGGCAACAAAATCACTTCATTTTCTCCTAAAATTGAAATAAATAAATAAATAAATATAAATTAAAATGCGTATACTGTGTCAAATATATCGTCTGTGATCGTGTCAATTTGGAATATATATCTTTTTTTATTCGCATTTAAATCAAACATAAGAGCCTCAATTGTTAGCTTTATCATAATAACTTATCTTTATTATAATTTACTGTTTACCTATGCAATATAAAGTTCAATTTTACTAATTTGTACAACTGAGTTTTATAGAAATAGTATTTTGTTAATTTTAGCTTAAAATAATTGAAGCTGAAAATTTTACATTTCTAAATTTTAGCTGAAAATTTTACATTTCTAAAATTTTAATTTACTGTTCAATACTTAAATATATTAGTTTTGATTTATAAGCTTTGTTTTATTCAAATTCTTCAGCCAAATTGTGTAAACAGTTGTAATGTTGAACTCCATGTTACGGGGCACCATTGAACAAAAAAGCTAGGACAACATTGAACATCTAAAACTATGAAATAAAGAGTTGTTGATGTGCCTAAATATTATTATTTTTAGATTTTTTTCTATGTGAAATGAGGTTAATTAAGAATTTCGAAGAACATGGACTTATATTATTAACAATGCCTTCACTTCACACATGTATTACAACCTCTGGATGTATCAGCGATGGGCAGTTTCACATCGAAATTAATGATGGCATTCATTTATTAGATAATTACAAATCTCGGATACACAATAATGATTCATGATTTAGCAGGTTTATTTTACAAAGCTTATACTCTTTCATTTACTCTTTCTCAAACATTATTTTTGATTTTCGTACTAAATAAAACGGAATTTAAGTCAGGTTTTTTCATAAAAAGAGTAAATGAAAAATTTTAATTTTCCAGAAGCATCAGATATTATATTGGTGCATTTCAAGGTTATCGTAAAAAAGTTTCCACAACAAAACATAACTGGACGGACACTCTGTGTTGTTTCAACAATGATTTTTGACATCAATTTTGATGGATTTAACTTTGTTTAAATAATAGAAAAATTATTAGTTTCAATAAAATATAGTTATTTAATTTTATTCATATTACTTTATATTTCTGAAACATATGCAGCTTTTTATGAAAACGCTCAATATTTTCATATTTTATTCATTTGTTCAAAGGTTTCCCTTTTTTGTTCAAAGGTATCCCTAAATGAGGCAGGTTTGAACGGAAATCTTTCAACTTTTTAAATCCTCAAAACATTTTTAATTTACATGGAAAACTTTTAACTTCTGGTTCATATGATGAAGAAATGCATTGTTTTTATTATGAATTACTTAAAACGCAAAAAATATAATTCAAATAAGAAATGTATTGATTTTTTAAAAAACTGTTCAAACGTGCCCCCTATTTCCCCTACATTGCATAATGTGCTAAAATTTACTGCAAAAAGCATAACACAGTCGAAAATTCACTTTCGGCAATTTTCGCCAATATACAGAAACACACTTTAATAATCTTGTACATTGTACAGCCCTGTATATTAAAAAAAAATATGCACAATTTATATTAATTAAGAATTTAATTCAGAAAAAAATCTGAAAATATCAGAATTTTTCATACGTTGACAGTAATGTATCCAGTTCTTTGAATGTAATCCTGTATAAAAATTCATTTATATTCTACAAACATTTTAGTAAACTAAATATAGTTCACATGAAAATAGTCACTCAATAAAAAATATAAATAAATAATTCATGTTCATACACAGAGTTATTTTGCATTATTTTTCGCAACTCTGCATATGATATATGGAATTTACTACACACCATATAGCATGAAAAAATTAGTTAAACATAAAAACGCATGCCACAAATTAAAACGATCTTCCCGCGTTTATTAACCATACACAATACAATAACCGAAATTGTTTGTGTGTCTCTTATTTTATGTGGGACTGTAAATGAGTGAGAAATGGCTTACAGTTCATACTTTTCATAAAATATGTTTTAGTGCCTTTCATACGTTGTTCCATTCCAATATCTTTCAAATAGTGTAACATATGTAAAATAAAGCTCAAACGATTTTTCTCTGTAGACCATAATCTAACGAAGTTCTTTTGGGTGTCTTTATAAATGATCTATAATAAATTCTACAAACTCCATTTTGAATAGAGAACATACCATAGTAAACTTGGATAATATACATAAATTACATGGCAAATCGCGTATATTTATCCGAGTTAGAGCACGGACAGGCATTAACAGACAAACCGAAGTGATAAAATTTTTTCAACTATGTTGGAAAAAATTAAAAAAAATATTTGCGAACTTTTTAATTTGGACAGTGATATTAAACGTGAAATCAACTATTCTCATTAAAACTTAAAGAAGACAGAGAGCTCTAATAACTACATGCTATGTTCTTTTTTCAACTTTTTCACAGTTATCATAACGATATTTTAAAATAAAAATACTCTTGCAAAGAAGTATAATTTCAGTTGTCTTCCATATTTTGCACATATCAGAGTTGCCAAGTCTCCGGATTTTTGCACACCACCATTATCTTAGAAAAAGTCTGTTTTTCTTTTAAATCGGCGAAATGATCCAATTAAATAAAACAACATTTTCTGTATTAAAGTACTGGTATCCAAAAATCCAGAGACTTGGCAATTTTATCTTTTTTGTTTGATTATGAAATGTGAATATTGCAAGAATTTTTATTTATTTATTTTATTATTATAAATTTCATCATATAAATGTTTAAGAAATTTGTTTATCTTCATGTGAAATATTGGTTATTTTACAAATAGATCACGACTTTTAAATAAAAAAAACCATTTTCAAGAACACACAGGTTGACGTGCTTTGTGTCTTTATAATAACTGATTTTTATTCCTTTCATGTGTTACATATACCCTCTTCATCCTCTTCAGCTGATTACTTAGAATCAAAGTTAGACACATTTCCTTTATTTACTTTCATTTTTTGCTAATTATACAAGGAAAAAGAGAAAATGTTTCAATCAATCATATGACCTTGGCCAGTTACTCGATCAAATTAAGGTTAGGTCTAAATCAACCTTGACTGTATAAGAACATCTCTTGAGGAAAGAAAAAAAAAATCTACGGGTATCTAGAAAAGGAAATGCTTTTTTAATTGCTCAGACATTTGAAGAGTGACAATTGGCGGGAAAATGTTTCCCAATAAGTTTAAAAGGTACATTTTAAAAGAGATGTAATATGATTGAACATAAATGTAATTTTATTACATCAATTTAAATTCATACCGGGTACATTACAATTATTTATGCAATTGCTTTATTGGATATCTTAACTTCAAGCCTAATTTTGATATCTATTCATAGCTGTAACAGTAAGGCGAATTGTAAAGAATATTTTTAATAACTTTGGTTTGTATAAGAAATAATAAAATCACATCAATTGCTGGAAGTGCGCTTTAATTTGGATAGTGATGCTACATATATTGTTAAGTAGGTTTTGACTTTGAAGCCCAGTAGCTTAGTCAGGAATTTGTTAAGGAAAAAATTCGGTCCTTTAAAGTACCCTTCACAAATATTTTCATTTCAAAACAGGACAGTTCACATTTTTTTTAAATCTTAAAATAATACCCTCCACAGAAATTTTTATCTGAGAACAAGACTCTTCACGAAATTCTTTTTCTTAAAAGGGGGACTTTTACTTTTTTCAATCTTTTAATTGAACCTTTCATAAATGTAATCTATAAAAAGTAAAATCTGACCTGTCACTTTCACGTATATGAAGAATATATGCATGTTTTACGTACATATGTATAAATATCTTTTTAGAAATGTATAATATTCAAGAGCATGAATCTAATCATCATTTCAAATTCAGAAAATTATGTCTAGATTTTTTACAAAATGTAAAAATCTGTTCACAATTTCACAAAATAGGACCCTGACAAAAAGTCTGTACAGACGCTTATTAGTGGTCAGCGCATCATTTTATTTTGCTGTCAGTTTTCAGCTCGATTCCGTAAATTAGGCAAGATTTGCACAATCTTTCATCCCTTCGAGATTGATAAAATAAGTATTTTGAACTGCACATTGAGAGGCTCTCGTTAGTCTGACATACTGGCCGGAAAATTTGCTGCATAGCGTCTCACTATGGTCAAGAAAACGGGACTGACCACTGTAATCCAGGGTTCTTAATGAATTTAAACACCTCAGAATTGCAGTTAGATTTCGATTTAGGAGTCTATACCTAAATGTTGCTTGGGCACAAAAAAAAAAAAAAATAAATAAAAATAAAAAAAAAAAATAAATAAATATTGAGACTTCAAAGCGATTTTAGGGATGCAATCACATGTCATAGAGAGCAAAGTCTGTAGAAAATATACTTAGTGCAATATTTTTATTAGTAGTTAGTAAAGTTTTGAACAAAAGTTCGTGTCTCTTCTGAAATTAAGTATCCTTTATGAATAGATTATTATCTTTATTTTTTGTATACATATTAAATGTCTTGTCATCTATTATCCCCTGTGAACGTTCGTTTTGAAGATTTTAATGTACCCCGTATATAAAAGAAAATATTTAAAATTTAAATTTTTTTATAAAAAATCGAAACAATGGAATAATCAATCCTTTGACCAATTTATCTAATTCGTAAATGTTTCTATTTGAATTTACTATGAAGAATTTGGATTTAAGTTGAATATCTTAATATTTGTTATAACTGTGTCAGAACAGTCATGTTGTGAAACAAATTAAAACCTTTGAAGTTTAAAAGATTATTTTAAATTCAATATAATCTATTTTAGACAAAGCTCATTACGCAATAAGAGCCGAAAATATTATTCATTTTACGAATAAAAATAAATCAATCATTTTTGTAATATAATATTAACTCCCTTTTAAATTCTTACCGAATTATATGCGTTGTGAACAAAAGGTATGTTGAAATTTAATCTTCTAATGCAGAGCCGGCTAACTTGTTTGTTTCTGAGATTGACTTTTCTACTTAAACAGTGGCTGCAATCTACCAGTTCTGTAAAATGTTTGATAAAAGCAAAGAAAAGAAACAAAAGTTCTCGGTAAATTTACACCAGTTCCCTGTCTTACCCATTTTTAATAGATTGGTGGAAGAAAATAAGGCTTGAAATTTTGTATACAAGCAGGTAGAAGGATGTAATGCAATTCGTGTGGCACAGAAACTTTTTATTTATTGCGAAATTTTCTATAATAATGAATTTTGCATATATTTTTTGAAAATCTGCCTTGTTTCTTTTGTAATCTGCCAACATGAAGCAATAGCATACAATACGTTATAATTAGCTCACTATATGAACAAGGAAATACAACTTTCTTCTGTTAGCGCTTTACAACAAAGTTAAAAAAAATTATGTATTCGATTTGTCTATTCGTCTGTCTGTGAATTCACTCGAGCAAATATGCGCCGATTGCTTTATAATTTTTATAAGTTACTTTCAGTATTGAAAATAAAGAGTATAGCATTTATCGTTTGGTTACAGGGTACACAAAAGAATTCCGTTACATTATGACCTATGGGGAAGATTGTTTGCCACCCATTTAATCGTGCTACTATATTTGAAACATAAAGTTTAGTGAGGTTTGAGTGTTCGGTACTGAAAATGAAGAGCATAGCGTTCATAGTCTTATTACAGAGATATAAAAAATCCATTACCTTGTGACCTATAGGGTAGATTTTTTGCCATCCATTTTATTGTGCTACTATATTTGAAACATAATGAAACTGATATACATCATCGAAATGGACCAAAACATCTCTTTTCATGAGTATAGGAAAAATAATATTTATAATTAATTTTGCGGTTTTGTGAAAAAGATTAATAAAGTTCATCATGATTCATGATCAATGGCAAAAAATCGGTTGCGGTGCATTTTAATGATACTATGATACTTTAAACATAAAGAAATAAAAAAAGAGCTTTACGATGGTGTTTCAATAATTATTGTTTTTCATGTATGTATAACATCTGTACTGCGATGGTTGATATGTAATATCAAAGCCTAATATCTTCGATGCCTATATGCTCAGTTTCAGAACCATAGTTGCTATATTAACGTATTTTTGGTGGGAGGAGTGAAGTTTTATAGACCAAGTTTTAAGGGATTTTTAAAGAGAAGGGTAAAAAGTGAAAGTCTACTTTGGAGCTTATGGTATTAGATTTGAGAGAATGGTTGAGACGTGACTTCATCAGGGTTCTGAAATTGAGCATATAGGCATCTAGGACATTAGGCATTCCACATCAATTATCGCAATACAAATATTTTATAACTTATAAATATATCCATTGTTATGTGTCATTATAGATAAACAATATTGCTAGTATATAGATAATATTACTGCTATATTTGGATACAGCCCTCATCTTTTTGATTCCACTTGGAAACAGCGGATTTTGAGCTTGTTCTACCGATGATAGTTTTCAGAGTTTTTAAGCTATGTTTTTGAGATTTTCACATAAGTTGCTCTACATTTTCAGTTAACACAATATGCACATTATATTTTGATTGCATTCACGCTTGTTCAGTGAAACATTATTTAGTAAATCTGCTCATTTTTATATATATTTTTTTATTTTTTAATTATGATTGCAATGTATCGTACACAATATTGTTTGTTATATTTTCTGATAAGACCATTTTTTATATTAAGAACTCATATAAGCATTATAAGCAAAAAAGCTTGGCAAAATTTAAGATTGTTTTTATGAAAGCCTTAATTTCTCTACGAATATACATGATATCTTCATAAAAATGAACACGGTTTACTACAATAAGCCACTTAATCATAAACTGCAGTTTGAATGTTTTTATTACATTAGTTTTGACAGGTTTATCCTAAAGATATTCTGTCCTTTTTAATTTGTTGATCATCTCCTACGGGGTTTCTGGAAAAAATCTTCTCTATAATATATGACCTGTTTTATTATGCTTACAAACCTGGAATTTCAGGATAATTCCTCATGTATTTTTTTTGGATATTTAACAAAACATCTAAAATTGCAAGTGACTAGTCATCTTTGGCCATATAATATATGTATATCATTCATTTATAGAGATCACAAAAATATTCGGTTGCAGAGCTAACTATAATCGACAGTTTCTTGAAGCATATTTTCCGCTGTGATATGAAGGTATCTAAATTTTAAGTGTACTATGTGGCGTGTATGAATTCTGTATATCATTCTGAATGACGTATTTCGTGCTAATTGCCACATTCGGATAGAAATTCCTAAAACTTTTATGTTTGTTTTAACTTTTAACGTTTTCTAGACTTTTAATGTAATCTGTGTTTTTGATACTTTCCAGTGCATTGAAAAATGTTTATGAATTGCGTTTAGCTGTCTATTCCCCGTCTGTTCGAGCTCTAACTCGAGTATATATAGTCATATTGCTCAGAAATTAATCTATGTTATAGAAATATACTATGGCATGTTCGGTGTTGAAATGAAGTGTATAGCATTTACGATTCATTCACAGAGAACCTCAGAATTCCTTTACCTTACAACGTGTAGAAAAAAATCGTTTGCGGTGTATTTTATTGATATAGCATTATACAAAATTTAAATTTATATATATCACTGAGGTGTACTACAAAATACTTACTTTATCATATTGCATATTATTTAGGGGTGACTGTGAAGGGTTGACCCATTTATATATATATATATATATATATACACTATATTGAAATTGATTATTGAACACTTGCGATTTTAGACATTTTACTAAATATCTAGAAAAATACATGAGGAATAATCTCGAAACTCTTAGTGTATTAATATAATAGTATACGCCATACATCGGTGAAGATTTTTTACCGAAACTCCATAGGAGACCGTCAACAAATTAAAAAAGAATGAATATCTTTTGAATAACCCTGTCAAAACTAATGTAGCAAAAGTGCTCAAACTCTAGATTATGATTGAATGCCTTATTGTAATACACTGTGTTCATTTTTATGCAAATAGCATGCATACTCGCAGAGTAATTAAGGTTTTTATAAAAATGGTCCCAAATTTTTCCAAGTTTTTCCCTTATAATTTTCAGAATTCTTAATATAAATTAATATTTTTTTCAGAAAATAGGACAAACAACATTGCACACAGTACTCTGTAATCAGAATTAAAAAATAATAAAAATTGTATGAAAAATGAGTAGGTTTACTAAATAATTTTTTACTGCGCATGCGTCAAAGATATCAAAATTTCATTTGCATATTATGTTAGCTAAATGTATAGAGCAACTTTTGTAAAAGTCTCAAAATCATAGCTTGAAAATTCTGAAAGTAATCGTCTATAGAAAAAGGATAAAATGCGTTGTTTCCAAAATGAAGCAAAAAAATGAGGGATTTTATCCAAATGTAGTAGTACATCCCGTATTGTGTATTCTATATTGACACTAATCAATGAATATATGGATACAACCCCTCTTGTTTTTGCTTCATTTTGAGAATAACGGATTTTCAACTTATTCAATAGACGATTATTTTCAGAATTTTCAAGTTATGATTTTGTGACTTTAACAAAAAGTTGCTCTATACATTTAACTAACATAATATGCAAATGAAATTTTGATATCGTTGACGCATGTGCAGTAAAAAATTATCTAGTAAACCTACTCATTTTGTACACAATTTTCATTATTTTTTAATTCTGATTACAAGGTACTGTGTGCAATGTTGTTTGTCATATTTTCTGAAAAAAATATTATTTTATATTAAGAACTCTGAAAATTATAAGGAAAAAACTTGGAAAAATTTGGGACCATTTTTATAAAAACCTTAATTACTCTGTGAGTATGCATACTATTTGCATAAAAATGAACAAGGCGTATTACAATAGGGCATTCAATCATAATCTGGAGTTTGAGCGCTTTTGCTACATTAGTTTTGACAGGGTTATTCAAAAGATATCCATTCTTTTTTAATTTGTTGACGGTCCCCTATGGAGTTTCGGTAAAAAATCTTCACGGAGATGTATGGCGTATACTATTATATTTATACACTAAGAGTTTCGAGATGATTCCTCTTGAAACTCTTAGTATATAAATATAATAGTATACGTCATACATCTCCGTGAAGATTTTTTACCGAAACTCCATAGGGGACCGTCAACAAATTAAAAAAGAATGAATATCTTTTGAATAACCCTGTCAAAACTAATGTAGCAAAAGCGCTCAAACTCTAGATTATGATTGATATCCTTATTGTAATACACTGTGTTCATTTTTATGCAAATAGCATGCATACTCGCAGAGTAATTAAGGTTTTTATAAAAATTGTCCCAAATTTTTCCAAGTTTTTTCCTTATAATTTTCAGAGTTCTTAATATAAAATAACATTTTTTTTTTCAGAAAATATGACAAACAACATTGCACACAGTACCCTGTAATCAGAATTAAAACATAATGAAAATTGTATACAAAATGAGTTGGTTTACTAAATAATTGTTTGCTGCGCATGCGTCAACAATATCAAAATTTCATTTGCATATTATGTTAGCTAAATGTATAGAGCAACTTTTGGGAAAGTCACAAAATCATAACTTGAAAATTCTGAAAATAATCGCCAATTGAATTAGTTGAAAATCCGTTATTCTCAAAATGAAGCAAAAACAAGAGGGATTGTATCCATATATTCATTGATTAGTGTCAATATAGACTACACAATACGGGATGTTACGACTACTTTTGGATAAAATCCCTCATTTTTTTGCTTCATTTTGGAAAGAACGGATTTTGTCCTTTTTCTGTAGACGATTACTTTCAGAATTTTCAAGCCATAATTTTGAGACTTTTACAAAAGTTGCTCTATACATTTAGCTAACATAATATGCAAATGAAATTTTGATATCTTTGACGCATCCGCAGTAAAAAATTATTTAGTAAACCTACTCATTTTTCATACAATTTTTATTATTTTTTAATTCTGATTACAGGGTACTGTGTGCAATGTTGTTTGTCATATTTTCTGAAAAAAATATTATTTTATATTAAGAACTCTGAAAATTATAAGGGAAAAACTTAAGAAAATTTGGGGCCATTTTTTTAAAAACCTTAATTACTCTGCGAGTATGCATGCTATTTGCATAAAAATGAACACAGTGTATTACAATAAGGCATTCAATCATAATCTAGAGTTTGAGTGTTTTTGCTACATTAGTTTTGACAGGGTTATTCAAAAGATATCCATTCTTTTTTAATTTGTTGACGGTCCCCTATGGAGTTTCGGTAAAAAATCTTCACGGAGATGTATGATGTATACTATTATATTCATACACTAAGAGTTTCGAGATGATTCCTCATGTATTTTTCTAGATATTTAGTAAGAAGTCTAAAATCGCAAGTGTCCCATAATCAATGGCAATACAGGGTGTATCTAAACTACTGGGCAAAACTTTAAAGTGTGATAGTACACATCAAGACAAATAATATTAAATGGGAAACTAAGGGTCCCAAACGTCTTCCGAAGGAAACATGCGCCATCAAAGTTTAGGGTCCAAAACTTGAAATGATTATAAAAAACGGAAAAATTGGTCGATTCGTTTGCGGTTTTCACGAAAACTATTCTTTATGTCAGTATTGTCTTGAAAATAAATTATAAAGATAAATTTCAAAAAATGATGATAGAGGGCGCTTTAGACTTTGGAGTAACGAACAACTATTTTATACCGTTATTTTTTGCACCTCATTAAATTTTTTTAGACATTTAGACATAAACTTAAATTTTGAGCTCAAAATCTGCGGTTAAGTAGCGCAAACTGAACTGTGTTCAATGGGAGTGGGTAGGTTCAAATTTCAAATGATTATAAAAAACAGAATAATTGGTCAATTGATTTGCGGTTTTCACTAAAACTATTCTTTATTTCAGTACTGTCTTAAAAATAAATTATAAACATACATTTCAAAAAACGTCGATAGAGGGCGCTTTAGACTTTGGAGTAACGTACAACTATTTTTTACCTTTATTTTTTGCATCTCATTTTGAAGCTTAGACATAAACTTAAATTTTGTACTGCAAATCTGAATTGTTGAGAGTGGTTAAGTAGCGCTAACTGAACTGTGTTCAATGGGGATGGAAGGGTTCAAATTTCAAATTATTATAAAAAACGGAAAAATTAATCGATTTGTTTGCAGTTTTCTCTAAAACCATTCTTTATGTTAGTATTTTCTTGAAAATAAATTTTAAAGATAAATTTCAAAAAATTCCGTTAGAGGGCGCCTTAAACTTTAGAGTAACCAACTACAATTTTTAACTGTTATTTTTTGTATCTAATTAAATGCTTGCAAAAGCTTAGACTTAAATTTTGAGCTCAAATTCTGAATCGTTGGGAGGGGTTAAGAAGCGCAAACTGAACTGGGTTCAGGAGTTGGAATGTTACCCTGCTCACCCATCGAACACAGTTCAATTTTTCGCTACTTAATTACTCACAACGATTCAGATTTTGAGCTCAAAATTTAAGTCTAAGATTTTAAAACATTTATTTAGATAAAAAAAATAACGGTTAACAATAGTTGTTGGTTACTCTAAAGTTTAAGGCGCCCTCTAACGGAATTTTTTTAAATTAATCTTTAAAATTTATTTTCAAGGAAATACTGACATAAAGAATGGTTTTAGAGAAAACCGCAAACGAATCGACCAATTTTTTCGTTTTTTATAATAATTTGAAATGTGAACCTCCCCACCCCCATTGAACACAGTTCAGTTAGCGCTACTTAATCACTCTCAACAATTCAGATTTGCAGTACAAAATTTAAGTTTATGTCTAAGCATAAAAAAAACTTAATGAGATGCAAAAAATAACTGTAAAAAATAGCTGTACGTTACTCCAAAGTTTAAAGTGCCCTCTATCGACATTTTTTGAAATTTAGCTGTATAATTTATTTTCAAGACAATACTGACATAAAGAATAATTTTAGGGAAACCCGCAAATCAATTGACCAATTTTTCTGATTTTTATAATCATTTGAAATTTGAACCTACTCACTCTCATTAAACACAATTCAATTTGCGCTACTTAACCACAGATTTTGAGCTTAAAATTTAAGTTTATGTCTAAACCTCTAAAAAAATTTAATGAGATGCAAAAAATAACGGTAAAAAATAGTTGTTCGTTACTCCAAAGTCTAAAGCGCCCTCTATCGGCATTTTTTGAAATTTATCTCTGTAATTTATTTTCAAGACAATACTGACATAAAGAATAGTTTTCGTGAAAACCGCAAACGAATCGACCAATTTTTCCGTTTTTTATAATCATTTCAAATTTTGGACCCTAAACTTTGATGGCGCCTATCTCCTTTGGAAGACGTTTGGGACCCTTAGTTTCCCATTTAATATTGTTTGTCATGATGTGTACTATCACCCCTGAAAGTTTTGCCCAGTAGTTTAGATACACCCTGTATAGTGTATATACATATATATGTATATATATATTAATAATAAAGGTCAAACGCATCTGTGTGTAACACTTATGTCATTTTGCGAATGGCAACACTTTCCGGTGATTTTGCAATTTTCGCTACTGCAAATTTTTAAATTTCTACACATTGTACAAATACAATCTTTACACCATTGTATAGGAGAAAAAATCTACTTTTAAATGTAATTTGTTTGAAAACTGTATCCATAATTGTTTTGGGGTCATTAGTTTTTTTTTTAAATTTTTAATTCAGTTTTTCTGGAGGTGGCAACTTGAATACTACATTTCTGTGCGAAGTAAAGGGAAAATAGCTATAAAGTAAAAAGAAAGAAAAGTTAAGAATTATGGTGGCTGGGAGTGATACAAAGAATGTAACCCTGAAATCCTATACATAAAGCTTATACGCAACCGCCTGCTTTCACAAAAAGAAGAAAAATTTTAATACTACGGTTTTTAGTTTATAGTAAAATAAAATGCTACTTTAGCAAGCCTTAATATAAAAAGATCATTTTCATTTAGAGAAAAAAAGCACAGCTGATGTTAAAGAATTCTGTTCCTGTTTCATGTGATTGTTTTATTTGGGTCGAATAAATGTATTTAAATTTGCGCGATAACGCGCATCATATAGCAAACTGTTTTTACGTTATGCTGCATCTCCACCTATCTCTTTCCTCCATAGAAAATAGCAGATTACCATATATTTTTGTTCCCATATTTTATTCCAATATAAAAAAAAAATTGTAATTAAATTACCACTATCGTTTGCTATAAAACCCGGTACATTTTGGTTTTATTTCGTTTTTATACATCAGTTAAATGATTTTTAGTTTATTGCAAACATACTTTACAAGAGATACATACATTTCTCTTAACAAAAATCTATTATAAAGAATATTTGTGTGATTTGCTTACTCAGCATTTGCTTAATTCACATCAAAAATCTAAAAGAATACAATTTGATTAATCTGTGTGAAATAAAAAATTTCGAATTTTGAAAAAAATATAATGATATCTGATAATCCATGAAAAAAAAAAAAAAAAAAAAAAAAATGAAGGCATGTGAATCATAATATTATCAATATGCCTTGCTAAGTTTCTGAAATAATGAAATCGCCTTTGTGTTGGGTTTCTGACGTCAGATGCACATTTTTCTGTACAATTTGTATAAGACTTGAACGTAAAAGTCGAATGCTTTAGCGGATGACGTCATTATATGTATATATATATAAACATGTGTTTAAAGTCTTAAAAATGAAATATATTTTGTAGAAAGTGTATCATTTTCACTCCAGTGACATTGAAATTCTTCACAGGTGGAAATGTTTCATTTTTGAAAATAATTGTAGTCACAGACTGATCTTTACCTATCATTTTGCCAGAAGGAAAATGGAAAACAAAATTATTTAATTTTTCTTTCTTTTTATAAATAACTTTATTTTTTATGTAATTTAATTTTTTACTTTATTTGTAGCACCATACTTATTTTCCAAATATGTTTTCCAGAAAAGAAAAAAATACATGTACATTTTTCACATAAAAAATTTATCCGAAATGAAAAAAGAGAGATGTGAATGACGAAACGAGATTTTTTAATTCACCAAATATCTAAGATTTAAAATGCAATTGAATATTTGGTTTGGCATGATATATAAAAATCAAGATACGCATGTTACATGGAAAACACGCATCTTCTTTGCACGTTGAAATGACGTCAGGCAATATTTGTGTAGTTTCATTTAAAAAATGAATTTTAAATTTGTCATAGAATTAACTTTGGAAGAAACTTTTTTTTTGAAAAAAAAATGCATGTGCTGTAGTTTCTTTACTTAAAATTTGTCGGTACTTCTTGGTTATCCCGTCGACCAATTTCGCCAAATTTTAAAAATTGCGAAACCAAAAGCCAAATTATTCATATTGACATAATTTTTATTTTAAATAACCAAAAAACAAATAAGTAGTAGAATATTAATAAAAATACAAATAAAAAGTCGAAATAAAAATCACTTAATGACGTTTTAAACGAGTGTATCCTATTTAGTATCATTGAATGTGACATTCACGGTCATCGATTATTGGCATTTAACCTTATAATTTGACGATAGTTTTTTGGTCGACGGGATAACCAAGTTATACCGAGTTTTCATATGCGCAACATATCTATCTATATTATAACGAACAAATGTGTCCGTGTGTAGCACTGACGTCGTTTTTCAATTGGCAGTATTTCACAATGAAATGACTTTTTGCAATTTTCGTTACTGCAGTTTTTTAATCTTCTAATCATCGCACATTTTCAATTTTTTTCCCCGTCATATAGGAAAAGAATTTTACTTTCAAACGCAATTTGATTGAAAACTGCATCTCATTTGACTCAGTTATTATGACTTAATATTTTTCAAGCATTTCATTTTAATCCCCATCACGTATCTCCATTAAGAAATACTAATACACAATTTATACATAAATCTATAACTATTGTATCGGATAATTTTCCATAATGAAATTATGGCTGCATGAATAAATAAGTAAAATAATGGTGAAAAAAATATAGATAAAATGATTAAAAAACACAAATTTAACATAAATAAAGGGGAAACAAAGTAAAATAAGAAAAAAAAAATAACTTGAAATGTAATTAGTTTGAAAACTGCATTTCAGTTTATTGATTGGCTGTGGCTGTGGTTTAAAAGAAAATCAGGTGTGATTTTTTAAAAATTTATTGCTACCGTGTGGAACTCTATTATTAAAGATTAATCTATTTGCTCTTAAAACGATGTAGACTTCAGGATTTGTTTCCGGCTAACATACTATAACAAAATTAAAACTTCCTTAAAAATTCCTATCAACTTTCTCATTTATATTTCATTATTATTATTATTATCGATTCTATAGCAATTTTCCCCATTTTTTTTAAACCAATTTTAAACATTTTCTTATCTATTACCCTATTTTACTATAGCTTTATACAATACCGTTACACCATTTTTACATTATTTTACAAATTTAACCATTAATCTTTCAATTTGTACATCTTTAAGAAAAAGATTCCCAAAACCATTTATTAAAGGAGCTTTCATCATCTGATCAACCCTCCGTCGAATTAATTGCGTCAAACCTCCCCATATAGCTACTTTTAAAGAATAGCACATTGCTATGTTAAGTCTAATTTATTACGTAATCTTTATGCTCGGAATGAAAGGTCAATATTCCCGCATTACTTGAAACCTACTTACTTAAATTTCTGTGATATATTTTATCTGAGAAAATCTTTCAGAATGCTTCTAAAAAATATACTTTTTTAAGCTGAAAATTCTTAGCAATTGGTTTTTTCACATCTATTTTCAATTATCTGTTTGAAACAAAAACAAGTGATTGTAGCTTTGGTTGTCACATATTCGCAAAACAGGGTGCGCCCAGCTTCCGTTTTGGTCAACCATAGTCTCCTGTCTATAGTTATATATTACTATATATTACTTTTCCAAAAGTAAGTAGTAGCACAAGAAACTTTGTTTTTATAAATTAATCTTTTAATTGCAAAATATGCTTTTTTAAAAAGATGTTTAAAGATGAAAAAAGTTTTGTTTGGAAAGTGGATAACTCGGAAGAGATTATTGCATACCTTCTTTCATGATTATATTACATCTTTCTATGTCAAGATACATTTAATTTTTTTAATAGTGTACATACAAGTTCTCCAATGATTCCTTTTTAATGTTACAATAATGTATTATTCAAATATCAATAACGTCCCACAAACCAATATTTCGCTTTGAGAAAGCTGATTAATGCACTATAAAAGCTACTCGGAAACCTTTCTAAAAATAAGTGACAGTAAAAGAAATATTGTTCTTATAAATGAATCTTTTAAGTTAAAAAATGTACTTTTTCTTAAGCTTGCTAAAGATAGAAAAAGTTTTTAAAAAATGTGGGTAATACGGAAGAGGCTAATTATATATCATTTTTCTTGATTATTATTATATTTTTCTACATCAGGAAACACTTGTAATTCTTTTAACAGTGTACAGATACCCCAATGATGTCTTTTTTTTTAATGCAACGATAATAAATTATTCAAATTTCCAACAATGTTACATTATTTTCCTGAATACTGCCTTATAGTCAACAGCTATAATTCTTGGAATAAAATATATATTTTGCTTATTTAAAATGATCTGGTGTAATAACGCCAAGTGCTAATATTATGCATAATTATGAAATAATCTGGTAAATGACACCCATGTGCTCTGCGCAGAAGGGTTTTGAGTCACATAAATCGCAAACAACAGATTCAAGTTAATTCGTTTCATTTTTAGGTCTTATTGTTTTTACAAGCAACTAAAATTAACGCTTGATCTAAAATTTGCGAGATTCGTTTTGTGATGTGAAGACTATTTTTTTTTATCCGAAAATATTTTGTTAATTACATAAATTTGTAGTACATTTAATGGACTTTCAAAATGTTGTTGAAGATTTTGAATATCTTCTCGAGATTACAGTTAAAACGAGTTAGTCGAGAGCTCAGTTAAAACTGTGCAATGTTTCTAATAATTCTATTTAAGCGGTCCTTTTTAAGCAAAATAAAGCTCACGGTCTGATATTCTTTTGCCTCATTCTCCCCCCCCCCCACACACACACACCACACCTTTATTTTTCTTACACTTTCACAAAAAATTGAACATTTTCAATAGCTTAGAATACAATTTGTCAATTTCTAAGTTTGTAGAGTTTGTATTTTTAGAACTGGGCAATCTACATGCAATTATTCCATCTTATTTCATAGTTTTGTTTGCATGGAGTTATTACCCATATAGGTGGGTAATAACGCCAAATAGCATTGGTCAAGAAATCACGCCATTACATTTTATGAATACATATCTGTTAAATTATTTTTTTTATATTGATAATCAATGAGTTGCTGTATCAAATCATATATTTGTTTGAAAAATACGATCTAAAACTGAGCCGTGAAAATTGGTAGAACCTTAACGTGGCGTTATTATCCCCAGGGTACCTTATAAAGTCATTTGTACTTTCTTGATCTTAATTTCAAAATTGTGCATGAAAGTGTTAGCAATTTCTTTATGAATTCTACGGTATTCATTAAAATATTAAAAATTGAAAAACATTATATAATGATTATGATCTAATTCTTAAGAAGGATAACATAGTGTAGTATGTAAAAGCAAAATATAAAAAATGAAATATTTTATCTAAAATAGACATTATAATAATAAAATAAAGTAATACAAAATAAGTTAAAACAAAATAATAAAGCAAACTGACAAAAACTTACTTGAAATCATCTTAGCTGAATATAAATTAAGTTATTTTTTTAGAGCAAGTTAATTAGGCGCTTATCTTTAAAAGTGTTTTAGGAGGAAGTTTTACAAAAGCTTTACGCGCCTTTTTAGAATTAAAAAAATATTATACATTATCTAAACCTATCCTCTAAGCATCTCTTTTTTATTTTCAGAATATTTTTGAAACGTCCTAAAGCTGTTGTTTCCTTGTATATTAGTAAAAAATAATTAATATGCGAAAGACAACAAAAAGGAAAAATATTACGTAACACCGAAAATTACTACCTTGTGAAAAGAACAATGTGTAATAAATATCGACCAACTGTTATGTAAGGGCAATTTTTGAAGCTAGTAACATTTCTCTTTATTATATTTTTTAAAGTATACATTAATTTATATAAAGCTTTATTTTATTTTTAAATTTTCGAATAGAAACTGTCAATAACACACATTGCAAATAAGCATATGTATGCATAATGATTATATGTATATCTACAGCTGTATACATTGTGCTAAAAACAAAAAGAGAACCGTACAGTCATTCGATCGTTTTTAAAGGTAATTTTTATTTGATTATATTATAAAGCACATCTGACCATATTATTAACGAAAGTATAGTCAGAATATACATTCTGTTGCAAAAAAATATATGCATCCAGAAAGAATTGAGCCAAATCTGCGAAACTTGGTGAGCGGGTGTAATTTAATGTGTTATGTAAATTATTAACATTTCATCCCCAATGATCACTGAAGGTTTGTTCAATGCGTATTTAAATTTCGAAGCAGGAAACATTTATAAGAGCTGGTACTCGAATTCACGGATAATTAGAACTGGACTAACATTGCTGATAAACGGGTTTTGAAAGAAAGATACCTTTAAGATGTACTCTATCTCTACGGCAACACGAACGGTGGTTCCATATCGAGGGATCTAACTAGAGACCTCAGACATGCGAGTTAGTCCAAAACATTCTGCCCAATATTTTGGTCGAAGCGATATTGTAGTTCTAAGGTTTTGGCCCCAGTAAATCCGAAACGGCACGGCCAGCAGCTGCCGTGAAACAAGCACCCGCGGTACACAAATGTATGAAAGGATCGAACAATTAGAAGAGTAGCCATGCTATTCTTAGATGACAGGCCGACTGTGGGATCAGCTCTCGACGCTCCTTTTAGCAACTAATTCTAACCCTTCAACATAAGTTATCTGGATTAGTGTCGATCTCGAGCAAGCTGGGCAGTGTCTCACTGTAGAGACATGATATTCAGTGACGAATCACATTTTTTTCTCAATGTCGAAAGACTACGATACGTGTCTTGGCAGAGAGGTCCAGTCCTACATTTGTTACTGAGCAGCACACTGCTACAACTCCAAGAGTAACATTATAATGAGCGATCTGCTGAGACAATTGATCACTTTTACATAAATTACTCTAATGGCTTGCCGTAAAGTACTCTAATGGCTCACAGGTACAGGGGTTGGACAAAAATATGGAAACACCTTTTGAAATGCATGTCTGAAAAGAAAGATTGATTATAATGAACTATGTTGATGACACTGGAGTTTTCGCCTACTGATGCCACCTATACAACTTCGTAAAATCGCTGCACCGTTCAGTCGTTGTTGGAGCACTGTTATGTGAGATTATCATTACATTATGTCAGAGTTAACAGACTTCGAGCGTGGACAAATTGTTGGCGCGCGTATGGTGGGTGCTTCCGTAAGCAAGGTAGCCGAGGTTTTTAGTGTTTCAAGAGGTACTGTGTCGAAGATTTATTCCGCATTATTGAAATGCGGAAAAAACATCATCCGCTAAATCACAGCGTGGACGAAAGTGTGTGCTGAGTGATAGTGACAGACGATCATTAAGGAGGATTATCGCGAAAAATAAGCAGTCCACAGCTGCAAAAGTTACTGCTGAAATGAATGTCGTGTTACCAAATCCTGTGAGTACCAAAACAATTAGAAGGGAGCTTCATAAATAGGAAATTGCTGGCCTTGTTGCAATTGAAAAGCCATCCATCAGTAATGCTAATACCTGTAACAGGAAAAAGTGGTGTTTAAGTCATAAAGCCTGGACTATAGAGCAGTGGAAGAACGTAATATGGTCTGATGAGTCTTTTTTCACATTGTTCCCCACTTCTGACCGAGTTTACGTCTGGAGAACGCCATCTCAAGCCTACGTTACAATAATTAAAAGGTGTGGACCCTTAGACTGCTTGTTGCCAAGAGTGAAACATGGCGGGGATTCGGTGATGGTTTGGGCAGCCATATCGTGGTTCTCTTCTGGCCCCATGATAACTCTGTAAGGGCGGATTACTGCTCAGACTTATGTGAACATTTTGGCCGATCAAGACCATCCAATGGTACAAGCTTTGTCCCCCAATGATGATGGTATCTTCCAAGACGACAACGGTTCCGTTCACACAGCTCACATTGTCCAGGACTGGTTCTCTAAACACGAGGATGAATTTTCGCATCTCCCAAGGCTGCCAAAGTCATCAGACTTGAATATTATCGAACCTTTGTGGTCTACATTCGAGCGAAAGTGCGTTCTCGCTATCCACCGACAACATCGTTATCTGAACTTGCCACCGTTTTGCAGGAATAATAGTACAATATTCCCTTGGCAAACATACAGAAACTGTATTTATCCATTCCGAGAAGACTGCAAGCTGTTTTGAATAACAACGGGTACCGTACACAATATTACGCAAGGAAACGTGTTTTTTTAAAGGTGTTTCCATATTTTTGTCCAACCCCTGTACGTAGACGACATTTTGCAGCTGGTGTTACGGCGATTTCAGCAAGATAACACTCGGCCACATACTGCACGATTCTCGCAACAGTATTAACAAGGCTATGATATCCATCCCTGGTTCATCAAGTCACTAGATCTTGCTATAATCGAGAATGATGGGACATGTTGGAACCGCGATTTCAGCCGTTTCGGAGTACCAACTAGTTTACCAATATACCGCAGAGGGACATCGACAATTTAATAGACTCCATGTCTCATCGACTATCGGTTTTTATAGTTGCAAAATGTTGGTTTACAACCTATTAAAATTGGCATTCTTTTTGATGCTACTAGCCAATAAAATGTTTCTTGTGTTTTGAATTTATAATGATTTTCCATCTAAGCAAACATTATTTATATATTAAGTTGGATGCTCGTGGATCAATGTTTTCTGGGTACATTATATTTTTTTGCAGCTAGGTGGAGTTAGTTATTTAATGATTTTCTATAAAAACGGTCGAATGAATGAACATTTTGCTGCAAATTTTAACAATGCACATACCTATTTATTTGAAATTCTTTAAAAATTATAACAAGATCATATCTTTAATGATATACATGACAGAAGATTTCTTTCTTTTTTAATTCACAGTTTTAAACTGTTATTTAAATTTTCTATTTAAATATTTAAACTTTCGCAAGAACAATTGAATTCTAAAGAAATAAATGTCATTAAAACAAGGATTAAGTTATATCTTTTGACGTGCCTTATCTGCATGCAGCTAAAATCTGTATGTTTAGAAAATAATGTACACTGTTAGAAATTTGAAACTTTTGCTGAATCGTTATTCCATCGCTTTTATAGAAGATCTCTATTTTGACCATTGAGAATGCTTCATAATAAGTAAAATAATCGTTTTCTGTAAAAGCGATGGAGTGATGATGTGGCAAAAATTTCAAATTTTTAACTGTGTTGTTAAAATGGAAAAGACAAATTAATTTTCGAAGAAATGTCTTGACAAGACATTTTGAATTCTACAACGGATGTAAAGATATAATTTTGAATTTATACGGGGTTGATATAAATTATCTGGGCAAAAAAAGGGTTATTATGCTTAGCAATAGAGCCAAATATGAAAGTACAGATGATTGTAAGATACTGAAATAGGTATAAATTTATAAGTGTTCGATGTAACCACCCTTCATTACTCTGCAAATGTCATATCGGTATACCTGTTATTGTTATATTTTGTAAATAAGCATGTTCATGCTAAACAAATAAAATGGAATATTGATTCATGACTTCTGTTCATAAATGGATTTCGCATACGGTAAACTTGACCTTTAACAAAAATAGACACTGAAAAGACTGATTATCGCAACGGCCATTGAATAATACGACCGTGACCAATAGAAATCTAGATTTCAGCACCGAATAAGAAATATATTCACAAACTTATGATTAATTGGGACTTTACGATTGCTATTTTGTGATTTATTCAGTTACAAAATTTCCCAACTAATTTGAATCTACGTTGTATAATCACGAGTATGATAATGAATGTGGTAAAAAAAAAATATGTAATTAATTTGTTGAAAATACCGAAGATGAGTTAGATTATCATAAAAGAAACGGATTACCAGCTCTATTGTACGAAATGCCATATCTTATAAGACTTCTTCTATATTGCCATTTCTTAATTAGTTTATCAATAGTTTTTCCATTTTACGAAGATTGTTTGTGTGAGTCAGTACAAGGTGTCCAAAATTAAACTACATATATTTAAAAGGCTTATTTACTGTTCAACAGAAATACATGCGATTTAAAAAAGTCATAAGAGAATAATAAATTGTTTTCAAAAACCAAAAAATGTTGTTTCCAAAACCAATTAATACACTGTAAAAACAAAATACCCAAATTGGGTTGAAAGATTTTTGGGTACAGCATTGTTCCAATTTGGAAAGTTCAGTTTGTAGCACAAAATCGTTTTAAAAATGTCTGATTTTTCATGACATTAAAACAATTAAAATATCTTAGATAGTATATACATTATACCTCAGAAATTTTGATTAATTTAATGTTAATAAAGATCTGCTCTGTTTCGAGCCATTTTGGGTTATCTATTTTGGGAACAATACTCTACCATTTTGGAATCCTTACTGTACCATTTTAGGAACATTACTATACCCAGAAATCTTTTAACCCAATTCGGGTCTTAAATTTTTACAGTGTAGAAATTATATAATTTTGTAATACGAAATGTATTCACTCATCCCAATATTTAATATACTGGCCACCTTGAGCCGATGTTCGCGGATTCGAAAACAGCATCCCAGGTATAGTGATTGTGCAATATTTACAGATTCATCACAACAGCCAGAATTTGTCACTGTCACAACTTATGTAAAATACGACATATAGAAAAAGAAGAAAGCTTATCAGGCTTAGATTGGACAGATTAAAAAATATTAAAATTAATAAACTTTTTGCTGAATTCTTCTAAAACCTTACACATGAAAGAAAAAATAAATATTTAATAAAATATACATTTTAAATAAGTAATATCATTATTAGAAAGAAGCAGAGCTCGAACAGATTTAAGTAAAGGAATACATGTAAGTACAAAAGGACACACTTTAAGAACTTGTATTAGCTATATATTCGGATAGAGAAGGTTTGGAGAACAGAGAACAAAAAAAATCTATTAACACACAATTTGTAATATAAATCACATGTCGTAACCAAAAACACTAACACGGAATCAATTCACTGAAAAGTTTGAACTAAACATTAAATTACTCTATAATGCCGAATAATTCAAAATGAATAGTTCAAAACGAAACCATACCTGTGACTTTTGTAGAGATTTATAGCATAAACACAAATATAACGTATTATTGTAATTTTCCCAGTTTCATTTTGAACATGGAAAATTTAATATTTTGAAATGTCGGTATCAGCGAAAGGAAAAACTTATTGTGTATTAGAATATGCAAGATTTCATTGGTAACCACTGAACAAACATTTAACCCTTTGAGGAGTGGTGGCTAATTTTAATTAAAATTTGCATCCGAAAATTTTAAGAAATTTACCTTTTATATCTTTGGTGGGAAAAAGCTGTAAAATTGCTTTTCCATAATTTGATTTTTTTTTTTAATTTACGATGTAAATTCAGAACTACAGAAACACAATTGTTTCCTTTGAAAGGGTTAAGAACCAAATTTTTCTAAAGAAGAACTTCTAAGTCATAACTTCTTCAAAGCACTACTGCGTGTTACAACACCAGAAAACAGGTAAAATAGGCTTGAAAAGATTGGCTGCTTAGCAAAGGCCCATTCATATACAGTTACAGTACATTTATATCACTTTTTAATTAATAAGTAAAAAAAGCTCCAGTATTAACCGTTTCCGAGTATTTTTTTGCGTTCGAGAAGATTATTTTCTAGGAATTTTAGATTTAAAAATAACATTTTATACTATGAAGCTTAAATAAGGATAATGTTAACGTTACGTTCTTAATTTTAACATAAAAAGTAGCTTAAAAAGTGAAATATTTCATATTTAACACACTTAAAACAATAACTAGTAACTTAATTCATGACACTCTTAAAAAAGACAATTATGTATTAATTTAGGAACGAAAATATACAATAGCCTCTTCTACTGAGGAATCAATGATTTCATAAAGAATTCTTTAACTTTAGAAACCACAGAAGCTATTATATTTTCGTGATTTAAAGAAATATTGATAAAAAATTGTCTTTTGTTGCCATTGCCTTTCGAAAGCTATTCCGAGTAGTTTTTTATCGTTCATTATTCAGTTTTCTGAAATCGAAATGTTGGTTCGTAGGATCTTGTGAATTCTTAATTAAAAATTTTCAGCTGAGTGATTGAATTTATAAATGCAAGGACAACAAAATAATATTAATTTTAACTTTAATTTTAATGCTGTTTTTCTTTAAAACATGCTTATTGAACATGATAATGTTTACTCGAGAATGAATAGCAGCTGAAAAACCTAATAGACCGGGAGGTGGCAGCACGGACAATCACCTCATTGAGTTCACGGATGAAAATTTTGGATTCGTTAAATATTAATTCATAAATTAGAATGCAATCGAATCTGCCAAGTTATATCTTGGTAGAAAACACCTAAACACCCGATTTTAACGGTTGACTCATTGATTTATCATTGTGCTTTCCTGCACACAAAAGTATGAAAAGATGGAGGATTGGAAGCCGGAAAACATAATGGTAAACCTACGAGTCAACCGCTAAATTTGACTTTTATTAAATGTCTGTGCTGCCGTCTCTCGATCTATAACTGATTAATTAACTATAAAAATTTCTCATAAACATTTTCGAAAATTAGCAGTAACAAACGAAGCTTTGTTTTTATAAAGTTTTTTTTTTTTTTAAATCTCGAAAGTACATTGATTTATGAAAATTTCTAAAGATAAAGTATGCTTTTCAGAATCTTGAGTTTCGAGATAACTTATTGTATATTTCCGTTCATGGCTGCATTACATTATTATTATTTATTTTTTTAGATTAAGAAACTACTATCTTTTTATATAAAGACATATAATGGAACGCAATTTTCACCTTGTTTTAAATACAAAATATATAATAGGGACTTTCAAATGTTCAGTTTTACTTAAAAGGCGATTAAAATAATAAAAAAAGATGTTAATAGCTACTTTTATTTAAAATATCTTAGTACTTTGGAATTCTAAAACAGGCTCTTCATCAAAGAATATTTTTATAAAAATATATAAAAATACTCTCTGATGAAGAGCCTGTTTAAGGCTTGAAAGGGCTAAGATATTTTAAATAAAATTAACTATCAACAACTTTTTGATTACTTTATTGGCTTTATAAGTAAAACAGACTGTTTTATATTTTTTTCACAATGTATGACTCCTAACCTTACTGAAAACGAAAACAGCAGCATTTAATATTACAGAACTGCGACTAACAACACTACTATATTGCCTTCCATAAAATTATGCCTTACTTATTTATGTGTTTTCGCCTATCGTCAAAAAATAAAGTATGGTTCTGAGAACACTATGCGGATATATCTTTTATTAGCCGAAATAATATCCAACAAGATGTATAAAAAATAAAGGAAGCGTGAAAATGTTTTTATTGGTTATTAAGATAACTCGGATAGTAAATGACTTGCTGCTTCTCCTATTATTTGGAGCATCTAAAATACGAGAATAAAAGCTATGGATTCCTTGGAAACAGAAAAGTTCATTAGTTATATTGATTAGGTTGAGTTTCTGAAAAGGGATCTATTGATTTATCATTAGTTCAACAAAGTCTGATTAGTATTTTGACAGAATATATCGTAATTAGTAGGTAGGCTTAAAATCGAAACTTTTCATACTTTTATCGTACATTAAACAGCAAATTCATAATGAAAATAGCTTCATATTTGCTGTGCGACTTTTACTAAATTCAATATTTTCTGCGAAGCCGCATTTTAAAATGATTTTTTAATATTTGATTACATATCTATTTTAACACTTGTCAGAGGTAGTTCTTTGCGAAAATGTAATATAGTATAACGATTTTGTCATTATGCTGAGTGTAATTAAGATTAATGTAATTTTTGCACTTCAGATGTTGATGTTTACCTTATGGTTTACAGATTCAAATATAAAGAGACATATAGATTAATGATGCATGTATCGTTTCTTTTTTAGTATATTTCATAGGAACACAAATAATTTCAATGAGGAACATACTGAAGAAAATTTTAACAAATGCCTTTTTTTTTTTTTTTCTTGAATGTTCCTCTTCATGTTTTATTTTTTATGAATAATGTTTTCACCGATTAAAAAAATTAAATACAATGAAGTAATATACAAATGAATGTTTGCAATTATGTTGTTTTGAAAAATGTCTGGATTTATTTCAGTATATATATACATACTTAATGCTTTATTCACAGCTCCTTAATAAGATTTTTAAGCATAAACAGTTTTGTTACATTTAATTTCTCCCTGATTTGTCCGTACATCATACGGGCAATGTGTTTTTGCCAATCATGATTTACCCATATGTGGTAGGAGCATCCATATTTCAATTATGATTTATAATTCTAACCCAAAAATTTTTATTGTAAATTTTATATCATTTTATCCGAGTATCTTTCTGGTTCAAAATTTGCACTATTCTGATTCCATTTTGAAAAACCGATGATGATAAAAGATTAAAAATTTTGTAAAAATCATGAAATTAGTTGAATGTGCCAATCCCAAAACTTTCTTCTATCTCATACGTACATTTTAATATTTTTAAAAAATAGTTACTCATTTTAATGCTTTAATAATTTTAATTCAATATCATCCCAACTTTGATTTTCATCTTAAATTCCTTCTTCAGTCAATTAATAGGAATAAAAACGAATTCCCGTCTCTGCATGAGCCGATAGGAAACAGAATGATAGGCAGATTTTTTTTTTTCAAATTAAGGGAGATCCTACTTGCCTTACCAAAAAAAAAAAAAAAAAAAAAAAAAAAAAAAAACAATCATATACAAAAAAATTTAGTTCAGTTCCAGAATTAACTTCATACACTTTTAGGTGGTGCAATATTAAAAATGGCACAAAATTCGCTATTGCAGCGCCCCCTTCCGGCGGATTTTTTTCAAATTCAGGAGTACCAACTAGTCATAACCATACATGTACACAAAAAATTTAGTTCAATTCGATGCATAATTTCATATACTTTTGGTCGGTACAATATTGGAAATGGCACATAAATCGCGATTGCAACGCCCCCTTTCGGCGGATTTTGTTGAAATTCAGGGAGCACCAACTAGCCATAGTCATACACTTACACAAAAAATTTGGTTCAATTCGATGCATAACTTGATATACGTTTGGTTGATACAATATTGAAAATGGCACAAAAATCGCAATTGCAGCGTGCCTTCCGGCGGATTTTTTTTCAAATTCAGAGAAGACCAACTAGCCATAACCATCCACTTACACAAAAAATTTGGTTCAATTCGATGCGTAACTTTATATACTTTTGGTCGGTACAATATTGAAAATGGCACAAACATCGCGATTGCAGCGCCCCTTTCCGGCGGAATATTTCAGAACTGAAGTAGGACCTGCTTGCCATAGCCAAAAACATTCACAAAAAATTTGGTTCAATTCTATGCATAACTTCATGCACTTTTTGATGATAGAATGGCGACATACGGACACACACACACAGAGACACACGGACAGACAGACATTTTGTAAAAACATGTTTTTTGGAATCTCTGACCCCTAAAACGTGTAAATCCGTCGAAAAACGGAAGTCGAAAAAAATTTCGATTACAATACTTGAAAGTAAAAATGGGCATAATTTAACAGTTAGGTGATTAACATTTATTTCACCTGCCTTAATGATAACCTCGTTTTAATCCTAAGAAAAAAAAAAAAAAAAAGAAAATCATAATTAAGGCGTTGCGGATTTCTAAAAATATTTACAAATATTGTAATTTCTTCCTCTTTTCTGAAGAAAATTTCATGAATTATGTTGTTTGATTTTTTTTCTTGGTTAGATTGCTGCTGTGACTGCTAAAGATGAGAAATTGTAAATTCATAAAAGAAAATATTTCTCGTTTATACTATGTTTTTAATAAATTTCGATTGCTCCATTTGTTGAATATCTCAACGAAAAATTTTAAAGCTATTAAAAAATAAATAAGAAAAAATATTATTAAAAATAATAGAAAATCAATGTATTTCAAGCATTTAAAAAAAAAAAAAAGTAAATTTTTAACCTTAGCTATAAGAGATTCAAAGATTGAACAAGAAACTCTTAAATTTTAGAAATCTAAATCATATCAAAACGCTTAATTTTGAAATTGATAAGAATTATGCGAAGTAGTAAAATATTATTACGGAGATACATTCCTGTTTAAAATGCTCTTAGAATCTCTCTTAACAGAATCTATAGCTCTTTTGAATTGCACTTTACCCATACACAGTTAATAACATTCATTTAAGGTACCCTGGGGTAATAACGCCACGTTATTAAGGTTGTTCTAATTTTCACGGCTTAGTTTTAGATTGTATTTTTCAAACAAATATAGGATTTGATACAGCAACTCTTTGACTATCTATATAAAAATCAATAATTTAACAGATATATATTCATAAAGTGTAAAGGAGTGATTTCTTGACCCATGCTATTTGGCGTTATTACCCATCTATATGGGTAATAACGCCATGCAAACAAAACTATAAAATAAGATGGAATAACGACATGTAGATATCTCAATTCTAAAAATACATACTCTACAAACTTAGAAATTGACAAATCGCATTCTAAGCTATTGAAAATGTTCATTTTTTTGTGAAAGTGTAAGGAAAAGAAAAATGGTGAAGGAGGAGGCGAAAGAATATCATATTCTAAGCTACTTTTTCCTTAAAAAAGACCGTTTAAATTGAATTATTAGAAACATTGCACGGTTTTAACTGTGTTTATTAGAATCATTACTTATATTACCATGTATGCATTCTATGCGATGGAAAATATTCAATTTTTTGTGAAAGTGAAAGAAAAAGGAGTGAGGGGGGGAGGCTTCAACAGAATATAACACCCTGCGCCTCTCTTTGCTTAAAAAGCCCCGCATAAATATAATTACAAGAAATATAGCGTGGTTTTAACCATTTATAATGTAATATTTTAATCATGTGAAATTTTATAATAACTAGAGTTATATGTAATAAATATTTTTGTTAATATTATTATAGTAGTCTTGTAAATATTGGCTCGTTCGGAAAGTCAATTCCGTTTGGGAAAATCAAGTCGTACCGGAAAATTTTGTCCATTAATATCTAAATATTAGATATCGAAAACAATATGTAATAATTAAATAACAGAACTTTCCGGTGCGAATTAATTTTTCCAAAGGGAAAGGACTTTCCGGACAACCCAATAGTTCTTAACACATAACTCCACACTAATGCGGATTCTCCAAACCTAAAGTTAAATTGTCGGCGTTATATAAAACATGCATTAATAAATTTTTAATTAATTAAATAATATTCTTGATAAAAAATATTTTCGCAATAAAATCTCTTATTAAATTTTATACATGATTCATGTGGTTATATATCATTATCTGTATATTAGCAACAAAATTAACCTTTAACTCATGTAAGCAATCTCACTGAACGCTGTCCCCCCCCCCCCCCAGATTTTTGAGTTTAACTTGTATTTTCCATTTAACTGTAGCTAAAACTGAAATTCTCTTTCGTTTGGAGTCCTCGTACTATTGTTAGAAATATTTGTATAGATTAAATTTAATTAGAATTTATTCTGTACAAAAAGTTTAGTGCAGGAACAGCTCTATGATTTTTAATCATTAATCGCCTTTTAACCTTTAACTAATGTTATCGGTCTCACCGACCACTGTTTTTCTTTTAATTTTTATAGTTTAACTTGTAATTTTCAGTTTAACTACAAACAGTACCGAAATTTTGTTTCGTTTGGAACTTTAGTACTGTCACCAATGACTTTTAAATACTTGAATATTAAGTACTAGCTGTTCTGCCCGGCGTTGCCCGGGTTCATCAAAAAATAGCATGAATTGCGAAAAAACTTTAAAAATCATAGTAAAAATCTCGAAAAATTAAAAAAATGCTGCACGAATTTCGTCTAAACTTCGTTGGAAAGAGATGGGCTAGAAAACTGAAGTTGGATTATTTTTACTAATGTGGAAAAATCTTACAAATCGCCAAAAACATTAAAAATCTCATAAAAATATAAAACAAAATTCAAAAATTGTGTTTCAAAATTCGAATAAACTTTGAAGAAAAGAGATCAGAATTTAATAAATTCGGCCAAAAATTCAACCTCTAAAAAATCGAAGCGGGTCGCGAAGAAACGTAAACATCGCTTTAAAAATGGCAAAATTTTCAAAAATCACGGAACTCAAAATTTACTCTACTTGGATAAATGTTTTGAATCTAATTAATTTGATAATGTAAAAAGCATTGAAATACGAAAAAAACTGCTAAAAAATTACAATAAAAATCTTTAATCGCACAGGAGAAAATTTATCATATTAGCAAAGAAATTAAAAACCGAATTCCTTTTCCATATCTGAAAAAAATCGCCTTAGACTCAAAAGAAAAAAAAAAAAAAAAAAAAAGCATACTGCATTAAAAAATACTGTAGATCAAAATAAGAGAGCAAAACAATTACCGTAAAGGATAAAAGTTTGAACCCAAGCTCTTATTAGTCTAGAAACTTAAAATCGAATTCCTTTGAAAAATGTTAAAATTAAAAAAAGACTGAGAAAGCCCAAAAATTGCATTGAAAATTGTAATGAAAGTCGTAAAACATTTAAAAATCCCTAGGGTAAAAATTCACTGTTATAATATAAAATATTGTAATCAAGAAATTAGCTATATTAACCAGAAAGTTTAAAATCGAAATCGATTTCCGGATGTAAAAAAATCGCCACGGAACTTGAATAATGGCTAAAAATGACATTGAAAATTGGATTAAAAATAGCTAAATATTTGGAAGTCAATGCTTAAAAAAATAATATTAAAGCAGGGCGAAGGGGGGGGGGGGTTATGATCGAAATCATTCATAAATTACAAACTGTAGGCATGGAACGCCAAAATCATATTAAAAGATAAAACATTGCATTCGAAACATAACTACATTAAACAAAATGTTTGATATAAAAATTGTTTTCTGAATGGCAGAAAATCGCCAAGGAACTTAAAAAAATAGCTAAAAATCGTATCGAAAACTATATTAAAAATCGCTGAATATTTAAAAGTCATGGCTGTAAAAATTTAATATTCAGTCGAAAATATTGTAATCGGAAATCGTTCATGAATAAGGAAAAGTCAACACGGAACACCTAAAATCCCCCAAACTAACTAAAAATTACATTGAATATCGCATTAGAAATTGGCAAACTTCGTAAAAGCGTGGATAACAAATTATAATATTTATGCTAAAAGTTAGAAACCGAAATTCTTTTACCGATGTCAACAACTGTCACAGAACTTGAAAAATCACTATAAAACAGATTAAAAATCAGTAAAATTAAAAAATCCGGACAAAATTTGCCATAGTAAGATAAACATTTATATTAAATTCCTGCGGACATAATTTACCATAATGGGACAAAATATTGAAATCTGAACTCTTTCTTTAGTTAAAAAATACCGACACAAAACTTACTAAACATTTTATGAATATACACAAAAAATCTGAATCATTGATGTCAAAATTTACTACATTAAGCTACAAATTATTTAAAAATTTCTTTTCCAATTGTGAAAAAATCGCCGTGGACTCGAAAACGTCTAAAAATTGTATTCAAAAAATCATTATTAATCGTTTCAAATTTAAAAATAGCGGGGGACAACATTTACATTAATAGAGTAAAATAGTGTAATCTGAATTATTTCTTAAATACGAGTGAAAAAATCGGCGCAAAGCGTGAGAAATAATGAAAACATTGCTAAAAATTGCATTAAAAAATCACTAAATTTCAAAATTCGTAAATGAAATGTAAATGTTCGAAGTTAATTTCCGTTTCGAAATTTCAAAAAATAGCCGTGAGATTAAAAAAACCAATACAAAATCATTGAAAAATTCATTAAAAATCGCTAAATGTAAATACATCCCGTGAATAAAAAAATATTCTAGTCATGTAAAACGTAGCAACCATTCTTTTTTACGTGAATTACAAAAAAATCGACGCAGAACACAAAATATATCAAAAATCACATTGAAAATCGACAAAATTAAAAAAAGGTAAATGGTGAAATTTACTATATTAGGCTAAAAGTTTGAAACCAAAATAATTTTTTTATTGTTAAAACACCACTGTGGTGGGGATCGAAAAAATTAGTACTAAATCGCATTAAATAGTTCATTAAAAACGCATTGAAAAATGCACTAAATATCGCTAGTTATTTTTTAAATCGCAGTAATCAGAATTTCATCAAACGGATAAAACATTCTAATCGGAAATCTGAACTATTTGATTATCCGGTTGACCAAGAAACTATCTGGGTTATATCCATAAGATTAAACTACAATAATGGCGGATCGTAAATTCCATATTCACTTGACATTAAACATGTTACATTTGTTTGTTACGTCATCAAGTGGTTTTTACTTCTTATTTTTATATGTATTTGTATTAATGTTTTTCTAAATTGTCTCTTCTTTCATTATTTAACATAAAAATTACATTTATTTGCATAATTTGGCTTGTTTCACGATTGAAATAATTTGGCAAAATTGGTCGACAGGATAATCACGTAGTAAAAGGAAATCCATTATAGATAATAAAAAATCGACACGAAACACAACAATTCTTGAAAAATCGCATTAAAAATCTCTAAAATTATATTAGATTAAAAGTTTAAAATCCATTTTTACTTCCAAATATCAAAAAACCACCATAAAACTCGAAAAATTTCTAAAAATTGCATTGAAAAGTGCATTAAAAATCAATATTAAAAAATCACAAGGGTCAAAATTTACTCTAATAGGGTAAAACGTTGTAATTGGAAATATCTCATGAATGACAAAAATTAGACATCAAACGCAAAAAATCTCGAAAAATCGCATTAAAATTAGCTGAAATTCATAAATCTTAACAGCTAAAATTTAATACATTAGCCTGAAAGTTTTAAGCAAAATTCCTTTTACTAATGTCGAATAATAGCGGCAAAATTTACATTAAATAATTCATTAAAAATCCAAACATCGTTGCACGAAATCCAAATAAATTATATTGAAAAGAGAACAAAATTCACTAATTTAGGTCGAAAGAATGAAACCGCTTTCCTTTTCGCTAATGTCGAAAAATCGCCTCGAAACCCACTAAAACTCGCATATGAATTAAAAAAACTGAAAATCGGCCTTCAAGGTGTAAAATGTCATACATAACTTCGTGCAGCGGTCTCTCCAGAGCATCGCTAATACTTTAAAAATTTTAACATGCGTTATAAACTACCTTAAAGTGTAAAACAGATCTCCTTATTACATTTCCTAATTTTGTTCGCGCCCCTCCTTTCATGCACCCTGAAATGTGTCACACCATTCTTTGTTTACATTTTTTATCATGTATTGTAAACCATTTTAAAATTTAAAATAAATCACATTGTTATATTTCCAAATTTTAACAAAATCGCGTTCTGTTAGTTCCATTTTTTACCACCAGCTAGCACACTCTATTCTTCAAAAAATTTATCAAAACGATACTCTGTTAAACAACCTATCAGGTGATATATTACTCGAGGGGGTAGCGGTCTTAAGCAAGAATTTAAGATATTTTATGAAATTGCTATTCGAAAATAGTGGTAACTAATTTTTTGACATTTTAGGTAAATTTCGCAAAAAAAAAAAAAAAAAAAAAAAAAAAAAAACTATTTATTGCATTCTCAACAGCTCAAGATTATGATAGAACAACTATGAAAAAAATAGATGCTAAACGCAAAAAATCTTGAAAAAGCGTTAAAATTCACATTGAAAATCGCATTAAAAATCATTTAGGGCTAAAAGTTTGAAAAGGTTTTCTTTTTATCAGTCTCAAAAAAAAAAAAAAAAAAAAAAAAAAAAAAACGGAAAATTAGAAAAAAACACTAAGAAACGCATTAAAAGTTCGTTAAAAAATCAAAAATCGCTGTACAAATTCCGAATAAACTTTGCTGAAAAGAGAAAAAAATTGCTATATTGGGTTAAAAGAAGGAAACTGTATTTCTTTCACTAATGGGATAAAACTGCAAAAAAAAAAAAAAATAAAATAAAATAAAAAAATAAAAAATAAAAAACGCTAAAAATCGCCTAAAAAATTATCAAAAAAATCTAATCAAAAGGTTGAAAATCGGGCTTCGAGGTGCAAAACTACATGTATAAAAATACCTTCCCTCCACATTTTGTAACTCTACGTACAGCAGACTCTTCAGAACAGCGTTGACACACACACAAACTTGTCTCTTTATTATTATAGATTTTAAAAAATAGCGTTCTATTAGTTCCATTTTCCACCACCAGGTAGAGCACTCTATTCTTCAAAAACTTTATCAAAACCATACTCTGTTAAATAACCTATCAAGTGATATATAACTCGAGGGGGTAGCGGTCTTAAGCAAGAATTTAAGATAGTTTATGAAATTGCTATTCGAAAATAATGGTCTCTAAATTTTTGACATTTTAGATAGATTTCACAAAAAAATACTACTTATTGCATTCTCAACAACTCAAGTTTTTGATAGAACAACTATGAAAAAAATTAGATGCTAAACGCAAAAATCTTTAAAAAACGTTAAAAATCGCATCAAAAATCGCATTAAAAATCGTTAAAATCTAAAAATCGTAACAAACACAAAATTTAAAGCATTAGGCTAAAAATTTAAAACGATTTTCGTTTTATTTATCTCAAAAAATAGCCGCAAAATGAGAAAAAAACACTAAAAATCGCATTAAAAATTCGTTAAAAATTCAAAAATCGCTGTACAAATTCCGAATAAACTTTGTTGAAAAGAGAAAAAATAATTGCTATTTTGGGTTAAAAGAATGAAACCGTATTCCTTTCACTAATGGGATAAAACCGCAAAAATAACCCTAAAAATCTCCTAAAAAATTATTAAAAAAAATCTAAATAAAAAATCGAAAATCGGGCTTCGAGGTGCAAAACTACATGTAAAAAAGTACCTTCCCTCCAAATTTTGTAACTCTACGTGCAGCAGTCTCTTCAGAACAGCGCTGACAGACAAACATCCTTCTCTCTTTATTATTATAGATAGATAATAGTCTTGTATAAAAAGTTTAGTACAAAAACGTAGTCCTATGAGTTATTCCGGCCTTTTATACATCTTTGAATCTTGCGGTCTCACAAACCGCTTCACATTAGTTACGTTACGATTTCTGTCACATCGATTAGAGGTTAAATTTGTAAAATTTTAAAAATTTGAACGCTAAGAAAGCGGACAGTTAAAATTTGGAATTCAATTGAAGAAATCAGTGGAAATTTAATAGAGACCTGGTTTTGAAGATGTTCAAATTAGAATATCGAAAACATTTTGAGATAGTTTTATTTATAAGAGTTTTAAATTATTTTTTTAGTATTAAAAAATAGTTTTGGGTATTGGACCCCTCTCCAGCTTAATCTTATCATTTCAACGATGATAATAATGCCGTCCCATATTAATAAATAAACTCCCTTCGGATGTAGTTCGCCCACTGTCGGGAATTAACCGGGGTACTAACGCCAATCCTTGGCGTTATTACCCAGGTATACTTACTGCGCGGTACATTTTAAACTACAAATTATCTCGAGAAGATATCCAATATCATCTACATCATTTTGAAAGTACATGAAATGCACAATAAAATTATATAATAAACAAAGTATTTCCTGATAAAAAATATGGTCTTCACATCACAAAACTTATCTCGCAAGTTTTAGATCAAGCGTAAATTTTAGTTGCTTGTAGAATCAATAAGATCTACAAACGGGACAAATTAATTTTTATCTGTTTTTTGCGGTTTATATGATTCAAAACCCTTCTGCGCAGAGGACACGGGTGTCCTTTACCGGATTAGTTCATAATTATGCATAATATTAGCAGTCGGCGTTATTACCCCGCCTCGCGTTATTACACCAGGCCACCTTATTTTCTGTTATTCTATTACACTTAAGAAAATATAGCTACCTATTTCGGTGTCCAACAATTTGATTGAGAGCATGGAAAGTCGATGCCACCAATGTATTCATACCCGAGGTAGACATATACCTTGTTAGAACCAGTTTTTTAATGTTTCTGTCTCATTTTATTGCATAATATTGCGATGAGCTGATTTCTCTGAAAATGGAATTTTCCACCATGAGTGCTTTTTTGTTGTAATTTCATTTATATGTTTAAATTAAGAAAATTTCTATGCCGCATTTAATAAACAGTTTAGCGCACATTTCCTCCAAATTTGTTTTTTTTTATGTTCATTCATTTGCAAATTAACGCAAAAAATCTGTTGTACCTTAACTTTTGGAGGCCAGTGTAACACAAAAACACACACCTGTAGTTTTTGAGGTGCTGTAATTTTAATTTGAGCTTAAGCTTCCAGAAATCAATTTCTGTTAAGAATTTCTTATGTTGCAACTTATAAATTTTTTAAATTTAGGTTCAAAATTAAAAAGGAATTAATCTTAATTCATTTGCATTCCTGAGGATGGTCACAGTACTTAAAAAAACAGTCTTTTCATTAGTCTGAATTGATTTTTTTCGATAATTTATGTCTCTCTAACATTCAAAAACGATCCAAATTTGTATTTTCGCTCTTTTTAAAAAGACTGGAGTAATTACTAAAGATACTACTTTCTGATATAAATTTATTTGTTAACTGTCACCTCTTAACTGTTGGCAAGGTGAGATTGCAAATTTGAATTTATATTTTTTTCTTTCTTTAGTTTACTGAATTTAAAAAAGTAATAAAATTAAGTTATTACCGTTTCACTTTCAAAAAATTAAATTCAAAAGACTTTGTTAAACTATTAAGGCTTTTGCCAATTTCAGAAATCAATTTTAACTTCAATATGTAGATATGCTAAATAATATATATATATATATATATATATATCAATAAAGTACATTTCAAGTATAATAATGTTTTATTTTTATTTTCATTTTTGCTTCATTTAGAATTGTAGCTATAGTGCATATTTGGATTGTGTTTGCGGTCTCTACTGAAAATGCAACAAGTTACTTTCATTTTCTCACTTAGTTATTCGAAATCTGAAATTTTAAATAGAAAGTTTATCAAATTATACTTTATAAATACGTCTATTCTTAAGTGTGTAAAAATACATCTGATATGTACCAGAAATTGTTGTAAAATATACAATTATAGTATCTACTAGCTTGCTATTGAGGTACCATTAAATAAATCATGATTTATTTAAAGCAGCAGTTTAATTTACTTTTATTTATGTTGCATTAAAAACAATAAGTGGATGCATTTATTGGAGAGTGAGCACTAGAGAGCACGAGAGTTCTTATCCTTAATTCGCTTTTCTAGATATGATTTCTACAGAATAGTATGTTGCGTATATTGTGCTTAATTTGATTTCTATAATACTTCTTTTTTATTATAATATATATAAGGTAAATTTTTAAACATATGCTTAATTATTTTGAGCTAACTTGGATACACAGAAGCTGATGAAAATTATTATTATGAGTTTATCCAATCCTGTCACTTGTTTGGAACACAAGGTATCCGTACTTTTAATTATGACAGGTGATATTTATAATTCATTTAAAGATAAGGTAAATTTGATAAAAATGGAAACAAATGAGCGATTTAAAATTATCAATGAAATGCTATCTAAATTTATCTTAAGTGATACTGTGTATGATTTAAACCCAACTAGGATTTTAATCAATGTAATGAAGTTTTAAAATACCACTTGTAACCAAGATTTAAATGCCCCTGACGAATCTCCTATAATCCCTTTAGAATTTCTCAAATATGTTAAAGGTTGTATTTTTAAAATAAATAGAAATTTACATGAAAAAGAAAGACTATTTACTAAAGTTATAAATATGAAATGCAATTTTAACGGAAAAAATGTAATAGTCTGCTCAATTTCAATAAAAAATAAATAAAATCTGTAATGTAAAAATTCATTTGAAAACTGAAAATAAAAAAAACTAAATAAATTTATCTTTTTTCATTATTTATAATAATAATCGTAGAATTAACAGCATACTAAACTATATGTGTTATTGATAATGAGAAATTAGATATTAGTAAAAGCTATTAACTCAATAATATAAAATATAGATCCTAAAATTTAAACATTTATTTTATTAAACGGTGGAAAATCCGTAAGAATATACGAAAGTTTAAAAGATAAAAAAAATATGTTCCAAAATATGTCTACATCAAATGCTGAATTTTATCACATTCGATCTCACAATATTTTACAAGCAGATCTCTTATTTCAGCTAATTTGTGCAATTACAAACAGAAGGAGATAGGAAACAAGGAAACCGTTTTATTTAATAAAAGCTTCATTTTTGTTTACGATCTCATCTTTTTTCCCTCTTGGGTAACGGCTGAGCAATTACTTTCAAAAGCACTAATGTAAATGGATGAAAAGAAATTGTTAAAAGTCTATTCGCTCTTGGTTGCAATCAACTCTTAATTGTTTTAACAACCTCGAAAACAGTTTTTTAATTCAATAGATGAAAAGGGATGTTAACAAATTTAGCACTTTTTTAAAAACATAGTTTTTTTCTAATTCGGTTCGTCAAAATGGCGTAATGTAATGTGTAAAAACTCCTTGCTTTAAATTCATCAGGGATTATAATAATTTAATTAGATATTTAAATAATAATAATAATAAAAATTACAATGTTTATTTATTTTTTTAACTGAGCACTTATAACATAACTTAAGTTTAATATAATAATAATAGTAATAATAATAACAATAACCACTTCAATAATAATATGAATGTTCTAATACACAGAAAATTAATAGAGAAAATCAATTTAAGTATAATCAAATTGTCCACCACCAACAGCAGTGCATGTGAATGCATAAACGGGTATTGAGGAGACTAAGGTTAAGGGGAAAGTTGCAATTCAGGGGGGGGGGGGAAACATCAATTTGCTAAAGTCATTTCTTGATTTTTTATCGTACGTAGAATAAGTCTATATCGGTTTTTGGAAAAGTTCTATGAAGAAGGTGAAATTCTTAATATTTACGAAGTTACAATGAATTGAAAGCGAGTGAGCGAAACGATTGAATAACAGGTAGGGGGAACTGGGGCACATTGATATAGCTTTTTTTCTAATAATATTTTTGGTGTCCAGAAAGCAGAAATTTCAAATTATTTTTCCATGTGGTGTCAGCAAAACTTGTGTAGTGTGTTATAAAAATGTACAATCGTTGTTTTATATACTATTTTTGCATGTAATTTAAAAAAATATATAAAAAAAGTCATTTCTATCAATGTGCCCCATCACCGGGGCAGATTGATACACCTAATGAGACAGTTTGATACGACTGGGAAAATGGAAACAAAATAACACCAATGCATATTTTTCATAGAAAAATAGTTAGCAAACCATTTTACATTTATTTATCGAAATTCAAATCGCCCACAATTTATTTGAAAGCAATATTAAAGCAATCAAAAGGGAATATATAAAGACCTAATGTTCTGGCTGTTCCTTGTCTGTTTGTTGGCTGTGGTAACTTTGTCATATCTGGCACTTCAACACCAGCATTATCTTCTTTCTTAGGAAAGGTGAAAAAATTACCAGGTTTTCTGTTTTTAGATCAGTTTATAAACAGAAAATAAAGTATAAATATATTAAAAATTCTGTTTATATTATAATTATCCTCTGGTGTTCTATAGCTTGTTTCTCTTACTTAATATTTCTCATGTCGAAAATACTTTTTTCTCTGGAGAATCAATATAAATTTGATATTTTCCAGGCAGCCGTCCTTTTCTTTTCTTAATTCTACTAGCACTAGATGTTGGATAAGCTCGTACGTCTTCTGTTTGCGAAAATACTATAAAATGTTCTAATATAAAGAAATTAGATTTATTTCACTTCAATAAAAACTAATATTAGAATATTTTGGCGAAAAATGGTTGGATTAAGTAGTGTATGGTTAAAAAAAAAGTAAAAGGTAATGAAAAAATGAAATATAAAAGGATTTACGGTGTATCAATGTGCCGCATACAGCCATTTCGAATAAAATGAGTCTCAAATCCAACACTTCATAATTTATCTAACAATAAAGAATGAGGAACTGATAAAGAGTAGCTTTACTTGCCAGAGAGGGGGGGGGGGGATTTCTTTTCGGTTGAAAATCCTGGAAAAGTTGTATAATACCATTTCAATTGTACAACTCAAATTTACTTTTGACCTAGAAAAACAATAAATCACCCGTCCCATTTCATCAAACTACTGAATCATTCCAAAACTTTCTATATGTAGTTGAGTGCACTAGAATCACTTTTTGGAGCTGTTGTGAAACTTCATGTAATGACCCTGTATGCAGTACAGGGGGTGTATCAATGTGCCCCATGTATCAATGTGCCCCAGTACCCCCTATGTATGACCTAGAGTTTTCAACTTTTTATGTATAAATCAGGTAAACGCGGAATAACTGTAAATTTGATCATATAGAAATTAACTATAAAATTTTATACCAGAAACTTTAATCGTGTTTTGCCTGAAACGACATTTTTTAGCAAGTCATATAAAGTAGCATTTAATGTACACTGCAAATTGGCGGCACACAAAAATAAGCACATTTTAAATCAATTTTTGTCTCCAAATTTACAACGCATTAATGTGCTGCGGATTAAAAAATTTCATATACAAAGCGTTTTTTGTGTTGTGGTTGTGTTTTTAATATGTCTCAAAAATGTTGTTATCTAGAAATGTGTTCTTAATGTGTTGTAAATGTGTTCTTAAAATAGCGTTATTAATTGAGTCGAAGTAATGTTGTAAATAGTGTTTTTAAAAATATTTTTATAAAATCTTGTTGTGCCATATATCACTTTGTCACCCAAATTAACAACACATTGTAAGCGCCGACCAATTTAGAACGCTATAAAACAACATATGTAAGACACTTTTAAAACACTTTCTCCATGGTGCCTTTAAAATTACACAATTTTAAAAAGAAATAAAAGACAGTTTGTTTTATAGAGAAAAAATTGCAGGAGATAACTGAGTGAGTTGACTAATTTTACCCATAAATATCAAAAACTGCATTTCTGGAAAAATTATATAAATTTTAACAACATTTTTTTGCATAATTTATTTCCAAGCACAACACAATCGCAACATATCCACAAGACAATTATAAACGATTTTAGTTAGAAGTGTTAATTATTATTTACTATTTGGAAAATAGATGTTGACCGTAGAGAATTGGGAATATCTGAGTATATCTGAATGTTTTTATTGGTTGAATTCCGAAATTTATTCGTTTCCTGATTGGTCCATGTTAAATGTCCAAAAATAGAATAATTCTTTTTGCCACAATGACAAAAAAAGTAATAAAAACTTTAAAAATTTATAATAATTTGAAAACAAATTGTGATAAAAATTTCAAACAAATTTCATTTAAAAGTGAATTTTTTTTTCTCTACGCAACGGTGTAAAAATTTAAAATTTGGAAGTTTAAAAATTTGCAATTCCAAAAATTGTAAAACTGAAATTTCATTTAAAATTTGATTATGATAGGTCCTGGAATATTATTGTTTAATCCATGTCGTACGTAAAAGGAGGCGTAAAGAAGTCAGTCTGATTAACTCCATAAAATAAAAATGCACATTTTAAACAGTTAAAGTTGTATATCTCTAAACTATTGTTTTTTATATCATTGGTCTAGGACACATTAATGTTTAATGCATGGCGTACGTAATATATGACTCGTTATGATCATCATAAAAATGATGTTTGTTATTATTATTAATTTAAATATAGAATTTATTTATAAATCTTTAAAATTCGAGTCTTTGAAAAGATCCTTTTCCAAATAGTCGTTGAAATTTATAAAATTACACTTTTTTTTGTTTATTTAGTGCTGTAAAAGTGTTACACGAATTTGCAGCGCATGTGTTTACTTTCGCCCATAAAAGTGTAAAATATATACGCCCCATTGATTATATTTTCTAACAGAGATGAAGTGTTTTTAATGTTTTAGCAAGATTACTTCATATATTAAAAATAAGCAATACGACTTGAAAATTTAATTATGCGTACTTTCATGACTCGTAAAAAAGAAACATGAGCAGTTATTCTTCATAAAATTTCGCGTAATTATATTCTTGAAATTGGTGATAACCGGTAATTTAAAATTTAAAAAAGTGAAATTTAGAAATAAAGCGTTTTTATTTTCCTTTTTTCTATGCATAAAAGTATACTGACTCTCATTTTTTTCCCTTTCTTATCTAAAGATTAGAAAATATTCCCTCAGAAGACATCTTTCTCCGTTTTGCATTGTGTCAGAAAACTCTGAAAAATCATAAATTTCAAAGCATTATGATTCAATATCTTTTGGTTGTGCAAAAATGGATTTCCTCTTATTTTACTTGTAAGAGCTCTGAGAAAACTTTTTGAGAAAACTGCGAAAACTGAGTGAAAATCTAACATTTTAAATTTCTTAAGTTAAACTGAAAAAAACTATTTTATAAATGAATTTTATATGATAAAAAACAATATATAAAAAAGAAAACTTCAAAATTGATTCTTTATTAGTGATCTTTTGATCAAAGATAATAAACTAAAAGAGTGCAGTAAACATATTTGAGTTAAAAGTAGTCAGAAATTTAATTCTTTTTCTTCAAATGTAATGTTTAAGTGTACATGAAACATAAAATGGTTCAAATTTTTGAATTTTTAATTATCAGTCTAAAAAACAGACCTAAAAGTTTATGGTGCTATATGATTATAGAATTAAAAGATTATGACGCTAGAAGGTTTTAAAATAATATTATTATGCACTTGTGGGTGTATATATACGTATATGTTTTTTGCCTTTATTCTTGAAATGTATTTTCTTTTTATACTTTGGTACATTTCTCTAAAATTCTATTTTATCAAAACTGATAAAACTTTCCAAAATTGTGTAACTAACTTTTTTCTTTATAAAAATATCCAACATTTTATTTCCGAGTGAAAAATTCTTTAAAATAATGAAAAATATGTTGTTGAAATTTTTTTGCAGTTTCAAAGTTTTTTAGTAAAATATTTTTAATTTTCTTTCTTTTAAGCCGAAAAGAAAATTGCTTCCTATTGTTCTCAAATAGTATGTTTTCTAATATCAACACAAATTTTAAGGTTATATATGTATAATTTTTTTTTTTTTTTTTTTTTTTTTTTTTTTTTTTTTTTTTTTTTTTTTTTAGAAAAGTGTCCAAATAGACATATTGCTCAAAAATTATCTAAAAAAATAATTATTTCTCGAAAACTAATTTATGTATGAAATTAATTTATTTCGATTTATATGGGCTATAATGTGTATATTTACTGTAAAAATTTCTTTGTTTCTTATTTAAATTTTTAAACAAAATTTAAACTGTTAAATATTAAGCAAATCTGCTTCATTTTACTTGTTGCGATGTTTGTGCCCTTATTGTGAGTACACTTTATTTTTGTTCTTTTTAAAGTTTTCTTAATCTTATTTTATGTTTGAGATGCTTTTTTCTTTTCATCAGTTTTAAATATTAAGCTAAATCTATCTTTACTTTTGAATCGAAATGACGGACATAGTGAAAATTTCCTTTTAAAAAATGCCTTACCTGCTTGAAGTTTCTAGAAAATTCGAATTATTAAATGAACGGAATTAGCTTTCACTCCCTATCTACCACGAGAGAAACAGCTTTCCGTTGGAATATTTTAGAATTTCATTAAGAATTTACTGTTTCCTAAACAATTTAGAAGTTTTGAACTGGAAAATTTGAGCTTACTATTTTTTCTGTCAGCAGTTAATGTAAAGGTTTTATTGTCACAGTATTTTGAGTCTCAGAGAACGAGGATTTAACAGCAATTGGGCAACTGATATAAGAATTACTGGAATTTAGAGACATAGTTTTTTTATTCATTTGAAGTCATTATACTGGAACTTTACGAAAAGTATGTAGAAAATTTTAGACAAATAAAATGAAGTTTGAATTATGAAGCTCAAACATTTTACTTTTAGTTTAACACAAGCCATAAGAATTGGTATTTTCATGCTAATGTAAATATTTTATTATAACAGTATTTTCGAGTATGTAAAAAATGAAGATCTCATACTAACAATTTAGCAACTGAAATAAATGTAGCTGAATTTCCAAGACATAATTTTTTTTTCCTGAAATTACTGTACTAGAACATAAAAAAGAAATTTAGAAATATAGACGGATTAATTAAACTTTAAAGTGACTTTAAAGTAACTCTAGTACATCTTTTCGATATATGAAATATCGAAATTTCGAAGAAAACTTGAGGGATAAAGGCTGGAGAATATGTAATTAGTTTAAATCTTTTCCTTTTAATTTAATGTCATTCAGATAAATGGGTATTTTCATTTAAATTGGTTTGATTCATCATTAAAAGTCACAAATTTTTCTTTCCTTTTTTTTTTTTTTTTTTTTTTTTTTTTAAAGACAAGTAGCGTAAGAAGAGTATAGTAACCATAATATAATGTGTGTGAATGAACACTATACAGTACACCAATTTTAATCGCTAACTAGGCATACATCAGAGCTGCCAAATCTCCGGCTTTTTGGATACCAATATTTTAATACAGAAAATTTAATTTTCTTTAATTTGAACAATTGGGCGATTTATAATAACAATATTTTTTTCTAAAATAATAGTGGTGTGCAAAAAGCCGGAGACTTGGCAGCTCTGCATACATTAAAATAAAAAAAAAAGTAAAAATAGATTTTTTCTACTGTTTACATGTTTTGATTCTATCCCAATCATTTTCTAAACAAATAAATAAAAACATGCTTAAATTGCTCGGTATATGAGCGCCACCTTTGAAATTATCACGTACGCTTTCAAATTATGCATATTATTATTATTTTACTTCGAAAATTATTTTCATTTTTATAACCATTATGTAATTCGAGCCTTCATTTTGGTAAGTTAAATGACGCTGCATCGTTACAAATGGGATTTTTGCCTGATACAATCTCTATGTTTTCTGTTACAATAAATGGATAAACTAGCGGAAGAAAAAGATCTTACTTTCATTAAAATTTATATGGATGCTTTCTTTTTCATATAATATTGATAGGGCTGTGGCTTTTCTTTGTTATATATTTACTATAACGGTTTTTTTAATTAATCACCCATTTAATAAATAGATTATTGGATACTGGCACAAGAACATAATATATTTCTGAACAAATCGCTCTGCGGGTTTGATATCTAAACTGTATTAGGGGCACATGGAACGTAAAATAGTTCAAGAATTTAAGTTTTTAGTTAATGGCATAAAAAATAAAGCTAAAAGATTATGGTGCTGGGAAGTTTTTAAGTGAAATATTCTAAGCACCGTGGGTGTAATACAATGTGTCACAAAAGTTTGTGCACAAGCTAAATGTTTTAATAAAATGAAAAATATACACCGGAATGCATTGAAATTTTTACTGTATCTAAACAATTAGATTAAAAATTCATGTTTTGAATTCGGAAACAATTTATCATAAGGAAGATTATAAATAAAAAAAAAAAAAAATCAAAACTGTGATGTCGCAGAAATGTATGCACAAAAATGAAATATTTACATTTCACGAAGTACAAAATCCTTCAATAGTCTATGTTTTTTTTTTTTTTCCTGCACGTTATGAGATCTAATACGTAATTTTCAACTGATAACATGAGAGTATGGAAGTTTTGGAAACGAGTTTGTACTAAGCATCCTCGATTGTTGTTTAGAACATTTAAACTGAGTAATGCTTTTTTCCTTTCTTGTAGACATCGCGTGAAAGGATTCTCCAAATGTTCTGGACTCCAAATGTTCTGGATGAATGGACTGAGATCTGGGCTGAATGCTGGCTAATTTATCAAACTTATATTCTTAGATCTAAGTCATTCTTTTGTGCAACGGGAAGTGAGCATTGATGCGTTGAGTTGCTGAAAGGTCCTGTTGGAGCCACCTAGGAATTCACCAAACGGTCACAACTGTTCATTAAGTGTTTCCTGAGATTTTTGTGAATTTTCTCTGTCATTAACGAATCAAAGAGACGTTTATTCGTTGTAGCCAAAAGAACTCCGTACGATGACAGAACTATCATGTTGTTGCCTGCTGAATGCGCTCTTAGTATCTTTCCTAGAGGCAACCAAATTACAATAAGATGTTATCTGGACCATTATTATTCCATCTTGTTTTACCAGAAAAAAAAAACACTAATCCATTTGTCACGATAATGCATGTGATGATTTGTCTTTTGGATTTTTGCTTATTTGTGACATTTTTCAAAATAGATTTACGAGCTAATTTTTGTTTGTTCATGAATCCTGATTCAGTTATTCGTCTGAGTATGATGGCACATGATATTTTTGATACAAGTATATTTTTTATCTGATTAAGAGACAAATTGCTAGTTACAGCCAATCTTTTAAAGCTTCTATCTTCAAGAAATGTAGTCATTTTTAAGTAATACGCATTTTTTAATTGTTTTCTACATCGGAAAACACTATAAACACCCCGTTTAGACCTATTTAAAGTTAGATAAATTTGCAAAACATATTTATCTTCAACTTTCAGCTTCTAAACTTTCAGTTTCCAAACTGAGGTGAGAACTGTAACGATTTTGGCATTTTGATATAACTGGAACAGAGATCACTACACTTTTTACACTAGGAAATAAGTCTCGCCGATCCTCTTCTTATCCTATTTAAGGTGATATTTGCATGAAACCTTATTTGTGCATAAACTTTTGCGACATCACAAACAATGTTTTTTTTCTAATTCCTGATTTTCGTAACGATGTGTTCTTTCAAACTTGACATATATATAATGATTAAAATATCATAGTACGCAGCTACAGTGGATATTTGAAAAGATTCCCTTGTAAAGTTTTATTTTTAGGTAGCTTTCATTATAAACAGTAAAAGTCTACCTAATGCAGCCGTCCGAAGGAAAGCACTTCCGGAAAATTTTGGTATATTTTCACCGATCATGACCGCCAGACCCCGAAACCACCCTCCGTTCAAATGTTGACATATATGGGTCAATCCATTTCAAGTGATCCAACACTGGTCGCTCGACCATTTTTTAAAAATCTGAAATTTTTTGTACTACAACCCTAACATGATGGAAGTTCAAAATGACCGTTATTTTAATTTTACTATTTTTTGTTTGTGCATGGCGACCATCTTTGTTTCATTGTGTGCAGCGATTTTCTCAGATACTAGGATACACAAAATTGTAAATATCTCGTCTTTTATTTTCCCAATTGAAATGGGGTTTACAGCATTTTGTTCAGAATAAAATAGGCTAAATATATGGTGGTAGAATAATTTTGGAAAAATAAAATTTTACAAGTGAAATGTTAGCACAAAATTTAAGATTTTTTCCAAAATCTATCTATTTTCAAGAAGAAATTTTTCATTCAAGGAAAACTGTCACACTTACACAATTTTTTCTACTAATAGGTCAAAAGTGCGTGTACTTATACATCAAGTCCCAGATCTAGGAGTTAATTTCTCTTTGCGAAAAAAATTCCGAAATTCTTCAAAAATTTCAAAAATCGCACTTTTTAGGCTTTGATATCTCTGGTGGGGCACGAGATAAAAATCTGAAATTCTGGCCTTTGATAGTATTATGTAGTAATGTTATGTACAAAAAATTTCAAGAAGGAGATTTGACTACAAGCGGAGATATGACATGGACAATATGTGAAAACAATACTGCCAAACTATTCTAACCTACTGCGTAATTGTTCAACAAGACTGTCAACCTTACACAATCTTTTTCTACAAATAGGTCAAAAGTGCGTGTACTCATACACCAAGTCCCAGATCTGGGAGTTGATTTCTCTTTGCGAAAAAAATTCCGAAATTCGTCAAAAATTTCAAAAATCGCACTTTTTAGGCTTTGATATCTCTGGTGGAGCACGAGATAAAAATCTGAAATTCTGACCTTTGATAGTATTGTGTAGTAGTGTTATGTACAAAAAATTTCAAGAAGGAGATTCGATTATAAGCTGAGATACGGTGATAAAAATATGTTAAGAAATGCTATTATGAGTACATTAGGAGAAATGAGATTAGTCTCATTTATTACAATATTTACACAGAAAATATCGTTTGTTGAAAACAGTTTAATAATAAATGTTTAATTTACAAAGATACTATATATGCTCAACAAAGAGCTTAACACTATTTACGAGAGATGTTATGAGTTCGACCAGTTACTGTTGTCAATCCATCAGGCTGTTCTTTCTCAAAATTTTATTTGAAGCCACCCAAGTCTTGTCACCCCTTGTTAACTTGAATAAAATTCTCTAGGTTTAATAATTGGAACCATGTCAACTCGATCAGTTGCAACCCATTGTCTGAAATTTACTTTTCCTGAAATGTGTATCGAGTAAAATTGTTGCAATAGCATTTGTAGTAGGTTTGGTCCTCTGGAGAAATAGTGTATTGGCTTAGCATACATTCTGAATTGTTTAAATCACACAGACGCATTTGAAGAAGATATTTGTAATTAACATTTAACTCTGTACCATAAATAATTAATTTAAAATTTTGGAGGTATGAACAATTACATAGAAGGTTACAATAGTTTGGCAGTATTGTTTTCACATATTGTCCATGTCATATCTCAGCTTGTAGTCAAATCTCCTTCTTGAAATTTTTTGTACATAACACTACTACACAATACTATCAAAGGCCAGAATTTCAGATTTTTATCTCGTGCTCCACCAGAGATATCAAAGCCTAAAAAGTGCGATTTTTGAAATTTTTGACGAATTTCGGAATTTTTTTCGCAAAGAGAAATCAACTCCCAAATCTGGGACTTGGTGTATGAGTACACGCACTTTTGACCTATTTGTAGAAAAATTTGTGTAAGGCTGACAGTCTTGTGGAACAATTACATAGTACGTTACAATAATTTGACAATATTATTTTTCAGAAATTGTTTATGCCATATCTCAGCTTGTAGTCAAATCTCCTTCTTGAAATTTTTTGTACATAACACTACTACACAATACTATCAAAGGCCAGAGTTTCAAATTTTTATCTTGTGCCCCACCAGAGATATCAAAGGCTAAAAAATGCGATTTTTGACATTTTTGAAGAATTTCGGAATTTTTTCGCAAAGAGAAATTAACTCCCAGATCTGGGACTTGGTGTATGAGTATACACACTTTTGACCTAATTGTAGAAAAAATTGTGTAAGGTTGACAGTTTTCCTTGCATAAAAAATTTCCTCTTGCAAATGGATAGATTTCGGAAAAATCTTAAATTTTGTGCTAACATTTCACCGGTAAAAATTTATTTTTCAAAATTATTCTACAACTGTACATATAGCCTATTTTATTCTGAACAAAATGCTGCACACTCCATTTCAATTGGTAAAATAAAAGACGAGATATTTACAATTTTGTGCATCCTTGTATCTGAGAAAATCGCTGAACACGATGAAACAAAGATGGCCGCCATGCACAAACAAAAAATAGTAAAATTAAAATAATGGTCATTTTGAACTTCCATCATGTTAGGGTTGTTGTAAAAATTTTTCAGATTTTTTAAAAATGGTCGAGCGACCAAAAAAATATTTTCTGGATCACTTGAAATGGATTGACCCATATATATATATATTATATATATATATATATATATATGATATTTGTTTGTCATGTTGTAATTATCGTATTTATGAACCGATTTTAATGAAACTTGGCATGCACATAGTACATACAGATGTTTCAACCGAATTCGTTGGCCAGCATCATCCGTCATTTTGTTTTAAAATGGCGGCCATTTTTTTTAAAATGTAAAATCAAAAATTAAATGTGAAAAAATTAAAAGTTGAAAAATATTTTTCATTTATGTGTTAGAATTTAAAACAAAGATTCCAGAACACTTTTTATTTTGTCTATATCTTAAAAAATGAATGATCACATGTGAATTTCTTGCGTGGCTGACATTTTGAAACGATCTGATATTTGTCACGTGATAACACGCGTATTTATGAACCGATTTGGATGTAACTTGGTGTGTACATAGAACATACTGAGGCCTGGACCGAGTTTGTTAGTCAGTTCTATCCGCTATCTTGTTTCAAAATGGTAGTCATTTAATTAAAAAAAATCAAATTTAAAATTAGGTACGAAAAAATGAGAAATTGAAAAAGATTTTTCTTTTATGCATTTGACCTTGATACAAAGATTAAGAGCATTTTTTGTTTTGTCTGTATCTTAAAAAATGGCTGAGTTATAGCATTTTTAATTTCTAGTGTTGATCGCATTTTGAAATGATCTGATTTTAGTCACGTGATAACACGCATATTTATAAACCGATTTGATGTAACTTGATATGTACATAGTACATATCGATGCTTAGACCAAGTTCGTTGGCCAATTACATCCACCATCGTGTTTAAAAATGACGGATTATTATTGGCGGATTATTATTATTATTATTATTATTATTTTAATTTTAAAATTAGGTACAAAAAGTAAGAAATTGAAAAAGATTTTTCTTTTGTGTGTTTCACCTTGATACAAAGATTCCAGAGCATTTTTGTTCCATCTATACCTAGAAAAATGGCTGAGCTATAGCACTTTCAATTTCCAGTGTGGTTGACATTTTGAAACGGTCTGAAATTTGTCACGGGATAATACGCATATTTATAAATTGATTTGCATATAACTTCGTGTGTACATAGTACGTACACACGACCTGAACTGTACGTCTTTATCGAGTTCACTGGCCAAGTTTATCCACCATCTTGTTTCAAAATGGCAGCCATTTAAGTATGTCAAAAATCTTTTAAATATGTAATGGTGAACAAAGAGAAAATTAGAAATTGAAAACAAGTTTTTCCTTAAATGTTTAATCTTAATACATGAATTCTGAAGTATTTTTTGTTTTTTAAAAATAGATGTAGCAGTTTGAATTTCTAATGTAAGTATTTTTTTTTTAATCAATTTGCCCGCGACAGCATTGGTGTATATTAATCGATTTCGATGTGAGTATCTGCATGTTCAGATGAATTACGATTTCGATTAAGCTCATTGGTTTGTTTTATCCATCATGTTGTTTTAAAATGGCATACACTTCATGATATCGTGGAATTTTGCGACCTTATAAATCGCTTAAAATAAAACCAGCTTGAATAAAAGATGACTAATTTCTAAAAACTCCCATTAATATTCAGTATTGAGAAAAGCTAGTATTCAGTCTTATATAATCGGGTTTCACTAATTTGAGTTTCGTATGTTTGAATAATATAACTTATTTTAAAATAAATAAATAAATAAATAAAGAAGGTATATGAAAGCTACCTCTTCTTAGCGGTACTGCCGGAAGGACTTTTATTAAAATATTTATATTGTTCTTAAGCATTGCGACGCACTGTATATGTATGTATATATGTATATACATATATATACATACATACATACATACATACATACATACATATATATATATATATATATATATATATATATATATATATATATATATATTCCCCTTTTATCCGAAGTATGTTTTTTTTATACTTTTGTACTTTTCTAAAATTCTATTTTAAGTAAACGTTGAAATTTTCCAAAATGGTGCAACCTACTTGTTTTTTTTTAAAAATATATGTAACATTATAAGTGTGAGTAAAAAGCATGTTCTTAAATCTCTTAGGATTTTCAAAGTTTTTCAGTAAAACATTTTAAATTTTATTTCTTTTATATATATCTTCTTTCCTGCCATCAAATCAAATTTTAAGGGGATATTTAAAAGAATTTTTGGAAAAGTATACCAAACAGGTATATTGTTAAAAAATATGTAAAAAATTAATTAGTTTTTGAAAACTAATTTATGAATGAAATAAATTTCTTTTGATTTATATATAAGTATAACGTGTATATTTGCTGTTTTTTTTTTCTTATATCTATCTTTTTCAAGTAAAATACATGATGTTAAATGTTTTACAAAAGCTGCTTCATTTTATTTCTCGAAATGTTTCATATGTCCTTAAATTTTTTTTTTTTGAAGGAGAACCACTGACCATTTTATTATTTTAACTTATTTATTGAACTGACTATTTTTACAACTCACGCTTATCTTGCATTAGTATAGCATTATATAGCAGTGATTTTTCACTAGAAAGTGATTGTATTTAGGAAAAACTTTTTCGTTTAAAAAGCAATAAGTTTAATTATTCTGTTAAAAGAGTATGTATAAAAGTAAAAGTGTGAATTTAAAAATTGAATTTCATTGAGAAAAGGAGCAAAATATTTACTTGTAAATCAACTTTAAACTTCCATTATTTCTTTCTGTAAATTGTACTTAAATTTTTATTTTTATTTACGGACATAAAACAAAACTCCGATAAAATTAAAATGCGTTGAAAATTACGTCATAATTGTAAGAAAATGATACAGCATTATGAATGAAAGTGCATGTTTTTTTTTTCAGAATTTTACTTTTATAAAAAATAGAATTTAAAATTCAATGAATTTTTGTACTGATATTTTTGTACTTAGCGGTTTTTCCCAAAGATTAAAGTGTTTGGAAATTCAAGCATTCTTTTAAGTAAATATTGACTTAATGGAGGTAGGAAATATTTATGCTTGGTGTTATAATCTTCAACTAATTATGTTTGAAAACATTACCTAATAAGGTACCCTGGGGTAATAACGCCAGGCGGGGTAATAACGCCAAGTGCTAATAATTTGCATAATTATGAAATAATCTGGTAAATGACACCCATGTGCTCTGCGCAGAAGTGTTTTGAGTCATATAAATTGCAAAAAAACAGCTTCAAGTTAATTTGTTTCGTTTTTAGGTCTTATTGTTTTTACTAGCAACTAAAATTAACGCTTGATCTAAAATTTGCGAGATACGTTTTGTGATGTGAAGACTATTTTTTTTTATCCGGAAATACTTTGTTAATTACATAAATTTGTAGTACATTTCATGGACTTTCAAAATGTTGTTGAAGATTTTGGATGTCTTTTCGAGATAATTTGTAATTCAAAATGTACAGCGCAATAACTATAACGGGGTAATAACGCCAATCCTTGGCTTAATATCCCGATTGATTCCCTACAGTGGCCGAACTACATCCTAAATACTGATTCAAATAAACACAGTTAAAACTGTGCAATGTTTCTAATAATTATATTTAAGCGGTCCTTTTTAAGCAAAAAGAAGCTCACGGTCTGGTATTCTTTTGCCTCATCCCTCCCCCCACACCACAACTTTATTTTTCTTACACTTTCACGAAAAATAGAACATTTTCAATATCTTAGAATGCAATTTGTCAATTTCTAAGTTTGTAGAGTGTGTATTTTTAGAATTGGGCAATCTACATGCAATTATTCCACCTTATTTCATAGTTTTGTTTACATGGCGTTATTACCCATATAGGTGGGTAATAACGCCGAATAGCATTGGTCAAGAAATCACGCCATTACATTTTATGAATACATATCTGTTAAATTATTTTTTTTTATATAGATAGTCAATGAGTTGCTGTATCAAATCATGTATTTGTTTGAAAAATACAAACTAAAACTGAGCCGTGAAAATTGGTAGAACCTTAACGTGGCGTTATTACCCCAGGGTACCTTATTTACTTATGAAATTTGTATCTTATACTTGAATTTGAAATTATTATCAAGGAAATTATTTGAAAGCAAAATAATGCTCTTTAACAAACATATTTTACCATTTTTTGGTTGGTATTATTATTGTTATTGGGGGGGGGGGGGGTTGTTCTTAAATGTCACGATTTTAAGGATATATTATTATCACTTCGCAATTTTAATTGAACAAATGACTAAATGAATATTTCCTTAAGCAACGTGATTATGAATGTAAAAATAATAAGAATTTAAGTAGATGAATGTTAAAATAATAATAATAATAATAATTTATTGCGCTAAGTGAAAAATGATATAAATCTTATCAAGTTTCATGTAATCTCTAAATTTACCTTATTATAAGAAATCGTATAAAATTTTCGCAAAAATAAAACGCTATTTTAAATTATTTAAAGATGTTTTTATTTATAATAAAAAAACAATAAGTAATTTAATACAGTGTTTTGTTTTTTAAGAAAATATTATATTAAATTATTGTAAGTTTTATATATACTGGATATCTTAAAGTAAAAAAAAAAAAATTCCAAAAAATAGCAAAAAAAAAAAAAAAAAAAAAAAAAAAAAAAAAATAAAATAAAATAAAATAAAATAAAATAAAATAAATAAAATAAAATAAATAAATAAATAAAAAATAAATAAAAATAAATAAAAAAAATTAAATTAAAAAAAAAAAAATAAATAAATAATAATAAAAAAATTCCTTTAACAAATCAACATTTTCTATTAATATTGAAAGTGAGAAAATTCTTAGCAAAAGAAAAGCTTACTTAATCTTATTTTATGCCTAGCAAGCTGTTTTTCTTTCTTATCAGTTTTAAAAATCAAATTAAATCTATGATTAATTTTGAACGTAAATGGCTGACATAATGAAAAATCACGTTCATCAAAATTCCATTCCTTTTTGTGTTTTCAAAAAAATTCCAAGATTTTTTAGTCACAGTACTTTCTATTCTTTATGAACGATGGTCTTGTAGAACTAGATTAATGAAATGAAAAAAAAAATGAGTTAAATGACATTATTTTTCTTCAACCTTTTTTTTTTTTTTTAAGTAATTGTTCTAGTTTTGCAGTACTATTAACTGTACAAACTTCTTACCATAGGTTTAGTATATTTTTGATGAATTAATATTTTCCTTTACATTATAAAGATCAAAATTCCAACTATATATAATTTAGTTGATGTTATATTTTCATTTAAATTGGTTTAATTCATCATACAAATTCACAAATCTTTCTTTCAATTTTTTTTATTTTTCAATAATATTAACTCAGCGGCGGTGGGAAATATTTATAGTTAATATCCAATATATATATATTTCAAAAAGAAAGAAATTTGGTAGTTCATAAATTAGAATTATTATTGTTATTAATTAGATTAATTAGTCTTTAGATTAATGTCTGTATTGGCTTCATTTCATGAACCTTTTATGAGAGTAATTGCATAGAAGAATATTTTCTTTACATACATAAATTTTAATATAAATTTAAAGCGAGTATGGATTTGAATTAATGAATTTTAGTGAATATTACATTTTAATTCGTTGTACATTTTCTACATATTAAATATATTAAAAGAGGAAAAATCAGAAAACAGTAAAATGTTTTCTTTCTATTAATAAATTTATTTCCCCCTATCTCTCTCTCTCTCTCTCTATATATATATATATATATATATATATTAGATAAGATATATATATTGTATATATATCTTATTATATTAGATAAGATGTAGTATATATTAGATAATTGCAAATTAATAAAATGCTTGGAGAGAAAAAAATTTCTTATCTGAATTTATGTCTGGCATGCCGTTTTTCTCTTCATTAATTTGACGTATTAAGTTAAATCTTATGTTTATTTTTGAATGTAAACCTGTGGCATAATGAAAAATCCCGTTTCGCAAATGCCTTGCCTGTTCGATTTTCCGGATAAATTGAATCTATTAAATGAATATAATATCAGTTTTTACTTACCCCCGGCTGAAGAGAAACAGTTTTCCCACTCATTTTTCGCCCCACCAGTGGCCGAGAGGTTCTGACCTCAAACTGGTAGACGGTAGGTGCTGGGCTTGAACCCAATCGCGACCGTCGGCCTAACCGTTCGGAGTTTTCCGTGGTTTTCTTCGAACCTTGCGTAAATACGGGTTAGGTTCCCTTAGAAAGACCCCCACTGAGGGCAACCCACCCCTTAGGGCCTATATCCCATAGCGTAGATAATTGGCCGACATACATACAAACAAACAAACAAACCCTCTCATTTTTCAATACTTACATTAAGAATTTATAATTTTCTAATAAATTTAAAGCTATTATATTATTATCCTCAACTATTTATTTTTTTTTTAATTGAAAATATAAAATTTGCTGAAATGTATCATAAGTTACTTCCTGTGTAATAGAAATCAGATAATATTTACTGGAACACACAGTAGATTTCGGCTATTATACTGTATAGTATTACATCACGATCTGAATATTTAAAAAACTTTGTTATCTTAAGAGCGCACCTCATTTGATATGCTTGACGTGCAATTTCCAACTTGTTTTTATTAAGTCTGTTCTCAACTGAACTGTAAAAAAAAATCTGCAAAGGTACTAAACCTTTTCTAGGAAACTGGGATTCCAAGAACTTTTCCTGTAACGGTAACAGCAAAAATTCAAGTTTCAGAATCGATTACATGAATTTTTCCTGTTATCGTTACATGAAAAGTTCTTAGAATCCCAGTTTCCTAGAAAATGTTTAGTACTTTCACAGATTTTTTTTTACAGTGTGCTCTTTTAAACAAGCGAAACACATTTACTATTTCATTTTTTAACGGAAAGATATAGAATTGGAAATCCTGACTATGGAAGTGATTTGGAATCAAACTGAATTTTCCATTTTTTGATCAATAAATTTATTGAGTTATAAGTGATTTCGATCACGTGACAAACGTGTTTCCACCCAAATTTTAATGGTTATTCCTTTTTTGCGCTTATATTCGGTTTTCTCACTTTGACAGTCACTTTGATATTATTTTCTAAAAAATCTATTGAAAAAAAAGAAGAAAAAAAACAGGAAAATGAGTGCTATTAGATAGTTTATTCACAGTAACACATGCTACTTTCAAGTATTTCCGAACAAAAATAAATTAAAACTTATTTCGTAAAGTTGTCCTTTTTGATTTAAGAACAGCCTTAAGGGAATGTATTAGAACTTTCCGAATGTAAGTCAGCGAAGAATTTCAGAAAACGAGAGCAATCAGCATTAACTTGTGAGCTATCCAATTTTTTATGGCAACTTTAAGTGAATTAAAATAGAACTTTCTTAAATAATTTAGAAGACAAGAGAAATGAAGTTACTTTAAAGTAAATAAGAAAGCTTAACTTATAATCTTATTTTCAGAAGAGTTCAAATTTTTTGAATTCAACATTCAAATTCCCGAGTCTTTCTTTCCTATACTTTTTAGGTGCGTTCGTAATTATGTAAATACGTAGCTCCTATTGTTGTCGCTCAGTCCGTTCGTCTGTCTGTCTGTCTGTTCGTCTGTCTGTCCGCATATAACAATGCAAAAACTACCCAACCGAATCGTTTGAAATTTAAAATGCATAATTATTACATAATTTTGTCGAGTCACTTCAAATTATCTGAAAATCGGATGGATAGATCAATTACAGGAACGATCAAAAGCATTCCGTTACATTACGGTCAATGGGGAAAAAGTTTCAAATGCATTTTAATCGTTTGAAATTTAAAACGTATATTTATTACATAATTTTGTCGAGTCATTTCAAATGTTATGAAAATCGGATGCATAGATCAATTACAGGGACAATCAAAAGTATTCCGTTGCATTACGGTCAATGGGGGAAAAAGTTTCAAATGCATTTTAATCGTTTGAAATTTAAAACGTATTATTATTATATAATTTTGTGGTGTCATTTCAAATGTTATAAAAATCGGATGCATAGATCAATTATAGGGACAATCAAAAGTATTCCGTTACATTACGATCAATGGGAAAAAAGCTTCAAATGCGTTTTAATGGTATTACACTCATTTGAACATAATAGAATTGACATGAATCTATGAAGTATGTACTAAAATATACATTCTATACAATCTGTGATGCAAAGAATATTTATTATTAAATTACAGGGCTACACAAATGTATTCCACTAAATAATGTTATACGTGGAAACATTGTTGGGGGCGGGCTTTAATTATATTAAACTACTTCATATTTTATGAATAAGATATACGTTAATGCAGTATAATAAAATTTACTCGCTGCATATTTACAGGAACACAAAGATTTCGACCACTGTACTGTATCCAAAGTACGCTCTACTATATCAGCAAGATCTGAATATTTTAAAACTTCGTTATCGCACGAACGCACCTCATTTGCTACGATTCACGTGCAATTTCCAACTTGTTTCTTTTTATATTCTTTTATTTAACTTAGCTTATTTATGGATGAAAAAAAATAAATTTCGTAATCGATTTTTTATTTATTCTTGACATATACGAATTATAAAAATTACGTACGCAAATCTGTTTCTTATGCAATCTGATATTTTAATATTTTTAAAACTTAATAATAAATAAATATATGCATTTTAAGTCATTTTCCTATTATCCAGGCGTAGTTGAATAATAGCCAAATAGTTATATCTTTATACCTTGTACAGCAACAATGGAGTTAATTATTCGCCAAAATATACCAGCTGGCTGGAAGTTGAAATAGTGAAATATTTTTAACACTATAAAAATATTAAGTAAAATAAAAATATAAAAAAGAGTGTAATGCATTCTTTAAAAGAATACGATTTTATTTTATTTTGTATAAACTTTAACTCAGAAGAGATGAGAAATGGTTAGATTTGCATTATTGTCCAATAACTAGTTGAAAAATAACTAATACTCTAATGAAAATATTTCCTTATGGGTTGCTATTGCTATTGTTCTTAAATTATCCAGGTTAGCAATTACATTAACATCGGTTCTTAAACATTTCATTTGATAAAAGGGATTTGATAAACAGGAGAATATTTTTATCTGAAATAAAAATAGAAAATTAATCTAAAGGGAATATAAATTTAAATGAATGAATTTTAATGAAAGTAACATTTTATTTCTCTGTGTATTTTATAAATATTAAACATAATTTTGTTATGTGTAATCTTATGTTAAAATTTATGTGATTGTTATGTAAAACTTTTTATGCTTTGTCTGTTTCTAAGTTGTTATGCTTATTATCTAAAGCTTGTTAGGTAAAAATAATAAAATGTAGAAAAAAACTTTTTTTTTTTTTTTAATAAACTTATTTTTCTATATTTAATATAAAGAAAAAAAAACTCAGTCAATGTATGTATTTTTTGGGAGAAAAATTTTTTTTCTTAATCTTTCACAGGTTTTAAACATCAAACTAAATCTACTCTTAATTTTGAAAGGAAATATCTAACGTAATGAAAAATTCTATCTCACAAGTGTGCTTCCTGTTTGATTTTCCCGGAAAGTTAAAATTATTAAATGAGATCCTCCTTTCTATATCAGTCTTTTCTTTCCAAGTTGTTTTAATAATCTACTGTTTTTTTAACCATTGAGAAATTTTGAATTAAAAAGTCGAATTTAGAAGGAATTTTCATTTATTTATTTTATAAAGAGCCAATATAAAGTTTTATTAACACAATTTTTTGAGCCTATAAGAATCATGTTTTAACATTTCTGGATTAAATGACAGAAACAGAAGTTAAATAAGATAATTTTTTAAGGATGTTTTTCTTTATAAAAAACTGTATTAAAGATCTAGCAGAAGTTAGGAAAGAATTTCTGAAACGAGATGGATAAGTATACCTTGTAAGTAACTTTTTTTTTAATTTTTAGAAATCACCTTTAAAATGAACTGTTAAATTCTATTTTTTTTAGTTTAGTTTTACGAGTAAACACTTTTCTGTTCTGTTTAAAAACAAGGAAGCTTCCGGGAAATTGGAATTATCATCTTTAGACTTTATAAGCAGTCTAGATTATTTTTCTCAACTTGAAAAACCAGAAAGTTATCGTATAATTTTTCTTTTTTAAAGGCACCCTTTTTTATCTTTAAGTGAATAAAACGAATGAAACCACATTTTATGTTTAAGCATTTTTGAAGGCATGCAGGTAAGAATTTTGCTAAAAAACATATAGAACAAATCCTTTGCCATATCAAAGTTCAGAAAGGATTTAAGGGAGCAAGTGCTTTCATGTACTTTAGTACAGAAAGATTGAAAGAAATGGTCCTTTCTAATTTGCTAGAAATGCCCCCAATACTTAAAAGGGCTCACGTGAATTGGTAACGCTATTTTCAAGTTTATACGACTCTGGAAGAACTATCAACAATTTTAGTGTTAAATGTTATTACTATTATTATTACTATATTGCCTTTATTATTTATCCATTGTTTGTGACAGAATTTATATCTCCGTGCGTTTAAATATATGCATTTAAAATGTGCTCTCATTCCGTTTGGTCCGTTTAGTCAATTGTCTCCATGTAATTTATATAGTAATTATAGTATTATAGTAAGTTAGCAATCTTTTATAACCTAATGTTATACTTAAAATTAAATTATAAGAATTAAAGGTGTATGTTAAATATTATAAATAGTTAGACCTGTTATTGCTTTTATTATTGTTGTTGTGATAAAAGTTCTGCCACTAATATGCATTAGCACTGGTTCATAAATTTTTATTTAATCAATTAGCAATATTTTACAAAATTCGATAAACTAAATTCTGGAATTAATATTCACATTAAAATACATTAAATAGATTTGAGAGGAGATTTTTAAACATTTTGCAGATAATTGCATTTAAAACAGAGATAGATAAAATTTGATCTCATATGAAACAAAATATGCTAGTGGAATGCATCCACAAAATTCATTCCAATGACATCGGTTCAGAGTTTAAAATTAAAATACACTAAAAAGCATTTTCACTCTTTTGTATCTAACCTAACTTGATTTTAACATAAAGATGAGATTTTGCAATCAGTTTTTAATCCACTTCTTCATATTTTATAATTTCGGTCGCAGATGTGTTTCCGAAGACAGTACAACATTTAAATATTTTTAGATCTTAATAAAATAACAAATTAAATGTAAGACATCTCTTGTTTGACAGGTGATAAATCGCCAAATACTTTCCATAATACATGCAAATGCATATGAGTTGAAAATAAACTGGATTTAATTATACGTCGATGAACGCTCGGCAAAATATGTACACCGGGAGGCGGCAGCACAGATAATCATCAAATAGATAATCATCGCATTTGTGAACTTCTGTGCTACAGCCTCCCGGTTTCATACTAAATAGCTGAAAAATAATAACAATGAAACATCTTAGTAACAATGAAACATCTTAGCAAAAAAGTAGAAAATTAATTATAAGAAAAAATGAAAAGTGTAGGGTAAATTGTGTGAAGTTCCCGTATTTTTTTTTTATTTAATTGCTTTAAAGATCACCTGCTAATTTTAATTGTTAAACACTGATTTCTTGTTAAAGTTTGCTTGCTTATGTATGATTTTAAGCATATTTCATTTTACAAATGTTATAGAAAACATAAAAAATTTTGTTCGGCCTTTTACACTATGTTGGCCTTTGGGAAGACCCCGCCTCCACCCCCCCCCCCCACCCCCTATTACCACTGACTTGACGAAGTCAGCAGTCAGGGTAGACCGGCGGTCATTTATGCTTTGCAGAAAGAACAAGTACCATTACTCTCTAAAAACATCAGATTTATTTCTCTGGTATTTAAACTAAGACTTAGGGAGGCAAATAAAGAAGTCACGTAAAAAATTTCTCACACTTACCAGAAGTGTTAAGACGAAATATAGCAATATAAAAACACTATTAAAAATTTTAAAAGAACGCAAAGAGAAATTAAAGTATCAATAAGGAACCCTTTTGCTTACAACTGAGCGGCGCGGAGATTACCTACAGCTTTTGCGCATATGAAAACTACCCGATACGGCGTTTTGTATAACACGGCATCTCACCTCAAGTTACCCTAACTTTTAAAAAGTACACTTTTATAAATTAATTGTTTATTATTAATTAATTTATGATTATAAGTTGAGAAATTAATTTGCAAATTAAAAAAAATAGTTTAAATAATGTTTAATGTTTTTTCTTTCATGTTGCTTTGTTTTAAAAAAGGAACAAAACAAAAATTATGTATTTTTACACAAATTTACTTGTTTTCATTTTTAACCAAGTGTAAAAAGAAAGAAAAAGAAAAAAACATGAAATCTTTTTATTAATTTATAATAGCAGAAGTTTTTAGGCGATAAAAAATCATGAATTACAGTCAGGATATATGCGCGATCTTCAAGAAAAATATTTTACGCATATAGAAAAGTGATTTTTATTTTAACTATTTTTAGTTTAATACTAATTTTAACCATAACCTTTTAGCGTTTATTTACGGTATGGAAATGTTTGTCTTCTGAAATGACACTCTATTTAAACTTTAAATTATGAAAATTCCCATGGAAAAGATTAGCATATTGTGGTGTATTTTCGATGAAGCTTCACTAATAGAATAGATCGGTAGGAAAAACACAATCTTTAAACTTTTGGATAAGGCGAATTTCGAAACTCACTATTCTATTTAATCTTTCAATTTAATTTTCAATTTTATGAATTTTCATGGCTTTAAAACTAAAAGCAAAGCAAAATGTTTGTCGTACAAATATGGAACTTTCATAGTTTTATGTGTTAGACTCAGAGAAATTTCAAAACACACTTCAGATCGTTAAAACGTTATAGAAATCGCTAACAGGGGTCGAACTTGTCCGAGGAAATTCTTCAATGCCAGTATTTTCTTATAGATTATCTTTTCTTAAATAAGGCAAAATTTCACGAATGGAACCTAGATTTATTTGTCCTGAGACATTCCTTGAAATACACGACCCTGCATTAAGGGTGTATTTCAATTCAAACTGTTTATTTTCCGATTTATTTTTGAATTCACATTTGCTCTCAAACGCATCAAACTCTCAGATTCTCTTATTTAGAAACTTTATAAGGTGCCGTGTCTTTCAATGTTTTGATAAATGCAGAAAATATTACAAAAAATGCTGTCAAAAATAGTGTTTTGACCCGAATTTTCCGAAACGGGAGATCTGGGAACGAAAAACCTAGAGAAGGTAACTGTTTATAAATCAAATTCTAATGAATCGACCACAAAATGACACCACACGGCATTTTATACGTTTCTTCAAATATCCTCTCAGCAAGTTTCATGCTTCTACTTTAAAAAAGTGTCTTAAATTGTATCAGAAAATTTCGAAAGCATTTTTTCTAACACACCCTAAAACGCTTAAAAAAAGGGTAGAGTTTACTTCAATCAATGAAAAATAAATAGACATATCTGCCAATCCTTTCAACCAATCTATTACAAAATGACGGTTTCTTAGATGAGAATTTCAGCTGTTGGAGAAAGATCAAAAGTCGTGTCATATTAGGCATGGTTCATAAAGTAAAAGATCCAATACCAAGAATTTCCTTTTTAGTTAATAATTCGCTTTCTGCAATCATAAAAGCGGGCAAGTAAAATGCCTTGAGCGGAAAATATTTAATGCTATAAAGTGTAATTCTTTCTTGTTAGGGTAATTCCATGAGCACATGTCGTGTAAGTCACATACTACAATTTTGGATACCAGTATTTTAGAACGGAAAACAGGAAAACAGGATGACTTATTTTATCTGAGATATTTAATTAATTGAATAAGTCTTGCAAACCTTTCGAAAATAAAGGTGGCCAGCAATTTAGCAGTTAGTAAAAATGTGACTTTGCTCATGGACAAATTGCTCATGGAAATACCAGTTATTATCTTATTTTTTTTCTTATTAACGAAAAAGATTCATAATTAATTATGTGTTATTTTATTCTTCACTAAATGTTTATGCTTTTAAAATTTATAGTGGGATTCTTTACGATTACTTTCTTGCATAAGACTTTTATAAATTAAAATCTGTATGAATGTATGTATCTAATATATACTCTATTAAGAATAGAACAGCTAGCGAACTGAAAGGAATAACAATTATTCGCAATCATCCGAGGGCATAATAATAGCTAATAGTTGTCAAAATTTAGAATACCTTCTGAATTATTGTTATTTTTACTTAAATTTCTGATAAAAATTCGCTAAAATAAATTTAGATGCAAGCAACTTCAATTGTAATTAAAAATCTCAATCAACTGTACTTTTATTCTTTATGATTATTAAAATAGTTGAATCCGCAATCGAATTGGCTGTGTCTAATCTTATGTATCAATCTCTAGCAGAACTAATTTCCAATATAAATAATGTTTTTAAAGCCAGACAAAATCTCCATCCAGAAATGCTGACTATTTTCAAAACCACATTTGATAAGAAATAGGTGCAGATCTATAGAGGAGAATATGGTCTTTCTTCATTTATCCGCAATATGACACGTTATTGTTTTTATTCATTAGTATAAACTTTGACAAGTAATGAAAAAATAGTTATTTATGTTTTTACATTTATTTTAAAATAAATAATTTTCTGCAAAACTAGAGTATTTTGAGGAAAAAGATACTTTAACTTATGAAGAAAGTTAACTTTTATGAAATGAGAAATGTTCAAGACATACATACATTTCTGTATTTTTTCCCAATCTATAAAATAGTTTAGCCTAGAGGAGGCCATAATAAATAAAAAAGCATTTTTGCTAAGCGGTTGAGAGGTTTACGTGGCAGACATTAGAGATCCCGATCAATAATTGATCAAATGATTGCAACTTCCTTATTGCAATATTTATTAAAGAACTTGGTGATATACACTTGAACATATTTTGGGTCAATAAGCAAGCATTAGTTTGTTGATAATGGTAGTTTCATCAAGTCTGGTCTTGTGTAGTGAAAACTGGGAAATTGAGTTAATAGCCAGTGGCCGGTAGTGACAGTTTTATTAGTAGCCACTTTTTTAAGTTAGTGACCACTATAGTATTTCAAACTTTCTTGACATCCAGATAAACTATAATCCTTGTATATACACACATATATATATATATATGTATTTCAGTAAGATGTTATTTAAATTTTATTTAATAAGTAAATGTGTTTTTAGTAGACTACACACATAAGTGAAATATAAACTCATGAGTGTATTTTTCAGGATTAAACAAAAACTATTGAAGAAAATAACTGCTGAGCATGTGGCAGGAGTCGAAGTATTGAAGATACTACAAAATCCTTAAAGCCCACTTGTATATGGATGAGGAGAAAAAATAATAAATTTCTTGAAATGCATGTAGAATCCTAATGAATATATTTTGCAGTATAAAACTGTATTTCTTAAAAAAATAAACCATCTGAAGAGCAAGCACATGGTAAAATGCCGAAATATTGTCGCTGAAATCTGCTATCATCCAATAGATAAAAGAATTAATCAGTTTGCTTCTTAGATTCAATCAAAGTAGAGGTACATATTTCTTGAAAAAATCTATATTATACTTGGCGATCAGTAATAGATTTTCTAATCGCCACTTTTACGACTTTAACCACCATTTGGTGAGTGGGGACTGTTAATTTTCACTTATATGGTGTTGCTAATAAAATTTCAAAAGACGTATCTCGCTACTCTGATAAAAAAAAATATACTCTATCGAATGGTAAACATTCATGTGCATTAATTTTACTCCAGCAAACATTTTGTTCTGATATATATTGAAAAAATCGATGAGCCAAAATTACTTTATCATTTTTCAAAAGTTTAAACAATTTGCTATGAAATGAATTGCAAATTATTTTAGTTCATGGAACCTTTTTAACTGAAATACGTAATACAAGTTTTAAAGAACCAAATACATTCAATTTAAAAAACTCTTTTTGTAACTTACTCGTGTTTTTTAGATTTATAACTTACTCAGATCTGAAAATCGTATGGTGTTCAACTATAAAAACAACAAACAACGTGTATTGATTTTAAAAACAGTTCCAATTTATGTAGCATCTGAGATAGAATTAAAACTATGTTAATGGGTTAATTACCGTAGAAAATACAGATATACTACCTGAAGGCGCTTTTAAAGCTAATTTTCTATTGCTCTTTTAAAATAAATGAACGCCCAAGGCATTTTTAATTTGTATTTTAATTTCCTTTTATGATCCATGAAGTGTGAGTACGCTTAAAAAATATTGATGCTTACATTTTCATTATCTAACAAAAATTATATGGCCAAGAAAAAAAAAAAGAATTAAATTTTTTTAATGACTATAGAAACACAAATCATTAAACTAGAGAAATTTCAATAGAGAGTAAAGGGGAAAATAATTGGGAAACAGTAGATTACTATATCATATTTTTACCATTTTATCATAACAACTGAAAAAAAAAATGTAATTAAGGATTAATTAAAAATTGTGAAATCCTGAAAAATATAAATAAATGAAACTATATTTAATTTTAAGTACCCATATTAATGTTACAAAAAATGTAGCTATATAAATAATTAGATAGGGGTAGATTTTTGTAGGTCAAAGTAAATTTGAATTGTACAATTGAAATGGTATTACACAACCGTTCCAGTATTTTCAACCGAAAAGAATACTCTCCCTGGCAAATAAAGTTACTCTTTATCAGTTCCTCATTCTTTATTGTTAGATAAATAATGAAGTGTTGGATTTGAGACTCATTTTATTCAAAATGGCTGTATGGAGCACATTTATACAGTCTATGTCGGGACACATTGATACAACCTAAATCATTTTCTAGTTCATTTTTTCATTACCTTTTATTATTTTTTTACCATACACTCCTTAATCCAACCATTTTCGCCAAAAATTTCTAATATTAGTTTTTATTGAAGCGAAATAACTCTAATTTCTTTATATTAGAACATTTTATAATATTTTTGCAAATGGAAGACGTACGAACTTATTCAACATCTAGTGCTAGTAGAACTAACAAGTGAAAAGGACGGCAGCCAGGAAAATCTAAAATTTATATAGATTCTCCAGAGAAAATAGTATTTTCGACATGAGAAATGTTAAGTAAAAGAAACAAGCTGCAGAACAGCACAGGATAATTATATTATAAACTTAATTTTTAATATAATTAGCCTTTATTTTCTGTTTATAAACCGATTTATAAACAGAAAACCTTGTAATTTTTTCATCTTTCCTAAGAAAGAAGACAATGCTGGAGTTGAAGTGCCAGATGACAAATTTACACAGTCAACAATCAGACAAGGAACAGCCAGAACATCAGATCCTTATACATTTCATTTTAATTGCTTTAATATTGCTTACAAATAAATTGTAGGTGATTTGAATTTCTATAAATAAATATGAAATGGTTTGCTAACTCATTTTCTATGAAAAATATGCATTGGTGTTATTTTGCCTCCATTTTTCCCAGACGTATCAAAGTGCCCCATGAGGTGTATCAATCTGCATATCATGCGGTGTATCAATATGCACTTTTATCAATCGCATTGATAAAAGTGACTTTTTTTGATTTTTTTAAAATTACATGCAAAAATAATATATAAAACAACGATTGTACATTTTTATAACACACTACACAAATTGTGCTCACACCACATGTAAAAATAACTTGAAATTTCGGATTTCTGGACACCAAAAAAATTCTTAGAAAAAAGCTATATCAATGTGCCCCAGTTCCCCCTATATTTTTCGACAAATTTACGACATAATTTTTTGCTGTGTTTGTATATTATTTCACACGATAGTGACTTCAAACATACTTTTCTACGATTTTGTTTAAGATTAGATCTTAAATGTGGAATTCCTCAGCGGATACAAATGAAGTTATTTTATAAAACATAAAAACTACATTAAATCTTAAAACTGAAACAAGCTTCGTAGAAGTACTTAATTTTCACTCCAGCGACTTTCAAATTATTCGCAGTGGGAAATGCTTCACTTTTGAAAATAACACAGTTGAAATCAAATACACATAAAGTGCAGTTTTACATAAATCTTGAGTATCTTTATAGAGGAGCAATGATCTTCAGGTTAAAATAATATTTGTTTGAGAATTAGAGCAACCGATATAAGATGAATATTTTACTGTAACTAAAGTTGTAGGTTTATTATGAATTAATGAAACAATTCTTTCGTAAATATTTTTTTTCGCCAAAATTCAACGGGTTTCACGTCGCAATAATAATATATTTGTTTTCTTTACCGGCGATGATACTAAATTCTGAAAAAAACATAATTTTTGCTTTCTGATTGTTTTATTTATTTATTTTTAAAGTAAAGAATGGCAAATATAATTCTATAAATTTAATCATAAAGGAAATGCTTCGACTTAAATTTCTGAATATAAAATTACGTATCTTTCAATGTTTATCTTTTAGATATTAACACATTATTGTGGAGTTTAGCGTAATCGATTGATTTTTCTTGCGTTAGTATGTCATGAACAATCGTAAAATACTTCATTGTAGGCGATAAGCTTAAAAGAAGATAAATAAGACCACAGTAACCATAACAACCAAAATTTATTTATTTACTTATTATTTTTTTTATATTTTATTAAACAAGACGCAGAAGTATCTAGTGATTATAGATGAAAAAATCTGATACAAAGATGCTATTCAGAGATTAGAAGAATTTTATCATACAAGAAAAAAAAATAGTAATGACAAAAAAGGAAGTCTTTATGTTAAATTTTCGACATTTTAATTAAACTAGCTGGATATGCCAATCCCAAAACTTTTTTCTATCTCATAAGTATATTTTAGTATTTCAAAAATTAGTTAAACATTAGTTTAATATTATTAATTCAGTAATGTACCAACTTTGATTTTCATCTTAAATTTCTGCTTCAGTCATTTAATCGGAGTACAAATGAGTAACTGTGGATCATGATATTTATTAAAATCAATAGTTTTCCCTTACTCAGTTATCTTCAGCTGCTTACAAATAGCCGGCATAGCAGGACGCGAGTTTCCGCCTCTGCAAGAACCGATGAACAATAGACAATAGGCAGACTTTTTTCAAATTCAGTGCGGCTATTCTAGCCATAGTCAAACACTTACATAAAAAATTGGTTCCTTTCTATGCATATCTTCACACACTTTTCGATGGTACAATATTGAAAATGGCACAAAAAACGCTAGTGCAACGCTCTTTCCAGCGAATTTTTTTCAAATTCGGAGAGGATCAACTAGTTATAGCCATACACTTACACAAGAAATTTGATTCAATTCGATGCATAACTTTATACACTTTTAGTCGGTAAATATTGAAAATGGTACAAAAATCGCTATTGCACGCTCCCTTCCGGCGGAATATTTCAAAATTGAAGGAGGACCTACTTGCCACAACCAAAAACATTCGCAAAAAATTGGTTTGATTATATGCATATCTTCATGCTCTTTTTGATGGTAGAATGGCGACATACAGACACACATACAGACTTACATACGAATAGACACACGGACAGACAGACATTTTGTAAAAATATTGTTTTTCGAATCTCTGTCCCAGAAAACAGATAAATCCGTCGAAAACCGGAACTCAAAAAAAAAAAATTTCGATTACAATACTTTTTTCTATTGAAGACAGAATAAAGTAATAAAAAATATGTATAGTGATAACCAACTACAATTTTATTTATATTTTAAATCCTTGAGAAAATTTTGCAATGTAATTCACATAAAAGAAGACTTGTTAGTGGAAACAATTTTGAAATGGAAAACAGTTTTGTTCAATGCAATGTATTAAAAATTGACTATTTTTTATAGAAAGAAAATATTTCCTTAAAAGCAAAAATACTTTTTAAATATCCTAATTCAAGCTATAAATTATAGTTTTTTTTTGAAAAAATACTCCTCCCACAAACATATTTATTAACCTTTAACTTTTTATATTAATTCATTCACTCAAATGTATATATGTTACAGCCAAACCCGATTTTAGGCCAAACTAGTCTATCCTAACGCCCATCGGATTAACTAGTTTTTCCTAGGCCAAACCGGTCTATCCCAACGCCCATCGGATAAACTAGTTTTTCCTAAGCCAAACCGGTTTATCCTAACGCCCATCGGATAAACTAGTTTTTCCTAGGCCAAACTAGTCTATCCTGAGGCCCATAGGACAAACTAGTTCTTCCTAGGCCAAACTAGTTTGGCCTAACTCTTATAGGATAAACTAGTTTAGCCTGCTGTTTATTGGTCTGAACTAGTTTATCCTAGGCCGATCTAATTTATCCTAGGCCAATTCAATTTGGCGTGATTTTATTTGTTTCAGTGATCGCTTCAGCGCCAAGATTCTAATTTGTACTAGGCTGATCTAGTTTATCCTAGGCCAGTGTAATTTTACGTGTTTTTAGTTCAGGGCGTCAAAGCGAAAGAAAAAATGGGCTCACAGGTTCTGTATGTATGTATGTACGCATGTATGTACGTATGTACGTACGTATGTACGTAACGCGATAACGCTTGATAGAAATAATGTAATTTGACATGTTTTTATCTTGTCAGCTACCCAAGACTGAGAACTAATGTGGGTTCTGTATCTATGTATGTACGTAAGTACGTAACGCAATAATTTTTGATATAAATACTCGATTTGCATCAAACTTTTAATATAGGTTTATTCTTTTGAGGAGCTTTTCTGATTAATTTTGGGAGATCATTGGAGAAGAATAAGGAGGGAGGGGACGAGAGGCTGATTCGCCCCTTCCCTTAATTCAAATAAATGGATTTCTATGGAATTTTAGTATATTTTATTCAATTTTAGATATAGGAGTATTCTATTGAAGCGCCTTCATTAGTTGTGGGTGTCAATTGTTTAAGTACAAAGGGAGGGGAGAATAGTGGTAACGCCCCATAATTTATGTAAATGTTTTTTTCACGCAGAATTTATTGATTTACGTCAAATTTTAGAAATAGATTCATTCTGGTAAGGCGTTTCCCTAATTCGTTTTGGGGATTAATTTAATAAGAATAAAGGGAAGAACGGGGGAATCTTACCTAATTTTGTTAAATGGGTTTTTCAAGCAGAATTAACCGATTTCCTGCAAATCTTAGATTTGTTCATTCTGATAAAGCGTTTCACTGATTAATTTTGGTAATTCTTTGGTTTTTGGTCTGAACCAGCAATTTATTTCCTTCCTTAAAATATATAAATTTGTTATAATACAGAATTATCCAATTTGCTTAAAATTTTGGACATGAATTCATTTGATCAGATGCTTCTTTAATTAATTTGGGTCTTTTCTTATGGTTATGTATAATGGGTTAGTGGACGATTTATAGCCTTCCTTAAATTAGATAAATGGGTTTTTATGCAGTATTATCCGATTTGCCGTAAATTTTGAATATAGCTTATAGTTTTTTCTTTAAAAGGCGAATGCCTGAAATGTTTTGAGGGTTTAATGATTAAATATAAAGGGAGGAATGTGGGATTACCCTCTCTAAATCAGATGAATGGTTTTTTGAGCAGAATTATCTGATTTGTTTCAAATTTTGGATAATTGTTTAATTTTATAAAGCGTATCTGTGATTAGTTTTGGGGGTTCAATGGTTAAATATAAGTGGGGGAAATGGGAAAAAGTAATCCAACTTACTTTATTTTTCGAGGGTGTTATTCTATAAAAAAATAAGGCTTAAATACACGACTGTAAACAGCCTGTGTATGCAAAGTCGTCAGTTTAATTGGGCAATATTCTTTTTAATATTGATCCCGACTACTGCTCCATTGCTAATCTTGTGCAAAGTGGTTTTGTCTTCACCATTATAATGTATTTTATTCGATGCGTTGTAGAATACTGTTAGAGGTTTGCACGGGCCAGAATTTCGAGTTCCGGGCCCCGCCTTTCCCGAAGGAAAGTTATTTTGCCGTGACCCTGTGTAAAAATTAAAAGTTCAGACCGAGCCCTGCATCTACAAAAATATGTGAAAAAAGACTTAGTCCCACTCAATCTGGCCCTACTCAATTTCTGCCAAAAATTCAAATTTTACTTAACATACAATTAGGATTCCTTTAAAAAATACTGCATATATATATAATGGATAAATTTACAATGTATTTTTAAATTACGAGGTGTTCACAGAATGAAAAATACACAATATATTATTGATTATTTAATTTCATGGACCTTTCAATATTGAAATGGGGATTCATTAAATAATTAATGTAGTTTAGAAAAAAAAAGAGTTATAAACATCATAACTAAACTGTTCAGTAAAAAGTAAATTTGTGAATATGTTTCTCTGTCATTCCTTAAGACTTTTCTCAAATCCAAAAGAGCTACATCCTAACACATTTAAGAATTAATTCATTTTCGGAAAGGAATAAGATTAACAGGCATTCTCACTCAGAAAATATGTAATCGAATGGCGTTAACCGTTTTTTCCATAAAAGCGATGTACCTTTGAGAAAATACTATTAAAGCTACGTTTTGAATCGAATTTTCGGTTACGACTTCACGGAAAAGAAAAACTTGACGCCGTGACAAGAATAGCTTATATGTCAACAAGAAATTAATTTCTAAAAAATGGAAAATGCTGTTCGATTCCAAATTATGTTCACCTCCAATCTGGTTCGAATATGCAATAATAATAATAATAATAAATGCAAGCCTGATCTCAGTTGGCACGAGTCTGCAGGAAAAGAAAAACCATGTAAAATGCATTATGTCTTAAGGGTGGACATGTAAAATTCCTGTATTGATGTTATAAGCAATTACTCTTGACACACATTTATACTTATTCTAGTGAAACACATGTCTTTTACCGGCCAAACCCGATTTCGAGCCAAATTAGATTAGCCTAGGCGAAACTATTTTATCCTAACGCCAATTATATAAACTAGATTTCCTACGCCAAACTTGTTTATCTATATGCCCGTAGGAAAAACTAGTTTTTACTAGGTAAGAGTGAAATCCGTCATTTTCCCTTCATACTTTACCATTAAACCCTCAAAACTATTCAGGGAATTGCCTTATCATAAAGAACCTATAAGCAAAATTTGAAGCAAATCCGTAATTTCTGCGTTAAAAACCATTTATCTAAATTATGGGGGGGACCTACATTGCCCTTTCTTTAACACTTAAACAATAAACATCCACAACTAATCCCGGAGGCGCCTTGTCAGAATAATTCTATATCTAACATTTTAAATGAAAACTGATAATTCTGCATGATAAATGCATTTCTCTAAATTAACGTGTGGGATTAGACTTCCGTTCGCTCCCTTTATTCTTATTCAGTGATTTTCCAAACTAATTAGAAAAGTATCTTATCAGAAGGAACCTACATTCAAAATTTGAAGCGAATCGGATATTTATATCAAGAGCTATAGCGTTACGTACATTCGTACGTACATACCTACATAACATGCGTACGTACATACATACAGAACCTGTGAGCCCTTTATTTTGCTGGCTTTGACGCCCGTGAGCTAAAAACACGGATAATTACATTGGCCTAGGACAAACTAGATCAGCCTAGGAGAAACTAGAATGTTGGCGCTGAGGCAGTCATTGAATTCAATAAAATCACGCCAAATTGAATTGGCCTAGGATAAACTAGATCGGCCTAGGATAAACTAGTTCAGACCAATAAACAGCAGGCTGAACTAGTTTATCCTATAAGAGTTAGGCCAAACTAGTTTGGCCTAGGAAAAACTAGTCTATCCGATGAGCGTTAGGATAAACCGGTTTGGCCTAGGAAAAACTAGTTTATCCGATGGGCGTTAGGATAGACTAGTTTGGCCTAGGCCAATCTAGTTTGGCCTAAAATCGGGTTTGGCCTGTAACATATATATTTTTTATTTTTATTTATTTTTTTTTGAATTAGAAATAATTTATTTAAATATGGCTATTAAATATTTATAATTTGCGTCATTGTGTGAAAATGATATTTTAATGATGTTACTAAATAAACAAAATGATCCTTATTCAGGCTATTGAAGTTTTAGATAGGTTCACAACTAAACTTAAAAAAAAATGTTCAAAATTTAAAAATAAATGGCATGGAACTAAAGTCTGGATGATTTATTTTTACATAAACAGTGGTTTTGGAATGGTACAAATATCTTTTCTAATTTTTAATTTATTTAACACTTTTTTACTTTCTTCTACCTTTAATAGAAGAAAGTATTGTAATCGAAATTTTTTTGATTTGCGGTTTTCGACGACTTTGCACATTTTAGATGAGCAGTCAGAGATTCCAAAAAACATGTTTTTGAACGCTGTCTGTTTGATGTATGTTTGTATGTCTGTATGTCTGTATGCCCGTATATCCGTGTGTCACCATTGTACCATCGAAAAGGATATGAAGAAAAAAGTTTGCCGGAAGGTCACACTGTAACAGCAATGTCTGTGCCATTTTCGTTATTGTACCATCGAAAAGTGTATGAATTAATGCATAAAATTGAACTAAATTTTTTGTGCATGTTCTTGCCTACGGCCTTCAGGTCTTTATTGGATATGGAAATAGTCAGAGAGAAAAGAGCGCTGTGATAGCTAGGTCTGCATCATTTTCTATATTTTTTCGTATTTCTAGTGCCAATCGGTTCGTGCAGAGGCAGAAGCTCGCGTCCTGCTAATCCGGCTATTAGCAAACAGCTCATGACAACTTAATAAGGGAAAACTATTGATTTTAACAAATATCATTCTTCACATTATTATTATTATTATTTTACTCCGATTAATTGACTGAAGCAGAAATATAAGATGTAAATCAAAGTTGGAAAGCAAAAGTTGGAATTGTATTAAGCTAATAATATTGAAGTATTAACATATGTTAACTAACTGTTTTTGTAAGAATAAGGTGTACGTATGAGATAGAAGAAAGTTTAGGGATTAGCACATCCAACTAGTTTTGTCCATGGTTATTTTTCTCTCAACGTCATTTAGTTTTCTTGCATATGAATGCCCAATGAGAGAGGCTTTTTATCTAAGTGTATTTGTATAAATGTTAGAGATGCTCTCGGGTGATTTGCTGTAACAAATGGATTTTAGGAATGGAAATCCATATAATTGAAGTAATGTGTTAAGCTTTCTACAGGCTATTCCACAGACGTATTGGTACGACAGAATCAATTCAACTCTTTATGCCCAAAATTATGAATGAGAAATTATTCCTTCTCATTAATCACCCATTTCAAGATATCAGAAAATATATTAAAAAATTATGTAATAATAATATGGAATTTAGGTAAGTTTTTCACTGAAAGCAATTTAATAAATTTGTAGTTAACTCATTCTGTAAAATATTTGCAAGAATAATTAGGTTAATTAACAACAAAATACTGCTTTAGAAATCACGCATTTCTTATAAAAACAATGCAAATAAATGCATTGTCATCGTTTCCTCAAATGGCCGCAAATTTTGCAGATAATATTTTCTAATAAGAGAAAAATTAAAATACCTAGCTTCCAGTATTTTGTTTTACTTTCTAAAAGCGATCAAGCATAGTATTTTTGATGAAAAGTAAAATCTTGTTTTATTAATCGATGATTAAGTACAGTTTACATTAATTTTTCTTTAAATGGAATTAAACGTATTGTCGGAGCATAAAGGATTCACTTGAAAATGACGTTTGTTTTTGAAATCACAGGTCATGAACTGATATATTATGAAGTTTTATATGAAAGCTTTAATAAAATGCACTTAAAACGTTTCCCAAAAACTGTCGATTTTATGGCTTGATTGATTTAGTTAATATTTAAGTAATTATGAGCATTTTTGATCTTGAAATGTAGGTAAATAAGTTTAAAGTTAGATTGAATGTATAGTCATTTTATTTTGAGTCTATACTGTTTATTAGATATTGAGACCTATAATAGTTTTTATTTAAAACAAAACAAAGCTCAAAATTTCGTTTTGAAATTAACAGCTTTTTGTTTTTCTATTTTACTTGAGGTTATTTTACTTTAGAACATGTCTAGTAATCACATTAATGGCCCAAAGGGATCATTGGAAGCTTAAAATATGAAAACTATACGAAGATACGGTTTGAAATGAATGAGAGATTAGTCACTGAAACTTAGAAACCTTAGAAACTGAATAACTACTACTTACTTTATTATTAACAAATAAATAATAAAACTTTGCATCAATCACCATAAAACATAAGACTAAAGGACGCGTTTCGGCCTGGAAATTTTAACAGTCTGTTATCAGACAATGAAAATACCTGGCCGCAAGGGAACAAGGTCACGAATAAAAAGTACAGGCAGAAAAAGAGCTTACGAAAAATGCAACATGTGGTGCGAGCTGAAACATAAACCCAAATCACAGAGTAGCACGTGCAAAACAGAAAAGTGTTGCCAAAATGATTATGAGAAAAATATAACAGAAAAAATAATAATTAAAAAACAAAAGCAACAAAATTACCAACTTTCTGTACAAATAATATTTTTTATTCTTGTTTCATAAGGCAAAATTGTATTATGAAAGCATTTATTTTATGCATTATCAGAATAGATTCATTTTCCTTTTCATCTGGTATTGCACAATGAAAAAAAAAAAAAATACACATGTCCATTTTATCTCAGAAAATGTAAACTGTTAAAGAAATAAACAAACAATCTTCTACTTTATAAAACAACAAAAATCATTCAAGCAAGAAAACTGTTCTTATCGTCGCTAACTTATCTTGTAATTTCAGATAAAGGAGTTCAATATGAAAATCTAACAAATACTCTTGCAATATTGAAACTTTACGATATGATAAGATTTGATAAAAAAGTAAAGAACTGAAATTGTTAGTTATACATTTCGCTGTTTTTTAATTAGATTTCACCAGTACTCGTACTGGTACAAAATGATTCTTTAAAAGTAACATAAAGCAGGAGGAAACGTTGCTTCATTGCTTAAATTAGTTTTAGATTATGTTTGATTTAATGCATATAAGAAAGTTTAGAAAATATTTCCAAGAAAGATAATAAAAAGAAAAGAAATGGATTTAAAACTATAGCAATCAAAAAATGTATTGCCTAAACTAAATTATTACTGACTAATATGATAAAACTGCAAAATAAACCTATATTTATATGATAAACAAATGGTAAAATTTTTGACATATAATATATGTGAATTAAATAATATATGAGTTAAATGAATATATTTGGAATTTTCATAAGCATACACATATTACATTGCATGTGACATTTATTGAATTGTATGTGATGGTATTATAATTCAGTTAGAATTTTCTCTGTAAATGTGTTTCTGAAAATGGAGTTAAGCCATAATGTAATATTATCTTAAAGTAGTTGATTGGGAGGGGGTGTGGTGGGAAAAATTTCTAAAGAAACATTTTTCAACAAAGATTAACAGCGGTCCAACAGTTTAATTACTTAGATACACTCCAAATTAAATGAGCTTTTGTACCCAACTCTTTCCTAGCATTTTCCACAAATTGCCAAAACAGGCCACATGTTTACTTAAGATCATTTTATATTTATTATTTATTAGATTGAAATTATTCAGAAAGAAAAGCAACTTTAAGAGTTATTGCTTAAAAAAATCTGAGTTTCAGTCATATATCTATTTATATTTGCCTTAAAGTTGCATACCAAGTTGGATTACTTATAAGATTTGTGATCGTTTTCGTGAAATTAGTAAAATACATCAACAGAAATCTTTACATATTATTTTAAAATCAGACTGGCGATACAAAACTCAGTCAGATCAAAACAAACCTCATACATATTTTCATCTACAAAATTTGTCATCAATATTAATATCAGATCGTTATTAAACGAAAAATCATGAGTAATTATTCGTAATGGCAAAATTAGTTAAAGTGACAAAATCAATAAAAATATAGAATAGGCTATAAAAATATTCTTGTTTAATATTAATAAACGTTACACTTATTTCAGAGTTGAAAATCTTAATTTCAAAAAATTTAACAAAGAAATAACTTAGATTAAAGAAAGTATATCTGGGTCATTTCATGGTAACTTACGTTACATTTAAAACAATTTATTACAGTAATTTTAGTAATATAGCAATAAAAAATATTCAAATGTGAAATTAACATGGTTTGTCAAAGAAACGTATCTAAGGGTCAATTTGGATGGAAATTACCTTAAAAAATGATAATGAAAATTGCACTTCATATGATAACTTACATTCCTTTTTGCAGAAATGTCAACTACTATAGTAAATATAACTATGAAAATTTATGAAATAACACCAAAACTAGGTAATTTTCATCTAAATTGGGCATTGAATAAGTTTTAATTAACAAACCATGTGAAATTTACATTTTGAATACTTTTTTGTATGTGTTATATTACTAAAATTGCTGAAAATAGTTCTAAATGTAACGTAAGTTACCATGGAATGCCCCATCTTAATTATCGACGACGAGGCATTTAAATCAAAAGGTCAAGTTGTAATAAAATTTGCTTTGACATGAAATCCTTTTATCACTAATGGCATCATTTACCTTCGGAAGTTCTTTTTAAAGATGAAAATGGCGTAACAATGTAGGACGACATGGATGGAAACTCCAGAAAATATTTAATTTGCTTATTTATTAATAAGTGTTGAAAGAAATCACTGTGGTAATGCAATTAATTTTAAATATAGACTAGATAATGACATTTCATTTACATGAAACTTTACTAGATGTATTCTTTTGAATAATCGCTTTCGGGTCCAATTTTTTTTTTTTTTTCATTTTTAGAAAAAATTACTTTTACGATAATAACATTAGCATTAGCTATCTAAATAGGTTAATTAGAGTTTAACGAATATTTTACTGTCTGAAACATAACAATTGTTGTTATTTTGTGTACTATTAAATTCATATTCATATGGCAATAGGTTAAGGAAGCGTTTTCCGAGATGTTTTAGAAAATCTTGTGTTACATCAAGATTTAATCGATATTACAATTTTCTAACACTTTTTGCGCTTAATTATACATAATGCTTTAAGGAAAATTTTTTTACATTTAAAGAGTGAACTATATGTTTAAAATAAAAAAAAGTGCAAAGGGTGCAAAGAGAATTAAGCAAATATTTATCATTATTATTAATACTAAATGTCTAAACGTTTATGAATTCATACAGTAAATGCACAGACACATACTAACATTACTACATATAAACAGTGACAAAAATATTTGTTAAAACAAAATAATACTCCATTAAAATAGATGTACTATATATAAAACACAAGACACGAAAGGGTTAAGCTTTAACTTCTAAAATCAATTACCAACAGAGATGGCGATACCTAAAAGTTTTCTTTTCACCGTCAGCCGCTGTGACAGAAATTGTTGCATAGCTTACTGCGAGCAGTTTTGAGGCCGCTATATCAAAATATTAATATTATAATATGTGTATAGTAATAATAATATGTATTAACTCATGGAATAATGTTTCTGTACTAAACTTTATATACAGGACTATCAAAGGAAGAATAAAATGGCTAATGAGTTCAAAACATCCATTTGAGTTTTTCCGCCCTACCACGTAGCAAGTGTAAAATAGTCGTTAGAGATCTTGATAGTATTATCTGTGACTTCGAAGTTGAAAGCTACATTTTAATAATTCTAAACTCATTTTATAGATTTTTCGTATTTTTTATTTCAGGCAAGTGTCACAATTTCTTCGTTTTATCTAAAATTATGTAGTGTTATAATTATTTGATGTTATGGTGTTTGAGAGTGTGAAACAACCCTTTAAATAATGTGTGTTTCAAAACTTTATGTATGTTGCATGCTAGACCACAGATTTTTTTGTAATGGTCTCGTTCCGGAAAAAGTGGCCACACAGAGACTGGGCAAAATGACCAGATGAGTACTTTGCCCGGAAGCGATATTTTATTCACTATTCACTACAAAATATTATTCAAAAAGTATTTTCTTCGAAATTAAAAATTAGATGGGCAATAACTTTTCTAGAAAAAGGCTTATTCGCGACATCTGCAATTTACAATGCATTACAGTAAAATAAATACATTCTGCATATCGTCTTGGAGCACCTATATTCTTTCATTCTTCTTATTGAAACTCAATACCGCCGGTTATTTTATGTTGCAACAATTTAATATTTAGAATATTGCAAAACATATTACCTAACTGTTAAATTAACTTCTGATTAATTTAGCTTCTGATAATTAAAAAATATACATTCCGAATCAATGCGATTTTTTATTATTTATTTGTGGAAGTCAATATACCCAAGCTAGGGGGATAAAGTGGTTATTTTTGTAAACTTTCTTTAAAGCAACGTATACATGTAAAATAAATTAAAAAAGTAAAATAGCAATTGAAACTGAAGTTATTATAGTTACTATTGGTACTTGTTTTCAGTATTTTACTGATTAAAATGGTATCATAGAAAAGCATAAAGCCATAAAGTGGCCACTTTATCTTTCCTTTCTCTATAATTAAAATTGACCTATTCAGAAATCTCTAGAAATAATGCTAGGGCTCCAAACGAAACAAAATGTCACCAGCTTCTCAAGTTTAACTAAAAATTCCAAGGTAACTTTGAAAATTGAAAAAAAAAGCAATGGTTTGTGAGAAAGCTAACAGCAGTTAAGAATCAATAAGAAGAATCGATTTTCAAAAATCGTTTACAAAAGAAATCGATTTCAAATATAGATTAAGCGATAAAATATTCTTATCTGATTACACCAAACTTCATTTTTATTTACGAACTGCAAATAACTATCGCAAAACTACAAAACCAATTGCAAATAAAGATTAAGTGAAAAAATATTCTTGTCTAATAAAGGTAAATTAGACAGAATACAATAGTGGAGAATTAAAAAATAGAAATTATTTAGAACATGCGCAGTCGCCTTATTTTATTCATTTTAAGATGATTTTTGTAATTTCATGACATTTTCACATTTATGTTCTTTTGACGATAATTTAGCTGAATGCCAATGCAATTTCTTTCTCTGTACACCGTTCTTGAATACCATGCCTGCCTGAACGTTGACATAGAATTGGCGCCTCTAGAAAGGAGATTATTTTATTAACGCAAGTATAGTCCCTTAAATTTAGACACTAGTATTTTATAAAAGATTTCTTTGATTAAATTAATCTCAGAAAAATGAAGCGAAAAAAACTTTAAAAAATGTTTGTTCCAAAATCTAAAAGACAATATACACGCTGTAAAATGTCCGCACTCGGTAGCCGCCATTTTTGTGTCGGAGCTCATACCTAATATTCAGGGGACAGTATATTGGTGTACGTCATCCAATACAAAAACGTAAAAATGTCATATAACTGCTAAAATTATCTTAAAATAAACAAAAGTATTCGAATGTGCATGTTTTAAAAAAATCCTATTTTTTGGCGAGAAGTATAATAATTAAATTACTAATTTATTAAAAAAGTGTAATTAATTCTTACCTATTTAAATCATTAATTAAGAGTAAATTTACAAAATCATTTTCGAATAGAGACTAAGCGGTAAAATATTCTTATCTAATCAAACCATACTTCACATTTATGTCAGAACTGCAAATTTTTAAATGCAAAGATTAATAAAGAAATAACTCAGATTAAAAGAATATATAACTTAAATTATCGTGGAAAGGTGCTCGACATATCAAAAAGGTCAAGTCAGCAATAAAGTTTTCTTTTAGAATAAAGCCTTCTTTCGTCACTAATGACATCATTTACCGCAGGAAATTTTTTTTAAAGATGAAATACTGTAACAACTTGCGACGACGTGGGAGTAACCTTTCTGGAATGTCTTTTGCTTATTTATTTATATATTATTAAGTGTTGCAAAAAGCACTATAATAATGGAATGAATTTTGAATGTAGACTAGGAGATAAATAAAAAATATTTTCTATTAAATTTATTTTAGCTTTGATTTTGAAATACAAAATAAATTCTCAGTAGACATGTGTAAATCTGAAAGCTTTTTAAATAAAAGATAGTGTGATTATTTTCTTTTTAATTAAAGCTCTTTTATTTTTCAACAATTTTGTGAATAAATGTATTATATTTTTTGTTTTAGGGAGAGTACATTAGAGGGGACATGCGTCTAATTTTTGGGAAAGACAATATTAAAGTATCTGCCTACCTTTTAAACACAATTAAAAAATAATAAATTAAATTGTTTATTATTTTTGATCTAATATTAAAGTCTAATAGCTTTTACATCAGTTTTGATACTTCCCAAAATGCCATCCCATTTCAAACTAGTTGAATGTGCCAATCCTAAAGCTTTCTCCTGTCTTATACATTTTAATAATTAAAAGAATAGTTACAAATTTTGATACTTATGAATATTATTAGTTTATTACTATGCTAACTTTTATTTTCATCTTAAATTTCTGATTTAATCAGTTAAACAGATTAAAAATGAGTTAATCTCGATCATGATATTTATTAAAATAAATAGTTTTTAGCTTATAGGCTATCAAAGGCCTGAGAGCTTATGTGTTCACCCGTTCTGTATGTATGTACGTGTGTATGTGCGTGCGTAACGCGATTACTGATGATAAAAATATTCGATTCACTTGAAATTTTGGATATAGGTTTATTCTGATAAGGCGCTTTCCTGATTAGTTTTGAGAGTTCATTCGATTAGTATAAGGGAGAGAACGTGGGCTAATGTCCCCCCCCCTTTAATTTATATAAATGGGTTTTTCATGCAAAATTATCAGTTTTCGTTCAAACTTTACATATAGGGTAATTCTGATGAGGCGCCTCCATGATTAGAATTGTGTGTTCATTAGATAAGTATAAAGGTGGGGAACGTGGGCTAATCTCCCATTCTTAATTTCGATAAACGAGTTTTTCATGCAGATTTATCAGATTTCATTCAAATTTTACACATAGGATCATTCTGGTTATGGCACCACCGTGATTAGTTTTAAGAGTTCATTGAATAAGAATAAAGCGGGTAAACGGGGTGCTAATTCCCCACTCTTAATTTAGATAAATGGTTATTTCATGGATACTTATCAGATTTCATTCAATTTTACATATAGTATCATTTTGATGAGGTACCTCCAATATTAGTTTTGGATATTCATTGGTTAAGTACAAAGGTGTGGGGGATAGGTAACTTCATTCTGATAAGGCGAATCTCTGAACAGTTTACGAGGCTTAACGGTTAAGTATAAAGGAGAGAAGGGGGATAACTAATCTAGAATTATATAAATGGGTTTTTATGGAGAAATATCAGACTTTTTTAAAATTTTGGATTTAGGTTTATTATATGATTAGGAGTATCCCTGATTAGTTTTGTGGTTTAACTGATTAGGTATAAAGAGAGGAAATGGGACGGGGGCTATTTTCTCTCTTAATTTGTTTTTCGAAGGTCATTATTCCTTGAAAATTTAAGACTGTAACACACAACTAATGAGTATAGCCTCAGAGTTCAATGCCATCAGTTTAACTGGGCAATATTCTTTTTATTTATTTGTTATTCTGTTGTACATGTAGTACACCAAATCTTTGAGTACAGCCGGCTTAGCAGGATGCAAAGTTTCATTCAAAGCACAGTCTCTTCACAGGCCGTCTATGTATAATCGAACAAGTGTAAGCTAGGTTTATTAAATGGCTTAAGCACTTACATGCCTCAATCAGTAATGCACATCTACTACCACTATCACCACCAGCAAAGAAACGGAACTGGAAGGACCCGCAAGAAAACCGGCTTAGAATTTAGAGATGAAACAGAATATAAATACAAAATTAATATAAATAATTGAAAAATGAAACATATTCAGATTCAGCCAGGTAGGGAGGCCTACTAATTGGTGTGAGCTCAACAAGAACCACCCAGCAATGTTTATTAAAAAAATTACAGAACAGTTATATAGTAAATAAGGTAGGTAACAAAAATAAGAGATAATGAAATAACTATAGGTAACAATAGTAGAATAGACTAGTTGAGTGCTTTACAGACGTATAACACACACATATATATATATTTAACAATAACAGTAATTCTATAACTGTTTTAAAGTAAAAGTTTGTTTGGTTAATTCCATAACTCATCGTGGAGGCATTTGGAACAGTTTTTGATTTTTTTCAATCAATGTTACACAGTTAATGACTTTTTGTAATAGTGCTGATTGTTTTCTTATTATTTTAAACCATGAAGAAAGCCTTATCGTTCTGGAGATTCTGAAGTGGTATATGGAAGTTAGTGTGCATTCCGTTACGTAGTGCTGTGAGGTTCCTCGTTTTCCACACGTGCAGTAGCCCGAGTCAGTTTTTCCGATCCTTACCAGATAGTCTGGAAAAGGCCCGTGATTTGTAGCAAACAGGAAGAGGTTTTTGTGTGATAGTAAAGTCTCCTCTGAGACAATAGGTAGAAGTGAATGTGTAAATCTTCCTTTCTGATCAGTATCCCATATTCTCTGTCATTCCTGTTGTATTTGTAGATTTAGTTTTCGTTTGAGATGAGATAATGGGAAAGGTAGAAATATTTCTGGTAACTTAGGATTTAAGATTGCTTCTTTTGACTTTTGATCAGCTGCCTCGTTTCCTGCTATTCCGGGGTGACCTTTTATCCATTTTAGTATTATTATTTTATTTGTATTCTGTAGTAATTGAATTATGTTCTGGACAAGTGCTATTTTTGTTGTGCTGCCTTCAATGGCTTGTATGCTTGAGAGGCTAACTGAGTATATTGTTGCACTTCAGTACTTGCTTTCTTCCATCCACTCAACTGCACGCACCTCTACTGCACCCGCCAGCAATTCCGCCTGGAAAACGGTATTTTCTAGCCTTAGTTTTGATTGAAAAGTATGACACAAGATCGAGTTTTCGTAAGCATAGAATGCTAACCCAGTCCCTTCTTCCGTTTGTGTAGATTTTTATTTCCATTTGAAGGTTTTCATTTGCTTTGTGTAGGTAACTTTTGTAAGGACACACTGATGAATTTGGGGATTTGCCTTTATAGAACTCTGGTCAAAAATTTTCTACTGGTGTCCCCAATACTTCTCCCGATGTAACAATTTGAAATACTCTGAGATGCAACGGACGGATTCCTGTTAAGACACAAAGTGCAAGGGTGTCCGTTTTTCTGTATGCACCCGACACAAAAAGAAGGCACTGAGCCTGTATTGAGGACAGTAAACGAAGCCCATGAGATTTCTGTAGGTGGTCGTACCAAACTGCTGCTCCATACGTTATCTTTTTTTCTATGATTGTTGCATACCAGATTTTTAAGATATTTTATTTATTCCACTTTTTTTTATGTAAGTTTTAGTAGATTCTGGATTATTGAATTCAGCTTAGTTCTTTTATTTCTTAGGTGAGGCAAAAATGACAGTGTATTATCTAGGATTAAACAAAGGTACGGAAGCGTATTTTCAGATTTCAGTTTGTGATTATTTATTTTAAAAATTGAAGCTCTTTTTAGATATTTTGGTTTTCTGAGATTTAATGCCTTGCATTTCCCATATGAAATGTTCATTTTGTTTAAGTCTGCCCAGTTGCTCACTAATTGCAAAGCCTCCCTGGCCATCTCTTCTAGTATTTTTCTTGTTCTTCCATACACCACCAACAATATATCGTCTGCAAACGCTATTACTCGAAATCCTCTTGTTCTTAATATATTTATTAACTTCTGTATAAACACTCTCCACAGGAAAGGTCCTAATCAGGAACCCTAAGGGCAACCCTTAGAGAGCCAATGCAGGATATCTAGTAGCCAATTTGGATAAATGTCTCTCTTCGATAAATAGGACCTTATGGTGTTGACATATGCTTCTTCTATTTGTAACTCTTCTAATTGTTGTATTGTAATATCCCACAGCAAGTTGTCGAACGCATTCATAAAGTCTATTGACAGGAGGGAAATATATATACATCTTCTTGCTTAAGTAAATCTATTTGGGAGAAAAGTTCTCTTATTGCTGTTTCAGTTCATCTATTTTCCTGGAAGCTATGCTAGGAAGTAAAGGGTTTATTTGCTGTATGCAGATAGTAATTTATTCTTGTTAGAAGTATTTTTTCGCAGACCTTTCCAAATACTGAAAGTAGCGTTATCGGTCTGTAAGATGCCGCTTCATTTGCTGCTTTGCCTGGTTTTAGAAAGAAAACAGCTTCACTGACTTTCCAATCACCAGGAAAATAATTCAGAGTTAATAGTGAGTTGTACATTTCTTGTAATAATTCTGACTGTGTCTTGAATAGATATCTGAGTATTACGTGATCTATTTCATATGGACCAGGAGCTTTGTTTTTGCTGAAGGCATAGATTGCTTGTTTTATTTCCTATAATAAAATTTTTGGTACTGTGGAGTTTGGTTTAAATATATATGGTCGGGTTTCCTGTGATGGTCCAAATATTTCATTTGTTATATCTTGAAAAAATATTTGTCTTGTTTGAATTTGATGAGTTGACAGTGCATAAGTGTTCTGCCTATAGAAGTCTTGAAAAGCGATCTTTTTCAATTTGCTGTAAGGTTCTTTTGTGTTTTGACAAAAACTTTTCCAAGCTTCAAATTTTGCTTCTTGAATCAATTTTCTGTATTTCGCTCTTTCAGCTTTGAATTTTATGTAGTTTTCTGGTATTGCTTCCAGTGTTTTCGTAACTTTTCTCAGAGCTCTAACATAGTTCCTTTGTTTTCTCAAATTTTCATTCCACCACGAGATTGATGGTTTGAAAGAACTTTTCCTTTTCTTGAAATGAGTTTCACAATTTTTTTTTACCAATGAAATGAAAAATGAATACCTTTCTTCAAACTCTTCCGGTGTACTTATTCCTTTGAAATTTAAATTTCTTTTTTCCATATTTTTCTTAATTGCATTATTAAGTTTTGTTAGTGATATTCCTTTTGTTCGGTATCTATGTTTTGGTAAATCTGGTATTTATAGGGAAAGACTCGTTGTTGCCAATCTGTGATCTCCATAATCCATACTTTATTCAACTTCCCAACCTTTTATACAGGGTGATTCATAAAAGATGGGCAGAACTTTAAGGGGTTATAGTACACTTAAAGACAAATAATATTAAATAGGAGACTAAGGGTCCCAGACGTATTCCCAAGGAGATAGGGGGCATTAAAGTTTAGGGTCCGAAATTTCAAATGATTATAAAAAATGGAAAAATTGGTCGATTCGTTTGCGGTTTTTGCAAAAATTTTTCTTTATGCCAGTATTTTCTTGAAATAAAATTTTAAAGTTCAATTTCAAAAAATGCCGATAGGGGGCGCTTTAGACTTTGGAGTAACAAACAACTATTTTTTAACGTTATTTTTTGCATTTCTTTAAATGATTTCGAAAGCTTAGACGTAAACTTAAATTTTGATCTAAAAATCTGAGTCCTAACGAGTAGTTAAGTAGCGTAAACTGAAATTTGAAATTTGAAACCCTTCTCCCCCCAGAACAAAAATCAGTTATTCCCGATCTTTGTGTCGTAGATTAGTCTCTAACTACTGCCGCGTTTTGCTAAAATTATTCTTTATGTCAGTATTTTCTTGAAAATAAATTTTAAAGAAAAGTTTCAAAAAATTCCGATAGAGGGCGCTTTAGACTTTGGAGTAACGAACAACTATTTTATACCGTTATTTTTTGTGTCTCATTAAATGCTTTCTAAAGCTTAGACTTAAACTTAAATTTTCAGCTCAAAATCTGAATCGTTGAGCGTGGTTCAGTAGCGAGGGGAGGGGGTTCAAATTTCAACTTCTGAACATAGTTCAGTTTGCACTACTTAACCATGCCCAACGATTCTGTGCTGTGATACGACGCAAAAATACAACTTTCGTCAAGGACTGCATAGTCGGAATTCACTCATAAAGGCACTGGCACAGTTGGAAACGTCGCTCATGCAAACGTTAAAGCTCCATTCCTGACGCTAGTCACCGGGTGAAGAAGGAGACAGAAAATATGCAAATGTCAAATGGGGAAGAAGAAGAACACGTATGCAAAATTTCGACATGATTCAGGCATAAAAACCACTGAACGGTGAGTCAAGTGTAAGTCGCTGTAGTAATGAATCGGAAGATGGTGCCCTTCACGAATAAGGAAAAGGCTGAGATGCATTTAATTTACGGAGCGGCAGATGGAAATGGTGCAGAGGCACAACGAATGTACGGAGAGCGATTTCCCAACAGGCGGTTGCCTAACCGCAAAACTTTCGAGCGCTTGCACAGACAGTTGTGTGAGACGGGATCATTTCTCGCTTCCCGGTCGAATGCAGGTCGTGCAAAAAAGGACGAATCAGTAGTTGTTGCAGAAGCCATTCTGGATGTAGTAGCGGCGCAGCCAAATACAAGTACACGAACAGTGGCTAGGCAGGTGGATACCTCACAGTCCATGACTTGGAGGGTACTGAAGGTTGAACATTTGCTCCCGTTTCATGTGCAACGAGCCCAGAAACTGTCTCCAGGGGATTATCCAAATCGTATTGAATTCGGCCGCTGGTTTCTGCAGCAGAACGCGCTAAATCCACATTTTGGACGAACTGTGCTTTTCACCGATGAATGTATCTTCACACGTGAAGGTACAGTTAACACACACAATGCACATGTATGGGCGGATGTCAATCCACATGCTACGTATCCACATGCTCATCAGAGACGCTTTTCCATCAATGTTTGGGCAGGAATCCTCGGAGACCACCTAATCGGACCGTATCTTCTTCCTGAACGCCTCAACGGTAAAACATACCTCACATTTCTGCAACATGTGCTGCCAGACCTGTTAAACGTTGTTCCTCCACGCATCCGGCGGGTCATGTGGTTCCAGCACGATGGAGCGCCAGCCCATTACGTACGAGACGTCCGCAACTATCTGGACATCACATTTCCGAACAGATGGATTGGTCGAGGTGGTCCTGTTGCTTGGCCTGCTCGCTCGCCAGATCTCTCACCCCTCGATTTCTTTTTTGGGGGACAGTCGAAGGCTCTTATGTATGAGACACCCATTGAATCCCCCGAGGAACTGGTCGCCAGACTTTCCGCCGCTGTAGGGGAAGTGCTCGAAAAGCCTGATGTTTTCGCGAATGTTCGCCGTTCCATTCTTCGCCGTTGTTCTGCGTGCATAACCTCTGGTGGTCACAATTTTGAACATTTATTGTAATTACATGTTAATAAATATGCTTTGGTAACATAATCCTAATTTGTGTCTTTTTACCTCGTATCACAGCACACAATGTGTGGACATGGTAAACTGAACTGTGCTCTGGAGTAGAAATTTCAAACCCCTCTCCCCAGTAACTTAACCACGTCTAACGATTCAGATTTTGGGCTGAAAATTTAAGTCTAAGCTTTAGAAAGCATTTAATGAGACACAAAAAATAACGGTATAAAATAGTTGTTCGTTACTCCAAAGTCTAAAGCGCCCTCTATCGGAATTTTTTGAAAATTTTCTTTAAAATTTATTTTCAAGAAAATACTGACATAAAGAATAATTTTAGCAAAACGCGGCAGTAGTTACAGCCTAATCTACGACACAAAGATCGGGAATAACTGATTTTTGTTCTGGGGGGGAGAAGGGTTTCAAATTTCAAATTTCAGTTTACGCTACTTAACTACTCGTTAGGACTCAGATTTTTAGATCAAAATTTAAGTTTAAGTCTAAGCTTTCGAAATCATTTAAAGAAATACAAAAAATAACGTTAAAAAATAGTTGTTTGTTACTCCAAAGTCTAAAGCGCCCCCTATCGGCATTTTTTGAAATTGAACTTTAAAATTTTATTTCAAGAAAATACTGGCATAAAGAAAATTTTTTGCAAAAACCGCAACCGAATCAACCAATTTTTCTATTTTTTATAATCATTTGAAATTTCGGACCCTAAACTTTAATGCCCCCTATCTCCTTGGGAATACGTCTGGGACCCTTAGTCTCCTATTTAATATTATTTGTCTTTAAGTGTACTATAACCCCTTAAAGTTCTGCCCATCTTTTATGAATCACCCTGTATATTGAAAGAGTTGAAAAGATGGTAGCTCTAATTCCGGCCATCCTTTAAAGTGTTTGACTTCAAAGGTCGGGGAACTGTGCGGGTTATTCACAACCAGTAGACTCTGTTTATTCACTTGACTGAAGGCATGATGGCCTCTATCATCATCCTTTTCATACCCCCATAGCTGACTACGGGCATTCAGATCACCTAACAACAAAAATTTACTGGAAATTCCCCTTCTACTTGACAAAGGCATGTAAATCTTCTCCGTGTACTGTGAACCCAATGTCATATAGCCTGCTGTTATTGAAATATTTACAAACACTGAGTGGTTATTTTTTTGGACTTGTAGATGTTGTACTCTCGAGTTTAGTATTACGATGAAACAATTTTTTGACAGAGATGAGTAGCACGTTGTTGATTTTGGAATACTATGTGGTCTATTAGCTGTTATTGCACAGTGCTGTATACGTGCAGCTGTGTAATTATTTCTAAGTAAAAAGGCGAACAGTGAAGCTGTCGCTGAACGTATTTTTTATAAGTTCAGTTGAGCAATTTTTTTTTTCTTTCAAACTATTTGTGATTTCTAGCGAAGAGGTTGTTGTTTTTGAACTTTTAGAGGAGTTTTCTTCATTTAAGATTATCGACGGGAATTTGCTTGAAGTTGATTTACTATAAGGTTTCTTTGTTGCATTATATTTTGATAAACTTGACATCTTGATGAGTTTGCTGCATGCTTGTAGTCATACGCTCTTCCATATTGGATTAATGTGTTTGTGCAGTTTATGCATTCACGTTTTCTTGGTTCCTTTTGAATCGGGCAATTTTTAGATTCGTGATTTTTAGCACAATACGCACATGTTGAGTTTCTTCTACATTTTTCGGAGGTATGCTTATAGTATTGACAGTTGCTGCATCTTACGATTGGTGAGTAGGGTCTAATTTTGCATGACAAAAAGCCAACCAAAATTCTTTTTTCTTTGAGTAGCCTAGATGCCCTTGAATCATACAAGTCTAACATTAATTGACATGATTTTGCTTTTTCCCTTGAAATTTCTTTATGTAAGTTTTCGAATACGTCTTCCGCATATTCTTCTTTTATTTTGAGTTTAATTTCTTCTGGTGTTACAGTTTTTGGAATTCCCATTATTAATATCTTCTTTCTCCTTTCTGCTGCGTATTTTAATGAGACCAGTGAGTTTATTTTCTCATTTTCCTGAATCATATCTGACAGTTTGTCCACTTCTCGTTTGTTTCTGACCTCACTATGAGTGTATTTTTATCCTTCGAGAGCGTGCTGAATATTTTGATTTTGTTTGTATTTAAGTTAATTTCTGTATTGAGAGCTTTCCTTATTCTAAACATTGAAAGCCTTGTTTGTATTTATTTTTCTCGTTAGCAGTAATGCTGATTTGGAGTAGATCGGTGCTGGTGCTGACATTACTGAGGCATATGTGAATTCGTTATTTAATTCCGTTTGTTTTAATGAATTACTATGTTCTGATTCTTTTACTTTATCTGCGAACTTTATTATGTTTTCCAGCTTTTCTTCCAACTTTTCATATAGTTTTGTTATTGTTTTCAATGCTTGATAGTTTTTCTCTTGTAATTCATTTTTTATTTCTACTTCATGTTGTAATTTTTTGTGTGAGACCTTCTAATTTCCCGCAGATTTCCTTCATTTCTCCCAATTTAGTACTTTTAAATCCTTTTCTTCTGGAAATTCTAATGATAGTTTTAACTTTTGTTCTTTCTCTTGAATCAGTTTTTTCATTTTTTCATTATCTTCCATTAGCCGATCTATTTCTTTATTTATTGCTTCTAATGTTTCTTTATGGTTTTGTTCATTTTCTTCTAGTTTTTCTTGAGACCTCTTATTTTGCTCCTTTAGTGCCAGTATTATTTGACTTTTTTCTTTTTCTAAATCTTGAAGTATTCGAATTTCTGCTTTGATACTATCCATGAAATTTGTTGCTTCCTGGTCATGTTTTGCTTCATGTTTTCTTAGCAATCTGAACATCATTTCTAATTGATCCATTACGATCAAATTTTCGGCTAATGCTTCTTTTAAATTCATTGATTTTAATAGATTAGTGGTCTAGGCCGCCACCATACTGAAAAATGAAATATCGAGAAAATTTAACAAAAGTCACTATTACAGTGCCCCTTTCCGAAGAAATATTTCAAAATTTAAGGAGGACTGCTGGCCATACCCAAGATCACGCACAAAAAATTTAGCCCAATTCTATGTATATTTTCACATTCTTTTCGATGGTTCAATATTGAAAATGACTAAACAATTACTATTATACCACTTTTTTCGGCAGAATTCTTTCAAATTCTAAGCGGTCCTATTGATTATAGCCAAAAACATACGAGTTAATTTTGTTCAGGTCTAAGCATAACTTTATAAATTTTTTGATCTTATAATGGAGACACACGGATATATGGGCCGGCAGATATTTTACATGAAAATGTATTTTGGAATTTCTGAGCCCTAAGACGTGTAAATCCACGGAAGAAGTCGAAATAAAATTCGATTACAATACTTTATTCTATCGATGACAGAAGAGAGTAACAAGCTATAGTTAGAGTGCCTAGATAGGAGAGTGGCATCATACGATGCTCAAAGTGTGCTTAGAATGACGCGTTTATTCAAACTATAGCTGCTCAACATTTGGCAATACTCATAGAGAGTGACAACTGTATAGGGTATTTATTACCAACTGTATAGACAATTTTGTAGGATAGACAAAAATTGGTGATAGTAATCTAATAGAATACTCCTCTAAAGGAGTTATATCAATTTCATGATAATTTTGAGTGGTATTTGATGATGATTTGCGTTTTCATTGTCTTGTATATGAATTGAACATGTCTTGGAACTAAGATTAACAAATGTACACCGATGCAATTTAGTTTAGTGATTGGTATTGAAGCTCGTGATTAATAGTAAAATGTTTGCAATTTACTGTATGCTGAATAGGCAGATATTCAGTATTTATATTTTTAATGAATAGTTTTCATTTTTGAGGCATAAGGTTTCAATCAATCAGCATATAATAATTCGTTAAAAAAATACATATAACAACAATTATAAATATTATTTGAAACATGTTTTTTACACCCCGAAATTCCGGAAGAATTTCTCTCGCATTTCTCAAGATTTTCCGTATAATATCTAAAATCAAAAATAGGCGGATACTTTAGATGAGTTAATATACATGTCAACCATTATATAAAAATATATACATATACTGATGTAAATGTTTATTCGTTGATGTTTAAAGTAAATAAAAATTCCTGTGGAAGGGGTTAACTGACACTGAGACCGATTTATAATTGTTGCAGTACATCTCAATCTTTAGAATACTGACCCCACAATAACACCCCGTAATAATTAGATACCACAATAACTGATACAAATATTAAGGCAAAAAATATGCATCAAACTTTAATTAAGTTGAATTTTTTTTAAATACCGGGAACAAACATAAATTCCACAAAGGAAGGTATAGCGCCATAAATTTAACTAATCATTTGAGGCAGAGGTCTAAAGCATTAGTGACGGCAAACAGAAGTACATATATAAGCCAAATGTATCATATTCACGCCATGACGAATCCCAAGAAAAAAAAGAAAAAACCGCCAATTAAAACGAAGCTAAAAAATCCGTTATTTCAAAAATCAATCAAATACTTTAAACTTATATGCCATATTAGTGGGGGATGCAATTCGCCAAATTAATCTTCACTTTTTTATTATAACCCTTATAATCAGGCTCAAAAAATGAAACAATGTTTATGTTATCTGAGAAACTGTACCTGTTATTGCACTTGTAATTTAAATTTTATAAATAGATCTCCTCATATAATCATAAAAACATAAATTAATCGTTAACTTAAATTTTGGACAGAAAATCTGCCAATAAACAAAAAGAAAGGATATTGAAAATGATTTTTTTAATGTGTACCGACTATATATAAAAATACACTAAAAAAAATGAAAAATGATTGAAAACTATTTTCAAATGTAAGAGTTCCAAAATATCAATTATTATGTAGGAACAAATATTATTATATGATTAAAAAAAATAAACTTTTCGAGCGAACTTATTTATTTAGCAAAAGTAAAACAATTAAATATCAAAGTAATACTAAATAACAATTGAATTAAATTAAATTTTTTTTTTGAATTAATGGTATTTTTAAATTCAACAAGATTATCTGGTATCAATTGGTATCTAGAAGTCAATTGGAATTTTCAAGCTCAATAGCACCTCATTTAAGACAAATCGTTTAATTCTGAAGAAATATTGATCAGAATTTGAGTTTGTATTTATATAACATTATATATATGAATTATACTTGATTCAATCCAAGGATAAATCAATGCGATGTTGTTTTGAAGGCTTAATTTACTAAATCATTTTTTTTTTAAATACCGCTAATTCATTTTTTATGAGTGTCTAAAAATTTGTATCGTCTTTTCCAAACGAGTGACGAGCTCATAAGTTGAATGTCTGTCTGAAACCAACAACAAAACTAAAATGTCTAATTAAAAAAAAAAAAAAAATGTCTGACAGGAAAAAAAAAAATATATACATAAATTAATAAGTATTTAAAAATCACAAAAAAAAAAAAAAAAAAATTCTAAAATCAAAAATTGTAATTTGCTTCAAGTGAACATCTTAATTGATATTTTTAATTAAACAGAATAAATTAATCTAAAACAAGAAGTCACGAGAGTTACATTTATCTATTTTTCAATTTAAAATCCAACTTAGAACCGGAAATTATTTTAAACGGTAAAGAAATAAAAAAATAAGCTATATAAAAATAGTTAATTGATAGAAATAATTACTTGAAATACTAAGCCAAAAATTAATAATTCGAAGCTTAAGGGGAAAAAACCCTTTTAATTTAAAACCGAAGTAAAAAATGTTGATCCCAAAATTAAATCAAGTGCAAAATTTCTATAAAAAGTGCTTTTTTAAATATACATATATAAACTAAATTAATTCTAATAATTAGGAGCATACAACCAACATTAAATAACCGAGGAATTACAAATCTATTAATAATTAAATTAAGAAAATGTGTAATAACTAGCCGCCTTTGGCGACCAGTTTGTTCTCCCTTTTTTATTTTTTTTATTATTTTATTTTTTGTAAATGCATACTTTGCTTATTGCTTTTATTCAGAATTTATTTTAATTGCTCATTTTTTTTTCAAAATTAGAAAATTCTACTAAAGAATTAGACGCAGATGTCACATACGCACCACAATAGCGCAATTGCAACAAAAGGACAAATATATGCCTCACATGATAACACGGCAATTGTTACTTATTCTTTGATAAACTGTTTATTTACTTTAATTTTCGTTTTTAAAAGGATATAAATTGTTTTATTCTATAATTATGAATTATTTTTTTTAATTTATTATCATTTCCTTTTTTAAATTATAGAAAAGAGTTGAAAAATATATATGAAACTGGTATTTAAAACGAAGTTTTCGCCAAATTGGCATCAGAAAAAAATCGCTTCAATGTAGTGCGTATATGACATCTGTGCCAATAAATCAAGAACTCGATATTTTTATGCTAGCTTGATGCATCGCAAATATTGTACCCGTGCTATTTCTTTTGTACTTCATTAATTTCATTTAAAATATATTTCATTGCAATCCTTTGAATGAATAATCCTTTCCCTCATTTCATTTATAATAACATATCTTAATTTGAAATTAAAACCTTCAAAATTAATGATTTTTATTTATTTTTAATTTTTAATTATTAAAAAAAAACTTTTTGAAGCTTTATAATTGCAGAGAAAGAACTAAACGTAAATAAACCCAATTTAACACTGCCTAGATGCGTTTCATTTCGATTCTGCCATTCAACAATTAACAAATAACCGCGATTTTTGTGCCGCATACGTTAGCGTAATATATATATATATATATATATATATATATATATAGATTTTTTATTGTAATTTTATACCATAATGTTTTACTTTTGAAAATGGTATAAAATAAAATAATATTTTTGCAGTCTAATTTAATGGTGATAACTTTTGCGATCAGTTTTCGAAATGATTGATTAATGTTTTACTACAATTTATCCTAAAATGTGGAACGTTTAGCGGTAAAATTAACACCAATTATATTATCTGTATTGATATGCTAGTTTCAAAAGTGGTATTAGAATTTAAAAATTTTAATTAGTTTTTGATATACAATAAACTCCCTCAAATACGCACATAATTTACAGATGTAAACAATGAAACTTTCAGTTGAGATAGAGGTACAAAATTTGGCTTTTTTTAGTTTTATATAAATCCCTTATACATTTTAATGTGTATTTTTTGATAATATTATTGAATTCATATTTTTTCATGAACGAAAAACAAATTTAATTCTGATAAAATTCAAGATATTGATAATATTTTTAGTCATCACAATTTTCGAACCAAATATAACTATGTATTAATCAAGTCTTTTTAAGTCTGGCTAAACCTGAAATAAAACTTCCTTATTTTATGATTTTGAAGTGAATTAGTAATGTATCCTTTATGAAGAGGCTTCATGGAACAGTTTAGAGAAAATTCATTTCATCTTTATAATGAAAGTTTAATCTTATATTATTGATTGTTACCTTGATCTTTGCTTTAAATATTTTAATCATTTTAAAAATTATCTAAATTTTTATTATTTTAGTTTAAAATATTTTAATATATTGTAAGCATTTATGTAGTTTCAAATGCATAATTAATTACATTCGATTGATTGTTTAAAAAATGCAAATAAAGCAATGACTAGAAATCCAGAAAATTCTAATATCCGCACAACCTCTGGTCCCAAGCTGCGCAGATTTGAAGAAGTCTACTGTATTAGGGGGTTTTTTTTCTTATTTTAAAGAGATTTCTAATAAATTACCTCATTTTTTGTGGAAAAAAAGTAGAAAAGGGAAAAACAGGGTTTATTAGATTTCTTCATTTTTAAATGAAATTGAAATTATCTTTTATTGCAATCAAGACAATATTGTGATTAAATTAAATTTTTAAAAAATATTTGAAAAAAAAAATAGAAACTTATTTTTACTTATTCAATCTTTAGAAATCCTTTTATTTTAGAAAACCAAAAATTGTTTGTTATTCATCGATGACATAAATTCCATTGACTTAAAACAAGAAAGAAAAATCATGCTTTAAGCATTGATTATGAAACATTTTCCAGCATTTCATGAAATCGTTAACAAAACTTCGTTGTTTAGATTAAATTATTACAACTAAAGGGGAGGTTCCATACGGGCATACTCCAAAAAATGTGCAAGAAATTACAAAATGTTCTTCTCAGGAAGATATATAGTCTTATTAAAAAAAAAAAAAAAAAAAAAAAAAAAAAAAAAAAAAAGATGGAATTTCCACAGAGAGTTCATAAAATAACAATGAAAATTCCATTATCTCGCAATTTTTCATCGTTAGCAACAGAATACGATTTCAAAAAATACTTTTATATATCAAATACACTTTAAGGAAAAATAAAGTATCATGTTGGACTTGTTTTGATAAAATTAATTTAAATATCTTTATCTTTGTCAGTTTTAATTTGTTTTAAGTATAATTTTATTATATCGATATTTATATGTATTTATATTCAAATTCAACTATTAAAAATTGCGATTTAAAACGAAATTCAAAATTTAAATTAATTAAAATTGTTTCAAAATCAAAGTCCAATTGATCATTTTTGATTCAATTTTGCAGTTATGGAAACATCTGGCTTTTATTTTTGATTACACTTAAATGTATGAAAATAATTTATAGGGCTATTTGATTTATCATTACTACTAATACTTCTTATAAATACGTGAAATTTTGGCTTTAAAATTAAACTCTTTTCGTAAAGATGTAAATTTTCTATTTGAAGCTACTAGAAATGTAATTTAACACAGCAAATCATCTGAAGTAGGTTTTCACAAGCTAAATTGTTGGTACTAAATCATATTCAATCTCAATTTTCAACAATTTAATGCTTCGTAAAAACTTTTATTGAATATAAAAAAAGTATGTGTAGAATCTATTCTAATAAAACGAGGAAATTTATATTGTGTCAGTTTTAAGAATGTGCATACATCAAGTTTAATAAAAAAAAATATTTCGTGCATAAAAATATTGCAAAAAAGCATATATTTTCGATCAGAACTTGTTAAATTTTATATGTCATATGAAAAAAAGAAAAAAAATGTGATCTTGAAATTGCAAGCAAGAAAATTTTTGTATTTGAAAATTTTTATAACCGTCAACTTTTTCAAAATACCAAGAGGACTGTTCCTTTATTTTTTATCTACGTGTAATGTTTGCATGTTTTAAAGCAATGTATATTTTTTGCATTATGATTTATAACTGCACAAAACTTTACCTTGTTTAACACTGAAATGCAAATATTTGGAAGTCTTTCAATTAGATGAAGCTCTGATATTTTTTAAAACCCTCTTTTGTACAGTCATTAAAATCCTGCTGCAATCTAGGCCAATTTAAAAGCATTATTCATTTGAATGTCTTTAGAGAAAAAAAATGTAAGATTTATGTAACACAAATAGAATTTATCTTGACTTTAAGAAAATATAATAAAACTATTTTTATAATAAAATTTCAAATTTGGTTTTCTGTTACCTGTAGAGAAAATATTATTTCCTTCATTACCACTAAATTTACAAGAAATGTTTTATTTAAATTGCTACCTTCCAAATAAATAAATAAAACTACCACCTGAAAAGTTTAAAAAGAATATTTAATATAAAAAATTAATAATTAACTTGTAATAAATATTAGTGAAGTATATCAATTTCTTTATGTGTGAAATTGTTCGACATGATTAAAATATTCTGCAAACAATGTTTCCGACTACATCATTATAAATCAGAATTCATTTGTATAGCCCTATAAATTAATAATAAATATTCTTTGTTCCTCTTATTCTATAGAATGTATGTTATAGTGCACTATATAAATTCATATCAATTTTTGATATTCGAAAGAGTGCAACATTATTAAAATGCATTTAAATCTATATTTTCATATATACCATAATGTGACAGAATACTTTTGTCTGTTATTGTAACTGAACTATACATGCGACTTTTATAAAAAGAAAAAAAAAAAAATCATCGACACAATTTTATACGATTATAATACATTAAATTTCAAGCCATTCGGTTGTGTAGTTTTTGCGGACAGACAAACAGATAAACCAGATGACTACTGTAGGTATTTTATATTTATATTACGAACGCGCCTAAAAGGATGTTTAAGTGCATACCTTGTATTAAAAAAATTAATTCACAATCAAAATGATTAAATAAGAAAGAGTAGACGAATCTCTCATATTTGTATTTTCATGTCTGTTTTGAAATTGTTTCTCTTTTTAAACCAATCTTTGCAATGGTGCTATTGCTTGCAAAATAAACTTATCTTTTAAATGACGATCTTTATTAAGCATAATTTAATGAGTTAACATAGCAATTATGGTGTTATGTCGAACATAGGAATCATTTCCAAAAAATTCTCATTTGTTTTAAAATGCACATCATGTCTGCAAATAAAAATTAATATATGGAATTTTGCCCTTCTGTATTTTCATGAATTTCTATCTAATAAACAATACTTATGACTTTATAGATCTTATTTTGATTATTCAAATTTTTCCGGAATCTTGAATATTTTTAGTGATGGTATTTGTATAGCTTATATATTTTTTAAACATCATGTTTGATTTCCTGAACTGACGAGCAGGTCAAAAGAAAAATTGTCGAGTACTGGTTAGTTATGCTACATTAAATTTTCTTTAATAGTTTATTTATTTTTTGTAGACATTTAGAGTTTACTGTCGTTGCGTTAGTTCTATATTTTATTGATTTCTTTTTAGTTTAAATCATGAATTTTTATGTTTTAAAAGGAATATTGCATTAATACAATTTAGAAAGACGATCAATTGATCGGGTAGTGAAGTCATAATTTTTCATTTTCTCTTTTAGAAGTAATTATTCAGAATGGTGGTTGAGGGATGCTACTAATTTTGTTACATCAGATGCAGTTAATTAATAACAATATCAAAAATTGTTTATTCCGAAAGCAAATTACTTCAATATACAACCAATATATATATATATACTCTGGGATACATTAAAATGTGCAAAACTTTTTTGAAAAAATAGTTAGATAAGTTGATGACCGAAAACCCATTGTCGTTTTTGACTTATTTTCTTAATTTCAAATAATGAATGTTTAACTATTTATAAAAGTTCTTTGCTTTAGATCATAGGTTCCCAACCTTTTCCGGATCACCGCCCCCTTCATAAGCGAAAAAAAATGCCAACGCCCCCCCTCTTCCATAATAATTAATTATACAAAATGTTAAAATATTGTTGCATATTATCTACATTTTATCTGTCTATCTATATATTAAGAATCACAAAATATAAATTAATTAAAGCAACTATCCAAATGTAGTAAAAAATTGTTCATTAAAAACTGAAAATTAACCAATAAGAGTTTAAAAAATATATCGGAATGGTTGAGGCTGATGGAATTTTAATAATTTGTTCATGTCGGATTCTAATTTTTTTAACACGAGTCACAAATTGTCAGGTTTAAAGATGTCTGTTCCCTTTCTTATACAGTAAATTAGCTACTGCACGGAACTAACTCTCAGCAAATCTGATGAAGGATAAGCAATTAAAACTTTATGTAATTTTGCTCAAAATCTAGGTTAGAGAACTGTATTGGTTTTTTAAGTTAGAAATCTTAGAATCCATTTTTGAATTTTACTTTTAGTTCTCGTTTGCTGTGAGTTCCACGATTTCCTCGTCTAAGTATGATGATACTGCTGTATTTGCATTTGTGAAGTATATATTCCTGTTTTCATAAACTTCGAATAAAATGGCAAAGTGGATGCATTCTCATTTACTTAAATTTCGTTTGAACATAAAAAGTTTACCCACAGAAGCAACTATGAGGCTTTTTGTTTTAATTAAATTCAACTCATCATCTTGAAATCACCTGATGCCATATTAAAAATATTTAGAATGTTTAAATTGATTTCATTAAAGATTCTAAACAGATCTGTCAAACAATCGATGTCATCTTTTTAATGTAATCAGGTTTTAGTGTATTTTTCCATCTTCGTTTTCAATTAAGTATAATACTGAATCAAGTATATTGAAAAAACAGTGTTGAATCCAGGAAGTGGTCTGGGAGACATCCCCCCTCGGACCAATAAAATGTCCCTCCCCCCGAAATTTTGAAATTTGGCTTTTTCAATGGTCAAAAAGTACAATTTCCTCCCTCTCCCTGGAACTCTATAATTTCTCCTCCCCCCGGGAGCCACTGAAATCCTTCCCGGAGAGAAGTGTCTGAATTCAACACTGTTGAAAAACTATTCAGACAAATACCTTTTCAAAGACAACGAACTTCTGTGTGCAGCCGCAAACAAATGTAATCATTTGCAAGTCTGACGCAAAGTGATAGTGGCAACTGCACTACAAAGTGAAAAAATTGTTTCACTTTGCTTTCAAATAATTTTCACTATAAAATTGGCTAAATATCCTGTCATTCAATAAATTGCTTCTATTCATATTGACTACTCTAATATTGTAATAAAGCGACGTATACAGGTGTTCATTCAACAATTTTGAAACCAAATTCTGATGATGTGTAACAGAATGTACAGAGATTACATTTAGTACTGCTTGTTCCAAATGTGTTAATGAAACCCTGATGACGTCCCGTCGTTGCTGGAGCAACATCAGTAGCAAGATATTATGAAAAGGAATTTCTCTTGGACTAATTTCATGGTATTAAATATCGATTCTCTCTTCATATTAGTTTCCAAATTTTTAGCAACTTTTTAACTCTTGACATTTTTTTGTTATTTATGATCTTTTGTTATTTGGTAACACTGATCCATAGAGTTAAAATGAAAATTTGCAGGTCATGATGATATTTCAATGCCTTAAGCCATCTATACTTCTTTGTACCGAATTGTTACTCAGTATTTTTTCTAATCATATCTAATGGTTTCTTATGATGAAGATCATTTTTATTATCTCTCTGACTGCCGGCAAGATTAATTTATCGCTGTTTGTGTGCGGTTTTCATACTTTTGCGATTAACAATATATTATTATATGAGACTCGTACTCCGTCATTTTGTTTAGAAGACGACAGAAAAGGTTTGATAGAGTTGACAGTTCTAAATTTTTCTTTTCTAGTCTTTGAAAAATAGCACTTATTATTTAAAGACCTGCCAAGTCTGTTCGGCTTTTTCGATACCAATATTTTAATTTAGAAAATGTTTCTTTGTTTAATTTTAACATTTGGGGAATTTAAAATAACCATATTTTCAAGAAGATAATAATGGTGTACTAAAAGCCAGAGACTCTGCAGCTCTCCTTTTCTATCAGCACGCATTTATTCAAATGCTTTTGTAGCCTAGAAGGCTTCATTGCTTCATTTGAAAAAAAAAAAAACTTTTCTTGACAAATTAAGCACGTAGGCAACGAGTAATTTGTAGGAGAGTGCGTAGATCTATATTTGAAATACTCAATATTGTACAGCCGCTATTTTTTCTTTGATTAAGATATTTTGAAATAAATTTTTCCCTATTTAAGTTTAAATAAATTTGAACAATTTTATTGATATAAGGATTTTTTATCACTGTCACTAAGAAAAAACAAATTTCTTGAATTGATTCAAATCACGGGTTCATTTAAAAATCTCTGTTCAAACATATGTAGTCATATTTCAGAATTTTTTTAAATACAAGTTAATAAAAAAGAATTCTGTTTAAAACTTTCAGACAACAAATTATCGCAAATTTTGTACGCTACAATTTTTGAATTCATGATGATTTATAATGTGAGTCATAATGATTTTTCGTGTTCCTTTGTGATAATTTGACATTCATGAAAAAACTGCAGCTACAATGTTTTTAGCTTGATATAATAAAATTATGTTCTCCGCGATTTTAACACTTTTTCTTCTTCCACTTCGATTTTTTTATAATACTAGTAAAATAAATTTAAACTCAGGTCTAGCTTCGCTTGAACGGATTTTCATTTAAAAGTGCAGTTAATGTTTTCGTTACGGACCGGGCAATTCAGAGGAGATTAAATATTTTCATTATATAATTCCCATATAGGCAAGTAAGTCATGACCGCCCCCCTTGACTGTCCTAACGCCCCCCCCATTTTTCTCCAGACCCACTACCGCCCCCCTGGAAGGCCCCAGCGCCCACTGGGGGGCGGTACTGCCCCCGTTGGGAACCTATGCTTTAGATAGAGAAAATAATACATACTACTATATATTTCGATAGTTAAATATTATAAAAGCAATATGGTTTCAAGGAATCTGAATTTTTTATAGATTATTTTTTCGAACTAATCATAACTTCTTTCACAATCTATTCAAATTATTTCTTCCTTTTATACAAAGTATCATTTGACCATTGCCTAATAAGAATTGCGCATGAAAAAACATGTTGCGGAACTTCTTTTGGAACACTCAGCTTTCGAAAACGTTTACCTAATTGCAAACTGTGCAATTAAGTACTAATAAGGAAACGTTTAATTTAAATTCCTTGCTTCACTATCTTGCCGAAAATGATTTCATTTAAATATCGCCGAGAGACTGATCATCGTAATGATGGTTTATAATTGCGTAATACGGGATGCTGTTTAATTTCCCGTTAGAAGCTTAAGAATCACCAGCATAATGGGGATTGTTTCGATAAGATTATGTAGCTAGAAGCGTGGCATGCATTAATGAAGTATATTTTAAACCTTAATTAATTATGTTTACATTTCAGAGGGTGTTTTCATACTAATCTTGTTTCTTCTGAGAATAATGGATCAAAATTTTCAATGTAATGGCTTATCACAATATTATTCTTCCTTGAATTGAAGAAAAATTGATAAGAAAACCAATTCTATGATTGCAAACATCGACAGATTTGAAAATGCAATATTTAATAGAAAAATAAAACTTTAAAAATTGTAACTTTATACAATCACAAGTTTAATTTCTTTACCGCATTATTTAGCTCTTGAAGCTCTTTTTTAATACCTTTAACATTATATACTGATTGTTTCTTTATTTACTTTTCACCCCAAATAGATTTGAAGCTAAGTTAGTTAAAACGATGAATGTTGCGACAAATTGTATAGTAAACTGGATATGCACTCCACGATAAAGTATATTTGCAACGTCTCCAGTTGCGATTTGCGGAGTTAGCTTTCCTGTCTTGAAAACTTATGAGTTGCAGCAAAAAAGTCAACCACTAGTCTTTCGAGCGTACTCGATTTATATGAACTAGTGCTTCAAATGTAAAAATAATTTCCTTAGAACCCTTGAAATGTATATTTTTTTAAATTTAATGTTTAACTTATATGCCTAACTATTTGCATCTAGAACAACCAAATTATATGGCGGACGGATATTTGTTAATAAAATTAATATATCTCGCTCATCCTCAAGAAAAGTAACACATCTCGCAAAAATTGAAATTGCGCTTTATTCTACTAAGAGGTCTGCCATAAGTATATTTTGAAACACAAACACTTTCATAAATGTAGTTATATAAGAAATTACATTTTTACGCTATTTGTCTGTTTGTGACTAAAAAAGAGGGGTGGGTTATCTAGTAAAGTAAAGCTCTCCAACTGTCAAAACATCACCATATCTCTTTATTCTTAAAGGTTTTATGATTTTATGCACATTTTTACTTCTGCATGCTGTGTCTAATTGCCAGAATTTCAAGTTACAGCAAAACCATGCAATTTTCTTTTCTCTCTCCTGTGAAATTTACTTTTGTCGACATGTGTCATTTTTCTTGCGGGTGAGGGGCATTTAAGAAAATTAAAAATTAAACTTGCGGTGTTACGATCCTTTAAAAAATCATGATTTACAATTATTAAGCCTGCTTACTTGACCAAGGACACTAAGATACTATACGGTATATGTCCTGGTCAAGTAATCAGCCTAGCGCGAGACCATCCATATATAGTTCCCAGGCAAGCTTATACTCATTTTATAAACATTGACAGGATGAAAATCTGAGTGAATAATCCGAGCCGAATTCTCGATATCTTGTGTGAAGGTAGACGCCATGATTACTACGCCACTGGGTTTGTTATGTAAGCAAATTACAGTTTATATTAATAAAAAAATCAAGTAATGCATATAAAATGTGTCTATTATCGGTATTAATTCGACTTATTGGGGAACACAATGAAGTTACTTACTTCTCGTATTAAAATAAAACGTGGTTGTCTTAATTTATTTGTAAATGTGAATGTTACTTTTAATGTTGCATTTTTACATGCAATTGGTTATGTGTTTAAACTAATGATTGGGTATAAACTAAATGTATTTCAGAGCTTCTAATAAAGTTATTTTTAGATGTAATGCATCATCTGTTATTAAACCGAAGTCACCGTATAACAATGTAGCCTGGTTTTTCATAATATTTCCCAGATTTGAATGCTAACTCCGTAGTTTTGTATTATGGGAACTGCAATCCTAATGAAGTGTATACCTATTTTATTCTCCCTGAAATTTATTAAGGTAGTTAATTTGGTTCACCAATTATCTGAGGGTGATATGATGTTCATAAGTGAAAATGGATGACGATTAGAACTAAAAAGTAGTTTAATTTCCGAATAATTGAATTACAGCTAATGTTTAAAATGATATACCTGTAAATATTTGTCATCTGTATTGAAGTAATAATTCTATCTCGTAAAAAAGGACTTCAGAACTTCAGTATAAAACTTCTGGGTTGCTAACAGATTTATTCTTCAGTACTGCTCTACACTGTCTTTTGACATGGAAACAGTTGACTTTTCAGTAATAATTTTAAGACGCAGAAAATATAATAGTCACAAGAGGGGATTTTAAGGCTGCACTAAGAATGCTTGACGACTTTTCATTGAAATGCTTTCAGCAAATCCAGAATGTTCTTGACCACAGATGATTTAGCATTTCCCAAGAAAAATGTTACGACACCTGAGAGCTTCCCACTATAAGTTGTTTTAGATCTCGAATTTAAGGTACAATGATATCTTGCTATACCGTGAATAAATATCATAAAATTTCTTTCTGTCCGTACTATCTATAAGTATCTACACTGTAAAAAAAAATTCAAGAGGTTACTAAAAATTTCTTAGTAAATTTGTATTCCACAGAATTTTTTAGTAACCATTACAAACTTTTTTTTTGCAAGTGAAACAAGCATTTCTTTTGTAAACTGAACAAAAGAATTTTTTTTATAACTAATTTAAAAATTTTTAGTATGAGCCACAAAGCAAATTTTAGTAATAGCTCCAAAATTACTTTTAATAACCATTACGTGCAACCGAAGCGGAGGAGCTTCCTTCGAGCTGCATCCAAAATTCTGAAGCGGAAGATTTTCGGCAAAACCGCAACAGATGGCAGCACTAAACATTCCTTACTGCTCCGATCGGATTTTCTTAGTTCCTTTATTAACGAGACACTACAGACATTCGGGGTGCATTTGGCTGTGGCAAGTTTCGAACCCGGGACCTTGTAGCCTGAAGTCCGTTACTATAACCACTATGCTATCAGGGCCACACCAACTGAGTTTTAGTAAGAGCTATTAAAAATATAAAACTATTAACTCGATTCGTTGCTAACATTTTTCTAGTGATTCTTACAGATTTTCTAGTAACCGACTCAGATTACTAAAAATTTTTTAGTAATTACAAGAATCACTAAAGTTTTTTTAGTAGATCGACCTTTTTTTTTTACAGTGTATCATACACCCGTCCGTATAATCTATTAAAATTCAGAAAACTGAAAGCAAAGAACTTTACTACAACTGTAAACTGAGAAAAGCACCACGCATCCTATCTGCAAGCATTTACATCCATCTCGATCTGTTACAACGCCGATACAGCAACAGTGTCCGTTTCATTTTAGTGCATCATGTATTTTTTTAAACGTTGCGTGCGACATTATTTTTTTTAACAATTGCTATTTCTTAAAAAGAAGGGGGAAAAAAATTAAAATTCGAATTTATGATTACAGGAAAAAACATTTCTAGTTGACTTGTCATTAAAAAATGGTTATAAAATATTGTTTAAAAAATTTACTGACTTTTAAAAGAGGAATAAATAAGTTAGTTATTTGTCCAATTTGTTTCTAGTTGATATAAAATAACAAGCATATTCTTCCAAAGCTTTAAGATACTAATCATGGTTCTTTAGAAATGAATATCACTGAAGGATATCTATACTTTGGGCCATATATTCCTTTTCTTTTAACTAAATATTATATAAACATCATTTGTGAATACTTATTCTCAGAAGAAATTCTGAAGCTTTAAAAATGACAAATACACTTGCTTTTGAATAATTATACTGAATATTAGTTTAATGACCCATATTTACTATAATACATTTTTGGCTATGAAAAAATAAAATTTATGCGGTTTTCTTTACCAGTTACTTCTAATGTATTAAATCTAGCATTAAATTAATAATACATTTGCGTTTGAATGATTGTAAGGAATGTTAGTTTAATGATCCATATTTTCTATAAAATATTTTGGCTAAGACATTATCAAAATAAATTTTTTATAGTTATCTTTACCAATTACCTTCTTATTATGCACAAACTATAATGCTTATTAAATTATGCATTATAGTTACGTCATTACTTTTTGATTAATAAATAAGAATTGATTTGTAAAAAAAAATAATTGATGTTTCAATTGCAAATACAGAATAGTAGAAATTAATAAAAATAAACTAGCTTTTATAATGACTTATATTTTTGTTTTGGGCTACAAATTGGTTGTCAGCCAGTAGGACAAATTTTGGCAAAATAACAATTAATAATATAATTTTTCAATTATTATCTTTAAAACTTTAATTCTTTTGAGCTATAAATATACTTTTAAAATGGCAAAATTTTTCCATTTTATGTTATTCTCGTTAGTATTTTGACAAAATCGCGAAGTGTGTGCGAAACCATTCTCATACTGAAAATAATAGGATATATAAAACAATATCAGCCTCGAGCACTTTTTTCTTCGAAATAAATGCGAGCTTTTTCTTAACAGAAATTGCTCATTATTGGTTTTATGCCATATGGTATCGAAGGTTGAAAGGTATACTGAAAAAGAATTACTGTAAATGAAGTTAACTACGATTAAATTAAAGTATTTTTTTCTTTTTATCTATAAAGACATTATACGCAAATACATTAAAAACTTGCGATTCTGCTTCGAAATAAATATAGGAAATCATTAAATTTAAGTATATTTTCAATAACTGAAATAAAAAATATATAACCAACTTCATTTATTTTCAATTGATAAGTTTTATTGATTATTATAACCGCGCACTTTAAATGTGAACTAGATTTTACAAATATATATTTTTAAAATTTAATATTAATGTCTTTTACAACAAATCATCTTGACATTATTACAAAAGAAAATCTTTGTTATTCAAGCTTAAAAGATTATGCACTTCCATACTCTGTTATTTTTACTATTCGAACATACTGACTTCAAATGAAAAAAAGAACACTCTAGAGGTTTTTATCTTTACTCGATTTAGTGCAAATTTCAATACAACTGGCAGGTAATTAGGTAAACGCACGTAACTAGGTACATATACGTAAACGCATTCAAATACATGTACACAGCAGTCACAAGTTATGAGCATTCGACACTTATTCGCATCATACTTCGTTTTTAGTACATTGCATAAAGACAATAAATCGATTCAATATATTACACAGTGCGGGTTCACAGTTTGGGGGCTATGGCTTATTATAGGGATTTTATTTTTACTCGATTTTGACTAATTTGCAATATCGCTAGTATATAATTGATTAAATATAGATAAACGCATATATGGTTGCTCATACCACTGATGAATACACAAATTTTAACTTATCTTAGGTACGAAATAAATGTGTTACTTGAGGCCTATTAGACAAATATTCTCCTTATACCGCGTGGTGCACACGTTATTTGTACTTAATAAATTTTTTGAGTTCCATAAAATAGATGAAAAAAATAGAATTTATGACTATTTGATATCCGTTTCAGTTTATTACAAAACACGAATTAACTAGCTCGGCTATCACACAATTTTTAACACTACGACGGTCAACGTGTTCTTGAATATGAAAAAGATACAATATAGCTAACTTTTCCTAAATTTTCTATTCAAAGCATAGTACCTTCCAGACAGATGATCCGTGTACAGTTGCACAAATTAAATTAACCGCTCTCTTATAGCAATCATGCTAGAAGTATAATATCATTAAAACTTTTTTTAAATCATTTTCCGTTACAATATAATGTTAACATCTTCAAGTCAATTTGTGAAAAATTCTTTATAATGTACTAGTGTTTATTTAGAATTTCGAAAAAACATGACTCAATATAAATTGATGAAAGGAAATATCATAATATTGCAACCTGCTTTTTTTTATGACTCAGAAATACACAGAGGTAGCAATAGTGCAATTTTTTATGCATCAAGTCATACGCAATATATAATTCGTATGATAATAACAATAATATTTATTCCACGAAAGTTAGGAAAGGGGAATTTTTTGAAACATTCATTGGTTCATAATGACAAATATTTTATGTAATTTTATTAATGACATTATTTTTTAAAACTCAAATAGAAAAAATATTTCCCTGATTTTAGCTTTTTTTTTTTGTTCGACCAAGAAATTTTTTCTTCGGCAACGATGTAAATAGTCTAGCAGTTCCGTAGAAAAATGTCTTCAGCAATATTGTCATAAAATTATTTTCCCTTGAATTTTGAAAAATATGCACGACCTTAAAGATCATATCTCAAAGATCAATTTTCAAAAATCAAGTTAAGGATCATCATCTTATATTATTTCGTCTTCTGCAAGAAGTTTTTACATAAAAAATTGATTTTGAAGAATATAGAAAAATGTTAGACATAGTCTTCAGATACATGCAAAATGTAAATTAGTTAGAAGTTCCTGCCAATAATGTGATCGAAAAACCAAGAAGAATTTAATTGAAGAATCATTTTAAGATATAGGCGCCATACACGACATATGACTTTGATTTTTTCTTTCTTTCATTCTTTTTCTTTCTTTCTCTTTTTTCAGCAATTCATTTGTTCAATCACATTTGTTCTATTTATGTTATGTCTGTTAATAAAAAAAGTAACATTTGTTTTTTCTTTGGTAGAGTTCGGGTGGCATTTAAGTAGAATTTTTGAATTCCAGTAGGGCATTTTATAGACAAATAAAATGAGAGGAACACAAAAAAATAACCTTTCGATTGAGAATCATGCCTTCTTTATTTGCTGTTTTAAAAATAACTTTTGGGATCTTCATAATAATGAAACTGTAACAAACTTCGAAATTTTTAATATGAACATCTTATTTTATAACCATATCCGGATTTTGCGTTAAATTTAGTCTTTATATATGAAACAATAAAAAAAATTCGATGAAGTAATTAAGGAATTAAGCAAATAATTCTGTAACTTTTAATGGCGAATTTCTTTTTTAATAGTTGTAAAATAAACATCAATCTAGAAGTCTTTTAAGCACAACTCCAAAATTATTTGATGCGAAAAAGTGTAATTTTGTATTAACAAATGCTTCAAAATAAATTTACCTGAATTTGTAAATACATCATTTTTTTCAAAAGTAGTTATAATTTATACTAAATATAAATTCAGCTAAATCTTGATGTAGATCTTGCACAGTGTTTCTAAATGAATATAGCGCCTGTATCGGTAATAGCATGTTCACAGTACTGATAAGAGCACTGATACTCGTGTACATAGTTCATGCGCGAGTGCTCAACCCGGGAGTTTAAGTATTGCATGTTCTTGTGGTGGCGTAAGCCACGGCTTACTCCATTTGACCGAGAAGTTAGCCGTATGTTCTTCAACCAACATTGTAGAGATTGTAGGTCGGACGGACACTTACAACGCTTCTCAGTCTGTCGTCCAACCTGAAAGTGACTTATCGGGAGAACCACATGTTAGATATCGATGGTCATATTCCCTTAAAATTCTTAAGCAAGGTAGCGAGTGATCAGGGAAAAATGCAGTCAAAAAAGAGGAAACTTTGAAAAAACATAAACTTATAGCAAATACTTCAAATAATATAAAGGGATTAAAGAAGGCGAATTTCTTTTTACCGTGTTTTCCCTGATGACTTTACTAAAGCATTACGATTACATTGCCCTAAGATAAAAATACACGACGCTATATTTATGAAAAGAATACATTATCATCATGCGAAGGTTACCAGTAGCCGCCAGATGTAGTCTTTTAAATACCATTCAAACGACGAAGATTGGAAGCCATTCCATAGTGCGCGCATGCATGCCTCAATGTACCCAATGGATATCTTAACTACATTTGTCTGCAAACATATAGAAATACCTATGTTCATGTTTCCAATAAAGATTTTTTCTCTTGCATGTATGTGATATCAGTGGCGCCAACTTTTGAAAAATATTGGGTTGGTTAAAAAATATTGGGTGGGCTCAAAAATATTTTGGTAAAATGGTACAAGTAGGTTTGTTTTCTGTGAAGGGTAGACAGTTGGTGAAAGATGAGACTTTTAAGTCAAGCTATCATGTTTTAAGATTGTTGCAATTTTTTTAAATTATATTCTCATGCGTTTTTTCTTATAAAGACACTAATATTTATTGTAATATAGTTATATCATGAACATAACTACAAAATGAAACAGCAAAAAGTTAAAAAATTACATTTCAGTCATTTTGGATTTATGGATGCCAGTCGGAGAATTAAAACACATTCGGTCATTGGCAAAATAAATTTTGTCCTAGGGAGAAAAATGGATAGAACAATGAAAACTGGGCAAGCTGGAATTCAAAATTATTGGGTGGGCTCAGGCCCGACGGGCCCATATAAGTTGGCGCCACTGTGTGATATCATATATTTCTTTCGAAAACTATCGGTTGTAGATGCGTATTTCTTTGGGCGATTTTTATATATTCCAAACGAGGAATATGGTTGTTCAGACTTTGGGCAGTCTTGATGCGACACCCTGTTTAAAAGTTTGAAAATAATAGAAAACTCAGCAAATTTTTATATAATCAATCATTTGTGTCTAGCAAAAATATTGTTTATTCCTTAAAAAAATTAAATTTTGTATATGTGCTTTTTAAAATCACACATTCAAATGGAAAATATAATAAAATATTTTTTTTAATTCTCTATATTTCCCTAGCTTGGGAAATATATTACATCTTTATACATAGAAAATGACAGCATCTGAAACTCTGCAAAGCAGGATGTAATTCAATGATTAAAACTTGACATTTTGAAATAGCGCTTAATATGGAAACTGGAGAATGTCTTTCAAGCTCTCTTCAAAATGCCTTTATGGCTGTTAATAAAATGTGAATGTTGGATGGAAAATTAGATTGCTACTTTGCAAATGATTTTCGATAAAATTAGTGAAAATGATATTTATCTATTCGATATTCACGTACTATTCGATTTTATGAATACCAACTAAAAGTTTCCTTAAGGGGGTAGTAAGGTATTTTTTTTTCTTTTTTTGCATTTTTTTATTTTTGTTTTATATTAATGTACAACATCTTAAGATTATTCTGTGAAAATTTGAAAGCAATTGAAGTAAAACTGACGGAGATATGCACTTGTAAGTCTCCGCCCTCCGATTTCGACAAAAGCGTCTGTGAAACTTTAAACGTGTTTTTCTAACACTTCGCTTTTTCGAAGCCGGTGAACTCTGTAGCTCAAAATCTACTGAACCGATCTTTTTTAACTTTTACACACTCTTTCTTTATATAAATTATGAGATAACGCTGTCGAGTTTTTTTTCTTTTTTTTAATTTTAACTTACTTTTAAAAAACAAAATATCAGATTTTTTTGATGAAAAATCAGTATTTTGACTTCCGAGCCTTGTAAAAAATTGAAAAATCAATAATAATAAAAAAAAACTCGACTGCGTTCCCTGAGGAAACTTATCAACTAATTAAATCAATTTGGTTTTTTTATTTCAGTTGATCCAGTCATGAGTTATGCGGTTCACCGCGAATCAACTTTTTTTGGGGACGTCTTCGAAGATTCGCTGTCATCGGCTTATTTTTTAATATTTCTTAATGAAATTTCACAGAATACTCTTTAAATGACATATAATTATACTATAACTATACAAATAAATAAATATTAATTGTATCCTTACAAAAAATGATAGAAAATATGCTTTTTTCCCCTCGAATTAACCTTACTACCCCCTTAACATATAAAACAACTTATATATTAAAATAAAGATTTTAAAGTAATTTCCTTAATTAGCTTGGTAAAATTACTTAATGGAAATGAGTTTGAAAATTCGGTTGAATACATTTCTTTTTCTTCATGAATTTTTGATTGTGGCATAAGATTAAATTATTTGGGGAAAATCAGGAAGTGTCTTGATATTCTTAAGAATATTTCTTTTTAAATCGGAACATTTGTATTTTTATTCTTTGTCTATTTATTGTAAAATATTTGACTACATACCAATAAATATTTTTCTATAGCTGCCAAGTTCTACATCTTTTTTAATCATATAAATATTCTTCGTGCCATAGAGATTATTTAATAAAGCGTATGATGATTTTATCATGTAATATGTATCACATTATAGCAGGTTCATCATAAATGCGTGCAAACTTTAAAAATCCATAATAAAAAAAGTAATGCTCGAAAAAAATTTCAGTTTGCACGACTATGATCAGACGGATTTTGGATTTTTTTTCATGTATAATAAAAAATGATTCCAAAAGTAACCGATAGAGGGCCCGAATACATTGAGACGTTTATGCAGATCAAGCTAGCAATAAAACACCTAGTTGAAGATGGAATTAGTCATTCGATATCGGCAGCATACTATCGTTACCATATCGAGCGCTGGTGGTTAAGCTTTTCTACAAGAATAGTAAATCCACAAATATTGCATCGTGAAAGTTTCGCATATTGAACATCTTTTACTACTTTATAATAAATGCACAATGTCATATTATTGCGATTTGTTTCATTGTCTATTTGTGTTTGCCTAATTTGCATAAAGCGTCCCAATATGGCGTGTGAGTACCTTCTATCGGTTATTTTTGGAATCATTTTCATTATAGGCGAAACAAAATTCCAAAATCCGTCTGATCATACTCGCACAAATTGATTTTTTTCCGAGCATTATTTCTTTTATTATGGATTTTTAAAGTTTGTACGAATTTAGAACGCACCCTGTATATTGTCCTTTAATAATTAAAATTTCTGGTCTACACAAATTTATTTCATTGAAAAAAGGTGTAGAAGTTGGCAGCTATGTTTTCCTTTCAATTTTAAGCATTCTTAAAGGGAAACAGTAGTTGTTATTTTTTCATATCTTAAATTAAAAAAAAAAGTATTAGATTACACAAAAACTATCAGGTAAACACATATTTATTTAATTTAAATTGGATCGAAAATTAAAAAAAAAAACAACTTAATCTATGTGAATATTCATTAAAAACTGTTTAAATATCTAAAAAAAAAAAGCAGCTAAATTAGAAACCGCTAAAAGAAATAAATAAACCTTGTCACTTTTACAAATGTGAAATTTTGTGATTATTGATGAACTCGGAAATATTCTTATTCTACATCACTTTCTAATAATGGAAGACGGTATTATCAGTCAAGACACTCAGGGGGATTTTTATTTTTTAACTGCGCATTTGGGGAATTAGTTTTAAATAAGTATTTAATGATTTGAAATGTTTAGTCAAGCTGATTTTGATTCTTTCTTATTTTTGCTCATATCTAAAATGGGCAATCAATATTCCGAAGAAATAATAAATCATTTCATAGAAACGTTTTTAAAGTTTGATTTCTATCAGGATTATAATAATCAAAATTGTGCAATTGTAATAGATTATTAGAAATTTACAATTTGATTGTAATCGTATTTATGAATTTGCTTTTCGAATTATCACAAAATAATTATTATCAATAATTTTCTTCCAGATATTAATTATTATCCTATTGTACAACAGAGCCGTCCTTAGGGGTGTGCGACAGGGGCAGCCGCACAGGGCTTTGTGTCTAAAGAGGCTTCGTACTTGGACGCGAAATATTTTTTCTTTAATAAAAAGAAGAAGATATAATAGAAAATCTTTAATATAAATTTATTATTTTAGTTAAGAAAATATAGTGGTCTTGCCATAAAATACAGCCTATGTTGGAAGAGGGACGTTCACTATCAATTTGCCACTTTTGAAATTGGTTTAGTAGTTCCAGAAATTACCCCTACAAACACACAAACAAATTAAATTCCTTTATAATAGCTAAGAGATCGAAACCTGGCTCCCCGGGTCACAGTATATAGGTGAAAACCATTCTTATTATTGATAGTATAATAGATAAGATTATGTTAAGAGTCTGAAAGGAAAGGTCCTCGCAAAATCCTTGCACCGGGCCTCGCTTTAAGTCTTGTCCTCTATAAGGTCAGATCTGAGTACTCCTGCAGTAATATAATCACAATATAATCTATATCAAAATGAATAATAATCCTAAATTCTTTTCGGAACAGAATTACAGTATAGTCTCTTCAAACTGGCGATAACAGCAAAGAAAATCCTTCTATAGTAAAAAAAAAAACTAGCCTTAAAAGGAATGACTCCTGGAATGATGCTGATGTGGAAGATTTCAGGAACTAACGAATCCGGGTTGTCCATTCCTTCCATGAGTCGAATAGACCAATCAGGAAAGGGCTCCGTCTATGCATCGCCGTATAGGTTACCATAAAGAGAGGAAAGGTTACCATCGCCAATAATCGCCAAGTTTGTCGCCAACTTGGCGATATATCGCCAAATTTGGCGACCAAAATTAGTTGTCAAAAGTGACGCCAACTTGGCGATAACTGTAATTTTTCGCCAAATTTTTAATTTCTTTACAACACCAGTCGTTTGATACATCATTTGAGAGGTTTGCAACTGCTTATTCATATACTGGATGTCTTGTGTGTTATCCCCCATTCTGCTCCCTGTTACACAAGATTTGTATGGTCTGCAACTGCTTATTCATATTATGGATGTCTTGTGTGTCACCCCCACACTCTGCTCTCCCCAGGGGGGCATTTTTAATTTCTTTACAACACCAGTTGTGTGACACATCATTTGAAAGGTCTGCAACTGCTTATTCATATTATGGATGTGTTGTGTGTCATCCCCACTCTGCCCCCCAGGGGGCACATTTTTAATTTCTTTACAACACCAATTGTGTTACACATCATTTGAGAGGTCTGCAACTGCTTATTAATATTATGGATATCTTGTGTGTAACCCTCCCCCCCTCTGCCCTCAGAGGAGGCGCATTTTGTAATTTCTTTACAACACGAATTGTGTGACACATCATTTGAAAGGTCTGCAACTGTTTATTCATTTTATGGATGTCTTGTGTGTCACCCCCACTCTGCCCCCCCCAGGGGGCACATTTTTAATTTCTTTACAACACCAGTCGTGTGACATATCATTTGAGAGGCCTGCAATGCTTATTCATATTATGGATGTCTTTTGTGTCGCCTCCCACTCTGCCCCCCAGGGGGGCACATTTTTAATTTCTTTACAACACCAGTCGTGTGACACATCATTTGAAAGGTCTGCAACTGCTTATTCACACCATGGGGCATTGGCGAGCGCAGCAAGCAGGGGTAGCCAATAATTTGGAATCGCGAAGCGATTACGCGGGGGGTTGGCGAGCATAGGGAGTAGGGGGGCGGGCCCCCCTAGTAAACTAAAAAATAACTATTGAAACAACAACCGAAACCATGGTAACAACGCTGAAAAACTGTGTTTTTCAGAGGTTTTGATATGATAAGAAAAGTTGAACAAGTAACATTATTTACTTTTTTTTAAATAAAGGAAATTAAATTATCAACATTTTATACCACAAAAAATTCTTTTAAGTTATAACAAAAAGTAAGATTAATTTTTAAAAGAATTGAATTTTTCTAAATTTTTAATATTTTGACATAGGTAAGCAAGATAATCAAGAGAAGCTTAGTAAATGGTGTAAAGAGCTATTGATAAATTATGTAACTCGGAGTTAAATTTTCGAGCAGTTTAAAAACTTCTATTATCCTTTTTTGAATTTCACACACATATTTCATATCCAATGACATAAATAATAAAAAAATAATAATTTAAAGTAATTACAACGTTTTTAAAACATAATCAAATTTCAGTCAATTTGCGTCAGTCCAAACTTTTCTAGTGTTTAAAAATTCTGCTCTTTCTCCTCTAGTTCTTTATCAGAAAAGGGTAGAGACAGGGGGGAAAAAGGGCAAGCATATTTATAATTGGATTATCCAGTAGTTGCAATGGAACAAATATTTTCCATCCTCATATTTTAAGGATTAAATGTAATTTAAAAAAAAATGTACAGAATGATAATTATATTAAAACGTTCCTACACACACTTATATTGTTTATGAAAATTTAAAATAATCACAAATGTAATTAATTGCATTTTTCTGTTATCTGGCTTAAGCTTATGTTCTGGTTTCCTATCTTTTTTGATCAGTAAACTATTTTCAAAATTTATGAAACGATTTGATAATTTTATTTATGAACTCAGACAAAGAAAAATAAAATGAAATTTGAAAGGGTTTTTTTTCTTTTACTACCAATATATTTTTATTATAAACTTTAAAACAACGCCTACTAAAATAAACGCCAACATAATAAATTTTTAACATCCAATTCTGATCAAGGATGGTAGATTAAAAATATATGAAAAACAACATTTCTCATTTTGCATTTCGAAAATATTTAGAATGGGACACACAGCGCATAAAATTTAAAGACAATCTAAGTATTTTTCAAACGTATCTTTACGAGCAAATGCATTTGGTATTGATTGCCTTATTTCTACATTCAAGATAATAAATGTATTTGAGTTATTCGTGTTTAAAATCAATATTTCTAAATCTCATTTGTTTGTTTAGTGAGAATTTAGGCGACAAAAAGAAGCATTTATTTGCTCCACTATTGTTTGCAGAAAAGTTTAATTTTAATAAAATGTCGACTAGTGTTACGTGCGAAATAAAAGAAAATGACAATCAGTAATTCGTTTATTATTTTTAAGGCAGAAAGATAGGACACCCATATACAGAATCTAATTTATTTTTCCTCTTAATATGAAATGACAGTATTTAACTAAGCTTAGATTTATTTGTTGTTATCGCTGAAATCAAATAATGCATTGAAAGAATATTTTCATTTTAAATGTTATTTTTTTTTACATTATGGCATGTAATTTTATTTTTTATTTTAATATGAAACTAAAAATGCAAGTAATTTTCACTTTTAAACAATTATTGTAAATTTATTTATTCACTCAACATTTTGAAATGCATTTCAAAAGCTTAAAACAACCTTGTTTTTCAGAACGCACATGTAAATCATAGATTTCATGATAGTCAAATTGAGTAGAAATAATTTCTTTTGAAATATGTTATAAAATAAAATTATATTTTGCAGGTATTTGGAATTACATTAAATTAATCTTTCTTCTGATGTTAAAATGAATCAGTTAGATGATTGGTGCACGAATGCTAGATACATATCGTGCGAAAGCGGGAGGGGGCGTTTGCATCGGGCGCGGAAGTTTAGGGAGAGCCAAATATATATTACCAACGTCATTTAATGGTCATTCACGAGAAAAAATGGGGGGGGGGGGTGCTGAATTGAAACTTTTTCCCGGGCGCAGTTTTCTCTTCGCACGCCCCTGCTCAAGAAAAGCAACAACTCTCGACAAAAGTAAATTTCACGAGAAAGGCAAAAGAAAATATGCTTGATTTTTCTGTAATATGAAATTGCAGCACTTAGCTTTGCAATTAGGAATAAAAACGTGCATACAAACATAAAAACATTAAGAATGTAGACGTTGGATGAGATTTGCAATGTTGTTTAATTTTGCCTTTCCAAAAATCCACCCTCTTCTATGGTCAGAAATGGACATATAATGCACATATTTTCCGTATAACTACACATATGAAACTTTTTCTCTAGCAAGATACACCTATGACGGACTATTAGTGGAATAATATGCAAAATGAGTTTTTGCGATATGTGTCCCTTTCTTTTCGGGCGAGTGATATAGAAGAACAAGTCGATAATAAAAAGTGCCCAGTTAAACTGGTGGAATTCAATGGTTCACACTCTATTTACACTAATAGAATATTATGCTCTTACTTCAAAGAATAAGCCCCACTTGAAAAATAAATTCAGGGGAGAGTGAATCAATCCGCACCGGTTTTCTCCCTTGATACTTAACCAATGATCCTTTAAATTTAATCAAGGAAGATCTTTATCATAATAAACATGCATACCAAATTTATTCTACATTATACAATTGCAAATGCATTACAATTATTCTACATTATAAATATTTATAAAAAAGTTTTTTAAATTATGTTCTAATTTTTGCCCTTTTTTTGCAGGTAAGTGGCTTTTATGAATTTTATGAATTTTCAGCCATATGAAGTAAGTTCTTTTTGTGTTTGACTGTTTCTTAAGAAGCTTCTGACACACTTAAGCTTAAAAAATATTTACTAGTAGACACTTACTTATTACATTCTTCTGTAAATAAAAGGATTACAGGACACATTTCATTACAGAGTGGCGGAAATAATGCTTAAAATAGAGAATTTTGATAGTATGTTGATAAAAACAAACTGTTACTTTATTTGCATTCTTATAATATAGGTAATGCTCTTAGTAATTTAAAATAAATCTTTGACTCGATAATTTATTACCTTTTTATATTATGAAATGTAAGTTAAAATTTTTCCAGTTACTAATTGAAGAGCTCAGATAATAAATGTGGTATGTGACAGAAAAAAGTGTAATTTATATGACTCAAGGTAATCCATGGGAATCTACCATATGTTAAATTATTATTAGACCGGGAGGCAAGCACAGATAATCATAACATCGAGCTCATGGCTGAAATTCAACAGTGAGTCAAAACTTGATTCGCACATTAAAACAGTCGGTTTGCCAATCTTGGGGGGAACCCCTGAAAACACGATTTCAGCAGTTGACTTGTAGGTTTACAATTGTGTTTTTCTGCTCCCAGTCTTCCATGATTTTATACCTTTGGATTGCAGGAAAACACAATGATAAACCTACGTGTCAAGCGTTAAAATCAGGTTTTCATGTGTTTTCATAAAGATATGAATTGGCAGAGCGATTGCGTTTTGATATCTGAATCCAGTTTTAACTAGTTCTGGAATTTCAGCCGTAAACTCGATGAAGTGATTGTCTGTGCTGCCGCCTTCCGGTCTATATTTAAAAAAAGAAAAACGCAATACTTACAGAGATTTTAACTGATAAAAGCCACAGTAAACGCAACTAAATATTTGAATCATTGCGGCTTAATTTCTCTAAATGAATATCGTATCAATTACCATCTGTATCACCTGAGTTCTACAATTATTATTTTAGTCATCGAAGCAAAATACATCAGAAAATATTACAATACTTTTAACCCGAGTAAATGTTGCTAGTGCACTACATATTTGATGAATAAAAATTGAAGAGTTTTTGTATTTTGAAGCACAATAGTTTTTAAAAGAAAAATTGAATATTCAATAATACATTTCACCCCAAAAAGCCGCATTGAGCTGTCATATCATTTTAAGAAGTCTATTAATCCAAGTGTCTAAAACGTCCTGCACATTAAAGTAGCGATTTAACAGCTCATGACATGCAAGCCGCTTTAGCTTCAATAATGTGGAGACAGTGAACCATGTAACACAAGAAAACATGTGTTTGTCATGCAACAAAGAGTTTTATCTAATTTTATCTGTTTTTCAATCAATAAATATGTCATTCCATTTTTTTCTCTAACAAGCTTTCAGCAGTAACAGGTTATTGTAAATGATAAAAATGGATTTGATGTATGGATATTTTATATTTTATTTACGTTAACTGAAAAATGAATGTAGGTTTGATTACAATTCACTTATGTATTATATAATATTGGATTCTAAACACAGTACACAAGCATTTTACTTTAATGAAAATGCAACTGTACTTAGAAACTGGAACTGATCGGTTATTAAATATTTCTCTGTCATTACTTTTACGTACCATTCAAATTTAGTGCTGAACAGTAGAGCCGCTTTGAGGAGTTACCTAGTTGTTGACAATTTCACATTCAGTCTATTTAATTGAGTAATCATACGTTGTAAAAAGCCATTGGGAAAAGTATAAATGTAGATAAACTACTTAATTTTTTTACAGAGAAAAATTAAGAAAGTCTTTTAATTAAAAAATTACAATTAGTAGAATAAATTAGGCTATGATTAAGTAAATAAATCAAGTCTATTAAAATAGAGAACAAATATTATGTAATTTTATAACTGCAGTTATAAAACTACGATAAAAACGAAAACGGGAAAAAAAAGTCGCACTCACGATACAAAATGTTGATATTTATTTATTAATTTTTATATAAAACCTCTACTTTTGTACTTGTTTATTTAATCTAATCTATCAATAAAACGATTTATATGCAGTTCACAAATCTTATTTAATGTTTTACTACATGTGTTCATAGTTTTTTTTAAAGAAATGTTCTGTATTTTAAAAGCAATCTACGTAATATTAAGATAAACGACTTTAATTAAGTTAGATTTTTTATGTATTGTGAATACCGGACCGTCCATCTTCTTACTCGCCTATTCCAGTTTCTTTTTCTTTTTTAGAAAATTAAATTTTTTAATTATTTGGATACCTGCGTGCTTGCTAAGACATTAAAAAAAAAAAAAAAAAACACAAAAGGTAAGTTTCACATGAAGAAGCCATCTGGAATATCAGTGAAGTATATTCTTTTCAAATATATTTCGCTGTTAGGCTTCTGTGATCACTCATTGGTCTTTTGGATATACATATATATATGTATATATATATTAACTATCATTTTTATGTAACAAATGAATAGAGTAAACTGCCAAGTATCCGATTCGCTACTATCCTACTCTCCGTACTATCCGGTGCACACACACACAAAAAAAACAAAAAAAAAAAAAAAAAAAAAAGCACCTAAAACAGGCAGAAAAAACCCGAATTGGGTAGAAAGATTCTTATGTGAGGTATCCTGGGGTAATAACGCCACATTAAGGTTCTACCAATTTTCACGGCTCAGTTTTAGATTGTATTTTTCAAATAAATATATGATTTGATACAGCAACTCATTGACTATCTATATATATAAAAAAAATATTAACATATATGTATTCATAAAATGTAATGGCGTGATTTCTTGACCAATGCTATTTGGCGTTATTATCCACCTATATGGATAATAACGCCATGCAAACGAAACTATGAAATAAGATGGAATAATGGCATGTAGATTGCCCAATTCTAAAAATACAAACTCTAGAAACTTAGAAATTGACAAATTTCATTCTAAGCTATTGAAAATGTTCAATTTTTTGTGAAAGTGTAAGAAAAATAAAGGTGTGGTGTGGAGGGGGGGGGGGGGGAGGAGGGAAAAGAATATAAGACCGTGAGCTTCTTTTTGCTTAAAAAGGACCGCTTAAATAGAATTATTAGAAACATTGCACAGTTTTAACTGTGTTTATTTGAATCTGTATTTTGGATGTAGCTCGGCCACTGTTGGAAATCAACCGGGGTGTTAATGCCAAGGATTGGCATTATTACCCCGGTATAGTTATTGCGCAGTACATTTTAAATTACTAATTATCTCGAGAAGATATCCAAAATCTTCAACAACATTTTGAAAGTACATGAAATGCGCTACAAATTTATGTAATTAAAAAAATATTTCCGGATAAAAAAAATAGTATTCACATCACAAAACGTATCTCACAAATTTTAGATCAAGCGTTAATTTTAGTTGCTTGTAAAAACAATAAGACCTACAAATGGAACAAATTAACTTGAAGCTGCTTTTTGAGATTTATATGACTCAAAACCCTTCTGCGCAGAGCACATGGGTGTTATTTACCAGATTATTTCATAATTATGCATAATATTGGCACTTGGCGTTATTGCCCCGCCTGGCGTTATTACACCAGACCACCTTATGAGGTTACCTGATTTGGGTACAGATATTTCTATTGGTCACCATTGTGCATCCATTTTGGTGACTGTTAAACAATCATTTTTTATAAATGTATGAACATCCCAAAATGGATGATTAATAGTGCCCAAAATAGATGCATAGTGGTAACCAAAACAGATAAAGAAACCCAAAATGGGTAACCCCCTATACCTAAGAATTTTTCTACCCGATTCGGGTACTTTTTACCCGTTTTACGTCTTATTTTTTTTCTATAAGTGTTAAAAAATAAATAAACAAATAAAATGTACAATTGTGTTGCTGAAGAACAGAAAGAAGCGATCATCTATCAAGGATTTTTTCAAAAACAATATGCTGTAAATTTTGAATTTTTTATCTTATGAATAACTTATCATATTTGTGCAACCATTTATTAATAAACAGTAAGATGCGATATACTCATATTATGAGGAATGAGACTTATATTATTTTTTATTATATTGAAATTTTATGTACTGTATATATAACATTTATCTTAAAATGCATATATTTTTAATATCAGGATGGAAAAGGACGAGTTGTGAATAAATATTTATAAAACTCCGGTCTATAAGGCTTTTTTTTTTATCAGACCTATAATTCTGACACATTAGGTCAAATAGTCTTTAGTTTATTGCAATATACATTTAATAATAATTTGAACACATGCTAAGAATGCCACCATCTAATCTGATAAAAAAAATTGGGTTTATATCAGTTATATATATAACTTTTAATGTATAAAATTGTGATTCATTTAAAGAACAAAAATGTAATGCCCAAAATTTTTTAGTCATATGACTATTTATCTTTTAAATTCATCATTTGTATTTTTTTTTTCTCTCCTCAAAGGGCATTTTAACCTCCACAGTCCTGAAAAAGTTCATACAACTTTGAATTTCAACTGTTTGGGGAATAACTACTTTAAAATATATTTTCTTTTAAGATGAATGTTTACTTATTCAGAATAAATATTTATTTTTCAGGAAAGAAATATGTTTGAAGAAGAAATGCAAATTTCTATAAATTCTTCTTTAAAGCATAAACGTTTCTAATTTGAAACTTTGTTACTTGATTCAAAAAATATAAGAAATATAGATTTCTTTTCAAATTCTGCTATAAAGTATAAACTGTTCCAATTTCAAAATTTGCATACTTTGCTTACCAACTGAATGATAAAATACCTCTATAGTTTAATTCCTATTTAAGACATAATATATCTAGGAATAATGTTCCCTTGTTTACAGGTGTATATGACCATCATGTACTACATATATGGTCATTTACATCAAATGTATGTAGAAAAAGTTATGTGTTATTTGTATGTAACAAAAGTGCATTTTATGTTTTTCTTTTTTTTATATACCTAATAAATCTATTAATTCAGTTCATAAAACTTTCATTATACGTTTAATTTAGAGCGTTTTTTAAGAATATAAGAGCTAAAAAAATAGACGTAAATAAAACGAATAACTATGATTTGCTACATTAAAATAAATATATATATAGTCATTCGCTTATTGAAATACTTAGAATAAATTTCTAAATGCTTAGTACTAATTATCTAATGAAAAAGAACCTAAACCCAGTTTCATACAAAAATTTTTTGATATTTTTTCTTTCAAAAATAACGAAAAATACGAAAATATGATAAATAATTATTTTTAGGATTGAAAAAAAAAAAACAAAAAACAAAAAAAAAAAAAAAAGTAAGTATTTATTATGTGTGTGCAGCAATAAAAAAGATTCCGTGAAGGGAATTTTATTCTCAAAGAATTTTGCTTGTGTGCCATTCAAAACGAAAAATGTAAAGTCTGTACGGCATAATATAACTTAGTTAAAAATAAAAAATAAAAAATCGAATATGTTTCAAAATGAATTCAGACACTACCTTCTGAAGAATTCAGAATCACAAAACATATTCTTTCCTACAAAAAATGTGTAGGCATGGTTTACAGAACAAACGAAAGAATTTTTGCGGAAAATTCTTTATCCAAATTCCGTATATTTAAATTATATATTAGCATATTTTTAAAATGTGTGTATATTCTTATTACGATGCTTATTTTTTAACTAAAGAAAAAGGTTTAATGCAGTGAAACTTTTCTTTAACGAAGTTTTTATTTAGCGAAGACTTCTACTTAACAAAATTTTTTGCTAAACTTTAACTTTAAATACCACTAATATGCAAATATATCTATCTCCATATTACAAAAAAATGTATTCTAAATAACGAAGTTTATTCCACTTTTATGCGTGTATAACATACAAAGGGAGAGTTTGCTGCTGCGATTGGAGGGATGCATTTATTGAAGATAAATTAATTTATGCATTTAATCATTTTTATTATTCGCTAAACAAATAATTTTTTTCACACTAAGATAAGTACTGTCTACCGACAGTCCCATAGTGTGTGCGTGTGTATTTGTATGAAGGTGGGGAAGGACCTACGAATCAATAAGAATGGAATTCTAGTTTCACGAAAATGTTACATATGAATGTTCGGAATAAAAATAATACTCAAATGCGCAAAAATTTTAATGAACAGCGTAATTTTTTTTCTACAATAAAAGCCAGTACAAAGCAATGTTAGAAACTTTTTTAAAGTCAAAGAACGCCAATACTGAGCAAAAAAGAGAGAATTATGCCAAGTTTAAATTTTTGTTTATCTGCCTGTATTATGTGTGTTTTTTTTAGACATTATTATAATTACATTTTTTTTTTTCATATGACTAAATTGCATTAAAAAATACTGACCGAATTAAAATATATTTTTCGAATATTTTCATTTTATGTATTTTATTATACAAATTTTATGAATTTAAGTTGATTTCATCTAACGATTTTTTTTAAATAATGTGTTGTTAGTTGTAACGCTAAGATATCGTTAAATGAAAGTTTCACTGTATTTAAAATAAGCCTTTTTCTGATATATTGAGGTATTTATCGCATTCAGGGGTCGCAGCGTCCCTAAAATTTTCGTATTTTGCTACCAGTATTTTAAATTAAAAACTTTCGTGTCAGATTCTCTTAACATCTACAATGAAATTCTACAGTAAATATTATCGTTTTAAAATTGTGGTAGTAAAGTGCGAAAATTTTAGGGACGCTGCGACCCCTGCGTATTATTCAAGGGGCTTTAGTATCTCATACTCATAAGAGATCTGTTACCTGCTGTGCTAGTCACTGCATTTCCTTCGTTTTGACGTCGGTATGTCATTGTATTGCTGACTGCTAAGGTGCTTCTTTAAATTCAGGCACAAGTGGTAGTTATTTGGAGATAGTTCAGGATTTTTTGCGAATGGTGATGAAGTTATTCCCAACTATATGGCGCGATGGGATCCTGGATTCGAAGAGCCAAATACCGACAAGCATTGTCATAAATGAAATCAATCTCACTGTTGAACACGCTATACATTTTGTTTTGGATTGTACGTTGTACTTTACGACGATGACGTCAATACAATGCTGATCTAAGTAGCACATAATTGTCTGTAATTCGATAACTGTTGGGAAATTGTTGTTACAAGTTGGTTTACAGTAAAAAATGCCCGCCCTGTCATTATTGCCATTAGCCATCATATGCCATTAGCCAATGAACTGTTTACCGACAAATTTCCAACTTTTACCCAACAGTTCGTTGCTCAGTATCTTGCACAGATATACTCCAAATTAGAGAGATCATTGCACCTACCATTTCCCGATAATTCGTCAACACCACCATTCTCAATCTTACTCTTTCCCAACAGCTACCTCAAACTGCCAGTTATGGAATATAGATTTTGAGGATGCTACCAATATCTAATTAAATATTTTCAGATGCGTAATAATGAATTTTGTATGAAAATGCAACAATATAATATTAATTTCAATATTAATGTTAATGCTGTTAATCAATCAAATTTTTTTATAAAATATGTTTAATGAACATGAAAATGTTTATTTGGAAATTCATAACGTCAAAAAAAAAATCGATTTTTTTGTTTTGAGAATTTTTGTTGAGAATGTTTTGATTAATTATAAACTGATTAAAATACTTAAAAAATTATTTGAAATGTTTCCGAAAAAAAAAAAAAAGCCAGCAAAAGAAACTTTGTAGCTATTAATTCTTTACATGTCGAAAATATATTGTTTTCTGAGCTTTTTAAAAGTTACTTTATCGTTCACATTTATGAAACCAATTTGAAAACGTTGGTAACTTGGAAGATTTTGTTGCATATTTTCAAGCGTATGCATATTATATTTTTCTATTTTAAGGTATCTGCTTACTTTGAAATGAGCATTTTCGAACAAAAAATTATAGGTTTTGCTTTTATTATTTCACTTTTTACGATTCTAAAACTATTATACTTTTTGTTCCTACTATGCTTCAGAACAGAAGTTGTAATCAATTTATAGTAAAGATACACTAATTTAAAGTTTACATGCATTTTCCTCAAATTTTTTGCGCAGAAAGCTCATTCGAAAAAAGATATTAAAAATATTATCATTATTCTATAAATCTTTGTGAGCTTTGTCTGTATATTGTCGCTAGTGCATGATACCTTGTTTGTTAAGCTCGATATCAAATAAGTGCTCTTTTAGACTTTCTTTGAATTTTAGAACTGTCATACAAATATAATAATTTTTTTTAATGCTCTGCGCTGAATGGGATTATATGTAAGCAGTGCTAGAGAAAATTGCACCCAGGCAACACCGTCTCGAAGAGACAGGCCTATCCACCCATTAAATATGGTGGCGAATGAAGTGCTAAGGTGTAAATATACCAGCAAAGACTCAATCGTTAGTAAATGCTTTACTGGGAATTCCCAATTCGAAATTTTTGTTTTTATATCTAAAATAAGAATAATTTTAGAAAAAAAATCTTCAAATTTTCAACATATTTTGCAATTTAAACTTCACAGAATAAAAAAAAATTTCCTTAGTACTATTTAGGACAAACCATATTTTTTTTTTCTATTTTTGCCAGGAAAATATTTTACAAATAACTTAATTTCGAGTTCATATTCAGTAATTAGTATTTCTTAAAAATTCGATGGTTTTATTTACAATATTAATCCTTAATTATATAATTTTATTCTTTCAGTGAAATAAATTCTGTTCGAACATTGACAAAGATAGTTATTTAAAAATGAATACATACGAAAAATAATTTGATGGTATAAATTTTTAAAAGAATGATTTTTTTTTCGAGGGTGTGGGGGGTATCAACAATAACATTATTTTTCAATCAAAAGATCTTTTTTTCGTGTTTTTTTTTAATTAATTTCAAATTTAAATTTTATAGCATATACAAATTAGTCACACTTTTATTTAAAAAAAAAATGGATTTTAAGTTTATTTTCTTTACACCATGGAATTTTTTCACCTTTTAATCACAACCTTTCGAGTTAATATCAAGTAATTAATGCCTATTTATTTTTTTTATATTTTGTAATATTAATTTTCATTTATAAGATTTATTCTTTATGCATTTTAAAAATGGATATGAACAGGGATCTGTTAAGGAAAAAATTGGTTTTTTAAGGGCCTTTTCACAATTTTTTAAATCTTAATACAGAACTCATCACAAAATGTTTTCATCTTAAAATATGACGACACTTCACAAAATTTATTAAAAAAACCTTTTATTTAAACTTTTACAAATGTAATAATTTTTAAATAAAATTTAACTTGTCACAAAACAGCTGAAATTACCAAATTATCTATCACATAGCTCTTTTAGACATAAATAATTTTGTTTAAAAAATAAACAGGAAGTTATATGTAACAAGAAATTCAAATTCACGAAATTGTTATCGAAATGTGATTTTTCAAAAATATTAAACTGTTCACAATTTCACAAAAACAGGACCAACTAAGAAAATCCTACACAGACACCTCATGAACAATTATCTTAAAATAAGTTCTACTTTTTACAAATAAGTTACCTTTTCTTATTTAACCACATTTAAGAAAATATAATTACCTTAAAAATGAAGTTTTGTTTATTTAATAAAAGGTATTTAAAAAGAAATATTTATCTATTCCATTTCATTATGAGCGGTAAACATAAGACATATATAACACTCAAAAAAGATAATAACCTATAATTTTTAAATGAAAAGCCTGAAATTAAATTATATGGCTGCATTCACACATATGTTTGTCTCTTTAGGTACAGAGAAGTCAAATTTCCAGAAATTTTGAAGTGTCGAAAGCAATTTCATCGTTTTCCCCCCCTGGGAAAATTGATTTTATTATATTTTTCCTTATAGTTGTATTTCATTTAAATATAGACAATTTTAATAAAATATAAAAGTATCTGCAACATTTATATACACTAGAGTTAAAATTTTTATTTTATTTTTTGCCTTAGATGAATAAATTAAATATTTTTTCGAAATGTTTTATTATTAAACATTTTTCCTTTCACCTTCATAATTAATTTCAGCAATATACAGGGTGTTTCAAAATTCATGGTACAAACTTTAAGGGGTGATAGTACACATCAAGTCAAACAATATTAAATGGGAAACTAAGGGTCCCAAACGTCTTCCGAAAAAGATAGCCGCCATTAAAGTTTAGGGTCCAAAAATTCAAATGATTATAATAAACAGAAAAATTGGTCGATTTGATTACGGTTTTCACTAAAATTATTCATTATGTAGTATTGTCTAGAAAATAAATTATAAAGATAAATTTCAAAGAATGTCGATAGGGGGCGCTTTAGACTTTGGAGTAACGAACAACTATTTTTTACCGTTATTTTTTGCATTTCATTAAAGTTTTTTAGAAGCTTAGACATAAACTTAAATTTTGAGCTCAAAATCTAAATCGTTGGGAGTGGTTAAGTAGCGCAAACTGAACTGTGGGGGGGGGGGGGGGAGGTTCAAATTTCAAATGATTATAAAAAACGGAGAAATTGGTCAATTGATTTGCGATTTTCACTAAAATTATTCTTTATGCCATTGTTATCTTAAAAGTAAATTATAAAGATAAAATTAAAAAAATGCCGATAGAGACCGCTTTGGACTTTGGAGTAACGTACAACTATTTTTATCGTTATTTTTTGTATCTCATAATATTTTTTCAGAAGCTTTTACATAAAGTTAAATTTTGAGATAAAAATCTGAATCGTTAGGAGTGGTTAAGTGGCTCAAACTGAACTTCGTTCAATAGGGGTGGGGAGGTTCAAATTTCAAATGATTATAAAAAATGGAAAAATTGCTCGGTTTTCGCTAAAACTATTCTTTATGTCAATATTTCCTTGAAAATAAATTTAAAGATTAAAAAAAAAATCCGTTAGAGGGTGCCTTAAACTTTAGTGCAACCAACAACAATTTTTAACCGTTATTTTTTTGTATCTAATTAAATGCTTACAAAAGCTTAGACTTAAATTTTGAGCTCAAATTCTAAATCGAAGGGAGGTGTTAAGAAGCGCAAACTAGCTGTGTTCAGGAGTTGAAATGTTACCCTTCCCACCCCTCGAACACAGTTGAATTTTTCGCTATTTAATTACTCACAACGGTGTAGATTTTGAGCTCAAAATTTAAGTTTGAACTTTTACAAACATTTAATTAGATAGAAAAAATAACGGTTAAAAATAGTTTTTGGTTACTCTAAAGTTTATGGCGCCCTCTGACGGAATTTTTTGAAAGATATCTTTAAAATTTATTTTCAAGGAAATATTGACATAAAGAATAGTTTTAGCGAAAACCGACCAATTTTTCCGTTTTTTATAATCATTTGAAATTGGAACTTCCCCACCCCCATTGAGCACAGTTCAGTTTCAGCTACTTAACAACTCCCAACGATTCAGATTTTCATCTCAAATTTTAAGTTTACGTCTAAGCTTCTAAAAAAATTTTATGAGATGCAAAAAATAACGGTAAAAAAAATAGTTGTACGTTACTCCAAAGTCTAAAGCGCCCTCTATCGGCAGTTTTTGAATTTTATCTTTATAATTTATTTTCAAAATAATACTGACATAAAGAATAATTTTAGTGAAAATCGCAAATCAATTGATCAATTTTTTCGTTTTTTATAATCATTTGAAATTTGAACCTCCTCCCACAGTTCAGTTTGCGCTACTTAACCACTCCCAACGATTTAGATTTTGAGCTCAAAATTTAAGTTTGTGTCTAAGCTTCTAAAAAAATTTAATGAGATGCAAAAAATAACGGCAAAAAATAGTTGTTCATTACTCCAAAGTCTAAAGCACCTCCTATCGGCAATTTTTGAAATTTATCTTTACAATTTATTTTCAAAACAATACTAACATAAAGAATAATTTTAGCGAAAACCGCAAACGAATCGACCAATTTTTCTGTTTTTTATAATCATTTGAATTTTTGGACCCTAAACTTTAATGGCGCCCATCTCCTTCGGAAGACTTTTGGGACCCTTAGATTCCTATTTAATATTGTTTGACTTGATGAGTGCTATCACCCCTTAAAGTTTGTACCATGAATTTAGAAACACCCTGTATATTATATATCATTCATATCCTTTAAACCATAAAAGACAGGAATATAATAAATGATATACTTTTGTTTACGTAATAGAAGTAATAAAAATAAATAGAAGTATAAAAGAAGTAACATTTATTTCAACCTTAGTTACGTAATTATGAATTTTAAAAAACAAGCACATTTGGCAGATGATAACAATAATATACTTTTTAAATTAAAAGCTTGAAATTTAAAATGTATGCTTACGTTTACAGGTATGCTTTATCAAAAAACTTTTTTTTATCATGTATAGAAAGTAAAATTTCCAAAAAGTATAAATTAATGGAAAAAAAAAAAATTTTTTCTAAAAAATATATTTTTTTTCTAGTTATATTACAATAAAATGTTACATTATTTCAATGAAAGATAAAATATTAAATAACTTTAATATTTATACATTCTAACTTTTATTTCATGTTACTTCATTTTACTTATTTTTTAAAAATTTGATGAATATATTATTAAACCATTTTTCATGATATTTTTGATATACTACAATTAGCCTTTTAGCCCCAAAATTTAAATCAATAATTCAGCAATTTCTGTTTTTTAAATTTTGCAATAATATTTCTTTATATATACATATATATATATACAGGGTGGTCATAAAAAAACTTTGCCGATATATGGAGCTCTAGCGACCAGTCCGCTAAACCGATCGAGGTGAAATTTCAGATATAGCTATTCAGAGGTATGAGCTCGAGATTCTGTGAACGACAACAAAATGGCGCTCACGGTTACGGTTATAGTTACAGAAACTCGAAATTTCCCAATGGCAACATCCATTTTTTTCATCGCAAAATGATCAGCGCATGCGAAAACCCTAAAGAGCGCTGGAACGGTATGGTTATTGCAATAAACGGACGCGTTATGCTTGCACAAAATCAGCTCTACGAACGGCCCTTAAAGAACACGACAGAGGCGCACGCTGAAAATTTTAATGTGACAGAGACAAAATACCAAAGACGTTTAAGTAATAGACATGAAATCCCTATTCAAATGCATGGGATATCATGGCAGCCATCTGAAGTAACTTGAAACACCTCAACCGCGAGGTGAGTACGGCAACTGTGAATTATTTACCATTAAGTGCTATGGCCAGATAGAGCTTAAAGAAAATATTTTTTATCAAAAAACACGAAGTTTACGCCATATTTTTTTGTGCCATACTGATTTTTATATCTAATTTTACGTTATAAATGTTAAATTTTCAGAAATACAGTTAAACAAAGCGATTTATTAATAATTTTATAGAGGTATGTTTGAAACATAGTATCTAATTTTAACATGCCTTATAAATCGAAAAAAAGGCGAAATTTGTATTGAAACAGAATTGTTAAAGAATATACGATCTCTAGAGATGTAATATTCATAATTATTGCATAGAAAGCGTTTGATTCAAACAATGTATAAAGTAATTTATTTGCTACAGTTAGCTTATCATATTTGAAGCATTAAATTTAATGCTGATTTATTTTATTACCGCTGTAGAATTTATTTGTGTGCGATTTATTAAGTTGTTAATATGTCAGATTTATTTGTAATTAAATTTAAATAAAAGCTATTTTGAGATTATTTTGAAATTTTGTTCATTTTACAATTGTTGTTTATTTACTTTTATTGCATTCATTGAGAAAAGAGATGAGAAAAAAACATTTTGTTGAACACCCATGAGTGAGGAAGGGGGGGGGGGAAACATGGGATTTCAAATTTAATTCACGCAATTTTTTATTTCTGTAATCATATTGAATAAAAAAACATAAAATTTCTCTTAATGAATTTTTAAATAAGAAAATGATTGTAAATACCATTTAAAATAACAGTATCAGGAAAGAATAAATTGCATTAAAATGACTTATTTTCCCTGTCCTCAACTTTCCTGATCCAAAAAAATAATTGTTAGATTCTTTTTATTTACATTCATGTTTAACATTATTATTATGGATATCCAATAGTGGCTTAGCCAGGCCATCACCTCCCTTTCATGAAGAAAAAATATATTGTTCTGAATCTTCATTTGAAAGAGAAAAATAAGGATAAATGCTAATTTTTGTTTTTATAGTATGTCTTTTATACTGATACCTAAATTCTTTTGCGTGCTAGTTTTTGAGAAAACACTCTTAGCTTGGTTTATTTCATGTTCATATTCTCTTTTAAAGAAAAAAATATCATAAACTTCCTTTTTTTTTTTTTTTTTTTTTTTTAAATCCTGCCTCTCACTAGGTTCTGCTCTGTGAGAATTGATGTTGAATTATCAAATTTACTGGCATTTAATGTATGCTTTTAAAAATTATTATTTGTAGCACAAATTGAGAAAAAAGTTGTCTTTTTCATAATATGTGATATATTGTTTAACAGTGAAAGATCCAAGAATTTCAAAGAAGAAAAGCTCATTCTACATTTATTTTTATTTGTATATATTTTCCTTCTTATTAAAAAAACATTTACATTTTCATAATACATATTTTTCTCCCACTTGATATTTTGTATGATTTCATACAGTTATTAAAAATATTGCTACACGCACTTGATTAACCTTTCGACCCAAAAACTGTCGCTAATCTGCAACATTAAATCCAATAATGAATTATCATAAATGTCAAATTTACTTGCCATTAAAATGTTGAACGTGTTTGTAACGTCATCAGGTCTTTTTAATTCAATATTTTATTTGTATTTTTTATTAATGTTTTACAAATTTATTTGTTTGTCCATTATTTAAAATTACTTCCAAGCGGTTTTTTTTTTTTTTTTTTTTTTTTTTTTTTTTTTTTTTTTTTTTTGGCTTTCAAGTCTATATTTATTGTTTACATACATTTTATATTAATATACATCTATGTTTTTTGACTAAGACACACTGAATAGTGATTTTGGCTGAATGTTTGGAAAACAGGTGAATCGAATATTCGGCTAGCTGAATAGTAACTGTTATGCCAAATACCATATATTCGTCCAGCCGAATAGTAAGTATTTAGTTGAATACTGAATATTTGGCTGCTGAATACTTTTTATATTTCAAAGTTTAAAGCTATTAAAATGTTACTTTTTAAAACAATCATACATAATATTTCATAATATTTATATTTTAATAAACAAGAACTTTTTATAAGTAAACTTAATACTGAAAAAAACTGCCTTAAGTTATTTAAGAAAGAATTATGAGACTCTTTTAATTAATAAAATTATAAATTTCATTTTCTTCACTACAAATTAAAACAAGCATTTTAAAGTAAAAGAGAAATATTAAAAAAATGAGGGAGAAAAAATCCGATCTCATAATTTTTTTTTTTTTTAAATAACTCAAGGTACATTTTTTTTTTTCAATATAAAGTTTACTTATAAAAAGCTCTTGTTTATCAAAATGAAAGTTTCTTTTATTACTGTTTGTCCTAAAGAAACAGTAAAATCAAATGACGGCAATTCAATAAAAATAACTTTTCTACTTCTTTCGATTTAGCATAGAAGTTTTTAAAAGCATCCTACATTAATATCTGGAATAAACGATCATTCTCAGAGATTATAAACATTCAGGATCTTAAAATCTGGCAAGAAACTTTCAGTGGCGAAAATATGGTCAAGACAAACAGTTTTTAATGAGAAAATCTCAATCTATTCCATTCATATTACAATATATTCAATCAAATATATACACAGTGCGAAATAGGCCAAAACTGAATAATTATTCACAACTTTATCAATAATGAGGATATTTTAGCAACATTTGTTTTATATTAATTTTGTTTATATTAAATATGATATTCAAAATGGCCGAATTTTGATCAGTAACACATTACAAATAGCATCAACTGAAATTTAATAAAGTAATGTCTAGCTCATAGTTTTTTCCTATGAATGATGTCATTTTCCAGCTCTTCTCGTCATATCATATTTCACTGAAATCAAATCATGTCAGTTGAAAATATAGTTATGATATCTTCATTATTGTTAAAGTAACAAAAATATAGTTTCACCTCAAATAAGATGAAATATAAATTTACTTGTAACTCAATAAGTTGAACACGAATATTTTTTCTTGAACAAACAAATTGTCTGCCTTGATATCTTTTATCAACCCCAAAAGTTTTTCTACTTTTTTAAACATTGTTATTTGGGAAAAAGCCAGTGGCGCAGCCAAAATTCAGTTCTAGGGGGTGGGGTTGAGTTTCTGTTAAAGATGATTGCTGGTTAATGGAATCACTGATTAGAATATTCACTGTATAATATTTAAACTCAAGGAGCATCTGTATGGCAGGAAATCATCATTTTTTTAGCATAATATGTCTCAGAAAAGTGATTTAGTTCAAATAACCAATTTTCACTTAACTAATCCATGTCATAGACACTTTCATAATTTTAATTAGAATTTTTACCACGTAATTAAATGAAATCTGATTCAATAAAGCAGCGGATTCGAAATGTGCCAAAACATTTAAATATTATGTTTGGTTTTGATTCATATAAGCAGGGGTGGGGAAATACATCATTTTGCTCGCCAGTGGCGAGTGGATTTTCTCACAAGGCGAGTGCATTTTTAGTTTTTGAAAAACAGTAAGGCAATAGGCACATTATCAGAAACACTTTTTTAATCTAGATATTTTAACTTTCCAAATTATTAGAGTGTAAATATGGTACTAAGTTCTATCTAATATTAATCTTACCTCTGTTATATATATATATCTTAATATTATAGAAAAAAGAATTATGAAAATGCATTGTAGTAATAGGAATTTTCTCTGTAATCGTGTGCGATTTTGTCATAACTATTTTCAACTGTGTGTGTGTTGCATCTTGCGGGCTGGTGAAATAAATCCTTGGCTGGTAAGAATTTGGAAAAGTTCCCCACCCCTGCATATAAGTGACAATTATAGCCTTAAATGGCAGTTTATTGCTTTTTTTGACGATCATGAAAATGCTACATTAGCAATGTTTTTGTTTTGAAATTACGAAGGATAATGTAACATAAACAGAAACGTTACTTATATTATATATACTATAAATGTGAAAGTGTGTCCGAAAATTGGAATGAATTTGGCATCAAAACAAATAGATTAAAGTCTTTGAATCTTTGCATACAGATAAGTTAAAGCCCGGAAATGAACATAGGCTAATCTTTGATTTATTCAAATATTTTCCTTGATAATTCAAAATTTCATTATTTTTCATACAGAATCAATAGGCATTTTTTAATTAAAATTTAACCATTTTCCTTTCCTGTTGCCAATAAAATAGAAACCTAAAATAATTTCTCAGCGGCAATAAATTTTAAATTGAGCAATTTCCATGCAAAAAAATGAAAAAAGAAATAAAAGAAAAGGAAATAAATATGACGTCATATTTGAAATAGAAATAAGAATATTTTCTGTTATATAATAAACATGGATATTTCATTAACAAGAATTTTTCTGTCTCAAATGGCGACATAATTAGAAGTAAAAAAAATGAAAAATAATATTTTCAATGAAATGGAAAAATGTAACGCTTGGAAAAATGTAACGTCATAGTTGAAATAAAACGGGTACTTTATAATAGTCGTTAAAAATACAAGAGGCATGATTATCAGTAGCTAATCGAAATGTAGTTACAAGTTTCTTACTGCATCTTTATATACATCTCTAAGGGGGCTCAGGGGTTGAAAACTTTTCAAAGAATCGATTTTTTTTTATAATCTAGCCGCATCCATATTATTTCAACTTTAAGTCGTGTTTTCTCAAAACTTGATTTTTGACGACTAACACCAAGATTAAAAAAATATTTGATGGAATGGCTTAATTTTTTTTTTTTTTTTTTCTTTTTTTGCATGCATATAACATCATAATCTAGATTATGAATTAAGGATATAACTATCACTTAATAAAAACAGTATTAAAAAATCTCTCAAAGTTGAAAATTTTAAAAAATACAACATTTTTTCCATTAAAAATACTCAAAATATTAAACTATCTAAAATATATTAATTCATAATCTAGATAATGTTATATGCATGCAAAAAAAAGAAAAAGAAAATTAAGCCATTCCATCAAATAGTTTTATTTTTTTTTTTTTTTATCTTGGTGTTAGTCGTCAAAAACCAAGTTTTGAGAAAACGCGATTTAAAGTTGAAATTATATGGATGTGGCTATGAAAGTGTTGATACATAAATGCTTATAACTCTGTTAAAAATGCAAATATTTTTATGCGGTTTTTTGCATTGAGTTAAGAATTAAATGATTAATCAAATTAGATCGTTAAAAAAAATCTATTTTTTGAAAAGTTTTCAATTCCTGAGCCCCCTGAAGTCCTTTTATTCCATAAAACTATGGTTTAAATTTTTAATTGGCCATAATGATGTTTTAAGATATGTTTATAATTCAAAGTTTTGTGAAATTATTTTGAAAAAGCAGAGTTTTTCACATCAGTAAAATTAATTAGATCCTAAAGTTTATAAGGCTATTTTCACAGTCTAGTAACTATTGGTTCTGACAGATGTATATGCCACCACAATTTTTCAGGGGCAAGGGTAAGTGAAATTTTAAAATGGAGGGCCAAAATCACAGTCCGATGAAATCCAAACACTTCATTGGTCATTGAGTCGCGTCCTTTTCAGAGAACAATCTCTTAACAGTAGGCGAAATGTCGCCTTACTCCCTTTTTTCGAAAAAAAAAAAAATCGTAGCGTCAACTTTGATGTAAATCTTATCTGTTTGCATTTATAATCTATTTTTCACTCTCATTTTATATAATATCAACAAAATATCTTAATTGAGTTAATTTCGATGGTCTATCGTAAATAAATACAGACGGTAACAATTGCTTTACCCCTTACTCTTTTTCAAATGGAGAAACATTCGTGATTTTCACCTATACCACCCGACCAATGAGGTCGCTGGATCACACCTGACTGGGATTTTGGCCCTCCATTTTAGAATTTCGCCAAGGGTAAGACTTCTTGTTGATCCAGTTTTTTAGCTCACAGGCTATCAAAGCCTAAGAGCTTATGTGACCAAACATTCTATACGTGCGTAATGTGGTAACTCAAGATAAAAATATCAGATAAACTTGAAATTTTGGATATATGTATATTTTGATAAGGCACTTCCCTGATTAGTTTATGTTCACTCAATATGTATCAGAAAGGGAACGGGGCTAATGCCCCTCCACTTAATTTATATAAATGGGTTTTTCATACAGAATTATCAGTTTTCGTTCAAAAGTTAGATATAAGATCATTCCAATGAGACACCTCCATGGTTATTAGGTGTTCATTGGATTAGAACAAAGAGGGAGAATGGGGGGGGGACATGCCCCTCCCCTTAATTGATATAAATGGGTTTTTCTTGCAGAATTATCAGTTTTTATTCAAAATTTAGATATAGGATCATTCTGATGAGGTGCCTCTGATTAATATTAAGTGTTCATTGGATATGTATAACGAGGAGGGAGTCTAATGCCTCTCTGCTTAATAGATATAAATGGGTTTTTCATGCAGATTTATCAGATTTTGTTGAAAATTTAGATATAGCATCATTCTGATGAGGCACTTCCATGACAAGTATTGAGTGTTCCTTGGATAAGTATAAAGAATGGGGGGGGGGGGGGCTAATGCCACTCCGCTTGATTTATATAAATGATTTTTTTTTTTTTTTACAGAATTTATCAGATTTTATTGAAATTTTGTACATAGCATCATTCTGATGAGGACAAATCCATGATTTATTTTGAGAGTTCATTGGCAAGTCTAACAAGGAAAAAATGGGAGGTAACTGTCCTTAATTTAGGTTAATGCGTTTTTCACACAGAATTTATTGATTGGCTTCAAATTTTGGATGTAGGTTCATTCTGATAAGGTACTTCCCAGATTTGTTTTGGGAATTCATTGGATAAGTATAAATGGGAAATCAGTGGGATTACCCCTCTAAATTTAGATAGTTTTTTTTTTTTTTTTTTTTTTTTTTTTTTTTTTTTTTTTTTGCAGAAAAGTTTCCAAGCATTATTAATACATTCAATTGATGCTGGTTTTATTTGAGTTTCATATTTGCCTCATGTTGGTGGCTCGTTGAAAATATTCCATCATGTGCTGCATTTGTAGCTTAACTTATAGCGAGAACACAGGGTAAGGAATTTCTTGCATTTTTTTTAAAATCTCCTTACTCTGAGTGAGAAATTCTAGGCTGAGTATCGTTCCATGTAGTTTAGTCAGTAGAATGTCAGTTGCTATGCTGACCTGGTTCAAGAAATTGCATGGGGATTTTTTCAATTGGTTGGCATTTGTGCCACCTAAAATAATTTTTTTTTTTCTACATACGTATACATGAAATTTAGATAAAATCGTCTTACAGTGAGAAAATCCAAATGTAAAACTAACAAAAAGGTTAAAGAACTTTAATCTACAATCAAAATAGAAAATGTAAATACAATACAAACGCTGTTAGAATTCAACATTAGTTCTATGCAAATAAGAAACTTTTTAAAAAAATGCTCACATAGGTTTAACAATTACGTTCTAGTTTCTTCATGTGATGACTACTGTAGTCTCACACTCGTACACTAATGTTAAACATACAGAAGCCTTTTTTTTTTTTTCAGAATTCTTGCTTAAATTATGTTTATATATATACATACATGATACTTGAGGTTGATGTCTAACTTGGATTTTGGATTTTTTAAACTTTGGTTGTATTGCTTTAATATGAGCATATTTTAGATTTCAGAATCATTTCGAAACTATCTTCCAAAAATGAAAGCATCTGGATATAAAAGAGAAAAGTGTTTCCAAACTCAAAAAAGTATAAATACAGAACATTAAATATCGATCACAAGCACCTCATGAATATATATATATATATTTGTGAAGAACGCTTTCATATTTTTACCACAAAGTGACTAATGTAGTAACTTAATTCTGCAATTTTAAATGCTTCAGTTGTAATAAAACTTGCCATAAAATCTTTGAAAAGGAAATTTGTCTGTAATAGAACTCAGTCTTGAATGAAAAAATTCTATATTTTTGTCAGAGAAAATATCAGCAATTATACCTGCTACTGCTAAGATGGAAACCTGTATAAAGCTGAATATTTTAAATTTCTTTTTTTTATTCCATTTTCACGATTTTATGAATCAATATTTAGAAAAGTATTTTAAATTTCAAAATAGTTCGCTATTAGAAACTTAGTAAATTGTTCTTTGTAAAGGAGAGGAGGGAGGGGCAAAACTATGTTCGCCTTAGGTGCAAATTATCACTGTTTAAAAAACTTTATATCAACTGACATTTTAAAGAAATAGTTATTTAAAAAGTAACAAATTATTTTGATATTTTCACTCAACTTCAATTCATAGACTCCAAAAATAAAAAATTGCACAAGATAGCATGTATCTTCAACTCTATATGTTTTTGCGAATTCTTTCATTTAAAAGTATAAATTTAGACCAAATGGAATTAAAAATATAAAATCATTCTAATTTGGGGTTCATACATCACAGATCTGGGTTATGCTGCATGGGTCAGCTAGTTATTTTATATCTTAACCATTTTGTTATTAAAAATAAAGAAATAATTAAAAACAATTCTTGCACTATTGGTTTACATGATAAACAAGTAAATATTTGGAATGAAAATGACATTTATAATAAAAATATATTCACATGAAAACAGCAAATTTTTAATAAATTTTTTTTATTTGAAAGTACAAATTACAGAAACAAAATTTCTTTGTTATAAATATTATTACAGAATAAATTTATTATTGAATACTTTAATGATTACTACACATTAAATAAAACAATCTGTATTACAATGGCATATGATGATGACAGTATGCTTTGCAGAAAATTTTATTGATCTGCAGAAACAGGTATTTAAATTTTAATCTGAAAGAAATATCTGTAAAAATAAACTATGTAAATTATGAACTATTAAGGCAGTATTTTGTAAAGAAGCAGGATAATCAATGTTCAGTTGGTATGATCAAGAAGTACTAACATCAAGTCTGAAAAGAATGTTTCTTGATATACCTATTTAAAAAAAAAAAAAAAAAAAAAATCATTCCATTAATAGAATTAAACTGTACATAAATTAAAAAATCAAAATATATTAAAATTTATACATAAATATTTAGCGAGACAAAAAGAAAAATGTCTCATTCAAACTGAAAGAATATATTAGATTTGAAGATATCAGAAATACAATAACTTACACTCATGTTCTATTAAAAAGAAAATCTTTATTGCTTATGCATCAAAATTTCTGAAAGCTTTGTAATGTATTTAGAGTACTGTATTTACTATTTAGAAATAAGAAAAACTTATTGTGTGGGCAGAATATAGGCAAGCAGAATAGCTTTCAGGAAAGTCAAAACTGATATTACAGTCTAACTTGTCTATGTTGAAAATCTGCATATGTCGAATTTTTCCAAACCTGCTTATCTTGAATTTTTGGAATAAATACTACAGTGAAACTCGTTTAAGATACGAATCAAGGGACCGAGAGCATTTCGTATCTTAAGCGGGATCGTATCTTATCCGGATTTCATAGATTCTCGAATAATAATGCATATTAAAGACAGTGCACATTGTTATTAACGTAATTTTAGCCATTTATAACTCTTATTTTACCCATTATTAACACTTTTTAGACATTCTAGAAAATTTGAATTTAAGATATTGATTGAAATAAAGAATTTTATTTTTCTCCAAAATTTTATTGAATATCTGTTTGTACAGTAAAAAAATTAAAATGCCTTTATACAGTATTCTCTGCCAAATTAAAAAACAGACAATAAGATGAAAATTTTGTTAATCTTTAGAAAAAATAACTAAAATACATTACATACTTAAAGGCGAAGAATAATAAATTGTCATAATTTTTTGAAAGACAAACTAAATGTATGCAAGGAACAATAATCATTAGATACATTATAAAAATCATGATGTAGTTTTAGTTTCTTGAGAAAAAGTTATCTTGATTTGGTGCAACGTTAGGCGAGAATTTATTAGGAAGTTTTCTCCCTTGTTGATGTGGTAGAAAATTTTTCAACGAAGAGACCAGCATCCATCGAAGAGGCATACAGTTGCAGTAAGCTAAACGATCTCATTACAGTTGGGAATGATGGTATGGTTGGTACATCTGTTTCTTCATTTACGTCGTCTTCTAACTCTTTCTGAAGACCTAGGTTAATTGGAACTTTTGACGTTCGTGATTATATCTGCAATAGAGCGAACTTCACTTGTCACAACGTGATCGTTAATTTTGCCAAAAAGTCCATATCTTTGTATTCTTCTTGCTACTGCTCTTACTCTGTGATGTTAATATTTTGTAAAGTGTCCCAAAAAAGTAAGTGACAAAAAGAAACTCATAAAAAAGCACTCCCGAGGACGATTTATAGTAATAAAAATAATATAATAATAAAAAATAGCTAGATAAGCGATACAAAAAATAAAAAGCATAAAAGTATAGATGGATTTCACTAACAACTTTCTCATTCAATCAGGAGAGGGAGCAACCAATGAAATTTCAGATCCATCCACTTCCCAAGTGTAATGGTAAAACAAATAAAAGAGGTTGTTGTTTTTGTATTTTGTTGTAAAAGGAGTCTATCAGAATTCCGCATGCAAAAGCAGCGGAAAAGAACATATTTTAGAGAGAAAAAAGGTTAAAAGAAAGTATCTTATGAAAAATAATTGAGATTTTACATATTCTGTCCTAAAAACACGCGATATACTGATTTCATAAGCACCATTTCGTATATTAAGCGGGTTTTTTGACATCAAGGGACCAATTTTCTTCGTATATTAAGCGGGATCGTATCTTATGCGTACGCAAATTAAGCGGGTAATTTTACATGGGTTTAAGAGCCCACAATAGTCACAGGAAAAGTACACAAAAAGACCCGGATGACCATGTAAAGTCTATGGGAGCGTTCTTTTCTAATATCTCGTTCAAATTTTAATATTTTGACCTGATTTTTTTTGCATAAAATAGTTCAGGATGATCCACAACCGGGCTAGTTTTTACTTTTTCGATTTTGGTTATATATTTTTTATGTTATGATAGTTTTAGTTTCAGAACCGGTTTTGAAAACTAAAGTAATTTTTTTTAAAAAATCTAAAACCAAAATCAAAAAAGTAAAAACTAGCCCGGTTGTGGATCGTCCTGAACTATTTTATGCAAAAAAAATCATGTAAAAATATTAAAATTTGAACGAGATATTAGAAAAGAACGCTCCCATAGACTTTACATGGTCATCCGGGTGTTTTTGTGTACTTTTCCTGTGAGTATTGTGGGCTCTTATTAGGCAGTTTTCAAGGGACCGAAGATAATTCGTATATTAAGCAGGATCGTATTTTAAGCAGGCGTATCTTAAACGAGTTTCACTGTACTTTTCAATTCAAGATCTGATCTTTTTTATTTTAAAAAAATAATCCCATTACAGCCACAATAAATGTTTGTAACTGACTAGTTCTCATTTCCGGGCATTTTTAGGAGACATATGCCCCTCTCAGCATGGTAGGTGTTGCTGAGAGATTGTGCAGGAACTAAATGTTAAACCAACGACAGTGTTCTCTTCAAAATTCTTATTTGCATTTCGGTACTTTAAGCTTTTTTTTTTTTTCGGCATTTGTTACTTGAGGCTGATGTAACCAAAATTCTTCCCCCCCTTCCCTTCAGATTTTTTCCATTTGAAGGCTTTTTTAATTTTGGAACAAGTTCTGAAACAAAATTTTCTTCTGAAAAACCATCTTAAAACAAAATAGTACAACAATATCCAATTCGACATTGATCTCAAATAACCTATGCAAAACGGATAAAAATAAATAAAAATATACAAATGCAAATGAGAAATTTGTAAAAAGAAAACTGTCATTGATTTAATATTATTTTGAAACCATTTTTGTGTAAGAGTTAAAGTACTCTAAGTTTATTATACAGTGTTATGAAACAGAATTCTTTTAAGAAGGGAAATAAATTTAAATAATAACATTTACTTTACAAGTTTTCAAAAAAAAAAAAAAAAAAAAAAAAAAGGAAATTATTTCTGTTTATCATTTATTTAAATAGATTCATAAATTTAGAGTATAATTTAAAAACACCTGTGCTACAAAGATGATATTCCAACAATAACATTATTTTTGTGTAAACAAATTATTACAAAAAAAAAAAAAAAATAAAAATAAATAAATAAATAAATGCTTTTAACTGTAGGATTAAGAGGCTACTTCATTCAAATGAAAAGACACTTTGCTAATATTAATCCTGTGGAAGAAATCATAAATATTCCACACTATATCTTTTTTCATAACTCAATCCACCCTCTTAAAAGTGAACTTGTATCTCCAGTGATAATTATAGCATGTCATACAATTTAAATTAATATTTTGATATTAACCTTTCGCCGGGCACACAAATTTTCATCACATGAACCGGCGTGTATTGCAAATTGTACAACAGGTGAAAAAGAATAAATCATTGCTGCTTTATTTTAATTTTACAAATAATTTAACTTACAAATATCATAAGTTATCTCTGATCACAATTTATGAAAATATTCCACAAAACTTATTTTAATATAAATATTAAAGCAGATGTTTAGATATATAAAAAGTTTCTTACCACTACAATCACAAAGAATAAAAACTAATAAGGAATTACTAAACAATAATTAAAGGTGTTCTTAACTGCTTTGCTCAACAAGTGCAAAATGTTTTGACACAAACTCATTTTTTAACAGAAAGTTATAAAATTGGAATACCTAACTATGGAAGCGATTTTGAATGGAACTTAGTTTTCTATTTTATGATAATTAAAATATCTATTCAGTTTTAAGCTATTTTGATCACATGATCACCCGCTTTTCGACCTTTTTTTCTGCTTTTGTTGGGAAATGGGCTCAAAAACGTCAACTTTGAAGGCTTGTTATGAAAGGTCTATTGTGAATTTAAAAAACAGAAAATTGAGTGCAACTAGACAGTTTCTGAATAACAACCCTGCTAGTATCATGCATTTCTGAATAAAAATAAATTAAAGCATGTCACAGAGTTGCCCTTTTTGATTTAAGAACACCCTTAAGTAATTTCGGATTTACAGAATTAGTCATATTTCATCTATATTAGTTGCTTCACGTATCAAGCATAAGATTTGCTTATTTGAAGGCTGTTTGCAGATAAACCTTGTACATTTCATGCACTGTTAACAGATTGAAATGATAGTTGCAACTAATTGTGCAATCTGAAATAGAAAATAATTTCAGAAAGTGGAAAAAGAGAATCCAATATGGTTATTAACATCCTCTATGGCTTGAATTTTGTTTTAAAGAAGAAAGTGCATACTTTAAGAGTATAAGACGTTATACTTTTTACAATGGGCGCCCAACGGAAGGTTAAGTTCATTTGAGATTAGGAAAGTTATATTGAATGTACAATTTTAGATACCCATATTAAAATGTTTTTGTTTTTCAGTAAATAGCTTAATTTTATGCTGGTGTCTGAAAAATTTCATCCATTAGAAATATTTGCATGTAACTGTAAAAATCTTTGCAATATTTTAAATGCCACATTAGAATTGATTGCTTAAAAAAGTTAACACACTTAACTGATGAATAACAATGCATATGATATACATTCAAGCACATTTAAACAAATCTTACAGTAGTCAATCAATAGTCATGCCAACATGATTAAAAACTAAATTATGTTTTAAAAGTTTTGATGTTTTAGAAATTATATACTGAAACTTTAAGCAAAAAATTGACAGAAAAATAAAAATAAACATCAAATGATAAAAGAATACTTGCAGTTTTAAGTTATACATTACTAAGTGGTTTAAAAATAGTAGTTTAATTAGTTTCAACAGAACTTTTATTTGAAAAGTTATCGTTAATAACAATGTACAGTTGACTCCCTCAAATCCGCACTCCTAAAATCTGCAACTCTCTAAAATCCGCACATATTTTACGGATGTAAACAATGAAACATTCCGTTCAAATATAGATGCAAAAATTTATTTTTTCAGTTTTATATCAATTCCATCCATTTTTTAATTTATAATTTTTGTTAAGGTTATTGAATTCATGTTTTTTCATAAAGAAAGAATAATTTATTTCTGAAAAAATAAAGATAGTGCTAATACCATTGGTAATCACAATCTTACCAAATATATTTATGTATAAATCAAGCTTTTTTAATTATGTCTGGCTAAACCTGAAATAAAGTTCCATTATTTTTTGATCCTGATGTGAATTAGTAATGTACCTTTATGAGGCAAGTTTCATTGAATAATTTAGAAAAAACACATTTCCTCTTTTATAATGAATATTTAATTGTACATTATTGATTATTAACTTTACCTTTCCTTTTAGTATTTTAATCATTTTAAAAAATACCTAAGTTTTTTATTATTTTAGTTTACTTTTTTTTAAATATTTTAGTATATTGTATGCATTTATTATACTTTTGATTTCATTATTAATTACATTCAAATTATTTTTTTTAATGTAAACAAAGCAATGACCAGAAATTCGCAAAATTCTAAAATCCGCAAAACCTCTGGTCCCAAGCTGTGCGGATTTGAGGGAGTCTACTGTACATGATTTCATGAGCATTTTACATAACAATTAGAATTATTTCATTACCACAAATATAATTATCTGTTCATAAAACAAAGAAAAATTAATTTCTTGTAAACACTAACTTTACATGTTTGTACCTATGTTTGAAACATTAAACAAGAAATTTTAAATATGTACATAATTCAATTTTATACGTCTTATAATTGAATGATAAATTTTTTTTCTTTTTTCATATAATTATTCTTAAATTTATAAGAATAAAATAAAAAATAAATAACATTGTCAGCAAAACCTTGCATTTTAAAAGTACAAATTTCACAGCTTTTATACTTTCAAATTTGTAAACAAACCAATGCCACCAAGCATAAGAGCCAAAAGTAAGGGTCAACATAATGCATTTTGCTCTTATTAAAATATATATGCAGATTTATTTTGATATATATGTACTAATATATATAAGTATTTGCATTTTAATGACTTACCAAAAAAGAAATATAAATTGAAGAACAAGTAATTCCTTGCCAATTTTCACGACAAATGGTGATTTCTCATTGAGGGTTCTTGATTCAGGACTCTGGAAATTTAAAAAGTTTGGTTAGTAAAAGGAGGTATTCTCTACTTCATATTGTATTCAACAGCAACAGCTTCTGCTCTTTTTTTAAATGAATTAACAGCTCATATTCAATTTCCACTAAAAAACTAAATCTACTCATGTAAACAGAGTATGGCTGGAAGTACAAATACAACCCACTACTACTTGGCATGACTTTTACAGAGAATTTGATCTGTAAACAGATACTTTTCTATGGGAGGGATTTCTAGTTTCGGCACTGGGGATCTCTGTGGCTCTGGGGGGGGGGGGGCACAGTATACATTTTTGAAAGGAAATGGCACCCTTTTCACCATTGAAAGCACAAAATCTAAAATCTTCCAGGGAAGGGGGGCAGTTACTCCATTGCTCTGACCATCCTCTGAATTCAACGCTGTACAACACAATTGTCTAATTTTAAATACAAATTTTTTTAATTAAAAAACATTTAATAAAGGAATTTTTAAAATGAAAATAAATTTTTATTGAATTTAATAGAAATAAACCTGCAGCTACTTTGAAAATCCAAAAATTGAATAAAAGCACAGTATTTTTATTTGTAGAGATTAATGTTCTACAAATGATTAAAGATTAAGATTAAAATTAAAGATTGATACCACTGCATCAAATCAAGCAACAAATTGAGTATCAAGAAGTATTTTTTGTTTTTTAATATTTAAAGTATTTTTGCAGTTTCACAGTCAGTTGGCACATTTTATCACATAATCAACAAAATTATTGTTTATATTTGTAAATAACTCTTATACAATTGTAATACTAAGAATTTTTGACGGCCAAATATCTTCAAAAGGATAATGAAAAAATGCCTTACTAATTTATTAATTTGTAATTAAATTCTGCAAATATTAAAATGCAGGATGCAGTGCTGACGTCAGAAATACATCTATGTACATAATTTTTATAACTTTCGCCTATCAGGAAATGAGGAAAAAAATAGTTTACAAAAATAAATTTTTGCATACATGAACAAAGTTCAATGAAAGAATAATAAATAACAATTCATTTAGTTAAAAGAAAAAAAAAACTTGCATTTTAACAAGTTTAAAACAGCTCATTTTTAAAACAATCATTAAATTTAAATTACAAATATTCTATCGGATAATATTGAGATTTAATATTCTATAATTAAAGCAATTTTATGACAAACCGAAACAAAATAAGACTGCATTAATACCAATCAGCTCCTATGAAACAAATGATTTGCTACCTTTGATTTAACAGTTCATTATACTAACGTCCGTTTAAATTAAATGTTTAGCACATAAAAACTTGGTTTAAGCAACTGATCCTAATACATAGCAAATTTATGAACTATAATTTCATCTTTTTTCAAGTTTGACAAACAAAAATAATAGGTAGAGAAGTTTAGTTTAACGGTAGCAACTGTAACATAATAAAATAATTTACAAAATATTAAATAACTTTTTAAAAAATCTACTTTTTTTAAAAAAAAATCTAATTTTTATGCAAAAAGGTAACAAAAAAATAGCATATTAACAAAAGTAACACTATATTTTTATAATTGGAAAATGTTTTTTTATAACATTCACTTGCTTTACGAAAAATTAAAAAAACTTATGAAAAATAAAGTATTCTTTTGAAAAAAGGACTTAAATGAAACAGGGAAGAATAATACTTAATGATCCGCAATGAAAATTATACTAATAAAGGCATTTTCTTAGGTAAATTAAAATATAAAACATATACGAAACTCCATTATAAACTTACTTTTTTCCGTACGTCAGCTGTGATCAAAAATCCTCAGTTAAGATCACAGTTTTTCATGTCTACCTATAAAATGTCTTTGCAAAATACCAATCACGGAACGTCGTTTGCTAAATAGACAGAGTAGAAAACGGATAAAAATAAGATTCTGTGTCATATGCGAATTTACTCCATGCACGCCAATCGTGCTTTTTATTGCGGGGGGGGGGGGGGGATCCGCAGAACAGTTTTTTGTGCGTGCATAACGTGTCCGTTTCTGGCTATACACGAACGTTTCCAACGCTCTTTAGGCTTTTCGCATGCGCTGATCATTTTGCGATGAAAAAAAATGGATGTTGCCATTGGAAAATTTAGAGTTTCTGTAACTATAACCGTAACCGTGAGCGCCATTTTGTTGATGTTCAGAGAATCTCAAGCTCATACCTCTGAATAGCTATATCTGAAATTTCACCTCGATCGGTTGAACGGACTGGCCGCTAGAGCTCCATATACCGGCAAAGTTTTTTTTATAACCACCCTGTATATATATATATAATATTGTTTTAATTATCAAAATATTGTTCTTTAAGTGAAAGGAATACAGATCAAACATTAATGTAAAAAAAAGAAAAAAAATTAAATATAAAATAAACAAGATTCTTTACAGGAAAAAAAATCAACACACATATCAACAGACTTTTTAATAGATAAGAAAAAGTTCAAATAATATTAAATCTTTCATTACTAACTAATTCGCTTTGCTATTTATGTATCCAAAATCTCGTAGCAGGAAAACTTGCTAGCTTGGCTATAGAACTGAAATTCAATTTTCACATTCAGCTACTATAACCATTCCAGCTGGCATAATTTTTTGAACATATCAATCTGTTAATCTTTACAAAGCTGTCAATAATGTGATCATCTTTATAAATAGAAAAAGATTTTGATTTGTTATAAAATATTTTGAAAACAAACTAAGAAAAGAAACTTATTTATAATCCTTTCTAAACAGCGACACACACAATCAAAACGGAAAATAAGATTAAAAACACGGAGGGTTTCGGTTATTTCCACTGGATTTGGGGGGGTGAGAGGTAGCCCTACATCTGTGACGTCACGGCCTACATTTTATGACCGTGGAGGGGCATGTTTTATATATCGAAACGGGGTTGACTCAGGGTAAAGAAAGATCTTTGCCCAAGGCGAAGTTTAAATTCAGCTTCCCTCCCCCCCACACACATTCCTTTTTGTGTCAGGTGTTACAAGATAGAAAAATATGGAAACATAAACAAATTCTATTGCATACATGTTTGGCGTTTATTTTGGAGCTTTAAAAGATTAAATTTTAACAACTAAGTAATATAGAAGGACACTGCACTTATATTTTTCACAAAAAAATCCTATATGTTCGCATATAATTTTTTTTACAAAAAAAAAAAAACATATGATGCTAGTAGTATAAATTTGGCGTCCCTTCAATGTCCATGCCCGGGACGACCGCTCTCTTCCCCTATTCGCCCCCGCCCCCAACGCTTCACACGGTCCTGTAATTAAACTCCTGCGTTTTAGTTTTTTAGCATTCAATTCAAATTAAAAATCGATTAAAACAAAGAAAATTTTGAAATACGAAACATTACGCTGAATAAGCCTAAGACAAAACAACAATTAAAAACACTTTAAAGAAGATATTTATTAATAAATATATCAAAGTGTAATAAATATGCAAATTATTAAAGCGATTAATTAAACTGGAGAGTCATTATTAATTACTTTGTAAACTGATTACAGTCAACATATTCCTATTCTAAAATAATACCTCATTCATACAAAATAAAGTCGATAACAACGATAACACGGGTTATCATTTTGGTAAAATAGTCTTAAATAAACTTATATCTCAAATAAATTTAAACTTTTCTTTCTTTTTTTTGAGTATAAAAATTTTTCAGCTTTTTTTACTTTTGTTTCTTCCTTTTAAATTTTTTCATATGTCGAATTCACAATATTTAGATTAAATGTTTCACATTTTAAATATATAAATGCATTCTTATTTCAATTTTCTGAAGCACAAAACTCGCATACATTCCATCCTTATCAGTATGAAATAAAAATTTCTATCAGAAGAAAAAAAAATTGAAACAAAGAAAGAAAAGAAAAGAAAAGAAATAAAAATGAAGAAAATAGTACGAATTCCTTAAATTTTCTTAATTTTAGTTTATTTTTATCTTTATTACAAACCAAAAGATTAACTGAGTCAAAAATGATTTAAATTATAGTTCATTTTGAAATCACAAAAATAAATACTAAACAATGGTCCATTACATTCATTTTCGTGTCCGTGTTCTCCAGCCATACATATATTTTTTGTAAAGGAATTATTTCGTTGCATTTAATTCCGCAGATTGCTTTATGATGAAATTGTTTTTCTTATTTTAATTTATATAAAATAAATCTGTAATTGTGATTCACGAAAATTTCGCTGTTTGTTTAATTTAAAACACAATTTTATATGCATAGTTTCTTATGAATATTAAAAAGCAAGATGTGCAATAAAAAAACATGTATGTATATGTTCATACGTATATATGTATTACCTATGTTTGTTTTTTTACTTTAGTAAATTTAAAAAGTAGTTCTCAAAACTACAGTTAAAATCACATTAAAACCTGTCTAAGGTATATACAATACTTAATGTTGGCTACCAGTGTTTTTGTACAATCATTTTCATCGTATTTAATCACTTAATTTCTTTGATTATTTTGCATTAAACAAACAGAACAACGTAAGAAATGAAATTATATAACTTAAGCGGCTTTAATCTAAACAAAAAATAAAAAGAAATCTTTTAAAAATTGCAGAACATCCTCACATAATCAAAAATATATATGTATTGAAGACTTGAAAAATATAGCAAGTTTTATAAGCTATACGCTGAAAATTCTTGCATGAACATATTCGTATTTGCCAGAAAATATGTTATTCCAGTCCTGTAAAACGAAATAAGCAACATTTGTAACATACAACATCATTTTGATTTTCAAAAAACCTCAAAAAAAGTTTTATTTCTATATAAATCTAGCCTCAACTTTTTGAGTAAATGAGAGTCAGAAAAATTCTGCTAGTTTTATTTTTTCTTCTTTTCAAGACTTACTACAAGTATGAACATATAGTTTGTAAGGAATGAGATCTTTTTTGTAGAAAAATTTTATGTCAAATTCGGTATAGTTGGATTCGACATAAGTACACATAAAAAATATAAATGAACTCTTGTTAAAGAGAATGTTTCAGTATAATGTTCACAGTCTTTGGGCTAACGAAGAGTGTACTTAAAATAAAAAGTTTCTCCGTGGAGAATAAGCTCGCAATTTGTTCATTGTATCGAAATTACAAGACGCTGCACTTCCATATAAGACTAGATTTTTTTAATCAAAATTTTAACAGCAATGAAAATGTTTTAGTTTTATTTACAACAGAACCATTTTGTTGTTTCCGGATTGCAGTAAAATGCAAAATCTTGCGTTCAATGTACACCTGTGTCAACTACATTGCCTGAAAATGGATTGTTTGATTTATCTCTGACCAGATGCAAATGTAAATACCTCACCATATCCTATGATATTACTTCATTTAAGGTGATAAAAGTGACAACCATCCACAATTCAATTAGTGTTAAATAAGAATATATACACTTTTTGAAATACAATGGATGTTGTAATGCATATGGTGCAGTGAACCGACAAATTTTGTTGTATAATTGTACCATTTTTGTTGTTTAATCGTATTTTGATCGCATCATGTTAATTCGCCTGTAAATATCACTAAAGTACTATCTTAAGTATTGTTAAAGTTATGACAAGAAAATAAATAAATAAATAAATCAGAGTTCAGATTTAAGTAAACTGACTAAAATAACAGATATCAACCCTAATTTCCTATTAAAAAAATGGTATGTGATTATGTTAACGTTATACTAAAACATCCTGCATGCAATTTTTTAATTAAATGCATATGTTAACGTTGTGTTTATGTATGTATGAGTGGGACGGGCGGAGGGTAGAAATTTTTTTTATGGAATGCCTAGGGATCAAAATGAAAAAAATCCCTGTCGGCTTGGCCTATAGGCGGAGGTAGATTTTGAAGATAAGTGCTTATTTGTACAACAAAAAATAAAATATGATTGGAGATAACCCAGTTTAACAATTTTATTTAGCCGGTTTTGAAGAATTTTTAATTTAATTTTTCCATAAGAGCTATGGTTTTAACAGAATCATCTTAAGTGAAATTGAGATCAAAATGCCCATTTTGACAGTATTTTTTAAAATAAATTCTGCCTTCATCAAAAAACTGACCAATACTGTTGTACATTATATAGTTCCTAAATAAAAAAAACCCTGTCAATTGAATGCGTTTGAGAGCAAAATTGAACATAAAAATGAGTTAGAAAGTAAGAAATTTGTTATTTGAAGAAATCCTCAATTCTTCAAAAATCAAAATCTGTAATTATCAAAGTTGGCCCTCTACTTGTAAGAAAAAAGTTACATCCTTTAAGAGGAGAATACTGAAAAAGGAGCTTCAAAATATTAGTTCTTTGAGGAGATATTTTGAATATAATACTGCGCCAAACATCCATAGACTTAACATTACCGAGGAGAATTCGGAAGGTAAGTGACTAGTACCCTGAATGGAACGCCATTCGTTTTTTGTAAAATGTTGTATCTTATATTATATAATCTTATATATATTGTATAATGTTGTGCTAATATTTATCAAGAAACGTTTTTCTTCTTTTTTACGGTATAGGCTTTCTTTGGTATTCTCGTCCAGGTATTTTAGACTACATGGGAGATAGGGGAGATTACTGATTAAGTTGAAAAACAGGGTTATATAATATTTAATTTATTTAATTGGGGTAATTTTATTGAATTTTATTTAAATGATAAATGTAATAACATTTGCAATGTCTTAAGAAATAAATAATTTTTTTAGACATAATTGCATCACTAACACATTAAAATAATTCCGATAAAAAAGAAGAAAAAAACTGAATTTATTTCTAACTTTTTTAATTGGATAAATCTGGTTTGCTGTATTTTTCCCCATTCAATACAACACACATTTTTACAGGTGTATTCTTATAAATTTTCCTATAAATTTAATTTATTGTTTTTTTTTTCAAGTAGAACTTGTGAAATCTGATAACATGTTTGTATTTTTCCAAATAAAAGTAGCTGCACTATGTATTTTTTCCCTTTAATACTCCTGCTATGTTTCTATAAGAGAAACAAAATAAAATACGTTTTCAGAACGTTAATGCACATGCCCCCTAAGGCTACGCAAAATGAAATTTCAGTAATGGCTGTTCGACAAGAAATACCCATTTATTACGAAGAAACAACACGATTTTATTAAAGTTCTTAAAAGGAATATTTATTATTCATATTAAATTTATTAAAAAAAAAAATAATTAAATACATAAGAATACGTTTGGTACGACAAGTGCATAAATTAAAAATGCAGATATTTTATGAATATTAATTATATGAATATATATGAATATTAATTTAGCTTTATAACGTTTCATAAAATGAAATATTTACTTCTAAACTATTATGATGCAGTTTTTATCGCGAAAAATAATTTACAGAAACTTTTGCATGCAACATAAAACGAAATGAATTATTTATGAATGTTTTAAAGGGATTTTTGTTATTTTGATTTTATTGCAAAAGCAGAACTTATTTCAATATTTGCTTTTCATTGACAAATATATTAATTTATAGCGACAAAATCAATTTATTTCATGTCTATTTGTGAATTAAAATAAGTAACACAAAAAGGCAAATATATTCAGTTTTAATTTATTAAAATGTAAGTAGCATTTTAACACCAAATCCTAATTTTATTTATTTTTTAAAGTATGTTCTTATAAAGCAAAATTACAATAGAATTATTCAAAGTTAGTTGTATAATTAAAACGAAAAAACAAAATTTGTCAAAGCAGAAGCATGCCTAACAGTTTAAACGAGTTATTTAAGAGATGTGAAAACAATACAGCCATTTTGTGTGTTGGTTAGGGACTAAATTTCCGCTTTTTTTTTTTTTTTTTTTTTTTTTTTTTAAAGAAAATGTTCTGTTAAATCGTAAAATAATTCCGATTAAATAAAATAATATTTTCTATAATAAACTATTGGTGAGAAAAAAAGCGGAAGTCTCATCCCTAGTGTTGATGCACTTAAAAAAAATCTAAATGATGTAGGAAAAAGTCATTTAGCGTAAAACTATTAATCTTTTATATGCTTTCAAGTACATAAAAGAAAACACGCTATAAAATTTATTTAACATATTAATCGTCAGTAACGCATTTTAGGGTGATTTTTTTGCACTTTACCAATTGTTAGTACAAAGCATTCTTTGCTTGCGGAAATTGGTTTGGTAGCTTAAGCGGTATGGGCGTAATGACAGATCATACCATTTTTAAGTGTTCATGATTTACTAATTTAGTTTCTTTAATTTATTATTTAAACAAAGTAAAGCCATTCAATTTTTTCTCCAGTGAAAAAAAAAAATCATGAGTGTTGATTTCCTATGTAACTTCCTCTTTTACTATTACGGCGCATGTAACCTGATAATCTAAAGCCTTTTTTTTTTTTCGTAAAAAGGACTAAGGTTTATTAAAATAAATAAATAAAAGACTAGTTACCAAAATGAGACATTTTTAAAGTAATTTCGAGAAGTAGTAAAGTAATTTTACATAGAGTTGAATTCTCCCCTCCCGAAAGATTTAGGATTTTATGCTTATTAATGGTCGAAAAAATGCAATCTACTTCTCAGAACTCCGCATTTTCCTCCACTGGAACTGAAAAAATTCTCTCAAAGGAAAATATTTGATTTTAACACCGATTTTAGAAATACTTAAGTTTATTTTGTTGAGGTGATGTTCCCAGCTAGTTTATAATAATCCGTAATATTTATTTATATACCCATTTGACCTTTGCTTTTATTTTAATACAAAACTATCAAGATAAATACTATATATAAAAAAAAATACGAAACAGCAGTTCCCTTTTTTTTTAAGTGTTTTAAAATTAATTAAAATGTTTTTTAGTTTGATGTTATTTTAATAATATTATGTTACTTTTTATATGCATAAGGAATCATATTTATTGAGAAAAAAAAAACTTAGAAACAAAACCTCTTTTGAAATATGATAAACTTTCTGTTACATTGAATTTAAACATTTTATTCATGATCGCTCAAAAAGTTTAAATTTTCATATCGACTTGTAGGAACAAAATGAAATTTTTCATTCTGTATTTTAAAAGTATTCTATATAAATATTTTTGCATAACAAGTTTTCATATGTAGTTGAAATTTGTTGCGTGATGTTTATTTATGACTCCATCTTCGTTTCTTCTCAAAATATGGCGTCTTTTGTGTTGGTTTTGTAAATTTCCATTCAATATTTGAAAATTACATTGTTTCTTGGAAATTTTCAATTCTCTTCTATGGTTATGATGATTTATAAAAAGGCATCCAAATAAATAAACATCAAATTCAGATAATGAGCTGCATAATTTTTTTTTTGTGTAACAAGTTTTCATTCGCAGTGAAAAGTGCTTCGTATTTATTTATGGTTCTACTCTCTATTCTTTCTAAAATAATGTGCTGGACTCTTCTGTTTTTAGGTGCGTTCGTAGTTATGTAAACACGTAGCATCTATATTCATCTGTCCGTCCGCATATAACAGAGCAAAAATTACCCAATCGAATCGTTTGAAATTTAGAATGTATGATTGCCAGATAATTTTGTCGAATCATTTAAAACTTTACGAAAATTGGATTATTAGTTTAATTAAGGACAATCAAAGTATTCCGTTACATAAAGGACAAGATGCGAAAAAATTGTTTCAAGTGCATTTTAATGTTACACCCTTTCGAACATAATAAAATTGATACACGGAAAGAAGTGCTTTGTTGAAACAACTAAATTTTTGTTACTATTGCCCCTACAAAATATTTTGGTTGTAATGACCAAATTATGGTTGGATTAAAAAAATAATTTAGTTAATTCAACAACATTTTGTTGAGTTAACAAAAATCATGGTCATTTCAACAAAAACATTTTGTGGGGGCAATAGTAATCAAAATTTAGTTGTTTCAACAAAACAGTTCTTTCCGTGTATGCATGTATCAAATATATACTGCAATATACATTCGGTACAATCTGTGGTGTAAAGGATAATTGCTATTCAATTACAGAGCCACACAAAAATATTTCACTACGTAATGATATAGGGGGAATTACTGTTTGGGGCGAAATTGAATTACATTAAACTATTCCGCATTTTATGAAATCGATATACGCTGCTGAAGTTTAATACAAGTTACTTCCTGTATAATAGAAAGCAGGTAGTATTTACGGGGACACGCAAAAGATTTCGTATACTAAACTGTATCCGAAGTACCGTATACAATTAAATGAAGGTCTGAATATTTTAAAAACTTCTTTATAGTATGTATATAGTACCACTTCAATTATCACACTTGATGTGAAATTTCTGACTTTTTTCTTTCTGTGTTTCTTTCTTTTTTTTTTCTTTGTTGTTGTTTTGTTTTCCTTTTAATTTTATTTTTGAAAATTTATTCACCATGAAAAGGTATTTTTACTCAGTATCTTCAAAATTGTAATTTTTTAAAAAAGGTTATGATAAATATACAAAGAGTCAAATAAGTAAACAAATAATCTAACCATATGCTAAATATATATTCTTGTACAAAATGTTTTTATATGTAAGTGAAGTTCTTTGATTGATATTTATGTCCATTTGATTTGCTTTCTCTCTCTCAAAAAAAAAAAAAAAAAAAAAAAAGAACTGTTTTTATGGTTTTTGTTTTTAAATTCATTCAGTATGGAAAGATTTTCTTATTTTGTTTCTTCAAAATTTTTAATTGTCTTCAGTATTTATGGCAGTTTTAGAAAGTGAAAAACTCATAAATAACATTTTTGATTCTTTTAAAATTTAACAGCAGAATAAATGAGAAAATAATAATGCTTAATTTGTTTGCTTAGTATTTAATTATTGTGCTATGCTTGTTTCTGTAGAAAATACTATAATGTTTTTATTTGCTTTTGAAAATTTAGAAATCCTATAGAATTTTCAATGATTTGCTTTTTGTCTTATATCATTCAGGGTTTTCATTCAAATTACATCAGTTTCAGTAAATTTGGAAAATGCAGTAGAAACAATATAATGCGATTAGAATATATATACAGGGCGTTTACTTTCAATGATGTCCAATGGCTAATTTCTAAACCGTTCTTCATAGATATATACACTATATTGCCAATGATGACCAGTCACTTGTGATTTTAGATGTTTTGTTGAACAACTAGATCGAAAATAAAGATTATAGAAAAATACGGGAGGAAATATCCTGAAACTCCTGCTGTGTAAAAAGAATAGCATAAGTCAAATACTTCCTCAAAGATTTCCCCCCAAAACACTATAAAGGACCGTCAACCAATTAAAAAAAACTTACATTTTTTGGATAAGCCTGTAAAATCTATTGCAGCAAAAGCTTTCAAACTATAGATTATGATTAAGTGGCTTATTGTAATGAACTGTGTTCATTTTTACGAGAATGGAATGCATACTCATAGAAAAATTAAAGTTTTTATAAAAATAACCCTAAATTTTGCCAAGTTTTTTTCCCTTGTAATTTGTAGATATCTTAATATATATAGAAAAAAACTTTTCAGAAAATATGACAAACATCATTGTACATAACCCCTTCCAATCAGAATTTAAAAATAATATAAATTGTACGAAAATAAGCAGGTTTGCTAAATAATGATTCACTGCGCATACCCGAGTGTAATCAAAATATAACTTACATAATGTGTTATGTAAATTTAAAGAACAATTTTTGTGAAAATCTCAAAAACACAGTATGAAAAATCTGAAAATTATCTTTGTTAGAATAAGCTCAAAATCCATTATTCTCAGAAGAAAGCAAAAAGATGAGAGTCTGTATCCAAAACCGTAGTACGTACACCATTGTGTATGCTATATTATCACTAATCAATGGATGTATCTGATTAATGAATATATTTTTATTTTTTCTTAACTGCGCTACATTTCTTAAACTTTCTAACTTTTTAAAAATAAATTCTTTAATTTACTTTTTGAATTTTACATTTTTTTAAACTTGTAATGCTAATTGCACTCTTAAATCACTTTAATAGCACCTTTCTCACAAAGTAATTTTTTAACATTTAACCTTTATTTTATTATAAAATCATATATGCATTTTTACACAACAGTTAGATTTTTATCTCCCAAAGGCTCATTAAAAACAAGACAATCATTTACAGACTAGGTGTAAAGTTGACGACAACTCGGAAGTCGATCTGAAGAATCTATACTCTTATACACTGTTAATGACAAAGTTGCACTTCCGTATTTTATTTAAAAAAAATATATACATATATTATTTTTAAATTCGGGTGTGAATTCAACATCATAGATGCACAATTTCTTTCCCCTGAAACAGTCAATATGCATATATTTTTTATTGTCATAAATTTAGGCCGCAGAAGTTAAACAGATTATTCAAGTTTGCCTCAAATAAAATAAATACACCGATAAACTGGGATGGACTGACAATGGAAATTTGCCTTGTTCCATCTATTGTAATAATTTGATGATATAGATACAGAATACGATTATATGTTGTGGGTGAATGATATTATTTCATTTTTGAATGCTGCTTTTTACTACTGCAATATCTTTGCTTTCTCAGTGTGTCACAAATATTGTTATCGCATAGTATTTGGAATATCTTTATACGTATTCAGGAAGATAATTCCATTCTTTTTTATTGATCTTGCTTTTCTTGCATCTGGTCGGTTCTAGTTCCAGTGACTAGTCTTGGGTGTCTTTTGAATTACAGGGCTGCCACAAGCGACTATTTTTTAATTCTATTTCTCACCCCTTTTTTCAAAACAAAAATCTTTTACATATGCTTTGACAATACATGCACAGGAAATATACTGTAAAATATATTTTTCAAAAGAGGTGGTGCAAACAAAATACAAAATAGTCGCCTGTGGCAGCCTTGAAATTTACTGTCCATTGTGCCGTTTATTTTGCATGGTCTCTTTTTTGTCATCCGACATTCTCTTTCATAATGAGTTGTGATTTCTAGACAAGAGTAAGTGATCTTCAGACCGTGTACTGTGTGATTCTGGTTATCGTCTTCTGAAGTTTTATTTTTTGCGGTTTATTGATACATTAGAGTTTATACTAGTAGCCAGTTACAGCTTTCACTTCAATTAAACTTGAAATGAAACAAGTATTTCTGTGATGTGTTTTCCCAATAATTACCATTCTAAGTTGTTGGCCAATTTAAACGGTTTATACTGTCGTTGGTCCAGGCCACGTTGCATTATAAAATGTACACTTTTTTTAATTTTAATGTATTTGCGATTTATTAAACATTATTTATTTATAATTAATTAGAAATTACAACGTATTTTAAATGTATTTACAAAAAAATGCACTTATAAAAGAAAGACTATTTACAATCTGTCTAATATATGGTTAGATGACACGATATGATTGGAAATTCATTTTAATTTATTCAAGAATAAAGATGACAGTCACAATTATAAAGTATCAGAACATAATTTTATTTTACCCTCCTATTATGAGCTTTTCACATATTCTGAGATTTATTAATTTTATACCGTTTGAACCAGAAATTTAACTTTATTATATATAGCATCTTATTATAAAGTGTCTTTTAATTATGAATATTATATAGAAGTGATTCATTTTTTTCTGGTTTGAAACATTAAAAATTTTAACAATAATAGGGTATTTCCATGAGCGCATGTCATGTAAGTCACATGCAACGATTTTGGATACCAGTATTTTAGAACGGAAAAATGTGATAGATATTTCATTAATTGAATAAGGCCATGCAATTCTTTTGAAAATAATTGTGGCTAATAATTTAGCAATTACTAATAACGTGACTTACACAAGTACTCATGGAAATACCCAATAATAATTTGAGTTAAATAATATCCTAAAGGTACAAGGTGGGTTAAACAATTCATTTAATAATTTTTTGTGTTACTTAGCAATTTTATTTTCTCGTAAAGCAATAGAAACATTTTTAATTCCATTTGCCATTTGGTTCATCCACCATAATAAAATCCAGTATTCAGTGTGCTAATGTAAATCTGTTTGAAAAGTTATAAACACATATCAATATTTTTGTTTTGCGAAATCTCAAATTCAATTTCGCTCATATTTTTTTGAATAATGTTGCTTTAAACTAAGATAATTATTACTCACAAAAAGTGTTTAAAGAATAAAATAATAGTAATAAAACAGTGTTTTTATCGTGCTGTTTTCTATGCAATTATTAAAATTAATAAGAGTTCTTATCTTTTGGATTTCTTTACAAAAGAATCTCATCTATTGAAAAAAAATAAAAATTTAAGGAGCAGCGGGCATTTGAAGCGCGATAAAAATATTTTTTGTCAAGATGCATTTTAAAGTTTTATTCATGAGCGATCAAAATGAGAAAATTTCCATATCGACTTGTGCTGAAAAAAAAGGAAATCCCTCGGATTTTGCCATCCGTTAAAATATTTCTATACAATAAGTTTTGATATGTAGTAAAGATTCTTTGTCTTATATTTATTTATGATTTCTCCCTTGTTTTCTCAAAAAATAAAGCTGTAGGTTTTCCATTTGATTTAAAATTTCTAAAGTCTGATTCAAGTTTAAAAAAAAATGAATAATAATAATAATAATAAAAACATTTTAAAACTGAATTATACAGCCTTTTAATGAATATCAGCTGTTATTTTTCACTTCAACAAAGATTATGCGTGAATTTTTGAAAACATTGAAAAAAATATTATGTGTATAATTTTTTTTCAGTGGTATTTCTAAAACTTATCTTTATAGAATGGGAATCATTGTCTTTTATTATTATTATTATTAATATTGGGATAAGGAAAGTTTTTAGTTATTGAAAAATCAATAATGGATTCCCGAGCATTACATTCAATGGATATGTGCGTTGGCGTGTTAGGATCGCGTAGGTTTAAGTGGTTGTGTGTAATAAAATTATATAAAGAAGTACCCCTCTAGGTGGTGGCATGGCAGTTTCATCCTCTATTTTTTCAATTTAAAATCGCCGGCAAGGAAAGAGTTATTGTGATGTGAGATTAGTTGCGTCAGACTATTGACTGGTAAATGACCACTAAATCTAACTTCTTATAAGGCGTCTATTTAAATTTATATATGATGTATACATTATTCATTCTTTTCTGGTTTGAAACATTAAAAATTTTAAACGGGAAAATAATTGCCTTTAAATATTAAACCAAGGATACTAGGATAGTTAAATAATACACATAATAATTCATTTGTGTTTCTTAGCAATTTCATTTTCTAGAATGGCAATAAATTTTTAAAGCTACTGCATAGATATTATCGCGGGCTTTGAGCGCGGCGACCGAATGTAGAAATTCCGTAACGAAAAAAACCTAATACTCGGCTAACGCCGTTTCAGTTCGGCAGACTTCGGCATGGTATCCTTCGGTAGACTTCGGCAGACATTGGCGCGGTATTTTTCAGATACTTGGAGGATATCAAGGCTACTACTTATATTTCTTATTTCAGTTACTATAAATCTATAGTTTCAATAATAAAAATTCCTGGTAAAATGTGTATAGAAAAGAATTGTCTTAAGATAAAACAAGGTAGGATAATGTAGCTTTTGGTGATTGGAGACCCCCCACGGTGAGGGTCGAAAAATTTAAAATGCTTATAACTCGCGATCTAATTTTCGTAGCGCGGCCAAATTTTGTTTGGTAATTTATTATGAGACAGTGTTACTTTTGGTGACAGGTGACCCCCCCCCCCCCAACGTTGTATGTCAAAAAATTTAAAATGCTTATAACTCGCGATCTAATTTTCGTAGCGCGGCCAAATTTTGTTTGGTGATTTATTGTGAAACTGTGTTAATTTTTGGTGACAGGAGACCCTCCCCCCACGGCGAGGGTCGAAAAAGTTAAAATGCTTATAACTCGCGATTTAATTTTCGTAGCACGGCCAAATTTTGTTTGATGATTTATTATGAGACAGTGTTAATTTTTGGTGACAGGAGACCCCCCACAATGAGGGTCGAAAAATTTAAAATGCTTATAACTCGCGGTCTAATTTTCGTAGCGCGGCCATATTTTGTTTGGTAATTTATTATGAGACAGTTTTAGTTTTTGGTGACAGGAGCCCCCCCCCCCCGGTGAGGGTCGAAAAATTTAAAATGCTTATAGCTCGCGATCTAATTTTCGTAGTGCGGCCAAATTTTGTTTGGTAATTTATTATGAGACAGTGTTAATTTTTGGTGACAGGAGACCCCCACGGTGAGGTTCGGAAAATTTAAAATGCTGATAACTCGCGATTAATTTTCGTAGTGCGGTCAAATTTTGTTTGGTAATTTATTATGAGACAGTGTTAATTTTTGGTGACAGGAAATCCCCCACGGTGAGGGTCGAAAAAATTAAAATGCTTATAACTCGCGATCTACTTTTCGTATCGCGGCCAAATTTTGTTTGGTAATTTATTATGAGAGAGTGTTAATTTTTGGTGACAGGAGACCCCCCACGGTGAGGGTCGAAAAATTTAAAATGCTTATAACTCGCGATCAATTTTCGTAGCGCGGCCAAATTTTGTTTGGTAATTTATTATGAGAGAGTGCTAATTCTGGTGACAGGAAATTCCTCATGCGGAGGGTCCGAAATTTTAAAATGCTTATAACTCGCGATCTAATTTTCGAAGTGCGGCCAAATTTTGTTTGGTAATTTATTATAAGACAGTGTTACTTTTGGTGACAGGAGACCCCTCACGGTGAGGGTCGAAAAATTTAAAATGCTTATAACTCGCAATCTAATTTTCGTAGCGCGGCCAAATTTTGTTTGGCAATTTATTATGAGACAGTGTTAATTTTTGGTGACAGGAAATCCCCCACGGTGAGGGTAGAAAAAATTAAAATGTTTATAACTCGCGATCTACTTTTCGTATCGCGGCCAAATTTTGTTTGGTAATTTATTATGAGAGAGTGTTAATTTTTGGTGACAGGAGACCCCCCACGGTGAGGGTCGAAAAATTTAAAATGCTTATCTCGCGATCAATTTTCGCAGCGCGGCCAAATTTTGTTTGGTAATTTATTATGAGAGAGTGCTAATTCTGGTGACAGGAAATTCCTCATGCGGAGGGTCCGAAATTTTAAAATGCTCATAACTCGCGATCTAATTTTCGAAGTGCGGCCAAATTTTGTTTGGTAATTTATTATAAGACAGTGTTACTTTTGGTGACAGGAGACCCCTCACGGTGAGGGTCGAAAAATTTAAAATGCTTATAACTCGCAATCTAATTTTCGTAGCGCGGCCAAATTTTGTTTGGCAATTTATTATGAGACAGCGTTAATTTTTGGTGACAGGAGACCCCCCCACGGTGAAGGTCGAAAAATTTAAAATGCTTATAACTCGCGGTCTAACTTTCGTAGCGCGGCCAAATTTTGTTTGGTAATTTATTATGAGACAGTGTTAATTTTTGGTGACAGGAGACCCCCACGGTGAGGTTCGGAAAATTTAAAATGCTTATAACTCGCGATTAATTTTCGTTGCGCGGCCAAATTTTGTTTGCTAATTTATTAAGGTATTGCATAGCTTTTATCGCGGGCTTTGAGCGCGGCGAAAGAATCTAGAAATTCCGTAACGATTAAAAAAACTTAACACTCCGGCTAACGTCGCTTCAGTTTGGCAGACTTCGGTAGACTTCGGCAGACATTGACGCGGTATTTTTCAGATATTTTGAGAATATCAAGTCTCAAACTTATGTTTTTTTATTTCAGCCACCATAAACGTATAGTTTCAATGATAAAAATTCTTGATTAACCTACATGTAATGTAAGATAATAAAAATATTTTAAACGATATTAACTTCTCATTTATTCAAGAAAAGAAAAAAAAAATTGTTGTCGGTCATCACGCTCAAAAAGTGTAACCTAAATTAATATCAAAGACAAAAAAAAAAAAAAAAAAAAAAAAAAAAACTGCATAAATAATTAATTTTTTTTTTTTGCGTTTAGTTGACAGATTATAACAAAATCCAGTATTCAGTGAGCTAGTGGAAAATCTGTTTGAAAAGTTATAAAACGAATCAACTTTTTTGATTTATGAATAACTCTTTTACGAATCAACTCACGAATCAACTTTTTTGATTTACAAAATCTAAAATTCAATTCCTCACTTATTTTTTTTAATCTTGTTGTTTTAAACCAAGATAATTTTTACTCACGAAAAATGTTTAAAGAAGGAAATAATAATAACAAAATAGTGTTTTTATCCTGCTGTTTTCTATGCAATTGTTAAAATTAATAAGAATTCATATTATTTGGATTTCTTTACAAAAGAATCTTATCTATTGAAAAGAAATGAAAATTTCAGGAGCAGTAGGCATTTGAAGCGCGATAAAAATATTTTCTGTCAAGATGTAATTTAAGGTTTTATTCATGAACGATCAAAATGCGAAAATTTCCATATCAACTTGTGCTGGGAACAAAAAGAAATCCTACGGATTTTACCATCCGATAAAAATATTTTTATGTACAATAAGTTTTGATATGTAGTAAAGATTCTTTGTCTGATATTTATTTATGATTTCTCCCTTGTTTTCCCAAAAAATAAAGCTGTAAGTTTTTCATTTGATTTAAAATTTCTAAAATCTGATTCAAGTTAAAAAAATAAATAAAAAATAAAATAAAAACTTTTTTAAACTGAATTTACAGCCTTTTAATGAATATCAGCTGTTATTTTTCACTCCAACAAAGATTATGCTATTTATGAAATGTTGTTGTGGAAATCTTTGAATTTTTGAAAACATTTTAAAAAAAATATTATGTGTATAATTTTTTTTTAATTCAGTGGTATTTGGAAAACTTATCTTTATAGAATGGGAATCACAATCTTTTATTACTATTATTATTAATATTTGGATAAGGAAAGTTTTTAGTTATTGAAAAATCAATAATGGATTCCCGAGCATTACGCTCAATGGATATGTGAGTTGGCGTGTTAGGATCGTGTAGGTTTAAGTGGTTGTGTGTAATAAAATTATGTAAAGAAGTACCTCTCTATGTGGTGGCATGCCAGTTTCATCCTCTATTTTTTCAATTTAAAATCGCCGGCAAGAAAAGAATTATTGTGAAGTGAGATTAGTTGCGTCAGACTATTGACTGGTAAATGACCATTAGATTTAACTTCTTATAAGGTGTCTATTTAATTTTATATGTGATGTATAAGTTATTCATTTTTTTCTGGTTTCAAACATTAAAAATTTTAAAATAGAAAATTATTGCATTTAAATAATACCCCAAAGGTACTAGAAGAGTTTAACAATACATGCAATAAATTCATTTGTGTTTCTTAACAATTTTATTTTTTCGCATGACAAAAGAATTTTTCTTAATTCCATTTGCCGTTTAGTTGATGGACTATAACGAAATCTAGTATTCAGTGAGCTAGTGTAAATTCTGTTTGAAAAGTTGTAAAGACGAATCAACTTTTTTTGATTTACAGAATCTCAAATTCAAATTTCTCATACACACACACACATATATGCATATATATATATATATATATATATTTAATCATGCTGCTTTAAACTAAGATAAATTTTAATCACGGAAAATGTTTAAAGAAGAAAATAATAATAATAAAATAGTGTTTTTATCCTGCTGTTTTCTATGCAATTGTTAAAATTAATAAGAGTTCTTATTATTTGGATTTCTTTACAAAAGAAGTTTATCTATTGAAAAGAAATGAAAATTTCAGGAACAGCAGCCATATGAAGCGCGATAAAAATATTTTCTGTCAAGATGCATTTTAAAGTTTTATTCATGAGCGATCAAAATGCGAAAATTTCCATATCGACTTGTGCCGGAAACAAAAGGAAATCCCTCGGATTTTACCATCCGATAAAAGTATTTTTATATACAATGAGTTTTGATATGTAGTAAAGATTCTTTGTCTGATATTTATTTATGATTTCTCCCTTGTTTTCCCCCAAAAATAAAGCTGTAAGCTTTTCATTTGATTTAAAATTTTTAAAGTCTGATTCAAATGGGAAAAAATCTCTTTAGAAACTCAATTGTAGAGCCTTTTAATGAACATCAGCTGTTATGTTTTACTTCAACAAAGAAGACTATGCTACTTGTGAAATTTTGTTGTGGAAATCTATGAATTTTTGAAAATTTTTTAATACTTTTATGCATGTATATATTTTTTTATTCATTCATATTTAGAAAGCTTATTATTACAGATTGGGAATCATTGTCTCTTTTTTTTTAAATTTATATTGTAGTAAATGTATTCCGTACTCGATTTTTATTATCGCAATTTACGGTATGTGACATGCAAATCAAATAAACACTGAACATGTTTTGAATTAAACATTTTATTGCATAAAATGGTAGCTTATTCTTCTGACGTACTTATTTGATAAAAGCTACCCATTATATCTGGGGTTTCAATATTTCTGAAAAATTCTCAATATATTACAAAAATCAAAGGATTGAAGACTTAACTAAATATGCTAAAGTGATGCCATTAACCCTTTTGGGTCCATTTTTTTTTCAATTTTTAGAAAAAATTACTTTTACATTGAACACTATTACTTTTAACACTAGCAATCCAAATAGATTAATTAGTGTTTAACGAATATTTCATTGCCTGAAACATAACGAACGTTGTTGTTTTGCGTACTATTCACTCAATGAATAGACTTATATTACAACTTTCTAATACTTTTTCCGCTTCATTACCCATGATTTTTTCAGGAAAGTAACTTTTATTTTAAATTTAAAGCGTGAAACATATGTTTAAAATAAAAGAATCGCAAATTGCACAAAGAGAACAAAGTAAATAACAATAATTATGATTATTACTAAATACCTAAACTTAAATGAAGTCATATAGTAAATGCATAGACATATACTAACATTACTTCATATAAAGAGTAGCAAAAATATTTCTTAAAACAAAGTAATATTTCTTTAAAAGACAGTATTAGTAATAGTACACCAGACCCGAAAGGTTTAAATAAAGACACTTAAATTTTTGCAAGTGTCAACCTAAATCAGCAAGAGCTAACAAGACATAAATTACTGACATATGATAAGATGGAAGTATTTAATAACAGTAACAAGTAGGGAGTTAATGATTTTAATCGCTTGTTTTAAATCAGAAATTCAATCATGATTTTAATCAACTGATTAAAAAAATCATATATTTAAGTCATAAATTTTCTAAATGGTTAGAGTGAAATAAAAAGTACTAAACCCTAAGATGAACATAATATGAAATGTTACTACAGGTGTTTGAATTATGAATACAAAAAAGAAGCTTTAAATAATTACTTCTAAACTTAATTCCTGCTTGTTGTAAAAAGTTTACATACTGTGAGTTTGTAAGATGCTTAGTTTTTGTCTAATATAACATAAAAATTATTTCATTTAAAAATTATATTTAAGTCTAATGTAACTTATAATGCCATAATTTCCTTTTAGTAATCCCATTATTCATTCTTTTATGTAAAATAAGAATAGAAAATATAGGGAACATCTGCAAGTAAAAGAATAAAATACCCAGAATCTTATTTTCTCATTCAACTTTTGCAATAATAAATTCATAGGAAATGCTGAAGCTAAAGAAGAATGAAAGAATTACATCAGCTGAACTGCTGTTGTACTGGTTTTAAAATGGTTTTTGAAACTTCTGCTGTTTTCACTATCTACCTTTAAAATATATTCATTCATTATTACATAATAGAATTAAACCGTTTAAATACAATATTTCCCGCGGAACTTATCGCCATTCATTACTGCCTTGACGGTATGCAAATTTTTCATCTGTTATTATTTATAGAAATAATCTATCATCTTTATTAATTTTGGAAGCTATTATTATATATATATTAAAAAAAGACTGTAAAAAATAAGAAAAAAATGAAAGAATAGTCCCTTGTCTAATAATAATTAAAAAAAATTCCTGTCAAGATACATTTTAACCATTTATATACTGACGGTTCTTTTAAGTATAATTAAAAAATGTTCACTGTAAAATTTGTTTAATTCGTCTATAAATACAATTAGATTGCAGTTAATTGCAAAATAATATGTCAAATGATGTTTAGAAAGCATATGTGTCAAATAAAGGAAACTCCAAAGGTGCAAATAGAATTATGTAAACTTTTACTATTATTTCTATTACTAAATGTCAGAACATAAATGAAGTCCTAATACTAACATTTCTACACTGCTAAAAATCTTGAACAAGTTTGAACCAAATTTTGGTGCTGAATAGCTGCTACTGTAAGATGATGAAATCTTGAACCAATATCTGGAGCTCTTGATGAAGCACAGCTCCATTAGTTGGAACCGAGGTTGAAATAGAAAGCTCAAAATATTGGTACGAGATTTCACCATCTTATGGTGGCAGCTACTAAGCACCAAAATTTGGATCTAACTAGAACAAAATTTTTAACAGTGTATATGTATTAAGTAACAAAATTATTGTTAAGACAAAATAATATTCGATGAAAAGACATGTACTATTAATAGTACACCAGACCCGGAACGGTTAATTAAAGAAAAATCTAAAAATGAAATTCTTATTATGCATGTTGTTCTGGATATTTTAGACATTAACGTAAATAATTATTCAGGTGAAGTAATTTTTTTTTAATTTAAAATTCAGATTAGAAAGGTTTATAGTTGTACGGATAATCTGCTATCGTAATTAGCTTTAGTAAATATTTTTATATTTAAAAAAATCTATCGAAAAAGAAAAAAACTTTAAAACTAGCTGATGTCGATGTATGGTAAAAAATTTCATGTCAAGATGCATTTGATATTCATTAGCTATTCATTCAAATGCTCACTTTCCATATACAACTTCCGTATACATTTCAGTGTTACAAAAAAAATACTGTATTTTGTCTTAAGTCTTAACCCTTTACTACACAAGTTTTTCTATTTTTATGAAAAAAATTATTTGAAATCTATATACCTATTTAATAATGAGAAAAACAGTAAAGAAATATAAATAAATAAATGTCAAATTTTGAGCTAAAAGTTGTTTTATGTTGTGTGCCAAACGTACACAATTAGGGGTTTAAGATATTGTATGGCTATATTTTGCAACTAAATGAGCTTAAAAAAATTAGATTTACTGCTAAATACCCTGCAATTTTTTTATATTAAGGGGACAGTGGACCTTTATTTGAGCAAAATCGTCAGAAAAAAGGTCTATTTCTGGGGTATAATAGTACCTAAACAGTTTTTTCTTATTAAAATAACATTTATGAAGGTTTTAAGGAGTAAATAATAAAGATAAATGTATTTATATACTTTTAAATCTGTTTTTATCAAAACTAATTTTTCAGCTTTTTTAGATTTTTGAATTGCTTCTTGCGTCTTAATTTTTGATCAATATTTATAAATTTGATGAGGAAGTATCCTGATATTATTTAAAAAGAAACTGTGTAAGCTTTTTAAAATTCGTCTTCATTAAGATAATCAAATTTTATTTTTTACTTATTAAAAGGCAAAATTTTGATGAAAATCGATAAGGAATTTAGAAAAAAATCTGTAAAATATTAACTATTCAAGAGATTTAAAAAATCTTACACAAATTTGTTCATAATATAGTTTGAAGTGATAAAAATGCAAAAGCAAGAAAATATTTCAAAAATTAAGACACGAGGAGCATTTTAAAATTTCGTTTAAAAATTTAAATTTTTGTAAAAAAAAGTACAAATTTTAATAAGATTGGAAATTTTTTGAAGGTATTCTATATGCTTTTGGTGAAATGTATATATGCACGAAATTTCATATTGCTATGATAAAAATGAAGAAAATAAATCTTTAACGTCCACCGTCCTCTTAATACTTTTAAGTATTCAGTAGAAAGAATGAAAGTAAATCAAACCTTAATAGCTTTATCGAAATTTCTTTTGTTTCCACAGAACAAATTCTAATTTTTTTGTCTGGTGCAGCCATCTGCCATAGAGAAGATAAGTTTTTATCCCATTTTTTGAATTGTTCCTAATCCAGGACAAAGATCATATTGAGCAAATGTATGACGCATAGTTAAAATTAGGTACTTTTTAGACAGGCCAGTGCTTTATATATACAAATGTATAAACATACAAATACATGCATACACCCATATACATATGCTGTACATGTACACATACATACATATTTGTGTATATTTATATATGGGTATGTAGGAATATGTACACTGGTGTGCAAAATTTAAGGACGAGTCCCAAAATGCCAATTTTCAAGGTATTTTCAAGCGATAATTTTCTCTGATAAATTCATTCGAGTCACCAGGGGACTTTACAATGTCGTTTTATTGAGACTCTCATATGACTGTCATTTTAAGACTCAATTTCAGTCATTGTGAATGTTGTAAGGTGGTCTGGTGTAATAACGCCAGGCGGGGTAATAACGACAAGTGTTAATATTATGCATAATTATAAAATAATCTGGTAAATGACACCCATGTGCTCTGCGCAGAAGGGTTTTGCGTCATATAAGTCGCAAAAAACTGCTTCAAGTTAATTTGTTTCATTTTTAGGTCTTATTGTTTTTACAAGCAACTAAAATTAACGCTTGATCTAAAATTTGCGAGATACGTTTTGTGATGTGAAGACTGTTTTTTTTTTATCCGAAAATACTTTGTTAATTGCATAAATTTGAAGTACATTTAATAGACGTTCAAAATGTTGTTGAAGATTTTGGATATCTTCTCGAGATAATTTGTAATTTAAAATGTACAGCGCAATAACTAAAACGGGGTAATAACGCCAATCCTTGGCATTAATACCCCGGTTGATTCCCTACGGTGGCCAAGCCACATCCTAAATACTGATTCAAATAAATCCAGTTAAAACTGTGCAATGTTTCTAATAATTCTATTTAAACGGTCCTTTTTAAGCAAAAATAAGTTCACGGTATTCTTTTGTCTCATCCTCCCCCCCCCCCCCCCACACACACACCTCACCTTTATTTTTCTTACACTTTCACAAAAAAAATTAACATTTTCAATAGCTTAGAATGCAATTTGTCAATTTCTAAGTTTGTAGAGTTTGTATTTTTAGAATTGGGCAATCTACATGCAATTATGCCATCTTATTTCATAGTTTTGTTTGCATGGCGTTATTACTCATATAGGTGGGTAATAACGCCAAATAGCATTGGTCAAGAAATAACGCAATTACATTTTATGAATACATATCTGTTAAATAATTTTTTTATATAGATAGTCAATGAGTTGCTGTATCAAATCATATATTTGTTTGAAAAATACAATCTAAAACTGAGCCGTGAAAATTGGCAGAACCTTAACTTGGCGTTATTACCCCAGGGTACCTTATTATGATAAATCACCAAATAATGTCACATTAAAGTCACATGGTGACTTTCTGTCACAAGACTTTTTCGAATGGTGACAGAGACCTTACTGTGAAGTAACCACTTTGAAAAGGGGTGAAAAGTCACCATGTGACTTTAATGGGACATTATTTGGTATTTTATCATAATGCAACGTTCACAATGACTTTAAAATTGAATCTCCATATGGGAGGTTACACGAGAGTCTCAATGAAACGACAATGTAAAGTCACCTGGTGACTCGCCACAAAGCAGCAGTCACAATGACCTGTGAGGGGAGTCACATATGGTAGTCATTTGAAACTCATAAAAGAGACGTATGGAATTTCCTTTTTTTTTGTTTCGCTGTAGTGACTGTGGCTCTTGTGACCATGTGTGACCTGAATGAGATTGTTATATGGATTAGCTGTTATGCAGGGATAGTAATTATTCGAATTATATTACTTCCTTTTGAATATTCGCGTGAAAGTTATCGCTAGGAAATTCCTTGAAAATTGGCATTTTGGGACTCGTCCTTAAATTTTGCACACCAGTGTATCTATAAAAATATGTATGAGTAAGAGTGGTGTTCCAATTACCAAAAAGTGCCGACAATTACAATGTTTTTAGTTATGTGCAAGACATGGCACGTGGTAGTCCTCAAAATTGATTGAGTACTACAGTTTAAGCACATAAGAGGTTTACAGGAAGCTTGGCAAAGTATCACCACTTATACACGCCAAATATGTGTGATAATAAATAGTTTTTATGTTACTTTTTAATTTAAATTTCAAAATTGATAAAAATTTCATTCTCTATCTTTATTAAAAAATAAATAAAATGAAAAAAGCTAAACTTGAAAAACAGCCTGCTTTTCAATGGCTAGTAAAAAATTTCGTGTCAAATGCATTCTGCGGATGCATTCGTGAGCAATCAAAATGTGTCATTTTTATATCGATTTGTCCCGAAGAAAAAGGAAATTTTTTTGATTTTACAATAAATAAAATATTTTTCAGATCAACAATTTTTCATATGTTGTAAAAGCCCTGTATTTACTTATGATTTTATGCTTGTTTCTCTCAAAGAATAATGTTATGAGGTTTTCATTTAATTTTGAAATGCCTTAAGTCTCATCCAATTTTCAACGTTTTTCTTCACTGAAAATTGAAAAGCTTTTTTTTTCTTTTATGTACGTCTGTTTTATTCACCACAGCAAAGGGCTGTGCACCACAGTGACAAATATAAATGTCTTACAAGATAAATTCTATTATTGAATTTCTTTTATTCTGTTATTTATTAATTTTTTTTAAACATTGAAAATTATTACTTTGAATGTATTCGGTTATCCATGTAAAGCGTATGTATCGCGTAAATGAACTAAATTTTGGAATGGATTTTGTTAACACATACAATTTTCTATATATTATATACGGGGCAGCTTAAAGAATTCATGTAATTTTCTGATTGTAGATGGGAACTGCTGACATTTCGGTTTTGAAATGTGTTATACATTTTTATATTTTGAAATGAGATGCAATAATTATATTTTTTAAACGATGCAGCTTTGTTACATTATTCTGAATGTTTCAAATGCGTTGCATAATCTATGCTTGACGTATGATTTTTTTCTTGTTTTTATATTTATTTTAGTTGTGAAGTAATGACTTTTAGAGCGATGCAGCAATTTTTATACCCTTTTTTGTGAAAACGTGAGCGTTAAAAGAAAAAAGAAAAAAATCTTTTGAAGTGTTATAAAAATATTTTCTGTCACGACGCATTTTAAAGATTTATCCCAGAGGATCAAAATGTGTGAATCGACCTGCCCAGGAAGCAAAAAGAAAATTCTTGGATTTTACAATCCAATAAAATATTTTTCTTCAATAAGTTTTCAGGTGTAGTAAAAATTCTTTACCAGATATTTACTTATGATTCCATTCTCGTTTCTTCTAAAAATTATTGTATAAGAATTTCATTTGATTTTACAATTTCTATTTATTGTTTTTCAAATAATGAATGTATGTAACATTCTCTTAGCTTTAGAAAGTTTAAAATTCTAAACATTTTTTAAAATTACATCTTACAAAGTGTTTACTGAAGTTTATTTTTGGTGAATTTGTTAGACAAAAGAGCGGCTTCTCAAATTGTTTTTAGTTGCTGCAGAAATTCTCTAGTTCTAATTGTTTTCTAGCACAAATCTTTGAATATTGTTTGAACAAATCGGATCGTATTCCGTTTTTGGTGATTTAGTTTAGCTAGTACATTCAAATTTTTATTATTGATTTTTTTCCCCTGGATTTATGAAAATATAAACAGGTTGTCTCAAACGTATAATATGCATTTGTGAATGTAAATTTGTATTGTTTTATTTTTAATAAACTAAGATAATTTGCTGAAAAAACCTATACTAGATTAATATGTAATATTAAAATGAATTTTTGCGTTGAAAGCACATTGATATTAGTCTAAAGTTAATTATCTTCTTTAACCCCTTGAAAGGCCTGCGGGATATATCTTATTGCACTTAAGGGTGTTCTCAACTGCTCCGTTCCGCTCAACAAGCGCAAAACGTTTTGACACATTTACAAATTCATTTTTTAACGAAAGGGTATAAAATTGGAATGCCTGACAAAGAAAGCGATTTCGAATTGAAATTAATTTTCCATTTTATGATAATTAAATTGCCTATCGAGTTCTAAGCAATTTCGATCATGCGAACACCTGTTTTTCCCCCTCTTTTCGACCGGTTTTTCTACTTTCGTCCGGAAATGTGCTCAAAAACGTCGTCTTTGAAGGCTTGTTATGAATAATCTATTGAGCTTTTAAAAAAAGAGAAAAAGAAATGTAATTAGACAGTTTCTGAATAATAACACCTGCTATTTTCATGCATTTACGAGCAAAAATAAATTAAAGCATATGTCACAAAGTTGCCCCTTTTCATTTAAAAACACCCTTAAGTTAAACAAGATTCTCATCAGAAACTTTTAACGAAATTTTATTATTTTAACTTTAGCGGCATTGCCTTTTCATATTTTAAAACAAATTTTTTTTCGATTTTTTCGGTGAAAATTCAATATTATAGAGACGTTATTGCTTGCCTCTCAAGAGGTTAAAAAATATTGTTCTTATACTAAAATCGTATTAGCTAAGTTAATTCATTTATTGCTACTAATGTATTAATACTCGTGTACATCTGAATTATAAAAAAAAATAAAATATTCATTTGAAAATGTGTATGAAAAATGAATGTAAGAGAAGTAGTTAATTTCGGGTTTATGAGAAATCTATATTTACTATGCGTAATAACAACGGCAACAAAAGTCCCTTTCAAGTAAAATCTTAAATAACACTGTTTAACTCGGCAGATAGGGGCCTGGTCATCGGTTAGAAAGAAAGAAAGTAACACTGTTAACATTGAGCATTATCTTTCTCAACGACGAAGCCAGATACATTGGTGATTTTTGAAAGCATTTGAAAGCTAGACATTATTTTAGGAACTACAATACATGGTCACATAACAGTGTCGTAACTAAACACCCTGATTATCCTGTAGGATTTTGCACAAATCCATCAACATTAAGTTAATGCCTCTTACTATAAACATATTCTTAACATTTTTTTTATGACGGAGCTGAGACTGCATCTCATAAGATTTGAATTAGAATCACAATATATTATTGACTGACTCAGTAGATTTGTAAATTTAAACTCATTTAACCATTTCAACGGCTCCCCCGAGATAAGTCGGGGGTTAAAGCACTGTTTCCCTATACCCGTCGCAAGGTATCGAAATACCTTTAAAACGTAAATTTTGATCAAAATATCGATTTTTCGTTTTTGCAATAATATTAAAATTGAATCTTTTACCTATCGAAATCTGCTTAATTTTTTTTCATTGTCTAAAATAGAACCCGAGTTGCAACCGTTTAAAATTACATCTATTAACAGCTTTTGAAGTTGTGTTTTAAAGTTATTTGTAGCTTTTTCTCAAAATGAAGTTTTCCAGATTTTTACTATAAGCAAAACATCCTAAAACAAAACATTAAACATGAAATACCCCGAAATTTTTTTTTACTTTTTTTAGCAATGTCTTTTGAGTGAATAGATTACACGATAATATAAATTATGATAATATATAAGATAGTTTTATGTTTACGCTGTTATAAAAGACAAACTTGAGAAAAAATTATGATTATTTTTCATTACATTAGTACTTTAACTGCCACATCATCTGAGATAGAGATCGATTATAATGTGTGAAGTATAAGTCTTATAGATGTTTATTTTGCGATTTATAAAAAATACTTATACATTGTTTTGAGTTGTTATGTTTTGCGGAAATGTCAATTTTTGACATAAATTTAGCTGTTTTTCTCCTTAAAAAATTACTTCTGTGTAATAGATAAAATTTGTATGGTTTTTTTTTTTTTTTTTTTTTTTTTTTTAAGTTAATGTCATTAATGATTAAAAAGAATATTTCAAAAAGTCACTTCCGAAAGTGTGCGGATACCTTAAGGAATAAGTATTTTTTTGAGAGTACTCAATTAAAATTCCATTTTGGCAAAACAAAATTCCTGTTTAATTTATGAATAAAAAATAGCATTAAACTAGAAAATAAAGCCTTTTTGCAAAATGTATGAGGATAGATAACCAACGATTAAAAATGCACAAATAATGCATGAAAAAGTAGCAAACAGCTGTTTCGAATCTACTATCGAGATTCTTCATCAGTGCAAAACTCAGCATGTTAGAAAGTGTGAGTCATTTTGGCTCAGCTTAGCTTTTTCAACATGCTGAGTTTTATACTAATGCAGAATCTAGATAGTTGATTCGAAACTGCTGTTTGCTACTTTTTCAAGCATTATTTGTCCATTTTTATTCGTTGGTTTCTATCCTTATAAAACATTGCAGTTTCTAGTGGTCATTCTTAGATTTTGTACTTTGTCGGAAAATTTCCAGAATCAAAAATCTTATTAGCGAATGAATGATTCATTGCGAGAATTGAGAACTTCGGTTAATCTAAAAAAAATGAAACATTTATTTACACAAATTTTATTAATAACAGCATTTAATGTTTAAAAAAGTGAGTTCTTTATAAGATAAAGTTTGAAGTTCTGTAACTTCATGTTAATTTTCATTCAGCAAACTTTTTACATGGATTATTTAGATGTTTCTCTTAAAGTGATTTTAAGTAAGTTTCGAAACGCAAGAAATCGATACCATTAAAATGCTAAAATATTTGATGCACTGGATTTTCTTCCTGAATTAAATAGGATTTATTTGTTATGTAAATTTGAATTTCTTTATCGAAGAAAATTTATCAGTGAAGCAAACTCTTTAAAAATGGATATGCAAAATAGAAAATTGTATCACAGCAAGTATTTTTTTTTAATGTAACAAAAAATTAACATATCTTTTCACGCACTAGACAAAATGCGTATGCTTTACAGCTAAGTAAAAAATAAAAATGCATTACAAAAATAAATTTATTTGCACTCAACAAAATACTGGAAATGGTTTGCTACGAAAAAATTTCAGGCAATAAAAGCGAGTAATATTTTGGATACATCTGATTGATAATGCACTGTCAGAAAAATTCGTCAATATACATTAATTTTTTTTTTCACAAATAATTTCCGTACTCCTAGAAAACACATTTGGTCCGTGAATTCATTCCAAACGTCTGGAAAAAAAAGAGGAAAAGATTCCATTTATTCCTAGCACACATGCGTATTGTGTCTATTAATAATATATTCGAATTTATTTTTAAAAGGAAAAACAAAAAATTCTATAGATAAAAATGTCCAATTTAGTTTAAAAAGACAAACAATTTTTCGAATTAGAAAATAAATAACAATTACTTTCTTCATTCATTCAAAAATACTCACAATTTATTATTTAAAGTTGGATAAGTTGGAGAAAGTTCAATTTATTAAGTTATTTATAAATAAATATTTGCATTTAAAATATATTTTAATTGAACACATTTATAAGATATTTTAATTAAAAAATTTATTTCCAAATATCGACATTACTCAAAAAAAGTCTCATTGAATAAAAATAGAACATCCATATTTCACCTCTAGCTAGCTACGTAAATATATTTAATGTTATGCTATATTAATACTAACGTATAAAAACCTCAACCACAATCTCATTAAAGACGAAAACTTCCCTAAATTAACTTCAACATTAAAAGCTTTTTTAAAAATTTGATCAAGCCGCACCCATCTCCATCGAACGCATTTACTTCAAAGCATTTTACTGCTTGCTGTACACTAGGGTGGAGCGAAAAAATTTTTTTTTTGAAAATCAAAAACGGGTAGGTGCCAAAAGTTGCCTTTATACTAGTACATTAACTACGTGAAATTTTACCGCTGAAAAAAAATGGCTTGAGTCTGCGCTTTTGCTCCAAAAATCGAAATTTTGAGTAAAATTTGTCATTTTTTGAAATTTTTTCAAAAAAATTAAAAAATTCCTACAGAGCTGGTTAGCATTTAAAAGTGTTGCTTAGACCTTTATATTTATCTGCTTAACATATTTAAACTATAAAACAATATCTGTAGTCTGTATAATTGGAGCAAATCTGACAACTTTTTGTGAAAAATCAGCGTTAACCTCTCTATTGGAGCATACGACGAAATGTTCTTTTGAATGCATTTCGCACCAAGCTATGCTTTCAAGACTACTGTGTATATAACTCATAGAGGTGTTTGCATTATCCCACCCGTCTCAACCACTCAATCATCTAGGCCCAGTGTTTTATTTATGTATTAAATTGTTACTTTTTTTCCCGAAGACGAGTATAAGTTTTTTATATATCAAAGTAATTTATCTCTCCTTTGTATTCACTGACTTTGGATGATTTGGATTGCTGGTGTGATCTGCTGCACGTATATTTTTATACCATGTATAACAGAAGAGAAGCTGAGTAATGTATTGGGTATGTTCTTAATTGAACCTATTCAGCAGTCTGTTTTCTTCATTAAATTTTCATGCAATTAATACATTAGGATTGGAAGTTCTGTTACCACAGCATTTTTTCAATCAATTACATTTTATATATAATGATTTTCCTAAAAATTGATTGTATGAATTCAATTTTTAGTATGTCATCATTTACTCTACTTATTACATTGAATATATTTTGAGAAGCTGGCTGCTTAATATTATGACGATCGTCACAGAGGATTGCAAACAAAATTTGCGTGTAAAACAACAATATTTCTAAAGAAGTTTTAGTATGCTTTATGTCGTTTCCTGTGTTGTTCCATAATCTAGTAACTTCTAATAAGATTTTAGATCTATTATTTAGGTGTGTAGTACATTTGGTATAAAACATCCCGCGGTATAAACTAGGATTATATATTTTGTGTGTGAGCATATAGACGCTGATTGCCAATCTGTGCTTATATAAAGCGGAAAATTTTATTAACTTTATGAGCTGTCTTTTGTGTGAGATGTTTTCTAAACTCCTATTCCCCATTCTTTCTGAGAAATAGCTTTCCTTATGAATTAGCTTTGCAATCTCTGACAGAAATTTCTAGTCTGTTCTGAGTATCTTTTTCTCAATTTGAGAAAATAGTTTTTCAAAATTTATTCTCTATTTTATAAAAAAAAATGCAGTAGGAAGTGAATAGTACGCAGACAAAGATTTTCCTTATTGATCCGGTGAATCCATGTAGCTTAGAACGTTTTATATCGACTTCTCAAATAATTGACGCAGAGGAAATTCACTGGAGTTGAAGTAGCGAATGATTCAATATTATACACAATTCTAAGCTTACCCCATGCAAAATGGTTCACAGTGACAAATAAAATTCTCCTAATTTTAAATGAGCACTTATAGTCGATTAGAATCCGTACATTCCCTCATAAAGTACTATGCATTATATGTTTATGCCCAGGACATTTCACCATCACATGTTGTCCACTCATAAAAAGAGGATCTAAAATTTAATAAGAAATTACCTGGATACCAAAACACTTAGAAAACGGCATAAAACTAATGCAAAAAAAAGTTATTTACAACAGCGGTTGCTTTACACATGGAGAACAAATTTTCATTGCAATTCTCGCTGACGATCACCATCACATTAAACAGCTCGCTTCTCAACAATAAAAAATGCAAAAGTAGAATAAATGATGGCATACTTATAGTTGAAATATCTGAAATCATCTTTGAAGCAAATCATTACGTAAAAAAAATACAATTGACTGAAAAAATGTTGTGGTAACAGAACTTCCAATCACTATTCATCAAATGAATGTAAGTTTGATAAATATAATAGATGGCCGAATAGATCCCTTTAATAGATTCCCGTGCATTACTCTGCTTGTCATTTTTTTTGTATAAACTGTAAAAATATACCTGAAGATAGTTACAGCAGCATGTGGATGCAAAGAACAGATAAACAAGGTGGAAGCATCGAAAACATGCCAAATTTTTATAAAGAAAATCACAAATCAATGTATAGATAAAACACTATACTAAGATGATCAAATAGTTGGGCCGGGTGGTATAGGAAATATAGCCACCTCCACGACGCATGTTCAAGGTAGTTTTGAAAACAAGAGCTGTATTAAAAACAACAATTCGCTGTATGACCCAATAGAGTGGTAATGCTGTTTTCTTACTAAAAGTTGTGTGTTTTGCTCCAGCTATAGGGAATAAACATATTGTTTTATAGCTTAAATATGTTAAGCAGATAAATATAAAGGTCTAAGCAACACTTTTAAATACTAGCCAGCTCTGTAGGAATTTTTTAATTTTTTTGAAAAAATGTCAAAAAATGACAAATTTTACTCAAAATTTCGATTTTTGGAGCAAAAGCGCAGACTCAAGCCATTTTTTTTCAGCGGTAAAATTTCACGCAGTTGATGTACTAGTATAAAGGCAACTTTTGGCACCTACCCGTTTTTGATTTTCAAAAAAAATTTTTTTTCGCTCCACCCTACTGTACACCCTTAGCTCCGTGCTGGCGTGCTCGCCTTCCAGCGCTGGGGTATCTGGCTAGATCCCAGCGTCTGTCGCTTTGCTTTTTCCAAACTTTCTTGAAGATGGATATTTAACCTCTTGGAACGAAAAAAAAAAAACAGGATATCTGTTAATTAAAAGAAATATACCGGCAGCACTGCTGCCAGAGGATTTTCCGTGAAAAGAAGAAAGTTTTTTTTAGAGTGTTTATGAGTGATTTAAACAAGTTCTGTTCTTTAATTGAGCTAATGTTTCCTTTATTCCGTTTATTCAATAGTAGAGATTGCTTACATACTATTGATATTTCACTCTGTTTTTCACTAGTGTAACAATTTCGAAAAGGCAACCCATCATCCTTCTCTATAAAATTCAGCTTTTGAACCCGTTATCTCCAAAAATTAAAGATATGACCTGCTTTTTTTCACAAAGGACAAACAGATTAGCATGATTAATCCTCTGTTTGGCTCGATGCTTCAGAATTGTAAACGAAAATGTGGAATATATCTATTTTGCTTATATGCTTGGTTATATTTCCTTTTCGATAATTTCCAAATCAATTAAATGTATTGAATCTGTCTCAATGCTTTAGAATTTTAAATGAAAACGTGGAATATCTAAAAAAAAGCAATTACTACATTAAGTTTCAAGCCATCGATATCAAGTTCATAAGTTATTTTTAAGAGTATGCAAGTTCAAACAGTCATTTGGCAAAAGATGTCTAATTCAATTATACATCATTTATTTTCGAAAATAACGGTTCGCAGAAAAATTTCACAAATTGGCAAGCGTCATATTCTTCTAACAGTTCTAAAATTTTGGAATTTAACTCCAAACAGTATTTTATGCTCATCATATTTTTTTTATAATGCTTGTTATATTTCCTTTTTGGTAATTTCGAAATCTAGTAAATGTATTGCATTACTAGATGCTCGATGCAAAAGTAATGGAAACGAAATGGATGGTAAATGAAAACGTGGACAATTTCAAGAAGAAGCAAATATCACCTTAGGTGTCAAACCACAAATATAAAATTCATACGTTATTTTTAATAGTATGCCAGCTCAACCAGAGTCATTTCATGAAAACTGCCTTACTCGAATATATATCATTCATTTTCAAAAATAATGGTTCGCAGGAAAAATTGACAAAATGGTAAACACCATACTCTTTTAACAGTTCTAAGCTTTTGGAATTTAATTCCAAATAGTCATAATTTTATCCAAAGCATACTTGCTTATAATGCTTGGTTATATTTCCTTTTCAATAGTTTCCATATCCAGTAAATGTAATGCATTCTTTGGTTCAGTACTTCAGAATTGTAAGTGAAAACGAGGAATATTTCAATGTGAATAAAATACTGCCTTAGATTTGAAATCATCGATATCAAGTTTATAAATTATTTTTAAGAGTATGTAAGTTCAAACAGAGTTATTTTGTAAAAGGTGTTTAACTAAGTATTTTATAAAAGGCGTCGAATTTTCTTATATTGCCGTATTTATGGTACAAAAATTAAAAATTTCTTTCTTACCGTTTTTTCATCTCAAACACTACTAATTCAATCTTCAAGCAACGCAACTAAATATTAAAACTGTCGAATGAACACAGAGTGAAATAATAAAGTAAATGAACTGCAATTAATAATAACAAGGTGGAATCCGTCGAATTTAAAAAAAAGTAAATTTTTAAGAAGGAACTGTTTCATTGATTTATAATAAGCCTACAAAATTAGCTACAGTAAAAAATGCATCTTACAATGGCCAGTCTAACTCTCAAGCAAATATTATTTTAAGCTAAAATTAACAAAATCAAACAAACTCAGTTACTCAAATTATTAAACGAAATAAAATTAAAATTCACCGGATTTTATAACAGATGCATTTTAATTTCAATTTTTTTTTCAATTTTGGGAGAAAATGAAATGATTTTGTTGCCTCAATTACAAAATTGGTGCTAAAAATTATAAAAAAAAATTAATATCTCAAAACTAAATTGAGATATAGCTTTCAAACAAAATTGCATTTAAAAGTACAAATTATTTTCTATACGAAGGTGTAAAATTTTAAAATATGCGATGTTCAGAAGTGTAAAATTTGCAGTAGCGAAAATTGCAAAACCTAAATTGCAGCGAAAACTGTTGCCATTTGTAAAATGACGTAGGCATTACGCACAGATACGTTTGACCTTTATAATATAGATATGTATCTTCTCTCATTAAGTTTTATTCAAAAAACTACTTCTACTTTCAACTGCAATAATTTTTGGCTTCTCCATTTTTAAAACGATGTATTTGTATAAATAATACAGGGTGTCCAGCAAATAACACCCTGATTTCAAAATTAAATTTCTCAAAAACAAAGATCGATAGTAATATGCGGTAAACGGTTTTTTCATTAGGTAAGCTGTAAAAATTTTAAACAGAAATTTCAAATAGTGAATATTTTGAAACAATTGCGTTCTGATTGCATAGAATGCTTTTGACATTTTTCTTGTTTTAGATTGCCTGCAGAGAAATAATTTTTCAGCTTACAGTGCAATATTTTAAAGATTTTTTTGAAGTAAATTTTTAGAATTTCGAAATTTCCAAATTTTAATTAAAAAAAACTATGAAATATGGCACTGTAAGCCGAAAAACACATTCTCTGGCAGCAATATAAGGCAAGAAAAATGTCAAATCAAAGCATTCGTTGCAATAAGAACATAATCTTTTCAAAATATTTACCGTTCGAAACTTTTGTATAAGATTTTTATAGCTTACCTGATAAACAAACCGTTTACTGCATAATTCTATTGATCTTTGTTTTTGAGAAATTTAATTTTGAAAACAGGGTGTTATTTGCTGGACACTCTGTATATAGTATTTGTATAAACTTGTATAAATAAACAAAACTATTCACTGAGGAAAATCCTGATTAAGGTTTGAAAGAGCTAAAATGTTTTAAATAAAATTAAGTCTTAACATTTCTATGTGATTATTTTAATCCACTTTTAAGTAAACCTGAACATTTTAAAGTTCATATTATATATTTTGTGTTAAAAAGAAGGCGTAAATTGCGTTCCGTCGTATGTTTTTATTTTTATTCATTCACAAATGAAGATTTCTGCCTTTTTTTTCTGAGCGCAATATAAATTTATACAGGACATTAAAGTTTGATTAACTGACTTCCTGATCGAACATGCATTTAAAGTATCATCCATCAAGATAAAGTTTACATGTCGAGTAGTTTTCTTCCGATCAATATAAAGATAAAGATGTATTTGATACAATAGTTTTTAAATTTACCCTAAAACATCTTTAAATTAAATGTTTATTTTCTTTTGAGACTATTTATCATGTTGGGAATGTACACATTTATTAATCATGAGTTAAAATATTTTCTATGTAAAATATTAAAACGGATTATAAAAAAAATCCCCTTATAATACATATGAAATACTGCCATAAAAAAGGTTACGCCGAGATAAATTCCATCAATTTAAGTCATCAAATATTGAAAACACAACTGGTATTAAAATAACATTTTTTACATCCTCTATGAATATTCCTCCATGGAAGTCATGATTGGAAAAACAGCTGGTTATTTAACCCTCTGAGCGTCTTGCAAATGGGTTAAATTGTAATGTTGTTTGCTCTTGATTTTGTTTTAAATGCTCAGAAAATATGATTCTTTCAACATTATAAAAAAAACTTAATTACAAATATGAATGTAACCCTTGAGAGTATTAATTATTCTTCAATGTATTGAAAATTCATTAAATCTATAGAATTATATTATCTTAATTTGCTTATATTGCAGTGATTCCAAACACTTAGATTGTTAATAATGCTGGCATAAAATTATACTTTTAACTACATAGGGTAAGTGTACCAGTAGTGGGCCATGTACCAATAGTGGGCCACCAATTTTCAAAGTTGAAAAACAATTTTTCTAGTCACCCCTATCAGATAAAAAACTAATTGCTGTTTGGCTGGAACTCTTATCTGTTATCAGGGAAAGGGACAACTTCATTATTCTCATAGTCTTTGAGCTGGAAGGGTGTTTTTACAGACTATACGAAAAAAACTAAAGAGAAGCTAAAATCATTTTACGTAATCATCAAAACTTCTAAATATGATTTCATTATTGTGTATGTTTAAGTGTAGAAATGTAAAACAAAATATAACTTCTGTACAGTATGCATTAAATTCAAGAATGGAGAGGCCCACTTCTAGGGGGGCCTTACTGGAGCATCAGAAATTTACTTATTTTTCATTTTTTCTAGAGAATATATTTTAAAAATTTGAGTGTTTATTCTGATATATAAAGGTAAGGACTAGGTTAAAAAATATATATTTTTTTGAAATTCACTAATACTTTAATAATAATTAGATGAATGTCTTTAATTGGCCCACTACTGATGCATTATATACCATACATACATTTTAAATAATGTAGGAATTGAAAATGGTCATTAAAGTTTAGTTAGCAAATATCTTTTCGAAAGATGCTATTAACACATTTCTCAAAAAAGAAAACAAAATGACACTAGAGTACTACAAAATCTCTAAATAAAGACATCTCGGCAAAGCAGAAATTGTTCGCTAAGAAATGCTTAATGTTTCCTTAAGGGTTTTCTTAAATCAAAAAGGGAAACTTTGTCAAATAAGATCTAATTTGTCTTTGTTCGGTAGTGCATGAAATTATCAAATGTTGTTATTCAGAAACTATCGAATAACATTCAATTTCCTGTTTTTTAAAATACACAATAGATATTTTAGAACAAGCCATCAAATTTGACGTTTTGAACTGCATTTCCCAACGAAAGCAGAAAAATCAGTCAACGAAAGGGAGAAAATCGCGTGATCACATGATCAAAATAGCTTTTACTTCGGTAGGTAATTTTATTATCATAAAATGAAAAACTGAGTTTGATTCAAAACCGCTTTCGTAGCCAAGCCTTCCAATTTTATATCTTTCCACTAAAAAATGAATTTGTAATTGCGTCAAAACTTTTTGCGATTGGTAAACAGAGCAGTTCAGAACACCCTTAATTGGCTTTTATATGTCTTAAAATCTTTATTATATGATTAATCAGAAATAAAAATTATTTTTTAAGCAATAGAATTAAAATAAAACTGTGCACACCTTTTTCGACTATTTATTGCATTCTTAAAAAAATAATAATTAAAAAAAAAAAAAAAAAAATGTTACAAAAGTTTATTTTCGCTTACGATTACATGTAATTTGTTTTTCAACGTGACATTATTTGACATTATAGAATTCAGAGTGGGGAAAGAGGATTGCAGTTTTTGACCATTAAAGCATAAAATCTCAAAATCTTCCGGGAGGACATTTCAATACTCTGGGAGATTTCTCTGCCAGGCAGCCCCCTGAATTCAACACTGAACGTGGGAGGGGGGGGGGATTCCCCAGCCCACCATCTGCATTTATCTGTGATCACAAAATTTGTGACACATTGCCTTGATAAATTTAGATGACTTTTTACTTTTCTTTTTCAGTTTTTGTCGATAAAAAATACTTTTTCATCCTTTATCACCCAAAATAGTGTCCGTTATTCAGAGTTTAAACTTACAAAAATTTAGGTTTTGGGAGCGAGTATTGGAAAACTGTCCGTTAAATTGAAGTGTCTATTATCTGGGTTTTTTTGTATTTTGTTATAAGTCGAATAAAGGGTGGGATATATTTTAGCCTACCTAATTTAAACGAGATTCTCAATAGAAACTTTTATCAAAATTTTACGTTTTTAAATTTGGCGGCAAAATGTTGAAAAATTGCCATTTCTTATTTTAAAACAAAATTTTCCGTTTTTTCTGGTAAGAATTTAATATTATTGAGACATTACTGCTTGCCCCTCAAGGGGTTAAATATTTATACTCTGACGATACTTTAAAGTATCTTTCAGAATTGTTGCGTAAAATTTATTGCATCATTAACACTAGAACCGCCGGGTATTTTACTCAAGTTTTATAAAAAGTGTTTTTCACTAGAATTAAAATTTTAAAATATTTAATCTATCTAATTAGTCTATTTTTCTGCTGCATACATTTAACATATCATATGAAGAAAATTCTGGTTCGAATCTACTATTATCTATCTGGCAGGGGTCATTTTGACCCCTAATGGTGGTTTTAGTGTTAATAAAAGTAAATTTAACTTTTCTTACAAAATAGCTTGTTCAATCACTTTTGAAAAGCACAGATGAACAGTCGAAGATAAGCATTATCTTAAGGCCCCACAATAGTCACTGAAAAAAAACCCAGATGATTTATATTATGATAATTTCGATTTCAGAACCGGTTTAAACCGGTTTTGAAATTTAAAGTAGTTTTAAAAAAATCTAAAACCAAAATTTAAAAAACAAAAACTAGGCGATCGTTTTCAGCTATCCTGTGCAAAAAAATCATATAAAAATATTAAAATTTGAGCGAGATATTTGAAAAGAACGCTCCCATAGATTTTACATTTTTCTTATAGTGTAATTTTATAAGATATTCGGATCTTATTTCAATAGTTGTTGCATTTGTATGCAAAAATGGATAAATACAAAATTTATTACGATTATAAACATAAAATTTAGTAATGCAAAAATGTCAGCGACTTCATCTTAAATAGGATGTAATCACCATAGCAATCCAGAATACTTACTTTATATGCATGATAGGATTTAGTAAAAAGAAGAAAACTTTGATTAATATTTTTTAAAATTTCAATCCGATATTTAAAAAATTTGATATTAATCAACAAAATTCTGCAACAATCGCGTGTATTAAATTTCAAACCCTTTTATTTTGGTAATTTTGCACTGTTATATTCGGACAGATGGGAGGACTAGACGACGACTATAGGTACTATGTTTTTGCATAATTACGAATGCATCTAATAAAATCATAATAGGATCATAATCGAAAATATATATTTAAATTGTTTCTATAAGAATTGAAAGAATTTCATAACGATTTTTTCAATTAATGTAATTATTTTCGAAAATATTTTTTAAAAAAGCTATAGTTACCGAATTAGAAAACTAGTTTCAATGAAAAAAATAATCCAAATTTCATTTTATTATTATATAAAGTGTCTAATATATCTTCACAAATAAAGGAAGAAAATCATTGCTGTGGAGCAGCTTTTTGATTCATAATTAACGGCATAAAGCTTTAAAACATTTCCCATATAAAAATCCATTTTGTTGATTTTTATTATGCTACTTGGTGTTTCAATATCTTATTTATTTGTTAACTTATGGAGTAGCGAAAAAATTATGAACATTTCAAATACTACTTTTTCATTTGTAGCAAATACATTACCATAATACTAAATCACAATTGTATAAAATAAGGCCAATATTGTGCCAATATTTCATTTATCAGTCATACTTCCAATAAAATACTTCTATTGGCTAAATATCGGCCATCATTGGCCATGTAGTGTATAAACTATATTGGTCTGATATTATTTTGATAATGGGATATTAATCTTATCTTTCATAAGTATTTATTATGACGGCAGTTTCATAGAAAATACATTATAACTTCATTAATTGAATTTCCAATATACCACTGACATAGCATCCATCAAAAAATCAAAATGAGTTATTGAAATAAATTCTTTTGGACTATGTGAAGCATGACAAAAACATTAAATCGAGATCAATTCAATCAATAAAAGCCAGCTGTAATTCAAATATTATATCCGCTCGATGCTCAATGCGTGATTTAAATAAGGTTTACCTTTTTATTTGCTCTGACAGTTTTATTTCATTTATTAAGTGTAGTTACGACTTTTCAAAAATGTATAGAAGTTTGATTCATTGATTTACTAATCAGAGATAACATTCACCAAAATTAAATTTGACCGTAGAATAGAACAAATTTCAAAATAATATTATAAACATTAGTTTGTTATAAAAACTTAAATTTATTAAATGTAAAACAGCTTTCTTTGACAGAATGAATCCTTAGATGAAAAATATTAAAATTATAAATGATTATTTTCTACTTCAATATAATATATTTGGTTTGCTAAATAACTTAAATACAACAGAAAATAAAGAGCCGGAAACATGAATAATTTTGTAAAGATTAAATCAATCTAAAAATCGTCATATATGTACCGGGTGTCCCAAAAATGACTGATGGATTTTAAAATTCAATAACTTGCAAAAGGTGACAGCTATTTAAAAATTTTTTGCAAGAGGGTTATGTATAATGTCAGGAGTTTTTTTACCGTAACTTTTGATTTTAGTTAGAATTTCAAACAAAAGATGGCGCTGACGGCGATTGAAGGCCAGGTGATCAGTGCTGAATAATGTCAATTTCGGCGGCGACCTGGCCTTCAATCGCCGTCAGCGCTATCTATTGTTTGAAATTCGAAATAAAATCATAAGTTACGGTAAAAAAACTCCTGACATTATACATAACCCTCCTGCAAAAATTTTTTAAATAGCTGTCACCGTTTGCAAGTTATTGAATTTTAAAATCCATCATTCATGTTTGGGACACCCGGTATACATATATGGCGCCCCTGCTATTTTTTTCTGTTTTTAACTACATTATAATTACATAGATCCATTATTTGTTTGAATTTTGTAAAATATCCTTATTGATAAGGTATTGTTTTATCTCTTTTCTTTTCTTTTATATTTATTTATTTATTTATTTATTTTTATCTGGAATTTAAAATAGATTTTTAATTCTAATTTTTTTTAGATTAAGATCTGAATGACATTATTTATTTCTTAATTTTTAATAAAATCTAATTACTAACGTTTGTGACAACAGATGGTGTTCTGTGTAGTATATTCATATTTATTTTACATAAAGTAAATATTTATCGATATTTAAAAGATTTAAAGTAAATTTTCATCGATATTAATGAAAACTTGTTATTAGTATAAAATAATTTAAATATTTTTATTAAGTTCATAACATTTTTGTTTACTAATGTTTTGTAATTACTTATTTTTAATAATAGTTATTTTAATTATACATTATTAATTATATCTTTTTGGTTTCTGATATAACTTTCGTTGTTAACTGTCAACTATAACTGCTGGCAAAGTGAGATTGCAAATTTGAAATTATCTCACATGGTAGCGATTGATAGTGTAAATTTATCTTTTTTAATAATTCAATTATTGTCTTATTAATTTTCTAATATTTTTCTTTGAACTATGCTTTTCATTGCAATTACTCTTTTGATAATTCAATTAATGTCTTATTATTTTTCTAATATTTTTCTTTGAACTATGTTTTCCATTGCGATCAATCGGGAAATTTAGAAATCATTTTTAGGTTTATCCTGATTTCTAATCAGAAATTAATCGCAATTAATGTGTCTATTTAGTATTGCGCTTGAGAACGAGCTAAATATCACATTTCCAATATTATTCCAATTTTTGCCTACTCCTATGTTTGATATAGTTTGTTATTTAATGAGCTATTCCATATTTTGATGTTGATTTGTAGTATTATCTAATGGTTGAATATATATATATATACAGATAGATAGACAGATAGATAGATATATATATATAAATATATATGGGTTATTTAATAGCATCTTCTTATTAGCCAGGAGAAGACCGTTTAATTGCCTTCAAGGAAGACTTAAAGGAATCGACGGGAGCAGAGCCTTAATGTCTAATCTACACCTTCCATCGGTATAGCCTGTTAGTACTCTTGCTTAGTGCAACACGTCTTATAAGTCTTATAGGACATTCTACAAGTCTTATAGGAAGTGTTGAACGAACACAGATGGGCTTCCTCCAAACCGTTTGGCCATCCAGAGGAATTTGGCCACAACCCCCTTATTTTTCGTATCTCAAGTTACCCATATTTTATAGCATATTAAGCGGGATATCCTAGTAACCATTCACCCACATTAAATGTGAAGTTTTACATTAGTCTTATGGACTATGTTCAAAAGACTGAAAAAAATCTGCTTGTTAATTGGAATCTCGTATTAACCATAAAAGTCTTGACAGGATCAGACTGTAAATACCTTTTTCCAAGTTTTGCATATTTCTTCATTATAATACAGGAAGTTTACATAAAAAATATGTGAAATAAAGAAATCGAAATATTTAAAATAGCAGTATGCAACAACTATTTTTAAGTACATTAGAAAACTTTTTTATGTTATGTATATATATGCGCTAGAAATTTGTACAAAATGGTTAAAACATATTTTGAAACATGGAAACCCAATAACAGTAAATTTGTAGGTAAATGGATGATAATTTCAAAACAATATTTTAAAAATTATAAATTTATAAGCCTCATATATTTTATTAGATGAAACATGATATTTTAAAAATTAACTTTTAAAAATACATTTTGTTTTAAATTAACAATTTAATTCATATATTGTTTCCTTTTTTCCCTTTATTTTCTTTGAAAAGCGAAGTCCTAGCAAACAAATTGTATCTCTTAATTGGATTTCTTGCCATTAAAAATGAATAGAAATTCCAACACCAAAGAAAAAAATGGGTTTTATTTCAATGCTTTTAAAGCTATTTTACAGGATATTTAATTGGTTTTAAATTAAAGGAGACAATCTTTATTCCACTCTAATTCTATTAATGAATTTTACTATTTAAATTCTGTGACCAAAAGGCTGAAAAATAGATTCGTATTTGAATGCATACCTTAAAAGAAAAATTGAATTCTTGCATAAGTTTTAACCAATAATGAAATTCATTTACATTTTTATAGTTTGAATTGTTTGTGATAGTTTATGTTTTTTTTTCATTTAATAAAAGAACAAAGAATTTAGGTTATGTTAATTCCTTTTAAAGTTTGAAATATACACTCACTTCTAAAAGTTAAGCACGAAAATGTAAAATGCAAAAAATCAACAAACATTGCTTAGATTGACACAAAATTCGGCAGAAAAGTAGCATATATATTTATGCATAAAACAAAATCTGTAATTATATACAGAAATGAAAACAATACTAAATTTTTATAAGTTATCAGATAATGACATACTGGAGACTTAAACAGAATTATGTATAAAGTAAAAAAAAAAGCATAAAATAAAAAAAGGCAATAGGTTATGTGATACTCCCTCATTTGTATACAAAGTTTATACCTTGTGACGATGCTTTCAATTAGGTGGTCAACCATCGCAAAATTAAGCAATCGCCATTCTTTTTTAGAGTAGTTTCCAGCTCAATAATAGTGGCTGGAGGTGGAAAACTTAAACATACATCACGGCCGAGAGCATCCCGAAGATTTTCAATGGGATTAAGGTCGGGTGAATACGCTGGTCACGCCATACGCGCAATCCCTTCACTCTCCAGGTAGTCATGGACGATGCCAGCTCTATGATGACGTGCGTTATCTTCCATTAAAACAAAAGTAGGACAAACTGCTGCAGTGTACAATCTCACAATGGGTTCTAGGACTTCATCTCGATACCGGACAGCCGTCACAAAACTCAGTTTAAAGATATGCAGGTTGGTGCGGTATCCTAATGAAATCCCTGCCCACACCATAAGGCTTCCGCCTCGGAATGCGTGATGTTCGGTGATGTTTTGGGACTGATTGCGTGTTCCTTGTTCACGCCATACCTTATACGCTTGTCATCTGGCTGCAGAGCAAATCTTGACTCCTCAGTAAACATGACATTGCCCCAGTCAAACGCAGTCCAATTGACATGTTTCCGGCACCACTTTAATCGTGCCCCTCTTGATTGGACGGATAGAGGAACACAAACTGGAGGTACCAGGCGTACAGTCCACTCATATGTAATCTTTTGCGTACAGTAGTTGCAAATATCGCCTTACCAATGGACGTTGTAACCATAGATGTCACACGTGTGGAAGTCGCTCTGCGATTCCGCTTGTTTACAGTAGCAATTTATCGATCTTCCACGGGGGTTGTAACCCTTGAGCGAGCGACTACGGGCTTTCGGACAACTGTCTGTGTGGTTTGGAATTGTTTCCATAAACGTGAAATTACAGAATGATGAACGCCGAAGAAAAGAGCAATATCTGTGATCGACTGTCCTGCTTCAATGCTTCCCACAGCACGCTAGCGATCAGAATCTTCCATTCATCTTCTGGAAGTCATAGGAACATGTATGTTTTCAAAACAAATTGTACGAAAGTTTTAAACACTTTCTATCAACACTTACAACCAACTTCTGAAACCCTTCATAAAGCTGGTTTCTTATAAGACTGCCCTTTTTGAATTTTTCTTGACATGAAATCGCGATTGGCTGTTACCTAACATATTTGCATACTTCCATCTACCTCTGCAACGATTCGCACCTTCTTCAATTCTGATTGGCTTTAGGAAATTAGCATTTTCCTCTCCGTGTTTAACTTTTGGAAGTGAGTGTATTACCACATGTTTGGTGTTTCAGTATGCTTCATAAAAAGAAAGAAAAAATATGGATTAAGCATGAATTACCAAAAAAGTTTCATCTTTCCATAATACGAAAATGAAACTGCGCAGTTTCAAATATGAAAAAAAGATATCTAAGTAAACAAAACAGACAACGTATTATACATTTAAAAATCACATTTCGGAAATTACAGTCGATAGCCGTGAAGTTGCACAAAGTCTTTTGTGCCTCCTTGTCCATGATTTAAAGATTTGTATGAGCACAACATAGTATGCTAAAATTTAATTTAGTTACAAAAATATATATATTTATTATTTTATATAATACGTAAAAATACACTCAAACAGTTTTGTACAGCCTTGCATATAATCTACAGATATTTATACTACTCTCATATTAAAATAAATTTTTATTTAAAAGACCCACTTAACAACTTTAAACATACTTTCAGGAATTACTATTCATAAATGCCAAGAAATCAAGTTATTTGCGTTTCCATGTATACGAATTGTTTTATGTTCACCCAAGACCTAAAGAAAAGGCATAATTCAATGAAGTACTATCCATTGGTAATTCCCATATACAAAAATGCGTAAGAATTTTCTTGTGTAGATCTGTATGCAACCTACTGAATTTATATATACCAGGTATACGATGTCCGATATACCAGGTCCGATGATGTACTTAAAACGACAAGTAAAACTAAAAACGCACTTTCAGCATTTATCGCTCGTAGGCAGTACTGCAACCAAAATCTTTTGTGTGATTCTTAAATAAAAGATAAAATTCTGCCTGTCACATTCTACATTAAGTATCTTGTAGCGAACCTGTAAAATAACCTTGGTGAATTTTTTTTATATTATTTTTGAAGTGTTCTGGGCCTCATATGAGAATCGAACAAAAAAATATACATATATAATCGATAGAGCAACATAGTTTTTTGCATATGATTTACAGTAATATTTTAGAAGTATTAAAAATTATAAATATATATATATATATATTTTCACTTTTACAATAATTTGGTTACGAGAGGGTTAATGTATGCATGTGCTTTTAAAAATACATAAAATATATATTGTAAATTCTGAAAAATTCGTTTTTAAAAAGTATTCAAGCAATATATACATATGTCGAGTTTGATGCATGATTGACAAACCTTACTATATTTTAATATCAGTATTTCCGCATAAAAATTTTTAGCTCTTTCCTAAAACCAGAAGTATTGCAACAACCAGAAAAAGACGAAAATTACTATTCAGAAACAGCGGTACTTAATCATTGGAAGTTTTGGCAGCTATGTTATTAAACCACTTACTAACTGATTCTTAATTAAATTTAATAGCCTTAATTAAATTTAATAGCTTTTCATATACCATTTTATGTAAGGAAATTAACTTTTTAAATCTTTAGTTTGGTCAGAAATCTTAAATCTGCTCTTGGGTTTTAAAACGAGGAAAAATCAACCATGAAGAATTTAAACATTTACATGTGATTTTTTTTGCTCCAAAACTACAATTTAAAGTTTGAATAAGTTTAATGAGATTCTAAGATGACTTTATTTATTTCGAAAAAAAAAAAATAATAATAATTTTCTTCCTCCAAAAATAAAGCTTTTAATGGCAGGTTAATCTTCTTCAAGTTTGTAAATAGTTCTTGACAGTCACAGAAAATCAGATACACATTTTGTTTAGATGGCAGAACAAGAAACTACACAGTTGCAGTTAAGACTTGCTGTGATACAAGTTATTTTCCAGAAATACTTCTCTGCGTGGAAGAAAAAACGATCACACTGTTTTCTGGCATCATTTCAAATCTTGTTTCCAAAATAAATTGTAATTTGCGACACTGCTTCGTCTTTATTCTTTCATTTGAAATTCGGTAATCAAAAAATTTCTTATTTAATTGATATGAATTTTTTTTTCTAATTTACAGGCGAGAAAATGGAATGTATATTCATTACAATTTCTAGCAATTTGAATGCATGCAATTAGTTGTTGGGAAATAATTCTTTTTGTATTAGCTACTTCATAAAAGTCTTAAATTTAGTACATTTCTTTTCTTTTCTTTTTTTACTGCAAAATTTTTAGCATTTTTTTTAAAATTCCTAAATTAGTACACCATTATGAAACTTTGAAATGTCAATTACTTTTTTTAAATAGCTTCTTTATATTATAAAACTGCAAATTATAGATGACATCAGAATATTCTATTTTCCTGTATATGAACTAATAGTTTATGAAAAGTACTGAAATTAAGTAAATGGAATTCTGAAACATACAAATTGATTAATTTCATTCGTAATTTCTTTTATTTCTTTTTATTTAGCTTATCACAAAATTGCAGCACATAGATGATTTCAATTTTTTCCAGACTCTATTTTTCTGTATATAAACCAGTAATTTATGAAAAGTTCGGAAATTCAGTAAAAGAAATTTCTTTTGCCGTAAAAATAATAGTAAAATTAGATGTAATAAAAATATTTACATCTAATTTTACTGCAATTTTTACGGTAGAAACTGCTGGCAACATTTCTGCCAGCAGTTTTTACCGTAAATTTAAGGCATTTTTTTCATAGTGTAGATATTAAGTGAAAACAAGTTGTATGAAATTTACGCTGTATAGTATATATTGAATAATTTACAAATTATCCAAAAATGCTGTAAAATGATTAACTGAGAAATTTTGTCAGAAACACTGTGCATATAAACATTTTAAGTAGGGTCAGGCGGGGTAATAATGACCAGGGACTAATTGTGACCATCGCCATAATGGAGAAAAATATATGATAAAATTTTGTTTCACGCTTAGATATTAACCTCATAGTTCCTTTTAGATATTACCCAATCGCGACCGTCGGCCTAACCGTTCGAAGTTTTCCGTGGTTTTCTTCGAACCTTGCGTAAATACGGGTTAGGTTCCCTTAGAAAGACCCCCACGGAGGGCAACCCACCCCATAGGGCCTATATCCCATAGCGTAGATAATCGGCCGACAAAAATACACCACCACCACCACCTTTTAGATATTTTTTATCAGTAGTGTGACGCATTTTTCAGACCCAAATAGCAATTTAAACAAAGTCTACTAAAATTTTTGATAAACGGATTTGTCAGATTGGTGTTTTAATGGTCTTAATTCCCTCAAACAAATGTGTGTAGCAAGTATAAAGAAGAAATATAGAGGTCATAATTTCCCTACTAGTGATGTTAATTACCCGAAACTTTTGTGACTGTGTGTTTTTGACGGGGTAATTATAACCATCTTTTTAACTCACTGTAAAAAATCTGCGCAATGTTCTTGATATTTACTGTGTAACATTCCTGAGTTTTCTCGGATTATTTCTACTCATACAAGAATACCGAGAAATATTGTGTAATACCTTCCACAATCTCGTGTAACTTTTCGGAATAGTTGAGAAAGTGGAAATTACTGATAAACTGTGAAACGTTCCGAATATTTTCTGTGTAACATTCCTTAGATTTAGTAGGCATACTTTTTGAGCTTTTGTGTAACTTTTCAGATTTATTCTAAAATAGAAATTATTGGTAATCTTCGCAAAGTTATACATGTTTTGTGTGTAATATTACTTATTTTGTGGTTAATATATTAATTACAAAAAAATCGTTATTTTGCGTGTCTGTCATTTTATTATCCCAGTTGTGAAAACACTACGGGATCTTGCGCTATAAAAAAATAAAACGAAGGTGTGAATACCCTTCTAATTGTGCATCTCAAAGCTCTTGTTCAGAAGTTGTTCAAATTTCTGCCCTGTACAGCTTCTGAGCTATATTTTACATGTAAAAACTAATTTTTTGTGTGTTTATCATTTTGCTCGCTTAGTTATGAATCGAATATGGAAACTAGAGTCACTAATTTTTACCGAAGTTTTAACAACGCATTTAATTGTAATTCTCGAATATTTTTTTTCCCAGTTTAGACTCTGAAAACTCTTCTTGGTCTTTATTTCCATATGAACTGCTTTTTTGCGTGTGGGTCATTTTGTTGCCGCAGTTGAAGAAAAAGACTATGGTATCTAGAGAAACTAACTTTGGAATGAAAGTGCGTATGTCCATCTTATTGTGCATTTTGAAACCTATTTTTCCAAATTCTACCAATGACCGTTTTACGAAATTATTTTATCAGTGATTATTTGACGAAATTCTCGATCTTAGTACCGCAACTTTTTCTCCAAATACCTGCGATTTCCGATTAGTAATATTCACCTTATTTAATCAGCAGTCCAGTTTAGAGGATTTTTTTACAATGTCTATCACTATTTCCGAATAGTAATCTTTCTGTCATTAAATAAAGCGATTATTACTATTCGGAAATAGTTTGATGCTTATCAAAAACTTAATATCTAGGTATATGCATTCGTGTCGTAAGCGAGATCTTTTGTCCAAAGAATGAAAACTTTATCTTATATTAAATGGAATTTTTTTACATTTGTTGTAAGAGCGATGTTCTTGTGATGTTGGAACTGGAGTAAATTCAGGTCTTAGGTTGAAGAATATTATAAAAAAAATTTAGTGATTTCAATTGTAAAAACCATACGCACTCCGGGTCTTTTAGGCCCTGCGCGTCCTCCCGGGTTAAAGTAAATTTCATGTTTAATTAAGTTGTCGTAAATCGCATAATCCTCCATTTAAAAATGTTCTTTAACTTAGCACTTAAGTATGTATTTAAGCAATTTAACTTATATGCATAATCAGACTTATATAAAATAAAAAATTCTATGCATATTATCATTAGCTAAAAACTTTCTGTAAATTAAATGAGGGATTAACTGAAAGCTAAACAAAATTTTATAATATCAATTTAAAATCTTAATTTAAGAAAAAAAATTACATAAATTAAGAATTTCTGGATTTTTATCGGGTTTTTAAGGAAATCAATATTTTAATTATTATGCTGAATTTTTTAACATTTGTCAGGCATACTTTTTGAATGTTATTTTCTTTTTAAAAATTCTGAATAATTGAAATACTTTATGTTCATATGTCTTTATTATACAGATATGTGCATAATTACTTACAGCAATCTTTCATTTGTATGTTGGTGCAAAATATAGATAAAAATTAACATTGGCCACAGGCCAGTTACTCAGATTTTTAATTATTGACCATTAACAAAGTTACAAACACTTCATATAAAATCATATGAAGTGTTCGTACAGTTCAAACTATCAACATTGTAGCTTATTAATATTTTTTAATTTCCATTCGGTAGTGTTGTGAAATTTTCAAAAGGCATTTCCTAACCCTGTCAAAATAAAGATGTTAAAAAAAAAATGTCAGATTCAAGATGTACTGAGTGACACTGAAAAAGTTCAGCAAATCATAACAATAAATTTAATAAGATGAAATTCAAAGTTATATTTTGCGCTTTAAATATGGAAGTAAGCTTATGCATGTTAAGTACGAGTTTATTTTTCAGGTTTTTTCTCAATTCTTTTGGTAATAAATAATTCGGTATGCTTTTTTAAAATTACTTTTGGAAGCCTTTTTGGAAGCGTATTTCCAGAATTCCTGTTTCTTATATACTAGTTAATGTGCATTTAAAAGTTTGTTGAATTATATAACATTAAACTTTTGTTATTTTAAATCAAATCACAGAAATCCTCCATCCTCTGTTAATGTGGTTTCGAGTACTTTTCCTATTCTTTATGCAGCTTTATGTTGATTTGATAAATTTTAATTTTGAAAATTATTTTTAAAGCGAGATTTAGAAGCTCCGTTTGCGTGGATTTTAGTTGGGCTTTGTAAGGCTTGCTAACGCGGATTTCCGAGCTCTTGTTTTTCAATATGGTCATTTCATTTTCAATATGGCGTATTTTGAGTACATAATATATTCAAATTTAGAAATTAAGTTTGAGAAATCCTCGATGTTACGCCGCCTTTTAACGCGGATTCAGAGCAGTTTTTCTAATGTAGCTTTTATTTAATAAATTTTAATTTTAATATTATTGTCTAAGACTTTTGGATGCCTGTTTACGTAGATAGAATATAATTTGGGGTTTGTCAATTCTCCTTCTCCCCCACAATACACACCAACGTTAATGAGGATGTCCGAGCTCATGTTAAATATTGTTAATTTGACTACGGTAACTTCTTACTTACATATTTTTCTGTTAGATACAATTTCAGTTTTCAGTTGAGTGTAATCCTACTTTTATAAAACATCGGGACAAAATTTATGAGTGTTTCAAGTGAAGGGGGAGTATGGGGAAGTTTAAATTTTGCTGGAATTATTATGATAGTTAAAAAATATAATTAAGTATCCGTGATATTAATCCATCTTTCTGTTAAATAGTACCCAAAATTTAAAATTATTGGAATAATTTTATGGAAGGAAAATGCAATAAAAAAATGAAAGTGGAGGATTCTACCCCTCCCCCCCCCAAATAGTTGACCTATAAACCCTTGCATTAACACGTTAAGTGCCATGTCATTCACCGGTGGCTGACATTGAAATTTCCGTTTCAGCCGCATCAGTTGCCCGTGATCGACAGCGTAAAATTATAATATAAAACTAAATATTATATTGTTTTAAGGAATTGCTGAAAATTTATTTAAAATTTTCCTTTTATTTTATTAAAGGATATAATTAAGTAAGCGGAAATTTCAGTGTCAGTCACCCGTGACTGACGTGGAATTCAACGTGTTAAAGGTGTAATTTATCATTCTAATAAAAGGAGACCAAATTTTAAACTAATTGGTTCTCGACAAGGAAATTTTGGTAAAGCTGAATTAATTGGAGAGGATGGGTTTCTTTTACACATGACCTATACTTGACCTAACATTGTTGATTTGATTAATCTCGCCTAATTTTCTAATAAATTGATACCCAAACTTCAAGGAAAATGGATAATTCTAAACAAAAGTTTTTGTTTAAGCCTATTTAAGAGTGGGAGGGGTGCTTACCAGTCACTTTATATTTGATCTAGAACCCACCAAAACCCGAAATAATCAGTTTCACCAAATAAGTGGAATTTCTTTAGTAAACTTAAGCGAGTTTGAGCAGGAACATGGGTCTTATATAATTCAGATTTATCCAAATTTCGGGTTTAGCAGTTTTTTAGCAGATTTTGTCAATTGACACACTTTAATTTGCACAGGAGTGAGATTCCTGAATTAAGTATATTAAAAGTAACATTGACTTGGAATTGCGTTCCAAAATTAATTTTGTCATAAATGAAATTAATTATTTTGTGTAATAAGTCGGAGAAAGGCATTAAAAAAAAAAAATTCAGGATTAGGCATTAAAATTACACATTTCTAGAATTTTTTTTTTTTTTTTTTTTTTTTTTTTTAAGATAAACTACGACTTCTGTTTTAAATATTTCATACTGTATAATAGCATGCGTAATTAGCTCGGATAAAAAAAATATCTCTTGGCAATTAACTATCCCCTCCCACCAGCGTGAAACAACCTTTGAACCAAAAAGAGTTATCTACTTTCTTGCCTAGTGTTTGGGATAATCGCTAATTTTGACTCCGAAAATTATAAACGAATTTTTCTCCTTTCATCCCTGGTATCGATATGTCTTACAACCATCATGTTTTGCGAGTAGTGCCCATCCAGTTTGCAGACTCAGGACGGTAAAGTTAATCTCCACGTTTTTTAGTGTTACTCGGCGGTGGAAACTGCTAATTTTATGCTATAGTGCACGGAGCTAACCAAAAAATATATGTAAATGAAGAAGCGTAAATGAATTTATATTGTATATCAATATCGAGGACAGTGGCAAAACTGAGTTCCGCAAAACCCTGCGACGCAGGGGGGGAGGGGCTTGGAAGTAATTGTGAAAAATAAACATCTTCAACTATCATAAACTGTTGATCATTTTAGGATTTTAAGAACGAGTCATTTGTATTGAATAATGAATGTATATTTTTGGTACTCCAAACCTGATCTACGCGTAAAAAAAATCATACCCACAAGACGGGTCACGAAACGGGGACCCCGTTTTATTATGAGAAATAGATATAGATTCTAGGGGCCTTGTGGAAAATTTTGCAAAAGACTCAAAACTATAGTTACACTACTGATTGGAGATTTCACAAAATCAATATAGAATTGAGAATAAAATGTTTCAACGATGTATAAACCCATTTTTATCTAATAAATTCAAATTTTTCAATTAAAATCCAAAATACTGCAATACATTTTTCAAAATGGAACAAAACCCTGTATATTTCATGGACATTCATTTTTTACCATGCGCACATTCATTTTTTACACATGACAACAGTGCAGTTGCAAAAAACCCTTTTTTAAAAGATATATATTGAATATTTTGAAACTTTTTTTATTTTTTGGAAAACATACTGGGAATATACAAAAGTAGTTGCAGTACTTTTTGTATTGTTATTAAAGCCTTTTGTAGGACACATATTGAAGTATTCTATATTATCAAGCTAATGCATAATACAAAGTGTTTTTGCAAATGAGAATAACTTCTCCAATAAACATTTTGATTTTTCCAGAAACTGAATAAACAATATTGTATTCAATAATTTATGCATAAAAATTAAAAAATAAAATATGCTTTTTGTTTCTTTGTAGCCACCTTGGATAATAATCAAATCTGAATGTAATGATAGTTCATTAACGGAAACAAATGGAGACTTTGGAACAGCAGAATTAAATTCAAGTATTGAAAGCAGCTCTTTAAATATTAGCAGTCACTTGTATATTAAAGCACCCATGGCGCGAGGATTTTCAGAATCCTTCGTATAATTTTTCTTCTACTCTAACTAAAGCTTTAAATGAAGATTCCTTGCAGTGGACAGAAAAAAGTGAGTTACTGAACCATTTAGCTTTAAGAATTTGCAAATACACAGACAATCCCTCTACAGTTAAACGAAAGCAAGTAGAAGATAAAATTTTAATTGAAAGTTTGGAATCTGTACAGAGTGTAGTTTCGACAATCTCTTTATATTATTGTTATAACTTAAAATATTCTCTCAAAGGCACTGGGACTTACACTTTCATTGAACTAAAATTGTTGAAGTTGCAACATGGTAATGTAGTTTCCCGAAAAGTAGTTACTTTATGTGAAAAATTAAGCAAACTGTGATAAAACTCTAGATTGTAATTTTAAACCATAATATCAATAAAGTTTTGTGCATTTTATGAAAGTTCTGTGAATTTTTATTTTTGATTATGTTATTTTTTAATTGTATAATATTCTCGATATCTTAAGTCGAAGGGATTCTAAAAAAGCAATATGTGATTGCTAATTGTTCAGATAAGTCATTTACAGGAATTTGTAATATCAAAGAGAGAAATGTATTTTATCTAAAGTATCAAGAGTATACTGTATTAAGATTTTAAAATTTTTTTAAAAGGTTAATTTTTTTCGGCAGCTAAATATTCTTTTTTCCCCTTCACATCTGAAATTCAATTTTGGGCTTTAACCAAATGAATGAATCTCTTTAAATATGCTAATGCTTAAATTACAATTAAAAAGTTATTTTTGACTATAACTTTAAAATCTCTTTCAAATATTTGTGCATATTTTAACTTGCCTTGAAAATTTGTGTAAAAAAACCTTAATGGTTTGGATAATCTTTTAAAAGAATTTTGTACTGTATAGCACATGCATAAAAAACCTTTTTTCATTGATTACTGTGATAATTATTTAAGGAATTAATTATTTAAGGAATAGAATTATCAAAGGTAATTGATCCAATTTAAGTGAAAATAGTGGGGGAAGGGGGGGAAGCTTCAAATAACCACATAGTTCCCCAAAAAGAGCAGATATTCAGATACTGTAAAACATTTTAAGAATGCTTTGATAGATTAAATGTATCATTTTATGCCAAATAACTAATCTGTTGTATTAGCCAAATGACAAGTTGATATTCTGTTTCAATTATTAAATAATATGGCAAAATTATCTAAAGGTTATTTTAAAAATACACAATTCCTTTGTTCGAGATTTTGCCAAAAATGTATACTTTGTGTTACATTATCTCTTAATTTACACCTTCAAATTGGTATATTGAGCTTGATATAAAAGTGGAAAAACTTAAGCATGCATTTTTGTAGATCACAGCACGTATCACTCATTTAGATATTTCTTTTGTTTCTGAAGTGTATATTTATCATAATTTATCCTTGCATCAATATTCTAATCAATTTATTTTTGTAAAAGTAATCTTAATACATCCATGATTTAAAAATAGATTTTACACATATATATCCTGTGTTTTTTTAGATTTGTGTTGTCAATTGAAAAATGAAAACAACTAATTAGAAATATTTTCAATACAATGTTTAACTTTCAGCTGTGCAATCATCGTTTATATTCTCAATAAAGATTACTAACTCATTAATTTGTATCGTGTTCAAGAACCAAACTTAACTGTAACTCTAAGGCATCTTAGAACTCTTTGAATAGCATGCTGAAAATTAGAATTAAGTTATTGAAAAAGGGCTTTAACATACTAGATTATAGATTTCTGAACTTTTCAGATTTGCATAATCTTCTAGACAAATTTTTGGTAAAGTTCCTGTGAAAATCTGTGGCAGAATTGCTGCCACTGGATATCCCAGGAACATTTACCGTATTTCGTGAAATGTTTCAGATCTTTTCACAATGAAGAAACTTAACTGAGATTTTATGTGTAAAGTTCCAGGCTATAGGTTTCAGAGTTTTTCAAAATGAAGGAACATAAATGAATTTTCATGAGTAATGTTCCAGGTGACAGGTTCCGGAATAGCGGAACCTTACTGAGATTTTATGAGTAGTGTTCCAGATTATAGGTTTCAGAGCTTTTCAGAATGGAGGAATTTAACTGAGATTTCACGAGTAATATTTCAGATTGTAGGTTTCAGAATGGTGGAACCTAACAGAAAATTAATGTGTAACGTTACACATAAAAGGTTTCTAGACTTTTCAGAATGGTGATACCTAACTGATATTTCATGAGTAACATCCCAGATTATAGATTTCTGGACTTTCCTGGCATATGTAAGTTTCCTGGCATTTTTTGGATTAAATTCCTGGGAAAACCTGTGGCAGAATAGCTGCCACAGGTTTTCTTAGGAACCTTACGCAAAATTTTTTACAGTGCTTAATAAAAAAGTTAGGGGCTATGAGAGTTAAAATTTTAGGAAGTGTTCTTAAAGGACAAAAGTTACTTCTTATGTATTAAAAACATCATTTTTCCTAATAGGAAAAAAAGAAAAAATAACAATATTGAAAATGTGTAAAGTGGTGATAATTACACCTTTGAGCCTATTTATGAAATCACCGAAAATGTTATAAGAAAGCAAATTATATTTAATTCGAAAATATTTTATGCATATATATATATGTATACATGTAATTCTGTTCTTCAGCATTGTATAAACATAGAATTCTTTTGCAGAAACTTTTAAAATACTTTTCAAGCTTTTTTTTCTTTTCAATATATTTTTAGAACGAAACTCTACAAATTGACTTATATCTCTATAGATCTAAAATTAACATCATTTCAATATTTATTTAAAAAAATTGTGTTGTAATCAAGGTGGCAACGTCGGAGTCGTGGAGTCGGAGCCGGGTTTAGGCCCGTTTTTAAGTAAAAGAGTCAGAGTTGGAGTCACTATAAACCAAGCCGACTCCACCTTTTTTGTTAGACAATTTGAAATAAAATGAATCCAACTATATGTAATTTTAAATTTAAAAAAAGAATTATTTTTGTTATTTTTGGATTATATAGGGCAACCCCATATACTGCCCGGCGTATACAATAGATGAAAGCCGTTTTCTATAAAAAAAAATCTGGTAGACATTGAATTAGTTACAAACTACTAAAATTATCATTTTTTTCCCCTTTCCTTCAAAATTTTTCTATTCTGGAGGAGACGAAAAAACATCTAAGTTGAAAGATTTCCCTTTTTTAAATCCACGTATCCGAAATAGTAAAATTTCTGTTTAGTTTTTAACCGACTTCGAAAAAGGAGAGAGGTTATCAATTCGACGCGTATGTATTTTTTTAATGTATGTTCACCGATTACTCCGAAATTATCAAACCGCTTAATTTGGTTTTGGTGTTAAATGAAAGAGCTTGCTCTCGAATTGGTACCACTTCCGTTTCATAGAAATTGGTTCAGTACTTTTTTAGTAATTAGGCAAAAACTAATAAAATTAGTGATTTTTCGCTAATCAAAAGTGTTGAATAAATTCGCTGAAGAGTTCGCAGTCAGGATGGCCAAGCGGTCTAAAGCACATGATTTAAGCTCTGGTTCTCGAAAGGGAGAGTGAGTTCGACCCCACTCCTGACATACGTGTATAAAATAACCTTTTTTCGTATTATAATTTTGACATATACATTTTACAAATTAAATACTAATTATGCAATTAAGAATATTTTTTATTTAACCGTTAGCGCAGAGTATCAGAGATCTTTTATCAACTCAATACTTTATCAGTGAAAGAGTACTAAAATAATAGACTTGCGAAAAGTAACATGAGGTTGAACTTGTTCGCCGGGATGGCCGAGCGGTCTAAGGCACCTGATTTAATCTCTGGTTCTTGAACGAGAGCGTGGGTTCAAACCCCACTCCTGACGTACGTGTATTTTTTTCCGTATTATATATTTTTAACCGACTTAAAAAAAGGAGAGGACGTTATCATCAGTTTGACACGTATCTATTTGTTTTATGTATATATTCACGGATTACATCGAAACTATCCAACCGATTAAACTAATATTTATGTTAAATGAAAGAAGCTATATTCGAACTCGTGCCACTTCCATGTAATCGAAATTGGTTAAGTACTTTTTTAGTAACTGGGCAAAAACTAATAAAATTAGTGATTTCTAGCAAATTAAAAGTAACATGGACGTTGAATAAGTTCGCTGAACGGAATGCAGTCAGTATGCCGAGCGGTCTAAAGTACCTGATTTAAACTCTGGTTTTCGAAAGAAAGCGTCGATTCGAACCCCACTCCTGACATACGTGTGTATAATATTTTTTTCGGTGTTATAATTAACCGGCTTTAAAAAAGGAGAGGAGGTTATCAATTCAACGCGTATGTATTTTTTTTTATGTATGTTTACCGACTATCCCGAAACTATTAGCCGATTTCTGTTACTTTCGTTTTAAATTAAAGAGGGTGCTCTCGAATTGGTACTAGTTCCGTTTCATCGAAATTGGCTCGGTTCTTTTTTAGTAATTAGGCAAAAACTAATGAAATTAGTGATTTTTCACTAATGAAAAGTGTTGAATAAGTTCACCGAACGGAGTGAAGATATAATAGCCGAGTGGTCTAAGGCGCCGAATTTAAGCTCTGGTTCTCGACAAAGAGAGCATGGGTTCAAACCCTACTCTTGCCATAATTTATATCAATGTATAATTTACAGTAATATTTTTATTATTGACCCGCTACAGAAAAGGAAGAGGAAGTTATCAATTCGACGCGTATGTATTTTTTCTATGTATGTTCACCGATTACTCCGAAACTATCCAACCTATTAATTTGGTTTTTGTGTTAAATAAAAGAGGCTACTCTCAAATTGGTACCACTTCAATTTCATTGAAATTGGTTCAGTACATTTTTAGTAATTAGGCAAAAACTAATAAAGTTGGGGATTTTTCGCAAATTAAAAGTAACATGGACTTTGAAAAAGCTCGCCGACTGAAGCGTAGTCAGGATGGCCGAGCGGTCTAAGGCACCTGATTTAATCTCTGGTTCTTGAAAGAGAGCGTGTGTTCGAACCCCACACAATTTACATCCATATATAACTTACGATATTTTTTTCCATATTATAATTTTTATCAATCGACTACAAAAAATCGTTAATTTTTAACTAAAAAGAGAAAAATAAACCTTTCTAACAAAAATTGAACCGACTTCAAAAACTACTGCAAAGGGAAAAATAATTTTTATATATCATAGTAATAAGAAATTAAATTAAGAGCGTAGTATTTACCATGCGTATTATTATATTTATGTACATTAATTTGATTTTTTGGAGTCGGTGCCAGCCAAGCCAATTTCTAAATTAAAATTAAATATCCAATGCAAATCGTAAACGAATAAATTTACATTTTTAGCTAAATATTAAATAGTAAAAAACTAGTAAATACTTGGATGTGTGTCTATTGGGAAATAACATGTAACTTGGTTTGGCTGGCACCGACTCCAAAAAATCAAATTAATGTACATAAATATAATAATACGCATGGTAAATACTACGCTCTTAATTTAATTTCTTATTACTAGGATGTACATAAATTATTTTTCCCTTTGCAGTAGTTTTTGAAGTCGGTTCAATTTTTGTTAGAAAAGTTTATCTTCTTTAGATTTCGATAGTTTGATTTTTCAGATTTGTGGTACGCGAAATTTAAATATAAGTAAAATTTAATTTTTTTTTCTCATTATTTCTTTTAAAGGTTTAAAAACTGAATTCACATCCATATAGTGAATTTTTCGACTTATTTTTCTTGCGTTCCCTCATAATTTCAACCATCAGAATACTACTATTAGCGAACTCGGAGTCGGAGTTGAGGTCGTTAAAATTTCCGGAATGAGGGTCGGAGTTGGCCATTTTCCCCACCGACTCCGCATCCCTGGTTGTAATATTTGCAGTAGTTAAATATGAGATAGAGGATGAGATGGAGAGAGAGAGAGAGAGAGAGAGAGATAATTCTTTGTGTTAATAGTATAAACATGGAATACTTGTAAAGCACTTGGAATTATTTATTCATCTTATTTATTCATGTAATATATAACATTTTATTCAACAATTTATTTAATTTTTTAAAATAAATTTATTAAATTTTTGAAATTAAAATTCTTTTTTTCCGCGAATTAAAAGTATGCTGGGAGAATAAAATTTCCTTTCAAAATACATTAATTTTGAAAAGAATATATACTATGAATGTTTTAGATGTGTCTAAAATATATGATCAGGAAATAATACAAGCTTTTATTCATTATTAATTATTACAATCTAGTTCAGAAGGCATTCAATCGTACGGGATTAATTAAGGTTCATAAAGGCATTTCTTTTATAGTTGTTAGAGATGAGATTTAATTACTGGCATGTGGAATTTCCCTGCTTTATTAATTTATCCCTTTAAAAAGACTATGCGCTTTTATAAAAATACCAAAACTGTTATTTCTTATTAACTTTTTTACAGTAGGTAAAAGAAAAGATCATGAACTTGGTTTTTTTTTATTGATTATTTTTTATAAAATAATCTTTTTAATACTTTCCAACAAAGTTAAAAAGTGTTTATGATTTCGGTTTGTCTGTCCGTTTGTCCGTGCTCGTAAATATTCTCGGATTGTCCTGAAATTTATGAAGATTATTGACATTTACCCCAGCGCTAAATCTGTTGTAAATGAAGTTTATAGCATGATTAGTTTATTTACAGGGACAATGAAATTTTTCCGTTTCATTACAGCCTATGGGGAAAAATAGTTTCAAAGGAATTTTAGAGATACATTAACCACTGTTAAACATATTAAAATTTATGTACATTTATGAAGTGCATTAAAATATGCATTCTGTAAAATATGTGATAAAAATAATGGTTATTCGTTTACAGGGCCTCACAAAAGAATTCCATTACATAATGGCAAAAGGGTGAATTGTTTGCGACATATTTAAATTATATTGAACTATTTCATGTATAATAAAGTATATATACGTCACTAAGGCTTAATATAAATTATTTCATGCAAAAGACAAAGTCCGTAGCTTTTACAGAGACACACAAAAGATTTCAAATATTCTATCCGAAGTACTGTATATTACCGATGATGGCTGGTGGATGAATTAAATGAAATTTATTAATGATATCCTCTTTTAAGCTCATTAATTTATACATATTATGTGGTGTGTATAAATGGTATACTTGATATACAGAGCTAGACAAAAATGCTGGCTGAATATGAGCATAATTTACTTATGAGCAATGTTATTGAATCTAAGCAGAACTTACTTAATGGTGGTTTTTAAATAGGTTATGCATTTTTACGCTGAACTGCATTTAGTTTACTAAGAAATGTTTGTAGAATATAAATAAAATGATATACACTTCCACGCAAAAATTTGGATACATGGTTTTGCCTATAGATGATAATTTCTGGAAATGTGATTTCAGTAATTTTAAGATTATTTTAGTTTGAACAAAATTCTAGTTAAATACTGGCATGTAATAAAAGTACTAAATAAACTACAGGGCTGGAAAAAAGTATTCAAGTATGCTTCTGTCAAATAGTATCAATTGGTGAAAGAGAAATTTAAACCTATAAGCCATTTTCTTGCCAAACTAAATTTTACTAATATATAGTGTACATAATTTTTCCCCTAAATAACGAAGTTTGGTTAAAGATTTCAGGAAGTGTTGGAAAGTATATTTAAGCAATGAAAGCAATCTATACTTAACACGTGATTTTTCTTCCTCTCTTTCTATCGTAGACTTGTTATTATAAGTAAAAAGTATTGAAAATTCCGAGATTTTTTTCATATGCGAGAAATGATTTAAGGTTAAGCTATTTTTAGAACAGTATGCTAATACGATAACGAAGCAATAAAAATAGAAAGGCACATTAGTAAAATCACACAATAGGGCATTCATTACGCAATTCAAATAAAAAAAAAGAGTCATTAGTATAATTAAAAATATTATGATGGTTTGTACAATTTATTTTGTTTGTGAATTAGAGAGATGTACGGCTTTTTAACGAAATATGTATGAAAAATCCTTTATGTAAATATTTAGTGTTAGTTTTCGTCTGTTAATTTTTGTGTTTCATCTAAACTGGCATTTTTTCTAAAATTAATACTATCATCGAAATCATCCATTTAAAAGTACGCCAAAACTAACTATCCGATATAAGAAAAAGAAAGCTTTGATTAAAAAGAAATGGAAACATATTTTATCCTAAAACGAATATTTTATTTATTCTAATTTAAGGCTGGTCATACATTAATCCAGAAAAACACTTTTCTTGGATGCTTAATTAAAATAAATTAAGGTTTTAAAATATGTATCGTGTTATAGCAAATAAAGAAATAAATATACGATTAGTTTTGACTTTAAAATTAACATTTACAGCTGCTTAATTCCATTTAGTTTTAAAACATATAACATATTCGAGTTGAAACGGAGAATTTTTACGCGCCCCAAAGCAATTACAAATAAATAATAAATAAAAATTGCATGACTTTTTAATAGTACATTTAAAATTTGTTTCGAAGTTTAAATTAAATTCATAAAAATCTTTCCAATAACCTTAATTTGAGTATTGCATTGAACAATTATATTTTTATATTAATCTTTTACAACCTACGCATGCATTTTTATTTGCTAACTATATTATTTCCAACTATAGTAGGGCGCAGAAAAATTAGCAAACATAAAAATAAAAGTAACTGTTAAGAAAACATTCATTGCATTATAAATTATCTTTTTTTGTTCAAGAAAATCTGGTTTCTTAATCTTTTCACCATTTCGGGAAATATAGTCGTGAAATATCCTTTTCATACTAACGAAGATAAGACAGAAAAATCTTGCATCAAACATAGATTATGAAAAATTGTACAACTTGATTATCCCGTCGACCAATGTCGCCAAATTACGCAAATCGTCAAGCTGTTTGCCTAAATATAGTAACTGACACAGTTTCTATTTTAAATAACGAAAGATCAAATAAATTAATAAAACATTAAAGAAAGTATCAATTAAACATCTAATTAAAAATCACTTGATGATGTAACAAGCACGTGTAAAATGTATAATATCAAGTGAATGTGATTCATCCATTATTAGCATTTAATCTTATAGTTTGGTGATAGTTTTTTGGTCAACGGCTTATCAAGTTATACTTGAAAAACTTCTCCAAGTTTCCGAATACTTTAACAAAAGTTCACCGATTAATCAAGGGAAATATAATATCCAAGTAAATAACTTGGAAAACGCTAAACGAATTTAAAATCCAATTTCAACAATTACCATTTATATAGTCGGTAAAGTTTTCGACTTCTTTTGTTCTAACCAGTACATTATTTATTGATCAGCATGTCAAAAATTTATTTCATTTAGGAAGTATATAATACAGTTGAAACTCCCCCTTAAGAAATTTCAGCTAAGGAAAATGTAAAAATACTCTTTTCTACGGCCTTCTGTATGATTTATATAATTTATACTTGCCAAGTAACATAAAAATATGGTTACATTTAAAAACGCATACCAGAATTGAAATGGCGCTCCCAGCAATTATTGTTGATAGACAGTATTGTAACAAATTCTTTTGTACATCTCTGTAAATTAAGAATATACTCTATGCACACTATTTTCTATTGTAAGTATCATGTAGTATCACAGTGAGATATAAATTTTAATATGCTTGAAATAGCGCAAAATCATTAAATAATACCGCAAACGATTATATAATGCCTATTTAATAGTTTATAATGTCTGTAATTGCAGTTTGTACGGTTTTCAATATCACTAAAAACATGAAACTTCGGTTGAAACTTAGTAAATATTCTCTTTAGACAAACAAATAAAACAGATAAATACCTAAAATAAAAATAACACATAATTTCTGAACAATCAATGATTTGTTTCGCTGATGAAACCTATCGTCAGTATGGAGATTTGAGACTTTGACACTTTATTTTCTTATTTTATGGGCAAACGGACACATAAGGATATCAGTTATCATTTTTTTTTTATTGCATCTTCAGTTTTTGTTAGATCATTTTCAATACACTTTTAACATTCTGGAATACCGCATTTTATAGGATTTTAAAACAAGAACGAAAAATCACGCTTTCATTTTAGATTATGAAACCTTTTATAAAACATTCAGTAATTAGTAGAGATGGGAATGCTCGGAAAAAACCCGGAAAAATTGGGAAAAAAACCAGTTTTTTTCGGTTTTTTTCCGAAGGCTTATTTTTCAATTTTTCCTAACTGGAAGAATTGAAATTTCATTTATGAAATAATATAGTGAACATTTTGTAATAGCTACATTTCATACTTTTTATTTTATTTATTTTTATGTTGAGTGTCCCACATGAAAACTTTAATGTGGATAATCTGATCTCTGAGCAGAAATATGTTTGAGAAGACTTGAAAAGATCCTTCACATTTTTTTCTTGTTTGAAACACAAGACCCTTCGCAAAATTTCTCTTGAAAATAGACATTTCAGGAAAAAGTTTAATCTACAAATTGAATCTTTCGCAAATGCAGTGATTGAAGAAAAAAAAGTCTCATGTCATATAGCAACTGAATCTTATCAAGTTGTATATATGCATAAATAACCTTATTAAAAATGTCTAAATAGGACTCTAAAAATAGTAATAATTTCTTATTCACAAATTCTGAATATATTTTGAGTATATATACAAAAAATTCACAATTTCACAAAAACAGGATTACATGAAAAAAATCTAGATGTGTAATTAAATGCAACTTCTTTTTTTAAAAATTAATTCATGTGCAAAATTATTTAAATAATATGCCAATTAATAGAAATGGTAAAACTAAAAAAATAACATAAAATTTGAAGCATGCATTTATTTTTTTTTCTATCTTTTCAAGAAGTAAGTAATTGAATTCGTGAAAATTTTTACTTCCAGTTTTTGGTGTATTTAAATATTTTAGAAGGTCCTGAACACGATTTGATAGTTTTTGGAAAATATCTGTCACACTGTGAGTCTGTATGGGACAAAAATTTTATGGGCATTCGATCTCAAGAACTGATGCACCAAATTTCACAAAACTTTAGATTCAGTTACACCTTGATATAAACTCGAGATGTTTAGTTATTAGTGTATATCGCACAACTGATGGCGCTACTATGCTGCATTATTCATAATTTCCACAATAGTTCTATCTCAAGAATTAATGTATGTATTTTCATAAAACTTCAGATTAAGTTAATCTTTGATATAACTTTGTGCACATTACTTTTTGGTGTAAATCGCTCAACAGATGACGCTGCTATGCTGCATTATTCATGATTATCGCAATAGTTCTATCTCAAAGACTAATGGACGATTTTTTATCAAACTACAGATTCAGACAGTTTCTGATATATGTTAAGATTGTTTAGTTTTTGGTGTAAATTGCCCTATAGGTGGCACTACTATGCTGCATTTTTCAAGATTTTGTTATAGCTGATTAATTGAATGTTTTTTCAAGGTATTGAGTCTAAAATTGACCTCCATTTTAGCTCAATAATGTACAGTAATGTCGCAAAAAACATGGGCTGTTTGCATTAGAAAAGTACAACTGCGATGAAAAAACCCCCATATTTTATTACAAGTAACTATGTTCCAAATTATACATTCCCTTTTGATTAAACTTTGAATTTTTGTAGTTTTTTAAAGCAAACTAGAAATTTATCTCTGTATGTAACTGCTTTTGTTAATTCCTCACGAGCATTTTCTATTTGTAATGTTCTGTTTTCATAACTTTTGAGTTCCATTCTTAGAAATATGAAATTACCATATGGAAACATTATTGAATATGGTTTCTTACTCAAGAATAGAATACCAGATTTCAGGATAAAAAGAAAAAAATTACGTTTAATTAAACTTTAAAAAATTATTTTTCTGGTTTCAGTGAGTAAAAATCCACCAGTCAATAAATCCTATGCTATTTTTTTAGTTGCAGACCTGAGTAAGCCAAACAAAAACTTAGTTTGGCTTTAGATTATAAAACTAAATCAAAACTTTGAGTTAAGATTGGAAAGCAATACCAAAACTAAACATATTTTTTAAAGGAAATAAAATTACAATTGTAAGAAAAAAGTGTAATAATGTAAAAATATACATATTTTTTAACAATGGAATTTTTTTAATACTGATATTGATAATAATGACAAAACTGCAACAATTTTTTAAAACTAGTATCATTTACTTAAAAAATACACTTATGTAAATGAAATGCATAATTTATTTCATTCCAAACTGCAGACATATTGGCTCAGGTTCTTACATTAGGTCAATTGGTAGTTAAGCATGTAACTGAAAAATCATTTCAACAGAGATATGATAGTATAACAAACAATAGTGTTTTAAAAATTCTTAGGCTGTGGAAAAAAAAAAATAAAAAAAAAAAAAAATAAAATAAAAAAACTAAAATTTAAAAGCAGGCTTTGCTACTTTCTTTTTATTTTGTAATATAAAGTGAAAATAATTTTCATTTAATACAAATAAATGGGGAAAAATGTTAATTATTTAATATTCTCTAAGAAAATATAATTTATTTGGGAGAAATAGTCATGAAAAATCAATTTTTCCAATTTTTCCGTTTTTTTCCGAAAAAAACGGTAAAAAACCAGTTTTTTTTTCCGCCACTTACATTTTTCCGGAAAATTTACATCTCTAGTAATTAGTAACAAAACTTTTCTTGTATATAAAAATATTATACAGACTTTCATACAATAAATACAATAAACCCAACTGGAATGAAAAAATAGCCAGAGCCGGGAATCAAACCCGGGTCCACAGCATTATAGGTTCAATTCTTTGCTCTGGCTAATTTTTCACTCCAGTTGGGTCTATTGTATATATTGTGTGCACTGATAGACCACATTTGTAAGATCTTCGTTTGGCAGAATGCCAAGCTGATTCCATTCACACTGTATAGAGGCCATTCCATTCACACTGTATCTCTGAGGCCGAGATTACTTCTGAGAAATTCATGAAAACGGTATTAAATATTGTTTTCTATCTTTTGTTCTAGGTGAAATTTTATTTTAAGTTAAATAGATTGTGCACATTCCGCTAGTTCTCGAAGTAAGCCATTCCAATGTACACATTTTTGTGAATCTCAATTAAAGCATGTCTTTTTATTTTCTTTTTTTACTTACATTTATATTTATGGCTAAAACGCAGATTTAACGATTGCTTGGCATCCGATTTGGCGGCTGTGCGAGAAGATCCAATATAAACAAATAACATAAATCAATAATGTAATAAATAATCCAGCAAATATTATGAAAGATAATATAAGCAAATAATGTAAAGAAATAATTTAGAGCAATCTCTAATTTGGCAACTTTTTTAAATTACGCCAAGCAGTCGTTAATCCTCTAAAGTCGATAATTCTAAAATGATTGGGTTATATTATATTGTGAGGGAAAATTTATTTCGTTTAATTTATTAATTGTATCTTTAAATCATTTTTCTTACTGTATTTGTCTTTTTATAACTTATTTTAATATAAAAGGATTACAATAAAATATTTCAAAACTTAATTTAATGACAGAAACAAACAGTAACACATCTGAAAAATTTAATAAGCAAACTCATAAGGAGACAGTACGAACTTCTCCTTTTTTCGACTTGGACTAACTTTTTTCGCCCATGCGCATTTTGTTTCAGGTTTCTATCATCAGTATGTCTATAAAACATTTATATATACCTTTAAAAGTTGATTGCAGGTGTAGACATACAGGCATCTGTGCCCTAATAGCATGCATGATCACAGTGACGTCACAGTGACGTCACTGTGAGTCATTTTGGTCACATCACATCTGTGACCAAAATGCCACCACTCAGTGACGTCACATCGTGACTGAGATGTGACTTTCGTAAAAATCTTTAGAAATTTATAAATACCCTTCAAAACATGTTATTTACTTTAAAAAACATGTTTCTGGCAATTTAAATATCGTCGCTTTTGTCACAGTTTCGTCACAATGTTAATGTCAAATTAGTCACAAATGACACATTTTTCACAAATTTGTCACATTGTGACCACTTTATGAAACGTCACAAAAGAGCTCTAAAACGGCCATATCGACTTCACATTTTAGTCACTGTGACTTCACATCGACGTCACGTGATGTCACATCGACAATCGATGGTCACAAAGTCACAATGTGACTTCACAACGACGTTGCAGTGACGTCACCATGCTTTACGGGTGTATGTCTGTTTTAAAGCTTTACATATTAGTAAGGGGAAAGATGTCTGGCTAAACATTTTAGAAAATGTATAGCGCATTTGAAAACCCAATTTCTGCAGTTACCACGAATAGTATGGAAAAAAATCCGAATTTTTTGCACAACAATGTATTTGATCTATAGATTAATATGCATATTTCATAGTAATCTAAACGTTATTCAATTAAACCAACGTAACATTTTCCATTCAGCATCTTCCGTCAATAAACAGAAATGAACTTGAGATATTGTGTGTAGCCCTGTACCTATAGTATTTATACATACCAAACAACATGTAAAAAAAGTTAAGTTTTAAAATGCGTATTACAACTGAAAGTGCATTTTCAGCAACTATTCTTTATAGGCAGAATTGTAGACAAACACTTTACTATGTCCCTGTAAATGAATGATAAATTCTATGCACACCACTTTCTACGATCATACAAAAAACTGGTGGAACCAGAGAGAAAAGTAGAGCTCGATTTAAAAAAATCTTACAGTAAAATTTGGGAAATATTTTCAATGTGCGTGCAAAAGCAAGGGAATCAGATGATCTGTGATAAAGCTTATGAAGTAACACAAACTTTTGTTTGCTGAAAATGAGGACTGAGCTGTACTGGTGCCTTATATTCAGAATTATACTATTATCCACTCAAAATGATTACTGAGGAAAGTAGTCAATAGAATATATTATTATGTTGTCTCAAATCGGTTAAGCCCCATAATGCTAAACAAATATAAACCATGATGTGATAATTAAAGTATAGCATTAATATAATCAAGTTGTTGAGGAATTGATGTAGATAAGTATGTTTGAACACAAACATTTAGTATATGATTGAATCGTATCTATTCAAGGTTTTGAGTTTACTTGAACTTTGATCTTCCCGTTATCAAACCAGCTGGCATGGAATTGTGTTCACATTTTGTACAGAACGAACCGTTCTCATACTTCATTACATCAGCCTGTAACATACAATTATGAACTCAAATTTTTAAACTGGTTATGGATGATTGAAATACGGAAAGAGTTAAAAATGCCTCCTTTTCCCCGATTGATTTTAAAGCACCAGTAAAGCTCAGTCATTTTCAGCTAACAAAAATTTGTGTTATTTCATAAGCTTTACAGATCATCTGATTTCCTTTCTTTTGCACGCACATTGAAAATATTTCCCAAATTTTACTGTAAGATTTTTTAAAATCGAGCTCTACTTTTCTCTCTGGTTCCACCAGTTTTTTGTATGATTTCATAGCTTGTTCAGATCCTTTCAGGAACTTTATCTATCACTTTCAACTACAAATCTAAACTATTATTAGTATTAGTTTAAAATTATTAGTAGGCATATTACTTTGGCGAAATACTTGAAATGACGCCAAGTTGGCTTTAATTTTGGCGAGTAATTTTAGACTCCAGATTTGGCGATATATCGCTAAGTTGGCAAAAAACGTGGCGACATTTGGCGACAGAACCGCCCCCTCCCAGATGGTAGTCCCACTGCAGTTTCTCGGTATCTACGTAGATTTTCTTATGACGATATGTATCTACACAGATTTTCATAGCTTCATTTTCAAATAGTTATTTTTATAAATATAGAAGCATTTTTTTTCCTAATTATCCCTTTTTAATTGAAATATCTATATTGTAGTAACTGTTTTACTTCGAAAACACTCAAATAAATGTGCGATGTTGTTTTAACACACATTTAATTATAGTTTAATATATGTTTATGAAAAATATGCATTTTCTGTTTCAAATGACGTCAATTTCAAAGGTTCAAAACTATCAGGAGAATCAGAATTTTTGCTGATCTATAAAAAAAAGAACACGTGTTATCGTTTCTTTTTTAAATTATGGAATTGTTTTTTAGTTGGTGGCAATTCAAAAGCAACAATTGAATTAGCAATTAAAAAGGAGAGATTTCTATAATGTTAAATTATGAAAGGAATAGCGTTATATAAATTTTAAATGGGTGCCATTTCCTTAATTTTTAATATTTTTTTACCAGACCTTCGAAAGGCACAACCCTAAATTAAAAGCTTTCGAACAAGCTATTGCACGTCGCTGAATGTTTCCTGGTTCGGATTATAATTGAGTTGTTTCTCTTTTTTTGTTGTTTCACGAGCAAAAAGTGCCAAAACAGGGGTTCTGGATCTCCGAAACTAATCGGTGGATCTAGATGAATTTTTGTAAACTTTGAGATCTAGGGTAGCACACTTCCCCTTTTGAATTTCGTCGCGATCCAATGATTGGGTCCAAAGTTATTAAGAGGCAAACTTTGGACTTTAACATTAGAGATGCAGCTGAGCTCTACTATACAGCACTATCGTGCTGTATGATATGTGTGCTGTGTTACACTTCAGTGATATGTACAAATTTCAATAGATTTCAAATAGTGTGATATCATTAAAATATACAGAGCGGGTTCTCCCCCTTAAGCCATAATGAAACTAAATTATTTTTGAGTGTACCTGTAAATGAACCGCTAATATGACACTCCCCATTTTAAATACCGAACATTACACTGTAAACATCAACAACACGTATCAATGTTGTGCCAATCTGACTATATTTATGTAAATTAGAGCATGGAAAGACAGACAGACAGAGAAACAAACTAACAGAATCCTTAAACACTTTTCAACTATGTTGGGAAATGCAAAATAATGATAATAATAATAATAATAATAATAATAATAATAATAATAATAATAAGGAATCGGCATGAATTATTTTAGATGAATCTTTATTTATAACACAGTAAAAAGATCGAAAAAATAATATACAACTTCTATTTTTATACGATTTTAAACACCAGTGAGAAAAAAAAAAGGTTTTTGAAAAACATTAATATTAGTTTTAATTCATGTTTTAACCCTTTGCAGGGCCGTTATTATAATTAAAATCTGTATTTGTTGATACATGAAATTAACCGTTAAATTCTGATGAGCTTTCAAGATTACAGCAATAGAATTACTTGCTCCTAAAAGGGTTAAATTATTTTACAGTAAAGTATACACAACGTCGTAACAGACGCAATGTTGCATAAAAATATGTCTGATAATATTTGCTTTAGTTAGATAAACTTTCTTTGCAGATTAATAACATTAATTACAATCAATATATTTATCAGAGAATACATTCTCTAATAAAAGGAAATATTTGTTTGATTCCCTTTATGATAAATGAGAATTCTGATTAATTAAATGGATTGACGGATAAAAGGAAATGTTTAAATACAGTGAATATAAAATCATTAGTTAATGCTATGATTAATTACCACTTCAAACATTACCAGAAATATAATTTTCTGAAGTTTAATTAGGATTATATTTATATGATAATGAGGAAAATATTATATCTATTGAATGTAAGATTTGCCGATTATTGTTCATTATCATGTTACAAATTAGGTTTAATTACATGTAAATATAGATTTAATGAATCTTCTGATAATCTTATTTAGGTTAAATGCAAACCGAAGAAAACTGACTCGTGTATGATAGTTGTTCTTAACTAAAAGTTCCTTTAGAAAGGTTCTACAGAAAACAAAAGCGAAAGTATACAAAATTTCGGATTTGAGACCCATTAATCTTTTTATAGTTTTCTTTAGTGAAATGAGGTAATACTTACTTATTATATTTATCGCGCGGAATTTATTGTTTAGTATTTATTATACTAGTGAAAAATTGCTTTAGTTATATGTAAATTTATATTTGATAAAGTAAAAGATAACCTTACCCATTTTAGGTGCGTTCGTAATTATATAAATACATAGCATCTATAGTCGTCGTTCAGTGCGTTCGTCCGTCTGTCCTTATGTAACAGAACAAAAACTACCCAACTGAATCGTTTGAAAATTAAAAATATGATTGTTGCATAATTTTGTCGAGTCATTTCAAATTTTATGAAAATAGGATGTATAACTTAAATACAGGGACCATAAAAATTATTCCGATACATTACGGCCAATGGGAAAACAGTTAACTGTTAATGATTTAACTGTCTCTCACTCCGTTACGTAATACTCCCGAACTGTGGAGAAAGCTATTGTTTTTCCTTCAGTATGAAATAATTTTTCAACTCGAAAATAGAGCAATTCTTGGTGTGCTCTCCTGACATTACTTATAAATAATATTGATCACAATTTTCGAATAATTTTTCATTGTTGTGTTTTTGTGTTATTGTTTGTGTTTGTGCAATAAAATCAAGAAAGACCACAAGACTTTTAATTTAAAATAATAATAAGACACATGGCACCCTTATCATGGATTATACCAGCATTTACTTTTTTTCTTTATTTTTTCATGTCTCTTTAATAAAATTAGCGGGTCATGATTACAGCGACATTATAAAAAAGTTTACACTTGAATTATCATCGAATATCAAAAACCTGAAGTATCAATGTAACAAAAATTATCATTAAAACGAATTTTATTTTTGTTATGGTGAATGGGTGATTAATTAAACAGAGCAAAAGGCAAATACAAACGATTAAACCCAAAGCATTTAAGAATATTAATTTCTACTTTATTCGGTATCTTCTTAGTGATTGGGGGATTTTTCGTTTCTCTGTATTATGAAAGTGTGATTTCACCCCAATGTTATAAACAACCACGAAAGCAAAACGGTGACGTGTGAAAAAATTTCTAGTATTATATAGTTTATTTAAAGTACATATTTTGTATTACATTATTAAATGGCTCGTTTCTGTGTAAATTAAAAAAATATCTTGTGAATATATGCTTTAAATGACTAAATATAAAGCGAAATATTTGTGCTTTTCATATCTTAATAAGTATGTCATGAAGATAAGGCATCCGAAGACGTTTTTTAAATGTTCATAATGATTGTTTTTGAAAATTTTTCTTTCCCCGCCAAACTCAACCTCACCATTTCACTTATAGCAGCAAGAGCCCTAAAAACAAAAAAATATCCTTCATTCAATTATTGCTTTAAGGGCGACACATTTTAAAATAATTTTTATTTATTGAGTTAAAATTTTGAATTTTTTTGTGATGCTTAATCATACCATTTGCAAACGAAATCACATGATAAAACTTCTCATAATAATAAAGAAAATTGATAGATTTAAAATTTATTGAAAAAAGGTGGAGTTGTTTAAAATCGTTAGAGCTTAAAATATTATTAGTAGAATTTAAATTTTTTTAGTATCTGAATAAACGTACATATCAGAGTTCAAATTCTGATTCAACAATTTTAAAAATATTATCTTTTTAAAAAGTTAAAAAGTATTTAAAGTAAAAATTTGAAAAAAATGAACTTTTATTTAAAAAATAATACTTTCAAATGTAAATATTTTTTCAAATTTGATGAAACAAAGAAAATAATTAATAAAGACATGTTCTAAGTTCTAATAAGAAGCATTTATCTTTATCGGCTCTTGAGTTATAGCAATTAAAATTCGAGAAATTGTGAAAAATCCCATCATGAAAAAAACGCATTTTCAAAAAAAGTTTTTCATAATAATTCCATTGCTTGAAAGCTAGATTTTGAAAACAACCAACACAAACAAAACTAATCTTTCCTCTTTCAATAAAGATAGAAACATAATTCATTTAAAAAAAAAAATAGAATTTTTTAATGCAATAAATTTGTTTTAGAAAATCTGAAGATTTTTTTTGTTTTGAACACCTTAAATATAAGAAATTTATATTTCTTAAGTGCAATTAGGATTAATTTTATAATTATAAACTATTTAAATTTTCAAAAGTAATGTTTATTAACATCTTTAAACATATTGCTATACCGTTACAACAAACTTACCAAGGTATGAAATGCACAAACATTTGTTTTATATTTAGTCATTTAAACCTTTATCTACTTCTCCTTTAATTTACACAGAAATAAAACATATAATAAGTTTTATATTAATTTTTGAAAGACGTTTTAGTTATCATTTGATATTCATTATCCTGGTAAAAGTTTAGTTCATTATGGATTAATTCTTTTCGATACGCCACTTGATGACCTTATCAAGATTGTGTGAATGCTAGTAAAATAGTTGAGACCTATTCAAAGTTGTTTTCCTCACTGGCTGCTGTTTTAATAATCTCCACAGTCTTGGTGTCGTCTGTAGAAGATACTAATGTAGGCCTTTTAAATGAATTCAAATGCTTCAAGAATTATTAAAATTACTTTTAGACATTTTTAATAAAAGTGTGCATAGCATAAGTATTGATATATAGGCTGATATATCTTTGGAAATGTTTTATAGAAATTTTAATCAAGTTTTTATGGTTCTTCGTAATACTGGACTTTCTCTAGACTGAGAAGGATAAGATTCAAAAACACGCATGTTAAGTGAAAATACACAGAAATTTAGAGTTATATTTTCAACTTTAGAAATATGTTTTATTTAAAAAAAAATCATATTTTTTTTATAAATACAGTATGAAATTTTGTAAAAAATTGTCAAACTATTTACTTTGATGAAATTATACTGCACATTAAATAAAATTATAATTAAATATGGACGACCTCAACACTCAAAAATTTTAATTTTAAATAAACTAAAATTATTGTTTAGAAATTTTTAAATATTCTCGTTTGTATATGGTTATCATTAGTTGTAATATATATGTAATGTATGTAGTAATTATAGTGTAAAAAATCTTCGGATTATAAAATGTAAAAGAATTTTTTTCATGTAACTCCATTTATGGTAAATGAGTATCATTGCTAATTGAATCGAACAATATATAGAATAAAATAATCAAACACAACGGAATTAAAGCCATTAATTTCCGGTTTATTTCCTCTCGAATCAAAAGTTATATATTTAAAAATTAATTTGTATAAATTTCTCCATGATGATCAGAAATATATTAATAATGGAAAAATGACCGTTTGTAATAAGTAATATGTATTATACTTATATAAATTTGCTTTAGTCACGGGCAAACTCAATTATATAACACGTGGTAACCTTATTTATGTGATATAGGTGGGTGATTTTATAAGGGGATACCGACTTGTAATGTAGGAGCAAGGTGTATGTGAATGCTATAATATACCGACCCTGTTGACTACGGGTTGCTTTTCTAAAATTCTTGCTAAGTGAAATTATAGATAACAAATATTTAGATTTCGTTTTCAGTAATTTTATATTTTAATTCATAGAAATGCCGTAATAAAGCTTTACTAGGATTATTCGGCGTAAGTTATTTTTAATTAATTGGTAAAGTGTTCATACTGATTTTCATTCGTTCTGCTATACTTAATTTATTAATTATTATCTTATAGCGCTCATTAAATATAGATTAACGTATTTTATTATAATAATTTATAGAAATCCATTAATTAGAGAATGTAATATAAAAACAAGCATAAAATGGTTGTTTGCGAGTATAAAAGACTTCTTTGATTTAAAAATAACAATAACTATATTTAGAATAAATCTAATCTTGGGATTACAAGATTCAATAGAAAATGTTTATTTGATCCATTTTGTAATAAATATGAATTGATCTTAATTGAAGAGTGTAACAGAGCAATGAGAACAATTATCCCAAATGATTTTAAATTATTAGTATTTGCTTCATTTAATTTTCAGTTTTGTAATTCTTTGAAATTTAATTAAGATATTTTTAATAATTATTATGACGATTGAGAAAATTCTATTAACTGTAGAAAGGTAAAGATTAGTAACAGATATTCAATATTTTAATGGAAATGAGAAAATAAATATGTAGCTCTTGAATTAAAAATATTTTAGCTCTTACTCAATTTATTTTAATTACACATTAGTAAACACTTTACAACATTAATTTAAAGAATGTCATCTCAAATGCGGTTATATCTATTATTTTATATTTTTATCAGTTTCATTTAACATAGAAACAAACATGTCACATTAAAAGATAAAGACTCTAAATATACTATTAAAAATGAAATGCTAATGTATAATGACCCTAAATACTGTATCAATATTACATAAAAGTAACGCGATGTGAAATCGCACATGGTTTTCAAAATCTCCTTTTCCTTTAATAAATTTCGCTTTTTTTCAATTTTTAATTTATTAAAAAAATTATTTAAATTCTGTGTTTCTCTTTTTTAAGTAAATGAAAAAATTAAATACACTATTTCTATCATAAAACGCTCCCAAAAATACTAATATTTAGTCTTCAGTGGCGTTCAACCACATTAGTCCTATGAAAAGTTAAAGAAATATTCAGGCTACAGAAATAAATATCTTTAATGCACTCATACAGTTTGTTAACATTTCTGAGTTATGTATATATATATATTTTTTATTCTGAAAAGTATAATGGATTAGAGGTAATTTGTATTATTTATTTTGTTATTCTATTCATTTCGCGTATGTTCCCACAATACATTAATCTGTAAAGTCTAATTCTTTTTAGCATACTTTCTTATTTTAGTATCAGATTCCCCGACAGATAGCAACTCACTGTCTTAGCTGTATTAATTCTCAAAGTAACATATAAAGAAGATCAAAGTAGACTCATTTCACACATCTCCTTCTATTCGGCTCTTAAATCTCGTGAAAAAGAGATTTGGATTTTTGCATTGTAAAGTTATATTAAACATTCTTACAATTTCATGCAGTGATGGTGACATTTCGTAAAAAATTGTAAGAAAATTCTAGAAATTTCTAACTCTTACACCTTCATCTCCCGCACGAAAATCGCTAACAATAATTTAATTAATACGAAAAAAGTGAATTACATAATTTCAGTGTTATTTAGATTTATAATTAGTACAATATAAAAAAAAGAAAGGTAGTTTACCTCTCTATTTTGTGAAGAATAAAATGATAATTGCGTGTTTTCGTTTTTCATTTACTCTTCGACTAGTTTTACTACTCAAACTTCTCAACAGGATTTTTTCAGCAGGGGTGTTTTCATCCTTTCTCTTCAAGTAATTAACGTAATGCCTTAGTGATTTATCCTGATTTAATTTTGGATGAGTTATAACATTTTCTCCAACATTTTCAGGCCAGTTTCTGACATTCCTTGTACCACAAACGATATCATCGTCTTATAAAACTTCATAAGGTTGTTTGTTCTCAAGTGATCTGCTCAACAAGCGCAAAACATTTTAACATATTTACAAATTCATTTTTCAACAGAAAGATATAAAATTGAAAGACCTGATTGTGGAAGCGATTTCGAATCGAACTCAGTTTCCTATTTTATGATAATTAAATTTCCTTCCGAGTTATAAACTATTTTGATCACGTGATTACGCTTTTTTCTTCCTTCCATTGACTGCTTTTTCTGCTTTCGTAGAAAAATGCTGTTCAAAGTGTCAGCTTTCATGTCTAGTTCTAAAAATCTATTGTGTTTATCTTTATCTTTATCGGCTCTTGAGTTATAGCAATTAAAATTCGAGAAATTGTGAAAAATCCCATCATGAAAAAAACGCATTTTCAAAAAAAGTTTTTCATAATAATTCCATTGCTTGAAAGCTAGATTTTGAAAACAACCAACACAAACAAAACTAATCTTTCCTCTTTCAATAAAGATAGAAACATAATTCATTTAAAAAAAAAATAGAATTTTTTAATGCAATAAATTTGTTTTAGAAAATCTGAAGATTTTTTTTGTTTTGAACACCTTAAATATAAGAAATTTATATTTCTTAAGTGCAATTAGGATTAATTTTATAATTATAAACTATTTAAATTTTCAAAAGTAATGTTTATTAACATCTTTAAACATATTGCTATACCGTTACAACAAACTTACCAAGGTATGAAATGCACAAACATTTGTTTTATATTTAGTCATTTAAACCTTTATCTACTTCTCCTTTAATTTACACAGAAATAAAACATATAATAAGTTTTATATTAATTTTTGAAAGACGTTTTAGTTATCATTTGATATTCATTATCCTGGTAAAAGTTTAGTTCATTATGGATTAATTCTTTTCGATACGCCACTTGATGACCTTATCAAGATTGTGTGAATGCTAGTAAAATAGTTGAGACCTATTCAAAGTTGTTTTCCTCACTGGCTGCTGTTTTAATAATCTCCACAGTCTTGGTGTCGTCTGTAGAAGATACTAATGTAGGCCTTTTAAATGAATTCAAATGCTTCAAGAATTATTAAAATTACTTTTAGACATTTTTAATAAAAGTGTGCATAGCATAAGTATTGATATATAGGCTGATATATCTTTGGAAATGTTTTATAGAAATTTTAATCAAGTTTTTATGGTTCTTCGTAATACTGGACTTTCTCTAGACTGAGAAGGATAAGATTCAAAAACACGCATGTTAAGTGAAAATACACAGAAATTTAGAGTTATATTTTCAACTTTAGAAATATGTTTTATTTAAAAAAAAATCATATTTTTTTTATAAATACAGTATGAAATTTTGTAAAAAATTGTCAAACTATTTACTTTGATGAAATTATACTGCACATTAAATAAAATTATAATTAAATATGGACGACCTCAACACTCAAAAATTTTAATTTTAAATAAACTAAAATTATTGTTTAGAAATTTTTAAATATTCTCGTTTGTATATGGTTATCATTAGTTGTAATATATATGTAATGTATGTAGTAATTATAGTGTAAAAAATCTTCGGATTATAAAATGTAAAAGAATTTTTTTCATGTAACTCCATTTATGGTAAATGAGTATCATTGCTAATTGAATCGAACAATATATAGAATAAAATAATCAAACACAACGGAATTAAAGCCATTAATTTCCGGTTTATTTCCTCTCGAATCAAAAGTTATATATTTAAAAATTAATTTGTATAAATTTCTCCATGATGATCAGAAATATATTAATAATGGAAAAATGACCGTTTGTAATAAGTAATATGTATTATACTTATATAAATTTGCTTTAGTCACGGGCAAACTCAATTATATAACACGTGGTAACCTTATTTATGTGATATAGGTGGGTGATTTTATAAGGGGATACCGACTTGTAATGTAGGAGCAAGGTGTATGTGAATGCTATAATATACCGACCCTGTTGACTACGGGTTGCTTTTCTAAAATTCTTGCTAAGTGAAATTATAGATAACAAATATTTAGATTTCGTTTTCAGTAATTTTATATTTTAATTCATAGAAATGCCGTAATAAAGCTTTACTAGGATTATTCGGCGTAAGTTATTTTTAATTAATTGGTAAAGTGTTCATACTGATTTTCATTCGTTCTGCTATACTTAATTTATTAATTATTATCTTATAGCGCTCATTAAATATAGATTAACGTATTTTATTATAATAATTTATAGAAATCCATTAATTAGAGAATGTAATATAAAAACAAGCATAAAATGGTTGTTTGCGAGTATAAAAGACTTCTTTGATTTAAAAATAACAATAACTATATTTAGAATAAATCTAATCTTGGGATTACAAGATTCAATAGAAAATGTTTATTTGATCCATTTTGTAATAAATATGAATTGATCTTAATTGAAGAGTGTAACAGAGCAATGAGAACAATTATCCCAAATGATTTTAAATTATTAGTATTTGCTTCATTTAATTTTCAGTTTTGTAATTCTTTGAAATTTAATTAAGATATTTTTAATAATTATTATGACGATTGAGAAAATTCTATTAACTGTAGAAAGGTAAAGATTAGTAACAGATATTCAATATTTTAATGGAAATGAGAAAATAAATATGTAGCTCTTGAATTAAAAATATTTTAGCTCTTACTCAATTTATTTTAATTACACATTAGTAAACACTTTACAACATTAATTTAAAGAATGTCATCTCAAATGCGGTTATATCTATTATTTTATATTTTTATCAGTTTCATTTAACATAGAAACAAACATGTCACATTAAAAGATAAAGACTCTAAATATACTATTAAAAATGAAATGCTAATGTATAATGACCCTAAATACTGTATCAATATTACATAAAAGTAACGCGATGTGAAATCGCACATGGTTTTCAAAATCTCCTTTTCCTTTAATAAATTTCGCTTTTTTTCAATTTTTAATTTATTAAAAAAATTATTTAAATTCTGTGTTTCTCTTTTTTAAGTAAATGAAAAAATTAAATACACTATTTCTATCATAAAACGCTCCCAAAAATACTAATATTTAGTCTTCAGTGGCGTTCAACCACATTAGTCCTATGAAAAGTTAAAGAAATATTCAGGCTACAGAAATAAATATCTTTAATGCACTCATACAGTTTGTTAACATTTCTGAGTTATGTATATATATATATTTTTTATTCTGAAAAGTATAATGGATTAGAGGTAATTTGTATTATTTATTTTGTTATTCTATTCATTTCGCGTATGTTCCCACAATACATTAATCTGTAAAGTCTAATTCTTTTTAGCATACTTTCTTATTTTAGTATCAGATTCCCCGACAGATAGCAACTCACTGTCTTAGCTGTATTAATTCTCAAAGTAACATATAAAGAAGATCAAAGTAGACTCATTTCACACATCTCCTTCTATTCGGCTCTTAAATCTCGTGAAAAAGAGATTTGGATTTTTGCATTGTAAAGTTATATTAAACATTCTTACAATTTCATGCAGTGATGGTGACATTTCGTAAAAAATTGTAAGAAAATTCTAGAAATTTCTAACTCTTACACCTTCATCTCCCGCACGAAAATCGCTAACAATAATTTAATTAATACGAAAAAAGTGAATTACATAATTTCAGTGTTATTTAGATTTATAATTAGTACAATATAAAAAAAAGAAAGGTAGTTTACCTCTCTATTTTGTGAAGAATAAAATGATAATTGCGTGTTTTCGTTTTTCATTTACTCTTCGACTAGTTTTACTACTCAAACTTCTCAACAGGATTTTTTCAGCAGGGGTGTTTTCATCCTTTCTCTTCAAGTAATTAACGTAATGCCTTAGTGATTTATCCTGATTTAATTTTGGATGAGTTATAACATTTTCTCCAACATTTTCAGGCCAGTTTCTGACATTCCTTGTACCACAAACGATATCATCGTCTTATAAAACTTCATAAGGTTGTTTGTTCTCAAGTGATCTGCTCAACAAGCGCAAAACATTTTAACATATTTACAAATTCATTTTTCAACAGAAAGATATAAAATTGAAAGACCTGATTGTGGAAGCGATTTCGAATCGAACTCAGTTTCCTATTTTATGATAATTAAATTTCCTTCCGAGTTATAAACTATTTTGATCACGTGATTACGCTTTTTTCTTCCTTCCATTGACTGCTTTTTCTGCTTTCGTAGAAAAATGCTGTTCAAAGTGTCAGCTTTCATGTCTAGTTCTAAAAATCTATTGTGTTTGCAAAAAAAAAAAAAAAAAAAAAAAGAGTGCGATTAGATAGTTTCTGAATAACATCAACTGCTAATATCATGCATTTCGGAACAAAAATAAATTAAAACTTATGTCACAAAGTTGCCCTTTTTGATTTAAGAACACCCGTAATCCATTGTTGCACTGCTTCTTTGTCGACATTTTTGGAACAGTTTAATTTTCTCAAATCTTCTATAATTTTCTCAACAAATCAGTAGTATCGTCGTCTTCTGTTGGAATTTCATTTTCTTCATCCGATAAAATTGCCTTCAATGATTTCTTAACCATCGTGCTTTTCACTAATAAAAAGTTCTGGGAAATTTTTAATCTAATACTTACCAGAATTTGTATCGTATATACGAGTACTAGTGGTATGTTTATAGACGTTCATGAATTTCGGTCCAGACGTGGCTCCATCCTTTATGGTCTCTTTCGATTAATGCTACACTTTTTCAAAAGAACCGTCGATTTGAGTCCTTTAATGAAGTTGAAGAACCATGCCAAGAGTTTCTCGATTCCAAAGAGCCGCCATGGTACTTTCAGCAAATCCGGAATTTGGCAGAACGATGGCAGAAAGTTGTGGATTATGATGGTCTCTACTTTGAAGAATAGTCCTTGTTGCTTTTGTTGTTAATTTACACATAACAACGCAACTTTCACAAATTTTCCAGAACTTTATGCTCAACCTAGTATTTTAGATCATCATAATACAATCCACAACCCGAATAATCTGATCCCGATTAATCGAGAATCTATTGTACATTGGTTTGTGTAATATATCTTCTCTTCACTAAGAAATGCCTTTTTTGGAAACAGTTTAGTAAGGGAAATAAAAACACACAAAACTTAAGATTTAAAATACACTTCTAATCCTTATAATATTCACATCAGCGAAATGTTATTCCGTGTGATTCAAAATACAGTTTATGGTGATTAACTCTTCAACCGTAAATGATAGAAATATATTTTGAATTATAAATTAGTATACAGATCGAAAGCAGCTTTTAAATCTGTCTATATTTTACAAGAGGTATTCACATTAAAAAAAAAATTTATACGACCCATGGGTTCTTTGAGTTAAATGTGGGTACATGTTATGCGCGATCTGAGACGCAAAACAGTAAAGATTCTATTCTTCATTTACCAAAACATACCAAATTATGATTTGTTGAATTTTATGAAACTTCCTAGATTTGAACAAACAGGCGATTTTTTAGGGCTGGATTTCATTTGTATATTTTTCTGTAATTGGTAGTATCTTTGTATTATCAGTGATTAAAAACATAATCATCTTAACCTCTCTTTTGAATCCTTTAGGGAATGTTATTGAAATTTCATGAAATTCAAAGCATCATAACTAGGTGATTTTTTGTCTTAGAACGATGAAATTTTTAATATTAGTCAGAGAATGGAGAAAATTTTTCTAAATGTAATTTATAAGACACAGACAGTACAAAACTTAACTTCGTAATTTAATATGTATGCAGCTCGTTGCAAACTATATACTGTTCATAAAAGCTGCATTTGATTTGTATATTTTTCTGTAATTGGAAGTATCGTTGTATCGTTAGTGATTAAAAGCATAATCGCCTTACCTCTCTTTTGAATTACCCAATAAGTACTTTACTAAATTAATTATTTATTTTTGCTCTGATTATCGATAAATATGTATATTTCATAATGATATGCAGACATTCTCGATATTTAAGCAAATTACTTAAAAACAAACCTAAAATTATTGTCTAAAACAATAAAGTGTTTTGTTTTGTTTAAATAATATTAATTATTGCAGAAAACAATATACTCGTGCAATTACAGAATCTAATAACAAGAAATGTTTATTTGATTCCCTTTAATGTAAATGAGGATTAATTGGATTGAAATGAATAATTCAAAAATAAAGGTAGAAATAATTAAACCCAAAATAATTAAAACAATTACATTTTATTGAATCTAATTCTCACTCCAATATTATTAGAAATGTCAAATGTAATTTTCTAAAGTATAATAACAATTAATTTTATGATGTTGATCAGAAAAAATGTTAATAAAGGGTTCTATTAAAAGATATTTATTATCCTAATACAAATTGCTTTAGTTAAGGAAGTTAATTCATTTTGAAAAGTCTCTTCATAATAGAAATGTATGTTGCTACATTCCGTTACATAAAGGAATACCGTATTTACTCGTGTATAACGCACACTTTTTTTTTTCAAAAAAATAGGGCAAAACTCCTTGGTGCACATTATATACAGAATATTTTTTTACTGTTGGATGTAATCATACGATATACATATGAATCAAGAAATGTATTTAAAGAAGACATAATTACTCAGAAAATCTTATTTAGTTGAAGTATTTCTGCATCTTTATTTCATTCCTTCTACTTTTTCATTATATAAACGCTAACTAGCAATTTTCACCGCCGCCACTCACTCTTACCCCCCCCCCCCCCCCCTCCGTCATTCACTCCCTATCCGAAGTTTAAAAATGTATTTTCGCCTTGTTTTTGGCCTGATATAATGTTTGTTTCGACTTTCTTTACTGATATTCATTTAGTCATTCATTCGCATATCCAATTTATGGTGCGCTTTATATATGAGATTTTAAAAAATCGCCATTTCTTTCTTGTAAAATAAGGGTTGCACGTTATACACGCGTGCGCGGTATACACGAGTAAATTCGGTAGTTTTGTAAGGAAGACTATCGTTTCATGCAAGGCCATTATTTTCCTTAAGAATTACTGCAGTATGATTTAAAAGAGCGACGTAAAAATGCATAAAACTTTCGATTTATATTCTGTACTGAATACGTATATTTTATATTTTGTTTCATAGAAATTCCATAATAAATACTTTTGCTTAAATTATTCAACTTAAATATCTTTTTTAAAATTAACTGCGGAAGTGCTTACGTTTATATTATTGATTCTACTCTGCTGCTATTTCCTTAACGATTATCTGATACTTTTTCATACATGTGAATAAAAATGTTTTATCATAAAATATAGAAGTCCGACTGTTAAAAAAATTTAATATAAAATAAACACAAAATTATTGTCTATAACTAGAACGGGTATGAGTAATAACAACTCTAATCATAATAAATACACTGTTAATATTACAAAATCTAATAAAGAAAACGTTTATTTTCTTACTTTTATGGCATATGTGAATCGAGAATTATTAAGCTAGAGTAAGCAGATCAATAAAAGTTGTTAAACCCAAAGGATTTATAATCATTATTGCTTTATTTCATTATCGTTTCAAATGTTATAAGAAATTTTCAGAAATGTTAATTTCTGAAATTTAATTAGAGATAACTTTATGACGATGATCGAGAAAATATTATTAATGATAGAAGGGTAATTTTTCGAAATTAATAACTGTTATTCTGATATAAATTTGTATAATTACTGGTTAACTTGATTTTGATAAATCATTTCATAACAATATTTAGATTACACGAATTTAGATAGAATAGTGGCGAAGAATATATATTTTTAGGTATGATCTTTTTAACATTAATATAATATGAAAAAATATACAAAATCATAGAATCTATTTTTGATTTAATTTAACTTTTTATGGAGCTTATTATGGATACGTTTTGAATCGATTTCACAAATGTATTTCAGAACGTTAAATAAAGTTACTAGTATGAGTCTGCAAAATTTGTAAAATGTTTGCAACATTAATTACAATATATACTATATAAGATGTCAATATTCAACATAGTTAAACGCATTACACATATCAAAGTTCTGCTTCAGCAACTTCCGTCCATAAGTGGAAATGTACTCGAATTAATTTGTATGGCCTCTATATATGATCCACAGAATTTATACTCAGCAAGTAATATCAAAAAATAGATTATATTTAAAAATGTAGCTCCAAAAATTAGTGTAACATTATTAAAGTGCACAAAGGGAAAAAGGTTTCAGGTACATTCAGAAACAATTCATTGTGAATCGACAAGGTTCCGTGTTTTAGCCGAAACATTTTTCGGTTCGAATGAATTAGAAATCTTTCTGATAGTATCGTGCAGCACAGGTCTCCGTTACTTTCAGAAACGTTTCTGAAAATTTTTTACAGTGTAATTTTTGGTCATAGAGGAATAATTTTTTTTCTAATTATAACATATAAAACCGAAGAATTGTATAAAAGTTTAAATTACTTAACTTAAAAAAAAAAGATATTTATTTTTTTTTTAATTCAAATGAATAAATAGTTGAACTGACTATATTTGAAGAGCAACATTGCTTATTGTGTTTTTAATGTTAACAAAACACCAACTTTCTATAAAATTACGTAATTTTTTACACTTGATTGACTGGTCTAATTAATTTGTTTGGTTAAACAGAAAATTATTTCACGGTAGAAATCATTTAAGAAAATGTTAGACGTTATTTTGGTAAGCACATAACCAGGATATTAAAATCAGCAATTTGATTTAAAATCCTTTAAAATGTTAATTGATAAAAGAGTATATTTTACGATATATATAGAAATAATTAAAAGAAGTCTAAAGTTTTATTTCTTTTAATCTTTCAATGTAAATAACTATCAAGGTTTTCATAGAAAATATTTTGAATTTTTTAAGCAATAGTGCATAAGTATTTGGGTTCTAATCTAAAAGGATTTTTAGGCACACCGAAGCCCGAGTAGATATGATAAAATAAGAATTCTCACAACTTTTATCATTCCTAGAAGGATAAATCTTACAGCATCCTCTCTTACTTTCAAAGAAATTTTTATACCCCGAATTTAACATGCGCGCATATAGCAGGTATACGGTAAAATTCAACAGCTGATTTCCAAATCCACCAGCTAATATAAGTTAAAGAATCCAGCTGTTGAGAAATTGAAATCAATATACTTAAACATACAGATAATCACTTATTTATACCACAATGCAGAGGTCTGAACGGGTCGCAATTTCCTGACCCGAGCCCCACACGGACCATTATAAAAGTTAAAATTTCGGCCCGAGCCCGGCCCGATACAATAGCTAAAGACACAGCCCAATCGCGGCTCGGCTCAGAAAAAAGTTAAAATTTTGGACCGGTTCGAGTGAATTTCTACAGAACATTGATATTTACACTTACGGATGAGTTCTAACCAAAAAAACGTATCTTAGTCTTTTTTTTATGTTTATAATTTTTATTTATGCAGTGTCGTAAGCTACTATATTTATGTTTTTAATAAACCTCTGTTTGTTGTATGCAAATGTTTCTGTGATCATTAATATTATTAACCCATATTCCATGTAATAGAGACATAAAAATCTAAAAAATGGTACACGGTAAAAGTAAAATCTTCTAAGACGGAATCGCATTGGAAAGAAAAAAATACGTTATAGACAAATTCCCTTCTTTGCAGGTGTAAATGTATAATATATTTTTTTTCTCACGTATTATTGTGTTCCTTTTGCATGGATGAACTGCTTAAAGAAGTTAAAAAGAAATTTCTAATTTTCAATTTAAAGAAATTCCGTCTTAGGCAGGTTCATTTTCATGCGTTTAACCTTATTTGAATAAACATAGAAGTCTATGATTCTTTAAAAAGAATAAATTTTAATGTTTAATTATAGAATAACGGTGATTTAAAAGTATATGTTTTTTATTGCAAAAATTTTTAGACCAATTTTACTGATTTTTGAACAGACTTTGGCCACGTCGAGAAAATGATTTTCATGCGGAATGATTTAACCGGGATTGAATATTTTGGTCCTAAATACTAGGAAGCATGAAATTAGTCCTGGTTTAGTACGGAAAAATATGTTAGACCCGGCCCGATCCTTCAGGAAAAAGGCAAGGCCCGATCCCGGCCCGGAAAAATTTGTGGCTAGGCCTGGGCCGAGTCTTTAGAAAAAGTAAAGCCCGTGCCCGACCTGGGCCGAAAGCTGCTTGTAAAAATCGGCCCGTGGGCCGGGTTGGGCTCAGACTTCGGCCCGAGACCTGGTATAGGAGCATACCGTGGCACAGTGTCCTACTATGTATTTTCTATGCAATAATTAAAAAAATTGCGAACAATGCGTAATGCATGACTTTTATTATAATATTTTCCCCTGATTATTTATGCCTTTTTTCTGAAAATATTTTACCCGGAACTTAGAGTTTTTTAATGACGTGATAGCATATAGCTTTATTCGGAAAATTATTATTTTTAAATTATATTCCATCCACGCATACACAGAAAAAACAAATATAGGTCCATAAATTTATAGATTTCAATGCTTTTTTTCAGTTACACGTGTGTCATTTTTTTTCTAAATATGTACAGAAAAAAAGTTATTCAAAATTGAATAAACGGAATGGGAAATTCGTATTCAAGGATCTTTACTTTCGAAGGAAACGAAATTATGTGATTGTAACTACATTCACATAAATGCTGTATATCCGTCCCATGAGTTCACGTTCAATAATAGATAAAAAATATAGGTCACTTATTTCCATTTATATGCACGTTATAAAACGTTCTAAGAACATCTAATTTTCCAGCAGTCAAATGTGGAAACGGCGCCAGTACTCGAACTACGTACGTTCTTAAATGCACAATCAGTTCTTTATTTCTTTGCTCGACGCCCTTTTTAATTCATCAGACAGTTTCAAACGACTGGACCGGATATTTTTTTTTATTATTCCTGCCGCCTCAGGAGCCAAACGCCATTGACTCCGTAATCGTTCGTGCACTGTTAGTCGGTCCTTCTTAAAAGGTCGTAAGACATTTTCGCATTGATATGGCCTTGCGTTAAAATGTATCGCTGCAACATTGCTTACGTGTTTTTGACTCACAGAGTGGAAGATTGTATTTTTGTTTTGAGGTGCTTTAGTACCGGAAAATAAATGTTTTTTCGGCTATTTTAACGCGTGAATTTGTTTTAAGTTTAATAATACTTAAGTTTATTTTGGCTTAAAAAATATTTTTTTTAAAATAGATTCTTTCTATAAATGATTGTTTAGTAGAATATTTAATAAATTTTATCGTGCGTTACAAAAATATTTTTAACAAAAAACCAAATATTTGTAAATAATATGTATTATTATTATTTACGTAATGTACATATACATATATATATATATGCATGTATATATGCAATGTATCTGCTAAAGTTCGCTGTCACCCTAATTATTTCTGAACGACAGGAGCTATAGTCATAAAAGTAGGGGCTAGGTATAGTAAAGTTGCGACGCGCTATTGAATGAAGCCATGTACGGAATCACTTGCTGCAGGGCTGAAAAGTTAGCCTTCCTATGTTGAAAACGGAAAAAGATCGAAAAAATGGGATTTACAAAGTTGTAGAGCACCATCGATTTAATACAAAAAAAAAAAAAAAAAAAAAACAACAACAACAACAACAACAACAACATTGTAGACATTAATGAGAAGAATAGAACGGTTAAACGCGCATTTATTTTTTCGTGATTTCCTACCGCTAGGTACTACATTATATGTCCCCCTCTTTATTCTTAGCTCTATTGCAAGTTCTTGATTAATAATTTAGGGCATAACCAGTAAAAGTGTTCAAAAACATATAAAAAACAATCAAAGTACTCGTAATAAAGCAGTATTTCGTTTGATATTTTAAAAAACGTTATATATTTCTTATATGTCTAATAAAAGAAATGCGATAAAAGAGAACTCTTAAGGGCACATGAAACATAAAATGGTTCAAATTTTTGAGTTTTCAAATGTCCGTTTAAAAAATAAAACTAATTGATTATGATGCTAAATACTATATAATTATGGACCTAAAAGATTATGATAATGGGAGGTTTTAAAATAATATATTGTATGCATTGTGAATATGTATAAAGACATTTATGCATAATTTTCTAAAATTCTGTTTAAGGTAACCAATCGGAACTTTCCAAAATTGAGTAACTAAATTGTTTCTTGAAAAATATCTAACATTATAAGATTGACAAAATTTTTTAGTGAAATATTTTTAATTTTATTTCCTTTAAGTCAAAGTAAAAATGGCTTCTTATTGCTCTCAAATAGCATGTTCACTGTAAAACATTTGTGTAATGTTACTACGTAAAATTTGTGGCAGCTTCGCTGCCTCCAATTTTATAGAATACCTTAACCGATATAACTGGTGTAACATTGTAATGTTTCACCAGTAATGTATATTTAAATTACACCATTATTATAAGCGAAAAAGATATTCCATAAAATTGGAGCAGCAGCTGCCACTAATTTTATGGAGTAATGTTGCATAAATTTTTTACAGCGTTTTCTGACACAATTGTAGATTTTAAGGCGATGTATTCAACAGAATTTTATAAAATTATGTCGAAGAATCACATTATTCGAAAATTTTCATAGAGATATGAAAAAGTTAATTTGTTATTGAAAATTAACCTATACATGAAATTAAGTTGTTTTGATTTATATATGTCTATAACAGTGTAGATTTTTCCAATCTACACTATTATAGCCCACACTGTTACAGATGCCGTAGTTTTTTAATTAATTGTTTGAAAATTTGTCTAGTGTTGCTATTTGTTATTCACTGATTTCTTGTTAAAGTTTGTTATCTTTATGTATGATTTAAAAGCTTATTTCATTTTACAGATGTTATAAAAAACATCAAAAATATTGTTTTTGTAAACGCATGCTTTTCGGCATCTTATCCCCAGTTCGGGGTAAAATGACTAACTATCTAAGAGAAAGATACCTTTTGGAATTTCAATGTAAACAATAATATTTATGAAGCAGCATAAAATTTAATGGGACGAACAAAAGTGACTCTAATATTTTAAGAATATTAGAGTTTTTAATTTACTTAAGATTAGGATATTGCAAAAATATGAATGTAGCGAACGTTGGCGATTTAATAATAAAAATCTAATACATGAAAAAAGGGCATGTTCTACTTACAAGGAAGGTCTCCATAGGGGCATAATCAAAAAATTCTGAAAAAAAAAATTAGAGAATGTTCTTCTTATGTGGATATATATGTTTGTAAAAAAAAATTTGGCGGAACCCCTTTAGAATGTTCGTAAAAAAATAATAAACATTTCGTTTGTTTGGCGATTTATCACCGATTGGCGTCGAAATAATATTTCAAAAAATACTTTTTTTATGTCAACTTCTTTTTTAGGTAAAAATGTTTCATCTTGAACTTGTTTAGAAAAGTTTTATTTATATAACGTTAGTTTTGTCAGCTTTAGTTTGTTTTAACTATATTTTTGTCATGATGTATTTAGGATGAAAATTAACTGTGAAATTTTATGAATTAAAACAAAATTTAAACTAATTAAAATTGTTTCAATATCAAAATTAACTCCAATCTAATTGATCTCTGTCGATTCAATTTTGTTGCTATAGAAACAAAAACTTCTCCAATATTGAAATGCATTGCTGTAGCATTCTTCATCTGGCCTTTATTCTGTCACACACTTAAATATATGAAAAAATAATTTTCAATATGAAAGTATATTTTACATAAGAAATTATTTTTAAAGTGATAAAATTAAATAACGCAGCAAAAGCAACAGAATGTAATATAAAATAAATTTATGTGTCAAACTCTCTCATTCTTCAAATTTAAATTCATTAAATACTATTTCACGTATTCTAAAATTTAATTGACAAGAAATTTTCAGGTGCATTAAAATCGTTTTCTTTTGGCGAAGGAAAATGCTGCTCGCCAAATCGCGCGACGCTTTCGTCTTTTCGCGCCAAATACTCGAAAGTATTTTATTTTTTTACTGAGTTTCTTATGTAATTCCGCCGCTAAATTTGACTGATCCTTTATTACATACATGAGTAGTTTAATCAGTATTTTTTTCAAAAAAATTCTGAGTATGCCCAGTATGGAGATCTTCCTTGTTAGTAATTAAAGTATGGATATGCCTGTTTTTAAAAGCGTACAATTAGTTTAAATGTCGTACAGCCACTGAGCTAAGGTGATTTAACATCCAACAATTTTTCAGCACTATCTCAGATCTGCTACAAATTGAACATTTGTTTAGAAATTTTGAGGTAGCCAACAGTTTCACTGAATGCACTTGATCCATACATTTCCAAGAACTTAATGCCCTCTCTGTTAGAAAATTTGAATACTCATTCTCATTAATAAAATCCTCAACATCTTCAATTCTCTTTTTTTTTATCAGTTAATAATCGGGGTTTAAATAATCTGATTGAAATCGTTGATGCCATAGTTAATTTGAAAATTTAATTTAAGACATTAAGGTAAAAGTAGGTATTTGACCGCAACGGAAAATAACCGGCATGTTACCCCAAGTTTTTCGTCGTCTCACTCCAAACTCCAAATTATTGGACCGTCCCTCAATGATGTAAAGCATGATTTGCAGAAAGATCTGGTACAAGTAGTCTCTAAAAACATCAGATTTATTTCTCTGAGTTTTAACTTAGGCTTATATAGACAAATAAAAAATCATATAAAACATTTTAGAGATTTACCAGAAGTGTTAAGAAGAAATAGTGATAAAAAATACTATTTAAGTATTAAAAAAGAAAGCAAATTGAAATTAAAGTATCAGTAGTTAAAGCTCTTCTTTACAACTCAACAGCATTTCTCAACATTGCCTGCATACGCTGTTGAAAATTTGAAACTTTTACTGCATCACCGCTTCATAGTTTTTATAAAATATCTCTATTTTGAAAAATGAGAACGCCCCATAATACAGTGAAGTAATCATTTTCTATAAAAGCGGTGGAGTTACAATGCAGTAAAAGTTTCAAATTTTTAACAGTGTACATGAAAACCACGTGATCCGTCATCTTGTACATCACGATATCTCACCTCAAGTTACCCTAAGTATATTTGCTGTAAAAAAAGTCATTCTTATTTCTATTTTTAAGTAAAAAAACATTATGTTAAATATTTCTCAAAAAATGCTTCGTTTTACTTACCGAGAAATTCCATGTGCCCTTAATACAATATGAAAATTCTTTCAGACTCATGGAACATATAATTAATTCCTCTTTAAAGCAATTTGAATGGATCACATATGAAAAGAGGCATTTAAATACGATCGAAATTTACGTAAACAAGACTAATGGCCCGAAAAATCATAATGAGGTCTTCCTGAATTTGGGAGAAAATGAATTTAAAGGATGAGGCGAGTGCCGCAGAGAATCAAAGAATTTTGGAGATAGAAAAAGGCAGCGCTTTTGAGTTAATGATTACATCGGTATTTCTTTTGCGCGTATATTTTTTTAAAGATATAAATTGGAGAAAGTGCAGTGGAGATTATAGTTAAGCTCTGAGAAATAAGTAATATAAATTTTAGCTAGCGATTTTGTTTTCTTGTATAGTTGATTTAAATATAATTTTATGATTTATTCTAAGTGTTGGAATTTAGAAATTTACAATGAGTTTCCAACGACATGTTTTTAAAAATAAAAGTGTTCATAAAATGAATTATTTATTACAGTTAAGACAAGAAAGACAAAATCATGCGTCAAGCACAGATTATAAAATACTTTCCAATACAATCAGAATAATGTAACAAAACTAATAAAAAAATAAAATTATTTAATTAAAAACATTAAAATATTATGTCTCATTTTACCATATAAAAATGTATAATGCGTCTCAAAATTGAATTTCAGCTGTTTTCACCTACAATTCGAAAAATTATCAGAATTTTTTTAGGAGCTCTGGTTTATCAATTGCATGAAAATCTGAGTATAATTACGAGAATTAGAGCGTGGACAGACGGATAGACGGACGGACAAACAGAATGCATAAGCACTTTTCAACTTTGTTAGAAAGTGTTATAAATGTTGAATAACGGTTCAATTAAAACGAAAAAAAGAATAATAATATGAAATAAATATTATAAAATGTTCACTTATTTGTTGTTTTTTTAAGAAGAGCTTATTTTAATGAATATCTAGGAAAAATTTGCTTTGAAAAACGTTTCAGATAATTTTGTTTGTATTTCTGAAACTCCAAAGAAAATCATTTGAAGTCCGTAAACACAGATTGGCCACCTGACACGAAATTTAGTTGTAATTTTATAATTTGGATCTATTGCTGAATTGTTTGTAAGATTACATTTTTGGAAAACAAAAATGAACTTTACTATTACTACTACTGCTTCTACAAAGAAAAAGGGTTCGTTAAAAAAATAATAACGTAATTCGTTTTACTAATTAAAAATAGTAGGACAAAATATACTCCAAATTTTAAATATATTTTCACTTCTTTCCCAAAAAATGTGTCTTCTTTTCACTGCTATAAGGTAACTAAAAATTCTTTCTCAGGCATTTGCATTTTTGAAGAAAACTATAAAACAGAAAGGATTAATCTATGTAACATGTTATTTCACGCGAATTTCAGGCAATATTATTAATCATTAAAAAAAATCAAATTATATTAAAATTTAAAAAAGTTTAATACATTTGTCAATTTTGAAGTTTAGGAAAGAACCATAAAAATTATCTTTTTAATAACATAACGCAAAAAAATATATAAGGGTGATTCTGAATTCATCATCAGTATTTGGTGGGGAGGTAGGGAACAGGAAAAGAACACTATTTCACATAGGAAAGCATGGGCGCAGACATCATGTAGTAGGGCAATATGAATCAGGTTAAATGATGGAAAGAAAACATAACAAGAAAGTGGTAAGAGAAAAAACATTTATTTGTGCATCTTTTGTACAGACTTACAAGAGGTGCTCGAAATTCTGACCATTTGCTAAAGTACATGACTCACAACGACGTTGCATGGACAACCGAACTTTCTGGAATATGCCTGGCGTTTCCCGGATGTTTGCGGCGGCAACCGATATGCGTGTTACAAGGTCCATAGCACTGGCAACAGGGGTCTCGTACACCATGTTTTTCATGGCACCCCATACAAAGAAGTCTATTGGAGATAAATCCGGTGACCGTGGTGGCCAACAAACCGGTCCACCGCGACCAATCCATTGAGCTCCAAATTTTCTGGTCAGGTAACAACGCACATCATTTGCGAAATGTGCTGGAGCGCCGTCATGCTGGAACCACATTCGCCGGAGAATAACAGCAGGAGCCTCGTTCATAAGGCCCGGTAACACAGTCTGAAGAAATATGAGGTAGTTTGCGCAATCTAAACGGGATGTTAGTAAATACGGTCCCAGCAAACAGTCGCCGACGATCCCAGTCCACACATTGACGGCAAAGCGTTGTTGCGCAGCTCTAACTCTCGTACCGTGTGGATTCTGATTAGCCCACACATGCGAATTGTGTGTGTTGAAGACACCTTCACGAGTGAAGGACACTTCATCTGTGAAAAGAACATACGTTGGGAAATTGGGATCAACGGCTGTTCTCTGCATGAACCACTGACAAAAAGTAACACGCTTGGGATAGTCCTCTGCTTCCAGTAACTGCACTCTTTGCAAATGAAAAGGATGTAAACGTTCCTCGTTTAGTATCCGCCACACTGTTGATTGTGAAACTCCAAACTGGCGAGCAATACCTCGTGTGCTAGAACTTGGCTGTTCTTCTATAGACTGTAGGACATCTTCCTCGACTGAAACTGTCCGTGTTGATCGGCGGCTGCCTCGATCATCATTAATACCAGCAAATGATCCAGTTTCGCACAGTTGTCGATGAACACGTGAAAACATTTGATGCTATGGCACGCGCCGGTTGGGGTAGCGCTCTGCATACATTTGCCTAGCTCTAAGACAGCTTTCTCTTGCGGCTCCGTAAGTTAGATGCATATCTGCCAGTTCTTGAAACGTATACTGGTTCATGTTACTTCTGCGAAGTCACCTTGTCTAATGACGACTGGTGCACACGGCAGACAGCTATGCGCGTTCATGGGAGATGCGGAAACAAAGCGCCCTCTACACCGTCATACGTTCGTTTGTGCCTATGCTTTCCTATGTGAAATAGTGTTCTTTTCCTATTTCCTACCTGCCCACCAAATATATATATGATGAATTCAGGTTGGTTGGTTGGTTGTATAGGGTTTAATGGCGCAAAATCCCTTTAGGGACATGCTGCGCCAAACAAAGACATAAATATGAAAAAACAAGGGGTTAAACAAACGAAATAGAAAAGGCTATCTGGATGGGATATCCCATCCAGATATAGTCGAAAAACTATAAAAAAACATTTAAAAAATTAAAGACAAGTATTCTGTAAAGGTGCTAGTATCAAGAAAGGCATCTGGATGGGGTTTCCATCCAGATTGCCAAAAAAGGAATGTCAAAGTTAAAGTTTAAAGAGGTCTTAAATCATAAAATAAAAGCCCGCATGTTTTAAAAAAGCAAAGAGTGCCCCATGGGGTGTTTCCCCAATGAGGTTTATCAATAGTGGTGATGAAGTTTTAAAATAGAGTCTATAAAGGTGCCGGAGACCCGGACAGTCCGTCAAAATATGATGAATGGTAAGATAATCAAAATGACAGTGTGGACACATGGGTGCATCCTCCCTCAATAAAAGATGTTTATGGGTCATCCTAGAGTGTCCAATTCTCAGACGAGTCAGAAGAACATCGGTTTTTCTTGGATAGTTTGGAGGCCAGGTCAAGATAATTGGTTTGATATAATGTAGTTTATTATTGATTTCTAAATTCCAACTTTCTTGCCAGTTATTATGAATAAAGTGATTTATAATTAGTTTAGTGTTTGAGAATGGTACTTTATGGTGTAAAGGGTTAAGAGCAAGCCTTCCCGCCTCATCTGCTTTTTCATTACCAGGAATACCCATGTGTCCAGGTATCCAACAAAATAAAATATTATAACCTCGTCTAGTCAATTTAATATAAAAATCCAGGATGGTAGTGACATAAGCATGTCTTTTAAAAGATTTAAGTGCGTCAATAGAACTATTTGAGTCAGTATATATGATGAAGGAAGTGTTATTATGATTAGATATGTGAACCATGGCTCTCTCTATTGCAATTAATTCAGCTGTAAATATAGAAACAGAAGGATGAAGCTGATAACTTAAAGAAATATTATTACAAAAAACGCCACAGCCAACACCATTTCCACTCTTTGAGCCATCTGTATAAATGTCGATAAAATTTTTATAATCTGCACGGTGTGCAGCAAATAATTGTTGAAAAGCAGCAGCAGGTAAATTCTTTTTATCGTAATTTTTAAAAGGATGAAGGGTTTTAATATCAGGTGGGTGCCAAGGAGGATAAATATGCAGTGGACAAGTACTCACCTCAATGTTACTCAGAGGGCTATTGTTGGTTATGCTTCTCATTCTGACTCCAAAAGACGGGACGCAAGATGGACGATTTTGATAAAGAATATCATTGTCAGAGTTTAAAATGTATGTATGAAGTGGATGACTAGGATGTGAAAGGAGACGGTAAAACAACCCCAAAGAAAGTTTTTCACGGGTATAATGTAATGAAGGTTCATTACAGTCAACATATAAGCTTAAAACAGGTGATGTACGAAATGCACCAGAGCAAACACGAAGTGCGCTATGGTGCACTGTGTCAAGTTTTTCAAGAACAGATTTTCTAGCTGAGCCATAGACCTGGCAGGCATAGTCGATCTTTGACCGGATCACAGCCCTGTATATTTTAACAAGAGAAGTACGGTCTGCTCCCCAAGAAGTGTTAGAAAGTACTTTAAGTATATTCAGTGATTTTTCACATTTCGTCCGTAAGTTTAAAATATGAGGTAAAAAAGTAAGTTTCTTGTCAAAAATTAAACCCAAATAGCGAACACTGTCCGCAACAGGTATTTGGGTTGAACCAATAAAAATTTCAGGATCTGGATGTAGATCCCTACGTCTACAAAAATGCACACAAGAAGTTTTGTCATGAGATATAATAAAACCATTTTTATTAGTCCAATTAATAATATGAGTGATTGCAATTTGCAACTGTCTTTCAATAAAACGGATATCCTGTCCCATACACATGATACGGAAGTCATCTACATATAAATCTCCTTTCACTGAGGGAGGAAGCTGCTTAAGGATGTCATTTATTTTAATAGCAAAGAGGGTGACACTCAGGACACTTCCCTGGGGTACACCTTCCTCTTGTTCATAAAAGCTAGACAAAGTGCCCCCAATTCGGACTTGAAAAAGTCGAATGGCAAGAAAATTTTTGATAAAAATTGGCAGATTCCCGCGGAAGTGCATGTTAAAAAGATCTCTGAGAATTCCGTATCGCCATGTTCTGTCATAGACTTTCGCCATGTCAAAGAAAACTGACACCAAATGGTTTCGTTTGAGAAAGGCTGTCCGAATATAATGTTCAAGATGGAGTAAGTTATCGATAGTTGACCTACCACGTCGGAAACCACTTTGAAAAGCAGTTAGCATATGGTTAGTCTCTAAAACATACACAAGGCGGCAATTGACCATTTTTTCAAGTAATTTACAAAGGTTGCTAGAGAGTGCGATAGGCCTATAATTACTTGGATTGGAAGCATCTTTTCCAGGTTTAGGAAAAGGAATCACAATAGCTCTACACCACGCTCGAGGAAAAATCTGTTCCATCCAAATTCTATTATAAAAAGAAAGCAGAGTGTCAAGAGAAGGTGCAGACAAATGCTTGATCATGATATAGGTGATGCCATCGTGACCTGGGGCAGATAAGCGACTATCTTGCAAACATTTTAAAAGTTCTGACATAGTAAATGGTACATTATATGAAAAAGAGTTATGAGAATTAAAATCAATCCTGGTCTTTTCAGTTCGTCTTTTGTATGATAAAAATGGTTCTGGATATGCGTCTGATTTTGAAATAGAAGCTAGGGTAGACCCTATAGTCTCGGCTATGTTCTTAGGAGAGGTGATAGTTTGACCGTTATGTTTTAAAATAGAAATGTGATTTTCAGAGTAAATGCCCATACATTTTTTCACTTTAGCCCACAGTTCTTTACTGGAGGTATTTGAGTTTATGCTTGATACATAGTTAACCCAGGATTCACGTTGGCTTTTACGTCGCACTCTTCTAGCTTCAGCTTTTGCTTTTTTATATAATATGTAGTTATTGTTATTTGGGTACCTCCGAAAAAGACCCCAAGCTTTTTGTTGTTTCTTTTTTGCCGCCTGGCAGTCACTATTCCACCATGATTTTCTGTGTTTATGAAAGGAAGAAGTTTTTGGAATGCTAGCATCAGCAGCACTGATAATACATTGAGTTATATTATCAAGTGCTTTGTCAATATCATCAGCTATCATGTTATCAGTAATATTTGCAAGAGCAGTAAAAGTTTGCCAATTAGCTCTGTCATATACATATCTTTTTGGATAGTCACTAGAATCTCCACCAGGATTAGTCAATGTAGTAAAAATAGGGAAGTGGTTACTGCCGTGCAAGTCGTCTGAAACCCAGAAGTTCCATAATGGATAAAGTGATGGGGAGCAAATGGAAAGGTCTATGGCATGGAAAGTACGGCTCGGTTCATGAAAATAAGTATAATCACCATTATTAAGTAGGCATAAGCCATTGTCAGAAATTAATTTCTCTATTATATCTCCACGTCGGTTATTATCAGAGTTACCCCACAGTTGGCTATGGGCATTCAAATCTCCTACCATAATTAAAGGCATGGGGAGTTGGAGAAGAAGAGAATCCAGATCTGCTGGTTGAATATATTGATTTGGAGGTAAATAAATGGTGCATATTGTTATGAGTTGTTTAATATGGACACGGACTGCGACAGTTTGAAGGTTAGTATTTAAAGAAATAGGAGAATGGGGTAAATTATTGGAAATAAAAAGAGCCACACCACCAATGGCCTTTCCATTAGCTGTCATATCTTTCCGGTAGGTTGTATAGCTGCGTAATTTTGCTTTGGCAGTGGGCTTTAGATGAGTTTCCTGTAAGGCTAAGATTAATGGTTGATGGTCCGAGAGAATATAACGGATTTCGTCGTATTTATTGTGATAACCACGGCAGTTCCACGATATAATATTAGTCATAAAAAGGAAAGTTAGATAAATGTATCTATGTCATTTTGTTCGGAGGTAGTAGACATACTATCTCCATCGTCCAATTCAGCATCCGGTTCTCCACAATTATTTGATTTATTTTATTATCTTTGCCTAGATTTGTTTCATTTTTTTCTATTTTATTCTTTTTTGCAGGAGTTTCAGATACTGTAGTGGATTTAATAGTTTGAAGATTATGTTTTGCAGAATCTGATCTACGACTTTGTTTTAAAGATGAATTTTTGATAGCAATTTTTGTGTTCTTTTTATCTAGTGGAATTTGGGGAAGTTTAGAGTGTACTGATTTTGGAGAAACAGTTTGGTCAGGCACAGATTCTTCAAATACAATATTTTCATCAGCATCCGAGTCACTGCAGTATAACTCGGCATCCATAACCTCATCCGCGTAACGCTTCAGTTGTTTTGGATCTTTAATGTTTTTAATTACTGAACTGATGCCAGATTTTTGCTTCCCCTTCCCCACAGTCTTCCACTGTAGAGAAACAGGAGTTGAGGTTTTCTGTTTAGTCGTTTGTAGAGCGGGTTTTTTTTGGTTCTGTTTTCTGGGGATATCAGGTTTCTGTGGTATTATGGTATTCGTGGCAGCTTTTGTTTTATTTTGGGGTTGAGGTGACTTATTGGATAGAGCTGTAATTTTCTGCTGTTTCTTCTCCAAGTCAGTTATTTTTACTGGTTCAAAGGATGTGGTGTTAGTAGATTGCGTTACGGTTGATTCATCTTGCGGATATGTTACATCAGTTTGTGTAGCCGTGTGTCTTACGGCTGTTGATTGTTTTTTGAGTAAGCTGGAGTAGGTAATTCCAACAGATGGGGTTCTATTTTCAACAAGTTTGCGGGCTTCAGGATAAGATAAGTTTTGAGTAATTTTTATGGTAACTATTTCTTTTTCACGGTTCCAGTTAGGGCACTTGCGGGAATATGCTGTATGATTTCCTTTGCAGTTAGCGCAGCGTTCGGATTTTTCACATAAATTATTGTCATGGCCCACTTCTGCACAACGTGCACAGGTAAGGGATCCACGACAATTTGTTTTAGTATGACCGAAACGCTGGCATTTAAAACAGCGGGTAGGGTTTGGTATATAGGGTCTGACTTTACAGTTTAGATATCCTGCTTTAATTCTAGGTGGTAAAGTAGTGCTATTGAAGGTCAGAATAATGTGTTTAGTGGGAATTACCTGCTCATTTTTACGGATGGTGATACGGCGTACATCTATGATATTTTGGTCTTTTAAATTTTCTAAAATTTCATCTTTGGTGGAGTATAAAAGATCTGGTTCAGATATTACTCCGCGGCTTGTATTTAAAGTTTTATGTGCTTGTACAGAAACGGAAAATGTGCCTATTGTAATGCAGTTTGAGAGAAATTGTGATTGTTTGGTTGTAGAAACCTCAACCAGCAAATCACGAGATTGTAGTTTTTTGAGAGTGTGACCATCTCCTAAAACAGACTGGAAAGTTTTTGCTATGAGAAATGGTGAAGTTTTTTTAAACGAACAATCAGAGTGACTATCAGTACGTTTCACAACGAAAAAGCGAGTATTCTTCGAAGACAGTACAGTTTGTTGCTCTCCACTAGGGAGAGAAGTAGAAGGAAAAGAAGTGTTTCCATCAATATTTAAAAATAATAAAATTCAGACCCCGGCCGCACCACCCTCTCCCGAGCCCTACAAGGGGATGCACATTCGTGCACCAGTGCTAACCAGGGCCCATACGGTCACAAGACAACCCTATGTCAGTCTCCACCCTTAACGAGATGACTAGTAGTTGCTCGATCACTTGATCCCTAGAGCCAGTGACAAAAGCCAGCTGACCAGCCGATTGATGCATACGGGACCAAATGCACCTCCCGTCTACCTGAAGCAGAGGCCAAAGCAGTGTGTTGGTTTCCCTCAACTGCCAGGATCCCCCTTTCCAGGGACACGGGTCGCCACGCACGGCCAACACGTGGGTGGTTTACAATTCTCCATGAGTCGATATGCAGGATGACATCGGCTCATACAGAATTGCCCTCACCTCCGAAGAGGAAACCACAATGAGAGTGAAACAAAGATGAAAGGAAGATAAGAGAAGTAAGAGGAAAAAGAAAGGAGAAAGATCACTCAGGTGCCCCGGGGTTGTGAAGCCCGTGAATACCTAAAGAAGGTATCCCCCTGGGGGACTATGATGAATTCAGAATCACCCTGTATATCTCAGACATTACGAATTCAAATCAAATTTACTTTGAAAGGATAATTTCCCTTTTTTACTTTCTTCTGTCTTTAGAACAAGGGTATTGGGATTTGTGAAAAATTTCGACTTATGGTTTTCGAAAGATTTATATGTTTTAGAAGGTCCTGAACACCATTTGATAGTTTTTAGAAAAGTATGTCTGTGCGTCTGTCTATATATGATAAAATTTTTGTGGGCGAAATAACTGAAGAACTAATTTACGGAATTTCAGTAAACTTTAGCTTTAGTCCTTGATATAAAATGATGAGATTAATTTTTGATAAATATTGTTTAAAGGGTGGCGCTGCTCCTCTGCACTTTTCTATATTTTAGAAATAGTTCCATCTGAAGAGCTATAGCACGGATTTCATAAAACTTCAGATACAGTTACAAGTTGACTTTAGTTATTAATTATTAGGTTTTTATATCTCCCAAGAGGTTGCAGTGCTATGCTGCATATTTCACGATTTCAACCATAAATCTATCTCAAAAGCTAATGAATAGAATTTAATAAAACACTAGATTCAATTAGAACTTGACATAAACCATCTTTTATTAGTGTTTGGTATTTGTTGCCCAACAGGTGGCACTGCTATGCTGAATTTTGTACAATTTTCACAATAGCTCTATCTCAAGAATTAATGTACTAATTTCAGCAAACTTCAGATTCAATTCGAGGTTTGCATAACTTGTTGCCAGTTAGGTTTCGAATATTACTTATAGCTCCATCATCGTTAAAGACTAAACATACGAATTATCAAGATTGATTAAAAATAATAATAATATTTTTATATGAATGAAAATTTTTAATTATAGGGAAATTCAAGATGAATCTTTTATGAAATATTATCAGTCTATTTAACTCATAGGCGTAGCCAGCCTTTTGAACGGGGGGGGGGGTGCCCAAATTTTTTAACCTGAACATGTTGGGTAAAAACAACATCTTATGTAATAAAAACCTTATAAAACGGAACCCCATAAAACCTACCAAATTTCCGTTTTAGACAGGTTTTTTACGGAAGGTATAACTGTGTGGAACTTTTTTAAAAAAAGACCCAAACGCAATTTTTCATTGCTTGAAGAAGGATGAGAAGTTGCTTAAAACTAAATCTAATGGACAGGGCCGTGCAAAGAGAAAGCTGCACCCGGGGCAAAGTTACAATTTGGCGCCCCCTCCACCCAACTTTTTCTTGTAACAGGCCAAAAATGACGTTTGTAGTATAAATTTGGCGCCCCCTAAAGTTCCACGCCGGGGCAGCTGCCCTCTACGCTCCCCCTTTCGCACAATGCTGCTAATGGATAAGAAAAAGATATATAAACATAGATAAAACATGATAGATATAAAATAAAGATATCCGTAAACATAAATCTGTAATTATCACAAGTTTTCATTTCAAACAGCAATGAAATACTAAAATAAATAAACACGACTTTAGTTCCCCCTATCATTTTGATCAAAGTAGCATTAAAATAACTTGTAGTATGCAATTTAAAGTGAAAAATAGCTCTTATATTTTCTACTCATGAATAAATAAAATTTCCCTGTTAAAAAAAATGAGCCCCTACGAATGTCAAAATATTATCCCAAAAAACGAAATTTAGCAAACGAACAAACCACCTCCATATTAATTTGAATTTTGCATAGTATCATTTCTTATTTTCAGAGGAAGCACAGATTTGTACTAGAGATGAGTTCGGGCTCGATTTTTGAAACCCGCGTCCGAAAGATTTTTAGTACATTGGAACTTGAGTCCATCCGAGCCCGATACAAAAAGTATACAAAAATAAATAAATAAATAAATAAAAGATTTAATGATATTTAAAAATTGTTTCAAATGTGATATCCCATTTTAAAAAATTTCTTATAAAATTTACTATTAAATAAAAATTTAAATTCAAGCTTATGAAAAGAGCAATTTGGTATCAAATAAAAATATCCTTTATACCTAATAAAATTCCCATATTTCTTGTCCTTTAAGAAGAAAATTTGATGGACATATTAAAGAAGTGTAATGAATAAATGGATAGTGTTTATAGAAATTACTATTTGTATGCTGAAGAATAAAAACACGTTTTCAATTTCCTATAAAAAGAGTACATTTTTAGGGGTGTAGTCGTAAAAATACCACAGGTTACACGATCGACGCAGAGGGTATATGCTCAAGGCACAGAGTATACTCTAGAGAGTACATCCTATGGGTGTCATGAGAAACAGAAGGTTATACGGTGTTCCTTAAAAAAATCCAGACGGTATACGGCGTATACCCCAGTATACCCTCCACTACATTTCTGTACATTTATCTATAATCAATTCATTTCTCTTAACAATTCCCCATGACTAATGAGAACCTTAAAATCAACGCAAATTAAAACATTGATACAGTTATCTTAAAGTTCCGTTGTTTTTATGGGAAAGGAAGAAACATTAATCGAAAGTTTTCAATCGGAATGATATATAAAATATGTTTACTTTCGAAAGGAAATCCTCAGCATAAGCAAAATTCATGAAGACAAACAGAAAAAAATCACAATGCTGTTATCATATGAAGAATGATTATGATTCGTGCACAATCAAATAATTTGCAAACCTCAAGCATCTAGTCTGCATCAAAAACGAAGAAATCATTCTCTAACAAAATAAATAAATAAACGATCGAATTAAAAAATATCCTCTGCCTCAAACGAAAATCCAACCAGAAGCTAATTTATCATTTATGATTATTTTGATTGGCGCCGTATCAATTAATCGTCGACGGAAATGCAGTAGACATAAATCTCCATACATCATAAATTTTCTTTTGAAGCAACAATCAACTATTGAACTATACAAAAAAATTATTTTTATTTTTCTTTCGTTTTGATCAAAATAACACTGAAATGACTTGAAAAATAATAAATAATTTTAAAAGGAAAATAGTAGTTCTTTCAATCTCTTCTACACATAAATGTTTTTTAATTCTCAGAAAGAATGAGCCCGACCCCCCCCCGGGCCCGAACACTAAAATGAAAATAAAGCCCGAGCTCCCCCCCCCAGTCCCGAACACTAAAATGAAAATAGAGCCCGTGCCCGCTTCGGACCCGGGTTTGGGCTCGGGCTTTCGTGCTGGGGCTGAGCCTGTCTCATCTCTAATTTGTACAACCTTCTACCCCCTCCGTTCTCCAGGCTAATCACATGATGGAATTATCATTTCACATCTGTATTTCCTTTCAATTTTTTTTTTTTTGCTCCTATCTAGATTTTAGATAACAAAAGCTAATATATAAATAGTAGTTACTATTCTTGTCGAGAATTTACTCTAATTTTTTATGGAAATATGCATGCAATAGAAAGATGTTAAAAAAATCCATAAAGAAACGACATCAAATTGGGATTATAAAACCAACTTTTTTGATTTACTGTGATTAATGCAGATTCTAGTAAATATTCTAGTTTTAAAAAAGATGAATAAAATAATTTTCTTAAAAAAAAAAAAAAAGAAAAAAGAAAAGAAAGAATTAAGGTCTCTTCTTTTATCACATTTCAAAACATAAACTGTTAGTTTTGATTAACAAATTGAACTAACTTTGCTTACATTTTTCTTCTTTTTTTAGCACTTTCCAACAAAGTTGAAAAGTGCTTATGCATTCGGTTTGTCTGTCCATCTGGCCGTCTGTTCGCGCTCTAACTCCCGTAAATATACTCGAATTGCTATGAAATTTTTATACGTTATTGAGGTTTACCCTAGCACGAACCCTATTGAAAATGAAGTATCTATCATGATTAGTTTATCTACAGGGCGAATCTAAAGTTTCCCATTACATTACCGCCTATGGGGAAAAATCGTTAATATACTCGGATTGCCATGAAATTTTAGAACGTTATTGACGTTTACCCTAGCACAAGTCCTATCGAAAATGAAGTTTCTACCATGTTTAGTTTATCTACAGGGCGAATCAAAAGTTTTCCATTACATTACGGCTTATGGGGAAAAATCGTTAATATACTCGGATTGCCATGAAATTTTAGGACGTTATTGACGTTTACCCTAGCACGAACCCTATTGAAAATGAAGTTTCTATTATGATTAGTTTATCTACAGGGCGAATCAAAAGTTTTCCATTACATTACGGCCCATGGGGAAAAATCGTTAATATACTCGGATTGCCATGAAATTTTAGGACGTTGTTGACCTTTACTCTAGCACAAGTCCTATCGAAAATGAAGTTTCTACCATGATTAGTTTATCTACAAGGCGAATCAAAAGTTTCCTATTACATTACGGCCTATGGGGAAAAATCGTTTCAAAGGAATTTTAAAGATGTTATACCCTGTTAAACATATTAAAATATGCATTCTATAAAATATAAGGTGAAAAATGTAGCTATTATTCATTTACAGGGCCACACAAAAGAATTCCATTAGATAATGGTAAAAGGGGGAATTGTGTGTGACATATTTTAAATATATTAAGCTTTTTCATGTATAGTAAAATTGATATATATGTCACTGAAGCTTAATATAAATTATACGCTACTATCTTGCATAATATGAAGTACATAGCATTTACAGGGCCACACAAAAGATTTCAAAAAGTATATTCTTTCCGAAGTACCGTATATGTGTCCGATGATGGCTGATGGAGGGATGAAATGCATTTTAATTATGATATTCGCGTTTATAGTTCGCTAAATATATGCAGATTATATGGTGTGTATAAATGTTATAGTTGATATACAGGGCTACCCAAAAGAGCTCACCAACGTTACTGAATATGAGTGTAAATTATTTAAACGTGGTTTTTATATAAGCTATGCATTTTTACGCCGAGCTGCATTCAATTTACTGAGAAATGTTTTCAGAATATAGATAAAGGGATATACAGGGTCACGCAAAGAATTCAGTACATGGACGCCTATGAATGATGATTTATGAGAATGTGATTTCAGTTGTTAGCCTAATGCTGACGTGTAATAAAGGTACAATGTAAACTACAGGGCTGAACAAAAATATTCAAGCATGTTTCCATCTAATAGTATGAACTGTTGAAAAAGAAATTTCAAGCTACGGGGTATTTTCTTGCTAAGCTAAATTTTCCCATTTTATAAACTGACATATGAAATACAGGGCTGTTCTAATGTACTGGAATACATATTTGGGTATATTTGGCTATACACTATTATTTCCCTAAATAACAAAGTTTTGTTAAAAATTTCATTAAGTGTTGGAAAGTGCTTCATAATCTATGCTTAACGCATGATTTTTCTACTTGTCTTTTATAAATTTTGATTTTTCAAAATAATCAATCTTGGATCTGCGCGAGTGGGGGGGGGGGGGGTGCCCGGGCACCCAGGGCACCCCCCCCCCCTGGCTACGCACATGTAACTAGAGAAAACGGCGTGACTAATATATCTTGTTTATTTTACATACCTTGGATGTATTTAGATGCGTAACAAAATGTTAGGTCATTCATACTTACCTCTGTATTATAGATCAATATTTATTTATTTATCTATTTTACTAAAATTTATATAAAATTCAACCTTAATCTACTACAATAGTACAACGAATTACGTTCTCTCAACTTACGTCACTCTGCATTTACGTTTTCTGGCATATAAACAATTTTTCATATTTAAAAAGAGCATTTTCTCAAGATTTTTTTTTTTTTTTTTTTCTTTTAAAGAATTTTGATTCTGTGACGAGAAACTTTTCCGCGACAATAAAGTGATTGCGACAAAAGAAAAAAAAAGTCGCTAGAAAAAGTTTAGAAAACTTACTCTGCTGTTAGTAAGAGCTTCTAAAAAGAAACTAGTCGTTGGGGGCCACCGTAATACTTACCCATCATGGTTATGCATATTATAACATATTAACATAAAACATGTGGAGACTATTTATAAAATGCATTGCAATTCGAAAACAAAATTTAAACGTATATTTAGGTGTCTTTAATATAGGGGAAACTAGGGCAAATTGATGCAGTTTTTTTCTAAGAATTTTTTTGGTGTGAAGAAAGTAAAAAATTCAAGATTTTTTTCCATGTGGTGATTGCAAAACTTGTGTAGTATGTTATAAAAATATACAATCATTGTTTTATATAGTATTTTTGCGTGTAATTTAAAAAAAAAAAAAAAAAAAAGGGGTCATTTGTATCAATGTGCCCCATCTCCGGGGCAGATTGATACACTTCATGGGACACTTTGATACGTTTGAGAAAAATGGCGACAAAATAACACCAATCATATTTTTCCATAGCAAATGAGTTAGCAAATCATTTTATATTTATTTATAGAATTTCAAATCACCCACAATTCATTTTTAAGCAGTATTAAAGCAATCAAAATCAAATGTATAATGGCCTGATGTTCTGACTGTTTCTTGGCTGATTGTTGGCTGTGGTAACTTGGCCATATCTAGCATTTCAACCCCAGCATTATCTTCTTTCTTAGGAAAGATGAAAGGATTACCAGGTTTTCTGCTTATAAAAAGGTTTATAACAGAAAATTAAGGATAATTATATTAAAAATTCTGTTTATAATATAATTATCCTTTTCTGTTCTGCAGTTTGTTTCTCTTACTTAACATTTCTCATGTCAAAAATATTTTTTTCTCTGGAGAATCGATATAAATTTGAGATTTGCCAGGCTGTCCTTTTCTTTTATTAGTTCTACTAGCACTAGCTTTTGGGTAAGTTTGTACGTTTTTTGTTTGCAAAAATATTATAAAATGTTCTAAGATAAAAAATTAGAGCTATTTCACTTTAATAAAAATTAATATTAGAAATTTTTCGTGAAAAATGGTTGTATTAAGGAGTGTATGGTAAAAAAAAAAAAAAACAAAAAAAAAACAAAAAAAAAACAATGAAAGGTAATGAAAAAATGAACCAAAAATAGATTTAGGTTGTAACAATGTGCCCCGACATACACTGTATCAATTTGCCCCATACAGCCATTTCGAATAAAATGAGTCTCAAATCTAACTCTTCATAATTTACCTAACAATAAAGAATGAGGAACTGATAAAGAGCTGTTTTGCTTGCCAGGGAGAGTATTATTTTCGGTTGAAAATACTGGAAGAGTTGTATAATACCATTTCAACTGTACAGTTCAAATTTACTTTTGACCTACAAAAACAATAAATCACCCGTCCAATTTCATGAAACTACTGAATCATGCCAAGACGTTCTGTATGTAGTTGTGTACACTATAGTATCACCTTTTGGAGCTGCTTTGAAACTTCCTGTAATGATCCTGTGAGCTGTAAAGGGGGTGTATCAATGTGCCTTATGTATCAATGTGTTCCAGTTCCCGCTACACAGTAATGATTTATTAATGAATTGCTGATGGACCCATTTAGACAAATTATATAAAACGCCAAATTGCTCAAGTAGTACCGAATTGCGTAAAAGAAACATCCTTATATCTCCAAAAATAATAATCATATTATCTAACAGTTTACTGCGTCGGATTAAGCGTCTCATAAACAAATAAAAATTATCTTTGAATTAAAATTTGAATGAAATACAGGGTCATAAAAAATCGAAGAATGTGAAAAACAGGATTACAAATATCTCAGCAATTAACTATACTATCGACTTCGTTCTTTATGCAAAATTTTCGTTATTTTATTGCCTTTCACGTTCTTTCCTTAAAATAAAAATTTCGAAAGTTTTTATATACCTTTCATCAGAACGAATTTTTCGGGAGTCCGAAGAAAATAGTTCCGGATAATTGAGGTTACTGATATTAAATAGGCTTCGTTGTATTTTTATATACTAAGCACATAGAAAATTGCAAGTCTCTATCTCAATTTGTTCGGGAGATAGAGCATTTACAGACACACAGACAGACAGACAGACGGACGCAATTTCTAAGAATTGCGTCCGTCTTGTCTAAAAATATGTTTTTCGGAATCTCCTGTATCTAAAACGTGTACATCCGTCAAAAAAATTTCGATTTTCAAAACGATTACAAGACTTACACTACGTATGATGGGTAAGTAAAAAAGAAAAAAAAATGTCACTTTAGACTTCATTGCAAGATTTTTTGACCTTTTCAAAGGTTTAAATAGAGATGCTAGAGCAATAAATTGTAAGTCAACAACTTATTGATATATTCCAAATTCTTGTGTTGCAAATGTTTTTTCTTTTTTTTTTTTTTTTTTTTTTTTTTTTTTGCTAATGTTAAATGTATGTAACATAATCTCTAATTGCAATAAAATATGTTCATTAAATTTTACCATACCCCCACGTTCTTTTAGACTTGCATAACGAGTTGCTGACGTAAATCGAGGTCTTACTTAGATTATATTTAGAATTTCGAACACTCATCTTTAAACTTTTAAATAAATTAACAATATATTATTTTACTACTCGAAGCAACATTTCATAACATATTTTTAATATGTTTTACATTATTCTGTTGAGCTAATTGTAGCGACTATTTAATAGCTATAAGACACAAAATAAAATATTTCTGTAAACGTATTTCAAAATTTTTAATTAAAGCTCGTATCGAATGACGCTAAACCATTACTCTAACATTTTTCCAAATTTCTCGTCAGTAAATACGTGTATTTTGGCATAATTTATAATAAAAATTTTAATATTTCATTGTTATTAACCTTATAATAAATCAAACAAATGTGAACTTCGTGTTTCATGCTTATTTAAAATCTATTACAAATACCAATTTACAAAAATTTAAAAGTCTTCATTATATAGTCGAGTCTGTCTATAACGAAACTCTATCCAACGAATTTCTCTATTTAACGAATTTTTTGTAGGAACGGTCAATTTTTTCATGATTACATGAAAAATAATCTCCATATAGCGAAACATATATCTCCATTTAAGAATTTTTTTTTTTAATGTTCTTTCATATGTTCAGAAAATGCTTCAAATAATTTGTAGAATAACTTGTTTTCGTTAATTTCTGGTTCATATCTCATAGCTAAATTACTCTACCTTATTCCTTATGTTAAAAAAAGGCATTCAACCCCCCCCCCCCCCCCAAGAAAAGCATCCTTTTTGCATGGTCACACTTGACTTTGTTTTAGGTTTTAGCCAAGATGAGCATGTGTTCGTAGAAAAATTTGAAACATATGCTTGCTACTGGAATGATTTGCAACTATCACAAAGCATCCTAAAAGATAAAACTATTCCATTGTCGTCCTGAAAATGCTGTTCGTTTCTTGGTTTGTATAGTAAGGCAGGAATAAGGAAGGGATAAGGGGCAATTGCTGAAAAGGTCGTTTTTTTCATCAATTTTTCATCTACCTAAATTATCTCTCATTAATTTTAGTTTAGAATGGATGTTTCTTATCTGCGCCTCGAAGCATTTTTTGTTGTAAGGATTCATTTGAATGAAGAATTGTTACTAAGTGTCATCTATGCTGGTGTTATCGTCTGTTGCATCTGCATAAAATTACTTCTACGATAAGCATAACTCTCTCTGATAAAATAATTTTGAAAATAATCAATAAGACACTGAGAAAAAAAAAAAGAAAGTGGCGAAAATGTTTGAGATTATGGAAAAATTCCGTTAAATATTTCAAAAACGTAATTAAACACCTCAAAAACAATTCTATTTCAAAATTTAAACATTAAATGAAATTTTTTTTGTCGTTTTCTATTCAATGAATTTTTCTATATAACGATTTTTTTCTGAACGATGGATTTCGTTATATAGAGACTCGACTGTATTTGCAAAATTGTTTCAAGCATGATCAATTTACTTCATAATGACTATTGCTTTGAATTTCTAATGCGTATTTTCCTTTAAATAAAAAAATCAAGAATGAATGAAAAATAAAAAAAGATGAAAAAATTTTACGAAGAAAAAGAGTGAATTTAAAAAGTTATTATAAGAAAATAAATTAAATTAAAAAAAAAAAAAGGATTTCGAATACATTTTGAAAATATACAGAAAATGATTGAAATGGTATGAAATAGAAGAAAGAATTTGAAGAGTGCTAGAATTAGTATTTAAACCAAATTTCTACTGATTTTTATATATATATTTTTTCATAAATTATTGTATACATTTATCGGAGTAATCTCGTTGGAAATAAATTAGATTTAAAAAAAAAAATGATTTCAAATACATTTTCTATTTTACGTGCCTACTTTAAATTGAAACTTTATATTAACCTAAATTATGCTATATTGAAATCTGTGCCCATGAAGAATATAAAAAAAAAATCAGAAAAAATCGAAAATTTAAGTTACATTTTCACCACAAACGGAAAGTACATTTATGATCAATTCTATGGAGCAAATGCTGTTATTGTGCCATATTTAAGCGGGGCTATATGCAATCAAAGCGATAGCGATATGAAAATCTGAAATTTAGATTTGGAGCTCAAAGTGTTCACCAATAATATCAGACACTTTTGTCCTCATAAGATCGAAAATATTTTATTTTGTGGCAATATGTTTTCCTTCCGTATGTGCATATTTACCGCACCTTACGAAAAATTTATTTACTAACTTAACATCGCATAAAATCCATTGACTCGAAAACTTGTTGTGAGTTTCATGATATTAAAATTCAAATAAAATATAAAGTATTTTACCAAACCATAGTTTAGTAAAAACAAGCTCAATAAAAAATTTCTCGCTAAATAGGACACATTTTCAAAGTTTCATAACTAAGAGTTTCTGCTGAAATTTGCTATTTAGAACTATACAAAATTTACTGTTGAAGAAGAGTGAATAAGGGACATATAGTCAGACTTTGATAGTTAATGGTTTTTACTGTAATGAGAATTTTTAGTAGAAGAAATGCATTATATTTAATAATATGTTTCCCTTTTTGTTCCTAAAATGTATATCTGTAATTATGTCATATTTTTATCTCATCTTTGCATTAGGTGTTTGATACAAGATAAATGTTACAATTACGGGCTATACATTTAGGCACAGAGACGTGGAAAATATTATAAATGTTCTTTAATAGATTGTCATAATTGTCAAAGAGATTATAAAGCCAAGGTGCAAAATATATGATAATTTTCACTGTTTTATACATAAGTTATGTAAAAAAATTATAGTATAAGAAGCGTTATAAAAAATATTTTAACTTTCTGAAAACTTCAAAGCTGTAAGATAAGTGCAATGGTATGTCGAGTATCTGTATTCTAGATACTGTGCTAAGTGTGAACGTGACAAATTCTAATTTGAATCAAGCTACAACAAAGTTAACAAGTTGTTAATTCCACGTCAAGCATAGCAAATGAGGTGAGTTCGTACTATAAGGAAGTTTTAAAAATATTCTTATCTTGGTGTAATAGTATACAGTACTTCGGATATGATATAGAATACGAAATCTTTTGTATATCCCTGTAAATACTATCTGCTTTCTATTATACAGGAAGTTACTTGTAGTAAACCACATCAATGTATACCAATTTCAAAAAATGTAATGTAGTTTAGTATTATTAAAACGTACACCAAACAGTGTTTCCCCCTATAGCATTATGCATTTGTATGATTTTGTGTGGCCCTGTAAGTTAATAGCGAATATTCTTTGCACCACAGATTGTACATAATGTATATTTTAATATATACTTCATAGATACATATCAATTTTATTGTGCTTGAAAGAGTGTAACACCATTAAAATGCACTTGCACTTGAAACTATGTTTTTCCCATTGGCAAAATGTAACGGAATACTTTTGATTGTCTCTAAAATTAAACTATGCATTCGATTTGAAAGATTCAACAAAATTGTGTAACTATTATATGTTTTAAATTTCAAATGACTGGGTTTGTTTAGTTTTTGCTCTGTTATATTTGGACAGACGGACGGATTGAACGACGACTATAGGTACTACGTATTTACATAATTACGAACGTACCTAAAAATGGAACATTACATTAAGATTCAAGTGCGAGATGTGATCAATGTTTAGATATATTCTTTATCGCCCTCAAAGGATATATTAAAGATGTCAAACAAAGAGATTAATTAATGTAAAGTCAGAATAAAATTAAAAGTGGATATTAAAATAGCAGATAAAGCCTTTGTGCACAAATGTTTAAGGGTAGAGAGCCAACGAATATAAATGCACAAATAAAGTATGAGAAGGTAGCAAATAGCTATTTCGAATCTACTAACGAGATTCTTCATCAGTGCAAAACTCAGCGAGCTAAAAGTAGCAAAACTGAGCGAAGAGACAGAGAGACGCAGGCTTATATACCCGCTATGGGAACAATCCCGCCTAAAGGAAAGCAACCAATGAGAAGAAAGCAGCCAAAACCAACTGAGTGGACAAGTAGCGACATCTATCGGAGAACCAGCAAAACAAAAACTAAAAAGCGAGTGAAAAAAAAATTAAATTAACGATTTCCAAATACTTGGAAAATAAGGAGTACTAGATAAGTCATTGACTAAGGAGTGAGAATTTTTTATGATGTGGTAAGCTTCCCAAAAATCAAGATCAAGAATAGAAGGACATTTATGGATGATGGTGGCTGAAGAAAAGTTAAACTTATGTTGAGAAGACCAACAATGTTGAGCAATAGAGGAACGTTTAAGCTCCTGATTTTTGACATACCTTTTATGTTCCATTAAACGAAATCTGAGAGCACGTTTAGTCTGACCAATATAAGAAAGACCACATTGGCAAGAAATTTGGTAAATACCCCAGTTATCTAAGTGTATCGGTACGGCTTCTTATAAACTTGCCAAATATCTTGTTTCCATATTTTCTCCTCTCTCAAGCAATAATTCTTTCACTGTTAAGAATTCTTTTGAATTTACTAAAAAACTTCACAGTTTTAAGCCACAAGGCCACACGATGGTTTCTTTTGATGTTAAATCATTATTTACCAATGTTCCTGTCGAAGGTGCTTTAGATTGCCTCAAAAAAAGGCTCTGTGAATTTCATTTTTCCTTTTTCGAAATCGAGGAGCTTATTCATCTAACTCGTGCTTGCTTATCTCAAAATACTTTTGTTTTTAACGGGAATTTCTTTCGTATGATTGACAGTTTGGCTATGGGTAATCCTCTTAGTCCGACTTTATGCGATTTGTACATGCATTACTTTGAAATAAAATTATTTGAAGTCTTAAAATTTCCATTCTATGTTCGTAATGTAGATGATATCTATGCTTTAGTTGAAGTGAATTCTGATATAAATCATATTCTCTCTGTCATGAATTCTATTGATTCTTGCATTCAATTTACTTTTGAAACTGAATCGGACAATTGCCTTCCTTTTCTGGATGTTCTTGTTATTCGCAATGAAGATAATTTTCAGACTACTGTCTTTCGCAAACCTTTTGCGGTCAGTCTTCCACCTCACAGATATTCTTCTCATCCCCCTAACCAGAAAGTTGCGGCTTTTAAAACTTTTGTTTTCCGGGCTTCCAATATTTGTTCAACTCCTCAGTTACTCAGTGATGAACTTAATTACCTAAAAGCTATTGCTGTTGATCGTGGTTATTCTCCTAATATTATAGATTCTATTCATAGAAAATTGACAAATTCTACACAATCTCAAAGTAAGAACTTTAATTCGAACTCCAATGCTTTGGTTGTTTTGCCTTTTTTCCCCAAAATTAGTCAGCAAGTTGCTAAAATTTTAAAAAGGTTCGATTTCAATGTTATTTTTTCTCCTGTTAATAAAATTGCTTTTTCAAATCTTAAGCACCCCATTGATCACTTAGATAACTGGGGTATTTACCAAATTTCTTGCCAATGTGGTCTTTCTTATATTGGTCAGACTAAACGTGCTCTCAGATTTCGTTTAATGGAACATAAAAGGTATGTCAAAAATCAGGAGCTTAAACGTTCCTCTATTGCTCAACATTGTTGGTCTTCTCAACATAAGTTTAACTTTTCTTCAGCCACCATCATCCATAAATGTCCTTCTATTCTTGATCTTGATTTTTGGGAAGCTTACCACATCATAAAAAATTCTCACTCCTTAGTCAATGACTTATCTAGTACTCCTTATTTTCCAAGTATTTGGAAATCGTTAATTTAATTTTTTTTTCACTCGCTTTTTAGTTTTTGTTTTGCTGGTTCTCCGATAGATGTCGCTACTTGTCCACTCAGTTGGTTTTGGCTGCTTTCTTCTCATTGGTTGCTTTCCTTTAGGCGGGATTGTTCCCATAGCGGGTATATAAGCCTGCGTCTCTCTGTCTCTTCGCTCAGTTTTGCTACTTTTAGCTCGCTGAGTTTTGCACTGATGAAGAATCTCGTTAGTAGATTCGAAATAGCTATTTGCTACCTTCTCATACTTTATTTGTGCATTTATATTCGTTGGCTCTCTACCCTTAAATAAAAGTGGATAGATTAAATTAATTTGATAACATCATTTCGGATTCAAAAGTGATTGCAATCAAAGATTAATATTCCTGCAATGCACTTTTATTAACTCTATAGTTTAGCACAGCAATATTTACATAGAATTTCTTGATCTTTTCAACAATCTGATTCCTTAAGAATTTTCTGTTATTTTCAATCACTGTATTTATGCGTAATTTTGCTAAACTATTTTGAATACTAGTTTTATGATTCAGTTTACATGCTTTCTTAAATGATGTTATTATTATCATAATTTCAGAAAATTAATTTTATGAAAGTCTTAATAATTATCAAACAAATTAAACTTTAATCCCATAAATAATTTTAGTTAGCACTATTCGGCTGTCATTTTCCACGTTATTATATAACCAGTTAAGCAATTTATTCTTAGCTCCATTTTACGCTATTTAATAAAATGCGGCATTGCGGTTCATCAGGATCTTCTAATATCCTTTCAGAATTGAACAAAGGTGGTTAATGGTTTGAGAAAAATCATAATAAAGCGAATGAAATTTGTGAAAGGAGATCAATTTTATGGATGAATGACAAGTTAAGAGGCGATGAAAGAATCAGTGGAATTCCATGAGCATGAAGCTGCATACGGGTCTTTGTAGGATGAATAAATAAGAGAGAAATGAGTTGCAAAAATTGTTTATGCTAGGAGTAAATTAAGACTTGTCAAAGTAAACATTGTAACCCTCCCCTTTTTTTCTGAGATATACAACGTAGAAAATGTGCCTCACAATTATTATTCTTCCATTTTAAAAACTTTTTTGTGTATTTGAATTTGAAATTATATTTTTAAATGGAAAAACAATCACTTCTCATGAGTTATTTTTAACTTTAATATTTGATTTGCGTAAAATCATGTGCAGATTTTTTTTCTTTTTTTTTTTGTGTGTGTGTGTGCGTGTGGAGGAGGAAGAAAAGGAATCAAGTGGGACAATGATATGGTTTAAAAACTGCAAGCAACGGAAAAATATATTAATGTAAAAGTATATACTGATAACTCAGCCACAGAAAGCAATTCGTTGTAAAATTTCATTTGTTACCCGAAATTTCATCGACAAAGTTTTTATTTTCCATTTAAGATATCCGATGAAGTTCGGAGACATTTTTTTAAAACTCAACATTTGACCATGGCTCACTAGATCTATAGGCCCGTCTATTTGAGATTAATGGATGAAGTCTCCCGCTAGAGGACTCTGATACCTTGCCCAAGTGATTCTAACCAATCGTGCAAACCCTGAATCAAAACAATGAACATGTGTCTAGCCATGTGTACCGAACAAAAAGCAGCTTACTCAATGCTAATTTGGGCAAGGTTTGCGTCACGTGGACTCACACGTGGTCCAATGAAATGGTTCAGTGTTTGAAGCTGCAACCAGCTTCACTTTTTCGGCGCTTTTTCGCGAAATGGCTTGGCTGGTAGTATATAGTCGGCTATGATTTGACATAGGTTTTGGTATTTTTAAGTGTAATCTGGCACAGAATAAAGAAAATTATAAAAATATATACATAATATCTTTGGAACATTTTAAAATTTTGAAGAGTTTTGGTCGTTTTTTAGCATTAAAAATAAAATCAGTTCCGGCTCCAAAAAATGCATGTAACGCAATTTCTTTTCAACATATGCATATTAGATACGACTCTAGGTGCATGCTTGAGTATAAAAAACTAAAAACTCGGCAATATAAGAAAATCTGAATTAGATACATCTGATTATATGCAATTTACATAGAAAATGTCAGTAACTTTGTGACTTCGTGTAATTCTTCATAAAAATAGCTATGTGTCTACAAATAAGTCACTTAAAGCCAATTCGTTAGCTCATTCCATTTTAGAAGTCATCGAAAAGCTACACAAAAAATTTCATGTTTTATGTAGGATAATAAAATTTTGAGTTAGCTCAATAATCGTTTATTTTTTCCGATAAAAATCTGATTTTTCAGATAATACATTTAAAATTTTCAACTTCAATTTAAATTAACATCATCTGCTTTTTATTTATTTATTTAATTTAAGTTCTAATAGGCGTCCTGAAGAAAAAAACTTATTTAGAAACAGAAATGTTTATTCTATATGAAAATCAAATAAGAAAATTGCGAATTTCTATCGAAATTGACGTTTTAAACGTAGGCAGATATCTTAATCAAAATGCTATGCAGGTGCATCCAGTAAAAATTTTTTTAAACAGAATCTGCACGCGTCCAGTTTTGTTTTTTACTTTCTTCTATCTTTAGAAATTAATGCATTTGTAAAGATATAGCATTTTAATTAAACAGAAAATAAAGATTTTGTTTTTGAAATTTCGAGTAATGAATGAAATTCTTTATCAAATCATCTTCGGTAGCAGAGATATAGTACATACTTGTATGTTAATATATTTTTGCTTTATTTGCAGTCTTTAAACTAAATCACAGTCCCACCTGATTTCTCTATCCATAACAAAATCTATGAATTATTTTAAGCAAATCAGATAGTAAAACAACAACTAGCAACTCAAAAAAAAAAAAAAAAAAAAATATTGTTTTCCATTTGAAAAGTAAAAGGGACTATTTGACACAAATTTTGTGGAAGATCTCTCTAAAAAACTAATGCTCGGAATTAAAAAAAATATATTTAGTTAATATTGATATAAATTGGTGCTGATTAATTTTTGGTGTAAATCGCTCAACAGGTGACTCTCACAGCATTTTTCATAATTTCCGGAACCACTCAATTTTCAGAACTAATGCATGGATTGCATTAGTCCTTGACATGAATTGACATTTTTTACATTTTGGTATGTGTCGTTTAACAGGTGGCGCTGTTACACTACATTTTTGTGATTTCTGCAATAGCTCAATCTTAAGAACTAATACACGAATTTTTATCTAGATTAGGATTTAGTTAGACGTTGACAGAAGTTGTTGCTGATTAGGTTTTGGCGGAGTTCTCGCTGGCTTTTGACCAACATTAGCAATTTGGCGAATAAGAAATAAAATACAGTAGTCAAATGAAGCAAAAGTTAACCAAAAAATTTCGGCGTGAAATATTGAAATATCTATTTTTAACTTCTTATAGCATGTCCTTTTTTTCCAATATGTTCTGTAATTACCTAATTCTTGTAATTGCTTGTAAAATTGAAGTTCGACAATCCAAAGTAGATACTATTAAAAATAAGTACATTCTAAAGCTCTCCTAAATATGACAATATTTTAGACATTCATTTAGCAGCCGAAAAAATAAATTTAAAAACGGTCATTTTTGATTTACCGTTGTGAAAATATACACTAAAAATTGCTGTGTGATTTCTACTCTAACAGACAGGAAACATTGACCGACTAATGTTATTTACAAGGAATGTCTCCATACGGACATATACACAAAAAAATTACAGAATGTTCTTTTTATGTTCTTCACACACGTTTATAAAAAAAAAATTTCGGCGGATCTCCATACCCTGTCTGTAAAAAAATAATGAAAATTTCGTTATTTGGCGATTTGTCATCGGTTGGCGATGAAAAACAAATTCAATTTTTTTTTTTTTTTTTTTTTTTTTTTTTTTTAATGTCAAATGCATTTTAAAGGAAAATGTTCATGTTCAACGTTTTTAGATTAAATATCTTTTGTTTTGTCAACATTAGTTTGTTTTATGTATAATTTCGTTATATTGATATTTATATGTATTTATATTCAAATTTAATCATCAAAATTTGTAATTTAAAACGAAATTCAAATTTAAAGTAATCAAAATTGTTTCAAGTTCAAAGTCCAGTTGAGCATTGTCAATTCGATTTGTTATTATGGAAACATCTGACTTTTATTTTTGAATTCGCTTAAATGTATGAACATAGTTTTATTAAAAAAGAATTTTTTACATATGAAAATATTTTTTCCAGAAGTAAATTAAATAATACAGCAACAGATAATATATATACATGCAATGTACTATATATATGTATATAATATATTGAATCCGTTCATTGTTTATGTTTAAATTCATTAATTTTTAAATTCATTTACGTTTAAATTCTTTTACACGGATTCTAAAAATTCAAAAGTTTTCAGTTGCTTTAAAATCATTTGCTTTTGGCGGAGAAATGTGCTGCTCGCCAAATCGTGTGACATTTTCGTCTTTTCACGCCAACTCTCCACAGTATTTTAATTTTTTACATGTTTTCTACTGCAATCCCGTCGCTAATTTTCACTGATCCTTTATTACATACATGAGTAGTTTAATTAATATTTAAAAAAAAATCCGAGTATGCCATGTTTGGAGACCTTCCTTGTTAGCAAACAACTATAAGTAATAAAACAACTTAGCAAACAAGTAATAAAAATGTTATGATAAATGGCTCATTTGAATTTTGTATTTCAGCAAAACGTTTTTGTATTTGGAGCTTGATGCAAGCAACTTTGTTTATATTTTTGCTCACACGATATCAGCACATAGATAGTGATAAGCTGCTATAGAGAAAATCTACCGAAGAAGCCTTACTGTGCTAAACTAAACAGGTGTCGACTCAGTATGTCTAAAAATAAAGTAATGTAAATGACACGCTGCGATTGAACATTGTAAGGCGGATAAAAATTGGAACTGTATAAGAACAAACATAAAAATAGTCTAAATGGAACACTTGCAATTTGGCGAGTCTGGTTATTCGTTTACTCGCCAAATTGAGCATTTTGTCGCGATTTGGCGCAATGGCGATCGGAAGCGAAAACACTGGGTTTGGTGTTCCTCGCTCAATAGGTGGCGATACTACGCTGCATTTTGTAGGGTTTACATGATTTTAGCAACAGTCATATGTCAAGAACTAATGCTTGGAAATTTCATTTCTTCAGAATCCTGATGATGGACATAAAATTCTATTTTATTTAAGCATTTTAAAGTACAGTGCAACTTCGATTATCCGAGCTAATTGGGACCGCCAGTACTCGAATATCGGAAATCTCGGTTAATAGAAACTGTATATAAAATCTTGCCGTGCTCGCGAATTTAACATCTCTTAGAATTAAAAACAATAGGAAATTTTTTAAATGATAAAAATAAACATATATAAAGTTATGTTTCAGAGCTCAACAAATAAAACCATTTCGAAAGATTCCATTAACAGAAGCTTATTAAGTTATTAAAAACGTTACACTTGCCCTGCGAATCCTGAAAACAATTAAATCTAGATCCGACTAGACTATATAGAAGAAAAATTCAAATATTATCTGTGTTTGGTATGAGTCTGATGAAAAAACTAAACACTGATCAGGCACCATGTGACTGTCTGATGCCGATCTCTACACTGGACATGTTACACTTCTTTATCGATGTTCTCAAACTAGCATCGGATTGTGACGCACATTTATAGTTATTCGCCCGAAAGTCATATTCCTTGAAAATGGCCCCTATTTTATAGACCCGCTTAACCCCTTGGCGACGAGCGACACGTATACGTGCCGCAAAAAGGCTTAAGAATCCTTTTTTATCTCCACCAGTAAAATTCTACTAAAAAATTTGTATTATTTAATAGGCGCATTATTTAGATTTAATAAGACCCAAATTTCTGATTTTAAAAAACGGTGACAAAGCATTAAAATTTTCGTAAAAGGCTCCTGTCGCGAAGGGGTTAATTTCTTATCGTCTTGACCTAATAGATCTTTAATTTTTATGCAGCCCGGCCTGTTGAAAAAAATTTCCTAATTTTTTAGGTAGGATTCGGGCTTCGGCCAAGCCTGGGCCATTTCAGAACTCTGACAAAAACAAGTAGCACGGACAGTTAATTAAAAAGTGTTTTATTTTTAAAAGCTCATTAAAAAAGACTTTGTTATTAGCTCGGTTAACAGAAACCTCAGTTAATCGAGGTTCTACTGTATTAATATGTATGAGATAGAAGAAAGATTTGAGAATGCCATTTCCGACTAGTTTCTTGTAGATTTCGGGCGTGCTGTGTTGGTACTCATTCTTTCCCGTCAAACCGGAAATGTTTTGTATGGTAATAAGTCATCACTTATATTTGTTTAACGAAAAAAAAAATAATTTAGGTTGTTAAATAACAGAGAAATTTTTTAAAAAATCTGCTTTTTATTTTTCCATATAGGGTATCAAAATTTAAATTTTCTTTAGTTGTCTTTTTCTTTTAAGTTAATTTGAGTTTTTTTCTGAATACGATTATCTCAAATAAGCATTAATCAATTTATTTATTTTCAGATTTGTATCTATGAAGCATGTAATACTATTCGAACATTGTGAGATTCAAAAATTGCCCGAGATTCAAAATAATAATTGAAAGTTCATACTTTAAATTAATGTTTTTAAGGAGTCTTCATATGAATGGATTTCTCTAAGTAACAAACAATGCTATTTCGTATTCCACAATTTATAAATTTGAAAAATGAACATTTTGTAGAAAATACATGTGATATGCATAAAAACATAAAATACGGATTGTTTTAAAAGAACTTTAATTGTAGGATAAATTTTGTCAGAAATAATATCTCATTGTTTAAAAATAAGTCAGGCCGGCCAGGTCGGCGATTATTTCAGCCCGTGACAAAGAATTTTGGCCCGAACAGACATTTATAAGGAAGCTGCTTCGTATAACGTGTGTTTAATTATATTAATAATAGAGTATGTATATTATTGGCTTCATTGATTACTAATTATTAAAATCAATTAAGCTATCATGCTTTTTGACAATAATAAAACGTAATCATACAAATTTATTTAATCGTATATTCAAAAAAAGGCTTATAATTTAACTGAAGTAAATTATTATTTATATAAGGGTTTCGTTACAATCGTTTTCATTCTCACATTAATAAGACTATGAAAAAAACTAGACACAATTCTGTTACCACATCTTGTATATCTGAAAGAGATATTGATGCATGGAACCTTTAAGATAATATATAGTATGCCAAAAGAAAAAAATAAAAATAGAAAAAAAATCTAACTTTTACAATAATAAAATTCGATTTTCTTTGTAGCATTTTAATCTACATTATTTAACATTAGTTATAAGTGATATCGTAACCATATCACTATATCTTATAGTATGCCAAAAGAAAAAATAGAAATAGAAAAATAAATCTAACTTTTACAACGATAAAATTCAATTTTCTTTGTTGCATTTTAATCTACATTATTTAACATTAGTTATAAGCGATATCGTAACCATATCACCATATCTTATAGTATGCCAAAAGAAAAAAATAAAAATAGAAAAATAAACCTAACTTTTACAACGATAAAATTCTATTTTCTTTGTTGTATATTAATCTACATTATTTAACATTAGTTATAAGTGAGTGCAACAGATAAAGGCTTATTAATGACAAATAATTGGTATCTTTGAAAGTGATCGGGTAATTGGATAGTTTGCAGCAGATTTTTAACAGCATTGGATTGATGATCGCATGTTTGGAGTTTCCCTTTAAAAAATCTACAGCAAACTGCTCAATCATTTGGATATATTTTTAAAGATAACAGCTACTTAACAGCTTTATGAAACTGTTCTTACAGCCTTGTACGATAATGGCACCTGGTGTAATGTAAAGTCCGTCTTGGGTGCAAAGTCCTCCAATTTCCCCATGAATTGTATCACTGGAGATGCTTATTCAGGTAAAGATCTCGTTACTTGATGAAGGTTCTAAATTACAAGACTAATTTGAGTAGCGAGAGCGGTCCTTTGGTTACTCGGTACTATGTATAGGTGTGCGATGCAGCGTAAAAGTAAACAAACAAATCGAACTTAAATAACCGGCAACCATAGAACCAAAAAAAAGTAAAACAGAGCTGTCATTATGGCGACATAAATATTTATCCAACAGATGGTCATTCGAGTGATTTTGAACCATTTCGAGGCATTCAAACCCATAAAACGAGGTTATAGCCCAATCGGTAGGGCACAGGTTAGCGGTTAAGAAGCTTATCTTATAGTACTGTTAACCATATTATGGTCAGAATTAAAACAAATTATGGTTATGTAACCGTCTTCTATAAAAACGGCTAAAAGACTGCACAATTTACTGTAAGATTTTAACAGTGTAACAATGTAAACACGAAATGATTGTACAATATTTTAAGGGTTTTCTTTATCGTAAGCGTTTTCCTCTCCTTCAAAAATTTTTCTTCAATATCATGACCCAGTCTTATCCTTTCTGTGGGACTCTGACTAATGCTTAAAGAAATTTACTAAAGAATAACTATCCGTAATAAGAATAGCTGTACATTTCTTAATGTTTAAAATTTTCAAAGAACCCATTTATCTTAGACTTTAACTGTTGCATTTTGTGTCTTTTTAAGATATATTTCGATTTTCAGTTAATTACTAACATTCATTTTATTTGCAGGTAAGAATATCCGAATGCTTTTATCAAACTTGTAAGTAAAATTTTTATTCATACAACGTGCTATATATTTATTGATGATATTTTTAACTATACATTTTATTTTAAAACTTTATATACTTTATAGAATTTTTAATTATTATTTTTTGTGCATTTTCATTTCCTTATATATGTGTATTCAATCGAAAAAATATTTTAAAATAAGTTTTCTTGAAGAAAAATGACAATTGTAATTAAATCTAAATTGACTTCTTCATTCTAAAGGAAAACAGATAATAAAAAAAAAGGAATTTATTTCAAAAATAGCTTTTTTTTCATAACAATGAAGGAACTTGATTAATATATACTGAAAGAATTAATTTAATTTTGATCATCTTCTTTTAAATTTTCTTGAAATATAAATCTAGTAACTAAATCTAAAGTGAAATTGAAAGTTAAGTTATTATGCAGTTAATTTTTTTTTTTCGGAATTCTAAAAGGCTTTTGTCACCCTCAAAGATCAATAATTTCTCTAACTTTAATTGGCCGAGATAATTCTGGATAAAATCTTGATGAGCATTCACTTGTTTAATCGAGCTTTCCTTGTATTTATTACAAACGCTTAAAAATGAGTTTCTACAATTTGGACAAAAACTTCAAATCTATACTAGATGTACCGCATGTGCAAATTGTGCGAAAAGCACGCTGCTACGCTAAACCACTTATCGTAAAATATGCCACTCGTACGTAATAAGTAAATAAATAAAAAAAAAGCAATATAAGTAAAACGAATGAGTTTGCATTGAATAGGAACTCACGATTTATGAACCAATCACATAAAAAATCGCCTTTTTTTTCTATTGTTTTCTTAATTGGATTGCCCTATGAAACGAATAAATACATGTTTTTTAGATTTTCGTTCATCTGGCGAAACCCTATTCGTCTCTGTCCTCTGTCTGTCCGTCCGTCACACACTGTAAAAAATATGACTATTTTGCTGCATCGTCACTCCCCCGCTTTTATAGAATATCACTCTTTTGGCCAATGAGAATGCTCCATGATAGCCTGAAGTAGTCGTTTACTATAAAAGCAGTGGAGTGACGATGCAGCAAAAAATTCATAATTTTTACAGTGTAGTCCGTACACAAAAACTGTATAAGTCAGATACTTCAAATTTTACGTACTTACAGCTGAATACAAATGACAAATCATAAAATTTTGAAAATATCTATTATTTTAATTAAATTATTTTTTTCAGTGTCATCCTTATATTTTTGCGATTTAAATTTTAAAAGAGAAGCTTAATTTCAACTTTTTGCGTGTAGGCTTTGAGATAAAGCATCTCGCTGGCAAATAGAAGGTTCCTAGTTTAATTCCTGAAGCTAGAACTTGAAATTTTTATCTTAAAATGGATTTAATAAGAAGAAATTTCGTATTTTGGCCTAATTTAAATTTTTATATTTTTAGGTTTCGTTCATCTGACATTCATAATATTTTTTGAAATTCAGTTTTCTTTCTGTTTTAAAATTTTTTGCGATTTATTAAAGATTTAACATTTTAAATTTAATTTTATATCATTCTTTTCTTTTTTAGAAATATAAAATTTTATTTATATTTGCTATTTTTTTTCAGATTTTCAAATAATTTTAAATTTTTGATGTTATTTAAATAATTTGATTTAAGTACTTTTAATTTGATTAAAATAAATAACTTCCTTTTTAAAATTAAATTTATTGGTAATACCTCCTATGTAAGAATTTATCATTATAAATTAACACTTTCGATATTTTGAAAGAAATATTAAACAAAACCCTCTGTGCAATCTGCGACCACACATACCCACTTGTTTGTAAAACAAAATGTATTCTGCAAATAAATTAAAAAAATCATACACTCGTTTTCATTCACTTATATTTTTCATATCCATTTTTCCTTGTACTTTATAAGGCTTCAAAAATTAAGTAATTTCAATATTTCATTGTTGCAATAATTAATTGTTGCAATTTAAAAGTCAGTTGACAAATTTTAGTAAATGCGGTTTGATGCAAAATTCATTCTATTGCTGTAATTCCTTATATATATATATATATATATATATATATATATAACCATATTTTTTATTTAAAAGATTTTTTGGTGATTTATCATTTGAGCCTAGACAACAGAAAGAGAAATGGGATAAGGTACCCTGGGGAAAAAATGCCACGTTAAGGTTCTACCAATTTTCACGGCTCAGTTTTAGTTGGTATTTTTCAAACAAATGTATGATTTGATAAAGCAACTCATTATCTATATAAAAAAAAAATAATTTAACAGATATGTATTCATAAAATGTAATGGCGTGATTTCTTGACCAATACTATTTGGCGTTATTATCCACCTATATGGGTAATAAGCCATGCAAACAAAACTATGAAATAAGATGGAATAATTGCATGTAGATTGTCCAGTTCTAAAAATACAAACGCTACAAACTTAGAAATTGACAAATTGCATTCTAAGCCATTGAAAATGTTCAATTTTTGTAAAAGTGTAAGAAAAATAAAGGTGTGGTGTGTGTGTGTGTGGGGGGGGGATGAGGCAAAAGAATATCAGACCGTGAGCTTCTTTTTGCTTAAAAAGGACCGCTTAAATAGAATTATTAGAAACATTGCACAGTTTTAACTGTGTTTATTTGAATCAGTATTTAGTATGTAGCTCGGCCACTGTAGGGAATCAACCGTAGTATTAATCCAAGGGTTGGCGTTATTACCCCGTTATAGTTATTACGCTGTACATTTTAAATTACTAATTATCTCGAGAAGCTATCCAAAATCTTCAACAACATTTTGAAAGTCCATGAAATGTACTACAAATTAATGTAATTAAGGAAGTATTTCCGGATGAAAAAAATAGTCTTCACATCACAAAACGTATCTCGCTAATTTTAGATCAAGCGTTAATTTTAGCTGCTTGTAAAAACATTAAGACCTAAAAATGAAACAAATTAACTTGAAGCTGGTTTTTGCGATTTATATGACTAAAACCCTTCTGCACAGAGCACATGGGTGTCATTTACCAGATTATTTCATAATTATCTTAATATTAGCACTTGGCGTTATTACCCCGCCTGGTGTTATTACCCCAGGGTACCTTATTTCATTTTCTCTTAGGGAAAAAATGTGATGATGGACATTGCTTTTCTTATAAATTTTGTCATTTTTTCACAAAAAGATATCACGAGGCCCCACTTTTTTTTTTTCTTTTCCATGTTTTTGTACATATGATCAACTATTGCGTGACATAATTTTTTTCATCCAACTGTGGCGCTTTTTTAAAAATAAACTACTTTAAATATTGCAGATTTTGGAAATTTTGAATATTTAACAGGTTATAGCTACTAACAGCAACAATATCTGCGTGCAGTACTATATTATTTAGCTTGTCCTAGTAGTGCACTTTCATATTCTATAAGAAAAACTTTGGGCATTATAGCTTAAATAAGATATTAAGAGCGGAAAATTGACAAAAACGTCATTTTGACTTTGTGGCAACATAACAATGTAAAATAACAATTCCCCATGGTAACAAATAAATTTTATCGAGCAGGTAGTGTTATACTATAAGTTTATGCCAAAAGAATTTTGGGATGTTGTTGCTTGACAGAGATATACCACTGCAAACATATTGAGATTTCATTTTTCATAAAAAACAAACGTGAAATTTGATATTTTCTATAGGGAAGAGAAAATTTTTTCAGGGCTTGAAAATTGCAGATTATTCATTAAATATGATTTACTTCAGCATAAAAAATATCAAGGCAATTAAAAAATACAACTATCAAAACATCACTTTTTTGTCTGAATTTCAAAATAAGGGCTCTTATATGTTGATAAAATTTCGGTAATCCATGTAATAACATGAATCTTTTTGTCATTATCCATCAAAATCTTCTTTCAGTCTATGATAAGTATCTTAAGAAAAGAACAGTTGGTTTTTTCCCTTTAGATATTAATCAATGTTTATTTTCTTGGAAGCTGCACAAAAAATTATTATTTTTTTAGAAGTCAAGACACGTGTGAGAATCGGCCAAAGTCTTGATGTTGCGTCATGACTCAAACGATTATCAAATTTTACACGCGCATGTACCCGCCAAAAATAAAACAAAATATATTCGCGCTCTTAAACCAGTTAGTAGTATAGAAGGTTGATTACGGATAAATATATAATCTTTTACTGTCGACGAACTGTGACGGAAAATGAGATATTATCCTTGAAGAAGATAGGCCGAGACGTCTACTTGTGGTTTCAGTAATTGAATATAAAAGGAAAGAACACTTCTTTCATTGTTGCGCTATTAGTAATGATAAAAATATATATACTCAGGAGATTAGATAGTCGATTTCTTGACAGATTTTTGAACAAAGGATTGAAGCGATTAAAATATGGTTTAAGAGATGTATAATAATAAATTATGTTTCATGCATAAGTATGTCTGTTTATTATTAAACTATAATGTAGGGTTTCACTATCATCTATTACTGCTGGAGAGATCTATGGATATTTCTATCGTTTATACATATCGATGGTAACGTTCCTTGTTGGATTAACTCCCCCCCCCCCCCCAAAAAAAAGCGTTGAAATTTCCCTCCTGGAAGATTTGAGATTGTATGCTTCTAACGGTTAAAATGTACAACTCCCCCTCCCCTGCAACTCTATAATAATCTTCACCGGAGCCACAGCAATCCCCCCAGCCCACCAGAGAAAAATGTCTGAATTGTAAACTGGTTAGTTTTAAGAGAGAGCCAGCCACTACAGAACATTGTTGTGCAGTTCGTCAAAAATTAATAATTAAAAATAAAATGGGCGCAAAAACAACCCACTCGGGTCCCTTGGTGAAGAAGAAAACACTCATACGCATAAGTTTCTGGATGTTAATAAATTAACCATAATTAAACCCTTATGTAGTATCATGCGCATTACTTTTTGGGGGTTTTAACCAAGATCACATAAAGTAATGTAATTATAATCTTCCGTCAATATAAGTCTTGATAAAATCGCGATTAGAGCACGGAAACGCGTAGATCAGAACAAATGTATTTATATACTTTTATTTATTTATTTATTTTACTTTTATTATCCATTAATTCTCTTTATGACACTTTTAATGAATAAAATAAATCAATACTGTCCCAGATAATAAATCACTGTAAATTGAAAAATTCACTTTCTTGTTTTACCTCTTTATGTTCGTTTATTTAACAAATTCTGTCAAAAAAGAGTGCATTTCTCCAAAAGTTTTGAAAGTTTTCTAGTTGCATTTTAAAATTAAATTATTCTCATTTAAAATGACTCAAAAAAAAAAATCATGAATTAAAAAATACAAATCTGTATCTTACTAATTATTTTCGATTGTAAGGCTGCGTTTAGAAATGAAGATTGCTCCCTTTCATTCGAGCAATAAAATGTGGTTTTCAACAAAAGGACGGGAAGCTCAACAATGGATTCAACAATGAAAAGGAAATAGACGTTCAAATTGAAATTGAAGTAAACTTCTTTTTCTGCAGGATGCATTTTTGCCGATCCCACCGAAGCTAGCATAGAGAAGAAAATACGGGCTTGTGATTGGTTGAATAATTTAAAGAGCAGTTTTGTTAATTTTTGAGTTTACGTTTATTTAATAACCAGTTTGTGTTTGAAAACCTTTTAAAAGATGAATTTTGATTAATTTCCTTCCGATTTTACATATTTATTAGTAGATTATAAGAAAGATTTTTTAGAATTTTCTCATTTGTATTGTATTATTTAAAAATAGTAATAAAAATAAAATTGGATTTTTTTAAAATAATTTTAACGTGATATTCATATCTATACGACTAATATATACATCAACATTCAGAACAAATTATTTACAAATAATAATCAGAATTTTTTTTTTACGGCGTCATTTACGCAATATTTACAAACCAATTTGTTTTATATCCTTTTTTTTAAATCATTTTTTTATTATTATCTACATGAAGTAGCCATATACGTTCCTAATACGTACATCCACATTCAGATTAATTTATTCAACCAATCAGAAACCCGTATTTACTTTTCTATGCTAGCTTCGGCGGGATCGGCAAAAATGCCTGCAGGATATCCAGTAGTTTTTTGTAAAGCCACTAGGGGGGTTCCGCCCCCCTGCTCGCTACGCTCGCCAACCCCCTGCGTAATCGCTTCGCGATTCCAAGTTGTAGACTACCCCTGCTTGCTGCCCTCGCCAATACCCCATGGTATGAATAAGCAGTTGCAGATCTTTCAAATGATGTGTCACACGACTGGTGTTGTAAAGAAATTAAAACTTTGGCGAAATATTACAGTTATCTCCAAGTTGGCGTCACTCTTAGCGAGTAATTTTGGTCGCCAAATTTGGCGATATATCGCCAAGTTGGTGACAAACTTGGCGATTGTTGGCGATGATAACCTTTCCCTCTTTATGGTAACTCATACGGCGATATATAGACGGAGCCCTTTCCTGATTGGTCTATTCGACTCATGGAAGGAGTGGTCCGCCCGGATTCGTTATTTCCGGAAATCTTACACATCAGCATCATTCTAGGAGTCATTCCTTTTAAGGCTAGTTTTTTTTTACTATAGAAGGATTAAAGATTTAAAAAAAAAATGCCACGTGGCCACATGAAAAGACAAAGACACAGAGAGTAGTTCAACGAACATATATCTAGACCTTTTAAATTACAAATGTTAATGTATTTTTCAGAAAACAAAAAGTTAAACATATTCTACTTATTGGGAAAACTATAACCATTTCATCTTAATTTAAACAATAATATTTAAAATGGACGATTTAATCTTCAGTTATTTCAATGTTGTTTCTTTGTTTTGCTCTAAAGCCCTTTTATTTCCGAATTCTTGCACGAGTTTTATTTCTGTTTTAGGAGTATCTGAATCTACCTCGATTACAAAGTATTTAAAAAAAGAATTAGTGGATTTTTTTCACAAGATTTTAAATTATTAAAGAGGTGTTTGAAATCGAAAATTGACTCAGAATAATTCAATAAATTGAATTGTTGGATAAACGACCACCATAGCTTCTAGATTTTCAGCGTCTCCTTTAGATAATTTCATTTGATTCATTTGTTCTCTTTTATTCAAATGCTCTCGACAAATGCTAAATAAAAGAAGTGAGTAAGAGTGATTGAAGAACATGCAGATGGATTCGTTTAACATTCTTTTAGGTTAACTATCCGATTAGGCTAGTAATTGCAAATATTAAGCCTGGAAATCTGCATTTATATCGTATCTAAAATAAAATAAGAAACAATTCGGATACAAAGGGAAGCAATAAAAATACCACGAACGAACGAATTATTTGATGTTCGAATAGATCGATAAAACGAATTTCATTCATTGAATAAAAAAAAAAAGATCAATTTATCGATTATGTAAGATTTGTACGCAATATTTTCACATATGACAGTGAATATGTCCGATACCATTCATATAATTAGTGCCCATTTTCGTCATCGTTTCATAAAATTTTGCACAAAGTAAGTGTAAAGCTAATTTAAATAAATATGCCAATCACAAAATAAAAGTAATCGATATTTAATTAAAAATAATTCGATGCAGATATAAGTTAAATACATAAAAAAATTACTCCAAAAGTAAAAAGTTATTCCAAAAATTGAAAAGAGAATTATAATAAAAAGAAATTGAGAAAGAAATTACCAGGGGGGATTTTACACTTGATTAACATAATATGTTATATTGTTTAAAAATAAAATTAAACAAAAAAAAGAATACAAGCAAAAAAATAAGTTTTTTTATTGCATTAAAAAATATTCTTGGAAAACGTTTAAAACAGAATCAGTTCCAGAATAATTAGTTATAGGAACAACTATAAAATCGGTTCGAAAACAGTTTACTGCAGGTGCCCAGGACTTATGTTTACTATTTAACTTTTTTTGACATTCTTTATGTAATTAAATTTGCTTATTTTTTCTGTTTGTTGCATTTTACAATTTTTTGAAACGTTTTGGACCATAAATTGAATGAATTTTCTACTTATTTTATTCGCTCTGCTATACGTCACGCAAAGAAGTTTTTGCAAATGAACCGACATAAAAGTAATACTTATAAATCTGACTCTTTTTAACATAGTTTTACAAAATACCATTTGAAATATATAAACAAAGTGCTACTAACTTCATAAAATATAAAAATCTTTAATAGCTTTAGAAAATGAGATGCGTAGAGAGTAAATATTTATCGTTCTATTGTAGGCACCCCACTCAGTAAAATATTACATCATGACAAATACATTTTAAATTTTAAAATCAGATAATACATGGCAGATAACTAAAGATATTAAGAAAGGGAAAACTGTGAAAGTGTATTGTGATGAGTTTAATGTCTCTTTAAAATTAATAAAAATAAAAATGTTGAAATGCTTTTTGTGTATTGTGTTATCTATATCAAGAAAATTTTAGTGTATAAAGCTACTCCATCAATTCTTAATAAGTTATAAAAATGAATTATAAAATACGTCATTGTTATGAATATTAGTGCTAAATGCGAGAGTTTCTTGGTGAAGATAAAAATGCAAATCGTATAACACTTGAAGACTCAGAAACCAAGGAGTACAAGTGACAAAAATTACATTTGAATTTAATTGAGTTCGGCAAAGGTGATTGATCTCGAGAACACAATACATAATTAGAAAATAATTCATATTGCATTATCTGAAAAGAAACAAAAAACATGTTTCTAGGTCGTCTGTGCACTTAGATAATTTTTTTCAATTTTGTCACTTGTAGCCCTTGGCATTTGGGGTTCACGCGTGTCACATTGAAGTAAGTTGGAAAATAAGAAGACTCTTAGATGTATTCCGAAAATGTATAAACGCCTCTTTGCATTTATACAATTATGTTAAAAACCCATTTGTAATAGAATATTCATCTTTTTTATGAATTAAAATATGTGACAATATATATTGTTAAGGCTCTGTTGCGCTTTCACCATGTAAATAAAGTTAACTTTTTTAATAACAAAAGACATATATTGCAGAGTTAAGGGGGTTCAGGGCATCATGATTTTACAGATGTTTTGGTGAGGCGTGACCAATAAAAGTTTGGGGACCATTGACTTAGAATCTTTGACTCTACCCGAGTAATTTTCAAAACAAATAAAAACATAAGATTGCATGGTCTATGAAACGCCATCATTCAGTTTTTCACGTATTCTTTCATGTTATGCTAGTTACTTTTTTTTTTAACTTGGATATTTAGTTCTATTTTTCGTAATCATGGAGTAACTCGAACCATATTTTTGATAATTTAAGTAATGCTGAATCGTTACATGTTGAAATTTTACTAGTTACAATCTCTATGGTTTCTCTTATAATGGACAGTGTTTGTTTACGGAACAGGCTCGTGAAGTCTGTTTACCCATCGAAATACAAAAGGGCCCCAAATTTTACTTTGCATAGTTAATTTTTATAGAAAAGGAAAATCAATTAGGTTAAAAAAAATATTTTTTTTTCTTATGAAACATTTTTTTCTTACTATTTGACAATTTATAAATCACAAAATATATTTCGAAGTTCAAATATTCTCAACATACATAGTTACATAATTCTCATTTACAAAATGAATCTGTTAATTTGTAAGAATATACATATTATAAAATACTTTTCCATGTGTATATTGGTAGTTAGTTTTATAATAAAATGTTATTTATTTAAATTTTATGGTAAAATTTAAAATTATTTACGAAAAATTTAAAAAATTTAAAATTATTTATTAAAAAAAATTAAAAAATTAAAAATTATTTATAAGCATAAGAAAAATGAAGTTAGTAAATAAAAAAGCAATTTGCAAAGTAATAGGAAGCCTCCCCTGTGTAACGTCGGGCTTGCCCTATTACTAACTAGGAAGGTCTCCATACGGGCATACTGAAAACATTCTGAAAAAATTGCAAAATGTTCTTCTCGTGTGAATATATATGTTTATAAAAAAAATTCGGCGGTACCCCGATAGAACGTTGGTAAAAAAATAATGGACATTTCATTTATTTGACAATTTATCACCGGTTGGCGATGAAATAAAATTTCAAAAAATACTTTTTTTGTCTAATATTTTTTAAGGTAAAAATGTTTCTTGTTGAACTATTTAAAAAAATATTTATTTAAATAACTTTATTTTTTTATTTTGTTATAACTATAGTTTTGTCTCACATATATATATATATTTATTTATAAGGAAAATTAGCTAAGAAATTTTATAAATTAAAACGAAAATTAAATTGATTACATTTGTTTCAATCTCAAAATTAAGCCCATTTGAGACTGTCTATTCAATTTTGTTGCTATAGAAAAAATAACTTATCGATATTGAAATTTATTACCTCTGCATTCATCTAGTCTTTAATTTGGAATATGCTTAAATGTATGAAAATATATTTTTCAATATGGAAATATTTTACATATATATAATTATTTTTACAATATTAAAATTAAATAACTGTTGCAACAAGCAATATATATATATATATATATATATATATATATATATATATATATATACATATATCATCATCATCAACCGTTTTCGATCCACTGCTGGATGTAGGTCTCCCCCAATTTTTCCAATGTTTTCTGTCTAGTGCTTTCGTCATCCAATTTACACCAGCCACTTTTCTGATTTCATCACTCCATCTTACTTGTGGTCGTCTTCTTGGTCGTTTTACAGCTCTGGGATACCACTGTAGTATATTTGTGCTCCACCTATTGTCTTGTCTTCTTGCAATGTATATATATATATATATATATATATATATATATATATATATATATATATATATACATATATATATATATATATAAGATATATATATACATATATATGTATGTATGGTATGTATATGTAATACAGTATAATATATGTATTAAACTCTCTCATTGTTTAAGTTTAAATTCATCAAATGCCATTTACAAGCATTTTAAAATTCTATTAACAAACAATTTTCAGTTTCATGAAAATCGTTTATTTTTGACGAGGAAAAAGTTTGCTTGCCAAATCGCGTGACGCTTTTGTTTTTTCACGCCAAATATTATTATTATTATTATTATTATTATTATTATTATTATTATTATTATTATTATTATTATTATTATTATTATTTTACAATTAATTGTTATTCCTCCGCAAAATTTGACTGATCCTTTATTACATACATAAGTAGTTTAATTAGTATTATTCACAATTTTCTGAGTATGCCCAGTATGGAGACCTTCCTTGTAAGTGTTAAGCGTGGCCTAATAATGGATGATGAGTACAGACTGGATCGAAAAATTACTGTTCTTTCATTGAAATTTATTTGGAATTTTCTTCTTGATATAATCTTGTCATGCTTGTGGATTTTCTATTTTATTTAATATCAGCTACATTCTCCTTTTTTATGCTTAAATTCCCTGTTAGTAAAACCAATATAGTAATTATTTGATCCGTCTGTTCCAATAAATAATATTTCATATACTCCTGAGTAATTCTCAAAATTAATTGGTTAAATTTTAGTACAAATAGCAAATGATAGTGACCTTTCAGAGGTGGTTTGACTAATAAAAGATACTGAAATGCTTGAGACTGTAGTTTAATTTCATTAGAAAACTTATTTTCTTATATTTAGACACAAAAATATTATGTATATAAATAATAATGAATTTATGTGCTTATATATATATATTTAATGTGTGGATTTGTTCGTTATAATTTTAATAATTACTTTCCACGAAGATATCTATTTCATTTTAAAAATAACTGTTTTGATATACTTACGATAAACTGGATAAAAGGATTAAAAAAAACTGAGATATTTTAACCGTTGTTTATAGGAGAGATTAGAAAACGGCGTAAAACTAATTTAAAACGTAAACGGAATTAATCTACTTTCAAAATGATTTTACGTGAATCTAGATAATAAGGCACCCTGGGGTAATAACGCCACGTTAAGGTTCTACCAATTTTCATGACTCAGTTTTAGATTGTATTTTTCAAACAAATATATGATTTGATACAGCAACTCATTGACTATCTATATAAAAAATAATTTAACAGATATGTATTCATAAAATGTAATGGCGTGATTTCTTGACCAATTCTATTTGGCGATATTACCCACCTATAAGGGTAATAACGCCATGCAAACAAAACTATGAAATAAGATGGAATAATGGCATGTAGATTGCCCAATTCTAAAAATACAAACTCTACAAACTTAGAAATTGACAAATTGCATTCTAAGCTATTGAAAATGTTCAGGAAAATGAAAGGTGTGGTGTGTGTGGGGGGGGGGGGGAGGAGGCAAAAGAATATTAGACCGTGAGCTTCTTTTTGCTTAAAGAGGACCGTTTAAATAGAATTATTAGAAACATAGCACAGATTTAACTGTGTTTATTTGAATCAGTATTTAGGATGTAGCTCCGCCACTGTTGGGAATCAACCGGGGTATTGATGCCAAGGATTGGCGTTATTACCCGGTATAGTTATTGCGCAGTACATTTTAAATTACTAATTATCTCGAGAGGCTATCCAAAATCTTCAACAACATTTTGAAAGTACATGAAATGCACTATAAATTTATGTAATTAACAAAGTATTTCCGAATAAAAAAAATAGTCTTCACATCACAAAACTTATCTCGCAAATTTTAGATCTAGCGTTAATTTTAGTTGCTTGTAAAAAAAAAAAAAGACCTACAAATGGAACAAATTAACTTGAAGCTATTTTTTGCGATTTATATGACTCAAAACCCTTCTGCGAAGAGCACATGGGTGTCATTTACCAAATTATTTCATAATTATGCATAACATTATCACTTGGCGCTATTACCCCGCCTGGCGTTATTACACCATACCTCCTTATATCAAAAGAAAATTTAAATCCAACACAGTCCCTTAAAACAGCGATTAATTACGTCTAGAAAATAATAGAAATTTTAAGAGAATACACGGATGTAAACTGAGATTTAGAAACCACTCAATCTTTTTTAATCTTGCTTGTAAATTTATCCATCTAATATCTTGTGTCACATGTCATATCTATGAATAAGCGCTGTTTCAGTACACTTGACTGAGCGTCAGAAGCCTCTGTCATTCGTACCGTTTAGCCTATGCTCGATGTCCTTTCTTTTTGGTTGCGGGAAGGAAAATAAAGACAGACTTGTTTAACGTCTACAGATGCTTGCGTTTCAGTCAAAGTTCACACTTTGAAAAATTGCGAAACAAATAGTAGCCTGTCAAATTCACAAAGACCTTGTTACTTGAGAAAGGTGTATAAGTCAAAGTTTTGGATGCACTCATTTCTGTTTTTCTTTTTCATTTACTCATTGTGTATATTATCTTCCTGTTTCTGATATGGCACTTGATTATGCTTTTACGTAGGTTTTGAAAATAAAATCATAGGAAAAGTTAACTTTCGAATGTGCTAAGGAAATTTGCAGCATTACGCGTACAGGTTTGAATAAATTGTAGTTGATGATGCTGGTTAAAAAAAAAAAAAAAAAAAAAAAAAAAAAAAAAAAAAATCTGTTATTGGTATTGTTAAAAATGTCAAAATATTTATTTTCGAATTTGATTTTTTAAAAATGAAGAAGATTTAATTAATTTTTGTTTACGGGAAACGAAATGAATTCTTCTGTTTATGTTTAAAGAAGTTACAGAAATGTATAAATGAAAGTAATTTTTTCTTGTACAGACTTTGCATTCATTTCATACGTTTTATATAAAATTTAAATTAGAATAATTCAAAACTTTAATAACTTTCTAACTTCCTTCCGATTGCCAATAAATTTAAATTATAAATTATTTTCAAATTAAAATCTCCAAATAAGCGTTGTTTCAGTGCACTTGACTGAGCTTCAGAAGGCTCTGTCATTCTTACCGTTTAGTCTATGCTCGATGTCCTTTCTTTTTGGCTGCGCGTAGAAAAATAAAGACACATGTTTAACGTCTACAGATGCTTGCGTTTCAGAACTTTGAAAAATTGCGAAATAAATGACGGCCTGTCAAATTCACAAAGACCTTGTTGCTTCAGAAAGGTGTATAAGTTAAAGTTTTGGAAGCACTCATTTCTGTTTTTCTTTTTATTTATTCATTATGTATATATCTTCCTTTTCCTGGTATGACCTTTGCTTATGCTTTTACGTAGCTTATGTAAATAAAATATGGAGAAAAATTAACTTTCAAAAGAGCTATGGAATTTTGCAGCATTACATGTACACGCATGCATAACTTGCAGATGATGATTTTGTTTTAAAAAGGTAAAACCTTGCAGTATTGTTAAAAAAATCACAATATTTATTTAAAAATTTTGTATTTTTACTAATAAAGAAAATTTAGTTAACTTTTATTTACAGGAAATGTAATAAGTGAAGTTTTCTGTTTTCGCTCGAAGAATTTGTATTTTCCTGCAAGTTACAGAAAAGTATATATGAAAGTATTTTTTTCTTGTATGAACGTTGCATTTCTGTCATACGTTTCACTCAAAATTTAAATTAGAATAATTCAAAAGTTTAATAATTTTCTAACTTTCTTCAGATTACCAATAAATTTAAATTATAAAATATTTTCAAATTAGATTCTAAAAATAAGCGTTGTTTCAGTACACTTGAGTGAGCGTCAGAAGCCTCTGTCATTCTCACCGCTTAGCCTATGCTCGATGTCCTTTCTCTTTGGCTGCGGGAAGAAAAATAAAGACAGACTTGTCTAACGTCTATACAGATGCTTGGCGTTTCAGCCAAAGTTCACACTTTGAAAAATTGCGAAACAAATAATGGCCTGTCAAATTCACAAAGATCTTGTTACTTGAGAAAGGTGTACAAGTCAAAGTTTTGGATGCACTCATTTCTTTCCTTTTTTTTTCTTTTTCATTTGTTTATTGTATATATCATCTTTCTGTTCCCGATATGGCACTTGATTATGCTTTTATGTAGCTTATGTAAATAAAATCATAGGAAAAGTTAACTTTCAAATGTACTATAGAAATGATGTTGTTTTAAAAAGGAAAAACTTTGGAGTATTGTTTTAAAAAAATCACAATATTTATTTACACATTTTGTAGTTTTATTAATGAAGAAAATTTAGTTAACTTTTCTTCACAGGAAATGTAATAAGTGAAGTTGTCTGATTATATTCGAATAATTTCCTGCAAGTTACAGAAATATATATATGAAAGTAATTTTTTTCTTGTACGGACATTCGAATGCTGCTATACGTTTTATTCAAAATTTAAATTCGAATCATTCAAAATTTTAATAACTTTCTAACATTCACCCGATTGCTAATAAATTTAAATTATAAAATATTTTCAAATTAGAATCTCCAAATAAGCGTTGTTTCAGTTTACTTGAGTGAGCGTCAGAAGCTTCTGTCATTCTTACTGTTTAGTCTATGTTCGATGTCCTTTCTTTTTAGTTGCACGTAGAAAAAAAAAGACAGACTTGTTTATTGTCTACAGATCGTCACCTGAGAATAATAAGGTTCCATCTGTGTTTTTGAAAAAAATTACTTGTCGATATAAAATTGTTCTATTTGTATCAGTGAACGTATTTCTGGATTAAAATATTGTCATAATATAATAGTAAAGTCATATGTAAATTATATAAGGTACCCTGGGGTAATAACGCAGGCGGGGTAATAACGCCAAGTGCTTATATTTTGCATAATTATGAAATAATCAGGTAAATGACACCCATGTATTCTGCGCAGAAGGGTTTTGAGTCATATAAATCGCAAAAAACAGATTCAAGTTAATTTGTTTCATTTTTAGGTCTTATTGATTTTACAAGCAACTAAAATTAACGCTTGATCTAAAATTTGCGAGATACGTTTTGTGATGTGAAGACTATCTTTTTATCCGGAAATACTTTGTTAATTACATAAATTTGTAGTGCATTTCATGTACTTTTAAAATGTTGTTGAAGATTTTGGATATCTTCTCGAGATAATTTGTAATTTAAAATGTACTGCGCAATAACTATACCGGGGTAATAACGCCAATCCTTGACATTAATACCCCGGTTGATTTCCTACAGTGGCCGAGCTACATCCTAAATACTGATTCAAATAAACACAGTTAAAACTGTGCAATGTTTCTAATAATTCTATTTAAGCGGCCCTTTATAAGCAAAAAAGAAGCTCACGGTCTGATATTCTTTTGCCTCATCCCCCCTCCCACACCACACCTTTATTTTTCTTACACTTTCACAAAAAATATGAACACTTTCAATAGCTTAGAATGCAATTTGTCAACTTCTAAGTTTGTAGAATTTGTATTTTTAGAATTGGGCTATCTACATGCAATTATTCCATCTTATTTCATAGTTTTGTTTGCATGGCGTTATTACCCATATAGGTGGGTAATAACGCCAAATAGCATTGGTCAAGAAAAAACGCCATTACATTTTATGAATACATATCTGTTAAATTATTTTATTTTATATAGATAGTCAATGAGTTGCTGTATCAGATCCTATATTTGTTTGAAAAATACAATCTAAAACTAAGCCGAGAAAATTGGTAGAACCTTAACGTGGCGTTATTACCCCCGGGTACCTTATAACATCACTTTGATGCAAAAATGTCTTCATAGATACAAATAGAATCTTTCTGTATCGATAAGTCATTTTTTTCAAAAACACAGATAGAACCTTATTATTCTCAGATGACGAGATGCTTGCTTTTCAGTCAAAGTTCACACTTTGAAAAATTGCTAAACAAACAATGGCCTGTCAAATTCACAAAGAACTTGGTTTTTGAGAAAGGTGTATAAGACAAAGTTTTGGATGCACTGATTTCTTTCCAATTTTTTTTTAAATTTATTTATTCATTGTATATATGATCTTCCTGTTTCTCGTATGACACTTGCTTATGCTTTTATGTAGCTTATGTAAATAAAAACAGGAGAAAAGTTAACATTGTAACATTACATGCACACGCTTGCATAAATTGCAGTTGATGATGTTGTTTTAAAAAGGTAAAACCTGAGTATTGTTTAAAAAAAGGCCACAATATTTATTTACAAATTTTGAATTTTTAAAAATGAAGAAACTTTTGTTAACTTTTATTTACAGGAAACAAAGTAAAGTTATATGGTTATATTTGAAGAATTTATGTTTTCCTGAAACTTGCAGAAAAATATATATGAAAGTAATTTTTTCTTACATGAACATTGCATTGCTGTTATATGTTTTATTCAAAATTTAAATTAGAATAATTCTAAAGTTTAATAACTTTCTAACTTGCTCCCGAATGCCAATAAATTTAAATTATAAAATATTTTCAAATTAATGTCTCCAAATAAGTGCCGTTTCAGTACACTTGAATGAATGCCAGTCTCTGTCATTGCTTCTTACTATTTAGTCTTGCTAGATGTCCTTTCTTTTTGGCTGCACTTAGAAAAATGAGGAAATTTACATCATTACATGTACACGCTTGTATAAATCGCAGTTGATGATGCTGTATAAAAAAGACAGAAACTCTTAATATTGTTAAAAAATAATCAAGGTATTTATTTACAAATTTCTAATTTTTACAAATGAAGAAACTTTAATTAACTTTTATTTACAGGAAACGAAGTGAAGTTATCTGTTTATGTTTTCCTGCAACTTACAGAAAAAATATAGGGTGATCTTTTTTAAAGTGACAATGTTTGGAACGCCCTGTAGCGCGATCTAACAGACAAAATGTCAAAAAGGTTGGAGCCATTTCGGCTATTAGATCACGTTACAGGGCGCTCCAAATACTGTCACTTTAAAAAAGATCCCCCTATATAGATGAAAGTAATTTTTTCTTGTATGGATTTTGCATTGCTGTCATAAGTTTCATTCAAAATTTAAATTAGAATAGCTGAAAAGTTTAATAACTTTCTAACTTTCTCCCGATTTCCAGTAAATTTAAATTATAAATACATTATATGTCCAAAGATAACCACATGTTTTTTTCTAGATATTAAACAAAATGTCTAAAATCGCAAGTGTCTGGTCAACTTTGGCCATACAGTGTATTTTAAAACTAAAATCTCCAAGTAAGTTCTGTTTCAGTACACTTGATTGAGCGCCAGAAGCCTCTATCATTCTTACCGTTTAGTCCTGCTTTTCGGCTGCGCGTTGAAAAATAAAGATAGACTTGTTTAACGTCTGCGGATGCTTGCGTTTCAGTCAAAGTTCATACTTTGAAAATTTTTGAAATCAAATATGCAGTCTGTCAAAATCAGAAAGATCTCGTTACTTGAGAAAGATGTAGAAGTCAAAGTTTCGGATACACTGATTTCTCTTCTTCTTCTTTTCTCTTTTTTACTTATTCATCGTGTATACAGGATCATCCTGATATGATACTTGCTTATGATTGTACGTAGCTTATGTAAAAAAATGCGGGGAAAAAGGTATTTTTCTCGCCTAGGAAAAAGTAACTAAGAAAAAAAAGTTACTAAGAACCTAAGGTTGCTATGTTACTAAGGAAAACATCATTACATGTTCACGCTTTAGTTTTAAAAATTCCTGTCGGATCGGACTACAGGATCAGGTAGATTTCGAAATTAAATACTAATTTCATCAACAAAAAGTAAATCATAATTAGAGATAAATCCAGTTTAACAATTTTTTATGGCCGTGTATGACGAGTTTTAATTTTATTTTTATATAAGAGCAGATTTTATAAGAATCACGTTAAGGGGATTTAAAAAAATTTTTTTTCACGTTCAACAACTGACACATTTTCTCACATTTCTGTCACATTTTTTGATTTATTTTCAAAAAAGCATAAACCTTACTGATATGATATTTGAAGAGATTTATAAGCTACCTCGTGTTTTTATTTTTCGTCCAATTAATTATAAATTGAGATATAAACAATTATTTTATCAGTATGACCATATTTGACTTTTCTTATACTATCTTTTTGGAAAATTCTGTTCAAAATGTCTTTTTTTTGTTTGTTTTTTTCTTGTAAAGAAAAAATGTTTGGAAGTAAAAAACTATATATGCTCGTATTAAAAATTATGAATATCATTAATTCAGCATAATGTGTGTTAGTTATTTTCTTAAAAAAATAAAGATAGGCAGATATAACAATTTATTACAGTAGTATAAATTATTGCTTTTATTTAAGCTGAATCTACTCATAAAGTTTTTTCTTTAAATTATTTTTCATTCTTTTACGTAAGAAATTTAAATCTAAATGTTATTGTGAAAATTTAATCGTATTCCAAACCATTTTTCCTAGAACGTAATGTTATTTTAAGTTATTCCACTGCAGATTAGTCATGACTCACCCAGATTCGTCTTTAACAAATTCCAACATAGTTAAAAATTGTTTCTGGTTTCGGTTTCTTTGTCCGTCTGTCCAGAAGGGTGGGTCGAAAAAATCGAATTTTTTCAAATCCACTATTAATAGTGCAGAAAAGTTGCCTTTTGTAATCAGAAAGATAACGCAATTTTTTTTTTTTTTTTTTTTTTTTTTTTTTTTTTTTTTTTTTGAAATCGGTTAATATTTTTAAGTCGCGTATCGCACTTGAAATTCGGAAAATTTGACCAAAAATGTCATTTTTTAAAATTAATGATGAAAATTAAAAAAAAAATTCGAATCTACTTCTAATAGTTCAGAAAAGTTTCCTTTTATATCTATAAAGATAGCGCAAATTTATTTTTGATATCAGTTAATGTCTTTATGTCGCCCATCGCACTTGAAGTTCGGAAAATTTGATCAAAAATGACATTTTTTGGAATTAATGAGGAAAATTAAATAAATTTCGAACTTGTTTGTAATAGTACGCTAAAGTAACCTTTTACAGTTAAAAAATAACTTTTTTTTCCTTCTTTAAATCTGTTAATACCTTTAAGTAGCGGATCGCATCTGAAATTTGGAAAATATGATCAAAATTGACATAGGCTGATTACAAAAACAACTATAGATGTACCGATCTTTTTCTATTCCACTTGCTCAATGCGCAGATGAGCTGTGAAAGCAGGTGGTTTTCAGGCTTGTCATGTGATTACCACAAACAGTTACGTTATATCAAGAGAAAATCGGTTTAAAATGCTATCGAAGATCAAAAGGGGAAGGGCACATTTCTTTAATTCAGGAGCCGGAGTGAATTTTGGTCATGTAATGCTTATAAATGGAACCAGAAAAAATATTTGTGAAAGTATTGTTTTATATCTGTCTCAGAAGAATATATCCTTAGATGAAGTCCTTGTAGTGGATGTGACGACATCTCTATCAATACGGAACAGAAAAAAGGTGTTATTCGAAGCTTGGAAATGAAAATAGGCAGAGCCTTGCTGTGGTGCATTTACCTTTTGCTGTTCATCGAATTGCCTTTTAGGCACTTGTTTCAATGTAGTGATGATAAAAGCAAAAGGCCAGCATTATTTTCTTGTCCTATAGGCAAGCAACTACCTCCTTGCAAAATACTACCTGTCACCAAGTTTGAATCAATCAATTGTGATAGCCCAATAGTGAGTGTTGAAAACCCAAATGACCTTAGTAAAGATCAAAAGAATCTTTTTGAAATGTCAAATGCTGTGCGATCGGGCTTCTTCCTGAGGATCTTTCTGTTCGAGATCCAGGGCCCATTTCTCATTCCTGATGGCTAACGACCACCAATAGAATTCTCAGACTGTATATATCCACAGAAAACCATAGGACTGAAATGAAGCAGTTGGTTTTATTCATCATAAAAACATATGTGCATGTATGGTTTGAAATTAAGAAAAATAATGCTATTATATATCGACTAAAGCATGTACACAAGACAATAACAACATCGCGCTACCTATTAAAAAGTCTGAAGAAGTTATAGACCCTGTTATTGAACATAATGCTTACTTCGCTCATCCAGAAAATCTACTATTGGCAATGATTACAGATGAGAGGGTATATGTGCGAGAGTTAGGATTACGATTAATTTTGAAAGCAGTGAAACTGGTAACAGAAGTAGCGACTGTAAGAGATTTTGTGAGACCCGTGTTAAATTTTGGTGTTCAGGATTATACTGAACTTGATTGGTCGAGCTGCAAAGTTACTTCACCACCTATATTACACAGAATCAGCCCAGAAATTTTTCTCTTTGATTGAATCGAAATCTGTCTCAGAATTTGGAAGTGGAAACAATAAAGGCGTTTCCGTGCCACACACACAAGAGGTGGAATTATGTGTGAAACTTGTGACTGAGGCTTCTGAAAAAGTGTGAGGCTCTAATAGCAGAGACGACTATGTTAGATCAACTTTACTTTCGCTATCACTAATATCAAAATTTGATAATAAATCTCACTACAAGGCTTTACCTGTGATAAAATATGAAGGCAAGAAAGAAAAATAGCTTTCTCTAAAATTACCACAATGCAAATAGCCTAATATTGTTTGAATAAAACTTGTTTTTTTTTTTTTTTTTTTTTTTTTTTTTTCAGAATGTCTCATTAAGTAGTGTTCTAAATCTGTTTAATATGAATGTTTGACTTTAAATAAATACAATACTTGAAAAATATACTTTTCTAAACTTTTTCGTAAGTTATAAACAATGTAAGTTATAAATATTATTAACCAATTTTAAATAAGTTTATTACACGTACATTACCAATTTTGTACGCTTATTTAAATACATAATTTTACGTTTCTATGCATATAATGGAATATTATTACGTTATTAGAAGTAGATATGAAAAGAAGACGATTTTTCATCTTTTATATGAAACATTGTCAATTTTCATAAAATTTTGCTAACTTAAATGAACTAACAGATTTAAAAAAAGCTATTTTTTAATTGTAAAAGGTTACTTTAGCGTACTATTACAAGCAAGTACGATTTTTTAAAAAATTTCCTCATTAATTCTAAAAAATGTCATTTTTGATTAAATTTTCCGAACTTCAAGTGCGATGACCGACCTAAAGATATTTATGCTCTTATTCACCATCTACCTCAACCTAGAAAACCTGGGGCGAATGCTCAAATGAAATTCATAATAGCATTTGATTGGTTATTATCATAAAGGCGCCCAATGAGGATTAGAGATGAACATCGTTTGAGCTTTCGACCGAGATTTTCGGTATAACTTGGGGTTGAAGTCATTGGTGAATATGAGCGTAAGAGATTTCAAAAAGAATTATGCGTTATCTTTTTAGATATAAAAGGAAACTTTTCTGCACTGTTAGAATTAGGTTCAATTTTTTTTTAATTTTCATCATTAATTTCAAAAAATGCCATTTTTGGTCAAATTTTCCGAACTTTAAGTGCGATTCGCTACCTAAAGATATTAACCGATTTCAAAAATTTTTTTTGCTTTATGCTTCTGATTACAAAAGGCAACTTTTCCGCACTATTAATAGTGGATTTGAAAAAAATTCGATTTTTTCGACCCATCCTACTGTCCAGGTCCTAACTCGTCTAAATATATTCGGATTATGCAATTGGTGTGTGGTAATAATGTTTATCAATGACATGTTGGATATTGAATATGAAATAGCTCATTTACAGAAGCACTCAAGCGAATTACGTTCATTCTATTATTCTAATCAATGTGTCCGTTGAATTTCAATGTATTGAACTTGATACAAAATACGGATTTTCATTGGAAGATGACTACTATAGAGTAGGTCATTCACAGAATTTATCGTACATTTACAGGGTTCTTACAAAAAATTGTCTTTGGTTAATAATTGCTGGAAAGGATCTCGGTGTGCATTTTACATTTTATTGATATTTCCCATGTTATTAGTTTTGTATAAATTTAATACCTCGTAATAGGACTGCACAAAAGAATTCGCATATCATTCTCCTTATTAGCGGAAATTGTTGAATCTGAATTTTCAACAGCGACATGTATTTCGTAAGTGAATTAAATTTTTGCACGCATGTAATTTATATAGGATGGGGAGTAGCCAGGAAAAAACGCAGTAAAAAAAAAGGAAAGTACGAGCATTTTCTTATAGAAAATACTTAAAATAATTTAAAAAGATTAAAGAAGGCGAATTTCTCTTTAATAAAATAATGGTATTTTACGCTTTTTTTGACTGTGTTTTTCTCTGATCATTCGCCATCCTGTTATAAATACAAATCTATATATTATATACAGGGTTGTTCAAAGAAATCTGGATAATTTTCCAGCTGTAGAGAGAAATTGCTGAAATTGTGCTTTCAAATGCGTTATACGTTCCCAACTGGTTCAATGATACATCCTATTTCAACTTATTAAACAACTAAGTTTCATTAAATTATTCTGCATGTGTTGGGAAGTTTTTCATTATCTAAGCTTGAAAGCAGGCTTTTTCTTTCGCAATTTTTTTGTACCACCTATTGATATTTACGGTATTCTATATATTGTCTGAAGTTGTAAATCGTAACATAATTTTGGATTGAGGCGATTTCATTTAAACATCAATTAAAAACTTTCTTTTTATAACTAATTAAAAATTGCTTGAAAAAAAAAAGAATAACTAGATATTTACTGCTTAGCTATAAAACTAATATCCAATATATGTACAACAATTATACTTATAAATGCAAATGGAAAGTAAAGAATGGATTGAAGAATTTAGTAATATAAATTGAATCGTGTTTGTAAAATATTCATTTTAAAAAATATTTATAAGAAAATTACTAATCTTTAAATGATATTAAAATCCGATGTGTTAAACCTCTTAAAGTTTGATTCAGATTGGTTAGTGACAGTTAATGAAATTTAAATTGCCTTCTGTACTGACATTATTTAGGGATAGAATTCACATATATTTGAGCGCTGTTTATCATCCGCTCTAAGTTACTCATTACTTTGTAATTCCGGATGCAGTGATCCATAGAAAGATGGTCAGATGCGGAGGAATACTTTGATCAAATTTTAATCGGAAGGCAGTTTGGCTTGAATGTAGTGATGGTAATATCTATTTACTGTACTCAAAAGTATTGAATTCTTTGTGCGAGAATTCCTTATTTTAATAATAATATCATCCTATGGTAGATATGAATTCATAAGTGACTGATACATTGCGTAACTTCTACTTTCGAATAAAGAGGACAGGAAAACCACGTCTCAAGTACAGATTATGAAACACTTTCGAATACTTCGTGAATATTTCAATAAAAGTTAGCCATTTAATAAGGTTAAAAAGACAAAAAGTAAACGTTTTTCAAATAAATAAATGAATAAGAAAATGAAGAAAAACACATTTGAAAAACAGATTTCAGCAATTACCACTCATAACCAGAAAGGTATTCAAATTCTTTTGTATAGCTCTGCATGTGATATACAGAATTTATATACACATCACGTAATAGTAAAAAAATTGGTTAAACTTAAAAACGTATACTATAATAAAAAATTCATTTCCAGAAATTATCGCTAACTGCACGCGTAATCTTTTACGTGTCCCTGTAAATGAACGATAAATGCCATGAATAAGGAATTCTACTGTATTAATCTTGCAGTTAACCGCACTTATTTCTATCAATTTAATTGCGTTTGATGAAGTGTAACATATTTAAAATACACTGAAAAAAATTTGACCCCTAGATGATTATGTAACAGAATTTTTCGTCCTTGAAAATGAATGATTAATTTATCACACCTTACATCCCACTGAAAACATTTGCTATTGCACCTCTGAAATCCTTGTCTGTAGTAGTGTAATAATCTGAAAATATACCGCAAACAATTTTTTTCCCGTGTATCAAAATGTAGCGGAATTGCTTTGAATGACTCTAAACTAAATATAAAATGATACGTGCTTCATTTTCAACAATGAACATGCAATAGTTGACAAAAATAGCATATATAAATTATATAGCAATTCCAATATGTATAAATGAGTTACAGCAAATTCAGACGACAGTCGGACAAACCTTGAATTAAAAGTAGTTTTTGTTTAAAATTATTCTATGAACAATTATTTTCGGAGTTCTTTTATGCCTTCTTTTTGATGGGGTATTTTATATTTGTATAATAGATGATAATTTTTAAAAATGTTTTGTAAACATTAGATTTTTTAAAAAACAAAATAAAAAGATAAAAAATTTTTTGAAGGCATAATAATGAAAGATATTTGATCTGAATAAAAAAAAATAGTTATTTTAAGTTATGTGGAAAATACTGATTTAGTAAAGAGCAATATTGAAGGTATTACTTGAAAATGAAATCTGAGATATGGTATCTCCGTCAATTTTTCATATGATTGACACTGTTGTTATTAATTCTTAGATACTTATACCAAAGAATGCTGAATGAAATAACTGTAAGTAACTGACATGCCAACGAATCAAATAATCAAGGCTGATTTGCCCCTAACTCTTTGTGAACTAACATAGAACATAAGAAAAGTGGCAGACCAAGTAGTTGAGAATAAATACACTGTAAAAAATATCTGTCTAACTTTAAACCAAAAAACAAAATGTGGTGAAAAAATTAAAAAAAACACACAATTAATGAATTGGTGTAATGAAGCACCGTCAATTAACTGGTGCAAAAAACCACCACTTTTGATGGCGCCTTAGTTGCCACAATTTTCGGTGTAACGTTACATCACCACTGACTTGACATACTTTGTAAGTTTCTCAAGTTTTTGAGAAAAAAATACACTAAAAATTGTTTTCCTTTGAAATGAGACATCAGTTTTCAAATGCCAGTCTTAAAAAACATTTAATACAAAAGCAAATTACATAATGAACGTAAATTTTCATATCTCCCATTTCTCCCCAATATTTATCTCATTGTTATGCATGTCTAGTATTATAACTTTATTTACTATTATTGAAATCAGTTATGATTCATTAAAGGTCTAATATGATTAATTTGCGATTCAAATAACCCAAAATTATTGTACATTTTTTTAGCTTTTGCAGGGGTTTTAATTTATTCTCCCCATCAACATCCCTCTTCTCCCTCCCATTACTGATCCATTTTAACAGAGTAAGAACGTTTTGATTCTACTGTACAGAGAAGTACCATGAGACTAAAATTACTCAGTCTATATAGGTAGATTTTATCCTCATCAGACCTGAGCATAAAATAACTCTACAAATATATATTTATTGCTTTTGCGCAATCGAAATGACACCGTAGATGACAGAAAGAGTCATTTTTATAAAATCAGTACTTTAGGGGATTGGTAATTTAGGTTTACAAATACGGATATAAAAGTACTAATCCCCTTAAAACATCAGTTTAACTATCAGTAATATAAATTTACGCAATAACAAAATTAAAGTCTTTAAAATAGTAAATGATCAGCAAATAATTTTTTTTATTGTAAAGCATTTAAGTTATATAATCATGAATATTTCTAACTTTTTTGCCACAATGTCTTAAAGATATTTTCGAAACTCGGATGAAAATAAAATTTATTTTATGAGGTAATATTCATCCGTGCTGACATTTATTGGTTTTGTTTTAAAGCAAAAAACATTCAGCTGTATAGAAGCAAAATAAAAGGGCAAAAAAAAAAAAATGAATAATTTAGTTTTTATGGGGGGAAAATGGAGGTACACCTTTGTATTCCTGAGGTCTGAAAAGGTTGTACATCTACACATTCAGCTGTGTATCTATAAAGGCAAGGTGTTCAAAATAATAGTGCAATTCCGAGAAACATAATTCCTATTTGCAAGTGTCAGGATGAACAACTTGGTACCCTCTCAAGTAGACACCATTTGGTTATTCTGGAGATTCCACACAATCACTAAATTAGGGGACATTTGCATTTTTTTGTATAAAGACAGCACAAATGTGTCTTTTCTTTTTACTTTTACTTGAGAAATGACTAAAACAGAAGTCAGGAGGTTTCCACTGAAAGAAGAAGGGATATATATTAATACTGTATCCACCAGCTTCTATAGTCTATAATTCTCATATTGGAAATGTGGATTTACTAAACAGCAATATTGGAAGGCATCACTTGAACCATGCTATTCATTGAACCATCCAATCCGAACCATGCAATCAAAGCAATGGTATCTGCACATGTTGCATCACACGATTGATTTAAACCCAACTTTCTGTCAGGCTGATCCAGAACAGAAGAAATATGGAAGACCAAACTATTAAGAACCAATAGACAGTAAAAAAACTTAGTCACAACAATCATGAATAAGATTATCTCCGAAAGAGGCAAGCTTATACAACTGCAATCAGTGACCTGGTGAATAAGAAGAGGGCAACTTGCAAACACCCTGACTTGAAACAACATACATCTGTAATGTATGAGAAAGGCCAAGTGAACTCGTGAATGATTAAAGACAAACACTAGTTTTGACTGTTTCAAAATACACTAACTCACTATTACACATTCAAACAGAGCTACAGCAAATTTTACTTTTTTTAAGTATTTTTTTTTTTAATTTTGCTTCATAAAACACGAAATTTCATTTCTTTTTAACTCATGTCGTTACATTAATGCAAATTATATGTATAACTTTGCACATATGTTAAGTCAATAGAAAAATGCAAAGATTTTTTTTGTTATGCCATTTTTTCCATTATTTTTTGGACGTTTCCAGATAATCTTGCATATGTATAAAATTTTTACTGTTCATTAAAAAATAGTGTGCTGAATGGGTAATCAATCACCGTAATTGGGTCTTTGTCCATTTTTACACTAGAGAAAACAAGCAAAAAATTGACTGATGGGTTGTGACTATGTATGTAAGTACCAATATTATATAATAAAATGTAAATAATTATCGCAGTGTAACTTTAAATTCCGATAAGAATCAGCAATTATTGTAATGGATGCAAAAACATAGCTGATTGTAATTTAATTGTGAAATGTAAAAGAAACTACCCTTAATTTAATTATTCCTTTCGTGAAATTTAATAAACAGTGATTTTGACAACGGTATTCCATATACGTTTATATTAATGAATGGGTATGTGTATTTAGAAAAAAAAGTATGATGTTTAAATAATCAAAATGCAATTATTTTCTACATTTAAAGTAATTTTAGAAATGAAGTGAAGTGTTTTTATTTAACTAATTTTTTGGGGACTTTGTCAGTGTCACTCGCCAGTCTTATTTTATTTCTAAATTCCTGGTACAAAAAAAGAAATGCTTAACAATCTTTTCTTCGTCATGAAATTAATTAACACGATATTCTTCAAAGGAAATTATAATAAGGAAAATTAAGTCCTTATTACCTGTTCGTTCTACAAATGACTATTTTAAGAGCAACTTTGTTTTTTTTTCGTTATTTTACCTTATGTTAATTAAATAATTATTTTTATAAGTAAAGTAGACTATTTATTGTTAGATAATGTGGAAATGTATTACATTATAAAAACCTCTTTAAAAAATATTTTATTCTAAAATTTAAAAGACAAATAAATAAAAATAATTTTGAGACAATGTTTTTGTTATCTCATGAATAAATTTTTGAAGTAGACTGAAAATGTAATGAGATAAATATGAAATTGTTCTTTTATTAAGTTTATTAGAAATACATATTTTATCAAATGCTTCCGGATACTGACTGTATATTCCATACATTCGTTCCAAATATAGTAAAATATACTATCAAATAGACTTTTATTTAATCTATTATAATGCAGACTATAAAGAAGTCTTATTTTTATAATAATTTAAATACATTTTACAACATTATAATGTCTATTATATAAATTTTGTCAAATGGTTTCGGAGACTAATTATATATTTTACAATTTCATTCTAAATATAATAAAATACACGAACAAAAAAGTTTTTATTTAATCTGTCGCAATGCAGGTTATAAGAAAGTCTTATTTTTATAATGAAATCATCATTTTATGAAAGTGGCAATGTAGGTTTGAATATAAGTGCATTTCTTTAATTAGGAGATCACTGTAATTGAAACTTTGCATGTGAGAAAGCAAGCAAAAATTCATCTCTAATGGGTTGTGGATATGTAATTAATGTAATGCACCAAAATATATTTAATCTTTTGGTGGGAAATGCGTGAAATACCAATACAAAGATAAAAATCAGCCTTTTTTAATCGGTTGTAAATGTATTATTATAACCGAATGCAAATACATCAGATAGTAATTTAATAAATAATTTAAATTAACTTAAAATTAATAATTATTTTAATTAAAAAAAAAAACGCGGTTCTGTTAAATTATTCGCTTTCTATAATTTCAGTCCCAATTTAGTTATATGAAATATTCGAAAACTGAAATTTTATTCATCTATTTCAAAATTTCAGGCATCATAAAAAAGTAATTGTATGTATTTAATAATTCTTGCTGTTATAAAATTAATTAATTAATCTTCGCAGAAGAAAGTCATAATACAGAAGATGAAACCATTATTAGGTGTTGGTTTTTTCAAGCAGTTTTTTAAATAATACTCTGCAAATTTTGTTTCAATTTTTTCCACAAGTTGATGTAATAATAACTTTTAAAAGTAAATTTTGTTTTTCGTTGTTAGAAAAAATGTAGTAAAAAATGTTGAAAAGCGTTGCAGCGTCTAATATTTCTTTAAAAAAGTATTTGATTCTAAAAATTTTAAAAATAAAGGATATTTGTTTGGAAACATTTTTTATACACATTATGAATGAATATGTGAAGTAGCCTAAAAACTGGTTAAAGATTAAAAAGGAAAAGTTTACTTTTTTTTTAATGTGCATTAGATCGTAAGTTTGGAAAAATTTTCCAAATTCTGACAGTGGAGACCACCTTAGCATATTACCTCTTAAGCATATTAGATTAGGTAATAATAAAATAACTTTTATAAGTAAATTATGTTTTTCGTTGTTAGAAAAAATATAGTAAAAAATGTAGAAAAATGTTGCAGCGTCTAATATTTCTTTAAAAAATTATTTGATTCTAAAAATTTTATAAATAAAGAATATTTGTTCGGAAACATTTTTTATACGCATTATGAATAAATTTGTGAAGTAGCCTGAAAATTGTTTAAAAATTAAAAAGGAAAAGTTTTTTTTTTATTTTTATTTTTTATTTATTTATTTTTTAATGTGCATTACATCGTTAAGTTTTGGAAAAGTTTTCCAAATTCTCACAATGGAGACCGCCATAGCATATTACTTCTTAACACATTCGCTGCCGATCACGCGCCAGCGCGTGATGTGCCACTTAACGTCATGAACTTAACGTCACTTAACGAACACTTAACGTCATGTAACTTGATGTCACCCCACATCACACGCCAGCGCGTGATGTGGGGTGATGTCCAATAGCAGGCTGGCGCGGGAAAATCTTTCACGGATTCTTTGTTATAAAAAGTAAATCGGTTTCCAGGAAAAACCCACTTCTACAGTGCGGCATTAACTATCATCACACCTTCGTGTAAGCGGCATCGAACGTGTTAAGCTTATTAGATGAAATAATTATTTTTTTTTATCCATGAAATTTACAGAAATATCGTTCAAAAAATAATTTTTTAAACTTTATTTGTGAAAAATAGTTAAAAATGAGTCTCTTTTGTAATAATAAAAATCGCTAGTACATGTTAGAAAAGTGAAAGGAAATTAATAAGAAATGTAGTACTCTTATCGATGACCCAAGCAATATCTTTGCGAAATATTACGTATATATATATTTATGTGCGCTGCTTTTATAATCATTAACACTTTTGTATATAGTTGAAAAAGGAAATTAATAAAATCAGCAAGAAAAAGTGTGTTACAAGCATTGATTACAGAGCTTTTTTCAGCTCAATCAGAATGTTCTAAACAAACTCTACTTTTTCACCAAAGAAAATCAATAAAAATATTTTGTACATATCTGTTTATAAATGGCTTTATAGTATACTTACATGACATGGGCAATAATGTATGCAATCTGCTAAAATATTATTTATAAATATCATATGCTAAAATTTATGAAATATACTATTCATATTATCAATAATTTGTAAATATAAGCTAGAGGATATTTCTAATTTCTATAATGTTACACTTTTCTAGTCTAATTAATAATATTTAAACAGTTTTTGCTGTATTTCTTTTAGAAAAACAAGTGATATTTGATTGGAAGGAAATAAACCATCTTCGATTCGTAAATTACTTTATATAAATATATATACCGGGTGTCCCAAAAATGACTGATGGATTTTAAAATTCAATAACTTGCAAACGGTGACAGCTATTTAAAAAATTTTGCAGGAGGTTATGTATAATGTCAGGAGTTCTTTTACCGTAAATTTTTATTTTAGTTCGAATTTCAAACAATAGGTGGAGCTGACGGCGATTGAAGGCCAAGTGATCAGTGCTGAGTGAAGAGTCGACCTGGCCTTCAATCGTCTTCAGCGGCACCTATAGTTTGAAATTCGAACTAAAATAAAAAATTATGGTAAAAAAACTCCTGGCATTATACATAAGACTCTGCAAAAAAAGTTTTAAATAGCTGTCACCGTTTGCAAGTTATTGAATTTTAAAATCCATCAGTCATTTTTGGGACACCCGGTATATATATATATATATACGCTATAATTCAACGATATAAAATATACATTATTTTACCTGAACAATTAGAATTTTAGAAGTATCCCAATAAGTTCAGGAGTTCAGAATTTTTAATGTGAATGTTTAAACAGTTCATAAAAAGTCCGAATAGATGGATGTTTTAAAAAAATAACCTCTACAATTATAAATTGTCTTATTAATAGTAAAATCAACAGCTATTAGATTATAGTCTTTAAACTTATCATTTTTGTTTATAGAACGATGTCTCTTGAAATACAAAGAATATGTAAGATAAACAGATAACATTATTCATGATAAACCTCTTTGAATGAATCCTTAAGAATATTTATTTGATTAATTTTAAGATAATCGTTATCAATGCACTCTCACGATGACGTCTTACTCTTAGAAACATTCAGCGCAAATTATCGTGTCTATCAACTGTAAAAGTAGATGTCCTTAGTGCACCCGCGATTAAAAATAATATTTAGAGGCTTCGTATTCCGCAGATGTATTGAGTGATCAGGAGAGATTTATCTGTTATTTATTAAGATACAATATCTTCTAGTTATGAAAATGTTATAATTACCGAACTTCAATTATATGTAATAACAAAATTTTTTTTTTCGCTAAACATTTCAATTATATGTAATAATAATAGATATTATTTTTTCGCTAAACATTTCAATTATATGTAATAATAATAGATTTTATTTTTTCGCTAAACATTCCAATTATATGTAATAATAATAGATTTTATTTTTTCGCTAAACAGAGTGCAATAACGGAAGCCTCTAGACTTATGACATTTGCCCCAAAACCTATTTCTTCAAAAAACAAACATTGATTACAGAACTTTTTTCATCTCAATCAGAATGTTCTAATCAAACTCTATTTTTTCACCAAAGAAAATCAATAAAAATATTTTGTACATACCTGTTTATAAATGGCTTTATATTATACTTACATGACATGGGCAATAATATATGCAATCTGCTAAAATATTATTTATAAATATCATATGCTAGAATTTACTAAATTTGCTAAACAAAAATAACTTGAAAGGTATTAAACATACATGCATATTAATTTATTTTTATGCAATTTTAAGGGTTATTTACATTTTATTTATAGCGTTTTCATCGCAAATATCTTCACTAATTATATACTCACATAATTAACTGTAAGGACAATCAGGTGTTTATAAAAATTACTAGATAGAATTAATCTGTGATCATTATGTTAATTATATGCAAGCATCTAAATATAACTAATTTGTTAATCTACTCTTTTGAAAAAATAAATAAATTTATAAATGATATACTTAAAAAATCGTAAATTTTGCACAGATTTATCGACTCATAACTGTAAGGACACCTGTAATTTGTTGTTTTACTGATTACGTATGTACGGCATTCCAATGTTTATATAAATTTAATAATTACAACGGCAAAATAATTACTTAAGTTTACTATTTTCAAGATATATCGCGGACAAGAACCCCACGAATTTGAAGCGAGAGATATTCAGTATTTACGAAGAAGTATTATGGCGATTAAAAACATTGATATATCTACTGTGAGGTCGAAAGATGCTGTTGAAAATGCTATCAAACGATGCCTTAGTTGCATTGTGAAAAAGAGAACCGGAGCGAAATCGAACTGTCTCAAAAAGATAGGAGATATATTGGCAACTTTAAAAATAGATGCTTGCTAACAATGAAAACGGTTTGTGAATAAGAAAGTTTCCTTCTAAATTATGAAGTTTTGATTTTATTTATAATCACACAATATGAAAATAAACAACAAACAGACTTTGATGAAACGACATCAAATCATGCCCATAGGAAACTGGTACTCAATTGAATGAAAAGCAATTATACTGAACATGTGATATATTCCAAAGATAAAATGTTTAATTTAGATGAATCGGATGGATTTTAAACAGCTATTGAATATAGAGGTGTAAAGACGTGAGGTGGAGCAAGTGATTTAACACTAGAACCGCGGAGCGGGTCAATTTGACCCAAATCAATGTTTAATTTCTCGCCGCGCAAAAAGTTTTCATTGAAAAAATGTTTCTTTTCCTGACTTTTAATATTTTAAGGTTAACAACATCTTTCCGCATTTAATAGAAAATAACATAAATATTTTTTTTAGTTTTACTACTTATACCTAGAACCGCGAATCGGGTCAATTTGACCCGTAATATATTTTTACGCATAAATGACAAAATAGAGATGCTTTTCTTCGGAGCTATTAAGAAAGTACATCTGCCTCACTCCCAATTTCGCTAAAATGTAGGATTGCAAGGGGGAATGGGGAAAATTTTCAATCAAGATCTTATATTATAGATGTGAATAATCGATTATTGGAGTAAAAATCTACATCAAATATTTAGCATCGCAAACAATGCGAAATCGAAGCTATAAAATCTACCCGAAAATATAGACATCGTCGTTTTACTTTAAACGTGTAAAAAATAATTTAAATATCTTACAAAAAAATGAAGCTTCAAAATATTTTCAGATAAAAACTTAACACAAACTTTATTCCAGAATAATTCTACTACCTTTTTCCATTTCTCGTGATCGTATGCAAAAAATAAAACTATAACCATGGAGTGACTATGAGAGTGTGGACACCAAAGTAATTACAAATATTAATCTAATTCGCGACATTCTCCCACCTTGAGTTTTCGACAGATAAACTCAACAATGGGTACAATAAAATATAAAATAAAATATGACTAATACTTATATTACAGTGATAAGATACAATTCTTACAATATTACATTTCTCAAAACAGGTAAATAAACATTTTCTTCTGCAAAATTCAAATAAAATTAAACATATTATTACAAATTTCAAATTAACACTATGAAATATACTAAAAAATAAGAATAAAGTTTTTTGTTGAAACAGTATTTAGAGTTAATAACGTTTTGGGACAGTCACTATTCTGCCACTTCTCGTTCTTAATACTGGATCACTAGAAAGTTCTTTTGGAATCTCTAAATTGTACAGTTTTTGGACAGGTCGCAAAAGTTCACCATTTTCAGTTTTTAATCGTGCAACTCTTGGGTGGCCATCTTTACCAGAAATAAGTTCTTGCACTCGGGCTAAAGCCCAATAGGCACGTTTCTTATCAGACTCTACGAGTACGACATCACCAACGGTCAGTTGCTTGACATTCTTTTGCAAAGAACTTTGCTGGCGCAATTGTCCTAAATATTCAATACGAAATCGCTTACGTAAGTGTTCTCGAACATGTTGCCTATACTTAACTCTTTTATTTAATTCTTGCGCGTCAATTGCATCAAAATCTTTCACATCTGAAGATCTTATGTCCTGTAAAAACATTGATGGTGTTAACGGTGCTAGATCGTTCACATCTTCAGTAACATATGTTAGAGGTCTGGCATTCACAACTTGTTCACAATCACAGAGCACTGTGAGCAGTTCTTCGTAGGATAATGAAGCTCTACCTAGAACTTTTCTCAGGATGCGTTTCACCAGTTGTATCAATCGCTCCCAGCAAGGCAGCGGTAGGTAAGTTAAATTTCCGGCGAATCTTTTGGGCACTAAATCTTCTGCATCCTACACATTTCTGTACTACTGCTCGAATAGTTTTCCTAACTTTTATGATCCAGTAGTCTTCTCGTAACGATGTCATCATAAGAGCCACTCCTGCATGCAAAAGCTCTTGGTGTTTCCAGGAGATCAGGCGGTGGACTACAGGATGGTCAGAAGGCAAAAGAACAGGGTATTTAAAATTGAAAGCATCTTCTCTATAAATAACTTGCATTTTCACTCTTATAATACCATCTTCATCTAGGATTGGTCTTAAGCTACGTATCTTCTGCTTATTCTTCTCGTTGAATCTGTCTTTCTGAATCAAAATTAACAATTTTCTTTTGGCTTGTTCTAATTCCAAACACGTAAGTTCAGAAACTTCTTTTGAATTAGGATTTCTAAAATTGTTTAAGAATCTTAAAATCCAGGCGATCAATCATATAATTTTCTTGAAAGATGAAAACCGTCGATAATACCAATCACTAGATTCTGTGTTCTTGTTCATTGCTGAAATGACACTTTTCCGTTTTTCAGAGTTAATAATTTCTTCATCGGGAATTTCAACACTTTGAGGCCAAGTATATTCAGGTTGAGCCAACCAATCCGGTCCCTCCCACCATCTTAGTTGTAAAAATTGTTCAATCGAACAACCTCTAGAAGGGATATCTGCCGGATTAAATTTTCCTGCAATGTGGCGCCATTGGTTCTTTTGAGTTATGGATCTGATTTCTTCTACGCGATTTCAAACGAATGTTCCCCATCTTTCTTCTCGCTTTATCCAGCTTAAAGCTGTAGTTGAGTCACACCAATAAAATATCTTTAAATTTGGAATTCGTAGATCAGATATAACTCAACTTCCCAACCTGGCTCCAATGCAGCATGCTAAAAGCTCCAACCGGGGTATCGTTATGTTCTTAAGGGGAGCTACTCTTGCACGTGACTGTACGAAAGTTACCAGGATTTTATCTTTTATCTTTACTCTTAGAAAAATGCAAGTAGCATACGCATGTTTGCTTCCATCACAAAATATGTGAAGGCCTACATCATTACTTTTATAATTATCAAAATACATCCATCGCTGCAATTTGATATCAGAAATCATCTTCAATACTTGCACCCATTTTAAAAATTGTTTAGCCAAATTAGTTGGGAGTAATTCATCCCACTTAATTTTTAACTTCCAGCATTCTTGTAGAATAAGTTTAGGGAGCAAAGTCACAGGAGAGGTAAATCCAAGAGGATCAAACACTTTCTGTGCGAATGAAAGTACAGTTCGTTTTGTGGGAATAATTTGTTTTTCCTCAATAGAACCGATTTTGAAAGATAAGATATCGTTTTCCAGATCCCAATTTAAACCTAATACTGGTGTTACATTAGCTGTTGAATTTTCAGAAATAATTTGAATGGATAATTTGACAACCATCCCCTGAGATTAAATTTTGCAGAGAATAGTAACGTTTGGGATTCAAATATAAACTTATTTAATTCTTCAACTGTGTTGAAACTGCAAACACAATTATCTACATATAACGATTCATTCAAAATTTCTACTGTAGAAGCAAGATTTTCAGTCGCACTTTCTAAATGATGTCTCAAAGTAGCCGCTAATAAAAAGGGGCTACAATTGATTCCAAAAACAACACGTTTATGTCTATAAATTATGCCATTTTCCCATATAAATCTCAGATAGTCTCTATCCTCTACTCTAATACCAATTTGTAGAAACGCCTTCTCTATATCGGATACTGCACCAACAGGATATTTCCGAAACCGATGCAATATAGAAGGAATCATTTCAATCAAATTTAATCCCTTATCTAGGCAATCATTTAGAGAAAGAGAAACTTTAACATGAGCCGAAGCGTCAAAAACTGGTCTAACTTTAGTAATTTCACTCGAATCTTTAAATACAGGTCTGTGTGGCAAATAATGTACTTTAGTTTCTTTATTATCAACCACCCTTTCAATTATTCCTGCATTTATCCACAAATAAAATACTTCGCTATATACCTCAATTTTATTTAAATTAATTAACTTTTTCCTCGTTGTAGCAAGCCGTTTTTCGGCCAATTCTCTATTGTTAGGTAAACAAGCTTTATCTAGCACCCATGGCAATGCTACTTCGTATCTCCCTTCAGAATCTATTCTTATATTACTCTTAAAATGCTGCATAGTTTCTTCATGAATTTCAGATTTAGTTTTGGCTTCAACTGGATCCGTTATACCCATAATATCCAGCTTCCACCAATCAGCAACGGAACAATTGTTCCAAAGTGATGAAATAATCATAGCAGCCTTATTTGTTTCTGATTTAATACTTGGAATTTTTCCCATTAGAGTCCATCCCAAATGGGTTTTTACCGCAACCGGACCACTTTCTAAAACTTTAATATTTCCGGTGAGTAATTTTCCGGCCACATCAGAACCAATCAATAATTTCATTTCATTTTCGGTTTCACATGAACTATTTTCAACATCAGAAATTTTAATGCCATATTTATTTAATTCTGATAACCAAGGCCCATTTGGCACTTTTCGTATTTTAGAACAAATAACAGGTACATCTAAAACATGCATATCACATTTATAACTATTGTCTATGCTACTTAAGTGTTCTATATTTATTATGCTTTGTTTCACTTGTTTCAACATTACTAAATAATGTGTGAATTAATTTAATTTCACCAATACTTTTATAATTCAAATATTTAATTACATCTCGTGATAAATAGGAGCGTTCTGATCCTGTGTCAATAACTCCACGCACGATTTTCTCTTTTCCATTGTGCTTTATACGGACACTCAAAGTTTGGAGTAACACAGTAGGATCCGAAGCTTGAGTAGTTAAAACAGTATCACTACTCCCTGATTCATGTTTATAACTTTCTAACGACACATTACCACCTTCATTTAAAACATTTTGACATAATATAAAAAAATGTCTTTTACCACAATTCGTGCATTTAATTTTAGAGTTAAAATTGCGTGAAATGTGGTTTTTCTTCAGGCAAACAAAGCAAGCTCTTTTTTTCAAAATTAAGTTACGTTTCTCATCAAAAGAAAGCGAACTAGCTTTAAAACATTTTTTCTGATAAGTGACACTTGTCACGAAATATACACAAATCTTCACGTTTTTTAACTAAATTCTTATTAGACTTATTATTTATAAATAAATCTGTGGCAGTTGGCATTGAATTATATTCATTATTACATTTATGATATTTCTTTGGGTTTTCAAAAGCAAGATTCGAATGAGCCAAAAGAACCCGTTCTTCCGCAATTACTTCATTTTTAAAAAAATCAAGGATAGAATTTAATTGGTTCTTACCTTGAGCAGTCTTCTCACGCTGTCTTTCCCAGATTTTTAATATATCATGAGGTAGACAAGATTCTACAAGTGGAAAAAGTATGCTGGCATATTTCTCTTCTGTGACACCTAAGGATTCTAGAGACTTAAGTTTTGTCTCTAGATTATCATATAACGACGATAAATTAAAATTCTTGTTTGATGATCGATTATTATTTAAGACTAATTGAAGAAGGTCTCTAACATATATCTCAATAAGTACATCTTCTCTGCCGAACCTTTCTTTAAGATGTAGAATTACTTTTGGATAATTATCAGCAGAAACCGGATAACTATTAACTATCTGTGCTGCTTTGTATTTCGGCGTTATCGCCTGTAAAAGATAAACAAATTTCAAATGGTCATCTAAAGTGGTGTCTTCATGAATTTTGCTGAATGAATTCCAAAAGGTTAACCATAATCTTGCATCGCCATCAAACGACTGTAAACGTATTTCTGGTAAGCGAAGTGGTCGGGACAGCGTTCTTTCAACATCTGTATAATTCTGCGATCGGAGTTGTTCTTTGATAGGCTTCACCAAAAATGTCTTTACTTTTTGCTTTATAGCAATAAATTTTTCTGTATACTCCTCGCATGCTTCAAATTCTTTAGAATAATCTTTTTCTATAACTTTCTGTGTCAACATAAAATTCAAAATTTCTTCATCTACAGCTAGCAATCTTGTGCTTTTATCTTCCAGTTGACACATTAAATTCTCTATTAAATTAGCATCTGGAGTTGCGTCGTTTAAAACTTCATTTAAAGCATTATAAGTTTTCGTAAATCCAGCTCTAAGAGGAGTTCTTTTGATTTTCAAAGCATCCATTTTTTTTCTCTCCAAGTTCTTTTAAATAATAAAAAACAGTTACTTTTCACACGTCCCTATTAGTTCGGACGCCACATATCGCAAACATTGCGATCTCGATGTCATAAAATCTACCCGAAAATATAGACATCGTCGTTTTACTTTAAACGTGTGAAAAATAATTTAAATATCTTACAAAAAAATGAAGCTTCAAAACATTTTCAGATAAAAACTTAACACAAACTTTATTCCAGAATAATTCTACTACCTTTTTCCATTTCTCGTGATCGTATGCAAAAGATAAAACTATAACCATGGAGTCACTATGAGAGTGTGGACACCAAAGTAATTACAAATATTAATCTAATTCGCGACATTTAGAACTAGTATTCAAGTTGCTTTTATTCTGCATTTATAGAGAGCACAGATAAAATTTCTTAGATCTTAATATTACTGTTAAAGAAGCTTTCGAATATCGGCAATTATTCTCTGAAAACGAGTGAGGATGAATATCTGCCTGTAAAGAAAATTAAATTCTAATAACACAAAGGAAAGTAACGATGATCTGCCGATATTCTTAATTTTGTTGGAATTTTTCATTAGAATATAGTTGGAAATTTATCAGTAATGGACGAAAGCTTATGATATTTATCAAATAAAAAATTTGATATAAAAAAAGAAAAATTAAGAATTTGAACAAAGGTGACAAAATTTGATCGTTATATTCATGAAAATCTGAAAAATAAATAAGCAATAACTTGCGCATTCACACCTGGAAATAAAGAAGATGACAAAAAACTGCAAGACTAACTATGCAAAAGGGCCTAAAATGAGCGTAGATGAGTATTTATTTTCTTCAAAATCTGTGAGTAGGTTTACTCAGTATATGGAAACAAAACCAGATAAATTCAATATCGTATCGCGTTCTCGTTGCTTGCAGATGTTGATAAAAAAACTGGCTTGATAGAAACTGTAAAATCCCAATCCAAATGCATGTCTCTGTAAAAATGTCAAAATAGTAATGGCATCCGGCTAGTCTTCTAACACATTTTCACATGAGCGTAGCTGTTTACCAAGAAGAAAAGGGTAAAGATGCTTTGTTGCTTAGCAATTTACATCTAATTGTTGAAACTTTAGATAATTCTAAAAAATACTAAATACACTTGTTAACTACAACGCAACTAAATTTGGTGTAGCTTTGTGTCTGCATATGTCAAGCCCACTTTTTATAGGAAGCTGCTGAATGCAATTTATGATATTTTGTATTGTGCTACTGTCAATGCCTGGGTTTTATTCAAATCTGTAATCGGAAAATTAGTTAGTATACTTTTTTGTATAAGTTTATTATCTATTAGCATAAGTCAATTTATTCAACACAATTTGTTATTTCTCGGCCAAAAAAAAGTCATTTGGGCAAGAAAAAACACTAAAAACATTGAAGAACACTAATTAAGCATAGAAGAGTTTGTTATCACAATAAAAAATATGCAAGTAAAATTAAAGATATTTTTTCAAAATATAACGTACCCATGCGTTTCTGATAAATGTGCAAAATCTTTAGCCCATTTATCAAAAATGGGCTAAATTTTTGGGCCATTTATCAAAAATGGGCTTGAAAAATAACAATTTTTTCAAGTAATGCATTTAATAGAATTAGATTTAATAGAATTAGATAAACCAGTAAAACTAGAAACTTGCAATCTTTATATTTTTTTAAATTATTCTTAGGTTTTATATCTAAAATTAATTAAATTGGATAATTTATTTCTCATTAATGTATATTATGTCCAAGTTCATTTATGTTTAAAATATATGTTCAATATCTCTTCAATATGTTTTCACCATATTTAATGAAATATATTTTTCAATTATACCATTTTGTAATTTCTGCTGACTTCATGGGTAAAATATAATGTAAATACCAAGAAATATTGATTATTATAAGAAAATATAATCTTTTAAATAATCAAATTAAGTATTTGGGCATATTTAAATATCATTTTCCTTCTCGGGTCAATTTGACCCGTTCCGCGGTTCTAGGTATACCGAAAGTCCCGCGGTTCTAGTGTTAATTAAGATTAATTGATGTTTTGTTGAATAGTTTCAGTCAGTAGAATGACACACCTAGTTATCGCTGCAAATACGATGGACTCCAATGTCCTTATTAAGATCTTAAATGAACTAATTTTAACATACCATTGCTTCTCTAGCCGGAGACAATTTTCACAAACAGCAAGGTGGAACATTTCGTCACACGTCCAATGTAACAAAACCATGGTTTGAAGAAAGGAAAGTCACACATTTAAAATAACCAGTAAATCCACTAGACTTAAACGTAATTGAGAATGTTTGGGGTAACAAGTAAGATTTACGGAGCAAAAATCTAGAGCCTCGTGATCTATGTTATATCAAATCTAATTTTATTTATGTGGATATAATCTGTAATAGTTAAGAATCAATGGATATTATCTAACTTGAGTCAGGATTCTTTTGCCAATCTGAAATTGACACAGAATGGAAGCGTTTGACTTGCGAATGGAAGCATCATATTGAAGCAAAGCCAAATTCTGATTTGATGTGTTCAACTTTAAGAGGAACAAAATTAATACTAAAAATATTCTGGTAGTCAAAGAAGTTCGTCTTTGTCTTTTCTTTTGCTTTAACGCCGGTCCAAATCGCGACTGACCCACCAGTAGTACGCGTTATCAATGCAAGTATGACTCAATTGGTAAACCATGCCTACAATTTTCTTAAACCATCTATACCATCAAGAATTAATATTTTTACATTAGTAAAAGATAATTTATACCATAGATTAAGTTTTTAAGACACTGGAATATGCGGATTTTTGTCTCGAATAAACGTCATGTTTCTGTAGTTTTTCTTTCTTTTTTAATTTAGCATAATTCAATTGTTTGGGAATTTCTAACACATTTTTAAATGGTAATAAATTACAGTAAATCTATGCTTTTTGTTGTAAATACTTTTATTTTTACTTATAAACTTCTCCTCTGTGGTGCAATTTCGTTTATATTCTGGAATTAAAGGTCATTTTTTAATCTATTGTTGTTTTCTTTATCCATGCGAAAAACGAGGAGAATGCTAGTCTATTACAAGTGCAAAGATTCGGCAATTTAGCAAGTGAAATCTGTACCAGACAGTACACTGTAAAAAAAAAAAAAAAAAAAAAAAAAAAAAAAAAAAAAAAATCAAGAGGTTACTAAAAATTTTTTAGTAAATTTGTATTCCACAAAATTTTATTTTTTAGTAACCATTACAAGAATTTTTTTTTTTTATTTTGCAAATGAAACAAACATTTCTTTTGTAAACTGAACAAAAGAATTTTTTGTATGACTAACTTAAAACTTTTTAGTATGAGCCACCAAGCAAATTTTAGTAATAGCTCCAAAATTATTTTTAGTTAATTAAAAATTATATTTAAACTTCTGAAGCGGAAGATTTTCGGCAAAACCACAATAGATGGCAGCACCAAACATTGCTACCTGCTCTATTTTCACATGTTTCTAAAGGGAGGGAAAGTCCAGAGATCATTACCCATGGTAACTGCTACGACAGGATTTTCATAATCCCTTTATTTAACGAGTACTTACATTGCATACATTCGGTGTATATTTGCTGGCGTCCAGCATCGAAACCGGGTACTTTCAGCCTGGAGTTCGGTGCTATGACCACTAGGCTATCACGGCCAGACCAAGTGAGTTTTAGTAATAGCTATTAAAAATGTAAAACTATTAACTCAATTCGTTGCTAGCTTTTTTCTAGTAATTCTTACAGATTCTTTGTAACAGAGTAAGATTACTAAAAATTTTTAGTAATTACAAGGATCACTAAAATTTTTTTAGTAGATCGATTTTTTTTTACAGTGTACTATCACCATTACAAGCAATCTGAAAACGGAAGCTATATTATTAAAGTGATTTTCTGCGAAATTTTCTAAAATATTAATCTCTCAAAGTTTTGTTTATTTATTATTTATTATTTATTATTATTTTTTCGCATATTGGACGACTTGAGTCTTAAGCTAGGCAAAATGTAGAAGTCAATCTATTACTTATTGCAGTGTTTATACGAAGAAAAGAAATGTTATCCTGCACACCCGATGGAAGAACGATCTTCCATGATGGTTTAATCATATACAAAATTTAGAGAGATATGTCAGAAAAGAAAGCTTATATCGATATTTTTTAAATATTTCCTGTCTGATAGAAATTTTAAAGTTACACTGTAAAAAAAAAAGTTTATGAATTTGCAAATATATATATTTATATTAGTATAAACCAAAATTTATCATAATCTCTTGCGGGTAATGAGCAACAAATTAAAGATCTGAACCTAATTGGATGATCATTTGGTACATTCATAATAAAAAGCCCTGATTTCTAGATTTTTTTTCCGCTATATATATATATTTATAAATTCTTTTAAAAATACATCCAAAGTTATTCAGACAATGCCATTAAATAAACCAATGAAACCAGTATTTTTACAATCATATTATTAAAAACAGTTGAAGTTTGAATATAAATTGAAGGCAGATTACCAAATTACTAAGAAATATATGGATAAATGGACATTATATAACCAGAGTAATTCATATATACAATAAACCAATGAAACCAGCATTTCTACAATCATCCCATTGAAAACAGTTGAAGCCCGAAGTGAAATTAAAGGCAGACCACCAAAACAATGAAAGATAAACGGATAAAAAGACAGTAGAAGGCTTTTCTATTAAACTACTTCTTCAGGGGTGTATAGTTCAACAAAAAAGCAAAAACATCCAACCAGTTTCTGTTATGAGTCGTGCTGAAAGCTAAGAATTTGACTCACAATACACTCGACTGGCTGGAAGATATTCACATGACAAATTAGTAGAAAGATACACATTGAAGAAAATAAAATCAATATGACAAAATAACAATAATATAATATTCCTTAAAAAAAGGAAATATATACTAAAATATTTACCATTACCCAAATCCTAGCAAGATTTGTAGTGCAATCAGATACAAACTACATGTGACTAACTAACAGTCAAGGTTAAGGTCATAGTATAAATCACATAGATAATAAAATAAAGTTGTAACAATAATTATAAAAATTAGTAGAACATATATTATGCTATATAATTCATAATATATTTAGAAAAAAAATAAATGCTACTGTTAGAAGTATTATATTTTTATTTTTAATCAATTACTAATATTACTATATTAATTATTTAACTAGAATATATTGCTACAACTTCTAGCAGAAAATTATTTTAGTGCTGTCATCTATAGGATTAATATATTAATTAAATTATATGCTTATGGTGCTTCCCTCTATTATAGGAAAAAAAAATTATTTAATAGCTAAGAATTTCCAAGAATATTTTCTATTCTAATATTTTACAAATAATTTCTTTAAGACAAATACGATAGATAACCATATTTTATCTCAATAACTTGATCATTTTTAAGTTATGCATATTAGTTTTTAGGTAAACATAAACTTTAATACTACGTGTAAAGTTAATTTTTTTTGCTTAAATGTATAATAAGTAGCCATTGCGTATTATCCAGACAACACCGCCCTCCCCCGTAATCTAACATCTAACCCACAAAACCATCCTATTACCCATATTTTTTAATTTTTTTGTATTTTTAATTTTTTTTGTATTATTTTTATTTTTTATATTTTTTTTAAAACATTTTTTACGCAATGTGTTAATTATTTTTAAGATCATGTAATAACTTATTATATATTAAAGACTATAGGAGTTCTTATCAATAACATCATATGGTGCTGCATAAATTAGCTTGTTAATGTTTGCAATATTGGTTGAAGAGAAAATAGACAGTTAATACTAAATAAATGTTTAAACAGATAATATTTTTTTAACCAAATGTAAAGGATAACCATATCTTATAGCAGTTTCTTGTACAGTTTTTAAATTATGCATTTTAAAATTATGTGAACAAATATTTTTAATTCTATGGGCAAAATTAAGTAATATATTGACATAGACAGATTTATGTAGGCAAGAATTATAATGAGTAAAGAGGTTTACTTTAAAAGGAAAGTCATTACGTTTATCATAAATATCAAATAGAATTTTATTATCAGAAAGAGTAATATTAAGATCAAAAAAGTTAATTTTATTATTGCGCATATCATTATAACTGTATTTTAAATTTTTGTGGTATTTGATTGGTAGCGAATAGTTAGATGACTTTTTAGAATATAAAATTATTATATCATCAAGATACCTGTATAAAAAAACAATTAGAATAGAAGCATTACGTTCATAATAATGTAAGTAGAGATCAGCACAGATGGATGATACAATCCCACCTTGTGGATGACCGACTATTTGTTTAAATATTGTATTATTAAATAATATATAATTATGATAAAGAATAAATTTGGTTAAAGATTTGAAATAAGATAAAGATACTTGTATGTTAAGAGAATTCCTATATTCCTTGAATAATAAATTTATGATCCTGAACATATCTGCAATATCAATTGTATTAAATAAATCATTAAAGTCATATGTTTTGATGTACTTAATGTTTTGTAAATTTTTGATATTATTTACAAAATGTAAATTATTTTTTATACTATAGAATTTATTATTAGTTTTTGGAATATCTAGCATTTTTATAAGTATTGTTAATAATTCTTTACCTGCATTATTGTTATAAGTATTACACCCAATAGTTATAGTACGAAACTTTATAGGAATTTTATGGAATTTTGGAATAACCACAATGTAAGGATAGTTATAATTATGATTTTTTTAATTTTAGTAATTTATAATATTGAGCTATATGTCTATTTTTAATAATAGTATCAATATCTGTTTTAATGAAATTTGAACTAGAATTTATTGCTTGATTTAATAATGTAGAGTAATAATGTTTACATATGAAAGCATAGTTGTTAGGAGATTTATCGACATATGTTATAATAAATTTATTTTGTAAGTTTTTTATTTCATCATTTAATTGTTTAAAATTTAAATTAAAGGTATCGATATTCCTATAAAGTTCAATATTTAATTTATCCAAAACATTAAGTTTCCATTCAGTGAAGTATTCCAGAGGCTTATTGTAGTCTATCGAAATTTTATAAATAAAAAGATCTAAATCTAAATTAAACTGCTTTATGATTGATTTGATATTAGTACATGAAGAAACACGATATTTAGTACCATTAGCCATTAAATTGCGTAAAGAATCATTTTCAACGATATTAATATCCCCAGTAATAATGTGACCATGATCTTTATTTGCGAAGTTACTACAACAGGGATCATTACAATAACATGGATAATTAGTATTATTGGTTAAAAATTTAGAAAATTTATTGTAGTTAAATATCTTACGTCCAAGTGTAACATTATATTTGAAGGATTTATGTATAGAAAAATTATTTATAGGGAAATTATTATTTTTATCATTAATAATGTTATGTAGATTAATTTTATTAAGTACATTATTGGTAAAAATAATTATGAGTTCAGTATTATTAGTTTTTTTACATGTATTTTTAGAAATTTTAACATTAAGAAGATTAATTCTATAGTACAATAAGTCAAAGTAAATATCACTAAAATATGAAGTTAAATCAATAGATAGAAATACTTTATAATATAAATTTAGATGTTTCTTTTTTACTGAAAAAATGTGTTTTTTAATATCCATCCATTGATACGAGTTATTATATTCAGATTCCATCTTAATTATTTGTTGTTTGATCTCATTTCTAGAAATATATTGATTATTAGCCTTATTTTTACCTCTTGTTGTACGTGTAGTTTTTTTATTGGCAGAATGATTTAATTTTGCATACATACTACTATAATGTTAAAAATTATTCGTATTGGTAAAGACAATGTTAGTACGATTAAATAATTTAGAATTTAGACCATAAGGGTATAAAGAATTACGAGATTTAATGTAAATTAATTCATAAAGTAATCTATCATTTACATTTTTATGCATATTTAAGATTTTGATGGTTATATTTTTAAAGTTATGGTGCCTGAAATGTATATGTTCAACATTAATAGAGTTGCATTTTAAAATATCCTGTCTATGTTGATTGATTCTTCTATGCAAAGGATTACATGTTTGACCTATATATTCTAACTTACAGATGTTGCAATTAATTGAGAATATTACGTTGTATGCTTTACAAAATATCGCATTGTTTTTAGAACTGGAATCATTATCAATTTGTTGTGTATCTGCATGAGGGCAAGTTAAGCATTTGGGAGATAAGCACTTTTTAAATTTAAGTTTAATCGAGGGAAAATATGACAGGTAACTGTTTGACGATCCAAAGAAATCCCTATCTATTTCTTTGTACCGAGCATTAGACATCTTACATTTTGAAGAGCCTAAATTACTAGTCGCTAAATTTGTTTTGTAACTAGTCATCATAAGAAAGATTATTTATATCCAATAGGACAAAATATATTACATAAAAATTAGAATAAGAACAATTTATAATACTATATAAATTTAAGCTAAAAAAAGAAATTGACATAATATATATAACAGTTGAAATCTTGGCTATTTGATTAAAAAATGATAACTGACAAAATATATTGAATAAAAATAATATATATGTCATTTAATTCCCTAATTAATTTATATCACTAATAAAGATAAAATAAAAGTAATTAAATTAAAAAATAATTTTCAATAATAATAAATTGAAAGTACTTGATTACATAAATAATAATTATATGTACAATATTTACATGAAAAGAAAAAATCCCAAACTTAAATTCAAAAGTAGTCTCATAGTAAATAAATTGTGCAGAACACATAAACATAATATCCTATAAATAAAGCCCCCATGTTTAATTACATATCTACTAAATTCCAATATGGTAAAATCCGAATTTATAACAATGATAGATATTTCCAAAAAGTATTAAAGAAGCAGCAAGAATAGCAAATTGAAGAAATACATCATTTCATGCGCTGTGCAGCATCAAAGTAATGTATTTTAAAAAATTTAAAAAATAGGTTAATTTATGCCAAAATGGGCCTAAAGTGAAATAATCCACTAAAAGCTGCAAAAATTCATGTTATCTTATGATAACATAAATGACATAAAAGATAAAACTATCCCTTAATGATTGCGCTTATGCATCTTATCATTATGGAAGTTGAATATATAAATACTTTTATAAATACGTCCAAAGTTATTCAGACAATGCCATTAATTAAACCAATGAAACCAGTATTTTTACAATCATATTATTAAAAACAGTTGAAGTTTAAAGAGAAATAGAAGGCAGATTACCAAATTACTAAGAAATATGTGGATAAATGGACATTATATAACCAGAGTAATTCATATATTACCATACAATAAACCAATGAAACCAGCATTTCTACAATCATTCCATTGAAAACAGTAGAAGCCCGAAGTGAAATAGAAGGCACACCACCAAAACAATGAAAGATAAATGGATAAAAAGACAGTAGAAGGCTTTAATATTAAACTACTTCTTCAGGGGTGTATAGTTCAATAAAAAAGCAAAAACAGCCAACCAGTTTCTGTTATGAGTCGTGCTGAAACTAAGAATTCGACTCACAATACAACCGACTGGCATATATATATATATATATATATATATATATATAAGGTATTTGTACCCTATATGGACAGGGCTCTCAATAAGGACACCCCTAATATTTTTAAAGGTAATAATTTTGATCGAGAGATGACTCAACATTTTCGCGAAGAAAAGAAGTTGAAAAGATAATTAAGGCGGAAAGAGTAAAAAAGCGCGCTGTTCGCCATTTAGGAGGAAACTTGTTATTTCGAGATGTGCTGATCTTAATTACTTGTAAGCTTAAATTCTTATTAGATATGGTAAAATTACATTAAATGTTGAAAAGTGGAGTATTTTAGAAAGCTAATAAAACATATTTTCGATTGCTATTGCATATTTTGCTTAAAAATATTTTCCTTATTCATTTGTTACAAGATTTAGTAAAACTACGCCCGGTTCCCAATATGGACAGTTTATGTCCCCATCGACTACAACTGTAAGAAAGAAGAAAATTCAACGTTGCCAAACAATAAATTGAAAAGGCATCAAAGTGGTAAAATCTTTGTTCAACAAGATGCCATTTGAACAATCCCCCAAAAACCTTCCTCCAAAACACCCTTGCAGAAAAATAAAAAGAAGCCCCCCCCCCCCCCCCCAAGTAGGCTATCTCTTGGCGAAATCGTAGGTACCAATGGAATGACTTCCTCAACAAAGGAGAGCTGGTACTGCTTCTTTTGCAGTATTGACGCTTTTTGAAACATGCAGCCATGCATCACTTGTGACAGATATGTTCAGAGGATTATGTGGGACTTACTGCCCATGGCGAAAAAGTTTCTATTTGTCCATGCTGTGAAAACTGAGTAATAACAGATGTAAATTCGCAGACACATGCAATAAAGCTAAGCAAAACCAGCAATATTATTTCGTAATATTTACTAGTAACTAAGAGGCTTTGCATGGGTCTTCGAAGGGTAAAAACCGAGAATGACCCCCCTTCTTTCTAAAATGCATGTTCTGAAGATATTTACTGTCCCCCCTCTTCCTCCGAATATTTTAAGATACATTTTTTTTTATTCCTTCTCCTCTAAATTTCCTTGGAAAAGTGGTTCTTCCATACACATTGTGTAGAATGTCAATAAGGAAACACCTGTCCATAATAGGGACAGGTAGTTCCTTATATGGACACTTGTAAACATTTTTTTGTTTTTGTCATTTGAATTAAACCAGAATAATTACAAGGTCGCTAATTTTAATAATGATAGTCAATAGTCCAAAGATAGTGGTCGCATATTTTTGGAGTCCTATGACTTGTACATGGAGGTGAAAAAAATACATTTTCCTTAGGGTGTCCATATTGGGTACAGGTACCTTATATATATTACGTTAATGTATGTGGTACAAGAAATCACGCTTATTTGTTAATTGTTTAACGGCAACGCCCAATTCGCAGCAATTATGGAGTTTCAAAATATTATTATTATTATTATTATTATTATTTTATTCTAATAGCGTAAAAATTAAATAAAAAACATGAATTTTAAAAGTGTTATTTTCAAATTAAAATTATGTTATTATAAATGAAACGAGTGGAAGGATCATATTATTAAATATATTTTAAATGAAATTAATAAAATACAAGAAAATGCCACGGGTACAGTATTTGACGATGTACCAAATTAGCATAAAAATACCGAGTGTTTGATTTATCGGCACAGATGTCATATACGCACCGCACTGGTGCAATTTTTTTGTGATGCCAATTTCGCGAAAACGTCGTTTTCAATACCTGTTAAATACATATTTTTTAACTTTTTTCTATTATTTTAAAAAGGAAATGATAATAAACAAAAAAAAGTTTAATTGATATTTATAGAACAAAACAATTTATATCATTTTGAAAAAGAAAATAAAAGTAAATAAACAGTTTATTAAAGAATAAATAACAATTGCCGGGTTATCGTGTGAGGCATATATTTGCCTTTTTGTTACAATTATGCCAATGTAGTGCGTATATAACATATGCGCCTAATTCTTTAGCATAATCTTCTAATTTGAAAAAAAAAAAGAGCAATTAATGTAAATTATTAATAAAAGCAGTATGATTTAATGCTTAGTATGCATTTAAGGGAGACCAAACTTATTTATTAATCGGTTTTTAGTGAATTATTATTTTTTAAACATTTTTGATTTTTCAGAAAATTTTCCGGCTCGGAAAATTTTCATTTTCTTTTTTTGTTTTTTCCGTAATAATCTGTATCCCTTAAAAAATAGTATGGCAGTAAAAGTACCTTTTTTTTAAACATAATTGCAATATATATATATATATTCTCCAGATATTATTAGTACATTTTTAGATATTTCCTTGTGTAAGTTTTATTAAAAACGATTCCTTCTAAACTTGTTTCCTTTAAAGCTGAACACCATAAAATATTTTAGTATGATGTCCATAAAAAAATTAACGGCATGGTAATTTTTGCGACAGTTTCACTTAACGCTATCATGCTGATTACCATATTTCCAGTTAAATTTACATTCAAAAAATTGCAACAGATTTTTTTAAACACTTTGAAGGGAAAAAAAAAATCCCTCAAGTGTGATTTAATATTCTGTGAGGTTTCAAGAGTTTTTTTTAGAATATGCTGACATATGATATATATAATTATATATATAAATTCTTGCCGAAAGGAAAGTTTTTTTTTGTAAAATGCAAAGTATAAAAAATTCTAAATATAAAATAGAAAAAGAAATCGAGCGTTAATTTACATGACCTGTCGAAAAGCATGGATTCACTTAATTCCAGTTTTTGTTTTCTTCAATAATATAAAAACGAGAAGCAGATACGTGTTCATAATTCAAAATATTTAATATTTTATAGTTTAAATTCTTCATTTTATCGATTTGTCAACGTTATAAAAATCGTGACCTTTCTCAACTGTGTGTACCTATTTTACAATTTAGTGGCTATGTTGTTAACTATTAAATGAAAAAAAAAATTCGATTTGAAATCTCACTTTGCTTGGATATTGAAATAGTTAAAATATTTAAAGCAGGAGGTCTGTTTTCTTTTACCTGAAATTTAGACCAAATGAGCGTACAGAGAATAAAAAAAATTACTCTACCTCCACAATGATAGAAATACATATAATATATATATTAAGTGTTTTGCAAATTATTTCAAATGCCTTGTATTGTCGATATGGTTGTAAATTTTCGAAATACTGTTGGCGCATTCTTCTTTCTATTAATTGGGTAGTTAGCAATTAATCAAAAAGCTCTGAATTCGCATTGCCTGATTAAACTTTGAAGCTATGGAAAGCACAATACCATTTCGGGGGCCCCCGTTCTTTTGAAAAGTGTTTTCTATATTCTAAATTCCGTACCTGGAAACTCACTAATGTTACAAATGTTATTCCAAATAGTGGCTCAATTGAATTCACATTGTGACAGAAGAAAAATATGTAAAAGGTATTTATATAAAAATATCAGCTGGATAAAAAGTTCGAATTCAACAGGTATGCACCAACATAAAATATCAATGTTTGAAATAGTTCTTGCAACTTTGGAAATAGTTTAAACTATTAATATTATATGTTACGCATAAGATTCAAATTCCATCTGTAAAAAAAAGTATGTCTAAAATAATGGACAAAATGAGGAATTGTGACCATTTGTGTGGAATTGAAAACGTAAAATTAATTTGTTATGGAAGGTATTTTTATGAAACGTTTTAATACATGTATGTATATGTAAGTTAATTTGAAAAGAAATCAAAATTTTGTAATGGAATTTATTCAATATAAAATTTGGGGGTCGTTGTATTTTCAATTTTGGGCCCTCTTCAAAATTTTCTAAGGGAAGCACATGCTTCTCGTGCGTATTCGGTAATCCTGGACTATCGATTCGAATCTTTGTTTTAACTGGATATTAAAATTAACTTTACACAAAGTAGGAGTCTTCATTGCTTGTACGTAAATGAATGAGCTATTTTTTTTAAAGAATTCATCGTTAGAAACATAATACAGAAGTATAAATTGCATGTAGTTTGTTTCACACTTTTTTTTTCGATTTTGTATCTATAGATCTTTGAACGCAAAAACACTTAATAATTTTTCAAACTTTGTTATCCCACTGTCTTATCTACTCAGAATTTCCCCCAGGAGAAGGGCGCACAGGCCTTCGGGGAAACGTCCACCGGTAAATGTTAGCAGAAGGTTTTTTCTTGTTTAAATTCTTAAAGATACAGAATTAATGCCAAAAATAAGAGGAACATTTCTTTTCAAAAATTTACTGGTGGAAGATCAAAAATTTACTGGTCGAAGGCCTGTGCGCCCTTGTCCTGGGGGAAACTCTGTCTACTGGTTAAGTATAGTCAAGTAGCGATCGATTATTATCGATTATTATTATTATTATTATTATTATTATTATTATTATTATTATTATTATTATTATTATTACTAGCGGTCCTTGGCGAGCAGTTTGGTCTCCCTTTTATCTATACTAAACAACATAGCATGTTACTTTTATTCATACTACAATTTATTTATTCAATCTTTCTCCAAATTGGAATAGTCTGATAGAGAAATAAAAAAATCTTTATTTTTATGCTGGTAGAATGCAGGTGATCAATCGCCAAACGCTGTTTCCATCACTTTTTTTATATTTCATTAATTTCATTGAAAATATCATCATTTCACTCATTTTGTTTAAAAACACCCTTTCATTTAAAACTGAAACATTTAAAATATACGGCTTAAAATATATATCCCTTTCTTCTTCTTCTTCTTTTTCTTCTTCTTCTTCTTCTTCTTCTTCTTTTTTTTTTTTTTTTTTTTTTTTTTTTTTTTTTTTTTTAACGAAAAGAAAAGAAAAATGTTTTGCTAAATAATGCCCCAAACCATGACATTTAATTTCAACTTCAAACCATTGTCTTGATTTACCACAAGGAAAAAAATGCTAATTGGTGAGTTAAAAATGATATTGGCTAGATTTTCACCCGGCTAACATAAAAGTACCAAAAATTCTTTGCGATCATAGCAACTTTTATATAGAAATATAAAAATTATTCGAAAAAATAATTTTGATATTTTAATCAAAATGGAAACCTTGCATATGAAAAGCGGTGGAATTAGTTCGTCGTTGTTTATGACAGTCACATTTGTCTTTAACTATTATAAAATAGATGAAGTAATGCCGATAGGACAATGTTTGGCGACTGATCACCTGCGCTTGGCTAACATTAAAGTATCAAATGGCCACCTGGCATATAAAACCGAAACGTATGACTGTTTTTATGAAAAACACAATCTCTATGAATATATATGCTATCCCTATAAAAATAAACACAGTTTATGACACTAAGCCATTTAATCATAATCTACAGTTTGAAAGCTTTTGCTACTTTAGTTTTGACAGGATTTTTCAAAAGATATTCATTCGTTATCATTTTGTTGCCGTTTCTTTATGGGGTTCGTATACGCATCTGCAGTTTCAAGATAATTCCTCCTGTATTTTTTGTTTAGATCTAACCCTCAAAATCAAACCGTTTCAAACCGTCTAAAATCGTTAGAACAATGTTTATGCTGATTTTAACATTTAATTGTCAGCTAATTTGTAGGATGTCAATTATAGATATTGACGCATAGACAGGGAGGCATCAGTACAGACGTCTCATCGAGTTCACGTATGAAAATCTAGGGTTAAGTTAAATATCGATTCCCATATTAAGACGAAATCAGTCTGTCAAGTCATATTTTATATATAGGAGGAACTGGGACACATTGATACATGGGGTACATTGATACACCCCCTGTACTGCTCACAAGATCATTACAGGAAGTTTCACAACAACTCTAAAAGATGATACTAGTGTACACAACTACATGCAGAAGTTCTTTGCAGGATTCAGTTGTTTGATGAAATGGGGCTGGTGATTTATTGATTTTGTAGATCAAAAGTAATTTTGAGTTGTGCAATTGTAATGGTATTATATAAATGTTCCAGTATTTTCACCCGAAAAGAATAGTACTCTCCCTGGTAAGTAAAATTACTGTTTATCAGTTATTCATTCTTTATTTTTAGGTAAATTATGAAGTTTTAGATTTGAGACTTATATTAGTGAAAATGACTGCATGGGACACATTGATACAGTCTATGTCGGGGCAGATTGATAGATATCAATGTGTCCCATGATAGCTACAGACAACCTAAATCTTTTTCTAGTTCATTTTTCATTACCTTTTATCGCTTTTCTTTTACCATACACTTCTTAATTCAACCATTTCCTGCCAAAAAATTAATAATTATTTTTTATTGAAGAGAAATGGCTCCAATGCAAACAGAAACTCTACGAACTTACTATGATAGTAGAGCAAATAAAAGAAAAGGATGGCAGGCTGGAAAATTTCAATTTTATATTGATCCTCCGTAGAAAAAAGTATTTTAGACATGAGAAATGCTAAATAAGAGAAATAAGCTGCATCACAGCAAAGGATAATTATACTATAATCAGAATTTTTAATATAATTATCCTTTATTATCTATTTATAAACTGATTTATAAACAGAAAACCTGACAATTGTTACATCTTTAATAAAAAAGATTGCTGGGATTGAAGTGCCAGATACGACAAAGTTACCACTGCCAGCAATCCGAAAAAGAACAACCAGAACATCTGGTCATTATACACTTAAATTTGATTGCAAATATTGCTTACAAATAAATTGTGGGTGATTTGAATTTCTATAAATAAATATAAAATGGTTTGCTAACTCATTTTTTTATGAAATACATGCATTGGTGTTATTTTGTCTCCATTTTCCCCAAATGTGTCAAAGTACCCCATGAGGTGTATCAATCTGCCCCGGGGATGGGGAACATTGATACAAATGACTTTTTTTTAAGATTTTTTTAAATTACGTGGAAAAATACTCTACAAAACAACGATTGTACACTTTTGTAACACAGTACACAAGTTTTGCTGACACCACATGGAAAAATAACTTGAAATTTCCTCTAATTGGACACCGAAAAAAATCATAGAAAAAACAGTATCAATGTGCCCCAGTCCCCCCAAATGGAAAATATCTAAAAACTCGATTTTAATGATTGACTCGTAAGTTTACCATTGTGTTTTCTTGCACCAGAAAGTATGAAAACATGGAGGATTGAGATCAGGAAAACATAATGGTAATCCTATGAGTCAACTGTCAAAATCGTGTTTTTGGGTGCTTTCCACCAAGATATGATTTGGCAGACAGATTGCATTTTATTATTAGAATCGAGAATTAACTAATCCTAGATTTTCATCTATGAACTGAATGAGGTGATTATTTGTATTTCCACCTTCCAGTCTAACAAGCACTTCAAAAATTCAGTTAATGTGTTTCATTAAGAATTTCAAAACAGTATGAATACCAACTACTTCTTACGGTTGTATGCAAGACTCGGAAGGTATATATATATATTTTTTTATCTAATTATTTTCTGCTGCTTTTTTTTAATGTCCAAGTTGAATAATAATCATATGTTACATGGCTGTAACTTTATGAAAGATTTATTGGTACTCAATTAAACTAATATATATACCATATCGCATGTTTTTTTTATTCGTTCAGAAAAATCGTCATGATTTTTACCGTGTTTAAGATTATTATTGTATTTACAATTTAAAAAAAATCATTCAATATATGAATAAGCCATGTTCTGTAAGAGAGATATGAGCAAAAATATATAAACGTTATTGTTTTATTATTTTATGTTTATTTTTTCATAAATTTTTTAATAATCTCTTAAAATATTTCTTTTGCAGTCTGCAAATCATGAGAACAATAAAAAGAATAAATATCATTCTTTAAAAAATATTTGTTTAAAAACATTTTGAAGTTTATTTATTTCAAGTTATTTTTTAATCTATATTAAAACTGCATATATATATACATTTTCATTTCTATATTCTTGCATTACATTATTTAAAATTATATACTACTCCTCGTATATAAAGTCATTATAATTACGAACTTAATTTTTACTTATGTTGAACTGTGTTTACATATTTACATATAATATCTTACATTTTATAGCATTAAAAATAAGTTTAATCTTCATAATATTCTAAATATATCAAGCGAAACTAATTTTAATTTCGAAAAAGCAAAGCTCATTACGGAAATACTACAATTTTGCTACAGCCGCTGAATTATACATGATTATTTTTACTTAATTCTAACTCAAAATAAAAGCATTTTTTTTTCGTTACCTATTTGAATTACTAGCATACATCTATGTTATTTATGCATTGAGTGTTATGCTTTAATTACAAAAAATATTTACACATACATATTTTCTTCAACAATAAAATAAGATAATGCATACCATTACCAATTTACTTTGGATATACAAGTTACACAATACTTTGTATGTATGGTAATGATTGTTAATAATTTCACTATCTTTATACGGAGATTCAGAAAATGCAATTTGTTTAAAAAATAAAAGCTAAAAACAACATTTTATTTATTATAATAATGAAGCAACAAATACAGTGTTTAAAAAATAATTTTTCAACGTTTGTTCGTATTAAGGAAGATATACGTTGTCGAAACTTGGGTCTGAAGGAATTTTAAACTGTATCGATGTAGAAAAAGTTGTTTTCAAACTTTCATTAATATTGTCTCTATTTAATAATATTTTATAAAAAAAATGTAATGAAAATAATTTAAAAGTTAAAGATCAATTTTTTATCTTATTTTATGTAAATTTTTTCAGGCTTGCGTGTAATCCTTCACAGGACGATTTAGTAATGCGGCGACTGGAAGTGAGAACAAATTGGATATGACTGTAGAACACAATACCCAAGCATGCTTTGGGCGAAGAAAAATATTTTAAATTGTGCGCTCAAACATATTTAGGATATGATAATATTACAGAATAACATATGATTTTTCTTCAAATGATTTTTCATTTCTGAACACTCGTGATTTTTCTTCATATTGTATGCTAATTTTATGTGAAAAGTTATTTTTATTAGCTATATTTGAAAGTTTGTAAAATGTGAGGGGAGATTAAATGAATGCAGATTCGTAAAGGAACTTTTTTTTAATGTTGTTTCCAAGAATCAGATAAAGTCCCTCCTACATTTTAGCATATATTTACGGGCATTTAGCAAAGGTGTTGGAGAGTGCTGGATATATCTATCATTACGAAATTATAAAAGCATTTTTTATAATGATTTTTGTAAAGAATCGTCGGAAATTAGGCGAGATATTATTCTTTAAAAATACGAAAGGTTTGGACATAAATAATGGCAAGGACGGCGTACCCTATGTACCATCGACTTTTCAAGCCTAAAAGAACTTTTAATGATATATTTGTGTAACGCAATGCCCAATAGCAGTGCAATAGCAATAAAAGTGAAATTGAGAAAAACAGACTAAACTAGAATTAACTCATTAACGCTCATATTATTTTCTTCGTTAAAATTTAAATTTTAGATATCCTACCACTTTTAAAAGAAGAGTACTTTAATGTTATTATTTAGAAGAAATTATCTTGTGGGAAAAAAGACAGTATATTTTATTTTCATATTTACTGGTGAAATAGGCTTTCACACCAGTAAATACCCACACTTGCCACTAAGTCTAGTGATCTAAAAATATGCCACTGGGTGTTAATGGGTTCAACAGATAAATACTATGGGATTCATAGTTTGCATTGAGTGAATCTCACAATACACTTCTCGTGTTTTTAAGAGTTAATTAACAGCAGATTGGGTCGACCCAGTGGCGTGGTCAGTAATGGCAGCTACTGCCACACCGTAAGGGTCCTGGTTCGAATCCAGGTAAGAGATGGGTGGTGGGTTGTCCCTTTGTTGTGTAATAGATAAGTGAAATAAAAATCGTTCTGAATTGTCTCTGTTTCTGCGTGTAATGGATCATTCGAGGCGAAAGCCATAGCTGCTATAGACCTCAAATCAAACAGTGGACTGGCCATGAACTATTTATTTTTATCTCTACCATATGAATATATTTCGGTTCAAACCAGGAATTTTATTATAAACAAAATAAAAGATCGAAAGAAAAAAAATGTCAAATAAAAAAAATTAATATATTTTAAATCAAAATTCTGGAGTGAAATATTTCTATAAAACGTGAGTAAAATTCCCGGCTTTTCTAGTGTTAAAACCTATGTTAAAAAACGTGGCGGTATCGCAATTCTGCAATACTTTCAAAGCATGCTTAGCCCAACGCCAAGTTTAAACCTTAAAGAAGGGTTTTAATTTAGCTTTACTGTAAAAAATAAAAGATTTTTTGCACATTGAATTTAATTTTATGAAATGCCAAATGAAGTTTTAATATGGACTATTTTTATTGTCAATACCAAAATAAATAAATAAATAAATAAATAAAAGATTAAAATAAGATTAAAAAAGGAGTTATACACTTAGCACTATCTAATATTATTTAGGCTTCATACTTTATATGTCTTTGAAATTTTATTATATAGATATTCATACTTTTTTAGCATATACAGCTGTACTCGATTCTACACAGTATAGTTTTTTACTAAATCTTATTAGCTAAGTCTTATTTACTAAATATTTAAGCAAATATTTCTTTCAATAATAGTGCACTCAATAGGATACAATTAAAAATTATTTTATTTATTGTCAGAACTCTCTACCGTGAGACTGCTCATTTCTTTCTAATGCTGTAAAATATTTTCTTGCTTATATAGATAAAAATTAATCTTTAAATTGTATTTGCATCGTAATGTGCAAATACAATTTAAAGTTAACCAGAGAGTCTTAATCAATGCCATGCGCTTTCCCCTTCGACATTAAATCAATTTTTCATTTAAGACAGTATAAAACGAAGCAGTTATACAAATTAAGGCAAAGTAATTAGGCTAATGTTTAACAGCTAAATAATCAGATCTGATTACAAAATCTCATTCTGAGATTAACTGTTTAAACATCCTATCCAATTTCTCGATCAAACATTTGGTGTCTACAAAAAATATAAAAAAATCTTCATGATTGATGATTGGAAAAATGACAGCTTAAAAAAATATTAAATATATGAAGTTCTTATCGAACAGTTTTCCAGTTTACTGGAAAATGATTTAACGTAAAGTCACCCTTGTCATCCTTTAAAGCAATAATTTTAGCTTTTATCGGAAAATCTGTCAATCAAAGAATTGATAGCTACATAGTAAAAGAGATTTTATCTAACTGTCGAGAAAAAAAAGCGTATCAGAAAAGGGGATTAAAATACTTATTATGTTAGAAGAGTGGATAAAAATGTGAAAAAAAAATTTGTGGTTTGTAAATTAGATGGATAATACAGAGCATAACTATTGAACATATAAAAAGGCAAAATGCATGTAAAAGATACATATTAGTCTGTTTTTTTTTTTTTTAAGAAAATTCTTTCCATTTAAAAAAAAATTGAACGTTAATAAAATGTTTGGGTTAAATAAAGACTATGATTGCATAAAGTATTGAAAACTATTTGTAATATCTCGTAATGATACCCCTTTTTGTATTGATACAGCTGGATCTTTCTGCACTGTAAAAAAAAATCTGCAAAGGTACTAAGCCTTTTCTAGGAAACTGGGATTCCAAGAACTTTTCATGTAACGATAACAGGAAAAATTCATGTAATCGATTCTGAAACTTGAATTTTTGCTGTTACCGTTACAGGAAAAGTTCTTGGAATCCCAGTTTCCAAGAAAAAGTTTAGTACCTTTGCAGATTTTTTTTTTACAGTGTGTAATACAAATGTTACTGAATTTGCAAAAAAATTGCTGATTATTCTGAATGCATATCAAGCAATGTTTTTTCTAGAACTTTTTTAAGCTTTGGAATTTTTATAATAATCCGTAGGCAACCTTTATTTAATATACTAGTGAGATAAATTTTAGATAGTGTACTAATGGAACTCACGCTTTATTTTTATCTTCATCGCAAATCAATGTTTTTTCAGAAAAATAAGTCGTAAACTTTCAGAACACGTAACAGAATTTCTTATTTTAGCTGTCACATTTCAATCAGATCAAAATCATGCTCCTTCTAAAAATTGGCGTTGTAAAGATTTATAAAAGATTTCTTAATCAATCCGCCCCATTTCAATAAAAGTTATGTTTTTATCGGAGAATGTAATAATTTCTTTTTAAAAAAATATTCTTACATTTTAACTTCGCTATTGTCTATTTTCACTTTATTCTTTGACTGTAAGGCCTTCATCATTCTATATCTGATTTTTTGTTTTCTAATTTTCGTGAAAATGATCTAATAGCTTCCAATTTGAATAATGCCGTTGATATCATATGCTGCCCAGATTCTTTTGTAAACTGTAGCAGTATTTATTTCAATGTTTTTTATAGATAAAGGTAAATATTCAAAGAAATAAAGGAATAATCGTTATTCTTAATAATATAATATAAAGATCATTATATTATGAAAAATAGCAAATCTTATTATAAAATTATTGATTGGAATTCAAATGTATTGCCGTACAGATTTCTTTTTCTCTCTCCCTGAAGTACACTTTAATTAGTTAATGCTATTTATAAAAATATTTTTTTTTAGTATTGTAATTTTTAAAATAAATTTTCCGAGTCTCTCTTTTCGATTTGCTGACAAACGAACTAGCTTCTGTAAAAATGGCGGGATTATTATGCATATAAAACGTGTAATTAAATATTGCACAATTCTCTTTTTAAAAATGGTCACTATCATACTTTTATGTTAATGAACAAATATATTTGTTGCATAATTTTGGGGTTAATATTTCTAATATGGTATTTTTTAAAAAACACTACAGAAATTACAGCGACAGTTTACAAAAGAAAATGAGCAGTAGTTGATATCAACAGCATTATTTAAATTAAAAGCTGTTATATCACTTTCACGAAAATTAGAACTCAGAAAATCAGCCTATAAAACCTAAATTTATCACAGATTAAAGCCTTAAAAATGGGAGTAATTAAAAAGTCATAAATATTACGATTTCTTTGTAAATTGCATTTTTCTTTTTGGAAAAAACAATTCTCAGTTTTATTGGTAGCAAAATAACTTTCTTTTGAGATTTTAAAATTGAGAAAATATAATTATATACAATCATGGAGAAAAAGTTAAACACCTCCTACTAAGTCTGCAACAAGTATTCGGAAAAAACATTACTAGTACAAATCGATCGGAAATTAAGTCTACTTAATGATTCATATAAAAGTTGGTTAGGGGGCATCTATAAATTAAAACCAGCCTGTGATGTAACGCATATTTTATTACACAAAAACATAATTTGCAGAACAAATTAAAAAAATAGATATTTCCTACACTTTTTAAGCCCGAGAAGGGACGAATATTAAGATAATTGATTTATTTATTTCGACATTTAATATTAAATTTTGGTAACAAATAAGTTAAACCAAGTGAACATAAAAAAATGAATTTCAAAAAATATGATATTTAACCACCCTAAATCTTAGATTCCGTTCAAATGAAATCGAAATAAATCCCAGACTTTTTCTGAACATTTGCTTTTTAGATTGCCTATTCATTTTGTTTACACCTACTGTAAACGTAATACAAAATCTGCAATTAGTCTAGTCATTTTAGCAAAAATAGGGGAAAAAATTAAAACAAAGCTGGATTTTTGCATAGGTGCTAGTTAGGTTATGTAGTTAAACATACTAAAAGTCCCCATCCATCCGATGTGAGCTTTTGCCGCCAGGGGGCGCTAATGAGCTTGAAAATTGGTTTTCTGTTTATATCCCACGAACAATGGCATTTAGAAAAAAAGTTCAGCTAGAATGTTGTGGATAATTTAATTTTCTATAAAAAGTGTTATTAACATTTGTTTGTCACACTAACTCTTCCCTGTCAAAAATATAAAAAAGTGAACATATTTGAAAGTAAAATTATAAAAATACGAAAATCTTCTGCTACTTAAAAAAATTATGTAAACAAATCTAAAATTCTCACCTTTGAATAGAGAAAGTGAATATATAATATACATTTATGCTTATTTCCACCCTACACTTGAGGTAAAGCATTTAGATCGTTTTTTTATTGTGGTTTTTCCCGTAGGCATATTCCCCTTATAGTGACTGGTTTAATCCAATTACATTCGTTTGACTACTTTAGTAGTTCTTGCCACATCTTCAATTTCTACATTTGATTCAGATACGTCATTATCTGTATTTCTTTATTTTGTTGTTATGCTGCTTTCAGCATTTTTTATTTGCCTTTCGATATCATTACTGAATTCAGAAGTAGTGCTTCTCTCCTTACTTTCAGTGGACAGGATACTGCAATATCTTCCTTGTGTTCAAATTCAATTTTACTTGTATTATAACATGAAATTCTGCAGCAATTTAAGCAAATATCAGAACATTTCAATCCAATTTTTCGGCATCCACATGCTTTACCACATCTTTTGGAGCAAGTACAAAAAATTGATTCAATAATATTTTTTGGTGCGAGCGGTAAGGTAGCTGGAATTGGAGACAAATTAGGTGCATTTTGTCAGCCCCAGTTCGTAGGACGTAGTTTATTGCCCAATCAGTATTGTACTTGATGATAAATAGGTAAACTGTGCAATCTAGCTGCATCTTCGGCAGGCGGTAACGATGAAAGGCTTTTTTTTACCAAAGGCAACTCCTTTCTTGAAACATACATAACGTTATGTTATGTATGTTGCATGTTCAGAGAAATTTCTGCTTTGCCACCGTATAAAGCAAGAAAATAGTTTTTCTTGCCTCAGAAACTTCAAATTGGGATAGTTGATCATTTTTTAAAATTCTGGCATCTTGTATGCTATGATAGTCTTCCCTTTTCAAGAATTTTGCCAACGACATTTTACTTTTCCCAAACATTGCTGATGTCGAGTCACAACCTGAAGAAACAATATATGACCTTTCAGAACAGCATCATTGTTAAGACTGTGCGATGAATACAGGGTGGTTGCAATTTGTCCTGTTTCAGGCTTAATAAAACATATCTCAATCTCTGGAGGTGCTAAAGCAGTCAGCAATACGAGAAAGTCAACATCATCGCCAACAGTAGCAGTAAGCGCACCAGACTTTGCTACTTCAATAGCTGTGTTAAGAATTAGTGTGTCTGCATCATATTCTGCTTGTTTCGCTTCGAAACCATTCTCTATAAATTTCTTTATAAAGCATAGATATGAGACGCGTCTTATTTTAATGATTAGATTAAAAAAAGTCTTTTTCGCGATACTTCATATCTTTCATTTTTTCCTTCTGTATAAAAGCTTCGTCTAATGTATCAGAACATAAAAAACATTTTTCCTTAAATTCAAACAACGGACTGTCATTTCTCAATTTTTCCTTCAATGAAGTATTTTATGCAGACGTTGATGGTTTTTCTGCAATAGATTTTTTGTATGATTTAATAGAATTCTTTCGTGTATAATTTTCCGTACACTTTGGGTGAACTGTAAATTCACTATTGTTTTTAGCCATTTCTTCAAATATCTTCCACTTATGGTCACCACTTTTCGAACTTGTTGTCACAAAGGACTTCAGTCCCTTTTTTCATATTTTTATATAATGTTTCGAAACGCAGTCTTCACCGCATACAAGACTAACTATTTTGTCAATCTCCATTTTTCATTCACAATCAGCAATTATGAAAGAGTCATTTTAAAATGTAATAACTATTTAAAAATTTCTACAGCATGCGTTGAAAAGAAAAATATTCCTTCCTAAAATCTTTCAATTTCGTTCAGTAAATTTGGGAAATTTTATTCTACCGAAATGAGCACTAATCTAAAATAAAACATTGGAAAGGTACCTGCACTTATTATATTTCTACGAATGCGAAAAGAGATAGGATATTGGCAATATCTATTGCACAAGCGCGCGAAAACGGCATACAGACAATGGGGGAAAGGTGGAGGGGGGATCGAAAGTTGTTCGGTATTTGTTCTGTCTCTTAGCAGAGTTATGATTGTGCTTCCGCATTTTTTTCAATAATGTTTACTTAATTTTAATTTTCGGCGGGGAAGGATTGGGGTGACAAAAAAATGTTAATGACATTTTTTGCAGGAAATTAAATTATCTATATCTTTGTAATTGAACTTTTTTGTCTAGATGCCATTGTTCATCAGATATTCATAGAAAACCGATTTTCAAGCTCATTAGCGCCCTCTGGAGGCGAAAGCTCACATCGGATCGATGGGGACTTTTAATATGTTAAACTACACAACTACTAGCACCTATGCAAAAATCCAGCTTTTTTCTAATTTTTTCCGCTATTTTGTAAAAAAGGTGCTAAAATGACTGGACTAAATACAAATATTTGCAAGTTGAGTTTGGAAAAAAGTCTTAGATTTATTTCGATTTCATTTGAACGGCACCTAAGATTTAGGGTGGTTAAGTACAAGGTGTTTGAATTTCATTTTTATTTTTTAATGTTCACTTGGTTTAACTCCTTTGTTACCAAAATTTAATATTAAATGTCGAAATAAATAAATCAGTTATCTTAATATCTGTCCCTTCTCGGGCTTAAAAAGTATTTTTATTGAGTGTTCGTCACCGAATTGCATATAAAATAATTAAAAAAACAAAAACAAATAATAAATTAGTTTTAAAATATCATTTCTAGATTTGTCTTTCTTGCTTTTCAGTTGATTAAATACCAAACGACTTAAATATTTTTTTCTGGTTTAAATAACTGCTATATTTATTTCCTATCATCTTATTTGTCTTGTATAAAGAATTTAATTTTTACCGATTATGCAATTTTGTTTTAGGGTTACTGTGCGTTGGGCGCTTTTCGCCACAGGCGATAACTGTTTTATTTTTGATAACACTCATTCTAAATTTTCCCCATTGCTTTTTATATAACGGTCCTTTTACCTGTACGGTTTCAAGCCCGGCTTGGGAATCTATTGTATGGCAAGACATTTTCTCTTGGTGTTTGTCTAATGTAAAAAATTTATTCCGATTACGATTTGTCGCGGACAAGTTAACCCGCACATTCACAGTTGTTGAAAATGATAAATGCTTCTTTATTATGTTTGAGAACGTTTGCTTTAGTATGCTGCATTCATGCTGTTTATAAACGCTCATATTCTCATATTCTGCAAAAAAATAAACACAATTAGTCAAGGTGTTTAAAAACTGATTTTCTTTATCAAAATTCCTATATCATTTTGTTCCAGAAGAAAACTTAAAAATGGACCTGGTGTACTATACAATGTAGAACAGCAATCACGGCCAAATCACAAAAGGTGGCGTTTCTTATATTTTGCCACCATACAGCCTAAACTTTTTTTTCGATGGCAATGCTCAATTTTAACTGAATATTTTAAATCTTCGGTTCAAACTATGTTTAGAAACGAAATTTCAGGTTACTTGGATAATAAGTTTTGGATCTATATACAGTCAAAACTTAAAGCTTCTAGTGTTAATTTGCATTTTCATATTTTTATTAATATTTCCTGAAATTATAATCCTAGTGTATTTTTTTTATGTGATTATAGCACTAGAAAACCAAAACATAAATTCATTGAATTTTTGTGAATTATAAAATAAATATTCGGAAAAAATATTAATTGCAACTAATAAGCCGATATATCTACGAAAGTTATTAATCTAATTTTATTATTTGAGGCCTAGAAAAGTTTTGTCATAATGATTTTACTTAATTCAAACCATTATAATATCCATAATGTAGTCATTGAGATAATTTATATTTATTATTTTATTCTTTTTTTTTAAATCTTGTTAAATTGTTCTTCGCATTAAACTTACTATCTGTTAGATAAAATAGTCCCACGAAAGAGTTTCATTGTTATTTAAAACTGCTAATTTAGTCTTTTACTAACTTTTGTTTATCAATCAAAAATTATAACCTTTACTAATAAATATCGATGTAAAGTTTTTAACCTATTAATCCTAGCGTTAATTAGACGTTTTCTTTCATAGTTTGAAATTTAGATCTATTCAAGTATACAGGCTAATTTAAAAATTTTTAAAAAGTTATGACTTTGAGATATTTATGATATTCAGAAGTACTGTGCAAAAAAATCTAAAATATGAAGGAAAAATATTACAAATGACAAGCTCTTTTTGAAAACTAGCATTTTTGGGTTAATTGCAAAATTTACAAATGAAACAGCAGGATAAGTTAATCATGCAATTATTAACGCTATTTTAAATGCGAATATCGAATGTAAAGTTTTTTCTTATGTTTTTTAAAGTTATTTTAATTTTAGTTCTGAAAATAAATCTTAATAAAAACTATGCAAACATATCTGCAAAGATCTTACAAGAATCAACTCCTTTCATCCAATGTTCAAAAAAAAATTTCTTCAAAATATGGCCTTTTAAATTGTCCTGGATATATTTTCAGGCAAAAAATCAATTTGTCATTTTTTTCCTACATTGATTCTTTATACTGCTCTATACTATTTCTTATTCTAAATTTTGAACTGACCTATCATTTTTTACATTTCTGAAAATAAATTGAAGAAGACTATGACTTTAATACATTCAACATCTGAGAAAGGAATTATAAAAACACATATGAAATTCTGATCATAGTCACATATTCCAAAATTATTATGATTACAGAACTTATATATATTTAAATCGGATAATTCAGTACTTTTAAGCATTATAAAATGAATATTGATGAGAATTTTACGGTACATAACAATAGCCGAAGTATATTATGTCAATGAAATGATCATATTGGCAAAAGCCGAAATGTGGCAATTTGCTTAGTAGTTGATGTTTAAAAATTGATTTTTATCACTTTAATTCATGATTTGATCTTGAATATTATTAAAACTTTATTGGAGAATTTCTGTAGGGCTTACGAAAAATATTAAAATATTGTTGAAAATACGAGTAGTAGATGGAGATACGATATTAAAATTAAATGCCGAGAAAATCGAAGTAAATTGCGTTTTGTGTGTAATTCTTTTAATTTTCATCGTGGTAGACTGCAAGGGAAAAAATTGTAATTTTATAGATAAAAAGTTGCAAAAATTTGTATGCTTACTAAAATTTTAACTATACACTGAACAAATAGATATATATATCTATAAATCTACAAAACTAGTTTTTGTAAACAGATTAGAAAAGTTCTAGGCATCCCAGTTTCCTAAACAATTCTCAGTAACCTTACATAGTTTTTGATTTACAGTGAAAATGTGTATCTGTTACATGAACTTTTGTTATTGCCGTTACATAAATAGTTCTAGGAATCCCAGTTTCCTAGAAAAATTTTACTAAGTTAACAGATATTTTTTATAGATATTCACATACTTTATCCAAAACATTACGGCACAAAATTTCTACGAACTTCTGTAAAAGGAGAAAGTTTACTTATGCACGCACAGTTATTAGCAAATTTTTACTGCTGTACAGTGCTTTTTACTTTTTTACTGCTGTACAGTTTTCTTTCTATTTTGCTCTCAAGTAAACATCAGGCAGTGTGACATCAAAAGAATGCGGTGGATATGAGAGCAAGTATCATCCGACAAAAATCCTTCTGAAAAAAATTTCCCTTTCGAATAACGGAACAACGAAATTTTGTAAGAATATACAACAGAGCTGTATTATTAAATGCGTTTTAAACAGATCTCTTTCGAAATTGTTCAGATCCTTTTTTTAAAAAATCACAATCCTCTTAAGGCTGTTCTTAACTGCTCTGCTCAACAAATGCAAAATGTTTTGACACGCTTAGAAATTTATTTTTAGAGGAAACATATCAAATTGCAAAATCGGATCATGGAAGCGATTTGAAATCTGATTGATTTTTCCATTTTTTGATCAGTAAATTAACTATTGAGTTAGAATCGATTTCGATCATGTGATAAATACGTTTTTCACTTTTATTTGAAATGGTTATTATTCTTTTGCACGGAAAATCGATTCAAAACACCTACTTTGACACTATTACTTGAAAATATATAGCGTTTGAAAAAAAAAAGGGGGGGGGATAAGTTTGATTGTAAAGTTTCTGATCAAAAACACTGGCTAGTTTTATTCATTTCCGTATAAAAATAAATTAAAATGTAAGTCATAAACTTGACTTTTTTGACTTTTGTTTTGACCATTTTCCCAGACAGTCCGACCACTTCCATATGAGGAGATGCTAGAACTACTTATGAATTCTTTCAAAGGTCCCATTTTGAACAAAAAAAATTCAGAATAACTTCCTTTTCATTTTTGAGAACACGTACAACTGGAGTTACATTAACAATAAACACAAGTGAGTTGTAGAGAAACACGAATTTCAGAAATGCTTATTTTGGTACACCTGCATAGTTTTTTTAGTTTCAATAACACTAGAAAAAAATTCATGAAAACGTTTTAGATTCTTTCCAGGCGTTTGAAATTATTACTAACAAGTTTATCAAATCGATGGTTTATGTCATTTATTCTTCACAGAAAATTTTCTATTTAATATTTCTATTTAATACTTCTAATTAAAAAAGAAAACTTATTTATATGCTATTTTTAAAAATGTGATGATTAAATGCAAAAAAATATAATTTTCTTTTGCTTCGAAAACAAATTTATTTCGTTAAAGATGTTTTTCCATCTTCCAAATTTCTTTCTTCAACTATTGCTTCTTTTACGCACAACAGGTAGATAAGAGTTAATTGGCAACAAAATCTTTCAAGCAGAAGTTTTATGAAAGAAAAGAAAAAAAAGCCAAAATATTCAGGGAAAAAAATCTATTAACTGTCACTAATGATTATAAGATAAAAAGGATTCTAAAAGATGATGGTGCATATATTATTTACACGTTTTTAAAAAATCTAATTCTCTTTTTCACGTAATTAATCTTAGCAATCATCCCAAAGTATGTAAAAAATAAATGAAAAAAAATTCTTTTTCCATTTTATGAGCAGATTGGATGTTTGAGATATTTTGCTTAGATAAACATATTGATATTAAACAGTTAAATGCATAAATAATAAAAATAAATGAGAAATATGTTTTTATGAAAGATAATGTGAAAGTGTTGCAAAACTTTTGAAGATGAATAATAGAAAAGAGATATGCATTATTTGCAAAAGCCTAAATAGACGTTATCAAGTATTAACAAATTTTTAAAAGAAAAAAGGTTTTATAATTTTCAAAGTAAATATTTCGCTTATCTAAATTGCAACAATAAAAAATTTTAATTTCTATAATTTAGAAGCATAAAGATAAATAATTTTTTTTAATCCTATTATATTAAATGATTAGATTTAAATTTAAATAATAGCGTTCACAGTTAAATAGTTCTAATTGTAAAATAATATCATTACAAAAGTCGAGAAATGGCGATTACTAAATATAATAAATTAAAGAATGATATATGAACAAAGTAATTTCTATGTTAAATGTACACTTCTTCCCGGACTGAACTAACTTTTTATTTAATTCTTTTAATTAAAAAAAAAGAAAACTTATTTATGTGATATTTTTTAAAATGTAATGATTAAAAGCAAAAAATGTAATTTTCTCTTGCTTCGAAAACAATTTATTTCGATAAAGATGCTTTTCCATCTTCCAAATTTCTTTCTTCAAATTTCTGCTTCTTTTACGAAAACAGGTAAATAAGAATTAATTGGCAACAAGCGCTTTCAAGTCGAAGGTTTATGAAGGAAAAGAAAAGACATAAATATTCGGAGTAAAAAATTTATTGACTGATAAAGAATTCCATTCTAATGATTATAAGATAAAAAGTATTCTAAAAGATGCTGGTGCATGTATTATTTGCACGATTTAAAAAAATCTTGTTCCGTTTTTGACGTAATTAATTTTAGATTACTTTCTACAGAAATCATCCTAGAGTATGTAAAAAGTCAATGAAAAAACTTTTCTTTTTTTCGGTTTATGAGCAGATTGGATGTTTGAGATATTTTGATTAGATAAACATATTGATATTAAACAATTAAACGCATAAATAATAAAAATAAATGAGAAATATATTTTTATGAAAGATAATGTGAAAGTGTTGCAAAACTTATGAAGCTGAATAAAAGAAAAAAGATATGCATTATTTGTAAAAGACTAAATGAACAATATCAAGTATTAGCAATTTTTTTTAAAGGAAAAAATTATTTTATCATTTTAAAAGTAACTATTTCACTTATCTAACTTACAATAATGAAAATATTTAATTTCTATAATTTGGAAGCATAAAACTAAATTGATTACTTTAAATCCTATTACATTAAATGATTGGATTTAAATTTAAATAATACCGTTCAAAATTAAATAGTTCTAATTGTAAAATAATATCATTACAAAAGTCGAGAAATGACGATTACTAAACATAATAAATTAAAGAAAGCTATATGAACAATGTAATTTCTATGTTTAATGTACACTTCTTCCCAAAATAAACTAGCTTTTTATTTAATTCTTTTAATTAAAAAAAACTTATTTATGTGCTATTTTTAAAAATGTGATGATTAAATGCAAAAAATGTAATTTTATCTTGCTTCGAAAACAAATTCATTTCGATAAAGATGTTTTTTCGTCTTCCAAATTTCTTTCTTCAACTATTGCTTCTTTTACGCACAACAGGTAGATAAGTATTAATTGGCAACATACGCTTTCAAGCAGAAGTTTTATGAAGGAAAAGAAAAGACAAAAATATTCCAGGAAAAAAAATCTATTGACTGATAAAAACGATAAGGAATTCCATTATAATGATTATAAGATAAAAAGTATTCTAAAAGATGCTGGTGCACGTATTATTTCCACGATTTAAAAAAATCTTATTCCGTTTTTGACGTAATTAATTTTAGTTTAGTCTCTAAAGAAACCATCCCAAAATATGTAAAAAGTCAATGTTTTTTTTTTTTTTTTTTTTTTTTTTTTTTCTTAATAATGAGCAGATTGGATGTTTGCGATACAGTCGGCTCTCGTTAATTCGAATTCGTTGGGACCACAAGAAATGTTCGATTTATCCGAAGTTCAAATTATGGAAAATATGAAATGAAAACATGCTCAATATGGTGCTATTACAAAGGAATTAATGTTATTATATTTTTTATTTCGTCTGTTATCATAAGTATATGACTTAATATTAAATTAAAATGTATAAATACATAAACTAATTAAAAGATAAGAAACAAGTACAATGGAAGAAAAATTTAAAGCACCACTGATGGACAGACGGAACACTAAGAAAGTGGATATCAAATGCATTGGATTATATGTATACTCTTTCGGAACAATTTTCAGAAAAATCAAAGAAATAAAGTTATTCAAATGATTTGAATTCCGTGAGAAAGAAAAGAAAAATGAAAAACCGGATTTCTAGTTTAATTCGAATTAAACGAAGTCAAGAGAAAATGAGTTCGAATTAATGAAAAATTTTAACGTAGATCTACCATTTAAAATTTCAGGACTTCATGTTTAGTTCGAATTAAGCGAAGATTCGAATTATCCGATTTCGAATTAACGAGAGTCGACTATATTTTGATTAGATAAGCATATTGATATTAAACAGTTAAACACGTAAATAATAAAAATAAATGATAAATGTATTATTTATGAAAGATAATGTGAAAATGTTGCAAAACTTTTGAAGATGAATAATGGAAAAGAGATATGCATTATTTGCAAAAGCTTAAATGGACGTGATCAAGTATTAGTAAATTTTTGAAAAGGAAAATATCTTATTATTTTTAACGTAAATATTTCTCTTATCTAACTTACAACAATGAAAATTTTTAACTTCTATAATTTGGAAGCATAAAACTAAATTGATTTATTTTTATCCTATTAGATTAAATGATTAGATTTAAATTTAAATAATGGCGTTCAAAATTAAATAGTTCTAATTGTAAAATAATATTATTGCAAAAGTCGAGAAATGACGATTACTAAACATAATAAATTAAAGAATACTATATAAACAATGCAATTTCTGTGTTAAATGTACACTTCTCCCCAAAGTAAACTAGCTTTTTATTTAATTCTTTTAATTTAAAAAAAAACTTATTTATATGCTATTTTTTAAAATGTAATGATTAAATGCAAAAAATGTAATTTTCTCTTGCTTAGAAAACAATTTCTTTCGATAAAGATGTTTTTCTATCTTCCAAATTTCTTTCTTCAACTATTGCTTCTTTTACGTACAACAGGTAGATAAGAATTAATTGGCAATAAGCGCTTACAAGCTGAAGTTTTATGAAGAAAAATAAAAAGACAAAAATATTCGCGGCAGAAAATCTATTGACTGATAAAAACGATAAGGAATTGCATTCTAATGATTATAAGATAAAAAGGATTCCAAAAGATGCTGGTGCATGTGTTATTTACACGTTTTTAAAAAATCGGATTCTGTTTTTTACGTAGTTAATTTTAGATTACTTTTTAAAGAAATCATCCCAGAGTATGTAAAAAGTGAATGAAAAAAATTTCTTTTTTTCGGTTTATAAGCAGATTGGATATTTGAGATATTTTGCTTAGATAAATACATTGATATTAAACAGTTAAACGCATAAATAATAAAAATAAATGAGAAATGTATTATTTACGAAAGATAATTTGAAAGTGTTGCAAAACTTTTGAAGATGAATAACGGAAAAGAGATATGCATTATTTGTAAAAGACTAAATGGATGTGATCAAGCATTAGTAAATTTTTGAAAAGGATAAAATATTTTATTATTTTTTAAAGTAAATATTTCTTTTACCTAACTTACGACAATAAAAATTTGTATTGTCTATAACTTGAAAGCCTTAAAATAAGTTGATTTAAATTGATCCTATTAGATTAAATAATTAGATTTAAATTTAAATAATAGCCTTCAGAATCAAATAGTTCTAATTGTAAAATAATATTATTACAAAAGTCGAGAAATGATAATTTGTAACAAAATAAATTAAAGAATTTTTTATGAACATTGCAATCTCTCTGTAGAAAAAGTACATATCTCCATAAAGTCAAATAGCTTTTAATTTTGCAATCCGGTTGTAACTAAAACCCATTTAAAATATTTTTTAGCATTTTAAATATTTTTGATATATAAAGCATTGATGAAGATTCTGCAACAATACAAGCATTTGCCTCATCGATTTAAAAACCTCATATTAATTAATCTATGGAAATACAAGGATTGTTTAGAAAAGAATGATCATAATTTTATATTATCTTGCTTTATTGCTCGCAAATTTACTTTTAGGTTCCACTCTTAGCTTAATATGCTATGAATATGTGGTAATTTTTATGTTCTTTTATTTCCAGTAGCTTAATATGCGATGAATACTTGGTAATTTTAGGTAGCTTTCATTACAAAAAGTAAAAAGCTACCTATTGCAGCCGTCCGGAGGAAAGCACTTCCAGAAAATTTTGGTATATTTTCATGACCTTCAGACCCCAAATCCACCCTCCGTTCAAATGTTGACATATATATATATGTATATATATCTGATTTTTGTCATGCGATAACTAACGTATTTATGAACCGATTTGAATGAAACTTGGTATGTACATAGTACATACAAATATCTCTACCGAGTTCGTTGGCCAGCATTATCCACCATCTTGTTCCAAAATGGCGGCCATTTAAAAAAATTTAAAAAATTTAAAATTTAAAACTAAATGCGAAAAAATTAAAAGTTGAAACATATTTTTTTTTATGTGTTAGATCTTAAAACACCATATCCAGAACACTTTTTACTTTTTCTATATATGAAAAAATGATTGAGTTACAGCACTTTGAACTTTTCTTATGACTGACATTTTCAAACGATCTGATTTTTGTCATGTTATAACTAACGTATTTATGAACCGATTTGAATGAAACTTGGTATGTACACAGTAAATACAAATATCTCGACCGAGTTCGTTGGCAGGCATCATCCGCCATCTTGTTTCAAAATGGCAGCCATTTAAAAAATCTTAAAAAAATTAAAATTTAAAAATAAATGCAAAAAATTTAAAAGTTGAAAAATATTTTTATTTTATGTGTTAGATCCTAAAACACAAATTATAGAGCACTTTTTACTTTGTCTATATCTTAAAATATGATTGAGTTATAGCACTTTTAATTTTTCTTATAGCTGATATTTTTAAACGATTTGATTTTTGTCACGTGATAACACTCGTATTTATAAATCGATTTGGATGTAATTTGGTGTGTACAGTACTTAATACAGCCTGAACCAAGTTCATTAACCAGTTCCATCCGCCATCTAGTTTAAAAATGGCGGCCATTTAAATTTAAAAAAAATTAAAATTTGAAATTAGGTACAAAAAAATGAGAAATTAAGAAAGATTTTTCTTTTATGCATTTGACCTTGATACAAAGATTCCAAAGCACTTTTTGTTTCGTCTGTATCTTAAAAAATGTCTGAGTTATAGTACTTTTAATTTCTAGTGTTGGTCACATTTTGAAATGATCTGGTTTTCGTCATGAGACAACACGCGTATTTATACACCGATTTGGATGAAACTTGGTGTGTAGATAGGATATACTGATGCCTGGACCGAGTTCGTCGGCCAGTTCCAACCGCCGTCTTGTTTCAAAATGGCGGAATATTATATTTTTTAATTTATATTTTAAAATTAGGTGCAAAAAAGTAAGAAATTGAAAAAGATTTTTCTTTTGTGTTTTGACCTTGATACAAAGATTCCAGAGCATTTTTTGTTTCATCTATATCTTGAAAAATGGCTAAGTTTTAGCACTTCCAATTTCCATTAAGATTGACATTTTGAAATGGTCTGAAATTTGTCACGTGTTAATACGCATATTTATAAACTGATTTCGTTATAACTCCGTGTGTTCATGGTACATACCAATGTCTTGACCGAGTTCACGGTCCAACTTTATCCGCCATCTTGTTTCAAAATGGCGGCCATTTAAATTTGTCAAAAATCATTTAAATGTATAAAGATGTATAAACACAAAATTAGAAATTGAAAAAAGGTTCTTTCTAAACTTTTTATCTTAATAATGAATTCCGGACTATTTTTTGCTTTGTCTTTACCTTGGAAAAACGCCTGGGATATAGCAGTTTGAATTTCTAATGTGGGTGACATTTTTTTAAAGTCAATTTGCACGCGACAGCACTCATATATATTAATCGACTTCGATGTTAGTGTGCATGTTCACATGAATTATGATTTCGATCAAGCTCATTGGGTTTTTTTATCCATCATGCTGCTTTAAAATCGGTATCGTGGAATTTGGCGACCCTATAAATCGCTTAAATTAAAACCAGGTTGAATAAAAGATGACTAATTTCTAAAAATTCCTATTAATATTCAGTATTAACAAAAACTAGTATTCAATCTTACATAATCGTGTTCCACTATTTTGAGCTTCGTATATTTGATTTATATAACTGAATTTAAAATATATAACTAAGTATATGAAAGCTACTTCTTCCTCCCGTCATTGCCGGAAGGACTATTTATCTTCATTTATTTTCAGTGGCACGTTCATTTATTTTCAGTATTACGAATTGGCAGTCATGAAAGTTCAGATAATTTCTACATCACCTACGGGAACTATGGGCAACAATTAGGATATTCGGAGCACATTTTTGCGCTCCTACAATAATGTAAAGAGCATACTGCTTCTTGCATGTATGCTCCTTGTATGCGCCTTGCCATATGCTCCACACAAGGAGCATACAAGTACGCATGTATGCTCCACGCAAGGAGCAGTATGTTTCGTGTATGTAAAATTTCCAGTAGTATCAAGGAGAAGCTTGCTGTTGCTTACTGGAAATTTAAAGGAAATGAAAACTACTAAAACTAAACCAATTAACTAAAAGAAATTACAACTTTTCTACTGGAAATTTTGCTTTCACCTACATAAATAGCCAATCAAAGCGTATTCTATAAGGTTAACTATCATATAAACGTACATTTTGGAAAAAAACTTTTTTTTTTCAAACTCTTTATATGACCTTCAATTTTTTAAAATAAGTCCGAATAAGTCTATCTTAGACATTCTGAGTTTTGCAGAGATCAATCATAAATTAAAAAAAATTTATTAAAAATTTTCAATAAAAGTTTATAATATCATTTACTTTCTAAAATCAAAACTATCATAGAAAAATAATTATTTTTGGTTCAGATTCAGTAAGAAACATGACCTGAAGCTTTTCTAAAAAATACTTCTCAATTGTTAAAATAAATGAATATAAAAAACAAAATTTTTTATTATTTTTTTAAAATTTAAAAAATAAAATTTTTATTTTTTTTATAAATATGAATTATATTAATGGTAAATATCATTAACTGCATACCTCTTAATTGTACATTGAAAATAGTTTGATTATTTATATCCAATTTTTAATTATAGCATTTAAAAGATATTAAAAATGTTGTCACTGAAATGACAGTTTGGTCACTGAAATGACTGTTTAACATTGAAATGACTCTTTATCACAAAAATGACATTGTTTAATGATGAAATAGGATTATATTTATTAAAAATCAAACATATTAAAAATAGATAAAATGGAGAAATATGCCTGTACTTGTATAGGAATATACTCATGAAGAGAATAAACAGAACAATGAAAAGAATATTTTAATTGAAAAGTAATTTTATTGTATTAAAATCCTTCTTGTTACAAGTTTAGTGAATTAAATACACGAAAAGCATGTTGAACATTATTATAATCTATATCCTGGAATTTAAAATATCTGGTGGAAACAGGTTCAGGAGAATTAGTAATTTTGCATTGGATATATGGCATTTGAATTTCATGGACATCTGCTCTCTCAGGCCATACAAACTTATTTTTTCCACATCTGGTCACAAAGGACGCAAGCAAAATATTTTGAGATAGGCTTTGGCTCTGCTTTTAGCAACTTTTTTCCTACCAGAATTTGCGCGTGAAGTACTAGGGCATTCTAAACCTATCTCCAATAATAAAGATGTAGAATTAATGGTATCTGAAATCTTTTATCTATGTTTGGCAGTAACATTTTTCTTTGTCTATGCTTTTCTCTTTCAGATCTTTCTGATATTGGCTATATTAAATCAAGCTCCTTTTTTTCTATATCGTTCTCGGGCTTTCGCTCTCATTATTTCTTTTTTCTTCTCTGATAAATTCTATTTATATTTCTGATTTCACATATTAGCTTTTTGCCATTGCAACTTATATTGTTGTGATTTTTTCTTCACTGATCTTTCTGCTTTTGCTTTTCCCATCCTAAAAATTAAAAAATATGTACATATATATACATATATATATATTAAGCAGCAGTCCAATAAACACAATAATAAAACTTAAAATACTCTTAAAATCTCTAGAAAAATGGAGGAGGGGGAGCAGTAATCAGTCCTCTCTCAGAGGTATCAAACTTGGCCAAATTGCTTCAGTAATAATCACACATACTTTTCAGAAATGATCAGTTAATTTTTCATAATACATTTTTAAGTTAAAAAATATACTAATACATCCATAAAATCTGTTTACATATGTGTGTACTGATATCTATGTAATTTAACTGAAATTAAATTCTGAGCAAACTTGAACAAAATACAGTTGTGCTTCAAATGCAAAGTTCAAGGTGCAAAGAAATGAAAAATAACACAAAAAGTCTCTTATTTTAGGAATTATTAAATAAAATATTTCTATTATGAAATCAAATTATTTTGAAATTATGTTCTCTTAAATGTATGAATAATATTTTGAGAAAGATTCGTAATCATATTGCAATATTCTCAAACTATTTTTATATCCTTCATGTAAAATCCGATTCAAATTCATGCTATGTAATCTTTTTCAATCTGCCTGAATTTTTAATGTTAAACAGAAATATCTTTAATTCCTCTTTTGAATCACCCAAATTAATAATTTAGTATAGTTAGCGCATGTGTTTTAATTTAATTTGCGGCCGAATTAATCTAATTTACGGCTGAAAATACGGTACTTTGATTTTCCGTAAAAAATATAATTTTTTAAAGAAAAAATTATTTTTTACAAGTGGTTATCATCCTCTCCTTTAAATAATTAAAAATAACAGAAATATTTAAACAAATAACAGAACTAAGCTTAAAAAAATTATGTAGAAAACTTACATAAAGCTTCATCCTACCCCAACAAATTTTTTAATTCTAAACAAAAAATAAAAACTCCATTAACTCCAGGCCTCATAATAGTAAATCTGGGAGAAATCTGACTTTCGCGATAATATTGTCATTCCAGGCGACGTTAGTCATTGGCCACGACGCGACGTCACGAAAATGACAGATCGCCAATAATTCGTTCTATTATTAAAAGCATGCTTTCGTTAAGCCTACATCGGCACGTTTCCTTCTTCTGGTTCACATTTGATGTTTTGAATTTTAAGAAAATTTTGTATGAAACACCTTCTAAAACCATAAACTTTAAAATAAATGCAGTAACATTTCTCAGTAAGACTTCTATATGTTGAATTTTTACATTTGGAAAAATCTATCTAAATACGCCCTCAATGAATTTATGATTGTTATACAAAAAACCATAGATTTTCCTTCATTTCATATTTCACTTAGATATTGCATCCTATTTTACCTTAAGATAATTTTAAATGTATTGTAAAGTAATTTTTGCTTGTTTAATATAATTAGATTGTATTTTTATTTCTAGGTAAGATTCCAACTAAATATCCATTTTGAAAAACATTTCTGATAAAGTCATAAACTAAGGTAAGATTACATTCATCATCCTGACATTCAGGGATATATTTCTTATTGCTTAATCTCTAAAAACAATTTTTTTTTCACTAAACCATAAAAATAATATACTCAAGTTTATTTATCATGCGTAGTTTTTTCCCCCAGGATAATACATTGATTGGAATTATTTTTTAATAAAAATTTAATTTATTTAAAAACTTTTTAAAAAATCATTAGATATTGTCATTTAAATGATTAGCTGTCAAACTCTCATAGAAAAGCAAAATGTTTATTCAACTCATCAAATTTAAATGTTCTTTATATAAACTTTTAATTTTAATAAGCTATAAATATAGAAAAATTTAATAATTCATAAATTTAACATTAAAGTTGAAATGGAGGTCTAATTCATTATTTTAAAACATACATACCGTAGGTTTTTTAAGTAGAAAAATATGATCGAAAATTTATTTGTTTTTGTTGAAATTTTGAAAAAGATGGATATTTAATTTACCGTTGAATACAATTAAATGTTATTATTAAACTGATCACTTCTCGTTTAGAATTCACTAAAATAACACTATTCAACAAAAAAATAAAATAAAATAAATAAATAAATAAACAAATAAAATAAATATTAAGTAGCTCAAAAATAATTTTTGGTACACAAATAGAATTTTTATGCTTTTACTATTGAAGAATCTGAATATGGAAACAGTTTTCCTCCAACACCAATCTCCTTCTTTCATGTAATTTTGTCAAGTTACGAAAAAACATACAGGAATTTTACCGTGAACAACATTATTGGTACATAAAATTGTTACAAAATAAAATTAATTAAACAGGCATAATTGGAAGAAGTATGTGATATATGCTTTACTCACAGAATTTCACACATATTGCCATACACAACACAAACACCATAATGGCTTACTGTTTTGACAATTGCATGATTTCAAACATGTTCCATGGAGATTTTAAGATAGCGGACCATTAGGTGCCAAAAATATCACAATAGGGAAGTTTAAAGGTATGGGAAACCGGGGCAAGATGACTATGTTAACAGTTTTTGTTGTTTATCAATTTATTTTTAAATATAGTAAAATTAATTTTGCATGAGTTGTTAGAGTATTCCTTTGTAGTGTTAAATATATTATCGTTTAATTTTTCAAATAAAAAAATGCAGGGTGATTTATTTTTCTATAACATTAAAAAATCGTAAGATGGCCCCAGTACTCTTGCCCCAGTACTGGGGCAAGATGACTTGGGCATTGGGGCAAGATGACAACAGTCAACATGGTTGAACATATTTTATCTTTTGAATATGTTACATATTATAACAAATAATAGCTGTGTTTTTACATCTTATAAAGTATCAATTTAAGCATAATGTATTGTAACGTAATGTTGAAGTGTATAGTTGTGCAGTTGACATTAGTCACAAATAAAAATGCCATTTTCATAATTAGAACATTCCTCATGTCACCACTCTTGGCATTTACAGCACTAGATCCATCCTTCTATTGGTGGGTCACAATATTCCTCGTCTCAAGCAGGATATCTTAAAACACCATCCTTTGAAGTGCAAGATGATGAACTCGTCATCTTGTCCCGGACTGCCTGTTTTAAAATATTCTTTTTTATTGCCATGAAGGAAGACGATTTATTTACACTTATTCATGCAATAGGTGGTAATTAAACTATGTTACTGCCTTCGTTATAAAAAACGCATTTACTGGAACCTTTAACTTACTGAATTCTTCTCAAAAATTGTAACTTACTAGGGAACTGCAAGTAGTGTAAGTCACCGATATTGTCGAAAGTGGTATCGTTGAAAAGATCTCATCGAGAACAGTAAGAAACTCTACGGAACTATCCGTCGCAAATGAGCCGTTATCGAGACATCCGACAATTTTTGTCACTTAACTAGTGCATGCTTAATGGGGTTCAGCAAAAAAATTTAGATTTTAACAAAAGTTGTATCGTTAAAAAGATATCATAATGAGGGAGAAAGAACTCAATAGAGCTACCCGTCGGAAATGAGCCGTTTTCGAGATATCTGATAATTTACGTCATGTAGCTAGAGCCTACTGTTCTAGTGCACACTTAATGGGGGGACCGCAAAAAATTGTTTTCTTGATTTTGATCAAAATGGTGTCGTTGCAAAGATATCATTGTGTGAAGTAAAAAACTCAATGGAACTAACCATCTGAAATGAGCCGTTTTCGAGATATCCGACAATTTATGTCGCATAATGCAGTTTCCAGCAGTATGCATTAGCAATGTGACACAAATTGTCGGATATCTCGAAAACGTCTCTTTCCGACGGGTGATTCCTTTGAGTTTTTTAAGTCTCACGATGATATCTTTTCAACGATACCACTTTAGTTAAAATCGAGACTAAATTTTTTTGCAGTCCTCCATTAAGTGTGCACTAGTTACGAGATATATATTGTCGGATATCTTGATAACGACTCATTTGCGACGGGTAGTTCTATTGAGTTTTTTGCTGCTCTCGATGAGATCTTTCCAACGATATAACTTTTGACAAAATCAGTGTCTTATACTTCTTGCAGTTCCCTAGTTAGTCGTTTAACGCGTTGGTTTCTTATAAGAAAGGTCTCTGGCTCGAAACTCGATAAGACTAAGTTGAAATTTTAATTAAAATAGGTGTCGCACATTTTTGCAATTTTTGCAATTTTAAGAATTTCATTTTTCTTTTAAGTGTATCAAAAAAATTCTTATTTGTAAATTAATATGTCGTCAATAAGTAAATAAATATATACAGTAAATATTGTTTTTTAAAACAATTGAAGCATTAAAAGAGAAAGAAACTTCACATAAATAAATCAAATTACGTATAAAAAATTACTACATTTTATAAATTTTATTCTTCAACGTATTTAATTAAAAACATTTTTTTCTTTTACAAATTTAATTAGTTTTAATTGTTTTTAACTTTAAAATAACTCAATTATTTAAGAAAAAATATACATAAATGAATCTAATAATAATAATTTTTTAAAAATTACATTCGTCCAACCGATTAATTATTATTTATTTATTTATTTATTTATTTTTACAATTTTAAATGTTTTTTTTTAAATCTTTACCAATAAAAATAATTTTTAACCCATAAAAATCTTTACTAGACGGCACACACACACACACACAAAAAAAAAAAAAAAAAAAACTTGTCTAAAGATATAAAATAATACAATCTACTTGGCCGTACAAAGAGTCTAAGTGTTGCGATAATAATTCTAATGCAGAATCCCCACCAGAAGTAAGATGCAATAAAACCTGCTTAGGCGGAAACACAAATGACTAGTAATAAATTATTTTGTATGCAATCTCTTTAAACTGAAAAAAGTTAATTGTTTGAGAAAGAATAGAAAGCTAAATTTTTTTTTTTTTTTTTTTTTTTTTTTTTTTTTTTTTTTTTTTTTTTTATTGCACGATTTTGTTAGTAACAGGTTTTACTGTAATAAAAAATATATTTTCTAGATAGCAACATTTAAAAAAATCTACATAGAGTATTTGCTGGCCATTTTATTATTTCTTTTTCAGTATTACAGTTTATGGAGCATTTGTATTTACTTTTTCATCTAAAGATAATAGATAAAAATTTAAAATATCGAAAACATAATTAAAACTGAATTGAATTTATTAATTACTTTTGTGTAAAACATTTTAAAGTGTGATACAAATAAAAATTCAAAACCTTAACCTCTGAATATACATAACTTTTCAACTGAACTAAAATCGCTCACTGGTAGTTTGCACAGTCACTGCCCACTCCCCACCCCCTCTCTGTAACAAGCTACCATGCAAATTTCATGTTCATTTAAGAATATTATTACAGGTCCGGGCAACGCCGGCAAAGACAGCTAGTAAATAAATAAAATATCGCTAAATTTAACGAAAAAAAAAAACTAGAATTTTAAACTTTTACTAGAAGAAAATTGGAAGAAAAATAGAGTTAATATTAACATTCAACAAATTTATCTTTATAACTATGAACATTTCAAAAATAATTTTTCAAAAGAAATCGAACATTATTTTACGATGATTCGAATGCTTTTCTGTTTAGTTAGTTAATAGAAATATCCTTTTTTTTCGCAGGTTGTAAATATTATTGATTAGAGGAAAAACTATTTTCAAGCAAACTTTAGTATTTTGTGATGATTAATTGCATTACAGAAATAATGGAAACTTTCTTATTTGATTAATAGATTTCATTTATGTGCGCAAAAATAAATTTATTAAAAAGAAATTTGATTAGGTTTTACCGAGAGTTTCTGAAGTCTGATGTAGTGTATATGACCTTTATTTTTAAATCGGAATATTGTATTCTTTGAGGCTTATTTTATGTATGATATTACGGACATAAGATTTATTAATTTTGATAAATAAAAATCCCCTCATTACATTTAAAAAATTGCAAAAATGTATCTGAGCTTTAAATTAGGTTATTTATGCTATTTTAATTAATCATAAGTATTGATGATGTAGCTTTATTTATAAATATACATAAACACACGCATACAGATGTATATATAACCATTAATTGTAATACAATATACATGCTTAAAACAGGGAAAAAATTAGTTGAATGGTATCTAGTTGAAATTTGTTGAACCACAGAAGATTTATCACACCCCAAATACAATATATATTATATTTTTGATTTCATTTCAATTATGCATACATATATACAGGGGTTGGACAAAAATATGGAAACACCTTTTGAAATGCATGTTTGAAAAGAAAGATTGATTATAATGAACTATGTTGATGGCACTGGAGTTTTCGCCTACTGACGCCACCTATACAACTTCGTAAAATCGCTGCACCGTTCAGTCGTTGTTGGAGCACTGTTATGTGAGATTATCATTGCATTATGTCAGAGTTAACAGAATTCGAACGTGGACAAATTGTTGGCGCGCGTATGGTGGGTGCTTCCGTAAGCAAGGTAGCCGAGGTTTTTAATGTTTCAAGAGGTACTGTGTCGAAGATTTATTCCGCATATTTGAAATGCAGAAAAAACATCATCCGCTAAATCACAGCGCGGACGAAAGTGTGTGCTGAGTGATCGTGACAGGCGATCATTAAGGAGGATTATTGCGAAAAATAAGCAGTCCACAGCTGCAAAAATTACTGGTGAAATGAATGCCGTGTTACCAAATCCTTTGAGTACCAAAACAATTAGAAGAAAGCTTTATAAATAGGGAATTTCTGGCCGTGTTGCAATTGAAAAGCCATCGATCAGTAATGCTAATGCCTGTAACAGGAAAAAGTGGTGTTTAAGTCATAAAGCCTGGACTATAGAGCAGTGGAAGAGCGTAATATGGTCTGATGAGTCTTCTTTCACATTGTTCCCCACTTCTGGCCGAGTTTACGTCTGGAGAACACCATCTCAAGCCTATAATACAGACTGCTTGTTGCCAAGATTGAAACATGGCGGGGGTTCGGTGATGGTTTGGGCAGCCATATCGTGGTTCTCTTCTGGCCCCATGATAGCTCTGTAAGGGCGTATTACTGCTCAGACTTATGTGAACATTTTGGCCTATCAAGTCCATCCAGTGGTACAAGCTTTGTTCCCCAATGATGATGGTATCTTTCAAGACGACAATGTCCCCGTTCACACAGTTCACATTGTCCAGGACTGGTTTTCTGAGCACGAGGGTGAATTTTCGCATCTCCCCAGGCCACCAAAGTCATCAGACTTGAATATTATCGAACCTTTGTGGTGTACATTGGAGCGGAAAATGCGTTCTCGCTATCCACCGCCAACATCGTTATCTGAACTTGCCACCGTTTGGCAGGAATAATGGTACAATATTTTTTTGGCAAACATACAGAAACTGAATTTATCCATTCCGAGAAGACTGCAAGCTGTTTTGAACAACAACGGATACCGTACACAATACTAGGCAAGGAAACGTGTTTTTTTTAAGGTGTCTCCATATTTTTGTCCAACCCCTGTATATAGATTGCCTTCTCTTCATTTATTTATTTTTTCATATCATATGTGTAATTTTATATTTATTGTGGATTGTATATGATATGTTCATTAGGAGCTAAATTTTGTCATCTTGTCTGAAGCCGACAAAATTGGATGGAAAAATTATACCTTCACTATGAAAACCCGCAAGCTTCTCTGATGATTCTGTAGGCTATTCCTAATTCCTTATTAAACATTTCTGGTTACCACTGTACAATTTTTGTTCATTTTTAGACTTCCAATAACTTGTTCACACATTTGTGATTTCATTTTAGTAATAAATATTAGGGATGCACCGAATAGTGATTTTGGCCGAATGCCGAATACCGAATATTCGGCCAGCCGAATAGTAACTATTAGCCGAATACCGAATATTCGGCTTTCCAAATACTTTTTATATTTCAATGTTTAAAAGTATTAAAATGTTACTTTTTAAAACAATTTTACATAATATTTAATCAGAGAAACTTATATTTTGATAAACAAGAGCTTTTTATAAGAACATTCAGTATTGAAAAAAAAACTGCCTTTTTTATTTAAGAAGTATAATTATGAGACTTTTTCAATTAGTAAAATTAAAAATTTCATTTCTTCTATGAATTGAAACAAACATTGTGAAATCAAAGAGAAATAATGAACAAATAGTTGAAGAAAAACTGTACAGTCTCACATTTGTTTTTTTTTTAAATAACTCAAGGCAGATTTTTTTTCAATATAAAGTATAAATGCTTTCAACTTAATTCTGAATAAAGGAATGTCTAGATCATAGTTCTTTTCTTATGAATAGTGGCATTTTCCATCCTTCCCATCATATCATATTTTACAGAAATCAAAGCATGTGAGTTGAAAATATAGTTATGTTATCTTATTTATTGTTAATGCAACAAACGAAAACACAAGTTTGACCTAGAGTGAGATGAAATACAATGCATTTATGATTCAATAAGTCTATTATGATTATGGTTTCATTAACAACAAATTGTCTGCATTGATATCTATTACTAATCTCAAAAGTTTTTCTTTCTTGTTTAAGGACTTTTGGGGAAAGCAAGAAACAGATTATTTACCAAATAGAATTTAGAAACTTTCATCTGCACTCGCATCATTTATTCCTAAGGAGAAAAATCCTAACCTAATAAACCATAATTTTAATCCTACTCATGGTTAATTTTCTTAAGTTAAATCTTACAAACAGCAAATAAATAATGTAAAAACATTCTATATTATTTAAATATGATTTTATTTCTAATTATTTTAAATATATAAATAAATTAACAGTTAAAAGTAGAGATTGTGAAAAGTTTTTTAAAATGTGTTTTAAAAAGGTTTATTAAGTACTGGAATCGGCCGAATACTTTGATATTCGGCCAAACCGAATATTCGGCAGGCTGAATAGTTTCATATTCGGCCAAGCTGAATATTCGGCTTAGCCGAATAGTTTCATATTCGGCTTAACCGAATATTCGATAACATGGCCCAATAGGTCGACTACCGAATAGATACCGAATATTCGGTACATCCCTAATAAATAAATAAATATATATATATATTGTCGGTTATATTTCTACACCTCTTACATTCATATACCGTTACTTATTTAAAGTTAATTTAACATTTAGATACTTATCTCTACTATCCGTTTAAAAATTATTTTTTAAATAATTATTTAATAATAGCATGTAACATCTACAATCATCATTCCATAATTTATAAAACATATTTAAGAATTTTTCTTTTCTTATAATTTTTTATGCATTTTATTTCTTTTACTGTTATTATGTTTCAATCTAGACTTTTTAGTAATGTAAGTTTGCATATTTATTTCTTTGTTTTTCAATATGTTACAGGGAGCCTAATGTTGTCGTTTTATGGCCTTATATCCCGACAATATTGGAAGAAGTAACATAACTAAATTATGAATATGTTTAAAACATCAATAGATCCTTTATAGTAGTATATTCGTATATCCTCTGTACTATATATCCTGAATACCGTAGCTTCTCTGACGACACAATATCACATTCTTAGTTTTTATTTTAGTTTTTTCTCTCTCTTTTTTACAATTTTTTAGCATTAATTTTTAAATTGATTTAACACATGTGATTTTATTTTAATTATACATCTATCTAAATATATATACATACAGTGTGTCTAACAAAGTCCGTTTAAATCCCAATAATTTCTGAACGGCGAGGGCTATAGTCATAAAAGTGGTCATGCGCTACTGTATGAAACCGCCTATGACGCCACATGGGAAAAGACTAAGGAGTTAGCATTCCTATCTCGAAAACGGAAAGAAATAGGGGGAAAAGGTGATATACAAAGCTGTAGAACATCATCGATTTAGTACGAAAAAACACTGTGAATACACCTCATTTTAAACTTATCTTCTTAATTAAAAATAAATATGAATCCGAAAAACTTCTTCTTGTCAATTTTTGGAAAATTTCGTGTCCATTAAATGCTGTTTAAAATTGAAAATTTGTTATTTTTATCTCCTCATTGATAGGGCAGGAATTTTGTTTGCTAGTAATTCTGGTAAAGAAGTTTAAATAGAAAGGAAGGATGGACAAGTGATATACCCATGGCTATCATTTACTTATGCGGCTGCGCATGTGTAGTGCCTTCAGAAGCAGATAGAGTATTTTTCTTTATATCCTACTAGCAAACTCCACGACTTTGCTTGCGTAGTAATTGAAATAAACCAAATGACATTTGCATGTCTCATTTTTAATAGAATTAAAAATATATTTAGGAATAATTGAAAAAAAACCCATTTAAGCCATAGGTTTGACTAAATTTCATTATTGAATTGCATTATTACGACACGAGACTTAAAATAATAAGAACTAAAGCTAATTCTTAACAAAAAATAATTTCGAAAATAATTTAAATTTTTTTTTCTAAATTAATATGTTATTAAAGTATTGATTGGTATTATTTTTTTTAGAAACAATCATCTTAATATGGATTTACTTTGTAAAATTAACCATCATGTCAAAATCCATGTGTTTCTGTTTTAAATGTTTACCTTCTCTCTAAATCTATCTGTTAATAGTTTCACAGAATTAAAATATAGCTTATGTTTGTTATGTTATAACAAACACTAATGTGCTTTTGAAATCGATTTGATACTTTCTGATGTTGCTATTACAAATCGAAATTTAGAACATTTTTAGGATACTTTTCGCTCATTTTCATCAATTTTAAAATTTGCATTTTTGAGGAACGGTTGTTAAAGATCATTTATATCTTATAAATAACTACCATGCTAAATTTCATGATTATAGGACCTGCAGTAACATTTTTAAAGCGTTTTTTGCTTTTCCTTTGGGGAAGTGACACTGGCAAAAGATATAGCCTATGTTAGAGCAAGGACTGTTACCATTATTTTGACATCATTATAGATATAAAAACCCCTCCGTGTATAACAATTCCGGGGTCCACCCATCCACGAAAAAAAGAAACTTATTGCGACCATGTTAGGCTTAAGTATTCCGAGTCGTTCACAAATATTCTAATTGTTCAACTTATGCAAATGTACATGTAAAAGGTTTACTCATTACTCATTTTCTTTAAAGCCCACAAAAGCTATCTAATTATAATGTTTAAGTTCTAAATAAAACAAACAGCAATTACGAGAAAAAAAACGATAAATTACGAGAAAAAGAAACGATGTAAGCAAATTAATGCTGTTATAATTCACGAACGACAAATTCGAAATCTATAAAAAATATTGTGAAAAGTTACCTTCGATTTAAAAGACTACCTATTTTCTGACAATGAAAACGAAATAATCGTAATGAGCGTTCTTACTTGTCAGATTTATAGTGGGATCTGTAAATGACGTCACTACATTTTATTGTACTTTGAAATCTTTTTACGATTTCAAAAACAATATGTAATTAAAACTTTTTATTTAAGGAAAGCGAAGGTGCGTTTTAAATGCAATATTGTTAGAATTTTTATATTCGGGTTGCTTTAATTTTTATTTTACAGCCTGAATGACTCTTGAAAATGACTCCATTGTCACATCACAACTAACGAGTGATTGTTTACTCTTTATTGCTGACATTTGTTTTTGATCTTATAAAGTGTTTTCTTTTAAGTATTAGCTAAAAAACTGAAGTTTCATTATCCCATTCACCAGATAGTTTTGTTATAGTTTTAAATGCAGATTTCTGTTGAATTTTTTTTTTTTTTAATTTTCCCCCATGTATTTATCACATTGTTCTTCCCCATGTTCTAATTGTTGTATTTTCCAAAATTGTTTAAGCCTAAAGTGGCTATGGTTGACCACAGTGGTTGTAATTTTTTATCATCCTTTTAAAAAAGCAAACACGTCATTTCGACGGGCTATCTTCTAGTTAATTTATAAATCAGTTCGTTACTTCCTGGGATCGCTTAAAAATATCTATTTAGGACGTTTTTAGACCGTTTTTTTTTTGTGAGTTTTCACCCTTTTTAAATTTTATCTTTTTGGGGAAATGTTCTTAGATGTAATTTCTATCTTATAAATAATAAACATGCCAAATTTTACGTTTCTCGGATCCTCATTAATACAAAAGTCGCATTTTTTGACGTTTGTTATGCAGCGCCTTTTATGGGGTAGTGACGCCGAAATAAAATATATAGCCTTATGCTTTAGCAAGGACTGTCACCATCATTTGACATCATTATTTTTAAAATCGGTTCATTTCATCCCGAGATTGTTTAAAAATTGCAATTTAGAACGTTCTGGAGCGCTTTTCGCGCATTTTTACCCTTTTTAAATTTTGTATTTTTTAGCAAATATTCTTAGTGATCGTTTATACATTATAAGTAATTAACATTCCAATTTCACTTTTCTAGGTCCCTCAATACACAAAAAACGCATTTTTAGAACTTTTTTTACTCCTGCAACTCCTTTGGATTTACGGCATCGACATAGGATATAGCAATGTTTGAATCGGACGAGCATCATCATTTTGGTACTATTATTTTGGAAATCGGTTCGGTAGTTCCAGAGATTAGCCCCTACAAATAAACAAACTTTATCTCTTTATAAATATAGGTATATAGATTAGTAACAATCCAATTCCTTTCTAAACTGCTTTTAAAGAATGGTAAAACATTTTAGGAAATTTATAACACACTTTAATTTATGAAACAGAAAGTGTTCCTTTTCTTTTTTTTTCCATATGTGAATTAAAAAAAATTCAATTTGCACCCTAGCCTAAAGACTGGTATAAAAATCTTGATCGAGTCGTTTGAAGACTAGGTTGTAACACACTAACTCAGGCTGAACCGATCTCATTTCTAACATTTTACTGTAATTAAGGCGCCTATAAAACTTTAATTTTATGCATACTTTTAACATATTTATAAAAATCTTTCAATCTTATTCGTTATGTTTCACATTAAAAATAACAAAATAAATATAAATTACAACTTCCTTACATTTAAGAGCCCTTATTTTGAAAATCAGACAAAGTGAAATAGTTGTATTTTTTGATTTGCTTGATTTTTTTGTATGTTGAAGTAGATCATATTTGATGAATAATCTGCAATTTTGAAGCACTGAAAAAATTTCTCTTTTCTATAGAAAATGTCAAAGTTCAAGGTTTTGAATGCCATTTTTCGTGAAAAGTGAAATGCTGGTGTATTTAGAGCACTATATCTCTCGCAAGCAACAGCATCCCAAAATTCTTTCGGCATAAATTGTTTGTATAACTATACCTAATTATTAAAATTTATTTATTCCCATGGGACATTGTTACTTTACATTGTTATTTTGTCACAAAGTACATCAAAATGACGTTTTTGTCCACTTTTCGCACTTACTATCTTATTTAAGCAATAGTACCCCAAACTTTTACTTATAGAATATGAAAGTGTACTACTAGGATAAGCAAAATAATGTAGTACTGTTCCGAGATATTGTTGCTGTTACCAGATATAACCTGTTAAATACTCAAAATTTTCAAAATATGCAAAGTTTAAAGTAATGTTATTTCAAATAAGCGCAAAGTAAAATAAAAGAAAATATGTCACGCAGTAGGTGAATATATGTACAAAAACATGAAAAATAAAAAGAAGTGGGGCCTCGTGATATTTTTATTTTAAAAAATGACAAAATTTAGAAGAAAAGCAATGTCTATTATCACATTTTTCCCCTAAGAAAAAAATGAAACATCCTCATTCTCTTTCGGAAGGGACAACAAAAAAGGAATATTTTATTTTCTCATAGGGAAAAAAACACAGCCAGATGAACGAGAAAAGGGATTTTTCATTTTCTGATAGGAAAGAAATATTATCATCGACATTGTTTATTTGAAAATTTTGTCATTTTTTAAAATAAAAATACCACAAGGCCTCACTTTTTTTCTCCATGTTTTTGTACATATTTTCACCTACTGCGTGACATATTTAGTTTTATTTTACTGTTGCGCTTATTTGAAATAACATTGCTTTAAAGATCTGCTAACAGCAACAATATCTCGGTCCAGTACTACATTATTTTGTTTGTCCTAGTAGTACACTTTCACATTCTATAAGAAAAAGTTTGGAGTACTATTGCTTAAGTAAGATATTAAGTGCGGAAAATGGACAAAAACGTTACTTTGACTGTACTTTCTTTTAACATAACAATGTAAATTAACAAATAAATTTTAATAAGTAAGTATGGTTATACTAACAATTTATGCCGAAAGAATTTTGGGATGTTGTTGCTTGCGAGAGATATAGTACTCTAAATATACCAGAATTTCATTTTTCACAAAAAAATGGCATTCACAACCTTGAACTTTGACATTTTCTACAAAAAAGAGGAAATTTTTTCAGGGCTTCAAAATTACAGATTATTCATCAAATGTGATCTACTTCAACATGTAAAAAAAATTAGCAAATCAAAAAATACAACTATCAAAACATCATTTTTTTGTCTGAATTTCAAAATAATGGCTCTTAAGTACTGATAATGATCGATTACTTAGGAATATACAAAAGCATAAAGTAAGATTTATTTTTTTATATACGCAAAGAAAAATTACTTCTTTGCTTTCAGCCATCGTAATGTCTTATCTTACTGACTATTATGTTTGAACCTTCAAAGTTATCGTCTTACAGTCTATTTGTTAGAGACTTTCATGCATGTACAAAGGTTAACAAAGGCAATAAAGTATTTCCCCTGAAACATTACATTTGCGTGGTGCTTAGTTACAATTACCAAAGACAACATGTATACATATATCAGAAATAGTTTAAATAAAAATAACTCTGTACTAATAGGTTAGTTTAATAGAAATTATTGTCTTTTAAATCGATTATATGTATATACCGTGTATTTTAAGAGATGAAATAGCAAGATGAAATAGCGATGAGAAATGATTTACGAATTAATTATGTGAGAGAAAAATAATTTTGATAATCAGAAAAGGAATTTTAGTCCAGTCAAATTAGATTCAAAAATTGATCAAAGTGGAAAATTCTGGTGTAATTCATTTTAGTGTCGTATTTAAAGTTTACGGGTTGCTGAACACGAATCTGAAGTTATCCAACAAAATGTGTCTCGGCAAATATAAAAAAATATGAAAACCACTAAAAATAGCAGATTTGGAAAATTTTTTTATCTGCGCATGTGCGAATGACAACAACAATCTTTTTACAACTCTATAGAGCAACTTAATAAAAAAAAAACAGTAAAATGGGATGAAAATTCAGAAAGATATCTGCAATAGGAGTGAGCTGATTTTTAGTTCATCCTAAAAGCAGCTGAAAGATCAGGGATTTTCTACAAATTGTCAGTTTTAATATTTTTTTTCTTTCTCTTTCTTAATTTTTTATTGATGCTTTACTTCGTCTTGGATAACTACATGAACGAGCCTCTTCTATAATAAAAAGAAGTATCAAAATCGGAGCATATGTTCCAAATCGCCTCATTGATATTCTTTATATATTGAAGTTTTCTTAATACTCAATTAATAAAATATGACAATTTGTGGAAAATACCTTATCATTCAGCTGCATTTAGAGAGCAACTAGAAAACTGTTCACTCTGCCGACTTTATCGTTCTTATTTTTCATGATATTCGACTGGATTTTTTTATGAGTTGCTCCACAGAATTGACTATTAAATTATGTAAAAAGATCGTTGTTATCGTTCGCGCATGAGCAGATAAAAAAAATTCATACAGCTACTCATGTTTCATAAAATATTTAATGTATTTGTTTTGCAATTGCACTATATTTTTTCTACGACATTTTGATAATCTCTCTGAAAATGGTGTTAAATTGGGCTGAAAAGTCTGCATGATATTAAGCTGAAAAATACAAGAATTGTTTTTAACTTAAAAAAATCGCAATATTTTCATTAATATAGTATTGAAAGCAATGAAAAATCGGCGAAAACCAGTAATTTTGGAAAATCTTAAAAAAGATGCTCTTTTACACCCTTTCCTTCATAACACTAAAAGTAAGTCACTGTTAACATTTGATAACGTACTCCCTTATTATTAGGTTATATATTATGATATAGGTATACAATGTGACCTTGAAAATCCGACGTCAAAGTCTCCCCCCACCCTTTTTTTTCACTCCAAACTTACTTGAGATGTAAAAATAGTAATTGTTTAAGAATAAAAAATTGAGATCAAAGACGATGTTTTAGTGGACAGAGAGATCATTGAAGCTCTGCTAAATTTGATAACACTAACAGCAGCTCAAAGGTGCTAGAACAAAAACCTGGCAAGGTCTCACCGAAAAAATGCATATTTTTAACAAGAAAATTAATACCATATTCAAAATAATAAGACCATATTTCCGAAATCGATATTCTTCACTTAGAAAGATCTAAGAAAAACGATGGTTACTTCACCATTGCTGCTTAAAAAATTGCACGAGAAGGAAGGACTATATTGTTTATTAGATTTATTTATTTATTTATTTATTTGGAACATATAAAATATCAAATAAAGTATTTTTTTTTAACAGTCAGTTTCTTTTTTTCTCATTCAATTACAAATAAATGTAACTTAAAAAAAAAAAAAAAAAAAAAAAAAAAAAAAAACATGTATTTTTGATATTTTTTCAGTAACGTGTTATTTTTAAAAATCCGGCAAAATGCAGTTAAAAAAAAATATAACGCAAGCGCGGAATACAAATATATTACACATTTCATGAAATATGAATAGTCTTATGAAACAATTTTTATCTGCGCATGTGCGAATGACAACAACAATCTTTTTACAACGCTATAGAGTAACTCATTAAAAAAAAACAGTAAAATGGGATGAAAATTCAGAAAGATATCTGCAATAGGAGTGAGCTGATTTTTAGTTCACCCTAAAAGCAGCTGAAAGATCAGGGATTTTCTACAAAATGTCAGTTTTAATATTTTTTTTCTTTCTCTTTCTTAATTTTTTATTGATGCTTTACTTCGTCTTGGATAACTACCAGAACGAATCTTTTCCATAATAAAAAGAAGTATAAAAATCGGAGCATATGTTCCAAATCGCCTCATTGATATTCTTTATCCTCCTCAGTCCTGAGACAAATTTTACGTGGCACCACAAAAACCAGTATAAATTTTTTCTGAAACATCTCCAAACATGTATTAGGTTATATATCGATGCTTCTAACATGCACACATCTATTAAAAAAGTCTAAATGTAATTTTAGCAATTCTAACAAAAATTAAATTAATTTAAAGGGTGATTTTTAGTGTCGCCTCCAGGCGACATCAGGACTGAAGAGGTTAAATATTGAAGTTTTCTTAATACTGAGTTAATAAAATATGACAATTTGTGGAAAATACCTTATCATTCAGCTGCATTTAGAGAGCAACTAGAAAACTGTTCACTCTGCCGAATTTATGTTTCTTATTTTTCATGATATTCGACTGGATTTTTTTTATGAGTTGCTCCACAGAATTGACTATTAAATTATGTAAAAAAGATCGTTGTTATTGTTCGCGCATGAGCAGATAAAAAATTTTCATACAGCTACTCATGTTTTATAAAATATTTAATGTATTTGTATTTCAATTGCACTATATTTTTTCTACAACATTTTGATAATCTCTCTGAAAATGGTGTTAGATTGGGTTGAAAAGTCTGCATGATATTAAGCTAAAAAATACAAGAATTGTTTTTAACTTTAAAAAAAAATCGCAATATTTTCATTAATATAGTATTATTCTTGCAAAAATCAGTAAACATGTTGTACTGTATTAATTTATTTGTATTCTACAGTAGGGTGGAGCGAAAAAAATTTTTTTTTGAAAATCAAAAACGGGTAGGTGCCAAAAGTTGCCTTTATACTAGTACATAAACTGCGTGAAATTTTACCGCTGAAAAAAAATGGCTTGAGTCTGCGCTTTTGCTCCAAAAATCGAAATTTTGGGTAAAATTTGTCATTTTTTGACATTTTTTCAAAAAAATTAAAAAATTCCTACAGAGTTGGTTAGTATTTAAAAGTGTTGCTTAGACCTTTATATTTATCTGCTTAACATATTTAAACTATAAAACAATATGTTTATTCCCTATAGCTGGAGCAAAACACACAACTTTTAGTAAGAAAACAGCATTACCACTCTATTGGGTCATACAACGAATTGTTGTTTTTAACACAGCTCTTGTTTTCAAAACTACCTTGGACATGCGTCGTGGAGGTGGCTATATTTCCTATACCACCCGGCCCAACTATTCGATCATCTTAGTACAGTGTTTTATTTATACATTGATTTGTGATTTTCTTTATAAAAATTTGGCATGTTTTCGATGCTTTTACCTTGTTCATCTGTTCTTTGCATTCACATGCTGCTAAAACTATCTTCATGTATATTTTTACAGTTTATACAAAAAAAATGACAGGCAGAGTAATGCACGGGAATATTATTAAAGTGATTAATATTCGGCCATCTATTATATTTATCAAACTTACATTCAGTTGATGAATAGTGATTGGAAGTTCTATTACCACAACATTTTTTCAGTCAATTGTATTTTTTTTACGTAATGATTTGCTTCAAAGATGATTTCAGATATTTCAACTTTGTTATTAGTATTCCATCATTTATTCTACTTTTGCATTTTTTATATGTTGAGAAGCGAGCTGTTTAATGTGATGGTGATCGTCAGAGAGAATTGCAATGAAAATTTGTTCTCCATGTGTAAAGCAACCGTTGTTGTAAATAACTTTTTTTTGCATTAGTTTTATGCCGTTTTCTAAGTGTTTTCGTATCCAAGTAATTTCCTATTAACTTTTAGATCCCCTTTTTATGAGTGGACAACATTTGATGGTGAAATGTCCTGGGCATAAACTTATGCATAGTACTTTATGAAGGAATGTACGGATTCTAATCGACTATAAGTGCTCATTTAAAATTAGGAGAATTTTATTTGTCACTGTGAACCATTTTGCATGGGGTAAGCTTAGAATTGTGTATAATATTGAATCATTCTCTACTTCAACTCCAGTGAATTTCCTCTGCGTCAGTTATTAGAGAAGTCGATATAAAATGTTCTAAGCTACATGGATTCACTGGATCAATAAGGAAAATCTTTGTCTACGTACTATTCACTTCCTATTGCAATTTTTTTTTTATATATATATAAAATAGAGAATAATTTTGAAAAATTATTTTCTCAAATTGAGAAAAAGATACTCAGAACACACTAGAAATTTCTGTCGGAGATTGCAAAGCTAATTCATAAAGAAAGCTATTTCTCAGAAAGAATGGGGAATAGGAATTTAGAAAACATCTCACACAAAAGACAGCTCATAAAGTTAATAAAATTTTCCGCTTTAAATAAGCACAGATTGGCAATCAGCGTCTATATGTTCAGTCACAAAATGTATAATCCAAGTTTATGCCGCGGGATGTTTTATACCAAATGTACTACACACCTAAATAATAGATCTAGAATCTTATTAGAAATTACTAGACTACGGAACAATACAGGAAACTACATAAAGCATACTAAAACTTCTTTAGAAATATTGTTGTTTTACACGCAAATTTTGTTTGCAATCCTCTGTGACGATCGTCATAATATTAAACAGCTAGCTTCTCAGCATATATTCAATGTAATAGGTTCAATAAATGATGACATACTAGAAATTGAATTCATACAATCAATGTTTAGGCAAATCATTGCATATAAAATGTAATTGATTGAAAGAATGCTGTGATAACAGAACTTCCAATCATAATGTACTAATTGCATGAAATTTTAATAAAGATAATAGACTGCTGAATAGGTTCAATTAAGAACATACCAAATACATTACTCAGCTTCTCTTCTGTTATACATGGTATACGTGCAGCAGGTCACACCAGCATGATCCAAATCATCCAAATTCAGTGAATACAAAGAAGAGATAAATTACTTTGATATATAGAAAACTTATACTGGTCTTCGGGAAAAAAATAACAATTCAATACATAAATAAAACACTGGGCCTAGATGATTGGGTGGTTGAGACGGGTGGTATAATGCAACCACCTCTATGAGTTATACACACAGTAGTTTTGAAAGCAGCTAGGTAAGAAATGCATTCAAAACAACATTTCGTTGTATGCTCCAATAGAGAGGTTAACGCTGATTTTTCACAAAAAGTTGCCAGATTTGCTCCAATTATACAGACTACAGATATTGTTTTATAGTTTAAATATGTTAAGCAGATAAATATAAAGGTCTAAGCAACACTTTTAAATACTAACCAGCTCTGTAGGAATTTTTTAATTTTTTTGAAAAAATGTCAAAAAATGACAAATTTTACCCAAAATTTCGATTTTTGGAGCAAAAGCGCAGACTCAAGCCATTTTTTTTCAGCGGTAAAATTTCACGCAGTTGATGCACTAGTATAAAGGCAACTTTTGGCACCTACCCGTTTTTGATTTTCAAAAAAAAATTTTTTTCGCTCCACCCTATTCTACAGCGATACATCACGCAGTGAATTTTACTTTAGAGGGTGATCCCAAATATTATTATTTTTCTTTTATTTTTGTCGGAACCCAAATTGTCCTCTTTATAAAATGGATGTTGATAAAAATGTGATGAAACATAATCTTTATGAACTTGAAATTCCAGAAGAATCTAACAAGTATATTTTTGAATATTCGACAAAATGTCTAAAATTGAAAGTGTCCGACCATTAATTGCAATATAGTGTATATTCAAAATGATTTGCTAAAGAAAAAAATGGGAAAAATGTGCTTATAGAAAAAAAATGAAGCAATTAAAAGTATAGGAAAGGCTGGAAGATTCTGAATGATTAATCCGTATTTAAAAGACCTGGCTGTTTCTTTAGTCATCAGCCCTGAGCTTTCTACTGGCCCAATTTTGATAATTATTTTTTTATGAAAGCTGTTTAATGTGTAGATGTGTTCATTCTGGCTAATTTTTAATTTATTTCCATTTTTATATTTAATTTTTAATTTTAAAAGCTTTTCTGTGACATTTTTTCAAAACGGTAGCAACAGGTGAAGCTTTTCTCACTATAATAAATATTTATTTTACTTTATTACTTTTCACCAATCAGGAACTTGATCTCATCGGTGAATGAGTAATCGCATTTCAAGGGGAAAAAATGATGAATTTCGAAAAATTTAATCCTAATAAAATGATTGCACATAATTATTCACTAATCACGGTACAATACACAGATTATTTACTGAGTAATATTATTAAGTATTATGTAAATAAAATAACAGAAAATAGACTTTAATAAAATATAATATCTAATGCGAAATTTTGTCGATGGAGAAAATGTCGTCATTCAAAACCCAGATAAATTTAAAATCCATTAATATAATATACATTGTTATAGCTGTGTCAGTGATGATGTCATATTCACTGACTTTTATTCCTAGATCTAAATAAACTGGACTTCTAATTATTTAAAGGTTCGTGGTGTGCACAAATGAAAATATTTCTATAAATTGCACCATTTTTATTTAATTATAATAAATATTTATGAAACTAAAGAATTTTTAAATAACTGCATAAATCACGCTTTTATTTCGGAAAAGATGAGTGTTTCTGAAGGTGTAAATGATGTCATATGAATAAAACCTGTCACATGCTGGTATTACGATATTTTTATTTTACTAATAGCAAAAACGTATTAAAATTATTTCGTTGCTTTAAGTTATTATTTAAATTAAAAATAAATAAAATGTTTTCTGCATATTATCAACAAACACAAAAATTTTATTTTTTTTATAACAAAGATATCCTTTTCTTTTCGTTGCCATAACAATAAAATTAATTTTGACAAGTTCATTGAGACTACAAATAAATAAATTAAATTTATTGCAAGTGTTAAATTTATTGCAAGTGTATTGTAAATGTGTAGTGGGTTGGTTATGCAGTTTAGTAACTCCCTGTTTCTATTATAATTAAAATGTTTTATTGATATTATAATTATCGTACAGTACCAACCGATATTTAAACGGAGAAAAAATAAACTATGCAGATATTTTTGAATTCGTCTTCTGAGGTATTATATTAAGTTTCTAAATAATTTGGCATTTAAATAATGTGTAAGGTTTAGAAATCGCATAAAAAAGATTTGTAATTGAAGTTAAGTTCAACATAGTAATTCATGAGTTGTTTTCCTTATTTTTTGTTATTTTCTGAAGTTTGTGTATCTTCATTATGAAAGTTATGTCATCCTTTTTTAAGAGGTGACAATTGTTTATTTCGCTCAGTATCTTATTGCGTATATAAGACTGATGTACACTCTTAAAACGAAAGAGCTGATTTGGCTTCTCATGAAAGAGCTGTAATTTTTTCGATCATAAAAGAGTTGTTTTTCAAACGATTAAATCTTCTTGATCTAAATTGGTTATTTAAATAGCTCAACTTCATTTAAATTGGTTAAAACTCGAGTTTTTTCAACTCTTTTTTCAGAAGCTGCCTTTCAACATTGAGATGAGTGTATTTCAGGTCAACTTGAGCTATTTTGTGGCTGACTTTTTAAGAGAGTATATCATATCTAATATATATTCTTTTTCATCGAATTTCGATGGGTGCAGCTAATGAATTAATAAAAGTAAACATTCTTTTATATTTTTCTTTTTTGATTTAAATATATTATGTACGTTTTCCAATCCCATTTGAAGATTCTGTAAAATGCACGCATTTTGTCTTTAAAAACATTATTTAGATTCTTAAAAACAAATAAATATAACAACTTATACTGTTTGATCAATCTATTTAACCGTATAGCTCAGACTTAGGTTACTTTATTATAAAATTTTTTGGACAGCTTGGCATATGTTATTGATGATACGATGATATTGTATATCCGCTTGGCATGTATACACGTCACATATGTACTTGAAAAATAGTCTGCTTTAGACTATTTAATAGAAATAGTTCAAACATTTCTCTATTTCATGAAATAAAAATATTAAATGTTTTATATAGGCTATCGTTATTATTCTCATAAAAAGAAAAAATGTAACTTATAATACATGTTTTCCCAATATGTACTCTTTCTGTTATAGTGCAAGAAAATGATATAAATCTTTATTTTTGAAATATGGTGACAGCTTATATAAACAAGCTAAGTTCGACATGAGATTTTCTTTAGAAATATTCTTTCAAATGCTCTGTAAACCATGTCTTGCCATGTAATATATTTCAGAAAAAGAAAAATCGAGTTAGATTTTATTGATTTTCACTTCCCAAAAGGCAAGGTTTAGAATTTAATATTGATAGAAATTTTGATTTTAAATTCGTTTGTATTAAAAAATGATGTAAAATTACAAATAATCTAAATTTTATCTCAAACTACTGGGGCTTTTAAAGTTAGTAATACGTTTGCAAAAGTTAATGGAAGAAAATTGTTGGTTTACATAAACATAGAGTGAAGGAATACGAGTCTATAATTCTAAAATTTTACGGGTACAATAACAGTCATGAAGTCCTATCTAAAGTAGATTATAATTACTTACCATTTGTTCCCCTCTCTACTCATTTAACTAAAAAATTCGTTTTATTATAATTTTTGCGTAAAATTAATTATGATTTAAACAAAATCTTTTTGAAAATAAATTTTTTTTAATAATTTTATTTGAGAAAAATTAGAGTTTTCTGCCTAGAATTTCAAATTTTCTTCTGATCTTCATTATAGATTTGTAAAAAATAGAAAATGGAGCACATTATGTATAGTAACAAGTTTGTAAAGCATAGTAAATTTTAGATTGCTGTATAGCATCAGTTTTGTTAAAATAAACCGCAGGGCCAGTCTTAGGCTATGGTGGGCCTCAGGGGAAGCATTATTCTGATGGGGAAAGATGCTTCTTTTTAATCTATAGCATGTTTTTGTGTTTCATAGTATAATGTGAAATTGGCTAGTACTAAATTTCATTCATATGCATGTAATTTTATACCTACTAATGTTCATACCTGTACACAGGACATCTCGAAGAAGATTGCCACAACTTTATGAAAAAATACTAGTAGGATAATAGTAGAAATGATGATAGTTAGGTTGATATGAGTACTTCTTTGCAAATTTTTTGTTTGCTTATCTGTGTACATTATTAGATATCTAAAAGAAAATGCGCCAAATTGCAAATATTAAAAGGTTTTAATTTGCCACTTTACGAGGAAAACCTTAATAAAGAATTTCTTTTGAAAGCAATAGAATACTAAGTTGATACAACAAAATTTTAATTATTAGTTTTCTAATGATATAAAATTTCATTATTTATTTATTTATTTTTTTTTTTTTTTCGTTGCTGGATTTGAGAACTGAAAACAGAGAGGAAAAGGGGAACCATATTCCTTTTGAAAATATATGAATTAATTTCACTTAAGGCTAATTTTAATCATTTGGCACATTTTAATGAAAATCGTGATTACTCTCATGGACCCCCCCCCCCCAAAAAAAAAGGAACCCGCATGTACCTACTTTAGTCGGGACCTGCTGAACAGTTGACAGAGACTGTACTAACACGTAACACATTCACATAGAAGACATCAACACCAATCCGGTCATTAAATAAATAAATGAACAAAAAATACATTTTTTGTAAAATATGATTTTGAAAAATATATTTGTGAACTATTTACAACCAAATCGAAGGAACTTTTGACATTAAATTCAATCTTTTAAAATTTAATAATTCGTTTGCGTGTTTCATTTACATCTTTATTTGGATCTGAATTATATTAAAGTGTTTAATAATAACATACTAGGTTTTATTGTAAAACGATTTTTTACATTAAGATTTCATAAAATACAAAATTTTGTTGTTAAGATACTTAAGATTTTATAAAACGTTCTATTAACGTATCCCCTCCAGTATATTTTTTATTCAAAAAATGCCTAAATTATTCAGTTTTTTTATCAATACTAATTTGTAATAGATTGCTAAATTCACTCAGGAATTCAAAATGAAAAGAATGAAATTGAGAACATGAGGAGATAGTCTCGATATTCATTTTCCATAGTATGCCTAGATTTCTTGTTCTTTCTTGCTAGAGCTCACAGATTAAATAAAATATGCATGTAGTCAACTTAAAATGTATTTTTTAGCACGGACTTTCTTCAGTATTCAAATTCGAAAACTTCAATTCTGGTTACTGTTAAGCTATTATAGCATCTATGTTGAATATTTTGGTCTATTTTTTGTAGTAAGCTATAGCAAACCAACTTTGTAAAGCGATTGAAAGAGCAAGTTCAACAAACAATATCAGAAAAATTTGCTATTATATATTGAATTATATACTCCATGTAAACATACTTTTTTCCCTGTTAATTCTGCCCGGAAATCTGAAAAAGAAGAGGAAATTTCGTTTTTTCCTTGTATGCATGTGTATTGGCTACATAAATGCCAAAGTTCGAATTTATTTCTTAAATGGAAAAATAAAATCTCAATAAATTAAAACTTACTAGCAATTTTCTCATTCATTTAAACTTATTCTCGATTTATTTTTCAGGACATTAAAAAATATCCAAATGCAAAACATATTCTAAACGAACACATTATAAAAATATAAAGCATTTCAAACAAGTTAAAAAACGATTCTATTGGAAAAAAGCAATCCTTTCCTTTCAGATTTAATGGAAAAAATAATATTCATATTTTACATCTAACAATCAAATTATGTCAAATTAAAGTTCTGTTGAAAATGTAATATTTTTATCCTCGATTATTCTATACATCAGGACTGTTCAATGCTGCGCTCTTTGAGAATTTTCAGGACGTGCTTTTGAATGTTTCCTATTACTAGAGATTTTTTAATAAAAACCCATTTTTAAAAGATGTTTCTTTAAAATCGTTTGTTTCACAGGATTTTTTATTACTGGTAAAGTTAATTTTTTGGCTCCTTTCTCTACGAAATATTTTTACAATATTTTGACTCTCAAAAAAATATAATTCTAAATTTACAACGATTTATGCTTTTTCTACCATATTTTTTTACATCCAGTTCTGCACAATAGAGGATCGTTACTTCCTACCGGGGCTGTCTCTTTTATGTCTCGATTGCCTCATTGTTTTGTTAAGAAAAACATAATTTATACCAAAATTCCGAATAATAATTTGTATTTTATTTAATGACAAATAATTTTATATTTTCTTAGAGTAAAGTACAAAGAGAGAGAGAGGAAAAAATTACAGTTTTCGGTTTAAATTCTAAATTTGCAAATGAAAATAAAGCCAAACTGCCAACCCTACGCTACACTGAGATAATATCGTTGTATACATTCAAACATGGCGTCCTTTACTGTTTGACATTACATTAAGTGTACCCGCGATTACTGAAAGGTTGAACCGCCCTGCTACACGTGTCAAAACATCAACAATTATTTCATGATGATGAATCGTTTTTTACAATTACGTTTAAATTCTCAAGCTTTCTGGTCAAGAAATTTAATGGTATCCACCCCTCCCCCACACACACATTTAAAGAAAGCCCATATCTTCATTTTACCGAACTTCTTACCGAACTGGCTGAGAAACGCGAAGTCCAGAATCTAAGCCAAGTGGAACCACAGAAAAAAAAGCAGGTATTAAAAAAAAAAAAAAATCAGATTACGGAAATGTTTTGTCTAAAACGAAAAAAAAAGTCGGAAATTCCACATGAAGCTTAGCAAATGGGATGCGTTAGTACTAAAACGAAATTTTAAAACTATTTAGATCTTTGTGTAATAGTATGCAGTACTTCGGATAGACTATAATAGCCGAAATTTTTTCTGTGTTCTTGTAAATAATATCTGATTTCTATTATACAGAACGCAACTCGTAGTAAACCTCAGCAACGTACATCAATTTCGTAAAAATGTGAAATAGTTTAATATAATTAAAACGTGCCCCAAACAATGTTCCTCCCTATATTATTATGCAATGGAATACTTTTGCTTGGCCTTGTAAATTAATAACAAATTTTCTTTGTACCACACATTATACAGAGTATATATTTTAGTTTATATTCATAGATGCATATCAGTTTTATTATGTTCGAAAGAATGTAACATCATTAAAACTATTTTTTACCATTGTCCATAATGTAACGGAATACTTCTGTCCCTGTAATTAATCCCATTTCCATAAAATTTTAAATGGCACGACAGCATTCTGCAACAATCATAAATTTTAAATTTCAAACGATTCGTTTGGGTAGTTTTTGATACGTTATATACGTGGGCAAACAGATAGATGGACGACGGTCGGAACGACGACTATTGGTACTATGTATTTACATAATTACGAACGCACCTAAAAAAGAACGGGAATTTCTTCAATTCTCGTATATATACTGGTAGCACGCTGTCATTAATTTTTTCGTGAATGGAAGAACATGTTTGTGCTCTCAAAAATAAAACTCTCACTTTTGACGATACAGCAATCCTTGGGCTATATTTCGTCGTTTTTGACGATCATTTTGTATCAAAATCACATGACTTTTAACGAAACGTAAACCCTCAAATATTTGACGGAACTGTTGTCTCAATCATGATCAGATTCAATGCACTTTAAGGAAACAGTTGTGGTAAGTTGTTTGTCAAAGTACGCACTACTCTATTGCCGCAATTCTTGCGATTTTAGCAAGTAGCTATTTGGTTGTTTATGTCAGTCCTGTAATAATTTATTTTAAACCAGTACTTTTTAGCGCTTTTCAAAAAATACTGAAATATGGAAAGTTATTGTTTCTGAAATAATTATTTTTTTAGCTGTTAACATTTTTAGGAAAGTTTATTTATTGTTGCTGTTGATATTCGTTATGGTTTAATTCGGAAAGAACTAATTCGTTGTGTTATGCAAAAGCGTTCAAAAAGAAAATTTGGTCTCTTACATTTCAAAATTCTAGGATCTCTTTTCCATCAAAGAAATATAATCTTTTTTCAATCAAATGAAAATGTACATAATTCATCCCTCTCCCTTTTATAAAGAGCAGTGTTAAAATCTTAGCTTTATCTTATAAATTATCTTATAGCATATAAAAAACTTCCCAATATGCACTTCAAAATTCGTTATTTCAGTGCAACAAATTAACCAGACCATATTTTAATCATTCGATGAGCAAAGAAAATTTTTCTAATAAATTATATTAAGCAAGACATATTATAATTATTCGTTAACCAGAAAAAAACCATAACAATAAATTAGCCTTATTTATTAAAACTTAAAAGATATATAACAACATGGATAAAATTACAAACTACTTTGTAAAAATATAAACACGCAGTCGAATCCATTATATGCCTTTAGAAACAAGCTTATTCGAGGTGCCTGCAGCGTGATGGATAAGACAGCGGACTGTCATACCGAAGGTTGTTTTTTCGAATCCCCTCGATAGCGTTTTTTTTTTTTCCTGTCAAAAATTACGAGTGTTTCTAAATTTTTCGATAGATGGCATCACCAGCGTTGTTTTGACGAAACTTTTTAAGAAATTAGTATCGTCAAATAAGCAAAGAAACTAATTTCGTCTTTCTGACGAAATATTCGCTCGGAGCATTTCCAAGGAAACGGTTTCGTTAAAAATGAAGAAAATTTCGTGAAATCTGAGTATTCATTTCTGAGAGTGTGAGAGAGTAAAATCGAATTCGTTAAAGAAAAAAATCAGGAACTGGCCGCAGATTAATATATATATACCTACTTTAATATATACATACAAACGTCTTCATTAACATGTTGAGTGCCACGGTGACTGACACTGAACTTTCGTTTAGGCCGCGTTAGTCACCGGTGATTGACTATCTAAAATATGAGATAAAACTAAAAAAATATATATTGTTTTAAGTAATTATTAAGAAAATATAATCCTGTAATAAATAAAAGATAAATAATATTTAAATAAATTTTCAGTAATACCTACAGCAGTTTAATATTTTTAATTTGATATGACATTATAGGGTGTCAGTCATGTGTGACAGACGCAGTCCAAACCGAAAATTCAGTGTCAGTCCCCGGTGGCTGACATGGCACTCAACGTGTTAACAGAAAAGTTGGGTTTTGCCTGAAAAGAATTGAAAAAAATTCTTACACAAAACCATAATAGAATGAGAGGTTTTTTTAAATAAGCAATGATTAACCGAATAATAAAATCGCTTTTTGAACAGGTTAAAAAGACATATTTTAAAATTGGTTAAAAGATCTGGGACTATTTTGATATTTTTATATGCCATATACGGTGATTTGTAGATCAGATCTATATGTTAGAACTGGAGCAAAAAGTATACATTTTCAAAGAAACAAATTTAAGAATTTATCAATGCATATTTTTTGTAATGAAATAATAAACATATGAAGTCTTCTTGTGTCATTCTTCATGTTTTCAATTTCAATCTTAAGATATCAATATAGTCTTTAACGTCTAAAAATATCATGTAAAGATATCGAGTATTTCCAGGAATATCTGGCGCTCATTTCTAAAAAATCTCATTTTGAGATAAATCCCTTAAGTACATTTTATTAAATTTTAAAATAGCCAATATTTTGGTGTATTTGTTTTAGATTATATTTGAGCCTACAATAAATATATACTTTATGAAACACATTCTTAAAAATACATTAAGAAATTCCATATAGTATATAGAAATTTTGTTGACCGTCGATTTTCTACGAAAACAATAATCCCTGTCCTCTCTGCAAACATAAAGAGCTTAGGTAGATTTTCTAGGTTCACGTAGAGATAAAAATGTTAAAATTTATGTATTTCATATAAAATTTACTACAAATCTAAAAAAAGACATATTCGGGCTATAAATGCAGATGTATTCCACTAAATGTTTATGAACATTCTGTACAAAAAGAAAATAAAACAAATACACAGGTGAAACTAATGATTCAAAACATCCGTTCAAGTTTTTGTCCCTACAGGCGAAGACACCCTCGAACTAGTGCTAAACCTATAGAAAAGTTATTTTCTATTATCTCGTTTGCATTTCGACATATTAAAATATACATAATTTTTTTTCTCATTGAATAACTGAACCCTCAGGAAGTCCTGGTAAAGTACTAATTAATAACATTTAATATATAATAAAAAAATAATCAAACATTAAAATTTTGGAAAAAAAAATATACTTATTAGTTGAAAATATCGTAAGAAACATTAAATTAGGATTCAGCAATATTATACTAATTACATTGTAATAATAATAATAATAATCTGTATAGGTACTAAAGATTGTCTAGAAAACTGGGATTTCTAGAACTTTTTATATAACAGCAGGAACAAAAATTGATGTAACAGACACACGTTTGCACTGCGAATCAAAAAACCTGTAATGTTACTAAAACTTTTTTTAGAAAACTGAGATGCCCAGAACTTTTTATGTAATTGCAATACGGGTTACAGATAAAATATTAGTAAGATTATTGTAATTTTAGTAAATTTTTCTGTAAAGCTACGGATTTTTGTAGCTTTTCAAAAATTAGTTTTGTAGATTAACTTTGAATTTAGATCTTTTTCTGTACAGCGTACTAAAGAAAAAAAAAACAGTAAGCATACAAATTTTTGTAAATTTACATCTGTAGAGTTACAGAATGTTTTTTAAAGTGTAGATTAATTTACAAAAAATTCTTTAAACTGGAAACAGCACTGAGAATAGTCTCAATTTTCTCCAAGAAAGTCTAAAAGATATTAGAATTTTGTGATGCTTTCACTTATCCGTTTATCGCAAAAGAAAGTTTGTTAGGAAATTCTGTTTGCTCATCGATCAATTGAGATTAGGATGGGATAAAAATTTTCTTTAAGCATATATATTTGAATTAGAAATTTTTTTTTTTTTTTTTTTTTTTTTTTTTAAATGTGATATTTAATATTATTATAAAAATCTCTTAAATAAAAATATTGGGAAAATTATTTGTAAAATATACCTTTCTTTAGTTCATTGTTGATTTTTTTTTTTTAAATCTTAGAATAGCCTACTTTTGAATTTTCTTAAACAGAGAGAAATTGAATTTTCACTTCCAAGAGTAAATGTGTTTATTGTGGCAGAATTTTTTAATTTTTATTAATATTATCTGTAATTATAGCAGACACATTTACATTAAATAGGGATTTATAATCTTTGAACGATAAAAAAACAGTAATCTTTTAGGAGATTCCCCCCCCCCCCCTCTTTCACTTAGGATAAATATATCATCTCAAGGTTGTTTGCATTACATTTATTTCAGTTTAGACAAGCTCTTTAAAGTTTTTCTGATGGAAATGTTTTTCTTTGCTTTTTTACTATAATTTTGCTTCTTCTAATGAAGACTATAGTGTTTTTAAAATGGCCAGTCACTTTCCTGTAGAAATCTTTCCCGATCGCTGTTTTGTTATTTTTTTGTATAAAAAAAGGATAGACATTTGCTGGGGATTTTACCAACATTATTTAATAACTATATTTTAGAATGTAGCAAACTTAAAATAAAATTTAGAAAATATCGGATTTTTTTTTTTAAGAATTTTGTCATTTATGAGCATAAAAGATTGAAAGTCGTTATAAGAACGAAAGCATTGATATCTAACACTAACACTTTGCATTCCAGAGACTGTGATCACAATCCTAAATGGACAAATGTTGAAAGCTGGAGACTGTAATATCAGTTGCGTGATTATTATTCTGAATCCAGATCAGAAAACTTTGAATAGGAATTAGTTTTTTAAAATATTTGCAAAATATTTTCATTTTTTAAACTAAAATTAAATACAGTGAAATTTTAAAAATCTGGCATCAAAACCGTGTTTTTCCATCCTTGTTCTTCTACATTTTCAAGTTATGGTAGAAGTAAAATAGCAATTCTTTATGAATTGAAAACTCCCAGATCGAAATTAAAAATGATAAAAAAGAATATTTAATCTTTTTTTTTATTTGTCAGGACTATAATTTTCTGATCAAATTTTTTTGGAAACTGCACCGTTGTTTAACAACGGAAACAAATTTCGCGACAACTTTGACGAATACATGACAAAATATGTGGCCGGAATGAATTTTTGTCAACGTCGATATCAGTGATAAGGTAGAATTTACATACTTTAAAATTTCCTCTAAAAAAATCTGGAATTTATGATCTGATTGAATATACAAAATTTGACAATGCATCAAATGTCCCATAAAGGGATATAGTTTATTGATTAAGAAGTTATAAAAATACATCATCAACGAATAATTTAATGGACAGTGAGATCGCTGACGCTATACTAAGTAGAACCGATGATAACGCTAGTAAAGCTCAGTAAACGAGGACGAACAAAAGGCAGAAATAAAAGGTGTCATTAGAAAAGTGCATAAATTTGACTAGAAATTTAATATATGCTTTAGAGAAAAAGCCTGCATCTCCAAAATAGTCATCTATTTCATTTGTGTAAAATAAATATATATATAAAAAAAATAAAAACCAGCCAAAAAAAAAAAAAAAAAAGCAAACGAAGTTTGCATCATGTTTTCAAAACTAGAATAGGTGAAATAATTTCATTATGTATTTGATTTTACTTTCTTCTATCTTCAATAAAAAGAAGTATTGTAATCGATTTTTTTTTTTTTTTTTTTTTTTTTGTTTGTTGACGTTTTATTAGTCAGACATTCCAAAACACATGTTTTTATAAAATGTCTGTGTATGTGTGTGCGATTCATTTTACGAAAATTATGAAATGAGAATACAGAAAATAGTTTCAAGTTTATTGATAGAATTATACACTATCTACCAATAAGGGTTTGAAAAATTTCGATTTTTGACATTTTCTCAGATATTTAAAAATATACTTGTCGGATTCTTCTGAAACTTCAGGATTATGAAGATTATGTCTGACCTCATATTTATCAACATCCATTTGATAAGCAGGGCAATTAGGGGGCCTGCAAAAAATTAAAGAATAACAGAAATACTTGGGATCACCCTGTACATGAAAATGCACGAAACGATTTATCGCTGCAGAATATAAATATGTGGATACTGCACAACATGTACACTGATTTTTGTAAGAATAGTATGTATATTCATGGAGAAAGACTGATTTTTTTTTTTTAACTGAAAATAACTCATCGTACATCAAAAAATTAAGCTCGTCTCAAGAAAAATTTTATCTTTAAACATTTTATATAGAGACATTATGCTGTTGACAACAGTCCAAAAACTCCGGGAAAAAAATCTTCCGGTGTCTGACATCTCTGTCATTTCGGTCTAGGATTCTAATGAGTCACTTCTAAACGCACTAGATAATAATACTTTGGGTTTGAATGCTTCATTAAGAAGCCTATCAGAGTATAACCACTAAAAAAGTTATACTGATGATGCATACATTTTTAACCGCTTTTAAAATGAGTTATAACTAAAAGCAGAGTTGCATTAAAAATGCTTGAAAACACCAATTTTTATTTTACAGACAGCTTTTAAATGAAATATATTATTTAAATTACTTGTGTATCAGTTTATATATTATTGAATTTTTTGCCCATATATGTATATATCCGTTTATGAATTTTCAAATAAAATTATTGTTTTTAACACTTATTTGTCATTGATATGTTTGACATGCTATATACAGTAATGTAATAAAAAATGATTCAGATTTCAAAAACAAACTGAACTTCATAGCAAGTTTGAGATCATTTTTGAATTAAACATCCCAAAAATGTATAGAATTTGCATAATTTAAAAAATATTTTACAAACGTAATAATGTTTTGTATACCTGCCTAAAAATAATGTTAATAATAATAATAATAATAATGATGAATTAAATAAATTAATAAACTATATGTATTTTTTTTTTTTATCATAAATGTAACACCTCTAAATTTTTTCCATAAGGTGATTTAACAGAGAAAAATTTTAACCCCTCCCGAAAAAAAGTGTTATATATATATAATGTGTATATCCAATTTCTTTAAAGAAAAATATGAAATGGAAATATACAAAATACCTTAAAATTTATTAATAGATTTGTTTTAAGAAAGTAAAGAGAGCAATAATTGTTAATACATCAAAGATGAAATAATTATAATTTTAGGATAATATAACATTCTCAAAATAACTCCTCGTATATAAAAAAATTAAGCTTGTCTCAAGAAAAATCTGATCTCCAAACAATTTACATAGAGACATTACGCTGTTGACAACACTCCAAAAACTCCGGAAAAAAGAAATCTTCCGGTGTCTATCTCTGTCATTTCGGTCTAGGATTCTAATGAGTCGCTTCTAAACGCACTAGATAATAATACTTTATGTTTAAAAGCTTCTCTAAGAAGTTTATCAGAGTATAACCACTAAAAAAGTTATGCTGATGATGCATATATTTTTAATCGCTTTTAAATATGAGTTATAATTTAAAGAAAAATTGCATGAGATAAATAGTAGAAATACTGGAAAACATCAATTTTTATTCCACAGATGACTTTTAAATGATATTTATAAGTTTAATTATTTATGCATCAATTTATATAGTATTGAATTTTCCAATTTATTAAAGTCTGGATTTAAATAAAAAACCTTTTAGAAAATTAAGATTTAATAGGTAATTGAGTAAATGTGAATATGCATGGGAGGTGTTTCAAAATTAATTATATAAACTTTGATGCAAGCATGTGAAACACATGTCCCTCGGGCCACAACTGGCCCACCGACTGCTTCTCTGTGGCTCGCCAAGTCTTTGTCAATTTACTCGCATCTAAATTATAGTTGTTCACACATGCATGCTGAAATTTCGCTTTGTACGGACACACTTACACCATCTGAGGACTTAAAGGCGGAAAACACTGGATATACAGTGTTAGTCCTAATTATCGAAAGAATAGGCTATCTGCTTAAATATTCCTTCTAGGCATATACTTCCAGTTGCAAAGTTCAATAAAAAAAGGTGAAAAAATGTGATGACGTAAAGTGCAACTTCATGGGGTGTCTATTTGAAAAAATACGAAAGTTAAATTTTTATGCGACCACCGTAGGGCAAAAATTCCAGTTAGGAAATTATTCGTTATCCATTCCTGAATTGTACAAACAAAATTCCCTCTCCATACTTAAAAATCTCAGAGAAATATTGAAATCCAAAATTCTGAAAAATTTGTGACTTATACCACTTAAACATGCCTAAATGAAGAGTTTTTGACTTATTTAGAAAACAAGATCCCAAATTGTCCGTTATTGTCCGTTATTAAATATCGATTTAAGACAGTGCCTCTCATTTGGACACAAAGAAAGCAGCGTACAAATTTAACGCTAAACCTACTTTCAAAATATTCTGATAATCTGCATGGGTCGAAATATTTAGGCCTGGTCCCGAACTGACCCATAGGGGAAAAAAGTTTGGCCCAGCCTGGAAAAAGAAATTTATCAAAGCCCAGCTCAGTCTGGAATTTCTACATCGTTTTCTACTTTAATATGGTTAAAAATTGTTTCGCATGTTGGAGTTCTGACCAAAAATACTTATTATAGTAGTTCGTCTTTTATATTCATACTTTTTATTATGAAAGAAGCGCCAAAGACTGTGATATATTTACTTTATCAATGAATCTCTATTTATATGTAAATGTTTCATTTATACTTCACTATTGTTAATCCGTACACCATGTGCTGGAGACTTTGAAAAATGCTATACAGTAAAACCCTTTAAGACGGAATTACATAGGAAAGAAAAAATACGTTATAGACATTATAGTTCGCCCTGGCTTGGAAAAAGTTAAAATCAGAGCCCGGCCCGGCCTAACTGAATTTATACATAGTTTTTTTTTTGTATGGATATGTTTAAAAATTGTTTCGTATAGGAGAGTCCCAACCAAAAATATTTATTATAGCTTTTTTTTTCATGTTTAGAATTTTTACTTTTAATGAAGCGCAAAAAAATCTGCGATATATATTTTTACTTTCTTCTATCTTTACAAGAAGAAAGTTTTGGATTCATGAAAATTTTCGACTTCCGGTTTTCGACGGATTTATACGTTTTAGAAGGTCCTGAACACGTTTTGACTATTTTTAGAAAATGTCTGTCTGTGAGTCTGTCCGTCCGTCTGTCTGTCTGTCTGTCTGTGTGTCTGTCTGTCTGTATGTGACAAAAAATTTGTGGGCGCTCTATCTCAAGAACTAATGCTCGAAATTTAATAAAATTTTATATTCAGTTAAACCTTGATATGAATTAGTGCCTATTGGTTTTTGGTGAAAATTGGCCTGCAGGTGGCGCTGGTGTACTACGTTTTTCATGATTTTCAAGATTGCTATATCTCAAGAACTAATGCACAGAATTTCACCAAACTTCAGATTCTGTGACCCCTTGATATACATATACGCTGATTACGTTTTGGTGTAAATTGGCCAGCAGGTGGCGCTGCTATGCCACGTTTTTCATGATTTTCATGATAGCTATATCTCAAGAACTAATGCACAGAATTTCACCAAACTTCAGAATCCGCGATACCTTGAGATACATAGCCGCTGATAAGGTTTTGGTGTGAACTGCCCTGTAGGTGGCGCTGCTATGCTACATTTTGCACGATTTTTGCGATAGCTATATCTCAAGAACTAATCCAGAGAATTTCATCAAATTTTAGATTCTGTTACATTAGAATATATAACATAATTAGACGCTGATTGCATTTTGGTATTAACCTTGCAACAGGTGGTGCAGCTATGCTGCATTTTGCACGATTTTTCCGATAGCTATATCTCAACAACCAACCCACAGTATTTCATCAAACTTCAGATTTTGTTACAAAATGACATATAACATAATTACACGATGATTACGTTTTGTTATAAATCCTTCAACTGATGGTGCTGCTGTGCTATATTTTACACGGTTTTTTTTAAAACTAGCTGTATCTCAAGAACTAATGCAAAGAATTTCATCAAACTTCAGATTATTTTACACCATAACATAATTAGACGCTTTTTTACGTTTTGGAATAAATTGTCCAAGATATGGTGTTGCTGTGCTACGTTTTGTAAATTTTTTGCTATATCTCAAGAACTAATGGACGAAATTCCATCAAATTTCAGATTCTGTTAGGTCTTGACATCAATAGATGCTTATTAGGTTTTAGTATAAATTACCCAACATGAGGCACTATTAAGCTCATTTTCTCAAAATATTAATTAAATTTTGCGTTTTCGGCTTTTCGGATACCAGAATCTCATTAGGCTAGGTCAAATGTTCGAAGAAATTCGATAGTGGATAACTTTGGGGTCACCACGTTTTTTTTTTTTTTAATATTAAAATGTACTTATGAGATAGAAGAAAGTTTTGGGATTGACACATCCAACTAGTTTAATTAATGAATCTATATTTATAAGTAACTGTTTCAATTTTCCTTTAAGTTTGTTTGTTACACAGTAAAATCTTTTACGATGGAATTTCACGGGAAAGAAAAAAGTGCGTTGCATACAAGTTCTTTCTAAGGATAAATAAATGTAATAATTTTTTTAGGCATTGTTATATTCACTTTGCATGGATCATTTCCATTTAAAATAATATTGCGTCATAGGCAAATTCATTTTCGCTTTTTTACTTTATTTTTTCCCCTTTAAATCTATTATCCTTTAAAAAAATGAATTTTAAAGTTTTTATTGAAAAATAATGTCGATTTGAAAATGTGTGAATTTTTTGTACAAATTTTTGAGCTGAGCAAATTTTACTTTTTTTTTGCTTGAATTAGGTCAGTCAGAAACAATGATTTTAATAGGGGCTGTGTCGAGACCAGAACTGAAAATCATATTTGGGCAAACCTAGAAAGAAGGAAACCAGCTCCAGTTCGGAATGAAAAAACATGTTAAATCTGGCCGAATCTTCAAAAAAAAATAGTAAGCTCCCAGGTCTTGTCCGGACCGGCACCAGAACACAAACTTTTATTTTTAACGGCATCACCTTGACGATAAAAAAGCCTGAAGTTGTGAGGGCTGAAATTATGAAAAACTTCCAATCTACATGTTAGAAAAAACACAGTTTTAAATAACTGACAGACATTTAAATACAATACAAACGAAAGGAGGTGAAAACAGCAAAAGTGAAACTGAATCGGAAGTTTAAGCTGCAAAAAAAGTCATTTTTTCACATGCTATTTTTTTAAAAGCTCTTAAACATTTTATTAGAAGCCAATCTTTGTTTAAAACTTTAAATGCGTTTTTCTGCATGATGTTTATTTCGACATTTCTCGTCTTTAAATTATTAACTCAAGAGTAGTTAATAAGAATAGTTAATAGTCATGAATAGCTTTAACGTCTTTAGCACGAATGAAGTAAATTTAAAATATCAGGATATTTTAAGTGTACGAATGCATCAAACGTACGTAGATTTAACATTCATGAGGGGTATTCGGAAGCTGCATGACTTATAACCTAAACAAACCAACTAATCAATCAAAATTACATAAAAGTTTTACCTATAAAATAATTCATGCTTGAACATTGTTTTATAAACCTATATAGTAATAAGCTTTGTCAGGCGAACCTTACATAAAAATACTTAATTTTATGGTTGATATTATTTACAAAATAATAAATAGCTTCTAAAAACTGGGCTGAATATTTTTCTTTTAAGTCATCAACTCGATCATTTTAGGAATTGATAAAATTATTCTGTTTTGAATTAAAACTAATAACATTTTCCTTTTACACAAAATAAAAGAAAATTCTGATTATTATGTCATTGACAGTTTTATTAATTCCTTCCTGAAAACTTAGCGATTACAATTTATTCAATTAGCATTTCTAGTAAAACATTGTGCAATGGGTCGCCACATCCCTCCCTAGTTAACATCCTTTTTATCCCGTGTCATTTTTGACATGGCATTTTTCCAACATCCACAAACGAAGATTATTTAGCCTGTGCTTTCAACTGCAAAAAAACCTACAAATATACAACATTACATTCTTAAAAATCTGATACATGCAACTTTAAAGGAAAAAAAAAAACATTCAAAGAAAAGGGGGGATTTATTTTCTCTTGCGAAATTTTTCTTTGAGTGTATCTTGCGAGCTATTTTAGACGGGATTTTTTTTTTTCGGCTGAGTGATGTTACTCAAAACTTTTTTTAAAAAATAGATAAGGATATTTCTTTAATACTCATCAAATTTCAGAGAAAAGTATTGAATGAAACAGAATTTTTTACTTATCTAACCGGAATTCCTTTTTCTAATCTGAAGTAAGTAAGATTTTTTTTTTTTTTCAAAGTGGTCTGCGTTTGTAAAATTCGTAAGCGAAGGAAAATTGTGTTGAACTGGATGTTTATTTCATTTTAATGTTACTTTACATTTCTATTTATTTTTTCTTCAAGAATTTTTTTCATTGAAGAACTCATTACCCCATTTTTATAAACATGTGCGTTTCGATGAATGTAATATTTGATCATAATAAGAATATTTTAAAATATTGTTTTCATGAGTAACAGCATCACATATAAAAATATAACATTTTTTTTCCTTGTTTGTTTGTGTAGTCATTAGTACATTGTCACAAGTCTACTAATTCCTATTACTCGTATCGCATAAAAGGCAAGAAACACTTTACTTTTTCCGTGGAGTTATAGAAGTCACAATGCTGAAACAAAATGAAAAAGAAGTTAAAATGTGTTCTTTAAAAGTACTCTACGTTTTTTCATCCAAAAGAAAAAAAAAAGACACAATTATTTATTTATTTGTTTTATTTTTATTTTATTTTATTTTTATTTATTTATTTATTTATTTATTTTTGCTCTTTAAGAACATTTTAAATGGTTATTATCATTTTCTTTAAATCTTTATAGATTGTCACCACTAACATACAGAAGGACTCAAATTATAAAAATCTAAATGCCAAAATTAAATGCAAATTTTTCAGATAACACTAAGTATAATTACTGGAATATTATAAGATACGCTTTTAATATCAAGATGCAGTCGGCTCTCGTTAATTCGAATTCGTCGGGACCACAAGAAATGTTCGAATTATTCGAAGTTCGAATTATGGAAAGTATGAGAGGAAAACATACTTAATATGGTATATTACAGAGGAATTAATGTTATAGTGTTTTTTTATTTATTTATTTCATCTGTGTTATCATTAGAATATGACTTAATATTAAATTAGAATGTATAAATACATAAAGTAATTAAAAGATTAGAAACAAGCACAATGGAAGAAAAATTTAAAGCTTCACTGATGGACAAACGGGGCACTAAGACAGTGGATATCAAATGCATTGGATTACATGTGCGTTCGGAACACTTTTCACAAAAATCAAACAAAGAAAGTTATTCAAATGATCTGAAATCCGTGAGAAAGAAAAGAAAAATGAAAAATCGGAATTCTCGTTCGTTCGAATTAAACGAAGTCAAGAGAAAACAAGCTCGAATAAATGAAAATTTTTAACGTTATCCTGTTATTGAAAATTTCGGGACTTCATGTTTAGTTCGAATTAAGCGAAGATTCGAATTATTCGATTTCGAATTAACGAGAGTCGACTGTATTTTGAATGAGGCAAATTTGATTTAATTTATCAAAGTTGCAAAAATAATCATTTACAGCTCTATATAAAGACGCAAAGATTCATCTAGGGCATCGACAATAAAGTTTCTTTAAGCGGGTGTTCCACACTAGATTCTGCATGGGCCGAAAGTCCGGCCCGATCCATAGAAAGAAAAATTCTACCTGGCCCGAACGAAAAAAATATTGGCAAGACCCGCCCGTTATAAAAGTTAAAATTTCAGCCCGAGCCCGGTTCAGCCCGTAAAGAAAAATTTAGTTTCCGGCCCGGCCAGCTATACTAGCTAAATATTCGGCCCGATTCCGCCCGGCCCGGAAAAAAGTTCAAAATTCATCCCGAACGCGGCCCGAGTGACTTTTTAAAGAACATTGATTTTTACTCTTACGAAAGAGTTATATTAAATCTCTGACCAAAAGAATTTTTTTTTTCATATTTATAATTTTTATTTATGCAGAAGTATCGTAAGCTGCGATGTTTATGTTTTTAATGAACCTCTGTTTGTGCATGTGTATGTTTCAGTTATCATTATTATTACCAATCCATATTTCATGTAAAGGAGACATAAAAATCTATAGAATGATATATGATAAAAGTAAAATCTTCTAAGACGGTATTGCATTGGAAAGTAAAAAAATATGTTATAAACAAGCACATCTTAACAGGTGTAAATGTATAATATATTTTTTTCTCTTGTATTATTTTAGTCATTTTGCATGAATGAACAGTTTAAAATAAGTTTAAAAGAAATTTCCATTTTCAGTTTAAAAGAAGATTTCGTCATAGGCAGGTTCTTTTTTTATGCATTTAACTTTATTTTAATAACTCTAGAAATCTACGATACTTTGAAAAGAATAAATTTTAATATTTAATTGCAGAATAATGATGATTTATAAGTATATGCCTTTCTTGCAAAAAATTTTGTACCAAGCCAAATTTTACTCAATTTTTAACAAATTTGGTGACGTCTAGAAACTGATTTTCATATGGAATGATTCAACCGAAATTGAATATTTTGGTCCGTGCAGACTAGGAAGAATAAAATCAGTCCTGGCTTTTTACTGAAAAGAAAAAAGTTAGGCCTGGCCCGATCCTTCAGGGAAAAAATAAGGCCCGGAAGTATTAGTGACTAGTCCCGACAAGGCCTGAGTCTTTAAAAAAAGTAATGCCCGGGCCTGGCCTTGCACGGCCCTAAAGCCTATACGTTAATGAAAATCAGCCAGTACCCGGCACGTGCAGATCTCTTTCCCACACTACATCTTCACATAAAAGGGGGAATTAAGAATATATTCATAATAGGTATTAAATTCGTTACGTTTAAATATTTTTTCAATGATTCATACATACTAATATATTTATAATATAATATAGTAATATATTTTTTTTATTAATTTCATTTTAAAATCAAATTAACCTTTAATTAATGAGATTGTAGTATTTGTGATTTCTTTACATTTATGTTATGAGCTATAGAAAGAAATTAAAAGCAGTTTTACACATTAACTTATACATACTAACACACATTTATGTAGGAAATCGCATTAATTTTACTTTAGAATATTTCATTGAGTTTTATGATATATGAATTTCGAATCTTGAAAAAGACTTTTTAAAACCAGATTAAATATATAATTTTTTGAGCAATGTATTTTCTGGTCCATTTTACTTAAACCGTTTTAATTCTAGGAAATTCCAAAAAATATATGTTTTTCAATTTATTTATATCAAACTTCAGTACCAGGTACTTTTTTCTAATGAGGATCCCAAGTATTTCTTTCAATCTTACCCTCTTCCATTTTGGAACACTGAAAGTATGTGATATATTTGTAATTGCTTCAATATTGATGCAACACTTTATAGCATAGATTGAAATATTTAATCAACCTTTGTGTAACATTTCATGCCAATGATTGTATTATTTTCCTAAAACTGGCTTGCGTATAATGTGACTTGTGAATATTTACTGAAATAAGACATCAGAAAAAATATAGAATTAATGTATTGAACAGGTAAATTCTTTTTGGAGCTTCTTAGTTGCAACCAACTTCAACCCCAGTATGCACATAAAATGTCTTACTAGTGAGTGAGCCATTGAGAATAAATTAAAATGTAGTATGTAATAATTAAGTAAGAAAAATAAAAAGGAATTTATGGATTAAGGAAAAGTATGGAAAACAAGCTAATTCAATAATATAATTTAATAATTATTTTAATTTTTGGTTAATTATAAGTGATTTTCATGCATACTTTTAAATAAATTTGTTTAATTCTAAAAAAAGTATAGCTCAAAGATAACATAAATGATGACAGTTAATGTATAGTAGCAAAATAATGAAAGCTCTGAGTATTTAAGCTATTGCTTAAGGCATTCAATACTTTGCAAGCTTTACAAATTGCTTCGATTCATTATTTCGCTGTTTGAAGTCAGCATATGATTCATTATGCATTTTTAATAGTCCGTATTTACCTGACTTTAGTTTGAAAAGTAGGTTGAACTAGGTAAATCCATATCGTTTTCAATACCGACGTGAAATTTTGCTAATAACGCTGTGCAACAATGGATTTGTTTCTGAAATGAAAGTGTGTAATTCCGAGTGAAATGATCAAGCCGAACACGGATTTTGCCATGAAAAGTTTTCGTTGATTCTTATTTCGAAAATGCAGAAGTCCAAAATTAAGACCTTTTGATTTTTCTTTTATTAATATAGTAATTGTGTATTTTTGTAATACAATCTATTAACGGAATCCTGAAAAATATAATATTTAATCAATTTGTACACAATGAAGCTTAAAAATATATATATGAGGACCTCAGAAATTAAGAGATATAAATGAAAAAAAACTGAGCTAAGAGCACAGGCAATTTGGAAATAGGCTATTTGTTTGAAAAGAAAGAAATATATATATATAATTTTCTAATTATATACAGCATTCTAGATATCAACTACTTAAGCTCTTTTAACTTACTTAGCTGCTTAACCCTTTAATCTCTTATTAAATAAATTAAAAAAAGTATTGTACACCCTTTTTCTTTAACAGCTATTGAAATAAGAGTTCAAAGGCCGCTGTGAAATAAGCAACAGTTTCATATTTTATTTCAGTCAATTACTATTGATGCTCTAACTTAGAACTCAATTTAGATGCCATTTACTAATGATGTCACTTTTGGAGGAGGCAGAGTAGAAGGGTCGTGAAATTGTAACAGTTTGTGACGAGGGGAGGGTGTGTGGGGTTAAGAAGAAATGTGACACCGTTATATTTTAGTTAAAATAAAAACATTAAAAATCAGCAGATTTAATTTTGAAATTATTTTTAAATTAAAGTTTTTAGTGCTTAAAAAATAAAGATAAGATTTAAAGTCAAATATATTAAATTCCATCTCGTATTCTAAAGTACTACTGTTTTTAATTGCTCTTTCATATTAATATATTTTTACTATTGTATATTACTTGTGGTTTTTGTTGTAAATCTTAAATAAGATGTGTACAAAATAAGTACAGGAATCATTTTTATTATTATGCTCACAAATGTCATTAAAACACGAAGTTAAAAAACAAGCAAAATTTTAAATATGATCTATAACATAAAGCTTTGTTTCTGAACAACAAGCATATGTTTATACAATATAACGTGACATGTGACAAGATGTGGGGAGGGGCTATAGTGAAACGTGACAAAAGGCGGGAAGAGGGTTAAAAATATTGAAAAAAAGTGTGGCATCATTTATGAACAGCCCCTTACTACAAATCTAGATTTTGTCACTTGTATCCCTTGGCTTCTGGAGTCCTCATGTAGTGAATACTTTTACATCAAACAACGTTATACGAAGTGTATTGTTAGGTCAGATGGAGAATTAATGTAAAAAATAATGTAGAGAAAGTATTATACCGTTTAACTTCAACTGCATCATGATTAGAGGTCTTTTAATTCACTTTACATTCATTATTTCTGATCGTATTTATTTACAAAGAAGTCTAATGTAACGAACACTATAGAGACTATTTCCACCATTCGCTTACATCTCGTGATAACACACGTGACATTTCAAATAAAACTATTAGAAATGAACTAGATGTATAGTTTCTAACTTAGATAATAATTTACGTACCTTCTAAAACTATTTAGTAAGCTTACTTAGCAGCTTACATTTCATCGCACACACATGGTAATAGACATGACAAATAACGGCCTTGACATTACAAATAAAACTATTAGAAACGAACTAGCTTGTATAATTTCTAACTTAGATAATAATACTCTTACCTTCTCAAAATATGTAGTAAACAATATTTAACTACAAAAGTGCAAAAATCATTATTTTAATATTAAAATTTACGGTAACAGACTTGACAGTGAAGAAAAATTCCAACTTTGATGAAAGCTGATTCTTGCCACTATTACATTGCTTCACAACTGAAGAGTAAAAAATGGCAAGTAGTAGTTGCATGAATAGTTTAACTTTATCGCCAAATATTTGCTGCTAACTTTAGGCAGAATTAGAAACCTATTTTGACTAAAATAATCACAAGGTAACGGGTTGACGCAAAGTGCGGAACAAAATATTTCTCTTAATTTCTTAAAGAAAATATCTCTCGACAACAATTTTTCTCATTTTTATAGAAGACTAACAGTTCATATTTAAGATAATTAAATATCTTTATTTTAAAAAGTTAAATTAGATTTAAAAAAATAACAGTTAATTATATAAAATTTGGAACAGGACAGGCATTTTTGCTTAGAATCACAATTTTAAAGACTTATATCTCTAAAATATTTATTGATTTTTTTAATTTTTCACTTTAGAAATATCCAATATTGTCTTATTTAGCTAATGCATAACTGAAATCAAACTTTAAATATTAATTTATGTTTGAATTTCCTTCTTTTTACTCTTGGACAGCATATGTAAGCGAGATTTGAAAATAGATAAAAAATTAAATTAAATACGTGCTTACAAAAAATTAATAAAAATAAAATCGCAGCCAGTTCAGATTTTTTATGATCATATTGAAGTTCAGCATTTCAAATTAAAAATTAAGAACTTTATATCGTAAGCATTAACTTTGTCGATTTTAGTTGCACCTCATAATTAAATAATCGCAAATGCACTTAAAATGTGGAAAACTAACTTTATTAAATACGTAGCCTTAAAGTTTTATGTGATTTGCTAAACAAGATTTACTTAGGAAAACTAACTTTCATTAATAGAGTTATCATACAGATTAAAAAAAAAAAAAAAAAAAAAAAAGATTATTTCCTTCGATTCACTAATACATCCCATTTATTGCTCTAAGGCATTAGAAACTACATTAATCATTCCTATTCCGCAATTCCATCATTAGCAATAACAGCTAATTTTTATCGTAGACGTTGTTGTGCAGCTTTATTGTAGATGAACTATTTTTACACAGCTCTATTGTATTTCAGCTATTGTTTTGCAGCTTCATTGCATATCAACATTTATTGTAGGACTATGGATGTGTTATCGATGTTTTTAAAAAATGATTTCACTAAAATTTTCTTTTCTCTGTTATAGCAAAATGTTGATAATCAATCCATATGTCGAAGTTTCACTTTCGATTAAGAAAAAATTGTAACTTGCTCTCTAAAGCTTACTGTTTATAGCTTGTTATTTGCAGCTTACTGTTTACAGATATATATACAGGGTGTTTCAGAAATGACCCGTATGTTTGAAAAATCAATAAAAATTAAACGGGCAGCGTTAGAAATACACCGTTTGTTGCAATATGTTTGGGACAACAGTAAATTTTCAGGCATACAACTTTCGAAATTAGTTAAAATTTTCAACAACAGATGGCACTGCAGGCAATTTGAAAGCTATTGTAAAAAACGCAATCTGTGAGTTTGTCATTCTGTAAAGCCTCTGTCCCCTCCCGCGAAGACACTCGCGAGCTAATGCTATTCCTATAGAGGCATTTTTGTAATAACTCTTTCGCATTTTGACATTTTTATTTATTTATTTATTTATTTATTTTTTTTTTTTTGCATTGCATTGCATACCGTAATTTCTCACGTGGTTTAGTAAAGTTTTTTTCAAACCAGGAAATTTATTGGGAAAAAGGAATCAAATGCATGCTAAACACAAGCAAGTAATATTTTTTTAAAAATTAATTCTGGTGGGAAATTGAGTTATCCAAGGTAACGTGAGAAATTACAATAGCTGAAGTCCATCTCAAGATTGTTCCTTGATTGTATTTTTTGATTTTAGTCGCAGGTATTTTCTATAAAGTTATTTTTACTCCCAAAACCGATTTAGAGAGTGTAAAGTAACTTTATAAAAAATATCTGCGACCAAAATCGAAAATGAAATCAAGGAGCGATCTTGAGGGGACCTCATCTATGCAATGCAAAAAAAAAAATAAATAAATAAATAAAAAAAATAAAAATAAAAATAAAAATGCCAAAATGCAAAAGAGTTATTACAAAAATGCCTTCCCATAGGAACACTGTAAAAAATTTGACCCATTTGCTGCAGCGTCATTCCACAGCTTTTATTTGTGTCTTTTATGACCAATGAGAATACTCCATAACACAATAAAGTAACCGTTTTCTGTAAAAGCGGTGAAGTGATGCTCCAGTAAATACGTCAAATATTTTACAGCTAATAGCTTTAGCTGGCGAGTGTCTTCGCGGGCAGGAACAGAGGTTTACAGAATGGTAAACTCACAGATTGTGTTTTTTACTATAGCTTTCAACTTGCCTACAGCGCCATCTGTTGTTGAACATTTTAACTAATTTCGGAAGTTGTATGCCTGAAAATTTACTGTTTTCCCAAACATATTGCAACAAACGGTGTATTTCTAACGCTGCCCGTTTATTAGGTGCGTTCGTAATTATGTAAATACGTAGCACCTATTATTGTCGCTCAGTCCGTCCGTCTGTCTGTCTGTCCGTCTGTCTGTCTGTCTGTCCGCCTGTCTGTCTGTCTGTCCGTCCGCATATAACAACGCAAAAACTACCCAACCGAATCGTTTGAAATTTAAAATACATAATTATACCATAATTTTGTCGAGTCATTTCAAATTTTATGAAAATCGGATGGATAGATCAATTACAGGGACAATCAAAAGTATTCCGTTACATTACGGTCAATGGGGACAAATGTTTCAAACGCATCTTAATCGTTTGAAATTTAAAACATATAATTATTACGAAATTTTATCGAGTCATTTCAAAAGTTATGAAAGTCGGATGCATAGATCATTTACAGGGACAATCAAAAGTATTCCATATATTACGGTCAATGGGAAAAAAGTTCCAAATGCATTTTAATAAAGTTACACTCATTCGTACATAATGGAATTGGCATGAATCTATGAAATATATACTAAAATATGCATTCTGTACAATCTGTGATGCAAAGAATTTTTATTATTAAATTACAAGGCCACCCAAAAGTATTCCACTACATAATGCTATACGGGGAAACATTGTTTGGGGCGTGTTTTAATTATATTCAAATATTTCACATTTTATGAATAAGATATACGTTGCTGAGGTGTAATAAAAATTACTTCCTGCATATCTACAGAAACGTAAAGATTTCGACGACTATACTGTATCCGGAGTACGCTCTACTATATCAGCAAGATCTGAATATTTTTAAAACTTCGTTATCGTACGAACGCACCTCGTTTGCTACGTTCACGTGCAATTCCCAACTTGTTTCTTATTGGTTTTTCAAATATACCGGTCATTTTTGAAACACCCTGTACATATATATATATATTTTACACCGAAAAAAGTGTTTTGTTGAAACAACTAAATTTTGGTTAATGTAACCCCAACCAAATATTTTAATTGGAATTACTAAACTGTAGTAAGACTTTTAAATAATTTAGTTAATTCAATATAATTTTATTTAAAATTTGGTCATTCCAACCAAATTTTTTGGTTGGGGCTGATTTATAAAAATTTGTTGTTTCAACTAAACAGTTTTTTCCGTGTAATATTAAAACTTTTGCATTTTAAATACATGGAATTTAAAAATTATTTTCATTTTAATAATTAATTTAATTAATTTTCTTACCTAAGCTTTTCTAGATTAAAGATGTAACATTTAAAGTAGAGGTATAGCTAATTGTAAAATTTTAATCAAAATTTTTTCAAATGCAACATTTTAAACCAAGATTTTTGAGGTTAAACATTAATAAAATGAAACAAAGCAATTATTAATAATATTTGCTACCAGACTGTTTAGCTTTTAAAAATGTTTCTCTAAAGTTTATCCATTATAAGTAGTTTAAGTCGCATGTTATTCAAGCTTCAATTTTAATTTGTCTTGTTAAATATGAAAATATTGAAGAGTTAGAAAATAATTTATTTAACTGTAGGTCACAATTTACAACCTTGATAAACACATATTACTGTATTTTCTTCGTTTGTAAAGATATAGGTCGGGGTATTTCTAAATGAATATCGGGGGTTTAAAGCTTAGTAGTATCTATCACATAAATTTAAAATTATAATTAATACATAAAATGAAAGAGTAACTCAAACAGTTTTACCTACAAACTTACAAGTGTTCAATGTGAGCAGCTTTCGTCATATGGCACACATCCATTCGATAGCGCACATCAATTCCCAAGCGTTAATTAGTGTTTGTAGAGTCATTGTTGCTACAGCTGCCATGTCTGCTGGTAGTGGAGGCACAGACACATGATCCTTTATGAACCTCCACAGACAGAAATCACATGGCGTCAGATCATGTGAACGTCTTCTTTGCTAATCAACGTTCGGGAAGAACTAAGCTATCGACTGATGTGTGCCGTGTGACGAAAGGTACTCACATCGAGCCCTTATAAGCTTGTAGGTAAAACTGTTTGAGTTGATCTTTCATTTTATGTATTAATTATAATTTTAAGTTTTATATAATAAATACTACTAAGCGTTAAAACCCCGATATCCATTTAGAAATACTCCGTATATTGATCATTAAGAATATTCCATGTGAGGGGTTACTTTCACAGTTGTAGGTGTACGAGTAAGTATACATATCCTTAAAGATCCTTAAGATTTTCTTCCATGAAAATACAATAATGCATTAATTATAATATTCATAATGTTGAAATCAGTGTCAAGTGTAGTAGATCAATGTTTCCCTACTTTTATTGGCATTCAAATCAACTTCAAATAATTAAAAAAATTGCGAATTCCCTCTTTAAATAATAGTAAAAAAACATTTCGCGAATCTCCCTAATATGAGGATGTATCTAATATCACTATGGAAATTGCTGTATGACCTCTATAAACTATGAGATTTCCTACCCTACGAAAAAGATAAATTTTCACACGAAGCATGCGCTATCGACAAAGTCAAGAATCGATAGTCTCAATGTTTATATGTGGAATTATAATCAAAACAATACACATATTACAGAGATAATACTTTCTGATTACCTACTAAAAAAATTAAAATATTATCAAAACACAAATTTACAATCTTGAAATTTCTGACACTGGTTTTTACCGATGAAATCATCTACATCAAAGTTAAAATTGGTTAACTTTGAACTTAAATCTCTTTTTACAAGCAGTTTGTTTCTGTGCTTGTTTTTTATAAAACAGAAAAGTAGGAAAAACACGTTCACACAACCATTTCATGTTGAACTACATCAAAAACTTCAAAAGTAATTTAGATATATCAACTATCTGGAAAATAGTTACTGTCTTCGGTAGATATTTGGGAAATCTGAAGCATATCTTAATCTTTTTATTGGTTGAATTCCGCAACTTATTTCATTTTATTCCTTTTCTGATTGGTACATGTTTAATGTCCAAAAATGTAATACTTCTGTTTTTTATATTATTCATTCTCTGATTGGTTCACGTATCACGTCCAGAAATGAAATACTTCTGTTGCCACCGTAAAAGATAAAATATTAAAAAGCTACAAAAAATTAATAACTAAAAAACAAATTCAGAAACAGCTTTCAAACAAATTGCATTTAAAAGTATATTTTTTTTCTCTATACAACGTTGCAAAATTGAAAATGTGTGATGTTTAGAATTTAAAAAATTTGCAGTACCGAAAATTTTAAAACTAAAATAACATTTAAAATTTTTATATGATTGGTACCAGTACATTAATTTTTAATCCATGGCGTACGTAATATAAGATTCTGTTATTACATAAACCACGTTTTTATCATCATAAAAATTATGTTCATTATTATTATTTTTTTATGTAGAATTTATTTATAAATCTTTAAAATTTTAGTCTTTGAAAATATAATTTTCCAAATAGTCGTTGTAATTTGTTGAATTACATTCATTTAGTTTTTATTATTATTGTGCTCATAAAATCACCATGAAAGAAATTATGGATGTTCTGTGCAAACTACCCTCGGAACGAAATAGAAAGATCTATCGTCTGATTTCTCTTTGTAGGCAGTTTCAATGAGAATAATTGAGATTTTTTGAGCTTTGGGATTCTCAAATGTTCTTCTTCAAAAGGATTTCTGATATTACTTGATTATCCCGTCGCACTGTGCGGTATTTGAAGAATCTGGCTGGCCAAAAGTCGATTTCATAAAGTACAACGCAAGATCAAATGGAGGGATACAAATTTAGGCTGAGTCTTTGGGGAATCCTGTGATACCATTTTAATCCTATCTAAGCGAACGATGACTTCCTGTTATCAGTTGAAATTAAAGTGTTGCGTTAAATGCATCGTCGTCGAATAGTTGTGCATTGTGACTTTCTATTTTCGAAAGTGAATAACTTTACTTTTGAAGATATTTAAAATCTAATCGTTATGGGTAGAGGCGAGGCAGATATCTATTATTATTTTTTTAATCTTAGAATTAAGAAAAGGATAGTTTTTGTATTTGCAAAATTAATTTAAAATAACGTATATTTTTCTATTATTTTTGTCCAATATTTCTGACTTCACGAAGGATTTAGTTATATTTCCAAGCTTTTCCAAGCAGAGTTACTTGTTGTACCAATAAGTATACACCCTTTAATTTGTGTTTTCGTTTAAAGTAGTTCCGGATTCATCCACTTTTGAAAATGAAGGCAATATAAATATGAAATTCCAAATTTCTGAGTAAGCATCCGAAATTACTATGTACTGATATTTAACTCATATTTATGATATAAATTTTTAAATGAAAAATATTGTTATGATTTATCAGAAAGTGATCATATTTGTTTACTTTTCAGTCAATCTGATTGAAATAAATTTATCTTAATTTAAAAAAAAAAAAAACGCTTTAAAATAATGTATTCATTCCCTTTTATTTTTTAAAGCACTTTTCAGAAAATGAAAGGAATTTATTGCTTGTTGTTAACTTTTTTTTTTTTTTTTTTTTTTTTTTTTTTTTTTTGTCTAAAAAATAAGTCGAATGAATTTTATATAAGTTTTTGTTAAAAATTTGTTAAACGTTGAGAAATTTAAAAATATATATAAGAGATAAAAAAATGTTATCTATCTAAATTGTATATATTTATTATGCATTCTCTTTTCTACATTTCGTATTTATTTTCATTTAGTTTTTCATTATTTTCAAATGTCAAAGTAATGACTAGAAATGAATTTTAATTTTTAACATCATGCAACAGCAGAACCTAGCAAATGTAAATGATAGACTGAATTTTCTTGAAAATTACCTTCTTAATAATGATATTTTTGATGATAATGAGTTTAAAACTTTCAATCACAATTTTTCCTAATTTAAGAGTAAATGAATTCAACAGCAAATGGATCGCAGCTTTTTATAAATTAATTATTTTTATAAAAAATAATAAGGACTGGTTTGAAGGTATAGTAGAAATTTCAAGAAAAATAAATGGACCAGGGAGGACAGCAAAAACTTTCACTGAATCCAATGACAAGACAAAGCGAAGAAAGTTTGAAAGTTTGATGAGATCGACAGATGTGAAAGTAATTACACATGCCGCTCAGTTAAAATTAGAAATTTCAGAGAGCATAGATGCTGGCCCCTGCCCATGTGTCAAAAGAATTAACATAATCATCAAAGTGAGCAACCCAATTATAAAAAAGCTTAATTGAGATCTCAGCAAACAGAAAAGAAACAGAAATATCCCCTTAACAAATATTATCATTATTTGTCAAACTAATCTTGCCAGAAACCAATATGAAATTATAAGACGATGTAAAAAATTGTGTACCCGTGTAACAGTCTTCTACAACAAGCTGAAATTGATTGCTATCCAGAAAAGCAATCTTTTAAAATTACCGAAACTTGCGCATAAATCAATACTCAAGAATAACTTAATTTAACAGTGACACGATTATTCATTTATTTGAAAGAAGTTTTGAAAAATTTAATTGAAGAGGATAGATGAGCATTAATTCTTCTATGTAAATCGGGTTGTGAAGGATCGCAACAAAAACAATAAACAAAACTTTGAGAGGATACCTCTTCCTATATTTCAGAGCTTATTTGCTCCAATTCAATTAATTTGCAGTATAAACAACAAAAGTATCTGCCAAAACCTATTATATACCTCACTACTACTACACCAATAATATTCCAATAATACATCTCTATACCACACCAATAATACTATTTATCATAATTATCATTCATTTTATAATACTAATATTGTTCCATGGAACCAGTACAAAGTTGTAAAACATCAATGATTTTTAAAATAGTAAGCAATATTTAGTACAAAAGTTCTTTACTTACTATTTGAAACGTTTAAATTAGTTTAAAACAAAAAAATAATTTTGGCCGCCCAGATTTGTCAAATACCCCCCTGTGCGTCGACCAATTTCGCCAAATTGTTAGCCAAAATGTAAAAACTATGTCATTTTAATTCTTAAAAAACGAAAAAACAAATAAATTAGTAGAACATTAATAAAAGTAGAATTTAAAAGTCGATTTAAAAATCACCTGATGACGTAATAAACATGTATATTGTACTTAATATATAGGGAATGTGAAATTTACGATCATCTTTTATTGGCATTTAATCTTGTATTTCGCGGTAGATTTTTGGTCGACGGGATAACCAAGTAGTACCGGATTTCTAATCTCCTAGCTCGAGTGTGAGGTCCAGGATTGCCATAACAACTGCGCATCTACGGTCACTCATATCTCAGAACCAGGTCATAACATACGGACTAACTCTTCCCTGCACGATTTTTATCTATTTTTATGGAAAAAAAATATTTGAAATCTATTTATCAGTATAATGATGGGAAAAATAGTTAAAAAAAAAAAAAAAAAAAAAAAAAAAAATCAGCTAAAACTTGATATTGTATAGTGTGCGCCATACATACGCAATTAGGATTTTCAAATATAATATTGTTTCATTTTGCAACTAAATGTGCTTAAATTAATTAATTTTAACTGTTTAATACTCTGAAACTTTTTTTACATTAATATTTTTAAGTATTCACTAAAAACAATAAAAGTAAATCTTCTATAAAATTTGATCGATATTTCTCTTATTTCCTAAGAACAAATTCTGCTTTTTGTCTAAAACAATCATCTGACATGTAGAAAATATGAGTTATTCCATTCTTTGAGTTATTTTTGATTAGGGGCAAGATCATACTGACCAAATTCATATAATATAATCAAAATTATAATGTTTTAAGTATGTACCAGATATGGCACATAATGCAGTAAAGGGTTAAGAGAAATATGTTTTTTCACAAATTTTTAGTTCATGCTAATACTTTTTATGATTATTGCAGTTGTAAAAGATTGTATTTGTTATATTTTTTAAACACATGATATATTTTTTGAAGATATATTTTTGTAGCAAATCTCGATTACTCCACGACCCACAAGTTGGTGGCGAGTAATAGATTGGGAACTTCTCTAGTAGATAATTCATAAATTCTGTATATATTAATCATAAAATTGTTCAACTTTTTAAAAAAGATTGAGCTGTTTCAAACTCTAAGAATGATTAAATTACATGGAACCTAACCCTTAGTTGGAGGGACTTGCGTATAGTGAAATTTTGGAAGGGCAGCATTCAGAGTATGCCAGTTCGTTTTTCCATCCTCTTTTTTAAATTTTAGATACATTTCCTAGTTTATGTTAATAATCTGATTAGAAACCATATTGAAAATAAATTAAGTAAGAAATTAAATGAAACTGAAAAAGAAGAAGAAAAATACTTAGGAAGCTTGAGGATATTCTAAATGTCTCCATGAATTTCTAAATCTATTTCACGATCAGAAAATTCAATTAACTCAGATTGATCGATATCAGATACACATGTAAAGTAATCTTCATCTGAAATTTCTTGTAAATTGCGTAAATAATTTGCAGGAGCCACAGAAGCTTTTATTGAATTTCATGTAGGGGCAGCATACTGAGTTTGCCAACGTGAAGCATTCAAAATTAAAAGTTTAAAGGGCAAAGCAGAAGTCAGACTGACGGGATGGCTAGGCGCAATGAACGCGGGAGATATTTCTAGGAGGGTAAAAGAAGGGTGTAGACTTGTGACTGGCTAGTCTGTTATCTACAGCCAGAAAGATCTGATTGGCGTTCTCTGTACGTCAGCTTCTCCAATTGAAAGTTAAATATTCAAATTGAGACACATTTTCTCGGTTCAACAGCTAAATAGAATAAAAAAAAGTAAAACCTGGAAGTCTTTTAATGCAGTCTTTAGTTGCTTTCATAATTATAAAAATAGGTAGTACCAATAGTCGCCGTTTGGTTCGTCCGTCTGGTTGTCCGTATATAATAGTATAAAAACTACAGAACCGAATAATTTGAAAGTTAATATACATAATCGTAACAAAAAATTGTCGAATCATTTCAAATTGTATGAAAATTGAATCAAACTTAAAATAAACAAAAATTTCTTTAATTCCTATTAAATCCTATTGTACGTAGTTAATTCAATGATATCTCATTATAAGTAATAATTCTAAGTTGCTCTTTTGATTACATTATATTTGAGATGGAATCATATTATTTACGTATTACTGAATTTAATATAAAAATTCGTAATAAATTATATATTTATGCATTTTTGCATAAGAGTACAACTGCTATTGTACCTAGAGCTGAATATTTATAAAACTAGTTATAGTACAAACACGCCTCATTTTTCACGCTTGTCGTTTGATCTCCAATTCCTTTGCAAAAGAGTCGATATTCTTACAGATGTCGATTTCTTCATTGTATGTATCTTAACTAATGAATTTAAGAACACTATTAATATATTCTCCTTTTGAGAATAATCGACGTATTATTTAGTTAAAGTCTATTTTTTTTGGCACTTGTTATGAATTTAAATATTTAGTTTGAATCTCCAAGGGAATATTTAAACGTTTAAAGCTTAAAAACGACTTTTTTAAAATTTTAAATTCTATTTCTGCAGAAAATGTATACGATAAATATTCAAATAAAATTGATATTAATCTAAATTACTGAGTTCGAAAGTGAATATCATTTCGTTAGAATCAAAATGTTACGATTTAAATAAACACCAATGAAATTGAATCGTCATATTTAAAAGAAATTTTACTAATGGTTTGCTAAGCTTTCTCAATTATTTTGAAATCTGAAACCTTGAACGAGGTTAATGATAAAGGGAAAAGAATAATAAAATATATTCCAAAACTTTGCACACTTTGAAAAATCAGATCTGAAATTCTAAAGTATCCTAAATTACAATCTATCTTAGAATCTGAAATTAAAGTCTTGTAGCAATTATAAAGAGGCGTGCAGAAAGTTGTATTTTTCATCGATCGATTTTTAATTATCTTACTGAAACGCAACTCTTTACGAAAGAATTATTTAAAAGTTCAATACTAACAAGTTAAATTAGTTCAAATAAAATTAAATTTGACGCTTTTCTTAAGTATAAGCATAGTAAGTTGATTAAATGTATATAAATAAAAGATTATTTAAAAGAACGATTGTTTTCTATTTAATATTGTGTCTTTTTTTTAATAGTTACTATTAATCCTTAAACGCAATATCTTTACGAAAGAATTATTTAAAAGTTCAATACTAACAAGTTAAATTAGTTCAAATAAAATTAAATTTGACGCTTTTCTTAAGTATAAGCATAGTAAGTTGATTAAATGTATATAAATAAAAGATTATTTAAAAGAACGATTGTTTTCTATTTAATATTGTGTCTTTTTTTTAATAGTTACTATTAATCCTTACTAACTGCTCAATGAATCTTCTTAAATATGTCTGCTAGAAAAACGCGAGGCTAACGAAAAAGACAGGCTACCGCGGTACAGTCCAAGTATTTTTTTAACAGACCGCTGAAGTCACGTGATATTCGAATGCACCAATGAGGATTTACGAAAAGAATGTCACGTCATTCTAGCGGTCTGTAAAAAAAGACATGTGAGATACACCGCGGTAGCCTGTCTTTTTCGTTAGTCTCGGAAAAAGGACAAATTATAAAATTGCTGTCTGTTTCTAACTTGTATGAGATTAATTTCCAACTAAACAAAAGACGCATAACTAACTGAAGTAAGACTCGAGAACAAGAACGTATACCCATAAGGCTGGGCTCATACTTATTAATCCTCTGTCCGTGGTGCAAAAAACAGATTTGTAAAGTTGTTTTCACGTTAATTTTTTTTATTGTAAAATAACTTGTTTTTCTCAACACGATACAAAAATTTTATTTTACATTTAGGCATATAGGCCTTTAGGAATATTAATAAAAACTTCATTAATTCTATTAATTTTTCTTCTATTAATCAAAACTGGGTTTTATCTGCAGAATTATATTAATTAAAATAATGCATCAATTGCAGTGAAATTTACAACTTAGTGAACGGATATATCAGTCCGCGGCCGTAAGAAAGTTTGTTTTAAGTGAATAGCATACGGTATGACCGAGACAACTGAATCCAAATACGTGAAATCCATGTGTAATCGTGATCGTTTTATATTTAATACCCATTTCATTGAGATTTGCAGAAGATTTTTTTCATCAACTCTTTTGACACACTGTTTTTTAATCACATTAATTGTTTATGATATCATATCATGTATAACAATGACACTTATATTATGCAGATAAATCGAACAAGTTTTATTTTTCTATAGGATTTTAAAAATTTTAGTAAAAGCGCATCAGAAATTTGTCTGGGTCCATAGCAGCTAGTTTTCTTTTTGTTTTCAGCAATCCTTCATATCTTCTTTTGTTTCCAACAACCCTTCTTTTTGTTTTAGCATTGCAGGTGGAAATGTGAATACGCGAGTTCAGAAATGACTATATAATTTATCGTATAGCGGATTTAACATAATTACCTATAACTATTCACACTATACTTTCACAATCAGTATCATGTGTATGCAGTATAACAATTTTTTTGCCATCAAAAATATTCGGTATGCATATCAAAAATATTCGGTACATTCTTCTTTTCATTATATAACAACTAATTGCACTAAACTATTTTTTTAACATTTTCCAACATAATTGAAAAGTATTTATCATTTCGGTTAATCTGTCTGCCGTGTTTGTGTTTGGTATTGAAAATGAAGTGTATAGCATTCATTTTTCCTTTACAGGGGCACTCAAAAGTATTCTATTGCATTATGATCTATGGGGGGGGGGGGGGTAAATTACTTTTACTGTATTTTAATAGTATTACATTAATTTAAACATAATGAAATTTATATAAAATAATGAAATTGGTATTGATTTTTGAAATTCACTAAATCATGTTTTCAGTAAAATATCAGGTGCGAAGCATTTATGTTTTATTTACAGGGTCGCACAAAACAGTTTACTGTAAAATAATCTACATGGTGGTGGAAGGGGACTGTTTCCACGTATTTTAGTTATGCTGCACTTTTTAAAAAATGATTTAATTGATATATATTATTATGGTTCATTACAAGATGCAAGCAGTAGAAGATAATGTCCATCAAATTGCTTGATGTATAATTTTCCCATCTTGTAATTGTAAAACAATAAAATAAAAGTAGTACATTTTTTGTTTCAAAATAGTATATTTTTTTGAGCAAAAACTGAACTTGATTAGTTTGCTTGTACGTTTCAAAAGAATGTAAATGAATTTGTTAAAGGCAAAAATCATATTTTATTGTTTTTATATCAACAATTCAAATATATTGATTAAAATACAATTTTCATAAATATAACATAACCGCATGTGAATCGGCGTGTGAACTACACAAAAATTTCTTTCTTTTGCTCCATAGGACTGAAATTTCTAAAACTGTTTATTTCATTAAATTAGAACGTTATAAATACATTCTTCAAAAATTAAAGGTCACTGTTGCTCTATTAGATTAGAATTATAAAAATCTGAGTTCTGACATTTTTCTTTTCTCTACGGATTTAGTAACGAACGTGATATATTAATTTTGAAATTCTGTACTACTTTCAACTGTTCATCAAGTCATCAAATAGAGGCAAAATGTTTTAAATAAATACAGAAATATATTATTCTACAAAAAAAAAATATATTTGTAGTAGTAGTCAAATATATTTAGTATATTTGACTTGCACATTAAGTGTAAATAACCCTTTTTAATAAATTAGACTCGCAATTTATCGAATTTGACACGTACATCGTGGGCATGTGTTAGCTAATTTGAATTTTAAAATTTGACTTTTAAAATGAAAAAATAAATTGTAAAATTAAATAAATTTTTTGACAAGCAAGATTCAACTTTCACTGAAATAGAATTGTTCCAGTAACATATTAAGTTGTAGATATTTACAAATTAGTTTGCTTAAACATTACTAAAAATACTAAATTCTAACTCTCCAATGAAACTAAAGTCTCCGATATAGATGACATTCCCATTAGAACTAATTAACTAATCTACTATAAATGTTTCATAATACATTATGCTTTGTATAAACTAATTATTTTTGTGTAGATTATATGCTTTGCCTTTAATGTTACTATGTAATTATAAATATCTATAAAAACTAAAGACAGTAATAAAGCGGATTATAATCATTTGAATTTTCCAAGTATAGCATAATATGAAGGAGCAGTTTCTTTCCTATTATTAAAACAAAAATATTTTAAAATTAAATAAATTCGCATTGAATAAAAAATACCCATCAGAACATTGTGGATATTTTCTTAGAATTAAACAAAATCTATCATTTTACGAATGATTAGAAAAATTCACTCGTTTTTTGTTTGCAAATTTTCATTTTCAGTTTTGTTGATGAGAGATACGCCAAACAGGTTTTTGAAGATTTAACTCGTCTATAATCAAAATTAATTGAAAAGGAGGGACATAAAAAAAGTACTCTTTAATGCCGTAAAATGTAAATCAATTTCTCTCGAAAGGATAAATTACTAAAAGTTCTTTTAAAATTATTTAACTGGAGAAACTTAGACAGGCATCTTCCATCCCCTTCCCTTTCACAGTACCCCCCCCCCCCCCCCCATGACGGCGCCCTCCGGTCTTCGTGGCACTTGTCCAAAATTTTCATTACTTGGAGGATACTGGCGACACCCCCAAGAGAATGAAGGTTATTGCTATAATTCTAGCAGAAAAGTTCAACGAACGAAGTTGTGGGAGGAACTCAACACATTTTTTCCATCGTTTAAGTTTTTACCTTTGAAAAAAGTGACAATTTCGTAATATAAATTAAAAAAAAGACTGCGAAAGAAACACATAACAAAACAAAATCACTAATGTTCTATTTTTATGGTTTTATAAAATTATTTCAATATTTAAAACCATATGTTTTCATGTAAAATGACTTCCAATTTGATTCTTTTTTTTTTTCATTATTTATTTATTATTTATATATTTTGATTTGGTAATGCACATTTCTTAAATTTTCATAATTTCAATGTACCTTTTAATAATAATAATAATAATTAAAAAAAAAAACATTTCGGAGAAATCCAGTTATACTACAAACATCAGTTATATGACTTTTTAGTATGACTTTAGTCACTCTTTAGTAGTACTTATTACCTAAAGTAATGTATACAAGTACTCATTTAATTCCTATGCTTTTGGTATAAAAAAAGCTAATAATTTCACATTTAATATTTTATTTAGACACCTTGACAACAAAGGTTTCACTTAGAACGTCTTTTTTAATTTAGAACAAGTTTTTTACACCTTTTCAAACATGACCTGATGTACCATATTAAAGAAAGAAAAAAAAAAACTTCTGTTGATCACAGACCTACCTGGTCCAGTTGCCCCATTCTTAAGGGGCAAATGAACCCACGAAGAAAGAAATGTTAAACACATATAATTTTTATTTTTAGAGATTAAAATTTAATTTTTTTAATTTCTGTCTGATAGAGTGAATCTAACTGAATACATTTACAGGGGTCCAAACTTTAATTCAAATTAATATTAGCTTTTGGAAGCTGAATTACCAGAATCTTCATAACTGCACTGTAAAACCATGGCCCAATTGTCCCACGTAACCCTACATATTTCTTTGTTTAATAAATTTTCTATTGAGAAAATCCAGTACCACTTTATAATCCAGAAACCACATTTAAATGTTATTAGTAACTGCGTGCTTTCGGTATTGATGTCGTGCTCGGAGACTAGGATTTTAAAACTCCTTACTCAATTAAAAAAAAAAAAAAAAAAAAAAAAAAAAAGAAAGATAAGAAAAAAAGGGCCGATATTTATTTTTAATATGAAGAACCAGTTCATGTTTTATTTTATTTATTTATTTTATTTAGTCCTGTGAAAACATTGATGGTGCCTTTTTGAAAAAAAAAATTCAGTGTTATTTTCAACAAAATAGATTAATTTGCAGATGTAATGCATCGAAATTTTCATTGAAATTGTCGATGCGCCATCAAAAAATTGTGAAAATTTTACTATACTTGATTAAAATTACCGACTTCCGCCAACCGGATATGTCTGATTAAGAAAACCAATTCCAACTATACAATAGTCCAGTCATTTTAGCACCTTTTTTTGCAAATAGCCATTGTTCGTGAGATATTCACAAAAAACCGATTTTCAAGCTCTTTAGCGTCCCCTGGCGGCGATAGCTCACATCGGATCGATGGGGACTTTTAGTATGTTTAACTACACAACCTAATTAGTACCTACGCAAAAATCCAGCTTTGTTCTAATTTTTTCCCCTATTTTTGCTAAAATGACTGGGCTACAAGTTTTAACTGAAAAAAAGCAAGAGTAAAGATTCATACATGAATTTTTTTTAATTACAGTTTGTTTCTTCTTCTTTAAAAATGAAACTTTATATGTTATCAACGCTAGTGTGATTAGAACTACACTATTTTGTAGAATAACCAAATCACTTGGGAAAATGAACGAATTGCTTGTGCTGTAATACTCTTATCCTACAACTCTAAAATTTATTGAATGGAATGTGTTACTCTTTAATTTACTTATGTTTAAATATATATATATGTGTGTATATATATATGTATATTTATACTAAGAAAAGTAAATTATTATTACAGGCTTCAACTATATTTTGTAGTTAAATCGCGATTAGAGTACATTAAGTTAAAGTGTCCCGAGAAAATGGATAAATGTAACTATTTCAACAGCTGAATAAATCGTTTAAATGAAAAAGTAATTGAACAGATAAAATATTTCAACAAAGATATTTCATTTCCGTTATACAAAATTTGAAAATTCGAATGTTTTTTACAAAACTGTAAATTCTTACAACAACATGCATTATTAACAAATTAACAATTTTTTTTTCTTAAATAGGAACTAAATGGGCTTTTATGTGAATTCTTTTCTTAAGTCGTTAATTTAAACAGTCTTAGCAACGTCATTTTCAATTAAATTAATGATTAAACTGTTTGTTTTTTAGCTTGTGTTTGATCGTCCATGTTCAGCAAATATTAGTGCAATAGCGAAAGAATGAGGTTAATACCATTTGATTCAACATACAAAAAAAGACTAAAATGTATTATCAGTTGTAAAACAACAATAAAATACGATTTTTAAAGAATTTTTTTTAAGTTCGTTCATTTTTAATCTCCCCCTCCCGTACAGGGAGGAATTTTAAGGAGTTATTTCTTAGTCATTCTAGGTCACAAGAAGTTATTTCACTCCAATTTTCAAGATTTAAAATCAGTAGTTTGAGCTGTGCGTTAATTAATCTAAAATCCAGACTTTTTTCATACATATAGACAAAGTTCTCGCTGTCGCTCGTCATTGCGCCAAAATGTGCCAAAATGCTCTAACAAGCGAGTACAAGAACAATCAGACTCACCAAATTGCGAATGCTCAATTTCTGCTCTTTTTGTGTATGTATGTGCGTACCAATACATTTGAGATTCTCATCCGCGTTGTTCAACGATTGGATGTTCAATCAGACCATGCCTTTTACATAGCTCTATTTATAGAGATACTGACTTAATATTAATTCATTTTAGCAATGGCCAAAGTCATAAATGATTATACAATATGTACCTATCTATTGCAAATTAATCACTATATCTATGTACTATCAATCAGATGAATGCAAAATAATCATTGGTCTGTTAAATTTAAAATTTTTTTTCTATCTGTTAACAGTCGAAATGTAATAGAAATTTTTAGTGTATATTTTCACAATGATAAATCAATGATAGCTAGTTTTAATTTTTATTTAGACAGCTAAAAAAATGTCTCACACTTTTAAACATCCAGGAGACAAAATGTATTTAGCCGAATTTCTATTTTATAAGAAAAAAAATGTACGTTTTGAAAAAAAAAAAAAAAAAAAAAAAAAAAAGGAATACAATAATGATACGTTTTTCCGTGTTTACGGCCGAATCTATTTTGCTAACATTTCTTTACGTTTGTCGACTGTTTTTTATTTCCTATTCGCCAAATAGCTGATAATACTCAAAAGCCAGCGAGAATCCTGCATATAGATAATCTAAACAATTAAAATAATCAAAGGTATTATAATCAAATCTATCAAGAAATTACAATAAAAAACTCATATATTTCTAAACATTTGCAACACCAAAGTACAAAATATTTTATTCATTGAAATATTCTATTTTGATACTCTCACGCCTGCATTTTATCTGAAAAGACAAATTTTTTCCCGAAAAAACTGTACAAAACGATGTTCTATCACTAATGTATTATTCATGTTAACTCTTTGGAAACATTTTTATAATAAAAATGTGCAAAATTATAGCCAAATTATTGATATAACATGAAACACTGAGATTTAAAAAAAAATGTATTAGCATACAATAACATCTTTTTGTTTAGAACGAAATGATTTCGAGACTTTTTCAGGCACAGTAAATTTTATGGGAAGTAAATATTAAAACTTAAATTTAAAATTACCTTTGATTACGGCAGCTTTTCCTTAATTTCCAGAAAACATATACGAATAGGACGAATCAGAAACTTAAGAATCTAAATTTGTTACGCAAAGAAACTTGAATGCTAATGTTAAACCTGTGAGAGAAATCTTTACAGATTTCTCGATTATACTTTGATAGTGTTAAATGTTCTTTTTGATAGAATTTAAAGATATGTATGGTCTATATCTAATGTTATGCGTTTATAATTTTATGTTTTGGTTACAGTTATGTTACCAAAACTGTTACTTTTATTTTATTTTTAGAAAGGTTCGAGTGATTCTGAAAGTGAAACCACCTTCATTTAAAAGAAATTGGTAACCAAAATCGAAAAAGCATAAGCGCGCAGCATTAACCCTTCATCGCGTTGTGTGCCACATCTGGCACATACACAAACACCATAATTCTCATTATCTGTTACGAATTTAGCCAATATGATAGCTGTAAGTGATCAAGAACAGTCCAAAGAATAGAATAACACTTATTTTGTCCATATCTAATGGCTGTATTTGAAAAAAAAATTAGAATTTGTTCTTCGGAAACAAACAAAAAAAAAAGTCAAGCCTATTTAATTGCAAATTATAACAATACAATAGTTAAAACCCCTAATTGTGTATATAGAGTATAAACAATAAAAATATTTAATTTTAGCTGAAAATTTGAAATTTGATTTTTTTTTCTTTTTACGATTTTTCTATTATTAGACCGAAATATAGATTTAAAATAATTTTTCTCTTAAAAATAGAAAAAAAAATCGTACAGTGAAGGGTTGAATATCAATTTCAGGTATCTTAAAAAATAAAAATAAATAAATAACATTTTAAAATACAAGTGATAAATCTGTAAAGATATTTCTCCTATATTTAATTTTAGTGAAAAGCTGAAGCATGATATATTTTAAAACTTAATATTTAGAATATGTCAATGCACCGCGTATGATTATACTTGGTAGATCAACTAACGAGGATAATTTACTCCGGAACCACACTCGTTATAGTGTGGTCGGCGGCTGCACAAACATCGAATTCACGCCTAACATTCTAGGATTAGATAGATTTCGATTAGAATAAAATGGAACTCGTTTACCGAGTCATAGCTTGGTGGAAACGATCACACGACACATATTTAGTGGCTGATTGGTTTATTCCTATTAGGTTTACCGATTAAATAGCTGCATCAGAAACATTTTAGTTTAGAAATAGATAAAAGAAAGCAGGAATTGGACTCTGTAAAAACAAAAGACCCAAATTCGGTTGTAAGATTTTTTGGGTACTACAGTGTTTCAAATTGGTAAGTTCACTTTATAGCCTAAAATGGTTTAAAAATATCGACAGATCCTCAATAACATTAAAACAATCAAAACATCTTCGATAATCAATATCTTATATTTAAAAAATTGTGATTGTTTTAGTGAAATTAAGGATAATAATATTAAAAGAATCAAAACATCTTAGATAATATATAACATATATTTAAAAAATTTGGATTGTAATTAAGGAACCTTAATAACATTAAAACAATCAAAACATCTTATATACCTTATATTTATAAAATATATAATATATACCTTATATTTATAAAAATATTTATTGCTTTAATGTAATTAAGGATCCTTAATAGCATTAAAACAATCAAAACATCTTAGATAATATATACCTTGTATTTAAAAAAATTGGATTGTTTTAATCTAATTAAGGATTTACCCTTTGTAAGTGATCAAGAACAGTCCAAAGAATAGAATAACACTTATTTTGTCCATATCTAATGGCTGTATTTGAAAAAAAAATTTCATTTCATTTTGGGTTAACTTCTTTGGAAACACTACTGTACCATTTTGAGAACACTACTGTATCATTTTGGGAGTACTACTGTGCCATTTTGGAATACTACTACATCCAAAAATCTTACAATCTAGTTTGAGTTTTTTATTTTTACAGTGTATGGAAAACTCAATGGGATGTAACAGTCAACAAATAAATGGGGTTTGTAAGTGGTTTACATCAAGCTATAGCTTGAAATGAAACTGGTGTGCCAAGTCGTATATGACATGGCACACCAGTTTAATTTTAATATGCTAATCCAGTTCTATTCAATTTGGGATTTCAGTCTTGAACTCTGTTAAGAGACTATTTGTGCGGCTCGACTCGGTGTGTATATCTTCATTAACTAAATAATAATTTACAGTTCTATCGCAACAAAACTGAGTTATATTATTACGCGTATCCAATAAAACACTAGTTTTCTCAAGTCTGAAATACTGTGACAGAAAATACTCTTGTTAGATTATGCATTCGTATGCCGGTCTATCACTGTATACTGTTTGACTTATGAATCTAGTTATTATCTTGCCTTTATGCAAGAGTTCAGTCACAGGTACTTTGTGAAGATGAATGTTATCAGTATTTTTTGTTTAAAATTTAATTTTCTGATATAAAACTGATTATCCAGAAATTTTTTGAATTGAAGAATCTTTTTAAGTGCTAAATATTGCTACAGGTATTAGAAATTAAAATTTGAGTTTCAAATCTATCTGTAATATTAAAAAAACTTTGAACTTCTTTCATTCTATTTTGTATACTAAAAGGCACACTAAGGCGACCACTTGAAAAAAATGTATAGTTTAGAAGGCAATTTTTAGCAAAATGTACTTTTTAAAAATATAAGCATATGCATGAGTGACAGCGTCGTAATATTTACTGTAGTAACAAGTTACCGATAAATTTTATTTTGACTGTAATGGTTTTAACTTCTATAAACATCTTGTAATTTCAATTTTAACGACTTTACATAGAAAAAATATGTCGTTTCAAATGAAATTTCTCTGAATACGGCATTTCAATTTACTGAGTTTTAATATTTTAAAAATAATTTGTAAGCAGTATTTATTTAATCCAGCCTATTAAAATAACCCTATTGCAGACGATGGCATGTTTGTACTAAAAATAATGCTGGACAGTTCAGCACTTCTTTCTGACTAATGTTCATTAAGAAAATATAAATAAATAAATAAATAAAAAACAAGTTTAATAAAAACTAATCAAACTACATACTTAAACACTAAATTCACTAGACTAAAAAAATTGCTATTATTAACGAAATTTTTCAAGATTTTCTAAACTGTCATCCACTGGAATACCGCTAATAGGAAAGTGACACAGTTTTCAACAACTTTAAAAACTTCATTATCTAAATATGCGGTTTCCAACTTATGGGTCACGATAAGCTACTGGGTCTTGGCGGGTGCTTTGGTGGGTCGCGGAACAGTCGAAGTTTGCCACAAAATTATACCTTTTCTTTCACCTGTCCAAAAAAATGTAACAAATACAATGTTATACAGCCGCAGTAATCATGAAAGCTATTAAATTAAACTAAAATTTCGTGAGAAGACAGTATTTTTTAGCAGTCATTCTCTGTTATATTATGATCTCATTGTGAAATACGTCACTAGTCACACAATCATCATGGCAATCCTGAAAAGATCCTTGATTTCCTACCGGTGAAACTTAGGAGCAGAATATCCCAAAATATCAGATCGCAGAGCAATCGAAGTTTGCCACAAAAATATATCTTTTGTTTCATACATTTAAAAAATATATAACAAATACAATGTTCTACAGCCGCAGTAATCATGAAAGCTATTAGCTTGAACTAAAACTTCGTGAGAAGACTGTATTTTCTAACAGTCAATCTCTGTTATATTATGATCTCATTGTGAAATATATCACTAGTCACGCAATCATCATGGCAATCTTGAAAAAATCCTAAATTTCCTTCTAGTGAAACACAGGAGCACAATATCCCAACATATTCAAATCAATTTTGAAGTCCTTGGTAGGGTTCAAGGCGATATACTTGTGTGGACGGGCTTTTCTGCTACGCTTAAATAATAATAATGTAAAAGTCTGCATGTAAAAGGAGACTCAACATGCCACTAGTGTCACACAAAAAAGACCCGCATAATAATGTTAAGTTTGTGGGGACATTATTTTCAAACATTTCGCTCAAATTTTAATGTTTTTACACAAGATAGCTGAAAACGATTTACAACCGGGCTAGTTTTTATCTTTTCTATTTTGGTTATATATTATTTTTATTATGATAGTTTCAGAACCGTTTCTAACCGGTTCTCAAACCCACTGGTAATGACACCAACGGGTTCCACGCTAAAGGGCTCCGAGTCATCAGAATCACAAACAACCGCTTAAACAAGTTATTTTTTTTTTCATTTGTAGTCCTTATGAGTGAAAGAAGCACGTCAAAGATTACCGCCCCTCCAAAAATGTGCGAGATACGTTCTCTGATCTGAGGACAATAGATAATTATTAAAAAATCTTTTGTTTAATATATACATTTGTAGTGAATTTCATGTACTTTGAAAATCTTGTGGAAGATGATTTTGGATATGTTCGTGAAGTAGTTTGTAGTTTAAAATATACTGAGCAATAAGTATGTCGAGTAAAACCGCCAATTGCGTAATTACTCCGCTTGATTGTTTTCAGCGCAGAAATAACATTCGTAGAGAATTCATTTTTTCTTTTAAGCACAAGAGAGTATTATTGTCATTGTTGAAAACTAAAAAGATAGCAAAGAAATTCGTATGCCCTAAGTGTTGCTATTTTTTTTTTCATTCCTGAAGAATAAAATTTCAAATGATTATTATTGCATCCTGATAAGGCAATTAATGACAAGAAAGAGAAATTTGTCGATTTTTAAGGCTGTAGAGGTTGCATATCTAAAATTGGACTGTTTATATGTCATTATTCTATCTTATTTTATAATTTTGTTTGCATAGCTTTGTTACTCACATGGGTGAGCAATAGCACCAAATAACATTGGTAAAAAAACACGCCATTTCATTTTATGAATATATGTCCGCTGAAGTATTCTTCCTTGTTTACATAGTATATTAGCTACTGTATCAAATCCTATACTTGTTTGAAAAAAATATATATAAATTTAAACCGTGAAAATTGCTACAATTTTAAGATGACATTATTACCCCAGGACACAGTTTTTTTATATAACATTACTAATTTTGAAAATCAATTTGCGCGATTTGTAACTGAAGAATGTGAAATAATTGCTGCTAAACAATGTTGCCGAACTTGACGAACATTTTATTCAGAAGTGATTGTTTACACCAAAAAAAAAAAAAAAAAAAAAAAAAAAAAGAATTGCATTCATTTTTTCTAAAACTGTAATCAATTGAACTGAAAAGTAAAATTGCAACGAATAGTAATCATTGCTGTTAAAATTATATTCAATTGTATCGAATAGTAAAATTACAACGAACAGTAATCATTGCTGCTAAAATTGTTACATATTATATTGAATACTAAAATTGCAATGAATTGTAATCATTGCTGCTAAAATAGTTGCTGTTAAGCAGCGTTGCCAAGTCTAGAGAATTTTTTCATTCCGAAATTATAAATTCTGGGGAGTGGGGGTCACATTTGAACTGGGGGCACTTTTGAACACTTTAAATATATTTCCTTCAAATAAATTATTTTTAAAAAATGTATATGGTAATACATTGCTGCTACTTCTAGGGAATAATTATACAAAGCTGTACCATTTTGTATGAACAGTACTGTCTAAACAAGATATGTATTTTTCTCTCTCTTGAATCTAAACTTAAGAAAATGAAGTTGTAAGATTTTTTTTGTTCACAAACTTCTAACCCTAAAATTTTAATTTATTGTTCAATGCTTAAACAATGATATTAGCTTTAGTTTATAAGCTTTGTTTTATTCAAATTCTTCAGCCGAATTGAGTAAACCGTTGTAATGTTGAACTCCATGCGATGGGGCACCATTGAAACAAAAAATGGGCACCATTGAACAGCGAAAAAACATCGAACAAAATGGAGATAAATAATATGGAAATAATTTAAAGAAAAAACTTAAAACTATGAAGTAAAGAGTTTTTAATGTATCTAATTATTATTATTTCTGTTTTTTTTATGTGTAAAGAAGTTAATTAAGAATGTCAAAGAACATGAACTTATACTGCTAACAAATGAGGACAATATATAATTATTAAAAAATCTTATGTTTAATATATACATTTGTAGTGAATTTCATGTACTTTGAAAATCTTGTGGAAGATTTTGGATGCGTTCGTGAGGTAGTTTGTAGTTTAAAATATACTGGGCAATAAGTATGTCGAGTAAAACCGCCATTTGCGTAATTACTCAGCTTGATTCTTTTCAGCGCAGAAATAACATTCGTAGAGAGTTTATGTTTTATTTTAAGCACAAGAGAGTATTATTGTCATTGTTGAAAACTAAAAAGATAGCAAAGAAATTCGTATGCCCTAAGTGTTGCTAATTTTTTTCATTCCTGAAGAATAAAATTTCAAATGATTATTATTGCATCCTGATAAGGCAATTAATGATAAGAAAGAGAAATTTGTCAATTTCTAAGGCTGTAGAGTTTGCATATATAAAATTGGACTGTTTATATGTCATTATTTTATCTTATTTTATAGTTTTGTTTGCATAGCTTTATTACTCACACGGGTGAGCTATAGCACCAAATAACATTGGTAAAAAGAAACACGCCATTACATTTTATGAATATAGGTCTGCTGAAGTAGTCTCACTTGTTTACATAGTCTATTAGCTACTGTATGAAATCCTATACCTTTTAAAAAAAATACACATAAATTTAAACCGTCAAAATTGCTAGAACTTTAACATGATATTATTACCCCAGGACACAGTTCTTTTTTTTATATAACATTACTAATTTTGAAAATCAATTTGCGTGATCTGTAACTGAAGAATGTGAAATAATTAGCGTTGCAAAGGTTAGAAAAAACCCGGTTTAAACCCGGGAATAAACCAGGTTTTTAGAAATAAACCTGGAAAACCCCCGGGATTTTTTGGAATAATTCGGTTTCCTGGGAATAAACCTGGGAATAAACCTGGTCTATTGGAAATAAACCCGGGAATAAACCGACTTTTTGCAACTCTAGAAATAATTGCTGCTAAATAGTGTTGCCAAATTTGACGAACTTTTTATTCAGATGTTATTGTTTACACCAAAAAAAAAAAAAAAAAAAAAAATGAATAGTAATCATTGCTGCTAAAACTGTAATCAATTGAATTGAAAAGTACAATTGCAACGAATAGCAATCATTGCTGTTAAAATTATAATCAGTTGTATCGAATAGTAAAATTACAACGAACAGTAAACATTCCTGCTAAAATTGTTATAAATTATATTGAATACTAAAATTGCAATGAATAGTAATCATTGCTGCTAAAATAGTTGCTTTTAAGCAGCGTTGCCAAGTCTAGGTAATTTTTTTTATTCAGAAATTATAAATTTATACCAAAAAATGAATAGTAATCATTTTTTAAATTTATTTACATAGTGTTTACCATTACATTTAGTAGCTCAATATCAACGCTTCAAGACAACGCGACTGATCACCTAAGATGGCATGTAAATGACAGCATAAAGCGCATCGTAGGAACTCGCACTACTATATCATCTGTAAAGCAAAAATAACTTTTCGTACTACATGGAGTTTGAAACTGGGTTTGTCCGCTACAGTTTCAGTACCACTAAAAATGCTACAAAATTTTAACTCATAATTTAGATATTGTTCTTTTAGAATGAAATATAACAGTAATACAAGTGACAAATAATAAAAAGGAAAAGTATTTGGAACCTATTGGAAAAAACAGTAATAAAACTACATTTTCTCAATTGAAATCCAAATCTTCAATTAAAGGAATTAGTAAAGCTTTGGATGTAGTTGCCGTTAATGCCATAATTGAAACTGTAGATCACGGTAAACCGTCTCAAATCTCAAGAGCATTTGATTTGAGTTTTACTTAAGTTACGGCTAATACTCTGCTCTTCCTCGGTTGTTTAGGAAACCTCGAAGTAATTTTCAGATTTAAGGTAAATTATAACATGGGCATTTCCCTCGATATATTTCTTGTTTTAAGGAAAAGCTCGTTTTATCATTATTTTTTATCTAATGATGATACATTTTATTTATATACATTTTTTCAACTCTGTATGTAAAAAATTTATGGCCATATTTTTTTCAATGAAAATTAAGAGAGATATTTTAAATATCTTGTTAAAAATTCACGTTTTAAAATTTACCTATAGAATCGGCTAAATTAGTTTACAAAAATTAATTTACCACCAACTTTATAAAAAACTTCAAGGATAAAAAAGCATAAACATCTCAATATATTACAGTTTTAATATTTAAGAAAAATATATTACTTCTCTCTAAAGATTATGAATGGTGTAGATAAAATGTTTGTCTTATATTACATTATTTGACAATTTATTAAATTATAAAATTTATGATTTTCATAATGCATTTTAAAGAGAAGATTACAGACAACAAAAATATATTAATTTAATGCATTACTATACATTGGTTTTTTTTTAGATTTTCAATAAGTATTTAATAATTTTTCTAAAGAGTAAAAGTATTGTCAGAATTTTTTTAATATAATTATTATAAAGGAGTGAATTTTTCACCAGATATTATTTAAATGAGGTGAACGAAAATGAATCATTTTCAATGCATGTCTATGATTAAATACAATATACGGACAAAGGTTACCGGTGAGTGCGATCTTAGACGGTTTGTTAAATATCTAGAAAAATAATGAGAAGTTATCCTTAAACTCTATGTGTGTAAAAAGAATAGTATTGGCCATATATTTCAGCGAAGATTTTTCCCCGAAACCCACAGGCAATGGTCAACAAATTGAAAAAGAACGAATATCATTTGGATAACCTGTCAAAACTTATGTAGCAAAAGCTTTCAAACTGTAAATAATAATTAAGTGGTTTATTATAATAAACTGTGTTCATTTTTATGAGGATAGCATGTATACTCGTAGAGAAATTAAGATTTTCCTAAAAACGTCCCCAGTTTTGTCAAGCGTTTTGTTTATAGTTTGCAGATTTAAAAAAAATTCTTTTCAGAAAATATGACAAATAACATTGTACACAATATAATCTTAACAAAATTAAACAATAATGAAAATCGTATGAAAAATGGGCAGTTTTAATGTTTCACTGCGCATGCGCGAATGCAATCAAAGTATAATTCGTTAAAAGTGTTAGCTAAATGTATAGACAACTTTTATCAATGTCTCAAAAAGATAGGTTGAAAATTCTGAAAATTATTTTCGATAGAATAAGCTCAAAATCCGTTGTTCCCAAAATAAAGCAAAAAAGATAAGGGACTGTATCCATATATCCAATGATTGGGTACACGACATTTCTGTCCCGCCGTTTCGGTGCCGAGACATTTCTGTCCCGAGACATTTCGGTAGCTGGCCATTTCGGTCCCGAGATATTTCGGTCTCGTGACATTTCGGTCCCAAGACATTTCGGTCCAGAGACAATTCAGCCCGTGGCCATTTCGGTTCCCTGCAACTTTGGTCCCTTGCCATTTCGGTCCTTACTCATTTCAGTCCCTTGTTATTTTTTTGCTCGCTACTTTATAAGTCGGATACTTATTGTTGTGGGAATGCCAAATGATATAAGTTCAATATTATTCGGGCCTTTTTTTATTATTATCCCCCTAACTCCCTCCAAGTTTTATAAAAAGTTGAATATAAGAGTCCAATAAATTTAAACTTTTATAACTCGTGATAATGAAATCACAGAGAGCTGAAAATTTTGTTTGATTAAACAATCTGATATAACTTTAGGAGATATTGTCTTTTGCTTTTAGTGATATTATTATTAATCAGAATAAATATTTAAAATTTTATTATTAATTGTTAATATCAGTATTTTATATAAACTTCTATAAACTACTATAAACTAAAAAAGTATTTTATATAAACTGCCATAAATATTTTTTTGCCTGTTTACGTACATTTCTTTAGAACGTTTAAATTAGCATTAATTAAATAATTAAAAAAATTGTGCTTTTTTTTCTTCCAGTTAATTTAATAATAAATGTCTTTAATAATTCAATTAAACAGTTATAAGGGATAATATGTACATATTTCCTCAAATCACCCATCTACACCCTCTCCTTTGAAATGAGATATATTTATTGAAGAAATTCTTTTTTATTTTTCTTATTTTTATAATATTTTTTTTTCTAATTTTTACAATACAAAGTTTATAAATTTGTTTTCATAAGTTACTTTCCATTATTAACGAAAGCAATAGAGATTTCGTAACTGGGCATACTATGAAAAAAATTCGTTTTTAGAAATTTGCCTCCGCCGTTTAAAAAAAATAATAATAGTATTTATTGATTGCATTTTTTAACAATCGTCTCACGCCATGAAGACAATTTTTGTGAGTTAATTTCATTGAAACTGGGCCTATTTCATTTTAATAAGGTGATTATTTTTTTTTATTTGCATAAAATAATTATAATAACATTTTAAAATATAATAATATAAATATTATATATTAAATATAATATATAATTTAATAAAATATATTAAAATGCATTATAACAACATTTAAATAATTCTATTTTCAATTTTTAAGTAAAAAAACTAAGCTTTTATTTATTTATTTATATTACCTTTTCGCTCCAACTTTTTGTGAAAAAACAATAATAATTCTTATTTTAGTTTTATTTTTAACTATACTGATTGTTTAAATTTCTGTCATTTTAAATATACAATAAACAAGTAAAAGATAAATTTCAGTTTAAAATTACTAGGAAATATAATGATGTATTGAATATAAAATGGATTATGCATTGAGTTTATTTTAAAGTAAAATTCATTATGTAAATTAATAATGTTATTAATTAATAAATATATTTAATAAAATATTAATTTGATTTTTATATTAAAATTACTAACTGTTTTGAGAATTAAGATTACCAATTATCATTAGGACAACCAATTATGATTAGTATTATCATACATAATTTGTGTGAATTATAATATTTTGGATAAGAGTTATACGTGTGTGCGGTTTTCGGGCACTTATAATCGCATTTCACAAAATTTTAGTTTGCAGTAGAAGGGACCGAAATGTCTTGGGACCGAAACGGCTAGGGACAGAAATGTCTTGGAAATGAAATGGCTGTGGACAGAAATGGCTCAGAACCGAAATATCTCGGGAAGGAAACGGCGGGACCGAAATGGCAGGACCGAAATGGCTTGACCGAAACGCCCTGCTTCCCCGTTGATTCGTGTCAATATAGCACGTATAGCTGTATTTGGATACAGCCCCTCATCTTTTTGCTTTTTTATAAAGTATATGCTTGGATTATGTATGAACTTTAATTTGTTATTACAGTTTACTATAGAATATTTCATTGCTGAAAATGAAATGTGTAGCATTTATAACTCGTTTACAGAGAAACACAAAATTCCTCCATTACATTATGGTTGGTAGAAAAAATCATTTGCAATGTATATTACTAATGTTGCTTTAATTCAAATACGATGAGATTGATATGTATCAATGAGATGGTATAGAACTAGGGTTGGGTTTCTTCCGGAAGAAAGTTATTTCTTCCAGGACAGTGGAAGAAACTGGAAAAAACCTGAGGAAACTGGAAGAAATTGGAAAAACCAACAGAAAACAAAACATGCACAAAAAAAAAAAAAAACCAACAGAAAACAAAACATGCACAAAATTAAAGTACATTAACTATATAAAATAACTTAAATGAAACTATAATTATATGAAATCTAAATTGGAAAATTTAATTAATGTTAAAATATATTATTTTTCGAAAAATAAGTTATCGTTTTAATGACAAACTTCAGGCTCAGCAGACATTTATGGGTGATGGATTTTATAAATTTAAAGAGAGGGGGATATCTTTTATTTATTAATATGCCATTTATATAAAAAGACAGGGGAATAAAACTACCTGCAAATGTATATTTTTCATATGAAAATATGTTATTTTCATATAAAAATGCATTATTGAACACTGCGCAACACATAAAATATACAAATTTGCAATTATTTATATTAGCATCTAGGATGCATATCTGAATGCTGGTTTAAAAAGATTATTTTTCTTAAAATATCTACGGGCAAGAGTATAAAAAACTAAGTGTCAGTGGGAGTTTTTCACCACTAAATTTTATTCCTTATTTTTTATCTAACTTTTTTGCAAAAATTCTAATAAAATTTAAATGAAGAAAACAAAATTTAATGAATGCTTTTAAACTCTCCAAGATTTCTGTAGTAGTTGAAAGTTTAAATTTCATTTTTTGTATTCCTCCATTCTAAGTTGAGAAATTGGTTGCAGCATTCTACTGCTAATTTTTTTTTTTTTTTGTTATATTAATACTTTGCTGCAATAATGAAAATGAGGATTTTAATGATTTGTTTAATACAGTAATTATTGTACTACATTACTTACCTTAATAAAACTGATATAAATTCAAAGCACTGTCTTTTATTTAAACGAGTTTCATTCTACTGTTCGTAAATGATCTGTACTGTTTACTACTAGTTTCAAAATTTTGAACGATTTAAAAATTTACTGGTTAAATTAAAATGAATAATATTTAATTGATTTTGTGCATTTTAGAAAAAGTTTCTTTTCTTTATTTAGCCTATGGCTGAAGATCTTTAGACTGTTGTCATGTGATCTTGTCTCAAAAACTGATTATTATTAATTATTAATTTAGCATATAATTAATTAAATTTGTATAGATCTGATGGAAGTAATTTACTTAAAGTTATAGCAAAAAGATATTTATTGTATCTATATGTGAAAAATTTATAAAGAATTATAGTTCCTTCCATTTCATCCACTACGGAAGAAATCTATTTCTTCCGGTCGGTTTTTTTCCACTGCGGAAAAAAATTGATATCTATGTATACAACATACTTTCTCGGGGGTATATAATAAGTAGCAGTATTAGTTCGTTCACAATAACGCATAATATATATATATATATATATATATATATATATATATATATATATATATATATATTATTTCCCTATTTACGGGTAGTAAAATCATTTTCGATGTATTTTAAAGATATTATGGGACTTCAAACATAATTAAATAAACATTATCATTGATATGCGTTACAACATGTTCTTTAAAGATTGTGGAGCATTTACCGTTTATTCATATAATAGAACAAAATAATTCACTTACAAGTTAGACTATGATCTTTAATTGCTGGAAATGCATTTTACGCTGTGCTGTGTATTTCAAACTTCGAATTTTTACTTTATTATGTGATGTGTATAATTTCCATAGATCATATATAGAGCTGTACACATTGCACACATATTACAGGATTCAGACAACTATTGCAGAAAACAAATTATTACTGCATTATTATTATTTTGTTTGTTTCTTTGTTTATTCAGATATCTCAGTTCATTGTATGAAATTCTGAAATTCCTTCAGTATATCATGTTAGTATTGGAAAATGTTTCATAATCTGTGCATGATTTATGAGTTTTATTTCTTGTTTTTAAATAAAAGTCGAATTTTTTACCTTTTCATTATTTAAAATCCAATTCTTCGAATTTTGCCTGTTTTCTTTCTTTCTTTCTTTCTTTTTCATTGATGACATTAATTTGTGAATCCTTTAACAGTAATTTATTCTTTATATAATAACTTTTTTTCTTCAAAAATAAAATTTGAAATATTGATTATTATTTCAAGATGAATAAAATCAAAATTATTTAATAATATACCTTTATTAATCAATATCTTTTCATCTCATCTATTGATATTAGAAGTGTTCGATTATACCTTCATATATTTTGTTTCTTACTCAAATTCAATTAAAAATAATAGAAAACACAAAATTAATTTAAAGTGAACAATAATAATTATACATGTTTTGTCCTTATAACCCTATTCAAAATATTAATTTCAAAATAATGTTTATTTATTCTTAAAATAATACATTTATCTTATGCCGAAAATAAATTTTATCGTTTAATTAAATGGAAATTCTCCTGAGCATTAGATGCAAATGAAAATTCTTTTTAATAAAGCCACTCTGATGAATAGATATTATATTTTACTAGAGTTTATATGTAATTAACTAAAAAAATCAAAGCAGTAGTACTTTTAGATGGTACTTTTATGTGGTTACTTGTAAAAGTAATTTGAATTTGAATTTTGTTTTTAGTTTTTTTAAACATAATAAAATACAAGAAAAAGTTTTAATTTATATTAAGTTTTAGTAATAGAAAAATAATTCGCTTTGAGTTTTAAAATAATTAAGTATTTTCATCACATTCGTTAGAAAATATCTAAAAAATAAAAGCCTTGACAATTTCTTTAAGAATTCATAATCTAAAATAATTCTTGTTTGAAGAAAACGTTATTTTCAATATCTGCAGGAAAAAAAGCATTGTTTAAATTTATTATTGGGAAGTTTCTGTTTTATCATATTTTTTTCATACCACAGTAAAAGGCAATATTATGTTTTAACATATCTATTTTCAGGAAAATACAGCTGCAAATATTCTGACGGAGTTGCACAATGTTGCACATTTAATTATTTAAACGTTGCATTCTGAAATATTATTATCATAATATTTTTTTAAATATTAAGAAAATTGAAAAAAGAAAAATAATAATAACTAAATTATTTTTAAATACATCATAAAATATATCTCATGTCTGCTTTGGTACTAATATTTAGTAATTAGTATAGTAGGTGATAATTGATCAGTTGGTAAATAATAAATGCGCAAATAAGTTTTAAAGTATTTTAAGACTTATTTTATACACGTTTTCTCATTTAAAAGTGCCCCCCCCCCCAATATTCAACAGTGTTTTTCAAATACTTATGCTTTTTTATCGGCCACCCGGACTCTGCCCGATCCTTCAAACCTTCGCTACCCCCAATTACTTAAATGCAATTTGATTTATACAATATTCAATTTATTCCCACAAAGGTCAAATTCTATTCCTTTTCCTTTCGGACACACATTTAAATATAATTCTATCTTCTGATTATTCTTATTATACTGGTGAGGGGAAAATTACGAGAAATAAAAGGGGGTTAAAGCTTAATGACATGTGAAATAAATACATTTATTAAACAAGTAGGAACTTAGTCACATTATGGTAGACTGCCTCCAACACTAATTTAGAAATGATATTTCTTCGAATAATATGAAAGTATCACATTTTGTCTGATTCCTATGTCAAATAGCACGACCAGGTTAATATATTACTAACACTGAATTTCGGTTTAAAGGTAATATAAATTAACATACAACATCAAACATGATTCACCGGCAGGTATTCATGAATTGTTTACGAAGACGAAAACTGTGAGGGACTGATAATGGCTGCTACGTTTTAAAAGCTTTTTCAAATATAATATATATTTCTATACTTACACATCTGAAGCAAAAAGTGTTATTCAGTAATCTAATTTCGGATATTTATCCAATATGAATTTAAGGAATTGACATTATTTGCATTATCGCTTTTTAAAAACTACAAATAGTATCAGTATAAAGTATGTTTCGATGTGCACAAAAATAGAAAAACATGAGCGAAAACTGTAATCACTACATATTTTTAGGCGATTTTAATCTGAACGAAGACAACTAAGCACCACAGACAAAGTTATTTTTTATTATCTAGAGAATCGTATCTTTTAAAAATGCTAAATTTAGATCTACGTATAAATATTAGATTATATAGACAAACTAAACTTAAAGCTTGGGAAAAAATGATAAACTAAAAATGTTTTGGCAGTGGTGAGTTTGGTGATTTTCTAGAAGGGCTTGGCAAAATATCCTCCATTTCGTCTAAATTCTTCTGTTTCGTTAACTCTGCGAAATAGCTTCTTATGAAAGGTTGTAAAACAAAACGGTTTTCTTTTATTTTAAGTTTGATTATAATGGGTTTTAATCATTTTATTCTGGGTCTCTAATATATTCAAGAAAATCTTTCATTTCCAAAAATCATTGGTTGATTTCAATCATTGGTTGATAATGCAAAAATGTTCTTAGACAATGCAGGTTGCTCGGAATAAAAACGGAGTGAGGAAGAGAAAGAGATTTTAATGATAACGGGATGATAAGGGGAAGGTGATTTGGAAAGCTTTAATGTTAGTCAGACATCTATTTATAAGAGTTAAAATTAAAACTATCTTCTACAGTGAATTATAGTACCGTTTTGAAGAGATACAACTTAAGACATTTCCAAGAAAAGCTCATTAAAGACGACATTGAAATTTCTAAATTTAATTTTCAAGTTTAATTAAGATCTGAATTACATTTTAAAAAATCTTGCCTGGCATCCCTCTTTTAAACATTTTGTCATATGCTCGACATATGAATCGAAAAGAGATTGAAAAGGAGAAGAAGACAAAATACAGTTAAAAATATTTCCCTTTTCTTATTTAGTATTTGTACAATTGCCAAAAACCTACAACTATTTGCATATCGTTCTAGAAAAGAGAAAATATCTGTAAAATAATTCATTAATTTCTTACATTATTTACAAAGTTTAGTACACAAAACTCTGCATTCAATCACAATAATTAATGAATCAACTTTTAATTTTGTACCAAAAATTTCTATAACATTTGTATGTATAGAGGATATATCAAAAATATTAGAAAGCGCTAAAAATTTTACTTTGTGAAAAATCGTTGGGAAAATTTACTTCGATTTAATAAATTACAGACAAATATATTATTAAACTCTCAACAGATTTTTTTGTGCTTACGTGTGAGTGAGTGACACACTATACTAAATAATATGTGCAAAACATCATTTTTCCAACCTAAAAGTTTCTTATTATTTAATCTAACTATTTCTATCATTAAATAAAGCAAAAATCGAAATTAAAAGTTAGTGGTATCTTAAATTTTTAACAATTGTGAAAATAAAACCCTATTTTGTGTACTGTGTTGGTCAAAATTGTTAATGCTGTAAATATTTCTCATTTTGTAACTACAAAAATTCAGGATTATGAATTTTTTAACATCCTTTTATTCTGATTTACGTAAATTTTTAACGAGTCTTTATTTAAAGATAACTATAAAAAAGCGCAGCTTTGTGAAGGTTCGCGAAATTTTAATTAACTAGTAATAATTTGTTATAAAAGAGTAATTTTAAAAGTATACTTTAATGTATGGATTATTAATATTAACTTTTATAAATAATTCATGCAACAAATATTTTTCACACTTTTTTTTTATTTTATTAATTCATTGCATTCCTCATATGGATTTCTTCTTGTTTTCTATATTTTAACATATTTGAGTTCTTAATACGGCTTAATGTATTATAAGGAAATCGTCTATTTAATGCTAATCCTTCTAAAGTTTTTAAGTGCGTTCGTAATTATGTAAATACGTAGCATCTGTAATCGTCATTCAGTCCGTCGTCCGTATATAGCAGAGCAAAAACTAGACAACCGAAATTGATATGCATATATGAAGTATATGCACTAAAATATACATTCTGCTCAATCTGTGGTGCAAAGAATATTTTTTATTAATTTACAAGGCCACACAAACGTATTCTATAATTATAATTAAATACTTATCATTTATTATAGCTTTTTACCTGTACTTAATTCTGCCAGGCAGTTGAAATAACTGACTAGGTGTCATTATTAAATGGTTGCTTAGGTGAATTATGTTATCTGTGATGTCGTTCAGATAGCTCAAAGAAAAGGCATAGGCAATTAAATCGCAATTTTTTGGTTAGAGTCCCGACCTGTGCACATTTCACTCAAATGGAAAAATTACTACTCATATTCAAAAAGCAAAGTGGCAGACTATTTTAGCATTCTCTGTTAGGCAGGGAACTACGTCAAAACTATGCGAACAGACATATTTTTAAATCAAGAACTCCAAAACAAAAATATAGTGCATTTCTATAGACAGGCTGAGATATACCTATAACAGTCATCATAAAAAGCTTAGTATAACGGCAGCTATACTCCATTGGTATAGTTTTTCCATAAATTTTGAAAAACACTGCACAACAGCGTCACCTAGGATGCTATATTCATTCACTTTTAATCAGCAGAAATTTATGATAAACTCACGTTTCATGCAAAACTGTATTTTTATTTTACGAAAATTGTATAATCAGGTTTCTTTTTATGATAATGGAAAAAAGCAAAAGCTAATAAAATAATTAAAATTAATAAAATACATTATCAGAAAATAAAATCGTTACATTGAAAAAAATTATAAACTAAAAAAATTCTATTTACATATTATTTTAAATACAAACATTTAATTCTCTTATCCGGTATTTAAACTTTTCATTTATTTTGACGATTGCAAATATTTATTTTTCCTGAAAAGATTCAATTAAATTCAAAATCTGCTGGAAATGTAAATCAAGGTCTTTATTAGGCAACACATGGTGAATTAAATTTGTTTACGAACATTTGCAGTTTGATAAAGTCTGGCGGCCGTTTGCATAAGACCATAATTTCAGCAAATACATTAAATGTAACAAAGCGTTATGTGAATTCTATGAATGTTCAACGTTCTTTATATCATTAGTTCTATAAACAGGAACATGAAATCTAACTTATTCTCGCAACACATGTAATGTGTTAAACAATCCAATCACATCAACTATTATAGGCAGATAAAGCAACGTTTTAAACATCAGATTTATAGCAAACTAGTTTAGGTAGCCTTAGATGATTAAAAAAAAAAAATTATTAATACATATTATGTATCAATTTCTCAATTCTAACACAATTTCCAAATAAGGTGAATCATAAGTTGTATACATTTTGAATGCGTTAATATGTGCAATTTAACTGAAACCCATATTAAATTTTTCGACTTTAATAGATTATGTTTGTATTTTTTATATTTTAATGTTTGTTCCGTAATAAAAAAAAAAAAAAAAAAAAAAAAAAAAAAAAATTCTAGTTATCACATCGTTCTGCAATCTAAAATAATCTATAAAAATTAAATTGCAAAACACTGGCAGCTAAAAATTACATACACAATTACAGAGGACATATCGAGAGCATATGCAATGCATTACGTGAAATAAATCCTCACATATCTTTTGTGTATTTCATTGTCTCAGTTCCTTTTATCTACGCTAAAGCTAGAGCTCTTTCGCATATTTATGCCTTATGTGTGATTACTGTGATTTTAACTTAATTTTAGGCCTAGTAACAAATAGAAACACTTGTTTTTTTTGTTTTTTTTAAGTATAAAGTTGTAAAGAACACTGCGCGACATACATTTAACAATTGAGGAACATGTTCTTTGCCAAATATATTTGTAGAGTGACATAATAAATTTCTTCTGTGTGTATATAGCAGAAAGCTCACGTAAAAAAAGGAATTTAATCTAATGATTTATAGTAATATTGAAGAAAAAGGCAGAAAATTGATGTCTACCTGTACGATGAAGGAGTTTGTTTATGTTTCTCGCGACAAGCAAAATAATTGGTTTGATCCATTTCCATTTTTTGTTTCATCGTCTTGTGCTTATTCTAATTTGACAAAAGTGTTCGTTGATAAGTAATGGGGTTTTTCTGAACTTTCCTATTTAACACAGTTTTTTGAAATGTGTTTCCTTTCACGGTCATTGCATAATATGGCAGTATTTCGGCCCTCCATTTGACGATACAGTTATTCAGTAAGTTTATTTCAAACAAGTTGTATGTTTTCACTTGGGATAATTCAAGATTATGGACAAAGTTGAGCTAATTATGAAAACACGAAGTCCTTTTAAGTGAAAATGTTCTGTCTGTCAAAAAGTAGCCTTCTTGTTGATCTCCATTGTTTCAACTACAAACATAAGAGACACAAGAGTAGAAAGTGTAGAAATAAAGACAAAAATTCTCGTTGTTTTAATTGTTCTAAGTTCGAAAACAAGTCTGTCTTGTGTTATAAAGTTACCTAACAGCAACTTTACGCAAGGAAATTTAAAGTTAGGTCTGAACCGTTTAATAGCGATTCAATAATTTGTAAATTGTTTATGACTAAACACTAAACATGTCATTGTTTCTTCTTTAGATCATATCGTTAATTGATAATGACAATGAAAAGAAATTACTAAAAGTGAATATATTAAACTTGGGGTTTTTTTTCTCTGCGGACATTGTGATTTACAGTTTAAATTATCAAAGCAATAAATATCTAGTTCCAGATAATTGTTTATCTTTTGAATTTATCATTGATACATATGAATTATAGAAGAGTATTTTCACAGTTTCTGGAAATCTATTATTATGTAATATACAGGGTGTTTCGCTACCAGACCGACAAACTTTGAGGGGTGATAGTAGACATAAAGACAAACATTATTAAATAGGAAACCATGGGGTGCAAACGTCTTCTGTAGGAACTAGGGGCCATTAAAGTTTAAGGTCCAAAAATTCAAACGCTGATAAAAATTAGAAAAAAGGGTCGATTTGTTTGCGGTTTTCTCTAAAATCATTCTTTATGTCACGATTTTTTATTTTTTTAATTTTAAAGGTTAAGTTCAAAAACTGTCGATAGAGGACGCTTTAGACTTCAGAGTAACGAACAAATATTTTTTGCCGCTCTTTTGTGCATGGGGTTGAAATTATTCTAAAGTGTAGACTTTAACTTAAATTTTAAGCTCAAAATCGGAAACATGGGGATCGGTTAACTAGCGAAAATTTAACTGTGAACCGAGGGAGAGATTTTAAACGCTCATAAACATAGGACAAACTAATCGATTTTGTTGCGGCTTGCGTCTAGGCCATTCCCTTGGTAATTATTTTATTCAAAATGATGTACAGCTTTCATGTCCTCATTTTTTGATAGAGGGCGCTTCTGACATATGTCTGACATTTCAATGGTATTACTCCTAGGTGTTTTATTACCAGACCACCATACTTCCAGGAAGTGTAAGGGATGCAAAGACGACTCTGAATCACACAGGAATGTGACACTGAAAATTGTTTTTTTGCATGTTACGTTTAAAAAAAGCAGAGAAAAAAACAACAGAAACAGCAACATGTTAAAGTGACAGAACAAAGTTTATTTAAAGGTTTTACTGCAAAAAGTGTTCGAAATTACGACCGGAAAATGTCCGGCAAACTATTTGACAGCGATAGTAGATGGCGCTGCGATTTTCTTGCGGTACATGGCGCTGAACGGTAATGCGCTTGAAAGTTTCTCTCTCGTTGCGCAGATCTATGTGGTTCCAGCACGATCGGGCTCTTCCACATTTTATCAATGATGTTCACCGATACCTCAACGTAACATATGGACAGCGGTTGATAGGTCGTGATGTCTGGGTTTATTGGCCTGCCAGATCACCGGACCTATCAAGTATGAGCTTCTTCTGCTGGGGTCACATGAAAAGTTGGGTGTATGAGAAACCCGTACCATCAATTAAAGACTTAGCAGTTCGTATTTCTGTAGCTTCCGGAAATCTATCAAAGATTCCAGGAATCTTTCAAAGCGTGAGGAATTACATGCGACGCCGCTGATAAGCATGTCGAATTACTCTGGTCGTAATTTCGAACATCTTTTCTAGTAAAACCTTTAAATAAACTGTTTTATGTCATATTAACGTGGTGCTCTTTCTCTGCTTGTTTTTGTTGTTTTTTTTCTCTGCTTTTTTTAAACGTAACATGCAAAAAAAAAAAAAAACAATTTTCAGCGGCACATTCCTGTGTGATTCGGAGTCGTCTTTGCATCCCTTACACTTCCTGGAATTATGGTGGTCTGGTAATAAAACACCCAGGAGTAATACCTTTGAAATGTCGGACAGGTGTCAGAAGCGCCCTCTATCAAAAAATGAGGGCATGAAAGCTGTACATCATTTTGAATAAAATAATTACCAAGGGAATGGCCTCGCGCAAGCCGCAACAAAATCGATTAGTTTGTCCTATGTTTATGAGCGTTTAAAATCTCTCCCTCGGTTCACAGTTAAATTTTCGCTAGTTAACCGATCCCCATGTTTCCGATTTTGGGCTTAAAATTTAAGTTAAAGTCTACACTTTAGAATAATTTCAACCCCATGCATAAAAGAACGGCAAAAAATATTTGTTCTTTACTCTAAATTCTAAAGCGCCCTCTATCGACAATTTTCGAACTTAACCTTTAAAATTAAAAAAATAAAAAATCGTGATATAAAGAATGATTTTAGAGAAAACCGCAAACAAATCGACCCTTTTTTCTAATTTTTATCAGCGTTTGAATTTTTGGACCTTAAACTTTAATGGCCCCTAGTTCCTACAGAAGACGTTTGCGCCCCATGGTTTCCTATTTAATAATGTTTGTCTTTATGTTTACTATCACCCCTCAAAGTTTGTCGGTCTGGTAGCGAAACACCCTGTATAGTGAAAATAAAAATATGCCTAATAGTTTTTTTTAGTACTGTACTTTTAGAAAAAACAATCTTGATTTAAGTTTTACTGCTAATAGTACTATAAGTTCGCAAATTTTACTCTTCTTTAAAATTATTTTCCTGCAAATTTCAAACAACGAACATTAAAATCGTAAAATGTAACACCTGTGTTTTGCAATCCTCGCCGGCAAACACCTGCTGAAAAAGATTTTGCTATAAGATAAATTCTGGAATGGTAAGAAAATGGAATAATGCGGAAAATTACTTCTGATTTTTCTTCACATTTCACACATTTTTCTGGTAGAAAAGTAGCCTATTTCATTTCGATTTGTGTGTTAATTATTGCACACTAATGTCTGAAATATACTTAAATAGCGTTTTTCTATCTTAGAAATTGGTAGCATTAGTCATCAGTTGCTTTCTTCAAAAGTATTTACGACTTTTGACATTAAAAATGCACACTTCCATTTAGAAGAAAAAGGAAATAGTGGAGAATATTCATATTTTCCCCATATTCTGAGCTATTCGAATTCTTATTTATGAATTTTTATCTGTCGGATTTTTGGTTAGCGTTTCAAAGCTATATTTATAATATTTTTAGGGACCACAATAATGAAAAATACATATAATTTCTATAAATGATATAATTATTCAAACTGAATCAGAAGCTAAGGGAAAATTACAACACGTCTTGGCCATTGCGTCTGAGCTTATTCTGCAACTAAAAACTTAAACGTGTACCTTTTTATAGAAATGAATTACGGTACATTTTTGCGATGATAGTTACGGCGCAGTACACTTTTCCAAATTTACAGCCGATACTAGTTTCACGCGGTACATTTTATAAGTAAAACACGCACACATATTGAACATAAACTAGTAATTCTGCAGTTTAGGAGCCTCAACACCAGCTTTGCAAATCATTGTTTTTAAACACACTTTCGGTAATATTCAACTTCCTACAGAAATTTAAAATTTTCAAATTATTTATAATATTACATGTAATATATGTAATATTATGTTGTATAAATGTAATTATTTATAAGAATAAAATAAGAATAAGAAGTTTTCAGACATCAGAAGCGTTAAATTGAAAATGTGGTTGTATAAGGATATTTGGAAATTTTCATAAGCTACTAATTCTGGCTTTTTTTATATAATATAGTAGATTTCTTAAGGGGGATCCACCCATCCCCCTGAACCCCACATAGTCTCATTATATGTACATTTGTAACTTTCTATTAATTGTGCTAATGGTTATCGTAAATCTTTAATTTCTTTTTACATTTTGATTTATAAGGATAAGCAACAGTTTGGACAGTAGTATCTGGACAACAGTATTTTTCATTATTCTCATACCTCTACTTGCCTGCCAACCACAAACACCTAAATCTGATGTATCAGGAACTTCTGTATGTGTAAACTGATTAATCTACGGTTTTAAATTTTTTTGTTTCCGTAAAATAGGTTTGATTGACGCTCTATAATATTTATAACTAACATCATATCTAAAAACATAATAATCTATTCGATAGTATCAAATGCTAATCAAATGCTTGGAAATCCCGAAGATGGAAAAGCTTTTTCTCAAACAGCCAATGAAATGCTTACAAAATCAAAAAACGCAGGCAATTTTTATCGTTTGAAATTTTTAGAGTGCAATAACACGTAAAAATTGCAAACGACATAAATCAACTGCGTTTTTCTCCCCCTAAGTATTTCATTGGCTGTTCAAGAAAAGGTTTTACCATCTTCCGTATTTCCAAGCATTTGATTGGCTGTTACAGGCAACTCGATCCATTTCAGGCATCAAAAACGCTCCAACATAAAAGAGTTGCTTGCTTTCCGAGCGACTCTCCTGGATCCATATATAAAAATGGAGACGCCTGGAATTTTAAGCGACTTTGACCCCTCGTGTAATAGCACCTTTACGTTTAGTAGCACTTTTAAAGTGCTATTACACAAGGAATCACAGTCATTTCCAATTCAATGCGTCTCAATGTTAACTTATAACTTAAGAGGAGTCGCAAGGAGGGTGAGCGGTTCTCTTTTGTTTGAGCGTCTTTGACGACTGAAAAGGAGCGAATCGCCAGTAACAGCTAACGATGGGAAGCTAACGATGGGAAGCTAACGATGGGAAGCTAACGATGAGAAAGCTTGTTGTAGAACAGCCGATGAAATGCTTAGATTTAGAAAGAATTCACAACAATCGTAAAAAAAATATCATATTAAAATATAAAGTAAATGTTTCGGCTAAATATATTTAAAAAATTTAACCGCTTTGCAATATTACTTGGTCATAATAAATGTAACGTAAGTTCATTACTTTGCTGCTTTTAACACGCATTAATGAATTTATTATTCATAAGTTTTCTTTCTATTTTGATACGCACGTGAATATACTTTTGCTTCTAGAAAGGAAATATTTTTATTTGCGCTGTCTCAGTGTGGTTTATCATCATATATTTCACTCGTAATTATTTAACTATGCTGGCAACAATAGTTTATCATTTAGAAACTTGAAATGCCTCACTTAAATATATTTTTAAATTTAAACTGGATGACTATTTTAAATATGACATAATTTTTTCCATTCATGGGAATTTACGCATTTTAATGAATTTATTATTTGTTATTTTCTTTCTCTTTTAATATTTACTTGTAAATATAAATTTATGACGCAATTTTCAATATTTTACTGCCGTTAACTTGTAATTATGTATTTCTCATTTGAAAGATTTTTTCTGTTTGTGATAATCGTGTAAAAATAATTTTTCAATTTGAAGGAAATACTATTCTTTGATCATTTGGCAACAGTTTAAAACAATAATCTTTTCTAAAATAGGTAAAATATCTCTCTCAAACTGCTGAAAATTTGAATATAAAATGGAAATAAATCCTAAAAAAAAATGAGTCAATTTTAAAAGTAAAAGCAATCTGCACATCGGGAATTTCTGATGTATAAAATGATCTAAAAGTATTTAAATTCTCATGTGTAGTTTTTGTTCCTATAAAACTTTTTAATGGAACGATTTTGATCAACTTTAATATTAAAATCTTTTAAAATAGTTATTCGATTTAAAAACTGGTTGCATCACCATGTTTATCAAATATTTCTATATACAACCACCAACTTCCATATTTTTGTGTGCAATAGTTTTCTTACTATTAACAAAGAAATACCCTAGTTCACAAAAAATTCAATGTCAGCGGCGGTGACAGCGTAAGTTACTCTTTTTTAGAATAGAAAGATACGTTACTTTAGTGAAGCATTAAACTTCGTTTAACTTAACCCTGCTGTTCTGTTCGCATTTACTATACGTATGTAGTGTTCGGGTCAATGTGACCCGATTTAGAATATTACCTTTTCTTGCAGTAAATGATAATAACTATTTTAGAAATAATTAAAAAATAGTAAAATAAGCTTAAATATATATCAAATAATACAAAACATTTAATACAGTCAACAAATGTATAACAAATGATACAGTCATTTTCCTTTTTAGAAGAAGTTTCCCCAAGTTATAGGATGTGAAAAAGTTATCGCATGTAACATTGTGCCCCGAATACCCATAAGTAAGGTCACTCACTACCCGCATACCCTGACTTTTCTCTGTCTTTGATCCTTAATTTTTTCCAGTATAAATTTGTACATTCAGTACATATGAAGTTTTGCTATCACATAAAGTCCATATTTTTATCCCATACTTGGAGGTTTTATTAGGTATATATTGTTTGAAAGGGCATCGTCCACGAAATCCTACTAATTGTTCATCTACAGTAACATTTTCACTTGGTTTATTCAATTTAGGTTGAATTTCTATCCACTTTTCCCAAATATCTCGAACAGCAGCTAATATATCTACAGACCTTCTTTCTTGCCTGGTAGATTTATTGTCAAAACGAATAACTCTCGATATCATATGAAAGGTTTCGCAGGACATTGTAGCAAGAAATATATTTCTGCCTGTTTCTTGATTCCACAAACTTTTTGTTGATTCTCCATATGATTTGTACACACCAGTTAATAATAATAATCCAATGTATGCTTGAAAAGTTTCAGTACTAATATCTTTCCACTCTTTTTCATACACTTTTCTTCCTTCTATATTAGTCATTTTTATGATTTCGTTCTCGATTGTAGAATTGAATAACGTCGCAAATGCGCTTTTTATGTCAGTTATCCTTATCGTTGCATATCTTGTGACACCTAGATTAGTTTTTATAATATTAGCAGACGTTAATCGATTACAATGAATAAGGGAATTCAATTTCCATACTATTTCACGATTCTTAGACTGAATACTCTGTATATTTTGCGTCTTTTAAATATCAATATCAAAATCATTGTCAAAACTTTCACTTTCAATTTCCTCACTTGTATGATTTTCATACTCAGACGCATTTTCCTCTTCGCTGTCAGAGGCTTCCATTAATTTAGCAATATCAGCTCAAACTTCTACGATTCGCCATTTTTTTAACTAATACTCAGAGATACAACTGTTCTTCAGATTATTAGAAATTGAAATATAGCAAGAAAAAAGAAACGCTACTAACAGGTTTATTTTTTTCCTTCCGGCAGTGATATCAACATTTGACTTTGCTCTCCTCTCACGTGATCTAACACCTGTGCCAACGAAACAGATTTCGAAATAGATACGTTGCAGTAATTATTTTTATTAAATGATTCCAAAAAAAATTTAAAAGTGCATGATAAAATTATTTTTTAACTCGGGTCAATATGACCCGAACAGTACATTAGGACTAAGTTAAAAAATATCTCTTGGAAATATAAATAAACGTAAATACTTCTATAAATATATAGTTATATTACTAATGAACAAAGTCAAAAAGTTTCATGGAAATATCTCTGCGCTAATTTGTTTTATAAGTAAACAATAAAATTTTCGGGTCAAATAGACCCCAACAGAACAGCAGGGTTAAATGCATATCCTTGATTGGTGAAAATTAACTTTGTGATTTACTGAACTGGCTTTATTTTGTTGTATCTTTTTTTCTGTCAAACGATTTATAAAGTTTCGGACGCCAGTAACAATGAAAAACAGACCCCCGTGACATTGCCATGTTATGATTGGAACAACATACTCGTATTTCCGTTATATTCAAATCATGTTTCTTAAGAACAGTTTCTTTTTTGTTTGGCTTTATTGTTCTTTCTGAATATATTGTGTTAACATATTGCCTATGCAGATCTGGATGCAGGACGGTCGTGTGTGGGTGATGACACTGTAGTTAATTGCAAATATGTAAACGGGTAAGATTCCAATGGAACAAAAACGTTAATCGGGAAAGTACTAGAGTAATGAATTCACTGTCGATGTGGCTGCGATTCAAAACTTTTCAAAATACTAAGAGAGAATGAAACATGAAATTTTCTATTAGAATTAAATTAAACAATGAACGAGGAATGTGTTTGTTTATGTTTATCTCAACAATGACCAGCAGACTATGTATTTTTCTTCATTTCTATGTTTTGTTTCAATATCTACTCTTTTTTTCAATCTAATTAAAGTATTCTGTTCCGTACCTAATAAGAAGCGCTGTATTAGAGCGCCATCTGTGAAAAAGAAGAACCGTCTGGGTTCGAGAGTTGAGAACAGAGTTGTGTTTTGGTTTGTGAAAAGTGGCGATATGAGATCGCATTATAAGTTTTGAGTTTATGTCGTGAAATAAATAATGTTTTTGTGTGTGACAGTCCTCTAAATGAGTGAGTTTTGTGATTTCTTCAAGCTATCGTCGACATCTGGTCCGGCGTCGAGCCGGAGAAATAATCTCGCAATAATTCGAATCCTTTTTACTTGGAATAAACAACAGATCGTTTGAATGGAACACCTGCAACATTTGAAAGAAATTAAGTAAGAGCATGAGTTTTGTTGGTTCATTTACCCCATAATATAGTAGTTTTTTATTTATGTTATGTATTTTATTGTTTTATTTTGAGTTAAAGTGTTAATTGTTTTGAGTTTTGTAAATTTGTTCTTAAAATGTTTAAAGACGCGCGTAAGTCAGATTTGCTGATTGCTGCCGCGGAATTAGGAGAAAAAGTAAGCGATAAAGCTACGAAAGCAGAGTTAATTAATATTATAAAAAATACGGAGAAATTTAAAAGTGACTCTGAATTTGTATCTAACTTAATAAACGGTATATTTGAGGAACGTAAAGAAGAATTTGAGCGGCTCGAGAAAAGTAAACAATTAGAATTGCAGTTAGAGCAAATTAAATTGGAAAGAGCTAAAGCCGAATTAGAATTATCTCGTATGCAAACAGATTCTAAAACTAATGACAGCGATTCAGAAAGTAAAATTGATTCCCTGGACTCTTTAATAAAAAGTATTAAAACTCTAACAATTAGAATTCCGAGCCGCCCAGAAGGTTGGGGTCTTTTTTTTTGCTTCCTTGGAAAGATCATTTATAACAAAAAATGTACCCGATAAATTTAAAGCTGAGATTCTTTTGAATTTACTAGGGAAGAAAGCTTCAAATGTAATTTCTTACATAAGCGATAATGAGTTGAGTGATTATGATAAAGTAAAGAGAATTGTTCTTAGAGAATTTGAACCAACACCCCAATGTTGTCTTGAGCAATTCAGAAAAACTGTTAGGCAGTCGAATGAAACACATATGCAGTTTGCATCACGTTTAATAACTAGCTTTGATTATTATTTAAAATTGAAAGAAGTGTCCGATTTTGAGAAACTGAAACAATTAATTGTATCAGACAAATTATTTCAATGTTTAGATAAAGATACAGCAGCTCATATTAGTGTTAAACAATCGGATTCATGGTTCGATCCCGTGACGTTAGCGAAGGAAGCAGATTTATTTTTTGTGTCACGCGGTAAATCATTAACTGAGAATAACAATCAAAAATCTATGAGAAATGTGTCTAAAGTATTTTTATCTGATTGTAAGAGTATAAAATGTATTCTTTGTTTTGAAAGCCACCCGATACACAAATGTAAGAGATATATGGCTTTATCTGTTTCTGAAAGGATAGAGGTAATTAAGAAAAATAATTGTTGCTTTAATTGCTTAGGCAAACATTTAGTTAATAACTGTAAATCAAAATTTTCGTGCTCCTTATGTAAGCGAGAAGGTAAAACCAAGAGACATCATTTTTCATTGTATTTTCCGAGAAATGAGATATTGCGCAATGCAAATGTGAATGGTGAAAATGGGGGGGGAAGCGCCTTTCCCCACCGTAAGAGTAAGTGAATCAAATCTCTCGGCAGATTCGCCAATATTTGAACCTAATCAAAACAATAGAAATAATAATTCCGTACTTTCTACGCGAGTAATAAATCAAACAAAAACTGTTTTGTTAAGTACAGTAAATTGTTTATTGAGAGACGAGGCGGGAAATTACTATAGATTACGTGCGGTTTTGGATCAAGGGGCAATGAATAATTTTATGACGGTAGATTGTGCAAATAGCCTCAAATTAAAAAAGGAAAGAACTAATTTGGCAGTTTGTGGTATCGGTGACACATTCACAAAAATTAAATCTGTTGTTACCGCGACAATTTCCAATTTAGAAAGAAATTTTGAAAAAGAGTTAGATTTTTTGATTGTATCTAAAATTACGGATTTCATGCCATCAAAAATTTTTAATATTAATGTGCCACAGTTAAAATATGTAAAACTAGCGGATGAAAACTTTAACAAACCAGGTCGCATAGATTTGCTTTTAAGTGCTGAGATATTTTATGAGCTCTTACGGCCAGGTCAAATTTGTCCGGTTAATAGTAATTTGATTTTTCAAAATACAGTTTTTGGTTATGTAGCAAGTGGAAGTGTTCCCATTCCAAGTCAGGGGAGGGTACATTGTGGTTTCATTCAGGATAATACTATTTTAAACAAAACCATAGAGAAATTTTGGAAAATAGAAGATGTTGAGATTGAGGTACCCAAAAATAAAGAAGCAATAATTTGCGAAGAACACTTTGAGAAAAACGTTAAAAGAGATAGTACTGGGAGATATATTGTTAAAATGCCGTTAAAAGAGGATCCGCTTTGCTTAGGAAAATCCAGAGATATTGCCCTTAAAAAGTTAAATTCGCTATGGAATCGATTCTTAAAAGAACCTGAATATTTAACATTGTATAGAGAATTTTTAAGCGAATATGAAAGGTTGGGTCACATGACAGAGATTTCGGAAAGGGGGGAAGAAGTAGGAACTTATTATATACCGCATTTAGGAGTCTACCGCCCTGATAAAAGTACAACAAAACTTCGTGTAGTTTTTAACGCGTCTTCGAAAACAACCTTAGGAAACTCTCTTAATTCCTTACAGTATAACGGTGGGGTTATTCAGGAAGACCTTTTTAAAATAATGACAAGATTTCGTAAGCATATTTATGCATTCGTAGCTGACATTAAACAAATGTATAGAATGATTTTAATTGATCCGAGTCAAACTAAACTTCAGAGAATTCTTTGGAAGGAGGGGGTGAATGAACCAGTTAAAACTTATGAGCTGAAAACTCTTACATATGGAACAGTGAGCGCCCCATTTTTAGCTACTAAAGTTTTGCTTCAACTATCGAGTGACGAGCAAAACAACTTTCCCTTAGCATCCCCAGTTTTAGAAGGAGATTTTTATATGGATGATGTGTTGAGCGGCACAGCCACTCTATCCGAAGCTAAAGAGCTGCAGTCAGAGTTAGTGGAGGCTCTCAAGAGTGCAGGAATGCATTTGCACAAATTTCATAGTAATAATTTAGAGTTAAAAACAGAACCTGACAGTGATTACAATTTTAGAGAAGAGACAAAAACGCTTGGTGTGATGTGGAATCCTAGTAGTGATAGCTTTACCTTTCAAATACAAGTAGAAAGTGTAGTTTCGCCAACTAAAAGAAACGTGCTATCAACAATCGCAAGAATTTTCGATCCACTTGGCCTCTTTGGGCCTGTTGTTACCAAAGCTAAAATTCTCATGCAAAACCTGTGGTGTTTGAAACTAAATTGGAGTGATCCGCTTCCTGAAAGAGAAGCACAAGAATGGCAAAGCTTTATCGAGTCCCTGCCAGTGGTGAACAATGTTAGTGTTAAGAGGTGCATACTAATTGAGAAACCTGTTAAGATCGAGCTTCATGGTTTTTCTGATGCATCCGAATCTGCCTATGGATGCGTTATTTATTGCAAATCAACGTCAAGTGATGGAGCCTTTAAAGTAAATTTGGTTTGCAGCAAATCCCGAATAGCACCCCTTAAGCGTCTTACTATTCCAAGATTGGAGCTTTCTGCAGCCGTTCTCTTAGCAAAACTGTTATCCAAAGTGAAAAGTGCTTTACAACTAGAGACTACTGACATTTATTTATGGAGCGATTCGATGATCGTACTTTCCTGGTTACGAAAAGAACCATATCTTATGAAAACTTTCGTTGCCAACCGTGTAGCGGCAATACAGGACTTGACAAAAGTTCAACAGTGGCGTCATGTGTCTTCTGAGAACAATCCAGCAGATCTCATTTCAAGAGGAATGGATCCTGAGAAACTGGTTAAAAATGAACTGTGGTTCAAAGGTCCGATATTTCTGACTCAACGAGACTATCCTAATCGTGAAATTCCTACGTCCATCATTAGAGACGAATTTTCACAAGAACTAAAAAATTTAGATCAAGACTTATCTGTTTTTTGTGTAGCTTCCAATCCTTTTATTGAAGTGTTATTTAATATTACTAACTGTTATACTAAACTATTGCATGTTCTAAGTTATCTTTTCAGGTTTATTCACAACTTGAAGAATCCAACTGAAAAGAGGGTGGGTCCTTTGAAAACTCAAGAAATATTAAAAAGTGAGATATTTATTATTAAAGAGGTCCAAAACAACGAGTTTTCTGAGGAAATTAAGTGCTTAATTCACCAAAAGAATGTTCCAGATAAAAGTAAGACAAAATGTTTAAATCCTTTTTTAGATTGGGATGGAATAATAAGAGTAAATGGTAGAATAAAAAAATTCTGATTTAAGTTTCAACAGTAAGTTTCCAATTATTCTACCTAAGAGTCATAAATTAACTAAGTTAATTTTAGAGGCATATCATAAGAGATATTTTCATTTAGGCCCTACTGCCCTATTACATTACGCAAGACAAAAGTTTTGGCCAGTTCAGGGTAAAGCAACATGTAGAAAAGTTGTGCATGATTATATTAAATGTTTTAGGTGTAAACCTGTAGGTGTTGAACAGTTAATGGGTGATTTACCAAAAGAGAGGGTAACTCCTGATTTTCCATTTAATTGTTAAGGGGTTGATTTTTGTGGGCCATTCCTTATTAAGTATAAAAATCAAAGAAAAGGAATTTTCCACAAAATATATGTGTGCATATTTGTATGCTTAGTCACAAAAGCTATTCATCTTGAAATTGTAACTGATTTAACTTCGGAAGCCTTTGTGGCATGTTTAAAGAGATTTGTGGCTCGCAGAGGTTTGTGTTCGATATAATATATATGTGTTCGATAGTTTGTATTCGGATAATGCCACAAACTTTATAGGAGCTAATAAAGAGCTTTCTAAATTACATTACTTAGTCTTAAACCCAGATGAGAGACTTTCAAATTATTTGTCAACTGAGGGAATTGATTGGAATTTCCTTCCTCCAAGAGCACCTAATTTTGGTGGCCTCTGGGAAAGTGGTGTAAAGGCGTTTAAATATAATTTTAAAAGAGTTTTAGGTGATTCTAGGTTGACATATGAAGAATTCTTGACGGTTATTACTCAAATAGAAGGAATTTTAAATTCCAGACCGCTTGTACCTCTGTCATCAGATATTGATGTGTATGATGTGTTAACCCCTGCCCATTTCCTAATTGGCAGACCCTTAAATGCCATTGTTGAGCCAAATTTAACTGAGATTAAAGACAATCGGTTGTCTAACTGGAAAAAACTAACAAAAATAATTCAAATTTTTTGGAAGAAATAGCATATTCAGTATCTTAACAATTTGCAACAGAGGTCCAAGTGGATGGTAGAAAAAGATAATGTAAAAGTTAATGAGTTAGTGCTTCTTAAAGATGAAAATCTACCCCCTCAAAAATGGGCATTTGGTAGAATAATAGAAGTTTATTTTGGTGAAGATAAACGGGTCAGAGTTGTTAAAATAAAAACTCAATCTGGAGTTTATAAAAGACCAATATCAAAAATTTGTATTTTGCCTCTTAATCTGTAACCTTGTATATATTTTCTGTGTGTTTTTCTTGTAATTATATATTTTCTGTGTTTTAATATTATCAATATATTGTTACTATTTGATATTTGCATTTATAAAGACTGTATAATTTAATGGTTGAATGTAACCATTGCAACGTGGGGCGGAATGTTCCGTACCTAATAAAAAGCGCTGTATTAGAGCGCCATCTGTGAAAAAGAAGAACCGTCTGGGTTCGAGAGTTGAGAACAGAGTTGTGTTTTGGTTTGTGAAAAGTGGCGATATGAGATCGCATTATAAGTTTTGAGTTTATGTCGTGAAATAAATAATATTTTTGTGTGTGACAGTCCACTAAATGAGTGAGTTTTGTGATTTCTTCAAGCTATCGTCGACATATTCCTTAATAAGTAATGGCGTATTTTCTGAACGTTCTTGTGTATAGCTAAAATAAATGAAATTTTTAAAAATAACACATGAATAGGTCTGTGTACTGGCCGTATCGCATTTTTTTTTTTTGATGTAATTTGTTACTCAAAAATTATTTGCCATTATATGTTTTCAATGTTTTATAACAAACGTAGGGACGCATTAAAAAATGTAGGTTTCGAATGTGAAAATGCATTTTTTTAAATAGCTTAAAATTAGAAGAAATGAATAGATAAATTAAGAATCTAAAGAAAAGAAATAGAAATAAATAAGTTTTCTTCTATTGTAGTCAGATGTTCCCTTTATGAAAGAATTTAATAAATGCACTAATGAAAAGATCAAATGCTATATAAAGTAAATTAAACTAAGTACTTATCAATCTACTTATAATACTTTTCTTAAACGAAATCAATCTTCTTTCATTTTCCTTCTTCTTTTTCCCAAGCGATAAAGTGTTTTCCTCACAAATCTAGTCCAGATCAAAGGCTCGATTCTACAACATTAAGTTGTATTTAACTAATCTCTTTTGCTCTTCTCCTATTTCTTAGAACAAATCTTTTCCTACTAAGGAATGTCATCCTAAATATTTTCCTAAACATTTTTTATTTGTAATCATTATCAATATGAACGATTACACCGAAGATTAGTTCTCCGTTTTAATGAAAATAAAAATTGCATAAGAATTATTAATCGTATGAAATGGGCCCATGTATATGTATATAATTACCTAAATACAAATGAACTACTTATTTATTATGGGCATGCTAATAAATAATGCAGCACAATCTATACAGACAGTAAAGGAAATTATATTATAGTTCTTAGCCATTTTTATTATTTGCAATTTCCATTCACCAGACAAATAATACAAATAATGACCCTCTACAGTAGTCAAAGATTAAACAAAACTTAAAACAATTTCATTCTGAAATTAATTTTTTCTTTTTTTCTCAATTATTCATTGAAGATTTTGCTCTATGTTAACATTCTAATCTTCTTTACAACGTTGCACTTTTAGAAATAATAATGAATGATTACTTAAAATTTTCAGTGAATGTGTCTTTGATCGATGCTTTAATCATCCCTTATTTTTAAAGTATTCTGTTTCAAAAAGAAAAAAAAATCCTATGAAATTTATTTATGGTTGAAGCATAAATTAGAGGCCGCGCAAATATAACGTTATCATTTTAGGGAAAAGGAGAGGTCTGGCATTTGATATTGAAAGATATCTCCAATGGGAGGGGGGTTGTGTTTTTTGATATCGATATCATTTTTGATCTTCTCAATTTTTTTTCTTTACACTTGTGCATTTTCACATTATTTTTATTTTTATTTTATTGATACAAAATAGCATGCTATCATTTTTTAGGCTGTTACCTATTTTTATGAAAATAAAAATTATTTTTACAAAATCACAAAATTATTAGAAAATTATTTAATTCTAAAACATGGCATACCTCCACATTTGACATTCCTATTCTTCTTCGTAAGTGTATGGATTTATAATTACGCTTCGAGAAACTATAGGTGAAGTATATTTAAAATGAAGCTTGTGTTTACTGATAAATAAAATAAAAAAAGGAATATTGCCCACTTGTTTTGCTGATAAAAATTTCTATCTGCCATCCCGCTCTGCTACCCGCTCCCATCCTCTCCTCCCCTCGGGGAAGTGCAACATAACTTTATTATTGTTGAATGCATTCTGTAACAAAAAGCTATTGTAAAATAGTTTTTAGATAGTAACTATTTCTTCTAAGTGTTATTTGATATAAAATTTTTTATTATACAAAGTGATATTTTATTGGCTTTTCCTCGTTTGAATCATAAAAGTATACGAAAAATACCGGGTGTCCCAAAAATGACTGATGAATTTTAAAATTCAATAACTTGCAAACGGTGACAGCTATTTAAAAAATTTGTGCAGGACGGTTATGTATAATGTCAGGAGTTTTTTTACCGTAATTTTTTTGTTTTAGTTCACATATCAAACAATAGGGGGCGCTGACGGTGATTGAAGGCCAGGTGATCAGTGCTGAGTGAGGCGTCGACCTGGCCTTCAATCGCCGTCTGAGCCACCTATTGTTTGATATGCGAATTAAAATAAAAAATTACGGTAAAAAACTCCTAACATTATACATAACCCTCCTGCAATTTTTTTTTAAATAGCTGTCACCGTTTCAAGTTATTGAATATTAAAATCCATCAATCATTTTTGGGACACCCGGTAAATTCAACCAGTTTTCTATATCACTCCAAATAAAAAAAATAAATTTTAGAAATAAATTACAGTTTGATAACGATATCATTACCGGGGGGGAAAGGATTCAAAGTTAGCAGAAAGTTGACAACGTTATATATGCACAGCTCCTTAACTGGAAATCTCCTGTTTATCTTTTTTAAACCTCTCGTCAACAAATTATTATGAAAGTTTTAAAAAAGATCTTTTCTAACTTTTAATGCATCTAAAATACCACTATAAATCATGTGCAAAAAGACTTTTTTTGTAATGTTGCTCTGTGTATTTATTTATTTATTTATTTTTGTTGGAGTCCCAACACGAGACCAAAAACACTTCCTCATTTTTTAAGAAATTTGTTAAGTTTAAAATTAATTTGAAAGCAAGTTTGAAAGTAGTTCATTTCTCTTTTAAGACAGTAAAGCAACAATTGTAAATAACTGTAGAAAATATAACAAGATGACATCTAAGTACGATTAATGTAAATTTTTTAAAAGCCTCTTATGTATTAAAATGGTTTAATGATATCACTAAACGAAAATGAAAAAAAATCCGTCTTTGGTTTTTGAAATATTGCAATTTGAAGTAAGAGCTTCACATGAGGCTCGAGTTGACGAGAGCGATATTAGTGCATTCAGTGCGTCGATAAATCACTCCTTTCCAGTATATATATCTAACAGAGAACCATATATTTGAATTTCCAAACATTTCTAGCTTTGTTCTTGATCAATACAAAGATTACGATTTGAGCAAACATTTCACAAAAATTTGTCTGAAATTCGCTATTTGGGTTCGAATTGCCTAGGTGCTCCAACAGGAAATTTCACATCAGACAGAAAAGTCCAAATGAGATTGCTTTGCTTTTGTTTGTGCAAACAATTTCGGTGCATATATTCTAAGGAAAACGATCAAGTTTATCCTGACTGACAGCCTTGTGTCCTCTCCATAGATTTGTAAAAAAAAATTTCCAATTGATTCCTTTTGTATTACATTTATCTATGTTTTATTATAAAGAAAAATAAATAAAATCGATAATATTTTTTTCTCAGATTTAAAATAAAAGAAAAAAGAAAATGAAAATTTCAAAATCGAAACATTTAATTTTTAAATAGATTGGATTTAGTTGAACTGATATTTAAAGCATAAGTTAACTGGAAATCTCCAGTTTATCTTTTACATTAGTGCATTCAATACATCCATAAATCACCCCTTTGTAGTATATGCTACTAAAACCTTATTCATGAATTTCGAAATATTTCTAGCTTAGTTCTGCATCAATACAAAAATTACGATGTTAGCAAGCATTTCATGAAAATTTGTCTAAAATTTTCCATTTGGATTCGAGTTCTCTAGATGCTCCAACAAGAAATTTCATACAGAAAAGTCCAAATAGGATCGCTTCCGTTTATGGAAACAATTTTAATGCCTGTTTTATAAAGAAAGAGATCATATTTACGATATCAAGTTTATTCTGATTGACAGTTTTATGTCTTTTCTATAGCTCTGTAGAATTATTTTTCCAGCTCATTCTTGTTGTATTATATCTATCTATGTTCTTATTATAAAGAAAAATAAATAAAATTAACTTTTTTTTTCAGATTTAAAATAAAGTAAGAAAATAAAATATATTTTCTGAATAGAAACATTTATTTTTAAAATAGATTAGATTTATTTGAACTGATGTTTAAAGCATAAGTTAACTGGAAATCTCCAATTTATCTTTTACTACATTATAGCATTCAGTATATCCATAAATTACTTCTTTGTAGTATATGTTTGTAATAGAGAAAACCTTATATATGACTTTCCAAAAATTCTTAGCTTAGTTCTGGATCAATACAAAGATTATGATGCTCACTAAATTATAATACTAAATTTCAAAATTAGTAAAATTTTACATGCTTTAATTTATTTAAAAAAATTGTGTCTACGTTGTTTTGTCGCTTATAATCTGCCTACGTAGAAAGTTTAAAGACAGTATATTCCATCATTTTACAAATATGAATTGGCTAATCTTGGAATCTATTATTTCATTTAATCAAATAGATCCAAGCAGCTTTTTCAATTATTCATTGAAGATTTTGCCCCAATAAATCTCATATTAGAGACGTAATCTCCTTTGCAAAGTACGTAATAATAATTAATCGCTTGAATTATACTTTTACATCACAAAAACTTTATTTAAAAAACTTTATTATAAAATAGGCGATGCAATCTTTAAGCAAACATTTATAATATTATTAACAATTATAAAATCCTAAATAACGTTTGCTAGCAATAATAATAACAGTAATTCTACCAATAATAACAAAAATAATAATTTTACAAACTGTGCCTAGAATTTTTACCGTAAAGAAGTGGCAACTGTTTATATCTAGCATTGAACTGTTCTTTTATAATTTTAAAATGCATTAAATATATACATCTTATGTATTTTTAGAAAATAAAGCAAACTCAGAGAACATGGTTATTTCCCTTGCAAACATTTTTTTTTTTTTTAAATAGTAATTTTCAATAAATCAATTTTACAGTTTTATTCATTACATTACTATCTACACATACGTAATCTGTAGGAAAACAGATTGGAAATATTTTCTACTACTGAAGCAATAAAACTACTGCTCTTTGTTCATAACTAGTTTAAGCAGTCCTCTATGTGCATAATCGCATAATCTAAGTGCACATCAGAAGTAGGGATAACGGTTTAATCTCCTTTGAACATGTCATAAATGACTCAAAGCTCACGTAAATTAAATTGGGTATTGAGTGAATAATCATCTCATCTAAGCGAAGATTATAGGATAAATTGAAGCAGAGACTACTGATAAAGTTGCAAGCATTCTTACAAGAAACTCATGATTTGTGAAACCAATAAATTGATACAATTACATCTTAATTTTGCTGCAATCTAAAACGATCTTCGAGATAAATACTTTCTCGTACTTGTGAATTTATACGTTTCATATCACATAGTTAAAATACCTTAATATTTAATAACCTTTAACCTTTTTAAATTTTATCATTTTCAAAAATATATCTATACTATTCTCAATATCTCTCTGACTTACCTAAGTTTCATGGAAATATTATTAATCAATTCCAAGCTGTGTGTGATTTGGAATAAAGAATTTAGAATATTATATCAGACACATGAGTTTCCAAATTCACTTTGTTTCAAATTAAAAAAAAAAAATCCGAGTTTTTTTTTTAAATTTATTCCGTTTCTGATATATATATATAATTATATATATATATATATATATATAAGTTAACTCTTCCTAATTATATGGATGAGGCTTATTTTCGCACATTAACTAATTTCATTATAAACAATAATTTTATTTTACAAAATAATACTATATATATACAAATAGTAGGCATTCCTCAAGGGGGCTCTTCGTCAAGTATTTTGTCCGATTTATTCTTATATTACTATGAACGCAGTTATTGTAATGAACATCTTTTTATGTTTCGATACATTGATGACATCATTGACACCACTAATAGTGTTAGTACTTCCTTTCCTATAATTTATCCCACTAATCTGGAACTTACGGAAAACCTTTTCTCAAACAATAGTATAAACTTTTTGGATTTAAAAATTACATTAGTGGATAACAAATTAATAACTGATCTATATGATAAACGTAAAAATTTTAAATTTAAAGATAATACTTTTACTCATTTTAAATCCTGCCTTCATAATTCTGTTTATCGAAATATACTCCTTAATCACTTGTTCAGAATCAAAAGTTTATGTTCCCCTCATCTTTTAAACAAAAACATTAAACAATTAATATATGATGCGGTAAATCATGGATTTCCTAAGAAATTCATTTACTCTTTAATACACAATTAATTCTTTTATTACTTATCATTTGCAGTAAGATGTTCATTGTGAGTTACTTTTAACATATTGCGCATAAAAAAATGTATCAATAAAAATATAAAACATATAAAAAATACACCAAAAAAATAAAAAACTATAAAATGTGTATTAATAAGGTAAATTAATAGGTCGGAATGAATTGATAAATTAATGAATTAATAGGTCGGATGGGTGGGTAGATGTTAGATTAAGGAGGTAGGGCGGTGCTGCTGGAAAATATATGCGCTTATGTTAATATTTATATTAAATTAAGGGTGTTGGCGGTAGAAAAATGGTGCAGAGCAACAATAATGTAGTGTTAATTTATTATATATGGTAATGTATTGTTATAGCATTCCTTGTTTATTCCTCTGGATTTAATATGTAATGTAATTTGAGGCTAATCAACGGTTGTTTATTTAATATAATATTTTATTACTTTTACAACATTTTAAATTATTATTTTAGTTATAAAAATAAGCTATACTTTGATGGTATATTTTATAATAATATAATAAATTATTAATTTACCGATTTTGCTTTAAATAAGGGTTGGCACGGCTTATGTCAGATGGTATTAATTATGGTTTAAACCATATGTATATTTTCATAGCATCCTCTAGTTATTATTTTTTTCCTCGACAATTACTAAAGTTATTTCTTATTTTTATTTTACTTTATTTTATTTTTTTTTTCTGAATAAATTCAGACTTCTAATTTTATACAGGAGGCCTTTGTCAATTTTTTATGTATAGGAATAACTGTTCACATAAAAATAATTTTTATTATTATTATTATTATTATTATTATTATTATATCTATTTAATCATCTGTTTATAGGTTGTTTACAAATATAATAAAAATAGATTACAATAGATTATATGAATATTATTATTACATCCTCTGCGGGTTTTTTTTTTTTATAAATTTTTTGAAAATTACTAAAGATAACTCTTATTTTTATTTTTACTTTTATATGTTATTTTTATATATATAATTTTTTTCTCTCTAATTTCCGACTTCTAATTTTATACAGTGGGACTTGGTCTATTTTTTATGTAAAGGGATAACTGTTTAAATAAAAAATATATTTTTTTCTTCTATTATCAACTTAATACACTGTAGTTTGGTTGCTTACAAATAGATATTCGGTTCGTCCCAAAAACCCTAGTTTAAACAAATATAAAATACCGTTTTATGTTTTTTTTTAAACGAATTTTTTTTCCACCCCTGTATTAAATATAAATATCGTAACTTGTAAGATTTTGTTTTTATAGTTAAATAATTTTTTGAATTATTTAATTGAGTTTAGTTACTATAGATGGCGACACAAACGCTTTAGTAGTTAATTCTGCATTTATCTATCTCACATGTACAAATTTATCGATATCAATCGATTCAATTAATTCTTTAATTATATTTTAAAACTTGAAATTAGAATTAAATAGTTTAACTATTTTCATTATGTTAAAAAAAATTTGTCTACTTATGTTTAGTAATTAATTATTTTTGATAATAGTTATTTAAATATCTATTATTAATAAAAAATATTTTACTACTTTAACTTGCATATTAACTGTCTAATGTGACTGAATGCAAAATTGTATTGCTATCACATGGTCGAAATTTATATTTGTAAGTTAACCTATTATATAATTTAATTTGTCTAAATATTTCCATTTGACATGATTTTTCAAATTAATTTAATCAATGTTAATTCAATTATATTATTATTTTCTTTTTCCTGTTCTCAGTGGTATTTTTGGTTGCGATTGATAATTGCAAGTTATCTTTATCAATACTCAATTACAGTTTAATTATTTTTCTAATATTTTTTTCTTTGAAATAGTTTTTCTATTGCAATTATTATATTGATAATTCTATTATGGTCTTATTATTTTTCTAATATTTTTCTTTGAAATGAGTTCTCATTTGCGATTAATCGGACAACATGGAAATTATTTTTAGGTCTATCCTAATTTCCATTCAGAAATTAATCGCAATTAATGTGGCTATTTAGTATTGCCCTTGATAACGAGCTAAATACCACATTTCCAATTTTATTTCTAATTCTGACAACTGCTCTGTATGATATAATTTGGTATTACATAGTTCGTACGGGTACCGTTATTTTCAAGGCGAAATACCAGAAATTTTTATAAAAAAATTAAATCTACTTCAAACACGCAAAATTTCACATTATTTAAGAAGAGATTTTCTGTAGAAAAATTCTGGTATCAAATAATTTCTTACTCATAAAATTCCAGGATCCGTACGAACCATGTATTAACAAATTTTTGCAGTATTTGATGTTGATTTGTAGTATTATCTAATGGTTATATATATATATAGTCTGGAAACGGTCGAATAACTCAAGAAATATATATCAGATTGAAAAAAAAATATACGTATTAAATATATTTCATAAATTTAACCACTTTACTGATCAATGTTTTAACAAAAGCTTTCAAATAATTCCTATTTTTCATGTCTTTTACAGAGTTTTAAATCATTTATCACTGGTATTCCAAAACAGAAATTTTTGCCAAATTGAATCAGAATAATGTTCGGATTAAATGACGTAAAATTTACTGGTGCGAATAATAAATTATGAATGGAATATGGATGATCGTACGTGATATGGACAAATCATGATTGGCAAAAACACGTTGCTCTTATGAGGGACGTCCAAATCTGGGAAACGATTAATCAATAGAAAACAATTGGTATTTTAATCTTTTTAATCTAAAATATATTTTAATTCCTTAGTACTTTCGGGCCTTGTGATGCATAAGTAAGTGCATCATCAAAAGGTAATCGCACCATTTTTTAAAAAATATTTAATACTTTTTTTTTTTTTAAATCAATGTATTTTCCGAATTATTCGACCGTTTTCCGATTTTTAGTTCACTCTGTATTTTGTCACATTTGTTATTTTATCGCTATAATGAATAAATAAATAATTTTTTACACTAATGTCCTGTTATAAAAACTAATAGGTCGTCTTCGCCAACAAATAATCATTTCGTCTCAAGTTTTCCAAAACCGCATCACTTATACATTTTATTTTATTTTTTTTAATGCACAGTGTTTTTAACAATTTCCTTTACTTGTGAATTACCAACAAATATTCTAATCAAGAAATAAAATCAGCTAATAATTTTTATTTATTAATGGTGCCAAAAACAAATTACACACGCACCTTTTGATGATGCACATATGCACCAGAAATCCCGAAAGTACTAAGGAATTAAAATATATTTTAGATTAAAATACCAGTTTTTTTTTTCTATTGATTATTCGTTTCCCGTATCTCATAAAAGCAACGGGTTTTTGCCAATCATGATTTACCCATATCACGTACGGGCATCCATATTCCATTCATAATTTATTATTTTCACCTGTAAATTTTGCGCTATTTAATCCGAACATTATTCTGATTCAATTTGTCAAAATTTTCTGTTTCGGGATACCGGTGATAAGAGATTAAAAATTCTGTAAAAGACATGAAAAAATAGGAATTATTTGAAAGCTTTTGCTGAAAAATTGATCAGTAAAGTGGTTAAATTTATGAAAAACAATTTAAAATTGAAAAGAATATATTAATTTACTAAAAATTATGATGTATCTCTAAGAACTATTGAAAAACTTTCTTCCCTACTTGTTATTTTGAAATTGCAGCAATTAATCAATCATGAAAACCTTATCCCACCCCCACTTGAAATTTAAGGGTTCGTACATACCCTGGAATTTCTAGAACATGAAAATTTTCTTGTTGAAAATCACTTGTTAAAAAAAGGAAAAAATACGAGTGTTTGAAGTAGCTGATGATATTTCACTTGGGAAATAACGGGTCCTATAAGTACCCTGAATTTACGATACTTTTTCATTCGTTGCACAGCCAGCATAAAAAAATTTCATATGTTTATTTTTCAATATTTTGTCTTATATTTTTCTATAGTAATAATTTTAAAAAATCAGCCTTATTAGATGTTTTTTTTTAAACAGCAGAATCCATTGAAACGCATAATATATACACATCCCGCCCCCAAATAATGAAGATTATCCTTTTTCAATTCAGGAAGGGAGGTGCTTATTTATACGTTGCTAATTCCATGGGCTCTGTAGTGTAAGTCACATAACTTATTGATTGCTATGCTTGTTAGCCACCGTTATTTTCGAAAAATCTGCTTGGCCTTATTCAATTAATGAGAATGTGTCAATAAAATTAATTACATTTTTTTTGTTCTATAATACTGGTAGCAAAAGATCGTAGCATGTGACTTACACTACAAGTATTCATGAAAATAGCCACGTTAAAAGATTGAAATACGCAAGTTTTTAGTTAGAAATGTTTGTCAGGTAAAATAAAAATCGCAAAATAGAAAAGTAATATAATATACTTCAATGACTTTTTGTAGAAAAAATCATATAAAAGACTATAGCACCATCGAAATAATCGCCACTCGCGGTTTACAAGAAACGGTATTCCTGCAAAAGATAGGGAATTTGACGTCAGAAGGTCTGGCCAATCAGGCTTCGAGAAGGCGGAAGATGGTTGGGAAAACTGAAATATGTATCTGACGAATATGCCCGATTACACCGTGATCAAGGTGGATTTGAAATAAACATTAAATACAAAAGTTACGTATTTTTGTCTGTGGATTCCGAATTTGCAATAAAAAATGGGGGTTATAATTTACGATTTCAAAGTTGGACCCCCTTTGACCCCCAGGGGATCAAAGGTTGCGGGGATCAAATTTAGTATCACTGAGTAGCTTATTTAAAAATATTTAATACGTATATTTTTGTTTTCCAATCTGATATATATTTCTTGAGTTATTCCACCGTTTCCACACTTTTCGGACACCCTGTACATATATCGTATATTTCTCGCATTGTAAAATGTTCGTTTGCAAAGAAAACCAACGGACACGTGGTTTTCTTTGCAAACACACGACCAACACACTTTTCACGATTTAATAATGTTTTATTATCTGGATAAGGCGAGTTTTAAAACTTACACACTCCATTATTCTATTAATGTTTTACTTGATAGTTAGATGCTTTTTGTGATTTCATTTTATGTTTGAAAGTAATATTTCAATTATTAACTTTCTAAGTATTTATATAAGTCAAAAATCACCATTTTGGGAAAAAAGTATTTAAAAATTATGCTAGAGAATTAAAAAAATAGAAATAATTAGAATTAGAGAATTAGGAATAAAGTAGAATTTTTGATAAAATGCAAGAACATTTTATTCTCTCTTTGTAAGAAAGTGCCCATAAAAAGGCCGCTGACAGACAATTTTTCAATAGCCACTTTTTTGCATTTTTGTCACTGTGGGTAATGGCTAGTAGCTACTAGCTAATGCTAATTTTGCCCTTTTTTAAATTTCAACATTTTTTTAAATTACTCTTTATTTGAATTTGATAGTCTAAAATAAAAAAAAAAATGTACTATCTTTAAATTTAATTCGTAATAAATCATTTTTTAGAAAAACCTAGATCTTACATTTTTGAATACAAGTGAATGAAAAAATAAATAAGTCATCACTATGTATTTAAATATTTCTACTATTTATATCGATCTAACGTCACATTTATATAGCAGATTATGAATTATCACTATCGATGATCACCCATAGATAAATCATATATATTTTTTAATTTGACATGCAACTTAAAAAAAAAGTTACACTACTCTGGGAGATGCCAATGTGAATACTTAAAATAATGATAACAAAAATAAATAAATAAATAAATAAATAAATAATAATAATAATAATAATAATAATAATAATAATAAATAGATAATATTATTTAGCGAATACATATATATACATTAAATGCTACCTTTGTCAGTGTTGAATAAATAAAAAGAAAAACAAATACTTACATAATTTCGTTTGTGTTGTCTTTCACAACGTACATTTTCAAGCTCAGGCGAAATTTCCATATCTGGTCCAAACGAAAGTTATCATAGCGCAGCTTGGCCTGGACTAGCCCGAATTAATTTCTACAAAAAAATCTGATTTTTCTTCATATGAAATTAAGATTATTTTAAAGAATTTTGCATAAAATTTTTGCATGCGTAATTTAGATTAAATGTCCTCAAGCCATAGAATAAAAAATGCAACATTAATGATAACACAAACTTTTAGACTATCAAATTCAAATAAAGACTAATTAAAAAAATCCCCCAGAGTAGTGTAACTTTTTTTTTCAGTTGCACGTGAAATTAAAAAAATATATATGATTTATTTATGGGTGTATCTTCGATAGTGATAATTCATAATCTGCTATATAAATGTGTAGTTAGATCGATATTAATAGTAGAAATATTTAAATACACAGTGATGACTTATTTATTTTTTCATTCACTTGTATTCAAAAATGTAAGATCTAGGTTTTTCTAAAAAATGATCTATTACGAATTAAATTTAAAGATAGTACATTTTTTTTTAAATTAAGAAAATGGCAGACTTCTTGTTTCTATATTCGTTACATACTTTCATATAGCATACCATAATATGATCTAGTTTCAAACATGCAACAAATATACACTTAAAATAATTCATTAATTACAGTAAACTGTAGTGTAAATTAAAACATACCTAAATAATTAAAGACTTTGAAATAACGAGGTTAATTTTTATGGGCAAATAAACTTTCTCTCTTAAAAATTGTTCAACCACAATGAATGAGAGTCATAAAGATAAGAATGTGCTTCATTTCTACTCAGAAAACGTCCATTCGTATGAAGCTTTTCAAGATTATCTTAAGAGGAGTTTTGCATGTAATGTTGTTTGATGCTGAATAATTTTAAATGTTTTGAGAGCACTTTCAGCTTGGATGATTTGAAGCTTTATGGAATAGAAGTGAGGAAAAATAAAAGAAACATCCGTGAGCGTTTAAGAAGCATCAGAGATTTATAGATGTCTAAAAAAAGGAATGGCATACCATACATTTCAATTATCAAACTATCTCAGAAACAATAGCATACCGCGAAAAGTTTATTAATTTTTTTTCTTTAATTTTATCATACGTGGTTACTCTTTAAAATGCGTTGATTGTATGAACTAAAAAAGTTATCAAAATTAACAAAATAAAATACCAAAAATATTGAAGAAAAAATGGGCCAACAAATCCCGGTTTTCTTGACTTAATGTTCTTCATAAAGTAAAATACTTCATCACTTATTGCATTACTTTATATTTACAAATTTAAAACGTTTTGCTACTTTATTTACTAATGTGTATAGTTTTTAAAATTATTATTAAGTAATAAAAATTTCGAAAACATTGAATAACAAATAAGAAAAATCATGCGTTATGTATAGATTATGAAACACTTTCCAACAGTTCCTGAAATCTTTGACAAAACTTCGTTGTCCAGGGAAATGAAGTGTTACTGTCCATAACCAAGTATGTATTCCAATATTTTTGAACAGCCCTGTATTTGATTTGTTGGTTGATATATATATTATATAATCGAGAAATTTAGCATAGGAAAAAAGCGCCTAGCTGGTTGAAATTTTACTTTTAGCAATTTATAATAATAGAAGGAAACTTATTTCAGTACTTTTGTTCCACCCTGTAGTTTACCTAGTACTTTTATTTATTGAAAGTATTTTATTTGAAAGTATTTTGCTAAACTTTAATTCAAACAAAAATACTCTTTAAACTACTTAAATCACATTTCCAGAAATTATCATCAATAGGCGAACCCGTATCCAGTTCTTTGCCTGGCCCTGTATATCATTTTATCTATATTTTACAAACATTTCATAGTAAACTAAATGCATTTCAACGTAAAAATGCAAAAAATATTTAAAAACCACGCTCATATTCAGTAACCTTTCCGAGCTTTTTTGTGTAACCCTGTATATATAAATTGTGTAACTATTAGCATTTATACACACCATACAATGTGCATACATTTAGTGAGATTTAAAAGCGCATATCGTAATTAAAACGCATTTCATCCATTGAACAGTCATCATCCATAAATACAGTACTTCCGACAGAAAATACTATTTGAAATTTTTTGTGTGTCCCTGTAAAAACTAATGCACTTGGTATTATACATGAAACAATTCATATTAAGTCTCAGCGACGTATATCAGTTTGATTGCATATGAAACCGTTTACCATAATTAAAATATGTCGCAAAAAAATTTCCTCCTTTATTATTATGTATTAGAATTCTTTTGTGTGGCCCTGTAAATGAATAATAACTATTCTTTTAACTGAATATTTTAAAAAAATGCACATTTTAGTGCATTTCGTAAGGCAAATAAATTTGAATATGCTTTACTTAGTGTAATATCTTTAAAATTCATTTGAAACAATTTTCCCACATAGGTCCTAAAGTAACGGAAACTTTTGCCTGTCCCTGTAAATAAATGTCTTGCCCAGTGCCCTGTAACACACATAAATCCACAAATTTATTTTATTGGTTTATGAATGTATTAAATTAATTCCTGGACTTCGGGGCGGATTAAATAGTCCAAATTGCTCCATATCTTCATTTTATTTTTAATCATCCGTGACAATATATTTGGTTAATATTTTTTTAAAAAAGGAGGTAGATAATATGCTCGAATAACGGCTTTTTAAACTTACCTGGCTGAAAATTTGTTGTGGCTTTTGTTTGAGTGTTTTTTCTCTGCTGACGTTGTTATTGGTAAAAGAAGATGTGATAAGACAAATTTCGCTCAGCTAGTAAAATCATTTAACTGATTGTTTGAAAAATATCAATGGTGGGCTAACATGCCCTTATGCCAACTTCTCCCATTTAGTCTTTACGTAAAATGCGTATCACTTAAAAAAATTGGCAAATGTTTATGCACTTTTAATTACGTTTATGCAAGAAGAAAATGGGGGAAAAATTGAGGTTAGCACAAAACTTGCCAAAATAATAATAACTAAAAATAACCAATATATATATAATAAAATATAATTGAATTGAAACTGTTCATATAATTGAATTTCATTATTTGAATGTTATAAAATCTTAGAGATTTTGAAAAGTGCTTTTGAGAAACTTTCCGTAACATAATTTGATAGCAGATTGTAGATCATCTTCATTGACAAATCTTTGTCTTTTGCACAAATATTTCTTATTATTATTCACCGCCAATTTTCCACTGGATTAAATTCAGAGTCTGTGTGGTTGCCTGTCGTACTACGAAATATCGCTTATTGTAAACTGAGATTTTCATGATGAAGAAACAAGGGTTAGCGCGGCATCGTGCTGAAAATATATTCTCCAGATGTGAGAACAAGTTTTCTAAACAACAAATGTTCATTCATAATATTTTAATATGCTTCACCATCTTTTATGGTTACTTAAACACGATGCTGGTGATTCCCTGATACAGCAAAATTACGCCAACCAAGACACTTCCCGCTCTTTCATATTATTATTAAGGAATATTAATTTTTCATAACGAAAATCGTGTCTGTTATAGAACAAACCATCTGAAATATCTACATTGGACAAATTTTCATCCCATAAATTGTATGCGCATTTAGAAAATCAAAAAGTGAAAGTTATAAGTTTTCAAACTAGAATAAATTCTATTTAGATGGAACGAATTGTTTCCCTTATTCGAAAGATGATTTTACTCTGGTATCAAAGAAGAATTCTTGAAATATAGAAATAGAATGACTGTGTTGCTTTTGCCTATAACGAGCCAATTCATTACCATCTTTAGAAAATTATGCAAATATCAAAACCTATTAAGTTATTCTTGATCAAATTGTATTGCCAAAGTGTCTCTTATTTCATACAGAGGGTAAGCTTTTAGCAGGGCAATGTTACAATCCTTGTTTCACTTTATGAAAAGCATTGTTTAAAACAACGTAGGTTTTGTTGTAGAATTGAATACCACATGGGCTAGTTTATGCATATTGTGTCTAACACGCACAAAACATGCGGCGAATAGTAGCAAGAAATATAGGATAATAATTTATACAAATTTCATGACTGATTGTTTCTTAATAGGGGCGCGCTCATGCCCGTTCCACCAACAGAGGGAAATTTGGAAGGTGTCAGCGAACAGAGCATTCGCGTCGAGGTTGCTTCCCAGACATTGGACTGAGTAGAATGCTAGTGGATTGAGTGCTTGTCATTGACCCCCCTTCAAAAATTGATTGAATTGCTTGCAAGAATATTTCAATTGTTTTGATAAATTTGCTATTGAAGATGATTCTTGGTTCTACCAGTCTGAATCTGAAGCGAAATGTCAATGCGAATGTCACACACTCTTGGCTTGTTCACCACGACAATGCACCCTATGACACGCCGCTCACTTCCGCCGAAGTGAAATTTTAAAGTGGGAATACATTCGCAAGCTCCCCACCACAAAGTTATTTATTTATATACTTATTGTACCTCCAGTTCAAGAAAAATGTTTTATGTGCGAAAATTTCTAGGTAGCCTATGAAAATTGGAAAAAATGTTGGCTGAGGTGTGTAAATGCCCAAAGGTCATAATTTGAAGAATTCTACTCCGCAGTACAAAAATGCTTAATAAATTTTGTTTTCTCAGATCAGTCTTGAAACTTTGTGAACATACCTTCTATTTTTACAAAATACAGGGTTACAAAACATTATATTTAAATATTTTTTTTTTTAAATCTCATTCAAGATGAAATTAAATCTCAGTATCATTGAGAAACTTTCTCAAGTATAACCTTACAAAACTCTACAATTTATGAATTTCACAATTATAAACTATGATGAAAATAAGAATTTATTTTTATTATTACCTTTGTTTAGACTGAATCCTATTCTGTTGCTATCTTTCTTTTCTATTTTCTTCATATACATACGCAAAAAAAAAAGGCATGAGAATAAAACTGCAGAATGTTTCGCAAAATGTTTCAAAGATTAAAGATTCTAAAGCATATATTCTTCTCTCATAAAAATAGAATGAACTACCTAAAATATTGCAGTAGTCTAGATTTCAAAATTTATATATATTCCTATACCTTTTCATTATTGCATGTTTTGCTTTACATGCTTTGAGTAATATAATGAAATCTGATACATATATATATATATATATATTTTATTTAACTCACAAAGTTTTGAAATGTTAAATTTGCTGATCAAAAATTTAAGAACAAGAAAGTGATAGTTCCTACCATCATACACAAATGACTTTTTAAGTAAGTACAAATGAATATAGAGTGAAAACAAATGTTTATACATGTAAGATTGTGTTCATTTTATTTAATAAACATATTTATGATAAAAAGTTAATTTTAATTTTTGTCTTATTTTAGGTAAGATAATTCCTCAGTTATTTCCATGCATTTGATAGGAGGTAAGACAAATTATTTACTTTTAAGCTGGTCCAAGTTTGGTTTGATTGTTATTGCTAGTATTGTTTTCATTTTTATGGGATAAAAAGTATTAATGCTGCCGTTAATATCAGGTAATTTCATTACACTTATTTAAATTACTTTTGTTATTTTAACGAACTACGCAACTTTCACTAAATTTAAACAAATTTAGAAATATATAATTTATTTTTTAAGAATACACTTAAGTAGTTTGTCAAGGTTCTCTGCGTTGTATCCCTTCGGTGTCGATAAAATGAGCATCAAAATTGTTTAGCAACTAAACACTGAAGTTTCACCGTTGTACTGATTACTTGACTGGGGGATATGCAGTATAGCACTTCAGGCCTTAATGGATTGTAACGCCACAGAGTTTTAATTTCATTTTTATCTTCGATTAATTAATTTATTATAAAATCAATTATTTATTGTTAGACTTTGATAAACATAAAATCTGAGAATTTTGTAAGACTGTATTTGATAAAGTTTCACAGGGAAATTGTGATTTAATTTCATATTGAATGCGATAAAACATTCTTTTTGTAAAAATATTTCTTGCTAAAATTCGCTCCATGTTGTTTAAGCTACATACAATATGCATACGCTAGGTGATATGGTAGTCAATTGTGCAATAAAATCTACATTCCATTAATCCTTTATCTACCGAATTATTTATCAAAAATGGCTTCACATCAATCATTATCTTCTTTCATGTCTGAAGATGTACTGGAATTTTTAAATTATAATAATGTAAAATCTCGAAATGTTTTTTCATTAAACCTGATTAAACATATCAGTATTTATAATTTTTTTGTAAAATATTTACAAAAATAATCAAACTAATTAACCAAAAATACTCTTATGGAAATATTACAAGTCTTATAAAAGTAATGTATTTAAATGCATTATGATCCTCCCTGTAAATGAAAAGGTTTTTATCAATAGGGTATACTATACTCTAAGACAAAATACTCTAAACGGCATTCATAAAAAACAAATAGCTGCCAGTAATAGTTCATTTTTATGCTTAGTAGACGATATTAAATAAGGAGACCCGTCTGGAATTACCCGAGTTAACCAAGGGGTCAGAAATTTTATTAAATAAATTTTCATTAGCTTATGGAAATTTCAGTATTATATATATATATTTAAATCATGCGCTTTTTTAAGGGTGTAGTAACAGAAAAAAATTGCATTAGAAAAAAATTGATTTGTAGGAAGATAAACTGTGTGAGCTGATGAAAGAAAAGGAGGGAAGGAGGAAAGTAAGGAGTTGTCTGGAGCATTTTAAAAAATAGATACTATATTTATTTGGGCTCTAAAACGTATTTATATGAAGTTTCGTGCAAATCGAACGAAAATTATAGATTCGTAGGAACATACATACACACCCTATTTTTTAAATGTAATTTTTTAAGTATTCAAAAAAATTTATTTAAAAAAATTAATTTAGTATTGTCTACCATTCACAAAATACTTAACTATGGTCAACTTCCATGGAAAGTATGAAGTATAAAGTGAAAAAAAAAGTTTAAGAAACAAGTCATACAAATATGTAATTTTTACATAAATTGAAGCAAAAAAAAAAAAAAAAAAAAAAAAAAAAAAAAAAAAAAATCAAAACAAGAACTTTCTAATAAACATCAATTTTTGAAAATGATGTCTGTTCAAAACTTAATATTCGTTATAATATAATCATCATCATTATATAAACATCTACCATATTATCTATACTAATTTCAATCATAATATCTGTTCTCTTTATGTGGGGACATGCATTAAAAAACAAATAAGACAAACAAATAATTACATAATCTCGTTTGTTAAAAGTCGGTTAATTTCAATGACGAACAGCTTTCACAAAAATATAGTTCGAGATGTTTTAAAAAATAAAAATAATAGTCACCATAGAAATTATAGGGAAACTACCTAAAAAAAATTGATTCATAAATATTCGTTTCAGTTGTGTAACTTGTTTAATTTTTTTTTTCTTCTTACTATACTTTTTTTAATAAATTTGCTAAGTTAATAATAACTGATGTTTTTTTTTCTTAAATGATTAATATTAACTTAGTAAATGAAGTGCCATTCACATGTTTAATGCATGAGATAGGAATATTCGCGACATAAAATAATCAATATTTATTTTTAGCAAAAAGTAATTACTGATTACTTCCTTGGGAGCTTTCCTTCATTTGAATATAACTTTCCCAAACAATTAACATTCTATTTTGGAGGCTCACTGCCAAAAGTCTCTAGAGAGTTAGTTGAGTAAAATAATATCATGAAGCCATAGATAATAATTTAACAAACCTTTGGATCTATTCTTAATCCTCTTATATAGAATTCTAAAATCGAAAACGAAATTATTCATTATAACTAGGTTTGAGCTTTCTAAAGAGAATTACAATGAGTCCGAAATTTAAATATAAATGTAATAGATTTTAATTATTGAAAATCTTTTAAAACCTATCAAGAATAATTTTTTAAAGTACATTATACTTATTTATTTTTTTAATATACAGTGTACCCTGATTTACGTCACACCACATTTACGTCGTCTGGCCTAAAAAAAAAAAAAAAAATCATTATTAAGGCGCACTTTGATCTTTTTAAAAGATTTTTACAAGAAATGTATCATCTCAGACTCAGTTACAGTAATAGAAGATTCATGGAGAAAAATTCAGCCAAAAAGATGAAAAAAATACTAAATGCTTAGGAAAGATTGTGCACTTTTTCTTCGAAGAGACTAAGAGAATAATTGAAAAATGTGATTTTGTATTTCTCTTATATTATGAAATCCTTAAAAATGGAAGAGAACTCAACTTAGAGATGAATGGTGAAGATGTCGATGAACTCTTAAACTACCCTGATCCGAAATTAACCACCGACAAACCTCTCGAATAAAAGAAGCAAAGTACTGTCTAAGAAATAGATGGTGATCTTAAGCCTAGACGTAAAGGCAAAGATTATGAAGATTACAAAATTAACTGGAAGACTAAAACTTATTGAAGCTCTTATGACAGTTTTTGAAAACATTGCTTCAGACAAGCAAAGTGGAGCAATAACTAGAAAAAGCTTAGAAAATTAACTTTGCATTTACAAAGAGTCTCTAAGGAAAAAAAAGGGGGGGGGGGGATATGGATTCAAACTTTATTGTAAGATTTTTTTCATATGCACAAACCATAGAATAGAGCAGCTAGATAATAATTAATATTTTATTACCAATTATTATATTGCAAAAGCACATTTTTGCCAATGTTAAATATATTTGACACAATTTCTAAATACAATAGAATGTGTTCATTAGATTTTGTGAATTTTTATGAATTATCCTTGTTTACTAATTCAAATGTATTTCGACTTACGTCGTTTTTGAAGTATGTCGCTAGTCAAGGAATGAATTGCTGACATATGTCGAGGTATTACTGTATAAGAATAAAATACATTTTTCCAACAGATTTGGAGTTTTATATGTATTTATAAATCTGTTGTAATATATAATTAGTACATACGAGGGTTTAAGCGATGTTAAATACGAGCAATAAAGAGCAACTTTCATTTTGGCTTAGAAGAAATAAAAATATTTTACCAAAAAACTTTAAAAATCATAAAAGTTTTAACAGATATTTTTCATTATTTTAAAGAATTTTTCACTCAGACATAAAATAGTAGATATTTTTAAAGAAACAAGTTAGTTACATAATTTTGGAAAGTTTCAACATTTTACCTAAAATAGAATTTTAGAAAGATGAACTAAAGCATTAAAAAACATTTTTTTTTTTTTTACAAAAAAGGCATGTATATTAGGGTGGATCGATTGTCTATGGCGAAAAAAAAATTACCATTAATCAAAATCTACCTATGCGGAAAAGATGTTCTATTGTATGGAGATTAAGGGAAAAATAATAAAAAAAATTAATTTTAAAATTTAATACTGCCACAAAAAGGTTGAAATTTCGAAAAAATTTGAAAAAAGACCGAATTTTGGTTAGGTTATTTTTGTCAAAAACTAATTACTTTAATATTTTTTTAATCCAACAGTTCGGAAAAGATGTTATATCGTATGGAGGTTAAGTAAAAAACAACAATAAGTAATAAATTCAAAATTTAATACTGCCACAAAAAAGTTGAAAATTCGATAAAATATTGAAAAAACGGAAAAAGATCTAAATTTGGTTAGATTTAATTTTGACGCAAAATAAACATTTTAATATCAATCAAAACCAACCTTTGCGTAAGAAATATTACATTGCATGGATATTAAGTAAAAATAAATAAATAAATAAATAAATAAATAAATAAATAAAACTAATTTCGAAATTTAATACTCCTGCAAGTAATTTAAAGTTTCGAAAAACTGGCAGTTCCAGTTTTTTCAGTTAGAATTTGTCTGCTTGTGTATTGTGTAGCTTAGTGTACCTTGAATATTACTGTACCATGGCGTCGTTAAAAAAAATAAATAAAGAGAGAGATATGAATTACACCCTATTTGGTTCTAGCTTTGATATGCCAGTAAATATGCTCCCTAATACAAAAAGTTATAAAATTTACATATTGGTATTTAAAGAATAACCGAAGAAAGAAATCGGTCAACATCTATTTATTTCCTGTCAGTGAAAAGGAGTTGCTAATAAGTTACTAGTGACCTGTAAATGAGATTCAATCTCAATAACTTACCATAGCAGCCTTTTAAGAAAAATTAAACTGTTTAACGACAAATATTGCGCTCTTCTTAATTCCTGTAAAACAAAATACGATACTGAAAGCTACTACAGTCTTTTTGATCTTTCCGAAAATACTGCCTATTTTTTCAGTTCAATAGATTTGAATATGAATATGAATATTGAGTGTAAACTAAACCGACGTATTGAGAGCAAACACACTTTTCTACATCATCAGCTATCATTGAAAAGCCAAAATGCTGCCGAGCTAAGTGTCACATCACCTGTAGTGACGAAGATTGGCATCAGCCAGAATATTAGACAGTTTGGGCACTTCCGACCAAGCAGGTGCTGCCATCGTGTCTGGTGCACTTCAAGACGTGGGCATTATCTCACAAAACTATGAACTACTGACAGAAAAAAATCGGCATGACAAAACAAACTAAAGACCACTCCATCGTTTTAGTCATTCTCTTTAGTCATTTGTAAAAGATTATGACCATGGCCATTTTCTTTAAACTTTTATGGGTGTAAAGACTGACTGCATCACTAGAAAACAACAGAAGAAAAATTATAATAGAAGCAGACTTGAGCTTGAAAAAAGAACTGGGTTCCGAATACATCGGCCACATATATATAAATTCCGGGAGAGTACCAAACAATTTGAAAACACGACGTACATTTTTTGTCATGTGTTAACAATAATATACATGTAACAAAGTTGGTTGCTATCGGTTGTGGCGTAATATCTGTTAATATAGATGTTAAAGGATGAGTTATTCGAAATATGGGACTGATCTTCAAGCCTCCACTACAATGTTTTTTGTGCTAGTTACACACCAATGAAGTTTCACTATGTCATCTTTTTGCAGCGTGGATGGAACCGCGGCTGGGCACAAATGTTTCACTGGTGAAATAGAGAGATTATTCGCAGCGTGTTAGAAGCTTTTTGTATTTTCATTTATGTCAGTATAAGAATTCTAAAAACGCGCGAGTGAAATCAAACGGTCTGCTGTAATCCTAATCATTACATAAAAACTATCTATATTTTCCATTTACCAGCTTTTTGACCTTTTGCGACGGATTTCATAGATTTAATTAAATAGGAAAATGTGTCGAACCTCCACTAACTGGCGGATTTAGTAACGACATGATTTCAGAAGCAATATGTAAATCCAGCAATCATTTCAGTGGCAACAACATCTACTATCAATAATATCTATTCGCGCAACTCTCATTCTACAAAACTAATAATCAAAAGAGTCACGGAAGTATTTCTGCTGTGTATGGACCATACATAAGAGACAGTTTTATAAAAATTGAATTGAATTACAAAATCTCATGTCGATTTTCAATACCGAACGTCATTATCGCCAATTGCAATGTTGACGATTTTTCTTGATTTAATACTAATGAAGCTGCTAAATAAGAAACTAAAGTTTTTATCTTGTAATCAATTAAATATCCCCTCATTCTAATAAATGTTAAAAATGTCTAAAATTCATATTTTATTTTACAAAACAAAAGTTGATTTCTTACCGTAAAAACGTTCAAATACATAAATTTGAGCCACATTGCGGTAGATTTAAATTTTGAAATTAATTTTTTTAATTATTTTTCTCATACTCAGCATATAATATAACATCTTTTATGCATAGGTAGGTTTTGGATAAATTTTAAACTATTATTTTGAATAAAAAATAATCTAGCCAAAATTAGATCTTTTTTCACTTTTTTTCGAAATTCAACCTCATTGTGGCAGTATTAAAATTTAAAATTAATTTTTTTAATTATTTTTCCCTTAATCTCCATCCAAGAGAACATCTTTTCCGCATAGGTAGGTTTTGACACAGTGAAAAAAAAATTTCGATCCACCCTAATGTATATGTATATATATACATATAATAATATAATAATATATATAAAAATCTTCTGTGCGTGTGTATGTAATTGAACTCCTCCTAAACGACTGGACCGATTTTGATGAAATTTTGTGTATGCGTTCCAATTGATTCGAGAATGGTTTAGATTCACATTTCGTCGAAATTGATTCAGTACTTTTTCAGTAATTAGGCAAAAACTAATAGTTAGTGATTTTTCTCTAATTAAAAGTGCCATATATAAAAAAGAAAGTCATAATTTCCTATTAATCACAGCATAAAAAAACCTACCGAACCAAAAATTTTGAAAATTTAGGTAAAAATACTTATCATAACATCGAGTGCCGCTAAGAAATGATTTTCGAAAATTCCACCCCAAAGATGAATAGAAAAAAGAACGAACTTTTAAAAAATTCCATAAAAAATCGGCTTTTATAGTTATTTTTCAACTGATAACATATTTTAGTGCATTTTTTTCATTCTGAATCGAATGGTACTAAGCAAATTCGTTTAAATCCAGTAGTTCGTGAGATAATTCACGTTTTCCTAATTTGGCGATGTCTTCGCTGCAAAAACCTGAAATTTTCAACGCTCATCTTTATATATAAAAATCTTCTGTGCGTGTATGTAATTGAACTTATTGTTTAGATTCACATTTCGTCGAAATTGATTCAGTACTTTTTTAATAATTAGGCAAAAACTAATAGTTAGTGATTTTTCTCTAATTAAAAGTGTTGAATAAGTTCGAGGAATGGAGTGCGGACGGAATGTCGGAGCGGTCTAAGGCGCCAGATTTAAGCTCAGCTTCTTGAAGAAAGAGATCGCGTGTTCGAACCCCACTGCTGACAAACGTGTATGCTTTACAATAATATTTCCTCTATTATAATTTTGATTAACCGACTTCAGACAATCTTTAACTTTTAACTAAAAAGAGCAAAATAAACTTTTCTATCAAAAATTGAACCGACTTCAAAAACTAATGAAGAGTTTCCTTACATAATTGTAATAAGAAATTACATTAAGAGCGTAGTGTTTATTCTGCGCATTACCATATTTACGTAAATTTATTTGATTTTCTATAGTCGGTGCCAAGAAGGACAACGTCTGCCGGTGACAGGACAACGTCTGTCTGATGCGCTAGCGGACCCGACAGACGTCTCTCTTGGCACCGACTCCAGAAAATCAAATAAATGTACGTAAATATGGTAATACGCACGATAAACACTACGCTCTTAATTTAATTTCTTATTACAATTATGTACAGAAATTATTTTTCACTCTTCAGTATTTTTTGAAGTCGGTTCAATTTTTGATAGAAAAGTTTATTTTTCTGTTTTTAATTAAAAGTTAACGATTTTCTGAAGTCGGTTAATCAAAATTATAATACAGGAAATATTATTGTAAAGCATACAAGTTTGTCAGGAGTGGGGTTCGAACACGCGATCTCTTTCTTCAAGAAACAAAGCTTAAATCTGGCGCCTTAGACCGCTCGGGCATTCCGTCCGTACTCCATTCATCGAACTTATTCAACACTTTTAATTAGCGAAAAATCACTAACTATTAGTTTTTGCCTAATTACTAAAAAAGTACTGAATCAATTTCGATGAAATGTGAATCTAAACCATTCTCGAATCCACTGGAACGCACACACAAAATTTCATTAAAATCGGTCCAGTCGTTTAGGAGGAGTTCAGTTACATACACACGCACAGAAGGTTTTTATATATAAAGATATATATATAAATTTTGGTTTGCTTGGTGTTATTAACTTTTATATTTTCCAATAGATGTGGTGAAAAAGTGACCTGCTACTAAAATTTAAGTAGAAGTAAATAATGGTTATAAGCTAATAATTATATTAAATAGTAAGAATAATATGAGTACTGATTATTAATTTTAATTATAACATGAGTGGAATTACATTATTTATAATGTATTATAAATAATGTACACTGTAAAAAAAATCTGTGAAGGTACTAAACATTTTCTAGGAAACTGGGATTCCAAGAACTTTTCATGTATCGATAACAGTAAAAAATCATGTAATCGATTCTGAAACTTGAATTTTTGCTGTTACCGTTGCAGGAAAAGTTCTTGGAATCAAAGTTTCCTAGAAAAGGTTTAGTACCTTTGCAGCTTTTTTTTACAATGTATATTCTACTAAATATTTTTATTAATTTTTCTTTTATGATATATTTCTGTTTTACTAACTGTAACTGACAATCTTTATACTAGTGGTAAACATTATTAGAAGTAATATAACATGTGTTACTGTTAGATTTATACTATAATAATTTTCTAAGGGAGAAACAGGTATAAATTATTATTATTATTAATCAATATCAATATTTTTCAATAATTTTTTTCTATTTTGTTTTCTTGTTTCATCTAATCAATATGGTAAATAAAGGTCAAATTTCTTAGCTTATAGCTCGACCTATTACAGAAACTGACTGGATTATTGCCTGTTTTATAAATTATGTACCCCTGATGAGTGGTTTATAATATAAGCTTATCTATTATTTTTTCATCCATCTATTTTTCACATTTATGTTAATATTAATTCCATAGTACTTCATACTTCAAATGATGTTCTGTTTTGTTTACTTTAATAGGAATTCATTTTTCATGTTCATTATACATACAAACAGTTTATGTATAGATATTTTTTTCACCGAATTTTAAATTCTGGTAATATCTGTGTTGCACTGAATTTATTTTAGTCGAAGAGCCGACAGTACAAAACCCTAAGTCATCGAACAGAAGAAAAATTCCTGTATTTTATGGAAGAGTAGTAATAGGGGAGTCTAATCATCCATGTCTGCCGGAAGCGAAGTTATGCATATGCGAAAAATGAATACCACTAGTGGTTGACTCGTAGACTTAGCAATGTTTTCCTGCAACCAATTTTCCATATTTTCATACTTTTAATTGTATGGCAAACACAATGTTAAACATACGAGTGAACCACTAGTGGTGTCAATTTTTAGCTTATGCACCACTTCGCTTCCGGCAGACATGGATGATTAGATTCCCCTATGACTACTCTTTCATAAAATAAAGGAGTTTTTCTTGACGATGACTTAGGGTTTTGTGCGGTTGGCTCTTGGGCTATATATATATATATATATAATTCAAATTGCTATGATGCAAAAGCGCAAGTAATTATGAATGTATATTTCATATTTTTATTTCACTATGATTTGTAAAATTCATTCTGAAAATCCAATTTTATTTATGGGTATCTTATATAGTACTAAATTAATATATAATCGAATAGCTATATGTTTAACATTAGCAAATTATTTAATTTTATACACAATGTCCAATGCTGCTTTGCGCTTTTTCATAGTGTATCATTTAGATTTCTACTTTGTAGTCATTTGAGACCCTTCTTTAAGAATTTCCATTTGATTGCTACTTATTTTTCATCACTCAGATTTATTAATGTTGTATTATATTACTGTCATGTTGAACTTAATTATTCTATTAATTTAATCGCAGTTAATGTGTCTATTTAGCATTGCCCTTGATAACGAGCTAAATATCACATTTCCAATATTATTCGAATTTTTGACAATTCCTCTGATTGATACGGTTTGTCATTAACGAGTTATTCCACATATTGATGTTGATTTGTAGTATTATCTAATGGTTCTATATATATACACATACATATACATATATATACATGCACACACCGATAGTGTTTAAAATATATTATTTTAAAAATTTTCAGCAACGTAATCTTTTAAAACCATAATCATTTAGTCCCGTTATTTTTATCTCCATGTTTTAGGCTGATAAATAAAAATTCAAAAATTTTAAACATATTGTCCTATGTGTCCTTACTATCTTTACTATTACAAGTAAATTCACAATCATCTTCAAACTGATTAGTGTTACCTATGTAAATTAAGTGGTATTCTGCCATGCTTATATTTTCATGCAAGAGATAGGAATCTTCGCGACATGAAATAACCAATATTTATTTTCAACCAAAAGTAATTGCATATTGCTTCCCTTGGGAATCTGCTTTCATTTGAATATTCGTTACCACACAATAAACCTTTCATTTTCAAAGCCTCTGCCAAAAGTCTCTAGACAGTTAACGGAAATAAATATCGCAAAGTCGCTGATGATAATTTAACAAACCTTCGAATTTATTCTTGACTTACTTATTTAGAGCTCAGAAATTGAACATCAAATTATTTATTAGGTTTTAGACTTAGTAATAAAATTAAAATAGTTCTGAGTTTTAATTTATCAAGTATAAAATTAATTCTCATTATTGGAAAGCTTTTGACATTTTCTATCGATACTTCTGAAAAGTGCATAAAATTAATTGAATATTGTGCAAGAATATGTTAAGTTTTTCTTAGCTGTTATTGGGATTATACGTATTTTCATTAAAATTATATTGATATTTAATTACATGATATACATTCATAAAATTACATTGAATTTTTCTATTGTTGTAATATTCAGAACATAATTGAACTTCTAATTTCTTTTGTATAATCATACATTTTATGTTTCGTTAGTTGCATTATGTTTAATCGGGTATAATAGCATTTCCTTTATACATAATCATCCTTTTTATTTGTAATAGTGTCAAAAATGTTAGCTTAAAAAGAAAACATTTCTCGTTTTAAGTCTTACATAAATTATGAATTATTGAATATAATAACAGATGAATTGATAAATGAACATATAAATTATGATTTTTATAAATAATATTTTCCGAATGTTTCTTCTTCACAGCAATTTTCGTTAGGAAGTGTTACCTAAGTATTTAACCATTTTATGTTCCATGTGTCTCTTCTATCTTTAATATTACAAGTAACTCACAATGATCTTCAAAATGATTAGTGTTCCCTATGTAAATGAAGTAGTGTTCTGCCATGCTTATGTTTTCATAAAAGAGATAGGAATCTTCGCGACATGAAATAATCAATATTTATTTTCAACCAAAAGTAATTGCATATTACTTCCCTTGGGAGTCTATCTTCATTTGAATGTTCGTTATCATACAATAAACCTTTCATTTTCAAAGCCTCTGCCAAAAGTCTCCAGACAGTTAACGGAAATAAATATCGCAAAGTCGCTGATGATAATTTAACAAACCTTCGAATCTATTCTTAACTTACTTATTTAGAGCTTAGAAATTGAACATCAAATTATTCATTACTTTGGAGACTTAGTAATAAAATTAAAATAGCTCCGAGTTTTAATTTATCAAGTATAAAATTAATTCTCATTATTGGAAAGCTTTTGACATTTTCTATTGATACTTCTGAAAAGTGGATAAAGTTAACTGAATATTGTATAAGAATGTGCTACGTTTTTCTTAACAATTATTGGGATTATATGTATTTTTATTAAAATTATTGATTGTCTGTGGAACCGTCTCCCGGTTTAATACAGATATTTAATAATATCATAAAAGAGAAAAGTAGGATAAAAATTAACTATTACATGATATATGAATGGAATCATTAAAAAATAGTTCAAGAAACAAACAGTATATTTTTAATAGTATTTTAATTCTATTTAATTCGAAATTTTTCATCTATCTGAAGGCTTGACATTTTATATTCAAAGCTGAAATTGATCCTAGAATTTTAATTTTATATGTATTACTAAAATTTTCAAATCTTGTTTCTGTTACAAAATAGAATTTGACCACGCTCTTTCTCCAATTATAACACATTTATTCTAAAATTTAAGAACAATGCCATATGTCAGCTTCTGGAGTTTACTATCGTATATGTAACATTGGAACAAAAACGATTTTCTTGAAAAAAATGTCGAAAGTAGGTATAAGAGAAAAGAGATGTGAAATTCATTTTAAACTAGTCTTGGGGGAGGGGGGGGGCAGTGTTATACTTACCCATCAGAGATGTTTTGATATAAAATATGGAAAAAAACGTGTAAACTATTTATAAAATGCATCGCAATTCCAAAATAAAATTTAAACGTATCTTTAAACATTCTTTTAATATATAATAATGCGCTATTGCTGAAATGCGAATACTACTGGATTATCTCAAATTATCGACCAATTTGACAAATTATATAGATCGCCATACAACTCGCAAAATTATACAAATTGACGTAATTTTTATTTTAAATAATGAAAGAACAGATAATTATAAAAAGATTGGTAAAAAATACAAATAAAACGTTGAATTAAAAATCACTTGATGACGTAACAAATGCGTGTAACGTGTTTAAATGTCACGTGAATGTGATATTTAAGATAAGCCATTATTGACATTTAATCTTCTAGTTTGGTGATAGTTTCTCGGTCGACGAGATAAACAAATAGTATCAAATTACGTAAAAGTCTTCCTTATAGCTCCAAAAATGATAATCATATTAATTAATAGTTTACTGCGCCAAATTAAGCGTCTCATTTCTAATTAAAATATAACTTCGAATTGAAATTAAATGAAATACAGGGTCATGAAAAATTGAAGAGTGTGGAAAATATGATTGTAAATATCTCAGCAAATAATCATCTGATTGACTTCATTCGTTATGCAAAAATTATGTTTCTTTATTGTCTTTTATATTCATTCCTTAAAATAAACAATTTCTGAAATTTTTGTTTGCCTTTTATCAAGACGAAAATTTCGAGAGTCCGAGAAAAACATTTCAGGATAATCGAGACTACTGATTATTACATACTAAATGCATACCAAATTTCAAGTCTCTATCGCAATGTTTTTCCTGCGATAGAACGTTTACAGATACAGAGGTAAACACATGGCAAGCTTTTTTTTTTTCCTATTGTTTTTTAAAATTATATTTTTTGGAATATCCAATGTCTGAAACGAGTAAATACGCCATTTTTCTTAAACGATTACAAGACTTACCTCGTATTACGTATGATGGGTAAGTAAAAACACAGAGAAGTATATAAAAGATTAAGAAAAATGAAAGTGGTCTTTTGAGAACGAGAAAATAATAAATAAAAATAACCGTTCTAAATGTGATTAGCACGTCCCTTTTTATTTAGAAATATAAAAGACCATTAAAAGGATACTTTTTTCATCTATCTTCTACAATTTTTGGTGGAAAAAATATTGACTGTTTTTCATTTGCTGTCTTTTATTTCCACTGCTGCGCTATTCCAAACAATTAAACTTCTGTTTTCAGAGTAGATTCCCAAATGTCTCTAAACGCAAACATTATAAAAAGCATAAGTGTACAGATAATTATATTTCGAAGTTAATTTAGTAAATTCTGTTTCTTAATGTAAAATGTTCTTTTTTTAAAATTCAGGCTTGAATTTTAGAAATATAAAAACGGTTTTAATTTTATTCTCATCGTAATAATTATATAGAATATAAATAATTATAATGCATACCCTCAGAATTCCACTTTCATTTGATAATGCACCTCAAATGATATTGTCAAAAATCCCTTGCGATACAAATGTTACTACGTTAATTGAACAAAATTTTGAAAATATTCTTAATCTTCTTACTAAAGTTCAGAAAATGACAACGAAAAGATTTATCACGCATACGCTTTACTAATAGGATTATAATGAATTAATTTATAAAGATAAAATTAATTGCTTATGATCGATGGAACGTTTTTGAAAATTCCAGAGATAATTTGGGAACTGTATATAGGGGGATGTAAGGTCTCATTAGTGGCTCTGCAAATATAACGTTATCAACTTTTTCGTCATTTCGGACCTCCTTCCCCCTTTTGATATCATACGTCGACATCCCTCCCCCCCGGAAATGATATCGTTAACAAAGTGTAAAAATATTTTGATTTTTAGAATTTATTTCTTTTGTTTGGAGTGGTATACAAAAGTGATAAAATTTTTTTAGCATATTTAATTAATTCAAATGAAGAGAACGCAATAAAATATCACTTTATATCAAATAACACTTTAAAGAAATAGCTACTATTTAAAGGTATATTATAATTTTTTTTTCATTACATACTGCATTCAACAATAATAAAATCTTCCGAACAAGGTGGGAGGGGAGGGGCAGATAGAAATACTTATCACCAAAACAAGTAAACAACTTCTTTCTCTTTGTCTTTTATTTATTAGTAAACACAAGCTTCATTTCAAATATATTTCGGAAATGGTTTCTCGAACCGTGATTATATATGCATAAACATATGAAAAAGAATTGGAAGGTCAAACGCTGGGGCATTTCATATTTTGTAAATAAATAATTTTATAGTAATTTAATAATTTTACACATCTTATGGTGTCATGTGATAGACCCCCTACCCCTAAAATGATAACGTTACATATGTACTTGCACACGCAGAAGTTTATTGACGTCTCGAAGACAGAACTTCTACCATAATTTAATGAACTTTCGCAAGCTACTTTGCTTAGCTTTTACTATGTACCATTATATCATTTTATATATAAGATTTATTCCATTTTTATTAACCGACTTCAACGAGTAGGTTATGATTTCGACCTGTATGTATTTCTTGTTCACTCATAAATTCTTTAAATTTGAATCAATTTTAATAATTCTTTTTTATTTGAAAGTATAAGATACCCATATGGTCCCATTTTAACTTCATTAAATTCTGATGATTAGAATATTTTTTAGATAAAAAAATGTAAATTTGATTTTAAAAAATAATGATTTGGAGCAAATAATCTTTCATTCTTGCAATCGTTTTCAAATCATAAGCATATTAAAACTAAGCATTCATATGCGTTAGCGCCAAGTTGTCGCCAAGCTTGGTTTTTTTTTCTCGAAGCCTGTTAGTATTTTTTTAAAAGCATATTTTATTATTAATAAATTATTTTTTATAAAAAGTCAAATCAGCCTGCCATACCTCACCAATAAGGTCAATCCGCATAGATCTGTTAATCTTACAGGAAATGAAAAAGCGTCTTAGAGATGTTTTTTAAAATGAATAATATGTTTAATTTTACAACTTTAAAAGGGAATTGAATTTATGATTTTTTAAATTATTATAGATCTAATCATTCAATATCTAAACACATAATTATAATTATAATCATATCAATTTTAATTTAAGAAATTACAGGAAAAATTTTTAATCTTTTTCAGTTTTATAAAAAATAATAATCATTCTATAATAATATATTTCATTTTACAACTTTCACAAGGAGATTGAAATTGTAATATTTGTTTATTATAAATCCTAGTTATTAAATATTTAAAGATAAAAAATTACAATTGTATTAATTACAGTTTAAAGAATTACAAAAAAAACTAACTTTTTTATGATTTTATAAAAATAATAATAACTCAAAGAAACGTACTTTTTCAGTTTTATAAAAATAATACTCACTGTGACCCATGTTGTTTTCACTGGCCTGTCTTAACACATTGCTTAGGTGCGCTTATACGTACATAAATACGTAGCACCTATAGTCGCCGTCTGGTCCATCTGTCTTTCTGTCTATATATAGCAGCACAAAAACTACCAACAGAATAATTTGAATTTTAATATATATTTTAATTTTTTATATAATAAATAAAATTAATTAATATAATAATTAATTAATATGATAATTAATTTAATATAGATTTATTTGAAATTTAATACGTATTTTGTAGAATTTTGTCATTTGAAATTTTTATGAAAATCAAATAATAATAAAAAAATATATCAATAAAATTTTTCGTCTATTAAATCCTAAATAATTAATTCAATGATATTCCATGATAGGTAATGTTTCTGGGTTACTATGGTGATTACATTATATTTAAGATGGAGTTATATTTTTTCCGTATTATGATGAATTTAATATATATCATTCTAATAAATTTGTATCGTGCATTTTTTTTTATAAGAGTGTAACGGCTGTTACACCAGAATCTGAATATTAATAATACTAGTTAGAGTTCGAACACAGATTATTTGCCACGTTCGAAGTATAATTTCCGACTTAATATTTTTTAATATTCTTTTTGTTTGCCCACTCCCATATGGTTTTATTTTTATCTCGAGAGAATGCAGTTCGCGAAGTGAATCCTAAAACTGCATCTGTAAATGATATCTTTCAGCGTCGGTAATAAATTCTTATTAAATATGCTATACTCAATAATACAAAAGTTTGAATAACATTAAATGCCCTCATATTTAAGAATTTTGAAAATTAAAATACAATAAAACAGCAACGAAAAAAAAATATATTGACGTAGAAATTTTGCTAATTCCAGTTTAAAGAAATCACAATGCTGGTTATTATTCTTGTCTAGAGTTATGCATTTAAACCATTATCCACAATATGGTTTTACCTTACATTTTCTCAAATTTAACTGTAAAAAGGCGTGTGCAGCCATTAGCATGTGCAAAAATTTTTTAGAATAGATTTCCTAGAGAGTTAGTCTAAGAGTCGTAGATAGAGAGTTATTCTAAAGATCTAAAGAAGATTAGACCTTAAGATGCTGAGATTCTAAAATCTAAAGATCTAAAGTACTAAATTTTCTTCTAAAACTGCTTGAAACACTCGCACAAAATTTGATGGGAACCCTTTGCTCATTCGAACGTCGCATCGCGCTTTGTAAAGAAGACGAAAACAAGGTTCACGAAAATGTCTGTCCTTAATCCTTAAGGTTGCTAGTCACTCAGCGGCCAAATTCTCCTCCACAATGTTGAGTGTATGAGTATTCGATGCATTCTTATATTCAAAATTAATAATAATTCCAAGAAAATAATACTTTTAATTTCTCTCGTTTTTTTTTGTGTGTGTGTGTGTGTGTTATCTTCTTAAAATATGTCACTTTTTTTCTTAGTTTGCAAAATATTTCTAAAATTTATGCTCAGTTTAATATTTTATGGTTTAAAAACTGATGAACTGAAGTGAAATTTTAACACGTCATATAAACTTATGCGTAGATTATAGAAATATTTTGAAAACTAAAAAAAGACATTTTTTAAGAAGAGAAGACTGAAGAACGAAATTACAAATATTAATTTCCCGAAGAGCTATTTTGAATACAAAAATGCTTCAAACGCCTATAGACTTAACATTACAGATGAAAATTCGGCCCCACAGTGATTAGCACTCTTAATGATCGGAGAAAACAGATCGAACGTAGGTACATAAACTAATTCCTCTCTTAGCGATAAATTGATATCAGTTATGTTGTTCCTTCTCGGACAAACCTTGTATATCTGTGCATTGCACATATGAGAAGCTGAAAGGTATTAAGAAGTTTATGAGAAGATCTTAAGAAGATTAGATCTTTGGTTTTGATAAGCATACACACAGATATACAAGGTTTGACAACATGAAAACAAATTGGACAATAAGATTTAATAGTTACTACTTATCTTCTTTTACTAAATTCACATTTGCTTGCTAACCTCTTGTGGACGAGCGATCGGTATACGTGCCGCAAAAAGTGCTAAATAATATAATATAATATAATATAATATAATATAATATAATATAATATAATATAATATAATATAATATAATATAATAATATAATAAAAGTGCGTATAAACAAGGATTGTGATCCTTGTTTATATGCACCAGTGAAATTTTACTATAAAATTGGCTTTCTTTAATCTGCACATTTTCTCGATATAAAACAAACAATTACAAAAAAAAAAAAAAAAAAAAAAAAAAGCGGTGACAAAACATTAAAAATTTCGTAAAAGACTTCCGTTGCGAAGGGGTTAATTAATTTATTAAGAGAAAATTTCTACCAGAAAAACAATGTGAAAAATTTATGAATAATAAAAGAAAAACAACGATATGATACGCATCTTTTAGATTTTGAGGTACGGCCCCCAAACTGTCTAACGGGATATTTAAGTCGATTAGAAGCTAAAATATTAAAAGGGAATGTCTATATAGTGGCACAAAATAACATGCAGAATTTATAACAAAGGAAATGAGATTATCATATGTCAATATTTCTGAAATAATGAATATCAATTTAATAGTTTGTTGCAATGAAAATTGTTTAAAGGAATAAAAGTTTAAAGTGCTCGGACTTTTTTCCTTCATACCATTTAGAAAGCAGATGTACTCAAATATACATGTACATATACATTTGTATATTTTGGCTATATATTCTTTACATTCATATAAATGCAAAAAAAAAAAAAAAAAAAAAAAAAAAAAAAAAAAAATCAAAAATTTATCTGAAATTTAATTTGCGAAACTGGGAAAACCTGTTTTATGCACTTAATGTACATATCTCGAAATTGTTAATTTATTAATATCTTATTTGTGATTAAACATGGCTTATACATTGCAGAAAATGTATATGCACTGTAACTTGTAAAACTGAAATATCCTCAAAACACCGTTGTAATAACGGAAATTCCGATTCAGAAATTCAAATTCAGTTAATTAAATAAAAAGAATAATACCGGAATTACTTGGAAAACTTCTGAAAGTTTTACTAAACTAAGAGATTAAATATCTTGAACCTAATATGCAACAAGATCTTGAAATAAAATCATAATAATCATTTATGTCGTTTCAAAATGGGAGAATTTTACTATTTTGTGTTTCGTGCGAAAAATATATTAGATTAAATATAAATAGAAAGATATTCACAGCTGGAATCTTTTGAAATCACTAGCTGCATGAGAATATTTTTCTCCATAATTTGACTATTTTCATTTTCTCTGTAAAAGGGAAATAAACGAATTACTTTCGCCATTTGAATTCTTCATCACGTAGTTAAATTCTTATTAAATAAAATATTCGAATTTACAACTATTTTTATGCATTATAAATTTTAACAGATATTTTAAATCTATATTAACAATCAAATACAATTTTTCTCTTATTTATGTTCATTGGTCTTTAAATTTTTTCTATGCGTCAAAGGTCATATATTTGGGCAGCGGACAACAGTATAACTCAAAAACAAAGCTGGAAGGTGAGAAGGGAGTGAAACAGTACTCTAAGCGTGCGCAATGCCTCATCGTAATGTTGAGGGAGTGAAAGAAGATATAAAAGAGAAGAGAAAATTGCGTTAATCGATTGTTATTATTTTATCATGCTCCAAATCTCCGAAATTTGTTCAGTGTGGATGTGAGACTTTTTCCTAGAGAGATTCAGTACTTTTTTGGATCGTTTGACGTACCATTATAGTCTTTTGTGCGTTTTATTACGACGAGTTTAAAAATGGCTATTATGAAGGTCCATGGCAACGTAAAAGACACGCGACAGAATAAAAAGTATTCTTTTTGGGCACCATTCTTGTTGAAAGACTTGCAATTTCCAACTTACGTCAACTTACGCCACTACAACTGGTTGCGAAGCGATATGGCAGAAAATCAAAAAATATTAGTCAATAGATGATTTATTAAAATGGTAGATGAAAAAGTTACCGAAATCTGAATAAAAGCCAGTGTTTTCCCTACGATCAATTTACAAAAAGATTAAAAACTATTAAAAGAAGGGTAGATCATTGGAGAAATCTTGAAATCGTATGGGCTTGAAATTAAAGACAACCCGCGAAGAATTCGTACGAAATGGTGAAACTTTTTAGTAGTTTTTAATCTTTTTGTAAATTGATCGTTGGGAAAACACTGGTATGGAAGCTTTTTTTCAGATTTCGGTAACTTTTTCACATGCCATTAAACAATTATTCTAAACTATCACTATTAAAAGAAGTGTAGATCATTGGGAAAAACCTGTAATCTTATGGGCTTGAAAGTAAAGACAACCCGCGAAGAATTAGTAAGATATGGTGAAACCTTTTAGAAGTTTTTAATCTTTTTGTAAATTGATCGTTGGGAAAACACTGGTATGGAAGCTTTTTTTCACATTTTTTTCAGAAGCTTTTTTTTAATGGTAATTTTTTTACCTACTATTTTAATAACATCATCTATTGACTAATTTTGGAATTCTCGATTTGTTGCCATATCGCTTCGCAACCAGTAGTAGTGCCGCATGATATTAGTATAAGTTGGCAATTGCAATTCTTTCAATAATCAAGGTGCCCCAAAAAGGATACTTTTCATTCTTTTGCGTGTCTTTTACATTGCCATGGGCCTTCATAATAGCCATTTCTAATCTTGTCGTAATAAAGCGCACAAAACACTATAATGGTACGTCAAACGATCCAAAAAGTACCGAATCTCTCTTGGACGTCCACACTAAACATATGTCGCAGGTTTTGAGCATAGTAAAATAATAACAATCCCTTATCGCAATTTTCTCTTCTCTTTTATTTCCTCCTTAACTCCCTCAATATTACGATGAGGCATTGCGTACTCTTTGAGTCCTGCTTCACCTCTTCTCACCTTCCAGTTTTGTTTTTGAGTTATACTGCTGTCCACTGCGCAAATATATTACCTTTGACACATAGAAAAAATTTAAGGACCAAGGAAAAAAGAGAGAAATTAACGAACGATTCAAACCAATACATATTTTGCCTGTTATACGTGAAAAAGCTATGAAAATCGGCTTATTTAAAAATACATTTAGCAATTGAGTAATGCATTGTCAGAACTTATTTAAGCATTTGATACGTTAAAGCTGCCCTTTCAAGTAAATACAAACAAAATAAATTTTATTTAACATTTTTAACTTTTTAGTTAAAAAAGTTCAAATATCAGCATTTTTGCAAATCATCAAGCCATTTGCGGCAGGGTAAGGAAAAGTCCAAAAAATCTGAACTTTTTTGTGTGAACTGAGTGCCACCAGTGGCCACTTTTCCGCACCCGCCATAGTCGAAAATCGAAAAAAAGTTTTTTTCGGCCCATTCTAATATATGTATGTTTCATGAAATTACAAATAAACAATATGAAAAGATTTTTTGTTGACAGTTAAATTTAAATATTTTGCAAAGGAATATGGAAAGAAATATGTGAAGAAATATTCACAATTTTAAACGTAATAAGATATTTAAGGTCATAATCTATTAACATTCTCAATAATTAATTTAAATATATATGACAAGTCAAAAATTGTGAGTCAAACGTAAAAAATGAGCTGCATTGATACTATAATATATATTATACAGGGTGTTTCGCTACCAGACCGACAAACTGTGAGGGGTGATAGTAGACATGAAGACAAACATTATTAAATAGGAAACCATGGGGCGCAAACGTCTTCTGTAGGAGCTAGGGGCCATTAAAGTTTAAGGTCCAAAAATTCAAACGATGATAAAAAATGGAAAAAAGGCTCGATTCATTTGCGATTTTCACTAAAATCATTTTTTATAACACGATTAAAAAAAAAATTATAAAGGTTAGATTCAAAAATTGTCGATAGAGGGCGCTTTAGACTTTAGAGTAATAAACAACTACTTTTTACCCTTATTTTGTGCACGAAGTTGAAATTATTCTAAAGTGTAGACTTTAACTTAAATTTTAAGCCCAAAATCGGAAACATTGTTATCGGGTAACCAGCGAAAGTTGAATTGTGAACAGAGGAGGGGATTTTAAACGCTCATAAACATTTGAAAAACTAATCGATTTTATTGCGATTTGCGTGCAGGTCATTCCCATGGTAATTATTTTATTCAAAATGATATACAGCATTGGTGTCCCAATTTTTTGTTAGAGGGCGCTTCCGACACATCTCCGAAATTTCAATGGCATTACTCCTGGGTGTTTTACTATCAGACCAACATACTTCCAGGAAGTGTTAGGGATGCAAAGACGACTCGGAATCATAATATAATATAATTTCAAAAATATATTTTTTACGAGTTAGGGTTAAAAGAAGATGAGAAAAAAGCCACTTGATATTTCTACAACACGTTCTGCCGGTAAACTTCTGGTAAAAGCACATGTTCTTTTTCGTTGCGCCACTCTATAGCACGAAGGGGCTCCTCCACATTTTATCTATGATGTTCGCAGAAAACTCAACGTAACATGTGGACAGCGGTGGATAGGTAGTGGTGGCCCGGTTCGTTGGCCTGCCAGATCGTCGCACCTACTTCATTATATCAATTACTTTTTGTTACCTACCTTTATTTTATTGCTGTATAATTGTTATGTATTTTTTAAATAAACATTTCTGGGTGGGGCTAGTTGAGCTCAAACCAATTAATAGCCCCCCTCCCCCTCACCACCACCTGACTCAATCTGAATATGAATCTGCATGGACTTCTTCTGCTGGGATCAAATGAAAAATTGAATGTATGAGACTCCTGTATACCGTCAGTGGAAGACTTGTCAGTTCGAATTTCTGTAGCTGCCAGAAAGCTATCCGAGATGCCAGGAATCTTCCAAAAAGTAAGGAATTGCATACGACGTTGATGTCAAGCATGCCCGACTACTTCTGGTCGTAATTTCGGATACCTTTTGTTGTAAAACTTTTAACTAAATTGCTTTCTGCCATATTAACGTGTTGCTGTTTCACTACCTGTTTCTGTTGCTTTTTTCTCTGCTTCTTTTAACCACAGCTCGCTAAAAAGGCATTTTCAATGTTACATTCCTATGTGATTCTGAGTCGCTTTGCATCCCTAACACTTCCTGGAAGTATGTTGGTCTGGTAGTAAAACACACAGGAGTAACGCCATTAAAATGTAGGAGGTGTGTTCGAAGCGCCCTTTATCAAAAAATGGATACACAAGAGCTGTAAGTCATTTGGAATAAAATAATTATCAAGGGAATGAACTACACGCAAACCGCAACAAAATCGATCAATTTGTATAATGTTTATAAATGTTTAAAATCCGTTCCTCTGTTCACAGTTAAATTTTCGCCAGTTACCCGATCCCGATGTTTCCGATTTTGGGATTAAAATTTATGTTAAAGTCTAAACTTTAAAATAATTTCAATCCCATGCACAAAATAACGGTAAAAAGTAGTTGTTCGTTACTCTAAAGTCTAAAGCGCCCTTTATCGACAATTTTTGAATCTAACCTTTATAATTTTTTTTAAATCGTGTTATAAAGAATGATTTTAATGAAAATCGCAAATGAATCGACCCTTTTTTCCTTTTTTTATCATTGTTTGAATTTTTGGACTTTAAACTTTAATGGCCTCTAGCTCCTACAGAAGACGTTTGCACCCCATGGTTTCCTATTTAATAATGTTTGTCTTCATGTCTACTATCACCCCTCAAAGTTTGTCGGTCTGGAAGCGAAACACCCTGTAGTTTTATAATATATGTTATATAATTTATATAAGTATTCAGTTGTTATATAGTATTCAGTATGTTACATAGTTTTATAAGTATTTAAATTATGGTACAATAGCTATTGCACCCTTATGCAAAAATGCATGAATACAAAATATATTACGCTTATATATATTTAATTTAATAGTAAAGAAATAACATGACTCCATCTGTATGACATAATCATCATATCGTTAGAACCATTACAATGGATACTTCTATCATGGGATACCATTGAATTAATTACGTAGAAAATAACTTAGAAGGATGAAGAAAATTTTTATTAATTTCCCCTAAATTTTTATTCGATTTTCATAAAATTTAAAATGTTCGACAAAATTCTGAAAGGATTTTCATAATAGATTTCAAACCATTCAGATGAGTAGTTTTTGCGCTGTTATATGCGAACAAATGGATAGACAGCCTGTCGGACCAGACGACCATTATAGGTTCTATGTGTTTACATAATTATGATGAAATCTGCTCTAGATGAGCAAAACATTTATTACAAACTTAAAATATAAATTGAAAATATATAAATCTATATATAAATAAAATATTTCACAAAAAATAATAGTCATGTTTAATTAACAACAATAAAAAATGTCTACCAACGAAGTTTTAGTCTTATAACATCAACAAACAATATTACGCAATTGATAGAAACAAGCAAACTAATAATACTGAAATCAAACACGTATGAATTATGAGCGTACATATAACACCAGCAAACAATATTATGAAATTGGTAGAAACACAAGAAACAATCCTACTAATCGCCGAACATCAAACATATATGAAATTCTGATTGAAAATGAATCAGTAAAAAAAGAAAATTCCATTTGTTTTGATATTTTCCTATTTTGAAGGGTAGAAGACAAAGAATGGATTCTAGATAATCTTTATTTCTGTCTTTCGGAAAAAAAGATTACTTTCCAAAAATATTTTCAGGTATTGTTTTCCACGAATCTGCTTTCGTTTAAAATGAAATATGTTGTTTTTCTGTTATTCAACTGTCATGGAGTAGCAAGATGAAAGTTATTGATTTAAAGGAAAATATATCATTTTTGACTTTGATAGATTCCTTTAAAAAGGAAATTTAAATTCAAATAGTTTTTGAACATTTGCTGAGGAAACTGAAAGAAAATAATCACTACCTCCATATTATTTCATATTTTTCTAATTTCTTAACTGAGAGACTACTTTATATATTAGAGAGGTATTCATTAAAAATATTTGAAACTTTTGTGTAACATTTTACGTTAAAACAAGAGTTAAGTTAAAAAAAAAATATTTTAATCCGATCTACCTGCCTATATATATATATATATATATATATATATATATATATATATATATATATATATATATATATATATATATATATATAGCCAATTATTAGTTTCTTTATTCACTCAAACATTTTCTTTTATTAATCTCATACCGTAACAATAACACTTACACAAATTTAAAAATTAAATTTTGGTTGTTATCCATTAGAATTTACCTAATTTTTCTGCATTTATTTTATATATTTATTTACAATTGATATACCTTTCGCTTAAAGAATAGGTATTTTATTGCTTTGCTTTAAAAGGTATGTTTATTATTATAAATTATTTCAAAATAGAGGTTTTTAAATTAATATATATATATAATTAATAATAATACTTAATATGTATAAATTAACACACACATATATATATATATATATAAATTGGTGTATTAAATGAGATTCTTTTGATTTCCCCCCTTTAATTCTACATTAAAAAAAAATTCTGTAGAAGTACTAAATTTTTTCTAGGAAACTGGGATTCCTAGAACTTTTCCTGTAACGGTAACAGAAAAAATTCCAGTTTTAGAATCAGTTACATGGATTTTTCCTGTTATCGTTGCATGAAAAGTTCTTGGAATCCCAGTTTCCTAGAAAATGTTTATTACCTTTACAGAATTTTTTTTACAGTGTACTAATCTTTTAACTGTGCGTCTTCTTTATTCACATGATTAATATAAAAAAAATCTAGCGTAATAATGTAATAAAAGCTACACTAAGGTGAACAAAACATTTACTAAGATGAACAAAACATTTACTAAGATGAACAAAACATTTATAACAAACTTAAAATATAAACTAAAAAAATACAAATCTATAAATAAATAAAATACTTCAACAAGACAGCAGTCATGTATAATTAACAACAATAAAAATATCCACTAACAAAGCTTTATTCTTATAACACCAACAAACAATATTACGAAATTGATAGAAATAATCGAACTATAAATACAGATTGCCGGAATAAAACATATATGAATTATGAGCGTACATATAACACCAACAAACAATATTATGAAATTGTTAGAAACACAAAAAATAATCCTACTAATCTCCGAACATCAAACATATATGAATTCTGATTCAAAAAGAATAAGTAAAAAAAGAAAATTCGTTTGTTTGGATATTACCTTATTTTGAAGGGTAGAAGACAAAGCCTTGAGTCTAGATAATCTTTATTTCTGTCTTTCGGAAAAAAGATTACTTTCCAAAAATATTTTGAGGTATTGTTTTCACGAATCTGTTTTCGTTTAAAATGAAATATGTTGTTTTTCTGTTATTCAACTATCATGGAGTAGCTAGATGAAAATTATTGATTTAAAGGGAAAAGTATCATTTTTGTACTCGATAGATTCCTTTAAAAATAAAATTTAAATTCAAATAGTTTTTGAATATTTGCTGAGAAAATTTAAAGAAAATAAACACTACCTCCATATTGTTTCATATTTTTCTAATTCCGTAATTCTTAGAATATTTTGAGGTATTCATTAAAAATATTTGAAACTTTTATGCAATATTTTACTTTTAAAACAAAAGTTAAGTTAAAATAGGTTATTTTAATCCGATTCGGCTATTTTTAAAAGAATATTTTCTTAGAAGCAAACTGTAAATTTTTAAACCCTTTCGGGTTTTGTATACTATTATTGATACATATATTTTAATTCAGTATTACTTTGTTTTTACAAATACTTTTATTAATGTTTTGCAACAGTAATATTAGTATATGTCTGTGCATTTATTACATAATTTCATTAATGTTTAGACATTTATTAATAATAATAATAATAAACACTTGCTTAATTCTCTTTGCACCGTTTGCGATTCTTTTATTTTAAACATATACTTCACTCTATAAATTTAACACAAAAAATACTTTCCATCGTGTGTAATGAAGCGCATAAAGTATTAGAAACTTTCAATATTAGTTAAATCTTGTTGTAATGTAATATTTTCTAAACATCTTCAAAAACTCTTCCTTAGCGTATTGTTATATGAATATGGATTGAATAGTACGTAAAACAACAATATTTGTTATGTTTCAGACAATGAAATATTCGTTAAATTCTAATTATTCCATTTGAATATCTAGTGTTAGTGCTATTAACTTAAAAGTAATTATTTCTAAAAATTGAAAAAGCAATAGGATCCGAAAGATTTTGAAAGTCCATTGAAACGGTTTCTTTTATTATTCTCATAACCTAACAATATAGTTTATATGAATTTAAAAATCTTTTTTGTTACTCAATATACATATATATATCTATACATTAATATAATAACTTCACTCACAATAAAATAGAATACATTTGAAATTTTTCGGAAGATACATACCCGTACGATTTCCAGTTTTCAAACCAAGTGAAAACGTTCCCAGAAACTTCTTTTTCTTTTTTTTTTCTTTTTTCCAACTACTAATGATCTTAGATTGAACTACTTGTACGGCATCCCAACCAACTGAATTCACTCAGAATACCATTTGGTATTGGTATCTGGTCTATTATTTAAAACAGCTCGACAAAATAAAGCGCTGATGAAGGAATTAAAAAAACTATGGATACGTAATTACTCTTTTTTTTTTTTTACTATTTTAACACAGTGAGACTGACTGAAAAATAAATCAAGTGTAGTAATTTCTCGTAAAAGAATATAAATAAAATATGGATAAGTATCTATCTTTCTTAGATTTCCGAACATAAAAAATATAAACGGAACCATTATAAGATCGCACTGTAAAAAATAAACGATCCAAACTGGGTTGTAAAATTTTTGGGTACAGTAATGTTTCCAAAATGAAAAGTACTATTCCCTAAATGGTACAGTAATGTTCTCAAAGTAGTTAATCAAAAATGGCTCAAAACAGAGCATATCCTTAATAACATTAAAAGAATCACAACATCTTAGATATAATGTATATACTATCGAAGAATTTTTATTGTTTTAATGTTATTAAGGATGTGCCTTTTTTATACCATTTTAGGCTACAAAGTGTACTTTCCAGTTTGGAACACTGTTGTATCCAGAAATCTTACAACCCAATTTCGGTCCCTTTTTTTACAGTGCATTCCTGTGTTTATCTGTCCGTCTGTCACCGTTATTTTATTTGTAAATTATGGAATATCGGAAGTTCAAATTGACTAAAATAATAAAAGCCATCGACCGACATATAACCATACACAAATATATTTAGGAAAATGTAGAGGAGCTCATTAACTTATATGAAGAAAGAAAAAAATATTTCTTAGTATTATCCTGTGAAAGCTTTCGTAATGGGAAACTCCTTTTATTTTAGGTATTATATTTTCAGATATAGCGTCGAAAATGCAATGCATAAAATCTCATTCCCTTTCCTCTCCTATTCGACTCAAACTAAAATTATGAAAAAAAATAGTAGAAGTTAGTTTAAACCTTGCCGGAAAACTATAGCGATCACATAGTTTTTGAGAAAATCTCATTTTTCGTTAGACGCAAATTTCAGCGGGCGTTCAACAAAAGTGTTGATGAAGTACCTATCGTCACAAAAGTATAGAAAGATTAATGATAGTGATTTTTGAAAAACTTTGTTGATAATTAATCGATATATTAATATTTAAAGACTTGGTTTGTTTAAACAAAATACACAAAAACATGGGTGGCGCCATCGTCTTTTAAAGCTATATTAATAACATTTAAGGATACAATTGTGTAATACAAATACCAGTTACTTATTAACATATTTATTGTATAGAACCCTCTGTATGCGAATAACACTCGCACTTGACCGGTTATTTACTATTTTAACACAATCAAACTGACTGAAAATTCAAATTAAATCATTAATAATAGTAGTAGTTTCTGGTAAAAGAATTTAAATAAATTATGGATATGAATTGTATTTTTTAAAGTAGTATAACACAATCAAATTGAGTGAAAAATAAACCATACATAGTAACTATTAAAAATGAAGAATTCAAATATGATTCAAATTGATATTTATTCAAACTTCATAAAAATATTCAAATAAATTATGGATATGTATTTACTATTTTTACAATTTTAACACAATTAAACAGGCAGAAAAATAAATTATTAGTAATAGTAGTAATTTCTGTCAAAAGAATTCAAATAAACTATGTATAAGGATTATAACAGAGTAATTTATTCCATTTTTCAATATTGGGTGAAAAAATCCTGGCCCGGATTTTTTCACCCAATATTGAAAAATGGAATAAATTACTCTGTTATAATTGATTTACCGATTGAATAATCGTGTTTAAAAATTATTCTAATATGTATAAGGATTGCCTTTTTAAAAGTTTTCTAACAGAACCGAACTGAGTTAAAAACAAATTATATGTATAGCAATTGTTACAAATGAAGACTTGAAATATGATTCAAACCTAAATTGTAGTGTCAGAAAGCATATTATTTGAGAATTTAAAAAAAAAAGTAATTTTTATTTTGGCTTGAAAGAAATAAAATTTAAAATATTTCAGTGAAAATTTAAAGAATTTTTTTCATTATATTTATAAAGTTCCTTCAGACCTACAATGTTAGACATTTTTAAAGAAACAAATTAGTTACACTATTATGGAAAATCTAAACTGTTTATTGAAAATAGAATTTTAGAAATGTGTACAAAAGCATAAAAAAATACATTTCGAAAAAAAAAAAGCATACACACCGAAAGTGCTTAAAAAATATTATTTTAAAAATTTCCAGCATAATAATCTTTTAGCTCTATTTTTTAGGAGATAATTACAAATTAAAAGATTCAAATCATTTTATGTTCCGTGTGTACTTAAAAATATTAAAAGGGACTAAGAGTTAAAAAAATGTACTGATATTTCATCTAACATTAAAATAAGAATTTCACATAAAACGCAAATAAACAATAATAAAAACATCTGTTAACCAAGTGTTAAATTTACAACATCAACAATCAATATTATGAAATGGGAAAAAAAGTGTTCACTAACATTGCGGATTACTGACTGGGTAACAAACAGATGCGTCTTTTGATGTAAATGTATGAAAATTAAAAAAAAAAATTATTATTTTTTCATTTCTGACAATAGAAAACTCTTATTGCCAAATTACAAGGTATCTCACACGCGTTTTTTTTTTAAAGTTAATTTGTATGGAATTTTGATAAACACTTCAGATAGTTAAATATATTTAAAAAAACCGAGACTTAAACAAATGGACTAATGTTTAACTAATTGTTTATTGTACCTAATCTTTATTGTAACTAATGCACATCTAATATTAAAATAAGGATTTCACGTAAAACATTAATAAACATTAATAAAAAACATCTGTTAACCAAGTGTTAAATTTACAACACCAACAATCAGTATTATGAAATGGGGAAAAAAGTGTTAACTGACATTGCGGATCCCTGGGAAACAAACAGATGCGTGCTTTGATATAAATGTATCAGAATTTGAAAAAATTTTTTTTTCTTATTTCTGACTATATAAATCTCTTATGCATTACAAGGTATCTCATACACACCCTTAAAAAAAATTGGAAAACATTTCAGATAGTTAAGTAATTTTAAAAAGACGGAAGCTTAAAAAAAAAAATACTAATGTCTCATTTAATATTAAAATACACTGTAAAACATTTGCGTAACGTTACTCCATAAAGTTGGTGCAGCCAAGTTTCCACCAAGTTTATGGTAGAATAACGATAAACCAAGATAACCAGTATTGGTTATCTTGGTTATCTTATTACACTAAAAAGTAATGTTACACCAGTGACATATGTTTAAATTACACCATTATATAAGTGAAACAAAATCACACCAGTGGCAGCAAAGCTGCCACCAGTATTATGGAGTAATGTTACACAAATGTTTTACAGTGTAAGGGTTTCACAAAAAACATTAATAATTAATAAAAAAAATTCTTAACCAAATGTTAAATTTAGAATACCAGCAATCAATACTATGAATTGGGGGGGGGGTGTTAGCTGACAGTACGGATTACTGACTAACAAACAGATATGTATTTCGATGTAAAAGCATGGGAATAAAGAAAATTTATTTCATATTTTCTTGTTTATGACAACTCTTATGGAAAACTCTTATGGATTACAAGGTTATCTAAAATAATAAGCAAACAAAAATTTCTTTCGAAAAATACTTTCAAATATTGTTTTTTTTTTCTTCTTCTTCTTCTTCTTCTTTTCAAATCTGCTTTCAAAATGATGTATGTTTCTTTTTGTTTCATCCGACTATTGCAGAGTAGTAAAATGAATAAAATTGATTTATGGGGAAAATTTCTTCCATAAAACCTGCTGGAAAGTAAATTTTGAATATGAAAATAACTTAGAAACGAAAGAAAGGGAAAATAATAGTTTTTCATAAATTAATGTGTTTTTAGAGAATAATTTTGTGAGATAATATTTGATTTTCATTTTCGATTATTATAAGTTGAAAATCTTATACCATTTTTTTTAAATAAAAAGAGTAATGTTAACTTCATTCCGAATATTCATCAGGGCTTATTATTATTTTTTATTATTATTAAATTATTTGCGAATCTTATCATTGATTTGAATTGCTGTTATAATTTTTTAAAAGCTATTTTCTCTTTTAAACATTTACAACGTAAGGATACAATTTGTCGGTCTGCCCATACTTGCGTAAATATACTCGGATTGCCATGAAATTTACATATGCCATTGAAGTTTACTGTTGTATGCTCAGTATTAAAAACGAAGTCAACGAATGAAGAAACAACGAAGAAACTTATATTTATAGTTCATGTTCAAGGATACCCAAAATATTTCCAATACACTATGGTTTATTGAGAAATATCGTCGTTTTCAGTGAATTTTAATGATGTTATGCTACTTTAAACATGCTTAAATTGTTATATATTGGTGAGATGCACCACAAGATATTTATTATAGAATATAATAGTGTTAATGCAATTCATAGCTCATTTACATAAACAGAAAAAAAGTATTCGGTTACGATACTGACTATGGACAATAAATTGAGAAAAGTGAACATTAATTTGCATATTATTTCAATAGTTAATTTGAATAATTAAATTGTGGTATAAGTTTTTAAATTTAACAGTATTTTGTATATTATTTAATGCGTATAAAACTATAGAGGGCTGCAACAAATATCTCGAGTACATTTCCATTTATTGATGGAAATTGCTGAAGAGGAATTTTTACTTTGCTGTCTGTTTTTTAACAGCACTAAATTTCAGCATATTATTTATTATATACAAATCTATCAAAGATATTCTATTATATTGGCAATATGATTATATATACATATTGCAGTATACTGTATGTATTCTATAATTGAATTGCCTATACAATTTTGTACCGAATTCTACAAGAGGATTCGAATGTTTTCTTCAGATTATGCATGTTAATTGCTGAAATTATGTTTTGAATGTGATATAAATTTGTCAAATTGATTATACGTGATTATTATTGTTAATTGTTTAAATTATATTTTTGAATGATCCAATGAACCAATGCAGGATCTTGAGAAGTGCCTACTGGAGTCGCTATGCTCCAGTTTACCTTCAATCGAAGTCGATGAATCGATAAACATATTGCATAGATGTTCAGCAAGAAATAACATTCTGGACCATGGGGGGATCGAACCCACGACCTTCGCATTATCAGCACGACGCTCTAACCAATTGAGCTAATGGGCCACATGTTTTTGAATGTGATATAATTTTGACAAATTACTTAATCATCATCTTTCACACAACTAAACGGGGAATTATTATGGAAATATTCTGAAAATATTGGAAAGTTTTTCACAATCTATGTTTGATGCATAGTTTACCGTTCTTATTTCTATTTGACAGAAACCATTTTGGAGGAGAAAGTGGAATGTAATCCCATCTTCCTTTCCCACGATCCTTTACTGTTTATGGCGGGTGATTGCTGAAAGTGTGTTCAAGTATTTTATTGCGCGTTTTTTACCTGAATTAAATTTTAGGTTAATATGTGATCTGTGTATAAAAATTTTTGATAACATACAGAAATGATGATGTAAAGAATTCAAGTGCATTGCTATTTATGGCTGAAAATTGCCAAATGCGAATGATCTAATTAAAATAAACTTTAGATCCTTTTATATGTAGTTCATTTGGGAAATAATGTGTAATGCATATGGGAAATCTATAAATTCTATACTAGGTTCCACAAAATAATTCGACTTTTTTTTACGGTGGAAGGTAATTTATAAAACTGAAAATATTAATGTTGTATATGTTTTCTAAACCATTTACTTACAAATCAACGCGACGCCTCCGAGTAACAATAGCAATTTAGTAATAATAAAAAAACGAGATGCCTGAATTACTGTTATGAGAAACTGCGTTTTGAATTTAGTAGATCAATTTCTGAAACACAAAGTCATGTTACTATATTTCGCATATCTTTTATTAAAATTCTCTACTTTTTCCACTAAATGCAGATAAGGTTTTTCAGTTGTAAGTCAGACATCTCATTTTCAATTATTGCTAGATGTTTTACTGTTGCTCTGAAGCGATGACAGCTTCTCTTATTTATTTAACAGTGAAGTTTCAGTTTTCATGACCTATGCTTGAAGAATAATTTTTTAATCTTGTTTTCTTTTAACATATAAAACGGGTTTCCTCTTAAAATATTAATTAAATATATCTACATGGAAGATATTGAAAGAAAAATAGATTTCCCCTTGTTAAAAATACCAGTTTAATATCATAAAAAGGTTTAAGATGTTATGGTATGTATTTAAGATAAAAAATTATATGAAGATGAAAAGTATGAGTAATCAAGGTCGAAAAGTATATGTATATGTACTCATCAACACGGATCACTAATAAAAATTTTAAGGTATTTCTGAAAAAATGTCGAGTAACATAAAAATATTAATTAAAAATGCTGAACAATTCCACTTTTCAACATAGAACATTAAAACAAGAAAATTTTATTTTAAGGGGATCCATTTTTTCTTTTATTTGAAAAATATTCATTCAGTTAATTTAACGATAAAATACTAAGAGTTCTTTCACAAAAAGTGGAGGGGGTATTAAAAAATGGAACATTTTGCGGTTCGAGAAGTAATAATTTTCTTTTTAATTCATACGCGTCGATGTGATTTCTAAATTTGCTGTTAGTTCTAGAAAAGCGCTATTTTCTTTGTAATATACGTGACATGTTTCCACAACCATAAGCCTTTGACAAATGAATTAAAAAGGGACATTTTAAACAAATAAATAGGTGCAAAGTGTTGGATATATTTTCGCATATAATTATTTCTAATTGTCTCAAATAAATTTATTATCATGTATTACAGAATGTTACATACGTATTTGAACGTTTATGATAGTTGCATGATGTTTTAAATTTCGTTGGTAGTATAAATTGTCGCAAGGAAATCAAATGAAAAAATATTGAAGTATGACACAATATTTCTTTAACAAATAATTTTATGCAAAAGTATTGGATATATTTCCGTGCTTATTACTTATAAATGTATTTAATGCACTTATTATTACGTATTACACAGTGTTACTCACGTATTTGATAAATGTTCACGTAAATAGGATTAAAAAAACTTACAAATTAATAAATGTATTCCGAAAAAAAAAATAAATAAATGCAAAAAATTAACATTAAATAAAGTAAAACTTCCTTAAAAGTTATGTATATATTTCTTCAAATTTGAAATTTTACCAAAAGCCAAAAAATATATTTTATTTTTCAAATAAAAATAAAAACATTGAAATTCAAAACGTAATCTTACCGACACAAATATTCAAAATCCAAACTCTTTGATCGAATTTTTACCGTGTTTTGTATAGCGAGCATTTCTAAAGCTTTTAACGGACCAAAATAGGAAGCAGCATATCGATTTTTCTGCTACAAGTATTCATTCAAAATATTAATTCGATTCAGTAATTTGATTTGCCCTTATAACTATTGCTTTCGGGTTACTTTCAACTCTATAATTGATTTTTTCCTATCATTTAATGTATATAGACTTCTTTTTAATTCGATATAAAGTATTTATTTGATTTTTCTTTAAATTGATTGTTTAAAATTTTTGAAGAGTTTAAATTTTTATTAAATTTTATTATTTTTTAGCAGGAAATTTTTTATTTACTCAGTTGACTCCAGATTAATCAGAAGATGTGTAAAACAAAGAAAATAAAATATGGTATATAATTCTTAGAGGGAAAAAACTTTTATAAATTTGTTAACTTGAATGATATAAAATGATCCTGTAATTTAAGCTACGTTTCAGTCTATAGTGAAATATTTATGAAACTACTATTCAGAACTAGAGGTCTGCACGGGCCGGAATTTCCAGGCCCGGGCCCGGCCCGATTAAAATTTTATATTTTAGGCCCGGCCCGTACAGAAATCAGTGAAAACAGGTCCGGCCCGTTTTGGCCCGTTACAATTCTCTAAAAATTCAGATTTTTAACATATAATTAAGATTCCTTTAAAGTTTACTGCATACTTATCGATGGAATGATTTTACAGTATATGTTGCAGGAAATACACATTAGCAACATTAATGATTATTTAGATTCTTAGGCTTTCAACATTTAAATAAAGATTCATTAAAAAATTAATATGGCCTAGAATAAAATAATAAAGAAAGAAAGTTAAAAACATCGCAACTTTTGGAGCTGTTTAATAAAAGAAGATATATAAAAACATTTCTATACCATTTTATTAAATATTTAAATCCAAATTCATTCGTTAATTCAAAGAAGTTAGAAGTTCTTTTCTGATACATTTCTAAATTCCTTTTTTTTTCTCAGAAGCGCATAAGATTAGCAAATGTTTTTATTCAGCAACTATATAATCGAATGGCGTTATCCATTTTTGGATTCAAGCAATTTAGGAATACTGCAAGCAAATAAAATAGTGTCATAGTTAGTGTTTTGAATAGAATTTCCGGAAACGATAGCATGGGAAAAAAGAAAAACCTGCAGCCATTTGAGAAACTATTGTATCTCAACAAGGTTATACAAGTATTTTATTACCAAAAATGAAAAACGCTATTCGATTCCAAATACCTTTAATAGTCAGGCTTATTACTTTTATGCTTTTACAATTAAAAATTAATCTGAAAATGTGTGAAACTTTCGCGTTATTGAGAAATTAATTTAAAAACCATCAAGAAGTATATATCCAATGATTAAGCTAACATAAGTTCTTTATCGCTGTTAACAATTTTACAAATCATGTTGTCTGCCCTACAGATCATGAGAACAATTAAGTCTAGTACCGGTCCGGCAAATCTATATGTAGAAATATAATGCAAGCTTGATCTCGGCCCGGCACAAGTCAGCTAAAAAAATATTAAAACGGGTTACACACAATGTAACTGTCCGATGTCCGATGTCTCTACACTGTACAAGTTACATTTTTATATTGATACTGTCAAACTATAGTATGGCTCATGACGCACATTTATACTTATTCTCGTTAAAACCATTTTCGATGAAAATTGGTCTATTTTACCGTTTCTGCTTAAATCTTAGTCCCGATAATTTTTTTATCGGCCCGGCCCGTCCAATATTTTGCGGCCTGGCCCGTTAGAAAATCCGAAACGATTCCGCCGGGCCGGGTACGAGCCACGGGCCAAGCCCGGGCCCGTGCAGACCTCTATTCAGAACAACTGCAGTGTTTTCATAAGATAGTTATTCAAAATATATTCAATTATATATAACTAGCGGCCTTCGCCCGCTACGCTGGTCGGTTTATCTAAAGAAATCTTGAAGAAGTAGTTAGATAAGGTTCAGACATACATTAAAAAAAAAAAAAAAGCAAGTCGATCATTCAAAAAACGTTGGGAAATATCAAATATTTACTGTAATTTTTTAAGAAAAACAAAGTTTCGAAAAAAAAAATTAAATCGAAAAAAAAATTACACTGACATATTAATGCAAGGAAATTTTCCCAGAGAGAAAATTCGCCTTGAATACAATATTTCAAATTCTTTTAATTGCTTATAGGCGTTAATGCCAACATAGTGAAAAAAAATTCCATGCTGGGAATCGAACCCGGGCCATCAGTATGGCGCACTGACGTTCTACCGACTAAACCACATGGAACGACAGCCAGCTTGAAACTTTCTCATACTTAAGTAGACTGGCGAAAACATAACGATAGCGCGTTTTAAAATCGCACAGTGACATCTATTGGATTTTATATGTACTAAAAAACGTTATGTACTAAAAAACGTGAGCAGCGCACCTAATAGTTTCTTTTGTTTCTTTTTGTTACTTTTTTGTCTGTTGTCCGATTTTGATGAAACAAAGCCTATACACTGCCCGGGAGTGTGCATTCTTCATTAGTGAAAACCGCATAAAAATCCATTCAGTAGTTACGAAGATAACCTCGAACAAACAGACAGACAGACAGACAGACAGACAGACAGACAAAAAATTCAAAAAAATTTTTTTTGTGTTTCATTGGTTTTCTTTTATCGCCCTGACTCCATTTTTGTCAATTATCTTCAATGTACAGACACACCGGGTCCTACTGTTTTATTATATGTATAGATTAATGAACTTTCATTCCCTGGCATCCGACATTCGTATAAGTAATGTTAAAACAACGTAAGAGTTCTCCGTAAATTATTGGTTCGCATTTTAGTATTTTTAAACACTTTATTTTGAATAGAATATCTGATGTCAAAGGCTTTTTTTTTTTTCAGATTTTCTGTAGAACAGACCTACAATGTATGAACTTAATATGAATTTAATGCAAGTAGGAGACAGTAAATAAAAACAAAACTATAACTTAAAATCAAATCCATCCATGATATAAATAAGCATATTTGTTAGTTAAAAATAAATAAATTTGTATGTATTTATAATTTTTATCCCCCCAAAATTTATTGTCATCTTAAAAACCCACATTACTCTAACATTGTTTTAATTATCAACAGCTATTCTTATAGATCGCTTGTTATTGCCTAATTTACAAGCTAATCGAATTCAAACAAATTTGGAAATAACTTAATTGATTTTTTAGTAAGTAATTACTTTAATTATCTCTCCGCAATCGATACATACTTCTAAATAAATATCTAATTTCATTTAACGCCATGAAAGATCAGAAAATAGAACACAGTTTGAATCGCTATTAAGCAATTCAATTAAATATTTTACTTGATATATTGCTTAGCCATGATCAGTATTTTTATACAATTACTTCAGCAACATTTTTTTAAACAATTTAATTTTATCCTTGTATTTACAGTGGGGGGGAGGGGATATTACACTTAATAAACAAAAAGAAACTATTGAATAAAACAGGCTTAAAAATAAAAACAAGAACGAGATTATTCGTTTCAAGCAAATTCAAAAATCTGTATTCGATGTTCTTAGTTTTAAGTACTGAAATTTCTAAATAGTTTCATATAAAGAATGGAAAATATTAAAAAGTATTTTACTACTTTTACTAGTACTTTTTTAAGTACTGGTGTAACACTAATGTACTAGAATAAAAATTGTTAAAATGACATTAAAAAAACACTGTACTGTGGTAGTGTTTTCGCTCAGCTCCTTAGCATGTTCAATATAATCAAGAAATTCAAAATTGAAAAGTTTTTTCTGTTTCGTTTTTGTTTTTACTATATGCTTTAAGCTTTCATAAGTAAAATTACTTTTCTCTAATAAAAATAATTCCTCTTCTAAAACATCACGGTCTTAGTACACTGCTATATGTAGGCAAGAAAAATGGATGCCAGAATCTAAACTCATATTAACTGAATAATCGTTTTGAAGAAAGTCTGCTCTGAATTCAACTTAGTAATAGAGGTGGGCGTATTGATAAATTTATCTCTATTGTAGTAAAAGCTTAAGGCGTTACAAAATCAGCATTATTCATGAGACGATACTTGTTCAAATAATGAGAAAAATGAATGCTCGAATCCATTGTGTTGAATCCATAAAGATTCAGTAAAATGTTTTGAATTTCATCCAAAGGTCACTAACATTTAAGTAAATTGTTATTATATTAGATAGATTGAAACTAATATTCGCAGTTTTTATGCTATGGGAAAATGTATAAAGTAACAAGTAGAAAATAGATGAGCAAAAATGCAGTATCTGAAATGTTAATTTATAGTTTAGTTACATGTACTCTCGCATGAATGACATTATTTAGGTAAACAAAAAAATATGTGTTGGATTTAAAATGTAGGATTAAAACGAAATAATGTTGATTTTTTTTTAAGTTACGATTACTAAAATGTTATAAAACGAACTTCACATAAGTTTTATAATGAACAAACAATTATCATTAATAGTTATTTAGTATTTTTTGTGACATTTTAGACTTTGGATATTTTAACACAAATTAGAACATGAACATATTTTTATTTTATTTTTTTCGTATAGAAAAAACGCATAAAATTTTTGAGAAGAAATGAATGAAACGAAAGAGAAATGAATTGTCAAAAGATGTGTAAGGAATTTTTTAATACAAGACATTTTTTAAGCTATCGTGTTATTTTTAGATTATTTTTTCTTTTTTTAAGATTTCGCATATTAAAACAATTCAGGTATTCGAAAGGCACATACCGCAGACAACAAATGTACTACGTGTGCTCCGGTTTGTTTTTGCAAACAAACCTCGAAATTTTTTTTACTTTATTTTTTTATATACATTTATATACCGGGTGATCCAGAAGTTTCGGAAGTTTTCAAACGCTAATAATTAACAAACTATAAACAATAGAAGTATGCGGTTTTCACAGAAATACTTTTGTATTTTTTATGAAACAAACAAATTATGTTAGTTACACTTTTTGCCAACAGGTGGTGCTAAAATTGACAGTATTATTTTTATGGTATGATATAGCTCGCTAGAAAGAATTAGTATCCAAGAGGTACAAATTTTCATTATGACGCCCATAGCTTATAAGTACGGCTGTAAGCCGACGCAAAACAACGTGCACAGTATCCTCAAAGGAGAAAGAAATTCCAAATGAAATTTCAAATTTATCGTGATATTACAAGTGTACTCATACATTATGAGCTGATGATTTCCACCGAGTATTGGCATCGAATTCTACCTCATTTACGATTGCAACAGACATTTGGGATCTCCTGCTTCTATTACGATCTTTCAATTAGCCTTTTTCTCAAATCTTTCTTACCATGGCATTTCACATTTCTAATGGCCATCGAATCTTTTTCTATTTTAACTTTCGTATTGTTCGATAAGAACACAGCTCGACATGCAAAGAAAGCATGTCTAAACATAGCAGTTACTCATCAAATTTTGTATGAAAATTCCCTTTCAATGCAATTTCAACCACTTTAAAAAAAGTGATTGAAAATAAACCACCCTTAAAACGAAATCTCATTAATAGCCTACAGAAGATGTTTCGCAATGAACTCATACTCATGTGTCTATAAAGCATATTTTATAGTTACATCCAGAGTTGTACAGCAGCGCCACCTGTTGATAAAAATTGTAACTATATACATGTAAAAAAAATCATGCTAAACAAAATCCCACATGTTTCTGAGCATATATCTGAAAACCGAACCTTTGTATTGTACATAGTTTCCAAATTATTAACATTTCAAAACTCCCGGTACTTTTGTATTGGTAAATGAAAATTTTCCCAAACGAAAATGAAACACAAATTTATGTACTTAAAAAACTCAAATTTATGTACTTATTTTAAATAAGCATATATCCAAATGAACCTAATGTTGAAAACCTGGCTTTCAGCAGTCATAGTATGTTTGGTTATACGCTGCCCTGAAGTTAAAATTTTGGTATTTCGATGTACAGCTTGAAACAAAAATCTTGACCTCATTATAAAAATTCGTTATTAACTGTTTGTATAATAATGTAACTTGTTGCATCAATGGAAATAGGTCAGTTTTATTACATTTTTGTGCAACTGGTGGCGCAATTGTTCCTTAATGAGTGACTCAGGGAAGGAGGACTTTGTGAGGCCTCCGTGCTCTCCAGATATTTAAACTCTGGAATTTTTTCTTTTGGGCATACACTATATTACCATTGATTATGGGGCACTTGCGATTTTAGACATTTTACTAAATATCTAGAAAAATACATGAGGAATCATCTCGAAACTCTTAGTGTATAAATATAATAGTATAAGTCATACATCTCCGTGAAGATTTTTTTCCCGAAACTCCAAAGGGGGCCGTCAACAAATTAAAAAAAATGAATATCTTTTGAATAACCCTGTCAAAACTAATGTAGCAAAAGAGCTCAAACTCTAGATTGTAATTGAATGCCTTATTGTAATAAGCCTTGTTCATTTTTATGCAAATAGCATGCATACTCGCAGAGTAATTAAGGTTTTTATAAAAATGATCCCAAATTTTTCCAAGTTTTTTCCTTATAATTTTCAGAGTTCTTAATATAAAATATTATTTTTTTCAGAAAATATGACAAACAACATTGCACACAGTACCCTGTAATCAGAATTAAAAAATAATGAAAATTGTATAAAAAATGAGTTGGTTTACTAAATATTTTTTTACTGCGCATGCGTCAACGATATCAAAATTTCATTTGCATATTATGTTAGCTAAATGTATAGAGCAACTTTTGTGAAAGTCACAAAATCACAACTTGAAAATTCTGACAATAATCGTCAATTGAATAAGTCGAAAATCCGTTATTCTCAAAATGAAGCAAAATCAAGAGGGGTTGTATCCATATATTCATTGATTAGTGTCAATATAGAATACATAATATGGGATATACTACTGCATTTGGATAAAATCCCTCATTTTTTTGCTTCATTTTGGAAACAACGGATTTTGCCCTGTTTCTATAGACGATTACTTTCAGAATTTTCAAGCTATGATTTTGAGACTTTTACAAAAGTTGCTCTATACATTTACCTAACATAATATGCAAATGAAATTTTGATATCTTTGACGCATGCGCAGTAAAAAATTACATAGTAAACCTACTCATTTTTCATACAATTTTTATTATTTTTTAATTCTGATTACAGGGTACTGTGTGCAATGTTGTTTGTCATATTTTCTGAAAAAAAAACATTATTTTATATTAAGAACTCTGAAAATTATAATGGAAAAACTTGGAAAAATTTGGGACCATTTTTATAAAAACCTTAATTACTCTGCGAGTGTGCATGCTATTTGCATAAAAATGAACACAGTGTATTACAATAAGGCATTCAATCATAATCTAGAGTTTGAGCGCTTTTGCTAAATTAGTTTTGACAGGCTTATTCAAAAGATATTCATTCTTATTTAATTTGTTGACGGTCCCCTATGGCGTTTCGGTAAAAAATCTTCACGGAGATGTATGACGTATACTATTATATTTATACACTAAGAGTTTCGAGATGATTCCTCATGTATTTTTCTAGATATTTAGTAAAATATCTAAAATCGCAAGTGTCCCATAATCAATGGCAATATAGTGTATATCAAGAGCATAATCTTCACCACATTAAATGCTGACGTCAAAGAACTGAAGATTAGGATGCAAGCTGATTTGTGTTCTATAACAGAAGGCATGCTATAAAACACTTGACGGGAAATAGAATGCCATTTAAAGATTTTCCCAGAACCAAGATATAAGGTTGAAATCTTCTGAGTGATCTTATAAAAAATAATTAATTAAAAAATATATAAGATTGCTTACAATGTATCCAAACGAATATATGTTTAATTATAATAATTTGAGAAAGATAAATATTTATAAGAAGAGCAAGATTTTTAGTTCATCCTGTACTTCAATATCCTTTATTGTCAATAATTTCTGAATAAAATCTAAATAAAAAAATAAAAAATAAAACGCAGTGTCCAAACATACATTAAATTATAGTGAAATAATTTATGAACGGACAGTACAAATCCGGATGTGCTATTGTCTACCTTTTCAAACGAAATTCAAATTTATACACTTTTATATTTTATAATAAATATCTTTTCGAAAGAGTGTTAAAGAATGTCAGAAGAAAATTTGTATGTGCAATTATAGGGGCAGCAAAAGCTGTGTATAGTCTTCACAGAATCTGGCATCGTGCTCATAACTTATCTCATAATTTTTTTCTGCTTAAAGTTCCAGGGAAAGTTTTTTTTGTGAGATGGGGGGGGGGGGGGGTTCAGGCAATGGTAGCTGACCCATAGTTTTTCGTATCCATTATTGTTTTTAATTACTATCTCATTTAATTATCAAAATATGAAGAAAAATTGCAAATTGTGAGTAGCAAGTATATTTGATTTTGCCTTTTTAGGTGCGTTCGTAATTATCTAAATACGTAGCACCTATAGTTGTCGTTCAGTCCGTCTGTCTGTGTGTCTCTCCGCATATAACAACGCAAAAATTACCCAACCGAATCGTTTGAAATTTAAAACACATAATTATTACATATTTTTGTCGAGTCATTTCAAATTTTATGAAAATCGGATGCATAGATCAATTACAGGGACAATAAAAAGGTTTCCGTTACATTACGGTCAATGGAAAAAAAAGTTTCAAATGCATTTTAATCGTTTGAAATTTAAAATACATAATTATTACATAATTTTGTCGAGTTATTTCAAAATTTATCAAAATTGGATGCATAGTTCAAATACATGGACAATCAAAAGTATTCCGTTACATTACGGTCAATGAGGGAAAAAATGTTTAAAATGCATTTTAATATTCATGGTTACAATCATTCGAACGTGATAAAATTGATATGCATCTATAAAGAACATTTTATAATATACATTTTGCATAATCTGTGGTTGAAGAACATTTGTTATTGATTTACAAGGCCACTCAAAAGTACTCCTTTATATAATGGTATAGGGAGAACATTGTTTGGTGAGCATTTTAATTGTAATTAACTATTTGCAGTTTTATGAGATTGATATATGAGAGTGATATTTTTAAAATTTCGTTATCGTACCTTGTTTGCTACGCTTCACGTACAATTTCCAACTTGTTTTATTCTCATACTTTTCATACATTTACGTGTCTTTTTTTACGTATTTATCTAATCATTGTCAAGTGATATACATAAATGAACATATACACGTACATACGCTCAGATAAATAGCTTTCTTTTATTAATATAGACAATTATACAAAATTACGAAACTCGGAAAAATTAAAGAAAAGGAAAAAGAAAAGAAAAAAATATAGTAATAATAAATTAAATGGATTTAGATTTTTGTTTTTGCATTTGCTGTTGTAAATTTTTCCGGTAATAATTTTATTCATATAACTTTCGAAAAATGTTCTTTGTTCTAAATACTTTTAATTAGCGGTTCTCTCCGTTCGCTCTTTCAACATAGCTTTTTTACTTCTCTTCCTTGTCATATTGTGAAACATTGTTTAAAATCTTATCTATAATTATTTTTGGGATGGTATTTTTTATTTTAAGGGTGTATTCGAAAAAACGTTTTTCCACCTTCAACAGCTCAAAAATTTCCGATACAATTTCAGACACATTTTTAAAAGTAGAATCATGAAACTTGGTAATGGGATTTTTGAATAGGCATATAAGGTGCCATGTGATGTATTTTTACGCTCAATTCATTATAATTTGATTGATAAAAAATTACCTTCTCAGTATGAGCCTTTTTTTGTTCCCAGATCTCCCGTTTCGGAAAAATCAGTTCAAAATGCCGTTTTTTATTGCTTTTTTTGCAATATTTTCTGCTTTATCAAAGAATCGACAAACACGACACCTTGTGTACTTTCTAAATAAGATAATTTTGCCAGTTTGATGCATTTGAGAGCAAAAATGAATTTAGAAAGGAATCGGAAAATAAGTAGTTTAAATTGAAATACACCCTTAACGATTCAAAACAAAATATAGAGGGTTTTTTTAAAGATGGATTTTAACGAAAACTGTGATTTAATCTCAGCTTTTAAAAAAAGCTTTTAAAAAAATCTTAGCAAACTTACAGATTTTTTTTTTTTTTTTTTTTTTTTTTTTTTTTTGACAGTGCAAACGTGTATCTGTAACATGAACTTTTTTGTTTTGTTACAGAAAAAGTTTTAGGAATCCCAGTTTCAGTAAAAAAACACCGAAAACACTAGCGATAATTAATAATTAAAATAATATACTTGGTAAAAATCACCATAAAATGAAAAGAAAGCAGGAAGCGTTTTGGGCTAAAACAATAACAACTCGTCATCAGCTGAAGCATACAGGTTCCGAAAGAGGGCAATGTCAGAGTTAAACTGAAAGAAAAAGGGTGGAGATTACAAAGAGTGAGACAGGTGATGCAAGGAGAAAGAGGACAGGTGGAAGACAAAAGTGATGCCAAAAAATAGAAAGAGAAAAAGGTGAATAATAATAATAATAATAATAATAATAATAATAATAATAATAATAATAATAATAATAATAATAATAATAATAATAATAATAATAAATTACCTACGAAAAATTTAATAAACTATTAAAAAAAACAGAGTAGTAATTGAAATTTCTATATTCCTGTAGTTAATAACAACGAACATACAATTATTTACATAAGATAGAAACTTTAAAAAATATAATAAAAACAAATATGAGACAGAAACAAATCTTTCAATTTTAATTTTTTGATTGTATTGAAAATGGTCACGTACTTGAGCGAATACGATGTGCCATAACATTTTAACAAATTTTTCTCCAGCACATTAGTGTTACACTAATGCGTAAAAATAGTAAAATATTTTTTAATATTTAAAATTTTTATATTTAAATATTTAGATAATTTTCATTTCATAAAACTAATAACAGTGAATACGATTTTTAAAATTTGATTAAAATTAAAAAACGGTTTTATTTTTTATTTTTAAGTATATATGTTGTTTAACGGTGCATTTTTTTAAAATTAAGCATAAGATTCAACCCCCCCCCCTCCGCAATAAATAAATAAATAAAATAAATATTATACATGGAAAAAATTAAATAGTTTAAAAATAGTTAAAGTAATTAAATAAAAATACTCATATCATAGCTAAGCAATACATCGAGTAAAATATTTAATTGAATTGCTTAACGCACTGTGTTCCATTTCCCTTACGTTAAATGTAATTAGATAGTTATTTATTTGGAAGTATGTATCAATTACGAAGAGATAATTAAAGTAATCACTTAAGCTATTGAGCTATTTCGAAAATTGTTTGAATGCGATTAGCCTGTAAATTAGGGAATAACATTCAATTTATGAGAATAACTGTTGATAATTAAAAGAATGTTGGGAAAAAGAGGAATTTTGAAGTTAAAGTAAATTTTGGTGAGAAAAAATTTAACTCATAAATTTATTTATTTTTTAACTAACAAATGTGTTTCATTCATATTATGGATGGATTTGATATAAAAATAGAGTTTTGTTTTTATTATAAAACTATTTCCTACCATAAAAAATCTATTTTATCCTGCGTTAAAATCAATTATTTTCTTAATAAACTTCATCTTCAGTTGATAATTAAACTGCAATAATGTGAAATTAATATTAATATAAAAAACCAATCTTTAAACAGCAATAAGAGACATGACAATTAAAAATACCCGTGTAACTAAAGAAAAGGATTTAAGAAAGTTTTTCATTTGTAGACTTTTATTATCTGTTTTTGGAAGTAAATTTAATGGCAAAAATTTACATGAAGGAAGTAACAGGAAAAATCGTGTGTCAAATTCAGATTGTGAAACATTTACAGCGCATTCAAAATGATTTAACAAAACTTCAAAGTTTAATATGTTGAAATGGTATGTAAAAATGAATTATTTAGAAACGCATAACACGTTTGAAAACCTAGTTTCAGCAATTCCCATCCGCTGTCGGAAAATTGTCAGAATTTTTTAAGCAGCCATTCATATTACATACAGATTTGTATCTATAAACTCCACGTATCCAAAAGATTTTTCACTTAGGAAATTCATACCACATATACACTGATCAAAACAATTAAAGGATATTTGAAGTTTTAAATAAAATAAAGATATAAATGAATTTTTTTTTGCCGAAAATAGAAGAAGAGAATCACAAATGCAATTTTTTCTGGTTTTCAAACTGTGGAGTATGCAAATTTTGAGTTCAACGTCAAAAACGTCGTTTCAGCGGCAGCGAATGAAATTTGACTTTCAACTGGATAAAAGAGAATGAAGACAAGGATGATCGGCATTCAGTGATTGCTTTGTTTCGATGAGTACGATGTCTCAGCGAAGTCATTTGACAGATTCAGAAGCTTGGAGAATTGTTGGTAGGTTAGAAGGGGGCCAAACTCCAGCCGAAATAGCGCAAGCCATTGGAGTGTCACAAAGTGTCATTTCCAGGATCTGGAACCGTTTTTTGGAGAGTGGATGTGCAGACCGAAGACCAGGGCAAGGTCGTAGACGGGCAACAACGCCCAATGAAGATCGGTATTTAGCGTTAACAGCTCGGAGACACCGAAACATGAACGCTACTCTTCTCCAACAACACCTTCGCTCGGCTACAGGCACCACGATTTCAACTCAGACTGTCCGAAACCGGCTCCATGCTGTAGGTCTGTATGCTCGCCGACCGAAGGTATGTGTTAGATTAACATCAAGGCATCGTCGCGACCGCAGGGAGTAAGCAACCGAGCATGTCAACTGGAGGAGAAATGAATGGAGCAATATTCTGTTTTCTGACGAGTCCCGTTTTTCTGTGCATCCGGCGTATTTTCATCTGGAGGGACCGTGGCAGTAGGAATAATCCTGCGTTCGTGCACGAAAGTGTCAGATTTGGCGGTGGAGGAGTGTTGGTTTATGCTGGCATCTCCATTGACGGGCGCACTGACCTCTACATCATTCGAGATGGAGCTCTGACTGGTCGCCGTTATAGAGATGAGATCCTCAGATCTATTGTAGTCCCTTACGCTGCAGCAATCGGAGATAACTTCATTTTAATGGACGATAACTGCAGACCACATCGTGCAAACCTGGTGGAGGATTTCCTTTTCGAGGAAGGAATCGTTCGAATGGAATGGCCAGCGTGTTCTCCAGACATGAATCCAATCGAGCACGTTTGGGACGCTCTAGGAAGACGAGTTTCTGGCCGCCAACAACCCCCACAAACTCTCCAAGAACTGGAAAGAGCTCTTCTGGAAGAGTGGGGCAGAATACCCCAACTCGTCATTAATAGCCTCATTGAGTCCATGCCTCAAAGATGTTCAACTTTGCTGGCCGCCCGTGGAAACCATACCCCCTACTGAAAATGATTTTCTTTGAAGAAAACACCTTTTCTTATTTTTTTTTCTCATATGCACAAATTGTGTTTTTTTCCTTTTGTACACAAATGCGCAATAAAATGCATTTTTTTTCTGCCAAACATGTGTAATTTATTCTCATATAACCTACGATGTCTGTCGACCATGTATCAATCAGCTAAAAAGTTTCCCAGATACAAAATCCACCTAAAACTGCAATATCCTTTAATTTTTTTGAGCAGTGTAAATATTCCGCTTCAGCAATTGCCACTAATAAGGTGAACTATGCGTGGATTTTTTTATGTGGCCTTGTATAGAAGCGTAAAATTTATTGCTACAAATAACATGCAAAAAAATATATAAAAATAAATAAATATAAAAACGCATACCGAAATTCAAAATGCTGCTTAAAGACAGTACTGTAATCAATTCCTTCTGTGTCTTTGCAAGTGAATGACAAATGCTACACTATATTAAAAAAAAAATGAAAGCTATTAAACTTTTCTAGGAAATTGGGATTCCTAAAACTTTTTACGTAACGGTTACAATCAAACTTCATGTAACAGATTCTATTACACGAATTTTTGCTGTTACCGTTGCATGAAAAGTTAAAGAAATCCCAGTTTCTGCGAAAAAGTTTAGTAACTTTAACCTTTTTTAAAGTGCATAAATGTTTTATTTTTTAGAAATCATCTTTTAATTAAATCCAGTGATTTATGTCAATTTCAATACATTTGAAGTGGAAGCAGGACGTTTCGGTCCTGCCATTTCGGTCCCGCCGTTTCGGTCTCGAGACACTTCGGTCCCGAGCCATTTCGATTCCAAGACATTTCGGTCCCTAGCCGTTTCGGTCCCAAGACATTTCGGTCCCTAGCCATTTCAGTCCAAAGACATTTAGGTCCCTTCTCCTGCAAACTGAAATTTGTGAAATAAGACATAATTTTATAAGGAACATTCCAGAGCTTTTAAGCCGAAGGCCATAAAATTTTAGTATAATGCGATTAAAAGTGCTCGAAAACCGCACACACGTATAACTATTATCCAAAATATTATAATTCACACAAATTGTGTATTGTAATTCTAATCATAATTGGTAATCCTAATGATAATTGGTAATCCTAATTCTCAAAACAGTTAGTAGTTTTAATATAAAAATCAAATTTTATTAATTAATAATATTATTAACTTACATAATGAATTTTACTTTAAAATAAACTCAATACATAATCCATTTTATATTCAATACATCATTATATTTCCTAGTAGTTCTAAACTGAAATTTATCCTTTACTTGTTTATTTATTGTATATTTGAAATTACAGAAATTTAAAACAATTGGTATATTTAAAAATAAAACTAAAATAAGAATTATTTTATTTTCTGGGAAAGTAGGAGCGTAAAGGCAATACAAATAAATAAATAAAAGCTTAGTTTTGTCACTTAAAAATTGAAAATAAAATTATTTAAAATATTATTATACTACATTTCAATATATATTTTTTAAATTATATGTTATATTTTATATATAATATTTATATTATTATATTAATTTTATGTAAAAAAATAATCATCTTAGGAAATGAAATAGGCCCAATTTCAATAAAATTAACTCATAAAAATTGTCTCCATGGCTAAGAGAAGACTGTTAAAAATGCAATCAATAAATACTATTATTTAAAAAAAAAAAATAGTGGCGGAGGCAAATTTCTAAAAACAATTTTTTTTCATAGTATGCCCAGTTACGAAATCATATTTGCTTTAGCAATGTTAATAATGGAAAGTAACTTATGAAAACAAATTTATAAGGTGCAACTTTGTATTATAAAAGTAATAAGAAAAATAAAAAATTTGTTCTTCAATAAATATATCTCATTTCTGAATTATCAGAGGAGAGGGTGTAGATGGGTGATTTGAGGAAATATGTATATATTATAACTAATAGCTGTCTAATTGAATTATTAAAGACATTTATTCTTAAACTAATTGAAGAAAAAAAATAAGCACGATTTTTTAATTCTCTAATTAATGCTATTTTAAAGGCTCTAAAAAAATGTACGCAAACGGCCAAAAAAATATTTATGGAAGTTTTTATAAAATACTTTTTAATATATAGAAGTTTATATGAAATACTGATACTAATAATTAATAATAAAATTTAAAATATTTATTCTGATTAATAATAATACCACTAAAAGCAAAAGACAATATCCCCTAAACTTATATCACGTTGTTTAATCAAACAAAATTTTCAGCTGTCTCTGATTTTATTACAAGAGGTATAAAAGTTTTAATTTATTGGACTCTTATATTCAACATTTTATAAATCTTGGAGGAGGGAGGGAGAGAATAAAAAAAAAAAAAAATTAAAGGCCCGAATAATATTGAACTTATATCATTTGGCAGGCCCATAACAATTAGAATGCGACTTATAAGGTATCGAACAAAGAAATAACAAAAACCGAAATGGCAAGGGAACAAAGTTGCTGGGCACCGAAATGGCCACAGACCGAATTTTCTCGGGACCGAAATGTCTTGGGACCGAATTGTCACGGGATCGAAATGTCTCGGGACCGAAATGGCCAGGGACCAATATGTCTCGGGACCGAAATGGCCAGGGACCGAAATGTCTCGGGACCGAAACGGCGGGACCGAAGTGTCGTGTACCCATTTGAAGTAGTGTAATGTCAATAAATTTCGCAACAAACAATCGTTTCCTTTGACCACATCGTAACAAAATCTTTTGAATGCCCCTGTAAATTAATTATTAATGTATATGAACATTTCATATTTAATACCAAACCATGGATACCATGGTACACATTATTAGCATACATCAATTGCATGAAAATAAGTGTATATTTACATGAGTTGAAATTGGACAACCAGACAAATCGAATTCATAAACATCTTTCAAATTTGTTGGGAAATATTAGAAAGTAACAATGAATATTGAAAACTCGACAAGTGTGCAGCTTATATTATGAAAGTCAGACATACACACCCCTCTCACTAACAAGCCCGTATTATTACGTTCACTAAGCTCCAGGTTTCACTGCAACATTTAAAATAATGTAATTGTATTGATTTAATGAATTTTTAATACATTGAACAGTGATTAAAACTCTCAAGGATTACATTCATAATTGCGATTAAGATTTTCTTTCTTTCTTTTCTCTCTCTCTCTCTCTCTTTTTTTTTTTGTGTATAGTGTTAAAAGAAGTTTTTTTTTTTTTTTTTTTTTTTTTTTGCATTTTAAAAAAATGCTGAGAAAACAACTCTACAATTTTGCCCTTTTGCAAGACTGTCAGAGTAGTTTAAATAAATAAAGTATGCATCAAAGTTAAACATAATGATGCTTTACAAAAGTATGCTGTCTATTCTTCTATATTTTATAAATTCCAACTTAATAGCCGCAAATGCTACAATAAGCCTGAATCTGGGTAAAATATGTCGCATACACGTGAAGCATTAATTATTTTCAAGAGAGTGTGTGTATTCTGTCATATGCATGCAAATGTGAATGGAATTTCAGGTTTATGTTCCATACATTTTCCCAATTATTGTTGTAAAGGAACAATTAATCATTTATATTACACTACAAGGTTGACTTTTCGAAAGAAAATTTAATTGTAGATGTATAAAATATGCCTCAGACATATAATTAAATTCTGAAGCCTTTAAAATGCAATTAATGGAAAAAAATATATACACGTAAATAATTTCTTTTCGGGAATATTAAAAAAGAATGTGTTTAGGTCTATCTGTTGAAGAAAAAAAAGTCAGATAAAAGCTCTTTTTAAAAAAATTCCAAACAATTAATTTTTGGTTAGGTTTTGTATCATTAGTCGAAGAGTAAAATGAAGAAAACAAGTCGGAAATTGCAAGTAAAGCGTAGCAAATGAGATGCGTTCGTACTATATCGAAATTTTTAAAATATTTAGATCTTGGTGTAATCGTATAGTACTTCGGATACAATATAAGGGTAGAAATCTTTAGTATCTCATTGTAAATACTATCTGCTTTTTATTGTACAGAAAATAATTTATAGTAAACTTTAGCAACTTACATCAGTCTCATAAAATATAAAATACTTTAATATAATTAAAATGAGCTAGAAACAATATTTCCTCCTATACCATTGTGTAATGGAATATTTTTGCGAGGTCTTGTAAATTAATAAAAAATATTCTTTGCACCACAGATTGTACAGAATGTATATTTTAGTATATACATCATGGATGCATATCAATTTTATTATGTTCAAAAGAGCGTAATATCCTTAAAATGTTCTTGAGTTTTTTTCCCATTGGCCGAATGTAACAGAATACTTTTGATTGTCCTGTAATTAAACTATACATCCGATTTTCATAAAATATGAGATGACTCGACAAAAATATGCAGCAATTGTTAATTATTTATTACTTAATTTTATTATTAAGTAATTATTGTACTTTAAGTTTCATATTATTCGGTTAAATGGGTTTTGCTCTGTTATATGCGGACAGACGGATTGAATGACGACTATAGGTACTACGTATTTACATAATTATGAGCATATCTAAAGATATACCTCAGTTTGCATTATTAGTAATTATGCAATTTTATTTTCATGCATAAAACTATCCAGAATTTTATTTATTAGCTAGAATTTTTATGAAAACTATCATACGGTGTGATTTAAATAAAGTCAAAAAATTTTATTATTATTATTTCATAAATTCGATTTAACAGTGTATTTAAATTAATGCTTCAATATGTTCATATGAAATTTTAAGTTTTACTATTGCTGTATAACACTTATGCTAAATTTTTCATATTTTTAAATTCATAATTTTAAATGTGAAAGTTTATTATTGCTACTATTATTAAGAAAAATCTGATAAAAAGTAAAGTTGTTCACTGTTATTCACTCTCGTATGTTAAAAATCCATTTTAAACTCTTCTGTTTTTATTTTAAAAAAATTCATACATGGAACCCGTCAAAACTTGACGGCACCAAAGAAAGAAAAAGGTATTTTCCAGCTATTAAAGGATTTTTTTATGACTTATCTTCAGCAAAAATTTCAGTAAATAAAAGAAAAACCTGCATTTTACATCCAGGCAAATGACCCGCAATTGGCTGAGTTCAAACATGCAAACATGCTGTCATAGAATTAGAATCTCTCTCATTTGATAATTTTCCATTTACAAATACAACACCAATAAATTGTACATGACATGAATAAATCATAAATTACTGTCATTACTCATTTTATACAAAATATACATACTTCACTTACTTCGCAGCAAAATAAGACTGAATTTATAGTTTGCCATTTAGTAACAACTATAACGATGATCCTCTCAGTGGTTTATTTACACATCCCATTCAACAAATAAACATTTGCATTTTCAACTAACTTTTCTATTACCTTTTCATAAATCAAAAATACATGTAAATTTCACATATTGAAAAAATTAATGATAATATTTATTCTGGCTAGGTGAAACCCGTCAAAACTTGACGGCAACAATATGAAGGAACCAAAGAAAAAAAGTATTTTGCCGCTATAAATTTTTTTTTAAAGATTAATATAATATTTATTAAAAATTTCACTGTGCTTTTCCATTTACCAACATAAACCCAACATGACATGATCCTCGGCGAAGAATCGGTGCAACGCTGCGACACACGTCGCAGACTCTTGAAAATGTTTGAAGATTTTTTTTCAACAGTTAAAGATTTTTTTTTTTTTAAATGCTAGAAATCATTTGCTATGTACAAAAATTTGTCTAGAAACCATAAAAAACACAAATTTTGGCAAATAATTACAAAAAATAGCAAATTTCATCTAAATCCCCCCCCCCCCCCAAAAAAAAAAAAATCACCCGGAAATTTTGTAAATAGATGTGGAAAAAAAACCCCAGCAAATTTCGTCAAGAGATTGCCAAAAACAGCAAATTTCACCAAAAGATCTCTAAAAAATTTGTCAAAAAACTGCAAAAAAAAATTGTTTAGGTATCCTAAATAAAACAAATTTCACGAAAGTATTGCAAAAAATAATTTGCCAAAACCTCTAAAAAATGGCAATTTTTATGAAAAAATTTCGAAAAAAGGCAAATTTTGACAAAAAAAAATCCCTAAAAAGTGACAAATTTGTAAGCATATTGTGAAAAAAAAAAAAAAAAAAAAAAAAAAAAATCAAAATATTGTGAGAAAACAACAAATTTTAACAACTGATGTGAGTGAGCAACAAATTTCGTCAAAGGATTGAAAAAAAGCAAATTTCACCAAATAATCATAAAAAAGATAAATTTCGCAAAAATCAACAAATTTTGCAAAAAGATCTTAAAAAAAGGCAAATTGCATCTAAAGGAATCGAAAAAAACAATAAACTTTACCGAAAAACCTCAAAATGATGAATTTTGTCCAGGTGTCATAAATGAAGCAAATTTCGTCCAGAGATCTCAAAAAGCACATAAAATTTGTCTAGGTTATCGCAAAAAAGGTAAATTTAGCTAAAAATAGCGAGAAAAACTACAAATTTCGCAAAAAATAACAAAAAACGACAATTTCGCAAAAAAAATCATGAAAAAAGGAAAAATTTGGTAAAACAGCAAATTACATCAAAAGATTGAGAGAAAAAATGACAAATTTCACCGAAAATCCCCGAGAAAAGAAATAATTTTTACCTGGTATCATAAAAGACATGAATTTCATCAACAGATCGCGAAAATACATAAAATTTGTCTAGGTACTTCAAAAAACGCAAATATTGGTAAACAGATTGTGAGAAAAAAACACATTTTGTCAAAAGATGAAAAAAAGAGGACACATTTCATCAAAAGATCACAAAAAGGATAAATTTTGCAGAAAAAAAGCGAATATATGACAAATTTCTAAAAGTAACGAAAAAAAATCCAACAAATTTCACAAAAAAATCATGAAAAAAGGATAAATTCGATAAAACAGCAAATTACATCGAAAGATTGCGAGAAAAAATGACAAATTTCATCAAAAATCCCCGATAAAACAAATAATTTTTTCCTGGTATCATAAAAGACATGAATTTCGTCAAAAGATCGTGAAAATACTTTAAATTTGTCTAAGTACTTCAAAAATGAAAATATTGGTAAACAGATTGTGAGAAAACAACACATTTTGTCAAAAAATGAAAAAAAGAGGCACATTTCATCAAAAGATCACAAAAAAGATAAATTTTGAAAAAAAAAAAAAAATAAATAAATAAACTTCACAAAAAAAATTTACAAAAAAAGATAAATTCGATAAAACGGCAAGTACATCGAAAGATAGCGAGAAAAAACGACAAATTTCACAGAAAATCCCTGAGAAAACAAATAATTTTTTCCTGGTATCATAAAAGACGTGAATTTCGTCAAAAGATTGTGAAAATACTTTAAATTTGTCTAGGTACTTTAAAAAATGCAAATATTGGTAAACAGATTGTGAGAAAACAGCACATCTTGTCGAAAGATGAAAAACAAAGAGGCACATTTCATCAAAAGATCGCAAAACAGTAATTTTTGCAAAAAAAGAAAAAGAAAAAGCGAAAACATGACAAATTTCTGAAAATAACGAAAAAAAAACATATTTCACAAAAAAATCACGAAAAAAGGATAAATTCGATAAAACGGCAAATTACATCGAAAGATAGCGAGAAAAAACGACAAATTTCACCGAAAATTCCTGAGAAAACAAATAATTTTTTCCTGGGATCATGAAAGACGTGAATTTCGTCAAAAGATTGCGAAGATACATAAAATTTGTCTAGGTACTTCAAAAAATGCGAATATTGGTAAACAGATTGTGAGAAAACAACACATTTTGTCAAAAGATGAAAAAAAAAAGGCACATTTCATCAAAAGATCGCAGTACAGGCAAATTTTGCAAAAAAAAAAAAAAAAAAAAAGTGAAAAAAATGACAAATTTCTAACAAAAAAAAAAAAAAAAAAGAAAAAAAACGAAAATTTTCACAAAAAATCACGAAAAAAGGATAAATTCGATAAAACGGCATATTACATCGAAAGATCACAACAAAACGACAAATTTAGTCCAGGTATCATAAAAGATTTTAATTTCGTCTTACAATTTCGCAAAGGTTGTAAGACTATGATTAAGTTCATTCATTCTCTCGGACTGTACAGATTAAAAAGTATCTTGCTGTTGCTACCTGTCCTGTAATAGTAAGTTATTGATCATTATTTATTTTATGCTGCTGTCTCCATTTTGATTGTTTTTCATAGCCAGTCCTAGGCTTAATCACTATTTAATAGCAAATTTCATCAAAATACCCCCCCCCCCCAAAAAAAAAAAAAAAATCACCTGGAACTTTTGTAAATAGATAGGGGGAAAAACAGCAAGTTTCGATATCAAATTGCAAAAAACAGCAGATTTTTTCAGAAAAAAACCAGAAAAAAATTGTAAAATTTGTTGAAAGAATGCAAAAAAAAAAAAAAAAAAAAAAAAAAAATACACAAATTTTGTCTAGGTATTCCAAATGAAACAAATTTTGACAAATTATTGCAAAAAAATCAAAATCTTGTCAAATCATGTCGAAAATTGGCAATTTTTATGAAAATTTTTTGAAATAAAGCAAATTTTGACAAAAAATCACTAAAATATGGCAAATTTGTAAACATATTGTGAAAAAAATTCAAAATATTGTTAGAAAACAATTTTTGTCAAATGATTGTGAATAACCAACAAATTTCATCAAAGGATGGAAAAGAAGACATTTCGTCAAATAATCGCCAAAAAGGTAAATTTCACAAAAAACCCCACAAATTTTGCAAAAAGATCACGAAAAAATATAAATTCAATAAAATGGCAAATTACATCCAAAGATCACAACAAAACGTCAAAATTCACCAAAAGAACTCGAGAAAAACAACAAAATTCACCGAAAGACCTAGAGAAAACGACAAATTTTATCCAAGTATCATAAAAGATATGAATTTCGTCATAAGATCACGAAAACACAAAGTTTGTCTCTCACACTGTACATTAGGGTGGATCGATTGTCTATGGCGAAAAAAAAAGTACCATTCACCAAAACCTACCTATGCGGAAAAGATGTTCTATTGTATGGAGATTAAGGGGAAAATAATAAAAAAAATTAATTTTAAAATTTAATACTGCCACAAAAGGGTTGAATTTTTGAAAAAAATGAAAAAAGACCAAATTTTGGTTAAATGATTTTTGTCAAAAAGTAATTATTTTAATAATTTTTAAAATCCAACAATGTAGAAAAGATGTTATATCGTATGGAGGTTAAGTAAAAAAAAATAATAAATAATAAATTCAAAATTTAATACTCCCACAAAAAAGTTGGAAATTTGATGAAATTTCGAAAACATGGAAAAAGATCTAATTTTGGTTAGATATTTTTTTGACGCAAAATAATCGTTTTAATATCAATTAAAACCTACCTTTGCGTAAGAGATATTATATTGTATGGAGATTAAGTGAAAAAAAAATATAAAAAGTAAACAAATTTCGAAATTTAATACTGCTGCAAGTGGATTAAAGTTTTGAATAACTGGCAGTCCCAGCTTTTTCAGTGAAGGATTTGTCTGCCTGTGTTTTGTGTAGCTTAGTGTACTTTGAATATTACTGTCCCATGGCGTTGTTAAAAATAAATGTATATGTGTGTGTGTGTGTGTGTGAATTACACACTATTTGGGTCTGGCTTTGGTATGCCAGTAAATATGTTTCTTATTACAGAAACGTTATAAAATTTATACATTGGTATTTAAAAAATAACCGAAGCAAGGGATCGCTCTAAATCAATTTATTTCCTGCCAGTGAGAAGGAGTTACTAATAAGTTAGAAGTGACCTGTAAATGAGATTCAATCTCAATAATTTACCACTGCAGTATTTTAAGAAAAATTAAATTGTTACCCGACAAATATTGCGCTCTTCTTAATTCTTATAATACAACATGATATTGAAAGCTATTACAATCTTCTGGACCATTTCCGAAGACTCTGTCTATTATTTTTTGAGTTCAATAGATTTGAATATGAATATGACCGACCTAAACAGAGGTAGTGCGAGCAAACTCACTTTTCTGCGTCATCAGCTATCATTGAAATGCTGACGAGCTAGGTGTCACACAACCTGTAGTGACGAAAATTGGTATCAGCCAGAATATTAGACAGTTTGGGCATTTCCAACCGATCAGGTGCTGCCATTGTGTCAGGTGCACTTCAAGATGTGGCCATTATCTCACAAAACTATGAATCGAATGCTTTTGACAGAAAAAAATTCGGCATGACAAAACAAACCAAAGACCACTCTATCGTTTTAGTCATTCGCTTTAGTCATTTGTAAAAGATTATGATCTGTTGGAAAATATTCCTAACATTTAATTGGCGCGAGTTCTATACCTCATCATTAAATTATAGGTTTAGATGTCTCAACATTTAATTCAGGTAAGCAAAAGGAATAAATAAATATTCTCTTACCTTTTATAGATATCCAGTTAGCATATGCCGGTTAATCCAGGGATGTCGTGCACGATCTGTAATATGTGGTATTTTATTAAACAGTGTTTATCCATTTGTTGACGTCAAATAAAAGATGTTATGTGCCCCGGGTGGGGATCAATTTAGTGTACACTCATGATGAAGCAGTCGAAGTAATTACTACTAACTTTAAGGAAGAAAATAAAGAATATTTAATATAGTAAATTTAACGGAGCAGCAAACATTTATGACCTCTCGGTGCGAAAGTCAAATATAGAGTGAGAAACATATGCTTAATTACATTACAAACATTAACAACAAGCACACTTACACATTATGGTGCAATCAGCTAATTAATTTTAATGGGTTATTTTTTAAAGTCAAAGAATAAAGCATACTAAAAAATGTTTATCAGTTCGTGATATAGTTTATACATAAAGTTCTGGAACCGCTTTCTGACGACTGGAAATATTGCATATGTCTTTAGTAACTTCCACATGGCACAGAAAAACCCAGAAGTAAGTTTCGATAATCATTAGTGTGAATTCTAACTTAATGATGTTTTTCGTTCTTATCGCGCCAGATGGGAGAGTTCGTTAAGTATCTTGATTCGGGGATTATTAGATCGGAAAATATATTTCAACATGATCATGACCGTTTTCTTCAAACTTTGATGGGTGTAAAGACAACACTACATCACTAGAAGACAACAGAAGCAAAATCATAATAGAAACAGACTTGAGCTTGAAAAAAAAAAGAACTTGGTTCCGAATAAATCGGCCACATATATGTAAATTCTGGAAGAGTGCCAAACAATTTGAAAACACGACGTGCATTTTTTTTGGTCATGTGTTAACAATAATATACATGTAACAAAGTTAGTTGTGATTGGTTGTGACAGAATATCTGTTAATATAGATGTTAAAGAATGTGTTATTCGAAATATGGAACTGATCTTCAAGCGTCCACTACAATGGTTTTTGTGCTAGTTACCCACCAATGAGGTTCCACTACGTCATTTTTTCGCAGCGTGGATGGAACCACGCCTGGGCACAAATGTTTCACTGGTGAAATAAAAAAAACATTCGCCGCATGTGAGAAGCTTTTTGTAATTTCATTTATGTCAGTAGATGAATACTAAAAGCGCACGATTGAAATCAAACGGTCTGCTGTAATCCCAATCATTACATTAAATAATATCTATATTTTCCATTTACCAGCTTTTGACCTTTTTGAGATGGATTACATAGATTTAATTAAATAGGAAAATGTGTCGAACCTTCACTAACTGAGGGGTATAGTAACAACATGATTTCAGAAGCAATTGTAAATCCAGCAATCACTCCTGTGGCAATTACATCTTACTATCAATAATATCAATTCACGCAATGTTCATTCTACAAAACTAATAATCAAAATAGGCACTCAAGCATATTCTGTTGTGTATGGACAATATATGAGATGGTTTTATAAAAATCGAATTGAATTACAAAATCTCATGCCGATTTTTAATACCAAACATCATTATCGCTGATTGTAATGTTGACGATTTTTCTTGATCTAATAATAAATAAACTGTTAAATAAGAAACTAAAGTTCGAATCTTGTAATAAAATAAGTATCCCTTCATTGCAATAAATGTTAAAAATTCAAAAATTCATATTTTATTTTACCAAAAAAACATTGATTTTTTGCAGTAAAAACGTTCAAACATATAAATGTGAGGCACATTGCGGCAGATTTAAATTTTGCATTATCGTTTTTAATTATGTTGCTCATACTCAACATATAATAAAACATCTTTTACACATAGGCAGGTTTTAGATAAATTTCTTAAACTATTATTTTGAATCAAAAATCATCAAGCCAAAATTAGGTCTTTTTTCTCTTTTTTTTCGAAATTCAACCACTTTGTGGCAACAGTAAAATTTAAAATTAATTTTTTTAATTATTTTTCCCTTAATCTCCATCCAAGAGAACATCTTTCCCGCATAGGTAGGTTTTGACACTGCGAAAATTTTTTTTTCGATCCACCCTACTGTACATATTAGAAAGTACGTTGCTGTTGCTACCTGTCCTGTAATAGTAAGTTATTTATCATTATTTATTTTATGTTGCTGTGTCCATTTCGATTATTTTTTATAGCCAGTCCTAGGCTTAATCATTATTTAATAGCAAATTTCATCAAAATACCCCCCCCCCCCAAAAAAAAAAAAAAAAAAAAATCCACCTGGAGCTTTTGTAAATAGATAGGGGGAAAAAATAGTAAATTTCGATATCAAATCGCAAAAAACAGTAAATTTTTGGCGTAAGAAAGATCACCAACAATAAACGGATGATAAACATCCCAATTGTTAACAACGTGTTTTACAATGGCATGGCGAACGCGAGGGTGATGACTTCTGTATCATACAGGAACAGAGAAGTGCTCTAAATAAACAATTGCCGTCCGGTTCAATTTCGCGAAGATTGTAAGACGCTAGATCCATAACTACACAAAAATGGACACAGAAAATAAATCAATAAGGATAAATATGATAAATAACTTACTATTACAGGACAGGTAGTAACACCGTGAGAAGCGTACGCGTACAGCGTGGGAGATTGTTTATCTGTATTTAGAGACCCGAAATCCTCTGCAAACACTGAACTCTCATTGGAGCACAGCATCCCACACTCCAACTCCCGACACAGCGCATGCGTTCTAATGATGATACATGGGGTAAAAGTTGATACCCCGTGCGATAATGTGATTGTGTTTCTCTCTCTCTACGGTTAATCGTTCTCGTGAATGAATCACCTGGTACTCACCGGAAAGCTTGCTCGCGCATGCGTAGAGACCCAATTTAAACTATGCTGACTTTTTTCGACTATTCTTTTAATATATATGATTATTTTAAGGAAGTTAGTAAAATAGAGCGAATAAAATGGAACAATATTGTTATTCGTTTTCCGTTTTTTATCGATCACTTAAAATTTAAGTTTACACTGTAATTGGTAATTCAATGTACGATACATAGGTTGATATACATCATTATTCTATTATATAGCATAAAAATAAAAATGTTTCACATATTATATTTCCTATTAAGTATTTGTATTCCTAGAAGTATTAATTTTAATTTTAAAACTTTAAAACATTTATGAATCCCTGCAGAATTCAAATGTTAAATTAATGGAAGGCTTGGAGAATGAGATAAAAGACACTTTTGAATTAAACTTACGTAATATAAACGCTAATTCCTTAATGAGAAAATTTATTTGCCATGGCTTCATATTTAGTTTCATTTTTATTATTTTTTCGTAAAATTTTCAAAACTTTAAAATCGATCGTCAAAATTTATTTCAAATATCGTTAGTCATTATCAACGTATATTTGAACCATCAAATATCACTTTTAGGTTTGGTTATGTTTAAATAATAAAACCTACTCAAAGCTTTCGGTTCTAGAAGGAATGTAAATCAAATGATCGAATTATAAATCATAGCATTCTAATTTTAGTTTATTAGTTCATAATAGTAACAGTTAGAAATGGCAGTTGTCAATTTATAAATGTTACGAAATTGTGGTTTTTTGAAACATTTTAGATATAAATATATTAAATAATTTTTTTAATTAAATAAAATTGTCGCAATATAGCATATAAATAGCATTTCCCATACTATTTTTAAGTGAATATTTTTTTTTTAAAGAATTCATTTGGTTTTTGCAATTTTTTAAAAGGGAGAAGTATTGTAATTTTTACACTTATCGGATTTTCTTAAACTCAGATATATGATACTAAGTCTAAGTAAAGGTTTTTAAACATTTCTTTCATTTCGGCTGCTATCATCAAACTGATAGCATGTTATTTGAAATTTGTAGAAACATAATTAAGTGAATTTAAAAAAAAAAATGTTTTGGGGTTGAATAAATAATTAAAAAATATTTAAAATTAAAATAATGTGATTTTTCATTCTTATTTATTTATTGATTTATTTTGTGAAAAATGAAAACAACTTCTTCTAAAGGAAAGTTACGGTTTAAGGAAAAATAACTTGATTTTTTATGTTTACATTTTTCTACTACCTGTAGTGTATAAAATACGCCTCTAGAATGGTAAGAAGTTTTGTAAAAAAATATTTATGTATTCTAGATTTGAGTGTGCATATTTTTTCTATACTTTTCAAACTTCAAACAAGATTAAATAAAACATGAAAAGCTATTTCTTACCTGTACTCATTAGAACTGCTTAAACCCGTTATCGTTAGATCCGAAGCGATATCAGCCATAACTCGGTTCCCTTATAACACAATGCTTATCTAAAGTTAAAAATAGAAAAAAATATTATTCATAATTTTATTATTACAATTTTCATGTCATGGACGTTTGAAGTGATGACTTTTATATCCATTCAATATCATTAATAAAAATTTCTTGATTAATTGTGAAAACAATAGAAGCACGAGATAATAAAATTCTTCTTGGAGCCTGATTAGCATGACATCATTAATATACAGCAAAAGCAGTTCTAACAGAAAAATTAAAAGGAAAGGTTAAAGTCTAGTCTTAGATGAAGTCCGCACAGTCATTACATGTTCATAGTAGAAGTAGAAGATGGGATAGGCAAACCGCAAACATTCAATCTTCTCGAAGCTAGAAAAGGGAAAGTTTAAAGTCTTGAAATTAGATCACAATTTTTCATTTATTAATCAATTTTATTTATAAATTTTTTTGTCAGGGATTACATACCTCAACAAGAAGGAATTCGATATATTTGAGAAGTTACTTTGAATTAAAATCAAGCACGAGCTAGCTGAAAAATAGATATGCGAAATCCGCGCAGGACATACATATATGAGTGTTGAAATCTTCGCTTTGTAAATATAAATCTAGGATATGTGGACAAACTGTAAGTTGCTAAATGTAACAATTAACTAACAATTTTAAATCCATTTTTAAATGCTATAAGTGATCTATTAAAAATAACACAAATACGGTTATAGTTTTACATGTTTCATTTCTCTTACGGAAACTTTTCCAAAAAGAATTAAATGATAAAAAGTTATACCATTTCTTTTTATCATTTATTTGTTTTTGAAAAAGTTGCCGTAAGAGCAATGAAACATGTAAAACTATAAAGGTATTTGTGTTATTTTTAATAGATCACTTATAGCATTTAAAAATAAATTGATATTTTAAAGTGATGTTTTATATTATATGTAACAATTTTTATATTATTTTTCTTTAATAAAACTAGAAAAATTTTAATACGCCATACAAAGTAGTGTTAAAAGCACTAGCCAATCAACTTTTCCCTTTTTTTTAAATTATTTAATTTGTCTAATCGTGTGCCTTTCATATGTAAAATAGTTATAAAAAGAATATTTCTAAGGCAACGTTAAAGTTACAGAGAAAGCACCAAAAAGTGACTTCAATCAATCAATACTAAACAATTACCATTTTACCGAATTTCGTCCAATTTCATTAAAAATAAATTAACGCACCCCACGTTTCATATTCACTATGTCTTCTGAAAAATATGATTTGTTCGTTTCAGATATCTTTGACAAGCTGAAGAAATTTGGTCACATTCAAGTATTCCTTTATATTTGTTATCTAATATCATTATACTATTGTAGCAAACCATTATTGATTAAATAATTGAAATATGCTGATGTGTAACCCTCAAAAACGTTCTCTGATGCATTTTTTTTATTTGTGCCAGATAATTGCTTTCAAAACTCATTTTACGGGGTTGTAATGTTTTTTTCATAAGTGCATAAATTGCCAAATAATGTGATGTTGACAAGCAGGATATAAATTTACAATGAAAGAAATATGGACTAATGCAGAAAATTCTTATTTGCACAACAACTTGTATCTTAGAATGAAATTCCGCTTATAATAAATATCAGTTCTACTTTGGAAATATTTCTATTAAACTCCGATATTGCAAAAATATTAGTTTTTCAATAAAAATAGTGGAAATAAAAGGAATTTTTTCCCAATATTTATGCAATATTGGTAGAAAGTAAACAATTCACTGTTTTTGAAAAGTGCATTATTTCATTCAATATTGTTAAAATCAGCTAAAAAGTATCTAGAAATAATATTGTAGGTATATATATATATATAAATATATAAAACCATTGAATTTAATAGAAAATTACCACATTGAAACATGGGAAAAAATTTATACAAATGGAATTTGAAACACCAAAGAAGCTTCCTCTAGCCCCAAATACTTTGAAACAACAAACGAAGTATGTGGTTTCATCTTCGTATTAGCCATGAAAAAGCAAAATAATACGAATTCGAAGATACCAACATACATAAAAACAAGATCAAATTAATAAAAAACATCAAAAACAAGACACAACAAAATAACTTATATATATATATATATATATATATATATATATATATATATATATATATATATATATATATATATATATATATATATATATATATATATATATATATATATATATATATATATATATATATACATATATATATATATATATACATATATATATATATATATATATATATATACACTGCTCAAAACAATTAAAGGATATTGCAGTTTTAAGTGGATTTTGTAACTGGGAAACTTTTTAGCTGATTGATACATGGTCGACAGACATAGTAGGTTATATGAGAATAAATTACACATGTTTGGCAGAAAAAAATGCATTTTATTGCGCATTTGTGTACAAAAGAAAAAAAACACAATTTGTGCATATGAGAAATAAGAATAAGAAAAAGTGTTTTCTTCAAAGAAAATCATTTTCAGTAGGGGGTATGGTTTCCACGGGCGGCCAGCAACGTTGAACACCTTTGAGGCATGGACTCAATCAGGCTATTAATGACGAGTTGGGGTATTCTGCCCCACTCTTCCAGAAGAGCTCTTTCCAGTTCTTGGAGAGTTTGTGGGGGTTGTTGATGGCCAGAAACTCGTCTTCCTAGAGCGTCCCAAACGTGCTCGATTGGATTCATGTCTGGAGAACACGCCGGCCATTCCATTCGGACGATTCCTTTCTCGAAAAGGAAATCCTCCACCAGGTTTGCACGATGTGGCCTGCAGTTATCGTCCATTAAAGTGAAGTTATCTCCGATTGCTGCAGCGTAAGGGACTACATTAGGTCTGAGGATCTTATCCCTATATCGGCGACCAGTCAAAGCTCCATCTCGAATGATGTAGACTTCAGGGCGCCCGTCAATGGAGATGCCACCATACACCAACACTTCTCCACCGCCAAATCTGACACTTTCGTGCACGAACGCAGGATTATTCCTACTGCCACGGTCCCTCCAGATGAAAATACGCCTATTATCCAGATGCACAGAAAAACGGGACTTGTCAGAAAACAGAATATTGCTCCATTCATTTCTCCTCCAGTTGACATGCTGGGTTGCCCACTCCCTGCGGTCGCAACGATACCTTGATGTTAATCTAACACATACCATCGGTCGGCGAGCATACAGACCTACAGCATGGAGCCGGTTTCGGACAGTCTGAGTTGAAATCGTGGTGCCTGTAGCCGAGCGAAGGTGTTGTTGGAGAAGAGTAGCGTTCATGTTTCGGTGTCTCCGTGCTGTTAACGCTAAATACCGATATTCATTTGGCGTTGTTGCCCGTCTACGACCTTGCCCTGGTCTTCGGCCTGCACATCCACTCTCCAAAAAACGGTTCCAGATCCTGGAAATGACACTTTGTGACACTCCAATGGCTTGCGCTACTTCGGCTTGAGTTTGGCCCTCTTCTAACTTACCAACAATTCTCCAAGCTTCTGAATCTGTCAAATGACTTCGCTGAGACATCGTACTCATCGAAACAAAGCAATCACTGAATGCCGATCATCCTTGTCTTCATTCTCTTTCATCCAGTTGAAAGTCAAATTTCATTCGCTGCCGCTGAAGCGACGTTTTTGACGTCGAACTCAAAATTTGCATACTCCACAGTTTGAAAACCAGAAAAATTTGCATTTGTGATTCTCTTCTTCTATTTTCGGCAAAAAAAAAAATTCGTTTATATCTTTATTTTATATAAAACTTCAAATATCCTTTAATTGTTTTGAGCAGTGTATATATATATATATATATATATATACAAGCACTCATACAAATACATACATATAATAAGTTAGTGTATACTGTTCTATATTGTTCCTTATTAAATTAGTAAATGAATTAGATAAAATAATTCCTTTTCTAGAAACAATTATAGCATACATCGATATGATACTTAAATTAAACAATATATATTTTTTACTATTCCTTATTCTAAACAAATACTATGTAATAATTTGTCCTTCATCACCTCTATTTAACGGAAATTTCAAACGCATCGCCAATAAAGTACGCGTATTGGGCCGTCCTATATTCTATGTAAATATTTTACATTGTTTTCGTAAAAATGGTTTTAACATTTCTGATCACAATCTTACATTGCAATTTATTCTACTGGGATATCCTTCATTACGTAATTCTTTTAGAGATAATGCTGTTTATTCTCCTTTACTTTTAAGAAGCAATATTTAATTACATTGTTGAAACTTTATTAGTATTACTTAAACGAAGCAATTCTCTCGATGTTAGTTCTTAATCTAATTAGCTTTAAGTATTAAGACAAGTAATACTGTGTGCTTTTTTTTCTATTATTTTTGATTTAGCCCAATATTTATTTTTTGCTGATTAGGCATTTCATTTATTATACATAAACAAATAGTTTTTATTCAAAGAAAAATAAAATATATAATCCCTTCGAAACAAAATGCATAATAAATAATTTTAAAAGTTTTTAATTTATTTAAAAGAACGAATTACCTCAAATGAAATAAACAATATAGGATAAGCAGGGTGAAGATGCCTTGGTTTTTTATTTAATTGCTTTAAAAATCGACTGTGAATTTCATCTGTTATTCATTAATTTAATTTTGCATTCTTGTGTATGATTTGAAAAAGTATTTCATTTTTCAGATATTATAGAAAGCATAAAAAATTTTGTTTCCGTAACACTTGCATTTCGATCTTTTACTCCAACGTATACATAACATGTCCAGCAGGAAAATCCCCGACTACCCACTGACATGAATAAGTGGGATTCGGCGGCCATTTATGCTTTGCAGAAAGGGCAGGGACCAGTACACTCTAAAAACATCAGATTTATTTCTCTGGTATTTAAACTAATAAGGAAGGTCTCCATTGGGGGCATACTCAGAATTTTTTGAAAAAAATACGAATTAAACTACTCATGTAAGTAATAAAGAATCAGTGAAAATTAGCGGCGGAATTACATTATTAGATATGTAAAAAAATAAAATAGTTTGGAATAATTGGCGTGAAAAGCTGAAAGCGACGCGGGATTTGGCGAGCAGTGCATTTCCTCGCCAAAAACAGACGATTTTAACGAATCTGAAAATTGATTTTAATTGAATTCACTGTTAAAAATCTGCAGCATTTACTGCAACGTCACTCCACTACTTTTATAGAATATATCTCCTCTGACCAATGAGAATGCTCCATAATGGGGAATTGACCGTGTCATACACTGTTAAAAATCTGCTGCATTTTGTTGCAACGCACTCCACCGCTTGTATATAATATCTCTATTCCAACCAATGAGAAAGCTCCATTTCACGGCCAAGTAACCGCTTTCTATATAAGCAAGGGAGTACGTTGCAACAAAATGCAGCAGATTTTTAACAGTGTATTTTTCAATTTGGAACAATTTTAATCAATTTAAATTGTGTTTTAAATGATAAAATATATTAAATTCATTTTGTTATAAGTACATATAAACGTATATGTCAAAATTGCACTTAAAGTAAAGCAAAAATGCAAAACTAAAATTACTTAAACTAAACTTATTTAAATAAATTGAACATAGAAAGTTTTTTCTTTAAAAAGTATTCGAAGCGTAAAAGCGTATTTTTCAAAATTTCGTTTTTTCGCCAACCGGAGATAAATCGCCAAATAAACGAAATTTTTATTATTTTTTTACGGACGTTATAAGGAGGTTCCGCCGTAATTTCTTTTATAAACATATATAACTATATAAGAAGAACATTCTGTATTTTTTTTCAGATTTTTCTGAGTATGCCCGTATGGAGACCTTCCTTGTAAGACTTAAATAAACAAATAGAAAAGTCACGTAAAAGGTTTTGCGCACTTACCAAAAGTGTTAAGACGAAATAGCAATATGAAACACCACTGAAAAAATTGCCAAAAGAACGCAAACAGATATTAAAATATCAATAAGGAACCCTCTTTCTTGCAACTGAGCGGCACAGCGTTTCCTTACAGCACATGTGCCTATGAAAACTATGTGATACTCGCCTCAAGTTACTTTAAAGTGTTAAAATGCTAATTTAAAATGAATAATCATATTTGATTTCTTTTTAAATGTATTTTGAATTCAACTAAAACTACAAATATTTAAAAACAGCAGTATGTTCACAAAACTAAGTCATTACAGTACAGTTATTAGAGATTGATACAGATGTTTGTATTCGTATGATTAAATAAATCTCGAAAGTAAGCTTATAATACTCAAAATATGTCTTTTGGAATGTCTTTCAATGTGAGTTTTATCTGAATAGTGGTTTTAGTATCTACAGTTATCACATTAACCACAAACTTAATACGCATACACCTTTCTTAAAGCATGAATCCAATTAAACAATAAAGAGTCCCCCTTGAGAGAAAATTGAATATTTCAACAAGCCTTTTCTACCGTTTTAACTTTAAATTAATTATTGCACATTTAAGTAATGAATTTAAGACTGAAACCTAATTTATTTTTTTAATAACCTAGAGTATTGCATAATATAAAATGGTTCCATAAAAAGTTTTACCCTTAAAATTACTGTTAAAAATAAAAAAATAATAATTATACTAGCTTTGTAACTTAGGATCACAGTTATCAAAATTCTGGAAATCAAGTGTATAAAATTAAATGCAAAGCAAAATTTAAATAATTTGGAGATCACAGCTTTTCATATTAGTTTATACATAGAATTGAACAAAAAATACTTTCCTGTCATCTCAAAATAATTTTGTACTAGCAATCAAATTTATTTTAATCATAGTACGTGAAAGTATAATTTTTTGTCTCAATTTTAGTATTTTATGATATTTTAAAAATTTAAAAAAATAACAAATGACTCTGTAATGTCAAAGAATTACATTAGCTGTTTAAAACATATTACTACAAACGTTTATATGAGAAAAATTTGCAAACGAATTCATCTTCGTAATATGTTTATGCAGCAAAAGGTAAAGCCTGTCATTTTAATTTGAATAAAGTATTTCATTTGTATTTAGAAAAATAATTTTTTTTTTTTTTTTTTTTTTTTTTTTTTTTTTTTTTTTTTGCAAGGTTATTTTGATTTGTATCATATGTAATGACAAAACGGAAAGAGCTAGTAGTACACTATAGTTTGATTAGTGACATAGTTACACTCAGATTTCATTCCACAATAGATTCCGTATTAAATAACATGTTTCTCATTGTTGATTGGACACAAATAGAAGAAATTTGAAATGCTTTTTGTGATGTCATCCTATTCCACACACAGAAAATAATCTTTTATCGGAACTTAACATAATGATACTTTAAAGGGTCTTTATTTTAAGGGGTTTTTTTCTTTCCTTTTGAGAAATAGGACCTCCAAAATGAAATAAAATTATATTGTGACTTTTGAACTTTATTCAACAAAATAAAACATATGCAATTTTAAAGACAATGTTGCGAATTAAAATGGCCTTTTATTACGAATTTTTTATGTTGATTAGAACTGAAGTTATAGCCACAGATTGTACATATATATTTTCTTTTTTTACAATTAATATATATATATATATATATATATCCAACACTGGTAGTAAGTTATAAATTAATGTATTTTGAAGAATTTTCCAATATGCATGGGACAATATTTTACCGTTGTTGTATTTACAAGCTATGAGTTTCTGAAATTTCAGACAATTACAGGTGCGATCATGCAGTTATTAAATCATAATTTTTTTATCGCCAAATAATCAAGCAATACGGTACGTTAGTGCAGACTGAGAAAACAACATTAAAAATTTGGACTTGATAGAAGGAATTTCGCACATTTCGTTAGAAAACCATACAACGCCCCATTCAGTGACTAGACTTATCAGAAAATAGATATTGGAACTCTGAACAACTTTTTATCCAGTTTTTGTTTTCAAAACTACAGATGAACTTTTTAAAACATAAACTAAATTTGCACTATATGTTAGGAAAAGGAGAAAATGCCAAAATAATAAAACTCACAGCCAGTAAATTGATTCTAGCAAAAAAGTGAAATAAAATCACGTAAAAATGTCACATTATTTAGTTAACGTAAAACAGAAAGAGTAATAAAGGTATGATAATTAATGAGAGATATTTTTTGTAAAAAAGAGGAAATTACTGTAGTTAAAAAAAGGCGCGAATAAACAACCAATGAATGAAATTTGATGATAGAAAAGAATATAATTGAAAGAAAAATTTTCTTCACACTTGACCAATATCAAAATTCTATTATTATATTTCTGTTACAAAAATGTGGTAATTATAAATGTGGTAATAAAAAGATCATAATATAAATTACATTATCAGAAAATGCCTATGAAAACGACAAGAAAAGAGTTATAAATGAGAAAGATTGTTTCATCTCCTAAAAAAATTGTCAGGGTCAATCCATTTCAAGTAGTCCAGAAAATATAAAAATGGTCGCTCGACCATTTTTAAAAAATAGGAAATTTTTTGTACAACAACCCTAACATGACGGAAGTTCAAAATGACCATTCTTTTAATTTTACTATTTTTTGTTTGTGCATGGCGGCCATCTTTGTTTCATCGCAGCGATTTTCTCAGATACTAGGATACACAAAATTGTAAATATCTTGTCTTCAATTTTGCCAATTGAAATGGGGTTTGCCGCATTTTGTTCAGAATAAAATAGGCTAAATATACAAAGATAGAAAAATTTTGAAAAATAAATTTTTACAGGTGAAATTTTAGCCCAAAATGTACGATATTTTCCAAAATCTATCCGTTTGCAAGAGGAAAATTTTCATGCAAGGGAAATTGTCAACTTTACACAATTTTTTCTACAAATATGTCAAAAGTACGTGTACTCATACACTAAGTCCCAGATCTGGGAGTTAATTTCTCTTTGCGAAAAAAATTCCGAAATTCGTCAAAAATTTCAAAAATAGCACTTTTTAGGCTTTGATATCTCTGGTGGGGCACGAGATAAAAATCTGAAATTTTGGCCTATGATAGTATTGTGTAGTAGCGTTATGTACAAAAAATTTCAAGAAGGAGATTTGACTACAAACTGAGATATGACATGGAAAATATGTGAAAACAATACTGTCAAACTACTGTAAACCTACTATGTAATTGTTCAATAAGACTGTCAACCTTGCACAATTTTTTCTACAATTAGATCAGAAGTTTGTGTACTCATACACCAAGTCCCATACCTGGGAAATGATTTCTCTTTCCGAAAAAAATTCCGAAATTCGTCGAAAATTTCAAAAATCGCACTTTTTAGGCTTTGATATCTCTGGTGGAGCACGAGATAAAAATCTGAAATTCTGGCCTTTGAAAGTATTGTGCAGTAGTGTTATGTACAAAAAATTTCAAGAAGGAGATTTGACTACAAGCTGAGATACGGTGATTTAAAAAATGTTAAGAAATGCTATTACGAGTACATTAGGAGAAATGAGATTTGTCTCTTTTATTACAATATTTACACAGAAAATATCGCTTGTTGAAAACAGTTAAATAATAAACATTTAATTAACAAAATACTATGTATGCTCAACAAAGAGTTTAACAATATTTAAGAGAGATGTTATGAGTTCGACCAGTTACTGTTGTCAGTCCATCAGGCTGTTCTTTACAAAAATTTTATTTGAAGCCCCCCAAGTCTTGTCATCCCTTGTTAACTTGAATGAAATTCTTTAGGTTTAATAATTGAAGCCATGTCAACTCGATCAGTTGCAATCCATTGTCTATAATTTACTTTTCCTGAAATGTGTTCCGAGTAAAATTGTTGCAATAGCATTTCTAGTAGATTTGTTCATCTAGACAAATAGTGTATTGGCTTAGCATACATTCTGAATTGTTTAAATCCCACAGAAGCATTTGAAAAAGATAGTTGTAATTAACATTTAACTTTGTACCATAAATAATTTAAAATTTTGGAGGTATGAACAATTAAATAATAGGTTACAATAGTTTGGCAGTATTGTTTTCACATATTGTCCATGTCATATCTCAGCTTGTAGTCAAATCTCCTTCTTGAAATTTTTTGTACATAACACTATTACACAATACTATTAAAGGCCAGAATTTCAGATTTTTATCTCGTGCTCCACTAGAGATATCAAAGCCTTAAAGGTGCGATTTTTGAAATTTTCGACGAATTTCGGAATTTTTTTCGCAAAGAGAAATCATTTCCCAGATCTGGGACTTGGTGTATGAGTACACGCACTTTTGACCTATTTGTAGAAAAAATTGTGCAAGGTTGACAGTCTTGTTGAACAATTACATAGTAGGTTTACAATAGTTTGGCAGTATTGTTTTCACATATTTTTCATGTCATATCTCAGCTTGTAGTCAAATCTCCTTCTTGAAATTTTTTGTACATAACGCTACTACACGATACAATCATAGACCAAAATTTCAGATTTTTATCTCGTGCCCCACCAGAGATATCAAAGCCTAAAAAGTGCGATTTTTGAAATTTTTGACGAATTTCGGAATTTTTTTCGCAAAGAGAAATTAATCCCCAGATCTGGGACTTGGTGTATGAGTACACGCACTTTTGATTTATTTGTAGAAAAAATTGTGTAAGGTTGACAGTTTCCCTTGCATGAAAATTTTCCTCTTGCAAACGGATAGATTTTGGAAAAAATCGTAAACTTTGTGCTAACATTTCACTTGTAAAAATTTATTTTTCAAAATTTTTCTTCCATTGTATATTTAGCCTATTTTATTCTGAACAAAATGCTGCAAACCCCATTTCAATTGGGAAAATGGAAGACGAGATATTTACAATTTTGTGTATCCTAGTATCAGAGAAAATCGCTGCACACGATGAAACAAAGTTGGCCGCCATGCACAAACAAAAAATAGTAGAATTAAAATAACGGTCATTTTGAACTTCCATCATGTTAAGGTTGTTGTACAAAAATTTTCAGATTTTTTAAAAATAGTCGAGCGACCAGTGCTGGACCTCTTGAAATGGATTGACCCGTCAATTATGCAGATGTCACAAATATTTGAATTTGTGCTATACATTTGTAAATATAAATAATAAAGGACTTATCCTTTTTAATGACAACAGATGCAGATGAGCTACGCTAAAATCTTATATGAGGCTCTTCTAATAGTCCCTGACGCTATTTCTTGTGTAATTGCGAGAGATGTAAATTGCAAATGAGTTGCATCATAGTAGAAAGTTTAATTAAATAATTTTATCAACCAAAAAGACCATTTCATATTTATCAGATATGAAGAATACATACATTTAATATTCTTGACAACTATAGCCCTCCTACTTTTATATGTAACATTATTTTTTTTCCAAAACTGCTATATTGGTGAATTTTGTCTTGCTAAAACGATTTTCTTTCTTCTATAAAAAATTCAATCAACTGGAAAAAAGAAAACATTATATAAACGGTCAAGTGTGAATATTACTAGGGCTCGGAGGGTTTCGTATAATAAATATATTAATTATTAACCCCTTAGAGACGAACGACTTGTATACGTGCCATTTAAGATTCCCAGAAACTTTCATTATTCTCATCAACTGTTTTTTATTGTAAAGTTTACCTTATTTAATTAGAGTATCTTCGCAATTCAACTACAGAAAATTTTCTCTTTTGAAAAAATGGCGGTAAAAAATTAAAAATTAAGCGAAATGCTCTCATTGCGAAGGAGAAATGGAAGGAATAACCGTAACGTAGCGAAGGATTAACTGAATTAATTAGAAAAGTCGTTGCTAAAAAAAAAAGACTTTGTAAAAATTATGCAACGTATATACTGAAGTATAGCTGTATATACTAGAAAGTATGAATGGGTATATCATAAAAGTTCAAAGACATATGAAGCCTAAATAATATCAAATGTTGTTATTTTGTAAAAGTTTTTTTTCTTTGATCTTATTCTTATCTATTAATGAACTTAATTCGGACAATAAAAACAGTACATATTTAAACTTCATTTAGCATTTTATAAAACTAAATTCCAGTGTAGTAATAATCTTTATTTTTTTTACTGTATAGCTAACACAATACTCTTGTTTAAAGTTTAAACTTGGCAATGTGCTAAATCCACAAGAAAAGAGGTTGTAAATTTGCAACGTCGCGTTTTTTTCAGATAACAATTTAATTGACACATTGACCCACTCAATACAAGCTGGTCCTGAATTTCAGAATATTTACGTTATTAATTCCTATTAAACTAGTCTGTTTTGACCATCATAATGTTTCTTGCTTTTATACTGCTACTAAGTATTGCATAGTCCCCTAGGCTTTAAAAGCCGATGGTATATAGAGTACGTAGCCTCAATCATTGTGTATGCTCAAACCGTCAGTGTCTTTAAGGGTTAATATTTCGGTTAGTTACCGACCATTTTTTTTCAAAAATCATTATAAAAAATGATTTTACATTTCTATTACGATAGGTACCTCCAGCGCTAGAAAACACCTTTGCTGAATGTTCACCAATCGAAATTTGTGTGTAACAGAAAAATATTTTTATCTCAAAAACTATGCCATCTAGAGTAACCACAATAGTTTTCCTCCAAGATTTAAATCAACATCTAAACCTCTAATTTTTTCATAATTTTAGTTTCAGTAGATTAAGAATTAGATGAAAGGAGGTAGAGGGAATCATATTTTTGCACTATATTTTTACTTTATCTCTGAAAATTTATTATCTAAAATTAATAGAAATATGTTTTTGAGTTCAGCGCTACGAATGCATTCATACGCTACCCCACACAATGTACAAAAAAAAGATTATTTTTCAAGTACTTTAATAAGACCCTCTACATTTTTCCTAAATATAATTGTAAATATTTAACAACTTGTAATTTTGTGGGTCAGTAGTCCTTATTACTTCTCTCAATTTGAACTTTCTACATTTCATAGTTTACGAGTAAAATGACTGTGACAGACAGAGAAGCATAGGCGTGATCTTATAATGGTTCCATTTTTACTTTTTAAGTACGGAACCCTAATAGTAGTTTCTTTGGCACATTCAAGTTATTTTTAAAAACGAAATACATTTACATTTATCACTAAAATTCGTTAGTTAGGAAATTAAAAAAAATTTCAAATCAATCTAAATATAAATCAAAGTTTCCGTGTAAATTCTTTTTGTAAACCAACATTTTTTGACCGTTGATAAATATTTGTTTGAGAATTCCACAAAACAATTGGATGCACTGTTAAAACTACAGGTTACACATTGCACCTTTTAGGGGTGAAAGGCTTGTCTCACTGGTGACCCCCCTAATCTAAAGTGCCTAATAGTAAAAAGAAATTATAAACAGACTTTTGTTCCGTGAAGGATTCGAACCCACAACGTCTGATTGTAAGCTCAACGCTCTAACCATTCGGCCATCGAGTTTACCTTCAAAGTGTTCCTAAAATGTTCAAATGTCCTGAAATTCAAAGGTTGCTTTATATAAAAAGCTCGCAAAATTTTCCAACCGAAGTTTTAAACGAAATTGGGATAGTCCATGCGCGTTGATAGTCTTCGTAGGGAGAAATTGCTGTTATGATCCACGAGTAACGGCAAGTTAGGGCAAGGACACACATCACAGAGCATGCGCAAATGACTAAGGGATGAAAGTTTTCCAACGGTATGCTTTGCGTGGCACCCTAATTAACTTGAATCACCCACTGAGGGATCAAACCCAAACACATTTTCAAGGCCGAGGGCATCAAATGGTAACACCTTTTCACCCCTGGGCTCCAGATGCAACTGGTTTGTCACCTGTATTTTTAAAAGTGCGCTTGTTCACAAATCTCCCCCAAAAGACACTTACTTCTTCTTCCAACCACTTACCATGATTTGTCTTTGTACAAATCTACGCAATAATAAATGAAAAGATAACAATTTACAGAGAATATTCAATAGGTGGCTTTTTGAAATTTAATCTATGCTTAGAATTGAGTAGGTATACTTAAACATATGTACTTTGTTTACTAAACAATAAAATTTATATTTATATTCACTTTAAGGTTCTGAAAATATTGTCACTTGATTTAACATTTAATATATACATATATTTCAACTTTTTTTCTATCTATAATGACAACAATGTTAGTGCAGTTAAAATCAGATGGGACAGCTAGCACATTATTTAAAAGAATGTGTTTATTACTGCCAACACATACTCATCTTACCAGAAACTGATATTTTTCACTTCTATAATTATATAAAAAAATCATTATTCTTCAAACTTAAGATGAAGCTAAGCCATATATTAAATGAAGAATTATTTTTAAAAAATCGTATGTTCTCCATTATGTTTAACTTTAACTCAATGTTTAATTCAATATCCTCAAACACAATAATCCTTTTATTTTAACTTTATTCCTAGCATATTTTTTTTTCGTTTATGTTGGTGGCTTTTAACATTTTAAAATGGATGATTCTTAGAGAAGAATAATGATTTTTATTCGATAACAGCCTAACTTGTCGAAAGCAGCGCTAGGTTCATAACAGGTGAGTTTATCGATTAGATAAGGCACAATAACGATCTTTAAAGAACGGTGAACTAGGGATTATTTAAAAGACATATTATTTATTTTGCCCACATACTGTTGGGGACATCAATCGTTAGTTGTAAAATGCAGAAATTGTTATTACCTAAAAAAACAAATTCTTTTCAAGCTAATGGTTTTCATCAACTGAATAGTGTTGTTGGAATTTAAAAAGAGCAAAAAATAGTAAAGTAATCCTCGAAGGGTTAAAAAAAGATAAAATCAAATAAAATTAGAAAATATTTATACTTTTAATAATCAAATCAATATTTCTCTTGTTACCTTTGGAACATAGACGTTTACTTTATTGTGTCTTTAAAATTTATTTTAAAGCTATTTCCTTTCTTTAAAATTTTCAGTACTTTTATACTTTGTGTAAAGCCTAATTTTTTTTAATTATTTATATATTTTTTTGATTCAGTTTTAAGCCTTTAGACATATCTTTTAAATTAAAATATTCGTAAGAGGTCAAATACACACACACAAAATAAAGTTATACATAAAAATTGACTATAAATTAAAAATAAAGTATTAGTTTGTATTTGTCGCATTATTTTTTATTTCTTATGATATTCTCTACTTATGTAATGCTTCTGAGTACAGCTGAGTCTCAAAATTCCGAGGTAATCAGAGCTGACACCACCTAAGATTATTGAAAACTTGGATTTCTCAAAATTAGAAAATTCTTACCAATTATAATTTAATTTAGTTAGGATGACAAAGAATGTGCATACTTTTATTTCTTTCGTTATGATATACAGAATATTTTCCAACTTAAAAATAATAATAACTTTTTGCCGATTTAACACAGTGCTTAGTTTTTTAGATGCAATATCTGGCCAAATCTTAAAAAGCATAGTATCAGGAGGCGTGGTTTCATTTTGCTGTTCTTCATATTTTAAAGTCATTTCTAAAGATGCAGAACCTTCACTTTGAGAGATTTTTGTTTCAAATAGCAGAAAGTTGTTTTATTGTGTATCATTACATTTCTCCTCATTTTCTCTCATTTCTGCAAAAGTCAATTGAGTTATTTTCTGCATTTTGTCATTGTTTAGCCTTTCTTTAACGTCATCTGTATTACAATTTTCACAATCAAGTACTTCCTTCACCAAATCTTACGTTTTCAACATCGTCGTCATTGAGACTCGTAATCAATGATTCCATAATTTATTGCAGTTAGTTGTAGATTAAATTTCTTACCAAGAATCATAAATGCCATAAACAATATATCTAATTTTTACACTCTTTAAAACTTTCTCAATAACTTACATCATCATACTGCACTAAATGTTCCAACAAACGGCAACGATATCTTTTCTTTAAATTCTCCAATACACACTGGTTCAGTGTCTATATTATTCTTAGGCGGAAGAAAAATAGAAATTTTTAATTTTTATTTCTGGAACCTGGAATTAAGCAGAAACTCGGACTTTCAAGACTGACATTTTTGAGATTCTACTGCAACAGTTTACATATTTATTTTTCTCCGAATTTTGAAACTTTTAATAATAATGCATAGTTATTTTCTGTTATTTTTTTCTCCCTTTCTTTTTTATACATCCCAGTGTTTGTACACGTCCCGTAATTTTCAAAGTTGTATATCAATATATTTTTATATTAAAAATGTAAATTTAGTTCAAGTGCGCTAAATTTCACCTTATTTAAACTAAAATTTTCTGTAAGAGGATATTGGTACCAAGGAATTTCTGGGTCTGGAAATTCCAGGACCCGTAATGAACCGTACAGTTTTTTCCATTAGACGAGAATTTTCACTCCTCTGTCTGTATATTATTTCATAAGACAATACATGTTACCGAGAACGTTTAAAATTTAGACGAATTCTTTCTCGACTCATAGTATGTTGATATCAAGTGTCACATTTCCGATGAAGCCTATAAAAAATTTTAAAAAGTTTCCTGTAATCAAAATTTTTTTTTTCATTTAATTCCCTCATAGATGAACACGGCAACCGAGAGAATCAATAATCGAAAGCCTGAGTAGAAGAAGATGAGTCACATTTTTCTAAAATAATTGCTTTATATTATATATGAGATTAAATGGAAATCTAATACCATACAGGATGGTTTCAAACTCATGGTGCGAACTTGAGATTTTGATAGCGGACACTGTAGCACTTATTTATTACATGGGAAAAAGTAAAGCATTGTATCACAAACACCGGAAGAGAGATGAAAGTAATGTTTATTGACAGCGGCATTGACAAGTGCTAATTTTTTTATAAGAGTTCAAAACTGCGTCAACTACCAGCAATACATGCCTGGCAGCGTCGATGGAACGATTGAAGTACAGATTCAAAGATGACAAGTTTCGCGCACAAATGCAGCAGCAATGGATATTCAAGCGATTATAATAGCAGTTACTATGAGATGAGATCGCCAAAAGAGTCAATTGAAATAACTTAAAAAGGCTCTGCAAACGTTCCAGTAAGAAGTAATAGCGGGTCGATAAATCAGGACATCGTGTAACCAAATGACTATTACGGGAACGTGCGGAAAAAACAAGGTACTAATCTGAAAACATGTTTTAAAAATACAAAAGGGTTAATTAAGAGAGTTGCAAAGTTTTTTATGAACTTGCTATAGTGTGGTAATCACAAATATTAAACAATATTTTCAAAACACAAAAGAATAATATATTTTTTTCAGAAACAGAATATTATGTCATTTGTCCAGTTCTGCACTGGATATGGAGTAGAACAGTGTGGTATTGACAAGTAACTATAATAACATATAAAACTAGTGAAGATTTAAAACAAAGTTTGCATATATTTATTTAGGTTTAACTAACTATAAAATTGTAACTACAGTTTTCTTTGATTGTGTTCTTTTCTTGATTCTACTGATAAAATTCACACACTAGGACAGTCGCATCATCTTCGGTATCTATTGCTGCTCAAGAAATGTGTGCCCATATTCTGCACTTAGAACAAGCGACCCAAACTTTAACTGAATTTGAGTAATATTCACCGCAATATAAACATTCACCGTCAGAAAAAGTTAGTTAAAAACATTTTATAGCAGAATGGGGTACTTTCCTTTATCGCCTCAGGGACACAATTTAGGTCAGCAAGGTGAGATCACTCGAGAAAGATATGTAAACGAGCGTATAACTACACGAAACTAAAGGCAATTAAACGTACTTCAAGCATGAACTAATTCAATTATAATGTAAAGTAGCATGTATGCCTATTCTTAGTTACAAAATCATCAGAAATTACAATACAGCTTTAAAAAAATCACACAACGAAAATTTAAAGACCAATGCTTAAGAAAACTAGGCTTACATGGCTGCTGAAGTTGAACGACAACAGATTTTCTTACTTCTGCTGGCAGCATCTTCTTGACACTGAAAGGCATCAAATTTCATCGCCCCCCCCCCCCCCGCCCTGGTACCACATTGCCTCGGGTTCCCCTAGAGAACGGGAAGACAGGCAGTTATTATCACACTTTTCCAGAAAAGGTTTTTTAGAACTACTTCAAGATGTTTCAATCACTATTCGTTAGTGATTGCGATTTCAGGTAGATGGGGTGCCAACCTTAGATCTGGAATGACTAGGTAACGTATCCCTTTGTTCTCTTCCTTTCGCGGATTCTTGAAGCATACAATTCCGAGATTTCATCGCCAGAAGGGTGTCTTTTTTTGGCGGTGATCCCTTTCTTGGCAATTTTCTGCTTTTATTCATATAGCAAGAAAAGCATAACGCAAATGAAATAGGTCTTTGTGGTTGTTGGGATTAGCGGGAAAAACCAGTTTGGCATTCATTCTGTCCACCATCACGTGATGGTGGAGAGGCTTCAAGAAAAGGTTGCTATTTCTGAGTCCAGTTATATGAGAAGTCTATTGTGCCAACCTATTTCTGCGTTGTTGTTCGCAATTACCTGGATGCCACTTTTGGGAAGCCATGAATCGGAGCTCTCGTCGCTTGAATATTCGTTGCTGCCGCACATGTTCGTAAAATTATTAGGATCTTTGAAACTGTATGCCAATCACTCGATCGACTCTGACGTGTTGGTTGACGTAATTTTAACCAATTATTGTAAAAATAGCACTTATCAATGACGCTTTCAAAAAATAGTTCTTTCATTTGGCTTTCCTGTATTTCTACCTCAACACATTACTTGCGCCTATACTACATTCTTTTATATTAATCCTTAAAGTTAGTGCCATGTGTTTGAAATCAACCAATATTTATAATACTATAATATTAAGTTTCAGATTAGCCTCGAAAATAACAGTCAATATATTTTTTAATTTAGCATTAATAATTGAAATATAATCATTAATAATTTAAACATAAATACTTTTAAAAATTTAAATATAATCATTAATAATTTAAGCATAAATACTTTTAAAATTTTAAATATAATCATTAATAATTTAACCATAAATACTTTTAAAAATTTAAATATAATCATTAATAATTTAAACATAAATACTTTTAAAAATTTAAATATGATCATTAATAATTTAAACATAAATCAACATTAATAACTTAAGTATAAATACTTTTTAAATTTGAAATCAGTTTTAATAGGTTTTTTTGGTAGAGTTTAATATTTTCTGATAACATTTTAACCGTATGATATCAAGTGGAAAAATAAGCAATGCTAAAAAATATTTTATTCATTTTTCTCGAAAACTTATTTTGCTACACAGCATGAACTTCCTTTCAGGTCTTCAATTCATTGCAGAAAACGCATTTTTCAAACTGTACATGTATTAAATACTTTTAATAATTTAAATATAAATGCTTTTTGGTATTTAAAAATCAATTTTTAATGTTCTCTTTTTACTTTTTAACCGTATGATATTAAGTAGGAAATTAATCAATACAATTTGCTAGAAAAAAAAAAAAAAAAACATTCATTTTTCTCGAAATTTTATTTTGCTACACAGCATTACACAGCATGAAGTTTCTTTCATGTCTTCAATTCATCGCAGAAAACGCATTTTTCAAGCAGCAAATGTAATTTTCTCTTTAAAATATTTCAAGGAATAAAAAGTGAAAAATTTGAAAAGCATATCTATATTTAGCATTCAAAAAATAGAATTTTGATACGATGCATGGAATTTAACGTTAAATTCTTCTAGCTTTTCTAAATAAAAGCTCGTAACATAATCCAATTTTTATAGGGATGTATTTTCGCAACTTTATCGATTAAGACGTCCATTAAGCAAGCGATTAAGTGGGTAAATACTGGTGAATAATGTCATTCCCCCTCTTTTCCGTTTTATCGTCCTCCGTCAAATGAATCGCGTTATTAGAAAGGGAGAAAAAGCTTTTTCGATAGGTGTTTTTTTGATAACGAAAGCTTTTTGTTTTTCAAATAATGTAAAAAAAAAGCCATTGGAAATTTTATTTTATATGTACTCATTTTTAATGGCTACAACATTAATAAAAATTCCATAAAAATCTGCTAAAACGTAATCGGTAGAGATTCGAATTTGCAGAGTCAGATAGCACACTGTTTTAATTGTATTGTACTTGTTTCATCTGGGCTATGAGGATTTTGCATTTAAATCGATATTACTTTTTAATCAGTTTCGGCTTTGGCAGGTTTAACTGTAATTTAGTAGCAAATTGTGCTGTCTTCAGTAAGAAAATACTTATTGCATTAATAATAATTGTGTAACAATTGAAATTAAACAAATGTATAAAATAAAAAATACGTGTGGCACTTGGGGACTGCCGCGGTAAAGCTATTGCATAACTTTTTTTATCAACTTATGCAAAAATACCGCGTCAATGTCTGCCGAAGTCTACCGAAGGATACTGTACCGAAGTGGTCCGAACTGAAACGCCCTTAGCCGGAGTGTTAGGATTTTTTCTCGTTACGGAATTTCTAGATTCGGTCGCCGCGTTCAAAGCCCGCGATAAAAGCTATGCAATAGCTTAATAAATTACCAAACAAAATTTGGTCGCGCTACGAAAATTAGATCGCAAATTATAAGCATTTAAAATTTTTCGACCCTCGCGGTAGGGGGGGGGGTCTTCTGTCACCAAAAATTAACACTGTCTCATAATAAATTACCAAACAAAATTTGGCCGCGCTACGAAAAGTAGATCGCGAGTTATAAGCATTTTAAATTTTTCGACACTCACCATGAGGGGTCTCCTGTCACCAAAAATTAACACTGTCTCATAATAAATTACCAAACAAAATTTGGCCGCGCTACGAAAACTAGATCGCGAGTTATAAGCATTTTAAATTTTTCGACCCTCACCGTGGGGGTCTCATGTCACCAAAAATTAACAATGTCTCATAATAAATTACAAAAAAAAAAAAAAAAAAAAAAAAAAAAAAAAAAATTGGCCGGGCTACGAAAATTAGATCGTGAGTTATAAGCATTTTTGATTTTTTTACCCTCACCGTGGGGGGGGGGGGGGGCTCCTGTCACCAAAAAGTAACACTGCCTCATTATAAATTACCAAACAAAAGTTGGCTGCGCTACGAACATTAGATCGCGAGTTATAAGCATTTTAAATTTTTCGACCCTCACCGTGGGGGGGTCTCCTGTCACCAAAAATTAACAGTCTCACAATAACTTACCAAACAAAATTTGGCCGCGATACGAAAATTAGATCGTGAGTTATAAGCATTTTAAATTTTTCGACCCTCACCGTGGGGGGGGGGGGTCTCATGTCCCCAAAAATTAACACTGCCTCATAATAAATTAAGAAACAAAATTTGGCCGAGCTACGAAAATTAGATCGCGAGTTATAAGCATTTTCAATTTTTCGACCCTCACCATGGGGGTCTCCTGTCACCAAAAATTAACAATGTCTCATAATAAATTACCAAACAATATTTGGCCGCGCTACGAAATTTAGATCGCGAGTTATAAGCATTTTAAATTTTTCGACCCTCACCATGGGGGTCTCCTGTCACACAAAAATTAACAATGTCTCATAATAAATTACCAAACAATATTTGGCCACGCTACGAAATTTAGATCGCGAGTTATAAGCAGTTTAATTTTTTCGATCCTCACCGTGTGGAGTCTCCTGTCACCAAAAATTAACACTGTCTCATAATAAATTACCAAACAAAATTTGGCCGCGCTATGAAAATTAGATCATAAGAAACATAAGTTTGAGACTTGATAGCCTAATATCTGAAAAATACCGCGTCAATGTCTGCCGAAGTCTACCGAAGGATACCGTGCCGAAGTTTGCCGAACTAAAACGACGTTAGCCGAAATGTTAGGTTTTTTCCTTACGGAAGTGTTAGGTTTTCTCGTTACGGAATTTTTAGATTCGGTCGCTGCGCTGAAAGCCCGCGATAAAAGCTATGCAATAGCTTAATAAAAGGTTGCTTATTTCTTTTCTTCAGTCACCGAAAAGCTATTCCCAGAAAAATTTATTTGTCATTACCTGGAATGTTAAATTTCTATCATTTTTTATCTCATTGATCATTAATCAATTTTCTTCCCTAAATTTTCATTTCATTTTTCTGAAAAGAGAGATCAAAGCAAATGAATCGTGTGATTCCAAAGCAAGCAAAATTTTGCATTTGGGTCATTCCATACAAAATGAGCAAATCACCTGAGTATGACATGCCACAGATATTAATGAAAGTCATCATAAAAGCAAATCATATTCATTTATGAGTAAACGCAAAATAATAGATTTCAGAATTCTTTATTTAAGTATAAAAACTTACATTAAAAATTGATACAAAATCAAGTGTCTCTGTATAACCTCGAAATTTCAATTTTGATTAATAGCCTTAGGAATCAAAAAACTATATTAAAAAATATTTACAATTAAGTATGAACAATAAGTAACAGATTAGGACAATTTAGTAATTGTTTTTTTTATCCCGTAATGAAAAAATAAATTTATAAGAAAAAAAGCGAAAAATGAAATTTTTCTATTATTCATTTAAACATGACAGCTTTTACGATTTTAAAATTGTTTGACGCTATAGCTAAAGGTATATATTTTATGTATCGAAACTTTCATCCTTGCCTTTTTATTACATAAGGAGAAAAAAAATAATCTGTAAAGAATGTTGAATGAAAAATTCAGCATTTCTGACATTTGTTTGAACGTGGAATAAAACTTTGAAAACATTTAAATAATTTGATATTACAGATAAAATTGTATATTTTAAAATTAAAATTTTTCAATCTTTCATTCACTTTATTTTTGCCTCAAGAATAGGTTTAATTGGATGTGTATCCAGTTTAACAGAAAATTTTATATTAATCCTATATCCAGATATTAAAAGTAGATGGCGGCATTGCATTTTTTTTTCTTGAAATCCTACAATAACGAGATTTTGCAATAATTTTATAGACGCAAGCAAATTCGAAGTAGAATAGCCACTAGGATGTATGTAAGAAATATTACCAAATTAAACTCAATTTTGTTTTGTTGGGAATCAACAAGAAATCTTGATTTTTTTTTCTTTTTTTTTACCATATCATGAACATATTGATGTTTATGACTGTGCAATATTGTTAATGTCGGACATTCCCTTTATTTATTGCAGATACATTAAAGAATAAAATATGATTTTGTAATTTTTTTATTTCTATTTTTTTAAGATGAAGGAAATAAATAACAACTTTCAAACTAGGAAAATTCCATCTTCATGTGTAATACCTCATGTGTAATAATCAGGGATAAATTTCACACATGTTTTTTAATTCCATTGATTTATATAACATTTCAAATCTCCAAATTCACACAGTTTCAGTTTTTATAGCCAATTTCAGATTAATCAAAATGTCACCACATTGTTATTACTCAATAAATATGAAGATAATTTTCCAGAGGTTAAAATATTATGCAAAAATATATGTAAACTTCTGTAAAATAGTTCCAAGATACAGAACTTCAAATCTGCAACTTTGTACGATTGCACACATGCCATTCTACATCCTAAGCTTTTCAAATATCCAAAAATTGCTAAAATAATTTATTTTTTTTTCTCGAGAAATTTTGAAGAGCTCTATTTGAATATAAATTGAACATGTGTATCAAATTTTATTAAAATCAGCTACTATGTTACCTACTATGTTTACATTTTTGTTCAATTTATGTGGAATGGTCCATTTAATAGATACAGATTTATTGATAATAATAAGGTATTAATGGATATATTCATACAAAAAAGCATGTAAGTAATTTTTTATATTATTTTTAGTAAAGAAAAGTATACGAAATTGTTTTTCCTGAATAAAAGACTGGTTTATATAGATATAATTTTGTAACATGAAATACGCTTGAAATATTAAATTGATAATTTCGAGCATTTCATGAATACATAATTATAACTATGTATAATTTCACCAATACTGGCTTAACTCCTTGATTGCCTAGCAAAAGAACAGAATTGTAATGTTGGTTTCTATGCATTTTTTTAAAAAAGGCTAAAAAATTTATTATTTTTTAATTTTACATAAGAATTGTAATTACGAATTGGAGTATAAGCCTTGGGAATATTAGCATGATAAAACATTTAAAAACTGCATTATATTTGTAGAATTATATTAATTTAAATAATGTTTCTACTGCAGTGAAACCTACAGCGTAGTGAACGGATATATCACTTCGCGGCAGTGAAAAGGTCAGTTTTGCCTCAAGTTTACCAATGAGTTGTGGCTTACGGAGATATTTCACCTTACGTTGCAGATGATGGTGATTTGTTGTTATAATATTGGTGGCCTATCCGGGTTCCAGTTCTGGTTTGAACTCTTTTTAAGCCTGTTGATTTTAAGTTTCACTAGCAATGAAAAAAAATCCATGCTATTTTTAAAATATTAGGTTGGTTTTTTTTCGCCACTTACTATTTAAGAGAGTACATACTCATTAAACAGGTGAAAAAATTGGTTTCAGAGACAAATATTTAAAGTGGTCCTTACACTAATTTTTAAACCTTGTATAATTAATTAAAAATAATTATTTTCCGATGTATTATTTTAAAAAATTAATGATAATGTGTATAACTTGCGTACATAATTGAAAAGATCTATGCCTTAGAATTTTTATACTTTTAATATAATTTTAAGAATATTACAAAAAAATGAACTAAAATTTAATAAATGAACAAAAAAAAAAAAAACTCTAAAGTTTTTAGATTTCCAGAATTTTGATAAAATTTTGCCACTCAAATACCCATACATTCAATAACTTTTGTTAAATTTCTTAGATTTTAGTTTAACTTGAAGAATTGATTAATTTAATTTGAAGTTTAATTTTGAATTTTATATAGTAAATATACATATAAGTTTTCGAATCATTACCTTTAATACATTTGGAACTATCGCGAATTGAATTCTGTATTTAAAGTAAAAAAATATCCATTTTGAGAAAAATCAGAATTGAGAATACATAAATATTCTAAACAAAAAAGTTCTATAAAATTGATATAAAAAAACCCCTTTATTTAGATTAACCTGCGTTTCACAAACAGTGACATTTTCAAAATAATTCTTTATAGAAATATTTTCGCAATATTTTTTTTTTTTCAAAAAACAAGAACCTGGTAAATAATATCATGCGACTTCATGCATAATGAAAACCAATACAAATATAAAATAACATGAAAATGATATTTGTGAGCGTCAATTAATTTCTACTGTTTTAAAACCTGCATAATATCTCTTTCCAAATTTTAAGTAACTCAAAGGACACGGAATCATGGCAAATATTCTCAATGCATAAAAATATTTCTATTGATTCCTAGATAACAAATAGTAAATAAAATCTTGACAGATAAATCATTCTACTATTTTTAAAATCAATCTGTGCTTGCTCTTTGGTGCATAATCCGGCAAAATATGTGGTTCTCATGTAGCAATTTATGTATGTTCTTTGATTCTAGTTTTAAGTTTTCTTCTTGTCATAGCTATATAAAACTGTATTGTTCCATGTTTTTTGCTGAATGAATTATATATTCTAAATATGTATTCAAAATAAATACAAATTGCTAAATAGTGTACCTACAAAACAATACATTAAATATATGTATATATGTTTCGTATCGCATCTGTGAACATCATCAGTATAAAATGAAGTAATGTTACCTATAAGTCTAAAGTTTCTAAAATATTGGGCACATACGTCCAAGTATCCCGGAGCATACTTCCCTAAAAATTGTACAAACCCTCCCATGTTTCTATGGTAACCTACGGATCAAACCATCGCTGTGAAAAAGCAGGAAAGGGGTGGGGGTATGTAAAGACAAAATTCATAGACTGTTTTAATTAATTATAACATATGCCAGATTTTATGAATGGTATAGGACAAATGTTCATTACAAGTGTATTGACCAAGCTTAATAATCGTAATGGACTCCAAAATTTTATTGAGATATGGATTTTTGCAAGCAATTATGACTTCATGAAAGTTAACTTTGCTCTCCTCATTTGAAAAATATAATCTTCCGATGGCTGTACCCTGTTTTGATTTTGAAAATCTCTTTTGTGCTCTTTAAATCTTTTTGAAAATTTTCGTTTTGTTTCACCTACATATACTAATCTTCCGTTGTTTGCGAGAGTAACTGGAATTTCATAAATTCCTGCTTTTTGATGATTCTGAATTTTATCAATATTGTTATGAAAATTTGTTTTAGGTATAGAGGGAGTATAGCTGCTTTTTTTTATTTAATTCCTGAAGAACCTGTTTTATCTTCAGGAATTCAATATAAAATTAGTTTCCTTTTAAAGATATAGCAACATTCTGTTGATTCCTCTCCGCCTAAGAGCGAAGAAAAATAAGCTTCCACATTGGTAACTAAACCATGGTTTCAAACTGATGGACTCTTTTTTTAAGCATACTATTGTAGTTTCTCATATTACCGATACTAGTGATAATTTGTGCAAATTTGTTATAGCAAAAACATATAATACTAATTGCAGACGAAAATATACAATAATATCTTTGGAATTACCGATGATTCTGCTTTCTTTACCTTTAGAAAAGCTAACAAATTAATATATTTTCCAGATTTTAAGAAGCCTTTATAAAAACAAAAATTTTTTCGATGCCACTGATTATCAGAACGTTTTCAAGTATTTTTTATAGTATATTAATCAGTTTGATTTTATCGATCTGTAATACAAGCTTTTCGAATACTATTAATTTTCAAGTAAAAATTTCGCGTTCCACTAACATGTTTTAAAGACAAAACCAATAAATTAGTTGCATTAGTGTTAATATTAAAACTAATATTATTTTGTTACTCTTGCAAGAATAAATTCAGTTAAGAAGTTAAATCTAAATTCAGAGAATCGATAGAATCCAAAAAACAGATATCCTGGTTTGCGAAAACTGTTTAATGTATTATAAAAACTACTCCAAAAAGTTTTCGAAGAAGTCTTTTTTGTTATAAAAGCTTTTTAAATCCCTCAAATTTTATTGATTTTCGGATTTGTAAGGATAAACAACGCTTTAACTCCCAAGGGATTATTGTGGAGTTTTAAATCATGGCTATAATTATATTTTCGAAAACTAAAAAATATTTGCCTTTTTTTTTACAGTGCATGAATTGCAAGTTTATATGCATATATAGAAGTTTTTTTTAGATATAACGCTATTTATAGTAAAGTAAAGTTGTGATTGATTGCATTTTCTTAAGAAAATATTATGTAATACTCGATATTCTAGTTGATACAGTCAAATGTGCAAATAAATAACATTAAGTTTTTATTTCTTTTGAAAGCTACAAACATAGAACTTTAGGAAAATGCTTTCAAATTAGATTCTTCACCACACATCGTTCTATTTTAATACAAATTTCGCGGAGCAAAAATTTTCGTTCAGTATGCAGAGAAAAGATTGACGAAACTATACAATAGCTTTTATCGTAATGCAAAAGAAAAACATAACGTCTTATTCAATACACAGAAAATGTATTTTATCTGAAGCACATAAATTTGCATACAACGTATGACATTAAAGTACATTCACGTACACACATTTATTAGCTTAAATTATGTTTTCTTGGTTCTTTCAGATATGGAACTATAATTGTTACACATACAGATTTATTTGTTTATCTTTATCCTGTTTTTATCCAAAGAGGTAGACAGAATTATAATCCATTCATTGTACACACAAGTGTATTTCGGTGTGTTCAGAAATTATTTTGAATCATTTATTCATAAACAACATTACGTAAGACACAATTGCTAATGTTCAGATTAAAAAAAAAGAAAAGAAAGATAAATTTTATGCATTTTATGTGGATTCCAACTTTATCCCTTTTTTTTCATCATTTCAGTTTAATTTTAAATTTTTATATAATATCTTTTATTAGCTTTATCTTCAAAGATCTTCTACCCTTTTTCATCTACTATTTCTTTTAATAGAATATTATTTCTTAAAACATTATTTGTTTACTTCAAATCTTAAATTCTTATATTAACCTATTTCCACTATTTCGAAAACATTGCTAAAAGATTCTCACAGATTTGACATTCTCCTGTTTCTCTTATTATTTATAGAATTTCCACATTAATTCGGCTTTTGTCTTTCTGCGCCTCTTCTTAGCTTTCTTTTATTATTTCCAAACTTTTTGAATTCATTCATATGAAAATTTTAAGACAATCGATTAGCGATCTTTCTATTCAAGTTAGAATTGAGGCATCATTTTACTTACCCATCATACGTAGTATAGGGTAAGTCTTGCAATCGTTTTGAAAATCGAAAAATTTTTTTTGACGGATTTACACGTTTTAGATAGTGGAGATTCCGAAAAACATATTTTTAGAAAAAAAATTTTGCCGTCCGTCTGTCTGTCTGTCTGTCTGTCTGTCTGTAAACGCTCTATCTTCCGAACAAATTGAGATAGAGACTTGAAATTTTGTATGTACTTAGTATGTAAGAATGGAACGAACCCTATTTAATATCAGCAACCTCGATTATCCGGAACTATTTTTTTCGGACTCTCGAAAAATTCGTTCTGATGAAAGGTATATAAAAATTTTCGAATTTTTTTGTTCTAAGTAATGGACGTAAAAGGCAATAAAATAACACACATTTTGCTTATAGAACGAAGTCGATCGGATTATTAGTTGCCGAGATATTTGTAATCCTGTTTTCCACATTCTTCGATTTTTTATGACCCTGTATTTCATTCAAATTTCAATTCAGAGGTATATTTCAATTGGAAATGAGACGCTTAATGCGACGCAGTTAATTGTTAGTTAATAGAATTATTATTTTTAGAGTTATAAGGATGTTTCTTTTACGCAGTTCGGTACTACTTGAGTAGTTCTGCGTTTTATATAATTTGTCGAAATTGGTACATCAGCAGTTCTTTAATATAGCATTACTATGTATATTAACAATATTTAAATTTTGTTTTGGAATTGCAATGCATTGTATAAATAGTTTTCACATGTTTTATTTTCATATACATATCCATGATGGGTAAGTATTACGGTGGCCTCCAACGACTAGTTTTATTAGTAGTGATATACGAATGAAATAGCTTAGCATGACAATGTAAGCAAACCCGCGTACTTGTCAAAAATATAATTGAGTAATTTTATCGATTATATAGCATTAGTCCAGGAGCCGGTGACATATAAGTCCTCGTGATCGCTGAACAAAATTTTTTTATGTAAATCGATAGCCATTTGTCTTACAAACAAAATGAACTACAGTAAAACCTCCCTGTTCGATAAACCTCCATTAAGCGTCCACCTCCCTGAACGACCATTTTTTCACGGAATGGAATTTATTTTCATAGGCTCAATATTAATTGTACCTCCATTGAGACGACATCCGAATAGAACTCCCTCCAACAGCGACCAATTTCTTTGAAGAAAATGAAACATATTCCGTTTTTCCCTAGTTGTTTCAAGAAAATTTTATTAGAAAATAATTCCGGGGATCATGTTATTCATCAAACTTCTAAACTAAGTTTATTATTATTATTATTCCGATAACTTTAAGTTGTAAAACCCCTTTGTAACTTTTTAGGCAATGAATTTAACTCTGGTTATAAATTAAGAATTCGGCTAATAAAGTGCTCTGCCCTATTCTGTCAGGAAATTTTCAAAGAAATAGATAAAGTAATCAAATCGGCATTATTTGTTCAAAGTAAAAAAAATAATAATAAAAGCATTTATTTACTGAATTTCAAAAGGATGTGGAAATTAAAGTTATAAAAAATAAAAATGTAAAATCAAAGTAAACGTCAATGTATTCATTTTTGATAAGTTAGTTGTTAATTAACAAATGTTAACTGATAATTAACAAATGCAAGTAACTTTTATTTTGATACTTAAATTTTTATATTTTTTCCTAATTTGAATATAAAATCTTAGTAACATCAATTGTTACTTTTTTTTCAATAATTAAAGTTTAGATTTAAACATTACCTCAATGAAGAGCCCATCTCTCGGAGCGACCAATTGTTATTTCGCTTTAGAGAGGTCTTACTGTATATATGACTAGGTTTGATAATCCGAAAAAAGCCTAGATGATTAGTTAAATTCACTATTATTAAAATAATATGTGTTTATCTTAACATTATAACTGTGATAAATAATAAATTATAGCATAAATCATCACTAACATAATTATTTTAATATACGTTATGTTATGTTTTAATATATGTGACTAATTTCATTGCATTGTTTATAAAATAACTTTTATATTATTGAACGTCATTGCACTTGTTTATGGAAACATTATGATTATTTCAAGGCCATTTTCTGGTTAAAGTTGACTGTTAGTGCACCTACATGAAAGTATCAGTATCAATTCAGACTCAGTCTGATATGTAACGCAGAAGCACACATCGTGTTTATTAAAATATTTAACACAACAGGGTAATACAACCCTGTCTACCTATTTTTTTAACTATTCCAACTATTTCTTGAGAAAATCTATATTAATAAAATAACAAATCGCTCTGTGTGTGTGTGTGTGTGTGTCTGCGATAGTTAGCAAAAACTACGGTACGTACGAAGCTCAAAATTTTTATGAGAGTAGCCCAATGTCTCTCCTGATGCACCTGACGCTCAGAATTTCAAAATTCTATTTATTAACTGAGTAATTAATTAAATTCCAAACCTCACTCTCATAAAAAATCGCTTTTTTTAGCTTTTTTCCCTTTCATTCTCTTATGGTTGATTGGTTGCATGAAATTTTCGCAGAAATAATTTAAAAAACTGGGACTGACCTTTAAAATTCATAGACTGGCAAACTGTCAGTTTAAAGGAGGATTTTTTTTTATCACAGCTGCTGTACTCCATGGAGGAAAAATATAGATGGTGGCGAAGTAAACCGAAAAAAAAAGGTTTGCAATATGAAACCATTTATCGCTGAAATTTTAATGTCTCAAAATATAGCACGAGGAAGCAATTTTGTATTAATAACACGGATTGGAAGAAATGAATTACAGCTGAAGCATATTTTCCGAAGAAATAGTAATTATTTTAAATGGTTTTTTCTATTATATTATTTATTAAAATAAATGTTTGCTTTTAAAATAATTGAAATTGGAAAATTAAAAATAATTAAATGTCAAAACAAAATTAAATAAAACATTGAAAACATATGATTTGAAATAAAAAATTGTATTACTAAAAGTTTTCTCTTTTTTTTTCAGAAATTTTTAATACTTTATAACGTAGATGAAAAATGTTTATGATTTAACAACATATTAATAATTCCATGTCAATATATAAAATATAGTGATGAAAAGATTCTTTTAAAATCATGCATGAACACTTAAATAATAATATTAATCTAAAATCTAGATTTCAGAATGCAGACGATTTTAAGACATTAATGAAAGAATGTTGATTTTTCAAGCAAAGTCTTAAATGATGCTTCTATATTGATATTTCAAAGTCATATGATAAAAATAATCAAATAATTCTTGCCTATGATTGATCTAATTGTATCTTTCATGCATTCTGATCGTGTATTACAGGCAATAATGGCACAAAACGTTATTTTTTAAATGAAATTTTAGTCATCTATTCAATAACAGTTTAAAAGGTAAAAAACAAAAACAAAGAAATACTGGTTTAAACCAGTTTGAATTGATCGGAGTTTCAAATAACATGGTTTTGTTGGTGCTTATTTGGACTTAATGTAGCGGATTTTGGAGTTACATTTTTTGCGTCACCCCAAGACATTATACTGCCACTCTATTAACACTAGAAAGACGGGACATTTTACTCTAAGTTTCATAAAAATATTTCAAACCGGAATTTTTATTTGAGACGGTTTAATTTATTTATTTATCAATTTTTTTTCTTTGTGATTTTAAAACTTATTTTATAAAGAATTTTCTGATTTGAACGGAAATAGTTTCATTCGGCAGGGGTCAAAATGACCCCTCGCAGTAATTCTAGTGTTCATTTCTTTTTACTATATGGTTGTACGCATATTTTTGGCATTTCGAACATTAGAATGTATTAGTCATTAGCTGTGTTGCAGTAAAAAACATTACACAACATTTTTCTATGAGTTTATTTTTTTAATCATTGATTAAATTTAAATGTGTTCTATTCAATTTAAAATTGTAATATGGCTTTAATTTGTTTTTAAAACAAAAATAAAATAGCTGTTTGGCGTACAATTGTTTGTATTCGCAAACGATTCATTCACCATAATAAATTATCAAATAGCAAAGTAAATTATCTATCAGAAATAGCCATAAAATAGCAAAACTGATTATAACCTTAATGTTTAGACTAATTTAAACATAACCCAATCCCAACCAGAAAAAAACAGACCAGACTCCGATCCGTGATACACAAAATTTCCGTGAGTATAAACCCGACCCTGACCCAAAAATTCTGTTTGGAAAACACTATGGATTTGATAACTGGCCCGAACCAAATCTGAATCCCGCAAAAATGTTCAAGTGAAGCATAACCCGATTCAAACAAGGAAAAATAATTTTCGTGGGCATGAAACCTGACCCGAACCTAAATATTTTCTTTAAAAAAAACCCGAAATATGGCTCGAACGAAATCTGAAACTGACAAAAATATTCCAGGGAACGATAACCCGATCCCAGCAAGACAAAATACTTTCCATGGTCTTAAAACCCGACTAAACCTAAAAAACTCAGTTTGAAAAATCCTGAACTTTGACCAAATCACATCTAAATCTGACCAAAGTATTCGAAAGAACCATAACCGGATTCGAGTAAAACAAAATAATTTCCGTGGACATGAACCCGATACGAACCTAAAACTCCCATTCAAAAAAATACCTGAAATTTGAATCTAACCAAATCTGAATCTGACAAAACTATTTCAAAGAAATGCAACCGGATCCAAACAAGACAAAATATTTCCATGGACATGAACCCAATCTGAACCCCAAAAAATTCTTTGAAAAAATCGCGAAATCTGAACTGAACGAAATGTGAACTTGGCAAAAATATTTCAGTGAAGCATGTCCTTATTCGAACAAGACAGAATAATTTCTGCAATAAGACCCGAACTCAACAGTTATATTTGAAGAAAAAACCTGAAATCTAAATTGAACCAAATCTGGACCTGACAAAAATATTCCAAAGAACTATAACCCAATCCAAGCAAGACGAAATAATTTCTATGGACATAAACCCAAATCGAACCTAAAAAATTCGATTTGAAAAAAACTGAAATTTGACCCAAACCACATCTAAATTCGACCAAAATATTCGAAAGAATCATAACTGGATTCGAGTATGACAAAATAATTTCCGTGGACATGAACGAGATCCGAACCTAAAAATTCTATTTGAAAAAATACCTGAAATTTGAATCGAACCAAATCGGAACCTGATAAAAAATATTCCAAAGAATCGTAACCGGATCTGAATAAGACAAAAAATTTCCAATCACATGAACTGAGTCTGAACCTAAAAAATTTCTTTGAAAAAATCACGAAATCTGAACTGAACCAAATCTGAACTTGAAAAAAAATATTCCAGTGAAGCATGTTCTTATTCGAACAAGGCAACATAATTTCCGTGAACACGCAAGAAAACCCGAACCCAAAAATTCCATTTGAAGAAAAAGCCGAAATCTGAATTGAAACAAATCTGTTCCCGACAAAAATATTCCAAAGAACCATAACTGTATCCGAGAAGGGCAAAATAATTTCCATGGACATGAATACGACCCGAACATTAAAACTCAATATCAAAAAATACCTATAATCTGAACCGAACGAAAGCTGAACCCGACAAAAATGTTCTAATGAATCATAACCAGATCCGAACAAGACAAAATAATTTCCACGGATATGAAACCAATATATGGTTTGGTAACATTTAGGTTGCAATTACATTACCGTAAGTCTTTGATTATATTTAATTTCCCGTTAGGTTACAGTTAGGTCACGGTTAAGTTAAAGTTAGGTTAAAGTTAAATTGCATTTATGTTATGGTTAGAATAAGGATATGTTACAATAAAGTGAAGGCTAGGTTACATTTATGTTATATTTAATTTACGGTAGGGTACTGTTAAGTCAAAGTTAGGTTACAGGCAGGTTATGGTTACGGTACAAAAGTTTACGGTTAGGAATTTATCCATAGAGGGATTAGTGAACATTACGCATGATTTGATTAAAAATAACACTTAATTTTGTTAAATGGCTCTGAAATTATAACACTACATACCAACATTTTAGCTACCAGCGAGTATCGATTTCATTCATGGTATAGTCGGATTTAAGAGTGATATAATTAGTTTGAAATTCAAAATATTTCACTTGGGATTTCTATGTGAAAAAAAAATAATTAGTTACGTGACTTAACAGTGATTTTTGATAAATATCAACACTTTAACACAAAAATCACGCAGTCGTTGGATACATATTCCCTCCCGCGTTTCTTCATCGCTCATTTTGAGTATTTTTAGAGCTTAACATTAGCTGTTTTTTAAACCGATTTTTCACACAGTCAGTGGCTACGTATTTCAGAAAATGCATTTCTGCATGTTTCGAGTTAATGATAAAATCATACAAATTTCAAGTTCGTTTAATATTGTTAATAAGGACACGGGCAACGCCGGACGGGTCAGCTAGTTGTTTATAATATTGGTCATTAATTAGTGTTCTCATCTTATTTATAATTACAGTTACACAATTTCACTTCACATCTACAAACAATATGTTTATCCATTATCACGGATATTAATCACTTTTAAAGCATTAAAAAAACTGAGCTCTTTTAGAAAAACTTGGCATGGCAAACTTTATTAGATCACCGCTGGAATTCGCGGAGCAGGCGGTGGCGCGTCCCGCAAATATTCTTTTGCACCTTTGGCGAAAACATAACCAACCGTCAATAATCGTTTCATAGTCGCGAAAAAAAGACATCGCCGGTAAAAATTCAAACCCAAATAAACAGAAAATTTTACCACATGTCGCTTCTTAAACCCCTTCGGGATATCATCGTTTGCGTAATTTTTATCTCTCATGACCGGTTTCTTAAAACAGATTTTTTTTGCAAAATTGAAAGGGGAAAATGCTCGACTTTAATAAGGTAAAATTTGCTACGAAATTTTTCCGGTGAGAATAATCGAGGATTCTTAACACCTTAGACGGCACGATATTGGTCGGTCGCTAAAAAGAGGTTAAAATAGACGTGATAGACTTCTCCGATAGAATAAAGTTTGTCTTACCAAGTTTTTCTGAAAAAGGCCCAACTTTTTTCATAAAATGGTTTAAGAGTGATCAATATCCGTAATATCCGTAATAAACGTAAAACATTATACCTTTTCAATAATTTTTAATATAGTTAAACTTATTTTCGCCTTGTCAAACCTAGTCATGCTATTCGCATGACTTTTTACTATCGATTTACATAATAAAATTTCAGTTTTTTTTATCATGGGACTTTCGATGTCATTCTACCTACGTATTTTTTAAAAATTACTCCAATAATTTCTTTTTCTTAATTCAGTTTCATATTTATATTTCGCTATTATAATATAATAATATGCCGAATTCTTTACTCGCTTGGACATTATTCCCAGAAAGTTGGTACCTTTAGTCTTCTGTATCTATTTTTCCACCAACATGTTTTTTAAATACTATCTGTCATTTACTTCAAATCCGAAACTCTTCTGTTAACCTCTTTCCTGTATTTTCTAAAAGCTTTCGCAAAGACTTTCACATATTTGGCATCTTGCCTGTTTTTAAATTCTTCCACTCGTCTTAGCATTTCCTAGTTCATTCCCCTCTTTTGCTGTTCTGAGACTCTTCTTATCTGTCTAGTCTTTTCCTCCAAACTTTGCGATTTCCCTCACATGACAGTCCTAAGCACTTAGATATATTTTCATTCATGCTTGAATTCGGTCGACAGTTCGTAAAAGTATGGTGATCCATGAATGAAAGAAGTTTAGCATGTCAAAGCGCCCCATCATGCAACTCAAATATGTAATAGTGGATCTCTGATAATGCCATTTTTCTTCAAAGTACTTTATAGTGCTCTAGAATTGATTTTTTAGGTGCGTTCGCAATTATTTAAATACTTAGCACCTACAATCGTTGTTCAGTCCGTCCGTCTGTCTGTCCGCCCACTTGTATCTCCGCACATACAGAGCAAAAACTACCCATCCGAATCCTTTGAAATTTAAAATATATAATTTTTGCATTATTTTGACGAGTCATTTCAAATTTTATGAAAATCGAATTGTAGTTTAATTACAGGGGCAATCAAAAGCATTCCGTTACATTACTATCAATGGGAAAAATAGTTTCACGTACATTTTAATGATGCTACACTCTTTCGAACATAATAGAATTGATATGTATTTTTTAGTATATACTAAAAAATATATTCTCACTATCAGTGGTGCAAAGAATATTTGTTATTAATTTACAGGACCAAAGAAAAGTATTCCATTACACAATGATATAGGGAGAAACACTGTTTGGAGTGCGTTTTAATACTATTAAACTGTTTCACATTTTCTGAAATTGATAAGCGTTGCTCAGGTTTACTACAAGTTACTTCCTGTATACTAGAAAGCAAATAGTACTTATAGGGACAAGCAACAGATTTCGGTCAGTATACAATATCCGACGTACTGTATACTATTACACCAAGATCTGAAAACTTTTAAAACTTTGTTTTGGTACTAATGTGGTTTCTTGCGTGGTTTATTTGCTACATTTGTCATGCTATTTATAACTTGACTTAATTCGGTTTCATAAGAAAGTAATTACATTCTGCTATAGGAATTCATAAGTAGGCCGCTTTATTTCCTTGCTTTGATATTAGAAATTTGGTACCTTTAACTTTCCTATTTATTTTTCCACCAACATGTTTTTAAAGCACTATCTGTCACTTACTTCAAATCCGAAATTCTTCTGTTAACCTATTTCCTGTATTTTCTAAAAGCTTTCGCAAAGATTTTCACATATTTGGCATCTTGCCTCTTTTTAAATTCTTCCACTCGTCTTAGCATTTCCTAGTTCATTCCCCCCTTTTGCTGTTCTGAGACTTTTCTTAGCTGTCTAATCTTTTCCTCTAAACTTTGCGATTTCCCTCACATGACAGTCCTAAGCACTTAGATATATTTTCATTCATGCTTGAATTCGGTCGACAGTTCGTAAAAGTATGGTGATCCATGAATGAAAGAAGTTTAGCATGTCAATGCGCCCCATCATGCAACTCAAATATGTAATGGTGGGTCTCTGATAATACCAACTTTCTTGAAAATATTTTGTCGGTCTCTAGAATAGATTTTTTAGACGCGTTTGTAATTATGTAAATGCGTAGCACTTATAGTCGTCATTCAGTCCGTACGTCTGTTTGTCTGTCTGTTCGTCCATCTCTCTGTCCGCATATATAACAGAGCAAAAACTGGCAAACCGAATTTTTTTAAATTTAAAATATACAATTGTTGGATAATTGTGTCGAATTCTTTTAAATTTTGTGAAAATAGGATATATAGTTTATTTACAGAGACAATCAAAAATATTCCGATATATTACGGCTAATAAGAAAAATAGTTTTAAATGTATTTTAAAGATGTCATACACTTTCGAACATAATAAAATTGATATGCATCACTGAACATGTACTAAAATATACATTCTGTACAATCTGTGGGGCACAGAATATTTTTTATTAATTTACAAGGCCACACAAAAGTATTCCATTACATAATGGCATTAAGGAATCATTGTTTGGGGCACGTTTTAATCATATTAAACTATTTCACATTTTATAAAATTGATATACGTAGCCTAGGTTTACTTCCAGTATGCTAAAAAGCAGATAGCACTTACAGGTACACGCAAAAGATGTCGGATACTACATGGTATAGTTTACTGTATCCGAAGTTCTATATGCTATTACACAAAGATCTGAATATTTTTCAAACTTCGTTCTTATACGAATGCACCTCATTTGCTATGTTTGACATGCAGTTTTCCATTTGTTTTATTTCACTTCACTGAAAAAATATTTTCGAAAGACATAAAATAATTACTTATACCGGGTGTCTTCATACAAGATGGGCAAAACTTTAAGAGGTGTTAGTCTATATCCAAAGAAACAACTTTCATTAGAGAGTGCATGGTTGAAATTTAAACACAAAAATTCTAGAGGTCGCCAAAAATTATGTTGTTGTACGAGTCTAAAACGTACAAAAAATGGGTAAGGGGGCGCTGCAGTGAATTCCCTAAGGGAATTTATCCTAAGTGAAAACTTTGAAGCGCGATTACTCATTACCTAATATAATTATTAAAATGTCGTTTTCGCCATCAGAAAGTAGACGTCAGGTGGCAATGATGCGCGTTTTTAAAAATTGTATACGTGAAGCTTAAGTATCTTTAAGAAACAGTAAAATTTAATCAAATGAAAATTTCAAAATTCGTAGTAATTTTTGAAAGATTTAAAATTCACGGAGATGATTTTTAAAAACGCACACAATCGGCATTTGACGTCTACTTTCTAACGATAAAAAGGTATTTTAATAATTATATTAAGGAATGAGTCACCGCGCTTTGAAGTTTTCCCCATATGCTAACATGGGATTTCGCGATCGGGGAGTTTCACTGCAGCGAAGCCTTAAGTTCCTATCCCTGCTATCGAAGACACTGGGGAGCTAATGCTTTTCCTATGGCGAAGTTATTTTCTAAAATCGCGTTTACATTTCTAGATTTTTATTTATTTATTTGTCTTGGGTACGTGAGGTCCCGCTCCACATAGTTCCTTTTTTACTTTTTTGAACTTGATTGCAGATTTTTTTATAAAGTTAGTTTCACTTTCAAAACCGGTTCCGAAAATGAAAGTGTCATTTAAAAAAATGTCTGCAACCAAAATCAAAAAAGTAAAAAAAGAGCGATGTGGAGAGGGAACTCAGCTATCAAATGCAAAAAATATTATTTAAAATTGTTAAAATGCAAACCTGTTATTAAAAAATAAACTCCTCATAGAAATAACATTAGCTCGCTAGTGCCTTCGCTCACAGGGATAGGAGCCTTACGTGACAAAAGCAAACTGTGACACTCTATGTACAATTGTTGAGCTTTTGAGACATTTCTGTTTTCAGTTCCGTAGATAAAATGCATTTTCCCCTATCATTAATGGGCAACATCTTTTGATACGTCCCTATCGCGATATTGCACACTCCTGACAGTAGCTTTTATGTATTAAATTGAATCAAAATTTTGCATACATGTTCTTTTTCTGCTCCATGTCAGATTGTCATGCTGTTAGTATCGCTGTTTTCTCGATAATTCGCAACAGAAATAGAGTTTTAACGTTTTATCCCTTTATCTACCGACGGTACTTGTCGAATTACCATTAAAATTACTTTTTATAAAATTCTTTTAATACGGCCATTAGCTGTAATACTGCTTAGAATGAGTTACAGATAGATTACTTTATTTTGTTCCAAAAGCATTATTGATTACACAAAATATTTTTTTTTAAGGATGATTTCATTTGCCTTTGTATCTTTTCAGCTTTCTTCACGCTTGGGGAGGGAGATGAGGATTTTTCAATTCGGAAATATTTCTATTATTATATTGTAAGACCATCATATTTTTACATTTTATAATTCTATAATTCTACATTTTATAATACTAAGAAAACAATTTAAAATAAAACATTTGAGTGGGGTTATATAATAATGCACAAAATCCCTGTAAATTCAAATTTAATTAATCCTTCTATATCCTTCAATCCTTCAAAAATCCTTCAAAAATTTATTAAATGATTATGCGAATCTTTTAATTTAGTTTGAACAATTCACGTAAAATGCTTTACAATGTAAAACTTTCATGAATTCATAATGTGGTAGATAAAAGGTTAAAGGACGATATTTCCAAATGCGCCAGCACCTCTGCGTTTTATTTTCGATCATGCGTTCTTTGATGAAAATTGTTTGGTTGGATGTATAGTATAATTTTCTGAAGTTCTGCCCATCTTTTGTGAAATTCCCTGTATAAATAAAGCGCTAGATTTTCTCCAAAACAACGAAGCTCATTCACTCCGAAGACTATAATTAAAATGTTAAAAGGTGATTTTTTTTCCTTAAAATTTTTTATTTTGTAACTATATGTTTACATAAATGGTAAACATTTGAAATTTTGAAACAGAAAGTTGTAAAAATAAAATAACTATTACTTGAATATGCACTTATGTTTCAACAACAAATAAACTTAAAAATAAAAATAACAAGATTACTAAATGGTGTACAAATTTGTTGCAAAGTTTAAAATCTGTACAAACAATAAAATTAAGAAAATCAGTTATTCAATCTCTTCAACAGGAAAACGCTGTTATACTGCTTCCAAACAGGCTCTTGGGCTCTTGGGCCTTGCATTAGGCCTCTATTTGCATTTTTTTTCCTTTGAAGGGAGAGGGTGGCGGAGATCATAAATATATTTTTCTTGAGGAATTGAGAATTTGTCCTACCATAAACCTTCAAGTTGGGCGTCTTGTTACGTGTCCTGTATTTTAAATCTATTTGTAAGCTTCACAAAAATACCTTTACTAATGCAAATGGTTCAAGTAAACCGATTTTCGTTTTTTTTTTTTTTTTTTTTTTTTTTTTTTTTTTTTTTTTTTATTCACTTTGAATACTGTAACAAATCTTCGTAACAGTAAAAAAAAAATTCTCTCTCTCTTTTTACTTTCTTCTATCTTTACGAGAAGAATGTATTGAATTCGTAAAAAATCTGGATTTCCAGTTTTCGATGGCTTTATACGTTTTAGAAGATCCTAAACACGAATTGATGGTTTTCTGAAAATGTCTATCTGTGAGTCAGTCTGTCACTCTGTGAGTCTGTATGTGACAAAAAATATGTGTTTGCTGTACCTCAAGAACTTATGAATGGAATTTAACAAAACTTTAGATTTAGTCAAACCGTAATATAAATTGGAGCTGATTAGTTTTTAGTGTATATTTCTTAACAGGTGGCGCTGCTATGCTGTCTTATTCACAATTGCTACAGTAGCTATACCTGAAGAACAAATGCACGGATTTTCATAAAATTTAGATTCAGTTAATACTTTATACAATTTGGTGCTGATTACATTTTCAAGCAAATAGCTCAAGATGTGGAGTTGCTATGCTGCATTATTCATGATTATCGCAATAGCTCTAACTCAAGAAGTAAATGTACGAATTTTAATCAAACTACAGACTCAATTAGTCTCTGATATGACTTAGTATTGATTAGTTATTGGTGTAAATCTTCCAACAGGGGGCACTACTATACTGGATTTTTCACGATTTCGCAACAGCTGTAGCTCAAGAACTAGTACATGGATTTTCATAAAACAACAGATTTAAATAGTGCCTGATAAAAAATAATTCTGATTTGTTTTTGGTGTACACCACCCAACAGATGGCTCTGTTATGCAGTGTTTTTAAAGATTTCCGCAATAGCTCTATCTCAGAAATTAATGCACGGATTTTCATCTAACTTTAGATTTAGTTAGAAGTTGATACAAGTTGTTGCTGACCAGATTTTGGCATAAATCCTCTAATTGGTGGTGCTGTGATTTTTAGGAAGTATTAATATGTATAAGATAACAGAAAGATTTAGGATTGCAACATCTGGCTAGTTTTTCTTTAAGAATAAACTTTTCTTGAAGGATTAGGCTTTCATATCTTTGAAAAATAGAAACTCCTCAATATTCAAATAATATTTTTTTGTATATACTGTTAAATGAAATTTATTACAATATTCGACTTACAAAGTACGACAGTCTCAAATGTTTCAATATTGCTCTTTTTTTATTCTTTGATTCAAAAGGATCTCTGAAAAATATTTAAAATAATAATTTAAATAAAATTGACAGTTAAAAATTTCTTGGCCTTTTTTTTCATTGAAAAATAATTATGTGAAAAATTTATTTTAAAATATCACCTGTTTCTCCTTTATATTTCAATATAAAAGAATTCTTTATTTTCTTGGATACTGTATCATAATTTAAAAGCAATGGATTATTTTTATAATATGCATTTTATTTCTTGTTCATTATCTCAAGTGTATACTTTTTTTCTTCATACAAATATTTCATTTTTATTTTTCTCGCTTTTTAATGACTTTGTTAATGGACAAATACACATTTAGCAGTCTAGCAGAAAATGCCTTTTATATTTATGCTAATCACAGCGATGTACTAAAAAATTAAAAACATACGCTTTTTAATTGATAAGTTCTAATTTATTCTGCTACTCTGTAAAAAAAAAAAAAAAAAAAAAAAAAAAAAAAAAAAAAAATCATGAGGTTACTAAAAGTTTCTTAGTAAATTTGCATTCCACAGAAATTTTTAGTAACCATTATTCACAGTACAAATAGTAGCCATTTCAAACTTTTTTTTTGCAAGTGAAACAAACTTTTATTTTGTAAACTGAACAAAAGAATTTTTTGTACAACTAACTTAAAACTTTTCAGTATGAGTCACCAAGCAAATTTTAGTAACAGCTCCAAAATTATTTTTAGTAACCATTACTCACAGATTCTTAGTAACTATTCCAAACACAATTTTAGCAAGTATAACAAACATTTATTTTGTAAACTGTATAAATGAATTCTTCGTATAACTAACTAAAAACTTTTTAGCGAGAAACACCAAACGAGTTTTGTTGTTGACGTGTGCCCGAAAAGGAGGCTTCCTTTGAACTGCATCCAGTGGCTAAGAAGACAGACTTCAGCAGTGGAAGATTTTCGTCAAAGCCTCAATAAATGGCAGCATTAAACATTGCCACCTGCTCACTTTTGGTATGCTTCTGAAGGGGAGGGAAAGTGCAGAGATCGTTATCCATGGCAACTGCTACGACAGGATTTTCATAACCCTTTTATCTAACAAGCATTTACACTGCATGGGTCTTTGGTTGCGTCGAGCATCGAACCCGGAACCTTTCAGCCTGGAGTTCGGTGCTATGACCACTAGGCTATTAGGGCCACACCAAGTGTGTTTTAGTAATAGCTATTAAAAATATAAAACTATTAACTCTATTCATTGCTAGCTTTTTTCTAGTAATTCTTACAGATTTTCTTGTAACTGAGTAAGATTACTAAAAATTTTTTAGTAATTGCAAGGATCACTGAGAGAAACTAAAATTTTTTTAGTAGATCGACCCTTTTTTCCAGTGTATAAATTGTTTTAGTTGTAACATAATGAATTAATGTACAATTCAGAAACACATATGTTTGTCGTCTTAGAAAAGATAATATATACATATATATATATATATAATGCATTATTTACAAAAAAAAAAAAAAAAAAAAAGTTAATATTTTAAATACATGGTAACAAAAGGATTAATTCATAAACATATATACTTTTTTAGATATGAATTACGCCCGAAAGTGTAAATCAATAAAATTTACAAGAAGTTTTCCCATAATATTTTTCGAAATTTAATTTATTTTATCTCAAATTTTAATATTTTTTCGACCCAGCTTTTAAATATTGAGTCACGACCAAAATTTATATCCATTTTAATATTTTATAAGCATTATACTGCAGAATATAAGAAGATAATGGTTAATTTGAGAAGGATATTTTGGTTAATTAAATAATCATAATATAACTGATATTCCAGCGTGCTCAATTAATTTATTCAAGGGTTGATACCGCGAAACATCAAGTCTCTTTATAGTTAATGGTAGCCGTAATTGACAATGCGTCATAAATTAGCATTTATAATATATTATCTCCCTTTGCACTTAATGCAGTTCAGAAAGGGGAACGCTTATCCATGCAATTCGGCTTTTCGTTTAAAATATACCACTTTACATAAAAGTAATTTTCATTTTTCTAAAATGTTTCGGATATTAATTCTTTCATGACTGAGTCATTCGCTGAATACTTTCAAATATCAATATATTTCTAATTTTATCGCCATTTATTCCTGTAATAAAAATTATATTCAGATTTTGCTTTTTTTATATAATAAAAATACATTAAAAGTAAATATAGGGAGCATAACTTATTTAATATTTACTATTGGATTAATTATATATAGAAATAAATTATTATCATTAAACAATAAATTAATTAAGCCTCCTATGTGCTACCTAGAAATTGGCACGAGATGCTTTATAGATTAAAAAGCAGTAAAATAAAATATTTCACTTATACAAATAACCATTTTATTATAACATCTGCTTTCATTATATCTGTGATCTCGGGATTTTTGCAAAGGAAGTTCATTTTTTGAATTTTAAAGAAAAGTGTCTATTTATCATGATTGATCTTGAAAGTGTCGCTAATTATTCGTATGTACCATATAAAATCCGTTTGTTAAAAGGTATTTATAAGCCTTTAAGTGTACTGTTATTGGTTCTAGCATATACACTGTTAGTGTATATCTACATCCTAAAATTATCCAAAATAAATCATATGAGATGATTCATAGGTTCTGAAACTTGAATCAAGTTTTAAGTTTAAGACTGGTGAAAATAAAATGAATGCAAACTTTTAACGGTTGTGTAATTAAAAAATTAAAATATAGCAGTTATTGTTATTTAAAAATATATATATCTTGAAGCAATAGTAAGTAAAAATAAATGCTTTACACAATATTTATAGTTAAACTTCTGATAAAAATCAAACATAATTGGTTACAAATTTAAAACACTTTCATTTCATTCAATAGGTAGGACTAACAGCAACGTTTATCACCTTGAATCTGAGGGTAACACTTATCTAATGTAGAAATTTATAAAGATTTCTATATTTAGTTGATTTAAAAGCAAAATTAAAAATTCTAGTTTTTTTCTAATGAAAATTGAAATTGTTTAACGTAAAATCTCAATGCCTGCTATCTAATAACAGTTTAAAAGCAATTATAATAACCGTTTAAAATAAAAACCAAGATATACTGTAAAAAATTAACTTCCAATCCAAAAAACATTTTATGTGTTTTTCTGAATATTTCTGTCATCTCTTCCATATTTAGTTGATTTAAAAGCAAAATTTAAAATTCAAGTTTTTTTCTAATGAAAATTGAAATTGTTTAATGTAAAATCTCAATGGCTGCTATCTAATAACAGTTTAAAAGCAATTATAATAACCGTTTTAAATAAAAACAAAGATATACTGTAAAAAATTAACATCAAATCCAAAAAACTTTTTTATGTCTTTCTCAAAATATATCAACAAAAAATAATATTGCTGAAAAAGTTCCAAGTATCAAAGTTGATAATTAGAATTCTCTTTAAATAAATGAAGTAGAATTAATATAAATTAACATTGATAGAACTAAATCTTTCAGATGTTTGTTGTCCTCATCTTGTTTCTTAAATTTTGAAAACATGTGTGCTTAATAAGCCAAGTTTTGATTAGCTGTGTTTATCCTGTATTTATTTTATAGAAAGTAGATGCCGAAAAAAACTTGATTTTATAATTTTGTATTTGTTTATGATCAACATAATATTTCTTTTTCGAGATTATTACTTTATTTAATTTTAATTTTAAATTACGCAAATAAAATTGTTAAAATTTTTGTATATTTTTTCTCGTACTTTCCCTTTATTTTACTGTGATAAATGTATATAAATGTATTGCGCAATCTCTCTTCATATGTTAATGTACATTATTGTTTTTCAGGTAAGTCAAAACATCCCACCATCATTTTGCCACAGAATACTTGGTAAGAGTAAATAAATAACCATTTTTAGCTAATTTCGAAAGTTATTTATTTCATTATGTGCATGTTTCCAATGTATATTAACTAAACATTTTTCAACGAGTGCATAAAGAGAGCTTTTTTCCCTTATTGTTTTAAAAGACTCGATTTTGAACTAGTCGCAGATAAATTTTGATTGTATACAAGAATATCAGGTCGTGTATCAATTTACCTTTATTATATATAGGCTCACAGCATTTAGAAAATATTTTATTGTCTCTAACAGTAATACTATTGAATAATTTTTATAATTTATTTCTGTAACATATGCAATAAAAAATCCTGAAGATAAACATTTCAAAATAGAAGTACGAATAATAAATTTCCTCCCATTCATTGTTAGGCCTAATTTTAACCTTCAAATAAGTTCTCCGGTAGCATACTATTTTGAAAGATAGCAGTACTTTCATTTAAAATGATATAAAAAACTGGTGAAACCAGAGAGAAAAGTAGAGCTTAATCTAAAAAATGTTACAGTAAAAATTCACAAATATTATCAATCTAAAAAATGCATAGAAAAGAAATGGAATCAGATTATCTGTAAAGCTCGTGAAATTTCCCAAAAATTTCTTAGTTGAAAATGTGGACTAAGTTATATTGGTGCCTTAAAATCAATCAAGAAAAAAGAGGCATTTAACACACTCCATATTCCAATCATACATAATCAGATTAAAAATTTAGGTTCATAACTATAGATAACAGGCTGATGTAATAAAGAACGAGAACGATCGTTCAGTACAAAGTATCAAGTCATCTAAAGCCTTTTCGGCTGACCGCTCATTGATGGAAAAAAGGCTTTGTGAATTTCATTTCTCTTTTTTGTAATCGAGGAGCTCATTCTGCTCACTCGCGTTTGCTTGTTTTAAAACATTTTTGTTTTTAATGGGGATTTCTTAGGTATGACTAACGGTTTGGCTATGTGTAATCCTATTAGTCCGATTTCATGCGATTTGTATATGCACTATTTTGAAATGAAATTGCTTGAAGTCTTAAAATTTCAGTTTTATGTTCGTTACTTTGATGATATTTAAGCCTTAATTGAAATGAAAATAGATTTTAATCACATTCTTTCTGTTATGAATTCCACAGATTCTTCCATTCAATTTATTTTTGAAGTTGAATCCAAAAATTGCCTTTCTTTCCTGCTTGTCCTTTTTATTCGTTATGAAGATAGTTTTTTAACTACTGTCTTTCGGTAAGCTTTTGCGGTAAGTCATCTACCTCACAGGTATTCTTCTCATCCTCCTATTCAGAAATTTGCAGCTTTTAAAACTTTTGCTTTCCGGGCTTTCAATATCTCTTCAACTCCTTTGTTACTCAGTGATGAACTTCATTGTTTGAAAGATATTGCTGTTTATCGTGGTTATTCCTCTAATATTATTGATACAATTTATAGGAAATTGAAGAAACCTGCCTAGTCCAAAAATAATTTTGATTCCAACTCTAACACTATTGTTAAAGTTGGTTTGCTTCGTCATTTTTTCCTAATATCAGTCAGCAAGTTGCTAAAATTTTAAGAAGGTTTGATTTGAACGTTTTTTTTCTCCTATTAATAAAATTGCTTTTTCAAATCTTAAGCATCCCATTAATAATTTAGATAACTAGGATATTTACCAAATTTCTTGACAATGTAATTTTTCTTTTATTTGCCAGACTAAACGCGCTCTTAGATTTCGTTTAAAGAAGCATAAATGGTACGTTAAAATTCAAGAGCTTAAACGCTTTTCCATTCCTCAACATTGTTGGTATTCACAACGAAGTTTCAATTTTTCTTCAGCCACCATTATCCATAAATGTCCTTTTATTCATGGTCTTAATTTTTGGGAAGTTTACCACATCATTAAAAATTCTCACTTTTTAGTCAGTGACTTATCAAGTAAACCTTATTTTTAAACATTTGGAAGTCTTTAATTTAATTGTTCTTTTCGGTTTTGTTTTGTTCGTTTTCCGGTAGATGTCGTTACTTGTCCACCCAGTTGTTCAGGTTGCTTTCTTTTCATTGGTTGTTTTTTTGGCGAGTTAGTTCCCGTAACATGTATATAAACTTTCGCTTTTCTTTTTCTTTGGTCAGCTTTGCTTTTATCGTGCGCTGAGTCTTGCATTGATGAAGAATCTCGATAGTAGATTCAAAATGGCTGTTTGCTACCTTTTGATGCATTCGTGCATTTTTAATCGCTGGTCTTCAATCATTATACATTTTTTGCACAAAGGCTTTATTTGTTATTTTAATGCAGTAATAGATTGCACTGTGGGTAGTTTAAAAAAAATACTTAAACAGCTTACAGTGGAAGTAGCTGTACTTTAGGATTCACATATCTGATGCGTCTACAAATCGATTTATATTTAAAAAATGTATAGGTTGTAATTCATATTTTTCTCGAAAATAAATTTCGAAAATGTAGATATTTCTGAGATATTTATTGAGATTTCATCTCGGAGATATCAGCTTTGGGAATTCTTTATTAGACTTGGAAACGTCAATAAATGGGTTCCGTACAGCTATTCCAACATATAAAGATAGTGGTTTCATTGAAAATTCTTTTTGATTCCATACAATAGTCTACAGTATTTGGTAAATGTTTTATTATTGAAAAAATATCTTTTTTTCATATATGTTGGCAGTTACCTGCAGTATTAATCATTTTATTTCTTCAAACTATCTTAAATATTATCTGAGGTTTTATCTTGGCAAATTTTGAACGCACATTTGTCCTTTGTACAGCTCCATCAGTTTTTATATTAGTCTGCAATAGTTTTCTGAATACCATTCATATAGAGACAGCGAAATGTCTTTTTCACAATTTGACACTTGCAATGTCTGGAACTTAAACTACTGGTGTGGATGTCCAATTCAGCGGCCGCGGATGCCATGGTTTACTTAAAAGGATTTATTAGAGCCCTTTCGAATGCTTATTTCTAGTAGCGTTCTTAAATATAATATCCATTTTTAATAATTTTTTTAAATCATTAATGTTTTCATGTTTCTTGTATAGTTGATAACATCAAGGTTTTTGGCTCTTTATCCACCAAAGTTGAATACTTTTTAAAGACGTGTAATTATATTTGATCAGTACTCTATTTTTATATGGCCATGACTATCCTTATGGAATTTATGTGTTACTGGCAAGGCTGTCCAATCCAATGCCCGAGAATGCCATGGTGCTCTTAGAAGGATTTTTTTGGTACCCTTTCGAATATTTCCTTTTACTAGCTTTCTTAAATATAATATCCATTTTTGAAAAAGCTTAAAAGTTTTAAATTTTTAGTGTTTGCACGCTTTTTATACAGAAGACAACATCAAAATTTTTGCAAACCTTCATCATTTGCATACCTTTCTATTGTAGGCAATATTGAGAGGTATGCGCCTTACCATACGAAGGTTTCTGAGATAAACCACTCTCATAAAATGAAATTCAAATTTTACTATGATTATAATTTCGATGCAGTTTATTTTTACATGGTCATAGTTATAATGTGAGATGTATGGGGATAGGAAAAGACGAGTTTGTGCTGCTAACACTACCGAAGTGGGAAAACATTGTAATGTTCCCAGTCGTTCCCTTAATAACGACCTTCATTGTTTGCCAACAGCTGAAATGTGCCCTTGATTAGCGAAAGGTTAAAGAAGTCTGGCCTAATGGACATAAAGTGCCTCATTTGAATCCCGATTTAAATTTTTGTTTTTAGTGTCTTTGATTAGACTTTTAAATATGAAGGGAGGCAGTTTACTTAGTCCTTCTATGTAAAATGTCATAAAGCTACCAGTAAGCCAAGCTAAACCAAATCTCGGCACATTTTAAAATTCAATAGAAAAATCAAGTAATCGGTTTACCAAAAGGTGGGTTCTTCTTGTAATCGAAAATTTTACTTAAGCAATTTTTTTTTCTTTTGAAATTACTTATAAATGGTGCTATAAATCTAGATCCAAAAGAGAAAAAAAAGCAAACACTGAAAAGTTCAAGCATTTACCAACCAATTATTTTGTGCAGTGCATTATAACATTTCTCTATTTTTGTGTGCTCTATTGATGTGCTCTATTTTTGTAGTTGTATGAAAGTCAGTTTTATTCCAGGTGTTGAAATATAACAATAGTTGTACAAAAATGGTCTGTAATTATTTAAGCTTTTTATAAATTTTGCTCATTTGAAAATACACCACTATCTATAGAAAATTTCTGAAACTAATATTTCTAATTTGCATAAAAACATCTATGATAAAAAGCAGTGGTGCCAACTTTTGAAAAATATTGGGTGGGTCCAAAAAATTTTGAACACATACATAAATATTGGATGGGCTCAGTTAATAATGGGTGGATAGATATATCAAATTATTGGGTGGGCTCGCGTCCCTTGAGCCCATATAAGTTGTTGCCTCTGATAAGAAGCATTTCTGCCCAAAATGCACTTAAATACGCCAATTACTTTATTTGTATTTATTTTTAAATGGACTAAAGACTTTTGGCACACATTGTATATCATAATGATGAAAAAAATAATTTTTATTGCTTAACCCTTTGACGGTTAAAGCACTTCTATTCATGAAATACTAAAATGATTGAATGACACCGGAATTTTAAAATAAATTTATTTCATAATATATAAATGTTTTTCTTACGTTCTTTGTAAAATTAAAATTTTCATTTAAAAATTCCGGTGTGAGTATGGCATTTTGCAATTCAAATTAAGCGGTATTCTGGGCGCGTATACGCGCTTATAACCACGAAAGGGTTAAAATATTTAAAATTAGAAAAGACCTTAAATGGTATTATAAACTGATTTCTTTTTCATAATAAAAATAACTATTTTCAAGTAAGATATTAATATAAAGTTACCTAAAGCAGACTAAAATAAAATAAAATAATTTAAAAAATTTTATACATTTATTTTAAAGTATAGATATAATTTCCCAAAATAATAAAATAGAACAAAAAGTACTACAACGAATAAAATCCATTGATTATAAATTACTTATTGTGATTTATTCATTCTTTTTTAAACATTATTTTATAGGTGTTGTAATTCATTCGTAACTGTGATTAAAATTGCTATCACACTCATTTCCAAATAATTACAGAAATTAATTGAAATGTTAGGATTCGCTAGATAAAAAATTATCATCCCTTTTTGTACGATGATTAAGTAAGTTTTATCTAGCTGTTAATCATTACAAAAGCTTAATGATATTTTTTATCGAAATGTTACATCGAAGATTTATCTTCCTTTTTCTTCATGCTTCGTTGATTTCTTTTCCTAAGTTTACATAGAATTAATCATATTGTATGGAAGTTTGTCCATTGAATTTATTTTATTTTGTATTAAAGGATAAAAATATCCTCACATACTAATTAAAGCAATGTTTGGGAAAGATTTAGAGAAAGCAATTTATCGATTTTATATGTTAGCATTTTTTTAATTGGCATAATTTGTGAAAGAGGAAATAACCGAATAAATTATTCTGCAGAAAAAGTTACGATAGTGTGTTATTTTATGTTCGGTTAGACATACTGACGATAATATTAATCATATTCAGGAATTATGCCTATGACGGTAGAACACGGAAAGAAAAAAAACATTTTCTATAAAAAAATATTAATAATTATTGATTTAATCAATACATTGATATTAATAGCTCAAAATGACATTATTTTACACTTTTTTAAATATTTAATTAGAAAATATGTAAAGTAAAATATGTTTCGGTACAATTTTTCCTAAGAGAATCTTTGTAAATCAATAGATATTCACAGTAAGCTGAAATATTACTCTGAAACAAAGCGCTGAAAAATGAAAGAAATTCTTTCGGAATTTAAATATGGTCAAAATTGAAACATTGCATTATAATCATTCCGTAATAGACAATTAACTGAAAATTTTATCACTGATCAATATTAGGTAAGAAAAGTTGTTTGTTTGTTTTGGTTTTCTGACACGATCCCAAAACAAACATGCTGCAACATTTAGTTGACGTTTACTACAGTCGATTATCTGAGCTCAGAAGCCGAGAGAAGAGAATTGTCCTCCGGGTGGTTATTTTTTATTATAACGTCTTGAATATTTATGGAAAATATTGAAGAAAACCACGGAAAATTCCAACCGTTATCGTCGACGACCGCGACATGTACGATCAGCACATCCCGCCTACTAGTTCTGAAATTAGGCCATTAGACATGCCATTTTGGTAAGAGAATAATTCTAAAATTAAAGATCGGCTAATATTTTGTTAGAAAATATTTTACATGCTTGGTAAAACCAAAATTTCGAGTAAATATTTAAAATTTATAGAAAAAATAGTATAAATAACGGTAGAGTAGAGTAGTGCAGTTGACATTTAAAGCATTCTAAGATTGCAGAATTTAAATATGGAAATGGCAACTGTCGTTCAGAAAGTCACAAATAGGGGGCGCTAGCTCAAATGAATCTTCAGGAAATATGTAAATGAGTTTATTATAAAACGGCTGAATACTCATCGAAATTTTCATTTAATTGAATCATCAAATTGGTGCGTAGAATAATTGAAATACGACACTATAGCAAAACTAATTCTATTACTTAACTGGTATTCATAAACAAAGTCGTAATATAGAAAAAAATATATTCTGAAAATTATTAACAATATGTTTATTGAGATTCTTTCAATTACTCTTTATCACAACAGGGGCAGTCCACAAATGATGTCAAGGGGGGTTCTGGAAATTGTGACAGTTTGTGTCAAGTGGATTGGAGGGGCTAAAAAAAAAATGTGACATCACACATTTTGGTTAAAATAAAACCATTAAAAATCAGTAGAAATTTTGAAGTTATTTTGAAGTTAGAATATTTTGTGATCAAAAGTAAAGATAAAATTTAAAGCCAAATATATTGAAACAAATATATCAAAACTACATTACAAATTCCAAAATACTACTATTTTCAATTGCTCTTTCTTATTAATATTTTATTAATATTGTATATTAATTATTTTTTTGTTGTAAATCTTAATCTTATTTCCTACAGAATAAATATAGGAATTATTTTTGTTGTTATGCTTACAAATGTCATTAAAACATATCGTTAAGTTTTAAAATAAAATTTGAAATATGATCTACAATGTAGTTCTTTGTTGCTGGACCGCAAGTATATGTATATGTAATATAGAGTGACAAGTGATAAGGGAAGGGAGTATGGTAAAGTGTGATACTTTGAGAGAAAGAGGAGGGGGAGGGGTCAAAAATATGAAAAAAAAGTGTGACATACCATTTATGGACAGCCCTATAAAACAGATTCGAAGCTAAACATGATCTGTGAGAATATACGATTTCCGAATAAATGGGGAAAATTTTACAGCCAGCCGAATATCTTCATTAAATTTAACAAATATAGAATACATTATACATAGAGGTTACTTTTATAGTTACTTTTTATGTGGAAGATGATATACTCGTGATTTCAAATAGATACACAACCAGACACTCTTCTAATTATCATCAATTTCTTCTTTGGGTGTTTCTGTTTCAGAGCTTTTGCAATAGTATTCAACATATCTGTTTACAAAATTCAGAAACCACAATTGTTCAGTAATTTGTTCTATGGGGTAAAATCATGATTGAGTTTTCAATGCGTGTTTAAAATTATAGAATTTTATCAAAGAAAATTATTTTTTAAATAATTACCAGTATTGCCGATTAATAACAAACAGTTTTTTAGTCATGAACTACACTTAAAACAAAATATGATTTTTTAAAGTATTTTCCACATGATTTATTGAAGAATTAAAAGCCAAAAAACATTCTTAAATTTATTTTTGAAAAACCAGGCATTTTATGTTAAATTTATGCTAAAAGACAAGAAAATTTGTTTGTATGAAATACAGCAAAAAATTAATGCTGTAAAACAGTTTAAAATATTTTGTATATTTACTCAAATAAATATTTAAATTTATTCTATTCCAATAAAATTTGTAAACTGATATCTTTTATCGTGTTAATACATTGAAAAATATATATCCTGTTCTCTAACAATTTTGTAACCCATAAAAGTAAAAATAAATTCTTTCAACATACATTTATTTAGCAGTATCCATTTATCAGTTTTTTAAAAAAATAATTATTCATATTTCCATTCATTCATTATGTTTAAAATAAGTATATAAACCCCAATGAATATTTAATTTTCTCTTATCTCATTTTATTTTCGTAAAATAAATCATAATTTGGCATCGACGAATCTCATCTCTTTGTATAAATGCGTGTTTCACTAAGCAGGAAATGTAACGGCAACATGTTCAGAAAATATTAAAAAGCATGTCTCTCTATGAATATTATATCAATTTTGAATAACAAACTACGAGGTCTGCAAGAGTTGCATTAAAAAGGGATATTGTAAGTTGAACGCGACACGACTTTGTATTTTTCTTTTTAGTTCCGCAAATAGTTATTCAAATAAATATTTAAACTTATCCTGTACTAATAAAATTGTAAAGTAATATCTTTCATCGAGTTAATGCATTGAAAAATAACTGTCCTATTTTTTAAAATTTTTGTTAATACTCATAAAAGTAAAAATAAATTATTTCAACATGTATTTATTTAGCACTATCCATTTATCCGATACTTAAAAAAATAATTATACTGTCATCAAAACTTACATCATCTAATAAGATGGCAAACCTACGTTTTGTTTCCCTCTTTTTAGTTCGTTTTTTACGAATCGGGTTTTTTGATTTTTTATTTTTTCATGTCATTTTCATGTATCGTAAAATATATTGGTGTTTTGTATCGATCAATTTTTAAACTCTAAAGAATGCCATTATTACTAAAATACTTAATCTTAATAATTGTAAATTTTATTTGTCCAATTGTTTAAATTTATGCTAAAAACCAACATTTTTTTTTTTTTTTTTTTTTTTTTTTTTTTTTTTTTTTTTAGAAAATATAATTGGATATTAATGCTGCAAAAGGGTTGAAAGCAGTTTTAACGTAATATTTATTCAAATAAATTTTAAAATTTATTCTGTTCTAATAAAATTAGAAACTAGCATCTTTCATCAATTGAAAAATAAAAATCTTAATTTCTAACATTTTTTTAAAAAAATATTCATAAAAGTATAAATAAATTCTTTCAACGTGCATTTATTTAGCAGTATCAACTTATATTTAATTTTCTTTTATCACATTTTATTTACGTAGTATAAATCATTATTTGGCATCGACAAATCTCATATCTTTTTATAAACGCGTGTTTCACTAAGCAGAAAATATAGCGGCAACATGTACAGAGCATATTAAAAAAGATGGATTAAAATGTCTTTTCATGAATATTATACCATTTTTGAATAACAGACTACGAATCCACCAACAGTTGCATTAAAAATGGATACTGTAAGATGAACACGATACGACTTTGTATTTATCTTTTTAGTCCTACAAATAAGTATTTTTTAGTTTCATAATTGTCAAAGTTTGAAATAAATTCTATTGTTTACATTGAGGACTGTGAGGAAGACTTTGGAAGTTTTTGTGATTGATTGATATTATAAGATTTATGTGATTGTTTTAAGGCATAGTTGACGCAAAGCATATAAAAATTACAGAAGTAAAAGAATAATAACCTAAAAAGCGATGTAAATAGCACCATTAACCCTTAACCGGAAATGTCAAAATCTCGTGCACAAACAGAAAGCACCGTATTGAGAATACTTTACCAAACAGTGAACGCAAACATTTAATCTTTAATAGTAATGCATTAACAGGACCATTCTTTTAATATAACAACAACAAATTAATTCTTAAATGTCAGAGACAGAAAATATTTTAAAGTTATACATTATTGTACAAATTATTTCCTTTTCTTTCAAAATTTGTTGACGGTCCCTATGGAATTTCGGGAAAAAATCTTCACGAAAATGTATAACTTGTAATACTGCGTTTACACACTTAGAGTTTCAAGATGCTTGCTCTTGCATTTTTCTAGATATTTAACAAAATGTCGAAAATCGCAAGTGGCCGGTCACCTTTGGCCATATAGTGTATTATCCCTAGCCTCAATGATGGCTGCCTTCAGTTCTGTATCAGACTTACTGTCAGCCATTTTCACATATAGAACTACTGAGGTTACCCTACACATTTTCTAGAGGGTTAAGGTGAAGGTACAAGGCAGGCCAATCCATGGCATGCACCCGGTTATCCAAAAACAATTCCTAGGAGAATTTTCATAGGTTATGGTGGCATTTTCCTGTTGGAAAATCCAACTTAGGCCTATAATTCTCTCTGCAAATGGCAGTAAATAGATTTCTGACATTTCTTGATAATCGGTAGCCTGCATGCGGCCTGAGTAGGCAGGTTTAGTTAATCACTATAGACGAAGCCTCTCACACCATTAATAAACCTCTACCTTGCTGTCTTTTGAAGAAAAGTCCTTCTTCTTTCCTCATGTCATGCAAATAGTAAACAAAGCTGCCTGAGCCATCCAAACTAATTTTTTCCTCATTTTACAATGTAACACGATACCACTGATCCTTCCAGATTTGATGATAAATGGTTTACTCGAATCTAATTTGCTCATGGATAGCTTTTAAAAAAGGTAAAGCGATTGATGAGTACGATGTACATTTATATTGGGGAAATATCTTAGTTCTGCTTGCCAAATTCAGCTGCTCATTTAATAATACTCTTAATGGAACATAAATAATATTAATCCACACATCTACATTCAAACAGCTAAATGTTCACATAACTCTAAAACAAGTATAGAATGCAATAAACTGCTGAATTTCAGTTTTAAAAACTGTTTAAATCTAGTTAGTAATTATTAATTAACAAGTTAAACATATTTATTGGTTAACAGAATATATATATTTTTTATTTTATTCAAAAGTTTCATTGTGAAATTTTCGAACAAAATTTAAAAGAAAAATCTATGATAATTTAACATGTCCATAAAGTAATTGTGATTTAAACAAAAAAGAATCATATTCCCCATCGAAAAAATACTATTATTTTTATTAGATAAAACAGAAACCTAAAAAAAAGCATTTTCCCCGGCCATTTGCAGTTCCATTTTATTAGGTTTTGTAGTACTTGATTTTAGTTTTGTTTCGGTATTATAAATTATTAGCAAATAGTCATTCAGAAAGTTGATCTGACGTGATGTGGCTTATAACAAAAATTTACTGAGTGATGTTACAAAGTGTATTTACGATTTCATTCGACTTTTTACTCAATTTAATTGCAGCTTTGAGAATGGTAATAAATATAATAAATGATAATTATCGCACACACACAAAAATATCGTAAATTTTCTTTTAAATACATATTTGATACGTAATCTTATCATTTAATTAATTTTAATTCTTGTTGTACAAAATTATTTAAATCAGATATCTCAATTAAATCATGTTATTTAATTAATAAGTTTATTAATGCACTTTAGTAAACGTCATATCAAGCTTATAAATCATAAAATTAACAAATGACTTTTACAGCTAAATTATCCTGAAATTAAATATTATGTTTCATAATTTTCTATACCAGCAGAAAGATCAAACAGAAAAAACAGCTGCAAGGTTCATTAATTTTTGAATGGTAAAATTAATTATGCTAAAGTAATATTATATACTCATTGAATGTGGTAATTTTTATCTTGCTTGTGAAGTTTTAATTAGATTTTCTTAATTTCGCTTTATTATCTGTGTAATTTATAAAAAGCAGAAAATTAATTTGTTTTGAAAAATGAAGTTTAATGTAACTTGTTTACTTGTGCAAATTGTAATTAAAGAAGAATCATTTTTCTTTATCTAATTAATATAAAGGAAAGCTAACATTTCCAAGATTAAAATGAAAAATAATAGAAGCTTATTAACACCTCTCTCAGCAAATTTTGAAATATATATATATAATGATTATTTTAAAAAAATCCATGGATTGTATAAGTTATAATGCAAACATCTTACTTATGATACGAAAGGCTTCTATTTAGACTTATATTGAATTCTGCATTCTAAATTTTGTTCTATAATTATTATTTTTGTTAATATAATTAAATCAGTACAATAAATAACTAGCCGTTGGGGGCCACTTTAATACCTTTTCATCATGTATACTATATAGCATATATACAGGGTGTTTGGCTACCAGACCGACAAACTTTGAGGGGTGATAGTAGACATGAAGTCAAACATTGTTAAATAGGAAGCCATGGGGCGCAAACGTCTTCCGTAGCAGCAAGGAGCCATTAAAGTTTTAGGTCCAAAACTTCAAACGATTATAAAAAACGGAAAAAAGGTGGATTCGTTTGCGGTTTTCGCTAAAATCATTCTCTATATAGCGATTTGTTTGTAAAAAAGTTTTAAAGGTTATGTTCAAAAATTGTCGATAGAGGGCGCTTTAGACTTTAGAGTAACAAACAACTACTTTTTACCCTTATTTTGTGCACGGGGTTGAAATTATTCTAAAGTTTAGACTTTAACTTACATTTTAATCCCAAAATCGGAAACATTAGGATCGGTTAACTAGTGAAAATTGAACTGTGAACAGAGGGGGGAATTTTAAACACCCATAAACATTAAACAAACTGATCGATTTTGTTGCGGTTTGCTTGTAGGTAATTATTTTGGTAATTCCCTTGGTAATTATTTTATTCAAAATGACTTACAGCTCTTGTGTCTCCATTTTTTATAGAGGGCGCTTCCGACATTTCAATGGCATTACTCCTGGGTTTTTTACTACCAAAACAACATACTTCCAGCAAGTGTTAGGGATGCAAAGCGACTCGGAATCACATAGGAATGTAACGTTGAAAATGCCTTTTTAGCGAGTTGGGGTTAAAAGAAGTAGAGAAAAAGCAACAGAAACAGTTAGTGAAACAGCTACACGTTAATGTAACAAAAAACAATTTAGTTAAGGGTTTTACTACAAAAGGTGTCCGAAATTACGACCAGAAGTAATCGGTCATGCTTGACAGCAGTGTCGCAGTCAATTCCTCATGCTTTCAAAGATTCCTGGCACCTCGGACAGCTTTCTGGCAGCTACAGAAATTCGAGCTGAGAGGTCTTCCACTGTGGTACGGGAGTCTCATACATTCAATTTTTCCTTTGACCCCAGCAGAAGAAGTCCATAGAGATTCAGATTCAGATTGAGCCAGGTGGGGAGGGGGGCTACTAATTGGTTTGAGCTCAACTAGCCCCACCCAGCATGGCTATTTAAAAAAATACTGAATACAGTAATAAAATAAAGGTAGGTAACAAAAAGTAATTGATATAATGAAGTAGGTGCGACGATCTGGCAGGCCAACGAACCGGGCCACCACTACCTATCCACCGCTATCCATATGTTACGTTGAGGTGTCTGAGAATATCGTTGGTAAAATGTGGAGGAACCACATCGTGCTATAGAGTGCCGCAACGGAAGAGGAATATGTGCTTTTGCCAGAAGTTCCGAAAGAACGTGTTGTAGAAATATCAAGTTGCTTTTTTCTGTGCTTCTTTTAACCCTAACTCGTAAAAAAGGCATTTTCGACGTTACATTATGATATGATTCCGAGTCGTCTTTGCATCCCTAACACTTCCTGGAAGTATGTTGGTCTGGTAGTGAAACATACAGGAGTAATGCCATTGAAATTTAGGAGATGTGTTGGAAGCGCCCTCTATGAAAAAATGGGGACACCAATTCTGTACGTCATTTTGAATAAAATAACACTCAAGGGAATGATCTACACACAAACTGCAAGAAAATCGATTAGTTTTTCAAATGTTTATGAGCGTTCAAAATCCCCTCCTCTGTTCACAGTTCAATTTTCGCTAGTAACCCGATAACAATGTTTCCGATTTTGGGCTTAAAATTTAAGTTAAAGTCTAAACTTTAGAACAATTTCAACCCCGTGCACAAAATAAGGATAAAAAGTAGTTGTTTGTTACTTTAAAATCTAAAGCGCCCTCTATCGACAATTTTTGAACGTAACCTTTAAAAATTTTTACAAGCAATTCGTGATGTAGAGAATGATTTTAGCGAAAACCGCAAACGAATCCACCCTTTTTTCCGTTTTTTATTATCGTTTGAAGTTTTGGATCTTAAACTTTAATAGCCCCCAGCTGGTACGGAAGACGTTTGCGCCCCATGGTTTCCTATTTAATAATGTTTGTCTTCATGTCTACTATCACCCCTCAAAGTTTGTCGGTCTGGTAGCGAAACACTCTGTATATGTCATGATACGACGATGGCGAACATTCTTCTACTCACTAAAAGTCAACAGTGGAGAGAGTGGAATGGTTATTCTCTGTAATAATTAGACGAAGGCTATGTTTCATAAACTCCTAAGAATGTTACTTCTAAGAATCAGCAGCAGGACGAGCAGAGCAGTCGCTCTGGCAGTTGGCAAGCAGTGGAAGTGTCGCATTGGGGTATTTCCCCATTAGAAAAATAAAATCCATAAGTCTTTCAATTCTGTTATTTATTTACTCATAAATTAAATAAGCTCTTCCCTACAGTCAGCTTGGCACTGTCATCGAATATTCCAAAACTTCGTGATTAAGCTGCATTCTAAGATATTGGAATTTTTCGGGGGAAAAGAAACAGCATCCTAATATTTGAAAAGTCATTCGCATTCTGTGCTCTGTAAAAAAAAAAAAAAAAAAAAAAAAAAAAAAAAAAAAAAAAAAGTGAAACCCACATTTGCACGACAAACTAGTCCCTCCTCACTCCGCGTCAATCATTTTTAAAATCCAACCAGAATTAATCTGAGTCTACGCAATAAAAAATGATCACCTCGGATTGGCCTAGGAGGAGTGGACCTCGGGTAAGGATTATATATTGTCTCACAAATAGACAAGCCTTTTAACATCCGCGCATTAACACAGATCACGTGATGTTAAATAAAGAATAAAATTAAAATACCTAGAATATTCTAAAAAGGAAAGATTACGAAATAACTTCCCGCCTTTTTGAGAAACAAGCAATAGATTATTAATAAGTCAAATAAAAAAAAGAAAAAAAAGAAAAAGGACTTTAGCTGTTAAAAGATTAATATATTACAAAACTAAGATTAAAATATGTTTCACAATTTTAGAATTAAAAGCTCAAAGAGTGCAAAAATGGCGCAATTTTTTTTATTTTATTACATGTGTACCAGGTTTTTTTGGTCTAAACCAGGTTTTTTTTGTTGTTGTTTAAACAGGGGTTTTTCCTCCATTATTATTTATGTAGCATTTGCAAGAAAAAGAACTTGAGTTTTCGAAAGTCGTGATGATATTTTGTAATTAATAGCTAGTTACTGTTAAACATTGAAATTAGTACTAATTTTTTTATAATTAAATAACTAAAGCATAAAAATTTACAATTAAATTACCTTATAAATTTTGTTTTTTATAAGGAAATATTTATTGTTTGAAAAGTGTAAACTATTACTTTATTAGTATGCTTATATAAACCTTTTAGATAATTATTAAAGAAATAATTATTATGCAGGTTGATATTAAATAACATAATGAGGGGCAAACACACATATTTTTCTAAATCAAGAAAAAATACACTAAAATCGAAAACATTTTTCTGCGCATAATTTAGAAATTACTCAGTATCAATAATATCATTATCAACAAATAATTATTAATCTCTTACTTACTACATATATTTACTTTAAAAAATCAATCTTTATTGCCAATATGTAATGTTATTGTTAATGTATGTTATTTTTAATGCCACTATGTATGTATGTATATATATATATATATATATATATATATATATAATGTATTTGTACCCTATATGGTCAGGGCTTTCAATATGGACACCCCTAATATTTTTAAAGGTAATAATTTTGATCGAGAGATGGCTAAACATTTTCGTGAAGAAAAGCAGTTGAAAAGGTAATTAAGTCTGGAAAGTGTAAAAAAGCGCGCTGTTCGCCATTTAGGAGGAAACTTGTTATTTCTAGATGTGCTGATCTTAATTACTTGTAAGCTTAAATTCTTATTAGATATAGTAAAATTACATTAAATGTTGAAAAGTGGAGTATTTTAGAAAGTTAATAAAACATATTTTCGATTGCTATTGCATATTTTGCTTTAAATAATTTTCCTTATTCCTTTGGTACAACATTTAGTAAAACTACACCCGGTTTCTAATATGGACAGCTTTTATCCCCATCGATTACAACTGTAAGAAAGAAGAAAATTCAACGTTGCCAGGCAATAACTTGAAAAGTCATCAAAGTGGTAAAATCTTTGTTCAAGAAGATACTATTTGAACAATCCCCCAAAAACTTCCTCCAAAAAACTCTTGCAGAAAAATAAAAAGAATGATCCCCCCTGTAGGATATCTGTTGACGAAATCGTAGGTACCAATGGTATGGCTTTCTCAACAAAGGAGAGCTGGTACTGCTTCTTTTGCAGTGTTGATGCTTTTTCAACATGTGGCAGATATGTTCATGAGGATTATGTGGGACTTACTGCCCATGGTGAAAAATTTTCTATTTGTCCATGCTGTGAGGACTGAGTAATAACAGATGTAAATTTGCAGACAGATGCAATAAAGCTAAGCAAAACCAACAATATTACTTCATAATATTTACTAGTAACTAAGGGGCTTTGCATGGGTCTTCGAAGGGTAAAAACCGAGAATTCCCACCCCCCCCCCCTTTCTAAAATACATGTTCTGAAGATATTTACTGTCCCCCCTCCTCTTCGGAATAATTTAAGATACATTTTTTTTTATTCCCTTTCCTCTAAAATCCCTTGGAAAAGTAAATCTTTCATACACACTGTGTAGAAATTCAATAAGGAAACACCTGTCCATAATAGGGACAGGTAGTTCCTTATGTAGACACTTGTAAACATTTTTTTTTGTTTTTATAATTTAAATTTAACCAGAATAATTACAAGGTCGCTAATTTTAATAATGATAGTCAATAGTCCAAGGATAGTGGTCACATATTTTTGGAGTCCTATGACTTGTACATGGGGGTGAAAAGAATACATTTTCCTTAGGGAGTCCATATTGGGTACAGGTACCTTATATATATATATATATATATATATATGTATATATATATTGACTTACATGATTCATCAATTAATGGTAGAGGTCTGCACTGGCCCGTACACGGCCTGGTATAATTAGAATAATTTTTTCAATGGCCTGAGCTAAACCAATAAAAAAATATAGTGGGCCTAACCAGCTCATTATAAAGGTTTAAGCAAAAACGATTATGAACTATTTTCAATGAATGTGGCTTTGACGAGAATGTGTGTCACGAGCCGATACTAGTTTGACAACATCAATCGAGAATTTCAACTTGTAGAATGAAGAGATCAGCATCAGATAGTTACATTGCATCTAACCCGGGCTATATTATTAGCAGATTTATATTTTACTAGCTGACCCGCCCGGCGTTGTCCGGGACCGTATTAACAATATTAAACGAACTTGAAATTTGTATGATTTTATCATTAACTCGTTACATGAAGAAATGCATTGTCTGGAATACCTAGCCACTGACTGTGTGAAAAATCTGTTTTAAAAACAACAGCTAATATTAAGCTCTAAAAATACTCAAAATGAGCAATGAAAAACGCGGGAGGGAATATGTATCTAACGACTGCATGGTTTTCGTGTTAAAAAGTTGATATTTACCCGTAAAAATCACTCTTAAGTCACGTAACTAATTATTATTTTCACATACAAATCCCAAGTGAAATATTTTGAATTTCAAACTAATTATATCACTCTTAAATCCGACTATACCATGAATGAAATCGATACACGATGATATCTAAAAGATTGGTATATAGTATTATAATTACAGAGCTATTTAATAAAAGTAAGTGTTATTTTTAATCAAATCTTGCGTAATGTTCACTCTGTGTATAAATTCCTAACCTTAAACTTTTGTACCGTAACCAGAACCTGTCTGTAACCTAACAGCGACTTAACAGTACCCTACCGTAAACTAAATATAACAGAAATGTAACCTAGCCTTCACTTTATTGTAACATATTCTTATTCTAACCATAACATAAATGCAATTTAACTTTAATCTAACTTTAACCTAAATAATATAATAGAAAAAAACCATTTTAAAAAATTACTATTTCTTCGTAAAATATGTTTCAGCTGTAATTCATTTCTTTCAATTCGTTTTATTAATACAAAATTCCTTCCTCGTGCTTTTGTTTGAGACATTAAAATTTCAGCGATAAATGGTTTAATATTGCAAACCTTTTTTTCGATTTACTTCGCCCCCACCTATCTTTTTCTCCATAGTGTACAGCAGCTGTGATAAAAAAAAAAAAAAAAAAATTCATTTAAACTGACAGTTTTCCAGTCTATGAAATTTAAAGGTCTGTCCAAGCTTTTTTAATTATTTCTCAATTTTATGCAACCAATTAACCATAAGAAAATGAAAGGGAAAAAAGCCAAAAAAGGCGATTTTTTATGAGAATGAGTTTTGGAATTTAATTAATTACTCAGTTAATAAATAGAATTTTAAAATTCTGAGCTTCAGGTGCATCAGGAGAGACATTGGGCTACTCTCAAAAAAATTTTGAGCTTCGTACGTGCTGTAGATTTTGCTAGCCATCGCAGACACACAGACAGACACACACAGACAGAGCGTTTTGTTCTTTTATTAGTATATAGATTATATAATATTTTTTAGCTGACTCGCACCGAACGCGATCAGGCTTACATTTTTTCTACATATAGTTAAGCAAGGCTGGAATTAGACTTGTTATTGTCACGATATGTAGGGCAAACATGATTTGTAAAAATATTAAAAGCGATAAAGAACTTAAGTTAACATAATCTTTGAAAATATATTGCTTAATAATTCTTAAATTCAGTTCTCAACAACGCAAATGTTTGACACATTTTCTTACTAATTTTTAACTGTAAAAGTATAAAATTGACAAACCTGAAGAAATTTGGAATTGAATAGTGTTTTCCATTTTTGGTAAATAAGATACTGGTATATACATGTTGAGATATAAGAGATTCTCATCATGCGGTAGCAGATTTTTCTCCCGTCCCATGCTGACGCTTTTGAAAATTCGATTGAAAATACTAACTTTGATGGTATTTTGTTAAATTGTTTTTATCAAAAAATGGATAACGCCATTTGATTACATAATTTCTGAATAAAAACCCTTGTTAATCTTATGTATTTCCAAAAAGAAATGAATTCAGAAATGTATCAGAAAGTAGATCCTTTGGATTTGAGAAAATCTTTAATAAAATGATATGGAAATATTTTCATAAATCTACTTTTTGTTATAAAACTTCAAAAGTTATGTTGTTTTTAACTTTCTTTTTTCCCCTAATTTATCTTTTATTCTAAACCATATTAATTTTGTAATGAATCTTTTTTTGAATGTTGAAAGTCTTAGTATTCATTAATGTTGCTATTGTGCATTTTCTGTAAAATATGCTGTAAAATCATCCCTTAAATATATATGCATTATTCTTTAAAAAAATCTTACATGTATGATAGAAATCTGAAATTTTTCGAAATAGTAGAAATTGTGTTGGACTAGAATGGAACGGAAATAGCCTAGGAAAATGTAAAAATATAAAGGGTCCGGGCCGGACTTGGAAATTCCGGCCCGTGCAGACCTTTAATGAGTGGTTCTAATGACTTTTCTTTTCTTTTCCTTTTTTTTTTCTTTTTTTGCACAGCATATAAAAAAATATAGTTCGGCATTGTTTTTATTTTAAAAAAAATATTAACTTGTTTTTAAGCTTTGCTTATATCTTCTGCATAACTTGCATATTTGAATTATGTGTAAAACAAAAGAAAACATTAGGGAAAAGGAAAAAAACCAATATGTTTTAAAAAAACAAACACTTGTTTCAACTATGGTTTTAAACCACTGTTTAAACCAGCGTGGTTTAAACCAATCAACCCTGATAATATAAAATATGAAAATAAAATCAAGTAATAAAGAATTGTGTAAAAGAAGCATTCTTATAACTCCAAAAATGATAATTATGTTAACTAATAATTTACTGCATCTGATTAAGCATCTCATTTCCAATTAAAATATATCTTTGAATTGAAATTTGAATAAAATACAGGGTCATGAAAACAGGATTACAAATAGCTCAACAACTAATTATACGATCGACTTCATTCTTTATGCAAAATTAATGTTTCATATTATCTTTTATATGCACATAGCGTTGCAAAGGTTAGAAAAAACCCGGTTTAAACCCGGGAATAAACCGGGTTTTTAGGAATAAACCTGGAAAAAACCCGGGATTTTTTGGAATAATTCGGTTTTTTGGGAATAAACCTGGGAATAAACCTGGTCTATTGGAAATAAACCCGGGAATAAACCGACTTTTTGCAACTCTATATGCACACCTTAAAATTTTAAAAATGGAAAAAGTTTATGCAAATTTCATCAGAACGAATATTTTGAGAGTCCGAAAAAAATAGTATTAGATAATCGAAGTTACTGATATGAAATAGGTATCTTTCTATTCTTACATACTACATACATGCCAAATTTCAAGACTCTGTCTCATTATGTTCCGGAGATAGAGCATTTACAGACACACAGACAGACGGACGGCAATTTTTTTTTCTAAAAATATGTTTTTCGGAATTTTCAGTATCGGAAACGTGTAAATCTGTCAAAAAAAATTTCGATTTTCAAAACGATTGCAAAACTTACCCTATACTACGTATGATGGGTAAGTAATAAAAAAAAATTAAAAATGTTAAATTTGAATTATATTTCCAAAACATTACATATGAATAACTCAATTCATTTTTAATAAACTGTCAAATCCGCTCAACATTGGTCTTATTAAAACTCCCAAGCTAAAAAAAAATGAGGGAGAAGGAGGGTTAAGTGTTTAATGTAACCGGGATACATGCGCTACTACTTCGATAATAGTTAAGACACCATATTACTGACTGAAAAAAGACCCGGATGATAATATAAAGTCTATGGGGGCATTCTTTTCAAATATCTCATTCAAATTTTAATATTTTGGCTTGATTTTTTTGCACAGGGTAGCTGAGGACGCTCCATAATCGGCTTAGTTTTTACTTTCTCCCTTTTGGTGTCAGATTTAAAAAAATGCTTAAACTTTCAGAACCGCTTTGAACCGGTTATAAAACCGATATTATCCTAATATAAAAAGAATATAATCAAAATCAAAAAAGTAAAAACTAGGCCAGTAGTGGATCTTCTCCAGCTATCCTATGCAAAAAAGAATCACGTCAAATTATTAAAATTTGAGCGAGATATTTCAAAATAACGTCCCCATAGACTTTACATTATCATCCGGGTCTTTTTCAATCAGTTGTGTGGGCTCTTAATGCAGAAATTATGAATATCGAGCTCTGTCGCTACCATCAAAATATTCAAGGTCAGAGGACACGATGTGTGACGTCATTATTAATCGACCGACTTCTAACTCGCGTTGGAATTCATACGTTAAAATTTAGAATATAAATTTTCTTTTATTTCGTTTGTGAAATACATATCATCTTATTAAACAAAAATGACTGTTTAAACTTACTGGTGAAAATTCCGAATCCCTAAATAAAGTTTCAGCCATTTGCGGAATGCCAGAGTGTAGACGCATCTGGCTGATTTTTAACGGGATATCCTGAATTCTCACCAGTAAGCTTAAATATTGTTGTTTTATTAGATGATATAAATTCTGAAAACGAAATAAAATAAAATGGCTATTCAAAATTTTCCGGCGTGAATTCGAACACGAGTGAAAAGTCGGTTGATTAATAATGATGTCACACCTCGTATCTCCTAGTCTTAAAACACCAATCTAGTAACTGAAAAATGATCCGGATGATAATGTTAAATCTAAAAGGGCGTTATTTTTAAATATCCCGCTCAAATTTTTATATTTTTACATGATTTATTTTTTACATAGGATAGCTTAGGACGATCTACAACCGGCTTAGTTTTTATTTTTTCAATTTTGGTTTCAGAATTTTAGCAAAAAAATACTTTAACTTTCGAAATTGATTAGAACCGGTTCTGAAATTGAAACTATATCATAATATAAAAAATATATCATCAAAATTGAAAAAGCAAAGACTAGCCCGGTTGTAAATTGGCCTAGGCTATCCTATGCAAAAAAATCGTTCAAAAATATTCTTGTTCCGTATGCTTTTAAATTATGGCAATAAAAAGGGGAAAATATCTATTTAAGTATATAAAAATAGAGGACAGATTGACAAAACCTTGGACAAATAAGTCCTAATTAAAAAAAGTTTCCGGCAATAACTAGAACTATACTTTTAACTATTAACTATTATCACACATTAATTTACTTTGGCATTTTGTTTCTGTTGTTAAATCTGATTTTTTTTTTTTCAGAAAAAACTATGTATTTCAAAAAAATATTAAAAACAGTTTGAAATTTCTTAAAATACAGAATATGCTAGAAACCGAATAAGCACGAATTTCTCATCTGCATATCTGTAACATATAAGGATGTAACGACGAAAGGTAGTAAATATGAGTCATCCAATTTGGAGAATATAAAGACTTGATTGATTATTTAATATTTGAAGTAGATTAACTTTGTATTACTTCTTCAGTGTATTTTAATATAAGTTGACTTTTTTGAGAATTCTTATACAAAGATGGAATAAATACTTGCGTGTTATGCAAATGCACATGCAAATATAAGGTGCCAAAAATTAAAGCATACATTTTCGAGAAAATAATGCAGTGGCCGATAAGTTTTTCTCTCGAAATTGGTAGACGAGAAGTGCTGGGTTCGAGCCCAATCGCGCTAGTCGGACTAATCGTTCAAAGTCTTCCCTTTTTTCCTTCTAACTTTGGATTTCCTTGCGTAAATACGTCTTAGGTTCTCTTAGAAAGGCCCTCACGGAGTGACTACCCCTAGGACCTATATCCCTCGTGCAGATTGAAAACTTTTGAAAACTTGCTAACTTTTGAAAAAAGTTTTGACAGCATTTTTTCCAAACGTTTAAACATAGTTACAACGTTGTTTTGATTATTTTTACAATTTACATTTCTTACGAATTTAAATATATACAATTCAAATCGATTAAATACATTTTAAAAGTTAAACGACTTTTAATACATGCATTAAAATAAAAATTTCCGTGATTTTCTTTTTTATTTTAACTTTAAAACTCAAATTTTATTCATGTTTTTTTTTTCTTTCATAAAAACCTCTTTAAAATTGCATGCATTAAACCAACCAACTTGAATTTTTACTTTTCCATAATTTTCTAATCGGAAAATATTATTCTCTAAAATTCAATATTTTTTTTTAGCGAGCTGTGTATTTTCAATTTCTCCCAATTGTATTTTTTTACAAAAATTTTCTGCCAGTAATTTCTTTCAATTTTTTTAAAAGGATTCCTTTTACTAATAATCTAACATCTCTTCAGATTTCGAATTTTGTTTTCAACTTATTAATTTTTTGTGAAGGCATTAAAATTGAAATATTTTTTTCTATTTTTTATGTAAAGAAATCTCATGCGCTTTATGTATAAAGACACATCAAAGAATTTAAAAAAAATCTTCATTATAAAAATTGAAAAGAAATTTTATTTATAAAAATATCCATGCATTCAAAATATTCTTTAAAATATTCGAAACAAGAAAGTAATATATACATATTTAAATATAAATTTCAATCGTTTTAAGAGTAATTTAGAAGATTATTTGTTTAAATGTGATAAAAACTTTCTATTTAATTTTCTATATTTTCTATAAGAAATTAATGCTACTGTTTGAATTAAATAACTTAAAAAGTTTAGTAGTTTTAGGATTTTCGGAGATATTTTTTTATAAATTGATTTTACAGCTGTTTTTTAGGTGCATTCGTAATTATGTAAATACGTAGCACCTATTGTTGTCGCTCAGTCCGTCCGTCTGTCCGTCTGTCTGTCTGTCTGTCTGTCCATCTGCATATAACAACGCAAAAACTACCCAACCGAATCGTTTGAAATTTAAAATACATAATTATTACATAATTTTGTCGAGTCATTTCAAATTTTATGAAAATCGGATGGATAGATCAATTACAGGGACAATCAAAAGGATTCCGTTACATTACAGTCAATGGGGAAAAAGTTTCAAATGCATTTTAATCGTTTGAAATTTAAAACTTATATTTATTACATAATTTTGTCGAGTCATTTCAAATTTTATGAAAATCGTATGGATAGATCAATTACTGGGGCAATCAAAAGAATTCCGTTACATTACGGTCAATGGGGAAAAAAATTTCAAATGCATTTTAATCGTTTGAAATTTAAAACGCATATTTATTACATAATTTTGTCGAGTCATTTGAAATGTTATAAAAATCGGATGCATTGATCAATTACAGGGACAATCAAAAGTATTCCATTACATTGCGGTCAATGTTGGAAAAAGTTTCAAATGCATTTTAATGGTGTTACACTCATTTGAATATAACAGAATTGACATGAATCTATGAAATATGTACTAAAAATACATTTTGTACAATCTGTGATGCAAAGAATATTTATTATTAAATTACAGGGCCACACAAATGTATTCCACTAAATAATGTTATACGGGGAAAAATTGTTTGGGGGGTGTTTTAATTATAAATCTACTTCACATTTTATGAATAAAATATACGTTAATGAAGTATAATAAAAATTACTCCCTGCATATTTGCAGGAACACAAAGATTTCGACCACTATACTGCATCCAAAGTACGCTCTACTATATCAGCAAGATCTGAATATTTTAAAACTTCGTTATCAACGAACGCACCTCATTTGCTACGCTTTACGTGCAATTTCCAACTTGCTTTCTTTTTACCAGATGAACAGATAGACATGAGAGGTAAAACGAGATTAATTATAATAGAGTATATATATTTTTCTTCAGCATATTTTTTTTTCAATAATTTTTTTCTTTTTTAGATTTTTAGTTAATTTTCCATTTACTAGATGAATCCATGGACCTGACATGAAAAACGGAATTGGTTCAAATACAGTATTTGTTTTTTCGTAGAAATTTAGTTAAATCTCTATTTATTAGGCGAACACATGAACACTATAGGATAAACGGAAGTAGTTGAAATACAGTAAATTTTAGTTTAATGTGATAGAATTAAGAAATTAGTTTATAATCTCGTATTTTTAGATTTAAATCCGTAAAAATCTAGAAATATTTTAAAAGAATATAAATATAAAAACTAAGGAATTGTAACTTCGAGTCTACTAGTCTTTTCGTAAATAAATAGGGTAACACCCCCAGTAATTGGCATGCACCAGTGATTGGCACATTTTACAAACATGTCCTAAAAAAAGATTTATCTCTAGTCTTTTAAAAATTCAAGACCATATATCAGTTATATGCTCATTTACGTTAAAGATTATAACTTTGATTTATTTTACAAGATGACAATAGAGCCTAGGAAAGAGAAACAAATCTGGCTTGTATCAAATTAGCCATTTTGTTGCAAATTCTTGTTCTTTGGCTTAAGGAAGGCATGCTTTTCAATTCATTATTATCTGATTTATAATATATTTTAAATTTTAATTGACAACAGTTTTGTTTAGTTAAAAAGGGTTACTTTAATTGTGTAAAAGTATTTTCGACACAAATATTTGGATTTCTGAATTAATGGTAGTTGCCAATTAATTGTGCTTCAATTTTGCTAGTTCCGAGTAATTGGCACCTATTCCAATTACAAGGAATTCGCAAGGAATTTGAGATTAAACCATTTATTTTGGAAGTAATTTTAAAATTATAGACTAATTTTGTTTATCATTTGTTTTTATTTGAAAATATAAATTTTATCAGTAATTGGAATCTATTAAAGCTTCATATGACAATTACTGGGGACAGCATGACAATTACTGGGTATTAATGTAAGTATATTTTATTGTTTTAAAGTGTTCACATTTCAGATTAATAAGCTGATTTCTTGCTCTCAAAAACCTGAAATATGGCATCTTCATCTACAGGAAATTAATTTAAAGTGATTAAACCCAATGCAAAATGTAAAGTTTTTTTTTAATATAAACATATGCCAATTACTGGATAGCAAGGTGTCATACATTGGTGCTCTAGGTGCCAATTACTGGTGATTTCAGCAACTTTTTATAAATATATTTTTATAAAAATACTTTTTCAATTTTTTTTGCTCTTAGTGGGCAAAATAGATGCACAGATATGCATTCTTTGATTTAAAAATATTTCCAAGTAAATAGCTTATTTCTTTGTAATGAAAATTTAAGTAAGTTTAACGACAAATTCTTAATGTGCCAATTACTGGGGATGTTACCCTAACTCTTATGCAAGGAAGTTTTTATTTTTTTAAATCTGGCTGTTAGGGAATTAGCATTATTTATTCATTATTTTTGCTCAAAATCACACGATCAGCAATGAACAGTGTAAAAAAGAACAAGTAAGAAAAATCATGCGTTAAGCATAGATTATGAAGTACTTTCCAACACTTAATGAAATCTTTAACTAAACTTTGTTATTTAGGGAAATAATAGTGTACAGCCAAATATACCCAAATATGTATTCCAGTACATTAGAACAGCCCTGTATTTCACATGTTAGTTCATATAATGGGAAAACTTAGCTTAGCAAGAAAATACCCAGTAGCTTGAAATTTCTTTTTCAGCAATTCATACTATTAGATAGAAACATACTTGAATACTTTTGTTCAGCCCTGTAATTTACATTGTACCTTTATTATACGTCAGCATTAGGCTAAAATTTATTGTTAACTAAAACACTTGTAAAACAACTGAAATCACATTCTCATAAATCATCATACATAGGCGTCCATGTACCGAATTCTTTGCGTGGCCCTGTATATCCCCTTATCTATATTCTGCAAACATTCCTCAGTAAATTGAATACAGCTCAGCGTAAAAATGCATAGGTTATTTAAGAACCACGTTTAAATAATTTATGCTCATATTCAGTAACGTTGGTGAGCTCTTTTGGGTAGCCCTGTATATCAACTATAACATTTATACACACCATATAATGTGCATATATTTAGCGAAATATAAACGCGAATATCATAATTAAAATGCATTTCATCCCTCCGTCAGCCATCATCGGACACATATACGGTACTTCGGAAAGAATATACTATTTGAAATCTTTTGTATGGCCCTGTAAATGCTATGTACTTCATATTATGCAAGACAGTAGCGTATAATTTATATTAAGCTTCAGTGACATATATCAATTTTATTATACATGAAAAAGCTTAATATATTTAAAATATGTCACACACAATTCCCCCCTTTACCATTATCTAATGGAATTCTTTTGTGTGGCCCTGTAAATGAATAATAGCTACATTATCACCTTATATTTTATAGAATGCATATTTTAATATGTTTGACAGGGTATAACATCTTTAAAATTCCTTTGAAACGATTTTCCCCCATAGGCCGTAATGTAATAGGAAATTTTTGATTCGCCCTGTAGATAAACTAATCATGGTAGAAACTTCATTTTCGATAGGACTTGTGCTAGGGTAAACGTCAATAACGTCCTAAAATTTCATGGCAATCCGAGTATATTAACGATTTTTCCCCATAAGTCGTAATGTAATGGGAAATTTTGAATCGCCCTGTAGATAAACTAATCATGGTAGAAACTTCATTTTCAATAGGACTTGTGCTAGGGTAAACGTCAACAACGTCCTAAAATTTCATGGGAATCCGAGTATATTAACGATTTTTCCCCGTAGGCCGTAAAGTAATGAGAAACTTTTGATTGTCTCTGTAGATAAACTAATCATGGTAGATACTTCATTTTTAATAGGGTTCGTTCTAGGGTAAACCTCAATAACGTATAAGAATTTCATAGCAATCCGAGTATATTTACGGGAGTTATAGTGCGGACAGACGGCCATCCGGCCAGACGGACAGACGGCTAGACAAACCGAATGCATAAGCACTTTTCAACTTTGTTGGAAAGTGCTAAAAAGAGAAAAAAAAAACATTGAGTTAAATTGCCATTTTAATATTTTGCTTTATTTGTGCGTTTGTATGTGATTGTCTCGTGTTAAAAAGAAATTGAGAAAACCAAGTTTTGATATATTTTGTGGCAACAGCTTTTTTTTTCATGTATTCGAAGATAGAAAATTAAAAATGCTGGTAGCTTGTATTATATGCGTCTTTATTGTTTATATTTTGTATGTAACTCGTCGCAGGTGTAGTGATCTTACTTCAGCAATGCACAAATGTATTAATTGTGAGTATTCTTTTCTATAAAAATTTAAAGTTAAAATAAAAGATATTTAATCGTAAAATTAAAATCGATAATAATTACTATCGTGTTACGTATAGTAGATTGTATAATGGCGACCGTTGCTTTACGAAAAATCTAGTATTCAAATCCCAGAATTCTCTAATACAGTCATACTCAACTTTTTCTCTTGAGGGCCGCAAACAGAAGTTTCCAACACTAGAGGCGAGCAGCAACAGACTTATAAAAAGTTTTGAAAAAAAAAATAACATAAGTAGTCTAACAATGCAATATAAGAAAATAATAACATAAGTAGTCTTACAATGCAATAAAAAAAGCTTTTATTAGCACTGGGATAGAGCATTAGTCGCTGAAGAAATATCTCCAAAAAATTTAACACCACTTTTTCTAAATAATAAACTTTGCAGTTCGAAATTAATGATGAAAAATGATTTCGGTGCCAATTTTTTTCCCGTGACAAAACTTAAATCCTAAAAAATACCATTAGTTATATAATAGACATGAAAAATATAATTCTCACAATGCAGCATTTCCAATGTTATTTTATCTAAATAAACCTTATTTTGCTCAATGAAAAAAAGTATTAATTGTAGAAATATATAGTGAAAATTTAATTTGGAATGATGTTTTATTATTGTTAAAGATCAATATATGTGTACATCACTGTATGGCAAATAGGACAACATGTAAAAACACTTTTTTGACAAACGAAACGACTTTTATCACAGTTTTCAGTTAAAACATGTCTGTTACACATGTAAATAAGGATGTCTAGGGGATTTGGTTAATAATATTAATTAACATGTCTTGACTATGATGAAAACAGGTGAAACTATTTATAGAATGAAATAATAAGGAGGGTTTTGGAACATTCTGTTTCATATGCCGGAACATTCCACTACGTTTTGCGGCAGCTCTAGGAGCATGTCTTGCCAGCTTCGCTGTGAGAATGAATCTGTTTTACTTTTCTCTGCTATAAGGCTAACTGGATAAAAACTTGACGGTCAGCACATACACAAACATGAACACGTCACTTGCTTCCCGTGAGATAAATCTTACCACAGCAATGAACTAATGAGATGTTTTGGGAAGCAACTGCAATTGACATATATAATTATCTTCCCACGAAAATAGATAAAACGACGCTGAAAATCATAAATACTTTTTTATGCACATCTCAATTAATTGTATAAATATGGATAAATGATTATGTGCCTCGGGCCACACATAAAATGTCGCCGGGCCACAAGCTGAGAATGGGTGCTCTAACGTGTGTGAATTCAGGAATGTTACTTCAGAATACCGATTTTATCTTTTTTCTTCATTAGTAAACTCATATTAATGATTTATAAAAAAGTAAATACAAATAAAAGAATATTTTTATAAAGAAGAATTAGTAAATGTAATAAATGTGTTACTACAGTATCTATATTATAAAGGCCAAACGCAAATGTCATTTTGCGAATAGCAACACTTTACCATACAATTTCAATTTTGCAATTTTCGCTACTGCAAATTTTATGTTTCTAAACACCGCATATTTCCAATTTTTACACCGTTGTATAGAGAAAAATATATACTTTTAAATGAAATTTGTTTGAAAGCTGTATCTCAATTTGTTTTTTAGATATTAATTTTTTTAATAAGTTTTAGTACCTATTTTGTAATTGTGCCAACAGTATCACTCCATTTTCTCTTAAAATTGAAAAAAAAAAAAAAAAATAGAAATTAAAATGTGCATACTTTGCAAAAAATATCGTCTGTTATAAAATTCCGTGATTTCGGTTTTGTTTTTATTCATCAGTTAAATAAACTTCAAGTTTTGAGTTTAAGTGATTTTAAAATGATCAAATTAAAATACCATTTTTTTAAACATGGTGAATACGGATATGAGAAGTACGTGTTTAAATTTTTAGAAGATGAACGCTATGGCAGGTTTTAATTTCGCGTGAAATTCTATAATCATTTCAATTTGGAAAAAAAATTGTATCTTTTATTAGCATTTATACCAAACATAAGAATCTCAATTGATAAATTCATCATAATAGCTGATCTTTCGTATATAATACTTATTATATGCGATTAAAGTTTAATTTAAAAATTTTGGACGGCTGAGTTTTATGGCATTTTGTTAATCTTAGCTTAAAATAACATTTATTTTAGAGTTAGACTGATCAATATTAGATGTATTTTTCAAAATATTTGTTTGAGAGGTAGATTGATCAATATAAGATGCATTTTTTACTGTAAATAATTTTGTAGATTTATTATAAATCAATGAAGAAATTCCTTCTTAAACATTTTCTTTCGTCGAATATCGACGGATTCCATCTCGTTTCTTTAATCGAGCAAATATGAGACCGATAATCAACAGCTAATATACACGGCTTGAAGCAGTTCATAATATATGCTTGACATGTGATTTTTCTTTCATGTTTGTTAAAGTGCATAACGAATTTTTAAAATAACGTAGATTTTTTGCAATATATTAGCATGGAAAATCATTCGTATATATACATATATATATATATATATATATATATATACAGGGTGTATCTAAACTACTGGGCAAAACTTTAAGGGGTGATAGTACACATAAAGACAAATAATATTAAATGGGAAACTAAGGGTCCCAAACGTCTTCCGAAGGAGATAAGCGCCATCAAAGTTTAGGGTCCAAAATTTGAAATGATTATAAAAAACAGACAAATTGGTCGATTCGTTTGCGGTTTTGACGAAAATTATTCTTAATGTCAGTATTGTCTGAATAATAAATTATAAAGATGAATTTCAAAAAATGCCGATAGAGGGCGCTTTAGACTTTGGAGTAACGAACAACTATTTTTTACCGTTATTTTTTGCATCTCATTAAATTTTTTTAGAAGTTTAGACACAAACTTAAATTTTGAGCTCAAAATCTGTGGTAAAGTAACGCAAACTGAACTGTGTTTAATGGGAGTGGGTAGGTTCAAATTTCAAATGATTAAAAAAAACAGAATAATTGGTCAATTGATTTAAGATTTTTAATAAAGCTATTCTTTATATCAGTAATTTCTTGAAAATAAATTTTAAACATAAATTTTAAAAATGTCGATAGAGGGCGCTTTAGACTTTGGAGTAGCGTACAACTACTTTTTACTGTTATTTTTTGTATAGCATTAAATTTTTTTGAAGCTTTGACATAAAATTAAATTTTGTGATGAAAGTCTGAATCGTTGAGAGTGGCTAAGTAGCGGTAACTGAACTGTGTTCAATGGGGGTGGGAAGGTTCAAATTTCAAATGATTATACAAAACGGAAAAATTGGTCGATTCGTTTGTGGTTTTTTCTAAAACTGTTCTTTATGTCAGTATTTCGTTGAAAATAAATTTTAAAGATGAATTTTAAAAAATTCCCTTAGAGGGCGCCTTAAACTTTAGAGTAACCAACAACAATTTTTACCTTTTTTTTTAAATTAAATGTTTGCAAAAGCTTACACTTAAATTTTGAGCTCAAATTCTGAATCGTTGGGAAGTGTTACAAAGCGCAAAATGAACTGTGTTCAGGAGTTGAAACGTTACCCTACCCACCCTACGAACACAGTTCAATTTTTCGCTACTTAATTACTCACAACGATTCAGATTTTGAGCTCAAAATTTAAGTCTAAGCTTTTAAAACATTTATTTAGATTTAAAAAATAGTAATAATAACGGTTATCAATAGTTTTTGGTTACTCTAAAGTTTAAGGCGCCCTCTAGTGGAATTTTTTGAAATTTATCTTTAAAATTTAATTTCAAGGAAATACTGACATAAAGAATGGTTTTAGAGAAAACCGCAAACGAATCGACCAATTTTTCCGTTTTTTATAATCATTTGAAATTTGAACCTCCCCACCCCCATTGAACACAGTTCAGTTTGCGCTACTTAACCACTCTCAACAATTCAGATTTTCAGCTCAAAATTTAAGTTTATGTCTAAGCTTCTAAAAAAATTTAATGAGATGCAAAAAATAACGGTAAAAAATTTGTTGTACGTTACTCCAAAGTCTAAAGCGCCCTCTATCGGCATTTTTAAAAATTTATCTGTATAATTTATTTTCAAGACAATACTGACATAAAGAATAATTTTAGTGAAAACCGCAAATCAATTGACCAATTTTTCTGTTTTTTATAATCATTTGAAATTTGAACCTTCCCACTCCCATTGAACACGATTCAGTTTGCGGTACTTAATCGCAGATTTTGAGCTCAAAATTTAAGTTCATGTCTAAACTTCTAAAAAAATTTAATGAAAAGCAGAAAGTAACGGTAAAAAATAGTTGTTCGTTACTCCAAAGTCTAAAGCGCCCTCTATCGACATTTTTTGAAATTTATCTTTATAATTTATTTTCAAGACAATACTGACATAAAGAATATTTTTCTTCAAAACCGTAAACGAATCGACCAATTTTTCCGTTTTTTATAATCATTTCAAATTTTGGACCCTAAACTTTAATGGCGCCTATCTCCTTCGGAAGACGTTCGGGACCCTTAGTTTCCCATTTAATGTTATTCGTCTGATGTGTACTACCACCCCTTAAAGTTTTGCCCAGTAGTTTAGATACACCCTGTATATATATACATATAATTAATACAGAATAACCCAATATAACAATCTTAAACATGACAAGACATTCAAATAGAATTATCAGTACTGAACAATTACAAATAAATCTGGAGATTGTGGTACGTCGCTCGTTATCAAGAGCAATCCCACGCAGTCACAACAATTACGATTAATTTCTGAGGTAGAAATGAGGAAAACGTCCTAATGCATAATTTCTACAGTTGCCCGATTAATTGTTTCTAAAGATACATATAAGTCAATAACCCAGCACATGTAAAATCATATGGGCCATTCTATGAAAACAGGTAAATTGATAGTCATTTTTAAAAATTTGTTTAAATAAATATTTTTGGTTTTTACTGATTGGCAACATGTCAAATTTTATGTTTTGAGTAAGAATGTAAAATTTATCTTTTGTGGATTGGCAATACAACAGTTTAAAGATGGCGTCCATGTGCAAGCAAGTATGTTGCGTTTTACAATACATTTTGAGTGAGTTTTTTTAATGAAGAAAATCCAGTGAAACTTTTGAAATCAACATTTTAGGTAAGTCTAATATTCATTGTTTATATTTCACTAAACTGAAATATATAAGATAATTTCAAATAATTATTACAGCACACAAAAAGAACTTTGTTTCTGTGTCCCACACGTGACACAAAACATGAACTTTTTCACTTAGGAGGAAAAAGGAACGCATTTATTTTGTTTAATTGGCATTTCTAAAGCAGTTTAGTGTAGTACACTTATCCTATGCTAGTTAAAAATTTGGGTGAAATTTTTATTTGGAGAAAAATATCAAAACAAAATTGTCCCGCACGTGACACCTTATGAGCAGGACGATTATTTTTGTTTTCTGAATGTTAAATAGAGATTTATTATAGCATAGTTTAGCAGTTTAATGATTATTTTGTCCTGAGAACTTATTCTATGTAACTAAAACGAAATTAAGATTTATTTTTTTTAATTTTTATGATATTCAATTTTTTCTTCTTTTTTGTGATGCTAATATTTTTTATTTCCATTTTTTTATAAATTTATTTTATTAAAATTTGAACATTTTGATGATTATTTTTATTTTAAGAACATATTGTTTTCCAGCAAGAATTGATCTACTTAATTTATAAGGATTTTTTCTATACAATAAGAAGAGTCGTGTGTTTAAGAACTTGTTATTATTCTACAGAAAAAAATAATAAAACTTCTTATCTATATTCTGTTTTTCTAAGTTTAATTCTATTTTTAGTTTAATTTTTCTATAAAATTAAGTAAATTTAGACAAAAGCGTTTATAATTGATAAAGTTTGTTATTTATTTAGCTGAAATGGAAAGATCTAAGTCTACTAGTGCTAGAAGAATGAAAAGGATGAGAGAGAAAATGTCATTAGAAAATCCTAATTTCCAAAAAGAAGAAAATAAAAGGATCAAAAACAGCAGCTTCTTATAAGATGGGTAAATGGGCAGTTGTAAAATATGATGGCATTAATTATCCTGGTGAAATTACAAGCACCCATCATGATAGTGTTGAAGTGTCTGTCATGATAAAAAGTGGTAAATTCTACAGGTGGCCACAGTATCCAGATAAAATTCTTTATTCATTTAAAGATGTAGTAAAAAAGATATTAACCCCCACTGTAGCTAATAAAAGAGGTTGTTTCAAATTTCTAGAAAAATTTTGAATTTTAAGCTATTGCATAGCTTTCATCGCGGGCTTTGAGCCCGGTGACCGAATCCAAAAATTCCGTAACGCGAAAAATCCTAACACATCCGTAACGAAAAAACCTAACACTCGGCTAACGTCGTTTCCGTTCGGAAAACTTCGGGACGGTATCCTTCGGTAGACTTCGGCAGACATTGACGTGGTATTTTTCAGATATTAGGATATCAAGTCTTAAACTTATGTTTCTTATGATCTAATTTTCATAGCGCGGCCAAATTTTGTTTGGTAATTTATTACGAGACAGTGTTTATTTTGGTGGTCTTATTTATTTTGGTGACAGGAGACCCCCACTGTGAGGGTCGAAAAATTTAAAATGCTCATAACTCGCGATCTAATACTCGTAGGGCAGCCAAATTTTGTTTGGTAATTTATTATGAGACATTGTTAATTGTTGGTGACAGAAGACACCACAAGGTGAGGGTCGAAAATTTAAAAATGCCTATAACTCGCGATCTAATTTTGGTAGCTTGGCAAAATATTGTTTGGTAATTTAATATAAGACAGTGTTAATTTTTGGTGACAGGAGAACCCCCACGGTGAGGGTCGAAAAATTTAAAATGCTTATAACTCGCGATCTAATTTTCGTAGTGCGGCCAAATTTTGTTTGGTAATTTATTATGTGACAGTGTTAATTTTTGGGGACATTAGACCCCCCCCCCCACGGTGAGGGTCGAAAAATTTGAAATGCTTATAACTCGCAATCTAATGTTCATAGCGCGGCCAAATTTTGTTTGGTAATTTATTATGAGACAGTGCTAGTTTTTGGGGACAATAGACCCCCCCACGGTGAGGGTCGAAAAATTTAAAATGCTTATAACTCGCGATCTAATGTTCATAGCGCGGCCAAATTTTGTTTGGTAATTTATTATGAGACTGTTAATTTTTGGTGACAGGAGACCCCACACGGTGAGGATCGAAAAATTTAAAATGCTCATAATTCGCGATCTAATACTCGTAGGGCGGCCAAATTTTGTTTGGTAATTTATTATGAGACATTGTTTATTGTTGGTGACAGAAGACACCCGAAGGTGACGGTCGAAAATTTAAAAATGCTTATAACTCGCGATCTAATTTTGGTAGCTTGGCAAAATATTGTTTGGTAATTTATTAAAAGACAGTGTTAATTTTTGGTGACAGGAGACCCCCCACGGTGAGGGTCGAAAAATTTAAAATGCTTATAACTCGCGATCTAATTTTCGTAATGAAGCCAAATTTTGTTTGTTAATTTATTATGAGACAGTGTTAATTTTTGGGGACATTAGAACCCCCCACTGTGAGGGTCGAAAAATTTAAAATGCTTATAACTCGCGATCTAATTTTCGTAGAGCGGCCAAATTTTGTTTGGTAATTTATTATGAGACAGTGTTAATTTTTGAGGACATTAGACCCCCTACGGTGAGGGTCGAAAAATTTAAAATGCTTATAACTCACGATCTAATTTTCGTAGCGCGGGCAAATTTTGTTTGGTAATTTAATATGAGACTGTTAATTTTTGGTGACAGGAGACCCCCCCAGGGTGATGGTCGAAAAATTTAAAATGCTTATAATTCCCGATCTAATTTTCGTAGCGTGGCCAAATTTTGTTTGGTAATTTATTATGAGACAGTGTTAATTTTTGGGGACATTAGACCCCCTACGGTGAGGGTCGAAAAATTTAAAAGGCTTATAACTCGCGATCTAATTTTCGTAGCTCAACCAAATTTAATTTGGTAATCTATTATGAGTCAGTGTTAATTTTTGGTGACAGGAGACCCCCCCCCACACGGTGAGGGTCGAAAAATTTGAAATGCTTATAACTCGCGATCTAATTTTCGTAGCGCGGCCAAATTTTGTTTGGTAATTTATTATGAGATATTGTGAATTTTTGGTGACAGGAGACCCCCACGGTGAGGGTCGAAAAATTTAAAATGCTTATAACTCACGATCTAATTTTCGTAGCTCGGCCAAATTTTGTTTGGTAATTTAATATGAGACAGTGTTAATTTTTGGGGACATTAGAACCCCCCACTGTGAGGGTCGAAAAATTTGAAATGCTTATAACTCGCGATCTAATGTTCACAGCGTGGCTAAATTTTGTTTGTTAATTTATTATGAGACAGTGTTAATTTTTGGGGACAATAGACCCCCCACGGTGAGGGTCGAAAAATTTAAAATGCTTATAACTCGCGATCTAATTTTCGTAGCTCGGCCAAATTTTGTTTGGTAATTTTTTATGAGACAGTGTTAATTTTTGATGACAGGTGACCCCACCACCGTGACGGTCGAAAAATTTAAAATGCTTATAACTCGCGATCTAATTTTCGTAGCACGACCAAATTTTGTTTGGTAATTTATTAAGTTATTGCATAGCTATTATCGCGGGCTTTGTGCGCGGCGACCTGATCTAGGAATTCCGTAACGAGAAAAAATCCTAACACTCCGGCTAACGACGTTTGAGTTTGGCAGACTTCGGCGCGGTATCCTTCGATAGACTTCAGCAGACATTGACGCAGTATTTTTGCAGTATAAGTTTATAAAAAATGCTATGCAATAGCTTTACCGCGGCAGTCCCCGAGTGCCACACATATTTTTTTTGTTTATAGATTTACTTTATTTTATGTTTAAAAATGTCAATTTTAACATTTGCTTTGCACAAAAAAAGTTAAAATAAATATTTTTGTATTGTAAAATTTATAACATGCATTTTCCTTTTTGCATTCCTTTATTTTCTGATTTTTGAAAAGGTTCCTTGAATGATATTTGCAAATGTCCCACACGTTACAACCGTGTCCCGCACGTGACACAATACGTTATATATTTTTTTAGCAATTTAAAAATTTATTTTTCAAATAAGAATGCTTATTTCATGAACATTAGACCTTTAGCCTCTAATACATATTTTTTGTTTTGAAATTGCAAAATTAGTAGAGCAGAAATGTTATATGGATCATACAGCAAATTACAAGTGGTTGACTTCAGATGTCCTGCACGTGACGCATGCAAATTAATTAATAACTAAATCAGTAAACCATTTAGGAAAAATCTGTCCCTACCTGAGATATTGTTATATCAAATATAAACTTAAAAATATGTTTATTCTTATTTCTGAAAAATCTTAAGCGCTTTAACACAATTTTGGTGGAATTATGGTGTCTGATTGTCCCGCACGTGACAGTGGAATGGCCCATATATACAATCAGAATCATGTAATGAAATTGACTAGCACAAATTGCTTGGCCGTTAAAAACAGAAATTGAAATGAGAAAAACTTACATTATACTAAGTCGCCAACGTGTTGAAAAAACACAAATGTGCATACTCATTTTACTAACAGCTATTGAGATTGTAAACAGATAAGGGATACATTATCATAATTAAAAATAACTATTATTAAGAATAATTTATTAAAATAATAATAAATATATATTATTTTGGGTAAAATAAATCGAAATATAAGGTAATTTTAATAAAATGAATTGATAAAATATACAGTCAATAGTTGAAAATCAAAGGAGATTACATGCAAAATGTTTTTTTAAAGAAGAACAGGGATTATTTACCATTTTTTTTTTTTTAGTGTCGCCTTCTAACGGATTAAATATCGTTTGAAATAAGGATTAAATATCGTTTGAGTATACTTTTCCTCCAACCTCCTTTTTACTTTTTTTTTTTTTGTACAACTTTCTGAAAAGCTTTGTTTTTAATCAATATTGCAAATGTCTGAGCCACTGAGTAGTTCTTCTCAACATTTTGAGCCAAGATTATTACAACTCTTTTGTTTGAATTACTCAATGTATTTTCTTATTCTTAAACATAGTTAAAAAATATTAAATGTTAAATGGAGATTGACAAGTTCTTATAGTGTACACTATTAATACATGTAAATATAACTTAATAATTAATTAGCTGAGCCGTCGGTTCTACCAGGGCCTGTCAAAATATACATAGGAAAACTGCAAAATTCTTTTAATAATCTTTTCAAGAATTCCGAATAAACTTAATTGAAAAGAGAAACAAAACTACAATGTTAGGCTAAAAGATTAAAACCCCATTCATTTTACAAATGTGAAAAAATTGCAGAGAATCGCGAAAAAATACTAAAAAAAATCGCAAGGACTAAAAATTGCTGTTGGGCTAAAAGGATTGAAACACGATTTCTTCAAAAAAATTCGAAAAATATCTGCATAACGCGAAAAAGCTCTAATAAAGAAAAAATAAATAATGAATAATTTAAAAATTGTTACACAAAATCCCCCCAAAAAAGGCCCCACCAGTGGCAAGAGGTTCTGACCTTTCAACTGGTAGACGGCAGTTCCTGAGTTCAAACCCAATAGCGGCCGTCGGCCTAACCGTTCGCAGTTTTCGTGATTTTCTTCGAACCTTGCGTAAGTACAGGTTAGGTTCCCTTAGAAAGACCCCCCACGTAGGGCATTTCCCCCCGGGCCATATATCCTTAGAGTAGATTTTCAGCCGACATAAAATAAACCAAAACCAAACCAAATATATATATATATATATATTATTCAAAAGGCAACAGAATTTTACTATATTAGGTCGAAAACTAGCAACCTATCGCAAAGAAATCTAAAAATTGCAAAAAGGTCAAAAATCGCGAGCAATAAAATTCAGTATGTATGAGGATAAATCTTTCAAATTTAATCCTTTTATGAGAAATCTCATTGAGATTTCTGACCGGGACACACGAATCTTCAAATTTCCTAAAAACATTTTATTGCATTAAACATTTCTTTGTTTCTTTTATGTTTAAAAAGGTGTTTGAATCAGGTATCTATCTTAATTGAAATAGGAAATATTACTTTTATTTATTTATTTTGTTTGTTTGTTTAACAAATATAACTTTCAAATAACGGTTGTCATGGAAATGACTTCTTGATAAAATACGTTTTTCTTCATGATGGATTTTTCTCGCCATTTTTTGCACTTAAAATATTATAAGTCAAGAACAATAAAAGATAAATGGTTGAAACCGGGAACAATATCTTTTTGGATTGTTGTACTTTAATTTTGATTCAGCAAATTAAAAAAAATATATATATGTTTACTTAAATTTTCCTTAACATTTTTACAAGTTACAATTTTATCTTCTAATTTTGGCTTTAAATATTTTTAATTTTTATTCAAATTAATATTCTTAAAAGTGCTGAATCAAAATTAAAATTCATATACAGTCGAGTCTCTCTATAACGAGACTCCATACATCGAATTTCTCTATATAACGAATTTTTAGTAGGAACGGTTCCCTTTTCGCATGATTACATTAAAAACTGTCTCTATATAGTGAACTATCGATTTCCATATAACGAATTTTTTCATAAATTGGTCTTAATTTACTCAGTTTTAAAAGGCTTCGAAATCATATGGAATCAATTTTCCATCACTTATTTTTGATTTATCGTCAGTGCTGAGTTTTTTTTTTTTTTTTTTTTTTAATATATATATTACTTCTTCCCTTATTCTTTAAATCCAACGAATTCATCCCATCTCCCACACACCTTTCCACATCCTTCTCAAAACAGAGTCAATTGTATTGATGCACATGTAAGAGAGGAATCAATGAGAGGGACATAAGAGAGGCTTTCAAGTGGAGGAAAATGTTAACTACAATTTTTCATTCCTTGCTAAAATTTGAGCATTTTTTTAGAGCGTAACAATTTTAAAATCAAAACAACAAAAAATCGCAGATTTCTTCGAATGAAATGAATGTCTTCCTTGTTTGATTTTCATTAAGCTTTCAAATAAATGTCTGTTCTCTTTTTTGAAACAACTTAAATAATTAAGAAATAAAATGTTAGGTTAATATTTACTTTTAAACATTTCAAATTATTAATTCAAAAGATCAAAAATAATATTTGTTGAAATTTCACACATTAAATACGATTTTTAACATCGTTCTCTATACATCGAATTTCTCTATATAACGAATTTTTCACTGGAACGGTGGATTTCGTTATATAGAGACTCGACTGTATTTATGTTTATTTACAGGGGAAAAGTTTGAAATTCTATAAATAAAATTTCCAGTTATAACATTTTCAATTATACCACTTTTTTCGCAAATTTTAAAATTTAATTAAAAAAAAAATTCTGAGAAGTTAAATCATGGGATATTGTTTATTAATCATATGGTTAACCGTGACGAAAAATTTCAGAAGCAGAAATCCTAAAACAGAACTATGTAGTAGATACATCACTCTCTATTCTAAGCTCTGTGAATTGAATTAGGAATGCATACGCAATGCGTTCATTTATAGTCGAATCGATGCCGCATTGCGATGATGCTTTTTTAACATTTAATACTTTTAACACATTCGTTGCCGATCACGCGCCAGCGCGCGATGCAGGGTAATGTATAATAGCCAGTCACGCTCTGGCGCGGGAAAATCTTTCACTGACTCTTTGTTATAAAAAGTACATCGACTTCTGGAAAAAACCCACTTCTACAGTGCGGCATTAACTATCATCACATCTTCACGCAAGCGGCAGCGAACGTATTAAAGGGAAAATATATTTAAGAGTTCTTGAAGAAAATGTTCCTGCACGCGAGGTAATACATATTTTCAAGATTATGGTCAGAATTAATTTTGTTCTGCTGATGTGACTCGAATGCAAGTAACGTTAATTTTGTATGTTGAGTCTTGTATAATGAGGTCAGTAGTGGTTTCTTAGAGAAATACGTGTTAATGAAGTAAATTAGAGTAAATATATTGAGAATTTCTTTATATCGAAACATACACAGGAAAACTCTAAAAATCTTTTAATACTATCTTCACGAATTCCGAATAAACTTAATTGAAAAAAAAATCTGTGTTATATAGGCTAAAAAATTAAAACTTCATTCATTTTAGAATGCAGAAAAATTGCAACGAATCGAAAAAAAAAAAAAATTACTAAAAACAAAAGCACAGACGACGAAAACTTCTATTGTACTAAAGGATTGAAACACAATTTCTTCAACAAAATTCGAAAAATATCGGCATAACGCCAAAAAGCTCTTATAATGAAAAAATAAATCATGAATACACTGTAAAACATTTGTGTAACGTTACTCCGTGAACTTAGTGGCAGCCAAGCTTCCACAAACATTATGGTAGAATAACGATAATACCGGTTTAACCAAGATAACCAACAATGTGTAACAATGTGTTACAATGTGTAACAATGTGTGTTACAATAGTGTAACATTACACTAATATGTAATGTTACAGCAGTAACATATGTTTAAATTACACCATTATAAAAGTGAAAAAAACTCACCATAAAATTGGTGGAAGCTTTGCTGCCACCGGTTTTATGAAGTAATGTTTCACAAATATTATACAGTATATTTCAGAAATTGTTACACTGTCACTATATTAGGCCGAAAATTCGCAACGTATCGGAAGGAAACGTAAAATCACAAAAATCAAATATCTAGCTATAAATTTCAGTATATTACGATTAATCGTTGAAATCTAATTCCTTTTATGAATGTTTTTTGATTTCCGTTAAAATATCGTTTCATTTCATGCAGATACTTTCCTCTGAAATCTATTTAAGCAAAATTTGTAACTGGCGATTAGCATTTCTCTGCAGAAATCCTAAAACCATAGAATTACGTACTAGGTACAACACTCTCTGTTCCAAGCTCTGTGAATTGAATTTGGAATGCGCAATGTGTTCATTTATAGGCGAATTGATGCCGCTTCCGATTATGCTCTTTTAACATTTAACACTTTTAAAGGAAAAGTACATTCAAGGGCTCTTGAAGTAAAGGTCATGCACGCGAGGTAATTCATATTTTCAAGATTATGGTCAGAACTAATTTTGTTCTACTGATGTGACTCGAATGCAAATAACGTTAATTTTGTACACTAAGTTTTGTATAATGAGGTCAGTTGTGGTTTTGTTAGAGAAATGCGTGATAACGAAGTAAAGTGAATTAGAATAGAGATATTCAGAATTTGTGTATATGTTTCCTTAACATTTTGCAAATTGGACTGATAAAGTATCAGGCATATTGAATATGACTTTTAAAAATAATCTCCAATATATACGATGGAAAAAAATACAATATTTGAACTAAATATCTTAAAAGAGTATGTTCAAATATTATATGTTCAAATATGATTACATTTTATAAATTACAATGAAATGAACTAATGGACAAATTAAAAATTTTTGTTCATCAATAAATAGTTTTTTCTAAAATGCATCAACTCGTAAGAATATTTTCACACACATAAGACGTTGCTTTACTGCACTAATTATGTAAAACGTAAACAGTTACTTTTCAGATCGTCAAATTAAGTTTATTTATCTAAACAGTTATCTATATATTTTATTTTATTTCTTCTACATTTTGTATCACATAAATATCAAAAAATAACTTTAAAAAATGTACTTACTTTTTATAACTTTTTTAAAAATAAAATTTTATTTTTATCATTTCTATTAAACATAACTCAATAGTCTCGAAATTGTAGTCAACAGAGTCGTATTAATTTTGGCAAGGCTCCAAACTTGCGCTTTACGACAGTTACACCGACCAAAGAAACACAAATTTTTTTAGTTGTTACCTATTTCGTTGTTGATATTGTTTGTTTTTGTGTGTGTATGGCGTACTTTAACTATCTTTGCAGTTTTTATTTTAACCCTTTCCTGCACGGGTGAATCTGTTTGAAATAATTAGCTTACACCAGAATTTATAAGCGAATTTATTAGGAAATATGAACTTGCTTATTTTCAAGTATGTTAAAAAAGGAAAATTTACATTAAACATTATTGGTGCCAGTAAAATTAAAATTAGGTGTCCTCCATAAAATTTATCTGACACCGCGCCGGAAAGGGTTAAGGAAGTCACTTTTAAAATTTTTCTGTGAAATTTTTCATTATTGGGTCATTACTTTTCCAACATTTCTGAATGAATGAATATAGCTTCCAGACATATGGCCTACTGTACAGAGTTTTGCTCGATGCTAATTTAATTTTATTGTTTATAATTTTTTTCTTTTGTAAACGTGCTTGCCTGTACTAAATTTTTACATCCAAATTTAAAACTATTCTTCCATAAACCTATTCTTCCATTCTTTCATTAAAAATTCACTTTGTTTATATAATAAATTAACTAACCATGTTTGTATAACATGTAATGTGAACATAAATAGCTTTCTGTTTCTTTACTTAACACTAGAACCGCGGGAAATTTTACCCAAGTTTTATAAAAATAATTCACATCATAATTTTTATTTAAGTCTATTTAACTTCTTTATTTTAGATAATTTTTGTGCAGCTTATATATAAATTATTTTAAGAAGACTTATCTGGTTCGAATCAACATCTTTTCACTGAGTACGGGTCAAAATGACCCGTCTCCGCGATTCTAGTGTTAACTGCTCTTATATATTTGAAATCATATTTTTGTAGAATCGCTCGTGTTTGACGCCGACGTTAACTCCATAATTAATTAAAGAACCTTATGCAAATCATGAATTCTACCAATGACCACCAGATTTTTTTCAATTATAAAACCATTAATTAAGGGGGTCCGGAATATATTTTAAAATAATTTTAATTTTTTAAACTAAAATTTGAAATTTTTTGTGATGTGATGATGGTGATGTTTTAACCATGTTATTTTTTTTAAAAATCAGATGATAAAACTCCTGATATTTTTTTAATGATTTAAGTTAAAATTAAAAAAAAAAAAAAACCTTAGGTTGACTGTTATAACTCAATATATTATTTATAGAATTTCATTTTTTTTCATTTAAATAAACAGAAATATATAAGTTTTAATTTTGATTCAGCATTTTTTAAAATATTAATTTTAATAAAAATTAAAAATATTTAAAGTAGAATAAAAAAGTAATGTAACTTTTTTCTGTGAAAATCATATTTTCAAAAGGACAAATTTTTTTTCAAAACTGCTAAATCAAAATTAATATAAATCATTTGAAAATGCCATGTTCCAAGAATTTACATTTAAAAAACCTTAACTTATAACAATTTAACTGCGAGGAATAGAGAAAAAAAACATGAAGAAAAAAGGATTTTTACAATAAGTCGTTTCTATGACAACCATTGCTTAAAATCTAGATTTTGAAAAGAAACTAAAAGGGAAAAAAATAACATTTCCTGTTTCAATTAAGAAAAGAGAAATATGACTTTTTCTGAGAAATATGACTTTTTCTGAGAAATATGATTTAAAAATAATTCTAAGCAGAAAAAAAACCGATAAATTTTTAATGCCATAATTTTTTTTCAGAAAATTGCAACATTTATGTGTCTTGGATCACCTTTAAAAAAAAAAAAAATCTTTTGGTAGAGTAACTCGTGGTATACACACTTGAGTTAATAAATTCAGTAGTAAAATATTCTTATTTATCTTATATTCATATTATTCTAGCATTCAAATTTTCTTGGAATTAGTTGTAGATAAAATCCTATTTTCTTTAAATAACCAAATATTATAAGTGAAAATCTACTATGATATTTTAAAAACTATTGAAAAATCAATTTAAATGTATTGCAATTATCTGGTTCTTCTGTAATTAAAAAAAATAATGATACTTTAAAAATAATAAAATATCTTTACCAGAAAAGTACATATGACTTTTGAATGACAAACAAAAATTATATTCATTCTATTCCGTTATGTACGTACTAATTTTTCTCTCTTTTATACTCATTCAGAAACAGATAAAACCATATCAAATAAAACTAATGTCCATTATAATATATGTGTGGGGCGAGGCATGCTTCGAATCACATGAGTTTTGATGCACGTGCTAGGTACTTTCTTATTCACAGAAATTTCTCTATGTAGATTGAATTAGTGCAGCAATTCCAATTTAAATTCAGGGTGTTATACAAGATATCGTAAAGTGATTACGCTGATTTACATTCCACATTTTTTTTACTTGTATTTATAAACATCACATTTTGAACAGGTACGTAAAGTTTTATTTCAGACATTCGGTATGAGCTTGCGAATTACACACGAAATGTACAACCTTAAGTCTATCTCCTTTCATACTTTTTGTAGCATGTGTGGAGTCATACTCTGAATATTTAAAATAATTCTTTTTCGGAAATTCAGCAAGTTTAGGAAAAGTGTTGCATATCCCTGATTTTTAACGTATCCCCAAAGAAATAAGTTTAATGGATTAATGTTATGCTTGGGTACCGCGGTGGCCAAGAGATTGGACTGTTGTAATCAATCCACCAATTTGAAAAGTGACGTACAAATGTTGTCCAGTGATAAGGTGCTCCATCCTGTTGAAAACACATGTGGGTCTGCATGTCCTATAACTGGTATAATGCATAATTTACAAGGATATCTTCCTACGTATTTGCATAAAAACTTTTTTCAGGAAAAAAGAAAGGTCCAATAATAACATCATGGCACACCAGACATTCACATTAGGACTATCCCGAATGGATTATAAATTCATTTCCAAGTGTGTGAAAAAGTCCAGAACAGGATTCGAACCAGGGTTGCATTGGCTGAAGCCGCCAATGAGCCTTTCTGGCTCAATTGGAAGGACGAATATTGGAGGTCTAATTCACTTAACTAACCTTAACAATCACACAATCTGGTTTTATACTTTGGATCAGCTCAACAGAATAAATCGAAGTTTAATATATGGGAATGCAGAAAACGCTCCATAAGAAATCATAGCAGATCAATTGATAACACGATTATTCAATCGGAAAATTAATTATAACAGATGTAAATTTTCCAAGCAGATGAAAAATGTCCAGGCTAGTATTCGAACCAGGGAAATATTGGCTGAAGCCAACAATGCTCGTGCAACTATGCCATCTCGGACGAATATTGGAAGACTAATTCACCCAAAATATCTTAATAATCACACAATCTTATGTAGAGGTCTGCACGGCCGAAATATACAGGCCCAAGCCCAGCCCGAACGAAAATAGTATTGTGCGACCCGGCCCGATATAATAGCTAAAAACGCGACCCAAGCCCGGAAAATGTGAAATTTTGGGCCCGAACCCGCCCCGAGTGAATTTCTACAGAACTTTGATTTTTACTCTTACAGAAAAGTTCTGACCAAAAATATTTATCTTTTTTTTTCCATGCAGAGTTTTTATTCATGCAGAATTGCCGTAAACTGCGATATTTATGTTTTTAATGAACCTCTTTTTGTTGCATGTAAATGTTTCAATTACCATTAATATTATTAATCAATATTCCATGTAATGGAGACAGCGAAATATAAAAAAAAGTATATGGTAAAAGCAAAATCTTCTAAGGCACGATCGTATTGGAAAGAAAAAAATTCGTTATTTACGAGTTCCCTTCTTTGTAGGTGAAAATGCATAATATATTTTTTTCTGGCGTATTATTGCATTCATTTTACATGGATGAATAGTTTAAAAGAAGTTTAAAAGAAATATCCAGTTTATATTGAAAAAAAAAATCCGCTTAGGCAGATTCTTTTTTCACGCGTTTAACTCTATTTTAATAAGCCTACATATCTATGTTTATTTAAAAAGAATAAATTTTAATATTTAATTGTAGAAAATCCATAGTATCAGACCAGATTGTGTGATCGTTAAGGTTAGTTGAGTAAATTACTCTTTCAGTATTCGTCCGGGATAGCTCAGTTGGAAGAGCATTGTTGGCTTCAGCCAAAACATCCCTGATTCCAATCCTGGCTTGGACTTTTTTTGCCCACTTGAAAAATTTACAACTGTTATAATTCATTTACCGATTAAATAATCGTGTTATAAATTGATTTACTATCCCGAATGTGCTTGCTCAGGTTATGCTTTTTTCCCTAAACCCACTGATATAATTACTCACACAGAGTAAAAAGAAAGAACAGAAATGAAATATAGTGGCTGGTGGTGACGCCAAAAATCCGCTACATTAGGCCCTTACACAATCATGTGATTTTTCAAAAAAGAGGAAAACTTTCAGTTTTACAGTTTTTGACTCATTATACAATGAAATACTATTTTAGAATGCCTAAGTATAAGCAGAGCATTTTCATTCAGAGAACAAATGCGCATTTGATGTCAAAGAATTCGGTCCATGTTCCACGTGATTTTCCTTGGGCCAAATGGAGCATTTCTTTTTCTTTCTAACCGATGACCAGGCCCTTACTTGTCGAGTTACCTCAGCCTAACGGATTAGATACCTGATATCGAGGCGAGTGACCACCTAATCGCCGCGTAGCGGCTATAAATCCGATAACTTCGCTTCTTACCTTATCATTCGCTTCTTATCTTATATCTTATCTGCAGTACTTGCTTCTCATTTGAGCATTCTTTGTTTTGATGATTGCTTAGCGTTACATTCTGTTGTTTGTACTGCAAATGGCTATTCAACTTGGTCTCGTAATTTAGAGCCTTGATCAGATGACAACACCTTCACCTGGCAAGGCACCTCCAGAGGTATAATTCACAGGTAACTTCGAGGACTTCGCACCCACGACGGATTTTACATGCACCAGCAGCCATTAGCGTACATGACGGAATTTTAGCCGACAGATAACCTGGGTCCTGCGACCAAAAGCTATCAGCATAATGTTCTGCCAACTTGGACACCGTTGCCCAACCTACTTGGAATAGTGTGGAGTTTTTGATGCTTAATTGTTGATGCATACTTGACAAATGAAAATGGTAATTTAGTGTGGAGGGGGGAGAAAAAAACAAAATCAAATGAGAGCATTTAAATTTGAACGATAACAATGGTAACGCGCATTATAACTGTAAGTATTATACGCCATATTTCACCTCCGTCTATTTCTTTCCTTCATGAATCACTCCAAATGTTTCATCATTGGAAAATACTACATTCATCAGGAAATCATCAATAACATCTAACTTTAAAATATGATGATAGCAAATTGGTGATGTGTATCATTTATTTATAAATTACGCATGGTATTTTAATCACCATTTTGTAATGATAAAAGCTAAAAATTCCCTTTCATTAAATAAAACAACCGTTTTATTTTTTTTTCTATATGTTTGTGATTTATGAGAACGTTAAAACGTAAAGCAATATAGCTGTTGATGCTCTAAAAGATATTTTTTCAATATTTTTTAACACACAAACGAATTTGCAAAAGGAAAATTTTATAAATCTTCTGAAATTTTAGACGTCTTTAGAAAATTTTATTTTCAAAAAATCTTTATTAATATTTTGAAATTTTAAGCTTTGCATATTTTCATTTTAAATATTTGGAAATTTTAAGGCTACTGCTAATAATATAATAAGGACAAAAAGTACTATCCTATAATAATAAGTGATCCTAATAATTCCCCTAATAATTGATCCTATTTATATTAATTTCTTTATTATAATTTGGAAGTTCAATGAATAAATAGTAGATAACTATAATACAATATTATGATATATAATTTTTTTTTGTTTGTATTATTAAAATTATCGTATCTGTAGAATTACATGAAAGATATTCTGAAATCAAAAATAAAAATGCATTTCCAAAATAATAGTTCTTCAAAAAGTATAACAATAATGTAGCCAGAAAAAAATCTATATAAACGTAAGGAAAAAAAAAAAAAAAAAAAGAATGAATCTAGGTACATTTTATATCTTCCTAAGAAGAATGGTGATAAATGAAGTGGCAAATAGACATGTATACATGCTTCTGACACATCATGACTGAATGCGTAGCAGCCAGTATTATATGCATTTTTATGTGACCAAAAAAGCAAAAAGTTGTGCTACAATCTTAAATGATTTATGGTTTTTCTTAGGGATACTTCGTTATTCATATATCTATTGTAGCAGATATACAATTGATTACTATTAAATATTAAAATTTATTCTTTTTATTGTAGAGAGTCAAAAATAATTTCAGCTCTTCCATTTTGGACCACACTGTTTTCTGTGCATTTCTGATATTCATAGTTTTGGTAAAATGAAAATTTATTTTTATTAATTGTTACAAATAGGTAACTTTAATGAAGAAAGCTATGCAATTATAGTTTTCGAAATCGATTTTTTTTTATGTTACATTTATTATTATTATTTTAAAATATTCCAGTCAGATAAAAATCATAGAAATATGAACATTCTGAATATTTCAGTTTTTAAAGACAAATTTTAAATTTTGTTTTCCACTAGAACAACTGTCAACTGTTTGTACAGTTTTTTTTATCTACTCCTTGGATAAATATTTCTAATTTTTCTGTATCTTATTCAGATTTTCCCTGTGAACTTCTTCCATTATGTCAGAAATCATTATTTTTTACATCCTACGTTCAAAGTAATTTTATATTTAACATGAAAAATTTTTGTTTTTCAAATAACATAATCTAAAACAAAAGTGGTGACTTCGTGCTGCTACAAGTGATTAATTTTCAATTCTATTTCGCACATTTTTCAAAACAAAATTATTTTATATATAACATTTGCAAAAAGAATATGTATTTCCTATTATATTTCTCTTGCAGTATGCTTTGAAAAATTCATTTTTATATTCAAAATGATGTAAAATTGATAAAGCATTCGCTTTCTTTCTGGTACAATTTATTTTATTTCAATTTGGTAGAAAATTCTGAAAATAAAGGTGAATGTGTCTTGCGCCTTTTTTCACCGTATTAAGATATGATCTTGTATTTTCTCGCTTGCGTGTCACAGTAAATTCATTTTCATCTAATTAATGACTAATACTAATTCTGGGAAATGATGTGTGATAAATAGAAATAATACATCAAACACACGGAAGAATAGCTCATTATTCTCAGAAACGTAATTAATACTGCTGCTGCTTTAATTGAATTTATGCTGACCTTTTCACTTTCAAGGCTTACTCCGCAAAAATTCTGTTATAAAAACATAAAAACTGGTAGTTTTATGCAGAAATTAGCAGCATTCGCGCACTACGCTGATCGGTTTTTTAACGGAATGTTGTATCCAACGAAATGTATCTAGTAAAGATTTTTTCATAAAAAAAGAAAAGAAAAAGAAAACTTAATATCTAATCAAAATCCATAATTGTTTTTTTATTCGTAAATTATTACATTATTCAGTTCAAAGTCGACGTTGACGACATAACAGACAAAATAGCTCTAAACTGACTATACCATCTACGTTTAACTATTCTTTTAGTAGGGGTGTATCTTGAATTTGCCACTTTTACCTAAACCTGCTGCAGAGGTATGACGAAATATATATAAAAAAACGACTACCCCGTTAAACTTGCTTAGGTGGAAATTTTTAAAATAGTTAAAATACTTGTTTAAATTTGTATTAGTAGCTTAGGTAACCTCAAACTCATGCCACTATCTAAAACTGTTGCTAAGGTATAGAGGAATGACCTAAATGTTTATATTATCTTTTTGAACGAGGGGGGGGGGGTATTTCTAAAATCGCTGAAATAAATATTTAATATTTTTTTAATAGGATTGTTATCTTGAGTTTCACGCTTCTACATAAAACTGCTGTTAGGATATGGCTAATGATGGGCGATTCTAGAGAATTTACCAATCGAAAAAAAAGTCATCGTAAAAAATACAATTGATATAGTCATCGATTATTTCCGCGAATCTACAATCAAAATGTGCTACAATCGATCATTCACCCTTAAATGCTTGATTCTTCAAAAAAATTTTTGTTTAATATGTTTTAGCTTTTATTTTTTAAATAAATCGTGGGAAATATACTTAGAGAAATTATACATTATTTTAAGTATGGTTTAAGGCTAAAAAAATTTGGCAATACTGGTATTTGTTTGCAAAAATAATTTTCCTTCATAAAATTCTATAACATTAAACACGCATAAATTTGAAGAACTGTAATAAGAAAGAAATTTAACATATTCACTTCAATCTAAAATAGGCTATTTAGCAAGCTTCCAAACAAAACAAAAAGCACATATAGCAACAATTAAAAAAAAATTCCATTTTTATTCTAAAGTGGCACAAGTATTGTCATCTGAATGTTGAAAATTGATTTAATAATATTCTCAGTATGTATTTTATTGGCAACACTAGGCATGAAGCTTCAATATTATTCTAATACTAGCTGACCCGCCCGGCGTTGCCCGGGTCCGTATTAACAATATTAAACGAACTTGAAATTTGTATGATTTTATCATTAACTGGAAGCATGCAGAAATGCATTGTCTGAAATACGTCGCAGCTGACTTTGTGAAAAATCGGTTTTAAAAACAACAACTAATATTAAGATCTAAAAATACTTAAAATGAGCAAGGAGAAACACGGGAGGGAACATGTATCCAACGATTGCGTTAGTTTCGTGTTAAAGTGTTGATATTTACCCGTAAAAATCACTGTTAAAACACGTAACTAATTATTTTTTTCGCATAGAAATCCCAAGTGAAATATTTTGAATTTCAAACTAATTATATTACTCTTAAATCCGACTATACCGTGAATGAAATCGATACGCGATGATAAAAGATTGGTATATAGTATTATAATTTCAGAGCCATTTAACAAAAGTGTATATTTTTATCAAAGCATGCGTAATGTTGACTCTGTGGACAAATTCCTAACCGTAAATTTTTGTACCATAACCATAATCTGTCTGCGACTTAACATTACCCTACCGTAACTTAAATATAACATAAATGTAACCTAGCCGTCACTTTGAAATATCAATATAGAAGCATCATTTAAGATTTTGCTTGAAAAGTTAACATTCTTTCGTTAATGTCTTAAAATCGTCTGCACTCTGAAATCTAGATTTTAGACTAATATTTGTTATTTAAGTTTTCGCGCATGATTTTAAAAGAATGTTTTCATAATTATATTTTATATATTGACATAGAGTTATTAATATATTGTTAAATTAAAAACATTTTTTCATCTACGTTATAAAGTATTAAAAAGTTCTGAAAAAAAAAAAAAGAAAACTTTTAGTAATACAATTTTTAGTTCAAATCAAATGTTTTCAATATTTTATTTAATTTTATTTTTACATTTAATTTTTTCGAATATATCAATTCCAATTATTTTAAAAGCAAACATTTTTTAAAAATAAATGATATAATAGAAAAAAGACCATTTTAAAAAATTACTATTACTTCGTAAAATACGCTTCAGCTGTAATTCATTCCTTTCAATTCGTCTTAATACAAAATCCCTTCCACATGCTTTTGTTTGGGACATTAAAATTTGAGCGATAAATGGTTTAATATTGCGACCCTTTTTCGGTTTACTTCACCACCACCTATCTTTTTCCTCCATGGTTTACAACCGCTGTGATAAAAAAATCATCATTTAAACTGACAGTTTTCCAGTCTATGAATTTTAAAGGTCTGTTCCAGCTTTTTTAATTATTTATGCGAAAATTTTATGCAACCAACCAACCATAACTAAATGAAGGGAAAAAAAGAAGAAAAAAGGCGATTTTTTATAAGAGTGATCTTTGGAATTTAATTAATTACTCAGTTAATAAATAGAATTTCGAAATTCTAAAGCTCAGGTGCATCAGGAGAGATATTGGGCTACTCTCATAAAAATTTTGAGCTTCGTACGTCCCATAGATTTTGCTAGCCATCGCAGACACACACACACACACACACACACACACACGCAGACAGAGCGATTTGTTATTTTATTAGTATAGATTATTTTAAAAGCCTAAATTAGGTATATTGCTGAAAGGTAACAGACTACATTAGAAGATTAAAATAATTACTTTTACATACTTATACAGAGTCTTATTTAATACACTGCAATTAAAAATGGATGGCATGTAAAAACAACACACCAGATAAAAGTTAAAGGGGAACCACAATAGTCGAAGAATCATGTGACATTATCCCCTTGTTGCAAAAAAGTTGAAAAGCCGCGAGTAAGTATAAAAAGATAAGGCAGTTTGTGCATCAGAAACTAGAACTTTTCTGCAATTAGAAGCAAAATGGCCAAAAAAAAAAAAAAAATAAATAAATAAATAAATAAATAAATAAAAATTGAAGTTATCTCTGGTGTCAAAAACAGGAATTAAATTATGGTAAATGGGATCAACATTTTTAATTCCTTTTTGCACTTCATTGAAATCAGTTCTATAATTACAAGATCTCCTGATGCAATATACTAATCAAACTTCCCTCAAGAGGGGCACAAAGTGGGTAAAAAATGAGAAATACATAATATGAATAAGTAGTCACATGGTTTTCCAATGCTATATCACCTTCGCAACATAGAAAAGTTGTCCCACTGCGGGGACAAAGTGGAAGAGAGACGCCAAGAGAAAATAGGAAGATACGAGAAAATAGTAAATAGTGGTTAGAGAACTTTCCAATGACATTTCATATGAGGGTTGTTGCTGAAATTTAGAAAATTGCTCTCCAGAGTTTCACCTATCACGCCCTCACAAAAGACTTTTCCACTCTTTTTGAAATTTTCATATATTACAATTCTGATAACAATATTTACCAAAGAGCCCCGTAAATAAATCCGATTTAAAGTGATAAAATGCTACGATTTCAAAAAAGTTCGAAAACTGCCCCCGTAGGTGACAAGTCGCGAGTCTCGAAGAAAATTTCATTGCATGAAAGATTGGTATTAGGGCATCCCGATGTTATGTCACATAACAGTTCCAGAAAAGTTTGGAATTTTTCTACTCCCCCCCCCCCCCCACACACACACACTTTAAACCCCCCGGGAGTGGAATTCTTGAAACCGCATGTGTTTAATTATGTTTTTTAAAGATTTATTTTCTGCCGTTTCATGCTCCTACTTAAAACGACTGCTGAGATTTGCTAAATGTTCTAAATTTTTTTACCTCCTTATAACCACTTTAGAACAGGGGAATTTCTGAAATCGCTGAAATATGTGATTAACAAATTTTTTAGCAGATTTATTTTTTGGAATTTCACGCTCCTGCCTTAAACGGCTGCTGAAATATGGCAAGATGCTCCTGAATTTTCAACCTCCCTTTTGCCCCCTCCCCTTAGAGTGGGGGGGGGGCTTCAAAAATCCCTTCTTAGTGAACGCTTAGTGAACTGAAAAAAAGTACCATTTCGCCAATTTTCAATCTTCTAGGTTCAGTAATTTGGGCTGTGCGTTGATTACCAGTCCGTCAGGAAAAACTACTCTAAATATGTATATATCTGTGAATGCATAGATGAGTGATGTTGAAAATGGCAGTTTTTAAATCAGAGAGCTATTTAAGTGCCTTTTAATGTTGAAATCGTTCAAGATAATTCAGTTAAATCTGGTTTTAACACTAGAACCGCGGGAAAATTTACCCAAGTTTATAAAAATAATTCACATCAGAATTTCTATTTAGGTCTATTTAACTCGTTTATTTTAAATAATTTTTGTGCAGTTATATATAAATTATTTTAAGAAGAATTATGTGGTTTGAATTGACATCTTTTCACTGAGTACGGGTCAAAATGACCCGTCTCCGCGGTTCTAGTGTTAAAGGATCCAAAACTATGCATAGCCATTTAATTATCTTTTGCAGGCATATACGTGCCTAGATTGTAGTTTGCAGTATCCAACTATTTTTTAAACCTGTCTACTTCATTACGCGTGCCTTAAAAACCAACAAATCTATCAGTAAAATTATAACAAATGACAATCCGATTGCTTTAAAATCATCACTACTCGTGATAAAATCAGTCAACCTTTCGAAATCTGGTAGTTTTCATAAAACAGAGAAATATTAGCGAGTTTTTAGATCCTGCAGGATATGGACAAGATGTTGGTGCGCATAACTTCTGTAAATACAGTTTTCTACTACATAAGACATATGCATTTATCTTTCATTGAATTTGATTAAAATATTTATTATATACATTTTTATCTTATTGTTCCCTTTTTTTATTATATGCTTACGTGTTAGACTTTTATAGAAATATATAGTACACAGATGTATAATGTTTCAGTGTGAAAAAATATGGAGTAAAAATGTGATTAGTAAAATCGCAAATATCATTAAATTGAATATTGAAAATAACTTTTCAATTTCGTTTCATATGAACTATACTAACTCTTTTCAATTATTTTTAAAGATTTAATAATTTTCATTTCTAAATATCTTTAATAATTGATTTCCAGTTACCGTGAATTTTTCTATATTGTTATTGATTGTAAAAATTGTCTAAAGCATGTTTACTTCTCAAGGAATTTGAGAAAAAACGCATAAAAATTAAAGCGTGTATATATTTAAAAATATTTCTGAATATTACATTGAATTAAGAAATTCAAGATCATTTATTTTGAAACTGAAATTAAACAAATGTTTATGAAATATGAAAATGTGCAACATTAAATACTATGACTTTTAATAAGTTTTCAAACACACCGTTTATTCATGATAATATTATAATTTTCTTAGCAATTTGTTTGGAATTTATATAGTCTGGTTTACAAAGACTCATGATTTCCAGGAATGAAGGATACAATTTGTAATACTCTGGTTTTGATAACAGTGAAACGTAATTGTGTTTATGATATTTTTAAGTAAAAATATTGACAAATTTAATGTAATTCAATATGTATCGTAATATCATTGTTCAAAATGAAATTAAAGAAACCTTGCTGAAAAGGTGCATTTAATGTTAAAAATGCCACAAATATATAAGACGTTATTACATTATAATATAGTTTTTAAAAATTTAAAAACTTTCAAATTTTCGAACTGAGCGCTTTTGATCAGATCTTGATCGTCATCAGGGCAACGTTGATTGCTTACTCTTTAACGACTGCTATCGTACTCTTTAGAGCATGCAATCGAAGCTGCAAAGCAAAATAAATAAATAAATAAATAAATAAATGAAAATGAGGAAAAGAAAGAAATAGCTTTGTAAGGTTTGGATAAGGGATTATTATCTAAAACTATTTTTAAGTGATACTATTCTTTTATTTACTAATATGTTCTGTGTACTGTAAGCTCTAAAATCGCATTCCTTCCTTTTCTGGAGTCTTAATCCGAGCAGTGAGGGGACCTAGTTCCGGTTGAAAGAATTTAGCATACAATAGGTGGCATTTCGCTTGTCAATCAAAGCTCAAACGTGAGACAGGCGGACAGGATCTGAAGAGAAAGATATGTCTTGATAGAGTGACCTTTCTTTTAGAGGACGGATCCGTGCGGGGAAAGGAATGAATCCCGTTTATGGATGGCTCGCTGGAGGGTGAGAGCTGACAGTTAGTCTTGACCTGGCGAGAAAAGAGTTAAATGGTTTCAGAGAAAAGCTCTGATCCAAAAAAGTGTGCGTAGAGCGAGGCTCAAATTGAGCCCGGGTGTGTGGAGAGATTAAGAGTGATTTCTGAGTTAATTAACGTGAATAAGAGAGGTATAGAATATCTTAACAGCCCACAGAACGTGTGTTCTGCATTTCATTTAATGTTGAACCGGATCACCTATATCCGAGTTCGTAATTGTAAAATTTGACTTATTTGTAAATATTGTGTAAATAAATTATTCATTAATTTTAATTGGAAGAGTTGGTCTTTTTCACTACGTACTTTTCATGAGTGTCCGATATCGCGTAATTTTATCGGTGGTGGCATACTAAAGTAAAGGATTATTCTTCAAAGATTTGTGGACTTAGAAGGGAATCTGACAAGCTTTCTAAAAAAAATCAACAATTTATAAACTGAACATCATCAGATGTATAATGTAAAAATAAGGAAAAAAATAAAAAAAACTTTTAATTAATTCGTTAAATGTTGTTTTAGTATAGAGACAAAACATTACCTATTAAAAAAATAAAAAATAAATAAATAAAAAATTAGTGTTTTTAATTATTTCTCTCTCAGCATTTGAGTGAAATGCATTAATTTAATTACAGGAAGAAACTAGAGTCGTTTTCTTTTCATGTGATAAGAATTACATTTTCAATTCATCTAAAAAAGTTTTCTCTATTCTCCATTTCAATGTTTTGTGTTAAAATACTATAATAAAGACATATGTAATTCTTTAATTTACATTTTATGACTATGCTTTATTTTACCTAAATTTAACAAAAACATTTTTACGACATAATTTTTGTGCATTTATATTTTAATTAAAGAAAGCATCAGAGAAAAAGAAATCCAGTATATTAAATTTATAAAAGATGGCGAAAGAAGAAACCTTGGAAATGTGAATTTCAGATGTAATTTTCTTCATCATCCAGTTTTTTGATACAAAAATATTTTTTATGGAAAAAAAAGCAGTATAAATATCAATATTAAAAAACTTTTTTTAAATATTAATTGTTTCGATTTATTGAAATATTAATGTTCAGAAAATGTATTTTTAAAATGTAGATATTGCAGAAAAAGAGCATACTAATGCGATTTCACGAAACTTTCTTCTTAAAAATAAGAAACAATATCATGATGAAAAGGTAAAAACCTGCTGAAAATGTCTAGAATAACAGGAGAAAAATAGAAAGATACGGAAAAAATACTACTTGAAAATTAAAATAATGATGAAGTATTTTTTTTACTTGGAGAGGAAAAAATCTGTTTGTGAATTAATAATTTAATATAATTCCTAGTAGTACATTGTAAAAAAAAAATTTCTAACGATTTTTTCCCAATTTTTTTTTTTTTTTTTTTTTTTGCTTTATATTCTAAAAACTTCACCATTTTGGAATAGTATTTTGTTCTTTAATTAAATAACAAATTAATTTTATTTTTAATCAGTATTTCTTTAATGTATCGTAAAAAATATTACAATAAAGCCGTGGAATTGTTTTAAATGTTTTAGTTTTTATATGTTTAAGATATTTAAGAGTTATAAATTTTAAAAAATGTAAATAATTCCTAAGCAATAAGTAATAAAAAGAGTTACGTCATATCGTTTCTTATTTCAAACGCTATATGTTACTGAAAAGTAATCTTACAGTGATTTTAGCATTTTTTTCTCTTGGCATATCATAATTCTACGAAAGGACAAAAATAGGCCCCCAGGCAAAATTTGAAAAAAAAAAAAAAAAAAAAAAAAAAAAAAAAAAAAAAAGATATATTCGTTTTGTTGTTGTTGTTGTTAAGTACACTATATGGCCGTTAATTTCAACTAATCGGACATTTTCAATTTTAGACATTTTGTTAAATATTTAAAAATGTATCTGTCAGATTCTTCTCGAACTTCAAGAGTATAAAGAATACATTTGACTTCCTACTTTACAACAACAGTTGGATAAAGAGAACAATTAGAAGGATAACAAAAGGACAAAAAAAAGGAATAATATTTGAGATCACGCTGTAAATTAAGATGTGTGAAATGCTCCATCGCTGTAGAATATAAGCATCTACCCAATGTATAACAAGTTTACAGATTTGTGTAAGAATAGCATACATATTCATAGAGATATAGCGATTTTTTTAAAACTAAAAAACTCTTTCATGTATTTAACTGTATATCCTGCAAGGTTTTCAACCAAGTTTAACGCCAGTTTCAGAAAAATTAGAAAAGTGAAGTAGAAACAGTAAAGTGCGATTGGAATATAAATATATTAAAATTTTCATGCAACATAAATAGTTGTATGAAATATTTTTTATCTGCGCATGCGCGAACAATAACTAAGATTTTTTAATATACCGTATTTACTCGTGTATAGGGCGTACGCGTATATAAGGCGCACCCCTACTTTACAAGTAAAAATGACGATTTCTTAAAATCTCGCATATAAGCGCACCATAAATTTGATACGCTAATGAAGAATGACCTAATGAATTTCAGTGAAAAAAAAATCGGAACAAACGTTACACCAGACCAGAAAACAAGACGAAAATGCATTTTTAGACTTCGGGTTGTAAGAGAATGACGGGAAATAGGAATGAGTGACGGTTAAGAGAATTGCTAATTAGCGTTTAGATAATGTCATTAGCTCTGTTGTATAAAAAATTGCAAGGAATGAAATAAATATGCAGTAATGCTTCAATTAGTTACATTTTCTGAGTTTTAATATCTTCTTTGAATAATTTCTTGTTTCGTATGTATGTCGTTCGACTGCATCCAAAAGTAAAAAAAAAAATATTCTGTGTATAAGGCGTACCTAGGAGTTTTGCCCTATTTTTTTGGAAAAAAAAGTGCGCCTTATACACGAGTAAATACGGTACTTTATGCTGTCTAATATCGAGCGTATTTAGAAGGGTATCGGCGTTGAAGTGAATTGGTTTTTAGTTGTAAAAAAGGAGTTGAACGATAAAGTTTTTCCACAAATTGTTATTTATTTAGTATATTTTAATTTTAATTTTAATTTTAATTTTTATTTTTTTATGCTTAAGTTCTTCGAGATTGCTTAGATAACCAATTTAACGAGCCTAATCCATGATAATAAAAAAAAAAAAAAAAAAAAAAAAAATGGAATAATTTCTTTCAAATTTTCTCGTTGATATTCAATGAATACTATTTTTTCTGAAAATCTGTTAACTAAGAATGACAATTGCTGACGAAAATGCCTTAATTGCAATGACGAAAATGCCTTATAATTCAGATATTTTTAGAAAGCAACTAAAAAATCAGCTCTCTCTACTGATGATATCTTTCTGAATTTCCGCGATGTTGACTTGATGTTTTGAGTTGCTCCATAGAGTTGACTATTAAATTACAGTCGGCTCTCGTTAATTTGAACTCGTCGGGACCACAAGAAATGTTCGAATTATCCGGAGTTCGAATTATGGAAAGTATGAAATGAGAACATGCTTAATATGGTACTATTATAAAAAAAAAAAAATAGTGTTATAGTGTTTTTTAAATTTATTATGTCTGTTATCATTAGAATATGACTTAATATTAAGTTAGAATGTATAAATACATAAACTAATTAAAAAATTAAAAACAAATACAATTGAAGAAAATTTTGAAGCGTCACTGATTGACAGACGGGGCACTTAGAAAGTGGATATCAAATACATGGGATTATATGTATACTCGTTCGGAACAATTTTCACAAAAATCAAAGAAAGAAAGTTATTCAAATGATCTCAAACCGGTGAGAAAGAAAGGAAGAATGAAAAATCGGAATTCTCGTTAGTTCTAATTAAACGATGTCAAGAGAAAATGAGTTCGAATTAATGAAAAAGTTTAACGTTATTCTGCCATTGAAAATTTCGGGACTTCACGTTTAGTTCGAATTAAGCGAAAATTTGAATTATCCGATTTCGAATAAACGAGAGTCGACTGTATGTAAAATAATCGTTCTTAACGTTCATACATGCGCAGATAAAAATTATTTCATTCAGCTCTTCATATTTCATAAAATATTACATTTATTTATATTTCACTTGTACTATGTTATTTCTGCTGCTTATTGCTGGGTATTTTTTTCTGAAACTGGACATTAAATTTAGTTGAACACCCTGAATGATTTAAGATAATAACATGCGTGGGTTTTTTTTAGCTTAAAAAAATCTCTATATTTCCATGAATATACGGGCTATTCTTACATAATTCAGTAATAATGTTGTACAGCATCAACATGTTTATATTTTGCAGGCATAGATCATTTAGTGCATTTTAATGTACAGAGTCATCACAAATATTACTTTCATTGATTTTTTTTGAATCCCTAATTGTTGTCTTTATCAAATCGATGTTGTTAAATTTGAGGCCTAACATAATCTTTACAATCCTGAAGTTCCTGGAGAATCCAACAAGTTAGTTTTAAATGTTTGATAAAATGTCTAAAATTGATAGTGTTCAGTGATTAATGATCATAGTGTATAAAAATATTTTTAAACATTTAACATCAACCCAGATGGATTAGCTAAGAATAAGTTCTATGAATTTCATTCCATGAATATCACAATGGCATGTTCAAATAGAGGATCAATAGAGTCAAAACTTCCTCCAAAATAAAGCAAGAACAAAAATCATTTATACGGCATAGATTATGAAACACTTTACAAAACATTCAAAATACTATAACAAAACTTGACAGGTTATTAAGGAGACAGACCTTGTCTAAATGAACAATATGAAAAACATATAATGCCTTTGCAAACCCGATTTCTGATATTTCCATGAAGAACTAAAATATGCGATTTTTTTTGCATCCCTGTACATGATCTACACATCTACATGCAAATAACACAGTATGCAAAAAGTTAGTTCAGTTAAACTCATGCACAGTTGAAAACTTCCATTGGTTATTTCACTCCATAAACGGATGTCGCTGAGAATTTCTGTGCGACCCCGTCTATGATTTATAGAATTTATACACAACTAAGTTAATATTTTAAAAATTTGTTAAATTTAAAAACGCATATCACTGAAAACTAACTGCCAGTAATTATTGTTCGTAGGCTTGAATAGTTGAATTATTACTCCTTTTCTTCTACAGCCAAATTCTTTTGTATGATACTGTAAATTATCAAAAAGTTCCATGCTATTCATAATATAGCAAGAACTTTGTAGTACGCTTCAGTGACGTATAACAATTTCAATATACTTAAAATATATGAAATCCTTCAAATACATGACAAAATATTTTCCCTCATATATCTTAATGTACCGGAATTCTTTTTAGTCGCCTTGTAAATGAACCGAATATGCTACACACTTAATTTTTGATACAGAACATGCCCCAGTTAACCTTAATAACTTATATCTATAATTCATTGCAATCGGATTATATTTACGCAAATTAGAGCACGAACAGACAAACCGAATTCATAAACTCTTCAACTATGTTGAAAATTGTTAATAATAATAATAAAAACATTGCAGTAAAAACAGGCTTTTTTATTTGTTTTTATATCTGTATAAATATTAGAGTTTCAAACTAAGCTCCTTAAAACAAAATAAAGATAATTCTTAGTGTTTATTTGGTCTATGAAAGTTACATTTTTGTTGATTTCTTAGCCTTGAGTACAGTATTTATATCTATCATCGCATTTTCACAAAAATAATACCCAGTTTTACATTCATTTTTGCGCCAAAAGACACATTAGTATTAATCTAAATTTCATCGGCAGAATTAAATTTTAAATTTTGATTACAACAAATAGGTCAAAGAAAAATCAAAATTAATTAAATATAATAGTGTAACAAAAACGTCTTGTTATTTTGCACAAATTCTGTATACTTCTCGTAACAATCTGGTAAGTTGAAATAACTTTTTCCTCGTGCTAACAAAGAGTAAAATCCTATGAACGTGATTTTTCCTTCGAAAAGAAAGTTTGTGAGTTTTCATGAAAAAACATTTTTGCTAAGCCACTTATTATGATGTATTAGCTAGCTAGCACATCGTAGTTTGTCATATTGTATAAAAAATGTTTTGCATCATCCAGACTTTTAATTCCATGGCATATTTTATAGAGGGAAAATCTTACATTATAAATTATTTAGTAAAGGAAATAAAAATCACGAAGAAAATTGTCAAAAGTGTATTGTTACATAAATAAAACCTAAAATTGCAATTTTAATTATATTTCATTACATTTGAGTGTTGATTTTATAGTTGCACAAAAGTCATATGCATCTAATAGGAAAATTTCACATAACTATGTGAGTTATATTAAAAAGTTATTACTAACAAGGAAGGTCTCCATACAGGGCATACCCAGAATGTTTTGAAAAAAATATACTAATTAATCTACTCATGTATGTAATAAAGGATCAGTAAAATTTAGCGGCGAAATCACAGTAGAAAATTTGCAAAAAAATAAAATACATTCGAATATTTAGCGTAAAAAATGATAACGTCATGTGATTTAGCGAGCAGAACATTTCCTCGACAACAGCAAATGATTTTAATGTTCAGAAAATTGTTTATCAATCGATTTTTAGAATGAGCGTAAATGATTTTTAATTAATTTAAATTTAAATTAAGGAGTTTAACACACATATTTTCTTTTTGTATTACATATTTATGTTACTTGTTGCTGTAGTTATTTAATTCTATCACTGTAACAATAATTTCATATAAAAAAAGTTTTCATACATTTAAGCGTTTTTCAGAATAAAAACCAGATTAAAAATGCTGCAGTAATGCATTTCATTAACGGAGAAATTTCCGTTTCTATGGCAACAAAGTTGAATCGGCAATGCTCAATTAAACTTAATTTGGAGATTGAAAAAAATTTAATTTTTTATTCATAAAATTCCATAGTTAAATTTCACTATAAATATATATACTATAAAATACAGTTCAAATAAACTAAAACAAACAAAACTAAAGTTATTTAAATATTTTTTAAAAAAAGTTTACCATGAAACATTTTTACCTTAAAAAGCATTTGACATAAAAATTATTTTTTGAAATTTTATTTCGCCGCCAACCGGTGATAAATCGTCAAATAAACGAAATGTTTATTATTTTTTTACGAACGTTTAAAAGGGGTTCCTCCGAAAAAAAATTTACGAACATATATTTCTACATGAGAAGAACATTCTGTAATTTTTAAAGATTTTCCGAAGTATGCCCATATGGAGACCTTCCTTGTAAGCAATTGAAAAGAAAACTACCCTGATTGACTAAAATGCTTATTAGTTTTTATTGTTTTATACACTCTTAAAGAACTAGATTATACTACTACATCCAAATTATACGATGACACAATAAATTTTCCCCATTCAATTCCTTTATGTATATTCTTTTATATATATTTCCAAAATGTATTTTTTATGTTTATTTTAAGTTCTTGAATTTCGCGAAAATTACAAATAATTAAGTATGAAATAGTTATTGACTAAAGATATTTCTTTAGCAGAAAAGTGGTGATATAAATTCAGTTAACTCTTCAACTAATGATATCTATTAATTGTCTATAAGATCTTCAGATCATAATATTCAAGTCCACATGGTATTTTCAATGGAATATTTAAACAAGTCTTAAATGTCCTATTGTTGCTGCCTTTTAGATAAAAGAATATTTTTTGTGTTGTTCATATAAGCTAATTATTAAAAAAAAAACAATAAACAAATAATTAATATTCTGTATGCTAGTTACAGATGATTCTAATATTTTACTTTAAATAATTATGGGTTTAATAAATACAGAATTAGTACTAATATCATACAAAATAAAACTAAAATTTTCTCATATAAAAAGTATGAATTTGACAAACTGGACATTAAAAATTACTCGTTTTTCATTTATAAATTTACATTTAGAATACGAGTAAATTGTCTTTTAAAATTCTAAACCAAATGATAACAAAGTGATTGCATTTAATTTTTTTATAAGTTATAGTTAATAGAAATCAATGAATAAATTATCAACGCTAAAACTAGTAAATTTTACAACAAATACAAATATTGTTATTTAGGTGTAAGAATTATGTTAAAAAATAGACAACTCAAAAAGTGAAAATATATTTTTGATAGAAATAGAATAAATAATATTTACATAGCAAAGCATAGCAATAATAAGCAATATTTACATAGATATATTATTATTATTATTTAGAGAATTACAAAAAACACTTCGTGAATTATAAATGAAATTATATCTGTAGATTCCGGTAATAACCAGGTAAGGCACATTTTTGAAAAAAAACTGAGATAATTTGAGAAAATGTACATTTAAAAGAGTACTTTCATCTGCCATAGTACTGAAAAATGAAAATCGAATACTTCCTGTCATACGGCGGCTATTAATTTTCATTTAAAAATTAAAAAAATTTTTAATTGGTTCTCAATAAAAATCATTTTTATATAACTATTTTGGCAAAAAAAGAGGTTCTTATATCCTAATTAAAAGTACTGAAAATTATTAAGTTCTAATCTATTTTATAAAAGTAATGATAAAAAGACACTTGAAAAATTAAAACGTTAATTACTCAAAATATTAAAAATGTGTCTTATCTGATTATTACCGGAAGCCACAGATATTTTCATCGAAGTTTTCCAAATATCAAAAATGTCATTCATTGCTAAGAAATTCTGAATATTTTACAATTTAACTTTTATCATTTTTATCAAGAGAAGGAAAAATAACTTTTCGAAATGAATTTAAGAAAAAAGCACACAATGTGCATAAAAATATGTGTGATTTTTCTGTTATATGTTATAGACTTTAATGTAGATGGAAAAGGTTTAGAAAGCACTACTTCATTTTCCATTTTATCTTTGTTGCAAGAATTCAACATTGTCTTACTTAATACTTTTAATTCCTTTTTAAATATCTCGCTCACTAAGAAAAATATTCTGCTGAAGCAATTATTATTATTGTTGTTGTTGTTGTTGTTGCTGTTGTTTCTATTATACTATTACGATGGGGAAAAGTAAATCCACCAACCTACTTTTACATATACTCCTTAATATCTAATAAATGTATCAGAAATAAGTGTAATTGATTTTATGAGCTAATATTTAATTATATTAATAAAAATAAATGTTTTTTAAATCTTCATTACTATAATTACGGCTTTGTATTTTATAATATTTTTTGGGTGACACATAAAAAAACGTATTCAACAAATAATAAAAAGAGTTTTTAATATAAATCAAGCAATATTACACAATGATCTCAGTATTTTTTAAGGTTGGGACTTTTAAATCATGTTTTATATCTATATATTCATAACGCGTAAATCAATTCGCCGTTTTTGAGTAATATTTTCGGAACATATTTCCTTTTCCGTAATAATACTCAATTTGCCATGAGTAAATATCTTTTTTATACATATTAATATTTATCAAAGTTCATATAGTCTAAAAATGTTTTATTAGAAACTAAACGTGAGATGAATTTATAAATATTGACTTTAACAAAAATAGATGGAGACCATGTGAAACATTTTTAACCGGCGTAGAAATGTAGGTTGAACATTTCTATAAAAGATAAAATGTGCATCCATATAAAGATGAAATAAAAAGGAAAACCTTAAAACAAATAAAAAGAAAGATATTTTTGGAAATTTTACTCGAGTTTTTTTATACGACGTCTGCTTATAAAATGGTTACCGTGTTGACAGATAAGTAACATTAGCTAATTAAGAATAAATTTATATTTTATTTTTATTTTATACTGCGCATTGTTATCAAGGTGCACGCTATAGATTTTTGTCTGAGAATTACTGCTATTAAATAAAAAATCATAATAAAGTAACATTATAGGAAAAAAATACTCTTAATGATGTCTTTAAACTTTGACGCCCTCGATTTTTTCAAAATAAATCAATTATTTTTTTGAAGCTATACGAAATTTCTCTCGACCAATGGAAAAAAAAATGAAACATTTCAACACATGCTGTTAAAAATTTCTGTATAAACACAAAAAAAAAGCGAAACTCTCTGAAAATTTTCTAGTTCTCAATTAAATGTATTTGATTGAGTTTCTCAGTCATCATTTCACAGATATTATTTATCTAATTCCTTGTAGCGATTTCCATGCCTTTATTTTAAAATATTTTTATCTATATTAAAACTTATAATTGAAAATGCACACTTTTAAAATTATTTTGCAATTTTATTAGATGTACTACAAAAGATTTTTTTAAACTTAGATAATTTAGAAAGGAAAAATTCATCTCCTTAAAGTTAGGGGGGATTTTGATCGACAATCACATAATTATGATAAAATATAAACATTGTTCTCAATAATGACAGCTTCTATAGTTCAGTCAGTAATATGTCCATTCGCTGTCAAGAAATCCCGGATTCAAACCCCAGAAATTCCAGCTACAAACTATGTAAAAATTAAATTAAATGATACATCAATTCAAATTTACTCGAAAAATTAAAATTATTTGAAGTCACTAAAGAATGCGTGATTCGCAAATTTTGAAAACTAAATTATTATGGTTAAAAATATATTAACAGAGTCTTATGTATTATTAACGATGCTACTTTATAGAATCTATTGTAAATTTACAGAATAACTTCTCTATTATTTAACAGGATCTCGGTTTCTAATCTCTGTAATTTTACGTAAGATAAAAGATAATGGATTAGCCATAGATTCTTTGTAATTTTACAGAAAATTTTTTAAGAGTGCATTTTTTAGTTAAATACCAAACATTTCAATTTACAATTATCGAAGTTTATACCGACTGTCTGATGCCTATTGACAATTTTTTAAATAAAGATTTCGCGTTCTAATTTCGAAATGTTCATGATGCATGGAAATTTATTTTGTTGCATGCTCTAAACATTTAATAAGTTGCAATACGTTTTCCCACTTCATATTTAGAAATATTTCACACTCAATGATATTTAAAAGTTGAATTGCATCGTATTAATTGTAACCCTCTTGCTCTTTTTAAACAAAATCTCTTTTCAAAAAAGAGTATTTTGTCTGGTTGAATCTCTCATATTTTCATGTATTTGATTGAACTTTATGGAAGATTTAGCGGACAACTGAATCCGGTTTCAAGCATCAACTGCGTTAAAGACTATATATTGCATAAAATGCATTATCAACTGTTACGCACTACAAAAAGCAGGATATTTTTTTTTAATTTAAAGGAGAAATTTTTATGCCCACCGAGAGGGTAAATTCTGAATTCCTATCTTAACCCTTTCCGGCGCTGGTGTCTGGAAACACCAAATTTTAATTCCAAATTTGCAATTGACACCAATAATATTTTAATAAAATCTTGCTTTTATAATAAAAGTTAAATTCTTTATTTCATAAAAAGTCATTTGTGAATTTCGGTGTCAGTCGATAATTTTTCATTTTACTAACAGAATTTGTTCGCACCGGAAAGGATAAACTGTGAAAATCGTGGTATTAGATTAATGGAATATTATATTTTGTAATATCTTTTCATTGGAAGCTTTCTGAGTGTAATTTTCGTTCGTTACAAATTATTTATAAAAGTAGTTTATTTTGTAAACTAATTATATATATATTAATGAAATTGCTGGTTTAGAGCGGTTTTCGGTTTCGATGATACGTGTTCATTCAATCAAAATACTTCTCTACATTAATCGAGCGTATTTTTAATTGAAGTTACTTACTTGAATTCATTTGTTTATCAGTCTTTATGTTTGAAATATAAATCATTCGACTGAAAAGAAAACTTTTGCTTTCAGTCAAACAGTTCGAATTACTAATATAACCTTGGTAGATGTTTTAAACCAATATATTAACATTTTTCTCTCATTTTTTATAAAACTCCATGATCGAAATCTTGAGATAATAGCATATTTTTTACAAAGAAGATCGTGATTCCAAACAAATAGTTTATGTGAGAGAGAATTTATTATTTACAATATAAGTTTTTTTCCAGCTGTGCAAAAAAACCAATTGTTTTGCAATAAACACAAACATTCCTTGTAAGTGGGCTCTTCACTCGAAAACATGGGCCCCACCAGTGGCTGAGAGGTTTTGCTCTCGGAGCTGGTAGACGGGAAGTTCTGGGTGCGAACCAAGTCGCGTCCGTCGGCCTAACCGTTTGGAGTTTTCGGATTTTTCTTCTAACTTTTCGTAAATACAGGTTAGGTTCCTTTAGAAAAGGCCCCCATGAAGGGCACTCTCCCTAGGGCCTATATCCTTCGTGCAGATAATCGTCCGTCATAAATCACACACACTCGCTTAAAAACACCGCTCCGTAATGTCATACCAATGAGCAGGTTCATTTTGAATTTGTCGTTTAAAATTTAATATATATATTGTGTAGGATAGCTGGGTTTAATCTTTAATATGACTATTTTTTACTTTTTTGATTTTGGCTGCAGCTTTTTTAAATGGTACCAGTTCCAAAAGCGAAAATATGCTTTTAAAACAAATCTGCAACCAAAATCGAAAAAGTAAAAAATAGCCATATTAAAGATCGATCTCAGATATCACAAGGAAGGAAAAACGTTTAAAAATATTCAAATTTAAACGAGAAATACAAAAATAACCTGTTCATTATTTTAACATTATGGGGCATTAGATGAAAATTGTACAAAGGCATAATTTAAAAAAGTCTTTATTCATAAAAAGTTACTTAAAATTGTTCAAATTCATAAGCAAACATTAATACTTAAAGAGTAGCATGTTTTATGCATACAAACCGATTAAGAGCCTAAACTAGTCGAGGAAAAAAACGAGAACACCTAATATTCAATCTAAAGGGATTTTTTTTTTTAATATCTCGCATTGATTTTAATATTTTTGAATAATATTTCTACCTAGGATAACTGAGGACGATCTGTAACGGGGCAAATTTTTATTTATATATTGTTTCTATTAAAAAAAATTGCTTTAACTTTTTGAATCGATTTGAACTGGATTTTAAATTGAAACTATCTTAATATTTAAAAAAAAATAAAAAAACAAAAGGAAAAATAAAAAAGTATCCCGGTTGGAGGTAAACATGAGTTATTCTATGCAAAATATCATTAAAAATATTAAACTGTAAGCGAGATATTTGAAAATAACTTCCTACAGACTTAACATTATCGCCATCGCTTCTTACTGTAACTTGTATAGGTAAGCGAAAATCGTTATCCTCATTTTACATAAGGCAACAAATAAAAGCTGTCAATGAAACCAGTTACAGTTACAATTTCCGCATTCAATTGTGATTTATTTGTTTGTTACAGTACGAAATACTTAAACTTTTTTACTCAGATGTTAATTTATTAATCTGTATGATATATATTTATTAAATTTCAAAAATAAACATAAATTTAATTTATTTTTATTAATTGTACAGTTATTTCGGCATCCAGTATTGGCTATTGTAAGATTATTTTTTTTTTTTTTTTTTTTTTTTTTTTTCGTTTAACTAAATGTTCATTATCACACAAATGTGGCTGTAAAATATTAAGAGAGACGATAAAACTTAAAAAAATAGCATGTTTTTTAAAACTGTATCTTTTCCCCTACTGAGCAATTCAAACAACATGCGAACAAATAATACCTCTGCAATATAGATAGCTCCTATTCAAACTATTGTTTCGTAACTAAATCCTTATCTTTAAAGAATGCTTTATTAAATGTATTTTGCTTTATAAAAGTATACTAGTTTTAGCAGTTTTATCTATTCACTAAATATCATACAAATTCATTCCAAATTATGTTACTCAAGTTTTAAAAATTATAAAGCAGATTAAAACAATATTCCAAATTCTGATATATATGCTTTTAAGTTGCAGACTTATGCACGACTTCTTTATAATAAAAAATAAATAAATGAAATAATCGCATACTTATGTGTAATAAATTGCTTTAAAAGATTTCTGAATATTTTAACGTTATAAAATCTTTGCGTTTTCTTTCACGAAAATCTGATCAGTTGCAAAAATATACAATGTAATTGTAAGGCTTATATAGGTTTTAAACAATTTAATACCAGAATTATAATCTTTTCATCATTCTCCTGTTCTTTGGTTTCATTTCTGGTATAAAATGTATCTGCCACAAAGCTGCTAAGCTTCTCATAGAAGGTTTCATTTAATACAAAGAAGCTTAAATATTCTATTTATCTATGCAACTGCATTTCTTATGTTTCCAGAGGATTACGTAAGTCAGACTGACATGTTCATCCAAAAAATACTTTCGATCTTATAACATATAAAATAAAAACCATGAATAATTTTTTTAATTCACTACAATTTTGTGAAACACTTTGTCAAAACTAACTGAACATAATAATAAACATTTCTAACTACAATAGTTTCTGATTGTCTTGTGAATGTGTTACAAATGTATTGTGCCAGGAAAAAGATTGTGCAAAAAGTGTTATTAATAATTACATATTTTTCCAGAAATGCAGTTTTTGATATTTATTGGTAAAATTAATCAACTCACTCAATAAATCCTATTTTTTTACTATAAAGGAAACTGTCTTTTATTTCCTTTTTAAAATTGTGTAATTTTAAGGGGACGGTGGACGTTAATTTTTTTTTTCATCATAGCACTATGAAATTTTGTGCATATATACATTTCAACAAAAGCATATAGAACACCTTCAAAAAAATTTCCAATCTTATTAAAATTTTTAATTTTTTTTAATTTAAATTTTTAAACGAAATTTTAAAATACTCCTCGGGTCTGAATTTTTGAGATATTTTCTTGCTTTTGCATTTTTATCACTTAAAACTCTATTATAAACAAATGTGTGTAATATTTTTTTAATCTCTTGAACAGTTAATATTTTACAGATTTTTTTCTAAATTTTATATCGATTTTCATCAAAATTTTTGGCTTTTAATAAGTGAAAAAATCAAATTTCACTATCTTAATGAAGACGAATTTTAAAAAGCTTACACAATTTCTTTCTAAGCAATATCAGGATACTTCTTTATCAATTTCATAAATATCGATCAAAAATTATGTCTCAAAAAGCTTTTCAAAAATCTAAAAACGCCGAAAAATAAGTTTTGAGAAACGCAGATTTAAAGTATATAAATACACTTACCTTTGTTATTTACTTCTTAAAATCTTCTAAATGATATTTTAATAAGAAAAAACTGTTTTGGTACTAATATACCACAGAAATAGACATTTTTGCTATAGACGACTTTGCTCAAATAAAGGACCATTATGCTCTTAAAGACACCTTGTAGAAACTGTTTTGAAAGGGATTTATATGTGTTGTTTTATAATGTTTTAAACTGTATGATGCTTACAATGTGATGTTAATTTGGCGACAAAGTGTTGTGCAGCACAATACTTTTTAAGAACCTATCTTCATCAACACTATTTACAGCAATATTTCAACACTATTAACAACGCTTTTTAGAACTCATTTCTAGATAGAAACACTTTTGCAACAAATTAATAGCACAAGTACAACACAAAACTTTTTTTGTATATGAAGTTTTCTAACTCGCAACACATTAATATTTCGAGTTATAAAGATTTTAAATTACACCCTTTTTCCATAGATTTTAAGTTTAAAAAATCGGAGAAGTTTTATCATGTGATATTGTTTACAAATGATATGATTAACCATTACAAAAAACTTCAAAATTTTAATTCAATAAATAAAGGTAATTTTAAAATGTGTCCCGTGCTCCTTTCAGTAGTTCAGCAGTTAAGTTAAAAGAGGTTAAGTAGTTGCCTCTAATACGCAGCACAAAATGACCAAATCAATTATATTTCTTTACCTGCAAACTAATAGCTTTATTTCTAGATAGCTTGTGAACTTAACTCATTTTTTTCAATACTTATACTATTGGCTTCTGGAGTATTCATATAGTGCTATTAATGAGTTTTATTTGGCAGAATAACTTTAATTTGAACTCTTTTTTTAAACTTCGTTCGATTGAATTTCATTTATTTAAAAATATGTATACTACAGTTTTTCCACATGATTAACATTGCATAATTTTATTAAAAATGTCTTATTTAAAGAAATTTCAGATTTAATTTATTCACAGTCTAGTTGTATACAATTTTTAATAAGCTTTATAGATTTGTGGTGTTTTTTATTGGAGCTTCGCTTTTTTTTATTCTATTAATTTATTTTTTATTATTTTTGCTTACATCTTCATACCCTATTGATTATATTTGTTCGAAATCAAGTAAATTATAAAATATTACTTATAATGAAACAAATTATGAGAGAAAATGCCATAAAAGTAATAAAGTCCTTTAGTCAGACTGACGTACGTTTCGTTGCACAATCGGTGACATTTTCAAAAACATTTATGATAGAAATATGTTTTCAAAAATTAAAAACAAGATCTTGGAAAATAATGTGAATATACGTCAATTTGAATAAAAGTATTTTATCACTTTTATAGCATATTCTATCTTAGCAAGTAAACTTATTTAATTCGATCTTATTAATGCCCAGAAAAAAACGACGTATATATCTGAAGGAATTATTATATATATTTTCAAAGCAAATTGTTTCTAGGATATATTCAAAACATTTGACCAAATTTGAAGTTTGTGATGGTTTATTTTTTAAATATTTTTGCTACTACTACTTAACATTTCCGTGATACACCTCATTGTTATATCATCTGTTACACATCCTTCCATATCGACGCGAGTTAATTTTCATCATGATGTATCTCTCTCACTTTACAGCAAACTTTTAAATTTCGTTAGAGTTTTTATAACTTTTGAACAGTGAAATCACTTTATTAATCTTAACCTATGACTTAATTTTAATGGGAAGAAAATTATTTAAGCAGATCAACATGTTTTGAAACTTGTCACTTTTATATAAAAGTTACACTAAAAATTCATTTTTAAAAAAACTCAAACGTAACTTTAAAGTTAATTTATGCACTAAGACACTGCTATGTTTGAATTTTACGTTCGCGCAGAAAAATGTGCATTCTTTAATCCTTCAAAGTACGAGGAAAATATACTGGATAGAAGTGTGTTTTCATGTGACAAAATACGTAGATATACATGATTTACTATTAAAAAATAGATATATCTCTTGAGTTACAGTTCGAAATTATGTGAAATAATTTGAAAATGAAACAAAATTTCAAACACTCAATTTTGGACTCCACAGTCTGTGCATAGGTAAACTCTGAGTCTGCCATAGATAGTCATTCGTATGATGCACATATAGTTTCATTCTATGTTGGCCCAGTGAAGTACATAGCACAACGCGTTATTTTCGTATATTCGGATCTTTCGTCACCAATCTTTGGGGATTATTCGTTGAAAATGATGAATACATTTACAAAATTCTTTTCGTAACTATCTATGTCCAAATCTCTAATTACGATCAACAAGTCATTTACTTCATTAAGTGATCGCAACTAATGTCTCAAAATCAAGGATAGTGCAAAAAGACACAAGTTTAATGACACAATAATAACAAGATTATTAATACACAATTTAAAATTCTCATTTATTATGTATATCATAAATTAATTTTAATTACTGTAGTCAAGAAAGAACAAAACACAAAACATTATCAGTAAATTAAACTTTCAAACAACAACATTACAATTTTCATTATAAATGCTGAGAAAGTATCAAGAAACTGTCCAACTGATATAACTTTTTATAAATTTCTTGTAAAATACATTTATGCTCAAAATTAAGAGAATTTGCTTTTTTGTGAAATTTCAAGTGCAAAACGAAAGGTTAAAATATCGTTTCAAACAAAGATGCAACTCTTTAGCGTCGTAATAAGCGTACACACATAGGTGGAGAGAGTAGAGAACAGACGTTATAACCCACCGAAGCAATTTTAGCATTTTGTAGGCTGGCACGTCTAGCCTAATATCTTTGTGATTTTTTGCACTCACTGAAGCACAACAGTCACTGAAGCTCAAAAGCAAACAGTAAAAATAAATGATCTCCAACGTTTGTACCTTAACATGACGTGGTGAATCGTGGATACATTGGAAACAGGGCAATTTCAAATGCAAATTCCCAGAGACTTCAACGTAACGCCCAGTCTCATGTTCAACTTATGGAAACAATTTAAGAATACTGGATCCGTAATAAGAAAGCCTAGGCGATGTGATTCAAGACTCATGACGGCCAATGAAGATTCTTTTGTTCAATACAGCAAAGGGAAACAGTAGTTCAGCAGCTTTTCTCTCTCTATCTCTCTCAATCCATGCTTTATGCGACTACAGGAAGAAGAGTTAAAAAAGTTAATATTTGCAGAAGACTACAAAGTGCTGCTTGGAAGAAGGCCTGCTGTTTGCGTCCCGCTCACTTCTGCACACAGAAAAACCAATTTAACATGGTTCAGAAATCATCAATTTCGGACCAGGATTCAATAGGGGATAGTTCTATATCACTGATGAGTTTCGGTTCAGTCTAAACACTAAATCTTGAAGTATTTTCATCTGGAGAAAATCAGCGATACGCTTCCTGCCTTCCATCATCCCAGAAAGAGACCATTATGACAGAGGAGGTTCGATGGTCTGAGCACGCATTACACTGAATGTGATCACGCCTCTGCCTGCGCATAACAAAGGTTCTAAGATTGATATGAGGTGTACGGATGATATCTATTTTAGAGGTCTACACGGGCCGAAATTTCCAGGCCCGAGGCCGGCCCGGCCCGAACGAAAGAAATATTGGTCGGACCGGCCCGACCCGGCTCGGGTGAATTTCTACAGAACATTGATCTTTACTCTAACGGAAGAGTTCAGACCAAAAAACTTATCTTAGTAATTTTTTTTTCATGTTTATAATCTCTATTTATGCAGAAGTGCCATGGGCTGCGATATTTACGCTTTTAATGAACCTTTGTTTGTTGTATGTAAATGTTTCAGTTATCATTAGTATTATTAATACACTACCTGGCCATTGATGATCGTCCACTGGCGATTTTAGACATTTTGTTAAATATCTAGAAAAATACAAGAGGAATTATCTTGAAACTATCAGTGTATAAACATAATAGTACAGGTCATACATTTCCGTAAAGATTTTTTCACGAAACTTTTTAGGGGACCATCAATAAATTAAAAAAGATGAATATCTTTTGGATAACCCTGTCGAAACTAATGTAGAAAAAGTTCTCAAACTTTACATTATGATTAAGGAGCTTATTGTAATACACTGTGTTCAATTTTATGTCGATAGCATGTATACTCGTAGAAAAATTAAGATTTTTATAAAAACAGTCTTAAATTTTCCCAAGATTTTTGCTTATAATTTGCAGAGTTTTTAATGTAAAACAATATTCTTTTCTAAAACTGTGACAAACAACATTGCACATAATACCCTGTAATCAGAATTAAAAAATAATAAAAATGGTATGAAAAATGAGTAGGTTTACTAAATAATTTTTCACTGCGCATGCGTCAACGATATCAAACTTTCGTTTGCATATTATGTTAGCTAAATGTATAGAGCAACTTTTGTGAAAGTCTCAAAATTATAGCTTTAAAATTCTGAAAATAATCGTCAAAAGAATAAGTTGAAAATCCGTTATTCCCAAAATGAAGCAAAAATAAGAGGGGTTGTATCCATATATTCATTGATTAGTGTCAATATAGAATACACAATATGAGACTACTACTACATTTGGATAAAATCCCTCATTTTTTTGCTTTATTTTGGGAACAATGAATTTTATGCTTATTCTATAGACGATTACTTTCAGAATTTTAAAGCTATGATTTTTAAGACTTTCACAAAAGTTGCTCTATACATTTAGCTAACATAATATGCAAATGAAATTTTGATATCGTTGACGCATGCGCAGTGAAAAATTATTTAGTAAACCTACTCATTTTTCATACAATTTTTATTATTTTTTAATTCTGATTACAGCACAATTTATTACAATAAGCCACTTAATCATAATCTAAAGTTTCAGAGCTTTTGCTACATTAGTTTTGACAGGGTTATCCAAAAGATATTCATTATTTTTCTACTTATTGATAGTCCCCTATAAAGTTTCAGGAAAAAATCTTCACGGAAATGTATGACCCGTACTATTAAGATTATACACTGAGAGTTTCAGGATAATTCCTCATGTATTTTTCTAGATATTTAACAAAATGTCTAAAATCGCAAGTGGACGATCATCAGTGGCCAAGTAGTGTACATAAAAAAAAATTCTAAAAAATGATACTCCGTCTGTCCCAAATTAGTTGCGACATTTGGATACTTTCGTACTGATTATTGTTAGTAATGATTTTATGGTTTTGATTGAACATTTTTCAGATACTTCAGGATGATATGCAATCAACCAAAAACATTTACTTACCAAACATTCACTCCATCTTTTCTTAAATCAGTATCTAAATTAATACAAGGTTTGCGCTCTCTTAAAGCCACGCCCAGTTTTTAAGGATTCTCCCATCAGTAATCACACAGAACTATCTTCTATCTAATGCATCGGGATTTCATTAGGAAGAAAATAATTTTTGGCTGATATAATGGCTGCGGAATCATTGGGAAATGGTACATGAGTTAAAAGCTTGCGAACCCTGCAAATTTTCTTCGAAAATTTTGTCGGAAAAAAAAAATGTTCTTTTTGCAGAAATTAAAAAGTGAGAATAAAAATACCAAGTTGTAATAATTTTAATCACAAATAAAACAAAATTTAAATCATATTTAAAGAATTTTTTGCACATAATATAGCTACGGGATTACATACCAGGTTTCGCGGAAGAAGATTTTGACGACGAAGATTTTCCTTGTTGAGATGGGTTTGTACGAGTTGCCTCCACCTGACATCATAATGTTTTCCATCCACGTTTGTAGGGTTAAAAAAACATTATCAAGCTTTTCTACTTCTATGTTTGCAAAATCAACTTTAACAGCATCAATTAAATTTTCAATATTGTTTACGGGCATCTGAAGTTGCAATGATTGTATTGCGTTAAAAAAAACCCAGATCAAGCACATTTAAATCCGGACTATTTGGAGGTTGACACTGTAATTGTAAATTCCATCCATCTTTTAAGCATTCTTTTGTGATACTAGGATCATTTTCTGACAAATAGGGCTTGTCCTGTTGAACGTATATGGGACTCGATTTTTCGCTAATTGGAAACTTTTCACGTATTGCCGGCAAAACTTTTTCTATAATCATTTTTCGGGTTTCTTCCTTATTAACACATTCGACAACTTTTGTCACAACTGTTCCTTTTGCACGATTTTTAGAATTTCTTTTGGCATTTTCAGAGTAAACAAAAGGCCATATTCCAATTTTTCCATCAAACATTTCGTTTCTATTTAGATCCCATCTTGGCCTTGCTACCGCTGTCATAAACATTATTTTGGTAAGAAATCTTTTGCTTTTGCAATGCTTCAAAGGTTCGGATTCATCCAGAGTGATGTAAAACGAATTACTAGTTTCCGTAATGTAAACCATTTTTTATCGATATGTATACGATCCAACATTTCCGAAAAGTGTCCATTATTTTGAACATGTTATAAACAAAATCGTATTCTGTCCAGCTTTTTTTTCTGTTAGACTAAGCTTGATTGCTGATGAAATATACGCTTCAAAACGTTTCCATCTTTGACAATTCTGTATAATGATGATTTAGGAATATGAACAGCACACGATAAACTTCGCAATGTTTGTTTTCTTCTAAGTGGGACATCTTTGATTTTGTTCAGTTGTTGAGAAAAATCTTTTTTTTTCATCCGCATTTACCAGTTTTTTGCGATTTTACATTGTAAATTTCATTATAATTTATTTTTTATGTCTTTGCCAGCTTCCACAAACGGGAGATAGTAGGGGAGAGTGGGGATACTTGAGCATAGGGGATACTTGAGCCACCCCCTTTATCTCTACAGTTGTTCAATTTTTCTTTCTAAAACTGGCAACATGGTAACATATTTATAGTTCTGAACATGTAAAAAAGAAATCATATACCTTGGTACCATTTTTAAAGTATGGTGATTAACCCTTTGAGCTCTGCTGGTAGAATTTTCTACCACAAAATTTTAATTCTGAAATGTCACAACGACACCAGAAAATTCGACCAAATTTATTTGAAAAAGGTTTAATGCATTTTTTCGCGTATATTGTAAATCGGTTTTTTTCTTTGCAAAATACTGGTGCGAATGTGACATCTGGCTCAAGTATCCCCTCCATGGGGATACTTGAGCCACAATGTAAAAGAAAAAGTAAAAATTTATTAGACATAGAAAAATAGTTCAAAATTAATTGAAAGTGGTTTTCAAATGAAGAAAAAATATCAAATTTTCATTTTCAATATTTTATTTTGTTCTAAGAAATTCTAAAAAATTTTAAAAAATTAAAATTTAAAAAATGGCTCAAGTATCCCCATCTTCCCCTACTACGATGAACATTAAATTTGATCGCTGTAGCATTTATAGCGCCATGATTTAATCGATCATTCTTCAAACATTGGAGTAAAAGTTGCAAAACAGAGTTGCGTTCTTTATCATTTAGTTCCTTCTTTACGGCAATTTTTAAATTATTATTCATATTTACTGCCATCATCACATCACTTTTTATTGCAAACACTTCATATTCCACTTAACATCACGTTAAACAACCAACGTGCCTCGTTATACTCATTGTAATAAAATTTTACTGGTGTATATGTATTAAACTGCATCAAAAGTTATTTATGACTCCGCCTACTTGAAATGTCGCAACTAATTTGGGACAAGATTTTCGACCTAAATGTCGCAACTAATTTGGGACAGAGGGAGTATATGGTAAAAGTAAAATCTTTTAAGACATTGGAAAGAAAAAAATACATTTCCTTCTTAGTATATATAAATGCTTAATATATTTTTTTTCTCGCGTATTGTTGTATTTATTTTATATGAATGAACAGTTTAAAAGAAATTTGCAGATTTCAGTTTAAACGAAAATTCCGTCATAATCATATTTTATTTTATGTGTTTATTTATATTTTAAGACGCCTAGTGATCTACGATTCTTTAAAAAGAGTAAATTCAAATGTTTAATTGTAGAATAATGACGTCTTAAAAGTATATGCCCATTTTGCAAAAATTTTTGGACCAAGCCAAACTTTACTAATTTAAGAACAGACTTTTCCACGTCGAGAAAAGGATTCTCATACGGGAAGATTCAACAAGAACTGATTATTCTGGTCCGCGAAGACTAGGAAGAACGAAATCAGTCTCGGCTTCATACGGAAAAAAATAAGTTAGGCTCGGCACGGCCCGATACTCCAGGAAAAAAATTAAGGCCCGAGCCCGGCCCGGCCCGAAAAGATTAGTAACTAGGCCCGTCTGGCCCAGCCCGAGTCTTCAGAAACAAGGCCCGAGCCCGGTCCGGCCCGAATGCCGTTAATGAAAATCGGCCCGTTCAGATATCTAAATGTACCCCATGTTTGTGTTTTTAGGGATATATTTGGCCCTAATTTCATTTTAATGGATTATGACGGACAATTAGAGTGAACTCATCTGGTCGACGAATTTTTGAAAATTGAGGATATCCGCTTGATCACTGTTAAAACTAATGGTGAGAAACCAGTTGCATTTGGCGCCCAGGGGTGAAAAGGTGTTACCATTGACACCATTGGATCATTGAACATTGGGCTTGAAAATGTGTTTGAGGTACCGTTTGATGTCTCACTGGATGATTCACGCTAATTTGGATGCCGCGCAATGCATACCTTCGGAAGATTGTCACCCCTTAGTCATTTGCGCATGCTCTGTGACGTGTATCCTTGCCCTTCAACTTGCCGTCACTGGTGGATCAAAACAGCAATTTCTTCCTACGATGATTATCACCGCTATACGCTATCCCAATTTCGTTTAAAAATTCGGATGGCTAACTTTTGGCGAGCTTTTTTATATAAAGCAACCTTTGAATTTCAGGAAATTTGATCATTTCAGTGAGACTTTGAAGGTGAGCTCGATGGCCGAGCAGTTCGAGCGCTGAGCTTGTAATCAGACGTTGTGGGTTCAAATCCTTCGAAGGCCAAAAGTGGGTTTGTATATATTTTTATTTTTTTATTATTGGGCACCCTGGATTAAGGATGCTATCTTTTCACCCTAATTAAAGGTGCCATTCTCTCTTCTTTAGGAGTGTCTCCACTGTGACAAGCCTTTCACCCCTAAAAAGTGCAATGTGTCACCATTAGTTTTAACATTGATCGAAAGGCCAATTAGGCCTCCAGACATAAACCTTATAGAGTATGTCTGGAACACTCTGTAGAAGACAACTGAAATTCACTTTTTACCTCCCAGAACGAATACAATGCCTGAAAAAAGCATTACGTGTGAGGCTAATGTCATAGGGACGCATAAATTGCCTGGTTTCCTGTGTGCATTCACGTTGTAAGAGATGCATAACTGTTAGAAAGGACCATATACCCTATTAGACAAGTTTTGGTTCAGTATTATGAACTCTGTTTTAGACCTTCTGACACTGACGAGTTTTATGCATGATCATGCGTGTCTGTTATAAAAATTAAATGATAATTTTCATTTATTCATTTATTTATTTTTGTTGTCGTATTATATCAGTGAATGTACATATCAAATTTCATTAACATCTATCCAGTAGTTCTCAACATATTCGATCAAATTTCAAAATTCTCTAATTTTTGAATCTTAGATTTTCAAGGTCAGTCATTTTACATTAGTTAGAAACACATTACATTAGTTAGATGACGAATTAGTTTTATCAATGTAATTATTATTTATCTATTTTTTATAAGTAATTTTAATCCACTGTACAAAAACAATTTTCTAGAATGTAATATGATCTAAGATTATCTGAGGTTTTAATTTTACGCTTAAAGTAAAATAAACACTTGATTTCTCAATATATAGTTTAAAGAAAAATAAGTTTTGTACTTCACACATTTTGAAACGGACTAAAATATGTCAATACTAACTTATTTTTATGTTACTTGAATAATCCTTTGCCAAAAAGACTATTAAAGAAATATAAAGAATCCAATACCCGCAAGCAATATATCGTACTAAAATGGTACATAAACGACATTTCCGTGTTTCCTTTACATTACGTGTTCCAAATGAACAGAATTTCAGATGGAGAAGGAAGGTCTTATGGATCTTATAAATGTTTTTGTGTGACATATTCTGGTAGATTAAGAAGTAAATAAAAAAGGTCTTTTATGTAGAAGAATTCGTCGTTGTTTCTTTCTTCCAAGAAGGTGGGAACAGAAAGAATATTTATACGTCAACAGAGATTCTTTATATTTTTTTTTTATCCTTCGATTATTAAGATTTTTTCCAACTTACAAAACTCAGTTCGAAATAAAACAATTCATAGAAAGCGACATTGTAACGGAATAATGCAAATCTTTTGGTTTAATGACATTTATACAGGGTGATTCAGCTCGTCGGTGACAAACTTTAAGGATCGATAGAGCACACCTAGACGAACATTTTTGAATAGGGAATGTAGGGTCCCTGACGCGATGGTAAGGCGCTAGGTGCTTTCGAAAATTTGGGTGCCGAAATTCGGAACGTCATAAAAACTAGGGAAATGGTTAGATTTTCTTGCTTGTTGCGTCGAAATGATTCTGTTTGTTTAGACTTTCTTCAGTACCAATTTGATAAGCGTATCTCTTAAAACATGGATAGGGGGCGCTGCAGACTTTGGAGAGCTAGACAACAACTTTAAGCCCGTTATTTTGATAATTTAACACATGCTCGCCAAAGTTTATACTCTAACTTAAAGTTTGAACCCAAAAATAGAGCCCTGCAAAAAGCGTAAGAGCCGGAATAAAATGTCAAAGTACAGGGTGGTCGAAACTCGAAGGCTCCTAAGAGATAAACAAACAGATTTCTTGACTTGTGGCATGCATTTTCATGATTCTGTTTGCTGGGGCTCTCTGAAACTCAGTTGAACGGTACAAAAAGAAACATCGATAGGGGGCGCTTTGGGCAAAAAACATAATTCGTTGACATTTCGGACGCTAACTGGAAACGGGGCGCTACGATCAGTTAGAAACAAAACAAGAGAGTAATTTACTTATCATAAGAAGCTATTAAAACTGCAGTTTGTTTGTTTTTTTTAACAAACATAGCTGGTTTCAATCATGCACAATGCGCGCAATAAAATTTACATAAGGTGCTTTTTGCTGATTTATGCAAAAGATATCGTACCATATCGATATGCAAAAGATACGTAATGCGTAGACGACAACGCGAGATGACGTAGTTGTATGCGCAGACACGTCTTTTGAACGTGCGGTACCTACTTAAGCTTCGGGTTACTTGTCTGCAGATCGGTAGTAGGATGGAACGGTACACAAACTCTGAATTGGCTGACATGCATTTGGCGTATGGCGCTGCTGGTTGTAATGGACGAGCCGCTCAGCGGTTGTACGCCGAGCGTTACCCCAACAGGCAAATCCCCTGCCATGCCTTCTTCGCTCGAGTACACCAGAGGTTGTCCACAACGGGATCTTTCGACGGAGGCAGGCCTGAACGGGAGCGATCAGTGAGCACCCCCGACAACGAAGAGGCTGTGCTTAACCTGGTTGAGGACAACCCAGGTCTTAGCACGAGAGATATCGCCAGACATGTTGGCATTTCGCAAGCAACTGCGTGGCGCATCTTACGTTCCCGGAATCTGCACCCCTACCACATCCAGCGGGTGCAGTTGCTCAGAGAGCAGGATTTTGGCCCTCGAGTGGAATTCTCAAGATGGTACTTGGCGATGAGATCCAGGGATCCCCGTTTTGTAAACAGCATTTTGTTTACGGACGAGTCCACCTTCAGCCGGGAGGGAATGTGGAACGCCCACAACAGTCATGTGTGGTGTGATGAAAATCCACATGAAACCAGAAGCCGAGCAGCCCAGGAGCGTTTCTCAGTAAATGTGTGGGCCGGCATTCTGGGGGATTGCCTCATTGGCCCTTATTTGTTACCTGAACGGCTGACAGGTGGAAATTACCTGATTTTCCTGGATCAAGTGCTGCCGCAGCTTCTGGAGGAGGCGCACGTACCCGAAGGTTCGCGTCGCCAGATGCTGTTCCAGCACGATGGAGCTCCGGCCCATTACACGAACGACGTGCGTCTCCATCTAAACGCAAGGTATGGCCAGCGGTGGATCGGGCGTGGGGGTCCAGTTCACTGGCCTGCCCGATCACCAGACCTCACCTGCTTGGATTTCTTCCTTTGGGGTTACCTGAAGGCCGAGGTATACCATACACCTGTCAGCAGTGCTGAAGAACTTGTGGCGCGCATTGTGGCAGCTGCAGGACAGATCAGAGATACTCCTGGCATTGTTGGAAACACACACTCCTCAATGCGACGGAGGTGCGAAGCCTGCATCATGGCCCAAGGTCGAAATTTCGAGCATCTTCTGTAGTGTTATTTTTTGTAAATAAATTTCCAGTATCATTGATGTTTTTGGTCTAAATTTATTCAGAAGTGTTGAGCAGAGGTAGAAAATGTGTTTTCATTATTACTAACTGATCGTAGCGCCCCGTTTCCAGTTAGCGTCCGAAATGTCAACGAATTATTTTTTTGCCCAAAGCGCCCCCTATCGATGTTTCTTTTTGTACCGTTCAACTGAGTTTCAGAGAGCCCCAGCAAACAGAATCATGAAAATGCATGCCATAAGTCAAGAAATCTGTTTGTTTATCTCTTAGGAGCCTTCGAGTTTCGACCACCCTGTACTTTGACATTTTATTCCGGCTCTTACGCTTTTTGCAGGGATCTACTTTTGGGTTCAAACTTTAAGTTAGAGTATAAACTTTGGCGAGCATGTGTTAAATTATCAAAATAACGGGCTTAAAGTTGTTGTCTAGCTCTCCAAAGTCTGCAGCGCCCCCTATCCATGTTTTAAGAGATACGCTTATCAAATTGGTACTGAAGAAAGTCTAAACAAACAGAATCATTTCGACGCAACAAGCAAGAAAATCTAACCATTTCCCTAGTTTTTATGACGTTTCGAATTTCGGCACCCAAATTTTCGAAAGCGCCTAGCGCCTTACCATCGCGTCAGGGACCCTACATTCCCTATTCAAAAATGTTCGTCTAGGTGTGCTCTATCGATCCTTAAAGTTTGTCACCGACGAGCTGAATCACCCTGTATTATTTACTCTTTATTTTAGTTTTTATTGACTGTTGTCAACATTTTTCATGCTTCTGCTTCATTTTTATGCAATAATGTAATCAATCATTTCAGACTGTTTATCCAGCAGCAATTTATTTCAGAAGAGAAATTTTATTGTTTTATTTCTGTATCGCAGTTGCATAAGCAACCTTTTCACCAATGGAAAATATTTACTTACAAATTTGTGAAGTATGCCGGTAACTTCTTAAATTATTATAATCTTTTCGTCTAAGCAGGTGGTACCATATGTGATGTTATTCTTTTTGTTCAAGAAATCGGGAAACTAAAAAATGCTTATATGTGAACAAGGATATTTAATATATTTTCTATACTTCAATTACTTTTTTATTCGCCAGCAAGAAGCAGCTGTAAATGAAATTAATCAGCAATTCACTTCAGAAAAAAATTCTTTTATTTCTGTGTTGAAATTGGGGAAGCGACCTTTTTACCAGTGGAAAATATTTGCTTCCAAATGTATGAAGTACGCGGATAATTTCTTGAATTATGGTATTCTTTTCGTCTAAACTGGTGGAATCATATAAGGTATCCTGGGGTAATAACGCCACGTTAAGGTTCTACCAATTTTCATGGCTTAGTTTTAGATTGTATTTTTCAAACAAATATAGGATTTGATACAGCAACTCATTGACTATCTATCTAAAAAAAAATTATTTAACAGATATGTATTCATAAAATGTTATGGCGTAATTTCTTGACTAATGATATTTGGCGTTATTACCCACCTATATGGGTAATAACACCATGCAAACAAAACTATAAAATAAGATGGAATAATGGCATGTAAATTGCAAAATTTTAAAAATGCAAACTCTACAGCTCTAGAAATTGACAAATTGCAGTCTAAGCTAATGAAAATGTTCAATTTTTTGTGAAAATGTAAGAAAAAGAATGATGTGGTGGGGGAGGGGGGAGAGGAGGCAAAAGAAAATCAGATTCTAAGTTACTCTTTGCTTAAAAGGACTATTTAAATAGAATTATTAGAAACATTGCACGGTTTTAACTGTGTTTATTGGATTCAGTATTTATATTCCCATGTATGCATTCCATGCGATAGAAAATATTCAATTTTTGTGAAAGTGAAAGAAAAAGGAATGATGGGGAACTTCAACAGAATATAACACCCTGTGCCTTTCTTTTTCTTAAAAAGTCATGCTTAAGGGGGCTCAGGGGTTGAAAACTTTACAAAAAATCGATTTTATGATCTAATTTGATTATTCATTTAATTCTTAACTCAATGCAAAAAACTGCATAAAAATATTTGCATTTTTAACGGAGTTATAGGCATTTATGTATCAACACTTTCATAGCCGCATCCATATAATTTCAACTTTAAGTCGCGTTTTCTCAAAACTTTATTTTTGATGACTAACACCAAGATTTTTAAAAAAAATTATTTGATGGAATGGCCTTTTTTTTTTTTTTTTTTTTTTTTTTTTTTTTTTTTTTTTTTTCATGCATATAACATCATTATCTAGATTATGAATTAATATATTTTAGATAGTTTAATATTTTGAGTATTTTTAATGGAAAAAAAGTTGTATTTTTTAGGGGTTTTTTAAATTTTCAACTTTGAGAGATTTTTTAATGCTGTTTTTATTAAGTGATAGTTATATCCTTAATTCATAATCTAGATTATGATGTTATATGCATGCAAAAAAAAAAAAAAATAAGCCATTCCATCAAATAGTTTTTTTTTAAATCTTGGTGTTAGTCGTCAAAAATCAAATTTTGAGAAAATACGACTTAAAGTTGAAATTATATGGATGCGGCTATGCAAGTATTGATAAATAAATGCTTATAACTCCGCTAAAAATGCTAATATTTTTATACGGTTTTTTGCATTGAGTTAAGAATTAATTGAATAATCAAACTAGATCATAAAAAAATTGATTTTTTGAAAAGTTTACAACCCCTGAGCCCCCTTAAATATAATTATAAGAAACATCGCATGGTTTTAAAAATTTATAATGTAATATTTTAATCATGTGAAATTTTATAATAACTAGAGTTATATGTATTAAATATTTTTGTTAATACTATCATAGTAGTCTTGTAAATTGTTTTTAACACATAACTCCACAGTAATGCTGATTCTCAAACCTAAAGTTAAATTTTTGGCGTTATATAAAACATGCTTTAATAAATTTTTAATTAATTAAATAAGACTATTGATAAAAAATATTATCCCAATGAGATCTCCTATTAAATTTTATACATGATACATGTGGTTATATATCATTGTCTCTATATTAGCAACAAAATTAACCTTTAACTGCTGTTAGCAATCTCAATGAACGCTGCCTTTCGTTTGGAATTCTTTTTTGTTTGGAGTCAACGTACTATTGTTAGAAATATTTGAATAGATAAAACTTAATTAGAATTAATTCTGTACAAAAAGTTTAGTACAGGAGCAGTATTCTATGATTTTTAATCATTGATCGCTTTTTAACCTTTAACTAATGTTACCGTCTCATAGACCACTGTCTTACTTTTAATTTTTATAGTTTAACTTGTAATTTTCAGTTTAACTACAAACATTACCGAAATTTTGTTTCATTTGGAACTTTAGTACTATAACCAGAGACTGTTAAATAGATGAATATTAAGTATAATAGTCTTGTATAAAAAGTTTAGTACAAAAACACAATCCTATGAGTTATTCCCGCCTTTTATTCATCTTTAAATCTTACGGTCTCACAAACCGCTTCACATGAGTTACGTTACGATTTCTGTCACATCGGTTAAAGGTTAATTTTGTAAAATTTTGAAAAACCAAACGCTGAGAAAGCGGATAGTTAAAATTTAAAACACATTTGAACAATCCAGTGGAAATTTAATAGAAACCTTATTTCGAAGATGTTCTAATTAGAATATCGAAAACATTTTGATATAGTTTTATTTATAAGGGTTTAATTTTTTTTACATTAGTATTAAAAAAATAGAGAGAGATTAGTTTTGGGTATTGGACTCCCCCCTCCCCTTAATCTTACCATTTCATCAATTCTAATAATGTTGTCCCATATTAATAAATAAACCCTCTTTGTATGTACAGTAAAACCTCCATAACGGACACTCCCGAATAGCGGACACCTCTATTTAACGGACAGTTTTCCGATCCCCACTCCCAAAACCAAAATTTTTGTATGTTTAACCTCTGAATAACGGACATTCCAAATAGCGGACACTATTTTTGGCGATAAAGGATGAAAAAGTACTTTTTAACAAGAAGAAGACGAAAAAAAAAGTTAAAAGGTCTCTAAATTTATCAGGGCAAAGTGTCACAAATTTTGTTATCACACATTAATGTAGAGGAAATTTTTCCTTCACGTCCATTGTTGAATTCTGGGAGTTGACTGGGAGGGACATCTCCCAGAGCATTCAAATGTCTATGTCCCCCTGGAAGATTTCATGATTTTATGTTTTTAATGATCAAAAAGTGTAATCCCTATCCCCGCTCGGAACTCTATAATGACCAATAACATCACATTGAAAAACAAATTACACGTAATCACCAGCAAAAGTAAACTTTTGTAACAGGTTTTTTTTAATAAGAATGTTATAAACAGCAGTTAAAGGTGTGCACAATTTTTAAGTTTTATTGCTTAAAAAATAATTTTAATTTCTCATTAGTCATATAATAGAGGTTTTAGAACATATAAATGTCAATTGATGAAATATTAAGCATTTCTTAGCAATTTTTGTATCTCTGAGGTTTTCCCAATAGCGGACACCTCCGAATAGCGGACAATTTTTGCGTTCCCGAGGTGTCCGTTATTTAGAGGTTTTACTGTAGTTCGACCACTGTTGGGAATCAACCGGAGTAACAACGCCAAGGATTGGCGTTATTACCCCGGTATACTTATTGAGCAGTACATTTTAAACCACAAATTATCTCGAAAAGATATCCAAAATCTTCTACAACATTTTGAAAGTACATGAAATTCTCTAAAAATTAATGTAATAAACAAAGTATTTCCGCATAAGAAATATAGTTCTCACATCACAAAACTTATCTCGCAAATTTTAGATCAAGCGTTAATTTTAGTTGCTTCTAAAAGCAATAAGGCCTACAAATAGAACAAATTAACTTTAAACTGGTTTTTTTGCGATTTTTTTGACTCAAAACCCTTCTGTTCTTCTCAAAACCTGTACATGGGTATCATTTACCGGATTATTTCATAATTATGCATAATATTAGCAATTGGCGTTATTACACCAGAACACCTTATGCCATGTTATTTATTTCGTTCAAGAAATCGAGGAACTAAAAAAAATGCTTACGTTTGAACAAGGATATTTGATATATTTTTTATATTTCAATTACTTTTATTCACCTGCAAAAAGCAGCTTGAAGTGAAATTGATCAGCAATTTACTTCAGAAAAGAAATTGTTTTATTTCTGTATTGCGATTGTGGAAACAACCTTTTTACCGGAGGAAAATATTTTCTTACTAAGTTTTGAAGTACGTGAATAACTTTTAAACTATGTTTTACTTTTCGTCTAAACAGATGGGATTGTATGCCATGTTACTCCTTTCGTTCAAAAAATCAGGGAACTAAAAATATGCTTACATACATGTGAACAAGGATATTTAATATATTTTTTATATTTCAATTACTTTTATTCACCTGTATGATGCAGCTTGAAGTGAAATTGATCAGCAATTTACTTCAGAAAAGAAATTGTTTTTTTTTTTTTCTGTATTGCAATTGTGGAAACAACCTTTTTACCGGAAGAAAATATTTGCGTATAAAGTTTTGAAGTACGTGAATAACCTTTTAAACTATGGTTTACTTTTCGTCTAAACAGATGGGACTGTATGTCATGTTACTCTTTTCATTCAAGAAATCGGGGAACTAAAAAAATGCTTACATGTGAACAAGGATATTTGAAATATTTTTATAACTTTAATTACTTTTATTCACCTGCAAGAAGTAGCTTGAATTGGAATTATTGATTATCAGTGATTGATTATCATATTGATTATCCAACAAAATAAAGCAACTCCTTTTGTTTTATGACATCAATTTTATTTGCTCTTTTTTTAATCTTTTTTTTAATTTTTATTTATATATATATATATATATATTTTTTTTTTTCATAATTTTTCCTTGATACATATATCTATTATATATATATTATATATATATATATACACACTAGTGTGCAAAATTTAAGGACGAGTTCCAACACGCCAATTTTCAAGGGATTTTCAAGCGATAATTTTCACGCGAATATTCAAAAGGAAGTAATATAATTCGAATAATTACTATCCATACATAACAGCTAGTCCATATAAGATCTCATTTAGGTCACACATGGTCACAAAAGTCACGGTCACTATGACGAAAAAAAATATAAAAATTCATACGACTCTTTTATGAATCTCAAATGACTACTATATGTGACTCCACTGATAGGTCAATGCAACTGCTGCTTTGTGTCGAGTCTCCAGGTGACTTTACAATGTCGTTTTATTGAGACTCTCATGTGACTGTCATTCGGATACTCAATTTCAAAGTCATTGTGAATGTTGGATTATGATAAATCAGCAAATAATTTCACATTAAAGTCACATGGTAATTTTCTGTCACAAGGCTTTGTCAAATAGTGACAGAGACCCTACTGTGAAGTAACCACTGTGAAAAGTGGTGAAAAGTCACCATGTGACTTTAATAAGAAATTATTTGTTAATTTATCATAATGCACTGTGAACAATGACTTTGAAATTGAGTCTCCAGATGAGAGGTCACACGAGAGTCTCAATGAAACGACATTGTAAAGTCACCTGGTGACTCGCCACAAAGCAGAAGTCACAATGATCTGTCAGTGGAGTCACATATAATAGTCATTTAAAACTCATAAAAGAGACGTATGGAATTTCCTATTTTTTGTTTCGCCGTAGTGACTGTGACACTTGTGACCATGTCTGATCTGAATGAAATCTTATATGGACAAGCTGTTATGCAGGGATAATAATTATTTGAATTATATTACTTCCTTTTGAATTTTTGTGTGAAAAGTATCGCTTGAAAATCTCTTGAAAATTGGGATTTTGGGGCTCGTCCTTAAATTTTGCACACCAGTGTATATTATATATATGTATATACCGGGTGTCCCAAAAATGACTGATGGATTTTAAAATTCAATAACTTGCAAACAGTGACAGCTATTTAAAAAATTTTTGCAGGAGGGTTATGTATAATGTCAGGAGTTTTTTTACTGTAATTTTTTATTTTAGTTTGCATCTCAAACAATAGATTGCGCTGACGGAAATTGATTTTTGGGACATTTGGTATATACATTCATACATATATATATATATATGTGTGTGTGTGTGTATTTTAATCAATACGCAATTTAAGTAACGGTAAATTAAAGTATTCATGAGTATCATATCCATTGTACTAAATTTTCTTAAGAAAATAAAACTTGGTATAATGAGAAAAAACACCTTCATTGTAAAAAAACACAATTTTTTTTTAATTTACAAAAATGGGTTATAATTACGAACGAAAATGTAAAATAGCCTCTTTCGAGTCACCAAAATTCCGAAGACCATTCCTTTATTTTCAAAAACCACTAAAAAGAATTTATCTTTGAATTTAAAAAATAAAATTAGAAATATTTTTTTATTAGCAGACCGTAGTTTTCGCAAACGTATCCGAATAGCTTTTAGAGTGCATTACCCTTTAACCGGATGTTCCGGATTTCTGGAAATCATGTTCATTTTCTAGAAATCGTGTTTAAATAGGAATAACTGTAGACAAAAAATACTTTAACCAGAATTTTCTTTTTAAATAGATAAACATAAAAAAATGATATTACAGATATTATAGTATCAAAGTGTGATAAATGTATATATATATATATATATATATATATATATATATATCCTGAGATTTACAAGAATTCTTATAAAAATACTCTAAAACTCTCGAACGATTCAATTCTCTGTGCCCAGAAATCCGGTTTTTCGGATAGCATGTAAATATTTTCAGGTTCAGCAAACATGTTTAATGGTGTTCTTTAATCAAAATGTGCAACTTTTTGACGTAAGTTTTAATTTATTTTCGTTCAGAAGTGCATGAAACTAGTAGGTGTTGTTGTTGAGAAACTATCTAATCGCACTCAATTTTCTGTTTTTTTTTTTGTTTGTTTTTTTGTTTTTTGTTTTTTTCAAATGCAATAGAGTTTTTAAAACGAGCCATCAAATTTGACGTTTAGAGCCGCATTTTCTGCAAGTAAACAGAAAAAATAGTCGAAAAAACGGAAAAAAGCGTGATCATGTGATCAAAATCGCTTACAAAATTGATAGATAATTTAATTATCATAAAATTGAAAACTGGGATCGATTCCACATCACTTCCATAGACACCCAATTCTATGTAATTTCGATAAAAATAGAATTTTTATATATATCAAAATATGTTGCACTTGTTAAGCAGACTACACTGTAAAAAGAAAAAAAAACCGTTAAATTTAAGACAAAAACTGCTGGCAACATTGTAAAAATTGCAGCAAAGTTAGATGTGAATTTTTTTTATTATTATTAAATCTAATTTTACAGCAAATTTTGCCGTAAATTTAATGGGTTTTTTTTGTCACTGTGCAATTGAGAACCGTCTTAACTGAAAAACGTATAGAATAAATACCATTAACTTTAAAATTAACATTTTTTTTCTCTTGCAATAGCACACACACTTTTAATTATGCAATTGAAAAAGCATCCGAAAAAAAGAATTTTTCGGGTAGAAAGAAATGATTAATGCATTGTAAAAAACTATTCGAAAACATTTCTAAAAATTACGGGCAGCTAACAAAAATATATTTTTATAAATTCTTCTTTAAATTTCGAAAAGAATTTATTTTCTCAGGTTTTAAAAGATAAACAAATGCTTTTTAGAATATTGAGCGACTTAAAAGCGACTATCGAATATTTTCGTTCGTGATTATAGCAAATTTTCATGGTTTAAGAAACATATTTCTCTTTTTATTATATGTATTTTCACTACTGATACTACTAATTCAATCTTCAAGACACGAGTTTCGTTCATTTTCAAAACGAAACCATGTATTTGTATAAATAAAGAAAATATTCTCTGAGGAAGAGCCTGATTAAAGATTTGAAAGTACTAAGATGTTTTTAAATAAAATTATCTATTAACATCTATATTTGATTATTTTAATCGCCTTTTAAGTAAAACTGAACATTTTAAAGTTCATATTATATATTATTATTATTATTTATTATTAGATTTTTTATTTGTTTATTTCACGCCAAAAGTGAAGTTGCCAAATATGACACTGCGGATTTTTCGCTTGCCTTATTTTAGAGTTATGACTTCGTCCGGGGTTGTCGGAAAACTCTACTTTTGAAAATACGCCAACATTTTCCCAACTAAAAAATGTGAATATAACGTCGTAATTTTTCAAAACCAAATTTGTAGGTTTTTGAAGGAATATTTAAACTTTTTTTCAATAATTTATATTTATTATTAACAAATTTTTATTTTTAAATGCTTTTCTTAAAAAAGAAAAAACTATGTAAGTAGTCTCGAAATGGTGGAATAAGTGGAATGGAATAATGGTGGAATGGAATAAGTGGTCTCGAAAAGAAAATAGCATTTTGAGAAAGCTGTACTACTGAAAAAAAAACGACTTAAACAGAATTTTTTTTAATTCTCAAACTTTCTAATATGGAGCTTTAAAATACACCAAATCTCAATGCTGAGGTGCAAGCAATGCCAAAACTCCTTGTTAGACAACAAGTTTTAAATGAATGTGTATAACGATAAAGGCTTGACATAAAAAATATTGTTATTATTAATAATAAATTTCTGATGTAATTTGTTATTTCTTAGTAAATTGTGAAGTAACTTTTTTAAAAGTGAGATAAAAAAAATAGTAAAAAGGTAGTATAAGAAATAATTTATTGAAATCATTATTAGTTTTTTAATTATTTTTTTATGAAATACACATTATGTAGCGTTTGTCTAATAGAAAAAAACCAATAATAAGACCTCATAAATCTTCGAGTGTTACATATTTAAACTAATTTATAAAGAACAACAAACGTGAAAAACATTACTTATGAATCTTGAATTCGTGACAATTATGAATTGAAAAATAAAAAGAGAACCATACAGATTGATTCTACAGTATTTCAGGCAACCATATACTATCTCAATATACATTTCCAATGCTTCACAAACACTGCAATACAGTGAAAGGTTTTATGAATTTGGTTTATCTTTCAGTATCATGTCCGTGCTCTAACTCATGTAAATACATATACTAAGATTGCCCTAAAACTGATATATTTTATTTGTATTTACTATCGAATGTTGACTATTGAAAATGGATTGTATAGCATTAACAGTTCGTTTACAGTGGCACCCAAAAAAGTATTCCTTTATATAGCTGTTTATAGGGAAAATCTTTTATGGTATATTTTAATGACGTTGCACTACTTCGAACATAATGAAATTGATATGTGTGCAAATATCTGAAATATATAATTACAATGAAACTGCAAATATATGCAAATATATAATTTATTCCGTACGTAATCGGTATGCTTAGAAATCTGAATTATTGGAGAATTATAAAAAAAAGGGAAAAATATTGCGCCAAACATGCACTGTAAAGCACTCTCCAACCTTTCAAAATAATATGACACAACTTTGTCGCTTATTAAGATGAAACATCAATTATTAAAGAAGGATTAAAGGTAAAATTAAACAATTTGGAAAAAGTGTAACACATTTGAAAACCCAGTTTCAGTAATTATTATTATAGCCGAAAAAATATCTGAATTATGTTGTGCACCCTTGTATATGATATGTAAATTTGTATATACAGTCGGCTCTCGTTAATTCGAAATCGGATAAATCGAACATTCGCTTTTAATTCGAACTAAACACGAAGTCCCGAAATTTTCAATGGCAAAATACTGTTCAAAAATTTCATTTATTCGATCTCATTTTCTCTTCACATCGTTTAATTCGAACCAACGCGAATTCCAATTTTTCATTTTCCCCTACTTTTTCACGGACTTCAGATCCTTGAGATAACTTTGTTTCTTTCATTTTTCTCAGAATTCTTCTGAATTAGTATACATACATATTCCCATGGATTTAATATCCGTTTTTAATACGTAGTCTGTCCATCAATAGCAACTCCATTCCTTTTTACTTGAACTTGTTAATAATCCCTTGATTAGTTTATGTATTTATATATTTTAATTTGATATTAAGTCATATTCTAATATAAACAGCCGAAATAAATTTGAAAAATACTATAATATGAATTCTTTTTAATAGTACTCCTTTAAACATATTTTCCTCTCATACGTTCCATAATTCGAACACTTCTTGTGGTGCCGACGAGTTCAAATTAACGAGAACCGACTGTACTATACATGCTACATACTATGTAAAAATTCAGTTCAGTTAAGAAATGCATAACACAGTTGAACTTCATCAAATTTCCTCAATAAGCAGGTATGTACTCGGCTTCTTTTGTGCAATTCTCTATATCATCTACAGAATTTATACACAACAAATACCAAACAAAACGATTGTCAAATTTTGAAGCTCATACTGCTATTGAAAACGCACTTCTTGCAATTATTACTCATAAACAATGCTGTATGCATATTCTCTTGTTCGCCGTTGTAAATGAATGATAAATGTTATACACACCATATAAGCAGTATACTGCAGTATACCTCAATGACGTATATCAATTTCATTATGCTTGAAATGTGCAACGTCATTAAAAAACATACCGCAAAAGATTTTCCCTAAATAGCTATATAAAGGAAAACTTTTTTGGGTGTCACTGTAAACAAACTGTTAATGCTATACAATCCATTTTCAATAGCGAACATTCGATAGTCAATTCCAATAAAATATATCAATTTTAGGGTATTCTGAATATATTTACATGAGTTAGGGCACGGAAATGCTGCTGAGAGATAAACCAAATTCATAAAATATTTTCAACTATAATGGAAAGTGTTAAAATTATGTTATGTTTAAAAGTAAAAATTTCTTTAAAATCAATATTGCTTTGAGATAAAGTCGGTCTAAAGTATTCAACATATATTAGGGTTACATTTTAATAACATTTCGCAACAAAGAATTAAAAAAATGATGTATTTGCATATATTTAGATGTGTTAGTTGAATATGTGCAACAAATTTAATTATTTTGTAATAAACTGTAAATATCGACTTAGAATTTTCCTCCCCAAAAAATAATTAAATATAAATTCTAACTTTGTTTTAAATAAGGTTTTCAAGAAAATGTTTACTATTAATTACATAAATTGGCATGTCAATAAGGGGTCTTTTTTAATGCAATTGTTATTTCATGATATGTCTCTGATAACAGACATTCGCATAGTTGGAGTTTTGCTATTTAATACAAGTAACTGAAAAAAAAACAGACGATGTTACGGATATTGTACTGGTAATCAAAACTCCGCCAGAACGATTTACTGTTTTTTAACGGAAAAATTCTCGTAAATTCTAGGAAAAAAGTAAATTTTTCTGGAATTTACAGAAATTTTTCCGTTAAAAAACTGAATTGTACTTTCCTCCCAATTATATGTACAATCTCCGTAAAACCGCCCATTTTTTTCTCGGTAAACAGTTTAATAATGATCTTCACACTTTTTTATAAAATTCAATACCTCATAAATATAATTGGGTTTATTTCAATTTTTACCTAAATGTCTAAATATATTTTTCCTGCAATCTATATGCCATCTCTACCATATATACTTACAAAAATACGCATTATATTATGTATGTATGCGTGTGTGTGTGTGTAAACATCCACATAGAAAACACATTTATTCCCACGAGCTAAAAGAATGTCTCACAGAAAGCACGTCACAGCTAAACTAAGAATCCAATAAACTTGAGTGCTCTGAAGGCATTTCTTTGTGTCATCTGCCATATTACATGGCAAACAAAAAGTGTTCACGGTAAAGCATTCTTCAAATATATACACATAAAAATATTTATATAAAATCTTCCTTCGTTTTTTTTCTAGTATGTAGATAGTAAAAGCAATGTTACTTTAAAATAACAAAAGTATTTCCAATTTCTAAGGAAAATATCGAGAAACACGTAAAATTATTTTGCTTATATGGTCGACATTAACCCTTTATCTACCGAAGGTACTTATAAGAACAATTAAAATTACTTGTTATAATTTTTTTAATACGTCGATTTGTGTAATACTATCTAGAATGAGTTACAGATGAATTATTTTGTTCCAAAAGCATTATTGATTACACAAACAAAAACATTTTAAAAGGTTGATTTCTTTTGCCTTTGTATCTTCTCAGCTTTCTTGGCACTGAAGGAGGGGGATGGGGATTTTTCAATTCGGAAATATATCTACATTTATATTGTAAGAGCATCATATTTGTGCATTTTATGATTCAACAAAATACTAAGAAAACAATTTAAAATAAAAGATTTGAGTGGGGTTATAAATATTGCACAAAATCCCTGTAAATTGAAATTTAATTAATCCTTCTAAATCCTTCAATCCTTCTAAAATCCTTCAAAAATTTATTAAATGATAATGTAAATCTTTTATTTAGTTTAAACAATTTACGTAAAATGCTTTAAAATGTAAAATTTTCATGAATTCATAGGTTTAAATTTATCAATAGTTGCAACAAGAATATGTTATAGAAAACAAAGAAAATATTTTTTCAATGCTGTTAAGATTATGTTTTATTCAATTTTGATGTTAAATATTTCTAAGACTTTTAATTTTTTTAATTTTTGATGTTTCGGGAAAATCAATTTTATCTCAGTTTAATCTGAGTGATTTTCCATGAGATTAGACTGGTTTTGTTTCAAGTAGCCGTGTTTAACCTATAGAAAAAATTGGCGTCTTTTTATTTTTATTTTATTTTATTTTATTTATTTATTTTTGGCAAGTTTGGGTTTTGTCACTCGACGTTGCAGTATTTCTGAAAGTTTTTGTCAGAAAAATTTTTTGAATAGTCGCTTTTAACTCGGCGACTTCCTCTCTGATTTGATTAGTTTCGCGTAGCTTTAACGAGCAATTTTTATAATTTAAATTGTAAAAATCGTTCGTATTTTTTCTATATATATATTAGCCTACTGTACATTGTTAGTAAAATTAAAAAGCAATTTGATTTTTTTTCATATCTGCAATATATTCGGTATTAAACTGTCTTTAAAATTTTAAAATATCCATTTGTTATTTAATCGATAACAAATTTGAACAAATATCCTACTTGTCATTAATAGCTTTTTTTTTTACTTGAAATTTTGAAATGATTTTTTACTATCATTGTACAACTTTACAATAAAACAACATAAACTTTACTCAAACTTTAATGAAAAATCAGAAATATTCTTACAGTATTTTCAGAAATTATGTACACTGGCGGTAATTTAAGTATTATTAAAGCAATAATAATTAAGAGGAAAAATTATTAAAATTTCTATTAATAAACTTCGATAATATAAAGAAAACTACGAAAGGAAAAGGATTTAAAAAATGTTTCACATATTTTCTGCTGAATCGCATATCAATATTTTGAAGCAAAGGTATAAGTGATTGGAATATTAAATAAGAAAGATTAACTGATCTCAGTCGTTTCAAATAAAAGCAGAAATAAGTAATAGCACACAAAATATCAAAGAGTGCTTTTACAACTTGTAAGTTCTTTTATCTTTATAAACGTGTATTTCCTTTTTTAAACCCTAATATTGATCTCAAATGGAGAAAAATTTAGTTCAAAGACTTCAGATTTAATTTTTGTAACATCCTCGAGATTTTTTTACTTGTATTTTTTTTAATTTACAAGTCCAGATTAAACTTGTAAAGAAATGACTGTTCATCACAACGACAATCACTTTGCAATTTAATTTGTGACTTTACTTAAGAAAAAATTGTAGTTTACTATCAAATAAAACCTGTAAAAAATGTCCAGGTCGAAAATTTTTGGAGCTCTAGTGGAAAGTTATACTTTAAACTGGGACTCAGCTGGAAATAAAGTTATATCTTCTAAGACCTGTCTAAAAATACTTTCTTTTAGTCCTTAGCAATTCTGTTTTCTCAAATTTCATTGTTGTACCATCATCAAGAAGTAAATATTATCACTTATAATGAAAATGCCATTCATGATAAAACCATCGCATACATTCAGCATGAAACAGTGAAATTTGTTTAAGTCTAGCTTCATTTTTCAAAAAAATCTTTTCAGGTGTACTGTTATAATAATACATGTCTTTTAATGGATTATTTTTTGTTTTAAGACATACTTTTGCTACTTTTTAGATACAGTAATGTTAGTATATGTCTATGCATTTACTATATAACTTCATTTATGTTTAGGCATTTAGTAATAATAATTATTATCATTACTTGCTTAATTCTCATTCTGTTGTTTGCGATTCTTTTATTTTAAACAGATATTTCACTCTTTAAATTTAAAATAAAAGTTACTTAACCGTAAGAATCATGTATAACAAAGCACAAAAAGTATTAGAAAGTTGTAATATAATTTAAATCTTATTGTAATGTAATATTTTCTAAACATCTTACCTTATTATCATGTGAATATTAAATAAATAGTAGTAATTAAGTAAATAGTGGTAATTAAATGGTGCGTAAAACAACAACATTCGTCATCTTTTAAACAATGAAATATTCGTTAAACACTAATTAATCTACATTGATAGCTAATGCTAATGTTATTAACGTAAAAGTCTTTTTTTTTTTCAAAAAATTGAAAATAAATTCAAACTCGAAAGGGTTTAATAAAGAACATAAAAATAAATTACAGATTTTTGACTAAAGTATTTTATTTCCATACTGTGCACTGGTGAGTAAATGATATTTGTTCATTTCTTGTTTGTTTTGTTTTTCTTTTAAAGCAACTAATGCAATAGGAAGATTAAATTTTTCCTTAGAGAAATGAAATAATAGAAAATTCTGTTTTGTATATACTCAAGAGAATGTGTGAAATCGCAAAAATGCAAAACTAGTAATGCTTCTGCAGATGCGATCCAAAAGAATTTTGCATACTTTCCATAAATATATTTTTGCAGAACAGAATGTTTTTTACTCAGAGCAGAGCTGAATACTTTTTTTAAAGATCGGATTTCTTCCAAATGACGGAAAAACTCCTGAAACTTGGAATTCGTAAAATAAAGTGCTACTAACTTTACTTTTAATTTTTAGTAATATAAATCGTCTCTTAAGTGAATTTTACTAGATAATGATGTAAGTTTCTATTTCTAGATTTGAAAAAACGCAAATCTCGGTATGGCAGAGTTTTGTGTAGTGATTAGTGTTTGGTGTACATCACTCAACAGACAGTGCTGGTATGCTGCATTATTTACAATTCTCACAATAGCCATATCTCAAGAACTAGTACATGTATTTTTATAAAATTTTAGATTCAGTTAGTACTTGATATAACATGGTGCTGATTGTGTTTTAATGAAAATCGCTCAACAGCTGCCATGGTGCATTATTTCTGATTATCGCAATAGCTTTATCTCAAGAACTAATCCACGAAATTTCGCAAAAAACTTTAGATTCTGTGAGACCTTGATATAAACTAGAATTTATTAGTTTGTGATGTATATCGCTCAACAAGTGGCGCTGCTAAGCTGCATTATTTAGAATTTTCACAACAGCCATATCTCAAGAACTAGCGCATGGATTTCGATAAAACATTGTATTTAGTTATTACTTGATATAATATGGTGCTGATTGCGTTTTGGTGCAAATAAATCAACAAGTGACGCTGTTATGGTGCATTATTCGTGATTTTGGCCACATCTCTATCTCAAGAAGTAAAGAAATTTTTTTTCTAAAACTTCAGATTCAGTTAGTCCCTTATATAGATTTCTATTGTTTCTTTTTTGGTGTAAATTGCCCTACAGAAGGTACTGCTATGTTGCATCTTTCATGATTTCGCAATAGCTGTATCTCAAGAACTAATGCGTAGATTTTCATCAAACTTCAGATTGAGTTAGTACCTGATAAAAAAATGATGGTGAGTAGTTTTTGTTGTATATCATCCTACATGTGGTGATGTTATGCAGAATATTTTTTCGTTAAGATTTTACAATAGCTCTATATCAAGAACTAATGTACGGATCTTCGTCAAACTTCACATTCAGTTGTAAGTTGACATAAGTTGTTATTGCTGGGTTATGGTTTAAACCACCTAACCGGTAGCGCTGCTATGTTACATTTTTCAGAAAATATTAACATGCATAAGATAGAAGAAAGTTTTGGGATTGCCTTATCTGACTATTTTTTAATATGAATTTAAGAACAAATATTTTTTATCACACGATGCATTGTTTAGGGGGAAGAAATGAATATTGAGTTCAATATTTACTATCCCTCTTTTAAATAGAAATAAGAAAGTGTGGATATATATAAGTATTTTATCCGATTATGTTGAATTCTAACGACTTAGCATTTATTTTTTATCATATACATATAATTTCATTTTTTATAATTGGCTTATAACGGGAACCTGAATATTTAAACCAAATTTTTGTTATCAAAAGTCTGTGCTATACGCTGAAATAAAATGGTAATGTTATTTTTACGCATATGTTTACATAGTCATATTAAGCTAGTTAAGTAAGTAAAAATTTTAAAGTTTGTCTCTAGCTGAATGTGTAATTTTTTTCTCAATCATTGCAGGGAAACATCTCTCACAAACTTTAATTCCTTTCTTTCTTTCTTTTTTTCTGATAAACGTCAGAGATAAGTATTCTTAAAAATCCAAATTGAATATAATATTCAAAATTGAAAATAATAATAATAATAAAAAACCGTATATACAATTTAACATTTTCTTTTTTTTTACTAGGACTTCCTTTTCTAACATTAACTGATAACAAATACTGATGATGTAGTCTGAACCCTATTATTACTGTGAAAATGAAATGCTACCTTTCATATAAAGGGGAACATATTATACAATTCTGAAGCCTCTAGTTCCCGAAATTCTAAACCTGAGTTACCATATTAATTGCCACATTTTTTCCTAACATACATATTTTCCTAAATCATCAAACAAATTTGACATTCTTCGAAAACTTTTTCAAATATTTTTCACGTTACTAACTTCGAAATTTGTCATTTTATAATAAGATTTTATGGCGAAAAATATTATACAGCAGGGCAAAATGTTTAAAAAATTTAGATTTTGAAGCAAGAATTCCCTGCGTTGCCACGCTAATAATTTTCGCAATTTTTTATTCATTTTTGACTGATAGGAGAATGTATATTTTGATACTTCTATGAAAATATCTCGTAAACATTAGCCGATCTTTTTTTATGTCCTATAAACTTTTTAAGAAACTGGAAATTCTAAAATCGAGGAGATCTTGAAAAAGTATCGGTTAAAATTATTTTAATCATAAGTGGAATATATATACATGAAAATGTTTTACAAACGGAAACAAATATTATTTCGAAATAAACTGATATTTAGTTTGTCGTTTGATTATGTGGTTGATGTGTAAATAGGATCGTTTGTAGAGTCATTCATTGAAAATTTACTTGTATTTTTTTTTTCGTCTATAGTCTTGAAATTGTATTTATTTAATTTTAAGTCTTAAATTTATACTATATGTTTTATACTTATTTAAACATTCAATTACACGGAAATAAATCATTATATTTAGTAATAAAAATAATAAAAATTTCTTTTTACGTTTTTGGATATTGTCAGTTTTGTTCTCGAAAACATTTTGATTAATCTTATTTCTAATTTGAGCATGCAATTGATATTTTCTTTTGGCCATATAAAACGTATGGATTCTTATAAACTATTTACTATGTATATTTATAAAATCTCTTGATTAATATTCGACTAAACCAGTATAACAATGTACATATATATATCAAAAATCCCAACTCTAGATAACGAGGCTAATATTACTATGAGAGTAGGATATTTAAGTATTTAGTATATTTTGTATGAAACAGTGCACTTTTAATAAAAATAAAAAATAAATATATTTTAATAAAAATTATCTATTGAAAACAAGCTTTACTGGTTTTCAATAGATAATTTTTATAGGATCAGATACAGTTTCTAAGATGTTTGGAAAGTTGCTTTTAACACTTTTCATCTCAGTTGAAAAGTGTTTATAAATTCCATTTGTCTGTCCGTCAATTTGTTGATGATATAACTCGCTTATAGTCTGATTGCCATGAAATAGAAATATGTTATTAAGATTTACTGTAGAATTTTCGGTATTAAAAATGAGTGTGAAAATTTTGGTTTATTTACAGGTCCATGCAAAATAATTTCGTTATATTAAGGTCTATTTGGCAAAAGTCGTTTGCCATGTATTTTAATTATTTTACAATATTTTAAACACATTGAAATTGGTGCACATCCCAAGATGTACAAGGTTCTTACTATAGAAAGCGGTACGCCTATAACTTATCATTTATTTACAGTGACACACAAAAGAATTTGGCTATAAAAGAAATTGAGCAATAATTGAACCAGTGACGTTTATGAAAGTTCGGTTACAGTTGTGATAAATTTAACTATTTTTCTAACGTATAAATTGTACAGATAATATACAGGATCGTAGAAAATTTCTCTAGAACAACTATTTAATAGCTGAAATTGCTGACTGGAAAGTTTCAGCTTTGTTACCGTTTAAATGAACTAACTTTTATCATACTATGTATGTAGTATGCATATAGAAATGTAGTATGCTATAGATCAGGTATAGGACTGTAAAAAGTCATATATTTAAACGACTATTTTTGGTGATATCAGAAATCGGGTTTTTAAATGCATCATTTTTTTTTTTTTTTTTTTTTTTTTTTTTTTTTTTTAATTGTTCATTTAGATTTTGCTTTTCATCTTTGTAAACTGTGAAATTTTCTTATAGTATCTTGATTTATTGGAAATTGTTTCAAAATCTATGTTGTCCGCATGATTTTTCATTTTTGTTTAGTACACCAAAGGCAGTTTGTGTCAGAAAAAGTTTTCCTTTCTATAAATGTTATGAAATTTAAATTTTTAACCGGTCCCTGGATTATATTAATGTTATTTAGAAAACTTTTCCTGATGCTCTAATAAGTAATAAGTAGGAATTTCTTTTTAAATGATTGGAATTTGCCTAGTAATGATATTAGAACTTTATGCATTTTATGCATTTTCTAGACCCAAAAAATTGAAAAACTGTCAGATTTTCGTATAAAAAAATAAATTAAATAAAATAAATAAATAAAATTACAATTTGTATAAAAATTTATCCCCAAAAAGTCTAAGACGGAATCATCTAATATCTGAAAAAAATATTCTTTTTAGACAGGTGTATTTGTCTTAAAAGGTAACCCTATGTAATTAATTGCATAATTTTTGCTGAGGTAATGACATTTTCCTTTTAAAACAAAATTTTATTATATACAAATTTCATTACAAATTACAAACACATATTTTCACAGGTTTTGTGATATTTTATTTTATTGTATTTATTCGCAGAAAAGTAGGGACATTAATTAAAGTTGTAATTAATGTGTAATATAAAAATTCTATTAAAATTACTTAAAAATACTTGTGAAAATTTCCATAAGAATAATTAAAATAAAAAATTTAAAAAAAAATCGTCAACATTTGTATTTTTCTTGTAACAAAGCAACTATGAAGCAATAAATAATTTGAAAATTAGGTTAAACAAGTAGATACATATAGAAATAAATACATTTCTCCTCATTGCCAGCAAAACCTTTCAATGTTACGCGCATATTAATAACATTTATTTCTATCCGTTTAAAAAACAAAGTAATACTTTCACATGATAGATATTTCCCATTATTTCCCAAATCATATATCAGTGTAAACGAAACCACATAGATAAATATTAGTCTAACTGTTGAAATACGTTTTCCTTTTTTGTTTTCCAATTCATCTCATCACGCCATCTGAAACCTGCAAATATGAAGTGTGTCAGAGATTTACGAGCTTGTTTCGATTACAGTTTCCATTTTCTAGGGATATCCTTTCAACGCATATGAATCTTTCGGAATATTAAATAACAACACGTTAAGGAAATGCGTGTTTTTAGATATTATTTCCGTCCTTAGCTCCATTTGTTCTCTTTAGAAACACAAATGTTTAATTCGCGGACAGTAAATCAAAAATAACCGTTGAAAACAGGTATTTGTCTTAAAAGGTAAATTTATGTAATGAATTGCAACTGTTTGCTAAGACAATGATATTTTCCTTTTAAAAGAAAATTCTATTATATGCAAGTTCCAATTCCACAAATTTTGCTGGGTTTTTTTTCTTAATCACAGAAAAGTAGAAATATTATTTAAAGCTTTAATTAAGTTACTCAACTTTATAAAAATGTAATTAAGATGATTAAAAATCGCCAAATCGATTATTAAAATAAAAAAAGAAAAAGAAAAATCGTCAACATTTGTATTTTTCTTTTAACAAAGCAACTATAAAACAATAAATAATTCGTAAATTAGGTTAAACAAGTAGATACATATAGAAATAAATACATTTCTCCTCATTGCCAGTAAAACCTTTCAATGTTATGCGCATATTACTAACATTTCTTTCTATCCTTTTATAAAACAAAGTAATACTTTCACATGATGGATATTTCCCAAATCATATATCGGTGTAAACGGAACCACATAGATAAATATTAGCCTAACTGTTGAAATACGTTTTCGTTTTTTGTTTTCCTATTGATCTTACTCATCACGCTATCTGAACCCTGCAAATATGAAGCGTGTCAGAGATTTACGAGCATGTTTCGATTATAGTTTTCATTTTCTAGGGATAATCTTTCAACGCCTATGAATCTTTCTGAATATCAAATAACAACAGGTTATGGGAAGACGTGTTTTTATTAGTTACTGTTTACGTCCTTAGCTCAATTTGTTCTCTTTAGAAATAAAATTGTTTAACTGGCGTACAGTAAGTCAAAGTAATCAAAGTCAAATATTTAAATTACCACTACTAACAATTAAACTTTGGTGACGATTAATGATAACTTAATTATTTTAATATACTGTTAATCTTTACTGAATAAATACTTATTTCAAAGAATAATATACTTAAATTTAAAATAATATCAGGAAGACGCTGTTTGTTACATACCCATATTGCAACCACTGATTGAACGTAAACGATTAAACATTTTTCCAAAATACATGACATAAACATACTGGCTCCCAATGAATTAATTTCATTTCACCTTACACTGCAATTAAAAAAATGAGTACAGTGTATGCACCAAGCAATAAATCAATAATTAAAACAAAATGACAAGCAAACAATATTTTCTATTGGTAAAAGGCAAATTTTAATAATTGGTCCTTAAAAAATTCCACGCTATTTTTTTACACTTAAATTCTATGTTTTTTCATAATTGTCTAGAAATAATTTCTCCCTAAATACCAATTTCAAATAAAAGTATTATCCTCTTTTACCATCACTAAGATAATTATTTGCCTTTTACGTTGTATTTCTCAAACCCCCATTTTACGCTTTGATATATGGAACTCTAATAATCTTTCAATCATTTATTCCAAATGATCTTATGAATTTTCTTGTTCTTTTCGATAATTTTAGCTTAGAATTATGAATGTTACTTACTTCAGTTTCAGAAATAGAGCTGACTAGTCTTTCAATAAGAGTCTGGAAAAGATTCAAAGCATTCAGATCGTATAAACCAGTTGAAAAAAGTACAAGAAAACGAATTTAGGATTCATCAAGTCTGTGTTTTTAAACTACTAACAGTCGGACTTTATTGACAATTGATGATTACTTAATTATTTTAATATGGTTTTATCTTTACTGAATAAATACTCATTTTAAATTGTAATATATTTAAATTTATAATAATACCAGGGAGACGACATTTGTTACAGAACCACATTCTAACCGCTGATTAGAAAGTAAACGATTAAACATGATTTCAAAATACATGACATAAAAATGACTAAACATACCGGCTCCCAATGAATTAATTTCATTTCACATTCCAATACAATTTTAAGTAATGAGTACAATAAATGCAATTACTAATAAATCAACAAGTAAAACAAATTACAAACAAACAATATTTTCGATTGGTAAATGACAAATTTTAATAATTAGTCTCTTAAAAATTCTTCGCTATATTTTTTACATTTACTGTTCTATGGTTTTTTTGGGTTTTTTTTTCATTATTGTCTGGAAGCAATTCCAAACTTCTACCTAGATACCATTTTTAAATAAAAGTATTGTCCTTTTTTACTATCACTAAGACATTTATTTATTTATCTATTACGTTGTTTTTCTGAAACATCCATTTTCCTCTTTGTTGTAAGGAATTCGAATAATCTTTTAACCATTTCTTACAAATGATCTGAATCTTTTTTTTTCATATATATATAATAACTTTAGTTTGGAATCATGAATATTTTTTACTTCAATTTCAGAAATAGTGTTGACTGGTCTTTAAATTAGAAACTGGAAAACAGTCAAAGCATTCAGATCGTCTAGACCAGATGAGAAAAGTACAAGGAAACGTGAATTTAGTATTCATCCAGTCTGTGTTATTACGCTTAAAGAGACATCGTATGTTAATTTGACATTTCCAAGCACTTGCTTCAGATGATAATTAAACATTTTGATTCCCAATTCCCTGAGATTTTTAAAATTTAAAACCTTAGATGCGATAAATATCTAGTTAACATCTTTACCGGCAAATATTCAGAAAATACAAAGTATTGTCAGTAATTTTAACTAGATTGGGCAATCTTTTGTTCTTTATTACTGGTAATAATTTTATTTGCGTTATCAGAAAAAGACAAGCAATGTTTTTCTCTCCAAGCAAAGAACCTCTGTAGAACATCTATAAATTCTTGCGAAGCTAATTCGGTAACATCTCTAAATTAATTACATCTATAACAAAACAAATGAATAAGGCTGAATATATATTATGTTAACTTTATTTACCTCGATGATTATATTTTATTAGAAATGACTCAGTGAAACTGATAAACACTCAATTAAATGGATATTTTTCACTTAGTCTTTCTCTTGGTACATTTCCGATGAACTGTTGACAAGCAATAAAATTTAATTAAAAACAAATAGCGTATTTTAACGATTTTTCTGTTTATTGCTCGAAGTTTTAAGGGCTAAAGCTTCTATTTTAATGAAAAAGTAAGTTTATGAACTTCATGTAAATATCATCGATAAAAAAAAGTCTTCAATCAAACGAGTAAAGTTACTTTTATTATGTAGCGAAATTTTAAATTTTAGTTAGCATTGAATTTTCTGTTTACTACCTCCTTCTCTATAAAAATACTTCTACAACAATAAATAGTGGAATATTTGTTATTTGATTTTTATGATTAATTTTACCTTTTTTCCCAAGAGTTTTATATCTTTCTTAATTAATTCTCATTTTACTGTTTTAAATTAAAAGAAGGCGTATTGTGTTGAGCCTTTTGATATCCAGAGAACCCCTTTATTTTCTATAATTACAAAAAAATCCAAAAGAAAATCCTAATATATGAATTATTTTTCTATAATTATTATTTAAATCAATTATATCAGGGAAAAAGTAATCAATAGATATAGTAAAAACAGATAGGAATTATTAAAGTCCCTGATGTTATAGCTTATCAGTTCCTTTGAAAATGTACTCGAATGAACAGTTGCAGATCTATCTCCATTAGGATAGTCCATTTCCTTTAAGAAAATCGAACCACTCTATCGTAATTCAATCAATTTAGCTTATCAGGATTAATTCCTCTGTGCACAAGATCAGCAGGGTTTTCCTGAGATAAAACATGTCACTACCCCATCACATTTTATTCGCAATTTGGAATAAAGCCTTTTGGATCCAAGTTAGAACTATCATGGAATAGGACCACGAATAAGATTGTATACATTTATAATTATAACTGAAATAAATCGTTTAATTAATTTTGATGCGAAAACTCCAATCCCGATACAGTATTATCTCTGAGTGACAATCATTTTATTACAATTTTAGCATTGAGACGCAATATTTTTTTTCCCTTTATAAAACTCCTAGTGCTTTAAATTTTTCTGAATCACTAAATGTATATCTGGTCATTTGTTGAACAAGTTTCGGGGCAGTATTGCACCATTTAAAGTATTGTTATCCTGATCAGTTTTGTTTGGTTTTCTTTAATATGTCAATATATGTTGCTTCCATTTTCCTTTAAAATTGTAGTATGATATTTATGATTATTATTATTTAAATATTGATTCAGTTTTGTATATTATTATTCTTTTTCTTTTAGGTAAGATGATTTTCTTTCATGTTGCTACAATTTGTAACTATAAAAAACGGTAAGATGAAGCATATTATATTTATTAATGGTCGATGTGTTTTTATATTATATTAAGATGTAGTTTAATGACTAGTATTGATACTTTTATTTTATGGCTCGACGTAAAAGATACTTGCATCATACTTTTATTAATAATTACATTGATACTTGCATTGGTATTTGTAAGTGTGCTCTGATATTATTTTTTCAATGATTCTCACATGATAGTACCATAGTCAGTTTAACTTTACATAAATCGTTGTACTTATTTAACATTAGACTTTCCTGTAGAACTATCAATATTTATGGAATAAAATATCTTTATTTTACTACAAAAACTACACAAAACACTAAGTATTTACCTCTCATTAGAAAATGAGCTATATTGCTGATACCTTTTTCAGCTGCTATTATTTACTGTTACTTCCAAAAAAAGTTTTTTTTTTTCGCTGTAGACAGCGCATTTAGTTTGTGAAATCTTATTTACTGGCCTATATAAAATATAATTAAAACAGAATGTAGGCTATGTGAAATAAAAATATTGCTTATTAATATGTTTAATTAGGGTAAAATACAAAATGTTTATGGGGATACAATATCTTGAAATTGGTCAAAATATCGATTTTCTTTTTTTTTTTTTAAGATTAACTGAAAGTTTCTTTAATTGTGAATATTTTGTCACCTTAATTTAAAATATGCGTAAATTATACCGCGAAATATTGGAAATTTTGTTCATAGATCCAGCACAATTACCCATACAAATGAAAAATTTAAAATGATTTTTCACCGTATTCATATTTTTCTAACTTGCTTGTTTGATAAGCAGTAAGGCTTTATGCTTACTTATATAGAGTTTTGATTTTTTTTAATTACTTGTTCTTTATTAGATATTTAATGTTTCTATATATGGATTTAACATTCAAGTTTATATTTATTTTTAAAAAATATTTAAATTGAGAGTTTGTTGAATTTCCTTCATTTTTTTATACGCACGAAGAAAAAAATTCATATTAAATGTAAAATACCATACATCTGAAAATCCATACACAGTTTTTGTGTAATGTACTCCAACGAATGAAAAAAAAATCGAAGCCAAAATGTTCATACTTAAAAAATTAGTAGAGATTTTATAAAAGTTAATTTTAAAAAAATTAAGTTTTAGTAAAATAGGCTGTTTAATAATAATAATAATTTGATTTGATTTTTAGAATTAACTATATTGTGCCACTACATACATTACAATATTATTCAAAACTGAAAATATGATTTCAAAGGTACTATGTCCTCTTAAGGCTCCTGTCCCTGGCCGACGAAGCGCTCGCAAGCTAATGCTATTCCTATGAGGAAAGTATTTTTTAATAGCTGGTTTGCATTTTGACATTTTTAAATAATTCTTTTCACATTGCATAGCTGAGGTGCATCTCTACATCGCTCTTTGTTTATTTTTTCTATTTTAAATACAATATATATATATATATATATATATATATATATATATATATATATATATATATATATTTAGTTTCACCTTCAAGACCGGTTTCGAAATAAAAAGTGCCTATGTGGGCATGTACCTCAGCTAAGAAGTGCAAAAAAATTATTTAAAAATATCAAAATGCAAACCAAATATTAGAAAACCACCTCCCCTTATTAGGAAAAGCTTTAGCACGCGAGCACTTCGTCGGCCAGGGACAGGACCCTTAAAAAATATTTATGCTTAAATTAAAAAAGAAAAGAAAAATTATGATGACATTTGTGCTTTATTTCTAAAATACAATTTAAACAAATAATTCAAATAATGAAAAAAAGTAATAAATAATTTGAGACTCAGTTTGAAGAAATATTTTTAATTTGATTATATTATTAAAACCTTCATCATGTTAAACCTTCCATAATACATGTGGAAGGCTCTTGACAAGGATAAATAAATTAGCTTGGAAATTATGAAATATTTTTAGTTTAGCCAACTCCCAAATTTATTGATTATTTTGTTGATTAAAATAAAACTGGAAGTATTTTTTTATTAATTGTTATTTTTGTTATATTTTTTTATTGTATAAAATTTAAAACATTCCTCTAAATTTGTTTAAAACTGTGTAAAAGGTTGGTATTTTAAAATATGTACACGTTAATTTGATACAATATTATCGATTATATATATATTTTTTTTTTTTTTTACTTTTAATAGGCCGCAAACTGGTTTAGGAAGATTTAGGTATTCCTCATTTATTTCGTGTAGTCCGTGCGGTTTTTTTAATACAGAATTTGCTTTTGAAAACCCAAATGTTAAAGTGATGTATATTTATTTGATATTTGCTGAACCCTGTATGTATCACCATTAAACAGTGAAAAAATGCCTTTTGCAGCAATTATATGATTTAATTTTCAAAACCACAAAGCAATTCCTGCAAAATAGTCTGTAATTTAAACACTAAATCGTACATCTTAATGGAATAAAATATATTTAAAATGACCCTTCTCTCATTTCCTCCCCCTCAAATTGAAGCATTAAAAATAAAAGAGCGTGTGTTACACAAGGGAATACCATACTCGAAAAGTATAATAATTACCCTTTAATGTTCTCCTTCGATTTAATTACATAGTATAACATATACAAAAAGATATTAATATTTCAACTTCCATGACACATAATCTTTTAGAAAATCACCCTTCTTGTTTATTTTAAGAGGTATTTGTGGAATGTTCAAACAATTTTAAACAAATAAGAGTATGAAGTGATTAATGAAAACATACTAAGCGAAACTAAATGAAAGGGAGAGAAAGTGAGGGCTGCAACTGACGACTGCTTTTATTATTTTATTCTCACCACTATTTTTAAAATATCAATTTTGTAGTACATTTCTCTTGCAAATGTTGTCAAAGTGTATTTAAAAGATTTTTTTTTCTTTCTTTTTTTGTGAAATTAAAGTAACAAAATTTAAAAAAAAAAACCGCTTGCGGCAGCTTTGCACAGTGTATGCTTCTGAAAAATTTAGTTAATAACGTACCACAAGTAGTAATTAACCTCAACTTTCTAAAACTGACATAATTTATTTTTATTTTAAGTGCGTCCAGGACACAAAAATCTCCAACTTTTTTATAAAAAAATAATGGCATTAATTTTTAGTACTTTATTTTTTTGTTATTATTAGTATTATTATTGCTTAAAATGACGCTTAAATTATATTTCTATCTTAATGGAACAGGAAATATTATAATTATTATTGGATTATTTTCAAAATTAGCTTTTAAGTAATAATTGTCATGGAAACGACTTCTTGGGAAAATACGTTTTTTCTTCATGAAGGGTTTTTCACCATTTCTACTTTTTAAATTGTTATAAGTCAAGAACCATTAAAGGTAATTGGTTAAAACTTGGAATGCATCTTTTTCAATTATTTTACTTTAATTTTGATTCTGCTAATTTGAAGGAAATATTTACTTTTGAAAATATGTTTTTTTTTAAGTTTCATCATTAATTTTGTAATTTTTGTTTAAAATATTTTTAATTTTAGTTTTGAATTAATACTTTAAAAATTCTACATCAAAATTAAAGCTTACATATCTCAGTTTACCTAAAAGAAAAAAATTCTACTAATAATATTCTGATCTATAACAATTTTAAATAGCTTACCTTTTTAATAAATTTTTAATTTTAAATTAAAAAATATGTATATGATAAGTTTTATCATATGATTTTGTTTGGAAATAATATAGTTAAGCATCAAAAAAATTTTCAAAATTTTAACTCAATAAATTAAAATTATTTTTAAAAGTTTCTTGGACTCCCCTTAAACATTGCAATTCAATTATAATCATTTTTTTATTTTTTGCTGTTCAATAATAGTCTTGTAAACATTGTATGAGTGTGAAGTATTCAAAAATATATTTTACATTCGATTATTAGTGACTCGTGATTTTGCTCATGCTGAACTTAAAAAGAGAGAAAAAAAAAGGGGGGGGGGTAAAGGAAAGGAAACGCTCACAATTCTGGGACGCAGGGCACGGCATTGTGTTAATTTCAAAGTACACAATAAGAAAACCATTCATCGGATTTTCCCCACCTCGCACAGGGAGAAAAATTAATCGTATATTTTAAATAGTTGATTTGCCTAGAGATGATTTAAGGAACTATTTTGTTGTCGGTTTAATCCAAAGGTGACAGTTATTTTTTCCTTCACTTGACAGCGCGACACACCTCTCCCGACTCACCCACCGTACAGCATGATCTTCCTCGTGCTGAACGGTGGGTGTGTAGGGCTGTCAAGTGATGGAAAAAATAGCTGTCACCTCTGTATTAAACCGGCAACAAAATGGTTCCTTAAATCATCTCTAGGCAAATCCATTATTTAAAATATATGATTAATCTTTCTCTCTGTGCGAGGTGGGGAAAATCTGATGAATGGCTATCTTATTGTGTAGTTCGAAATTAACACAATGTCGTGCCCTGCATCCCGGAATCCATGCAGCATGATCTTCCTGGGCTTACACAGGGTTCGTACCTCTCCTGGAATTTTTCTCCAAAGGAATTCTTCGTTATCAGTATTTTCTTGTAGAAAATTCATGATTAAATAAGGGGAAATTTCGTTCGTTTAACCTAGATTTATTTCTCCTGGAAAATTTCCTGAAGCGTAAGAACCCTGCTTATAATCGATCGAAAAATTTTTCTTCATAATTTTAAAAATAATAACTTAATTTTAAAACCATAGAAAAAAAAACAGGTAAAGTAACTCCGTACTTACCGTACTAAAATGTTTTTTAATTAGTAAAAAATATAAAAATCGAATCAGAAATTTTTAAATGCACTATATAAAGCCTTTTTAAAAAAGTAAGTAAAAAATATTAATAATCATATATATATATATATATATATATATATATATATATATATATATAAGAAACCGTTTGCAAAATTACAAACTAGAAAAAAAAAACATGTTAACGTATTTTTACCCACTCTTGAGATTTTACACTTCATTTGTTACAGTGCATAAAATGAACAACATTTTCTTTGTAAATTTTAATTATTTTATTTCATGATATATAAACTGAGATTCACGTTTATTAAAAACTAATTTTCTGTTTACATTAAAACTTAATTAGCTTTCTGCTATCATTAAATCAGTTAAACGTAAAACTAAGATGCAAACAAGTGCTTACGTGTGGGATTTCTGGCTATATATTATTCACAACGCTCCATTTATGTTCTTGAATATTCATAAGATTTTATAAGACTTCATTTTAATTAAATGTTGGATATTTTGAGGTGAGGGAAATCAACTTCGATATGGAATATAAAAGAATTTTTTATATTAATTCAATAAATGTTGACAATAAATTTTTGTTTTCTAAAAGAGAAATCAGTAAAAAGATTACTTATTTAATTAAAGAATCAGAAATTAATAATGTCTTCTTACAAAAAGAACATGAATGAGTAAACATAAAGAAAAAAGAACCAAACTTTCTGTAAGAATATTTGAAAAATGTGTTTTGAGAAATAAACTTAAAAGCAATGTTATAAATGTATTACTGAATTTCATCAATATTTTTTCAAACTATCATGTATGGAGATTTTCTAAGATCATAAGACAAATTTGGAGGGCTGGAGCTGCTGACTAAACCAAACATATTTAATGTAGGAATGTGTGGTCAGAAGGGATGCGTTGAGGCATGAATACAAAGAAGTCGGGTATTGCATGTCAGACGTAGCAAATGAGGTTTATTCATACTATAACGAAGTTTTAAAAATATTCAGTACTTCGGATACAATACAATATCCGAAATCTTTTGTATGTCCCTGTAAAAACCAAATGATTTCTATTATACAGCAAATAACTTGTATTAAACCTGAGCAACGTATATCAATTTCATGAAGTGAAATAGTTTACTATAATAATTAAAACGAACACCAAACAATGTTTCACCCTATACTATTATGTAATAGAATAATTTTGTGTGGCCTGTATATAAATAAAAAATATTCTTCGCACTATAGATTGTACAGAATGTAAATTTTAGTATATTTTTCATAGATGCATATGAATTTTATTATGTTCGAAAGAGTATAACATCATTAAAATGCACTTGAAACTATTTTTTGCCATTGACCGTAATATAACGGAATTCTTTTGATTGTCCCTGTAATTGAACTATTCATCCAATTTTCATAAAATTTGAAATTACTGCACAAAATTATATAATAATTATATATTTTAAATTTTAAACGATTCGGTTGGGTGGTTTTTGCGTTGTTATATGCAGACGGACGAACAAACGGACTGACTGAACAACAAGTATAGATGCTACGTATTTACATAATTACGAACGCACCTAAAAATAATCGACAAGAAAACAAGAGTATTGTTTATTTGCAACATCATCTCAAAGTGCTCATTAGCAACGATACAGTAAATGCTCAAAACTGTGACCACCAACAGTAACACATTCTTGGAAGCGGCGAAAGAATGATTGGCGATTAGATCCAAATATGTCTGGTATGTTGCATATGTCTGTAACCGCAATAGATAGTCCAGCAATGCAGTTTTCAATTGAGTCTACTTTGAGGTAAATTTGTTGAGTTAAATCTAAAATTGAAGAAGCACAGACAATAAAATAAATAAAATAACAAACAGATAATGAAATAAATCCGAAAATGTATTTCCTATTCGACTATGTAAAAATTGAAAGTGTATGGCATTTAAAAACAAGTTGGAAATTGCACGTGAAGTGTAGCAAATGAGGTGCGTTCGTACGATAATGAAGTTTTAAAAATATCACTCTCATATAGCAATCGCATAAAATTGTAAATAGTTAATTACAATTAAAATGCCCAACAAACAATGTTCTCTCTATACTCATTATGTAATGGAATACTTTTGTGTGGCCTTGTAAATCAATAACAAAAGTTCTTTGCTCAACAGATTATGCAAAATCTATGTTATAATATGTACTTTATGATGCATATCAATGCAATTATGTTCGAATGAGTGTAACGTTATTAAAATGAATTTGAAACTTTTTTTTTCCATTGACTATAATGTAACAGAGTACTTTTGATTGTCCCTGTATTTGATCTATGCATCCTATTTTCAAAAACATTGAAATGACTTAACAAAATTATGTAATAAGTATGTAATTTAAATTTAAAACGATTAAAATGCATTAACATTTTCCCCATTGACAGTAATGTAGCGGAATACTTTTGATTGTCCCTGTAATTGATCTATACATCCAATTCTCATAAAATTTGAAATGACTCGACAAAATTATGTAAAAATTATATATTTTAAATTTCGAAAGATTCGGATGGGTAGTTTTGCGGTGTTATATGCGGATTGACAGACAGACGATCAGACAGACAAAGGAACAGACGGACGGACTGAACGACTACTATAGGTGATACGTATTTACATAATTAAAAACGCACCTAAAAATGCAATAAAATTTAATCTTCTGCTGCTGCTACTGTCAAAATGATATCAGCGTTACGGACGGAAATGTTCGTCTTTTATAATATATATGTACACTACATGGCCATTAATCACTGGACACTTTCAATTTTAGATATTTCGTCGAATATTTAAAGCTATACAGTAGTGCCAACTTTTGAAAAATATTGGGCTGACTCAAAAATATTTTTATAAAATGGTGTGATCAGTTTATTTTTCTTTGAAGGGTTGACAGATGAAGACAAATTAGAATGTTAAGTCAAGTTATCATGCTTGAATAAAGTTGCACAATAAAGTAATTTATTCTCCTGCGTCTTTCTTATAAAGACACTGATATTTATTGTAATGTCATGATATCATGAACATGACTACAAAATGAATTAGCAGAAAGTTAAACATGGAGCAAAACATTTCAGTCATTTGGGATTTGTGGGGGTTAGTCGAAGAATTAAAACACATGTTCATTGGCAAAGTAAATTTTGTTCTATGAAGAAAAATGAATAATAAAATAACAATGAAATAAATAACTAGAACAATAAAAATTGGGTTCACTTTGATTTAAAATTATTCGGTGGGCTCGGACCCACTCGCCATATAAGGTGGCGCACTTAAGCTATACTTGTTGGATTTTCTTGGAACTTCAGGATTATGACGTATATTTTTGACTTATCCATATTTATCAATGATAATTTGATCAGCAGAACAATTTGAGGACCAGAAAAAAGTCACAGAAAGATAATTTTATCTAGGATCACCCTGTAAAATAAAATTCACGAAATGATCAATTGCTATAACTTACAAATATGTAGATATTTTACAATATGTGTATTCATTGATGTAAGAATAGCCGTATATTCATAAAAATACATCTTTTTTTCATTTTCTTTTTTTTTTTTTTTTTTTCCAAAAAATACTGCTATGTTTTCTGTTTATATCATTCAGGATTTTCTACCAAATTTAAATTTATTTTCTAAAAATTCAGACAGTTATCGTCAATTGAATGAGATGGTTTTTGGGTGTTCTAAAAACAGATAAATGATAAGGGGTTTTCCACAAATTGTCATTTTTAATTTTCTTTCTTTTTTTTCATTTTACTTACCCATCATACGTAGTACAGGGTAAGTCTTGCAATCGTTTTGAAAATCGAAAAAAATTTTTTGACGGATTTACACGTTTCGGACTCTAGAGATTCCGAAAAACATATTTTTAGAAAAAAAATTTGCCCTCCGTCCGTCTGTGTGTCTGTCTGTCTGTCTGTCTGTAACCGCTCTATCTCCCGAACAAATTGAGATAGAGATTTGAAATTTTGTATGTGCTTAGTATGTAAGAATGGGACGAAGCCTATTTAATATCAGCAACCGCGATTATCCGGAACTATTTTTTTCGGACTCTCGAAAATTCATTCTGATGAAAGGTATATAAAAATTTTCGAATTCTTTTGTTTTAAGGAGTGGACGTAAAAGGCAATAAAATAACACAAATTTTGCATAAAAAACAAAATCAATTGGATAATTAGTTGTTGAGATATTTCTAATCCTATTTTCCACATTCATTGATTTTTCATGACCCTATATTTCATTCAAATTTAAATTCAAAGATATCTTTTAAATGGAAATGAGATACTTAATTCGATGCAAGAAACCGTTAGTGAATATGATTATTATTTTTGGAGTTATAAGGATGTTTCTATTACGCAATTCAGTGCTACTTGAATAGTTTGGCGTTTCATACAATTTATCGAAATTAGGTCATCAGAAATTGATTAATAGAGCATGATTATGTGTTAAAAATACTTAAATATACTTTTATATTTTGTTTTGGAATTGTAATGCATTTTATAAATTGTGTACATGTGTTATGTTTTCATATATTGTGCTATGCATATCCATGATGGGTAAGTATTATGGTGGCCTCCAACGACTAGTTTTATTAATAATCAAATTTTTCTTGTAAAAAGATCGAACCTAATCCAAGAAAAAAATTTATCAAAATGTACGTATTTCTTCTACATCTTCTTATTGACATTTATTAAATACAAATACATAGCTGACAGATTTTAAGCATTTTTCCTATCAAAAAATTTTTATAGTAAATATTGTTTCATTTAATCGTGGAAATATTATGGTTAAACAAATGAAAAATCTCTGTACAATTTTAGTGGTAGCCAAAATGCGTAAAATTTACCAGCTATGGAAATACCTTTGCTAAAAACCAGTTAATAAAAAATGACGATTTGAGCAAATTTTCTTATAATTCAGTAACTTTTAGAAAGCAATGAAAAATCTACGTACTCTACTGCCGATATCTTTCTGAATTTTCAGGATAGTTAACTGGCTTTTTTTATGAATTGCTCAATAGAATTTACAATAAAATCATGAAAAAAAGAAAAAGAAAATTTATCGTGCGCGCATGCGCACATGAAAGATATTTCATTCAAATGCTCATATTTCAGCAGATATTTAATATATTTATATTCCAATTCCCCTATATTATTTCTACTACATTTTGTCAATTTTTAAAAAACCTGAGTTAAATTTAGTTGAAAACACAGCATGATATAAACAAGAAAAACATGCCTCAATTTTTTTAACTTTTTTAAAAAAAATCAATGTATTTCCATGGATAAACGCGCTATTTTTATACAAGTAAAAGCACATATTATACAATATCCACATAATCGTAATCTGTAGTGATAGAATATTTCGTGTATTTTATTTTTGCCGGCCGCAAAATTGTCTTGCTGATGAAATCGCTGTTGATAAATATGAAGTCAAACATGTTCTTCACAATCCTGAAGTTACATAAAAGTCCGAGAAGCATATCTTTAAATATTTGACAAAATGGCTAAAATTGAGTGTCCGGAGTTTAACTGCCCATACAGTATATTGCACTCATGATCTTTTATTTATGATTTAATTCCCGTATTTTAATATTAAAATGTTTCATAGTTGCAGTTTTAATAATTAAAAAAAACTATTCCCAGAGGCGTTTTCAAATAAACTGTGCACTGAAAGGCAAAGGTGTGTTTGCCGTTGCTAGTGGATCGAAAGCTAAGACTGATGCCGTCGCTGAACTCGAGAAATGGGAAAAAGAAGATGCCATTGCAATGTTTACGATTACCGCAGCGATGGAGATGAAACAAATAAGCCTGATTGAGAGCTGTACTACATCGTGTGGCATATTGACAAAACAAGACTCTGTATTTCAGAAAAAGTCTGATTTCAACAAGATGTTGTTGCTAGAGAAATTCCATCAATTTAAAATGGATTCTAATGAGACAGCAGTAGAGTACATTTCAAGAGCAGAAAACATAGCCCATCAAATTAAAAACTCCGGTGAAGAGATCAATGATATCACCCTCCTAACGAAAATTTTGGGAACTTTGCCATCAAAATATCGCAACTTTCGGCAAGCATGGTTGTCAATGGATTAAAGTAGACAGAATCTGTCAAATTTAACATCCAGGTTAATTGATGAGGAAGCAAGTTTAAATGAAAATGACAGAGATGAATCAGCATTTGTTGCAAACTGCAGAACTGCAAAGCCATCAACAAACTACAAGCAAAAGTTCAACCAACCAAAAGCCAAGCTGGATAAATCAAAAGTAACATGCTACTCATGTCGGAAAAGGGGCATTTTGCCAGAGACTGTCGATCCCGACCAAGAAGTGATAGAAATAACAAAAGTGAGCCTAATGATTCCATAGGTTACAATGCCTTTAGTGCTGAAGTGAAGGAGTTGGAGAACTGTAAAGAAAATCAATAGATACTTGACAGCGGAGCATCAGCACATATGACGTATGATTTCCACTCACTAAGTGACTTTCAGAAATTAGATGGAAGCGATAAAATCCGCCTAGGAGATAACACAGAACTCCCAATTCAAGGAAGAGGGGAGGTAAGAATTTTGAAATTCAAAAACAATACCTGGATTGAAGGTTTAATGACAAATGTGCTGTATGTGCCAGGTTTAAAGAAAAATTTATTTTCTGAAGGAACTGTAGCAAATAAGGGAATGAAAATTATCAAAACTGGTGATAGTGCTAAAATTTATAATTGTGATGATAACCTTATTGCCTCAGCCGTTCGTACTTCAAACAACTTATATGAGATGCTATTCAAAACGTTAAAACCCATTGAAGCTAATGCAGCTGCTACAGGTAGTATTAAGTTATGGCATGAGCGAATGGGTCATATTAATCTCATAGCCCTAAGAGAGTAAATCGAAAAAAGAATTATTGCTAAGATTGATTTTTCAGGTGCTGATAAAATTCCTTTGCGAAGGCCCACCAGTGACCGAGAGGTTCGGACCTCTCAACTGGAAGACGGCAGGTGCTGGGTTAATTCAATCGCGGCTGTCGGCCTAACCGTTCAGAGTTTTCGTGGTTTTCTTCGAACCTTGCGTAAATACGGGTTAGGTTCCCTTAGAAAGACCCCCCCCGGGGGGCACCCCCCTGATCCTATATCCCTAGTGTAGATAATCGGACGACAAAAATCAATCAACCTACTAACTTTTGCGAAGGCTGCCAATATGGCAAACAACAGAAACTTTCGTTTAGCAGTAGAAAATACAAATCCAGCAAGCCTGGTGAATTAATTTACAGTGATTTGTGTGGTCCAGTGTCAACATCATCACTAGGTGGTGCCAATTATTTTGCAATCTTCAAAGATGATTTTAGTGGTTATGTTTCTGTTGCATTTTTGAAACATAAGTGTGATACCTTTGAACATTTCAAGAAGTTTGTGTCTCTGTGTGAAAACAAACATTCAACAACAGTGAAAGCACTTAGAGTGGATAATGGCAGATAATTCATAAATCATGATTTAAAAGACTTTCTGCATAGAAAAGATATTGAACTTCAGCCTACAGCTCCTTACACGCCTGAACAGAATGGAAAAGCGGAGAGAAATATAAGAACAATTATAGAAAGTGCTCGATCAATGCTGTACAGCAAGAATTTACCATTGTTTTTATGGGCTGAAGCAGTTAACACAGCTGTGTTTATCCTAAATAATGTACCGACAAGTCAGTCACCAGGATCCACTCCATACGAACTGTGGACAGGAAAGCAGAAATCACTTAAGTATTTGAGAACTTTTGGCTCAGAAGCTTATATGCATGTGCCTGACCAATTGCGAAAGAAATTGCAGCCCAAAAGCATAAAAACAATTTTTGTTGGCTATGAAAGAGATTCAACAAATTACCGGCTGTTTGATCCTGCATCAAAAACAATAAAAATTTCCAGAAATGTTACATTTAATGAAAGCTCATATGCACCAGAGATTCACTCACAAAAGAAACAGACAATTTCAGTAAGTAGCTCTGAATACCAAGATATTACCAGCGAGTCAGAAACTGGAACCGACCAAATGATGAATGAAAATGATATACTTAATGCTTCGCAGAACCCAGATGATGAAACTTCCTCTTACAGTCTTAGACCGAGAGAAAATGTAAGATTCCTAGGCGTTATGATGTAAATGTTGCTGAAATTCCAAACGCATATGAAGAGGCAATCAACTCCCATCAATCGAAGGAATGGAGAGATGCAATAAGAGATGAACTCGAATCATTACAGAAAAACAACACCTGGCAGTTGGTAGAATGTCCAGAAGGAAAGAATGTAATTGGATCAAAGTGGGTATTCAACATAAAATACTTACCAAATGGAAAGATTGAGCGTTTTAAGGCTCGCCTGTGTGCAAAAGGATACGCACAAGTGGAGGGAGTTGATTTCAATGAAACATTCTCACCAACAACTAGATACGATACCATACGAGTGATCTTGGCAATTGCTGCTCAAAAGAAGTTAAAAATATTGCAGTGTGACATAAAAACAGCTTTTCTGCATGGTGACATTGAAGAAGAAATATATATGCAACCTCCTCCAGGTCTACCTATTGATCCAGACTTTGTATGTAAGTTAAGAAAATCCTTATCTGGCCTAAAACAGTCGTCAAGATGTTGGAACCAGAAGTTTTCAGATTTCTTACTAAATTATGGATTCAATCAAAGTGTGGCTGACCCTTGCTTATTCCATGGCGTTTTCCAAGGTAGGAAAGTTCTTCTTATTTTGTATGTTGATGATGTTCTCTTACTATGTGAAGATGAAGAAATTTTAAATGACATCATGAAAAATATGAACAAGAACTTTGAAGCCACTATTTGTAAATCAAATTGTTTTGTTGGAATTGAGATTAATTAAAATACAGATGGTTCAATTTTCATCCATTCACAAGCTTACATTAGGAAAATTTTAAGACAATTCAACCTTGAAGATTTCAATCCAGTTAGTGTTCCAGCAGATCCCTATGTAATTTTGTCATCTGAGCCAGACATAAATTTAGAAGAAAATAGTGTACCATATCGTGAAGCTGTTGGATCATTACTATTTCTTTCTTCTACCACCCGTCCGGATATCACATATGCTGTAAACCTTGTAAGTAGGTTCCAAAACAACTAAAGTCAAGTACATTGGAATGCTGTGAAAAGAATAATGAAGTACTTGAAAGGAACTCAGTGTCATGGTATCCAGTATGTGCCCGAATCAGAAAATTCTTATCTTGTGGCTTATTCTGAGGCAGATTTTGCTGGTGACTTGGACACCAGAAGGTCCACCAATGGATATGTTTTCATGCTGTCAAGTGGTGCCATTACATGAAACACTAGTAGGCAAACTTCAGTGTCAACATCAACCACAGAATCCGAATATATTGCAGCATCTACAGCAGTGAAAGAAGTGATATGTCTCCGCCAGCTGTTATGTGATATAGATGAAATATTATTTTGTGAAACAAATGTCACTTTGCATATTGATAATCAAAGTGCCATAAAATTAATCAAAAATCCAGTGTATCATAAACGTACAAAGCACATTGACATTCGGTACCAGTTCATCCTTGAAATGTACCAGGATAAAACTCTGAACGTTGATTATGTGAATAGTAATGAACAATTGGCTGATATGTTTACAAAGGCTTTGCCCAGAGAGACAAATTTGAAAAACTAAGAACTCTAATAAACTGTCTTGCTAAGTGTTAATTTTTTTTTTTTTTTTTTTTTTTTTTTTTTTTTTTTTTTTTTTTTTTTTTATAATCTGCCTTGCTAAGTGTTATTTTTTTTATAATATGCCTTGCTAAGTGTTAATTATTATTTTTTTTTTTTTATTGACAAGTAAGAATTGGAGGGAGTGTTAAGTTTAATATTTTAATTCTTACTTGTCCTATTTTAATAATCAAGAATATTATTTGTTGTTTGTACATTATCCATGTTTTTCTCATAACTGAAGATGACTTGTGCATCTGGCAACGAAACAGAGTTGCTGTTAGTTGATGTTCGTTCGTACTGTGTGTACAACGTGGCATGGCCGCTGCGCTAATAAATAAATTAATATTACACTTTAAGTAAGTTCTATATTGAGTATTTTTATAATTTTGATAAAAATATTGTATTTATTACTGTACGATTTTTTTTTTTTTTTTTTCTTTGCATAGCTCAAAATTTACAAATATAAAATAATATACAGAACTAAGTTCTTATTAGCTCCGAACTTAATCGAGTTATTGAAAAAAAAACCTCGCTTAGCTAAGTTTCTATTTTAATCGAACTGCAGAAAAAAAGTACGGTTAATTTAAGTCTAAGAAAGCTATGGAGTAGAGGAGAATTGGAAATTTCGGCGAATGGTAATTTACTTCACCATTATTGTTAATATACTGTCTGAAAAGTTTAAGCACGCTGCAAATCTGGTTTTATATAATTGAAAAAGAAAATATTTTATGCGAATTTATAATAAATAACATTTAATCAAAATAAAAATTTAAAAAAAAAACATTTTGGTTGGTTAAAATGAAAAAGTATATTTATTTTTAATTAATTAATTTATTTATTTATTTTTATTTATTTATTTATTTTTGAAGAAACACTACCTTAAAAGTTTAAGCTCTTTATGCAATTTTTTAAAAAAATACGGGATTGGCCGTGTGTAATGACATTGTAATGATATCATATTGCATTTTTATAAAAGTATAAAAGGTGGAGAAATTATTTCCTCTCGTTTTAAAAATGGCAAAGGGCAAAGAATTCACAAAATGTGAGATTTTGAAAATATTTAAAAATCGTTTTTGAAATCGACAATAAAACTGTTTCTGAAATTGCAAAAGTTTTAAATCAGTCAAAGTGAGGTATATATCAAATACTCTCTAAAAATGAGAACTTTAAGTGGAAACCAAGATGTGGACGACCACGTATGACAGTTCATATCGATCGGATAATACAGCGATTGGTATGTAGACAAAATATGTTCACAAGGCAAATTAAAAATAATCTCAGTGTACAGGTGTCCAAAGACACTGTACTGTACATAGGGATATTAAAGAGCGCGATTGCATCATACTAAAGACAATGGCTCCAGAACCGTCTCTCAAATTACATCACAAACAGACAAGAATGAACTGGGCTAAAAAACACATGTCCTACGGGGACAAATGGCTTATTGTTTTATTCAGAGATGAGAAAAAGTGGAACTTAGATGGCCTTGATGGTTGGAATGCGTATTGGCATGATTTATGAATGGAACTAAGGACATTTTTCAGCAAGCAGCAATGCGGTAAATCTGTTATAGTTTAGGGGGCATTTGGATTCAATGGACATACCTTTGTGGCTTTTCTAAAAGAAAGACAAGATTCAAAAAAGTATCAAGAGGCATTTGCACATTTGCTTCCATCTGGTTACATTTTGTGGGGTCCTGAAGGGAATTTTTTAACAAGACAAATCCTCAATCCACGTATTACATTCTACAAAACTTTGGCTTCCTCAGAAAAATGTTAAAGTTCTTGACTGGTCAGCTTTACGTCCGGACTCAAAACTGATTGAGAATGTCTGGGGTATTTTAACGGTTGTTACGTAACCAGGTTTACGGCAATAGAAAGCAGTATGACTATATTGAAGAACTCCAAGAGGCCATTGAAAAAGCATGGTACACTTTACCACCAGAAACTATACAAAAACTAATGATTTCGATGAACGCACGAACTAATCCGAAATCACGGAAAAGTAATTTGTAAGTAAAAGTTCTGTAAAAATTATAAACCTGGTTTTTTTTCGGCATTGTGCATAAACTTTTGAGAAGGTTTTTTTTTTCTTTTTGCACTTTTTTAATTATATTTTTTACAATTATGTAATTTATTTTTTCCTATTTTTGATATCATTTATTTAAATAATGTAGCAAAATCTGCAAATAAAAAAATAATATTCATTCTAACTGCTTATAATTCTTTGAAACTTGCTATTTTATGTTTGTACTTACACTTTTTAGACAGACCTAAAAAGTATCGATTTTCTTGCTATAGCTTCTACACAGTAACAGATCTCAGACAATCAGCAAAGTAGAACGATCAAAACATATTTTATGGCAACAAATGCAATTTTACTAATACAGCCACTAGACTAAGAAATTTAGAACTTGAAAAGAAACAACAGAGAAGAACTGTTAGAAAAGCTTACTGAATTTCTTGAAAAACAAGGAGATATAAAATGCTTGAGATATTTTTTCCCTGAAGAATGTTGTTTATTGGATTATTGAAGACTTGCTAAATAAATAAACGAAGCGAAACAGCAAGAAATCACAGATGACATGATTGCAGACGTTGTTCAAAGCAGAAAACAAGAAAGCGGTGTTGACGAAAGCGATTTCCATTAGAAGAAAATGACGTACTCCGAAGGTTTGAGTTCTACTGAAAAAATTTCTGAATATTTTAAGCAGCAAAATGTGACTTCACTTACAATTTTGATGGCACTAATACGATGGTTTAACATTGCAACAAAGAAATTTTCATGATCGAGCAAACAAAGTCTATTAAGAGCTTCTTCAAATGAACTATTTCATTAGGAACAGAAAAAAATTATATATGACATAATTACAAACATAGTTAGAAACCGAAAATAAGGGAACGAATATAATAAAAACGATGTCCATTAAAAGAAAATGATGTATTCCGAAGATTCGAGTTAGATTGAAAAAAATCTGAATAAACTGAGCAACAAAACAGGACTTCTCTTGTAATTTTGATGCAGTAACACAATGGCATAACATTGCAATAAAGAAATTTAATCATCGCGCGCAAACAAAATCCATCAAGAACTTCTTCAAATGAACTATTTCATATAACAATTTTTATAAAAGAATTGGATGCGTACTTCAAAAAGCTATAATTATTACCACAAAGATTAATAAATTGTGTATAAATTTGCATGTCTCTTTTGTTTGTGATGATTTATGTAAATTCGGTTTAGCAGAGTTTTTTTGCTTATCCGAGATGAGCTTGGATGAAATCTACTCGGATAATCGGGATCTATTGTAAAGTAATATAGTACGGCAATCATTAAAATTATAACCGCTTCTCTTATATATATATATATATTCGGTAAAATATATTTCAACTGATTGCAGCATATACAGAAGAATTATTTAAAACTATATTTGCAGTATTTAATATCAAATCCTATTAAAAAAAAACTTGTTTGGTGGTTAAAATGTTTTAAAGCGGTAATAACTTAATTATTATTTGTGCTTAAGGCTTTTAGCTCATATAGGAGAAGAGATAAGAATTAAAAGACGTACTTGAACTGTATTTCTCCTCATAAGATAAAATTGATGAATCTAAGATTAGCTGTTTTTATTATCTTCTATGTATAAGAAAAAAAGCATTTAAATCTTGATAATTTTAGACTTCTAGTGGATTTAAAACGTTTTGGGATGCCCTGAAAACTATTCGACTAATTTTTAAAAATGTCTGTAACCACTAAATTCATCTGCATTCAGTCATAATTAATTTGTTTATTTTTAATAAATATGTAATATTGTTTTTAAAATATTTTCTAATAATGCATTAAAGATTTTTTTCTTATAAAATTTTACAAAAAAAAAAAAATAATAATAAATAATAAATAAATAAATAAATAAATAAATATTTGTTTTGTATAAAACCTTAATTTGATTACACTGTTTTTTAAGAAACTTAATTCTTTTCTTACATAGAATGATTAGTGAATTTTTTTTATTTGAAACACCCCATAAATCTTCCTATAAAAAATGCATGAACAATTTTAAAGTAAAAGATAAGAGTGTATATTTTAATACTTTTCTAAACAAACAGTATTTTCGATGCAATTAAGAAAATGAGCGGATTAACTATATCATGAAACCACCATGATATGACCCAAAAATAATTATAAATGTTGTTTTCTTTAAATATTTCGTAAAATAAAATTAAATTTTAGCGAATAAACGATGCATAATCTATACATATAATAAAACAGTAGGACCCGGTGTGTCTGTACATTGAAGATAATTGACAAAAATGGAGTCAGGGCGATAAAAGAAAACCAATGAAACACAAAAAAAAATTTTTGAATTTTTTGTCTGTCTGTCTGTCTGTCTGTTTGTTCGAGGTTATCTTCGTAACTACTGAATGGATTTTTATGCGGTTTTCACTAATGAAGAATGCACACTCCCGGGCAGTGTATAGGCTTTGTTTCATCAAAATCGGACAACAGACAAAAAAGTAACAAAAAGAAACAAAAGAAACTATTAGGTGCGCTGCTCACGTTTTTTAGTACATAACGTTTTTTAGTACATATAAAATCCAATAGATGTCACTGTGCGATTTTAAAACGCGCTATCGTTATGTTTTCGCCAGTCTACTTAAGTATGAGAAAGTTTCAAGCTGGCTGTCGTTCCATGTGGTTTAGTCGGTAGAACGTCAGTGCGCCATACTGATGGCCCGGGTTCGATTCCCAGCATGGAATTTTTTTTCACTATGTTGGCATTAACGCCTATAAGCAATTAAAAGAATTTGAAATATTGTATTCAAGGCGAATTTTCTCTCTGGGAAAATTTCCTTGCATTAATATGTCAGTGTAATTTTTTTTTCGATTTAATTTTTTTTTTCGAAACTTTGTTTTTCTTAAAAAATTACAGTAAATATTTGATATTTCCCAACGTTTTTTGAATGATCGACTTGCTTTTTTTTTTTTTTTTAATGTATGTCTGAACCTTATCTAACTACTTCTTCAAGATTTCTTTAGATAAACCGACCAGCGTAGCGGGCGAAGGCCGCTAGTGTTTTAATAAAATTAAATTCTCAAATCGATGCGTGATATTTTTCTTTTTTCCCTGTTAACTGGATAAAGGAATCTTTTATTCGATTTAAAATTTTATTATTAACTAATTTCGCAACCAAAGTTATTTATAACTATGCCGAATAATATTTTATGCTTGTATTGTTTTTTAAATTTGTTAATAAATGTGTATTGTGTAGCATAAAGTATTGGTTTTTAGGCTACGTTTGAAATTAATTTCTCCATAAATACTAAACTTACATATACATATATATTTTAAGACTGCATATGAGAAAAATTTTTGTTTAAAATAAATGATACTATTACTATATTTTGTTGTAGAAACCTTCAATAAAATATTTTATTAATTTATACAAAATATTTATACAAATTACTCATGCTCCTTTCCTTTTATTATCTATTGTTAGAAAATACTGATATATAAAATGTATAAAATACGAGGGTTGCTATTTATTTTTCTGGCTTAGTAATGAAAACACAAATATTTATGATCAATATTGAATTTATTGTTATTCAAAGTATTCTCCATGAAGATCAATACACTTTTACATCCGTTTAAACCAATTTTCGAAGCACTGTTTCCATTTCTATGGAGTTTATGCCTCGTACAAACATGCATTTTGAATGCAACAACCACTTCTTCGGATGTCGAAAATCATTATCCATGTAATTTATTTTTGATGTGAGAGAGTAAAAAACGTTATTGGGTGAAAAATTAGGGCTCTATAGTTGATGACCCATCAATTCGATATTTTGGTCTTTCAGAAATTCCTTTGTTTGAGCGATGTGCGAGAGCTCACATTGTCATGATAAAAATTTATTCGCTTGTTATTCTGCTTTTTTCAAATTTCTTCGAAGACTTCTGGCAAATAAAATGGTCGAGTACCATTCAGAACTGACTGTCCTGCGTTGTTCTAATGCCACTATCGCTACGTGAGGTCACAGTATTGAAGAAACGGGCAACCATTTGCTTCGATGTGCTTCTTCCTCGAACAACTTTTGTTGAATTTAACTCCCCTTGGAAGACCTATACAGTCGATTGCTGTTTTGTTTCCGGCTCATATGCATAGATGCATAATTCGTCACCTGTGTAGATGTTATACACAACATTTGATGAAACTTTAACATATTTCCTTGCCCCAATCGACACAAGTTTTCTTTTGAGCGTTTGCTTAATTATGCGGGCTCCAACGCGAATAAATATTTTTTACTACCAAATGGTCCTGAAATATCTTATCGATGCATGTCATACTAATGTCCAAACATTTTTCAATCTTACGATATGTCGCATTACAATCTTGCTTTATCAGTTCAGGCACAACGTCGATGTTTTCTGGCACCACAACCGATTTTGGTAGACCTTCACGGAATGCATCCTTGAGCGAACACGGAACACGATTGAACTCGTTATACCAGTTTTTTAAAGTGCTTTAAGATGGTGCTTTATTATTGTATAAAAAATTAAGTTCATGGAAGTACTTTAATCTAGACAATCCACATCGAAAATTATGGAAAATGATCGCATGCACTTTTTGCACAAGATGAATTTTTCAATTTACTGCAAGTAACACAAATCAAGCTAAAATGACAAATCGTTTTGGAGAATTTATGGTTAAAAATATCAAATTTTCAACTGAAATCGTCAGCGCTAGCCTAATAACACTCCTTGTTGCCAAGGCCAGATATATAAATAGCAGCCCTCGTACACAGATGCATTAGATATTCATAGTTTAAGAACATGATACTAAAATATTTATATGTATTTAGAGAATTTTAAACTTTCTTTGATTTCTAGAGGATAAAAATTGATTTTTATATAAAAAATAAAGAAATCTTGGCTATATTTTCAATTTTTTGTAACTCACCTAAATGGGCAGAAACTAAACATATAATTTAAAAGTTATTAAAAATATTTTGTTCTATGAGTACCATCAAGAATTAATGTATCCAACCGGACTTCCTCGGTTTCAGTGATTAGGTAAAGCCGTTTTTTAGGCAGATTTCATAAGAAATACTACCTGTTACATTCTCCTCTAAGTTAGTTTTAGGTAGCTTTCATTACAAAAAGTAAAAAGCTACCTATTGCAGCCGTCCGGGCGAAAGCACTTCCAGAAAATCTTGGTAAATTTTCAGCGATCATGACCCCTAGACCCCAAAACCACCTTTCGTCCAAATGTTGACATATATATATGTATATACAAAAAATAAAACCACTAAAATACAAAAAGTAAACTAATATATATATATATATATATATATATCTAATTCTTCGTTTTGGTTTATTGTTTTATTGATAAAATCCATTGGTGAATCTTGTCTACTTTTAATGGTATTATATATATATATATTAGTTATATATATATATATATCTATAATAATAAAGAGAGAAGGATGTTTGTCTGTCAGCGCTGTTCTGAAGAGACTGCTGCACGTAGAGTTACAAAATTTGGAGGGAAGGTACTTTTTTACATGTAGTTTTGCACCTCGAAGCCCGATTTTCGATTTTTTGTTTAGATTTTTATTAATAATTTTTTTAGGCGATTTTAAGCGTTATTTTTGCGGTTTTATCCCATTAGTGAAAGGAATACGGTTTAATTCTTTTAACCCAAAATAGCAATTTTTTTTCTCTTTTCAACAAAGTTTATTCGGAATTTGTACAGCGATTTTTGAATTTTTAACGAATTTTTAATGCGATTTTTAGTGTTTTTTCTCATTTTGCGGATATTTTTTGAGGTTGATAAAAAGAAAATCGTTTTAAACTTTTAGCCTAATGCCCTAAATTTTGTGTTTGTTACGATTTTTAGATTTTAACGATTTTTAATCCGATTTTCAATGTGATTTTTAACGCTTTTTCAAGATTTTTCGCGTTTAGCATCTATTTTTTTCATAGTTGTTCTATCAAAATCTTGAGCTGTTGAGAATGCAATAAGTAGTATTTTTTTGCGAATTCGAATAGCAATTTCATAAAATATCTTAAATTCTTGCTTAAGACCGCTACCCCCTCGAGTAATATATCACCTGATAGGTTGTTTAACAGAGTATCGTTTTGATAAAGTTTTTGAAGAATAGAATGCGCTAGCTGGTGGTGAAAAATGGAACTAACAGAACGCGATTTTGTTAAAATTTGGAAATATAACAATGTGATTTATTTTAAATCTTAAAATGGTTTATAATACATGATAAAAAATGTAAACAAAGAATGGTGTGACACATTTCAGGGTGCGTGAAAGTAGGGGCGCGAACAAAATTAGGAAATGTAATAAGGAGATCTGTTTTACACTTTAGGGTAGTTTATAACGCATGTTAAAATTTTTAAAGTATTGGCGATGCTCTGGAGAGACCGCTGCAAGAAGTTATGTATGGAATTTTACACCTTGAAGGCCGAATTTCAGTTTTTTAAATTTAATTCATATGTGAATTTTAGTGGGTTTCGAGGCGATTTTTCCACATTAGCGAAAAGGAAAGCGGTTTCATTCTTTCGACCTAAATTAGTGAATTTGTTCTCTTTTCAATATAATTTATTTGAATTCCGCGCAACGATGTTTGGATTATTAGTGAATTATTTAATGTAAATTTTGCCGCTATTATTCGACATTAGTAAAAGGAATTTTGCTTAAAACTTTCAGGCTGATGAATTAAATTTTAGCTGTTAAGAGTTATGAATTTCAGCTAATTTTAATGCGATTTTTCGAGATTTTTCGCGTTTGATGTCGGATTTTTGTCATTCATGAGATATTTCCAATTACAACGTTTTACCCTATTTGAGTAAATTTTGACCCCTGTGATTTTTTAATATTAGTGATTTTTAATGCACTTTTCAATGCAATTTTTAGAATTTTTTCGAGTTTTATGGTGATTTTTTGATATTCGGAAGTAAAGATTAATTTCAAACTTTTAATCTAAAATAATTTTAGAGATTTTTAACGCGATTTTTCAAGACTTGTTGTGTTCCGTGTCGATTTTGTATTATCTATAAAGGATTTCTTTTTACTACGTGATTATCCTGTCGACCAATTTCGCCAAATTATATCAATCGTGAAACAAGCCAAATTATGCAAATGGATGTAATTTTTATGTTAAATAATAAAAGAAGAGATAATTTAGAAAAACATTAATAAAAATACATATAAAAATAAGAAGTAAAAACCACTTGATGACATAACAAACATATGTGACATGTTTAATGTCAAGTGAATATGGAATTTACAATCCGCCATTATTGTAGTTTAATCTTATGGTTTGACCCAGATAGTTTCTTGGTCAACCGGATAATCAAATAGTTCAGATTTCCGATTAGAATGTTTTATCCGTTTGATGAAATTCTGATTACAGCGATTTAAAAAATAACTAGCGATATTTAGTGCATTTTTCACTGCGTTTTTAATGAACTTTTTAATGCGATTTAGTACTATTTTTTTCGATCAACACCACAGTGGTGTTTTAACAATTAAAAAATTATTTTGGTTTCAAACTTTTAGCTTGATATAGTAAATTTCACCATTTACCTTTTTTTAATTTTGTCGATTTTCAATGTGATTTTTGATATATTTTGTGTTCTGCGTCGATTTTTTTGTAATTCATGTAAGAAAGAATGGTTGCTACGTTTTACACGACTAGAATATTTTTTTATTCACGGGATGTATTTACATTTAGCGATTTTTAATGAATTTTTCAATGGTTTTGTATTGATTTTTTGAATCTCATGGGTATATTTTGAAATTTCGAAAAGGAAATTAATTTTAAACATTTACTCTTCATTTACGAATTCTGAAATTTAGTGATTTTTTAATGCAATTTTTAGCAATGTTTTCATTATTTCTCACGCTTTGCGCCGATTTTTTCATTCGTATTTAAGAAATAATTTAGATTACACTAGTTTACTCTATTAATGTAAATGTCCCCCGCTATTTTTAAATTTGAAACGATTTGTAATGAATTTTTGAATACAATTTTTAGATGTTTTCGAGTCCACGGCGATTTTTTCACAATTGGAAAAGAAATTTTTAAATAATTTGTAGCTTAATGTAGTAAATTTTGACATCAATGATTCAGATTTTTTGTGTATTTTCATAAAATGTTTAGCAAGTTTTGTGTCGATATTTTTTAACTAATGAAAGAGTTCAGATTTCAATGTTTTGTCCCATAATGCTAAATTATGTCCGCAGGAATTTAATATAAATGTTTATCTTACTATGGCAAATTTTGTCCGGATTTTTGAATTTTACTGATTTTTAATCTGTTTTATAGTGATTTTTCAAGTTCTGTGACAGTTGTTGACATCGGTAAAAGAATTTCGGTTTCTAACTTTTAGCATAAATAGTACAATTTGTTCTCCACGCTTTTATGAATTTTGCCAATTTCTAATGCGATATTCAATATAATTTTTAGTTAGTTTGGGGAATTTTAGGTGTTCCGTGTTAACTTTTCCTTATTCATGAACGATTTCCGATTACAATATTTTCGACTGAATATTAAATTTTTACAGCCATGACTTTTAAATATTCAGCGATTTTTAATATAGTTTTCGATACGATTTTTAGCCATTTTTTTAAGTTCCTTGGCGATTTTCTGCCATTCAGAAACCAATTTTGATATCAAACATTTTGTTTAATGTAGTTATGTTTCGAATGCAATGTTTTATCTCTTAATATGATTTTGGCGTTCCATGCCTACATTTTGTAATTTTTGAATGATTTCGATCAACCCCCCCCCCCCCCCGCCCTGCCTTAATGTTATTTTTTTAAGCATTGACTTCCAAATATTTAGCTATTTTTAATGCAATTTTCAATTTAATTTTTAGCCATTCTTCAAGTTCCGTGGCGATTTTTTTACATCCGGAAATCGATTTCGATTTCAAACTTTTTGGTTAATATGGTTAATTTCTTGATTACAATATTTTATATTATAACAGCGAATTTTTACCCTAGGAATTTTTTAATGTTTTGCGACTTTCATTACAATTTTCAATGCAATTTTTGGGCTTTCTCAGTCTTTTAGGTAGATTTCGTATGAAATACTACCTATTGCATTCTCTCCCATGTTGGAATTTCTGAAAAATTTTTGCGGATATACACGAATCATGACTCCTAGACCCCAAAACCACCATCAGTAAAAACGTTTATATATATATATATATATATATATATATATATATATATATATATATCGGTGTATATCACTTTCTTCTAGACACGACAACTTCCATAATTATGCTCAGATCTTCTTCAAACTTTTACATAAAATCAAGGAGCCAAAAATCTCGGTCGAGTTCGTTAATGGGCAAAATCGGACCAAGGGGGTGGAAATAGGGAGGGTTTTTGTGAAAACAGAAAAAACGCGATAACTTCTTAATTAAAATAGATATCGAATCAGTTTAAAGTTTATATTACTTCTAAACAATGGGCAAAAAGTTTATGCATGACAGATTTTTGATAAAGTTAAAAATGGGCTCAAGGGGCGAAAAAAACATGGTTTTTGGGAGAAAAAAATTCATAACTTCGTCAATTCTCAAGATATCAAATCCAACTAAATTTTATATAAATGTACTCAATATTATCTAAAACTTTTGTAGGTACAAGTTTTTGATAGGACCAATTTTTACCGATGAAAAAAATTAAAAACGAAAAGAAAAAGGGGGGAGGAAAAAGAAAAAACCCCATAACTTACTCAATTCTTAAGCAATCAAATCTAATTAAATTTATTTTACATCTTCACAATAAGATCTACAACTTTTGAATTGACAAGTTTTTCATAGAACCAATTCTTATAGCAAAAATAAATTAAAGAAAAATAGGAGTTGGAGTAAAAACCTTAAATCCAAACTGCTTATATTCTGACTCATTTTAAAATTCATTTTTGATTTTAAACGCATCCAAATGACAGATCCTCTTATTTAGGAACTATATAATGCGACGTATTGGCCAATTTTTTGATAAAGGCAGAATATATTTTTAAAAAGGCTGCCAAAAAAGGTTTTTGAACAGATTTCCCGAAATTATCGTCATTAAAAATTGATTAAGTATAACAAATTGCGTTTTTTCTGAGTCATTTTTAAATTCATTTTTGTTCTCAAACCCATCCAGTTTACAGGTCCTATTATTTAGGAACTATATAATGCGACGTATTGGTCAGTTTTTTGATAAAGGCAGAATATATTTTTAAAAAGGTTGCCAAAAAGGGTATTTTGAACAGAATTTCACGAAATTATCATGATTGAAATTTGAGGAAATTTAAAAAAATTGCGTTTTTACCGAGTCATTTTTAAATCTTTTCTTGTTCTCAAACGCATCCTATTTACAGGTTCTCTTATTTAGGAACTATATTATGTGACGGAGTGGCCAGTTTTTTGATAAAAGCAGAATATATTTCAAAAAAAAAAGGCTGCTAAAATGGGCACTTCGCACAAAATTTCCTAAAGCGATCATGATTAATGAACTGTGGGTATTCAAATAACAAATTGGTTATTTTATGACTCATTTTTAAATCCAATTTTGCTCTGAAACGCATTCAAATGACAGTTTTTTGTTACTTAGGAACTATATAATGTGCGTATTCCTCGATTTTTTGATAAAGGGTGAATATACATATTTTTAAAAGCTGTCAAAGTAAGCACTTCGCAAAAAAATTTCCCAAAGCGATCATGATAAAAGAATTGAGGTTGTATTCAAATAACAAATTGTTTATTTTATGACTCATTTTTAAATTCAATTTTGCTCTCAAACGCATTCAATTGACAGTTTTTCGTTATTTAGGAACTGTGTAATGTGCCGTATTGGTCAGATTTTTGATAAAGGCTAAATATATATTTTAAAAAATCTGTCAAAGTGGGCACTTCGTACAAAATTTCTCAAAGCAATCTTGATTAAAGAATTGTGGATGTATTAAAATAATAAATCGGTTATTTTATTACTCATTTTTAAATTCAATTTTGCTGTCAAACGAATTTAATTAACAGTTTTTTGTTATTTAGGAACTATATAATGAGCATATTGGTCAATTTTTTTAATAAAGTAAGAATATAATTCAAAATATGTTGCCAAAACGGGCATTTGAGTAGAATTTCGTTTAAGAGGATTTTGATAAAACCAGTTCTTACAGAAAAATGAAATTAAAAAATTTTTAAAAGCGGTTGAATAAAGTAGTTAAACTGGGTTTATCTCTAATCATTTTTTTATTTTTTTATTTTATTTTATTTATTTATTTATTTATTTTTGAGATGAAAACTTTTCGAAATCTACCTCCGCCTATAGGCCATGCCGAAAGGGATTTTTTTTTTTAACATTTTTCAAAGGAATTCGATTTTAAATTTTAGACTAATAAAAATTTGGTTTCAAACCTTTATCCTTTACAGTAATTGTTTTGCTCTCTTATTTTGATCTACAGCAATTTTTAATGCAGTATGCTTTTTTTTTTTTTTTTTTTTTTTTTTTTTTTGAGTTCACGGCGATTTTTTTCAGATACGGAAAAGGAATTCGGTTTTTAATTTCTTCGCTAATATGATAATTTTTCTCCTGTGCGATTAAAGATTTTTATTGCGATTTTTTTGCAGTTTTTTTCGTATTTCAATGCTTTTTACATTATCAAATTAATTAGATTTAAAACATTTATCCAAGTAGAGTAAATTTTGAGTTCTGTGATTTTTGAAAATTTTGCCATTTTTAAAGCGATGTTTACGTTTCTTCGCGACCCGCTTCGATTTTTAGAGGTTCAATTTTTGGCCGAATTTATTAAATTCTGATCTCTTTTCTTCAAAGTTTATTCGAATTTTGAAACACAATTTTTGAATTTTGTTTTATATTTTTATGAGATTTTTAATGTTTTTTGCGATTTGTAAGATTTTTCCACATTAGTAAAAATAATCCAACTTCAATTTTCTAGCCCATCTCTTTTCAACGAAATTTAGACGAAATTCGTGCAGCATTTTGAAAATTTTTCGAGGTTTTTAGTATGATTTTTAAAGTTTTTTCGCAATTCTTGCTATTTTTTAATGAACCCGGGCAACGCCGGGCAGAACAGCTAGTATATATATATATATTAGTTATATATATATATATCGAAAAATACACCATAATATACAATTTTACAGAACTGATAAAAAAAAAAAATTAAACTGAACAAGAAAAATTTAACATACCTCGTGAACAAACTTGAAAACTATCAAAGGTAGAACAACAAACGCTAAACAAAAAAATCCAACTCGATCATAAAAACATAGTAACATAGAAAAACAAGAAGGATTATAGGATTTTGAATTTTTAGTGTGACTGGCATTTTGAAATGGTCTAATTTTTGTCAGGTGATAACACGCGTATTTATGAACCGATTTGGATGTAATTTGGTGTGTACATATTACATACTGAGGCCTAGACCGAGTTCGTAAACAAGCTCCGTCAACAAGTTCGTAAACTAACTCGGATATAGGTGATCCGGTTCCACATTTATTTTAAATACAGTAAAAAGTTGGCTGTGTACTGTTCAAATTACACCTTCTCCCTCTCACTCTATATACGTTAGATTAACTTTACCGGAGATCAATTTCGATTCTCCCGACACGTGGGTTCTCAGCCTACGCTGTTCGACCCCAGCACTACATACAGGGACCTCCGTCCACCACTGCTCTCCAGGTACAAATTGAATCTATCTCAGCCAAACACTGCCCTTCTCCATTCCTGCATTTCCCCAATATAAACCTCCTATTCCTGGAAATCCTTTTCTTTTCCCTTCTTCAATAGATGTCCCAGGAGGTCAAACACTCCCCTCTGCAATCTTCGTTTCCACCTCTCTGCACCTGTGCATGTTCACATGTTCACTCCCGCTTTATACAAAGAAAGAATGTCACTTTGACATTTCAGTACACAGCCCATACAATACATAAGATATTAAGATAAAAAAAAATAACATAAATTCCAGTTCTATAACAGATGTTTTTTCTGAACCTGGCAGTATATTTCTATAAACTTCTTATGTGCTCTAAATAATTTATTCTATTTATTTCTTCTACAGATCTGAAAAGATACGTTGCTATATTTCATGGTACATTAAAAATGCATATTATAGTAAATACTTTGTTATTTCTGGACAGAAAAGTGTCAAACTTTTAAAATATTTTAACCGCAAAGACACCATTAATTTTGATTTACTTATGTCATAGCAGAGATTTATAAATGATGTAGTAATCTTTAATTATGTAACTTATTAGCATAAACAATCCTTTAAAGTTAGACAAACTTCAATATTTAAAAAGACCAAAAAGTGTATAAAAATCCTTAATAAAATAATGTAAAAATCTGAAACATCATGTAAACATGTAAAAATCTTATTAATCCCGGAATAAAACAAATATCACATAAAAAACTCGTACAAAATAAATTATCTATTTTTGGACATTTGTAAATATTTTTTCTCAAATTTCTATCGAAAGGCATGGACTTTTTCCATTTCGAGGTCTAATAGTTAAATTTCCTCTTGCAACAATGACATCGTTTGAAAATACGTCTCCGTCTCACGAAAATAATTAAGCTATATTTTGTATTAATTTAACAGCAATCAAAACTATATAAGAATATCAAAATTAAACTCATTTGATATTTATTAAAAATAAATAAAATGTTTTTAAATTTAGACGTAGTAATCCTTATACGTTTTTTAAATAATATTTAAAAATAATAATAAATCTGATATGCATCTAGTTTTAATAAGAATGAAACTTTAAAAAATTTCATTGAATTTAAAATAGAAAGCAAAATACAAGCTATTTTTTTTAATTTTATGCACTCTGAAAATATATTTTCTCGAATTTCTACTAAAGAGACTTAGATTTTTCTATTTCGTTGCCTGATAGTTTCAATTTTTCAAGCAACAGGTGTTTCAAAATACCATTTCCTTCAAAAAATCTATACATTCAGCTAATTTTGCTTGACAACCACTCCAGACCTTTTCAAGGAGTTCCAAAATTAGATACGAGTACCATATATAACCAATTACATTGTTCAAAAGAATTCAATTTTCCTCTCTTCTCCTAACATTTTTCATTTTGTTCGTTTCAGTAAAATGGAAAAACAAATATTAATCCTGGGTTTATATTTTGCTGAATGAGACTTTTAAATTGAATTCGGGAAATGGTATTTTTTTTAAAAATTTCTGTATGTTTTAGCGAGCTATTTTTGTATACTTTAATGCGTTACATCCATGTGTATATTTTTAATAATGCGAAAATGACTGAATCCCTGTAGACAAAAATGTTTAGAACAATAATCTCTTTTAAAAAGGGAAAATGTATTTCGTCTTTACATTAAAAAAGACAATTATAAATTAAATTAATTATGAGAAATAGCTGTTTCATTTACAAATTGTATTTAGACGCAAACATTACTATGGCTAAATAGATTGGTTTCCAAAAGTTAAGGTAAAACAGATTTTTCAAAGCTCACCAGAAAAAAAAATGGCAGTCAGATTAAACTTCATAGTTTATATGAATGATAATAATAAGGTTTAAAAAACTTACGTAAAAATTACAGCTACCACTTTTATTTTATAAAAAAATACGTATTCGTGAATGAGAGAAAAATATGTAATTACGAAGCTTTCGTAATTTCGCATGTAAGTTTTGTTGTATTCAAAATATTGTTCACATTAACCAGTAGAGTCTAGAAATGTCTAGAAGAAGTCGTTTGCCCGATTCATTAAGGTGTCGAGTGGTAGTATGGATGGAAATGAGGTTTTCGCAGGCGGATACTGCTAGACGGCTCAATGTATCTCGCAGTGTAACCCAACCTCTGTTTGATCAGAATGAATCCGAAGATTCTGTGTCCAGAAGGCTTGTTCCAGGCCGCCAAAGTGTTACAACACATGCAGAAGAACGGTTTCTAGCTCTTTCGGCCCGAAAGAAAAGACGCACTACTGTGTCGCAACTCATTGCAGAGCATTTTGCAGCATCAGGGAGAAGAATATCCGCTACTATGGTACGAAGAAGTCTTCACAATGCAGGTTTCTATGCAAGGCAACCAGTTGTGTGTGTCCTACTTAACAGAAAGAGAATATGTTTCCTGGACCAGACAACCATGGGCTTCTGTACTCTTCACAGAGGATTCCAGATTCAAACTGGAGAACGATTCAGGACGTCTTCTGATCTGGAGAGAACAATGCACTCGATATCATCAATCAAACACTGTCGAAACACACATGTATAGAAACGTTCGAATCATGGTTTGGGCAGGGATCTTATTCTGAGGCCAAACTGACCTGGATGTGTTCCATGGAAGAACTCCGACTGGTGCGAAATATCGGGATGAGATCCTTGTTTCATATGTGAAACAATGTGTCGGTGCTATTGGCAATCGTTTCATTCTAATGAATGATAATAATTGCGAAACCACACCGAGCTGTGGTCGTTGAGGATTATCTTGAGGATCACGGTTTGGAGAGAATGAAATGACCAGCTCACTCTCCTTTCTTGAATCCAATAGAACATCTTTGTGACTATCTTGGAAGACATGTTGCGGCTTTAAATGCTCCTCCAAGGTCCTTAAATGAGCTATAACAAGGCTTATTCCATGTCTGGTCAGCGCTATCTATTTTGATGTCTAATAATTTAATTGAGAGCATAGAAAGTCGGTGCTGCCAATGCATTCAAGTCCGGGGTGGACATATTCCGTATTAGAACCAGTGTTTTAATTTTTTACTTCACAATACTGCGATGTACTGATTTCTCCAAGAATGGAATTTTCCTCCATGAGTGATTTTTTATTGTAATTTCATTTTTACGTTTAACTTAAAGTTCTATGTCGCATTTAATATATAAAAGTTTAGCGCACATTTCCTCCAAATTTGTTGTTTCTATATTCATTCATTTCAAATTAGACGCAAAAAACCGGTTGTACCTTAATTTTTGGAGGCCAGTGTATATAATCCTGAAAAAAAATTACGTGTTCAAGAGTGGCATATGTGTGTTGATAAACAAAAGTATTAATACTTTTGTTAATTATTATTAATATTTTTATTAATTATTATTTTGTATTAATGTAACATCGGAATTGAAGGAATTATGCATTTATATCTTACATATATGCTTACACACAACAATTATAAGGCCAACTATCGAAAAAAAAGCACTTTTTTAAGCAAATAAAAGTAATAGTGCTTAATTTCTTCGTTGATTTGAGTGCTTTTATCATAAACTATACATTTTTTAATGATTAAAATCCTTCAAGGAACTTTATCATCTACAACGTAGAATTTTCCCTCCCCATTTTTATTGATTATTCCGACAATCTGAAGCAAGACAAGTGACTTAAGGCCAATATATGGTTAAATATCCTGAAATCTTGAGCAAACTGACTTATTACAGTTTGTAGCGCGGCAATTGAATATTCTTCGACGCAAATTTAATCTGAAATACTGTTATTTTAATTGTCCAGCTTAATATTTTAAATAAAAGTGACGGATGAAAACAAAGTGATATTGTAATATTGAGTGAGTGAAAATGTTCTACCCGTTTTTAAGAGAAAACAAAAGGGCGGAGAACTAAAAAAAAAATGTACCTATGTTTTCATACAAGCACAATCATGAAGTATGACTTCTTGCCATCTATCCTGCAATAAGTTAATCACACGCTGATAAAAAAAATGTCTGTTTTTGAATCATAACACTGTGTTATAGTCTTCGCGTTATTGAAAGTTCGGCGAGCAAAGGCGCTGCGGAACTATAAAGGTTAGTTCAACAATCGGTAAATCGAATGTGCAAGATTGGGGTTAGACCCGGGGTAAGGTAAAACTTTCCAACCAATATTCAGTAATTTTTACTAAATCTTTAAAGAAACATGAAGCCTGGTTTCGGGATGAAAAAGAGCTTCTCAGCAATTAATGAGAGCTGGCCGTTTATTCACGAATTGTCACGTTTTTGTGAAACTGTTGGCTGTAGAGGTCATATAGAGTGCTTAGTTCGGTGCGAGGACATCCTAATTGGCTATTGCCTTGGCATTTTACCATACAATTAGCAAAACATTTTCGGAATGGAATCCACCCGTTTAGGTTGATGGAATAGCCTCTGCAACATCGGCACATTATCTTTCGATGCTTCATATTACGATACAATACCCTCTTTTCATTATCCATTACAGCTTGGCTCAGAAAAACAAAGAAACACAGGTGCTCTTTCCCTCTTCCCTTCGCCTGATGGTAAGATGGTATGGTACCCATTGACCAAATTTGGTGGTGAAACCAAGCACATTCGAATATCTATCAGTGCATTGAGAACGTTTCCGCTAATTCTTTGACTGTTGGAAGTGAGGAATGTGGGTGTAATATTTGTGTCCAGATCCTCGTCAGAAATCAATGATACATGACTATGATCTTTACAGCTCTTGTCTCCGTCCCTGATTTCCCTAAACCAATGACAAGAGGTCCTATTATACACGGCATACTCCGCATATATTTGACAAATGCTACTAAAAGCTGCAGTTGCTGCAACACCTTTATCATACTCGTGCAGTAAATAATGTCTGATTTGGTCTTTCTTGCTTGTCCATTTGTTTCTTGTTCCGCAAGAGATATTCTGACAAACGTTGTGTCTATACTTATTTTACTGCTCCATACGTTATTGTCCACTTTCCTGTACCCGAAACCTCATCTGTAACGCCTGTACGCTAATATCCAATCCCTCAAGCATGCAACACTTGGCGAAAGTCAAAGAGTGCCAAATGGACTAGCATGTACACATTTCCTCGCCCATCATTTGCTGCTTCAAAAGTTTTAGTTACATTTTTGTCGTATATGAGGCACTTGGAAACTACTGTAAAGTATCAGAAGCATAGCGCGGTGGATAAAGCAGAAGGCTTGTAATTATGAGATTGCGAGTTGTGTCCTTGCTTTTGTAGAATTTTGTTTTGATCTTTATTTAAGCAGTCAATAAAGAATATTATAAAAATCAGTTGCTTTGTATTATTTTTTATTTTCAAGTACACAATTAAATTTTAATAACAATTAAGTTATAAAATTTAATTTAGTTTAATTCTAAATAAATTTAAATAATTAATATAAGTTTTTAAATTCTGTTTTTAAAAATTAATTAAATATAATTTAAAATGCATTAATTCTTAAAATAAAATAAAAAATATTTTTATGTTAGTTATGCTACCGCCATGTTGTAAAAGATGAATATCAAATTTGTAAAACCAATTTATTAAAGTTCTTATGTTTTAAAATGAAGTACGTATTATTGTTCATACATAAAAAAAATCTCTATTAATTTGTTACTATTCATTTTAATATTTACTGGTTCATTTATAATAATAAAATAGTAAAACATAAAAATATTAATTATACATATTCAAATTTCAATATTTTTGTATTTAAATAGTAATAATAATATAAGCGAAATCAAAAAGAAAATCTTTTAATGTTAATCTTGCACTAGCATAATTTAAGATTTGCGTTTTTTTTTTAAATATTATTATTATTTAAATATATATAACTAATATTATCTGTATATTAATTAATATTAATATATATATATATATATATATATATATATATATATATATATATATATATATTTATTTATTTATTTATATTTATATATATATATATGTATGTATATATATATAATTGCAAAATTATCATAAAAATCTTTATTATGATTTTGGGATTTTTCATTGTGATTATGCTTCTTATTAGATTGAAATCGAAACATGTCCAAAATATTAGTTTTTAAATTTTTGTTACACCTCTCTCAAGTAAAATAAAATTATTTATTCAAATATTTATAAAATTAGATTAATTAACATTATTATTTATAGATATAATTAATATTAATAAGTATTATCATTTAAACAGATAATTAATGTTTTCATTTAGTGATTTGTTATTAATTCTCTTGAATTTTCAGTATTTAGTGAGATATTAAATATGAAAAAAAAATCTATACTAGATAAATATTTTTAGATTGGTTTTTTTAGGTAATACGTGATCTTTGTTTTGCATTTGTATTCTGTAAAAATTCAACTAGTATGTGCATGTACATTTAATATAGATTTATCAATTTATGAATAGGACGGATGTGTTAAATCAGCTTATTGTGTATTGTATAGGTGTATTGTCACAAAAGTTAATGTAAACTCACAATCATATTTTATTTCAAATGAAAAAATTACAAGTATTAAAAATATTTTAATTTTAACACAATTTATTATTAATAATACGTAACTGAAACATATACTTTTTTGGTGATTCTTAAAATCTGGGAAATATACTTGTTTTCTTTCTTTCTTTCTTTCTTTTCTGTATATGTTAACCACAATAGTGAAATACTTGAAAGACATTGTGATCTGAAGGATTTTATGAAAATTGCAGTAGATTAGAATAGATGATATCTAAACTATGTACATTTTCCAACTATATAACTAAATGACATAACATAACTATATAACAACTATTTAATATACAGATACATAATATTTATGCAGACATGTATGAATGTGTAAGTTCATACATAAGTATATATACTGATATTTATGCATGTATTCATACATGAATATGCGTATGTATGCATATGCTTTTACTTTTACGAGAAAAAAAAAAAAGTCACATTTATTGACTTGCAATGAAATCTGAAAGTAAGAAAATGCAAAACTACAACAAAAAGATGCAATATTGCATTGATTATTAAAAACTTTAATTCATTAACCGTAATGTATAACTATACTTGATCACGCATAAGATATTGGTAAAAAAAAGTAAAAATCTGATCTAGGAAACTTTCCTAAATTCTATATTTTCTTAGTGATATTTTGAATTAATGTTAAAGAAAATAAAATGTATTTTTAGCTACCACTAATCGAATACAATAAAAGGTCTCTTTCTTCTACTTCTTTTATTGTTATTTGTTATTTTTATTCATATTTTTCATTTTTTTTTCTTTATTTAACATGACATGATTTAATGTATATTTTCAACATTAAGAAGTATTAATTTATTAATCATAGTGTATTATTATACTTGGTGACTTATATCACATTGGTAAAATAAATACATAAATAAAAATTTGATATAGCAGATATCAATATTTTCTTAGTAAGGTCTTGAATTGATACTTATTAAGAAAATAAATTAAACAGGGTAAAATTTATTTTTAGCTATCATCTTATAATTTATTCAAATACAATAATAGAACACTTTCGTTCTTCTTTGTTTTATTTTTCATTATTATATTATTCATTATAAACTGAAATACTATAAGAAATGTAAATAAATATAAATTAAAATTTACGAATTAAGTTAATACAACAAGTTAAAACAATTCTCGTATATAATTAATTAGTATTTGGTGGTACATAAAAAGAAAATTTCATTAAATTTATTTTAATTTTTTTCAATAAAAGTTTTTGTGTAATACATTTTTCCAGTAGATGGTGACACTATGCGATGTTATAAAAAAAATCTTAGAAGGTGAATGAATGATGCGTGAAATAGCTCTTTTTCCACCAAACTATTTGGCACTCCTTGACTTTCGCCAAGCGTTGTGTGCTTGAATGATTGGATATTAGCCACCCGTACTCCACTTGCTATTTACGTATGCACAAAACGGGTAGAATTTTTGCAATCACCCAATAAAATAAATGGAAGTTCAGTGAATCTATATTTTCTCTACATAAACTCAGTCCAAGGGAATGATTCTATAATTCTATTTCTACATTCGACTGTAATAATTACTGGTATTATTAATTGTTATAATATATATAAACATCTCATTTCAAAATAATGTGACATATCTATATTATAAAGGCCAAACGTATCTGTGCGTGACGCATACGTCATTTTGCGCATGGCAACACTTTCAAATTTTGAATGAATTTCGGTATTGCAATTGTTCTGCTAAAAGTTTTTAAACTTCTTAATGTTGCACATTTTCAATTTTTACACCATCGTGTAGAAAAAAAAATGTACTTTTAAATGAAGTTTATTTGAAAGCTGTATCTTAATTTGTTTTTGAAATATCAATTTTTTTGTAGCTTTTAATAACTTTTTCTAATTGTGGCAACAGGAGTACTCCATTTCTATTTAAAGCAAAGGAAAAAAGGGAAAAAATTGAGTGCTGTATCTTTATGTTGCCATTTTCTCATTAAAAGGGAAAAAATAGAAATTTAAATATCTTCTGTTATAAATCCCGGTGAATTTTGACTTCTTTACAAAATTTGATTTATACGTAAAAGAATATCAACAGTTTAATATCTATTTCAGCTAATAGCACCGAGACTTCAAGTTTTGAATCAAAATTATCAAATTAAAATGCCAATCTTTTTTAAACGTGAATACAGATGTGAAATGTACATTTGTAAATTTTGATATTGTGAAAATGATGCCGGGCTTAGATTTCATAAAAAAGAAAAAAAGAAAAAAAAATTCTGTAATTGAGTCAAAATTGAATAAATTTTGCTTTTTATCATTTTGGAATACTAGCATTAGAACCTTAATTGATAACTTTATCATAATAACATATCTTTATTATTTTTTATTGCTTACATATACGATTAAAGTTTAATTTTAACAATTTCTACAACTGCGTTTTATAGAAATAGTATTTTGTTAATTTGACGATAAATATCGTTTGCTTAAAAGTTAGACGTACCAATATAAAATGCTTTTTTTACTATAATTAATTTTGTAGGTTTATTATAATTTAATGAAACAGTTCCTTCTTAAACATTTTCTTTCGTCAAAATTTGACGGGTTCTACCTTGTTTGTATAAATAAACATTAATTAGGCATTAAAATATTTTGTGATGAAGGGCATAGGAAAACCCGGAGGTAATAAAAGTTTGAAATAAACAATATATTTTAAACTTTTAACATCTCTTCCATTGTTTCAGTCGCCTTTTAATTAAGCCAGTGTGTTTTTTAAATTTTATATCGTATATTTTATGAAGTTTCATATTTTAATACAAAAATTCCTTTTATAAATGAGTATCATATTAAAAAATTACAAATGATTGGAATATGTTTTAGCATTCCGTCTGATCCTCAGTCCGTTTGTCCGTCTGTTCGTCTTATCGCATTTAATTGAGCAAAAACTACCAAATCGAATTCTTTGAAATTTAAAATCTATACTTATTGCAGAATTTTCTCGAGTCATTACATATTTATGAAAATCGGATGTATAGTTTAATTACAGGGACAGTGAACATTTTCCCATTACATTACGGCCAATGAGAAAACATTGTTTCAAGTGTATTGTAATTATGTTACAGCCTTTCAAACAAAATGTAATTATGCTTTTATGAAGTGCACTAAAATATGTATTCTGTACAATATGCGGTGTGAAAAATATTTATTATTCATTTACAGGGCCACACAAAATAATTACATAATGACATATGAAAAAACATTGTTTTCGTACTATTTTAAATAGGTTAAATTATTTCACATATAATGAAATTGATAATCTATCAGAAAGAGATTTCAATTGTTTCAAGAATGTTTAAAGAAAAATTTAGTTTTATTATACAATGGTGTATAATAAAGGTTCCAGGCAAACTACCAGGCTAAACAAAGTATTCAAGTATGTTTCCATCTATTAGTATAAATTGCTGAAAGAGAAATTTCAAGCTAGTAGATATTTTTTTGCTAAACTAAATTTTCCCATTATAATGTATATATATTAGCTGTCAGATTGAATACAGGGCTGATTACCAGTACTGGAATACATATTTGGCTATATTTGGATTTATATCCTTATTTACCTAAATAACGAAGTTTTGTTAAAGATTTCATGAAGAGTTGGAAAGTACTTCATAATCTATGCTTAACGCACGATTTTTCTTACTTGTATACATTTTATTCTATTTTACAGATAAAAAACTAATTAAATTTATAAGTCAATGAGTTACTTACAAAAAGGTAATGTACTCAGTTCTAATATATATATATATATTTTTTTTTTCATCACGCGTAGAATTCGGTGCTTTTAATTCAAATTTATTGCTGTATTAATCTATCTTCACTTTTTATTTGCTCTCTTATTCAACTGAGGCAAACTATAAGTTAATAAAATAATGTTTACTAAATAACCCATTGATCATTCATAAATAGGCAAATATAAAGTTTTAAGAAACTGAAAAAAGTCACTTTATTTTAGAGATTTTTATTTAGATTTTTTTCCCATCGCAAATTAATATGTACAGTTTTTCTTAATATTTACTATTTCTCTCTATTTATTTTAATTTTTATTAAGATTTATATTATTTGAAATCAAAGCAATTTTAAAATTAATTTTTTTAAGCTTGCCATTTTTACCATACATTTTTAAAATCTTAATAAATTCTTATATAAATAAATGAAAATGCAGATGGTGTTGAAATACAGCACCGGAAATTATTTTCTTCTCCAGATATAACTCGATTGTGTTGACAAATTTAGAGTACTATTTTTTAAATATTTAAATATACAATATGTATAAAGTATAAAAATATCTGCGCGTAACATTGATGTCATTTTGCGAATGGAAACAATTCACGATCACATTTCTGTTTTGAAATTATCACTACTGCAATGTAATTTTTTAATCTTCTAACCGCCGTACAATTTTTACACCATCCTATAGGGAAAAATCTACTATGAAATGCAAATTATATCGTAATTGAATGATTTATTATGTTTTACTTTTTTTTCAATCATGATTTTTTGCAATTTATCATGCCGGCTGCATTGCATAGCAATAATAATGATAATAATAATAATTTTTTTTTCTTTCAAATAAAGCTGTTCAGCATTTTTTTCTAATTTTCCAAAACGAAATTAAGACTCCTTCTATAAATAAATAAAAATGCTAATATAATATATAATGTTAAAAAACAACACATATAAGATATACGTAATCAAACAACTTACGTTTTACACCTCCAAATAAGAAAATAACAACTTTCAAAATAAAATATTTTCTTCTTGCAAGCAAACTTTCAAATGAAATTATTTTTGTCTTGCAAACAAACTTTTAAATGAAATTTGTTTGCAAACTGCATCTCAGTTTACTGGTTTTAAAAATAACTTTCAAGCATGATTTTCTTTTTATATCTATCTCTAATTAATTTAATATTCTTTATCTATCTCAATTAGATTTATATCAATCGGGTGGAGCTCAATTACGAAAGTTTAATCCGTTTGCCCTTAAAATAGTACAAAGAGCTCAGCATTTTCTTATTACTGACATATTATGAAAATTTTAAAATTCCGCTATAAATAAATAAAGGAAATAATATAAATAAAACACTAATTTAACATATGTATAACTGAACTACGTTCTTAAAGCACTGAAATGATGAGAATCAATAAGGTTACCGTAAGTAGCAAATCCTTGTGTATATAACACTTAACATGTGCTAGTACAAAACTATCACATGCTTTTTTGGTGTTAGTGGAAAATCTAAGAAATATATTGCATGTAAAAATGTGTTAGAGTTTCAATAATAAAATTTGGTATTTTAGAGACAGTCTTACAGCCCAACATTGAATAATGCAGGAAGAGGAGATTAATGATATCAGTAAGATGAAACGCCAGTGTATATTACCGAAGCAGTCCAAGTGTAGTGCTTTAACAATTAAAAGGATTTTTCAAACAAAAACAAATTATCCTATTCCCCCTGATTAAAAATTCCTAATTGTGCATGGGGTTTTATGTTATGCAAACTAAAGTAATACAAAATCACTAACCTAACCAATATTAAGAGTATCTTATAGAAATTATGGGATTAAATCCCCATTGGTACTGTTTGAAAGAAATTAAAAATAGTAAAGAAATTCAATGAAAGAATAATCTCAAAGTAAATCCTAAAATATCGTATTTAAGACTATTTCTGCCGGTGTCAAGTGGCACCTTTTAAAAGATTTCGCTTTATGGTTTTTCATTTATAATTTTTAGATTGAAACAGTTACAGACCATTTTTAATTCATTGAAGATTTTTTATGTGTTAATAATTCTTTCAAAAACTACGAGCAAAATAAAGATAAATTAAAATTTTAAAAATGTGTCTCTTGACACCGATAGAAATAATGCAAGTAAATATAAGCAAGTAAAATAAAATTAAAAATAATAATAATCAAATTAATTTCCAAACAACTTATTTTTTGTAAGCTTTACATTTTATTTATAAATAAAAAATTAATATTTTATGAGAATTTATTGTTTACTCTGCTTACACGTAACACAGTGTTCGATTTGAGTTTCTTCTTATCTAAATAAATTCAAACATTAATTCCAACTCTAATATCCATTCCTTTGAAAATAGAAGAAAAAGAAATTGATGCTACCAAATTTTTTTTTTTTCTAACAAATCGTTTTTTGATGAACGGAAGGTTCGATAATGTGATATAAATATTAATTCACATTATGGATTGATGACTGTTATTCATCACTATGTATGAAAGGAATGGAGAACCAATGAGTAATCTTAAGTTTCAGAAAAACAATCATAAGCGATATTTAATGGTTTACAATTTCTGGCAAATATATGTATAAAAGAAACGCTTTTTTCAGTGCGGTTTGCGTGATTTTCTTCCGTTCGAAAAGATCCCAAAGAAATGTGAATCTATCTGTTTTTGAAAATACATTTAATTCTTATTTCTAGCTAAAAATATCTTGACACCAATGAAATATGATGTGAATAAGATAGATTTGGAGTTTATCGAATTTTTGTAGCAATTTCCGATTACTGAGGATATGTTTTCATTCGTTTTTCTGCGAAGAATTCGATTTATCGGTAACAGGTGGTCAGTTCTTTCGGTTTTGCTTTAACGTTTAGACAGTATTGTAAAATGACATATTATAATTTATTTTGAATTGTTGCACATAAAACAAGTTTATTCGATTTATAATAAAATTGTGTTGGTCTTTTAATAATTAGGGTTCTTGGCAATATTATATTTTACTGTTTTAAGGTAAAAGCTTTTTATACAACTTCAGTAATTAATAACAGTAAAAAAAGAAATAATTCATTATTTTTAAATGAAATGCTTTTCCAATTATATTGCTGAAATAAAAATATTAAAAATATGATTTAGGGTATCATTTGAAACACAAATCGTTCTTTTTTCTAACGATATGTTCATCATTTTAAAATCATGTAATATTTCTTCTATAATTTGCTTAATTAAAAGTATTCTTAATCTTAAGCCCGTCCTTTCTGTGGGTTTTATTATGTTACATAATTAAAATTTGATAAAAGAAAAGAAAAGAAATTTAATTAAATATCACCAGAAATTAAATAAATGGTATGCAATTGTTGCATTTCATGTATGATTTAATATTTTAGAAATTAGAATTGTAAAATTTGCTTTACTGTTCAATGAATAAATCCGATTTTTTCGATTTTACTGTTATCATTCTTATTATTATATATATCATATAGCAATCATTCGATATTATTGAAATTATTAAATTATTATTATTATTATCATTATCATTGAAATTATTGAATTATTGTTATTATTATTATTGATACTACTCCTACTATTTTTGAAAGGAAAGTTATAAAACTTTGCTTTCAAGTTCCGTAGCATGAAAATTAACTTCTTGTAACACTTTAATTCTAAATGCTGATTTTTTAAACCTGTGTTATATGAGAAGGTAACTTAATAATACAGGAACAAACCTTTAAATTTACTTTTGAAATTTGTGATAGTTACATTTTACCATTAAAACATGTTTTTCATGAAACATAAAATCATAAAAACATATTAAATGATTTTAATATTCTTCAAAACATAATAGAGAATTAAAAACTTGGATGAACACTATGATTCAGATTTAAAAACTCGTTATTGATTATTAAGATTTAAAAAAAAATGAGATTAATAAAAAACATTATGTCATATTTAAACACAGAATAGTTTCTGAATTTTTTTGTGTTGTATTTCACAAAATATTTTTCAATATTTTGGGATTATTCCCTTATATTTTTGCATTTTTGTTAAATACGTTTATTGTAATTTTTAGCACATTTTTTTTTTTTTTTTTTTTTAACAGAAAAATATAAATGTATTTTATGAGGAATTGAACTTTGAAAACCGTATAACATGTTAGAAATTCCGGCTAAAGCCAGTTATCTGTGTGTGTTATAGTAGTGTTTCTATAAAGCTTAATATTTCATAACTAAAGCTAGTTTATATTAATTAATTCATTTATTACTTTTTAACTTGAAATTTCTTAAAAGATACTTTTCCAAGGTTTGTTTGTAAGATACTAGAATTTTTGAAACGTAATATCATGAATTTTTCGAAGAATACTTTCAGTGCTTATTTTTCAGCTAAAAATATTTTTTTCTTCCTAAACTATATTTCTAAAAGCTTTCTTCAGTAAATAGATATTTTGAAGTTTTTGTACTAACGTTTCGTCTACCCATCTTCGTTTCAAATTTCAGAATGTCAAGATAAATTTAGACACAGAATAATCATTTTAAAGAAAATGCATGCAAATATTTAAAATGAATTTTGTTTTCTCTAAGGATTTCTGAAAAAAGATACAACATTTTTAATATACTACTGTTGCATTAAAACCTACGTTTTTAAAGACATATATAAAGGATTTATTCAGAATATAAACGCATTTCTTTTACAGATTATTAATAATTTAATATATATAAATAAAAGACTGACTGAATTGTAAAGAGACTATATATAAAGTATACTAAATTTTCATTTAAATGCTTCTTTAATATATATATATAAGCATAAAACATTCAGAATATCAATGTTTCACACAAATTGTGAGATAGACATACAAATAAAGTTTGACATAGGTTATTCAATGAATCGTTTTATTCATAATAATTTACTTCCATCGAATATTGCAATTTACTTTAAACAACAATCCAATTAATAATTTTTTAGAATGAAAAGAGCTTTTTGATTTTTTTTAAAATTATGAATGACGAGGAATCTATTAGGGGGAACTGGGAAACATTGATACATGGGGCACATTGATACACCCCCTCTACAGCTCACAGGGTCATTACAGGAAGTTTCACAATAGCTCCAAAGGCGATACTGGTGCACTCAACTACACACAGAAAGTCTTGGGATGATTCAGTAGTTTGATGAAATGGGACGGGTGGTTTATGGTTTTTGTAGGTCAAAAGTAAATTTGAGTTGTACAATTGAAATGGTATTATAAAAATGTTCCAGTATTGTCGACCGAAAAGAATACTCTCCCTGGAAAGTAAAGCTAATCTTTATCAGTTCCTCATTCTTTATTGTTAGATAAATTATGAAGTGTTGGATTTGAGGCTCATTTTATTAAAAATAGCACTATGGGGCACATTGACACAGTCTAAGTCGGGGCACATTGATACAACCTAAATCCTTTTCTAGTTCATTTTTTCATTACCTTATATTAAGGAATGATATTTAACCATACACTCCTTAATCCAACCATTTTTTGCCAAAAATTTCTAATATTAATTTTTATTAAAGTGAAATAGCTCTAATTTCTTTATATTAGAACAATTTATAGTATTTTTGCAAACAGAAGACGTATGAACTTACCCAACATAGTAGTACTAACAAAAGAAAAAGTCGGCAGCCCGGAAATTCTCAAATTTATATCGATTCCTCAGAGAAGAAAAAGTATTTTTGACATGAGAAATGTTAATTAAGAAAAACAAGCTGAAGAACAGCACAGTATATTTATATTATAAACAGAATTTTAAATATAATTATCCTTTATTTTTTGTTTATATACTGATTTATAAACAGAAAACATGGTAATTGCACAATGCGGAATTACACGCATGCGGAATTGCACGAATATTCCCCTTCTATAAAATTAACTGTTTTTAGTAAAAGAATAATCATAACATAAAAAAATTGTTATAATAGGATAAATCAAGCCTGTAAAAGCTTGTATTAAGCAGAACGCACACCTTAGCTTTTGGGATACAATGAAAGGAGCCGATAATCACATTTATTGAAACATTTAACAGTATATCTCACTATAAAAAGCATGCAAAGCACAGAATAGCATATAAGACACGGTATTGAATAAAAAGAACATTGTGAATTTTACACCCTATTTTAAATCATTAGTCGGAGGCACCTAATCACGCTGCTCTTTTCAGTTATCAAGCTGATCAAAACAAAAACAAGTAACCATTGCTAAAAAACTATGTGTTTAATGAGGATATAATAAATGACGACCTCAGAAGAAAAGAGGTACAAATGACAAAAATTCGATTTGGAATAAATTGAGTTTAAAGATAATTAACGCTAAATTTGAACATCAATAATAATTGACTGAATTGAAATAGGAAACTGCAGCTTGTTTCATTGTGGTCTTTGAACTCTTATTTCAATAACTGCAATAAAAGTACAGAACAACTTTCTTTAAATTTAAAACTAATAAATATTAATTATTATTCGGCAAAAGTGGTTTATCTCTAGAACATAGCACATAATTAGACAATCGATTATATTTCTTTACCCAAAAGGAAAAAAAACATGTTTCTAGGTGCATTTAGTTCATGTTTTCAATTTTGTCACTTAAACCTTTTGGCTTCTGGGGTCCTCATATAAGAGTTGTTATAACATTTAAAGCAGGTTTTAAAAACTTATAAATCACTCTAATTCGAGTACCTTCAATCAGAACTCAATCGTTCATCGTTTTCAGAGCTGCTTAGATTACCTATTGAACTTTTGTTCTTTTTATCTTCGATTGAACAGTAAAGTGAGTCAGCTTTATTGAGGAGTGGTGATAGAGTTATAATAAACTCTTATTAAGACACATTCAATAGAAAAGTCTCGTCTTACTATGCATCCGAAGACAGAACGAATAAAAGGAGTCAGTACGTAATCGAAGCAGTCCTGAAAGCAATCAAGTTCTGATCGAAAGTACTTGACATATAGAAATGATTTTTAAGTTTTTTAAAACGGTTTTAAATACAATAATATCTTGTACATAATGTGTCATCTTTAAATGCAGTAAAGATTACTTCTTAGAAAAGATTACTCGTTACTTACTCATCATACGTAGTTTAGGTTAAATCTTGCAATCGTTTTGAAAATCGAAAATATTCTTTTGACAGATTTGCATGTTTCAGTGACAGATTTAAAGTTTCATATGAATCCAAAAAACATATTTTTAGAAAACAAAATGCCATCCGTTTGTTTGTGTATCTCTCTGTCTGTATATGTGTCTATAAACGCTCTATCGCCTGAACAAATTGAGATAGAGACTTGAAATTTTGTGTGTGCTTAGTATGTAAGAATGGAAAAAAGCCTATTTACTATCACTAACCTCGATTATCCGGAACTATTTTTTTTACTCTCGAAATATTCGCTCTGATGAAAGGTATAAAAATATTTTTTGAAATTGGATGTAAAAGACAATAATATAACACAAATTTTGCATAAAGAACGAAGTCGATCCAATAATTAGTTACCGAGATATTCGTAATCCTATTTTCCCCACTCTTCGATTTTTCATGACCCTGTATTTCATTCAAATTTCAATACAAAGATATATTTTAATTGGATATAAAACGCTTAATTCGTTTCAGTAAACTATTAGCTAATATAATTATTTTTTTTTTGAGTTATAAGGATGTTTTTTCTCGTAATTAGATACTATTTGAGCAGTTTGACGTTTTATATAATTTATCAAAATTGGTTCATCAGTAGTTCATTAATAGAGCAATTACTGTGTGTTAAAAATATTTAAATATGCGTTTAAATTTTATTTTGGAATTGCAATTCATTTTATAAATAGTTTATTCATGTTTTATTTTCATATTTTAGAGTATGCATATCCATGATGGGTAAGTATTATGGTGCCCCCCCCCTGACGATTATTTTTTGTTTTGATTTAATCCAAGGTGAATGCAACATTTCAGTGATATACAGTGATATTTCATATGAGTCAGTGATATATCAGTGATATTTCATACATATGCATTTTATTATCATAATTGAATTTAGTTATTTTTCTTTTAGCTTGTTTCAGTAAATGATAATTATTTAAAAGAGGAAGTATATATTATATGAAAGCTGTTTCAAATTAAAGTAAACATTTCACTAAACCGAATATTTAGAAACTTATCACTTAATAATGAGGAAAAAGAAAATATTCTTTTCGAAAAATTAGGATAGTTTTTGAATAAAATATCGACATAATAACATTTTAACTATCTTCGTCCAACCGTATTATTATTATAAGATCCAGTTTTAGATCCTTGATTTAGATGTTTCGAACACTAAATAATCCAAATGTATACTCATACTCACATCGAGGGATAATTCTATCATATCTCGAATAGATTGTTTATCGGAGCCCTTAGAATAATTATAGACTAAACAATTTTACTCTTGTGAAGTAAATTAAAGTTGTATAAAGTAGAGTGCTTTGAGAATTGAAATGTAATCAGTTGGAGTTAAAGAACTCTTTAGATGCTTAATTTGAAGTTAATTGTAAAATATAAAGCTTTTCATGCTTTGTTATTTCAAAGCTTTGGATGATTTAATTTCTAGCCATTTTTCTTTGCACGGTCTTTATACTTTCAAACCTTGATAAATTAGTTTTTAATACATTTATAGTCGGAATTGATTTTAGTTTCAAAACTACCAAACGCTATATCTGATAGCGTAAAGAATCCTTTGATAAAATATTGAAAATTTTTAATTATAAAATTTAAAATGAAAATAATAATAAACAGCGGAATATATAAGTATACAAGTAAATTATCTTTCTTAAAAATTCTTTTTTTGCGCATTCAAAAGTTATCTTGAAATTTGCACCTAATTTCATGGCCACAATTCATAATCCCACCCCTCCCCCCACACACACCAATATATATATATATACTAGCTGTCCTGCCCGGCATTGCCCGGGCCCGTGATGTTATTCAGTTTTCAAATGTGTTATTTGCTTTCTAAATGACCCTTAAATTAAACTCAAATTTCTATGATTTTATATCTTTAAGTCCATTTTGTCAAAATTTATATTTTTAAAACGGAAAAATCGCGAAAAGATATTGAATTGAAAGCACATGCTGTTTGGTTTTTTGTTTTCTATGTAATTTGATTTTTTGGAAACTATGCGAACCGAGAGCGAACGAAACCGCGACGGAACATTCAGGTTTTACTGAATTCGTAAAAATTTTCACACATTTTATTTTGTAAAAAAAGAATTCTATCCATACAAAAGTTCCAAAATTTTTGAAAGTAATGTAAATCTGGTTTATTGAAAAGCTCTAAAAAGATTGTGATAAAATATGGGCATCTAGTTACTTTTAGCCGGGATGTAATTCGTGTTTGTCGGTGTATTTGAACGGGTTAAATCTCATATATTTTTTTTAACAAATTGCAACATAAATTATGAGAATGTTTTAGCTTTAAGAAAATATTTTCGGTTTGTTAGGACGTATATAGAATTGCGTCCTGCAAAGGCGAAACCGCAATGAAACGATCTGGTTTTTATTGATTTCCTCAAAATTTTCGCACCTTTTATTTTGTAAAAATTATTTCTACTCGTCCGAACGTTTTAAAAATTTTTTAAGAAGGTGTAAATTTGATCTATTTAGATGCTTTTAAAAGTTTGGGCTGAAATATGTACGCTTAGATACTTTTAATGTAGAAAAAATATTCTATTTGTGAGTCGCAAAGTGCCTCCTTTTGCCGGTGTATTTGAAAGGGTTAAATCTTATATTTTAAAAACCGATTGCATCATAGATTATAAAAATGTTTTTAAGCTTAAAGAATATGTTTTTTATTTAGCGGTACCTATAGGAGTGCGTTTTGCTAAGTCAAAACCGCAATGAAAATGGTCTGTTTTTTATTGATTTCATCAAAATTTTCGCACATTTTATTTTGTAAAAAATATTTCTATCCGTCCGAACGTGTCGAATTTTTTGTAGGGAGTATAAATTTGGTCTATTGAGTAGATTTTAAAAGATTGAGTTGAAATATGCACATTAAGATAATTTTAGCATGGAAAAAATACCCTCTCTGCGAGTCGCAAAATGACCTTCTTTTGCCAGTGTATTTGAAAGGGTTAAAATCCAAATATTTTAAAACCAATTACACCATCAGTTAGAAGAAAGTTTCAACTTTAAGATCTTCTTTTTGGTTTGTTTATATCTTAAAAATTACGCCCTGGAGGGGCATTGACAAAAGGAAGAAAAATAGTTTTGGAAAAAACGACCATTTTTGAATATTTGTTTTCAAAGGGTTAACTGCAACATTTTTTAGAATTGATTATTGCATTTGAGAGCTAAAAATATGATCTTTCGAAATATGTCTCTTAAGTTTAACTACGTCGAGCAGTTTGGTTGATTTGGATTTAAACAAAATTATCCAAAAACAGAAATAAACGAGGGGGAAAGGTTCTTCATCGGATTAGATGCGTAATTGAGTTTCTGCGCATGTGCAAACGTTTTCTTTCCCAGAACATTTAAAAAATGACTTTTTGATGAGAGTGAGTTCCGCTTCATAATTAATATCTATGAAACTAATCAAAAAATTAAAATTCTGAGCCTCAGGTGCATCAGGAGAGGTATTGGGCTACTCTCAAAAAATTTTTGAGCTTCGTATGTGCTGTAGATTTTGCTAGCCATCGCAGACACACACACACACACGCAGAGCGTTTTTTTCTTTTATTAGTATAGACTAGCTGACCCGCCCGGCGTTGCCCGGGTCCGTATTAACAATATTAAACGAACTTGAAATTTGTATGATTTTATCATTAACTGGAAGCATGCAGAAATGCATTGTCTGAAATACGTCGCAGCTGACTTTGTGAAAAATCGGTTTTAAAAACAACAACTAATATTAAGATCTAAAAATACTTAAAATGAGCAAGGAGAAACACGGGAGGGAACATGTATCCAACGATTGCGTTAGTTTCGTGTTAAAGTGTTGATATTTACCCGTAAAAATCACTGTTAAAACACGTAACTAATTATTTTTTTCGCATAGAAATCCCAAGTGAAATATTTTGAATTTCAAACTAATTATATTACTCTTAAATCCGACTATACCGTGAATGAAATCGATACGCGATGATAAAAGATTGGTATATAGTATTATAATTTCAGAGCCATTTAACAAAAGTGTATATTTTTATCAAAGCATGCGTAATGTTGACTCTGTGGACAAATTCCTAACCGTAAATTTTTGTACCATAACCATAATCTGTCTGCGACTTAACATTACCCTACCGTAACTTAAATATAACATAAATGTAACCTAGCCGTCACTTTGAAATATCAATATAGAAGCATCATTTAAGATTTTGCTTGAAAAGTTAACATTCTTTCGTTAATGTCTTAAAATCGTCTGCACTCTGAAATCTAGATTTTAGACTAATATTTGTTATTTAAGTTTTCGCGCATGATTTTAAAAGAATGTTTTCATAATTATATTTTATATATTGACATAGAGTTATTAATATATTGTTAAATTAAAAACATTTTTTCATCTACGTTATAAAGTATTAAAAAGTTCTGAAAAAAAAAAAAAAAAAAACTTTTAGTAATACAATTTTTAGTTCAAATCAAATGTTTTCAATATTTTATTTAATTTTATTTTTACATTTAATTTTTTCGAATATATCAATTCCAATTATTTTAAAAGCAAACATTTTTTAAAAATAAATGATATAATAGAAAAAAGACCATTTTAAAAAATTACTATTACTTCGTAAAATACGCTTCAGCTGTAATTCATTCCTTTCAATTCGTCTTAATACAAAATCCCTTCCACATGCTTTTGTTTGGGACATTAAAATTTGAGCGATAAATGGTTTAATATTGCGACCCTTTTTCGGTTTACTTCACCACCACCTATCTTTTTCCTCCATGGTTTACAACCGCTGTGATAAAAAATCATCATTTAAACTGACAGTTTGCCAGTCTATGAATTTTAAAGGTCTGTTCCAGCTTTTTTAATTATTTATGCGAAAATTTTATGCAACCAACCAACCATAACTAAATGAAGGGAAAAAAAGAAGAAAAAAGGCGATTTTTTATAAGAGTGATCTTTGGAATTTAATTAATTACTCAGTTAATAAATAGAATTTCGAAATTCTAAAGCTCAGGTGCATCAGGAGAGATATTGGGCTACTCTCATAAAAATTTTGAGCTTCGTACGTCCCATAGATTTTGCTAGCCATCGCAGACACACACAAACACACACACACACACACACACACGCAGACAGAGCGATTTGTTATTTTATTAGTATAGATGTGTGTGTGTGTGTAAAATAAAAATGCACAAAAGAACGCAAATATAACATCCGCGTAAAACCTGAAAATCTCCCATTTTAATTTATTCTTGATATGAAGCACGAGCTCATGAAAATATTGTAAAAAATCATGATTTTTGCTCTGTTTTTGTTTTAAGATGTTGATACTAAAAAAAAAAGTAAACATTCTAGAAATTATCATTTTAACATTTCTAAATGGATTCTTTAAGATATAATCATAATTTCATTAATAAAAAATGGTCAATTGATAAAAACGCTTTTTAGGTAGATTTCGTATGAAATACTACCTGTTGCGGTCCCTCCAATGTTGGAATTTCTGAAAACTTTTTGCAGATCTAAGCCGATCATGACCTCTAGACCTCAAAACTACCATCAGTAAAAAAGTTTATTATATATATATATATATATATATATGTATATATATATATATATATATATATATATATATATATATATATATATATATATGTATATATATATATATATATGTGTGTGTGTGTGTGTATGTGTGTGTCACTTTCTTATAGACACGATAACTTTAATAGTTCTACACCAATCTCTTCCAAATTGATACATAAATTCAAGGGGTATAAAATCTCAGCTAAGTTCGTCAATGGGCAAAATCGGTCCAAGGGGGTGGAAATAGCGAGAGTTTTTGTGAAAATCGAAAAACACCATAACTTCTTAATTAAAATAGATATCGAATCGGTTTAAAGTTTATATTACTTCTTAGAAATGGGCCAAAAGAGCCACAGATTTTAGATAAATTTAGAAATGGGATCAAGGGACGAAAAAAACAAGTTTTTTTCTGAGAAAATTTCATAACTTCATCGATTTTCAAGCTATCAAATCCAACTAAATTTCGTATAAATATTCTCAATATTAGCTAAAACTTTTGTATTTACGAGTTTTTGATAGGACTATTTTTTACCAATGAAAAAAATTAAAAACCAATACAAAAAGGGGGGTGAAAAAAAGACAAAAATCCATAACTTTAACAATTCTTAAACTACCAAATCTAATTAAATTTATTTTACATCTTCTCAATAGTATCTACAAGTTTTATATTGACAAGTTTTTTATACGACCAATTCGTATAGCAAAAATAAATTAAACAAAGATAGGATTTGGAGAAAAAAACCTCAAATCGAAACTGCTTATATTCTGACTCATTTTTAAATTTATTTTTGATTTTAAACGCATCCAAAGGGCAGATCCTCTTATTTAGGAACTATATAATATGACGCATTGGTCAGTTTTTTGATAAAGACAGAATATATTTAAAAAAAGGCTGCCAAAAAGGATATTTTGAACAGAATTTCCCGACGTTATCGCGACTGAAAAATTGAGGAAGTACAACAAATTGCTTTTTTTCTGACTCATTTTTAAATTCATTTTTGCTCTCAAACGCATCCAGTTTACAGGTCCTCTTATTTAGAAACTGTATAATGTGACGCATTTGTCAGTCTTTTGATAAAGACAGAATATATTTTTTAAAAGGCTGCCAAAAAGAGTATTTTGAGCAGAATTTCCCGAAGTGATCGTGTAAATTGCGTTTTTTCTGACTCAATTTTAAACATAGTTTTGCTCTCAAACGCATCCATTTGACAGGTTCTCTTATTTAAGAGCTGTTTAATGTGCCGTATTGGTCAGGTTTTTGCTAAACGTTGAATATATTTTTAAAAAATGCTGTGAAAGTGGGCACTTCACGCAAAATTTCCCAAAGCGATCATGATAAAGAATTGAGGTTGTATTTAAATAACAATTTGGTTATTTTATAACTCATAATTAAATTCAATTTTACTCTCAAACGCATTCAATTGACAGTTTTTTTGTTATTTAGGAGCTATATAATGTGCCGTATTAGTCGATTTTTTAATAAAGTCAGAATATATTTCAAAATAAGTTGTCAAAATGGGCATTTGAATCGAATTTAGCTTAAGATGATTCTGATAAACTTGTTTTAATAGAAAAATGAAATTAAAATTTTTTCAAAAGCGTCCAAATCAAGTTGTTAAACTTGATTTATCTGTAATCAAATTTTATTTTTTGTTGTTGAAATGAGCATTCTTCGACATCTACCTCCGCCTATAGGTCAAACCGACAGTATTTTTTTTTTCTTTTTCTTCTTTTTTTACTATTACGCGCTAATTTGTAATCTACATTTTATTTTCTCCTTTCAGTATGTTGCAATTTCACAGCAATTTGACCTGTTAGCGAGCGGTCTTTGGAGAATGATTAAGCTCACTGTTGTCGTAACTCTTACATATATATTATAAGGTCCAAACGTATCTGTGCTTAACGCATACGTCATATTACGAGTTCTAACATTGTGAAATTTAAAATGAAATTTAGGTTTTGCAATTATTACTTCTGAGAATTTTTAAACTTCTAAACATTGCACATTTCCAATTTTTACACCGCCGTTTAGGGAAAAGAATGCACTATTAAATGCAATTTGTTTGAAAACTGTATTTTAATTTATTTTTGAGTTATTAATTTTTTGTAGTGTTTAATACCATTTTTGTAGTCTCAGTAACAGAAGTACTCCATTTTTACGAAAAATAAATTTATTTTACATTGGATATAATAATTTCTCTTTACAAAAATGTTTTTTAAAGAATAGTTGCGTGATTTATTTTCTCCGCTTTTACGTAATTCGTATCCAAATAACTGAAAGAATGCCAAATTATTAATCCGTGTGTAAAATCCTTTTCTGTATTTTAAAGAAATATGGATGAATGATTTCCGGTAACACATGGAGCTATTATAAATAAACAAATGAAGGCAAATGAATCATTCGATACATAAGTTGCTTCTGGAATGACAACATTGATTTTTTGCTAGGTTTGTGTATTACTCCGTGATAATGACGTGGTGTGTATATTTTTCTATACATGTTATTTAAGAATGAATCGTAAAAATGAAATGCTTTAGCGGATACAGATGACGTTAGCCATGATATATAGTGTGCATGGTGTCATCGGAAGTCTTTGTCCAAAAAATAGCCATTTGTATAACCGAATATGATGATTATCGACTGGATAAATTGGGTTTGCCAAGTTAGACAAGCAAATAAAGAAGATCTTGGCAATAATTCAAGTTCGAGGCTTTAAAAATCTCGATTTTACTTTATGTGACGTCATAGGTATATTGTGTATCGTAAATAATTGCATGCAGATTATTCCAGAAATTTTTATTTACGCCTAAAAAAATATAAATAGGTTAATATATATAAATATTTGAAAAGGTGAATACGGATATGAGCGATACATATGTAAATTTTGAAATGGGGAAATGATGTCGGGTTTAGAGTTTACTTTTTAGAGTTTTTTTTACTCTTTTGGTATACCAAGCATAAGAGTCTTAATTGATAACTTTATAATAATAATATATCTTTATTACTTTTTACTGCTTACCTATACGATTAAAGTATAATTTTAATAATTTCTACAATAGAGTTTTATAGAAATTGAATTTCGTTAACATTAGGTTAAATATCATTTGTTCAAAAATTAGACTTATCAATATAAGATGAATTTTTATTGTAACTAAATTTATAAGGTTATTATAAATAAATGGAACAGATCCTTCCTAAATGTTTTCTTTCGTCGAAATTCGACGGGTTCTACCTTGTATTTATAACATCCAAGAATGTTTAACGATTTATCACCTATGACATGTAAAAGAATAAAAATACCTTAAAACTGATGTGTTGATTTATAATTAAATTCTAAAATCATACGGCAGATAGACAAACTGAAGTCATAAACACGTTTCAAATATATTGGAAGGGTTTAAAAGGCAATTTCATTAAAAAAAAAAAAACTATTTAACATTTTTAAAATATATATACAATCAAATTCTTATACCTGTTTTTGAAAGAAGTAGTTAAACATTTATACTGAATTTTTATCATGGAATTATATAGTTAGCAAAAGAAAAAGCAGCGGAGAAATGTATTAATTTTGAGCATTACAAAATACTATGTTAATAAATTAATTTATACGGCTGTAGAAACATTTTTAAAATTTGGAAATTTTCAAAATATAAATCTAAAAAGAAAATGTATTTGGAATAGGGGAAAAAGAAAAATTTAAGTTTAAAACAGATCTTCTTCAAGTAACTATGGTTGTATGTTATACAGAATGGTCCAAAAGTCCTTGGTTTTTTTTTTTTTTTTTTTTTTTTTTTTTTTTTAATGCAATAAAAAGTCAAAACATTTGCATACACTGTTAAAAATCTGCTGCATTTTGCTGCAACGCCCTCCACCACTTGTATATAATATCTCTATTCCAACCAATGAGAAAGCGCCATTTCACGGCCAAGTAACCGTTTTCTATACAAGCAGGGGAGTGCGTTGCAGCAAAATGCAGCAGATTTTTAACAGTGTAGTTGTACGGTTGGAGTATGGTTATTGAGTTTATTCACCTTGTCGATTAAGTGACGAGCGATACTGAAACGTTCAACTTTGTATTTAATACAATTTTTCAAGTTGATTTCGCATGATTAACTCCGTTTACTGCCTTCAAATGATTCATCGGCAACAGAAGTACGTTTTGGTGCATCCTTTTCTTCTGAATCGAAATCTCCTCGATGAAAATTTTCAAACCCACACTGAACTGTAACTGCATTTATGTTGATGTTTTTATTGCCTCAAACTTCATTAAAATTTCGGTTTGTGCTACACTGGATAGAGTTTAAACTCGCAAGAGTGAATTTTTCGGAAAATTCTTTTGAAATCTCTTCTTCTAAAAGTCCAATAATAACCTAAAATATCTTTTTTTTAAATTTAAACAATTAGTTTGCAAAGAAAATGCTTAAAATAAGCTTTAAATCTAAAATTAAATTTTAAGTATAAAATGCTTATAAAATAACTTGCTCACTAATTCTAAAATCGTGCATTATTTTTGCGCAAACATAATGTTTTTTTTTATTATTTTGACAAGCAATTTTTTTATGTTTATTTCGAAAATTTCAATTTATCTAATTATAACAATTGTACTATCAATTTAATTTAAAAATAAATTATTTTTTTATTATTTATTTATTTATTTATTTATTTATTTATTTTGTAATTGATATATATTTAAAGAAATTTAAAAATACGATTAATATGAAATTTATTCGAATAAAACATTTAAAAAAATAACAATGTGGCGTGACGCACAGCAGATAAAAACTTTACTTTGCAAGAAGTTAATTAAATTTTAATTATAATATTTTTAATTAAAAATTAAACATGATCACTCAATTTTAAATGATATTTTTCTCCTGAAATCACAGACAATTATTCATATCATATTATTTGAGCAAAGGAAGTGCTTAGTGTATTTTTATTAATAAATTCAAATATGTAAAAAGAATTCGAAAACTTGTCATTTAACAATGTTTTTCAAACAGGGACTATTCTTTTTACAATATGGCTTAAAAAGGTAACTGAATGAACTCTTTTAAAAATGGAAAAGATGTTTTTAATATTTAATTCTTGATACATTTTTCTAAACATGTATTTTGAAAAAAATATCCATTTTAAAATTATCGATGCTTTGCCTTTTTTCATAGAAGAAAATTTAATGTTCAGAGAAATATTGAATTTTGAAGCCAAACTGCTAAATTATAACTCTATGTTGTTTTTCGATATTTATTGAGAATAAAGAATTTATTTTCAGTTGCGTTCAAATTTTTAGTCTCTTACGATATAATTTTGAAATCTGATGTCTTAAAAAATTTCTATATTAAAAAAAAAAATGTGGTATATTATTCTGATACAATTTTGAAATATGATGTCTTAAAACTTTTCTATATTTAGAAAAAATAATGTGGTATATTATTCTTTGATGTTGTCAGAAATGTACGTTGAATAAATATTGCATACTTAAAGTTTTTCCCATGAGAATTCTATCTTGTTATAATGTTCATGCTATAATTCACTTAAGTTCTTTGCAAAAATGCACATTTTAACGACTAATTCATTAAATAAATTTCTTTAGCATTCCTTTATTAATGTAAATTTTGCGTTAACATACATTTAACGTTCCTATGTATTATCATTTGTAAATGTACCATTTTGAATTTTTTTTTTTTTTTTTTTTATGTTTAATAATCTGACTAAAATCCTTTTTTTGTATTTGAAACCAAGAGTGTTAGTCATAAGTAAATAAATAAATAGGCGTTTTACAATTATAAAATATGGTGAACAGTGTTGGGCACGTTCACAAAATAAAGGAACTAACTCAAACTCACGTTCAATTTCTGAAAAGTAATTTAAGTTCACGTTCAAATTCAAAAATTTTCAAACGAACTCGTTCAAATCAAACTCATTTGTAAAAGTGAACGAAGTTCACTAAAAAGTTCACTTTTTTTTATGTTTGGATATTATTGTCCAAATTTACAAAATTTTGTGAACTAATCATTTGATTATTCGATATGTAAGATAGAGGTATGCACGGACGGAAATTTCCAGGCCCGATATTAAAATAAAAATTTCGGTCCGAGCTCAGCCCGGCTCGTAGAGAAAATTTAGCGGCCCGACCCGGCCTGATATAATAGCTAAAATCAAGGCCCGACCTGGCCCGATATAATAGCTAAAAATAAGGCCCGAGCTTGGCCCGGCCCGTAAAAAAAGTTGAAATTTCGCACCGAACCCGGCCCGACACCGAGTACATTTCTACAGGACATTGATATTTACCCTTATGGAAGAGTTCTGGCCAAAAAAACTTACCTTAGTCTGTTTATAATCTTCATTTATGCAGAAGTGCGTAGGCTGCGATGTTTATACTTTCTTTTAAAATCTTTCCGATTTAGACATATTTCCGCCTTACACAGTCCACCTTGTATAGAGAGTTTACTGTATATATCTATTTTCGGCGAAATTGTATACAACCCAGGTCCGGTTCGGCGCGACCCGAGTCTGCAGAAGAAGTAAGACTAGGATACTACCCAGAGAAGTGATATCCAGACTTAACCCGTCCTGAGGCTTGTGTAGGCCTCTAAATGGCATTTGAAAGAGGGAAAAAGTGTACTAAGGTCTGGAAAAATTTTAAATAAATTATAAAAAAATTGAACGTAAATTTGAACGAAAATTTCGTTCAAACTCGTCTATTTTTTGAGTTTCCGTTCAGTTCAAACTCGTTTATAAAATAGTGAGCGAAGTTCAGTTCAAAGTTCACAAACAGTGAGCGAAATTCGTGAGTTTTCGTTCAGTGAGCGCGTTCATACCCAACATTGATGGTGAAATAGTACGATCAATTTTCATTCTAAAATCTGCCATTTTAGCGCATGTAGTTTAGGATAGTGCCTTCCAGGTACGCTTGATAGAGCCATCCTTCTGTATGAGCATCAATTTATGCCAATATATCATTAAATATTGTAACTTTTTTCTGCCAAAATACTGTATTTTGGCAATGTGCATATCATTAAAATGTATCCTTGTTGTTATTTGAATGTTAATATTCAGCAGGCGATCTAAGTAACAATTTAATAATGTAATCCTGCAATTAAATTCTGCAAAATTTCCTCAGATGGAAGCACAAATGACTAAGAAAATGTTTCATCTTTGCCATATTCCGTTTACACAGATTTTTTTTAGTATTAGCTTATTATTCGCCTGCTGGTGCTGGTACGCTGAAGTGTGAATTTTTATTTACTGGTACGGCAGTCTGTGTTACATCATTTTAAAGTTCTTTAAAGAGCTGTATCATGTTTATCAATCATAATAAAGAACACTCTCAGCTGTTTGATTAAAATAACATCACTGAATTATGCATTTTTGTTTGAAATACTTTAAGCTTTAATTTGTATATCAATTCAAGAGCATATTTTTGAAATTAATTATTTGTGACAATTTAATATTGATTGCCCTTTCTTAATCATAAAATTTGCATTAATGAAGCATTGCCTGAGAATTCAAGAATTTGTGTTTAGAAACATTAATTTCAAAATTAAACTTCTTACGGACTAATATTCGTCAACATATTTTTTTTTCTTCAGTACATGAATCTTGCGTAACTATGCTGCTCTTCAAATTCATTGAAAACAGTAAAAATTCTGCTTTTATAACAGTATTTAAAAAATATCTTTTGTAGCCTAAATAAATATAATATTGATTCTTGAAAAGAAGAATGGAAAGAGAAAGGAAAACACTATTTTAATAATGAGTCCTTCGTGGCATCCCTTCCACTTTTAACAACCATTAATCATGTATTTTTTTAAATGACGTCATATTTATCTGCTTTCCACACTTACTTATATTAATGTTTTTTATATTATTTTCAAATATTTCAAAATGTCTAAAAATGACTTCATAATCATCTGCTTTTAGTACTGACTTACATTCTTCCTTGTGTCCTTCCAATATTGTTAAATATTCGAAAATGACCATGATACTTCTTGCATGACACCATATTCATTTCCTTTTTAATTATTTCAATGGTATCGTATTAACTGCTTTCTGATTTACTTTCGCACATTCATATTTCTTGTACTGTTGTGGAGTTCCTGAAAATGACTGCCCGTCCCAATCTGCTCTTTGCTCCAAACAAGGTTGCTACGCTTCAAAGAAATTTCCAGGTCAAATATCAATATTTTTTTATGAGAAAATAAATCTAGTAAAGAAGCATGAAATTTCGCCGATTCAAGGAGAGATTTTCTATAATAAAATACTGGTACTGAAGAATTTTTTAGTCTGAAAATTCCCTGACCCGTATCAACCCTGTCCAAATTTTCGTACTGTAATCGGCAGTTTTTGTAAAAATTAAGAAAATTCACCGACAGATTAAAAAGAAAATTGTATATTCGTATGTCAAATATATTTCTACATTTGCTCTAAAGTTTTCAAATCGATATTTTGGTTAATTTTCTTAATGTTAGCTAATTAGGGAAAAATGTTATCACTTTATTATCACAAACCACTCATTTGCCGTCATCGAAATAGAAATAACTGAAATTTTTGCATCCACGTACCTTATTATTTTACAAATATATATGACTGATAGAATACATGATATGCCATCAGGGTATAAGAATTTTGCGGTAGGTTCAACTAAATTTTAGTGCTGCAGTAATTGCAACCATAATATGGTGAAATATCGTTCCAGTATTTGGAAGTATAAGTCAACAGAGCACCAAATATAAAAGTGATATTTTTTGTATTATGGTTGTAGTTACTACAACATCAATATGTGTTTCAAACCACCACGAAATTTTTAAGGGCAACAGGTCATGTCGACAAAAAATTTTAAGTGTTGGCATTTCTAATTACATCAATTAATCTAAAATTTTCGTAATGTTTGTGCATTGTTTATAGTTTCAAAATATTATTTTTAGCCACCGTCTTATGACATTTTTTAGTCAATTTATATTCGTAGATGATTGATAGTAAAATAGTGAAGCTTATAATTTTGCAAACACCTTTTCAGCAGTGGTAATTAAAAGATTTTAAATAAGTTAACCCTTTCCGGCACAGTGTGTACAGTCCGGACAGAACTAAATTTAATTCCAAATTTGAAAACAGCACCAATAATATTTTATGAAATTTTTACAATGAAAGCTTACGATAAGGAATTCTTAAATTTAAAAAAATCGTTTATAAATTCCGGTGGCAGTCGATGATTTCTCATTTTATAATTCAGATTAATTATCAGAATTTGTCCGTGCTGGAAAGGGTTAGCGAAACATTCTCTCTGAAAAAATATATTCGAGTTTTTAAACACGATATCTTAAAATTACTTCTTTTTGCTGAAAGTGCGTAATAGTTTACAAAATACGAACTTATAACTTTTACAGAGTGACAAGAAATAACTTCGACGAAGTTTCAAACAAAAATTTCTATATGCCATTAAAGTTATAAAGTAATTGTCATAGGGAACTGATTCTAGAAATCTACTAAACAACTGTAAGTAAGTTAGCAAACGATCTGCCATAGTTGAATTACTTAAGCAAGGGATGAAACAAAATGAAATTGTTCAACAATTGAAAATGCCTAAGCAGACGGTATCAAACACAATCAAAAGGTTTAAAGAACTCGGGCTTTATGGTGGCCGGCCAGGAAGAAGAAGAAAGCGCACAGTTAATACATCAAGAAACCAGGGAGTCATCAAAAAGCGAGTTCAACGAAATCCTAGGATTTCAATGATAAAGCTTGCCAGAGAGATGAAGATCAACATAAAAACCACACTTTTGAGGGTAATACTAGAGCTTGTTCTTTACCCTTACTAGAAAGAGATTCAAAAGCTAACAGCAGAGAATAAATGCACAAGACTTCAAAGATGTAAATAATTGTTAAAGCAGGCCGCAGGTGATCGATGGCAAACTTTTGTCTTCACAGATAAGAAATTGCTTTCTATTGAATAAGCTCCAATATCCATAATGAAAGAGTTTGGTCAGCAGAAACACCTGGATATTTCTGCATTGTTGAGCGGCATCAACGACCCCAATCTATAATGGTTTGGGATGGGGTATGTGCTAGTGGAAAAACACCATATGTTTTTGTTGATCAAAGGATAAAAATTAAATCAACAAACATATCGCAAACTCATTTTGGAAGATGTTATCTTACCTTGATCACAAAAGTTCTTTGCAAACAAAAGATGGATCTTCAACAGGATTCCGCACCTGCACTCAGAGCTAAAGGCACTCAATAATGGTGCAAGACACATTTTCCTGGTTTCATTGGAATTCAATAATTGTCACCGTATTCCCTCAGATTTGAATCCAATGGATTATTCTGTATCTGTTTTATCCATCTTGGACACAAGAGTGTGTGCTAAACCTCATAAAACTTTGGCATCCCTAAAGAAATCTTTATGCCAAGAATGGGATAAAAGTATCATTAAGTGAGTTGCGGCCGATAGCCGAAAATTTTGTTACAAGTTTAAAGCTCTGTAATAAGGTTAAAGGTAGCCACTTTGAAAATTTGCAAATATATTAGACAAATAATGTATTCATGTAGTTTGGTAGTAATATTTTCATTAGCATTAAAGTTATAATGTATAATGTATGTCCAAGTTATTTCTTGTCACTCTGTACTATTTTCTTTCTGATAAGTGATTTTTTTTAAATAACATTTCACTTTGCAATTCTTTAAGTCAAGATATTTTCAAATTACTTCTTTCACTGAAAAACTTTAATAGTTTTACAAAGTACACAATTGTAACTTTTATTATTTTATTTCTCTGATAAGTGATTTTTTCAACAACATTTCACTTTGCAATCCTTTTCGTTTCGTGGAATAATTATATAATTATATATGATATAGATAAATAGATAGATAGAGTAATTCATAAAAAGCAAAACAATTGGTTATTTCCTTAAATATTGCCCCTAGACACATACTTTAATAAAGTTTCATAAATAAACCTGAAAAATTTAATGACATAAGTTGCAACTCCATGGAAGGTCTATCTGAAAAAAATGTAAAAACTTCATTATTATATAGTCGCCGTTTAGTAGATTTTCAATTAGGAAAATTTTAGTGATCTATTCCTAAATTAAAAACAAAAAAAATCATGTCGATATCTGCAAAATTCGAAGATACATAAAAATCGAAAATTCTCAATTTTCAACATTTACCCACGGCTTCAAGCGTCGATTTATAGACTCATTTTGAATGCAAGATAAGAATCATCCGCAAATTATATGTTATTAAAGGTCAATAAAAAGCAGTTCCTATCCTTTGGACATAAAATAGAAGCATAGATATTTCACGTTAAACCTGCTTTCAAAATTTGATGCAGGTCTGCACTAGAGGAACTGGTCGAGATATCCAGGCCCGGTTTTATGTCGACCCATAGAAAAAAATTAGTCTTGCTGGGTAAAAAAGTTCAAATAAAATCTTAGACCGAGCCCCATCCGGCCTGACTGAATTTCTTTTCAAGAGGTTTTTGTTTCTTTTTTTTTTCTTTTCTGGAGCATTTTAGGGATGGGGTTAGCGAAAATTATTACTTATTTGTTCGCTATCAGTTTTTTTCTCCTACAGTAATACTGTAGAGTAAAAATAATTAGAATGCAAGCAAAATCAAAAAAAAAAAAATCAGTTTCATACTGACTTTTAAAATGTTTTCCAGACAAAAATTTTAAAAATAGAAGGGAAATCAGAATAATAGTATGAAAAAAATCTTTTACATATATTAAATTTTAGTATCATTTTGTGGTATTAAAAAACAATAATTTTCTTTGTTATTATCGTATTTTACAGTTTATCAGATTCTTTATCAAATGAGCTTTTCACTTCTATTCGCTCTGCTATATGCCACACGAAGAATCTTTTATCCGTCAATAATATGTGTGAATCCGACTTTCATGGACATATTTAACCTAAAAAAAGTACATGAAACACCTGAACGCCGTCTTCCAACTTTACAAGATTTATAAATCTCAAATAACACTAGAAGAGAAAAAGGAAAAAAGAAAAGGAAATACAAAAAAGAAAATGTTGTTTCTGGGAATACCGGATAGTTAAAATTAATAAAATTGAGAATCTTGAACTTCACCTTGTGCATTGTATTATCCATAAGAAGAAAATTTAGTCCCAAAGCTTTTCGACCAACAATTAATAAGTTGTAAATATGAATTATGAATTCTGAGAATGTTATAAATTTTAATGCTCGCTTCAATTTTTTGTGAAGTTAAAATATAGACAGTGTAATACTCTTCTTTAGCATCGAGATAAACTGGAAATCAATACAAAATTTTTTAGGATGTAGACAAAGGTCTATAGATACATTGTAAAATTATATAAAAAAATCGTAGCAGAAAATTGAAATCTTTGATAACTTAAAAAAATGAAATGTGTAATTATTGTAAAAGATTTATTAAACGTTTCTAGTATGGATAATGTTTACATTTTTAATACAAAAATATATATGATTTACAAAATGATCGGAAGGGGTGGGACGCATAGTGAAATTATAGATGCTTTGGTGAGACATGGCCACTAAAAGGTTGTGAACCACTGTTCTAGTGGCAATATTTAATGAAACATAACATTGTTTCGATTTTTATGCATTCCTCATCATCTTATTAATAATATCTTATACCTGAATGTGCTTAGAGTGAAGAGCGACAATATTGATCGCTGGGCATGATGAAATTTGAGGAATACTTATTCCTTAAAGAAATTTTTAAAAATATACCCTCTACGTGAGTTTAGAATTTACATGTTTTAAAAAAAGTGACACTTTTGACGAAGTAATGACGCACAATAATAAGATAATTCATCTTTTAGACGATGAAATATGTCAAATAAAATATGACATGTTTCACAAAATTTATTTGAGATCATTCGCGTTTTAGAAAATAAATATTTGTTAGGGAGCATAATGAAATTCATTTAAATGTATGAATTGTACAGCAATTATTTGATAAAATTTATGATTTACAGCAGATTTCATTTCATAAACTAAATTTTTGTAATCTTTCGAAATAATGCTCTTTGATAAGAAGAATATTATTTATTTTCATAAAAGTGCTAAGGTTTCAAATATTCAGATATAATTTACAGTTTAATACATTTATGTGTTGAGTCAAATACGTTGATTAGAATATAGAGAATGTTGTATCTCAATAAGTTTAAATAGTTAATTTTTGCCATGTATCACAGAATCTGTTTATTATTTTTCGAAGATACAATTACCAGTTCAACAAAGGAAGGTTCTATTTCTTTAGCTTAAAATTTACGTGATTTTTGTGATTTTTTTTCCTTTGTTGCAAAAAAAAGAGATATCCACATTCAGGATTTCTACTTTATACTAATTAACATTTTAATTATATATATATATATATATATATATATATATATATATACAGGGTGATTCCAAATTTTTTTTAGGTAAAAGAGGGGTGATAGTACACATCAAGACAAATGATATTAAATAGGAGACCAAGGGTCCCAAACGTTTTCCAAAGGAGATAGCCGCCATTAAAGTTTAGGGACCAAAATTTCAAATAAACATAAAAAACGGAAAAATCGGTCGATGGTTTTCACTAAAATTATTCTTTATGTCAGCATTTTCTTGAAATTAAATTATAAAGATAAATTTCAAAAAATGCCGATAGATTGCGCTTTAGACTTTGGAGTAACGAACAACTATTTTTTGCCGGTATTTTTTGCATCTCATTAAATGTTTTCGTTAGCTTAGACTCAAACTTAAATTTTGAGCTCAAAATCTGAAAGTGGGAGTGGTTAAGTAGCACAAATTGAACTATGGTCAGAGGGTTCAAATTTCAAATGATTATAAATAAACGGAAAAATTGGTTCATTGATTTGCGGTTTTCACTAAAACTATTCTTTATGTCGGTATTGTCTTAAAAATAAATTATAAAGATAAATTTCAAAAAATGTCGATAGAGGGCGCTTTAGACTTTGAAGTAACGAACAACTATTTTTTGCTGGTATTTTTTGCATCTCATTAAATGTTTTCGGAAGCTTAGACTTAAACTTAAATTTTGAGCTCAAAATCTGAATAGTAGGGAGTAGTTAAGTAGCACAAACTGAACTGTGTTTAAGGGGGGGGGGGTGTTCAAATTTAAAATAATTATAGAAAATGGAAAAATTTGTCGATTCGATTACGGTTTAAAATAAAACTATTCTTTATGTCAGTATCTTCTTGAAATTAAATTTTAAAGATAAATTTCAAAAAATTCCTTTAGAGGCGCCTTAAACTTCAGACTGACCAACAATTAATTTTAACCATTATTTTTTTGTTCTAATTAAATGCTTGCAAAAACTTATTAAATGTTTTCGAAAACTTTGATTTAAACTTAAATTTTGAGCTCAAAATCTGAATAATTAGGAGTAGTCAAGTAGCGCAAATTGAAGTGTCTTCAGGAGTTGAAATTTAACACTCCCCCCTCCTCGAACACAATTCAATTTTTCGTTACTTAAACACTCCCAACGATTCAGAATTTGAGCCTAAAATTTAAGTTTATGTATTTGAAAGCATTTAATGAGATTAAAAAAATAACAGTTAAAAATAGTTGTACGCTTTTCCAAAGTCTAAAGCGCCCTCTATCGTCATTTTGTGAAATTTATCTTAAAAATTTATTTTCAAGAAAATGCTCATTTAAAAATTAGTTTTAGCAAAAACCGCAAACGAATCGACCAATTTTTCCGTTTTTTGTAATCATTTGAAATTTGAACCCTATGAACACGGTTCACTTTGTCTACTTAACCACTACCAACTATTCAGATTTTGTGCTCAAAATTTAAGTTTAAGTCTAAGTTTACGAAAGCATTTAATAAGATACAAAAATAACGCCAAAAAAGAGTTGTTCGTTACTCCAAAGTCTACAGCGCCCTCTATCGGCATTTTTTGAAAAATATCTTTATAATTTATTTTTAAGAAAATACTGACATAAAGAATAGTTTTAGTGAAAACCGCAAATCAATAAACCAATTTTTCTGTTTTTTATAATCATTTGAAATTTGAACCCTCTGAACACAGTTCAGTTTGCGCTACTTAACCACTCCCACTTTCAGATTTTGAGCTCAAAATTTAAGTTTGAGTCTAAGCTAACGAAAACATTTAATGAGATGCAAAAAATACCGGCAAAAAATAGTTGTTCGTTACTCCAAAGTCTAAAGCGCCCTCTATCGGCATTTTTTGAAATTTATCTTTATTATATAATTTCAAGAAAATGCCGACATAAAGAATAATTTTAGTGAAAACCATCGACCGATTTTTCCGTTTTTTATGTTCATTTGAAATTTTGTTCCCTAAACTTTAATGGCGGCTATCTCCTTTGGAAATCGTTTAGGACCCTTGATCTCCTATTTAATATTGTTTGTCTTGATGTGTACTATCACCGCTCTTTTATTGTAAAAAAAATTTGTAATCACCCTGTATATATTTGTGTGTAAAAAATGTATGTTATGTCATGTAAAACTGCAGATGTGTAGCATGGATTTCCAATCTGTCAACCGTTTTTTCTGATCATAAATATCTTTAAAAAATGGTCATCGTATTATGTAAAGGCATTAAATTCTTTGTAATTAAATACTGAATGCACTAAAGATAGAAATACGAATTTCGCGACATTAGCTAGCAATCATCAGGTTGTATTTACATATGCCTAACGATATTTGTTTCGAAAATTGTTGATATTTCACCAAATTCGCCGAAATTTGATGTTATTGTATTTAAAAATATCAAATAATATAAATTAAAATAAAATTAGCATTTTGCAAAAAATGCTCAATGTTAAAGTACAAATCTTACTTATTTTTGTTTAGAATGTATTTTATTTTTATACTTGAATATCACCTTTATTTATCAGTTCATCTCAGTCGAGAATAAGTTCAACTTAAATTAATCCATTGCTTTGTGCTATTACAGGTTCAATGAGTTATTACAAAAAAAGTGTATTCTATTAACGACAATCCAAAAAATGTTGCATCACTATTTTGTAAGCCTTTCACTTGCTACAAGGCAACTGTAATGCTATTTTTAGGATTCCGTATTTAAAAAATTAAAACGGAACCATTAAAAAAAAACTCACGTGTCTGTTTGTCCATCTATTGCAACCGTTTTTCTCAAAATCTGTGAAAGGTGGAAAGTTCAAGTCTGTTGACTAATATATTTAAAGATTATTAACCATTCACAAATGTTTTTTGCAAAAATTTAGCAGAGGAAATGCAATTAAGTTACTTGAAAAATATTTTTTATATATTGTGGAGTATAGTTCGAAAGCTATCGGATCACGGAATTCCAGAATATATTTATTTTAATTTTAGGTGTTATGTTTTTAGCGATATAGTCGAAATTGTACTGCATAATACGTTTTCCTTACTTTCGAATCTATTGAATCTAAAATTATGAAAAACATTGGATTAGTAAAAGGCTATTTTATATCACGCAGGAAAATTATAGCGATCATCATAAGTCATGCAGTTTTCCTGAAAATCAATGTTTCTCGGTTACACACAAACATTATTTTGCGGGCTCTCAACGCAGGAGTAGAGGAGCACTCGATCTATCTTTCAAAGAAGAATCATCCGCAGATTGTTGAGAATGATTTTGTCTATAATGATTTTATCCGAAAAAAATTTTCGTTACTTAGCGGAGATTTTAATTAAAAACTTACCAAGAAAACAGCAGCTCGGACGTTGCATTAATTGAGTCCTTTCAAAACACTTTTAGCACAATGCCAGGTTTAAGGTCTGACACAAGGTCTATTTTGAACGAACTCTTTGTACGTCAGTAACGCTCGCACTTGATCGATTATTTTTAAGTATTAAAAGAAATTCTAAAGGGTATATTCTTTATAAATATTAATTTTTGTAAGCATTTTTTATTATATCTATATAATACAGTTTTTCAGTGGATAGTGTCAAATTTATGTTTCATCTCATTTCCAAATTTTAGATAGATTCTGTATGAAACTGTACGTACTGTGGTCACTTCATTGTTAAAATTTCTAAATTTTTTTTCCAAATCCAGACCTTTATAGACCCCCCAAATTACCATCATTAAAAAAGTTTATCTTTCTAGCTATATATATATATATATATATATATAATATACATCACTTTTTTATAGACACGATAACTTCTATAATTCTGCTCAAATCTCTTCCAACTAACATATAAAATCAAGGGGCATAAAATCTCGATCAAATTAGTTAATGAGCAAAATTGGACCAAGTAGGTAGAAATAGGGAGGATTTTGGGGAAAACCGAAAAGAAAAACCATAACTGTTTAGTTAAAATAGATATCGAATGAATTTAAAATTTATATTACTTCTAAAAAAATGGGACAAAAGTTTATGTATGACAGATTTTCGATAAACTTAAAAATGGGGTCAAGAGATGAAAAAATAAGGGGTTTTGGGAGAAAAAAAATTCATAACTTCAGCAGTTCTCAAGACATCTAATCTAATTAAAATTATTTTAAATGTTCAGAATATTATCTAAAATTTTTGTACTTACAAGTTTTTGATACAAACAACACTTATCACGAAAAAATAAATAAATAAATAAAACAAAAGGGGTAAGGGGATGGAAGAAGAAAAAAATCCATAATTTTGTCAATTCTTGAGATATCAAATCCAATGAAATTTATTATAAATCTTCTCAATAATATCTATAACTTTTATACTGAAAAGTTTTTGATAGGAGCAATACATATAGCAAAAACAAATTAAACAAAAATAGGAGTTGGGGGGAAAATCGTATTAAGGGTGTACTCAAATCCAAATTGCTTATATTCTGACTCATTTTTAAATTCGTTTTTCTCTCAAACACATCCAATTGGCAGGTTCTCTTATTTAGGAAGTATTTAATGTGATTTATTGCCAGTTTTTTTAATAAAGGCAAATTGCATTTCAAAATTACTGTCAATGGGAACATTTTGGACAGAATTTTCCGATGCGATCGTAATTGAAAAATTGAGGAAGTATTAGATAACAAATTACTTAATTTCTGACCTTCTTTTAAATCCATTTTTGCTCTCAAACGCATTCAATTGGCAGTTTCTCTTATTAGGAATTATATAATGTGCCTTATTGATCGATTTTTTCATTAAATCAGGATATATTTCAAAAAATGCTGTCGAAGCGGACATTTTGAGTCGAATTTTGCTTAAGATTATTCTGATAAAATCAGCTCTTAAAGAAAAATGAAATTAAAAAATTTTCAAAAAAGGCCAAATAATATTGTTAATCATATTTTAATTTTTGTTGTTGAAATGAGCACTTAACTCGAAATCTTCCAGCGCCTACACTGTTTAAAAAAAAAAAAAAAAAAAAAAAAAAATCAAGAGGTTACTAAAAATTTTTTAGTAAATTTGTATTCCACAGAATTTTTTAGTAACCATTACAAACTTTTTTTTTTGCAAATGAAACAAACATTTCTTTTGTAAGCTGAACAAAAGAATTTTTTGTATAGTTAACTTAAAACTTTTTAGTATGAGCCATCAAGCAAATTTTAGTAATAGCTCCAAAATTACTTTTTAATAACCATTACATGTGCCCGAAGGGCATGAGCTTCCTTCGAGCTGCATCCAGTGGGTAAGAAGGTAGACTTCTGAAGCGGAAGATTTTCGGCAAAGCCGCAATAGGCGGCAGCACCAAACATTGCTACCTGCTCCGACAGGATTTTCATAATCCCTTAATTAACGAGTACTTAGACTGCATACATTCAGTGCGTATTTGGTGGTGTCCAGCATCGAACCCGGGACCTTTCAGCCTGGAGTTCGGTGCTATGACCACTAGGCTATCACGGCCCCACCAAGTGAGTTTTAGTAATAGCTCTTAAAATATAAAACTATAAACTTCGTTGCTAGCTTTTTTTCTAGTAATTCTTACAGATTTTCTTGTAACCGAGTAAAATTACAAAAAAAAAAATAAAAAAAATAGTAATTACAAGGATCACAAAATTTTTTTTAGTAGATCGACCCTTTTTTTACAGTTTATAAGCCAAGCCGACTGGAATTTTCAGTTTAAAACAAGAAGGGTTTTAATACTGCTCTAATCAATGCAGACACCTTACTTAAATACAATAAAACCTGTGAGGAACAATAGTGTGAGACATTTATATCAGATATAAGGGTTAAAAAATAAAGACAAATTAAAGTCTGATATAAAAAACTCCGAAGACATATTATTTAAAAAACAATTTAATAACATCTGTATTATACAAATTGTAAATTTAAATAATTTTAATGACAGTTATTTAAGTTAATAGCTGTAGTTTGGTTAATTTTCTATTCTGCTCCTAAAATTTTTTGCATTTTTTTCTTGTACAAATGAAATTAAAACAATAGACAGAAAAAAAAAAATTTTCACTAAATTTTAACAGAACCCGGTTTTTTAAGTGTACTTTCTTTCATAAAATTAGATTAAATTACATCACATACTACACTTTAATTTTCGAAATTTAAACAATATTCCTACCTTTTTTCCGTTCCCTCTATGTAACAAATATAATCGTTAAAAATCTATTTTTAAATTTCATTTACGCTTAAATTAGTTTTTAATCTTTTATCAGCCAACAAATCTCTTCAATTCTATTAATATCATTTGTAATTTAATCTTCTTTCAATTTTGCTACATAATCTTTCGTCTACTGCTTATTAAATTTAAAAACCAAAATCGAAAACCTAATATGTTATCTTCGTCTAAAGAGATAATTTTTTAAGATAGGAAACAAAAAATGTGACGCTGAATGATCTCAGAATATTCGAACGTCATTTGATTCTTATTTTATACGCTGTTTCTCGAACAAAAAATATATTACTTATAACACTGCGCTTCGGCTTCGTCCACGTTTTTCTTTTTATGCATTTATATAGTGGAAAAGAGTTCTTTTAACAATTTCTGGCTTCTTTTTTCCATTATATATTCTCTAAAGATAGACAAAAATATCTAAATTTGATAAAATCTAGTTTATAAAATTTTTGCAATAGAACATTTTGTGAAATTTTATTTTAGGAATAACATTTTATTTTAATGTTTCCGGGGGTAATAACGCCCACGTTAAATTTCTTTTAAAAAAATTTTCACGGCTTAATTTAAGTTTTTTTTTTTTTCAAACAAATATAGAATTTGATACAGCAACTTATTGATTGTCTATACATGGAAGAATATTTTTTCCAGGTATGTATCCATAAAATGTAGTGATGTGATGTCTTGACTTGTGCTATTTGGCGTTATTACCCATTTACGTGCGTAATAATGCCATGCAAGCAAAAACTATAAAATAAGGTGGAATAATGGCGTATAAATTATCCAATTCTAAAGATACAAACTCTACTGCCGTAGAAAGTGACAAATTGCTTTTACTTACCTTTAAATGCGATACCAGGAAGCAGTAATAATTATTTAATATCTTATTCGTCTGACATGAAAAAATTAAAAGCATTTTGGACATACTAAATTCTTTTTATCCTTTTTAGTTTTCAACAATGATAATATGGTCTCTCGTGCATAAAATAAAATACATATAAAATAAAAAAATGTAATTTTGCCACTGAAAATAATAAACCGCGGTAATAACACCAGTGGATGATGTTATTAGCCCGGTACACATTTTGCGCAGTATATTTTAAATTTCAAACCACCTCACGAACACATCCAAAATCTCACACAATATTTTTAAAGTACATGAAATACACAGAAAATCTCTATAAATAAAAGGAATTCTGAGGATAATTAATTAATTAATTGAGGCACAGGGGAAAGCAAATCTTGGCAATGCGCCAACTCGGTCCAGAGGAAGCAAATCTTGGCAATGCGCCAACTCGGTCCAGAGGTATAAAAGCAAGATAGAAAAAAACGCGCAGGTCTGTGCATTCAAGTACAACCACCCATATGTATATGCTGAAAGTTTGTTCTGACGCTCACCCGACGCACGTGGAGTGCCGATGGTCCGGGGAGAGTCACCGGGGGATCCGTCGCCAGCTGAGAGAGAAGTGTACCATACACATAAATTATTAAATAAACCTTCAAATTAAGCCCGGCGAAGCGGGCTGGGTATGCTAGTTTATATAATAATCAAAGTATTTTCTAATAAATATACAGTCTTTACATCATAAAACTTTTCTAGCTAATTTTAGGTCGGGCGTTGAGTCTTACATCTCATTTCAGCAATAAGATATACAAACGTAACAAATTCATTTTTAGCGATTGTTTCTGATTCCGATGATTCAGAGCCTTTCAGCGCAGAACCCATTGTGCCCTTTTTCTGGATTCCTTCGTAACTACCCGTAATATTAGCACCTGGCGTTATCACCCCAGGTCATCTTATATAGAATAGGATTATATAGAGTTTTTGATGTATTGTTATGGCACATTCGATTTTGATACATTTTAGTAAGTTACTTGAATCTTGAATTTGGTTTTAAAAAGAGTCAATAATTGAAATATTTCAAAAATGTATAAAAGTCAAGGGTGAACGAAGGCTAGTATCTCCGAAATTATTCATAAAGCACTACATTAATACAGATCCATATGATGTTGGATAAAACGTCGAATTTGCTTTATGAAAATGTAAATAAAATTACTTGTAAGTTTGTGTATTTGAACAAGCTTTTATATATGTTCATTTAATACTTGAAATATTAAATAATAGCAAATCACGGCTTTCAAACGACTATTGCTGAAATATGGCGTATGTATTTATGTGCCTTCGAAATGAATGTGAATTAGTTAATGAACAAATGTTATGTAAATATCTATAGAAATTTTAATTTAGAACGTTTTAAGCTCATTTTACAACTTTAAATTTCAAATTGAAAAAATAACCAGCATTTGTATTATAAAAGTAAACGCCATAATAAACTTTTCGTTTACAGTCCCCTCGGTATCCCAAAAACCGCAATTTAGAATTTTTTTTTTTTTTTTTTTTTTTTTTTTTGCATTCTTCTAACTTTTAGTTAAAAAAAATTGTTCGTGGATTTGCTTTTTAAAATTCGCGGTCATAAAATATCAAGTTTCTATCCTTAACTATTCCATAGAAATTGCAATTTAAAACGTTTTCCACACATTTCACTTTAAAATTTTGATTTTTCTTGGAAGTCATTTATACAGAGCATTTGTACCTTAAAATTAACCCCCCATGCCGAACTTTAAATTTCTGGTGCCTCTAATATCACAAAAGTCACAAGTTTAGGCATATTTTTTTCTTCTGCTCGTTTAAAATTTCGAATTAAAAAAAATGTGAGCGAGTATTTGCATCTTAAAAGCAGCATGGCGAGTTTCAAGTTTCTGCTCTTAATATATTTACGATGCATTGGTTAAAAGATCCATTGTAACAGAATGTTCGGAATTACATTTTAACTTTTGCTTCCGTTTTCTTCTTTTTTTTCTTAGTATTGCAAAAACAATTTATAAAAGCTGCTCTTTTACAATATTAGAAATCTGTAAATGGAAACAATTTTTTTATTGCAAAAACAATTTATAAAAGCTGCTCTTTTACAATATTAGAAATCTGTAAATGGAAACAATTTTTTTATATAAATAAATTTCGTAAAGCTGATATAAAAGAAATGTATTATATGTCTATTTAATATCTGAATCTATGATACTTTTGTTTTACTTATTTTATTAAATAGTACATAACTTACTTTTATCTGATATATAACAAATTAACACTTTGTTATAATACATTATTTTTAATTATTAAAAAGGTCATTTTCACTACAATTGATCCAAATGATTTTGAAAATTATTCAGAAGTTTATGAAATACCATTAATTAAAGCAGACTGATGAAATAATTATTATATTGAAATGACAAGCAGGAAATTTAAGTACTGGAAAAAGGAGCATGTATCTGGTATTAAATATAATAGATAAACCATAGCCCTCACAAAATTACATCAAAATGAAATTATCCGCATAAAATTCAAAGAAAGTAAAATAATTTTTCCCTCCAAACAATATTATCCACCCATTATAACAGTAACAATAGGTATTCTAACACGTAAAAATTCCATATGTAACGATACAAAATCATTCAACGTACGAAACTTGTAGCACGATTATTCATTGGTTTTCAAAATAGAAGTAAACATCCAAGTAAAATTTAAAAAAAATAATAATAATAACGTGCGTCACGTGAAAAACTGAAAGATGGCATTTTCGTTCAATCCATCATAGATCGTGCAATTTCAGAATATCATTTTTAATTGTTTTGAAAAGGATTCGGGAAGAGTTGAAACATGTCGACAGTTAAAAGTCTATTTTACTGTTTTTAAAATCTTAATGGTACATCTATTTAGCAATTAAAAAGAAGGTATTATTTTTGTCTACTTTAATTTATTAAAATTACACTGTTAAAAAATTTTGCTCTAGCTTGAACCAAATTTTTGTGCTCAGTAACTGCCATCATAAGATGGGGAAATCTCGTAGAGTATTTGGAGCTTCCTATTTCAACATCGTTCACACTATTGGAACTATGCTTTAACAGGAGCTCCAAATAACGGTTCAAGATTTCACCATCTTACACTGGCAGCTATTAAGCACCGGAATTTGGTTCAAACTAGGACAAAATTTTTAACTGTGTATCTTTCTCAAATACCCCAGCTGTCAAAAAAATTTGGTTCTCGACAAAAACGTAAAAAAAAAAAAAAAAAAAAAGATTCGGCTTTCTAAGTGTAACAATTTCATTGCACAAAGCAGCCAAATTTATTTTGTTATTGTTATTCTTGATCACAAAGCGTGCATATATTGGACACAGTGATCGCAACGTTAATGAAACGTTAAGGTTCCTCTATAGTAAGATTGCTGAATGTACGTATTTTAATTTTATTTAAATTTTTTTCAGTTTTGGAAGCCTATATACATATAATTTAGTGGTCGCTGTGATGTCAAATTTGTGTTAAAAACAGCAAGTTAGCTTGGAGGTTGTCTAATCTAAAAAATAAGAATGGAGCTACGGTTATTGTTAAACTTATATTAAAATGCTATAAAATTTTAATTTCTCTTATTACTGTACTGTAATACGATTTTATATTTTATTGTCTTGTACTACACAATATTGCTTAAAACGGATAAATAAAGTAATTAGGGGGGAGGGTGGAAAGCTTTTAATCGCATTTTTATTTTTAATCAAATTACCCAAGTTTCAAAATGATCTTTTTTCTAACAGATCTTTGGAACGAGCAGTTTTAGAAAACTGAAACACTATTATATACTTGATTCCATTGTCTAACATTGGTGCTTTTCAGTTATTGAAAGCATTTTCTATATTTATATCTTAATTATGATATTTTTATCTTTTAATGTTGTTTTTTATTATTTTTAAAATGGAATGTTGATTTGTTTTCAGGTAAGAATGAGATATTTACACATTTATGTGCCCTTTGTTGAGGTAAGTTGTTTTAATATCTTTATAATAGCATTTTATTGTGTTTACTTGATCAATTTTATAAATATACAAAAGTATTTGTATTAATTTTTTTTAGATTTTCTGTTTTAAAACATTTAGCGAAAATGTTTAATAATCTAACTTCATCCTATAATCGAAATAACTGTTAATATAAATTAAAATATAACAAAGAGTGTAAATATTTATAACCCATATTGAATGCTACCATTTTATTTAGCTTCCATTACAAAAAGTAAAAATCAACCAAATGCAGCCATCCAGGAAAAAGCAATTCCAGAGAATTTTCACCTTTTTCTTTTTCTTTTTAATTGATTATGACCTGCCTCTCCTCAAACCGAAAAAGTAAGAAGTTATATTTAAAGCAACTATCCGGAGAAAAGTAATTCCGAAAAATTTGATGTGCTAGTATTTTAACAGATCATGACCTCCACTCCTTTTATATAATACATATATTTGACATATAATATAATAAAATGACATTTATATAATACATATCATACATGTAATACATACATATATATGTGTGTGTGTGTCAGGTAATTCAGAAAATAAGTTCCGTTTTCAATTTTTGCCACAAAAACACTGCAATCGTAATTTCACGAATTTGCATCTATTTTTATGATTCATTGGCAAACAAATGAAGCTACTTTCAAATAGCTGAATAATGCATCGACTGCACGTTAAGCATTTAAAATTATTTTAAACAGTTGTATATCCCGCCGTATACGAGGTATGGTCTGCCATCCGCTTTTTGAATGCTAGGAACACTAAAAATAATTGGAAGTCGCAGATAAATTTGTGAATATAATTACGGACAAATAGGTGAACGATTGATTTCGAATGATTCTCATGAAAAGCTACGAATGATTCTCATGATATAAATAATATAAATAATATTACCATTTGAAAGTCTGAAAAATATACAAAAATATATAAAATGATTTTTTGCTTAAGTATTGAGCCTCTTTAGAAGGAAACTGGTGAATGTTTTGTTTTGCTACTGTCTTAAAAAAATGATTGACATATAGCAGTTTGACATTCTATAGTGAATGACTAATTAAGACAAAACAACAGCTTAAAAAAATAAGGGTTTTAGTCAAAGTAGTTTCTCGCACCTTATCTTTCATTGCTCTATTCTTTTTCCCAACTGTCTTACGCACAAGAATATATATTTATATCCGCTAACCTCAAATTTTTGGCCCAGCTTGGCTACATTTAAAACAATATCACTATATTTGGCATCCAAATATGTATCACCAAAAATGAAATCAACTCGGAACTATTTGACTAATTTGGCGTCTAATTCAAATTTAGTATGAACGAAAACTGAGAACGAAGTTTCTCTAATCGCGTTCTTCGTTCTTCAGCTCCGTGTCTTCGAGTAAAATTAGGCAAAATCTTACAACGGGATATATTGGATATGCTATAATGGAGAAACAACTTTTTTCTTCCAATACAGGCGGAAGTATTTTTTAATATTAATTTTTAAAATCCTTACTTAATATAACTAAATAAAGATATTATGCATCTATGTGTGTGTGTGTGATTATTTTTTAGAAGAGAATTTGGTTTAAAAATTTAATAAAATATATAGCAGATCATACTGTTCTTTTTGATTCATATTGATCTATTCAAAAACTGCATAAATTTCAAAGTTTCATAGATTTCAAAGAAAAAGCTTTATTTTTATACGACTATTTTTACCATATTTCCGATTCCATGGTGAGTTTTTATCTCGTCCTACACGTGGTCTGTCGACGCAGTGGTGATTGTTTATTAAATAACTCTTCAAATTTTACTCACAAAAAAATCCGTAAATTAAAGTTTTTTTTTTTTAATTGTTAAAACACGAAAATTTTCGCTTTCACCATTTAATTTTTAACCATTTTAACCCAAAATACAGAAAATACCTGAAATATTTCAATTTAAACTTGCATTTTCGTAAAATTACAGATGTGTTCCGGCAACTATGCTGCTTGTTACTTTTTCGTATTAGAAATGTTTACGTGTGTCCTTTTCCTCAATAAGCACGATAGAAAATCACAAACCGAAACTCCGAATTTTCTGAAAATTCCTAGTTAAAATACAGAAAATTTATTAAATAACACAATAATCTCTTGCAGTTTCAGGGGTGTTCCAGAAGCTTGTTACATGAGCTCGTATGTTTCTTGAAGATTTTTTTTTTCTCAGAACCTTGTAATTATGCTACTTTGAGGTTACAATTGAACGTTTGTGATCTTCCAATTCTCGCATGTTTGTGCTCCACCAGAATTTCCAAATTAAAAATATTTATTTGGCTGTCTATTGGTTAGTAAAATTAAATTTTATGCTATTCCCATTTTCTACTAACAAAAGTTATGCCCCATTGTCTATCGATATCTTTTAAACTCCAACGATGACTTGAGCTTACAAAATGATTTTTGTAGCCATAAATTATTTTTCGTCTTCATAAGAAATAGCTGAATTCATTAGTTTTTAAAATTTTTAAATACGATCTTTGCTTAAAAAAAATTAATTTACTTAGTGGTAGTTCTAAAATAATGCATTTAAATCACCAATATCTGAAGGCATTCTCTATTATCCCTTTTAATGGCAGCATCTGCTAAAATCTGAGTAATAAGCATATTTGAGTTAATTTTTTCTGTATTATTCATCGTCATTCAATTCAATCACAATTTAACATGTTTTTTAATTGGAGGCGTAAGGTTTTTAGTGCCTATGATCGTTGTTTCTTCCTTTTAAAATAATAATAAAGTATTTTAAAATTATTTATTATTATGAATAAATTAATATATATTTTTATTTATATGTTTTGACGTTCATCATAAGTGTAATGCTATGTTTAAATACCACGTTTTTTTTTCTTTTTCTTTTTCTATTTTTTTAATAGATACTACAGTGATTTCTCGAAATCTAACCTACTTACATAAATAAGAAATGTTATTTTTTTGAGTACAAATCTATTTAAATGTAAAGTTTGATTCTGAAAGCACAAGTAAAATTTTATAAATGTTAATAAAAATATTTGAAGAAAAGCAAAGAATTTCACAAAGAGCTTCTACTTTTAAGATTATTATAGATGTAGTATATAGATGGAAAATTATAAATGAAGTATATAGATATAGAATATTATAGAAATTATAGAAATAATTAATATTATAGAAATAATGAATATTAAAGAAAAAATATGGACGATCAAGTATCCGTGATAGATTCTCCGATAAATAAAGAATCTTGGGACGAATTTATTCATTAATCAAGATATCCACTCCCAATAAGCAATTCGTAAGTTTATCATAAAAGAATATCACCTCCTTTCCCTAATTATGTCTTTTACCCCCCCCCCCCTCTAATATCGAGAACCTTTCCAGCCTCTTTATCGTAGCCAGATTATAATATTTTATGCGTTAATTTTTTGTATTAAAATATAACGAATTAATTGTACATACGTTCATCCGCCCCTTATAACTACCAATTTACAAGGAATTTGGCATTCCACGATTTCGGTTTAAGGAAGCTGGTCACTCAAGCTCGGAATTCTTCTCAATAATGTTAAGTCTATGGGCGTTTGATTCATTCGTATATTTAAAATATCTCCTCAGGAAATTAACATTTTTAACTTCTCTTTTTCTACGTTCTCTTTTTAAAGGATTTTTTTTTCTTAGTTCTCAAAATATTTCTAAAATCTCCGCTGAATTTAATATTTTATGTGTTAAAAGCTGACAAATTTTCACATTATGTATAAAATTATGCATAGATTTTAGAAAATTTCTAAGAAAAACAAACACATTTTTTTAAAAGTGTATCCAAAATATAGAAGTTTAAAATGTTAATTTCCCGAGAGGGTATTTTAAATATATGAATGCTGTAAGGGAGATTGGCAGTTGAAAATATTTGTTAAGGCATTTAGAAGAACGAAATGATCATGTATCCAGGTTCAGATGTACGAAAAAACCCCACAATGATTGCTAAGTTATTTTTTTATTCATACATATGATACTAGGGGGGGTACGCATACAGTACTCGGAGAAAATCTCCGAACAGCGATTAGCAAGTTTACCAGACGAGAGCCGAGAGTCGAGTGTCCTCGTACATAGCAACAAATTGCCACTTTTGGCATGATAGAAAATCGCCAACACACACAAGTTCGCCCATGCACAATGGATAGTATACGCCAAATAACAGTTAAAATGCAGCCGGCAAGATAAGAATTCAATTTGGATACCTAGCTAGGATGGGAAAGGAAAAGGTTGCCAAACGATAAAATGTTACACGTGTTGTTTTGTCTAATAAAGAGGCACACCAAAGGGACATGAGATTTTTACTGCGCAGATGTTAAATTCTTTTTAGGTTTTTGTTGAGAAAGGAAAAAGAAGCGTAAGCATAAATTTTAACCGCGAAACAGAGATGATGTCCAAATAAGGTAATGCAGAATTGCTTCGATCGGAAATAGCAGACATCTGGAAATAGCTTTAAACGGTTGATTAATATGTGAGTGTATTTCTCACAAAGTTAAGCAGCTGCCGATTTTTCGGTTAGAGAAAAGCTAGCCGAGGGAAAAAAATGGAAAGTGAATGAAGGACATTTAAAACTGATTTTGAATTGAACAGAGACAGGGGGGAAGGAATAATTTAATAAAATAACCAATATATAACGAAATAATCGTTATATATATCACCCGGTGCACCACAAAAAAAACTTTTGCTGTCCAATGTGCATAGGCTAGCATAAAATATTATAACATAAAAACATACATAAATGCAAAAGTTTTTTTTTTTTTTTTTTTTTTTTTTTTTTATCTATATATGTAGAAATTTAACGTCATGATAATGGAGACTTTTGTATTCAAAAACAGTCAGCAGTTCTAAAGTCTCTATATTTTTTATATTTGTATTTCATGGATCCAAGGTAGTACTGTATTTTATATGTATAAGTTGAGTCGACTCAGACAGTACAAAAATCTTACTGCAGCTTTGATTGTTATCATGACATAAATAAAATTTTGAAACATATACACAAAACATGAAACTAATACTAAATGAATATAAAATGGCAATACACAAAAATAACATAATAGCACTATATTTTTCAAAAAATTAAAAAGAGTAATATGATGTATATTAAAAAATAAAAATGTTTTTGTAAAAAGTGTTTCATGCCGAAGCATAGGATGACAAAAAAAAAGAGGTGCTCCAAGCACGCCCATAAAAAATATGCGTCACCCTGAATCTTGTGTACAACACAAGTATTATGGCATCGGCTTAGGGCCTAGCCTTAGATGAGGAGGGAATTGTGATGCTCCCCCGAAGGCACTAGCGGTCCTCTGAAGGAGCCCACGTCGAATTACATGAAAAAAAATTTGAATTGATGTGAATTGGAATCACAATTCAAAAATTTGAATCGAAACTCCAATTCCAAAATTTTGTCTCTCAACACAATGAAGCTTGAACCCTTAGGGCCTTAATTTTGAACGGGAACAAGACTTCAAAGGGAAGAATTCAAAAAGAAAAAAAACACAAAAATGTATATCATATAATAACTAATATGGGCAGACAATCCTAGAGTGAAGAGAGACGAAAAATGTGTCACAATCGAGTGGGGTGATGAACAAGTCATATATAAAAACTGTGTTTAGTTTAATTACATGAATCTTTTGTTTACATTTCCAAACTACAGTACCTGTTTATCTAACTATAATATGTTTGACTTACTGTACAAGAAATGTTAAGTGGAAGGTTAGTTAGTGGAAAAATACTGAATTAATGAGTATTGTCAAAGAAATTTTAAGTGTACTGCAAAAAGAAAACAAAATAAAAGTAAATAAAATTTTAGTGAGTTTGAAGACATATCTAAGTGTTAAAGGATAACAATGATACCTAATATTGTTCCTAAGAGATCTTCAGAGCAACAATGATGGACCAGCCATGATATTGTTAAAGATCAGTCAAAAACAACATACACACAACCATGAGCTCTTTGGTTGGATATGTGGTATCATAAAACAAGACATAAAAATAATAAATAGTGATTTACATTAGCTTCTGTTTCTTAGATTGTATGTGTGAGGTTGATAAAACGTATTAAAGTTAGTGTTGTTTATATGACTTGACGCATCAAATAAATGTCCATAACGAGGAGGTGCAAGTAAAAGTCTATCAATATGTACCCGAAATGCTGTGTTATCAGGAGTATACAACCTTTTAATTGAGAATGACACAGGGGAATGTTTACAAGTGACAATATATGGACCAGTATACCTAGCTTTAAACTTGTCATTTGATTTTAGATATACAATATCTTTTAAGAAAATGGATCTTAATTTAGCTTTCTGACCGTAATATTTATATCTTTTATCTTGAGCAGATTTAATGTTGTTATAGGCTTTGTGATATATCTTACTCAAATCATCAAGTAATTTGTGTACTTCAATATGTTTATCAAGAAAGGGTTGGTTGCACGACTGATCAAAAGTGTCAAAAATTAGAGAAAGTTCACGTCCAAAATGAAGAAAATTAGGAGAATATAATGTAGTTGCATGTTTCGAACCATTATAAAGTGATTTGTGTATAAATACTGCATTTTCGAATGAATGACCTTCTTGTAAAAGAATATTAACTGAATATTTGATTGATTTATTGATTCGTTCTGCAATCGCATTTGATTGTGGTCTCGAGGCAGAACTGTGTAATACCTTAATGCCCATTGTATCATTAAAAATGTTATATACCTGAGAAGTGTACTGGGGTCCTAAGTCTGATAAGACAACCGAAGGTCTCCCAAAGGTGGTTATGTAAGAGAATAAGCATCTAACAACCTTACTCGCAGATATGTCATTAAGTGGAAAGAGTTCAATATGTCTCGAGAAATGATCAGTGATAGTTAAAACATATTTTCCATTAGCAAACGGTCCAAGGAGATCTGTACTGATAGTGTGACCAGGGTACCTGGGAGTGTATGTGGGCTGTAAGGGTGCAGGTGGAGTTTGGTGATGTTTAGTTTGAAGACATTTGATACAGGATGCAACAAAGTTTAAAGTGTCTACATACATACCCTTCCAAAAATATCTACCTGACAAGAATTCATAAGTTTTATTAAACCCAAAATGGGATAAATGTGAAATTGTTAAGACTTTGGTTTTAAGTGAATTTGGAACAATAATGTGATACGAAAAAGTGTTATTAAAAATATTTTCCTTCTTTAACATTAATACTTTCGAATCAGGATGAATGAAGTAGTTAGGAAATTTTTGAGAAGATCCATTCTTTAAGATTTCTTTATAAACAACAGACAAAGTAGGGTCATTTTGTTGTTCAGTAGCAAATGTTTCATTCGAAATTTCTAATAAAGGGTCAGGATTTGTTTGTGTACCAGAAATAAGGCAGTTAACATGCATATTAGAATCAGTCGAGCTGGAGTGTGGAGTATCACATTCTACAATAGGTAAGGGTTGAGTATCATGAATCAGTTCAGGATTTGTAGCTAAAGTCTGTTGATTATTTCCAAAGTTACAGCGAGATAAGTAGTCAGCGAGTACATTCTTTTTACCTGGAATATGTTGAAATTTGTATGTGTATTCTGAGAGATCCATGAGCCAGCGAGAGATAATATCAGCCGGATTTGTAGTTTTGTTGTACTTTTCTAATGGTTTACTATCTGAAAGGATTACAAATTCTCTGTTGTATAAATAATATTTGAAAGCAGTAACTGATTTATGAATCGCCATGAGTTCTAATTTAAGTGCAGGATATTTTTTTTCTGATGCTTTTAAAGATTTTGAAAAGTATGCAACAGGTAATAGTTGTTTATCATGTTCTTGTAGTAAGACGCCAGAAATGGCAATATTTGACGCATCAGTATTTAAATAGAACTTTTTGTTCCAGTCAGGTAATCTAACCATGGGTGGATTAAAGAATATCTTCTGTATGGTGTCCATAATTTTTTGATGTTTGCTTGTCCACTTAAATTTGGCTTTTGGAGTAGTTAAGTTTATGAGAGGTTGTACAAGTTCAGAAAAGGATGGAACCAGAGATTTGTAAAATGTAATGACGCCTATGAGTGCTTTTAATTGACGTTTAGTTGTAGGTGTTGGAAAAGATGTTATTTTTACAATGTTCGACTGAACAGGAGGAATAGTTTGATTTTCTATGTGAAATCCAAGATAATCTAAACTGGTTTTGTGAAAAGTGCATTTGTTAGGGGACAGCGTTAAATTATATTTTACTAGTATTGCAAGAATTTTATCCAACTTCTCACACATTTCTTGATATGAATTGGCACCAACAATAAGATCATCTTGGTAGGTATAGACACCTTCTAACTGTAATTCATCAAGTAAGGAGTCCATTAAAGCTTGATAAATAGAGGCGCTAGACTTTAATCCGAATACTAATCTCTTATACCGAAAAGAACCGAACATTGTAGTGAATGTGAGCTGATTTTGAAATTTTGCAGGCAAATCAATCTGATGATATGCCTGATGAAAGTCGAGAGAAGAGAAAAAACGATATTGTGAAAGATTTGAAATAATAGTTTGAATTTTTGGCAGTGGATAAGACGAACCTTGAATTATAGTATTAACCATTCTGAGATCTAATGCGAGTCTATATTTCTGTATACCTGTACCGTCTGGTTTCTTTTTAACAAGGAGCATGGGACAGGCCCATTCGGAACAATGACGCTCAATGATTTTGGCATCAAGTAACTGTTTGATTTGATTTAAAACATCCTTTTGCACAGCTTGGGGGAGAGGGAAAGGGAGAGTCTTTATGGGGTAATCATTAATGAATTTTAAATCAGGTACAATTTTATCAGTATGACCAAGTGTGTCTAATGATTTGGAAAAGGCAGGATAATAATTAAGTAGCAATTTAGTTAGGTTCCTTGCTTCATCAGATTTTAAGTGAGAAAGTTTAAAATCATTAGCCGATAACTCCTGCTTTCTTTTTTGTAAGATTTCATTAGACGCCTGAATATAATTTACAAAGTGCAGTTCTGAGTTATTTTGCTTGTCAGACATTTCAGAAGTATAGTCGCGAATTTCCTCAATCTCAGATAATTGACCTATTTTTGTGTGTTTAGGGAGATGAATGGTCTTTTCAGAAGTGTTTTTAAGTGTTATTGAGAAGAAATGATGTATTTGTGAAGTTTTCTCTCTTTTATTGGATAATTTGTTCATTTGAATAATGGCATCATTTCCTATTAATTCTTTTGTTTGTGCCAAATATTCAAATAGATAATTTCTGTCATTGTTAATGTTATTGGAGGTGTAAACAGAGCACCATATTTGTTGTTGAGGTTCTACTATAATTTTTCGAGTTAAGAACACCGCTTGATTCAATACAACATCACTCAAAGAATTGCATGATTTTGATTGTTTCTCTCCAGAAGATTCTTTACTGGTTTTTAAAGGAACAGAGAAATTATTGTTGACATGGAGACACTTGTTAAAAGTATCGATGACAACATTGTATCTAGTTATGAAATCAAAACCTAAAATGCCTTCAAAACTGGAAGACTCGGGTATGTCAACAATATAAAAGTGATGTGAAAACGCTTTTTGTTTTAGCTTAATGGATGTTCTGATGCAGGCGGAAAATGAGACGTCAGAATTGACAGTTTTAATATTGACGTCGGTGGACAGTCTTTTATATTTTAAGACAGGTTTAAGTTGGTTGAATAATTTTTGTGAAAGTAAAGATATACTACTACCAGAATCAGCCAATAAAGTAATATCATGGTTTGCTATAGTGGCTTTAACAAGAGGGAGGGATGGTGACATAGTGTTTACACTACAAATTATCTGAACATTATCACTTTCTGTTTGTGTACTGATGTTATTTGCTATCTTAATAGAGTCAAAAGTTTGGGAAGCTACTGAATTAACTAGTCTCGAACTTGAAATTTTAGGTAATACAGGGTCAAAAAGAATAGTTGCTGATGTAGAAGTATTAGACTGAGACACAAGACCATCAGCATAGAAATTGTATCTCTGTTTCAGTTTTCCTGAAATTGTGGCGTGGAATTTGTGTAATTGTTTTTTCTTTGAGTATTTGCTCTTTTCCATTTAAAACAAGAGAGAGCATCATGATTGTTTCGTCCACATAACTGACAAACAACTGGTTTTCTTTGTGAAAACTTGTGTGGGGAATAACGTCTAGTGTAGTTTCGATTTTTGTAATTTTTTTTGAAGCGTGAAACACCTGCGAAATGTTTTGGTCTAGTCTGGAGATTTTTTTGCTCAGTTTCGGTTTTAGTGTCAGGAGGGGCAAAAGATAATGCATTTATTTTCTCGGAAATTTCTTTCAGTTGCGATTCGATGAGATTTTCTGGTCTGTGTACCGAAGGTAAGGAATGTAAGATTTTTTCATTCCTTAAAATTTCATGAAGGGTTTGTGCTCTTTCGACTGCTGTTTTATAATCATTAATGCCTTCTTCCTGTAATTTTATTCTAATATTTGAAGGAAGGGCTTCTAGAAATTTCATAAGTTTAATAGTGTTGCGTGCACTTTCGTCGTTGATATCTGCATAAACAGTCGCCGCAAGAACATTTAGTCTATGAGCTAAGTTTTTTATCGTCTCAGAAGGCATAAGTGCTAAACTGGACAATTCAACAGAAGCAACACATTTACTAGGGGGGGCGAAAAATGACGCAAATTCCTTTTCCAACAAATCAAGGTCTGTTATCTTTTGCAGGTCGGGATTTTGGGCTAGAAATTTTTGTGCAGGTCCAACTAACTTTCCCTTTAAGATTGCAATTGTTGTTTGTGGGTTGTATTTATTAATTTCTGCACAGACGCGAATTTGATCAAAGAAAAATTTAAGTAAATCTGGATCTCCATCAAATTGAATGATATTTATCGGAATTTGTTTTGCCGCCATGGTTACAATTTTTTTTTGTTTGTTTGTTTTGTTTAAGCTCACAAGTTTCGAGAAATTGTTACACAGACCGAATTTATACCCTAAAGCACATTGAAAACAAGAAAATTTCCTCGCTAGTAAAAATATGTAAACTAGCAAAATAAATAGATCTTAAAATATACCTCACTTTAAAGATATCTTATTTGAACTTCTTATAACAGTAAAGCAAAAGGGAGACATATAAAAGTAACACATTTAGTAAATAAATTAAATAAAAGCAAAATAATTACACTTTGAAACATATATCTATATATTCCTTCACTTTAAAAAGTACTTACTTTATCTTTAGATAATAAAGCAAAGAAAACTCTATAGAAAACTGCAAAAACTGTTAGCAACCAAGCAATAAAATTAGATCTTCTTTACACAAGGGAAAAGCTCCCTTTTCGTAACTTAAAATATTTTTCTTTTATTTTAGATGAAAAAGGAAAATCTTATTTTAACTTTTTAATTAAAAGTTCAAAACTGGTTAAAAACATTTAAGCATATTAGAGAATCTAAATACAAATTAAAAAAAACAAACAAAAGGGGTGGGACGTAAAATATGAAACACTAGCACATAAATGTAATAACTGGTAAAAACTGCATAAAATGTCATAAAAATAATAACTAGAAATGACAACAGTTACCGTGCTTTCGCAATTTAAAAAAATTTTGCAAAAACACAATAACAGGATTAAAAATAGTGATATTGAATTAAATATGATTTAAAACACCAAACTGCAATATTGACTATGGTGTACTGACTGTGGAAGCAGAACATAAAATAAACAAAATACTTGGGGTAACTTACAGATTTAGTTTTAAAAATAAATAACTGATTACTAATTTAATAAGACAAGAACTTAGGGAACTGGGGCACGATCTGCTCCCACATTCAACGTATAGATTATTTCGAAATTGCTTTTGGTTGTTTTACACTTTTTTTTATCACTGAAGACTAGTAGTAAACTTATATTGTAACCAGGTAATTGGTTATTCACTTGTCTAAGATGGTGACACCTCATTTAGAGAATTTTTGTAATTCTCTTATTTATTTATTTATTACTTTGTGCACTGATAACTGATATCTACGATGAAATATTTCTGATGGATTTTCTCAGAATTGAAGACAATCACTATTTTTTTTGCACGATGAACGATTTTACGATGCATCACACCACATGTATACTGTTATTCACTAAATTTTCTATGAGATTATACGAACTTTCTGTAGATTACATTCACTGAAAACACACAAAACACTCTGGTATAGAAGCACACCACAAAACACCACTGGTATAGAAGCACACAATGCGCACATACAGCCCTCGATATCTGGCGGCGATGATCAAACACAAAACGGTGCTAGTGGAAGAAAGAAGGGCGGGCGCCCCAGCGCTCAGGTGATACTTGGCCGCATATTTCTTTTGAAGATGGAATTATAAGGGGAGACGCTCCGCAGCCCTTTGGATAGAGATCACAGGGGAGAGAAAGGGGGTGTCCAGGAAAGGAATCTCAGGACGGGAACAGCACTTGTCGACGCCGATCGCAGATGAAGTGGGGGAAATCACTTCCACATCTGTTGACTTTTAGCAGGCAAGACTACTAGCAGTTGCGTTTTTTTTTACCGGGGATGCAGAGAAGAGAGAAGAACCAAAATTATCACATTCGCCGTAAAGTCGGAGTTGATTGTACCCCCCTCCATATTTTTTTTTTTTTTTTATGTGGGGAAAAACGAAACTGTCAGGCACCAGAGGTTTTGTAAGGGAGATTGGCAGTTGAAAATATTTGTTAAGGCATTTAGAAGAACGAAATGATCATGTATCCAGGTTCAGATGTACGAAAAAACCCCACAATGATTGCTAAGTTATTTTTTTATTCATACATATGATACTAGGGGGGGTACGCATACAGTACTCGGAGAAAATCTCCGAACAGCGATTAGCAAGTTTACCAGACGAGAGCCGAGAGTCGAGTGTCCTCGTACATAGCAACAAATTGCCACTTTTGGCATGATAGAAAATCGCCAACACACACAAGTTCGCCCATGCACAATGGATAGTATACGCCAAATAACAGTTAAAATGCAGCCGGCAAGATAAGAATTCAATTTGGATACCTAGCTAGGATGGGAAAGGAAAAGGTTGCCAAACGATAAAATGTTACACGTGTTGTTTTGTCTAATAAAGAGGCACACCAAAGGGACATGAGATTTTTACTGCGCAGATGTTAAATTCTTTTTAGGTTTTTGTTGAGAAAGGAAAAAGAAGCGTAAGCATAAATTTTAACCGCGAAACAGAGATGATGTCCAAATAAGGTAATGCAGAATTGCTTCGATCGGAAATAGCAGACATCTGGAAATAGCTTTAAACGGTTGATTAATATGTGAGTGTATTTCTCACAAAGTTAAGCAGCTGCCGATTTTTCGGTTAGAGAAAAGCTAGCCGAGGGAAAAAAATGGAAAGTGAATGAAGGACATTTAAAACTGATTTTGAATTGAACAGAGACAGGGGGGAAGGAATAATTTAATAAAATAACCAATATATAACGAAATAATCGTTATAAATGCATCACACGCCCATAAAATTTACGTTAGTGAGAGGGATTCGGAAGCTGAGTGACCAACTCCTTTAAGATGATTGATGAAATGTGGAGGAATGTTATTTTAAATTATCGCTGTCAAGTATGCAACAATTTAATCTTTTCCTTTTTTTTCTTTTCGGTAATGTTATTATTAAAAATAGGTATTAAAAGACTGTTTTTTTTTTTTTTTTTTTTTTTTTTAATAACGTAATGTAAAGTAGTAACAAGTTGGAAATTGCACATGAAACGTAGCAAATGAGATGCGTTCGTACGATAACGAAGTTTTTAAAACATTCAGATCTTGATGTTATAGTAAACTGTACTTCAGATAGAGTATAGTGGTCGAAAACTTTTTTTGTGCTCCTGTAAATATACAGGAAGTAACTTTTATTACACCTCAGCAACATACATCATACTATAAAATGTGAAATAGCTTAATATAATTAAAACACGCCCCAAACAATGTTTCCCCGTATACCATTATTATATCCATCCCCGTATGGAGTGGAATACTTTTGTGTGGCCCTATAATTTAATAATAAATATTCTTTGCATCACAGATTATACAGAATGTATATTTTAGTATATATATATATACTTCATAGGTTCATGTCAATTCTATTATATTGAAAGAGTTTAACACCAATAAAATGCAGTTGAAACTTTTTCCCCCATTGTCCCTAATGTAACGGAATACGTTTGATTGTCCCTGTAATTGATCTATGTATTGGATTTTCATGAAATTTGAAATGACTCGACAAAATTGTGAAATAATTATATGTTTTAAGCTTCAAACGATTCGGTTGGGTAGTTTTTGAGTTGTTATATGCGGACTGACGGACGGACTGAACGACAACTATAGGTGTTACATATTACATAATTACGAACGCACCTAAAAAGCAGATGAAAAATAAAGTAAACAATTCATGCATAATATTAACAAGAAATTCTCACATCGCAAATATGGTACATATATTAGAAATAACTTTTATACTATGAAAAAATCATGTATGCGCGAACTCAATGAAGAATTTAAAACTGTCTAATTTTATTTTAAGTTACATTTTATTTACAGAATGATAAACACTCAAACAGTTTGTGCTACTTAATGATTTCTAAGTCTTAATTCATGTAATTTGGTAATTAATACTTAAATTGCTTCTTGAAGACTACAATTACTTCCGAAGTGATGACGTTTCTTACGGTTACTTTTGACTTACTCTGCTTCTTGATCTCGCATCACTTTCCATCTGTTGAGTCATTCACAATTACACGTGATACATTTTTATTTCTATCCATACGATTAATGTAAGTAAAAACATTTACTCAATTGAAACCCCGAAGAAGAAAAATGAGAAAAAAGAGGATGTTGTACTTCGTCTTCAATTTCATTTTCAAGATGAACTGAACAGCTTTGGAAAGAGTTTTCAAGTGTTTATTTTCTTAGTCTCTATTTTTCTCTTCCGTGTTTATTTATTTCTTTAAATGTTTTACTTAGTATTGTCTTTTTTTGTTGTTTTATGTAATCCGAAAAATTACTTTTTTCTTTGACCGAATTTTAATCACGGGGGAAATTTTTCGTAATAACATATTATATTTGTTTACTATATTTTTAAACTAGCTGATCCTCCCGGCGTTGGCCGGGTGCCGTTATAATAACCTTAAACAAAACTCAAGTTTGCATGATTTTATAACTTTTAAAAATCTCTTAAATGAACCTACACTGTAAAAAAAAGTGTCGATCTACTAAAAAAACTTTAGTGATCCTTGTAATTACTAAAAAATTTTTAGTAATCTTTGTCGGTTACAAGAAAATCTGTTAGAATTATTAGAAAAAAGTTAGCAACGAATAGAGTTAATAATTTTATATTTTTAATAGCTATTACTAAAACTCACTTGGTGTGGCCTTGATAGCATAGTGGTTATAGTAACGGACTCCAGGCTAAAAGGTCCCGGGTTCGATACTGGCCACTGCCAAATACGCGCCGAAGGTATGCAGTGTAAGTACTCGTTAATAAAGGGATTATGAATGTCCTGACGGAGCCGTAGCAATGTTTGGTGCTGCCCTCTGTTGCGGTTTTGCCGAAAATCTTCCGCTCCAGAAGTCTGGATGCAGCTCGAAGGAAGCTCCTGCCCTTCGATCCCACGTAATGGTTATTAAAAATAATTTTGGAGCTATTACTAAAATTTGCTTGGTAGCTCATACTAAAAATTTTTAAGTTAGTTATACAAAAAATTCTTTTGTTCAGTTTACAAAAGAAATGCTTATTTCGCTTGCAAAAAAAAAAGTTTGTAATGGATACTAAAAAATTCTGTGGAATACAACTTTACTAAAAAATTTTTAGTAACCTCTTGATTTTTTTTTTTTTTTTACGGTGTAGTTTAGGAGGCTATATTGCTTTCCGCAATGTCTACTGTGTTCCCAATAAAGCTATTTCCGAACGAACCTGGGATTTAAGTTCCCGCTACCAGAGCTCCATACATCGGAAATGTTCCGCAAGTGCCGGAGACAATGAACGACACAGTTGAATCAGCCAAACCTCTTAATAATCAACCCTACACAAACCGATAAAAAATGCACCATTAATGTTCAAAAATTTTGATAACTGAAGTCTAAGATAAAATTTCACTATACAGAAAGTAGTCGAATTGTTATCTAAGTTGAATGAGCCAAATCCTATTGAAATTCGGCCCTTAGAACTGAAGAAAGAATGCGCCGCTAAGCAGTGGAAGGTACCCTTTAAATTTCACAAATTACTTTTAATATAACACGATATTTAACATATGGATGAATTCTCTTATCTAAAGTTATCTTTAAACTAAAATGATTTCTTATTTACAGCTGTAGTGAATAAATGTAAATGTTTACCAATAAAGGAGATTAATGTTCGAAAAAACTGGCAACTAAGGTAAAAAAAATACTCTGTCTAGGGGGCAGGATATTACCTGGAATGTAGTTTGGTGTAAGAATTGCATATAAGTTGATTGGAGCATAGTTGAGGCTATACAGAAAACTGTAATCAAATTGGATATCTTTTAAAAAGCTGCCAGAGAGAGTTAATGAAGAAGATTAATATTCAAAATTCGAGGTAAGTCAAGGAAGTCTGGAAAAATTTGAGTCGTTCATACAACTGTATGGCCAAAGATGACCGTCCACTTGTGATTTTAGACATTTTGTTAAATATCTAGAAAAATACATGAAGAATTATCCTGAAACTCAAAGTGTATAAATATATAATAGTGCAAGTCATACATTTCAATGAAGATTTTTTCTCAAAACTCCTTAGAGGACCGTCAACAAATTAAAAAACAATGAATATCTTTTGGATAACCCTATCAAAGCTAATGCAGCAAAAGCTCTTAAACTGTAGATTGTGATTAAGTGGCTTGTTGTAATAAACTGTGTTTATTTTTATGTCGATAGCATGCATACTCGTAGAAAAATTAAGGTTTTTATAAAAACAGTCGCAAACTTTTTCAAAATTTTAGCTTATTATTTGCAGTGTTCTTAATATAAATAAATATTCTTTTCTGAAAATATGACAAACAACATTGCACATAATATCCTGTAATCAGAATTAAAAAATCGTATGAAAAATGAGTAGGTTTACTAAGTAATTTTTCACTGCGCATGCGTCAACGATATCAAAATTTCATTTGCATATTATGTTAGCTAAATGTAAAGAGCAACTTTTGTAAAAGTTTCAACATCATAGCTTGAAAATTCTAAAAATATTCTTCAATATTATAAGTTGAAAATCTGTTATTCTCAAAATGAAGCAAAAAAAGAGGGGTTGTATCCATATATTTATTGATTAGTGCCAATATAGAATACACAATATGGGACGTACTACTACATTTGGATAAAACACCTCATTTTTAGCACTTTCCAACAAAGTTGAAAAGTGCTTATGCATTCGGTTTGTCTGGCCGTCTGTCTGTCTGTCCGTCTGGCCGGATGGCAGTCTGTCCGTCTGTCCGCGCTCTAACTCCCGTAAATATACTCGGATTGCTATGAAATTTTTATACATTATTGAGGTTTACCCTAGCACGAACCCTATTGAAAATGAAGTATCTACCTTGATTAGTTAATCTACAGGGCGAATCAAAAGTTTCCCATTACATTACGGCCTATGGGGAAAAATCGTTAATATACTCGGATTGCCATAAAATTTTAGGACGTTATTGACGTTTACCCTAGCACAAGTCCTATTGAAAATGAAGTTTCTACCATGATTAGTTTATCTACAGGGAGATTCAAAAATTTCTCTTTACATTACGGCCTATGGGGAAAAATCGTTAATATACTCGGATTGCCATGAAATTTTAGGACGTTATTGACGTTTACCCTAGCACAAGTCCTATCGAAAATGAAGTTTTTACCATGATTAGTTTATCTACAGGGCGAATCAAAAGTTTCCTATTACATTACGGCCTATGGGGAAAATCATTTCAAAGGAATTTTAAAGATGTTATACCCTGTCAAACAAATTAAAATATGCATTCTATAAAATACAAGGTGAAAATGTAGCTATTATTCATTTACAGGGCCACACAAAAGAATTCCACTAGATAATGGTAAAAGGGGGAATTGTATGTGACATAATTAGAATATATTAAGCTTTTTCATGTATAATAAAATTGATATATGTCACTGAAGCTTAATATAAATTATACGCTACTGTCTTGCATAATATGAAGTACATAGCATTTACAGGGCCATACAAAATATTTCAAATAGTATATTTTTTCCGAAGTACCGTATATGTGTCCGATGATGAAATGCATTTTAATTATGATATTCGCGTTTATATTTCGCTAAATATATGCGCATTATATGGTGTGTATAGTTGATATACAGGGCTACCCAAAAGAGCTCACCAAAGTTACTGAATATGAGCGTAAATTATTTAAACGTGGTTCTTAAATAATCTATGCATTTTTACGCTGAGCTGCATTCAATTTACTGAGAAATGTTTGCAGAATATAGATAAAGGGATACACAGGGCCACGCAAAGAATTCGGTACATGGACGCCTATGAATGATAATTTATGATAATGTGATTTCAGTTGTTTTAAAAGTGTTTTAGTTTACAATAAATTTTAGCCTAATGCTGACGTGTAATAAAGGTACAATGTAAACTACAGGGCTGAACAAAAGTATTCAAGTATGTTTCCATCTAATAGTATGAATTGGTGAAAAAGAAATTTCAAGCTACTGGGTATTTTCTTGCTAAGCTAAATTTTCGCATTATATGAACTGACATATGAAATACAGGGCTGTTCTAATGTACTGGAATACATATTTGGGTATATTTGGCTATACACTATTATTTCCCTAAATAACAAAGTTTTGTTAAGGATTTCATTAAGTGTTGGAAAGTGCTTCATAATCTATGCTTAACGCATGATTTTTCTTACTTGTTTTGCTTCATTTTGTGAACAACGGATTTTGTGCTTATTCTTTAGACGATCACTTTCAGAATTTTCAAGCTATGATTTTGCGAATTTCATAAAAGTTGCTCTGCACATTTAGTTAACATAATATGCAAATAAAATTTTGATATCGTTGACACATGCGCAGTGAAAAATTATTTGATAAATCTACTCATTTTTCATACAGCTTTTATTATTTTCTAATTCTGATAACAGGGTATTGTGAATAATATTATTTGTCAAATTTTCAGAAAAGAATATTGTTTTAAAGCAAGAACTCTGCAAATTATAAGCAAAAATCTTGGAAAAATTTGGGACTGTTTTTATAAAAACCTTAATTTCTCTACGATTATACATGCTATCCACATAAAAAATGAACACAGTATATTATAATAAGCCACTTAATCATAATCTACAGTTTGAACGCTTTTGCTACATTAGTTTTGACAGGGTTATTTAAAAGATATTCCTTCTTTTTTAACTTGTTGACGGTCCCCTTTGGAGTTTCGGGTAAAAATCTTCACGGAAATTTATGAATTTTACTATTACATTTACACATTTAGAGTTTCAAGATAATTCCTCGTGTATTTTTCTAGATATTTAACAAACTGTCTAAAATCTCAAGTGGACGGTCATCTTTGGCCATGTAGTGCATATTAGCTGGAGAACTTAAAAAGTTATCAGGAAAAAAAGCTATTGAATCTGACCATTTATAAGTGTGCTATAACAAAAGGCACAACTGGGCCCAACATGAACAGGACATAAATATATGTTTAATATTCTTAGTACCTAGCATTTTAAATCTTCAACTAGTTCAAAATTAAGTACAGGTATTGATTAATCATTATTACAAAATTTTCAAGAAATGTATAAAAGTTGCATGAAAAGGCTTAAAACGAGACCCCAGAATCCTAGCAAAAATGTGAAGGTGTATTTCAAAAAAATTGTTTTTAGATTCTGGTGACATTCATTTGTTTCTACATTCTACCTAGATAATTAATTTTTCTTAGAAAGGACTCATCAATATAACCTTCTAAGATAACACATACATTTTCTTAACGTCTGAATTAAAATATAAACTAGTTGGATGTGCCAATCTCAAAAGTTTCTTCTATCTCATATGTACATTTTAATATTAAAAAAAATAGTTACTCATTTTAATGCTTTAATAATTTTAATTCAATACCATACCAACTTTGATTTTTATCTTAAATTTCCGCTTCAATCAATTATCGGAGTAAAAACGAATTTTCGTCTCTGCACGACCCGATGGACAATAGAATGGTATGCAGATTTTTTTTTTCAAATTCAGGGAGGACCTACTTGCCTTACCAAAAAACAATCAAATACAAAAAATTTAGTTCAGTTATAGAACTAACATCATACACTTTTATGCGGTGCAATATTGAAAATGGCATAAAATTCGCTATTGCAGCGCCCCCTTCCGGCGGATTTTTTTTTCAGATTCAGGGCGATCCAACTAGCCATAGCCATACACTTACATAAAAAATTTCGTTCAATTCGATGCATAACTTCATGTACTTTTGGTCGGAACAATATTGAAAATGGCACAAAAATCGCGATTGCAGCGCCCCTTTCCGACGGATTTTTTTCAAATTCAGGGAGGACCAACTAGCCATAGTCATACACATACACAAAAAATGTGGTTTATTTCGATGCATAATCTCATATACTTTTGGTCGGTACAATATTGAAAATTGCATCCTTTTCGGCAGATTATTTTCAAATTCAGAGGGGACCAACTAGCCATAGTCATACACCTACTTAAAAAATTTGGTTAAATTCGATGCATAACTTCATATACTTTTGGTCGGTACAATATTGAAAATGGCACAAAAATCGCGATTGCAGCGCCCCCTTCTGGTAGAATATTTCAAAACTGAAGGAGGATCTGCACAGCCAAAAACATTCACAAAAAATTTGGTTCAATTCTATGCATAACTTCATACACTTTTTAAAGGTAGAATGGCGACATACACACAGACAGACAAACAGATACACGGACAGACGGACATTTTGTAAAAACATGTTTTTTGGAATCTCTGATCCCTAAAACATGTAAATCCGTCGAAACCGGAAGTCGAAAAAATTTCGATTACAATACTTTCTTCTTTTGAAGTTAGAAGAAAGTAAAAAATAATTATTAATCACTAGACAGAATTGCTTACATTAAAAAAGATAAATTAAATTTAAAATATGCGTAAAAAATTTAGTTCAAGATCAAAAATATACAAAAATAGACGTTTCGCTGTGCAGCGCACACCTTCATCAGTACAAATATCAGCAATAACAGAACATCAAACAAGCAATGGACGTAGTCAAAGTTAAAATTATTCTTTCAAAAACACGTAATATTCCTCAGGAATAAAACCAGCTGTACGGAACGTGAAAGGATATATCCTAGTGAACCAATATTCCATTAATAATCTATCATAAGCGCTGCAATTATTTTTCAAAATTCACGATTTTTTTAAAGATGGAGTGTGATCCGTTTCAAAGGTATGCTACACTTGCTTTATTTTAAAAAAACTTCGATGTTAAATGATTTTAAAACAGATGAAACTTTCTCCGAAACAGTATTATAATATGGTAAACAAACAAAAATATTAGGTTTAATCCGTTGAAAAAGGAGGCAGTGTTGAATTTATAAATTCTTATAATGAAACTGTTTCAAACTAGAATTTTTGGGGTAACTGCTATTTTACAGATCTTCGTATATTTTATTTCTTTCAATTTCAAAGATTTCCTTACTACTACTATATTTTATAGCTCTAAATGCTAAAGTTTTTATAATGGGGTTTTATAGCTAAGTGGACATTTTGAATCATCATGTGTATAGCTGAAGCTAGTTTTCTGTAGACTGAAGATAAAATTAATTGAAAATTACTGTCATTTTTCATTTTAATAACAATTTCCAAAAATGGCAACTTGCCATTAACCTCAAGCCACAGAGTAAATTTTAAAGATTCTGCAATATTGTTGGCTGTCGAAAAGATGCCATCCAGTTCATTATTTCTAATTACTTTACAAATGTCATCCAAATATCTACCTGAAAATTTCAGACGGAGTCAATTTCATTAATAATATAGAATTCAATTATATAATATATAATTTTTGTGTATTTTTGGTTTTGAGTTAAATATTTTATGTATGTTTTATCTTTTTAGGTGCGTTCGTAATTATCTGAATACCTAGCATCTATAGTTGTCGTTCAGTCCGTCCGTCTGTCCTTCCGCATATAACAACGCAAAAACTAACCAACCGAATTGTTTGAAATTTAAAATATATATATATTACATAAATTTGTCGAATCATTTCAAATTTTATGAAAATCGGGTGCATAGATCAATTACAGGGAAAATCAAAAGTATAACGTTACATTATGGTCAATGGAGGAAAGTTTCAAATGCATTTTAATCGTTTGAAATTTAAAGTATGTAATTATTACGTAATTTTTTCGAATCATTTCATTTTTTATGAAAGTCGAATGCATAGATCAATTACAGGGACAATCAAAAGTATTCTATTGCATTACGGCCAATGGGGAAAAAGTTTCAAATGCATTTTAATGGTGTTACACTAATTCGATTATAATAACATTGACATGAATCTATGAAATATATGTTATCATATTCATTTTGCACAAACTGTGGTGCAAAGAACATTTGTTATTGATTTACAAGGCCACAGAAAAGTATTTCATTACATAATAGTATAGGAAGAACATTGTTTGGTGCGCTTTGAATTATATTAAACAATTTCACGTTTTATGAATATGATATATGTTGCTGAGGTGTAATAAGAGTTACTATTCATTGTATATTTACAGGGACACACAAAAAAGATTTCGACCCCAGTACTGTGTCCGAAGTACTGTCTATTATAACAGCAAAATCTGAATATTTTTTAAATTTCGTTATCGTAGGAACGGACCTCATTTGCTATGCTTTACGTGCAATTTCCAACTTGTTTAATGTAGTTAAGTCTGTCTAATGCTTCATAATTAGTTTAATATAACCTTCCTTCAGTTACGATATTCATTTTTAACAAGAAAGTAGAGATTTTCCGAATCAATAAAAAATTTCAAAGAAATAATCGGAAAATAAAAAACTAATTAAACATTCTTCTAAGTTATATTGATTCTTTAACTAATCGTTTAAAATATACTTGCAAACGAGACTTTAAAGTTTTAATAAATGTGTGAAACAAAACAGTTTAAATGTTATGCTAAACTTTCTGTAGGTAAAATCAACTTCAAACAACGTTTCTTGAAACTTGTGAAACGATTTAAACTACAGTTCCAAAAAGATTTACTTACTGCTCAAATAACTGTTCCACTGGAGTTTGGATTTTCATAAAGAAATTTCAAAGAGCTCTCTAATGAGATTCTTAAAATATTTGGTAACCAAAATCTAAACCAAACTTATAAGATTATTTGAACAATAAAACTTTATGAAAGGAAATATTTTCATTGTTTTTTATAATACATTTCTAATATTTGGATAAAATCATTTTTCTTGCTTTATTTTTGAAAGATTTTTTAAGTTATTTAAGTTTCTCAGATTTCTCTTTATATGTGGTAACGATGTTATATTTTATTGCATAAAATAATAACAGGGTACGATAAGGGTGCAATAACATGTGATAAATCCTATAAAAACAGCTAATAATGAAGTACCATTTATCCTGGTACTATTACAGCAATTTCAATATTTTAAACTGTTTCCGAAATAGTTGGAGAAACTCTGCATGCTGTTTTACCAAATTTTAAAATGTCAAATAGATTTTACGTAATAAGACACTAAAGGGGAATTTTAAAGACTATAAAATAACGCACTTGTATCGCCTTAAAATTAAACAAAGAAATAAAATTTCAAAATGACGTACATAATTTAAACCTACAGGTTTTCAAAATTACAAAAATTATCAAATTTAAGCAAAATGCAAAGGAATGAAAGCTATAAATTTCTTCCATTGAAATAACATTAGCCGTTCTATCTCGGAGCGTTACTGAAGTAGGGTCTTAAGGAGTGTTCACTCGCGGTAAAACACCGTCGAGCGTAACATCCAACTAAATTAAAAAAAAAAAAAAAAAGAATGTATTTCAAAACAAAGCACGATTTAAAAAATTCTAATTTCGAACCTGTACTGCGGTGGAGTCCTAAATGTCTGTAAGCAAGGAAATGAAGTCTATTATCCCCACAATAACCATTTTGAGATACGAATACTACCTAAAGTATGGACAATTGTATATATTCAACGAATATACGCCACTCAGTACTGTTGCAACAACAATTTTTTGACAATTTAATTGAATAAAATTTGTATATATATAATTTTTTTCAGAACGCTGGAATAACTTTTTAAAAATAATCCTGACATATATTTAACATCATTTTTAGGATTTCGTTCATCTGGCGAAACCCTATTCGTCTCTGTTCTCTGTCTGTCCGTCTGTCACAGAGCCGCACACAAAACCTATATAAATTAGATATTTCAAATTTGTTGTACTTACAGCAGAACACCTCATATTTCATGACAAATCAAAATTTTTTGAAAAAGTCTATTATTTTAATAAAATATATTTATTTATCAATGTTATCCGCACTGTAAAATATTTGTGTAACGTTACTCCGTAAAATTGGGGGCAGCTTTGTTGCCTATAATTTTATAGAGTAATTTTTTTTCTCTTATATAATGGTTTAATTTAAACATATGTTACTGGTGTAGCATTACGTATTAGTGTAATGTTACACCGGTTACATTCGTTATGCCACCATAAAATCGGAGGAAACTAAGCTGCCACCATTTTCATGAAGTAACGTTGCACAAATATTTTAGTGTGCATTCATTTTTGCGATTTAAATTTTAAAAGAGAACCTTAATTTCAACCTTTTTTCGTGTAGGTATCATTATGTTGGTAGAAGAGCGTCTCGCTAATAAACATAAGATTCTTAGTTCGTATCGCGATACTGGAACTTAAATTTTTCTTACTAAAACTGATTTAATTAAAAGAAACTTTGTATTTTTTGTGAAGTTAAGGGTTTATATTATTTTTTTATCACCTATATTCATAGTATTTTTTTGGAATTATAGATTTCTTTCTATTTTAACCCTTCACTGCATGGTGTGTCATATATGGAACATACCGATAAAACCCTTATATTTTCCTAAGGATCTTAAATTTAGGTTCTTTGAGCTTTGTGGCATATGTAAAATATTCAAACGAAGATTTTTGTACCAGTTTTTCTCACTTGAGGGCAGTACCTCACTAGTTATAAGGCTTTTATTTTTAAAAAAAATCCAGTCTGCATCGTACACAACAGTTGAATTTGCTTCAACTTTTTCACCCCAAAATATTGAAAGCATCACAAGATAAAATTTTATACATTCGAGTATATCATATATTCTTAATTAAGGTTGCTTAAAACTAAAATATTTCAGTACATCAGCTTGAAATCTTGTTTTTGTGTTTGTGCCAGATAGCGAACATAGAGCATAACGCTCATAAAACATTCTAATAAAAAATGGAGCGCAAAAGGCTAAAGCAAGGTTAAATCAATGCAATGTTATTTGCATCTGATAATGATGATCAGTCTTTTGGAGTTTCTGATGATTGTTGAAAAGAATTGAAAATGCTGTTTCTTCTTAAGAATCAGACATTGACTGCAACAAATGTGATCCAAGAAATTGGTTCAACTGCCACAGGAAATAAATTTTCGTAATTAATATTAAAGTAATTTTAAATTTCATCAAAATTGCTGTATAAAAGTTAAAATCAACAAGTGAAATTCAACAATATTGAATTCAGACGTTTCTCCGCTGGCCAGACATTGTTATGTGCCGGGAGTATATATCAGGAGGAGGGGGGGCTTGAATTTCTAAACTAAACAAATTTTCAAGTTATCAGTGTAGTTACATGTAAATGTTCCACGAATGCTTCCCTCTCCCTGACACTGAATTCAATACTGAATGTATATAATGAAAAGCATCAATTTAGAGAAAGATTGTTTATTCTTTAGTGCTGCAGGTATCAATGCTGGACCCAGTGTTGATAGTAAAAAGTAACAAAGGAAAAACAAACATCTGAAGCGCAAATAAAATATAGAGAAAGCAATTCCCCAAGTTTTGAAATTATGGCTCTGGAGATTCCCTATCAGTTTTTGCCCTTGTTTTAATCTAAAACTTTTGAATCTTACTTCAGAAGAGAGACGTAGATACAGCATAGGAAAAGATTTTTTTCAAACTTTACAAGTTTCCATTACGGATATTTATTGGAGTGATGTTTTAGGAAACCAAACAATTAAAAAGACAATGTCTATCATTGAATTTGAAAAAAGAAATTGATAATTTTCACGTTTTAATGACAATACTAAAAAAATTCCCAAAGGCGTGAAAAGCCGTGATATTTTTTTTTTAATTAAGGTCTCTAATAGAGTGCATCAGGGCAGTGGGATATATTACATACCACCTGATTTGAATCAAGATTCATATCAGAAGCTTTTAATTAAATTTTATATTTCTAACTTAGAAGGAAAAAAAAGTTTCAAAATTAATTTCTTCGTTTTAATTTTTTTTCGAATATTCTCGTGTGAATTCAACATTATAGAAAAATAATTTCTTACTCCTCATAGGGTTAAATACCTGCAATAAAATTTTAATACACATTATACTATTTTTGTATATGTAATTTACCAGTATTGTGAGCTTCATGCCACATTTGGTGCAAAAATGAAAATATCTCATTGTGTGCTTAGGGACACATATGGCACATACCACAAAAATCCATATTAAAAATATATATATGAAGTCAAAATTTTTTTATTATTTTTCCTGCATTTGTGACTACCTAAAGTAATCAAAATATTTTTTCCATGCGAAAAGGAAAAATCATGCATAAAGGGTTAAAAACTATTGCGAATTATTAATGATTCAACATTTTAAATTTTGTTTAAAAAATTTTTTTTCGTTTTTAGAATTTTAAAATTTTATTTATACCTTTATACAGATAGTTTTTTTTTTAAGTTTTACTTATTTATTTTTAATTTCGGATTTTTTTTAAAAAAATTGAAATTTTAGATTTTATTTAAACAATTTAATTGGAACATTTTTAATTTGATTAAAATAAATAACTTTATTTTATAATTATTTTAAAATTAAATTTACTATTAAACGATATGTTGTTTTAAAAAAAATAAATTAAACGAAACTCTCTGTACGATCTGAGATCACACTTACCCACTTTTTTAGTTTTATTTTATAGTTTAGTTATAGTGTATTATTTTAAAAATCTAAGTTAAAATTTTGCAGTTGTTACACCCAGTGTTTTCGCTGTCGTTCACCATTGCGCTAAATTGCGACTAAATTCTTCATTTGGCGAGTAAACAAGCGATTAGATTCGAGAAATTGCTAGTGCACACATTTTTTTCTTTTTCTTTTTTTTTTTATTTATTTGTTTATTTTTTTTATTTGTGTGTGTGTGTTGCTTATCATGTTCAATTACACCGTACTGTCATAATGGAAACTATTTAAAAGTTTCTTAAGCTCTCGTTACAGATACCATTGACTTCATCTATAAAAACGAATGCAACAACTTGATTTTTCAGAGTTATTGTGTGTAATATCATAGAATTCTGAATTAACTTAGGAAGTTTTATTTCATAACATTTTAATGGGTTAAATTGGTTTTAGAATTTTTTTCTTGATTGCGCAAGATATTTAGAATATAATATTTTTAATATATTTGTAGCGGATAGTTGAATTAGATTAATAACAATCGTTGTCGCAGTTATAAAAACTTGGGTTATTCTAGAACATATTGAAAAAAAGGGGGTACATTAAAGGATTAAAGATAATTCTTTTAGTGTTACACAACGAATCTGTTTGGCTAATATTTTTTTCATTTGGCGAATATTTTTTATTTTTAATTAGCCAAATTACTAACGTTGGTCAAATCTCAGCGAGAATACTGTTTACACCGTTTGTAGTAAATAGATCATAAATAGGAATTTTTCTACAGTATTTTTATTGAAATAATTGGTTTTTAACTCTCTTAATATTTCTCTACCCATCTCTTTCATTTATAATTATTTTTGTTAATATAAACTTAATGATTTTTTATGGTTAATTAAGAATATTACTTTGATACCACGGAAATTTACCTAACCAATTAAACCACTTAATTTTTAAATTAAAGCTAAATGATGTAATAAGTATTTAAAAGTACATTAAATTCTTTTTTAAATACTGGTTGTAGAAAGTTTTTATATGCTAATTTCGACAAGATGTGATAATTTTAATAAAACACCATATTTTTACATTTTTAAAGAATTTTTTTTCCTATTACATTAAAAATACTAGTGTAAACATCTGTCATAGGACGGTAGGTAAAAATCGTGATTTTTTTCTTACAGTTAGAAATAATTGATAAGAATATTCTTGTGCTATTATTCCGTAATCGACTATTTGGTTTTAAAATCATAAAAAGAGTTTTCAGACATTTTACATTGGAATGTACACTTTCCCTATTCAATGCTGTAAAATTTAAAATTATGCTGTATTGAGAAATAATTAAATTTGCCAAAAAAAAAAAAGGTATTAATTCTTTGTCAAATAAATTGTTGGAAAATAAATTAAACATACAAACATGAAAAGAAAAAAAAATCCAAGACTATGGTCACTACATTAATGAACAGAAAATAGAACCCCATTCGTCTCAGATAGAGAACTGCGACGAATAGGGGTTTGTCAGATATACCAATCCCTAAAAAAGATCAAAAACACATAAAATTCACAATAACCTTACTCGGTAAGTTATGGTTCTAAAAAAAATGAAAATTTTCTTTTCTTACATGATATTACACTTTTACGTTAAATTGGGGATATGCTAAATCGCCAAATAGTACTCCCATTGACATTATTCATATTGCATTACTTTCATTTCAAATAAAAACCTTTAAACCATTTCATTTAAAAAGCATAACATTAAAGGTTTCGCTGGATACTCCGTTGTAAAATTTGATTTTTTTAAAAATTCGGTATTTGAAAAATGGCTTAGTCATTAGATTTCAAATTTATATCGAGAAAAATACATTTTTTTAAATCTTGTAAACGCAGTTTGTCTAACACTTTTTGACAAATACTTTTCGAGTTATTAATTTTTTCTGTAGCTTAAAATGTTTAATTTTCCAAGATTAATCTGGAGTAACGATTAACAAAAAAAAAAAATAATAATAATAACTTTTTATTAAAAAGGATTCTTGTGTTTATAATAAATTTATAAACATAATCTTTTTTTATACTGTCTAATGTTTGGATTAAAAAAAATCTTTTAAACGAATAATTTAATTGTAAGTTATTAATGGTAAAAGACACACGGGTATGACATACCCATGTGCTCTGAATCGGGAAACCCTGATAGTGCTTCTCTTGATAATTAATAATAATTTGTGTGTCTCTGTATCTATGTATATATATATATGTATATATACAGGGTGTCCCTAAACAAATGGTATATACGCTAGGGGGTGATAGAACACATCAAGGCGAGTAATAGTAAATAGGAAACCAAGGGTCCCAAGGGTTTTCCGAAAGAGATAGCCGCCATTAAAGTTTGGGGTCCAAAATTTCAAATACACATAAAAAACGGAAAAATTGGTCGATTGATTTGCGGTTTTCACTAAAATTATTCTTTATGTCGGTATTTTCTTGAAAAAAAATTATAAAGATTAATTTCGAAAAATGCTGATAGAGGGCGCTTTAGACTTTGAAGTAACGAAAAACTATTTTTTGCCGTGATTTTTTGCATCTCATTAAATGGTTTCGTAAGCTTAGACTTAAACTTAAATTTTGAGCTCAAAATCTGAATAGTTGGAAGCGGTTAAGTAGCACAAACTTAACTGTGTTCAGAAGGTTTAAATTTCCAATGATTATAAAAAACGGAAAAATTCGTCGATTGATTTGCGGTTTTCACTAAAACTATTCTTTATGCCGGTATTTTATTGAAAATGAATTATAAAGATAAATTTCAAAAAATGCCGATAGAGGGCGCTTTAGACTTTGGATTAACGAAATATTCCATCCTAATACTATTTTTTGCCCCTTTTTTTTTTTTTTTTTTTTTTTTTTTTTTCATCTCATTAAATGGTTTCGTAGGCTTAGATTTAAACTTAAATTTTGAGCTTAAAATCTGAATAGTTGGGAGAGGTTAAGTAACACAAACTGAACTGTGTTCAGAGGGTTTAAATTTCAAACAAAACAAAAAAAAAAAAAAAAAAAAAAAAAAAAAGGAAAAATTAGTTGATTCGTTTGCGGTTTTTGTTAAAACTACTCTTTAAATCGGTGTTTTCTTGAAAATAAATTTTAAAGATAAATTTCACAAAATGCCGATAGAGGGCGCCTTAGACATTGGAGTAGCGTACAACTATTTTTAACCGTTATTTTTTTAAATCTCATTAAATTCTTTCAAATGCTTAGATTTAAATTTTGAGATCAAATTCTGAGTCGTTGCGAGTGTTTAAGTAGCGCAAAAGTGAACTGTGTTCGGGGGGGGGGGGTAAATTTCAACTCCTGAACACACTTCAGTTTGCGCTTCTTAACCCTTCCCAATGATTCAGAATTTGAGCTCAAAATTTAAGTTCAAATCTATGAACAAGTTTTGGAAAGCATTTAATTAGATACAAAAAAAAAAACGGTTAAGATTTTTTGTTGGTTACTCTGAAGTTTAAGGCGCCCTTTAACGGAATTTTTTGAAATTTATCTTTGAAATTCATTTTCAAGAAGATACTGACTTAAAGAATAGTTTTATTTTAAACTGCTAACGAATCGACCAATTTTTTCCGTTTTTTATTATCATTTGAAATTTGAACCCTCTGTACAGAGTTCAGTTTGTGCTACTTAACCACTCCCAACTATTCAGATTTTGAGCTCAAAATTTAAGTTTAAGTCTAAGTTTACGAAAACATTTAATCAGATGTAAAAAATAACGTAAAAAATAGTTGTTCGTTACTCCAAAGTTTAAAGCGCCCTCTATCGGCATTTTTTGAAATTTATCTTTATAATTCATTTTTTAAAAAATACCAACATAAAGAATAGTTTTAGTTAAAACCGCAAATCAATCGACCAATTTTTTCGTTTTTTATAATCATTTGAAATTTAAACCCTCTGAACACAGTTAAGTTTGTGCTACTTAACCGCTTCCAACTATTTAGATTTTGAGCTCAAAATTTAAGTTTGTCTAAGCTTACGAAACCATTTAATGAGATGCAAAAAATCACGGCAAAAAAATAGTTTTTCATTACTTCAGAGTCTAAAGCGCCCTCTATTGGCAGTTTTTGAAATTTATCTTTATAATTTATTTTCAAGAATATACCAACATAAAGAATAATTTTAGTGAAAACCGCAAATCAATCGACCAATTTTTCCGTTTTTTATGTGTATTTGAAATTTTGAACCCCAAACTTTAATGGCGGCTATCTCTTTCGGAAAACCCTTGGGAACCTTGGTTTCCTATTTACTATTACTCGCCTTGATGTTTTCTATCACCCCCTAGCGTATATACCATTTGTTTAGGGGCACCCTGTATATATATATATGCATTTCTTAATTAACTTTTTAAAAAGAATATTTTACAGAAGGATAAAACGTTCAATATGCATTTAACAGTTTTAGCAAACAATAAAAAATTGAAACCACTTTAGTAATTTCAGAAAATGAATCACATCGCTATTAATTATTTTATTAACGCTAAAAACGTTTATCAGCACTAAAAACACTTAAGAAATAAGTCAGCATGTGTGATCGCAGATTGCACCAGAGGGTTTTATTTTCTTTCAAAACAACTTATCCTTTAATTAATAAAGGTAAAATTTTAGTTTATAATTATTAAATTTTTATTTAAGTGGTAGTGCCGATAAATTTAATTTTAAAAAATTATAAAAGAAAGTTTTTTATTTTAATTAAACTACAAGTGTTTAAATCAAATTACTTAAATAAAATATAAAATTCCAATTTTTTTGAAAATCCAAAATTAAAAAAAATAGATATGAATAAATTTTAAATTTGTAAAAAAGAAAAATGTTTAAACGAAATTTAAAATGCTGAACCATTAATAAATTGCAATAGTTCTTAAAGTAGAAATAAAATTGGATTCCAGAAAACATTATGAATATCAGTGATAAAAAAGATATTAATAGAATTTCTAAAATTAGGAAAAAATACGATTTTTTTTTTATTAAATCCATCTTAGTGTAAAAATTTTAATTTCCAACACCGGGGTTCAAACTAGGAACCTTTGTTTACTAATGAGATGCTTTATCTCCAAACCATCATGTTTGCATGAAAAACGTTGAAATAAAGATTCTCTTTTAAAATTTAAATCGCAAAAATGATAACATTGGTAAAATTGATTTAATTAAAATTAATAGACTTTTTTAAAAATTTTATGATTTCTCGTGTGACATGAGGTAGTCAGCTGAAAGAACACAAAATTTGAAGTCCCTAACTTATACAATTTTTATGTACGGACTCTGTAACGGACAGACAGACAGAGGACTCGAAAAAATACGGTTTCGTCAGATGAACGAAACCCTAAAAAAAGGTTAAAAAAATCATAAATTTCACAATATACTAACTCGGTAAGTTTTGGTCGTAAAAACGAAATTTTTCTTTTGTTACATTTACAGTTGAAAAGAGTTGTTCTAAACATAACCTATATAATAAAGAGACTAAATTAAAATGTTAATTTTGTAATTAAAAAAACTATTACAATGTAAACTGATTTTATATCACGAAGAAAAACATTCGAATCATATTTGCAATTGCCATTGTACATCCAAAACTAACTTTTTGGAATTAACTATTGGTCTAGTAGAAGAAGGTTCACTTTCTGTAAACATTGTATTCAAATTTTTGTGTTTTTTCTTACATTAAGTTTCTTACCTCATTTCAAGCTCATATTTTTGAAAAGCATTTCAGATAATGTAAGTTAAAAAGAATTCTTTCCAAAAAATCTTTATAAAAAAAGTTTTCTTTTTTATGATTACCATACTCCTAGGACACTAAATTATAAAAAGAAAAACATTTGTTTCATTTTTTCCCAGCATTATTTCTTGTGAATAAATGTAACCTTTTTCTAATTAATTTTATTTTTTATAAAAGTATTGTTTTAAATTGATATTTTATGTATTATTTAATATCAGTAATGTTCTATCAATGCAAAAATCAGCTAAAAATCAACGTCTATTTGAAATTTTGATATAAAAATAAAACCTACAAAACTAAAGTGGTTTTAATTTACAGATAAAAATACGCGTTTAAAAACAATAATCATTTAAAAATTCATTTTTAACCGAAATAAATATTTTGAATTATTTATTTACTCTAAATAAATAATTAAAAATACATTAATAGTACGCAATATGAATAATTCTGTTTATAGAATTACTATATAAATAATTCTGTTTATAGAATTACTATATAAATCTGTTTTAAGTTAGTGAAATTATATCATTATGAAAATGCTTTAAGGCCTTTAAAAGTTCATTTGATGATTGCTTTCAAAAATCCTTTATACATAAAAAATTATGTTTACATGCTTTCTAAAAGAATCTCAGAACGCATAAACGGAATAAAAACATTAAAATGTCGACTTTTTCGCTTTTGAAAATTAAGCAAATCAGAAAATTGTATCTCGATACTGATTGTTTATTCAAGTATGCTGCAGTTATTAATAATGTTTGTAACAAATTTCATTCCAAATCTATGATTTTTTATTTCGCAAAAGTTTATTGTTCGATAAATAAAATAAGACTTGCAATAATTTTCTAAAGATTGAAACGTTTTCATTTAAAGTACTTTAGTTTAAAATAAAATTTCCCTTAAAAAAAAAAAAAAAATTATATAAAAATGTTATATGACTGCGTTTCTGTGATAAAGATTGGTTGTACTTTTAAATTTGTTTCTCGAACAGTTTAGTTTTTTTCATTATTTATTTTTAATTTTTAAAATATCTATTATTTTATGAAGAAACAATGTAGGGTGATGATTAAGACTAGCATTAATAATAGACTTACGAGCTTACTAAATTTTAAAGTTGTAAAAAATGAAAAGATTTTAAAACTAACATACAGAGAAATACATACTTATTATCGATAGTAATATTATAACCGACAAATAAAATATTTAGTATTAATATTTAATATCAATATTTAGTATTTCAACAGTTGGGAATATTGAGGATTACATTTCCTTAAATTACGGAGAAAGTTCTATAAAAATAAAATGTGTATTTTTGAGATAGAAAATATCATGGATATAGTATGAGATGGGTAGTTGAGTATTACTCCTCTGGCATTTATTTTGTTTTTACTTATACTATATATAAGAAGTATTGCATTCTAACTCTTTGTATGATATTGTTGGTATATAACTTATATATCTAACTTTTTTGTGTCTAAATATATAAATAAATAATGTTTTGTGCGATTGCAGGTGCGCGCGATGAACTTAAAATGTCGCGACCACTTTTCTTTTTGCCACAAGTACCTCAAACAAACATGGTCTCGCATATTATAAAGTAGCATTAAATTCTCTGGAGTTTATATCAACATTCAGATTTAACAGATTATTTTTTGACAAAATGACGACCATTTTAAATAAAAAAGGTCACTTTTTCGAAATATTTTAACAGTGTGTGAAAAAAAAATATTTGTAAATTTGTAATACTAAATAAGGACAAATACTTATTCATATTATTTTAAGATATTTTCCAATTTAAAATTTTAATGCCGTTTAAAAAAATGTACAAAATTTAAAATTTAAAAATAAAATTATAACTTAATGCAATGCTATATTTAAGTGGAATAATTTATGTTTCTTCGTTTCACTTAAATAAACAAATAAATGAAATAAAAATACTGAAATTTTATAGGTAATCGGGATGCCAGTACAATTTATTGTTTTTTAACGAAAACGTTTCCATAAATTTCATAAATTTTTCTTTTTTGTGGTTTTTTTCCTGGAATTTACGGAATTTTTTCCGCTCAAAAGTAGTAGATTGTATTGGCCTCCCTATTACCACTACAATTTCCATTAAATCGGCTGGATTTTTTTACAGATGTAAGTTAAAACGCATCATTTCTTTAAAAAATCTTATTTTTATTAGACTGGCATATTTTATCATTATATTATTCATAATTCATTAACTATTTTTCAAATAATAACCGTCGTGATATTCCCATAAATTATACTTAATAGTTAAAATTAGTGCTAAATAAAACAGCTATACTAAATATATTACAATTAATTATTAAAACTTAATATTAGTGTGCATGTCTAACTTACAACATAATGGCCAATGTAATGTTAAATAACCCCTTATGGTGCCGAATGTTAATTTAATTTAAGCAGTTATTGTCCATTTGATGTAACATTAGCAAATTAATCAAATTCAACCTCAATGTTAGAGAGAGATAAATGTATAATACATGTCAGTAAACGGATCATTTTAAAATGTACCGAAATGGTATGTAGATATACGTATATATGAACAGCTATATATATTGATACATAGAAATATAAAGAAAACTTAAAGTCTAAGTTATGTATTAGTATGTACAGAGTACTTATAGAGTACTCTGACTATATAGTTTATATGTTATATATAGTATATTCCTGAGTATATAGTTTATATATACTCTGAGATTTATAGTACAGAGTACTTTCTGAGTACGATTTATTCTTTTAAAAATATGTCAATTAAACAAGATTGGAAAACTAGTTGGATGTGCCAATTCCAAAACTTTCTTCTATCTCATACGTACATTTTAATATTTAAAAAAAAATAGTTACTCATTTTAATGCTTTAAAGTCAATACCATACCAACTTTGATTTTCATCTTAAATTTCTGCTTCAGTCAATTAATCGGGGTAAAAACGAATTTCTGTCTCTGCACGAGCCGATGGACAATAGAATGATAGGCAGATTTTTTTTTCAAATTCAGGGAGGATCTACTTGCCATCCAAAAAATAATCATATACAAAAAACTTAGTTCAGTTCTAGAACTAACTTCATACACTTTTATGTTGTGCAATATTGAAAATGGCATAAAATTCGCTATTACAGCGCTCCCTTCCGGTGGATTATTTTCAGATTCATTATCAAATTATTTTCAGGGCGATGCAACTAGCCATAGAGATACACTTACACAAAAAATTTCGTTCAACTCGATGCATAACATCATGTACTTTTGGTCAGTACAATATTGAAAATGGCACAAAAATCGCGATTTCAGCGCCTCCTTCCGGCGGATTATTTTCAAATTCAGGAAGAACCCACTAGCCATAGTTATACACTTACACAAAAAGTTTGGTTAAATTCGATGCATAATTTCATATACTTTTGGTCGGTACAATATTGAAATTGGCACAAAATCGCGATTGCAGCGCCCCATTCCGGCGAAATATTTCAAAACTGAAAGAGGACCTGCTTGCCACAGCCAAAAACATTCACAAAAAATTTGGTTCAATTCTATGCATAACTTCATACACTTTTTGATGGTAGAATGGCGACATATACACAGACAGACACACAGACACACGGACAGACAGACATTTTCTAAAAACATGTTTTTTGGAATCTCTGACGCCTAAAACGTGTAAATCCGTCGAAAACCGGAAGTCGAAAAAAAATTTCGATTACAATACTTTCTTCTATTGAAGATAGAAGAAAGTAAACTAGTTGGATGTGCCAATCCCAAAACGTTTTTCTATCTCATACGTACATTTTAATATTAAAAAAATAGTTACTCATTTTAATGCTTTAATAATTTTAATTCAATACTATACCAACTTTGATTTTCATCTTAAATTTCTACTTCAATAAATTACTCGGAGTAAAAACGAATTTCCGTCTCTTCACGAGCCGATGGACAATAGAATGATAAGCAGATTTTTTTTTTTTTTTTAATTCAGGGAGGACCTACTTGCCTTACCAAAAAATAATCATATAGAAAAAATTTTGTTCAGTTATAGAACTAACTTCATACACTTTTATGCGGTAAAATATTGGAAATGGCACAAAAATCGCGATTGCAGCGCCCTCTTCTGACGGAATATTTTCAAATTCAGGGGGGACCAACTAGCCATAGTCATACACTTACACAAAAAATTTGGTTAAATTCGATGCATAACTTCATATACTTTTGGTCGGTACAATATTGAAAATGGCACAAAAATCGCGATTGCGGCGCCCCCTTCCGGCGGAATATTTCAAAACTGAAGGAGGACCTGCTTGCCACAGCCAAAAACATTCACAAAAAATTTGGTTCAATTCTATGCATAACTTCATATACTTTTTGATGGTAGAATGGCGACATACACACAGACAGACACGCAGACACACAGACAGACAGACAGACACACAGACAGACAGACATTTTGTAAAAACGTATTTTTTGGAATCTCTGACCCCTAAAACGTGTAAATCCGTCGAAAACCGGAAGTAATAATAAAATAGTGTAAAATATTTTTTTGACATCTTAAACTAATGCGCTTCAATTTTAATTCCTTAAAGGACGATAATACATTTATGGAACCACATAATTTTGATCCCCAAATGCCACACTAGCACCAGAATTTTGATAAAACATTTTTTAGTTTATTATGTATAAAAAATACAACTTTTTCTCATTTAAAAATAAATCTTACGGCAAATTCCGGTGTCAATTATAGTCTCCATTTTTTATCAATGAATTTGCTGAAGCCCTAAAAGAGTCAACTGTCCAAATTTTCAGGAATTTAGTTATGCCTACACACAGCTGGAGGATCAAGGATAAAATGTCTTAGTAAAAGTTAATAGAAAAGTTGTATGATTTTATGTGGATATAATTAAGTTGCGAAAAATCTTAGCGAGACTTAGCATCTCTAAAATATCTACCAAAACTATACATTTTATTAGCTTCATAATCGTACAGTTTAAAATTTTAAACAAGAAATTTAAATAGTCGAATGATGCATTAATTATTATTAATGTGTATTAAATGTTGTAATTTTTTTTCCTAGTGATTCTCCCCCTAAAAAGCAAATGCAAAACATTATTGTTTATTTTGGCGAAATTTTATCACGCAATTATATTCCTGTTTCAAATTCAAATAAATAAACATTTTATTTGTCTTTTCATTTATTCTCTTTTCTGATAATTCGTGGTCAGATAATGTGTAGACATCTTAATCTTTCGTAACATACAAGAGTTTGCACTATCTTGTGAAAAAAAAAAAAAACAGTTTAAAATTGTAATTAATGAATTCAACTAATGATATTTTAATTGAAAGTCTGATTATTTGTTATTTAAAGATAAAATTATGATTATCTTCATTACAATTTTGGAAATGACAGAAAAAAATTTCATCTCTTTATCAGCTTTTGAAAAATATAACTACTCTTGATCCTATACTTTTGACTGATTTTAATTTAAAAATTATTCCCCAACTCTTCAAACTTATTTACTAATACCAGGTTTTATCTAAAGTAGGATTTCTTCTCTTACCCCCAAGAGAATGACGATACACTGTAAAAAAATTTGAAAAAGTTTAGTATTCTAAGAAGATCATTTCGGATAATCGTACTAATCTGAGAACTATTTTCATTTTGAAACCATCAGAATCCTTCCCATATTTTTGGTTTTCGTTTTAGCAGTAGAATGAAAGCAAATCATTTTTCTGCTCGAATCAGAAATCTTTCCGTTAGTATCGTGCAGCATATCCCTCGAAACTCCCAAGACCGTTTCGAAACATTTGTTACAGTGTAGAAAAGCAAACCATAAAAAAATGCTAGCAACACTTTCATTGTGATAAATAAATTTTTATTAAATAAGCTGTACAAATTATTATGAAAGTTCAGTGAATAAATGTTTTCAGATTTGAGAATTTTAAATTTAGCAACATTAAATAAAAAATGGTAAAATAAACTTTCCTGTACATAAGCTACAGAAGGACAATATGAAAATAATGCAAACGGTGATTTTTGTTTTGTTTTTGTTTTTGTTTACCGTTAAATATTTTTAACTTTACAGTTAGAAATTAACACATCTGGTTTATATTTGTTATTGTTTATCTTGGAGAAAAAAAATCATAGGAAAAAAATACAATTCTGAAAATTGACAATAAATATAGGTACTTAAAAAACGTAATCAAATTAACCTATCTTCGGCCGTTGTATGTAACAATGTTTTTGAATATTTAAGATTCCGGGAATTCGTTTAATTTTCACTTGTTAATTTGACACATGTAGATAGTAATAGTTCACATGTTAGTTGGTAATTTTCACATGTTTGTAAAATTTCATTTTACAAAAAAAAAAAAAAAAAGAGAAAGAAAAAAAAAAAACCTTACGATTGATTTTCTTACAGTAAATGAATTATGCATATGATTGGAGGGATTGCGAGCATTAATAGCATTTTATGACGGCATTTAATCACAATCTTTCATATAAATATATTTTTATCAACTAATACAACAAATAAGAGCGACGCCCATGGGTGAAAAAATATCGTTCAGAGATCAAGTACTTCAACTAGTGAATGTATTGAGAAGAATAGAAATATGTGTTACAAGTCATTAAACGAAATACGCCCAAAGGCAAATAAATAATTTATTCTTTTTGTGAATCGTTTCTATTTTTAACTTTAGCAATTAAAAAGACTATAAACCACTTTATGTATGTGAAAAGCTGCCGAACTAATGTAAACTAATCTTTAACTGTACCAAGTTTATAAAATTTCCAAATATCCATAATGATCTAATAATGATAAGTAAATGTTTGCTCCTAAGGTTATTTAAAATCACTTAGGAATATCATACAATTTAAATGTGCTTGGTATTATTTAAATAGCTTTACTTCATTATACTTTGATGATAATAGGAGAATAAAAGAATTTTAAAAGTATTTTAAAAGTATTAGAAGATATTTGAATTTATATATATATATATATATATATATATATATATATATATATATATATATATATATATATATATATATGACATTTTAAAGTTAGGAGCCAGAAACATCATCGCCAGGGTCCCCGTTCTTTGCACAGAAGTCATGGCCAGCGAGGGAAAAAATAAAAAATAAATAAATGTAGAATATCCAATAAATCACTCATTGGTGGCTGTAAGTTTATTTATTCAACTGTAGTCATTATAGAGGGAAAAACTCCTTTTTGCAAACGATCTTTTACCGAAATGTCCAAAAAATATTCCATCATTTACTTCAACCAGCCGTACTCGTCGACGAAAGAACTCCAGAATCTCTCCCCTTCTCATCTCGAAACTTCCACCTTTAAAACTAAAAAGAAAATTCTAGAACTTTCTGTAATCTCAAACCATCATCCTTAAGAACAAAAATGTTTAAATCTCCAACACATAATAATGATAATAAAAATACTCATAAATAGGTAAGTAAGTAAGATTCACAGTTAAATAATCAAATAAATAAACCTGACAAACAGAGAATAATTAATTTAAATAAATACATAAAAAGTATACAAATAATAATATTCAAAACACTACGAAAAAAAAATCTCACCGAAATCCTATGGGTCTCAACTATCTCGAAAAAATATTTTTCTGTTCACCAATTAACAAGAAATGGGTCTTGTAATTATTATTATTATTTTCTTCTTTTTCATCATAAGAGGACTACTTTTTATCGACCAAAGCACTTTACAGGAACAATTCTTCTGTTTTTGTCACTCCAGAAATCATGAGACTATGGCAGTTTTTGTTTAAGAACACATCCAATAATGACGGGCAAATTATTCAGCGGTCCACAGTTTTTATTATCACTTCGTTCCATAGCCAAAACCAAAAAAGGCAGCGCAGGCATAAAACATCCTGTCGACTCTAGAAACAAGATTTTAATTTAATAATTTGAAGTAAGTACGGAACATTATTATAAGAAAATTAAGGTAGTATAAAGGTTAGTTTTGGCGAAAAAATTTTAAATTTGTAATATATATATATATATATATATATATTACATTAATTCATCCTACAATTGTCATTATCAGATTTACTTAATTTTAAATTGAAATATACTAAAATGAAATATTATTATAAAAATGCGTGTTCTAAATTAAACAAATTTCGATTTTATCTTTTTCAGAACAATTACTTAATATAAATTTTTCACTAAATCGTGTACTCCTAAATCAAATAAAACTGTTCACTTTTCTTTCACCTAAGGCATAGGTTCCCAACGGGGGCGGTACCGCCCCCCAGTGGGCGCTGGAGCCTTCCAGGGGGGCGGTAGCGAGTCTGGAGAAAAACGGGGGGCGTTAGGACAGTCAAGGGGGGCGGTCATGGCTTACTTGATTATATAGGAATTATACACTGGCGGGAAAAAAATCTCAACACAAAAAGAAAAACTTATTGCAGAGTAATGAAATTTAGACAGTGCATTTGTCTAATTAACATGCTTATTTGATTAGATTTTCGAGATCACAGGTTAATTTAAGCTCAATAAAATGCATTTCAAATGTGAAATGCTGTTACATTAATAGTTGCTATAACCTCCAGAATTTTGAATGCAATCCTGCACACGTGCATGCATTGTGTCATACAGGTGCCGAATGTCACTTTGTGGTACGGAATTCCATGCTTGTTGTACTTGCCTTGCCAATACTGTGATGGTCAGTGCTGACTGGGGATGACACCGGAGTTCTAATCCAATGATATCTCATACGTGCTCAATGGGAGACAGATATGGTGATCTCGCTGGCCAAGGTAATATGTCGACATCCTGTAGAGCATGTTGCGTTAGAACAGCGGCATGAGGGCGAGCGCTATCCTTTTGGAAAACTCCCCCTTGAATGCTGTTCTTGAATGGCAGCATTACAGGTTGAATTACCAGACTGATGTACATATTTGCAGTCAGTGTGTTTAGGATAACCACGAATGTGCTTCTGCTGTCATAGGAAATTGCTCCCCAGACCATGACTCCAGGTGTAGGTCCAGTGTGTCTCGTCCGCAGAAAGTTTGGTTGTAGACGTTCCCCTGGTGTCCTTCTGACCAGCACAGGACCATCACTGGCACAAAGACAGAACTGGCTTTCATCAGAAAATGCAATAGATCTCCACTCTCTCATTCAATGAGCTCTGGCTTGACCCCACTGGCGTCGCAAATGGCAATGACTTGGAGTCAGTGGATTGCACGCTACTGAGTGTCTTGCTCGGAGCTGCTCTTGACGAAACCGACTTCTAACAGTTTTTTGAGTCACTGTGGTATCAAATGCAGTTCAAATTTTTGCTGCAGATACAGTACGATGCGCCACAGCCATACGCCGAATACGACGGTCCTTCCTCTCAGAAGTGCCATGTAGTCACCCGAAACCCGTTCTTTTTGAGGCAGTATCATCTCTTGACCACTGCTCCCAACAATCATGCACAGTGGATACATTCCGGCCAAGTCTTTCTGCAATATCGCGGACAGAAAATGCTCATTCTCGTAGCGTATACGACCTCTTTCCAACTCGGTGAGCTGATAACAATGGCTTCTTTGTCTTCTTACAGGCATTCTTGGTCAGCCTCAACCCAATTCCTCAAATTTCGAAGATAAATAATGCTCACGGACGTTACAGTACGCATTTAAAGCAAACCTGACTTGAAAGTTGTGAGTGGCGCTACTAGCGCCACACTTATGCGCGAAGCGTGAAATTTGAATCGATGTCGTCTTTCAAATGTATAAACACGCCTACAAAATTTCTTTTAGCTAGCACAAGTCTTTATTGGTGTTGGGATTTTTTTTCTTCTTTAGTGTATGAAAATAGTTGATCTCCTCTGCATTGCCGGTCCGTGACGAAAACCTTAACTGCAAATTTAAATGTAAATCTATGCAGGCGAACCTAGATCTGAGGGTTAAATTTATTTTACTAGTGTAAAAAAAAAAAAAAAAAAAAAAAAAAAAAAAAAAAAAAAAAATCGCCGTGGAAGACGAAAAAAGGCTAAAATCGCGGAGAACAATATTTTATTATATCAGACTAAAAACATTGTAGCTGCAGTTCTTTCATGAATGTCAAAATATCACATCGGAACACGAAATATCACTATGACTCACATTAAAAATCATTATGAATTCAAAAATTGTAGAGTACAAAATTCGCGATAATTGTTTGTATGAAAATTTTAAACATAATTCTTTTTTTATAAACCTGTATTTAAAAAAATTCTGAAATATGGCTACATATGTCTGAACAGAGATTTTTAAACGAACATGTGATTTGAATCAATTGAATATTTTTTTAAGTGAAAGTGATAAATATTTTATATCTATAAATTTGTTTAAATTTAAATTTACTTTAACTTAATTAGGGAAAAATTTATTTCAAAATATTTTAATCAAGGAAAAAGTGGCCGCAATACAATATTGAGTATTTGGAATATGGATCTACGCACTCTCCTACAAATCACTCGTTATCTATGTGCTTAATTTGTCAAAAAATGTTTTTTTTTTTTTTTTTTTTTTTTCAAATAAAGCAATGAAGCCTTCTAGGCTATAAAAGCATTTGAATAAATACGTGCTGATAGAAAAGGCAGAGCTGCCGAGTCTCCAGCTTTTATTACACCATTATTATCTTAGTGAAAATATGGTTATTTTATATTTCCCAAATGTTAAAATTAAATAAAAAACATTTTCTGAATTAAAATATTGGTATCGAAAAAGCCGGAGAGGATTGGCAGCTCTGGAAAAGACATGTCCTATTTTTCAAGGACTAGAAAAGAAAAATTTAGAACTGTCAATTATATCAAACCTTTTCTGTTGCTTCTAAATAAAATGACGGACTACGAGCTTCATATAATAGTATATTGTTAATCGGAAAAGTATGAAAACCGCACACAAATGACGAAATCTTGCCGGCAGTCAGAGAGATTAAAAAAATGTTCTTCAGCATAAGAAACTGCCAGATATCATCAGAAAAAATACTGAGTAATAACTCGCTACAAAGAAGTATAGATGGCTAAAGGCACTGAAATAGCATCATACTGTTACTTAAACACATGTAAATTTTCCATTCAACTCGATGGTCAGCGTTACCAAATAACAAAAGCTCATAAAAGAAAAAAAATGTCAAGAGTTATTATTTGTTAAAAAATTTGGAAACTAATACGAAGAGAGAATCGATATTTAATACCATGAAATTAGTCCAAGAGAAATTTCTTTTCATAATATCTTGCTACTGATGATGCCCCAACAACGACAGGCCATCATAAGGATTTCATTAACACATTTGAAACAAGCAGTAGTAAATGTATTCTCTGTGCAATCTGTTACACATCATCAGCATTTGGTTTCAAAATTGTTGAATGAACACCTGTATACGTCGCTTCTTTTCAATATGACAGTAGTCAATACTAATAGAAGCAATTTATTGAATGACAAGATATTTAGCCAACTTTATACTGAAAATCATTTCACAACAAAGTGAAACAATTGTTTCATTTGTAGTGCAGTTACCACTATCACTTTGCGGCAGACTTGCAAATGATTACAATTGTTTGCTGCTGCATACAGAAGTTCGTTTTCTTTGAAAAAGTATTTGTCTGAATCGTTTTTCAATATATTTTATTCTGTATTATACTTAATTGAAAAAAGTGGTGTAAAAATACACTAAAACCTGATTACATTAAAAATATGACATCGATTATTTGACAGATCTGTTTAAAATCTTTAATTACATCAACTTAAATATTCGCTAAATATGTTTAATAAGGCATCAGATGATTGCAAGATGATGTTCACAGCTGCTTCTATGGGTAAACTTTTTTTGTTCAAACAAATCTAAGTAAATGAGAATACAGCCACTTTGACACATTATTCGTAGTTTGTGAAAACAGGAATATTTACTCCGCAAATGCAGATATAGCAGTATCATCATACTTAGACGAGGAAATCGTGGAACTCGCAGCAAACAGTAACTAAAAGTAAAATTAAAAAATGGATACTAAGAGTTCTAATTAAAAAAAATGCAGGTCTCTAATCTGGATTGTAAGCGAAACAACATAAAATTTTAATTGCTTTTTCCTTCATCAGATTTACGAGAGTGGGTTCCGTGCAGTAGCTAATTTATTGTATAAGAAAGGGAATCTTTGAACTGACAATTTGTGACTGATGTTAAAGAAATTGGAATCTGACATTGAACAAATTGCTAAAACTATATCAGCCTCAACCATTTCGGTATTTAAAAAAATTATATATTGGTTTTGAGTTTAGTTTTTAGTTTTTAATAAACATTTTTGTACTACATTTGATGATCGTTTTAATTAACTTCTACTTTGTGATTCTTAATAGATAGATATACAGATAAAATGTTGATAATGTGCAACAATATTTTTACATTTTGTATAATTAACTATTTTGAAAGAGGGGGGCGTTGGCATTTTCTTCTCTTGTAAAGGGGGCGGTGGTCCAGAAAAGGTTGGGAACCTATGACCTAAGGTATCATTAATTATAAAACACATGATAGTAAATTCAGATACAGTGTTTCTGTTCTGCAGTTTTCTTCTATACTTCTCAGTCAATTTTTGCTCCAAATATTATTTTAAAAATACATATAAATTTTTTTTTCTAAATTTCTGGATAGTTTTTTTCAGACTTTAAGACTTCCTAGAACCGCTTGAGCATTTTATACTTTCAAATAGAAAATGCGTTGTCAAAAACGATTTTTTTTTTTTTCAGTAAAATAGTATTTTTAAAAATGCAATATTTACAGAAGACGGCAACTTTGCCTTTGAGAATTCCTTCCTAAGAAAAAATATTTGCTTAAGAGTTATTTCAAACCTGTTTCATTTGGAAGGAATGCCTAAAATATACCCAAAGATTTCAACATTCATGATGAACAGAAAAAAAAAAAAAAAAAAAAAAAAAAAAAATTGAAATATTGCTCTTAAATAAAAGCGAAATTTTTCTGCCAAAGCACACCTTAAAAATAAAAATGAAAGTGATTTTACTTTTATTCTAAAGAATATATAAACAAGGCTATTTTCAGTTTTATTTCTTCCAGAAATGCAACAAAACAAGTAAATCTATCGGATAAAAAAAAACATATGCTATTTTAGTGATGTATGATGGTGCGCATAATTACATGTACATATTTTATATACATATTTATACATAGAATATGTTTCTGTGTAGGTGGCTAATGAGACGATTTTAAAGTTTTAATTATTCTAAGGTAAAATTAAGAAATTTCTGGGTTTTTTAATGCATAAAAAGAGAAGTATTGAATTGCAAAAAATAATAATAATTAGAAACTACAGCATTTGTTGTGTTTTATATACAGGGTGTTTCAAAAATGGCCTGTATATTTGAAAAATCAATAAAAACTAAACGGACAGCAATAAAAATACACCGTTTGTTGCAATATGCTTGGGATAACAGTAAATTTACAAGCAGACAAGGTTACGAAATTAGTTAAAATTTTCAACAACAGATGACGCTGCAGTCTGAAAAAATCTAAAATACGATATTTTTCACATATCCACTACACGCAGCAATAATATAACAGCAATAAAATCGCCTGCAATGCCATCTGTTGTTAAAAATTGTAATTAATTTCGAAAGTTTATCTGCCTCAAAATTTACTGTTGTCCCAAGCATATTGCAACAAACGTTGCATTTCTACCGCTGCTCGTTTAATTTTTATTAATTTTTCAAATATACCGGTCATTTTTGAAACACCCTGTATAATGACTATATATAAGTACTATACATAAATTTATACATAAACTGCTTCATCGCTAACTTTCTCTGGACATTTAAATAACTCATTTATTGTCCGTATTGCATTATGTACTGTATTTTAATTTACTTCAATTTAAATGATTTTTTTGTAATTAAAACTCGTTATTAGAGTTTCGAGAGAGACCATATTCGTCTATATCCTTTGTAAGTATTTTCATCACAGAGCCCGTACACAAAACTGTATAAGTCAGAGACTTCAAATTTTGTGTACTGATAGCTAATACCTCGTGTTACACGACGAATCATAAAATTCTGAAATAGTTTATTAGTTTAAATAAATTAAATTTTTCAGTGCTACTCATTCATTTTTGCTATTTAAACTTTAAAGGTGAACCTTAATTCTAACGTTTTTCGCGTGGACATCATGGCTTGTAGGTAAAGCATCTCGCTAATAAGCATAAGATTCTTAGTTCGAATCCTGATACTGGAACTTCAAATTTTCATATTAAGATTGTTTTAATAATATAATAGAAGAAATTTCGGATTTTCAGGCAATTTAAGGGTTTATATTTTTAGGATTTCATTCATGTTACACTTATAATGTTTTTTGAAATTCAATTTTCTTTCTATTTTTTTAAATCTATTTATTAATGATTTATCATTTTAAATTTAATTTAAAAAATTCTTTTTTTCGTTTTTTGAAATTAAAATTTTATTTATATCTCCGCTAATTTTTTTTTAATTTCGGATTTTCACAAAAATTTAGGATTTAGGATTTTATTTAAATAATTTTATTTGAACATTTTTAATTTGATTAAAATAAAAAACTTCCTTTTATAATTATTTTAAAATAAATTTATTGGTGCAATCAACTATTTAAGAATTTAACTATTAGAAATTAACAATTTGCATTTATTAATTCAAGGATAAGTAGTTTTGAAAGAAATATTAAATGAAACACTATGTGCGCTCTGCGATCATACTTACCCATTTGTTTAGTTAAAAGTTCTAATATTTTTTACATTTAATATTTTTTTTTTTCGATTCCAAAAACCATTTTCATATATTAAAAAAAACATATATTTATATTCTCATATAGATTTTGAAATTTATTAAAAGCGATACTTACATATTAATTACATTGCAAAAGTTAACAGCTGAAGAAATCGCTAGAAACTCCGTTACTGAACCCTCTTAACGGTTAGTCCATATTTTTTCTTTTTTTCTGAAATCAAATCAGTTATAGACAAAAATATTTTTAACATAATTTTATTTTAAGAGTATATAAAATAAAAGAGCATGGAATGTATTTTAGAAACAAACTGTGAAAGAACATTTAAATTAACATTAATTTTATAAGCATTTGTATGAAAAAGCAGGAAATAAAAATTGTGAAAATGTAGACGCTCAAAAAGTGCAGCTTTAATATATAATTTCGTGGTTTTAAATGGCTTAGTTTCATATTTATAAATTTTTCTTTATTTCCATCAATTAATTAAATAATTAAATGGTACAGAATTTCATAAAGGAATATTATCCGAAAACAAATGCTGCAACTGTTATATTGTTTTTGATGAAACTATATCTTTTGCAATCGGTCCTGCACTCGAAAAAGATAGATACAAAAATGAAAATCTGGAAAATTCTTTTAAAAAACCATAAAAATTCAATCAACTGAGATAGTTTTCAAACAAACTACATTTGAAATAATATTATTTTTTTCATTGGATGGTTTAAAAATTGAAATTGTGGTGCAATATCCAGAAGTTATCGTCGCAGTAAATGATAAATTTATTGGTTAGATGGTGCCACCGTCAACATGGCATCAGCATGACTCACATATATGTCTTTTTGCTTTATAATATATTAACTTGAGTCTAAATTTTTGACCCTTTCGCAGAATAGTTCTACTAAAACAGCTGGCGTTCGCAAGTTATGTGACATTTTTACATACGGTTTTCTGGTTTCGAAAGAAGAAGACGTGTGCTACAACACTGTGTATTTATTGTTTTGAAAAATTATCATCTGTAGCCTCCACGAAGCCTCTAAAAAGGAACTATCTCGCATCCAGCTTCGAACCATCATCTACTACGAGTTATGTAGCAACACCGGAGTGACAGAATGTCACCGTAATATGTGTGCACGTTTAGGTGAAGATATTGTATCACTTAGTACAGTCAAACGATGGTATCAAAATTTTAAGATTAAGAATTTCGACATCGAAGATGAATCACGTGCTGGTCGGCCTACTGTGATTGATGAGACCGAATTGCGGAAATCCATCGATGAAGATCAAAATGCTACATCACAGGAACTTGCATCTCACTTCAATGTTTCTCAAGCAACCATAAATCGAGCATTAAAAAACATTGGTTTGACATACAAATTCAATCGATGGGTTCCGCACGATCTGACACAAAATGAAAAAGAAAAACGAAAACGGAACTGTGTAAACTTGCTCGAATATCACCGAAAGGGTGATTTTTTGAACCGGATTGTTACGTGGGATGACAAATGGGTTTATTACGACAACACCAGTCGAAAAGAAGGATGGTCTGAGCCAGGTGTACCGGTCAGGACCGTAACCAGGCGCACATTGACCTAGAAAAAAATCCTCCTCTGTGTTTTCTGGGATTGTCGCGGTATTATTTACAAGGAGTACTTAAAAAGTGGCCAGACCATCGACAGTGAGTCGTACAGCAGCATGCTGCATAAAGTGGACGCAGCAATTAGAGAAAAGCGAAATAAGGAGTTCCAACGCAAGGTGGTTATGTTTCACCAGGATAATGCCAGGCCACACGTCAGTGCGTGGACGAATTGGAACTTATACAAACTGGAATGGGATTTAATTCCACATCCTCCATATAGTCCGGACATGGCACCTTCCGACTACTATCTGTTTTCGCATCTGCAACTACACCTTAGTGGTGAAATTTTCAATTTTTCAGAAGAGGTCAAAAAAGAGGTTGACCTCTTTCTCGACTCACGTAGCCCAGAGTTTTTCAAGGAAGGCATTGAAAAACTGCCAAAACCTTGGCAGAAGATTGTCGAACTTAATGATGATTACTATCCTCACTAATGTTTTGTATTTTTGTAAATATTTGTTGTCAACATTAAAATAAAAAAAGGGTCAAAACTTTAGACTCAACCTGATACACTGGTGTGCAACATTTAAGGACGGAGTCCCAAAATGCCAATTTTCCAGGGATTTTCAAGCGATAATTTTCACGCGAATATTCAAAAGGAAGTAATATAATTTGAATAACTACTATCCCTGCATAACAGCTAGTCCATATAACCTCTCATTCAGGTCACACATGGACACAAGAGTCACAGTTACTACGGTGAAACAAAAAAAATGGGAAATTTCGTAAGTCTCTTTTATGAGTCTCAAATGATTACTATATGTGACTCCACTGTCAGGTCACTGCGACTGCTGCTTTGTGGTGAGTCACTAGGTGATTTTACAGTGTCGTTTTATTGAGACTCTCGTGTGAATGTCATTTGGAAGCTCAATTTCAAAGTCATTATGAATGTTGCATTATGATAAATCACCAAACAATGTCCCATTAAAGTCACATGGTGAGTTTTCACCACTTTTCACAGTGGTTACTTAACAGTAGGATCTCTGTTACCATTTGACAAAGTCTTGTGACAGAAAGTCACCATGCGACTTTAATGTGTCATTATTTGGTTATTTATAATAATGTAACATTCACAATGACTTTGAAATTAAGCCTCCAAATGACAGTCACATGAGAGTCTCAATAAAACGACACTGTAAAGTCACCTGGTGACTTGTCAAAAAGCAGCAGTCGCAGTGACCTGACAGTGGAGTCACATATAGCAGGCATTTGAGACTCATAAAAGAGACGCATGGAATTTCCTATTTTTTGTTTCGCCGTAGTGACTTGTGACACTTGTGACCATGTGTGACCTGAATGAGATGTTATATGGACTAGCTGTTATGCAGGGATAGTAATTATTGGAATTATATTACTTCCTGCTGAATATTCGCGTAAAAATTATCGCTTGAAAATCCCTTCGTCCTTAAATTTTGCACACCAGTGTAGATATATTGGGTTGGGGAAAAAGTAAATTCGTTTTTTCCCAATAGATAGCTTTAAAGTCCCATATCTCGAGTAATACTTACTCAATTAAGTCATACTATACAGCGTTTGAAAGGTAATAGTTTCTAGAAAATTCTAGATATAAAGAAAGCGTCATCTGTTTAACCAGTCAAAAGTTATTGCGTTTTAAAAATAGAGATTTCAGAAGATCATTTTCGTCACATTTTAGTTTTTTACTTCCAAAAAGGGAAAAATTGGCGCAGGCTCATCGAAACTTGTGTGGCATTTATGGTGATCAGTGCTTAAGTAAACGCCATAGTCAGAATCGGTTTCCTCTTTTTCCTTCCGAAAATTTCGATGTTAAAGGTGAACCTTTCCCTGGCCGGCCAATCCTTGAAAAATTCGATGAAATTTTAAAAACAATCCAGGTAGACTGACATATTTCTTCCCACGACATTGCTACGGAACTAAACATTAACCATAAACCACTTTTGAACCATTTACATAAAATTGGATACCAAAAGAAACTCGATACTTAGGTTCCCCATAAACTTACAGTGAAAATTTTAATGAACAGAGTTTTCATTTGTGAATTGCTACTGAAACGGTATGAAATCGAGCCATTTTTGAAACAAATCATTACGGGTGATGAAAAGGGAATCACGTATAACAACAATGTGCTAAAAAGATCGTGATCGAAGCTTCACAAATGGTGGCAAAGCCCGGATTGATGCCTACGAAAGTAATTCTAAGTGTTTGGTGGGATTAGAAAGGAATTTTCCATGATGAGCTGCTCAAACCTAGCCAAACCATTAATTCAACTATCTTCTGTAAACAACTAATGTGATTGAAGCAGGCAATTGAAAAACCCGGTCAAAATTGATCGAAAGGAAAGGCGCTGTCTTCCATCACGACAACGCTAAACCACACGCATCTTTAGTCACTCGGCAAAAACTGAAAGAGCTTTGTTGGGAAGTTTTGATGAACCCACCATATAGTCCGGACCTGGATCCGACGGATTACCATTTGTTCCGCCCTATGCGGTACTCTCTTGAAGGTGTTAAGCTGGTTTCAAAAAAGGCTTGTGAAAATCACCTTATTCAGTTATTTGCCCAGAACTCTCATAAATTCTACAGTGACGGAATTATTGTTTTACCAGAAAAATGGCAAAAGGTTATCGAACAAAATAGCGCATAAATTTTGATTTGTTTTGTTTTATTTATATAAATAAATTCACTTTGAAAAACACGAAAAAAAGCGAACTTACTTTTTCCCCAACCCAATATATGATATAGATTTAATTATAAATCCGGTGAAACCTTGATACATTAATATTCTGAGTGGTTATAGAAATCAATTATCGTCTATAAAAAGACAAATAAGTAACCCTCTAAAACGTAATGTTAAAATAAAAGCTGTAAGCACAAAATAAAAGAAATAGAATAATTTCTGTAAATGAATTCCCCTTAAGCTCCTCAGAAAATGCTCAAAAATTATTTTAGCTAAATCTTGAAACAGTATTTTAAATCCCCATTCTTTTCAGTTAAATTTTTAATTTGTCACCGTGAATAAAAATCGTACTAACAGTTAATTGAATTAACACAATAGAGATGCTAAATATTCTAAGAAAGATTTTAATTCTTTCTTTCAAATTTTTCTCGAAATGAAACAATGCATAATTCAAGCTTACAGGTTTCAATAGATTTAAGTTAGGTTTTTTTCGGTCATTTTATTATTCTTTAATAAGATCTGGAAACAGTCTGTTGATTTATTTCAAAGTATTTTTAAATCTTCTTTCAATTAAAATGGTTTTAAACACTTTCCAAAGTAGTTGAAAAGAATGAAACAGAAGACAAGTTGATAGAAAAAGGAGTTGTGGCATACTTTTGTCCATCTACTGTCCATCCTTTCTTGTAAAAATTTTACTATTGCTCTGTTATTGATATATGTTGTTGAGGTTTACCATAGCATAATGGCTATTTCAAAATTATGGATGCGTAAATTTATCGGTTAGTCAAAAGAATTTCGATAAATTATGGTCTGTGGGGGATACTTGTTTGATATCACTGTAGATTCTCAACACATAAAATAAGCACATTTAAGAATATTTTTTGTCATTAAATTAAAAAAAATTGCATTTAATTAAATTTTTGTCATTAACACATTTATGTTTGGTTTGGTTTGATTTGACATTGCTTTGAGTCATAAAGCAGCTAAGGCTTTCGCCTCGAATAATCCATTACAGACAGAAACAGAGACAATTCAGAACTATTTTTATTTCGCATATCCATTACAAATTTATTTTACTACAAAGGGAACATGCACAATCAATGTCTCAGATTCTAATGCGGATTCGAACAAGGACCCCTGGACGTGGCAGTAGCTACCACTACTGATCACGATACTGGGGCGACCAACACATTAATGTATTGTGAGTTAGAAAACTTCATATACAAAAGTTTGTTGCTTTGTGATTGTGTTCTTAATATGTTGCAAATATGATGTTGCCTAGAAATGTATTCTTTGTTGAAAAAGTGCTGCTATCTGCAAATGTGTTCTAAAAGTACTGTTGTTGATTGTGTTGAAATAGTGCTGTAAATAAAGTTGATGAAAATATTTTCTTACAACAGTGTTGTTCGACACCACACTTTGTCACTAAATTAACAATGCATTGTAAACACGACACAATTTATAACACTATAAAACAACACATGTAAAACACTTTAAAAACACTTTCTTCATAATGCCTTTAAAATTACACAATTCTTAAAATATTAAAAGACAGTTTGCTTAATAGAAAAAATAATTGCAGGAGATTACTGAGAGAATTGATTAATTTTACCAGTAAATATCAATTACTGATTTTCTGGAAAAACAATGTAATTTTTGTTGACACCTTTTACAGAATCTTTTTCCAGGCACAACACATTCGCAACACATTCACAAGACAATGACAAACGATTTTAATCAGAAGTGTTAATTATTATGTTCAGTTAGTGTTGTAAAAGTGTTTCACGAATTTGCAATGTAGATGTTAATATTGTTTACACTACTTAAAAAATTAAAGAGCGATATATGTCATTGCGATACAATACAACAAGAAGTACACTGGTGTGCCAAAATTAAGGACGAATCCCAAAATGCCAATTTTCAAGGGATTTTAAAGCGATGATTTTCAGGCGAATATTCAAAAGGAAGTACTATAAATCGAATAATTACTATCCCTTCATAACAGTTAATCCATATAACGTCTCATTCTGGTCACACATGGTCACTAGAGTCACAGTTATTACGGCAAAACAAAAAATAGGAAATTCCATGCTCTCTTTTAAGAGTCTCAAATAAGTACTATGTGTGACCACATTGACAGGTCATTTCATCGTGACTGCCGCTTTGTAGCGAGTCACCAGGTGTATTTACAAAATCGTTTCATTGAGACTCTCGTGTGACCTTTCATCTGGAGACTCAATTTCAAAGTCATTGTGAACGTTGCATTAGGAAAATTCACCTAATAATGTCACCTTAAAATCAAATGGTGATTTTACACCACTTTTCATAGTAATTACTTCACAATAGGGTCTCTGTCAACATTTGACAAAGTCTTGTGACTGAAAGTCACCACGTGACTTTAATGTGACATTATTTGGTGATTTATCATAATGCAACATTCACAACTTTGAAATTGACTCTCCAAATGACAGTCACATGAGAGTCTCAATAAAACGACATTGTAAAGTCACCGGGTGACTCGACACAAAGCAGCAGCCGCAGTGACCTGTCAGCGGAGTCACATATAGTTACTCATAAAAGAGACGCATGGAATTTCCCATTTTTAGTTTCGTCGTAGTGACTGTCACTCTTGTGACCATCTCTGACCTGAATGAGATGTTATATAGACTATCTGTTATGCAGGGATAATAGTTGTTCGAATTATATTACTTCCTTTTGAATATTCGCGTGAAAATTATCGCTTGAAAATCCCTTGAAAATTGGCATTTTGGGACTCGTCCTTAAATTTTGCACACCAGTGTATGTCAGAAGGATAAATATGAATGCAGAACATTTGTAGTACGATTGGGCAGAAACATACAAAAATATTCCATTACAGAATTGTTTATGAGCGATAATTTCAGGGAATGTGTTTTCAATCTATGGTATGCTTTTAGTTGAAATTATTACTTGATGCATAGAAATTAATTCTATATATTATATTCAGACTTTCACAAAAGGTTTCTTAAGCATTAACACCTATGGGCGTGAATTGTTTAAAGTGTATTTTTAGGGTTTCGTTCATCTGACAAAATCCCATTTTTCTCTGTCTATCTGTCTGTTCGTCACAGAGTCCGCAAACAGAAATTCTATAAGTCAGAGACTTCAAATTTTGTGTACTTACAGCTGAACACCTCGTGTCTCACGACAATCCATAAAACTTTAATGAAATCTATTGTTATAATTAAATCAATTTCATCAATGCCATCCGTTCACTTTTGCAATTTAAATATTAAAGATGACCTTAATTTCAACGTCTTTCGTGTAGATATCATAGCTTGGATTTAAATCAACTCGTAAATGGAAATTCTTAGTTTGATCCCCGGTACCGGAATTAATGATTTTCATACCAATATGGATTTAATTAAAAGAAACTTCATATTTTTTGCCAATTTAATAATTTATATTATTTTTTTCTATCATTGATGTTTATAATATTTTTTAGAATTCAAATTCCTGTCTGCTTTAAAACCTATTACGATTTTTTAAAGATTCAGCATTTTAAATTTCGTTGTGACATTTTTTTTCGTTATTAGAAATTTAAATTTTATTTATATTTCCGCTATTTTTTTTTGTATCTGTTTTAATATACATATAAGAATTTAATAATTATAAATGAACAATTTGGATTTATTAATTAAATGATAATTTGTTTTGAAAGAAATATTAAACGAAACACTCTGTGTGATGTGTGATCACATTTACCCACTTGTTAATATTATTATGGATATCCCAGCTAAACTACATATATTCTAGTATGCTATGAGATGTTTGCAGTATCTAAATAAATACTTATATGGGGATTCATAAATTGATCGCATTCAAATCTGTAGATTGTAACAGATGAAAGTGCATACTTAGTCTCTGTTATAGGATTTCTAACTGAACTAAATTTTAGCCAAAGCACTGGGAAACAAAAGAGCTACTTTACCATTAATGTGGATAATAGTTGAAACTTTATGTTTAGTTAGATCTTTAAAAAAAAAAGTGGTGTTTATTAGGTTTCGGTATATATCACTCAACAGTCAACAATTCTATGTGTATTTCAATGTTCATGTACTACCTTCTCTAATGTTGTTCGTGGCAGCTAATGGGTAGAAGATAGAATCAAATTTGTTATATAAGATGATCATTCTAAAAAACTATGTTGATTTAGGGTCGTCTTTCCACTACTCTATCTTGCGAGATTTGCATAATCCAGCATAGAGTACTAGTTTGCGAACATAGTTTGGAATATAATTAACTACATCATTGTAATTGAAGCTATCAAACGATACCATGCAATTGCATTGTTATTTAAATCGTATATGCTTGGTTCCAAGCTTGACTTAACACTAAATTACTGATTATTTTAGTCCTATACATATGCTGGAGGCGCTATTGTGAAGTGTTTATTATTATTATTATTATTATTATTATTATTATTATTGTTGTTGCTGTTGTTGTTGTTGTTGTTGTTATTATTATTATTATTATTATTATTTTCAAATCATTCCAAATTTATCAAGGATCATTATAAGTCTAAGCTATCTTTTAGTTAACGTTAACTTCAAATTAAATATCCTACACTTCAAAATTGCTCGGCAGGGATGTAGTGGAGGGTATACGGGGGTATACGTAATTTTTAAGGAACACCGCATAGCCTCTGTGTCTCAAGAAAGTTAGAGTATACACACTCTAGGGTATACTCTCTGCCATGAACGTACACCCTCTGCTTAGAGCGTATATCCTCTGTTACTTTTACGACTACACCCCTGTTGCTCGGGTATATCTTCTCTTATTAAGATATAATGTTACAGAAATAAGTTTGCTCATTTTTTTTTTCAAAACTTGCCTACCGTTAAAATTTTATAAAAGTAATTATCCAACATCAAATACAGCGACTGTTTTACTCTTTCCCCTTTAAATGGGGAGGGGGGGGAAACAAAAGCTTTTTCATTTTTAGTTTACATTGAAGTAAACATTAATTTTCAGAGGAAAATCTAAAAGCTTTCATTTTCCAAAATGAAAGTCTTTAGATTCCCCGCGGATGCCGATATTATTAATGTTGTTCTTACTGTGTATTTTATAGGAAGAAATCTATTTTTAAGACTAGGCAGTTTCAATTTCGCACAAAATATTGAAGAGCTCTATTATTAATTATTAAAATATTTTTATTACTAGTTCTAAACATAGATTTTTTTAATTAATAAATTATTATTATTATTATTATTATTATTATTATTATTTTACTTTTAACATTGTTTTACTGAATTAATAAAATTATAATACGCATCAGAAAAAGACAATTCTACGAAAATATAATGTAAGCACGAACGAAAATGTGCTCTCTTCGGTTCATTGGTTCCAATTCGGGGACCTCTGTTTTTTTTTTTAACTTATAAAAACTAAAATGTCTAATCTTTTTCTCTTCTTCACATCACTTCTCAGTAGCTGATTTTTTTTTTTTTTTTTTTTTTTTTTTTTTGCGTTGAAAGCATATTAATAAATGTCTGCATCTAAGCTGAATCCCTCATAAAATAAATTTTATTTTCATCTAAGTTTCCAAAATGCCTAACTCATTTGCATTTCGACAGTTTTATTTATTTTTTTTTTCATTGGATAGCTGAGGTTACTCTCTAAATTGCTCTTTTTTTACTTTTTCGATTTAGGTGGCAGATGTTTTTTAAATGACACTTTCATTTTTGACATTGATCATTTTTCATTTTGAACCGATTTTGAAAGTGAAAGTAACTTTATGAAAAATATCTGCAACCGAAATTAAAAAAATAAATAAAAAATAAAAAATATTTAAAAATGTCGAGTTACGAACGAGTTATTAGAAAATAACTTCCCCGAATGAAAAACGATAGCTCGTGAGTGTCTTCGCGTGCAAGGACAGGAGACTTAAGACAGACTTCTACAGTTCGGTAGATTTTGAAAAAAAAGGTCTTATTAAATGAATTACAAAACCCTAAAAATATTATTCGCTTTAATGAAATTTTCATATAATAAAATTATGTTTCGTTTACACGAATTTCGCTTTGAAGTGCTAACTATTATAACCTAAAGGCATTTTCGTTTTAATTTCTTTTGTGTTAGTCGAATTTAACTCGATTAAATCATTCGCTCACACGAATTTTAGTAAAATATATTCTTCTTTAATGTTTAACCGAAAAATTAAAAATATTTCTCGCAAAGTTAATCTAATAGTAAAAATAAAATAATATGGGCTGCGATTTTTTATAGCTTTCGAATGGAAAAAAATGAATAAAGATATGATAGGATTTTTGAAACATAAATCTTCCCAGTCGAGGTTTACAGTTTTTGACATAATCTAATGTTTCCCTGTTTTTCTGATTTTTATTTTTGTTTGACTCCGTAAAACATTGTATAAGCAAGACAAAAATATTTTTAGTAAACAAGGTTAAACATTTGAAGGAAACTTTTGAAAATTTAGTTGTTCATAAGCAGATATACATTTCATATTTATTTTTATCTTTATCAAGGAAATACTAGTTTGGTGTTTTTTTAATATATGGGGGAGGGGGTTGATTTCACAAAACGTAAAATAACTTAAGGGTGTCGTAATAATAATAATACATATTCTAGAACAAAATTTTTAATATATTTTAATTTTTTTATTTAAAAAATAACGTCTTATAACCAAAATAATTATTTATAATATAAGTTCTTGACTTTTCATTGTACAATATACATTATTGTTATTACGATATAGTTATTAATGGACGTAATCAAGACATACTGCTTTTATGTTTCATATTGATAACTTAAGGATGTATTCCAATGCAAATTACTTATTTTCTGATTTATTTTTAAATTCAGTTTGACTTTCAAACGCATCAAACTGGCAAATTCTCTTATTCAGAAACTACATAATGTGCCGTTCATGTCGATTTTTTGATAAAGTCAAAAGATATTACAAAATATGCAGTCAAAGTTGCTCTTTTGAAACGAATTTTCTGAAGAGGGAAGTCTGGAAAAGAAAAAATGGTCATAGTGAGAAAATAATTGTTTATAAATCAAATTCTAATTAATTGAGTGAAAAATGAAATCACATCTTATATATCTCTTCAAAAGACACCTCAACACGTTTCATGTTTTTGCTTTTAAAAATGATTCTGAAAATGTATAAAAAAAATTTCGAGCTGTTGAAGGTGGAAAAATATTTTTTCGAAAACAACCTTATTTTTTAATTATTTATTTATTATTTTTTTTCATTTCAAACAGTATTCAATACATTTTAATAAATATCTTACGAGTAATTTACATGATATTTTGTTTAATGAAAAGTTACTCATGTTTTACAGAATGTTCGTGAATTTATTTTTACATAATAAATGAGCTAATAGTATCAACAAATTGAATAGTTTTTGCATAGGAAACCAGATACACTTTCGCTTATTTAGTCAAAACGATGATGTTTGAAAATAAAAAGTGAGCATCAAATACGAACTCACCTCAAGCAGAATTATCACCCCCACACACTGTTAACCCCCTGACCGCAAAAGGGCAAATTTATAATGTTGTTTTCTCTCTCAATATATATTTTTTTTAATATTGAAAATAATATGTTTTTTCTAATGTGATATAATTTTTTATTACATATAGGCATGTAAGTCCTGAGAGTATTATTTATAACTCAATTTCTTAAATACAGATTAAATCTGAAGAATTATATTAATTTAAATAATATTTTGAGTACAGCGAAACCTGCAGCTTAGTGAACGGATATATCAATTCGCGGCAGTGAGGGGGTTAAAGAAAATTTCATCACAAGCTCTTATTACTAAAATATCAAATTAAAATGCACTTATTTTAATTTTCAAAGTATATATATATATGTGTGTGTGTGTTTCTATTCGTATTCAGGGTAATTTCTTAATTTCGCTCCGCCCCAAATAACTGGTGAACTGAGTTAACAACAGCCTTGAACATGGTGTCTTGGTATAGTAAAAAAACAGGATACGTTAGACATATGAAATAGAGATCCTACATCGCTAATGTAGGATCGCTAAAAGATCAGCAACCCTAGCATCAAATAGCAGAGTTAAAATTTATATCTGGAAAGCAATACAAGATTCGGGAAAATTACAAAGTATTAGATCATCGCTGATTTAGTATGCGAGCATTGTTTTACATGTAAAAATCTCAAAATAATTTTATTTTATTGATATGTGTAACGAAAAAATAAAAACAAATGTTGACATGTTTCGATTCCATCTTATAAGAATCATAATCATAATAAAAAAATTTATTATGATTATGATTCTTATAAGATGGAATCGAAACATGTCAATATTTGTTTTTAATTTTTCGTTACACCTAACACAAGTAAAATAAACTTGTTTATTGAAATGTTTATATGTAAAAGGTGTATATCTTAAAATCTTGTGATTTAAAAATCTAAGACTAATCTAACTTTTTATGTAAAAATCTCTTTATAAAAAGCCCTGAATGTAACTTTATTATGTCCAATCACAAACCTTAATAGATTACTAACTGCATGTACAGGAGCCCAGCAAATAAGACCCTAATTTCAAAATTGGAATTCTCAAAAACAAAGATCTTTAGAATTATGCAGTAAACGGTTTGTTTATGAGGTAAGTTGTAAAATTATCATGCAGAAGTTTCGATCAGTTACTGTTTTGAAAAGGTTGTGTTTGGATTGCAAAGAATGGTTGAATTGACATGTTTCTTGTTCTAGATTGTTTGCAGAGATCAAGTTTTTCGGCATACAGAACCATATTTTAACAATTTTTGGAACTACATCTTTGGAATTTCGAAATTACAAACATTTAATTCAAAAAATCGTTACAGTGTGGCACTGTACGCCAAAAAACTCGTTCCCTGCAAGCAATCTAACACAAAAAAACATATCAAGTCGAGCATTCTTTGCAATCAAAATACAATCTTTTCAAAATATTCACAGTTCAAAACTCCTGCATAATATTTTTTTCAACTTACTTAATAAACTATCCGTTTGCCGCATAATTTTATCGATCTTTGTTTCTGAGAAATTTAATTTTGAAATCAGGGTCTAAATTCGCTGTACACCATGTACAATAATAGCAGGCAAGTACATAGATGATAAAATTTAGGTACATATTTACTAATATATCTGAGATATATAGACAAGGAACTAAGTTATTTTAATAAGGAAATCTATTTAAGCATGCTCAGTGTGTCCACTATCGATACACATTTATAATGCACGGTGTACTGAAGATGCACATTTGCATGCAATTTGTGGCTTATTTAAGCTGGCAATATAATATAAAAATATTAAAGAGCTTCTAATAAATTTAGCTTCAGATGTAGGACATCGTTTCATACTAATTAGAGGTTATTCTAAAATATTAACTGACTTTTACCCGGATTCTCGTACAATATCTAATGTAGGAACACTTAATCCAAAGTTTATCGTTAGGAGGCGCGGCCAGGCATTTCATTGTGTAGTGTAAGTAATAAATTGTTCTCAATGAGAGTGGTGTTTTATATTTAATTCCCGAGTTTTTTTTCTTTTAATATCATTTCTATCAAAAATATATCTCTTTATAGTTAAAACTTCCTAATAGTTCATTAGTAAAACTTATATAAAAAATTAAATACACTAAACTATTTATGGGTTAAGAATTGTTAATAAAAGCTGTTATTTTTCATAAATATTTATAATTAATTATAATCATGACATCAAAAGTAATATAGATTAATGAATCTATGCATGCACATTAATATACATACATATATATATATATATATATATATATATACCGGATGTCCGAAAAATGACTGATGGATTTTAAAATTTAATAACTTGCAAACGGTGACAGCTATTTAAAAAATTTTTGCAGGAGGGTCATGTATAATGTCTGGAGTTTTTTTACCGTAATTTTTTATTTTAGTTCGCATCTCAAACAATAGGTAGCGCTGACGGTGATTGAAGGTCAGGTGACAATACCCTCCGACCTGACCTCCCTATAGTGTGTGTGTATATATATATATATATATATATATATATATATATATATATATATATATATATATATATATATATATATATATATACATACATATATATATACATACATATATATACACTATAGGGCTAAAGATGACCGTCCACTTGCGATTTTAAACATTTTGTTAAATATCTAGAAAAATGGTTGAGGAATTATCCTGAAACTCTAAGCGTGTAAATGTAATAGTATAAGTCATACGTTTCCGTAAAGATTTTTTTAAAGATTTTTTTCACGAAACTCTATAGGGGATCGTCAACAAATTGAAAAAGGACGAATAACTTTGGATAACCCTGTCAAAACTAATGTAGCAAAAGCGCTATAACTGTAGATTATGATTAAGTAGCTTATTGTAATATACTGTGTTTATTTTTATGTGCATAGCATGTATACTCGTAGAGAAATTAAGGTTTTTATAAAAAAGTCCTAATTTTTTCCAAGTTTTTTGCTTATAATTTGCAGAGTTCTTAATATAAAATAATGTTCTTTTCTGAAAATATGACAAATAACACTGTACACAATACCCTTACATCAGAACAAAAAATAATAAAAATTGCATGAAAAATGAGTAGGTTTAATAAATAATTTTTCTTTGCGCATTCGCCATCGATATCAAAATTTCATTTACATATTATGTTAGCTAAATGTATAGAGCAACTTCTGTAAAAGTTTCAAAAACATAGCTTGAAAATTCTGAAAGTGATCGTCTATAGAATCAACTCAAAATCCGTTATTCCCAAAAGGAAAGAAAAAAATCAGGAGTTTTATCCAAATGTAGTAGTACGTGCCATATTTTGTATTCTATATTGCCGTTAATTAATGTATATATGGATGCAACCTTTCATCTTTTTGTCTCACTTTTGGGAACCTTTTAAATCTCAACTTAACAACGCGAGAAAGTCAAATGAAAATCTTTCCAACTGTAAAGTATATATGTGGAGCCCAGAAGCCAAGATTATAAGTGACAAAATTGAAAAAAAAAATGAGTTACGTGCACAGGTTTTCTGGAAATAAGTCTGTTTATTTGTAAGTAAAGAATTATGAGGGATTTTTTAATTATGCACTGAAATTTAGGGGTCAGTTACTTAACCTCTTTCCCGAAACCGTGAAACGCGTGGAGGCCAAGGGGTATAAGTGCAGGTGTATTCATTAACGTCTATATAGCTGAAGCGCGACCAGCGATATGCAAGGCTAGTTCATGACTCTGAAAACGCCTCTTTAATTTGATCATTTTTAAATGTCGATTGGTACAAAAACACGATCATATGCCAATTTGTACCAATCACAGTTTAAAATTATTTACACAGTGTGACGTTTTAAACCTTATGAACTGGAATTGTATGTCTTTTTTCAAAATGTTTTTCGTTAGTTTTTTTTTTTTTTTTTTTTTTTTTGTGTGTGTGTTTAGAATTCGTTTTTTAATGCGTTAAATATTACATTAAATAAATTCAAACTGTTAACAAGTAAGAAAAATCAAACATTAAACATAGATTCTGAAACACTTTCCAAGATTTCCTGAAATCTTTAAAAAAATTTCGCAATTTAAGGGAATAAAGTGTTACTGTCCATAGAAAAGTATGTATTTTAATACTTTTGAACAGCCCTGTGTTTGGTCTGTCGGTTATATATATATATATATATATATATATATATATATATATATATATATACTCTATAATAGAAAAAACTAATTTAGGAAGAAAAAGCGTAACAGTTTGAAATTTATCTTTCTGCATTTTGTACTATTAGATGAAAACATACTTGTATACTTTTGTTCATCTCTGGAGTTTACCTAGAACCTGTGTTATACGCCAGTATTTAGCTAAAATTTAGTTCCAAGTAAAACATTCTTAAGACTACTGAAATAATATTTCAAGATATTATCATCCATAGATGGTCATGTATCCAATTCTTTATGTTGTCCTGTATATCATTTTATCTGTATTCTACAAATATTTCTGAGTAAACTGAATAAAATTCATCATAAAAATACATAACTTATTTAAAAACAATCTTTAAGTAAATTATACTCATATTCAGTAACATCTTTCCAGATCTTTTGTGTATCCCTGTATATCAAATATAGCATTTATACATACCATATGTATAAATTTAGTGAAACTTAAAAGCGAATATTATAATTAAGAAGGCATTTCATCCATCCATAAATCATATCGATAATTACAGTATTTTGGATAGAATATACTATTTCAAATCTTTTGTGTGTCACTATAAATGTTGTGAACTTCATGTTATGCTCGAAATAACTTATATTAAATCTCATACACGTAGATCAATTTTATTAAACATAAAACTTTAATATAAATAAAATATGTTGCAAACAATTTCCACTTTCCCATTATGTAACTGAATCCTTTTGTGTGGCCCTGTAAATGAATATCAGCTTTTCTTTTTGCCACATATTTTACAGAATGCATATTTTAATGAACTTCCTAGATGAATATAAATCTTAATACATTTGACAGGGTGTAACACCTTTAAAATTCATTTGAAACGATTTTCCCCCATAGTCCGTAATGAAACGAAAAACTTTTGACTGTCCCTGTAAATAAATCAATCATGCTATAAACTTAATTTGAAATTGGGTTCGTGGTAGGATAAGAGTAAATGATTTTTAAAAAATTCAGCGCAATTCGAGTACATTTACAATAGTTAGAGCGCGGACAGACGGTCGGATGACCAGACAGACAGACAGAGAAATTGAAAATATATTCACTTTTTTACCTTTGTTAGACAGTGTTAGAAAATTTCAATTTTTTCAAAACTTATGATAAAATTTTAAATCTTAAGATAGAATAAAGTTTGTTGTTTCATTCATGTATATCAACATTGATCTTAAATTTTTCGTATCTTCAATTTTTTAATTTCATAATTTTTCCTTTTTAGAACTTTTATTAAAACAAGGTTTTGACCATTCATTTATTTGTATCAACATTGTTCTTCATCTATACATATAATAAAACAGTAGGACCCGGTGTGTCTGTACATTGAAGATAATTGACAAAAATGGAGTCAGGGCGATAAAAGAAAACCAATGAAACACAAAAAAAATTTTTTTGAATTTTTTGTCTGTCTGTCTGTCTGTCTGTCTGTCTGTTTGTTCGAGGTTATCTTCGTAACTACTGAATGGATTTTTATGCGGTTTTCACTAATGAAGAATGCACACTCCCGGGCAGTGTATAGGCTTTGTTTCATCAAAATCGGACAACAGACAAAAAAGTAACAAAAAGAAACAAAAGAAACTATTAGGTGCGCTGCTCACGTTTTTTAGTACATAACGTTTTTTAGTACATATAAAATCCAATAGATGTCACTGTGCGATTTTAAAACGCGCTATCGTTATGTTTTCGCCAGTCTACTTAAGTATGAGAAAGTTTCAAGCTGGCTGTCGTTCCATGTGGTTTAGTCGGTAGAACGTCAGTGCGCCATACTGATGGCCCGGGTTCGATTCCCAGCATGGAATTTTTTTTCACTATGTTGGCATTAACGCCTATAAGCAATTAAAAGAATTTGAAATATTGTATTCAAGGCGAATTTTCTCTCTGGGAAAATTTCCTTGCATTAATATGTCAGTGTAATTTTTTTTTCGATTTAATTTTTTTTTTCGAAACTTTGTTTTTCTTAAAAAATTACAGTAAATATTTGATATTTCCCAACGTTTTTTGAATGATCGACTTGCTTTTTTTTTTTTTTAATGTATGTCTGAACCTTATCTAACTACTTCTTCAAGATTTCTTTAGATAAACCGACCAGCGTAGCGGGCGAAGGCCGCTAGTTTTTTATAAATTTATCTTTTTATTTTATGTATTTTTTTTTTTTTTTTTGTATTAATTCGGCACTTGTACCCTTTGGTTTCCAAGCAGTTTTCATTACTGCTTGGAAGCCAAAGGGTACAAGTACCGAATACTGATAAATATTGCTTAGTTATACATTTAAAACAAAATTTAATTGACTGTTTTTCTAAACAGCTATTGAAATAAGAGTTCAAAGAACATTAAGAAATAAGCAAAAGATTCCTATCTCAATTCATTCAATTACAATTGATGTTTAACTTTGAACTCAATTTACTCGAAATCTAAATTATGTCACTTGTACCCCTTAGCTTCTGAGGTCCTCATATATTTTCACTTACAATAATTTATTAGGAAAGCACAGTTGACAAGCGCAAATGTACACACGGAAATTGTGTGTTTATTTAACTTCATGTTATTTAATTAAGATATAAGAAGTTAAAACTATTTTTTAAATAAAAAATTCATATAAAAACATCGTAAGTAAAATTTCTAATCAACTATAAAGTGCGAAAAAATATTTTTTAAATACATTTACATTTATAGTACAAAATATCCCATAATTCTTTTCAATATGCTTCAGATTAAAAAATGGAGTAGTATAAGTTATTCAATATTTTAAATAAAAAGCACAAAAACTTAAAAGAAAATCTTGTTTGAAAAATGTTTTATTCAAATAGACTTATAGAACAAAAAATGAGGTGAAAAAAAATAGAAATTGTTATTTAAATTGGAAAAAAACTAATTTTTTTATTGAGAAAAAAAAATGAAAAGATACCGAAAAAAAAATACTTAACGTCGACTTAATAAACAAAATAATGCCGGTTAATTTTTTTTTTTTTTTTTTTTTTTTTTTTGCAGCATTTTTTAGGTTGAATAAAATATGGGGAAAAGAAATCGTTCAACAATTCTCCTTTGATCTGAACATGTGATAAAAAAGAGAAAAAATTGCTTTAATTAAGTTCTGTATTTTAAATTTAAGAATGGAGCGAGAATAATTCATCTCGATTAATATTTTTTCTTTTTTTTTTTCTTTCATATATTCTCATTTGATATTTTTTTTAGATTTTATAACATTATATATAACATATAGTTTTATCAGAAATATTTTATACTAAAAAAATTACATACTTTAATAACTTTATTTGAAAAGTATATTAATTACAATAATTCAATTTAGTTTCTGTGTAATATAATCCAATTGAGATATTGCTTAATAAAAAGTTGATTTTCTTGTTTTTTTCCCAGGTCTTCAATTTAATACATACCTTTATAAATTAAATATTACTTTTTTATTCAGAAGCTAACCTTATTATATACTTCTTAATTGATCTTTCAAATTACAAGATTTTAAAAGACTTTTAAGATTTTGTATGATTTCTAGTAAATGAATTTTCAATGAAAATCATTCTTATTTTTAAAAAAATAACAGTTAAAGAAAATTACAGAATTTTAAATATAATTGATTTAATGTAAAATATCCCTTAATTTATTGCAAAACTTAAATTTAAAATATAGTAGGGCGTAGTTTTTAAAATATTTTTAGCTATAGAATGTATATACCTCTACGTCATAGAATACAGTAAACTCTCTATAAGGCGGACTCTTTGTAAGACGGAAAATCGTCGAATTTGGTAAAGTTTTAAAGTCTTTGCGAATCCATAGACATAAAATAAAATTTGCCAAAGGTGGAATATTGTCAACTACCGAAAAAAAATTCAGTCAGGATCGATTCCACTTTAGACAGAATCATTGCTTTTTATGCTTCGTTTCTCCCTTTCTCTATTTGTTCTCCTTTTTTAGAAAAATTTTAATAAAACTTAGTTGGCATAACTAGTAAGATAAAGAAAATAAAAATTAAAAATCTTATTCCAGATAGAAACAAAATTGCTTAAGTATAAAAAAAAAGCTAAGAAATATAATGAAAAATAATTGGTTTCACCTTAATACATAAAACGCACAACCAGTTGTTTTAACAAGATTTTTAATATATAATAATCCTTTTTTGATTTCAAGATGTAGTAATAAAAAAAGAAAAAGTTCTTTAATTAAGATATATATTTTTAAAAATCTAAAGAGGTGAAAAAAGTAATTGGATATTTTATATTCTTTCTTCTGTAATTATTTTTTATGAAATTCCTTTTCATTAAAAATATTTAATAGTAAAGGAATTACTTTATATTTAAGTAATTAATTTTTTAAAAATATATTTTCTCAGTTATTCCACGTGTATTCTATTGAGTATTTTGTCAGACAGATTCTTATACTGATGTAATTAAGCAGGATTATTTTTAATATCCTGCTTGAATGAAATTTCAAAATAAAAATGTTTTTAGAGCTAAATTTTAAAAATATATAGGAATTGTAACCCATAGTATTTCAATAGAAATAGATTTCTGGAAGTTTCAAATATGAGAATCCAAAATTATAACTTATTCCGCAAACTAATTTTTGGGTTATGTTTAAAAAACTACATCCATTGCAATCACTTTTGAAACGATTAAAAAAGAAACTGTCATTAGAAGTTCAAAGTTGTAAACCTCATAATTCCTAACTGCTTGGCTGAATTACATTTTCTTTAAGTATTCTAAAATAAAAGTTATCGAAGAATCTGTAAACAAGATTGGGTGGGTATATATAATCTCTTGAATATCTAGCTTTCAGCCACATCGAGTATGACGGTATTTGTACTGTTTGAACAAGGTGAACCTATAATTTTTCTCTTAAACTGGCCATTAACTGAACTTTAATGAGCCGTTTATTTTTTAATCTTTTTTTTTATCATGAATATACAATAATTTCAGTTATAATCTTTCTAACCCTTCTTTTAATCGTAATTTTTGAATTCCAAAGATGCTTCATCTGCCTTATAAGAGTTTTTCCAATCCGAAATTATCACTCTTTCCTATATCTCCAATCAGTTGCATTTTCTTTAAAGTCACATTTTTCTAAATTTTTCTTTATCATTTCTTATTTATATTACAATACATGATTGCATAATAACTAGACTTTTTTTTCTACGATTCCTCTGTAACATCAAACACTTATTCTCATCCACTGGCAGTGGAATAAATTGCAGTGCAACTGGATATTCCATCAAAGTTATCACGTGTTGACCTGTTTATTTAGTGCAAATATTTATGCAGAATATTTAAAATTTTTACTTTTATTGTTATTGTTATTTCTACTGCGGTGCTAAAAACCAAAAAGAACCATCACAAATTTGCAGCTGATGAACAGAGTACAGCAAGCAAATTTCTTCAATTTTGAAAATGATTCATACAGAATTGTGCATCTGGTCGCGGTTTTAAAACCCTCTGAGAGACTTGCAAAAAGGCAAAATTATAATTTTTTCCCTCTCTCTCTCTTCATCTTGTTTTAAATGTTTCAAAAGATTCTTTCAAGATAGCGTAATAAAACTTAATAACCAATATGAAAATAGTCCTTGAAAGTATTAATCAGTGTTCAATGTATTAAAAATTCATTAAATCTATCAAATTATATTACTTTAAATATTGCTTGAATTGCAGTGAATTTTGGAGCTTTATGAACGTATTAACAAGCTCTCGTCAGTGGTAGGGTTGTAGAAGCCGACCTGACCTGTGGTTTGAGTTGAATTCACTCTAATTGTTTTCGGGATTGTTCAATTGGGCTTTGACCCTAGCTGTTTAGGTTCTGCTTAAACGTATTTTTGAAAAGCAAGACTAGGATATTATTTGAAATATATTTGAGTATGGATAAGAATATTTTTTTTTCAACATTAAAGATAAAATTAGTATTAGAGCTATAACTGTGCTTTTTTCCATGGTTAAAATGGAGATTATTTTTCTTTATTTCGGATTGAAAGTTTATTCATGTTAAATTGCATGAAATTTTGTATTGAGTTCTGTTCAAAAGGAATTTTTGCATTCGGGGGCATACTCAAACAGCCTAACTTGAATCCTCCATTACTGTGTAGTTATTAGTTGCTTAGTCAAAAAATTAACATTTAAAATTAGAAATATAATTAAAAGGAACGCAGAATTTCAAATTTGTTTTAAAGTCTCTTTGTTTCATAGTAATCTTTCAAAGTTTCCTATATTCCTTTTGTAACAATTTTAATGCATTCACTGATTTCAATGATTCTATGATGCATTTAAACTAACAATAGCAGGATAATCCCTAGACAAAGACTTCCGCGCCTCTATTAATCTTTGTGAGATTTACTGTTCCTAATTAAATGCAGCGGAATCAGTTTTATTAAGAAATTTAAGAGCTTTCTTAAAATTTGTATTTATTTCATAGAAGTATTTTGTTTAAAAAAGTTGTTGCTAGGTATTGACATTTTTTGCCTTGGAAGAAAAATACTACGAAATTTTTGAAATCGTGAATTTTTCTAGCTTTCAGACGTCATGAATAAGGCATAGTATTTTTTGAAATCTATAATTATATTTTCAGTTGATTTCAAAGGTTGTATTCCGAATATGTTAAAATTACTTTTAATTAAACATGGGGACTTGGAAACATAAACTTCTTGAGTTACAGAATTTAGGTGAAAACATCTTTCTTTTAATTTTATAATTCTAATAGATTTTTTAATTTTAGAATAACCACTAACAATACCAAAAATTATATTTATTTGAAAAATAGTAATCATGTGTTCAAATAAACTTTTTGGAATGTATTAAAAGCCAAACTTTCATATTGATCTCGCGCCAGAAATTATCAGCCGAAGAAATCGCCAAATATTACTATTTACAATCACTATTATTTCATTTATACCATTTCAGTAATTTAGGTACATAATTCGATTACATGTCTTAAATTTGTGTTTTATTTATATTTTATTCTTTAATTGTTCATTGATGAATGTTTTAATTTCGTCATGGAATATAAGCTGAAAACGATAACTCAGCTATTTATTGATATAAATGCAAACGGATTTACCTTTTATAATTGTCTGCAGGTGATATAAATTGATTTTGCTTGACAGTTATTTAAAAAACAACACGAATTGATTAAATTGCAACATAGTTTTCATACAAATTACGGTACATTTTTTAAACAAATGGCATTTGAAATTTGAATTTTATGTCTATTCAATGGTGTGAAAATATGCGATGTTTAGAAATTTAAAAAAAATCAATAAATGTTAATTTTAATCGTCTGTTATTTTCAGCTTTACGCACTGATACGTTTGTCCTTTAAAATAGAGATATGAGATTTTCGTACATGCAAGTGATATGAAACTCATGTTCTATGAATTTTACAGTTTAAATTTGAATTTCATTGTTCGAATTTCAAGGATGATTACCTCTTTGTTTTTAATAACTGTGTTTGATCCTCTTCAAACAAAAGGTTAAGCTTTTGGAAAATGATTCGTTGGACAGTTTTATAAAATAATAATAATTCATGGTCAATATAAGATAATAATTACACAGTGGCAATCAACTGTTAAAAAAAATCTTTAGTTATTTACATTCATTGTCCATTACTATAACAAAAAAAATATGCACTATATTATCGTTTATCATTTGAAGTAAAAAACTATAACGTACAAAAATTCATTACATTCCGTGTATATTCACGAGATTTAGAGCGCGGACAATCCAATGTCATAAACCTTTTTCGACTTCATTGGAAAATATCTTAGTTTAATTTATAGCACAATTATTCAATTGGTAAATAAATCATAACATATGTAAATTTCCAAGTTCGTGAAAAACCTTACAAAAGGAGGTAACGAGCTGATTTTCAATAATACTTTCAAATTTAACACCTTCCCTACGTCATTATTTAAATCTATGCTGCAGGTTTCTTTCATATTTATATTTTATATCAATAATTTTGATTACTTGATTTCATGTTAATTAATTACGGAGCTTCTGTTATTAAGGGGAATATCACGGTTAGAGTAATAGGGGCATTCAAATTAAAAAAAACAAAACATAAGCATTTATTTACAGCCACGTAAGCCTAGATTACTACCACAAGTATGATCATACGTTAAGCTATATGTCAAAACATAATTATAATAAAAGAAAATTTTTAATTATTTTAAAATCTAAAATTTTAATTTTTTTTTAAATTCAAACAAATGTTTTATATATAATTATCTGTACTAATGCTGAAAATGACTTTAAACAATAGTAAGACTCATGAAATAAAATATTACATTTAATGATCGAATGCTTCGAAATAATTAAGTTACATAAGAAGAAAAAAAATAATTTCTGAAGGATTTAGAGAAACCATTTTTGAAAACACCATTTAATTATATATAAATTGATTTTTTCTTGGGGAAACAAAATGTTAGAAACCATAAAAATTTTATCTCACCAGATTAGAAGAAAACAGTTGTATAAAATAAGTTAAACCAGGTATTTTTAGACTTGACATAATCAACAGACAGAAATGAAATTAAATTAACGAAGTTAATTAAAATAAAATTGTGTTTTTTTTTTCTGGACAGATTAACTTTTATTTTATTTTTAAGTACTTAAAATTTAGTTATATATCTAAATTTTTAATAATATTTGTGCTTAAATTGTTTCAATTAAAAAATCATGGGAAATAAGCAAAGTCATTAGCAAATAAATATGATTTAGGTATAGTTCCATTTCATTAGATTTATTTTAACACAATTACTGTAATTGGTAATTAAATCATACGAGTTATAAATTTCCATCTGGGTGAAAAATGTCCCGGGCATATTTCACCCAGAAGGAAAATTACAACCCGTACGAATACTGGAGGACTAATTCACTCACCTAAGCTTAACAATCACATAATCCGGTCTGATATCTTGGAACAGCTCAACAGAATAAATCGAAAGTTATTTATTGGACCTGCAGTAAACGCTGTTCCAAGATATGAGACAAGATTGTGTGAGCGTTAAGGTTAACTGGGTAAATTGGTCCTACAGTATTTGTCCGGGATAGGTCAATTGGAACAATACATCAATGGTTCAAATCATGTCCCGGACTTTTTTCACGAACTTGGAAATTAACTTCTATTACGATTTATTTACCAATTGAATAATTGTGTTATAAATTAAAGTAATATATTTTCCAATATAGTCGAAAAGGGTTTATGATTTCGGTTTGTCTGTCCATTTGTCCGCGGTTTAAATCTCGTAAATATACTCGGATTGTCATGAATTTTTGTATGTTATTGACGTATACTATTGCACGATTCCTATTGAAAATTAAGTTTGTAGCGTATTTAAAAAGTCGAAAATATTGCGTTACATTAAGGCCAATGGGAAAAAATCTTTTCAAATTCCGTTTAATGATGTTATCCTCTTTCGAACATAATGAAATTGATATGCATTTGTGTAGTGCGTTTTTTATAATTCTGAAGAAAATTATGTGGCGCATAGAAATGCATTTCGTATATTAAACGAAAGTTTGTAGAATATTCGTCATACAAGGTCACAAAAAGAATTGGACGTCTAGGGACATTTTCGGGGAGTGTGATTTTAGTAGTTTTAAGAACATTTTAGTATGAATTAAATTTTAGTTAAATGATGGCGAATACATAAAAATAGTAGGTAAAATACGAACTCGCATAAAAGTATTCAAGTATGTTTCCATCTACAGATAGAATTTGTTGAAAGTGAAATTTCAACCTATTATGCCTTTTCTTGCTAAACATACTTTTCGCATTATATAATATGTATAACAACACCAACAGATACAATATAGAGTAGTACAAAAAGAATCGGAATACATATTTGACTGTGAACGGTAATTGCTGAAATCAGTTTTCAAATGTTTTATGAGTTTTCTTTTTCTGTTTTCTTAAGAATCTTATTCACCTTATTTTCCTATATAACGAGGATTTGTTAAAGTATTTGGGCAGTGGTGGAAAGTGCTTAATAATCTATACTTAACGCATAATTTTTCTTTTTTATTTTGCATAAGTCGGATATTTAGGGTGTGTTATGTGTGTTTATTAGCGTCACTATACATATAAAACTAAAGAGTAAAGAGTTAAGTAAATAGTTTTTTTTACTAAAATTTTGAAATGAATGAATAACACCGGAATTTACGTATGAACTTATTTGGAAATAGGAAAAAGCTATTTTTAACATGTATAGTAAACGGGAAAAAAAAATGTGCTGAAATTCTGGTGCTATAGAGGCATTTGAAAATTTACCATATATTTCCGTGTACAAGCCGAGTCTTTTGGGCATTTTTTTTAATAGTAAGGGGTTTCTTATGCATGTGTATAAGAAAATTCCAAAATTTGATATTCTAAAATGAGAATAAAAAGTTGTAAACATAAAAAACTTTAAAAATGCTTACAAATTTCAATAAGTACTGTAAAATTCTCTGTTATTTTACAATGACAAAATTAGCAATCATCACTCATTATCACAGTTTTCAAACGATTTATTAAAATTCCTTTCTTTTATTGATGCATCTATATCGACAGTACATAATTCACTGTCATCACAATCATGTCTTCTTAAAAAATGGCAGCCTTTCCGATTCCATCCATTGCATTATTGATGCAATTTCTTTTAAAGATCAAACGTTAATTTATTCTGGAAATTCAAACCGAAAATGGTATATTTGATTTTAATGAGTAGTCAAGAAATAACAGAATAAACTGGACCCAACTAGACAGGTTTAACAGCGCCCCAAATAAAAAAAAGTTTAATAATTTCGAAAAGCACATTTTTTTATGTTTAAAAAACTGTTAACTTTACTGAATTTTCCATCAATGTTTTTCAACATTGGTTATATACAGGTTTCCGATTTTCCACTGAAAAGTCGCATACTCGGCTTATGCATGAATCGGCTTGCACAGGGAATTATGCGATAAATGGTTTCATAAATATATCACCGCCCATTAAATGATTTTTTTTTTTTAAATAGATTATAAACACGAGCAATATATACAAAACAATATTTTCAAATTATCCATGATATCGAAACGCATTCTGTATATTTAGCAACCACGGAAACTAATATATTTTTGAGATTTAAAAATCTTACATAAAAATATCGTTTTTTAGGATTCAATAACTTCTTAATTAAACATTTTTATCTGTATAATTTAATTCATACGTACGAGTGTAGTAAAACACTATTCGTTTTAATGTTATTTTAAATCTAGTAATTTCTTTTTGTCTGCAAAAAGATCTTTGTTTAACAAGAAAATGTTTGCTTAATAGATGATAGCATTCGAAAAAGCTATATTTCAGATTAAAAAAATGATAAATACACTGAAAAACTACTCACAAAAATTTCTGAAAAATCAGTGGCAGTAAATGAAGTTTTGTTTTTATAAATATTTCAAATCTCGAAAATATATAGCTGGCTGAGTTTTTCAGACAAAAGAACCCTTTTCGGAATAGTGTTTCTACAGTGTTATTATGTATTTTCCTTTCTTGTTACATTTTCTAATATTAAGAAACTTTTCCGTCTTCTTACATCAACCGTGTCTCCGAAGACTTGTAGGTTTCCGAAGAAAATAAACTTGTGATTAGATGGTATTCAAGATAACAATTTATATTTTTATGCTTTAATTAATAAAATTACAATTATTAATTTGAGAAAGAACTTCATAAATTAATAACAAAATGAAATAAAACGTTATAGCAGCTTTTCTTGTACTTTGTAAATTTATAGTGATAAGAGCCAAAACTTACATATATGTATGTGTATTCTAACAATGTAATACAAATAAAAATAAATATAAAAATAATTATATTTCAGATTATATATAATCGTATGAATTACCAATTTTATTTGCTATCCACATTAAAACTACCCGAAAATAACATTATTTATTACCTAGTTAGGGGACATTATTGACATTTGCTACTTCGAATTTAAAAAAAAAAGAAAAGAAAAAGAAAGAAAAAATGCAGCCGCTTTTTTAGTTTTTGATTTCTTTATTTGCTGTATACATGCCCAAAGCAAGAAATATTCTTTTTAACTTCTAATTGAGTACCTATAGCTATGCTCAACATTTCGACAGTAATTAGTTTTTCTTCTCCTATATACCATCTTTCACAATAGCTGTTGAGCAGATGTTATTTTTATTTCTTTAGTTTCAATCTGTTGTTATGTATTTATTTGTAAATGTCGAATGAGAAAATAAGAGAACATATGTGCTTTTTTAATATCTAGAGAATTTGTTCGTTCGTTTGTTTGTTCTTCTTATTTTATATGAAAAACAAATAATTTAATTACTCAGACAAAATTATTATGACAGTGCAAATTGAAATAGAATTGTTTAAATATTAGTTTTAAATGAAATGGTTTTTATATGTTGTAAAAAAAATGCATTTTACAGTATGTCGTATTTTACCATTTAAAAACTTAAGAAATTAATTTTAAAAACAAATATTTAAAGCTTTTACATTTAATTAATAGGTAAAATACTTTTATAATGCATTGCAAATTATGTTCATCTTAAATTTTAATGCATTTTCGCATCTTTTGTTCTTCTTCAAAGATGTTTCAATATTATTAATTAAAAAACATCTCAAGCTTATCTTCTCCTTATGAAGTTAAATCTTCCATCATTTTATCCACTAATGGTATTTTTTATGTGTTATTAACACGTTGCGTGCCACATCAGTCATCGGTGACTTGCACTGAACTTTTCATTTAGGCAGCTTCAATCACCGGTGACTGACAGTTTAAAACATGATATAAAGCTAAGAAAATATCGTATTTAAAGAAATTAATGAAAATTTATTTTAAATTTACTCAACATTTATTTATTTCAGGATTATACTTTCTTAATAATTGCTTAAAACAATGTAATTTATTTAATTTTATACCATATATTACAATGTTAGTCACCGGTGACGGACGTAGCCTAAATGGGAAATTCAGTGTCAGTTACCGTGGTGCTCAGCGTGTTAACATTAAGTTACTATGAAATAATGCATATGAATATTTTTATAATTCACATTAAAGAACCATTGACTAAATATGTACGGACTGCTCAAGGTTTATTAATATAACTAGCGAGCTACGCCCGCTAGCTGGGCCACTTTTTCCAAACGAACCTCGGTATTAAGCAGTATATAATAAGCAAAAAAACTCATTTAATAAGAAAGTCTTGGTGTTCGAATCCTCAAGCACAAAAAAAAGTAAATTAAAGAGCCATGGTCCCGTTAAAAATATGTGATTTCGCATGGTGGGCCACGTGCACTTGAAAAAAAAAAAGATTGTGGATGTCTGTGGTGTCTGTGCTATGGTCGCTTCGCGCCCATAGTCCCGTTAAAAATATTTGGTTTTGCACGGTGGGCACTAAGCGCCCATAAGACATTTTTTCGTATTTTTTAGTTCATCAGAAGCAGATTTTTACGCAGATTCTGAATATGTAATCAGTTTTTTCTACTTTAAAAACTGTCTGCATGATGGTTTAAGAAAAAACGCGCAAAAAAGGGAGAAAAAGAGGTTTTCGACTGCTTCTTCTTTTAGCCAAAGGGGAAAAGTTCAGGTTCTTCACCGCAAGGTGGCGCAGTGTTCTGCCTCAGAGCTCCGTTTGAGCGCCGTTTGGGATTTGAGACATTTTTCGTTCCGATTCCCAAGTGGTTTTTAATTCATAACTTTTTTAATTTTGGTCCCACGGTCTCGAAAATGCCCGAAATGACTTCCCCGGAATTTTTCCAATTGAAAGACACCTCTCGCGACTTCCAACTCGCCCGCGTTGCGAAGTTTAATAGGCTTCAAGCAGACAGAGGCGCACGGATTTTATTAGTATAGATTTAAATTGAAAAACAATTACCTGAAATTTAAAAAAAAAGTTAGTCTCGTTTGATCTATTTTACATTGATCTTTATATAAAAACTGAATAAAATTTAGTTTTATAAATTCCATAGTCGAGTGGTAGGAAGCTATTATTTTGTTAATATTTTGGGAACATATGAGAAATGGATACGATTCCCAGAAGACGCATGTCTTTCCTGGATATAGATCCACCATCTTTTCGTTAGTGAATTATATTTTTAGCACATTATTTATTGTTTGACGACAACATATAATTGAATCTCCGGGATTAAGTATACAAGTCAAAATTTTGTACAAACTCCCCACTCAAAAAATCCTTTAGGAGTATTTTTATGTAAAATATCGATTTAGAGTGGCATATAGACAGATTAGATAAATGATTTTTTTTTTTTTTTGTGTTATTACAAACACTCATAAATAGGATGAAAAGGATGATAATGGCTGTAAGGAAAAATGCGTTCTGAAATAACAAGAAATTTGTGACTTCAAAAATTAAATTAAGTTCTTTTTTTTTTTTTTTTTTTTTTTTTTTGCAAAGCTATTTTTAAAGCTAAGCCCACGGGTGTATGCAAAAAATTGCACAGGCTTGTTTAGCCATTGCTACTTAAAATCGCCGTTCATTGCGAAACCAACATTAACTTATGAAAATAGCAAAATATAAAACAATGGCACATTCAGAAGAATGAAAAAATATGGTCAAATATGATAGTAAATTACGAAGACTTTATAGGTATCAAGAATTACAGATTTTAAGTACAACAATTTTTTAAGTACAACAATTTTTTCTTCGTATTATATAACCTCAAAACTCTGCGATTTAATAAGTTGGTTCTTAGTATTTGTAAAGTAAAAGAAAGAAACAATAGGAGGCTAGAAACAGCTGTTCTGAATTAGTTATGCATCTTCTTGGGAAAGAGGTTCCGTCTACTAAAATCGAATTCATATTTACCGTCAATTTCTTTGAATGAAATTTGGTCCAATTTTACACCTTCCCCCATTCCTTACATCTTTTCTTGAACTTAGATGTTTCCATTACTGACTTTGAATTTTTTTTTCTTCTAATTTTCAGTCATATTAACATTCTAGTTAGCAACAGCATTCTGAGTAAATAAAATCGTCACAGCATTCTCAATAAATAAAATCATCAATCATTTACAAAATAATGTGTGATAAAGAAAGCTCACTTCACAATCAGAAAGAGACCTGTAGTGCTTTACTACTCGAGTTATGACTATACATCGCACGATCTTTTAAGCTTGTCTAAGTGTGTTCGATTTATTCTTGAAGTTATGCCCATGATTTCATATTCGTCCCATATAAGAAGACAATTTCATATGTTAAATAAGTTATTTTCATGCAATTTCTTTTCAATTTTTGCAGTTTTATAAGAGAAAATGCTATATTTAACACTACAAAATAAAAATATTTCAATATTTTTCCCCATAATTATTCAATTTTAGTTACTAAGATACTACAATAATAATATAAAGTTTAATATACCTAATTAAATTATTACTTTGTAATTTTTCATATCTTTTCATAATTTACAAAAATAGCAGTGAAATTCCAGAAAATTATGAGACCTTTAAACCGATAATTCATTGCACTCTAAATAGCACATAAATTGTAGGGGAATGGGTTTATATAAAAATAACTTAAATTTTAGAAAAGGTTCATTATCAAAATCCAAAACTTTATTTTTATTTTAATGTTTTTCGTTTGTGATTTTTCTAAAAAATTCTTTTCAAAAACTGCATTTCAACTTTTTATTTCTGAAAATCTATAAGAAATATTCATTCTAAATTCTTAAAAACATCGTTATATGCATGATGTGTCTTCCTTAATTTCTATATTAGGCTATATTTTTTTAATTGCCCCTTAAATATACATTTACGATTACTTTATATAGCGTGCCGCAATGAGAATTGAAACCTAAATAGCCATAACTAGTTTACCAATGATTATAGGAAGAAAAAAAAAATTTTTTAGTTATAAAAAGTTTCAAACAAAGCACTAAAATAAATTACATTATGTACCGAAAATTGGCTATATGTTTTGTATTCCTTTAAATTATAAAAGTCTTCTCAAATTATTACTTTCCAATTATTATTAAGATAGAAATAAAATGAAAAACATGAAATTAGCATTTTGAGAAATACTATTGCTTTAAAGGATTAGACTATTTTAACTGCTAATAATTATAATTAGTTTATATTAATTTAAACATGAAATATTAATGTAAAATAAATAAAGCTATAGTAAAGCAGGATTTGCGATAGATTCATGCATACAAAGTTTCATAATTTGGTTGAAAAAAATTCTAAAGAAATACAAGATGTATTGATTCTGCATTTCTGAGAAAATATAGGGTTCCCCAAATTAATATTTAGACCGATTTAGTATTAAGAGTAGAGACATTATTTACGTGAAACAGATGGAACTGTACTGCTACGTGAAATACTAGAGTCCAAAATTGAATAACTATACTGAGTATGCCATAGCTTGTCCCTCTGTTCTAAATAATTGTATATGATTTATTGTAGCTGAATGCATCATTTTGTATATTTGAATTTCTAACGGAATGAACCAGACATTAAATTCAGGTTATATATCGTTTTGTACTTTAGTTATTAACATTTAAAGGGAAAAGTTTAATTTGATAAACTATGTTCATTAAATTATTTTATCTCTTTTTATTTATAACTCACACAGTCCACTTTTTCATGAGTGGCTTTTTAGTATTAAAATGAGCTAAAGAGTGAACAAAAAATTATTCAAAAATAAAAAGTGGCTTTTTAGAAACTAAGTATGATCCATGAGTGTTTTTTAGAACTAAAACTGATTCTATGAGTACACATCAGCAATGTCACAAACACTATCATTCATTAATATCATGCATCAAGCATAGATTATTAAATTCTTTCAACCACCCCCACAATGCTGAAGCTGGAATTAATCTTCTAAGAAGATTAAAGAATATATCTAAGTAAACAGTTCAGAAGAAGCGTAATACATTTGAAAACTGATTTTCAGAAAATTTAATTCTTTAGTCATGAAAATGATCAGGATTGTGTATTTCATAGTATGTAAAATCTAGTTCTTTTTTTTTAGAAAAGCATAAGATAGTTGAAAACTTACTTTCAGCAACTCCTGTCAATAAATGATATTGTATTATAATTATTCTGTGAAGCCTCTCTGCATTTGTTACAGATTTTTCTTCAGTGATCCCAGTAAGCTAAATTTTAATTTAAGTAGTATTCATACATCTAGAAATTATTAGTCATGGACTCCAATTTATTCAGTTCTTTGTGTAGCCATGTATATAAATATATGTATGTTCCACAAGTATTCCTTAATCCCTTGGGAAGAATCGACACATATACGTGCCATAAAAAGGCTTAAGAATACTCGTTTATTCCCACCAGTAAAATTTTACTTCAAAATTTGCTTTATTTAATCAGAGCATTTTCTCGATTTAAAAAGGCGCAATTTTCTGTTTTTAAAAACCGGTGACAAAACATTAATAATTCCGTAATAGACTCCCTTCGCGAAGGAGTTAATATACTTACGTTTCAGTTAAAAAATGCTTATGAGTAAAAAACAAGTAATAAAAATCTCGCAGCCCTCTATATAGGATCTATAGATTTGCATGCAATCGTGGCTAAAATTGTGGACACTTTTAGGTAACTTTCATTCCAAAAAGTAAAAAACTACCTTTTGCAGCCGTCGGAGAAAGCACTTCGAGAAATTTTGTTATATTTTCGTCGATCGTGACCACTAGATCCCAAAATCACCATCCGTTGAAATGTTGACTTACATATATACATATATTAATATGTATATATATATGTGTGTATATATATATATATATATATATATATACAGATATAGATATCTGAATTTTTTTCGTGCTGTAACTCTCGAAATTATGAACCGATTTGGATGAAATTCTTTATGTGCACAGTTGAAGTATTAATCTCTCGACCGAGTTTGTTGGCCAGCTTCAATCGCCATCTTGTTTCAAAATGAAGGTTGTATTTGTTGAAGGTTTGAATTTGTGGACACTTATTGAAATTTTTACGTTTTCTAATTTTTCTTTAAACTGAGCTATTTTAATTGTCCACAAACAATCTCAAAAATATCTTTATACGAAAAATACAAATTATTCAAATAAGATTTTGAAATTTATTAAAAACGATACCTGTTACGTATGATATGCATTACATTTATATTTTTATTTTATTTATTTATTTGTCAGTGGTGTTTTAATTTCGCTGTAGGATATCAGCTGAAAAAAAGTAATGAACTATTTATATTGTTTTAATTGCAAAGGGGTTAGCATCCCATATTCGGACTGCATGCCACGAAGATGCAAATTATTTTAAATCTATGATTGAAACGTATTTCAAAATCTTAAAAAAAAAAAAAAACAGTAATTTGATACATAGTTTTCGAATAAACTCCATTTGAAAGCGTATGTTTCCTCTATTCCATCATGCAAAAATTGATTAAATGTTTAAAATTTAATAAATTTACGAAAACTTGCAGAATAAATTGCTCAGATCAATGGCATATTTAATGTAACATAAGCGTTAGTTATGGGCATATTTTAGCATTATGATATATTCTAACATGATATTGTTAAAAGGTTATTTCATCATAAAAACTACATATCATTCTTTGTAAAATATTCTGAAATGCTATAATAACTCTCCGTTCGTTTCGTTTAACTTTTTAAAAGAAATAAATATTTCATGTTTAATTAATCCAATACGTTAGTTAAAGCCTATATTTTGTGATAGATAATTTAGGCAAAATGCAAAATTGAAAACGTTAATTTAAAAAATACATATTTTTTATCAAATTCTTTTGATGAGGTAGGAAAAATATCTGCAGGATTTCTGTTCTTTATTTTGTTAAATCTTCTCAATTATTTTGTTAGATGAAGTAAATGACTTCGTTCACTCGTCATTTTCTTTTCGAAGAAGAAAAAGCTTTTACTTTAATTATGTTACTTACATAAAAGGGCACAAACACATCAGAAAGCTTATTACTGTATTACTTATTTCTAAGCTAATTTTTTCTAAGCCTGTAATAAATTAATAATTTATTTCTTATAGGGTACGTGTAAAAAACAATATATTAATTGTTTTACTAAATAGTTAATTTTTACTAACAATTTACTAATTTTTTTTTGTCTATTCTTAATAATTAAACATGTTTTTACGTTTAATATTACATTGACATTCCAATAATCTTTGTTATTAATGTATATAGTAAGGATAGCTCAACAAAAACCTCCATAACAGACACTTCCAAATAGTGGACAACTCTATTTAATGGTACTTTTAATCTCCAATACCAATTTAATCTTTTACTACCGGATAGCTTACATTTACTATTATTATTATTACTGCATTTATGTTATAGAATTTTGTAATAAAAGAGTTCGCATAACTCTTAACTAGATTCTGTCCCTACAGAGGATACTCTTTTCATATTAATCGAACCTATTTCATTCCTATTCAAAGCTTATGTTACTCTGTGACATACACTGTAAAAAAAAATCTGTAAAGGTACTAAACATTTTATAGGAAACTGGGATTCCAAGAACTTTTCCTGTAACGGTAACAAAAAAAGTTCAAGTTTCAGAATCGGTTACATGAATTTTTCCTGTTATCGTTACATGCGAATTAGTTTCCTCGTGTCAAAAACTGTTCATACAAAATTTCGTTATTATCGATCACACTGTTCTTTAAATATAAATAGCTTGACCCAGACCCTTAATGACCCAATATGACCCATTAAAATTTTTTCTCGAACATGTAACCTAGCCCAATATTTTTCTCGTGCCCGAAAACCATAGAATGCAATTTTTAGTCAAAACTGCGTGAGAAAATCTTTAGATAAAAATAGCATGACCCACAATGACCCCAAAAATGACCCACTAACCGAATTTTCTTGAACATGTTACCTAACCCAATGGTCTTCTTGTAATCCAAAAAGATAAAATATAAAATTTGGTCAAAATCGTTAGAGCCGTTTTTTAGATAAAAATGGCCCAAAAATGACCCACTAATCGAAATTTTTCGAACATGTGACCCAGCCCGATAGTTTTCTCGTGCCAAAAAACTGTTACATACAAAATTTCGTTATAATCGATCACGCCGTTCTTTAAATATATTGACCCAGACCCTTAATGACCCAATATGACCGATTAAAATTTTTTCTCGAACATGTAACCTAGCCCAATGATTTTCTCGTGCCCGAAAACCATAGAATGGAATTTTTAGTCAAAATTGCTTGAGAAAATCTTTAGATAATAAGGAAAATCTTTAGATAATAAGGAGAGTTACAAACCCACAAACTCACATACAGGTGAAAGTAATAAAAGCGTGTTAAAATTCAGACATTTAATCGTTAAATTTGACCGTTCCATAAAAAAACATATATTACATAGATTTACATAGATATTCATCAATACGTGTGCGCGTTTTCCAAGCAAACTTCTTTGCAGCGCAGAGAATAAATAATGACAAATTTTTAAAAAAGTATTTAATCATATTGTATAACTTATTTAAATAATGAACAATAATTTTCGTAGATATATTTCCGTTACTCATATAAAAAATATTTTTTCTTATTCCAATTGTTATTATGCGTATGTATATGAATTACAATGTTAATTTTTGAATTTTTTTAACTTATCTTACAACATTTTTACCTGCACTGTAAAAAAAAAGGTCGATCTACTAAAAAAACTTTAGTAATCCTTGTAATTACTAAAAAATGTTTAGTAATCTTAGTCGGTTACTAGAAAATCTGTAAGAATTACTAGAAAAAAATTAGCAACGAATAGAGTTAATAGTTTTATATTTTTAATAGCTATTACTAAAACTCACTTGGCGTGGCCTCGATAGCATAGTGGTTATAGTAACGGACTCCTGGCTAAAAGGTTTCCGGGTTCAATGCTGGACGGCGCCAGGTACGCCCCGAATGTATGTAGTGTAAGTACTCTATAATAAAGGGGTTATGAATTTCCTGTTGGAACTGGTCACAATGTTTGGTGCTGCCATCTATTGCGTTTTTGCCGAAAATCTATCGCTTCAGAAGTCTGGATGCAGCTCGAAGGAAGCTCCTGCCCTTAGGACGCACGTAATTGTTATTAAAAATAATTTTGGAGCTATTACTAAAATTTGCTTGGTGGCTCATACTAAAAAAATTTAAGTTAGTTATACAAAATGTTCTTTTGTTGAGTTTACAAAAGAAATGCTTGTTTTACTTGCAAAAAAAAAGTTTGTAATGGTTACTAATAAAATCTGTGGAATACAAATTTACTAAAAAATTTTTAGTAACCTCTTGAATTTTTTTTTACAGTGTGTGTAACAAAGAACAGATCAGAAAATTTTATAGCAATGCTCGTAAATTATATAAGATAATTAATATAACACCTCCATTGAACTTAGTTTAAATTTAATCTTTAAACAGTAATATCAGTAAAGAAACCAAAAGCATTTCTTAATTTCAGTTGTAGAATTAATTTAAAACACAGTTTTCAAATAACCAATCTATTATTAACGTAAAACTTTAATTAAAAAGTATACAACTGAAAATTAAACATTGTTTCATTTGTAATCAATTGTCGGTTGCAAATTCTTCTTCGTTGTAATTATTTTATTGCTTATATCTTTCCATACAAGATCTTATGTTTGGAAAGCTGATGAATACGACAAAAACATAAAAAATAAATGCTCTTAATCAATTTTACTTTACGTGTAAATAATTTTAATTTCAGCTAAATCTTTGAAAACATTAGTTTTAATCTCGGCAGAAATGCATTTTATGCATTAAAATTATCCATCTGAAAAATTTCATAATAGATATTTTAATTAAACCTCAAAATTAATTGGACATTACTGAAGTGATTATTAATAAGTCCGAAAATGTAAAACCATTTAAATACATAGCTTTTTTAAATATGCAGGAGTACACCGGAAGATTTTTGATGTATAGTCGTAGTGCTTATAGTTTCGAAAGGCAATTTGTATAAAAATATTTCCCGCATAGAGCTGTTATTTTTTTAATTGATTGGATAATCTGTTAATAACACTCAAAAACTTACAGCTCAGAATTTTGAGATTTAACTTCTAAAGTAACTGCAAATTACGTATTAATACATTCGTTTATATCAATAATTGAAAGTAAATATTGTGTAATTAACCACATTTAAATAAACATTATTTATAAATAAAAGAACTATCAAAATTACTTTTCTCTTATTAATTGTAAAAATATTCGTAAACTTTGTGTGTGTATATATATATATAAGGTACCCTGGGGTAATAACGCCACATTAAGGTTCTACCAATTTTCACGGCTCAGTTTTAGTTTGTATTTTTCAAACAAATATATGATTTGATACAGCAACTCATTGACTATTTATATAAAAAAATAATTTAACAGATATGTATTCATAAAATGTAATGGCGTGATTTCATGACCAATGCTATTTGGCGTTATTACCCACCTATATGGGTAATAACGCCATGCAAACAAAACTATGAAATAAGATGGAATATTATGTAGATGGCCCAATTCTAAAAATACAAACTCTACAAACTTAGAAATTGACAAATTGCATTCTAAGCTATTGAAAATGTTCAATTTTTTGTGAAAGTGTAAGAAAAATAAAGGTGTGGTGTGTGTATGGGTGTGAGGGGGGGGGGGGGGTGAGGCAAAAGAATATCAGACCGTGAGCCTCTTTTTGCTTAAAAAGGACCGCTTAAATAGAATTATTAGAAACATTGCACAGTTTTAACCGTGTTTATTTGAATCAGTATTTAGGATGTAGCTCGGCCACTGTAGGGAATCAACCGGGGTATTAACCACTTAACCGTCTGCCCCGAGATAACTCGTGGTTAAAAGCACTGTTTCCCCATACCCTTCGCCGGTGAAATGGGCCAAGGATTGGCATTATTTCCCCGTTATAGTTATCGCGCTGTACATTTTAAATTACAAATTATCTCGAGAAGATATCCAAAATCTTCAACAACATTTTGAAAGTCCATGAAATGTCCTACAAATTTATGTAATTAACAAAGTATTTCCGGATAAAAAGAATAGTCTTCACATCACAAAACGTATCTCGCAACTTTTAGATCAAGCGTTAATTTTAGTTGCTTGTAAAAACAATAAGACCTAAAAATGAAACAAATCAATTTGAAGCTGTTTTTTGCGATTTATATGACTCAAAAACCTTCTGCGCAGAGCACATAGGTGTCATTTATCAGATTATTTCATAATTATGCAAAATATTAGCACTTGGCGTTATTACACCAGACCACCTTATTATATATATTAATTATTAATTAATTTGATTTATATGATTTTATCTATTATTTTTATACAAATACATACTTTTATTTTTATGTAACATAGCAACGGTTTTAATTATAAAAAAACATGAAAAAGAATTTTGGCCAAGATTTTGCTTCAAATATTCTTCCACTGTAAGCCGGTCGAATTAGGCAGTTTTACAATAAAATCTCATGTAAAATTATCATGTATGTTAATAATATCACGGAATTTTTCCCCCAGGACTTGCAATTCCAATGTAGTATATTTTTATTATTTATCATCTTTTTTTATTTAAAGAAAATAAAGGAATTGTTTTTATTTCACTGTTTGATACATGTGAGTATAAATAGCCAAATTAAATATTCAAAAAATTATAAAAATAAATTATTATGCTTCATGATACACATTAAAAAAAAATAAGTATCACTTTTTAAACCTTATTTTTTATATATAATATCTCTTAAAGTATGTTTGATTTTAACAAGCACAAATTTAAACATCCATGCAAATATATAAAAGATAATCTGTTCATCTCAGTAGAAATATGCCATACAATTTATCTTTTCTAAATGATCACCATGAAAAATATATACCAGAAAATGTAACTGTACATGAAACGAATTGTTAAATAAAAAATAAAGCAATGTTTCTGAATTTTTCAAGACATGTCTTTAAGCAGAAAAAATGACAGTTTAGTAGCTAAGTTTTTACTCTTTGAAGCAGCTATTTCTTTCGTCTATTTTGATGTTGTTCGTCTGACTATTTAATATAGTCTCTCATTTTTTCCTTCAGCGTTTTAGCTATGAATGTATCAACTGCTGCAAATATTATTTATGTTATAAATCTATAGCTTTAATACAAAACTGATAGTAGTATAAAAAATCATAGAAAAGCTTTAAAATTCTTTAATAATTAAAATCAACAGTAACTTATAAGATAACAGTTTGCAGTGCGCAATCAACAAGTTCCGTATTTTCAAGGAAAATAAGTAAAAATCATAAGATTTCCTCATTTTTTAGAACAAAATTTCTTTAATTATTTATTTCTTTTTATAAACAAAGAACGACTAAACAAAGCTAAAGAGTAATCTATCATTGCATTCATTTCATTTTTTCTCTTCAACATGCTCTAATAAAAACGAACAAAATAATAAACAATGTATTCTAAATTGGTTTGGATTTCTAAATTTACTGAACGAGTAAAGTATGAAATAAAGAAAACATCAAAATTGTTTAATTTGTAACGCCATAGCCCCGTTGCAAATTTTTATTGTAGATCACTTTTCTTTATTGAAAAAATTAACTGCGTTGCTTTTATTTCATTGCTTGATAAATATGACCCTAAAGAGCCAAATTAAATCTTTGGGTATTTTTAACATAACTTTGCATGCAGAAAATTGTAAAATTAAACTGTTTAAAGATGAACATGCTTTTAATTTTTAAAACGTTTCTGTTTTTAAATCTTGATTTTTTTTTTTTTTTTTTTTTGTAACTTTTAAAACATTTTTTAATTTCAGAATTCACAGTTTTAAACATTCATACAAATACATGAAATGGAACTGTTCATTTCAGTAGAAATATGCCGTACAGTTTATGTTCCCTAAACAATCACTATAAAAAATATGTACCCTAAAATGTAAGCGCACATGCGGCGAGATGTTGAATAAAAAATAAGGAAATATTTATAAATTTCCCAGGAAGTGTCTTTAAGCAGAAAACATGACAGTTTAGTAGCTAGGTTTTTATTCTTTGAAGAAGCTATTTCTTACGTCTAGTTTGATACTATTCGTTTGAATATTTAATATGGAGTATTTCTTTTTATACCTCAGCGTTTTAGTTATTGAATTTATCATTTACTGTAAGCATTGTTTATGTTTAAGCTTATGTGAAGCTAATGTTTAACACAAAATTGTTTTATAAATAGCATAAAAAACATAAAAATCTTTAATATATTTTACTAGTTAAAATAAAAAAATTTCTAAGATAAATAATTAAATACTTGCAGTAGGTAATCAGTATGTCATATATTTAAAACGATTATAAATTAAAAAAATATATTACTATTTACTTATTTTTAAGAAAAGGGTTATTTTAATTATTTCTTTTTACATAGTTAAAGAATTAATCAAAGCTAAAGAGTAACTTATTATTTCATTCATTAGGTGCGTTCATAATTATGTAAATACGTAACACCTATAACTGTCGTTCAGTTCGTCCGTCCGTATATAACAACGCAAAAACTATACAAACGAATCGTTTGAAATTCAAAATATATAATTATTACATAATTTTGTCGAGTCATTTCAAATTTATGAAGGTTGGGTGTATAGTTTAATTATAGGGACAATTAAAAATATTCCGTTACATTACAATGAATGGGGAAAATAGTTTCAAATACATTTTAAGAGTGTCACTTTTTTTCGAACGTGATAAAATTGGTATGGATCTGTGAACATTTTGTACAATCTGTGGTGCAAAGAATATTTCTTATTCAAATAGAGGGCAATACAAAAGTATTTCATTACATAATGGTATAGGGAAAACATTGCTTGGGGCGCATTTTTACTGTATTAAAATATTTAACTTTTTATGAAATTGGTGTATGTTACTGAGGGATACTGCAAGTTACCTCCTGCATAATAAATGCAGATAGCATTTACAAGGACACACAAAATATTTCGGCTACTAAACTGTATCCGAAATACTGTATACTATTACACCAAGATCTGAATATTTTTTTAACTACAACATAGTACGAACGCACCTCATTAGCTACGCTTGACGTGCTATTTCCGAACTTTTTTTTCTGGATTATGTTGTTACATAAAATAAAAAATCCTCTACTTATTCCAAAGCACACTAGGATATTTAAATTTGTCTTAAAGAGTAAATTATAAAATAAAGAAGTCATTTATGTTTAATCAGAAACATGAAAAATAATAAAATTACTTAATTTGTCGAATTTATGGTGCATTAAATTTTCAAGACGGTTATTTATTTTAAGTTACATTTATCTTAAAATAATACATCAGTAAGTGACAAGGAAATATTTTCCTAAATTGTTGCCAAATAATATAAAATATTACTTAATAATTTCTTAACCATGTGTACTACTGAAATACAGATATTTTAATGCTGTTTTCTGTTTAACTGTTCATATCACATTTATCATTATAATGTATGCAATCTTCTATCCGTAGCTTTTGTGGTATTGCACACTGTCCTACACTATATAATATATGTATGACTTTTGTAAATAATCTACAAAATTTTATGTCTGCTGGCTGAGAAGGATATAATTTTGCCACTAAGGCCCCATTCAATGCGCATAGCAAAAGTTTTCAAATCTTTGGATCAAAGGTTCAACTATATTAAAGTTTCGGGAATTATGGTCTGTCATATCCTAATATTCCAACGCATCATATCAGCGATGTATAATTTTCCAGAAACAATAAAAAAACAAAATGTTTCTGAAGTTTTGAGTGACATTTACTGATCTTCACACAATTTATATGGCTTTGCAGTAATTTTAGAAATCTCTCAGCACCAACTTATAATAATCACTCCAGAATTTATCTAAAACATTCGATTGCAAGACAGAAATATGTTTTAAGATAAGAAAAAGTTTAAACAATATCATAAATTTTCTAAATGTTTCTTTATTATTATTATTATTCAGTTTCGGAATTACTTAATTATACGAGAAACTTTCAGTAAAATACGTATGTATATGTTAAAAGTACTGATAGTAGCTCCGATCTAATTATAAGCCCCCTAAATTGGTTTTAATTATGAAAACTAAAAACGAGATCAATTCCAGACAAATGTCAGCAAGAAAACAGCAGCTATTTTAACTTCAATAACTATCATTACTATAGTAATTCATATTCTAAAGACGTAAGACTAGTTCTACGCAATTAAAAAAATCGGGTATTATTAACTAGTATTCCGGGTGCATATCTTATGTAATTTACCACATTTGTAGTGTTTATAATAATATGGCTGACAGGCGTGATTAATTTCGAACCCAGGACCTCCCGTTTACCAGATTTGAGAGCAGAATTTCTCGGCCACTGGTGGAGCCAGATGGTAGAAGACTACTGATTATCTATAATCATATGATTAACTCTATTTTTTTCTATTTTGTCACATATCACCTTTTTTTCATCTAAGCTCTCCACACATATAAATAAATAGATATAAAAGAAGTTATTGTAATAGGCCAATAATAGGTATATAAGGTGTAAAGACATCAACCTAAAACATAAATATCACTTGAACAGATCATTAAACTGCCTTTGATATTTAAAACAAACTATTAAAATTATTCTCCAGGATAAAAATCCTATTACAAGAGTTTAATGTAAATGGTTTTATAGCCGATATTGATGTTACGTGTTGAACAAAATGCATATTTCCAGAAATAATCGTAATATTTTATGATGCCTTGAAAAAAATATTTTCAGCGTTTTCTTTTACAACAGAAACATAACGTACATATCAACATAAAACAATAGGTTCTTCTGTGCTAACATTAAAAAAGTGGTCTTGTTGATAATTTCCAGTTTTTATGCATCGTTTTGTTTCTGTTCCACTAGAAATTATGGAATACATTTTTTTCAAGAAAATTTTAACTTTTGCATACTTTTTTAACTCTCTCATGCGTAAATTATTTTTCATTAATTTTCATTATTCACAAAAAATCTTTTTTTGTTTGACAAATGAGAACCTTATTATAAAATAATTTTATTATTGTACTACATGCTAGGTATTATCTGTCCACAAATCAGATCTCCATAAATAAATACTAAAAATGTTTTGCTTTATAAAGTAAGCCTCATCGATACTCATATGAAGCCCATACGAATGAGAGGGTTAAGGGGCTATTTCAGTCAAATCAAAAGAAACGTTTACAAGTGCTAATCTAATGGAAGAAATTTATAAAGATTTCTCGGTTGCATTACAATATTTTTATGGGGGGAGTGGGAGGCATTGGATAGCTGAGATTGATCTGAATGCAGGTCATATTTTACTTTTTCGATTTTCGTTGCAGATATTTTTATGGGGGTGCTTTCACCTTCCAATCCGGTTCCAAAAATGAAAGTGTCCTCATAAAAATATCTGTAAACAAAATCAAAAAAGTAAAAACAGCCAGCATACACATGGATTTCAGCTATCTATCAGCAAAAAAATCCTTTAAAAGTATAAAAATGTAACCGAGATACCTTTATAAATTTCTTCCATTGGATTAATATTAGCGAACAGGTCTTTCCATTTGAATGAAGAAACCTCTTAACTATGAAGGCAGTTGTCGCGTAGGAAATAGTAGTGTAAAATTACATTTCCTATTTCGTTGCTTCTTAAACCCGGGATTCTCAACAGTATTTAATATAACTTTGCATACATACTCTGCATCTATACTTGTACTAAAATATTACATTTTAAATGTTAGATTAGTTCAACACATTTTTATATATGCAGAATTATTTGTTAAAAACAAAAACAAAAAAGTAAAATCATCTGGTCTGGTACACTTGTAAAGTAAAACTGCATTGATATATTAATATTACATCAAATGAGTCAATTTATATTTATTTTTAGAAGAGATAATTTTTTTCTGTTTTACAAATTTAACTAAAGAACTAAATTAATAATATTTCAATTATAAGTCTGACGATTTAATATTTAAAAGCATAGTAATCGTCATTTTAATTTAAGAAATTACAGAAAAAGATCATCTCTTTTACCATCTAGTACGCAGTAATTAAATGCAAAAAATAAAATCGATCCTCGATTTTTTTTTTTTTGAGGGAAAATATTGAAATAAAGCATTCTCAAAGTGAAAATACATGATAAACATTGTGTTCAAAATAAAAGATATGAAACACGCTTTAATTAAAATAAGAAGAATTGTCAACGTTTCCCTTAATTAAAAGAATTTTTTAATTAAATTTACATGTTTAATTTAAATATTTAATTTAGATCAAAGCAATTTAAAACAAGTGGGTAAATGTGATCGCAGATTGCACAGAGGATTTCATTTAACATTTCTTTCAAAACAACTTATCCTCTAATTAAAAATCAAAATTGTTAATTTATTATTATTAAATTCTTTCATAGATGGTAGCATAAACAAATTTAATATAAAAGGAAATTATTTATTTTAATCAAATTAAAAATTTTGAAATCAAATTATTTAAATAAAATCCAAAATTCCAAAGTTTTTAAAAATCCGAAACTATAAAAAGCTGGCAGAGATGTAAATAAAATTTTAAATTTCTAAAAATGAAAAAAAAAATTAAATAGAATTTAAAATGCTGGATCATTAATAAATCACAATATTTTTTAAAACAGGAAGAAAATCGAATTTCAAAAAATATTCTGAATGTTAAATGAACGAAACCCTTGTAATATAAATCCTGAAATTGGCAAAAAGTACGAATTTTTTTTTTATTAAATCCATCTTAATAGGAAAATTTCAATTCCCAGCACCATGGCTCTAACTAAGAACCATATGCTTACTAGCACGAACTTTCAGTCCAAGCTACGATGCCTACACGCAAAACATTCAAATTAAGGTTCACTTTTGAAATTTAAATCGCGAAAATGAACTGGGCTTTGAAAAAAAATCGATTCAATTAAAATAATAAACTTTTTCAAAATTTCATGATTTGTCGTGTGACACGAGGCATTCAGCTGTAGATACACAAAATTTGAAATCTCTGACTTATACAGTTTTTGTGTATGGACTCTGTGACAGACACACAGAGGACAGAGATGAATAGAGTTTCGTCAAATGAAAGAAACCCTAAAACAAAATGTTCATGTCTCCACGTCTTACCAAAGAGACAGAAAACACGGAATACTACTAATTTTATATTAAGTGAACCTACATTAACCCGGGAGAACACGCGCTTACTGAGGGTATGGACGGTTTTAACTTTGTCACCAATAAAATCAAATGAAAAGAGTTGCTTTATTTAGACGGAAACAATTCTTACAAATGTTGCGATAAAATAAGTTGATGATTACTTTAAAAAAATTAGTGGTTGCAATTGTAAAAACCATATGCACTCAGGGTCTTTTAGGCCCTGCGCGCGTCCTCCCGGGTTAATAAACTACAATGAAAAAAAATATTTTATAAAAAGTTACAAATGAAGTATTACAATTTCCCAATTCTCAAAATAATTTTATCAAGCATCAGCCAACAGCAAAGGTTTTTTTCCTTTCCTTAAGCATTTAGCCGTTTTAGTATGGTGTAAGTGGTCGACTAATGATGTTTTTATGAACAAAATTGTTTATGTAAATTTTCTTTACTATTTTTTAGGGTTCCGTTGATCTGACGAAACCCTATTCATCACTGTCCTCTGTCTATCCGTCTGTAAGTCAGAGATTTCAAATTTTGCGCACTTACAGCACGAGCTGAATGCCTCGTGTCACACGACAAATCATAAAATTTTGAAAAAGTTTATTATTTTAATTGAATCGATTTTATCAATATCATCCATTCATTTTTGAGATTTAAATTTTAAAATAGGACCATCATTACAACGATTTGCGTGTAGACATCATATCTTGGATGTAAAGCGCTTAAAAGAAATTTCGTATTTTCTGCCAATTTAAGGCTTATATATATTTTTATATCACTGACATTAATAATATTTTTTGGAATTAATTTTCTTTCTATTTTAAAAACCATTGCTTTTTATAAATGAATCAGCATTTTAAATTTCGTTTAAACATTTTTTTTTCGCTTTTAGAAATTTAAAATCTTATTTATATTAATGCTAATTTTTTTTTTTTTTTTTTTAATTCAGGATTTTCAAAAAAAAAAAAAAAAATGGCATTTTGGATTTTATTTAAACGAGGTGGAACCAGTCGAAATTAGAGGAAAGAAAATGTTTAAGAAAGAACTGTTTCATTCATTTATAATAAATCTACAAAATTAGTTACAGTGAAAATTACATCTTATACTGGTCAGTCTCACCCTCAAACAAATATTATTTTAAGCTTAATTAACAAAATCAATAAAAGTCAATTAACCAAATTAATGAACGAAATAAAACCGAAATTCACCGGATTTTATAACTGACGATATTTTTGAAATAGTATACGCATTTTAATTTTTTTTTTTTCAATTTTAAGAAAAAATGGGATGATTTTGTTGCTACAATTAAAAAACTGATACAAAAAATTATTTAAAAAATTTATATCTCAAAAATAAATTGAGATACAGCTTTGAAACAAACTGCCATTTGAATGTGCATTTTTTTTACTATACAACGGTGTAAAAATTTAAAATGTACGATGTTTAGAAGTGTAAAATTTGCAGTACCGAAAATTGCAAAACCGAAATTGCATGAAAAAATATTGTGCATTTTTTTTTTTTTTTTTTTTTTAAGAAAATAGAATGATTCTGTTGCCACAATCACAAAATTGGTACTGAAAGTTATAAAAAATTAATATCTCAAAAACAAATTGAGATACAGCTTTCAAACAAATTCCATTTAAAAGTAAATTTTTTTCTCCATACAACTGTGTAAAAATTTAAAATGTGCTATATTCAGAAATGTAAAATTTGCAGTAGCGAAAATTGCAACACTGAAATTACAGGGGAAAGTGTTGCCATTCGCAAAATAACGTATGAGTTACGCACAGATAAGTTTGGCCTTTATAATATAGATAATTTGAACATTTTTAAGTTGATTAAAATAAATAACGTCATTTTATAATTGTTTTAAAATTTAATTTATTGATACTACCATCTATGTAGGAATTTAATAATTACAAATTAACAATTTGGATTTATTAATTAAAGAATAAGTTTATTTTTAAGAAATATTAAATGCAATCACTCTTACCTACTTGTTTTTAATTTAGGAGTAATATTTGAAATTAAGATCCAATTAACCAGTTTTATAAAAGAAAGACAGACACATTCGAATACTGAAGATATTATTTTGTATGCTAAATATGTGATGGATGAATAAAAAGAAAATGGCACTGGAATTTATTTCTACAAAGTGTTTTCTACATTATAGATTAATAGCAAGTTCTCAAGAGTATAATTATTATTATTCTAACTAAACCTGTGACTTTACAATGCATTAAGGTACTTGTAGTATCCAATGCTGCTTTCTTGATTCTGTTCCCGAGCTTCTAAGCAGGATATGCCCCAGTAAGGTGGTCAACCTAACATGAAACCATCAATGCTTAGTTTCCAAGCAAGCTTGATACCCATTTTATCACCCCCGAAGGGATGAAAGACTGTATGAACCTAGCCAAACCCAAGGTGAACTTTGAACTTACTGCGTGGTAGCCAGATACGCTGACAACTACGCCTTCTATTGGATTACTACTGGATTCCTATTATTTATTCGACTCAATTTAAATGCAGTAACAGAGCTTGTATTTTTCTAGAAAAAATGATCAACTGCATGGTAATAAAAAATAAATATATTAATGGATCAGAACAGTTTTATTAAACTATCAAAGTTAATATTAGCTTTGATAAACTAGTAATTATATCATATCATATATATTATAAATCAGAAGTTCTGAAACTTCCAAACGGGTGTTTTCAAAAACTACCCGATGGATTTTTTTGCCGATTGTATCATTCGATAGGAATTATTTTTGCGGAGGTTTATGATACAAATTTACAGGGATAACTGTGATTTTTCGTTGTAAATTTCTTATTTTTCGGTTATTTTTGACGAAAGGGTTGCCAGTAGCTGTTTTTGGGGAAAATTATAATTGCTAAAAGAATTAAAATGGCTATATCTATTAGAAATATTACAAATATCTTGCAAATAATAGCAGAAAATAACTACTGATAATATTAATAATAATAAAAAAAAGACCGCTTAAATGAGGCGTAATATTATAAAAATATATTTATCTTGAAAATGAAAAAAAATATTTGTAATGCCTAAAAAATAAATTAACGCGAAATATAACAATTGGTTCAATTTTTGGCGACTTATCCCTGGCGTTAGAATAAAAACTTGAATTTCAAAAATTGGTTAAATGAATTTTGAATGATAGTTATTTCCCTTTTTATTATTTTCTTTCTCTTTTTTATCGAATTTCCGTATAATATAACTTCCAGCAAAAAAACAGCAGATCTGATTGTAAAAGACACTGTAAGTTGTGAGTTACTATTCGTTTCTATCCATTTTCATCTTGCTTTTGTCGCCAAAGAATGTGTTTTTAAGCCGAAAATAGACTATTGATTTGATGCCTGACTTAGGTTCTTAATGGTCGCAATAATGTTTTTTTTTTCTTTTTTTTTTTTCAAGTGAAGATAATTTTTAAAGTATATTTTAATATTCAATCGTAAATTATATAAATATGAGTATAACTCTTTTATTTCTTTTTGCAAATGTTTTTATTGTTAATTTAATTTTTCTTGCGCCATTTCGTCAATTTCACTTACAGGAAAAATTTCAGTTTTAAAATTTAAAAACTGAAGAAGGAAAGATTATCCCGTCGATTAAAAATCTACCGCCAAATTCCAAGATTAAATGTCAATAATGGATGATCATAAATGTCACATTCACTTGACATTACGCATAATATAAATATTAATTATGTCATCAAGGGATTTATAATGCGACATTTTATTTCTACTTTTATATATGCTCTGCTAATTTGTTTTTCGTTATTTAAATGAAAATTTATGCTAATCTATATAATCTGGCTAATAGTTTGGCGATTTGTATAATTTGGAGAAATTGGTCGACGGTATAACTAAGTAATACTGAAGGAAAAATTTTGCAATTCAAAGTAAATTTATGCAATTATGCGTTATTACTATAGATAAATTTAACATTTTGAAATAAAAAATTCCCGCTGAATAAAATTTACAAGTCTTTTTTAATTGACCATTTCTTCTTCAATATTTCTTCAATCAATATTTCGCTATTCTCTATCGCGCAGGCTAACAAAAATGTATTTTAAATATTTTATTAGATAAAACCTAAATAACATTTTTCTATTTAAAAAAAAATATTTTTAAAATCTAATTCTACGATTATGTGTCTTACAGAACAAAATAGCAGAATTACTTTTAAAAACGGTTTTATCTGTATGTTATTTGTTTATTTGGGTGTTTGAATTTACTTTTGTCAACAAAAAATGCGATTTTATACAAAGAAGGCATAAGCCGGAGCGATGTTCACAATTACTAAATTCTCTCACTCTCTTTTAAATGTGTGAAAGCATTTTTACGATTTTTTTTATGTTTAATTATAAATATATAAATAGCAGTTATAGCAAAAAAAAAAAAAAAAAAAAAAAAAAAGCGTATAATGTTTAATTTTTAGTATAAATGTCTTCCTCATCCAAACTGTAAAATAATTTAATTGCAACTTTTTAAAGTTTTGGCGCAGTTGTCATATATGCACCACATTCGCACGATTGCAACAAAATGGCGATTTTATGCCTCACATGGTAAACCGACTATGGTTGTTTATTTATTAATAAACTATTTATTAACTTTCATTTTGTTTTTTAAAATAATATAAATCATTTTGTTCTATAGCTATTAATTAAACTTTTTTATTTATTAATCTTTTTTTCAATAATAGAAAATAATAAAAAAATATTTATGAAATTGGTAATTAAAAACCAAGTTCTCCAAATTGACGCCAGAACAAAATTGCGCCAATGTGGTGCATACATGGCATATATGTCAAAGTTTTTTCACTATACATAAGTAGGGAAAATGCAGTATAAATACCGATTAAAGTTTTTTCCAAATATGGAAATTTTTTCACAGATTTCGTTATATACTCATCGAGGTATCTCACTGGCGCCAAAATGGCATTATTTGCCTTATATGGTAACCCAGCTATAGTTGTTTTTCTGATGATAAGTCGTTTATTTACTTTCATTTTCTTTTTTGAAATGATATTTGTTGTTTTGTTCTACAGTTACTTTTTTATTTATTGTTAATTGCTGTTTAAAATGATAGAAAATAATAAAATATATATAAATTTCTTTTGTATTCTAAAACGAGGATTTTGCCACATTGTAGTTGCAAAGAAATCGTGCTAAAACTATTGCGTATATGATGTCTGTGGAATCTTTTGTGAAATATGAAAAGTGTAAATTGGCTACTACTTGATTATCACGTCAACCAATTTCGCCAAATCGTTCGCCAAATTATACAAATTTACATAATTTTATCTTAAATAACAAAGAGAAAATGGCTAAATACGAAAGAGCAAATAATTTTGTTTTCATTTTTCAGGAGGAAATTTTGCAATAATAAAGTAATTGCTGTAGTGAAAATTTTAATGTGTGTGTTTTTTTTATCGTTGGCAACTTTCTGTAACGAAAAATGTTTATTTTTTTCCTGCTATTGTTTTGTAAAAGCTGGTTTTATCAAAACCATGGTAAAGTGGTATTCAAATTTTTGAACCCTTCCCAATAACCACCTCCTTGGGTCGATTTTGCTCATTTGAAATTCCCACTAAGATATTAACCATCTCAGTGTACTTGACGAGTTTGAAGATGATTCTTGCATAATTGTGTGCGGACAAAATTTAATAAATATATATATAAACTTTTTAGGTGGGAGTAGCTTTGGGTTCCTGGCTTCACATAATGAAAAGTTGTGAAGAAATTTTTCAGAAGTTGTACCGTGGTAACGACTGTAATAATTAATATTTCTTCAGATAGGGGTTTCAGTTCGCTTTTTGTCCAACGTTTAAGATAATTTAACCTCACAATGGTGTTTAAATCGTTTACAGCAATGTGCAAGGTGCTGCCGGAGGTCCAAATTATTTAAAATACAAATTTAAATTCACCAGTTCGTTTCATCCACGGTTGATTTTGAAATATTGACCAGCGCAGCGGGCATAGCCTGCTAGTTAAAAATAAATAAAGACTGTGCACATATGACGATTAAAATTACAGTTTATTTTAAGTTGCATTTATAGTCGTTTTGACAGCTTCATTTAATAATTAACAAGAGCGTATTATCTTGCATCAAGCTGATATTTTCAAACAAAATGCAACACTATTGTTAAGAAATTTTTTCCCCCATACAATGAAATAAAATATCTAAATAAGCAATTTAAATGAAATATATGACAAAAGACTTCTCCCCATGGATCTTAGTACAACAGAATTCTTTTATGTGTTCTTGTACACAAATTTAAGTGCTACACACTTCATTTTAAGTAATGAAGATTTAAAGCAAATCTCAATAATATAAAAATTACATATCATTCCGAGCATATTTACGCGAGTTAGAGTAGACAGTAGAGAGAATAGCAGACAGACTGAGAAGCTGAATTTATAAATTTGTTGGAAAATATTTAGCAAAAACTATTAATTGCAGTTTTCAAAATACAGAGTGAACATAAATTGTTAAGCGCATTTCAAAGTTCTATAAAATAAATACAAATTTTTGTACTAACCTGTTTAATATTTTATTTATAAGTGTATTTCAATCAGGACATTCAAGAAGTTGTACATGAGCTCCATGCGCGTAAAATATCGAGTATATATTCAATTTTATACTAAACGTTGCGAAGCACCTCAGCTATTATTCCTCCAATAAGTGATTCGTCGTTTTGGTTCATAGATATCCTCAAAATTTGTTCCGTACACCGGCAACAAATGACAAAAACCCCCAAAGAAAAAAAAATAGTGGTGTTATGTTGAGTGGCCATGGAGGCTGAAAAATCGGTCCAGCTCTACTAATCCGTCCTCTGGAAAAATTTTCCTGCAGGTAATATTTAACAATGGTTCCCAATGCGATGATGCATCATCCTGTTGGAAATAAACTTTGCGGCGAAAAAATAAACTGTTTAATTCGCTTTCACATTTGAATAACAATAGCGCTTGCTAAATTCATTTGTTTTTGTTTTTTAGAACTTTGAAATGCGCTCAATAGTTTAACCTCACCCTAAATAATTCCACTATCACCATATGGCCGTGATCGTAAAAACATTGTTCTTGGCAACTAAACTTTAAGATTTAAATTTACTGAATATAATTTAAATAAGGAAAAAACATTAAAGTTTCCAAAAAATAATTTTGTTTATTTTTCCATAAAAAAGGAAAAATAAACAAAACTCACCCAGAAAAGTAATTTAAAGACAATCCACATTAGAGATAATTTAAAATTTATTGAACAGGAATTCACATTAATTATCTAAACCAAGATGTTTTAAAAATTAAACATTCATAATCAGCAGTTATTTACACTTCCTATATAAGATTCAATTCTACAATAATATTGAAAAATTGAATGACGATCAGGTGTTTATTTAAGGAAATCTAACTAATGATAATAATAGGTATACTTGAAAATAATTGAAACTATCATGGAAAGGTGGATTAATTATACATAGTTTTTAAGTTTATTCTGCATTACACAAATATATAAAGTTTAGATTAGCAGTTTTATCTATCATATAAAGTTTCTTTGTCAAGCTCTTTTTTGAAAATAAATAGGAAAATTATGGTTGAATTCACAAATTTCTTCAATAAATTCTGCTACACTGAACATTATTGTGAATTAGGTACTACGAGGATGAGGTTAATTTTTATGTTTTTTGACATACATTATCGAAATATAATGTCGATACATTCATATTTTACAAAAATAATGTGTTGAGGAAAAAGTGTTGGTTGCAGCAGCATTGGATTCTTTAAAGTACTAAAGTTTCCGATGATTATTGCAGGAATTGCCGAACGTCAAAAAACTGAAAATTATTGTGAAAGAAGCATTCCGAGAATGATATTTCTTTTTATGTTTCTTGACACACCTCGTAGAATTTAAACGACGAAATATCCATATTTTACAAAATAATGTGTTGAGAATCAAAAGATTGGCTGCAGCAGCACTGTAATTTTTACAAAAGCAAGGTTTGTCATGACTATTGTAGCTAGTAGAATTTAACCCTCTCACTGACAAGCCCGTCTATAGACGTTCCCTAAGCTCCAGGTTTCACTGCAATGCAAGCAATAATTAAAATGATATAACTCAGTTGAATTAATGGATTTTTAATACATTGCGCAATGATTAACGCACTCAAGGATAACATTCATATTCGTAAATAAGATTTTTCTATAATTTTGAAAAAAAACATATTTTTTTAGCAATTAAAACAAAATGCTAAGAAAACAGCATTACAATTTTGCCCTTTTGCAAGACTGTCAGAGGGTTTTAAGGAAAAGACACTCTTTCCGACTTTTTACGGTAAAATCCAACGAACATCAGAATGCCTCGGGTACCACTGAGCTCCATATATAATACGGAGGGTTGACTCACCGATCCACTTTCTACCGGGACCGCATCATACTTTTCAATGCGCGAAGTAATGAGTCCTCCATTTTTCTAACTATTATAAGCATTTTTCAAACTTTTTCGCAAACTTTTTATTAGTTTTGGTTATTTCTATACCTTATCGATATTTTCCTGAGCAATATTTAACAAATGTTTCTTTATTATTTTGTTGAATTTAACTAAAATTTGCTTTTTAACTAATATCACATTAAAAATTTGCGATGAATTTAAGTAATATCAATAGATTTTTAATAAAAGAATATATATCAGTGAAAATTGTAGCAATTACGTCTTATTTTTTTTTAAAAATCCAATTTAAAAATATCTACCCCGTACTATACTATGGAAGGAAATCTATATTTTGCCAAAGATTTTCTTCGGAAAATCTTTGGCATTGTATTCATGCGCGGACCGCTGGATTCAATGTATCAGAATAGGGAGATAGCTCTCCGTATTATTGTCGAGCTTAGTGGTGGGCACAAGGCCCTTCCTCGACGACCACACTGGTAGAAGATTTCCTTAGCATTCTGTTGACAGAAAAAAAAATCTACTAGCTGGAGAAAAAGGTCGTTGAAATGACGCTCAAATTCAAATTAACCAACGAGCATCCAGCACAAACCCTTTATTAGCGTTGTTCATAGTGAAAGGGCATCCGCCTGCTTTGTTCATGACGGCAAAACATACCTCAGATGCGGTGAAGGTGTTTGCTTAAAATCAGGCAATCGACCAACTTATCACGAATTCCAGATTTTATGAGATGCCACCATAGAGTAAAAAAGGCAAAATAGAGGTGAAATATAATGGCTGGGAGTGATACCAAAAATGTAATCCTGAAATCTACTACATTAGGTCCAAACACAGTCACGTGCTTTCGCAGAAAACAGAAAAAAACTTTTAGTAATGCAGTTTTTAATTCATAATATAATGAAATGGTATTTTAGAATGCTTAAATATAAGCAGATCGTTTTCATTTAGAAATGCACGGCTGATGTTAAAGAATTCTGTCCATATTTCATGTGATTGTTTTTTTTTTTTTTTTTTTTTTTTTTTTTTTTTTTTTTCGTGGGTGGGGATATATTAGTGCATTCAAACTTGAACGATAACGTGCATCATTGCAAACCGATTTTATTCAAGATGGAAGATATCTTGACGTCACGATGTTTTTTGAGGCTGATTTGAAATGGTAGGAAAGGAAAAACACAGCCATTTATGCGTATCAAGAAATTACTACGCAGAATTTTCAAAAGGGCTGGTGATAAGTAAAATTTTAAATTCGTATATCTCGATACGTTATGGTCGAAAATTGATGAAATTTTGGCTTGCAATTATAGTCTAGAATTGAATTAAATTAGTTATATGCCGCAATAAACAATATTAAATAAATTTTCAAAAAGTTTATTTTTGCAAGTTAGCTAATTTTAGATAAATTATTAAAAATTAAATTCTGCCGAATATTCCTTTTTTTTTAAGAATGAAGTTTATGTTATTAAAGCGGAATTTAAGTATTTAGTTTAATGAATATTTCTATGAATAAATATTTATTATGAGTTTATCGATCGAAATAAATATAATTTAAAGATAATTTTCAATAATTAATTTCAGTGGCGCAAACTTATAAGGACCCATGAGGCCTCAGTCCACCCGATAATTTTGAATCCTAACGAGTCCAGTTTTAATTGCTCTATATAGTTATTTATTTTACTGCTTTTTACTTTAATTTTTTACTCTAGAACAAAATTTATTTTGTCAATGACCATGTGTTTTAATTCTATAACTCACTCCCATAAATCCCAAATGACTCACATTTCCATGTTTAACTTTTTTACCACTTCAGTTAGTAGTCATCTTCATGATATGATAATATTACAATAAATATTAGTATCTTTATAACGGAAAACGCAATAAATAAAAAAACGCGAATTTTAATAAAATTGAAACGTTATTAAAACATGATAGCTTGACTGAAAATTCTCATCTTTCACCATCTGTCCACCCTAAAAAGAAGAACAATCTGGTCGTACCATTTTACCAAAATATTTTTGAGCCCACCCAATATTTTTGAGCCAACCTAATATTTTTCAAAAGTTGGCACCTCTGATTGATTTACACATTTTTGAGGAATATTTTTATGAATATAAAGTAATATTTATATTTTTAAAACAATGACTAAGGAGATATTTATATAATATTAATATTTAAATTAATCAATGGAATATAAATAATCAAAATTTGTTTAAACAAAATAGTTATTGTATTTTCTAAGAGATAAAAATAATAAAGTGTTATTGTCTTTTCTATACAATGAACAAAACTGTGGACATGAAACGTTCAAGTAAAATTGTCTTATCCGTAGGGTTATATCGATTATAAATACTTTAGGTTTCTATTTTTCTTCTTCAAAACTCATATCAAATGGGAATATTAGAGATGATTTTATTATTATTATTAAAGATTTTCCATCTTCTGGCTCACAGACTTAAAAACATTTTTCTCACTTTTATGGATCGTTTCTCATGAACGTTTTCGGATACAAGATATTGACATGAGGCCTGTAGTACCAGACAAACGTCAAAATTAAATGAAGCATTAGTTGTAAGTTATCAGTAGAAAAAAAGTTTTATAAAAATAAATACTCTCATTGTTGTTTTACAATTCATATAGTATATACAGGGAGTCACAAAAAATTCTTTTGTAAGTGTATAAATCTCGAAACAACATTTTTCTTAAATCAGTGATTGTTAGACTAAGAGAAGAACTAATATTTTACTTAATCGTTATTACATAGTTTATATATATTTTGCAGTATAAATTAAACAATTTAAAATTTTTACAGTACTGAAAAATATTATCCGTATATTTTCCAAAGCATGCCTATGTATATTCTTATGCATTTTAGCAAAATTTAAATGCTTTGCTTTAATAATTCATAGTATTAGAAACAACAACAATAACAACATTAATATTAATAATGTAAATAATAATTCTCACTTTACTATTTTTTAATAGAAATGGTCCTTGTAAGTAAAACTTTTTTTCTTTTTCTTTTTCTTTTTTCAAACTGAATTAAGGAAGAACATATGATTTGATATCACTTCAAATATTGTTACGTAGAACAAATACAAATTTCATCAATTTTCTTCGTGGTTATATAAGATCGTGATCTGGAAAAGTTGTAAAATTGTTGAAATTGAAATTTGATTTTCAAATTGTGAAAACTTGAAAAAACGTGATCGCCTTTTAAGAATAGAGATATTTTTGGCAGAAATCTGGCTAAAAAAATTCATGCATGACAAACTTTAGATCAGAAAGTACTTTTGAAAAAAAATATCCCAGCAGTCCTCACTTTCAGCTGCTATAGTGAAAACTGGAATGGAAAAGTCAGATTTTCTGCAGTTTCTCCGAGTGTATAAAAAGAAAGGGAAAGAAAAAGAGTAGGTAAAGGGGGAAAAAGTAAGTAGTTTCCAACTCTTATGGACAGGTCGTGTATATCTGATAAGACTAAAATTTCAAAAAAGTAATATTTTTTATAGTCAAAGAACTCTTGAATCGATGTCGTAATAAATTTTCACTTTAAACTGTTTTATTTTTCAAATTATAGTTTTATAACAATTTTAAATATATCATTTTCAAATTCAGAATAATTTATTTATATACAACCAATATCATTTAAAAATTGTGTTTGCTAGTGATGCAAAGTAATTATTTTGGTTATGTTTCACACTACGTCCATAACTTCCTTTCTGACAGTGTACAATCGTAAAAAACATATTTCTAAGTGTATAAAATGCATACATTATATGTCTATTTTATTCTTTATTTCATTTTATATTAAGATATTCAGTTTAGTTTAGTATTGCCAAATTAAATGATTTTGTACTACATCTTTTTAGGGTAAACTATGGAATGTTTTTTTCTGTCTTTTATTTTTTCTTTATTTTTCTATCCAATTTAATAATGTTATGATTTGTTTTTAATGATATTTCTCCATTTAATTTTGGTTTTATGTGTGTTGGTAGCCCTAAATTTGTATTATTTTGCTTTTTCATGCAAATGCGAATATGAAACCGCCACTTTATTTGTAATTCCAAAGTATTTGTGAGCCTGAGGATTCTGCTTTGGTTCTGCAAATTTCAATTTTATTAATTTTTTTTTTCATGTGTAGTAATGTGATTATTTTGTATTAAGTTAAATAGTTCATACACTGTTTTACAATTAATGATATTATATATATACATATACATATAGTTGATATCTAGATTTTAAAAGCAGATGGCATAAAGAATACGTCCATGTCTTTGTGTATACTAAAACCGTCCATATATTTAAGGGTTATTATCCAGGCTTATTACTGACAATTATTTTCGAAAATCATTATCAACAATCCTTTTATACTTCTGATGACGATGAATATCTTCAGCCATCTTAAAAATCTTTGTTGAAAACCCGCAAATCTAAATTTGTTTGTAATGGGAAAATTCGATATTTTGAGCTACGTGACTTAGGGTTAATCGTTATAGTTATCGCAAACAATGCGAAATCGAAGCTATAAAATCTACCCGATAATATAGACATCGTCGTTTTACGTGTGAAAAATAATTTAAATATCTTACAAAAAAAAAAAAAAAAAAAAAAAAAAATGAAGCTTCAAAAACATTTCATTTAAAACTTAACACAAACTTTATTCCAGAATAAATTCTACTACTCTTTTTTATCATTGCTCGTGAGCATCTGCGAAAAATAAAACCACGACCATGGAGTCACCATGAGAGTGCGGACACTAAAGCAATTATAAATATTAATCTAATTCGCGACAATAGTTTTCTTGTAAGGTTTAAATTAATTTCTACTGACCCTAATTTTTTCATAACTTTAAATTCTGTAGATTTTGAAGTAGAGATGGGGAGGGGTATATTTTTGCATTACATTTTCGACGAAATCTCTGAAAGTATTATATCTAAAATTGAAAGAAATGCATTTTTGATTTTGATATTAGGAAAGTTTTCACATGATTCCCATCCCGATATAAAAGAAAATAGATTTTTTTTCAACTAACTTAATTAAACCTTCTATATTTTTCCTAAATATATTTGTGAATGATTAATCTCCGTATATATATAAATCCTAATGGAACAAATTTATGAAACACTTTTATGAAAAGACTGAATAAACGACTGATTACATACTCTTTTTCACAGTTTTTTTATTTCTCCTAAAATATAGAACGTTTGGTGGTGAAATTAGAACGTAATATTTAGTTCACTAAGTTCCAGGTTTCACTGCAACGCAAGCAGTATTTAAGGTAATATAATTCTGTAGATTTAATGAATTTTTAATACATTTTAGAATGATTATTCAAGGATAACATTCATATTTGTAATTAAGTTTTTTTTTTTATAATGTTCAAAGAATCGTAGTTTCTGAGCATTTAAAACAAAATGCAGAGAAAATAATATTATAATTTTACCCATTTGGGAGACGCTCAGAGGGTTAGAAAAAAAAAAGAATAAATTAATTATTACAAGAGAAATGTATTTAATACATTGTGTCATACATAAAACGATACATTTAAAACTATTTTCATCCCGGATAATTTTAACCTGACGTCATATGGTATGAAAGTAATTCAACTAAAAAAATTGTCTATATATTACATCTCTTGATGCAGCATAAGTACAGGTAAATGTATGCGCAAGATGTTTTCCATTTATTTTGTCCGTATTACTGCTACTCGATAAATGCATATTTAAAAATTTTGATATTCATATTAGTTAATAAAATAGTATATATTATAAAAAGGACACAAAAGTGTGCATGATGGAGTGTTTTAATAGTGAAATGAATTCATGAACAAGCTACCAGTTCCTGAAATATTTAAAACTTGACCAAAACATTAAACATAACCGTAGAGTTTCAAAATACGTACTTTACAATGCTTTTCAATACGTTGATCCGAAAGCTATTCCTTAAGCAGACAAAATATTTTAACTTCAAACCAAAAGAAAAATTGATGTCTATAGCATCATTATAAAACTTAGAAAGATGACAAAATTTTTACCTCGACTATTTTACACAAGATGATTTTAGATGGGCAACTGATCTTACGTATCAATACAGAAAACAGACGTCTGTTATTGCAACAGTTTTTGAATTGACAGTTTCATAAGTTTTTTAATTATGAACATTCATAATTTAGATCTTCTAATGTTAAATTACATTTCTTTATTTTTAAATAAAGAAATGTAAAATATAATCCTATAATCCTCCTGAAAATATAATCCTAATGCCATTATTTTTTAATTAGTTATAATACTATAAAACCTAAATATAAATACAATTAATTTATAATAAAAAAATTATAATATAAAATTTGCGCTTATTATGTCTTGCTTTATGGGAATTTTTAATACTAAATTTTTATTCGAAGATTTTTCAAATTATGATTAAAATAGTCAAAATGTTGTTTTTTGTTTGGTTTAAGTTGGTTAAGGTTATGATGTGTAGAAAAGTAGTATTTGAAAAATATGTATATTTTACTCATCTTATTGAAACATTTTGGCTGGCAATAGTCGAAACAGCCAGTGGAATAGTGATATTAACAAGAAACAATATATTAATAAAAGTGACGTAATCATTCTATAGCATTTGAAAAATCGACTATAGAACTTCAATTTGAATACTGACTCTAAAATATACTCATTTAAAAACAATTAATTTCTTAAAAAGTAATCATACGAAAAATAAAAATTTGGATTAAAGCTAAATTAAGGGTGCATAATTTATTTATGGTGTCGAACACAGGGCCGTGCGAAGGGGGCGGTCGCCCCGAGAGCGGAAATTGAGGGGCGCCAAATTTCTAAACCATCGTTGTTTGTTTCCTCTTTTTAGGTGCGTTCGTAATTATGTAAATACGTAGCACCTATAGTTGTCGTTCAGTCCGTCCGTCTATCCGTCTGTCTGTCCGTCTGTCCGCATATAACAACGCAAAAACTATCCAACCGAATCTTTTGAAAGTTAAAATAACATAATTTTGTCGAGTCATTTCAAATTTTATGAGAATCGGATGGATAGATCAATTACAGGGACGATCAAAAGTATTCCGTTACATTACGGTCAATGGGGAAAAATGTTGCAAATGCATTTTAATCGTTTGAAATTTAAATTACATACTTATTACATAATTATATCAAGTCATTTCAATTTTTTTGAAAATAGGATGCATAGATCAAATACAGAGACAATCAAAAGTACTCCGTTACATTACAGTCAGTTACATACCCAAAAAGTTTCAAATGCATTTTAATAATATTACACTCATTCGAGCATAATAATATTGATATGCATCATAAAGTACATATTATAATATAGATTTTGCATAATCTGTTGTGCAAAGAACTTTTGTTATTGATTTACAAGGCCACACAAAAGTATTCCATTACATAATGAGTATAGAGAGAACATTGTTTGATGAGCGTTTTAATTGTAATTAACTGTTTACAGTTTTATGAGATTGATAGATGAGAGTGATATTTTTAAAACTTCATTATCGTACGAACGCACTTCATTTGCTATGCTTCACGTGCAATTTCCAACTTGTTTTTTTTTTTTCCTAAAAAAAATATCATATGTATAAACATATTGAGATTTTTTTGTGAAAATAAACATACATTCTCAAAATAGCATGTTGCTTCTTTCTTGAAATTTAAAGGATGTTAGAAAACATTGTTAGATACTTTTTTATACATATGTTTTCCAGATTTCTTTTGCCACAATATAAGTTTAATGTTATTTTATATTATTTAGTTGTTAAAATTAAACCTTTTAAAGTTTCAAGTAAGCAACAAACATATATTCAATAGAATGCATTTGTGCTTTTAAACTTTTCAATTTTGTGACACCTGTCACAAAGAGAAATGGTGATGAAAGTGTGTGTGGGGGAAGGGGGGGGCAAATTGAAACTTCACCCCGGGCGCAATTTTTTGTTCGCACGCCGCTGGCCGAACAGGGGTATTGCTATTAAAAAAAGGAACAAAATGTTCTGTTTTTAAGTTGTAGATGCCCCCTAAACAAATTTTATGCACATGATTTAAAAGTAGACTTTATTTTTAACCATTTGGTACCAGTACTTTCTTCTACAATAATTTGTTACAGAATTAGCAGGGGTTGTTTACTTTCTTTTTTTAAGATTGTACATAAATGTATCAGTCAGAGCTACTGAATGCACATTTGAATTCACGCAAATATATTTTGTCATGGATGATGCACAGTACGCACAGTAATATTCATCATTTTTATTCACAAATTAAGTTATACGAAAATTAATCAAATTAATAGAAAAGGAGAATTTATACATTATTATACAATACTTAATATTTTTTAACGTTTCTTCAGTGCAGAAGATACGTTAAAATATATTTTATGTATGCCTTTCTTTATATTAAAAAAAATTAAACCCCTGTTTATTTAATCCTGACAACCGCAAAAACAAATATGTAATTAAAACCGTCATTAAGTGATGCTGCCACCTAGTGTTCAGATTATTGACGTTTTTTATTCGTATTGAAATAGAAAACAATAATTTTACAAGAATTGTAACTAAATGTAATTATTTTCGATATTTTTAAGTTTAGATCAAAAATTTCAAATTTTCAATACTTTTTAAATTACAAAAATTGTTGCGATTAAAATTAATGAAGAACGAAGAGAGAATCTTATCACTTACGGTAATGTGATGCTTACACCATATTTTATTAAATCTAAAATTTTCTTTTTTTTCTTTTTTTTTAAGTTTTATAATCAGGGATGTAGCGGAGGGTATATGGGGATATACGCTGTATACCTTGGTGATTTTTTTAAAGGAATAGCGTATACCCTCTGTTTCTCAAGAAAGCTATAGTATACATATTCTACTCTCTGTCTTGGGCGTATACTCTCTGCTTAGAGCATATATCCCTAATTATTATTACGATTACTCCCTTGTATAATCTATAAACGTAAAAGAAAAAAGAAAATATGTCTGTGTGTGGAAGGGGGATGTTGGACTGATTCTAGATAAAAAGCTAAATTCCATTTCTAAAAAAAAGTTTTTGAAACTCAAAATATTTTTTTTTAATTGCTCAATTTTTGTTCAATTTAAAATTTAAATTATATTCATCACATATCATTGATTGTTACTCTTTTTTCATCGCATTTTCTATATTTTCTTGATATTATCATTAGGTTAAACATATGTGGTTATTGTGTTATGTAATGTTGTTTAATTATGTTTTTAAATAGTTACTTAGTATGAAACAGTTAAAAAAATTTAGAAAGTTTAAAAAATCTTAATTTTTTTACTTTTAAATTTTTGATTAGTTTTTAAAAGCTGTTATAAAATATTTTACCTGCTGTAACTTTCAAAAACATAATATGTGATGCATGCTTTATACCGTTACGAACTTTAACTGTGCCAAATTCTGCAATTAGTTTTATTTAAAAAGATATTCACCATTTTTAAATGTTACACGGACTTTTTTCCAGAAATTTTTAGTTATATGACATTCTTTCATGACGATTCCTAAGTTTTATATTTTATATTCTGTCAATGCTAAAAATTTTCGATCATAAAAGCATCTTCTTTTTTTCAGTTCAGTTATAAATTTGTTCGATCAGTAACATTTTTATACACTGATAAATGAAAAATTCTTTAACAATTATTTAAACTTTAAAATATAAATATTTTTCACTTACCTTACCATAATTTCAATAATGGCATCGTATGTTTAACTCTTTCGGGTTTGGTGTATTATTAACAGTGCATGTCTTTTAATGGAGTATTATTTTATTTTAAGAAATACTTGTACTACTGTTTACATGTAGTAATGTTAGTATATGTCTATATATTTACTATATGACTTTATGTTTAGAACTTTATATTTAGGTATTTAGTAATAATAATAGATATTATTTGCTTTATTCTCTTTGCGCGGTTTGCGATTCTTTTATTTTAAACATATATTTGTCTCTTTAAATTTAAAATGAAAGTTACTTCCCTGAAAGAATCATGCATAATAAAATGAAAAAGAATTAGAAAATTGTAATATAAGTGAAATCTTACTGTAATACAATATTTTCTAAGCACCTGCAAAAATTCTTCCTTAGCCTATTGTCATATGAATAGAAATTGAATAGTACACAAAACAACATTCGTTTTCTTTCAATTAATGAAATATTCGTTAAACACAAATTAATCTATTTAGATAACTACTGTAAATGTTATTAACATAAAAGTAATTTTTTTCTAAAAAAAATGAAAAAAAATTCGGACCCGAAAGGGTTGTGATACTGAATGATTTATTCAGTGTTGGACTATTTGCAATATGTGACATCGCTAATTTTTTTGCACTGTTTACCACGATGAGAATGTTTCAGGTTAGAAAACATTTGCTATTTTATTAAATAAGAAATAATTTATCATCATCTTACCGTCGAAATATCCCAAACTACTCATTACCGAATTTTTCATTTATAATTTGATTGTTTGCACTAATGGTATTAAGAGACGGAAAATTTTCAATTATTCAAAACCGTTTATTTTCAAGGATAGTTATAGAATGGGTTTTTATGGATTGTTATGGTATTAATAGTTTCGATATCTGTGAACTAGTAGAGACAAAATAGCTAAAAAGGAGAGTTTAAAATGCGTAAATATGCTAATGAAATTTCAAACTTTTTTTTTTTTTTTTTTTTTTACATCAAAATTTAATTTATGTATATTTAAGCAGATTATTTACTGTAGTTATTTTTTTGTTAATCGTAGAATGTATATTTGACTTACTTTACTCGACATGTATATAGTTTAAGTAATTTAGAAGTTCGTCACATTATATTCTTTTATTTTATAAAAACCGAGAATAATTTTGTGAAAATCTTTTTCCTCTGATACTAACTTTTAAAAAAATAAGTAATGATTTTTTTCATATGAAATTAAAGAATAAAAAATAAGCACATTTAAGTTTTAATTGAAGTTCTGGTTATTTCATATAACCCTAAAGAATTTTTTTATTCAAGCTTGTATATTTTTATATGCAAATGTTTTTAAGTCATTGAAACTGAAATCTTAAAGAAATTAGTGTTTTTTGATGACCTATATTTAACAACCCCTCTCCCCTTTTTTTTTCGGAAATGCCTTAATACCTTCTCAGATTAATGGGGAAATTATTTCTTGAAGCAGAAATTTTTAATACAGGGTAGTAGGCATTTTAATTGAATTAGCTTCTACTTAAACATTTATTATAACAATTCTCAGTTTTATTCAAAATCGTCTTTCGAAAAATCACTGTCCTCTAATGTGTTACGGCTTTTAATCCTTCAACTTCTGAATTCATCTCGCTAATGCTAAGTCTATGGGCGTATGAGGCATTCCTTTTTTTAAAATATCTCCTCGTGAAATTAATATGTTTAACTCATTTTTTCTGTGTACTCTTCTTAAAGGGTCTCTGTTTTTCTTAGTTCTCGAAATATTTCAAAAATATATGATTAATTTTATATGAAGTGTTAAAATCTTACTCACAACTCGTCAGCTTTTTCCACACTTGCAGTGTTCATTTCTAGGGCTGGTCCAGGGGGGGGGGGGGATACACACCAGAGCAATGAGATGTCCACCCCAGAAGATGTGAAATTTGTGTTTTCAATGGTAAAATAATGTCATCCCCCCCCCCCCTCGGCGGAATTTTAGAAATTCCTCTTGAGAAAAGTATCTGAATTCAACACTGCGCTCAAAATAATAAATTAAGCATATGTTATAGAAATAATTGAGAACTAAGGAAAAAAAAGAGACATCCTCTAAGAACAGTACACAAAAGAAAATGAGTAAACAATATTAATTTCTCTAAAAGATATTTTAAAAATATAAATGCATCAAACGCACATAGACTTAGCATTAGCGAGCATATTCCATGTATATTCCATATGCATTTTTCATTTCGGGAGGATATTGATTTGTAATTCAACACAGTATGTCAAAACGTATTATTCGTAACTTTGGCGGAATTTTTCATTTTTAAGCTCATTTTTCTCAGAATATTACTGTTTTCTATTTATTCTTTCCAAAAAACCATTAGGAGAACATTTTCTCATATTCAACATGCTTTTACTTATAACTAAACTCTAACTAAATTTGCATTACTAGATGTGTAGATTTTTTAATTTGAGAGTTTAAGACCCACTTACGACGTTATTTTGACAAAATTTCTTTCTTTCTTTCTTTTTTTTTTTTTTTTTTTTTTTTTTGTCAAAACAATTTTAAAAATTGCCTTTTAAGAACTAAATAAAATATAAACTTCTGAATTCAATTGTTTTTTCCTTTATCATATCGCTCAATTCATGTGGACGTTTCTGACACTTTTGCATATAAAATATCTTTATACTATAGGAATTTTAAACCCAAACTTTTTTTAACCACTTGGAAAATGGTTGTTACTCTCGGATAGAGATATACGAAGCATATTTGAATCCTTGTGATATCCGCATTTTATTCTTTTTCTAATTTGTCCAGGAATATTAATGTGTAATCCATGGTCTACATAATACATGACTCTGTCATTACGTAAGCCACGTTTTGATTTTTATTAACTCAATGGGAAACATTCAAACATTTTGCTTTGGGCAATGGATATCCACATTTTATTTATTTTTTTTAATTAATTTTATTTTTTACAGATTTTTTTTTTCTAGATTGAATGTAGCCGAATGATTGAACAAATGTAAACTATTGAAGGACAGTTACATGGGATTAAAAATTGGCTTCCTTTTGTGTATAAGAATTAGAACACGTTTAAAAATATATTGAAAAATGAGGTCTTATTTTAAAGACTATCAATTTTCTGACAAATGAGAACGCCATATAAACTCCTATGGAGCGCTTCGATAGATCAGAAAATAGATAGTCTTTAAAAACAGAGATACTTTTTACATCAATTCAGTTTCTTTTCGTGGACAAAAGTTTAAGCTCTTAGTTAACCTTGCGATTAGTTATAAAGAACCATTTTCCAAATGGTCGTTGTAATTTGTTAAATTACAATTTCTTTTATTGCATTTTTTTATACTTTTACAAAATTTATTTACATTAATAAAGCATCATACATATATTTGCATTAATAAAGCGATTGTTCAGAAGTTATTTTCATATTTAAGAAATTGATAATTTTTATTTGTTGCATCGTCCAAAAACTACCTTTTTTTTATCCCGGAAGAAGTCGCTTGCCAATCTTTTTGTCACCTATAACATATTTTAATTCTATTGCCAAAATCCCTTCTTCTGAAGTCAAGTAACGTACAACGATGAATGAGGTATTATTGGATGGGATTATTTGTCCCCATCTGACGTCACGACATACTGAATTTAACTAACATGTAACTTGCAACAATGAATGAAGTATCATTGAATGGGATATTTGACCACATCTAACGTCATATAATGAATTTAACTAACATGTAACGCACAACAATGAATGAAATATCATAGAATGGTTTTTTTATATATATATACACATTTGTCACTATATACTGAATTTTCGTTACACATTTAGCTTAAATGTCATCACATACTATATTATTTCTGAGTTCAACATCCCAACTTGCCTTTTATTACCTACATACAAAAAGAACAACTAATGAGGTATTACGCGAAAGGTTTTTGATTAGACTTGTGACATAGTACACTCATATTTCGTTAAAACAAGCTGTTTGATAAAATAAATTGAAGTTAATCATAAATTAATGAAAAATGCATCGGAAAAGAATTTAAAAAGTGTACTACGGAAACCTGGCACGGATCAACTGATATTAATTATAGTCCCTCTAATCCCTAGTGCCAGATTTACGGCAGGGCATTCGGGGTACGGGCCCAGGGCCCCTGATTTTTAGGGGTCCCCCATTTGCTGCTGAAAGTATTTCAACCATTGTTCAAAATCTTATGTAGTTTTAATATCCAATGAAATTTTACATTTCATTCTAAAGTTCATTATGCTCATTTTGTATTTTTTTAACGTTATATATTTTGCCTGAAAGGTCCACTTATTACTTTATTAAAGTGATTTTTTAAAATCTTTATCACTTTAAAAATATACAGTACTTTTAATTCTTGTTTAATCCTTTTCCTTTTATCATCAGATTATTTGAGTGTTGGTGAGCGCAGCTTACAGACTGTAGAACCCCCTAATATTTTAAGTAATTGTACCTTGGTGTTGTAAAAAATGTATTATTAGTAGTTACATACTTTATTATTGAAGATCTATAGACTTTCATAGGAAAAGATAATTAGCACCACACAGTTCATTATAAAAAGTCTGTTCATTTAAATTTCTTAATTGTGAAATAATTCTTTAAAAATAAGTTATTGATTATATTAATTTTTTAATGGATATACTGGATATAAAGTCATACTGGTTACTTTAGTAACTATCTTTTTTCATTTTGTTTAGTCAATGCCCCAATAAGTATCGGTGCAAGGGGGGGGGGGGCTTAAACATCTGGACACAACAGGTCCCCCAAATTTTTTAATCGGTCCCTGCTAAGCCTCTTCTAAACACAATAGTAATGTTTTAAATAGATGACCTTAAATGTGTCTCCACTACCATAGTGAAATTGCATGACATTCAAGCTTTTAAGCAAGTATATATTAACCAGAAAAATAGAAATTCACGAAAAACGACCACGATTATTATCCCTCATGAGAGTTCATTACCACATTTTCCAAATATTCCATAGTTCACGAGAAAACTGGCTAATTTCATTAAAGTAAAAATTTATAACTTTATTGTAAAGTTAAATAAATAATGAAAGCTATTTATCAGCTTATTTTTTCCTCTATCAAAACCCTGCGGTAAAAAATCTGGTTGCGACCAATAACGTTCTAAATAAAACACACAACTACTCTCGGGTTAAGGTAAACAAATTTTGTTTTAATGTTTAAAATATAGTAATTTAAAAATGTAGTAATTTAAAGTTTAAAAAGCTGATTTAGTTAGAAAAGTGTTAGAAAGGACTCCATGAGCTTGAGCCTTAAATGTCACTTAGTTCAAACATGAGCTTGTATCTTCAATAGTTCATTTCTAAGAGGTGCAGAAGTAACCCTTTTCTTGATACATAGGGGGAGAAGCCAAGACAACAAAACTTGAAAACACAATATTACTTGCCACAAAAGGTCATTTTTACATCAGTCACCGCATTACATAAATTAATAATAATAATAATAATAATAATAATAATAATAATAATAATAATAATAATAATAATAATAATAATAATAATAACTCAAATCCTACCTTCGGAAAAAATAATTTTTTTTCGTCTCCTCTATCCTTAAAATTTAACAGTGTGATTAACAGCATGATATCATATGTATAGTAGTATTACTTCTAATAAAACTTCCTTTAAGGAATATAAAACTAATTTGCGCATCTGAAACTTTCCGGTTACCTTTCCTCTTTACGAATGATTTATAACGACATGCAACTCATAAAAATATACATTAAGTCTATCCTATCGCCGGTATAATGAATTGCACATTCATCATGCAGAATAGCATATTGTAATACATTTCCCCCTTAAAGAGTTTAGCTCAAGGATATTGCTTTTGATATTTTCTCCTTTAGATTAGAATGCGATTTACTTTCTACCAAATATGATGCAAAAATCATAATTAGAAGAAATATGTAAAAATGTGGTTTAAAAAAAGTGCTGTAAAATTTATTTTTTGTAAATGAAAATTGCCAAACGCTTTCATGCTTTCATCATTACAATAAAAGAAAAAAAGAAAGAAAGAAGAAAAAAATGACATTTAACTCTTTGCGATCGCATGTCTGCTCTCAGCTACGAAAGCTTTTTTTTACCATGTCAGTCGTATGTTTGCTCTCATCCTGCATACATTTTTTTTTTTTTTTTTTTTTTTTTTTTTTTTCAATCGTATGAGTCTCAGTCACTGTAGTACAGAACTACACTAATCTTATGTTAAGTTGAAAAGCTCTGAAGATACGTGGAATTCGAAATAATATTTTACGAATTTGTATTTAAATGTAATTAGGCGTATTCACTTCTAAAATATTAACTCTAAAATAGAAAGAAAATAAGGTTAGCGAAAGAACCATAAAATTGAATGTAATTTTAAAAAAATCCTTCCGGCAATTCCGGGAGGAAGAGATAGCTTTCATATACTTATTTATTTATTTTAAATTCAGTTATATAAATCAAATATAAGAAGCTCAAAGTAGTGGAACACGATTATGTAAGATTGCACTGTAAAAACAAAATACCCAAATTGGGTTGAAAGATTTTTGGGTACAGCATTGTTCCAATTTGGAAAATTCAGTTTGCAGCACAAAATCGTTTTAAAAAAGTCTGTTTTTTAATGACATTAAAACAATTAAAATATCTTAGATAGTATATATATTATATCTTAGAAATTTTGATTAATTTAATGTTAATAAAGATCTGCTCTGTTTTGAACCATTTTGGGTTATCTATTTTGGGAACAATACTCTACCATTTTGGAATCCTTACTGTACCATTTTAGGAACATTACTATACCCAGAAATCTTTCAAGCCAATTTGGGTCTTCAATTTTTACAGTGTGAATACTAGTTTTTGTCAATACTGAATATTAATAGGAATTTTTAGAAATAAGTCATCTTTTATTCAACCTGGTTTTATTTTAAGCGATCTACAGGGTCGCCAAATTCCACGATATCCATTTTAAAGCAGCATGATGGATAAAAAAACCCCAATGAGTTTGATCGAAATCTTAATTCATGTGAACATGCACACTCGCATCGAAATCGATTAATGTATACAAGTGCTGACGCGCGTAAATTGACTTTTAAAAAAATGTCACTCACATTAGAAATTCAAACTGCTATATCCCAGGCGTTTGTCAAGGTAAAGACAAAGCAAAAAATACTCCGAAATTCATTATTAAGATAAATAGTTTAGAAAGAACCTTTTTTCAATTTCTAATTTTTTGTTTATACATCATAATATATTCAAAAAATTTTTGACAAATTTAAATAGCCGCTATTTTGAGACAAGATGACGGATAAAGTTGGCCCGTGAACTCCGTCAAGACATTGGTATGTACCATGAACACACGGAGTTATATCGAAATCAGTTTATAAATATGAGTATTAACGCGTGACAAATTTCAGACCGTTTCAAAATGTCAACCACAATGGAAATTGAAAGTAACTCAGTCTTTTTTCAAGTTATATATGAAACAAAAAATGCTCTGGAATCTTTGTATCAAGGTCAAAATACAAAAGAAAAATCTTTTTCAATTTCTTACTTTTTTGCACCAAATTTTAAAATTTAAATTAAAAAAATAATAATATTTCGCCATTTTGAAACAAGACGGCGGTTGGAACTGGCCAACAAATTCGGTCCAGGCATCAGTATGTCCTATCTACGCACCAAGTTTCATCCATATCGGTGTATAAATACGCGTGTTATCACGTGACGAAAACCAGATCATTTCAAAATGTGAGCAACACAAGAAATTAAAAGTACTATAACTCAGACATTTTTAAGATACAGAGGAATCAAAAAGTGCTTTGGAATCTTTGTATCAAGGTCAAATGCGTAAAAGAAAAATATTTTTCAATTTCTCACTTTTTTGTATCTAATTTCAAATTTCATTTTTTTTTTAATTAAATGGCTGTCATTTTTAAACAAGATGGCGGATGGAACTGATTAACGAACTCGGTCCAGGCTTTATTAAGTACTATGTACACACCAAATTACATACAAATCGATTTATAAATACGACTGTTATCATGTGACAAAAATCAGATCGTTTCAAAATGTCAGCCATAAGAAAAATTCAAAGTGCTATAACTCAATCATTTTTTAAGATATATACAAAATAAAAAGTGTTCTGGAATCGTTGTTTTAAGTTCTAACACGTAAAAAAAAAAAAAAAAAAAAAAAAAAAAAAATATTTTTCAACTTTTAATTTTTTCGCATTTATTTTTAAATTTAAAATTTTTTAAATGGCCGCCATTTTGAAACAAGATGACTGATAATGCTGGCCAACGAACTCGGTCGAGATATTTCTATGTACTATGTACATACCAAGTTTCATTCAAATCGGTTCATAAATTCGTTAGTTATAGCATGACAAAAATCAGATCGTTTCAAAATGTCAGCCATAAGAAAAATTCAAAGTGCTATAACTCAATCATTTTTTAAGATATAGACAAAATAAAAAGTGTTCTGGAATTGGTGTTTTAAAATCTAATACATAAAATAAAAATGTATTTCAACTTTTAATTTTTTCGCATTTAATTTTAAATTTTAAATTTTTTAAAAAATTTTAAATGGCCGCCATTTTGAAACAAGATGGCGTATGATGCTGGCCAAATAACTCAACCGAAAACTCAATCGAAATATTTGTATGTAAAATGTACATACCAAGTTTCATTCAAATCGGTTCATAAATACGTTAGTTATCGCATGACAAAAATCAGATATATATATATATATGGGTGATTCTGAAAATAGGGGATGATTTCAAAAATGAAATCTTAAAAAAATTACTGTTAGCAAAATTTCTGAAAAAATAGGTGTTGTTAATATAGTATTAGGTATATTTCCATGTAGTCACCAGAGCTAAATATTTAAAAATTAACTTTAAAAAAATATTATTATTTTTTGAGCCATGCTAATGACAAAACAAATTGCATGGAATAAATATATTATGAAATTTTTATTTTCTTCCTGTTTAAATATTTTTTTTTTCTATATTTATTAGCCTTCCTTTTCAACAAATGGTTTCCATTTTTACATATATACTTATAAGGAGAATAAAAACATTACCAAAGAGCAAACTTTGTTACATGAGCAACATTCTGACTCGAACAATGTAAGAAGCTGTCTTAGTGATTTTCCTACAGATTTAATGCATATTTTAGTGATAATAAATGTAATACCTAAATTTATACGTAAAATTAAACTTTATAAAAGATACAATATAAGCACTGATTACATTTATGTACATAGGAGTCTTTAGCATGGACAGAAAAACCATGCTAATGACAAATTCTAATTTAAATAAGATTATGAGCCATAATATAATCACAATGCAATAGTCCTTTCTGGGGCTTTTTAAAACACAAAAGTTCTATGCAAATAAATAAAATAAAAATTTTAATTATAAAATAAACATGAAAATTATTATCCATTCTAATGACATACAATTGATGTACGCCCCTAATATTCAACTTCTATTCTTAAAATACAATACATGCTTCTATTTTCAGGCTGGGATAAAATGGCTACTTGTTGCCAGGGAGAAACTTTATATTTTCCAACTATTGTCATATGTGAAAATGAAATTTTGATTAATAACCAGCTGTTTTAGTATGACCTTGTTTTGAAAACCGAATATGGAGGACAAACTTTAATTCTTTTTTTATGTACTATAATTTTATTTTTAAAAATAAATTTATTGGATAAATCCTCTCCTTGATTAATATAAAGAAAGAATAACATTTGTTTATTTTATAAACATGATATTAACTCTTGAAAAATGCTAGTATACACAAGGCACAGCTGCTGTGGACATCCATGCTAATGACATTTTGAATCTTTGTTCTGTTATTTTAAGGTGTTTTTAACTAAAAAGTGAGTAATTCTTGAGTGCAGATAATGAATAATATTAAGAAAAACATATCTAAATATAAAAACACTAGTATATAACACCCGTCAAAAATGACGGAATTTTGACCTGCATTTTATTTTCGTAATACTTTGTACAAACAAACAGAATGAAGATTTTATTATTAAAGAGTTTGTATTGTAGAAAAGCATATTTTAAAAATAGCAATACAAATGATTTTTTTTATATTAAATTTCTGAAATAGTTCAACAATTGGGCAAAACATACAGCAGTATTTATCACAACAATGAAAATAATTAGCAAAGTAAAACACATTTTCTGAAAATTTCACTAAACATAAAAAATTAATATTGATTTTTTTAAAAATTTAAAATACATTATTTTATAAAAAGCAATGATTCCGCAGTGATTTTAGCCATATATATAAGAAGGATATGAAATAGATTCCTAGATAATTGATTAATAAAACTTTATACTTTATTTTTAAATATGGGTTTGACTCATCTAGAAGCAGTTAATATAAACAAACAACAACATTAAAGAAAAAAAAAATTTGGAAACAACATAAAAAAAACTTTTTGGAAAATTTGTAGTTATTTATAGAAAATATCGAACCCAGATGCATTGATTTAGATCAAAATCAATTTTTAAAAACTCTATGTGACTTTAAAAATTCATTCCTTATTAATGAAAACCAAAATCGTTATCATTATTTCCTTCGTAAAATTTTAATTTTATTATGCCAATTTTTAAAACCTTAGCTTATATCCACTTGAAATGGAGGAGGAATGGCGACAAGTTTAAATATAACATAAAAGTCGCCATTCCTCCTCCATATCTCATTGACCTCGTTACAGATAAGATCGACAAAATTCCAATAGATCAAAAATCTGGTATTTATGAAATCCCCATCACTTTATCTAATAATCTTTAAAAAGTCTACATTGGCATGAATACGCGGAAACTTTTAATTAGAATTAAAGAGCATTGCAAAGATATAAAACAATATAAACAGAATACTGCCCTTTCTCGCTTCTACTTGGTGAACAAGGGTTGCCATATTAATTTTGAGGAGGCCAAAATCATAGTTCCATGCAATAACCCAATTTAAAGTAAAATAAGAGAATCCATCGAAATCATAGCACGAGAAAATAAACCATGTAACGATAATTTATCCTACAATATACCAAAAATATGGCATAACATCATAAAATCTTAAAATTTTTATTTCCTTGCAATATTTTAATTTTTACTCACGTGTAAGTGGCAACATTTTTTAAAAATTTTAATTCATTTAGATTTTAATTTAGTAGAAATATTATCTCTCGATCAAGATGCAAACGTAGTCCTTCCATTATCATATTTTCCTGAAGACGCCCGCAGAAGACGGCACGAAATGTTGAAAGTTTTATTTTATTTTACTTTAATTGTACAAATGTACACTGGTGTCCAAAATTTAAGCATAATTGGTAATTAAGTAATTATTTTTAAGTAATGAAAGAAATATGAATCGGAATGTGCTGAAACTCCAGTTGTGTATACAAAATAGTACGCGTCACATATTTTCGCGAAGAGTTTTCCCCGAAATCGAACAGGGGACCGTCAACAAATTGAAAAAGAACGAAGATCTTTTGGATAACCCTGTCAAAACTAATGTAGCAAAAGCGTTCAAACTGCACATTATGATTAATTGGCTTATTGTAATGTACTGTGTTAATTTTTACAAGGATAGCATGTATACTCGTAGAGAAATTAAGGTTTTTATAAAAACAGTCCTAATTATTTTGCTTATAATTTGCAGAGTTCTTAATATAAAATAGTGTTCTTTTTTGAAAAAATGACAAACATCATCGTACACAATACCCTGTCATTAGAATTTAAAAATAATAAAAATTGTATGAAAAATGAGTATGTTTAGTAAATAATTTTTCATTGCGCATGCGTCAACGATATCAAAATGTCATTTGCATATTCTGTTAGCTAAATGTATAGAGCAACTTCTGTAAAAGTTTCAAAAACATAGCTTGAAAATTCTGAAAATGGGAGCCTATAGAATCAACTCAAAATCCTTTATTCCCTAAATGAAGCAAAAAGATGAGGGGCTGTATCCATATTCCATTGTTTAGTGCCTACACAATATTGCACGTACAACTATTTTTAGGTAAAACCCCTGATTTTTTTGCTTCCTTTAGGAATAACGGATTTTGAGTTGATTCTATAGGCTCCCATTTTCAGAATCGTCAAACTATGTTTTTGAATCTTTTACAGAAGTTGCTCTATACATTTAGCTAACACAATATGCAAATGACATTTTTATATCGTTGACGCATGCGCAATGAAAAATTATTTACTAAACATACTCATTTTTCATACAATTTTTATTATTTTTAAATTCTGATGGCAGGGTATTGTGTACAATGATGTTTGTCATATTTTCAGAAAATAACTTTATTTTATAATAAGAACTCTGCAAATTATAAGCAAAAAACTTGGAAAAATTTAGGACTGTTTTTATAAAAACCTTAATTTCTCTACGAGTATACATGCTATCCTTGTAAAAATTAACACAGTACATTACAATAAGCCAATTAATCATAATGTGCAGTTTGAACGCTTTTGCTACATTAGTTTTGACAGGGTTATCCAAAAGATCTTCGTTCTTTTTCAATTTGTTGACGGTCCCCTGTTCGATTTCGGGGAAAACTCTTAGCGAAAATATGTGACGCGTATTATTTCGTTTACACACCTGGAGTTTCAGCACTTTCCGATTCATATTTCTTTCATTACTTAAAAATAATTACTTAATTACCAATTATGCTTAAATTTTGGACACCAGTGTATATTAAAATTCCTGTTTTGTGCACCACTGAGCAATGTGTTATTATTAGTTAAATTTTATGGTGCAACTGTCCTATATATATTTATTTTTAATTTCCGTCAATTAAATTTATCTAACGAAAGGGTTTATTCTGCACGACTGAAATGCTTACGCCATTTAATGTGGACAAAAAATGGTTTTCCATGAAAGTCCGCACCAACGAGAATTCCGTGTATGCCCACCACCTTTTTTTTCGTGGTCTGTTTGTGCTCAGTAGTTCAATCGTTTGTATTAACAAATTGTCACCTACCTGTATTTTCACTAAAATGACTAAATTAAAGAAAAAAATGTTTCTATTCCATAACTATTTTATTCCTGCCGATTAAATTTATCTTACAAAACGGATTATTTTAAATACCTTTAAAATCTTTAAATCGTTAATGCCGATAAAAAATGGCTTCCCTTGTAAGTCCGCACTAACGGAAATTTAGAGGGTTTGACTGTGTGTCTGTGTGTGTGTATGTCTGTGTGTTCTGTTTGTGTTCAGTAATTCATCCGTTTGTCCTATTGTCACTAACTTTTAGTTTCACTAAAATGACTAAATTAAAGTTGTTTTGATTAGCATTCACTTGATAACTATTTGATTTCTGCCGATTTAATTTATCATACAAAAGGCATTATTTTACACCTTTAAAATAATTAAGTCTTTAATGCTGACAAAAATGACATCCCTTGGATTTCCTTACAAATTGGAATTCACTGTATTTTATTTCGATTTTTTTTAACTCCCAGATAGGGTGAAGATATGCGGAAGCACTCTACATTATTAAGGGTACACGTTCTTTTTCCCCTTTTAAACAATCTTTTTCTGTAAAAATTGCAAGTTTTATTTATTTTACAGCGCAGTTACTCGAAAATTTAGAACCTTTGCTATCTATGATTACTCAATATCGGAAAAATGGAAAATTTATTTGCGTTATACTTTGTCAGTTAACTGGGAGTGTGTATAACATATTCCTTCAAACATTTATTAAATTGTAATTAATTAATTCGTTCATGCGATAAAGTAAACCATTTCCTTTATTTTTTTTTCAATAAAGATAAAATAAGTTTTTAAAAAAGCCATAATGTCACGGAATTCTTCCTTAATATTTAAAATTAATTCTCCACTTTCATATTTAAAATTTGCTTATTTCCTTATAAGTTATAGAAGAATGTCAGTTTAATTTCCTATTTCGAAATTGTTTTCTCTCCATTATCTAAAAGAATAACAACCTTCATTTCTACTAGTTTTTTCCATTATAATTTCGAAATCAAAAATAGACTATTGTGTTTATTTCTGAATAAAAACGTATAAATTAAATAACTGCTAATGTCAATTTTCAATAACTAGAGAAAATAGATTAAAATTCTGTTAAATGATATTTAATGTGTGATGCATTTCGAAAATTCATCATTTAAAAATATAACTATGTTTTCTTTTCTTTTTTTTTCTAAGTGTTAAATCTTATGTTTTCATTTTTATAACTTAAAATATAGAAATCAAACATGTGAAAATTAGCTTGATAGACATAAACTCAGCTTACAGCATCCAATATTTTTTACTCATTTGATACGATTATGCCCAACCTATAATCTATATGACTATATGACTTTCTATATGACTTTCTTTAATACTTGCTTGAAGAATCTATTGTGATATATGGATTGTTTTAAGCTTCTAAAAGAAATTCTTGTTCATATATATGTATATATATACATATATATATATAACAATCTTTTTTCTGGTAAATTAATTTCAAAAATAAGTGATTTTCAATTAAGTTTTCAAAAAGAATGTAAATTTTAAAAACCACGAACTTTTGTTTAGACAGAAGTTTATTTCCAGATGTTTCAGGTATGCGAATACAAAGTTGCAGCTCTTTCTGAGAATTAATTTTTGAGCTATAATAAAAAACTACCCACATTATAATATGTTTTGCAACGATTTCGAATAAATTTAACGTAAGTGTTCTTAATTTTAAACTTTTATAAATCTTAAACTTCCTTATTTAATGACTTCCCGTTTCATATTCTAACAAGGAAAGTCTCCATACGGGCATACTCAAAAAAATCTGAAAAAATTACGAAATGTTCTTCTTATGAGGTTCATTAAAAAAAATTAGGCTCAACCCTTATACAGCGTCCATAAAAAATAATGAAAATTTCATTATTGGGGGATTTTTCATGGGTTGGCGATGGTATGCAATTTCAAAAAATATTTTTTTATGGCAAATACACTTTAGGAAGAAAAAAGTTTAATGTTTAATTTGTTTAGATAAATTTAATTTATATAATTTCTGTTTTGTCAGTTTTAGTTTTTTTTTTAAGTATAATTTTGTTATATCGATATTTATCTATATTTATATTCAAATTTAACCATCAAAATTTGCAATTTAAAATGAAATTCATATTTTAAATTAATTAAAATCGTTCACAAGCTCAAAGTCCAATTGAGCTTTGTGGATTCAATTTTGTTGCTATGGAAACATCTAGCTTTTATTTTTGAATACGCTTATATGTATGAAAATAATTTTTCTCAGTATGATTTTTTATATATATGAAAATATTTTGTTGCAGTGAAAAATAACTGCTGCACCAAGCAATATATATATATATTGCAATATATCTTTCTATCTATCTATATATATATATATATGCTACATTTTCCCATTGCTTGTGTCATTAAATACCATTTAAACGCATTCTAAAAATTCAGTTTTCAGTTGCGTTAAAATTATATGCTATTGGCAAGGAAAAATTCTGCTCGCCAAATCGCGTGACGCTTTCATTTTTTTCACCCAAAAATTTGAAGGTATTTTATTTTTTTTCACACTTTTTACTGTAAATCCTCCGCTAAATTTAACTGATCCTTTATTACATACATAAGTAATTTAATTTTAAAAAAAATTTCAAAATATTCTGAGAATGCCCAGTATGGGGCATGTTCCGTGTAAGTTAAATTTTGTATCCAAATATGGTGTCAAAATTGAGAGTTGGAATTCAAAATTTTAGAATTTGATGCAAACTTTTAGTGCAAAGATGACCCCTAATCTTTTTTCTTTTAAACATAAATGGAACTGATATGCGGTGGCCATTAACAAAGTTTTCTTTTATAAAAACAAATCATCTGAAACTAAAATTATATGACAATCTATTCGGTTGTGAAATGCAGTTATTGCGAAAAATATGAAAAACGATCATATCAGCAACACATGTTGGCAATAAAAATCCATATCTTATAAGAATATATTTATATCGAAAATACAGTATGACCAGAACAGGAAATTTGGTGAAAATCCGTGCATTAATTCTTAAGATAAAACTCCCGCAGAAGTCGTCAAAAAATTCATCATAAGCAGAGTTGAGCGATTTACATCAAAACCAAACAAGCACCAATTTATGTCGAAATCTAAAAGAAAATGAAGAAAGCTTGATGAAACGTGGAAACCGTAAATCAGTGATGAATTCAGGGGGTGGTGATTGGGACATCCCCCACGGAGCAATGAACTGTCCCCCCGGGAAATTTTTAAATTGTACGTATTCAGTGGTCAAAAAGTACAATTCCCTCTCCCGGAATTCTATCGTGTTTCCCTCCTGGAAAAATGTCTGAATTCAACACTGCCGTCAATATTGTACCATACTTGTACCGTTTATTAGATGATTTACACCAAAACCTGATCGGCCCCAATTTATGTCAAATCTAACTAAATTTGAAGTTTGATCAAATTCCGTAAATTTAATCAAACTGCACTCACCTTTTCTTTCTCGCTCTTATTTTTTTGGTCAAAATTATTATTTTTGCAAATACTTGATGTAATTTTTATTCCCTTTGAATGGTTTAAAATTCTAGATATTTCTATAAAAGGATTATCATTTGATTTCAACTTAAAAAATTCTTTAAAGAGAGTCTTGATATCTTTATAATCAACAAAATTTGACTATTCGCAGCTATCCTGTTCATGACAGACAGCTAATTAATTGTTACAAATTCAGAATTTGTGAAGGTTTCCATAGTGTGCTTACATTTTTGAGACAGTGGACTCAAAAAAGAAAACAATAATTTTAAAATATCTTTTACAATGTTTCATTTTGATCACATTTTGAGTATATAGAGGGTTATTATAAATGAATCATCGGGTTATGATGTGTTACTACATGCGAACTAGGAAACGTATATGTTTCCATGACATGCGTACGTGTCTTGCGCGTGTGATTGCCATGGTTAATGCGCGAATGTCATATGCAAAATGGTGATTGGACAGAAGAGAGCGTTTCGTCCACTAAAATTTTCAAAGTGTGAATCGCTTATAACTGTTAAGAGAACATTCTGGAAGGCATACAAATGCAAAACACCTACCCAACAAAGCATTCTGCTCTGATACTGACAATTTAAAGAAATCGGCCAAACTTCCGCCTTTACAGTTTCATCTAGTTGAGGAGGCCTACCAAATGACTTAAGCACAACAAGCCACACATTTTTGCCTTTATATAAACAACCGATTTCTTTGAACTGTCGATACCAGCACAGAATGCTTTGTTGAGTTGATCGTTTGCATTTGTATGCTTTTCACAATGTTCTCTGAACGATTATAAGCGATTCACACTTAGAAATTATTGTATACAAAATGCTTCCTGAAGTTCAGTCGTCATTTTAAATATGACATTCGCGTAGCAACCATGGCAAACACACGCGCATGACACATACGCAGAGCGAAACTGTGGTTAACGCCCTTTCGTTTGAGTTGTCATGAAAACATATACATTTCTAATTCCACACATAGCAACTATTCAAAACCCGATGATTCTTTTGTAATAACCCTGTATTATGAAATTACTCAATATGTTATTTCATCGAATTTTATTAGGATGTTTTATAATAGCATGCTTAAACTTTTGCGACAGACTGTATGGTGTAAAAGAGCAAATACAGTATTTTTGTGCGAAATAAATGAGCTACAAAAGCCTGACGTCCAAACCTTATGTTAATTGTGTATTGTCATCTCTGCAAAATGGTGTTTCTCACATCAAAGTATATAAAATATGTTCTTTAAACCGCAATAATTAAACGCTGACTTTTTTTCACACTCTGTATGTTTGAATTGTAAAGCATTACGTCTCTTAAATTAAACAAGCAATTTACAGGAACTATTGATATTTACTTCAAGGGATTGTTTATTAGGTGCGTTCATAATTATATAAATACGTAGCACCTATAATCGTCGTTCAATTCGTCCGTCTCTCCGTCCGTTTTCTGTCCGCATGCAACTGAGCAAAAACTACGAAACAGAATTATTTGAAATTTAAAATGTATAATAATTGCATAATTTTGTCGAGTCATTTCAAATTTTATGGAAATCGGATGTATAGTTTAATTACAGGGGCAATCAAAAGCATTCCGTTACATTACAGTCAATGGGAAAAATAGTTTCAAGTGAATTTGAATTAGAGGTCTGCACGGGCCCGGGCTTGGCCCGCGGCTCGTACCCGGCCCGGCCCGGTCCGGCTGAACCGTTTCGAATTTTCTAACGGGCCGGGCCGGCAGATTTAAAATAGTTTTTTCAACGGGCCGGGCCGGCAAAAAACTGAACGGGCCTGACGGGCCGGGCCGATAAAAAAATTTTTCGGGCCTGCCGGCCCGTACTGAAGATTTAAGCAGAAACGATAAAATATGAGCTATTTTCAACGAAAATGGTTTTAACGAGAATAAGTATAAATGTGGCCATACTAGTTTGACAGCATCAATATAAAAATGCACAGTGTATCGGCATCGGAGAATTACATTTTGTGTAACCCGTTTTAATATTTTTTTAGCTGACTCATGCCGGTCCGAGATCACGCTTGCATTATTTTTCTACATATAGACTGGCCGGACCGATACTAGACTTAATTATTGGCAGAAAACATGATTTGTAAAATTATTAACAGCGATAAAGAACTTATGTTAGCTTAGTCTTCGGATACATACTTCTTGATGATTTTTAAATTAATTTCTCAATAATGCAAAAGTTTGATACATTTTCTGATTAATTTTAAATTGTAAAAGTATAAAAGTGATAAGCCTAACTATTGAAGGGATTTGGAATCGAATAGCATTTTTCATTTTCGGTAAATAAAATATTTGTGTAATCTTGTTGAGATATAATAGTTTCTCAAATGATTGCAGGTTTTTCTCACTTCCCTTGCTAATGCTTCCGAAAATTCTATTCAAAACGCTAATTATGACAGTATTTTATTTGTTTGCAGTTTTCTTAAATTGCTTGTATCAAAAAATGGATAACGCCATTCGATTATATAGTTTCGGAATAAAAATATCTGCTAATCTTATGCGTTTCTGAGGGAAAAAAAATGAATTTAGAAATGTATCAGAAAGGAGCTTCTTTGAATTTAAGAATGAATTTGGATTTGAAATATATAATAAAATGATATAGAAATATACACTGGTGTCCAAAATTTAAGCATAATTGGTAATTAAGTAATTATTTTTAAGTAATGAAAGAAATATGAATCGGAATGTGCTGAAACTCCAGGTGTGTAAACAAAAAAGTACGCGTCACATATTTTCGCGAAAAGTTTTCCCCGAAATCGAACAGGGGACCGTCAGCAAATTGAAAAAGAACGAAGATCTTTTGGATAACCCTGTCAAAACTAATGTAGCAAAAGCGTTCAAACTGCACATTATGATTAATTGGCTTATTGTAATGTACTCTGTTAATTTTTACAAGGATAGCATGTATACTCGTAGAGAAATTAAGGTTTTTATAAAAACAGTCCTAAGTTTTTTGCTTATAATTTGCAGAGTTCTTAATATAAAATAGTGTTCTTTTTTGAAAAAATGACAAACATCATTGTACACAATACCCTGTCATCAGAATTAAAAAATAATAAAAATTGTATGACAAATGAGCAGGTTTACTAAATAATTTTTTACTGCGCATGCGTGAAAGCCATTAAAATTTCATTTGCATATTATGTTAGTTAAATGTATAGAGCAACTTTTGTGAAAGTCTCAAAAACATAGCTTAAAAATTCTGAAAATTATCGTTGATAGAATGAGATCAAAATCCTTTATTCCCTAAATGAAGCAAAAAGATGAGGGGCTGTATCCATATTCCATTGATTAGTGCCCACACAATATTGCACGTACAACTATATTTAGGTAAAACCCCTGATTTTTTTGCTTCTTTTAGGAATAACGGATTTTGAGTTGATTCTATAGGCTCCCATTTTCAGAATTTTCAAGCTATGTTTTTGAAACTTTTACAGAAGTTGCTCTATACATTTAGCTAACAGAATATGCAAATGACATTTTGATATCGTTGACGCATGCGCAATGAAAAATTATTTACTAAACATACTCATTTTTCATACAATTTTTATTATGTTTAAATTCCGATGACAGGGTATTGTGTACAATGATATTTTCCATGTTTTCAGAAAAGAACATTATTTTATAATAAGAACTCTGCAAATTATAAGCAAAAAACTTGGAAAAACTTAGGACTGTTTTTATAAAAACCTTAATTTTTCTACGAGAATACATGCTATCCTTGTAAAAAATAACACAGTACATTACAATAAGCCAATCAATCATAATGTGCAGTTTGAAAGCTTTTGCTACATTAGTTTTGACAGGGTTATCCAAAAGATCTTCGTTCTTTTTCAATTTGTTGACGGTCCCCTGTTCGATTTCGGGGAAAACTCTTCGCGAAAATACGTGACGCGTACTATTTTGTTTACACACCTGGAGTTTCAGCACATTCCGATTCATATTTCTTTCATTACTTAAAAATAATTACTTAATTACCAATTATGCTTAAATTTTGGACACCAGTGTATTTATAAATCTTCTTTAAACAGCTTCAAAATTAACGATGTTTTTAGCTTTCTTTCTTTTTTCTTTTATTCTAAGCCATATTAATTTTTTAATGAATCTTTATTCGAATGTTGAAAGCCTAAGAATCTAAGTAATCATTAATGTTGTTAATGTGTATTTGCTGTAAAATATACTGTAAAATCATTCCATAGATATGTATGCAGTATTCTTTAAAGGAATCTTAGTTATATGATAAAAATCAGAATTTTTTAGAAATCGTAGAAATTGTAACGGGCCGAAACGGGCCGGGCCTGTTTTTGCTGATTTTTGTACGGGCCGGGCCCGGGCCAAACTTTTGAGTTTTACAATGGGCCGGGCCGGGCCCGGGCCTGGAAATTCCGGCCCGTGCAGACCTCTAATTTGAATGATGTTATACTCTTTCAAGCATAATAGAATTGATATGCATCTATGAGGTATATACTATAAAATACATTCTGCTAAATCTATGGTGCAAAGAATATTTGTTATTAATTTACAGGTCCACGCAAAAGTATTCCATTACACAATGATAATGGTATAGGGGGAAACACCATTTGGAGCACGTTTTAATACTATTAAAGTATTTCATATTTTATGAAATCGATGTCCATTACTCAGGTTTACTGCAAGTTACTTCCTGTATAATAAAAAGCAGATAGTATTTAGAGGGAGACACAAAAGATTTCGATTGTATCCGATGTACAATACTATTTCACTGAGATCTGAAAATTTTTAAAACTTTGTTACTACGGGCTTACTTCATTTGCAGCGTTTGAAGTGCAATTTTCAACTTGTTTTCTTATTGTACCGAAACATCTTGATAAATATGTTTATGAAATACAAACTTGTTCAAAGGAATGCAAAATGTTATAATGTTTTGCATTTTTATTATTATTTCGCAATATATAATTAAACACATAAATGACTATAAAAACCTATAAGTATTGATTATAACTAACAAAATTCTGCCTTATATAGCCTTGGAACCAGATTTAGCCAAATCAAAAAATATTTCAGAAAATAATGGAAGAACTTAAATAGAAATCTTGGAAAACACTGTGATAATTTTCACTTTTTATGAAGTATAATTTTGGAAATAGAGATTCATAATCTAACAATGTATTACGCTCATATTATTATTTCGTATTCAAGAATGCCGAGAACATCACAGATCTTTTTTCCATTCATAAATTCTGTATACACAAAGCTGAACCTCCTTCAGGAATGCTATATTACGTATAACAAAACAATAAGTAATTCTTATTCCAAAACAATAAGGAACAACTCTATGTGTTATAAATTACCTCCAGTTAACTCAAGAGATCTTTCACTGAAATAGCTCATCGCCACTAATTATCTTTCATTGACAAAAAACATGGAAAAATTTCAGCATTATTTCATTTGTGATGGAAGTGTTTTTGAAATATTTTATTGTTCTTCTATAAATACCTAACAAAAATCCGGCAGCTGATTACAATCCTCGTTACGGGTATTTTAACCAAAACAATATATGTTTTAAAAAATAGTGGAAGAGCCCAAATAGAAATCATGGAAAACATTGTGATAATTGTTTTGTCTCATAAAGAACAACTTTGATAACAGCGTTCCATTATTTAGTCATGTTTTGCTGTTTTATGATTATTTACACCGAATTCTCGTATTCCTTTATATTTACACGAAAAACATCGAAGACTTTTTTTTCCATTCATAAATCATACCTACACAAAAACTGATTCTCCGTAATCATTTAGAAGAATTATGTCATATATCTACCTCCAGAAAAATAAGGAACGCATTGTGCTATAAATTACGCTAGCCGCTAACTCGAGAGATCGTCGCCTAATAGCAGCTCATCAATTAAGTGACTGGGCTCGCTGTTAAAGATGCACAGAAAGATAAATCACCATCGAAGCGGGAATAATTATCCTGCCGCAGCGTGTCGCTGTATACATTTTAGTGGCTCGATACACGTACAGTGACGAAATTCCGATTTTGATGCGTAGGCATTGTTCTTTTGAGCGACATACATAAAAAAACATAACTCTCGAATACTGATTCGTGTTCCTTTTCCACCGAATTTCCTTTCCTCCTGAATTTTGATTGTGTCCTTTTTTTTTTCTCTCTTTTCACTTTAGAAGAAAAAAAAAGCGATTGCGTCACTGCTAAAACAACTGGTTGCCTTTCGCACATTGAGGTGTTTAGCACTTTGCCCAATAACTTCCTTTTTAGTGAGAGGTCCGGCCGCATTTGAACATCGTCTTTCATTACCTGTCGATAATTGTTCTGAAACATATGACAAGCTGAAGACGGCGATAAGGAAAAATAAATAAAAATAAAAATGAAGCAAGGCAACTATCGATAATTTATTTTTCTTGATACATACTTTTCTTCTTACCGGTAAATGAGATGAGAAGAAACAGCTGTTTATTTTTCTATATTTTCTCACTTGTATCAGCTGTCATTCAGAGGATCTAAGAGGATTTTACGCATATTAACGTGAAGTGTTTTCGATACCAATGCAAACAGATGACGAAAATGCCATACTGGAGTGGAAAAAGATATGGAATTTGGCACAGGTTTCTTCAGAAACGGTGAGTCTTTTAATTAAAAAAAAATAAAATACGAAAACTTAAAAGTTATAATTTTTTCGAAACATAAATAATTGTGAGTGTATTTTTTTTCCCATTTTCATTGATAAATTTTAACCGGCTGGCCCGGATTTTTCCGCTCCAGAAAATCTTGTTAAATTGGCTGTAGACAAAAGTTATTTTAAACAGAATTGTATTTTAAACCATATGTATAAAGAAGATAGTATGGCATGGAACTGCGAATAAATATTTATAAATAAATATATATATTATATATATTCTTGGATTTACAAGTATTCTTATAAAAACATATAAAAACCCTCGGACAGGGAAAGGATTTTAATATAATAAAATGACCATTTTTCACAAAATCATAACATAAAGGAGAAAATTGACAAACAATTTTTAAAACTTTTTTCTGTTTAGTGATTAAAAAAATAAAATTCTTATTTAAATTTTAATTTAAATAAGAATTTGTAACAATAAAATATTATATTAATTATAAAGTATGTTAAAAATAAACATTTATAGAATAAATTTATATTATATAAACATTTAAATATATTTTTGTATTATGCGCACATTTGTGGGATCTAAACAGCGGAAAATGAATTATATCGTCGCTTATATTAAATAAAATAATAAAAACAATAGTTTATATTTTTCATTTATAAAAAAGACAATATTAAATTACAAAAATTTATTTCATCAAAAATAAATGCTAACGATTTCTATCTTTTAAATTGTTATTAGAATAATTTGAACAATAGTATTTTTGGTTTATTGAGCTTATTCAAATTCAAATACAGCGCTGGTGTAGTGACATATTCAGCATTAATATTTAATAATCAATAAATATATCAGTAAAAAATTTTTAATATTTTTTTTAATTGAAATACCTGCGAGCTTTCCACTATTCTTCTACATACACATGCTATTTTAACTGAAGTCAAGAAAGCACAATGTGAACCATAAAATTAAATTAACAAAATGTTTATCTTCTGTATGTATATATTTTATTTCATTTATAATGTAAAATTTACTATTCAAAATATTTTTATAACATTTAGCTAAAAATTAACACAGTTTTATGGTAAATACATAAGTTTTGTAATTATGAAAATACAGAAATAGAATACATCCACCAAGATAAATTTCATTTTACATTCCATTATTAAATTAATTTTGTAGATTTCAAATTCTTATTTTTAATTATTGATTACTAAATGAACAACAATAAAAAATAAGTCTTTAAACAAAACCGCCCAGCCCACACACACGCATTGTACATATGTACAGACGTCTCTCACTCTCTTATGTATAAATATATAAGGGTTACATTTAACTGAAATTTTATTTAGCATAAATTAAGCATTATATCCGAGACATGTACAAGATATATGATTAAATTTTTGCCGTTTGCATTTCTTCTGAAACTATAGTAAAATATAAAATGTTGTAATATGTGTCATTAATACAAAATTATTGCTTGGCATCTTACATAACTCATCTAAATAATCATAAAAGTTATCAAATGTTATTTTACTAGAGTTTGAATAGACATTTATATACATTTCCAGAAGCAAAATAATTGCTGTGGTAATGATCCACGCAAAAATTAAATCAAAACACGTACGATGATTTAAATTTATGGTCGAAATTATAAGTTGTTAATTTGAAAATAATTATAACGGGGGAAGTTCTTATAATATAGAGCTGTATATTCGCAGTAAATTTTAGCGCTGAGTAAATTTTACATTTTAAACAAGTTTGTGTAAAATAAATTTGTTTTCAATTATGTTATAAAACATAATCAAAATTGTTGTGCTTCATATTTATGCATTAGGATAAAGAAAGGTTGTATTTATTGCATGATAGTCTTAGAAAGTGCAAAAATTGTTTGATTTAAGTGTTTCTACAAATTTTCATATTATGAATTTTCAAAACGAAACTGTTCGAGTGAATTTTAAAATTTCTCAAATGTCAAATTGATGCACAGTAGAAAAGCTTAAAATTCCCAAGTTTGTTATATTTAAAGAAATTTCTGAAATTTTCTCCCTAAAATATGTTCATTGCTTCTGATTCCATTAGTGTGTTGCATTTTATATTTTATATGTTTTGGCAAAATAATAAAATATAAAATAAAGCCCAAATAAGAATTTTTGCTTAATTATATAAAAAAAAGAGATAGTAGAACAAAATTTCCTATACCCTTTTAGTTTGAATTAAAATAATGTTCGCTTTTGACGTTAGAGAGAAAGAAATTCTAGCATTATCTCTTTAGTTGTATTAACTAACAACAAAGTAAAAATTATACATCAAGCACTTTCCAACACATTCAGAATAATGTAACAAAACTACACCGTTTAAAAAAAATTAAAATATTACGTCGTATTTCACCATAAGGAAATGTATAACGCATTTCAAAACTGAATTGCATCTGTTCCTATCTACAATTTTCCGAAAGTTTTAGAAACTCTGTGTATGATATAGAGATTTCTATCTATTAACAACATATATTCCAAAATTTAGTTAATTTACGAGATGCATTTATTTCAGATGAAAATTACCCTTCTGCAATTTCCTCTTATAAGAAGAAAAGTATGCGAATACTTTTGTGCAGCCTTATATATAAGGTATAAAACTTAGATATAAAAGTAACATGCGAAAAACTAATTAAATTTTAAAGCACATACCGAATTTTAAAATGCCCTCTCCAGTAATTATTACGCAAAGACAGTGCTGTAACCGATTTCTTTTGTGTATCTCTGTAAATTAATAAAAAATGCTATGAACACTCTGTTTTAACATGGTCGTAGTGAAATTCAGTGATTTATGTTAGTTTCAATACATTTGAAATATCGTAATGTCATTAAAATGCTCTCCAAACATTTCCCCCCATATACTGTAATGAATCAAAATTTTTTGAGTGTCCGTGTAAATGAACCATTAACCTCACATACTTCATATGTAATACCAAATATGCTTTGGTGAATTTAAATAAGTTTTATCAATTGCATGAAAATCCGAGTATATTTACGGTAGTTACAGCACGGTCCGACGAACAAACAGACAAACAAACCGAATGCATAAACATTTTTCAACATTGTTGGAAAGTTTTTAAAATGTATAAGAGATTGCATAGGTATTGTATCTGATTTGCATTACTGGTCGTACAATAAAGATTAAGTATCTGTAGAATAGTAGTCTGAAAAAAATAAAAGCTCTTTCATTTGCTTAAATTATTCGTTTTCCAAAATAAAAAAATACCTCACAACGGCAGTAAAAGTGATACTTTTTTATTGTAATCTAATTTATAAAATATGTTACTGAAATCTTTTTAGGAAGTGCAAAATATTGAAAATGTAAGATCATTTAACTTAGAATTGTTATATTGTCCAAATTTGATCACTGCTTGTATGAGATTTGAGTTTTAAAATTCGCCTTATTCAAAATTTTAAAAATCGGGTTTTCTAGATAATATAGATAAATCAATTTTATAGGTTGAACCTGCATAAAAAACCACTACAATCTCCAACTAATTGATAGCTTTATCTTGTAATTCTAGTATTGGTTTAAAATAAAAATTAATGGAAGCAGTCAGAGATGTTTTGATATTTCCCAAAATTTGCTTGTCTTAATAAGACAAGTTTTGAAATTGACATTCTATATTATAAAGGACAAATTAATTGAGTTATTTCCGAAACTCTCATTCAAATCAAATATTCTGTGTGTTGTGTAAAATATTTATTGAGCTTATAGTGTTTAAAAAATATTGTAATAATTATTTCTAATACTATAAATTTGGATAATAACGTGTTTTAACATTTTTACTGTGTGTGTTTCGAACAATGTGTCATTTTAAGAGGAACTGGGCCATCAGAAAATATATATATATGTTCTAATTTCACGTAATAATTGCACAAATTAACAACATGCTTTAATGCGTTATCTATTTAAGTACGGCTAAATTGGAAGATGATCACCATAATGACATCCGCTACCGAATCAAGCTAAAGACAGCATAAAAATCATTATAACAAAGCCGGATATTTCCCACTAAATATTAAATGCCTGAGTCATATTACATTTCACTTTTAACTTTAAGCAGCTATTTGTTCATGATAAGAATGGGTTAATTCTGAAACTCATTCAAATAAAATATTCTGATGTATTGTGTAAAATACCTATTCTGCTTAGTGTTAAAAAATATTATAACGATTATTTCTAATAGTATGGATGATAACGTGTTTTAAAAGTTTTACTATGTGTGTTTGGAACAGTGTGTCATTTTAAGAGAAACTGGGGCATCAAAATGAAAAATATCTGTTCTAATTTCAAATAATAATTTCACAAATTAACAATCTGGTCTAATGCGTATCAATTTAAGTACGGCACATTTGGAAGATGAATTCCATAATGACATCCGCTAAAAACAGCATAAATGTCGTTATAACAAAGTCGGATATTTCCCACTAAATATTAAATGCCTGAGTCATATTACATTTCAATTTTAGTTTTAAGCAATTATTTGTTCATGATAAGAATGCGTTAATTCTGAAAATTTCATTTAAATCAAATATTCTGGTGTATTGTGCAAAATACTTATACTGCTTATAGTGTTAAAAAAATATATTGTAATTATTATTTCTAATACTACAAATTTGAATTATAACATGTTTTATAAGTTCTACTCTGTGTGCTTAGAACAGTGTGTCATTTTAAGAGAAACTGGGTCAACAGAATGAAAAATATCTGTTCTTATTTCACGCAATAAGTGTTCAAATTAACAATCTGCTATAATGTGTGGTCAATTTAAGTAGAACAAATTCGGAAAATGATCACCATTATGGCATCTGCTACCGACTTAGGCTAAGGACATCATAAAAGAACACTTTAACAAATTTGGATATTTTCCACTGAATTTTAAATGCCAGAGATTATCTTTCACTTCTGGTTTCAAATAAATATCCTCTACAAAAATGTTATTTATAACATTAAAGATGTTGAAAATACATAAATTCATTGGTAAAAAATTTAGTTATTTCTATTCCATATACTTTATTTAGATATTGTGTATATAAATATATTACGATGTAATGAAATTAAACAAATGATAGTGTTAAAAATAATCTTATAATAATTCTATAACCAATACAAAGCATATTAAATGAATTTTAACTATCTGTTTGTTGAAAGAAATTCCTTTAATTGATATTTTGACATTTTGTGCTTTGCAAATATACACTTCTTCAAATTCTATTTTAAAAAGGGATCAGCCCAAAAATATATAATTATAACAAATAAATGATTATGAAGACATTTTTAAATATATATTTAAGTAAAAGTACTTTTATAAAATATAAGAATTATACTCAAAATAAATAAATAAATAAAACCAAATTTAAAAAAAAAAGATCAAATTCATAATATGTAAATCACCAAAACATTTAAAGTACCGAAAGCCACACTTTAGCAGACAGTAAATTCTAATAATTTTAAGGGATGCTTATAATTGGAAATTTTGTGAAATAATTAGAAAAATTAGGAAGATGTGGAGATATATTTGAAATTAAAAAATTTCCCAGGATTTACACAGTTTGGAAAATATGTAAGGAGGAGGGAGGTTGTATTTGGAGGTTTAATTTATCTTTTCGATACTTTACGGCATATAAATTACATGTAAAATGGACTAGCTCCCAAGAAATTTAAGCAATTTCCTTGTTTTCAGATATTTTGTAATCTCGTGCTTTTATTTAAGCATGGCTACCAACAAAGATTTAATATATTTTTTTAGACATAAATTTTGTATTTTTGTATAAGACTGGATTTTTATATTTCCAGCAATGATAGAAAGAATTTTACTGCAAGGAATTTTACTTCTCCTAAAGGGCATGTCTTGGGGAAAGAAGTTCTAAATTTTTAATTCATTTTCCTTATATATTACAAAGATCCAATGCAATATAGGTTTAAATCTGCCGACTTTTTATTGATTTTATTCATTCAATGGAAGTAATGCGCATTTTTTTCAATTTCTAAGAAATTCAAGCTGTTATAACATTTTTATTCTATACAACTTTCATATTCAAATAAAAGTTCCTGAAAAAAAATAGAAAATCATTTTTTTTTAAATCAAATGTTTCTTTTTTTAGTATTTATTTATTTATTACTTTTTTATAAGTAGTACTACGTATAAATACTTTTAAATCACATGGAAGTTTTTTTTTCCAATTCCCATATTTTCAAGTTTTGAACTTTGGTTGTATCAGTTTACACAAGAAATACATTTTTGTTTTGTTTATAAAAATTCAAAACATAAGATATTCAATTTCAAAAGTAATACCCCAAAAAGGGACACTTCAATAAAGCGAGGAAGCGTTAGATTTTATGAACCATAGTAACGTGATGCAAAGCATGGATGAATAAGATTCTTTATTACTTTTTTATTGATTTTTACTATAAATTTTATAATAATAATAATGAAATCCATTGATTGTACAGAAAAATACTGTCGCCTTAGCGTAAAATAAAAATTGTCTTCAATCCTGAAAAGATCTGTCCTTTCTAAGAAACTTTTCTTATTATATCAAATAATTCATCTGAAAGGGTTTATCTAATGAACAGCTTTTCTGGTATACTAGATAATAGCTTTTTTCTTTCTTTCTTTTCCTTTTTCTTTCTTTGCAATTTGTTGTTGCAATACTAATTTCCGAAAATTTAATCTGCCTTTTACAATATATCCTTAGATGCATTTTACAATGAAAACGCAGTAACATTTCATAGTAAAATCATAGTTTTAACTATTAAGAAAGAATTTTTTTAAAGTTAAAACTATGGGTTTACTGTGAAATGTTACCGTGAGTTCATTGTAAAATGCATTTAAGGATATATTGTAAAAGACAGATTAAATTTTCTTTTTAACTATTAAATAATTTCTTCCTTTAAATTATTATATAATATCACCATCCTTATTCTATTCGAAATCAAGAAAATTAATAATATTTTAACTATAATAATCATACATTACTTAATAAATAAAAAAATTTATATATTTGTGTAAAATGTATGCAGCAGTTTTTAAAATGTAAATTCTCAAATGTTGCCTCAAATCCTCAAAATTCGATGACATTATCAAATTTTAGACCTACAATTCATACAGTATTTGATTTAAAGCATTTATTACACCCTAAGAAGGTGTTAAATTCACAGGAGAGAAAAAAAAATTAAAGTTTAAAAAAGTGTTACATTTAAAGTTATGAAAACTTTCAAAATATCCAGTTGTAGAATTTTGTCACTCTAATTAACTCCGCCACAAAGAAATAAAATAAGATATCCTTCATATAATTATTTCATTAGAAATAATGATATTTTATCAACTAATTATTTTTTACGAGTAGCACATTACCAGGATACGATTGCTCGTATAGTAACTAAAATTTCTTATTCAAAAAATCTTTTAAGCATTTGTTATCATTAGAGTCTAGAATTGATATTTTATAATTTAACATATCTGCATAAATTAATGTTATACATATGTTTTACATTTGAACAGGGATGTAATGAAAGTAGGATTAAATAGAATTTGTGTACTGTTAAAATGTCTGCTCTAATGTATGTGTAACATTGAATCAAGATTTAAAAATTTAAATGTCTTAACTCTATGTGCATAAACAATGAAGCCTTAGCACTTGAGAAGGTAAGGCAGTCAGTTTAAACATATTTGCGTGTACAAAATCGCTACGTATTCCTCAAAGTCTGAAATTTAGTATTTGTATTTTTAAGTGTCTATCAGGGCTTGACTAATTCAGGGGCATACGGAGCAGATGCCCTGCCCCTCTCCCCCCCCCCCCGTCTCCTAAGGGCAGATATAATAATTTTCTTGAAAGGGAATCATATGATAAAAAAAATGCCGAAATTGAACAGATTTTAATTTAAAATGTTTTTATTTAGTGTATTTCTTTTTTATTGATTTCATAAAGATTTTTTAAATACATAAATTTCATTAAAATGTACTGTAATATCACGCATCACTTATCTGTTGATTTCTTCTTAAAAGAATTTGTCATAAATGAAATTTTATACCAAAGTTTTTTAGTACATTATGAGGAATGCAGTAACAACATAACAAGTATTTAAATTTGTTGTTATTATTATTAAATACATACCACAACTTAATTTTCCACATGATGGAATTGCCCAAATACATGCATAATAATATTTCAAAATAACCGTATTTACGTTTTAACAGTTTACATTTATCTTTTTAATTCTATAACCGAAAAAAATGTATTCCATAGTTTCTTGCTTCTTTTGCTATTCTGTATACTGAATAATACTTGGTATGAAATTTATGTATACCTACAAGTATGAAGTTAAGTGTTAGTCACTTCTGGATAATTTACGAAAATTTTCAAAAGATAGAAAGCCCCCCCCCCCCCCCGAATAGTGTTTATCCCAGGGACCCCCCCGCAGTGTCGGTCGGATCCTGTATGTAGTATTATGTTTTAAGAGAATGTGGTAGAACATTTTTGATGAACTTCGTTAAATAAGATATTTGTCTCTTTTAAATATTTCATCAAACATATTTATAAATAACTAAATATTTAATATAAAACTTTAAATATCGTAATGAATGGTCTTTTTTCATTAATTTGATAATAACATTCGGCCGAAAAACAGTGGTGATCTCCTCTTTTTACTTGAAGAAGCCCACAAACTCAGTATATTCGGTATCATATACATTTGGTCTTCAGGAAATCTGTAACTTTCCGTACATCTCTAAAAATTCATGATTAGGTGCTCAAATCATTAAAACGTTAATGATTAATATTTTAAAAGGCAGGATAAAAAGAGATACATTATTCGAAAATATAAAGGAAGTGCGACTAATGAAAATCTCGTAAAAATTTCGCTTTTAACGATAAGACAATGAGTAGCGGACTTATGTGTGGAATTATCTGAATAGTAATAGGAAAATGTAGACAGTTGTAAAAGGACTTTTACTGAAATTTTAGTAAAGTAATAATTAAACTTTAGATTTTATCTAAATTATGCATATAGCTTTAAAACCATTAATTTTAAGGTGACACATCAGCAACCCTCTCTTATTGTAATGCAAAAAGAAAATATATAAGCATCATTTTTTTTAAAATGAGGTATTCTTACAAATTTTTAGCTTTCAGAAATAAAAATCTGGTGAAATTAAACTTAATAAAATAACATTTTAAACTTTGTCCTAATGGTTCGAAATAAAGAAAAAATGCTCAATAGCGACTATTTTTTTTTTTTTTTAACTGAGCTTTAAGTTAAACTTTTGTGTTTAATTTTCCTTACCTTCCCCTTGACATTTTACTCCTCTAAGTATTTTATTTTCTTCTTAAGTTTTAATTATAATGAATTTGCATAGCATCCATAGGTCATTTAAATAAGAAATAATATCAATTTACTATTTATAGTACATAATTTTGGCATAACATTGTCTTAAAGAAATGATAAGGGGAAAAAAAAGAGATGGCAATGAAAAAAAAAAGAAAAAAAAGAAATGAAAAAGAAATGATAAGGATGGTACTGCAAGCAAAGTTATTACCTACTTTTAGGAAAATCATGTTAAGACTAAGCGATAGTCTCAATATTCATTCGTTTTAGCGGCAGTTATTTGCATTGTATTAAAATTTAAAAAGTAACAATTTAGATCAAAAAGTGCAGCAATAAACCATGGGAATGGTAAAACAAACAATAAAGCCCCAATGTTTGAAATTGACATTTAAATGTTTATTTAAATTTTGCAGTAAATTTTCTGTCAAAGAATTTTAACCATTCTTTCTGCAGCATATTTCTTCATGAGAAAAAAAATTGAAAACTATTCTGTGGCTGCATCAGAAGTGATTTTCTGTATGATGGGGTAACATTAGAGGGACCGTAAGGAATCTAAAGTCCAGGGACGGATTAAAAAATAATAATAAATGCCGTAAAAAAGTGTGCAGGTTAATTTTTTACTATCATATTTTTATAAAACAATGGTCCCAATAATTCGAAAAAATGACATCGAATTACTTTTATTGAAAATTGTTTTACAGAACACTAAACTTAAAAGTCAACATCAGGGATATAGGATGGTAAAGAATTTTGGGGTATATTTGGACCCCCAAAATCGTCCAAAACTTGTTTGTTTCGTTAATATTGTTATATACTCATGCAGTGAATTTTTTTTTTAAATGTAAGAAATAAAAAGAAATCTCCAGATTACGTTCTAAAATAAAAATTATTATTCAGGGATTTAAAAATCAAAATTATGTGCGAATACCTCAAATATACTTTCGAAAATTTTATTTTCATCAATTTTCTGAAGGTGAAAGTTAAATTCTGGAATAATGCATTACTTGATGAGTAGATTTATATATTAATTTTCACATAGATTGACATTAAGTTTCACGATCTACGAGAGAAAAACTTCTTTCAATAAAGCATAGTAAATTCTTTTACAATTTCCGTAATTATTAATAAAATTTCCCGAGAAAATTTTTGGCTTGATATAAATTGATTTTATCGCTTATTAAGTCTCCTTTCCTTAAGTTTATTAACGTCATCAAAGATTTTGTATAAACTTTTCTACGTTCTCTTATGACGTAATTCAACTATAATAAATTATGAACGCTTCCTGTATGCATATGAAGCTTACAATAAAAATTAAGTATTTACGACAAACTAAAGAGTTTTGTATTTTTCGTGGCCATAGCATTTTGTCTAAGATTATTATGCATTTAATTACATAATAAATCATATTTTAATGAATTATTAACTATTAATATTAATGATTACTATAAATAAATAAAAGACTAATAATTTTTAATACAAAATTAGGAGATTTAATCGCTCAAAAGAAATATTCTTATATTTTTCATCTGAAGCTCAGCTTTTTTGAGGAATCAAAAAAGAGAGAGAAAAGTGAAGGAAAATCTTAAAAAAAAAATAAATTTCTTATCCAAAATTAATTTTGAAGCTAACGATTTAAAATAACGTATGTAAGGGGGGAAATAATAATCTATGTCACTTTAACATCAAAATGCATACAAAGACATTTAGATCTAAATTAATTCACATAGTACTTCATTTAAATAAAACATATAATTGATAAACCTGTTTATGATGCTGTACAATATAAGGATTATTTATATGTTACATTTTCGTAACTTTAAATTGGTAAATTTAACATTTTGTCATCCTTTGCATTAGATACAAAACTAAAATTATAAAAGCGGAAATACTGAGTCGTATCGCGTGTAAAACAAAAAACAAACACTGTGACGTTGATCTATCAGGAAATTCATGCCATTTTGAGGAAAGATAATGACAGGCAGCAAGTTCATGCTTATCACTATGACAGAAATTTGATCGTCTTTCTATACCACTACACTGATCTTCAGTTGCCGTTAGTTTAAAAAAAGCTGCTAACAAAATTTGATTATAGAGTCCTTTTATTAGAAGCGAGAAAACCCGGAACTGAAATTATGTTTCAAGAAAATTTTCTGTTAGACACTTTTATGAAGAGTGCCTCATAAAAGCAATGAACACTTTTCTTTACTTAGTAAAAAGTTGTATGGGAAAAAATCAATTTTGCGTTACCAATATGAAACTATGTTAAACTTGAAATTTTCGTTACAGATAATAGAAGAAATTTCTTTCTTTAACCATATTTAAAAATACCCTTCAAATGCTACAATAGGAATTGAATTATTTTTGAATATCTTTAAATTAAATCAGTTTATTTTCCTTCTAAAATTTTAAATTTCTTTCTTTACCTTCATTTTTTTGTAGTTTTAAACTTTCGTTGTAATGTACTGAAATATTTCAAATTTAGTTTCGATCAAAATAACTTCAATTCATTTTATCACTGATTGATTTTTCTGTATTTTATTTATTTATTTATTTATTTATTTATTTATTTTGCAAAGCTTGACAAATTATTTTTTCTCCCAAGGAAACAAAAACATTCTCTTGCTTAATCATTGTTGGAAAATATACAAACTATTTCTATATATTAAACATAAATATGTGAACTATCTCAAAATTAGTTTTTAGTTCACTTTTTTAAAAAAAATTTGGTTTTGTTTGATTTCAATAGTAGTTGAAAATGGCATCTTATTCATATCAAAAATAGCTATTACATATTTTTTTAAGGGCACACGATTAACAGCCAACGCTAGTAACTTAAAAAGGACTCTGAAATTAATATTAAGCCAATGCATGTTTGAACGGATAAAAGGATTCAGGAGTTTTAGGTGTTTTAGTATTAAAAATTTCATAAAGTGCTGATCGCTATATATGAAGATATTTTTTTTATGAAAGAAGACAAATAATATTTTACGAAAATTCTACTTAAAGGTTCTTGAAAGTCTTTGAAGCGTGCGAACCCCGCAATGGTAGTGGTCTTAAAAAAATTTCTTGTTTGTATTTCAATATTTTTAAAATCATTTTATTTATTTATTTATTTTTATTTTATTTTATTTTTCTTTTCTTAGAGGTATGTGCCTTAACTGGATAGTTTTGTGCTTCTTGAATTTTGATTTTAGTGTTATTTACTCAGTCTGTTTTGGTACTGTTTTCGAAACTGAAAATGTCCCCAGAAGATAAACTGTAACTAGAATCGAAAAAAAAAATACGAATGCAATCATTTAAACCGCTGTCTCAAATATCCTTTTCAGAAACATATCTTTTAAATAATATTTAAAAACAAACGAGTAATTTTAGAAAAATTCTAACAGTAATTTAGCCTCACATTTGGGTGTTTCACGTTGCTACAGTAGGCTCTTAATATAATGTTATTTGATAACAGGTAAGTGGTCCGTACAAGATGTTGAAAGTACTTTTAGATAATAATTCAGTAAATTTTATATCATAAATATTGTACATAAAACATAACATCGTTGAAATTTATTTTTCGAAAACTGACCCAACAAGTTATACTGTAAAACACTTTGAAGGCCTAGTATATGTGAACACAATGAAGGATAACTACAAAATTTAATGCAAACTATAATCATTATTATAAATTAGAGAAAATTAGCCGCATTTTTAAGTTTTACTTCAGCGTAATCAGTTACCAATTTAAACGCATGAAATATGTTAAACTGGATCCCAAAGTCGTGTCAAAAAGATCTTATTGAACCATAGATATAAACTACATAAAATTATTATAGCAAAGATCATAAAATTCGTTTGAATTTGCGTATGGTTTCTATTCTGTTATAAAGTTTGTCACTTCTTAACTACGGCATAAGCTTCGATTTTCATTTTAACAACAATGCAATAAATTATTCGAGAGTGTGGAGGCGGGAGGGCTGGAGTTGCACATAATTTTAAGTAAACTTGGGTATTTGATTATATTACAATAAATTACTATTATTCTATTTAGTAAAAATACATAATTTTACATTTTTATGACTCTAAAATGGCTTGGCAATTTTTGATAAGCTCTGAAATTTTTGATATTGCGAAATATATAATGGGCATTTAACGATTATATTTCTACAATATCCTTCTTTTTTACTATGATTAAAGTTATAAACTGTAATTGATCGGTTTTTTAAGAATTTTTTTCAGTTACTATAAATCACTATAAGAGTAAATAAATTCAAAATAAATTCAAAATAAATTCAAAATTGCTGTAAATAAATTCAAATAAATGTATCTTTGTTTCGAATTCAGTTCTTTCTAATCATACGAAAACACATATAATGCAAACTCATATATATTTTTGTGCCTTTTCTATATCAAAAACTTCATACATATGTAAATCTAGAAATATTAACCAACGGTAAGAAAGTTGCATCCTTCCAGAAAATAAATATGAACAGGAATAATCTTTTATAAAATTGCTTTATGTGATACTATGGTAGGGTTGGCGAATATTTTTTTCAGCCGCCCTGCGTGCCAATTTTTTTTCCAAAAATTATAATCCGTAGTCATGGCGCTCCATATAAAAAACGAATTTAATGTATTAAAAAAGTCTAGAATTACTCGAAAATTATTTATTGATATTTAAAAAATATAGGCAACATACATGTAGTAGTGCACTGTAATATTTAAAGAAATAAATATACTTTAAAAAATAATAATAATAAATTTAATGCGATTAATTGTTACATCCTGGATGAAAAACGAAAGAAGGTTCATATTTAAGTTCATTTAACAGAATGCAAGATAAACTGGTTTTATGTGACAAATGGGTTTTTTTTAGTTTTAACATTATTCACTTGTGAAAATAATTATACGTAGTCGCAGATTGACGAAAACGTTTTTTAAATGGCAAATGCCAATTTCTTAAATAACTTTAAAATTAAATTCAAAATATTTGTAATTTTGCAATCAGCATTTTTATTTTTATTTATTAAAAACCTTTTTGATTTTTTTCAATATTTCGCCCTTGTTTAAGATATATATTCAAGATATATATTCCTTATATTCAATTAAATTGGAATTTAATAAGGTGCAATTTAATTTAATCAATTACGAAATATTGATTGTAAACAAACTATAAATATCTTTATCGGTATATTTTGTGTAATCTCACTATACCTTGATTCAGAACTTCAATCAACGTAATTTCTTTCAACAAAAATTTTCTTTAACGTGCCATACGTTCGCCCACCCTGTCTGTGGTATTTCAATATTAAAACTAAGTATTTACAGGTTTTGCTTCTTTTAATAACTCAAAATTGAAACAAAAAACTATTAAAAAAATTGTAATATTTTTAAAGTGTATGTATCTATTTATATCGGTTTGAAACATTCTCATGCTTCTTTATCACTTTTAATATAAGTATAGTAGGAAAAAAGAATTATTATTCACGATATCGTGTTCTTACTTTCATGAAAAAAATATTGAAGTGTTACATGATCTGTGTTCAATTTAAAAAAGTCCTTCCGGCAATGCCGGGAGGAAGAGGTAGCTTTCATATACTTATATATTTATTTATTTATTTTAAGGTAAGTTACATTGTTCAAAAATACTAAGCTCAAATTAGTGGAAATAATCTTATAAAATTAGTGATTTTATAAGATTGAAACTAGTTTTTGTCAAGACTGTATATTAATAGGAATTTTTAGAAATTAGTCATCTTTTATTCAACCTGGTTTTATTTTAAGCGATTTAGAGAGTCACCAAATTCCACGATATCATAAAGTGTATGCCATTTTAAAGCAACATTGTGGATCGTTCAGATCAGACCGTTTCAAAATGTCAGCCATAAGCAAAATTCAAAGTGCTATAACTCAGTCATTTTTTAAGATATAGACAAATTAAAAAGTGTTCTTGAATCGTTGTTTTATGTTCTAACACGTAAAAGAAAAATATTTTTCAATTTTTAATTTTTTCGCACTTAATTTTAAATTTTAAATTTTTTTTAAAATTTAAAATGGCCACCATTTTGAAACAAAATGATGGATGGTGCTGGCCAACGAACTCGGTCGAGACATTTGTATGTACTATGTACATCCCAAGTTTCATTGAAATCGGTTCATAAATACGCGTGTTATCACGTGACAAAAATCAGATCGTTTCAAAATGTCAGACATAAGAAAAATTCAAAGTGCTATAACTCAATCATTTTGTAAGATATAGACAAAATAAAAAGTGTTCTGGAATCGTTGTTTTAAGTTCTAACACGTAAAAGAAAAATATTTTTCAAATTTTGATTTTTTTGCATTTAATTTTAAATTTTTTAATTTTTAAAAAATTTAAAATGGCCACCATTTTGAAACAAGATGGCGGATGATGCTGGCCAACGAACTCGGTCGAGACATTTGTATGTACTATGTACATACCAAGTTTCATTGAAGTCGGTTCATAAATACGCGTGTTATCACGTGACAAAAATCAGATCGTTTCAAAATGTCAGCCATAAGAAAAATTCAAAGTTCTATAACTCAATCATTTTTTAAGATATAGACAAAATAAAAAGTGTTCTGGAATCTTTGTTTTAAGTTCTAACACGTAACAGGAAAATATTTTTCAACTTTTAATTTTTTCGCATTTAATTTTAAATTTTAAATTTTTTTAAAAATTTTAAATGGCGGCCATTTTGAAACAAAATGGCGGATGAGGCTGACCAACGAAATCGGTCGAGACATTTGTACGTACTATGTACATACCAAGTTTCATTCAAATCGGTTCATAAATACGTTAGTTATCGCATGACAAAAATCAGATATATATATATATATATATATGGTTATATATATATATATATATATATATATATATATATATATATATATATATATATATATATGTCAACATTTGAACGGAGGGTGGTTTTGGGGTCTGGGGGTCATGATCGGTGAAAATATACCAAAATTTTCCGGAAGTGCTTTCCTCCGGACGGCTGCAATAGGTAGCTTTTTACTTTTTGTAATGAAAGCTACCTAAAAATAAACACGAAAAAAATTAGTCTTTCGACTCTGCTCGATTTACTAATAGAAAATATTTTCTCTCAAAGTATTAGTTACAGATTTGGGAGGTCTTCACTGAAATTTAATTCGTTAAGTGTTTGGTCCGCATTTCTCGCTTTATTCATTCACTTATTATAAGACTGTTGGTGAAAGGTTATTTGTCTCTAATATCTAATTGAGTAATTGGGCTGTGGAGGATAAGTATTCCTTCGACTGTATTTGGTGATACGTGGAAATCTGTCCAGACAATGTGATATTTTGGATGGTCTTTGTTAAAAATGTTTATTCTTTGAATATTAATAAGAATGTTATTGCACATTTTCTTTAGTTTGTGCCAGTCTAATTACCATACAAATTCTAAAAATAAGAAAAATAACCCTTTATGGCCCAACAATTCCGATTTGAAAAATATTGAGTCATATGTTAGAATGCATCATTTTTAACATGTAAAAAATAATTTAAAAGTTTGAAACGTAAAACTATTGGACAAAAGGTATTTTTTTCACATCTACAATAAACAGAAATTGACATACCTCTTATAAATATCATCGATTTTCTAATACAAAATTTTAAAGTACACAAAATTACTTTTAAAATATCTAGTTTCAAACACCTCCCGCTTCTTTAATTTGACAAAATTTACTAAGTTTATTTTTGCAATACCGACCTGAAGCATTTTAAATGATAAACAAAACGCTGGTATAAGAAATTACTTCAATACCATTGTCTATGAGAATTTCAATGATCAATTTGTATTAACTGCACTGTTAAAAATCTTGTCCTAATTTATACCAAATTTTGATGCTTAATTAGCTGTCTCTGTAATATGGTGAAACATTGAACCAATGTTTGGAGCTCCTGTTGAATCATAGTTCCAGTAGTTTGAATGAGGTTGAAATAGGAAGCTTCAAATGTTGGTACGAGATTTCCCCATCTTACGGTGGCAGCTAATGAGCACCAAAATTTGGTTCAAACTAGAGCAAAAATTTTAACAGTGTGGAGTGTTGGGAAATAGGATCAACAATATAAAATCGTGTTTTAAAACTTACTGTATAAGTACTATTGATTTTGGGGTATTTTGCAGATCTGCAACACGGGGATACAAAGGATTAAGTTAGCAAAAATTTAAAAGAAAAATTTTAAAAAATGTTCATATGTAAGTGCTTTAGTAAACCTATTCTCATGAACAGCAGCAATATCTCGGTAACGTTCTTTATTATTTAGCTTCTCCTACTATTATACTTTCATATTTTATGAGAAAAAGTTTGGGATACAATTCTTTAAATGAAATAATGAGTGCGAAAAACGGACAAAAACGTATTTCTGATTGCCAACATAACAATGTAAATTAACAATGCCCCATGGTAACAAGTAAATTTTAAGGATCAGGAAGTGTTATTCTAATAGTTTATTACAAAAGAATTTTGGAATGTTGTTGCTTTCCAGAGTATACGGCTCCAAATATACTGGCATTCCACTTTTCATAAAAAATATCATTCACAACCTTGAAATTTGACATTTTATTCCGGGAAGAGAAATTTTTTCCAGGGCTTCAAAATTGCGCATTATTTACTATATAGCATCTACTTCAACATAAAAAAATATCAAGCCAATTAAAAAATACAACTATCAAAATGTCCCTTTTTTGTCTGAATTTCAAAACAATGGCTATTAACAATAGTATATTCAAATAAAACTATATTTCCTGTTTAATTGTATCGAAAAAATATATAAATAATTTATAAAGATAAAAAAGTTAATAGGCAATATCCTCGGGATGTTTCAATAAATATAAAATTTTTATTCTCTTATAAAAATAAAGTGCGCGTGCATAGCAATTACTGAAAAAAAAACTTGCAAATAAAAATTTTTAAAAATGTCAAAACAGCCACGCGTCTGAATATTATTCATTATTTCTCTTTTATCTCAAACAATGGATGTAACTTCATTGCCACCATTTTGAAAAAAATTCATAAAAAAGATTTTTAATTAAAAACATGATTAAAAGCATAAAAAAAAAGGGAATGTTTTTAAAAATTGGTTTTACCGACACATCTGCAAATGAACAGCTTTCATTAAAAAACAATAATTAGCAATATATATTCAATAGAAAGCTTAAGGTAGATCGTAAAAAAATGGCCTCATGTTTTAAATATATAAATGGCACGGTTCGCCTCGGAATAGTTAATGGCACTTTCTTACACTTAGAATTTATATGAAGAAAGATATATTTATGCCATCAGTAGCCTCAACTTATATGGGCCCATGGAGTGGAAGCTCTGCCAATTTAACAATTTCAATTGATGGCATAGTCCATGTCAATTCAGGCAGCCAAAGAAAAAATCTTACCTTCATAGTCTCAGAAGTTCTTTGATTGAACATATGTTAAAATTCAGGAAAAAATAAAATTCCCGTAATTTTTGGTTTTCCCCAAAAAAATTTCTGGACCGAGATACAGGGTGCCAAAGATGGCATCCCGAGCACCTTTTCCCGTTTGCGATTTTCGAAAAAAAGTTTAAAGTGCTCTATCTCTGAAACGATGCAAGATATTTCGTTGCAGTTTATTTTATTTTAAAGATAATATTTTTCTGCTTAAAAAGATATACTTCATTTTGAAATATGTATTTAATTATTTTTACAGCAGCCTTCGAAAAAAAAAAATTTTTTTATCGAAAATAATTTTTTTCTCAAAAATGCCAATCTCAAAAATTTTGATTTTTTTACTGTTAGTCAATACCATTGAGTACTACCTTCACTGTAAAGGAGAACTTCCACTTTTGAGTTTAACAAGTTTTAGAATCATTTCAAGAATTTAGAGAATTTTACAGGAACTGCATGTCAAAAGTTCTAGTAAAAGTCTCTCAATTTTTGTTTATTTGTATCATATGTAGCCTATTACATATCCTAAACAAGTTAGAAATCACACGTCAAACATGGTAAATGAGGTGCATTCATACTATGACTAGTTTCCTAAATATTTAGATCTTGGTACAATAAGTATTACATTCTTGTGAAAACTGGCATAAATGCAAAATTTATTACGTTTCTATATATTAAATTCAGTAATACGGAAGTTATATGAATCCATCTTAAAAAGAATGTAATCACCAGGGCAACCTAGAATCATTACCTATCATGGGATATTTAATTATGTATGATAGAATTTAATAGAATGAACAATCATCTATTAATATCATAGTGATGGGTATATTCATCTATTAATATCATAGTACCTATATTGCACAAACTTTGAACAGCAAGCAAGAAGAAATTTCATTTATTAAACCAAGATCTCTGAAATAATTGCAAAATATTCAGATTCACAATTTATAAAAAGGAAATTTTGTTGCCTGTGTATATTACTGTGAGTGGTGGATTGCAAAGGTAAATGATATCAGTTGTTTATGAAATTATCGTTAATTTTATGCTCCCACATGGATCGGCAGTTGGATATAGATTTCCACCTGCAAGACAGCAACACCACCACCAGTGTTCACTTCCTATTCACAATGTTTTAAGGATTATGGAAGCCCCAGACCCTATTAGTTAAATAGGAAGGCATCACTAAATATCAAAGAAAGATACAGATACTGTTCAACAAATTATAAAGTCTATGAATTTCTAATTTCAGTTCTAAGCAGAGTGCACTGGAAGTAATATGTTTTGAAACTTATACATATATTTTGTAAACTTTAGTGCATGTTTTTTTTTTCTTTTGTAAGCTATTTTTAAAGCTGTCAGTTTCTTATATTTATTAAGAAATAAAATCCTATGTCAAACAAGACTAAGATTTTGATTTCCTAAGACCAGTATGTGATTGTCATACAAGAACTGGTAAAATATATGGCAAAATTTTACATGTTTTTCGATAACTTATCAAAATCAAAAGTGGAAGTTTTTCGAAATAAGGAAGGCAGTAAGTACTCAATGGTATTAGTCGACAGCAAAAAAATAAATTTAGGATTAGCATTTTTGATTTCTTTTAATTAAAAAAAAAAAAATCAAAAGGCTGCATCAGAAAATATGAATACATTTTTTCAAAATTTAATATATCATTTCAAACAAAAAAATGTTACCTTCAAATGTCATGAAAGTCAAATTAAAACTTTGAAAAAAAGACACGCATAAATGTTTTATTCATCCTGTTAAATCCTATCACGCATAATTAATTCAAACATATCCCATGATAGATAATGATTCTAGGTTGCCCTGGTGATTACATTCTTTTTAAGATGGATTCATATTACTTCTGTATTACTGAATTTAATATATAGAAACATAATAAATTTTGCATTCATGCCAGTTTTCACAAGAATGTAATACTTATTGTACCAAGATCTAAATATTTATGAAACTAGTCATAGTATGAATGCACCTCATTTACCATGTTTGACGTTTGATTTCTAACTTGTTTAGGATATGTAATAGGCTACATTTGATACAAATAAACAAAAATTGAGAGACTTTTACTGGAACTTTTGACATGCAGTTCCTGTAAAATTCTCTAAATTCTTGAAATGATTCTAAAACTTGTTAAACTCAAAAGTGGAAGTTCTCCTTTACAGTGAAGGTAGTACTCAATGGTATTGACTAACAGTAAAAAAATCAAAATTTTTGAGATTGGCATTTTTGAGAAAAAAATTATTTTCGATTAAAAAAATTTTTTTTTTCGAAGGCTGCTGTAAAAATAATTAAATACATATTTCAAAATGAAGTATATCTTTTTAAGCAGAAAAATATTATCTTTAAAATAAAATAAACTGCAACGAAATATCTTGCATCGTTTCAGAGATAGAGCACTTTAAACTTTTTTTCGAAAATCGCAAACGGGAAAAGGTGCTCGGGATGCCATCTTTGGCACCCTGTATCTCGGTCCAGAAATTTTTTTGGGGAAAACCAAAAATTACGAGAATTTTATTTTTTCCTGAATTTTAACATATGTTCAATCAAAGAACTTCTGAGACTATGAAGGTAACCCCCCTGCCTGAATCGACATGGATTCGGCCTGATTTAATTCATAACTTATTTATTTATTTATTATTGTTTAATCGCTGAAATGAAATTTGGTTTTATTAATGTATTAAAAAAATTGACTATAAGTATTGAGTATTAAAATATGTTTGCGAAATAATATTACATAAATTAGACTGATAGGAGCACTGAAAGATACCTTCAACGGATGTACAGTTAAAATTTCTCGCGAAAACAAATTTCCTGCATATTTTGCCGTCTATTTTGACGTCTTGATTTAATAAAATATTTAGATGGCTAAAATATATCCTTTTCTTTACATTTAGATTTTCGCACTTTCAATAATTAGTAATTCAAATGTTATTTAAGATAAATATGAATGTAGTTATAAGAAAGAATTTGTAAGAATATAATTTAATAAAATTATTTATAAAATTGTACTAAAAACATAGTTTAAAAATTTTCTTTAAAAAAAAAAACATAATTTAATTTCGAATTATCATCTTTAATCATTCGCTTCTCCACACACATACACATTATGAGAAAAAAAAATGCTCATTATTTTATTTGAAATTCTTTTAGCCCACCCAATATTTTTTTTAAGTTGCCATTGCTGTATGTTATTGATTCATTTCTCATTTCTTTCCTGTTAATACAAATTTTACTTGACCCGAAAAATCCGAGATAATGCGGCAATTTAAGCTAACTCAAATGATGCTCAATGCCATGAACTAGAACGAGTTAATCATAATGACAGTTGGAATCCAAGACCGGACATCCTCTGAAAATGTGAATAATGAACAATTAAAAGAATACCTTTCATTAAATATGAGCAATAAAACTTCCTCGTCTTAGGTGTCGATGGTAGAATAAGTCCTTCTAAAAATTGCCCTGTTACTTACATTCCTCTGAATACGGTAATAATAATAATAATAATAACAATAATAATAATAATAATAATAATAATAATAATAATAATAATAATAATAATAATAATAATAATAATAATAATGATAAATTGGAATAATATGTTTTATAAAAACACGGTCCTGTTTTAAATTCTAGTGCTTTGGTTTATTTTAAAGCTTGCCTGTTTATATTTAAAATTATAATCTAATTTGGCGTTATACATTTTAAAATTTTTGCAAAAATGCCACTTATGAAATAAATTCTTTATGAATATTTTATGAAAGAATTTTTAGATACACGCTTTATGAATATTATATGAAAGAATTTTCAGGTACAAGATATTCAAATCTAAGCTTTATAATATTTGACTTACAAACATGAAAATAAAACCCCACATAAAGATAACTTTAATGTGAATTATATCAATGACTGACTATAAGAATCTGATGTCATAATGTTTTAAAAAATCTAAATATGTCTTTATATCGTGGAAAATACTGAAAAGAATCAAATTGTATGTGAATTCTGGATTTTATTTTTTTAATTTAAGTTTTTAGATAGGTTTTTATCAATCTCAAAAAAAATTTTTGCTACTCTCCGTTTTTTTAATTAATTTCTTTTTTATATTTTTAATAAAAAATAAATTAAAGATTTTACTTTTCATCAAAAATTGTGATATGCAAAAGAAGTAAAAAGAAGTTCGTTGTAATAAAAGTAATTGCTGATATTATTATTATTATTATTTTGAGAACGTACCAAGCAATGTTACTTTTATGAATAATATACTTATTGATGTAAATGTATAGATAACAGTAGGAAATTAACAACTAATGTAGTGTAAGTACAGGGTGTCCAGTTAATGACTGACTCATTTTGAATGCAAATAACAAGAAAACGGTTTGAGATAAAAATGCGTGGTTTGCTGCATTGTTATTAGAAAATCAATAAATGTTTAGAAATGCATTTTCTTAAAATAGTTCAAATTTCGGCCAACAGATGGCGTTTGTGGCAACAGGCTGTCGAAATTTAGACATTACTCTAATTTTCATACCCTTGAGCTTTTCGACCCATTTTGCAGAGTCGAGTCTCAGTTGCATGTTGGATCGACTCTCCATTCACCTGCAGAAATAGAGTTTGTTGTATGGAAAGAGATTTAAAATTATATTTATGATTGAATGATGTCTATTATACTCAATAAAACCAAAAAACTTACTTTTTAAAAAGCATTGACTTTTCACACATTTACCGTCAATGCTTATTAAAAAGTAGGTTTTGTTGTTTTTTATTAAATGTAATAGACATTATTATATTTACAGTCATAAACATTATTTTAAATCTCTTTCCATTCAACAAACTCTATTTCTGCAGGTGACTCTAAACTCGATTCAACATGTCGACTGAGGTTCGACTCTGCAAAATGAGCCGAAAATTTCATGTGTGTAAAAACTAGAGTAATGTCTGAATTTCGACAGCCTGTTGCTGCCAATGCTATTTGTTGGCTGAAATTCGAACTATTTTAAGAAAGTAGATTTCTTAAAATTTATTGATTTTCTGATAACAACACGACAAACCGCGCATTTTTATCTCAAACCGTTTTCTTGTTATTTACATTCAAAATGAGTCAGTCATTAACTGGACACCTTGTAGATGCACATTTAAAACCCATTAAGCATTTGTTGGTCAAGCTAAAAATCTACTGCACATACTCGTGTATAAGGCAAGGAATTTCTGACAATTCTTGGCAAGTAAATTTGGGGGGTCGACCTATACACGAGTCAATTAAAAAAGAAAAAAAAAACTTTGAAAACTGCAAAATTATGGCTTTTTATATGTACGTATAATAAAATAATATATAGAATATACAAATAATAGCTTATTAAAAATTTCATTCAATGATTTGTTTTTGTTTACTTACTATTTTTTCGTTTGGCATGTGACATCTTTGGTTTGATTTTGTACAAAACTGAAGTAAAAAATTAAGAAATCGACTTACACACTTTCTTTTCTCTTTTGCAAAATTTGCATTTTAAAATTAAGGGGTCGACTTATCCGCGAATATATACGGTAATCTTATTTTTTTTAATCGATGTTATTTTTCGCTGTTTTTAGACCAATATAAAACAAACCCTTCAACTCCTTTTATCTATAAAAATAAGCGCTACTGATTAAAAATACTTATAATCCTATAGCACTGTACATTAAAAATGTTAAAAGCAAATATAGGTATAAAACTTTATTTTTATTCTTTTTTCTATATCGTATAACTTTTAGCAATATAGTTTTAATTTCAAAAAATTTCAAACGTTGTTTTGTATCATATAAAAAATCATGTCACGAAATTTATATTTTTATACGGTTTCTAGGTGATATAAGTTATGTTTGGAAATACTTTATCCATATACTAACAAGTAAAACGATGTTTGTACGATAAAAATTATCGACATGTAATGCTCAATTATACAGAAAGATGTCTTTTCAGTGTCAGAAAATACTGAAAATTCATAAAAGTCAAAGTGTGATAAGGTTGATAAGTTATTCGATAAATTTCAGATGTTCTGAGCTAAATTTTCTATTCTTTTATTTGTTAGAGTACGAAGATTTTTTATATATAAAGTATAGCTTAAAGGACTCAAAGACCGTATAAAAATTTTAATTTAGTTACTTTTTCAAAAATAACTTTTAATATGGTTAAAAAAAACACTTTGTAATTGGAATTATACTTCTAAAGTAAACAGCTTGGTTTGAAAATCCGCTGATGGATAATGATAAAAATGAACAACCTATATATATATATATATATATATATTATGTTTGACTTATCTTTCCTAGCAGCTAAAATTCAAACGCATATATTTTCTAAAAATATGCCTTCCAATTTTAATCTTAAGATACACATACTTGAGTAAACGTTTCAACTGTTTCGAATTTGGATAACTTCTAATTTCTTAAAATAGGAACAATAATTTCGTCTATTAAATTTAATCAGGTACAATTTTTGCGTTTCATACATTTAGTGTCCTTCTAAAGAATTGAAACCGAAGTTAAAAGCTCAAAATTATTTTCAATTTTAAAGGATCGTAAAGGATGTGAATAAGAGAATAAATAAAAATATATAAATAATAAAGTAAATAAAGGTATAAATGATTAATAAAAATAATAATAAAGAAATAAATAATCAATAAAAAATAATAATATAAATAATTTTTTAGCATTGTTTGTGTGTTGTATTCGAAATATTTTTTACCTATTCGTTTAAAATGTTTCACCAAAATTAACAATACTACAAGTTAAAATAAATTTACTTGAAACTATGACGCAATGAGTTGATGAAATATTAAAGTTGTTAAACAATTGTTTAATAATATAGATTACCCGTCAATCGCACCTGCGTTAATTCTTGTAGTATTGTGCTAGAGAATTTAAATGTTAAATTGTGATGAAGTATTGCAATTGAAATATTCCATAATTGAATGTCTGTAACTTATTTTCTTTTCCAAGTTAACGTCTCCTGATTTAGTCGTGACGAGAGCGTTATAAATTTTATAAATCTGGTAAACAGCACCAAAAATTCTAGTTGCCAATAAAAAATAATTATCCTCATCCCCTATTATTAATTTACAAAAAACATAGAGTTTTTTATGAATTTATTGGTAAAAAGTAATAACAAGCATAGTTTAGAATAATACATAATTTAGAAAAATAATATTTAAATTTTTTAATGAAATTTGTAAAATTTATTAATTTTTAAAAATGAAATAAAAAAACTCTAAAAAGTCTGAATAAACTAGCATTTCGGAAAATGCTGATTGCCGAATGGTTCAATTGTTCAAATATTTAGAGTGTTATTTATTTGTTTATTTAATGACGGAACACCGATAAAATTGTGAAGCAAGAAAACAATTTTTGGCCCATATTCTTGTAATTTCATTATTTTACAATTTGCAGCTAATGATTTCTATTTTCTTTTTTGTCAAATTAAAAATAAAAGTTCATTTTTTTAAAATATAACTTTTAAGTTTATTTCCTAATGCTGTGTACTGGAAAGAAAAAGTACCATTTTTGTTTATTTCTTGTGTCAATTTTTGTACAGAAAAAAAAAAAAAAAACCTGTCGGCTGGGCCTATAGGCGGAGGTAGATTTCGAAGAGTGCTCAATTCAACAAAAAAAATATATGATTAGAGATAAACCCAGTTTAATAACTTCATTTGGCCGTTTATGAAAAATTTTTAATTTCATTTTTCTTCAAAAACTGGTTTTATCAGAATCATCTTAAGAAAAATTCAGCTCAAATGCCCGTTTTGACAACATATTTTGAAATAGATTCTGAATTTATTTAAAAAATCGACCAAAACAGTACATTATACAGCTCCTAATTAACAAAAAACTGTCAGTTGAATGCATTTGAGAAAAAAATTGAATTTAAAAATGAGTCATAAAATAACCAATTTGTTGTTTGAATACATACTTAATTCTTTATTCATGATTGCTCGGAAAATTTTGTGCGAAATACTCAGTTTGACAGCATTTTAAAAAATATATTCTATCTTTATCAAAAAACTGGCCAATGCGTCACAGTATATAGTTCCTAAATAAGAGGATCTGTAAATTGGATGCGTTTGAGAGCGAAAATGGATTTTAAAACGAGTCATAAAAAACGCAATTTGCTATGTGAAAGCTTCCTTAAATTTTCAAATCACAAAGACTTCGGGAAATTCTGTTCAAAATACCCTTTTTGGTAGCCTTTTTTAAAATATATTCTGTCTTTATCAAAAAACCGATCAATGCATCACATTATATAGTTCCTAAATAAGAGGATCTGTAAATTGGATGCATTTGAGAGCAAAAATGGATTTAAAAACGAGTCAGAAAAAAACGCAATTTCATATTTGAACACTTTCTTAAATTTTCAGTCACAATGATTTCGGAAAATTCTGTTCAAAATACCCTTTTTGGTACCCTTTTTTGAAATATATTCCGTCTTTATCAAAAAACTGACCAATGCATCACATTATATAGTTCCTAAATAAGAGGATCTGTAAATTGGATGCGTTTGAGAACAAAAATGGATTTAAAAACGAGTCAGAAAAAAACGCAATTTCTTATTTGAATACTTCCTTCAATTTTCAGTCCGGATGACTTTCGGAAATTCTGTTCAAAATACCCTTTTTGGTAGACCTTTTTGAAATATATTCTGTCTTTATCAGAAAATTGACCAATGCGTCACTTTATACAGTTTCTAAATAAGAGGATCTACCATTTGGATGCGTTTAGAATCAAAAATGAATTTAAAAATGAGTCAGAATATAAGCAGTTTGGATTTGAGGTTTTTTCTTCAACTCCTATTTTTGTTTAATTTCTTTTTGCTATACGAATTGATCCTATGAAAAACTTGTCAATATAAAAGTTGTAGATATTTTTGAGAAGATGTAAAATAAATTTAATCAGATTTGATATCTTAAAAATTGACGGAGTTATGGATTTTTCTCTTTTTTCAGCGCCCTTTTTCTTTTCGTTTTTAATTTTTTTCGTCGGTAAAAGTTGGTCCTATCAAAAACTTGTAAATACAAAAGTTTTAGATAATTTTAGGAACATTTACAAAAAATTTAGTTGGACTTGATATCTTGAAAATTGACGAAGTTATGAATTTTTTTCTCTCAAAATCCCTGTTTCTTTCGCCCCTTGAGCCCACTTCTAAATTTATCAAAAATCTGTCATGCATATACTTTTGGCCCATTTTTAAGAAGTAATATAAACTTTAAACCGATTCGATATCTACTTTAATTAAGAAGTTATGGCGTTTTTTCGGTTTTCACAAAAACGCCCCCTATTCCGACCCCCTTGGTCCGATTTTGCCCATTAACGAACTTAACCAAGATTTTATCCCCTTTGATTTTATGTACAAGTTTGGTGGAGATGGTGAAAAATTATAGAAGTTATCGTGTCCATAAAAAAGTGAGATATATAGATAGATAGATAGATAGATAAACTGGTGCGATTGCAATAGGTAGTATTTCTTACGAAATCTACCTAAAACGCAGCCAGATTAAATAGTTTACTTGCTAGATTAAAAGAGAAAGAAAAAGAAAGATAGATAGAAAAAGGAACAAAAAAACTTGTCTGCCGCATTTGTCAAGTCCTAGTCGTAACTACTACAAGAAACTTAAAGTTTATAGTATAATTTTTAGTTCACCGTGACAAACTCTTTTCAAATTTCAGAATCACCCCATGTAAATTTCAAAAGGCAAGAGTTCATAAGTCCTCTGAAAAGAGGTTTGTTTTCAAAAAAAGCCAACGAGCCAGGCGAAACTGGGCTAGATTTTAAATAAGAGTAACAAAAAATACGATCTAAATTCAATGAATAAATATGAAAACAAATTCCAATTCATCCTCATAGATTATATGTAGTTATCTAATTTTTCCAGAATTGTATATTTTTGTAGTTTTTAATGGTAACATAAATACGGTATTGATTGTAAGTACCGCCCAATTTAAAATTTAAAATTTTAGGTAAGGAGGGACATTGTAAATTTAATGCAGATACTGACTTAATTATCTGAACTTATTAAATAAATTTTTAAGTGATACTGAAGATGCTGCATTTAAAGGGCTGTTTTGTAAAATCCTCATTTTTCAAAGTATTTGCCAACCACATTTATCTTTTTTTTTTGTATGAAAATAAAGTTATGATAATTGTGTCGTGTAAAATTTATTCATGAATTTCAACAATAATATAATTTTGCTTATTGTAAAATAAATTTCCTTTTTGTATATCATCATATCTCGTACAATTCATTTTTTTATTATTTTCTTTGTCGCACCGCCTTTAAGTCTTTTAAATTAATATGTTTTCTTCCACACCATGAGAAAAATTGTGTCAAGAACTAGTTGACACTTTACGAAAGAATTTTTTCCCAACTATCATCTGATCTTTGATAATAGGTCATTAACTTCAGTAAGGAATGAGGTGAAAAAAAAAAGCATGGCATAAAAAAAGTCGCTAATTAGGTGCTGTTTACAAGCATTAGAAAATTTATCTTGCCTGTCATCCGGTAGATCTTCTTTAACAGATTATCATTTTGAGCTCGCAAAAGTCTAGTTACATGCGGAGTTTAATTAATTTTCTTGACCTTTCCGGTCCCATATCTCTATAAATTTTGGTAGGTATTAATAATTTGATAATAATTTAGGGAAGAATTTTTGTAGACGTTAGAGAAATGTCATATTTTTGCAGAATTAAACTGACATAACAACGTTCGAGAATTTTATTATTATTATTATTATTATTATAAACTAGCAGGTTTCGCCAGCTACACTAGATAGTATCGCCAAACGAAATATATTGGGGAATTTGATTTTTTGTTTTAAAGCAAGATGGAACTTTATTTGAAATATCCTTTCGCATTGATAAAAAGGACTGGTGCTATCATATTACCTAATATGACAGAAAAATGTGAGTTGTTAAAGAACAGCTCCTTTATTTTACCATTTATAATAAGTCCTGAAAAAGAACGATACAACGATATGCAGTAGGGTGGAGCGAAAAAATTTTTTTTTGAAAATCAAAAACGGGTAGGTGCCAAAAGTTGCCTTTATAGTCGTACATCAACTGCGTGAAATTTTACCGCTGAAAAAAAATGGCTTGAGTCTGCGCTTTTGCTCCAAAAATCGAAATTTTGGGTAAAATTTGTCATTTTTTGACATTTTTTCAAAAAAATTAAAAACTTCCTACAGAGCTGGTTAGTATTTAAAAGTGTTGCTTAGACCATTATATTTATCTGCTTAACATATTTAAACTATAAAACAATATCTGTAGTCTGTATAATGGGAGCAAAATTGACAACTTTTTGTAAAAAATCAGCTTTAACTTCTCTATTGGAGCATACAATGAAATGTTGTTTTGAATGCATTTCTTACTTAGCTGCTTTCAAAACTACTGTGTATATAACTCATAGAGGTGGTTGCATTATCCCACCCGTCTCAACCACCAAATCATCTAGGCCCAGTGTTTTATTTATGTATTGAATTGTTTTTTTTTTCCGAAGACGAGTATAAGTTTTCTATATATCAAAGTAATTTATCTCTTCTTTGTATTCACTGACTTTGGATGATTTGGATCATACTGGTGTGACCTGCTGCACATATATTTTTATACCATGTATAACAGAAGAGAAGCTGAGTAATGTATTGGGTATGTTCTTAACTGAACCTATTCAGCAGTCTATTTATTATAATCATTAAAATTTCATGCAATTAGTACATTATGACTGGAAGTTCTGTTATCACAACATTCTTTCAATCAATTACATTTTATATGCAATGATTTGCCTAATAATTGATTGTATGAATTCAATTTCTAGTATGTCATCATTTATTGAACCTATTACATTGAATATATACTGAGAAGCTAGCTGTTTAATATTATGACGATCGTCACAGAGGATTGCAAACAAAATTTGCGTGTAAAACAACAATATTTTTAAGAAGTTTTAACATGCTTTATGTCGTTTCCTGTGTTGTTCCGTAGTCTAGTAATTTCTAATAAGATTTTAGATCTATTATTCAGGTGTGTTGTACATTTGGTATAAAACATCCCGCGGTATAAACTTGGATTATACATTTTGTGAGTGAACATATAGACGCTGATTGCCAATCTGTGCTTATATAAAGCGGAAAATTTTATTAACTTTATGAGCTGTCTGCTGCGTGAGATGTTTTCTAAATTCCTATTCCCCATTCTTTCTGAGAAATAGCTTTCCTTATGAATTAGCTTTGCAATCTCCGACAGAAATTTCTAGTCTGTTCTGAGTATCTTTTTCTCAATTTGAGAAAATAATTTTTCAAAATTATTCTCTATTTTATTAAAAAAAAAAAAAAAAAAAAAAAAAAAAAAAAAAAAATTGCAATAGGAAGTGAATAGTACGTAGACAATGATTTTCCTTATTGATCCAGTGAATCCATGTAGCTTAGAACGTTTTATATCGACTTCTCTAATAATTGACGCAGAGGAAATTCACTGGAGTTGAAGTAGCGAATGATTCAATATTATACACAATTCTAAGCTTACCCCATGCAAAATGATTCACAGCGACAAATAAAATTCTCCTAATTTTAAATGAGCACTTATAGTCGATTAGAATCCGTACATTCCCTCATAAAGTACTATGCATTATAAGTTTGTGTCCAGGACATTTCACCATCAAATGTTGTCCATTCATAAAAAGGGATCTAAAAGCTAATAGGAAATTACCTGGATACGAAAGCACTTAGAAAACGGCATAAAACTAATGCCAAAAAAAGGTTATTTACAACAGCGGTTGCTTTACACATGGAGAACAAATTTTCATTGCAATTCTCTCTGACGATCACCATCACATTAAACAGCTCGCTTCTCAACATATAAAAAGTGCAAAAGTAGAATAAATGATGGCATACTTATAGTTGAAATATCTGAAATCATCTTTGAAGCAAATCATTACGTAAAAAAAAAAAAATACAATTAACTGAAAAAATGTTGTGGTAACAGAACTTCCAATCACTATTCATCAACTTAATGTAAGTTTGATAAATATAATAGATGGCCGAATAGATCCCTTTAATAAAATTCCAGTACATTACTCTGCTTGTCATTTTTTTGTATAAACTGTAAAAATATACATGAAGATAGTTACAGCAGGATGGAACGCAATTAATGCAATTAATACAAAGAACAGATGAACAAGGTGGAAACATCGAAAACATGCCAAATTTTTATAAAGAAAATCACAAATCAATGTATAAATAAAGCACTGTACTAAGATGATCGAATAGTTGGGCCGGGTGGTATAGGAAATATAGCCACCTCCACGACGCATGTCCAAAGTAGTTTTGAAAACAATAGCTGTATTAAAAACAACAATTCATTGTATGACCCAATAGAGTGGTAATACTGTTTTCTTACTAAAAGTTGTCTGTTTTGCTCCAGCAATAGGGAATAAACATATTGTTTTATAGTTTAAATATGTTAAGCAGATAAATATAAAGGTCTAAGCAACACTTTTAAATACTAACCAGCTCTGTAGGATTTTTTAAATTTTTTTGAAAAAATGTCATAAAATGACAAATTTTACCCAAAATTTCGATTTTTGGAGCAAAAGCGCAGACTCAAGCCATTTTTTTTCAGCGGTAAAATTTCACGCAGTTGATGTACTAGTATAAAGGCAACTTTTGGCACCTACCCGTTTTTGATTTTCAAAAAAATTTTTTTTTCGCTCCACCCTAATATGCAGTGTAGTAAAATTATCAAAATTTATTTTATTAACAATGAAAGTCATCTTATCAAAATCCTTGAAGTTCTCCTAATTACAGAAATTTATCCATAATTCTTTAACCAACCAGCATAGGACAATATACAATATAGTAAAACCATCCAAAAAAATTTATCTAAATAACGATAAAATTTCTCAAAAAAAAAAAAGTTTAGTTACATTTTTTGAAAAGGCTTATATTTTAAAATTGGGCTCACATGATAAAAAAAAAGTTCCAAATGTAATTCTGTAACTAAGTATCTTAAAACAATATACCGGCGTTAAACACGCGTATATTTTAACGTTTGTATTAATGACAAAGTAAAAATTCCTTCACGACTCTAATTTGAATAAAGTGTTTTGAGTCTGTTTAAGTAAACTGTTACTTATATGTTACATGGTTTACAAAAATTCAATAGTCTATTTAATAGTGCCGATCCATGAAAATTTCTTACCGATTGACAAAATGTTTTTTCCGAATCATATAGCTTATGAATGTTTCGAGATATCGTTAATTACTTTGATTGACACGAAATTCTTTCTGTAAAAATAATGGTTGGTCCTTATAAATTTTAGTTCATTAAGCAAAATATTGCAATGAAATATTGTATCAAGTGCCTTTTTAGGTGAGTTCATAATTATGTAAATATTTAGCATCTATAGTCGTCGTTCAGTCCGTCCGTCCATCCGTCTGTCTATCAGTCTATCTGCCCGTCCACGCATAACAGAACAAAAACTACCCAACCGGATCCTTTGAAAATTAAAATACATAATTTTTGGATAATGTTGTCGAGTCTTTTCAAATTTTATGAAAATTGCATGTATAGTTTCAGTATAGGGACAATCAAAATATTCCATTACAACACGGCCGATGGAAAAAATAGTTTCAAGTACATTTTAATGTTGTTACACTCTTTCGAACATAATAAAATTGACATGCACCTATGAAGTAGATACTAAATTATACAATCTATAAAATCTGTGGTGCAAAGAATACTTTCTATGAATTTTCAAAACCACACAAAAATATTTCATTGCATAATGGTATAAGGGAAACATTGTTTGGGACGCATTTTAATCATATTAAACTATTTCACATTTTATGAAATTGATATTACGTTGTTGAACATTACCACAAGTTACTTCCTGTACATAGGAAGCTGCTATTTACAGGGACGTACAAAAGATTTTGGTTATTATACTGTAACCAAAGTGCTATATACTATTACACTGAGATCTGAACATTTTAAAATTTTTGTTGTAGTACGAAGGCACCTCATTTGTTACGCTTTACGTGCAGTTTCCGATTTGGTTTAACTAGAGTAGCTTTTAAAAAATAATGTAATTTATTTATTACTGAAACATAATTGGAATTAGTGTAAAGAAAAATTTACGTATAAGGACGCGAGTTTCAAAACTACCGCTGGAAATAAAAGAGTGGATGCACCAAATGCATGACAGAATAGTTATCAGAATATTTATCAAATAAATGTATTTTGGTTATACTAGCCGCCCTTGGCGACCAGTTTGGTCTCCCTTAAATACATACTAAGCATTAAATGATATTGCTTTTATTCATAATTTATTTTAATTGCTCATTTTTTTTTCCAAATTAGCAGATTCAGCTAAAGAATTAGGCACATATATCATATACGCACCACATTGGCGCAATTGTAACAAAAAAGGCAAATATATGCCTCACATGATAACTCTGCAATTGTTATTTATTAGTTAATAAACTGTTTTTATTTACTTTTATTTTTTTGAATAATATAAATTGTTTTGTTTTATAATTATAAATTAGACGTTTTTTTTAATTTATTATTTTTTCTTCTTTAAAATAATAGAAAAGAGTTACAAAATATATATGTAACTGGTATTGAAAACGAAGTTTTCGCCAAATTGGCATCAGAAAAAAAATCGCACCAAAGTGGTGTGTATATGACATCTTTGCCGATAAATCAAGCATTCTGTATTTTTATGCTAACTTGGCGCATCACCAAATATTGTACTCGTGGCATTTTTTTTCTTTTCTTTTCTTTTCTTTTTTTTTTTTCTTTTGTATTTTATTAATTTTATTTAAAATATATTTAATAATATAATTCTTTCACTCACTTCATTTATAATAACATAGCTTTAATTTGAAACTGAAGCGTTTAAAATTCATGATTTTTATTTATAACAATAGGATAAGAAAAAAACAAAACAAAAATAACGATATTTTGAAGCTCCATAATTTTTTTTAACTCATAAAGTTTGGAGAGGGGTTTTATTGAGACTTATAGCGGCTGAGCTGTTGTCTCGAATGATCCAAAATGAAGCTCCACGGAATAGATGTGTTTCATTCGGGCGTTGCCATTAAACAATTAACAAATAACCGGGATTTTTGTGCCACATACGTTAGCGTAATATATATATACATGTTTCATTTTTCTGTTTCCAAGGCTGTGAAAATGCTTTTTTTCATGTTTTTTTTCTTTTTTATTTAGCATCCTAAATTAATATAAAGGTGCTTCATCGTTTTTTCTAATTATTATAAAACTGCTTATCGGGAAAAAAGGCATGTGTTGAAACAGTTAAGATTTTTTTTTCATAATTAGATTTGGGAATGGGAAATCTAAATAGTTACCATATTTGTTACACAGGCAGACCAAAGTTTGATCTTTTTGACAACTAGTGTTATTCAAGATATTAAAAACAAATAAAGTAACTGTGACAATAAATAAAAACAATAATGAAACAACGTACATGTTACAAACAGTAAATCTCATATATAACTTAAAATTTTAAGTTAGAGGAAAGAAACAAACTCTTTGAAGTTAATGCAGAAAATTTAGAGGAAAGGAAGCTGAATGGAAGTAATTTTAAATGTAAATAACTTCCGTAAATATTTTCTTTAAATTATTTCATTCTATAAATAATATCAATCTCTCTGTTATATAAGAATCGCACAAAATTGGTTATGTTTCAAGATAACATTATCTTGCGATTTGTGGTTTTTGATTTCATTAATTTAAAATGTTGCATTAAATTTAGTTTGAATTTAAAATAAGAATAGAAAAAAATCTATTTTTGATATGTCTTGCGTACTCAGCTTCGTTGTTAAGGTAAATAAAAGTCTTTTTCTAAATCCTGTTTGTGTGAAAGATTATTATTCCCTTTAACAATATTTGAAATGCAATCTCAAAAATAAAATTGGATGAATGCATTTAGAAATACACTCATTGCCATAAAAATTTGCGCACCAAAAAATAATTGTGGGATCTTGATGAAACTTGGCATGAAGGTACATATCAGGCAGATATGCAAATGATTAGAAATGCAGAGTGATTGCACATTGCGTAATGCCACTAGAGGGCGTTGAACTTCGTCCTCCTTGGATATAAAACTGTAAGAAGAACTTGTCTGCGTGTACCTTTTCTTTTGCAAAGGAAACGTTGAGTTAGACATGCTGTTACGCAGCCATCGGAGACAATATCAGCAGCTGTCAGAGCTGGAGAGGGGAAGAATCATCGGGATGGTGGAAGCTGGGTGGTCAGCTCGGCGAGTATCGCGTCAAGTAGGCCGTTCTGATCTTACTGTGAGGAGGTGTTGGTACCAGTGGACTGAAGCGTTGTCATTTACACGGCGACCAGGCTCGGGACGCCCTCGACAGAGCAGTCGTCGAGGAGACCGTCACATCACATGAAACGCACGCATAGAGCCATTGCCTCATTGGCCGAATCCAGACACAGTCAGCACCTTCTCTACGGACCCCCTGTGTCTTCCCGAACCATCGCAAGGCGTCTAGCTGAAGGACATTTGGTATTGCAGCGCCCATTACGTGTGCTGCCAATGACACCCACCCACCGTCGCCTCCGTTTGGAGTTGTGTCGCGCACGACGGGATTGGACTGCAACAGAATGAAACCAGGTCGTCTTCAGCGAAGAGTGCAGATTCAATTTGAGCAACAATGACAATCGTGTTCGTGTGTGGAGGCCCCGTGGTGAACGCCTCAATTCTGTCTTCGCTTTACAACGACACATCACTCCTACAGCTGGTGTGATGACATGGGGTGCCATTGCTTACGATGCACGGTCATCCCTAATACTGATCTGTGGCACAATGACAACTCAACGGTACGTCCAGGACATCCTTCAGCCACATGTGTTGCCACTAGTGGCAGGGTTCCCAGAAGCCATTTTTCAGCAAGAAAATGCTCGGGCACCCTCAGCAAGGATGTCGCAAGCCTGCCTCCGCCACATTACCACTATTCCCTGGCCTGCTCGATCACCAGATTTGTCACCAATCGAGCATATCTGGGATTATATGGGACGGCAAGTTGGACACCCTACGAGTTTAGTTGAACTCGAGGAACATTTACAGCAACTGTGGAACGAGATGTTTCAGAACATCATACGGAACTTCTATGCCTCAATGCCCGCTCGTATCGCATCGTGCATTCGCGGTAGAGGGGATCCAAAAGAGTACTAAAATTTCCGTTCATTTGTACTTTTTTCTGCAATAAATGATCCTTTTTCTTTGGTTTCCTAATCTCTTACTTGCATCACAGTAGTATTTACGCATGTAAAATTTCATTTCATTTGCACGTCTTTTTCTTGGTGCGCAAATTTTTATGGCAATGAGTGTAATACTGTAGCCAGATTTAACCCTTTGCGGGGCAGGGCAAATTCATTGCTTAAGTATTGAAATTAATGACTGACACCGGAATTTGAAAACAACTTTATTTGTAAATAAGAAAACGCTATACTTCACGCATTCAATAAACCGTAAATTTCTTTAACAAAATTCCGGTGCGAATGTGGCGTTTGGGAATTAAAATTAAGTGGTATATCTATGAAACCATCGCCCCTCAAGGGGTTAAAAAAAACAACAAACAAGAAGCACTTGTGAATTAATTAAATATTTTAATTTTACAATATCAATTTAATAAAAAGGTAATATACTATCTCAACTTAATTATGCCTATCATACTTGAACGTCATACACAAAAGTAATTTTTCAATAAACATTGTAGTTAGAATATTTTTATTTTGGGAAATATATTGTAAAAATTCATAAAAGAAATAAGTTTTGGTGTAAACACTTTTTACAGCTTAGCAAACATTTTACTGTCAGTGTAATCTCGTATTTATTCACAATTGCAGAAACCAAATTTTCTTATCTTCAGAATCCATTTACAAAAGGATCAATGATAACAGAATCTCATTACAAAAGGATTTCAGAAAATGGCACGCATCTAAAGTTTTTATGATATAAAAGAGTCACTATCCTGCTCTGAAGTTAAAAAATAAATAAATAAATAAAGTTTTTTTTAATTTCGGAAACCTGTTAAATTTCTTCTATTTCTGCTATTTCCTTGATTCTTCTACTTTCTAGAGATAGAGGATTGGTTTTCAGAACTGTGGATAACATAAGAGGTTATCCCCAAAATATATTGTAAACATCTGTGTTTACATTTTCTGTTTTCGTTCGCGTTACTAAGGTGTGGGCAAAATTTGTATTCATTGGATAACCCCAGAAAGGAGTGAAGGGGCATTGTCCTAGAACATAGGAACCCCCCCCCCCCCTGGAAAGTTTGGATATTTTATACGTTATAATCACGCATGCATATACATATAGCATACATACAGTGTACGCCAACACATAGATATGGATTCTGTAGTTAGCTACATTGAATAAAATTACACTGAATTTACATAAATAGCTCTGTATCGAAATATTTCTCAACTAAATGTTTATTCAATTGAAATTATTTCTCTTTTCTTTTTATCTTTTTTTATATTATAGCTATATCATTGTTTTAAATAGCTATTTTTAATATTTAAAGCACTTATTAAAATTTACTTCTGTAAAAATGTAAGAAAGAAAAAAGAAGAAAATAAAAATTAATAGTTGCCTGTCATTAATTGTGCGATACAAATAAGATCTAGTGCTTAAAAGGCAGAATTATATTCTTAAGTTAAACCTCATAAAAGATAACACATACTGATTCTGTTCTTATTAATGAGATGCAATTCAAATCTCATTAAAACTTAACGACCGGACATGATCTTTTCACATTTCACGCTTGGTTAATTTTTGAAAAGTAACGTCCTGTTCCAGATCATAAGTAAGCTAGAATAAAGCAATAAAAAGAAAAACCATTCCTTAAATTTTTTCCTTGGTGAATTTTTTGTGCGATATTATTATTTTAATCTACTTGCTTTCGTTTCTTACCTATGTAAGATGTGCATTAATTTAAAAAAAAAAGTGACTACCCATACAAAATTATTTATAATTCAACACTATCTTTAAATTGCAATTTTTGAATTCATTAATTTAAAATGTTGCACTGAATTTATTTTGCATTTAAAATAAGAATGAAAAATGCCTTTTGGTATACTTGATATCGCAGTTAAGTTAAATAAAAATCTTGTCCTAATCTAACTAATGTACTATTCTCTGTTTTAAATGCTCCTCAAAAATCCTTTGTGGCTATCTGTAAAAGGTATAGGCGGGTAAAAAATATAAAATAAATAAAGCACAAATTATAATCAGAAACTGTTAAATAAAAAATAAAATATAAGTTGTCCTGGTATTATAATTAACGTTATACTTCTATTAATTTTCACATTAAAGTTTTTGATATTTTTTTCCAAACAAATAAAGTATTTGAACTACAACATTTTGACTCTGTATACAAGAAAGAATATTTTAGCACTTATATGTTCATAAAATGTTAATGGCGTGATTACTCCCCGAATCATATTTATCTTTATAACCCACCTATGAGGGTAATAACACCTAACATAAACAAAACTATAAAATAAGAGGGAAAATTGTCATATTAATTGTCCAATTATAAAGATACAAACTCTACAGCCCTAGAAATTGACAAATTTCTTTTGCTTACCATTAATTACAACATTAGGATGCAGTAATAATCATTAGATATTTTATTCTTCTGACAGAAAAAATTAGCAGTAATTAGAAAATTCAAATTCATCTATATCCTTTTAGAATTTCAACAATTAGTTTTTCGTGCATTATATAAAAAAAATAACCCTCTTCGGTTGTATTTAGTACTGAAAAGAATCAACAGGAATAATAATGTGAGAATGATGTCATTACCCCAGTATACTTATTGCGCGTTATTTTTTTAAACTACAAATTACCTAGCGAACTTATCTAAAACCTCCTACAACATTTTGAAAATACGTGAAGTATAAAGGGTGCCGGGTTTCTTAGTAAAATATGCTCTTGAGTCAATCACGTCGAGTCTACATGAATCGGTAGCACTTAAAAAGAAATGCATTTCTCCCTAGATTCCAGCTTATACCACAAGTCCATGGGGGGGGGGGGGGGGGTAATGACCCTTTATGCCCATATAGAAAAAGGGCGCTTTGTGCCAAAATTACTAGTCGGATTTCAACGGGAAAAAAAGGATGTGTAATATTATACGAATAGTGGATATTTTTTTCAGAAAATTTTCAACAAAAGTACAAGTTCTATAAAATTTTTCTTCTTTTTAATTGAACATTTTAATTAAGAATCGAATAAAATATTTGAGTGTCCACTTTAATTTTTTTACCTAAAATACTACGGGATATGATCCATATTTGGTATCAGTTTCAACTTGCTATGTGTGGTGCAACATGTAAAAAGAATTAAAAACATATTTCGGGGGGGGGGGGGGGTCTCGCACTAATCTCACATTTATTTATAAATCAAGTGCATTTGATAGTAGTTTCAAGTCATCGCTGGGTGCATAGAATATTACAGAATATATTAATTAATGAATTCATTGCTGATTGTTATCGTTGACTACAAAAAATATTTTTTTATTGTAAAAAAAGCAACGCAACAATATTGATTGTTTTCACTGTCTTTAGAAAACAATTAGCAATCTGTCTTCCTCGCTGTAAAGGAAGATGTATGTTTAATGAAATTTTCAATTTTCTACACTGAATATATTATACAAAAAAAGTTATAAACTTATTCTAAGGAGTTACAAGAACTAAAGACAACCTAGAAAAATGTCCTATTTACAAATTGGAAGATTTATAATGAAACGCAATATTCATCCAAATATTTTTTACCTCTGTAGTACCATATTAAAAAATATATTCTTAAATGTGTGCAGTCATATTGGATTACTAAAAAATAAATCTTAAGTAATTTTATATTATATTTGTTGTAAATAATATAATATTAAGTTCCTAACGAACTTATTATATCCAAAGAACTCAAAAAATATTGTTATCTTTCATTAGAGGTTATTCCTCCAAACAGTACATGACAGAAAGTTCTAAATCAAAAACATATAACTTTAAGTATAATTCCTTCAAGCGCATTATGCCATATAATAAACATACTAAAAAAAATTATTTGCTTTCTAGAAACTACTTTGCTCCACATTCCCTTTTATTTTAATAATATTTTATTTATTAAAAATCTTATTATAATCTCATTCTGAGATAACTTATGCTCATCTCACCATTGTTAATCAGATATTTCTCACTGTCTTTTAAGTTAACGACATGACATTTTTTTTCCATCCCAAGCTTCGTTACGTCTTGTCATATTCCATTAAGCCTTAAAAATATGAGAATCCATTAAAAGACAAAGGATAAAGTAATTTATTTTTTCTCTCGCTGTACGCTACGAACTTTGATATATATATATATATACATATATAATACCATTAAAAGTAGACAAGATTCACCAATGGATTATATATATATATATATATATATATATATATATATATATATATATATTTGCTTTTATTATTAATAGTATTAGTAAATTTCTGTTCTTTTTTACATGAAACATCATGTTTCATTTTGCACTGTATCAAAAAAAAAATTGATGACTATTTTAAACAAGTCGCTAATTGCACGTCAAGCGTATCAAATGAGGTGCATTTAAACTATAACGAAGTTTAAAAAATATTCAGATCTTGGTGTAATAGTACACAGTATTTCGGATACAGATTAGTAGCCCAAGATCTTTTGTGCATCCCTATAAATACTATCTTCTTCCTATTATATAGAAAGTAAGTTGTAGTAAATCTCAACAATGTATATCAATTTCATAAAATGTGAAATATTTTAATATATTTAAAATGAACCTCAAACAATGTTCCCCCTTTATCATTGTGTAATGGAATACTTTTATGTGACCCCCATAAATGAATTAAAAAAATAGTCTTTGCGCTACAGATTGTACAGAATGTACATTTTAGTATATACTCCATAGATGCATATCAATTTTATTATGTTAGAAAGTGTGTAACACCATTAAAATACATACACATATTAAATACACATACACATACACATATTGCTTACACTATAATATTTTTTCCCATTTACCGTAATGTAACGGAATACTTTTGCTTGTTCCTGTAATTGAACTACGAACTATCCGATTGTCGTAAAATTTGAAATTACGCGATAAAATTATGTAATAACTATATATTTTAAATTTCAAACGATTCGGTCTGATAGTTTTTTTGCGTTGTTATATGCGGACAGATGGACAAGCGGACGGATTGAATGACAGCTATAGGTGCTACATATTTACACAATTACAAACGAACCTAGAAAGGAACTAATTTAGGAATTTGAGGGACAAGGTTTTAAACTTCGACCAAAAAGTTTCGCGGTTGTAACTTAAAAAACTTACTATTATACATTAGAAATAGCTCCTCACGAATCGAAATTATTTAGTCATACATACTATAAGTTGTTCTTCTATTCAGTGACTGTTCTTCTGCATTGTAAATTGAAAAAATTTCTGAAATCGATACCTACAGTTATATATTGCTTACAATACAATATTGCTACTGTGAATGGATTGAACGATATTAAATACGTTTCTTTTCATAAAAAACAAGTAGTCTAACTTCAGAAAAACGCTGGATACGTATTTACGTTTAAATATTTGTTTCTGTACATTGTTTTAAAAATCTTAAGTCAAATGATATAACCAAAAGAAATAAAAACTACATTATTGTCAGTACAGGGGTTGTTAATCTCAACGATGCTTTTTATTAACAGCAATTTGGAAAATGCAAAAAAGAATTTAGCAAAGCGAAAATGATGTTAAAAGTACATTCTGATTTTGAAATCTTTCTTTAATCTGTTACTTGCATCCGTTTAGACCTTTCAGTTGTGCTTTCAATGTTACGAATGATATACTCAAAAAATAGTTCATGTTTTTTTAATTAATATTAAAACTAAATTAAACAGAGCATCGCAAAAATCCGTTGAAGATATTGGATGGTACGTGCCGGAATCTTTTTTATACATACCACGTACACTGAGGTACTATATAGTGTGCATCTCGATCAAATAGCCAGCCTAAGAGTTGAATGATTTGGTGAATTTTGCGCAAGTCCGGAATCAAACTCTAGACTACTAAAACATCAACCCAAGCGTTGGTGCTGAGGTACAACGCTTCTAGAACTTAAATACTTAAAGCTGTTCTAAGCCGAGAAAATACTCAAAAACGTGTATAATTACTAAAGATTGACCAAAAATTCAATTGCGTTTTCGTTTTCAGTCCAGAAGTCTGAATTTTACTGAAAATTCGTTTTCGGCAAAAATGCTGCTGAGAATTCTGTCGGACTGAAATTATCTGTTTTCCAAAAATGTCGATTTCGGAAATTTTCAAAAATACTCATTGGTTTGAATTTTATACAATAAGAAACTCTTCATTTATTGTTATGAACTGTTTATAATTATCAATCATGACTGATTCAAGACATGCAAGCAAATTACAAAAGCGAGACACTGCATATATGACTAAATTTTGAAGAAGTGCTCATTAAATCCTGCAGATTTAACTGTAATAGAAAATTCTTAGTTTTAAACTTCAAAAATGTTTCAAGTACTTTTTGAGAAACGTATAGTATAACAAAGGTAATTTACAATAAAAAGAATATTGCCCAGTTAAACTGATGGCATTGTGCTCACAGGCTACGCATACTGATTGTACATTACAGCCTTACATTTTCAAGGGTTAATTCCGTTCGAAAAAAAAATTTATAAGGGGAAACAGCTCTCCCCCTTTTTTTATACTTGATCATTGAACCTCCTAAACTATCAAGGACATGCTTTATCATATAAAAAATCTATATCCAAAATTCAGAGCAAATCGGATAATTCTGAATAAAAACCCATTTAGCATTTATGTAATTTAAGAAGAGTTATCCCCCCCTTTTATACTTAACCATTAAACTTCCAAAACTATTCAGAGATTTGAACCAAATCTGACAATTCTGCTTCAAAAACCCATTTATATAAATTAAGGAGAGGGGCATTAGAACCCCTGTTCCCCCTGTTTATATTTATTCAATGAACACCTAATAACAATCACGGAATCGCCCCATCAGAATGATCCTATATCTAAAATTTGAACGAAAACTTAATTCTGCATGAAAAACCCATTTATATCAATTAAGGGGAGGGGCATGAGCCCCTCGTTCCCCCTCTTATACATGTCGAATGAACTCCAAAAACTAATCAGGGAAGCGCCTTATCAGGATATACCTATGTACAAAATTTCAAGTGGATCTGATATTTTTATCATGAGTTATCGCGGTTCGTACGAACATACATACAGAACGGGCGGGCACATAAGCTCTCAGGCTATGATAGCCTGTGAGCTAAAAAAATATTATAAAAGATAAATCAATGTGTGTATACCTAAAATATTTTTTAATTACACTGTTAAAAATTTGAAACTTTTACTGCATCGTCACTCCACTCCTTTTACAGGATATTTCTAATTTGACCAATGAGAAAGCTCCATAATACAGTGAAATAATCGTTTTCTATAAAAGTGGTGGCGTGCTGATGCAGCAAAAGTTTCAGATTTTTAACAGTGTAGATGAAATTCGTATAATTAGAAAATCATTTTGTGTAGTTCATGAATTAATTACATTTTGTGTTATATGAAAATAAACATAATTAATAAGAATAAGAATAAATATAATTAATAATAAGAAGAATAAATATAATTAATAATAATAATAATAAATATAATAAATAATAATTATGTTCAATGAAAGTTTTGGTCAGAGGCACAGAGTGAACTTGGATCACTGTTATAATGAATTAATAATTATGTATATTTATGTATGCATTAATTACTCAAAAAAAATTCTGGATATTTTTCTTTTCATTTTCGTTTTCGGCCGAAAATAGGAATACTACCGAAATTTGGTTTCTTTTTCAGTTTTGATCGTAAAAACCTGTTTTGGTCGATCCTTAATCTTTACTACAATGTAAAATATGCAAAATTTCGAAAATGACCCAATATACTTTAAATTTATTGCTACACACTCATCATATCTTAGTAAAACAGAAAAGAAAATATAATATTTACTTTTGAAGCTTATTTTATTCTATGTATCATTTTTAATTATTATTTAAACAAAATTGTTTATACATGGATCTCTTGATATCATATGTTCAACTTACGATTGTTAACAAGACAGATTTTCTCTGTCCTTTAAATTAGCGAGATAACATTTTCTTTAGTATTAACATTATTTAATTCTTCACATGTTTCATTAAATCTAAAAAATTATAAGCTATTTTTTTACCTTAATACACTAAGAACTCTCTTAAAACGAAAAAGCTGAAATAACTCAAGTTGAGCTGAAATCCACTCTTTTCCCATGTTGAAAGGAACCTTCTCAAGAAGAGCTGAAACAACTCAAGTGAATGAGTTGTTTTTAATCAACTCATGATTGAGTGATCTCTATTTTACTCATACTTGAGTGAAATCAAATCAATAAAGGTCAAATCCAGTAGTACTTGAATGATTTGTAATCAAGCCATACTTGAGTGAAATGAAGGCATTTAAGACTGAATCTTGTAGCACTTGAGCGATTTGTAACCAAATCATACTTGAGTGAAATGAAGTCTTTAGGATTAAATCGAGTAGCACTTGAGTTAGCTGCAGCCAACTCGTATTTGAGTGAAGTGAAATAATTTAAGGCAAATCCAGTAGCACTTGAGCGATTTGTTATCAATTCAAGTTGGAGTGAAATGTTGTCATTTTTGATTTAATCCAGTAGCACTTAGGCGATTTGTAACCAATTCTTACATGAATGAAATCAACTAATTTAAGAGTTAATCCAAAACTCCTTGAATTTGTAGAATTGAATAAATTCACTCTTAAGAAAAGCAAAATTGCTTAAAATTACAAAAATCTTCAAGTTATTTCTAAATCGTTTAAATAAAATCACATCATTTAAAACTAAATTCAGTAATCCTCGATTAATTTTTATAATGAAATTCAATATAACATTGAATTATTGCCACATTTTCAAGTGTTGCAATTAAATTCTCATTTCGGATTTAAATTTGTGTTTATTGAAATTACAAGGGTTTAGCTACACATATATATATATAGAGAGAGAGAGAGAAATAGAGAGAGAGATATATTGGAAAACTGTAACATGGATTTTCCAATATTTCTTCCAAGTCTTTAATTAACAAGACTTAAAACATTCTAATTTACATGAGTGAAAGTTCTCTAATGAATCATAAAAACATTTTTTTTTCTTTCTAATTCAATGAAACTGTTTCCTATGTCAATTTACGGGAAAAGGCAATTGAATCGTTATACCAAATTAAATAGAGCTTATATGAATTTTTTATTATTCTGTCAAATCAGAAATTTTTAACATCAGTATTTTCTTTTGTTAAATTTAAAAGTACATATATTCATTAAATTAAAAATACTGGTGATCTCAAATTGTAAATTTGAAAACACTTATTCATGCAAACTGCCTAAATTTGCATAACTGTACAACAGCACCCGAACAACATTAAACAGAATATCAGCTTCTGATGCTGTGGTGCTAATGGGATTTTTCCTTTCTTTTCTTGGGCAATTTCAAGTTTACATATTTTTCAATGATACTTATAGCTTCAGATATGCTTATATACAATTTTATTTTTTCATTAGCTTCTGATTTAATTGTAAATAACAATTATTTTTTATTAAAAATTTATGTTTCAATCAAATAAACCAATATTAGGCATCTTACTAAAAAAAATATTGAAAAAATAAACTTGTTATCAGCCCAACGACTCAACTTCAGCACCACAATGTCAGAAGCTGATTGTTCCCCTTAAGAGTTCAGAGAAGTTATTTTCAAATACCTTGTTTGGATTTTAAAATGTTTACCTTTTTTTTGGGGGGGGGGGGGGGCATAGAATATTTGAGGATGATCTGCAAGTGGGTTAGTTTTTACTTTTGCAATTTTGGTTAGTTTTTTTTTAATATTAATACGAGTTTCAGAACCAGTTTTGAAAAAGAAAGTATTAAAAAACATAAAACCTTTGTTTAAAAAAGTATTCCCCCCCTCCACACACACACATGGCCAGCGCAGGGTTTAAATAAATGAAATTGAAAATATTTTAAATGAATAAACATCAACCCATGATACCTTGTTGTTATTATTCCTAGATTTAAATCTCAATCAAAATCTTATATTTCTTAAACTGACTAAATTTTTAAAAAATATTTTAATTGTTTAGTTTGAAATCTGAAATGGCTTTGAAATCTTAGATAAAATATTTGTTACCCATAGCATTTATATAAGCAAATTGCAATTGGGAAATGTGGAGGAATGCCATTAAAAAACTTGTATAGCTAAAATTTTGATTATGGACAATTATTTTATAGTATGAAGAACCTTCCACTAAATATTGTAGTACAAAAGTTAAATGCAGAAATAACTGAGAATTTATTGCTGGATTTATTGACCATGTGCAATTATTCTTTATCATTTAAAACATTTGTTAAAACTTGAATTTATATTAAAGAATAACTTATTTCTTCTTAATTAATGTTTTAATTTTTGATTTTATTCAATGTTTCTTAAATCAACTAAATTTTAAATAAATATAAAAGCATAAGACTGCAGCATTTTATGTCAAAAGTTAGATCCAAATGTGCAATTTAGAATGTTGCAAGAAAGGAAAAAAACTAATTTTATTTAACAACAAAAACATTTTATTTAGCAAGAACAAAATAAACCTAACATTAATTGATAACAATTCTTTCCAACATCAGATAAACAAGTTTCAATAACATCTTTAACAGGACCTTTATAAATATAACAGTCCATTTGCATTAAACATTAAATACATAAAGAGCATATTGTAATCTGTCCACTGGTTTGTCAAACTTTTAAAATCTTAGGCAAAATAGACACTTTGTTGAGGATCCTTGAGATTAAATAAGATTGTTGAATTTGACTCCTCACTGTAGAATTTTACTCCTCCATGAAATCACCATCTTCCTGTGTTAAAAGAAAATATTGAAATTAAGTTAAATAGCAATAAATATAATGTTAAGGAATGATTATGAACATATTAAAATATTTTGCAGCTTTCAGATTAAATGTTTTATAAAATTTCCCACCCATAGTCTAAACAAAAAATGAACCATACACTAAAAATTTTAGCTTTATAAATATTACACTACTGAAAATTCTGCCAATCATGAATAAAATGGAAATAGAATAAATAAATCCTGTGCGATTACACTTATCCGCTTGTTTAAATCATGGTGTTACTTCTGATACAATCTTAAAATAAATCACCATTTTAAAAACAAATTTAAAATGAAAGTTCTTAAAGCAACATTATAAAATATTGTTGAAAATTCACCTTTGTTGCTACTTTCAAAATGTATCAGCGCTGGCAAATACCCAACCAATACAGGTTTTTGTGGATTTTTAGTTGTTTTTCTATATATTTGCATATTTATATAATACAAGATAGAACCTACAACAATCAGACCAGGGTTGGCACGGTTTAAACCAATTGGTTTAACTGTGGTTTAAACAACTGTTTACTCCTTTTGGTTTAAACAATGGTTTAGTTTAAACCAACTGGTTTTTTTTCTAAAAAAAAAAATTGTTTTTATTAGAAGAAATTTAATGACATTTTCTCTTTTTCTTAATAATTTATGTATGTCAGATTATTGAATATAAATAACTTCTATTTTTAACACTTTATATCAGCAATAAGCATTGGATGTAGCAGGTTTAGATCATTTTTTGGGTATAGGATTAAAATCAGTCTGCATTGGTGAATATATTTATTTCTCTTTAGAAAAAGCTTCGAACATGTGAATTAATCTAATATAAAGTAGATTAAAAATATTCAATATTTAATAGAAAATATCTTAATTTTTTGAAAACTGCAGATTATTTAACGCAATAACATAATACAATCTATAAGATTTCAAGCTGTAAAAGAAATCCCCAATCTTAATTGGGGAGGTTATCTTAAGCATTAAAATCAAAATACGAAGTCGAATAAGAGAGTTTTCAAAGATTGGATGCTACTTATAGCATTTTAATAATAGTGATCCCCCCCCCCCCCCTCTGTTAGTTATCTGCTGAATCTATGACCAAAAATGTTGACTTAAAATTGTCATTCAAGAAACAAAATGTCAAGAAGTATTTGAAATTTATTATTTGGATAGCTATGGAAAAGAATATTTTATTTATCAGACTACTTTCAAATGTTTATTATTAGTAATTAAAAGATTAGTTATAAAGATTTTCAGAGTATCAATGCTTCACTGTATATAGCACTTTATTCTTAGAACATAAGACAGTTTGATAATACTGTTTAAATTAAATTTTAATTTCTTTTATTTTTTACATAAATTCATTGTAAATATTTAAATAAAATCATTTTAAAATGAAGTTACAGTTTATAATCCAATGTCTATTTTTATCAATATATATGCATGTATATGTAATAAGAAAGGATGTTAAAAAAAAAAAAAAAGGTTTAAACCAAAAAAAAAAACTTTTTTAGTTTTTTATGAAAACAAAAACTGGTTTTTTCTCCAACTGTGCAATTAGACTAAAAAAAGAAGTTTTAAAATGTCCTCATTAATATTCTTTCTTTCAAATTCCTTTTTTCTGAAACACATCTATTGTTAAGCTAATTTTTATGTAAAATGGGGAAAATGGTTTTCAGTATTATGGCAGTTTGCAGATGAAACCAGATTTTAATACTTTCAACTTAATTTATTTGCATGAGTTCCTCACTCCCTTTCTATAATTTGATAGCTACCCTATTTCCATAAAAGGGGATATTATTCTTGTTATAAAATACATACTACTCAATAGATTCATAATGCAATATTCCTATCATAATCTAAATCAAAATATATTTCAATCAATTTAATACGATATTAAATTAATGTTCTATAAATTGAATGTCACTAAATTGCAACTTAATTTTCAAATAAATTCAATACAAAGATCACTCTACATGAATACAACAAAGCGTGTTGCACCATAGATTTTTAGGTAGCTTTCATTACAAAAAGTAAAAAGCTACCTATTGCAGCCGTCCGGAGGAAAGTACTTCCGGAAAATTTTGGTATATTTTCACCGATCATGACCCCCAGACCCCAAAATCACCCTCCGTTCAAATGTTGACATATATATATATATATATATATATATATCTGATTTTTGTCATACGATAATTAACGTATTTATGAACCGATTTAAATGAAACTTGGAAAGCACGTAGTACATACAAATGTCTCGACCGAGTTCGTTGGTCAGCATCATCCGCCATTTTGTTTCAAAATGGGGGCCATTTTAATTTTTTTTTTAATTTAAAATTAAATGCGAAAAAATTAAAAGTTGAAAAATATTTTTCTTTTACGTGTTAGAACTTAAAACAAAGATTCCAGAACACTTTTTATTTTGTCTATATCTTAAAAAATGATTGAGTTATAGCACTTTGAATTTTTCTTATGGCTGACACTTTGAAACGATCTGATTTTTGTCACGTGATAATACGCGTATTTATGATGAACCGATTTCAATGAAACTTGGTATGTACATAGTGCATACAAATGTCTCGACCGAGTTCGATGGCCAGCATCATCCGCCATTTCATTTCAAAATGGTAACCATTTAAAAAATTTTAAAAAATTTAAAATTTAAAATTAAATGTGAAAAAATCAAAATTTGAAAAATATTTTTCTTTTACGTGTTAGAAATTAAAACAACGATTCCAGAACACTTTTTATTTTGTCTATATCTTACAAAATGTCTGAGTTATAGCGCTTTGAATTTTTCTTATGGCTGACATTTTGAAACAATCTGATTTTTGTCACGTGATAACACGCGTATTTATCAACCGATTTCAATGAAACTTGGTATGTACATAGTACATACAAATGTCTCGATCGAGTTCGTTGGCCAGCATCATCAACCATTTTGTTTCAAAATGGTGGCCATTTTAAAAAATTTTAAAAATTTAAAATTTAAAATTAAATGCGAAAAATTAAAAGTTGAAAAATATTTTTTTTACGTGTTAGAACTTAAAACAACGATTCCTGAACACTTTTTATTTTGTCTATATCTTAAAAAATGATTGAGTTATAGCACTTTGAATTTTGCTTATGGCTGACATTTTAAAACGGTCTGATCTGAACGATCCACAATGTTGCTTTAAAATGGCAAACACTTTATGATATCGTGGAATTTGGTGACTCTCTAAATCGCTTAAAATAAAACCAGGATGAATAAAAGATGACTAATTTCTAAAAATTCCTATTAATATTCATTCTTGACAAAAACTAGTATTCAATCTTATAAAATCACTAATTTTATAAGATTATTTCCACTAATTTGAGCTTAGTATTTTTGAACAATGTATCTTACTTTAAATTAAATAAATAAATATATAAGTATATGAAAGCTACCTCTTCCTCCCGGCATTGCCGGAAGGACTTTTTAAAAATCTTATAGATATTAGTTAAACCTTCAAATTTGAAATTAAAAATTTTTGCAATATTCAAGGATCAGAGTAAGGAAAATGCAAAAAAGAGGAAATAACATATGAACAAAAAAAAAAAAAAAAAAAAAAAAAAAAAAAAAAATTAAATAATGCAAAAAAAAAAAAAAAAAAAAAAAAAACCCAAAAAGTTCTTAATGATACACAAGATAAAAATTGATTAAAGTGGATTTCTTTAAAGAGGGGGGTTTTAAATATACGTGAACAGGAAGTGAATGAAAAAATAAGATGACTGTCACATACAAACATAATTATTAATTAAATAAATAAAAGTAAAACCACTTACATTTCTTAGGTTTTCAATCTTGTATTTTTAAACCGACCTTGTTGACGGCAATGTATCACTTATAGGAGCACCTCAGTCAGATTCTGGAACACTTTTTTTTCAAATCTACACAATAAGTAATCAGTAGAACTTGTTATCAGCCAGGCTTACTTGATTATTCTGTAAAAATTGCAGTATTATACATACAGGGTGTTTCAAAAAATATATATACTATTTACTAATAATTGGTATATACTTTTCCTTTCCTTTTTTATACATATTTTTTCAAATAATTCTTTTTTTTCTCAGAAACAGGAAAATTTACATAACAGAGGGAAAAAAAGTTACCAGTCTTGCAAAACAACAATGTTGGTGGTTCGATTGAGTTTTTGGTGGTCTTATACCAGCAGTCCACTAAGAATTTTGAGCGCTGTATACAGTTGCAGGGGAAAAAAAGTAAACACTCCTAACTCTACAGTAAGAATCGTAAAAGAAAGTTACTAGTACTAAACAATAGGAAATTTACTATTTTTAAATAATGTACATAAATTTTTTAGTAGGCCAACCTGCAAATCAAAACCAGTCCAAAATTTGTCTTTTAATGGCAACACCCAATTTTCACAAGATATAATCTTGGTTCAAACTATGCCTAAAAAGGAAATGTCATTTGGATAATAAGTTTTTGAATCAAACACTTAAAACTTTGAGCTTCTGATGTTAATTTATATTTTCATATTGCTATAATTATCTACTGAAGTTATAATTGTGAATATTTTTTGTGTGGTTATAGTACTAATACTAATATCAAAACATAAATGTATTATTGAAAAAAAATATGATATGAATTGCACAACCTACAATTTTATTGATTAATTTTTATTTATTATGTCCTGCCTTATGTAAATCCAAAACTTCAATTTTTTCTTTCAAATAGTTTTTAAAGTTACTCTTAAAAAGTACAAAATGCTGGTTTAAAGGTCCACCTATGAGAAGCTAAAAAGCGCAATTTGAATTTTTTTTTTTTTTTTTTACTCATGTTATTAAAGCATTTGGGCTGGGATTACAGTGCCTCACTTAAGATAAATTTAGAATGTAAACGTAAAGAAAGCTTAAAACTAAATTCAGTGCCTCGTGATCACACATCAACTTAAATACTTCCTATATTTATATGCTGTGCAAATTATCAAAAGAGATCATGATATTGCTAAGGGGCAGTGCATCTTAACATTACCAATTTAGGGGAAGACAATGGTATCAGAAGACATTTCTGAAAGGAAAGGGATTTGCTTCGATAGTTATTTTAGATTACCAAACTTTTCTTTTTTTCAGTAGCATTTTATAATATCTAAATAGTCTTACATTTATTACGATTATATTTTTTGTGAAAATACTATTATTGAAGTCATTAAAAGTTTATAAAATCATTTCATTCCAAAATTTGAAATTCTCCCACCGTTTCACATTCACCTGCCATATAATTCATTGTTAAAGAAATCAGGAACATAATAGTTGGGAAATGATACTTGTATTTACCAGTATAGAAAGAAAAAAAAATATATTTGTCTACGTTTTGTTAATAAATCCTCATTTAAACCTACCTGAAAGCAAGTGCAAGAAAACAATATTACTTTTAAAGCAATTTTTATGTAACAATGTAGCTAAATACTTTTAAATATTAAACAAATTATAATAATACAGACCATGCATGCAATAATTTTGCTCAATAGCAATGTAAAACATTGCCAAACAAAACAGTAACAAAGTACACACATGTTCAAACGTTAAGAATGCAAGACTTAGAAATGTGTTTATATACACACTATAATTTTTTTCCTTATATGCAACAACATGTAGATCAAAATACAAGAGGACTTTGTTTTTCGTGTTTATATAGGGTTTTCCATCCCTTAACAATATTAGCAAAATTGAGAAATAGGAGTACACTAAAAAATAAGCACTTCTAACCAGCCTGAACATCTATAAACCAGTGTGTTTTCACTAAGACACTGAATAATGTAAATTCAGTATTTTGATAAATTTCTATAAAGACAGATGTAATAATTGCATAACTTAATTCTTCAAAACTTTTATACTACAAGACTGTTAAATGAACTAAGTATTTACATTATAAGACAATTTTTACTTCGCTTGATACACCATTTTATTTCAAGGTTGTTATGTACGGTACGTACAGTGGCGTAGCTAAGGGGGGGCAAGGGGGGCGTCCTCCCCAGGCGCCGAGGCCTAGGGGCGCCAAATTGAGAGAGATTGTTATACATCTATATTGGGGTGGGGGCGCAAAATTTATTGCTGGCCCCGGGCGCCAAAAAACTTAGCTACGCTACTGGGTACGTATGGGTATTAACATTAATTGTTTATTAAAAAAAGAGGAGAGAAATATATTAAAAGGATAGCATAATGTAAATAAAATACTTTCATAGTACTTACTTCGTAAAATATCGGCTTCTTTAGAAAATAATCTTGAGAAAACCACGAACTTTTAAGATGCATCGAAAATCAGCGTGCAGTGCATTCGGAAATCCTCCATCTTGTATTTGCAAGGTCAGGTAGACAGCAGCGCCAACGGTGGATGAAAATAGCGCGGGAATGATCTGTTTTCTTCTCCAGTTGACTTGCTTAGTTTCCGATCTCAATGAGTGCATTAGAAATAGAAGAAAGCAAGTCAAGAAGAGTGGACCACTTAAAAATCAGCTCATTCATGATCCAGTAAATTAGAACTCTTTCTTGAGCAGCCAAATCCACTCTTTCGCTTTAAGAGAGAAGATTGATGAAATATCGAATTTTTTGTTGTGATTCTTCTGTTTTTATGATTAATCCAGTATTTTTTATTTATATATATATATTTTTTTTTTTACTTCTTATAAAAATATTTCATTTCATTTCGCATTATAGCAAATAAAACACATGTAAATCAATTTCATAAAAGATAATGACAATTTTGAAGAAAAGTTTCAAATGCGACAGTTTAAAACGTTAAAGTTTACTCGTTAGATCGTTAAATCTTCTTAAAAGTATAAGAATGCATTAAAAAGACTCGATAATCTTTGAAAAACTTTGAAGATTTCTTTCGTTTATTGACTTACATTCACTTATTTTAACTGCATATTATCATAGAGTGAGTCGTATAATATAGACGTACGTAATTCTGTCCGTGAATTGCGTAAAAAACGGGAGATCCGTCCGTAAATTGCGCGATAAACGCCAATTTCATCCATGCCAAAATAATATAACACGTAATTTTATTAAACATTAAATTTGCAGAAAGTTTTGACCCAATATTTATTTGCGCAGAAAGATTTTGGTTTTATACAAGTTTGATCGTAGATAATACTTAGAAAATTTGATTTTGAAAAGAAAAATCCTCTTATTTGTAAACATTGAGAACTTCAATTTCTTTTTTTAAAAAAAATTAAAGAATTGAAAAATTTGCTGTTTTTTGATACATTACTGTGTTTGAAACACTAAAACTTCTACCAACATTTATCAAATCATTCCATCAGGGGTGTATTTTTTAAATGAAAATGAAAATTGAAACCTTGAAGAAATCATGTTTTTTGCTGCGTTTTTGTCTATGTTTGTATTTTGTTTTCTCATAAATTAATTCATTAACGGTAAAACTGGTACCTCATTATATTATGTACACTATAATGAGTACATAAAAAATAAAATGGAGGGATTTGACATTCTAAAATTCTCATTTGGCACATAAAAAATTCTAAATTTTTGCTCGAAAAATTATTTTTTTTTTTTCATGCCAAAATCAGTTTTTCTAAATATTATTTCTAATAATATGTGCATGTAATAAGTAAATCAGTAGAAATTTTTTCAAAATTCTTAGAGAGTGTACAGTTTCCTTAAGGAGATTCAGGACACAAAAATTTTAAAATGTTCTAAAAAAATTTTGTTGCGTTACTTTTTTTCTGCTTAGAATGCCGTTTAAACCATGTTTCTATCTTAATTGGAACAAGAAATATTAATTTTTATGTTTTGATTGGTTTTCAAAATCCAGCTTACTTCTTGTGAAAATGCATTTCTCTTCATGATCTGTTTTTTCACCATCTCGGCTATTTAAGTTGTTATAAGTCAAGAACCGTTAAAGATAATTAGTTCAAGTTTGGAACATGTATTTTCTAATGTTTTACTTTAATTTTAATTCAACAATTTTTTTAAATAATTTTAAAAATATGATTTTTTCTAAATGTTACATCATTTTTAAAAAAAATTTACCTTAAATATTTTTAATTTTTATTTAAATTAATATTTTTAAAATTCTGAATCAAAATTAAAGCTTATATATTTCTGTTCATTTAAATGAAAAAAAATTAAATTCTACAAATAATGTTTCGAGTCATATCAATTTTAAATTGCACCACTTTTTTAAGAAATTTAAAATTTTAATTTTTTTAATCATAAGTTTTATTATGTGACCCGTATCACGTTAAAAGAGATATGATAAAGAAAATTAAATTTTTCCTTCCGAATTTTGAAAAAAAAAAGAAAATCTTGTTATCTTTCTAATGATTAATAATTAGCCGAATGAGTAAATTTCTTTACCTCTTACAAGAAATATTTTATCTTGCATAACAGTAAAGAAGAAGAAATCTCAATTTTCGTATAAACGAATGGCAATTTTCAAGAAAGACCCTTCTAAAGTTTCAGAAACGACAATTTAAAACTTTGAACATTTAGTTATTAATGTTTTTACCTTAATATAAGTACACATTAAAGTGCAGAGAATAGTGTAATTTGTTTTTTAGCTTTATGCTTAATGAAGATTGATTAAAAATAAAATTTCTGTTATGATTTTCTTGCTTTTATAATTAAACGACTTAATAAATTTCTTTTTACTTCTCACAAGAAGTATTTTGTCACATCTTGCATCATACCAAAGAATAAAAAAGATGTATAAAAGAAGAAATTTTCCTTTTTATAAAGGAAAAGAATTTCAAAAATTTTAACATTTACGAATACTTAGATAGTTTGTTTATGCTATAGATTAATTTATGATAAAATAAGAGTTTTCATTATTTTGAAAGAAAAATATATTTGATTTACGTTTTAAAACTTACTCTGCCTCAAATATCATTTTGTATTACTATTTAAATAAAAACACTTTATTTGGTGATTTGATAGCGTATTTTTTTCTTACCATTGTTAACAGGATAATTTCTTCAATGTCTTTAAAATTAACGACATAATATTACATTATTTTTAACACAATCAAACTGATTGGTAAAGTTATCATACGAATTGATTATTTCCAGCTGAGCGAAAAATTGCCCAGGCCGAGAATTGGACCCGGATACTTGGCTTACAAGGCCAATGCTTTACCTGTTAAGCTATCTGGGCGATAGCCGGCTGGGATTTTTCGCTCAGATAACCTTATTGGTCGTAACATCTGGTCTGTCATTTGAAACAGCTCGCAGAATAAACCGCAGATAATGGAACTCCATATAACGATGGATACGTAGATAAACTATTATTTTTAACACAATCAAACTGATTGGTAAAGTTATCATACGAATTGATTATTTCCAGCTGAGCGAAAAATTGCCCAGGCCGGGAATCGAACCCGGATACTTGCCTTACAAGGCCAATGCTTTACCTGTTAAGCTATCTGGGCGATAGGGGCGATAGCCGGCTATCGCCCAGATAGCTTAACAGGTAAAGCATTGGCCTTGTAAGCCAAGTATCCGGGTTCGATTCCCGGCCTGGGCAATTTTTCGCTCAGCTGGAAATAATCAATTCGTATAATATTACATATTCACATCGTCACATCTTGACATGTTCTATTATACCTTAACACGTTCGCTGCCACTGACGTGAAGATGTGATGATATTTAAAGATAGAAAGCCAACGATTATAAATGCACAAATAAAGAAAGAAAAGGGGGGCAAACAGCTCCCAGGTAAAAAAGTCAGCAAAAAACCTTTAAAAAAAACCTTCAGGGAAGCTCAAGGTATTTCGGACAAAAAAACCTGAAAGCTACCTTAAGGTAAAAAACCTGCATTTCCCCTCCACATTTTTGTCCGAAATACCTTAAGCTTCCCTGAAGGTAATAAAACCTGCGTAAACCCTTGATACTTTGTCCAAAATACCTTACACTTACCTGAAGGTAATAAAACCTGCGTAATCCCTTGACACTTTGTCCGAAATACCTGAAGTTAGCCTTTAGCCCCGGTTACCCCCCACTCCCCTTGGGGGGGTGGCAAAATGGAGGTAGGGGGAAAGGATGTGCATAACATGTATAAGGAGTCACAGGCTTTTCCAACAACATGTCACATGTGAGGGGAAACAAAATTTAGAAAACTGTCCCCTTCGGGGGGGGGGGGATGAGTGAGAAAAGAGAAACTGTTGATGCATAACAAAATTAAGTGGTTACATGCCTTTCAAATCGTATGTCACAACAGGGATATCAGCAAAAGAGACCTGCTTTGAATCCCTCGAAAAATTATGCCCCTTGAAATGTGCACCCTCTTTCCCCCTTTCTTTGAAATTTTTAGATATTATAAATATTTATCAGAAAACCATAAAAAAAGGATCTAAAATGATAAAAACGCTACAATTTCAAAAGCATATGAAAAGCAGAAAAAATAATGAAATTCTTCGTTCGTCCACAGGAAAAATCTGCGAAATTCATCCATCGACCCAATGAAAAAAATCCGAAGAATTTTGTAAATCGATTACTGCTGCAATTTTTTTTTAACATGTGGGAATAAAATGTTTCAAAACTCATAAATCAGTAATGCAAAAAAAATTGATACAATAATTCATTCTTTAAAAAAATTCACAATATTTCCCAGTCAATTATTTGGAAAAAAAAAAAAAAAAAAGAGTTTCTTTATTCCGTTACTTTAAAATAATGAGAAATTTAACAATCTGTTGCAGTAAAAGAAACTCACCAGTGAATTGTGAGAAAAAAGAAAAAAAAAAAAAATTGAGATTTTTTTAGTCGGTGAAAGGAGAAAAAAAAAATGCAAAATTTTTAAGCCGATTTCTGATGAAAAATCGTTAAATGAGTCACACTGAATATTGCATAATGAATAATAATTAATGTAAAGAAAAAATATTGCATAATAACATTTTAAATAAGGAAAAGTCACAAAATTCATCTGCCACAGGAAAACATTTCAAAATTTTACTGATAAAGAAAGTGTAAACAAACCAATTCAAAATATTTTTTTCTGAACAAGGTACATAATAGCCCTTTTATAAAAATTCACGCCCTTTTTTCTTTTTTAGAGCAGCTCTTTTTTTTTTCTATAAACAACATAATTTTAGTATTGATTTGAGATAAAAATATCGGAGGGGGGGGGGGGAGAATTTTCAAAAAAGGGAGCAGTTGTATCTTGTTAAATAATTTATACATATATATATTTTTTTAAAGTTCATTTTTCGCAATAAATTTTAATATTTTCTGAGACTGATTGATTTTTTGGAGATCTTTCCAATTCATTGATGAATTCAGCGATTTTTTCGCCTGTGATCAAATAAAGAATTTTGCTTTTTTTTTTTTTTAGAAATGTTATTTCTATCATTAGGCTGCCGAAAAGCTTTGCAAAATTGTCAATCGTTTTTGTGAAAAAAATCGAGAAATTCACCAAACGGTTGGCTATGATGAAAAAAAAATTATTCAGTCTGTCAAAAATAAATACTAGTTTTGCCAGTAAGTTGTGAGGGAAAATAGGGAAATTCACCAACTGTTTACTGGTTAAAATGAAATTTTTGGACCACCTGAGGGGGGGGGGGGGAGAAATTTACACCTTGCCTGTCCTCATACACAATTAAAGTTATTGACCGTAATAGCCTAATGTGAAAAAAAAAAACCCTTAAAAAGTAAAAATTGTTTAATAATAATTAAAATGCTAGCAAAATATATGTGAACACTCCCATAAGATTAGCATTAGCTTGAGTGTTTAAAATCTTAAATGGTCATGCAAAGAAACTGAACTATTACTTTTTGATTTTTATTACAGATTATATATATATAAAGTTTCTTTTACTTTCACATATCTCAAAAGCAGGCTCCCATAGATTTAACATTAGCTTGTCAGATTCTTTGTATATCATAAATTTAAATATATACATTTTTGTATGATAAAAAAAAAAAAAAAACATTATTTAATCTGTCAAAAAAAAAAAAAAAAAAAAAAAAAAAATTGCCTGGTTTACTTACTGATTACATGGAGAAAGAAAACTCACAAGTTTATCCAGTAAGTTGTGCGGAAAAATAGGGAAATTCGGCAGCTGTTTACAAGATAAAATGAAATTTGTTGACCATCTGCATGGGGGTGGGGGGTGGGGAGGAAACCTGCACCTTCCATGTCCTCATACACAATAAAATTGATCAACTGTAAGAGCCTAATGGAAAAAAAATCCCTAAAAAAAATAAATAACTAAAATACTAGCGAAAAATATGTAAATAACTTCCCCATAAGATTAACATTAGTTTAAGCATTAAAAATCTAAACTGGTCATGCAAAGAAATTGCATCACTAATGTTAAACCTATGAGAGCATTCTTTAAAAAAATTTCTCACTTGCATATTGATAATTTTAAATGTTTTTTTTTCTTGCTCAGAATAGCAGAGATTGAATTCTAATTGGGCTATTGTATACTTTTTTATTTTTATTACAGATTATATATATAATTACTTTTACTTTCACATATCTCAAAAGGTTGCTCCCATAGGTTTAACATTAGCTTGCGAGTTTCTTTGTATATCATAAATATATAAATTTTTGTATGAAATGACTAACATATTCTTCATTCCCCCCCCCCCCCCGCCTTTCATTTTGCCACCCTGGGCACATGTGGGAAGAAAAAAAAATGAAAAAGTCATACAAGTGTTGGTATAATATAAATAAATAAAAATAAGTAATGCAATATGTAAGCAGACAAGGTACTGGCTAAGCAAAAAAAAAAAAAAAGCTGAACTTTCACAGCTTTAAGGACTTTTGACAAAATTAGCATTTTCTCACAGCGTTTTAACAAAATTAGCACTTTTCTGTAATTTTTTAACGAAATTAGTGTTTTTTTTTTAACATTTTACAAAAATTGTACTTTTTTCTACGATTTTTTCAATGACATTTATATTATCCATGATCCTTTAGCGATATTCACAGTTTTTCTTACCGTTTTTGACAAAATTAAAAAAATTACACAATCTTTCGAGAAAATTCGAGTATTTTCTGCGATATTACACCAAAATTTGTGTATTTTCCGCGATCTTTTGTCAAAATTTGCATACTTTCCAAGATCTTTTGTTAAAATCTAGATATTTTCTGAGATCTTTCGTCAAAATCCACATATTTTCTGAGATCTTTTGAGAAATTTCTCTTATTTTCCACGATCTTTCGATAAAATTAGTGATTTTTCTTCAATCTTTCAACAAAATTCATGATTTTCCACCGATCTTTCTTCAAAATACGTCTATTTTCCGTTATCTTTCTACAAAAAACTTCTATTTTCCTCGATCTAACGACAAAATTCTCATTTTCCACAATCTTTTGGCAAAATTTGCGTATTTTCCTCGATTTTTCGGTAAAATTTGCAATTTTCTGTGATCTTTTGGAAAAATTCGTGCATTTTCCAAAATCTTTCATCAAAATTTTCATATTTCTGCTGATCTTTCAAATAAATCTGCATATTTTCCCTGATTTTTCGACAAAATTAGAATATTTTCTTCGATCTTTCGAAAAAGTTTGAGTATTTTCCACGATCTTTCAACAAAAATTTGAGTATTTTTCCTAATCCTTTAACAAAAGTCGCGTCTTTTTCCGTAATCTTTTGACCGAAATCGCATTTTTCTTTCCGCAATCCGTTGAAGAAAACTCTGCTAATTGACTGTTTGAAACTGACTATTTTTTCCCCCGATCGTTAAACAAACTTAGAGGTTTTTTGCGATCCTTTGGCGAAATTTGCATTTTTTCCTACAGTCCTTTGAAGAAATTTTCTCAATTTGGTGCGGTTAGTATTCATGTTTTTGTTGTAATTACACCCCCCCTCCCCTCAATAAGAAGGTCAACAAATTATAATGCATATTTGCAACGATCCCAGGGATGATAAAATGCATCACTGAAAAAGCAGAATTCAGCATTTCTGCAGAAAAGTAGCATGTATGCATAAGTCAGCCCACAAAGACAAATCCAAAAACTCACCATGTTGTAAAATGGGTTGTAAAAAACGCAAATTTTGATAAATGACCATGAAAAAAATGGGAAATTTAAAACAAATTTTATCAAGATCCCGAGAAAAAGACAAATTTCGACAAGCGATGCTGAAAAAAAATCTGCAAATTTTCTAAGCAGATTGCTAAAAATGGTAAATATTGTAAAAAGATTACAAAAACAACTAATTTTGTCAAAGAATTGGGAAAAAACTATAAATTTTGTTTAAAAAAAATCCCCAAAAAACAGCACATTTCAACAAAAATCCGAAAAAAAAAAGAAATTTTGTAAACAGATTGCAAAAAAAGGTGAATTTCATTAAACGATCATGAGAAAACACCTCATTTTATATAGGTATCAGAGAAAAAAATGTGAATTTCGTTAAAAAATTGTGAATTTCGTTAAAAAATTGTGAAAATTCTCAGAAAAACAGTAAATTTTGACAAAAAATCCTAAAAGACAAAATTTGTAAACAAACCTAAAAAAAGGCAAATTTTATTAAAAAACGATGAGAAAATGACTATTTTGTTAAAATATTATAAAAAAACTACTAAATTTGTCAAGAGGTCGCGAAAAAACTCAATTTTTTTCCATGTATCGCAAAAAAAAATGTGAATTTCGTCAACTGATTGCGAAAAAAAAAAGGCAAGTTTCGACAAAAAATCCCTAAAAAAAAACAAATTTTGTAAACAGATCACGAAAAAAACCCCAGCAAATTTCATCGAAAGAAATTCTGGAGTTCTATTGCTTTTAAATATAGTGAAATTTGTTAATCGGTTAAAGAAAAATAAAATCATAAATATGGAAATTCGCTAATTCCAAAAATACAATATTTATCTTATAAAATAAATAAAAATTCACTTACCTTTATTTTAAATACATCACTCGTACAACCTTCCAAACACGAAAAATCGCACCTATCGTTGATAGGTCAAAAAAACATCTTCAGTTTTGTTGATGATGCACGAAAAAAATTGCAAATTAAGTACATTTGCTCGGAAAAATTGCATGTTTTCTCGGTTTATCGTGTGAAAAAAACACGAATTTCGTTGATCGTGCACGAAAAAATTGCGAATTTTGTTGATTAGGGACGAAAAAATATCACAAATTTCGTTGGTAAGGCACAAAAAACGCAAATTTTGCGATGATGCGCGAAAAATTTGAAAATTTTGTTGATCGACTGCGAAACAATCGAGTGTTTTGTCAGTTTATCAAAATAAAAAAATCGTGAATTTCATCTCGCAGCGTAAAAATTTGCAGATTTCGTCAAAGTTAGTTAAAAGTTGCAAGTTTTTGTTGATTGGACGCGGAAAAATTTGTATTTCGTCAACTAAGGGCGGAAAAAATGCATATTTTGTCGATCGAACATGGAGAAATCGTGAGTTTTATAGATCGGATTGCGAAAAATTGGATATTTAGTATGTCAAACACGAGAATATCGTGAATTTTGTTCGTCACATGGAGAAAAGGCGTAAATTTTGCCAATCAGGCTCAAATAAATTTGCGAATTTTATCGATTAGGTTCGTAAAAATCAAAAATTTCATCGATTGGCTTCGTAAAAATCGCGAATTTTGTTAATCAGGCGCGGAAAGATCATGAATTTTCTCGATCGGCTTCATAATAATCACGAATTTTTCGTTCAGCTCGGAAAAAGCACGAATTTCGTCGATTATGCAAAGAAAAATTGCGAATTTCTCCGATCGACTTCTTAAAAATTGCGAATGTTGGCGATCATGCAAAAAAACCCCGCAAATTTTGTCAATCAGGCACGATAAAATCATAAACATTCATTGATCAAGTGCAATAAAATCACAAAAATTCGTCGATCGGCTTTATGAGAATCACGAATTTTCTTGATCGACTTTGTAAAAATCGTGATTTTTTCTTCGATCGGCTTTGTAAAAATAGTGAATTTTCTTGATCAATTTCTGAAGAATTGCGAATTTTGTTGATCGTTCAAGGAAAGATCATGAATTTTCTTGATTTGGTTCATAAAAATTGCAAATTTTATTGATCGGCCTGGTAAAAAAACAAAATTTTTTCGATCAGGCGTGGAAAAATTGCAAATCTCGTTGATCAAGGCACGAAAAATTGGGTATTTCATAGATCAGGTATGGAAAAATCTTGTTGAGCGGCTCCTTCTTTGTTTTTCATTCATAAACTTCACATTTTTTTTTTCAGCACCAGCCGCTTATGTTTGTTTCTTAGCACTTTTAATAAAACAAAATTTACTCTCTTGAATAAAATCAAGGAGTATTATTACATCTTGAAAATAATCTTTGCTACAACTGCTACAAACATAAAAACTGCTGATACAATCTCACCAACTGAATTTGATATTTTGACTGGGTATGCTAATTTAAAGGTATACCTCCCCCTAATCCCCTCTGAAACTATATTTTTTATCCGATTATAAGTCACAGATCATCTCATTGAAATCAAATTTTCTTCGTGTTATTGATGTGGCCTTGGAGTACACAGGCATAATTGTAAGTGGCCCTTCTCTTGAAAAGGTTGTGCACCCGTATCATAGAGCATATTTCTCCGAAATAATTTGCAGTCTACAAAAAAATACATTACACAGAAGGTGCAGGCAATTTCTTATCATATTTTATAAGCTGACTATTTACAACACAATTACTTTAAATCATTTTTTTTCAATTATCTATAAAACTAGTTAGATTAATAAATTTACAGGTAATATTTGAAAATATCCATAAAAAGATTAAGATATTTTTGATAACTTGATTGACACTTATTTTTAATATGTCGGAGAAGTAAAATCAACATCAATACAAAAAATAAATAAATAAATAATACATATATACATAAATTTCTTTACAATGAACAGGGCTAAATTACATATGGGTTATTTGAATTCCCTATAACTGACATTTAATTACCTCCTCTTCTATTAAAATATAAAAAAACAAATCTAAAATTAAATAATAAGAATAAAAAATTTCATCTAAAAATTCGCCGCCGAAAATACTCTCATTAGGTGTTTAATATTGAATAGCTAAAAATACACTCAATATTCATTTCTCGAAAGGGATTTTTTTTTAAGAAACGTGGGACTTTCATGCATAAATTGTCGCCAAATATTAATTTTTAACTATCTTGTCAGTTTATACATTTAAAAAGATTAATAAAAGTAGACAGAATGACTCCAGTTTTAGCTAAAAGAGATAAATAAAATAATAAACAAACGAACGCAAAGCCAAGAACGACAGCGATTATCCCGCCAAACGCGCGGTCAGTTTGTTTACAAAGTAAAGTGGAGTTGAGAAGATTTCAGTCGCGACGCCAGTCATGACATTTCGCTAGTAATCAAACTGCAAACAAACGGTTACTAGGCTGTATTTTATATCTAAGTATTTTTATACTTTACAGGCAGTTGTAACATTTTCTATGATTTATATTTAAGAAGAAAAATGGATTTTCTTATAACTATCCATATATATAACAGTAAATATATGGACATTTTATGTGACAAGAGTTGTATTTCGGTACAGGAAAGAGCGAGGGGATGAACATATTTTTAAAAACTTCGGGTGCATTTTTTGGACGGATCTCTCTGTCAAATATTATTTATCAAATATAGAAGTTTCAAAGAGATTTCTTATTGGAGGTGGAATGAATTTTCTTTAGGGAATTTTTGTGGGTGTTTGAACACGATTTTAAATAATGATGAAAGGGATTTTTAATTAATTTGGAGATTTTTTTTAGGGGGAATTTTTGTTAATTAAAATTTTTGTATGTACAGTCGAACTCGTTTATAGCGAGCTCGGATTTAACGAGAACTCGGATTTACCGAGGAAAGCGAGAATATTTGGTTGGATCAACGTTAAGTCTATGGAACAGAAATCGCTTTTAACGAGCAAGACCCGGTTTTAGCGAGCAATATTTTTCTGTCTTGTTAGTTTTTTTTTTTGTGTGTGTGTTTGTTTGATTTTGTGTTTTTTTACTTCTCCGTGGTCTAATACTTTTGTAGGAAAAATTCATTCAACGTTACAATGTCAATAGGGAGGTTCACAAGTCCGGGTTAATTGTAATTAAATTGAGAAAAAATTGTAAAGTATTTAATTAAATTAATTAATGTAATTAAAGTTCGTAAGTAGTAATTAAATTTTAAGTAAACTCAATCATTTGACCTCCTAACGCCCCCTTCCTTCTGGTTGCGTGCCTGCCTTAAGGACCCGTTTATTACGAGCACTCGGATTTAACATGTTACGGTCCCTTTGTGCTCGTTTTAAACGAGTTCGACTGTATTAGAATTGGAGGGGCTATTTTACTGGGGAAGTTTGAGGAAAAATTATGAAAATTTTCAGGGTAAAAAATAGATTAACAAAGTTTTGTGTTTTTTATTTTTTATTTATTTTTTTATTTATTTTTTAACGAGGAGATTTCAAAATAATCTTGAGATTTTTGTTTTCTTTAAAGGGATATTTGTGGATGGGAAGGAAAAATAGTAATTTTAAATAGTAATTAAAAACCTTAACGAAGAAGCCTTAAAATAATTTAGATATTTTTATTTTTAGAACGGGATTTTTATATCGCTATTTTAAATTGAAATTTAATTAAAAATTTTAATGAAGGGCGTTAAGAATTTTCCATTTAACCGCTCACGGGATTTTTGGATGGGATTGAAAAATTGTAATTTCAAATGGTAATTAAGAATCTTAATGAGGGGACTTTAAAATAATTTGTAGATTTTTTATTTCTAGAACGGAATTTTTATATCGCTATTTCAAATTATAATTTAAAATAACTAAAAGTGTTAACAAGGGTAATTAAGAATTTTTTATTGAACCGGTGGAAGAAATTAGATTTCTCAGAATTATCTAAAATATTAATTAAAAAAATAATAAATATTATGAGGAAATGCAAACATATCAAAATCTTAGATATCATAATGTGCAATGATAAACCTCAATAAAACCTTTAAGTAAAACCTTTATATTACCTGCGTGAGAAACAGTTTTCATTTTCCTTCAAAATACCTCAAGTGATTTCGAGAAAATCTTCTAAGTCATTAAAGATGATTTAAAGGTAATAATTTGCTCATAAAAACCTGTATGAAAACTTTTAAAAAGCTGTATATTTCTCTTAGGGAAACCTTTAGCTTTCATTTTCCTTATAAATACCACCAAAAACCTTTAATATGCCTGCAAAATCTCAAAATATTTAAAGGTTTTTTGCTGATTTTTTTACCTGGGCTGTTTCGAATCTACTAACGAGATTCTTCTTCAGTGCAAAACCTCAGCGAGCTAGACAAAGCAAAACTGAGCCAAGGCTGAGTTTGGCTCAGTTTTGCTTTGTCTATAGCTCGCTGAGTTTTTGCACTGAAGAAGAATCTCGTTAGTAGATTCGAAACAGCTGTTTGCCCCCTTTTCTTACTTTATTTGTGCATTTATAATCGTTGGCTTTCTATCTTTAAACATTTTTGCACAAAGGCATTATTTGCTATTTTGATGTGATGATAGTTAATGCCGCTTTGTAGAAGTACTTTGTAGTGTACCTTCAGTGACTTAGCTAATTTTTGATAAGTGTACTTCAGGTATTTTGGAGAAAAGTATAGCCTTCAATTTGCCTTTATTTACTTAATGACTTAGTGAATATTTACAATTTCTTAGTTCAAGCCTTCGTTTTGTTACGTGAGGACGTGTCCCAGAAATGCTCTTCAAAATACAAGAATAGGCGCGACCCACGGCCCGCGGGACAGGAACATTCTGTTGATTTAGATGCGTTAATATCTCAGCTACATTTTGAGGTAAGTTGCATGTTTTTAGGACAATTATTAATTAAATTATAAGTAATTAATTATCACATCCCTTTGCCAGTTAATTCTATCGGCGTTTACAGATACTAAGTTCCACAATTCTAAGAATTTAATTGCTTAAACTCTTAATTAAAAATTCTCAAATCATGTAAAAATCATCTCCATAGTCTAATTTTCAATCAAGATTAGTTTATAAAAATTTTCTCATAAAAATTCTCGCATTAATTAAAGTTTTATTATTATTTCTTCCAAATTAATCTAGAACCACGTGCTCGAATTCGAGCTAAATAACGCTAAGTTCAGCCTAATGGGGATAAGTATTAAGATATATATCCACAAGATAGCGTCTCGTTCACCCCTGCCGGCAGCAATTCAGCCCCGTAGCGACCACGTGGAATTTCTGAACTTTGAAAAAAATCTCAAGATTAAAAAACTTCAAGACAATACACTGGCCTCAAATGTACCCGTAAATATATATTGTAATTATATTTATATATTGTAATTATATGCATTTATATAAAAAACTTTAACTATGTTCTCCATTTTTAATGTTTTAATTTCTAAACTTAGAATATTTTTCGACTTTTTTTTTCATTTTTTCGCAAAAAATATTTTTTTTCGAATTTTTAGATAAAAACTGGGAAATTGACTAATTATTACATAAAATTAACGATTTTAATTAATTTTCTTTAAAATTTAAATTTTTTTTTTAGTACGGCATTTTTGTTTTTATCGGAGGTCGGCTTGATTACGCCGCACTCACCGTACTATCCATCCAGCCGTAAAACACTAATTTCTAATTATCTCATTAATTAATTAATATTTATTCTTTTCCGCTGGGTTCCTATACCTACGACTTCTAAATTGGGGGGGAGGAGGGGTTATTGTTTATTTTGAGTACAATGAAGTTTTGCTGATTTTAAGAAATGTGAAATTTAAATCTTTGTTTTCACACATATACAGGGAAATTGCAGGTTTTTTACCTTCAAGAAACCTTAGTTCCAAATACCTGTAAAATACCTGAATATTGTTTTTCAGGGAAATTGCGGGTTTTTTACCTTCAAGAAACCTTAGTTCCAAATACCTGTAAAATACCTGAATATTTTTTTTCAGGGAAATTGCGGGTTTTTTACCTTCAAAAAACCTTAGTTCCAAATACCGGTAATTTACTTGAACTTTTTTTTTAAAGGTTTTTTGCTGATTTTTTTACCTGGGTAATTTGTTTGTTACCTTACACTGTGAAAATTGAAAAGAAGCTTATAGTTTTAAAATAAGCCGTTTAAAATTTTCCAGAAGCAGTCTTTAAATTTTTAAATAAATTTAAATTTATTTTACCGTACACTCCTTCTAATCCACACACCTCGGGAGCAATGGTTTTGCTAATTATAGTTCATTATATTTTAATACTAGATGCCTGTCCTGGGAATTGTGTTTTTTACATAAATTTAATTTTTAAAAAACTGATAAAAATAATTAACAACATATATATACGTTTGGATGAGCAAAATTCGGCTAGTTTATATTCTAATAAATACACTATTAGCATTTACAATACTTCTGACTAAACCAGGCATTACGGCTAATATACCACAACAAAATTAAGATTTATTAATAAAATAAAATTTTAACAAATATTCAATAAAATTGCGTAATTAAACAAGTTTGCTGCAACTATTGAAATAATACTAATTATTAGTAATTATTACTATTTTTATAGCACTTTAAAATTGATTTTTTTTTATTTTATTTTATTTTTTATTTTATTTTATTTTATTTTTTTTTTTTTTTGCTCTTCTATTTTCCCCGGAAAAAGGAATATTGTCATTTTTCCCTTTTATTGGCAAATTTCTGTTTCTACTGTCAAGCACTTGGGATGCACATAGACGAAATACCGGTTTCAGTGGAAGCATTAATTCCAATGACAGTTTTTGGACGAAAAAACCGGTTTGGCATGTTACGCATTACACTGTGTTTTATTATACAGAGTTAATCTAAACTCTTGGAAAAAACTTTAAGAGTGATAGTACACATCAAGACAAACAGTATTAAATAGGATATTAAGGGACCCAAATGTCTTCCGAAGGGGATAGGCGCTATTAAAGTTTAGGGTCTAAAAGTTTAAATGATTATAACAAATGGAAAAATTGGTCAATTCGTTTGCGGTTTTCGCTGAAACTATTCTTTATGTCAGTATTTTCTTGAAAATAAATTTTAAAGATAAAGTTTTTTAAATAAAATGTCGATAGAGGCTGCTTTAGATTTTGGAGTAACAATCAACTATTTTTTGCCGTTATATTTTGTAATTCATTAAATGCTTTCAAAAGCATAGGCTTAAATTTTGAGCTCGAAATCTTAATCGTTGGGAGTGGTTAAATAGCGCAAACTGAACTGTGTTCAGGAGGGCGGGGATGAAATATCAACTTCTGAACATAGTTCGGTTTGCGCTACTTAACCACTCCCAACGATTCAGAATTTGCATGCGGGCAATCTTTAAATCTTTAACCCTCATTGGTTTCTCTACAAAACATCAAAATTTTTATTCCGATATGCAACATCGACATCGGAATTTAAATTTTTAAATATCCATTTTATTATGTATGTGGAAAATCACTTTTTCTTAGTTACAAATATATTTGTTCGCAATTACCAATGCCATTCATTTATTTCACATCTTAGCAATGAAAATGCTTTGTCCGTTAAAAGATTAAGCCCCTAAAAACCTTTATGTATGTCATTGTTGCTAATAATTTGGTACCAATCACATTTTTATTCAAGGATTTGAGCAAAGATAATAGAAAACAAATCTTTTTTTTCTTTAGACGATGTACCCTAGACTCGGATCTTTTTTTTGTGGGGGGAGAGAGAGGGAGGTTACAATTGTTTTAGTTAATAGGAGGTTATTATAGTTATTATTAGAACTAATAGATAATTAAAGGAAAAAATTACTATTGAATGTATTTTGTGATAAAAACCTATTACAAAATATTTTTAAATAGTATTTCCTTAAAACTTTATTCAGTGTAAAGATTTTTCATATATAATAGTAATATTTTTTTTTTTTTTTTACTTTACTTTACTTTATTTAAATGTCTAAAATATGGAATAATAAATGCATATCATTGTAAACGTGTAAAAAGAAAATTAAAGGAAAAATTGGAAAAGTGTCGCTTGGAAAGTGGGTGTGGGAGGCTGGGTTCTCAACATGATAACTTATGATATCGTAAAGAGGGGGGAGTAATCCAAAATTACGAAAATGTTTATAAGGTTATTTATCTACAGTCTCTATACTATGATATTTTCACGAAAATTCTCTCGAGTTCTCATGAAACTATCATGAAACGAATTGTTATGCAATTGAATTTAAAAATCGTCGCCAGTCCTGACGCGCGTAATTAATAGGTTAAATGTCTGTTTCATTTGATTATTAAAATTCCTTATGAAAAAGTATATTTCCTGGGAATGGGTTAGATTTAACATATATTTTATCTGTAATTTTAAATAGAGTCATTTTTTATTGTGAAATAACTCAATAAAAAAAATTATGATTCATAATTTCCATCTCAAAAATTAATCACGTGGTGTGACCTCAAAAATACGACATTCGTAAATCAGGCATTAAAATCATCTCCTCTCATCGTTGTTTTTTACACTTTCAACTATCCGTAGAAAAGGAAATAGCATTTGTTTACGAATTAAAAACGCGGAAATTGAAAGTTATTACTAAGAAGACGCTGTGCTAAATGCAACCACCAATAACGCTGATAGCAGCTCAGAGAAACAAGGATGAGAAACCCATAGAAAAAAACTAGTGCCATTGCATAAATTTGTCTGGAAAATTAATTTCTACGTTAAAGGAAAAATACCATAGTTTCGAAATCAATACAATTTCACTTATATAAAATCTGAGAGAAACTTGTTTAAAAAACGGCCGAAAAAATTGAAGCAGATAAAACTGAATTGGTGTTTCGGAAATTGCACAAGAATGAATGAATTAATTGTTTATTAGAATTTTTTTTTTTTCGTAACATAGCAAATATCAATTAAAGAATTTTATATATACATTTAAATTTCTCTTTTTCTCACATCAAATTCACTTGGCTGTGGGTTAAATTATGGACTAAAGTAGTACTAAAAACACTGGAAGTACTTTTGACATTCTTTCAGAAATTTGTAATTTTCGAAAATCCTGATTTCCCAAGTTATATTTGTCTAAGAATATTTAAAAGAAATAATTTTATGTAACCTAAAAAAAATTCTTCATGTATGTAAAATATGCATTTTTCAGTATAATTTTAATCTAAGAAAGTTACAAAATAAAAACGTTAATTTAAATAATATTGAGAAAACTAAAACTTACTTTGTAAGATTTTTTGTTTTTTTGTTTTTTTTTTTTTTTTTTTTGTTAATAGCAATTTATTCTGTTATTCTTTTCTTAGAAAGTACTAATCAATCTACCTGATTTTTCTGTGATTCATTTTCAAATAACATGCTCTTATTGGTAAGCTAGTTTTGTATAACTTGTTTCTAATATTTATTATGAAACTTTTATATGATAAATCTTTTTAATTACAAACAAGTTGGAAATTGCACGTCAAACGCTGCAAATAAAGTGCATTCGTACTATAACAAATTTTTAAAATATTCAGATTTTTGTGCAATAGTATATAGTACATCGGATACAGTATAGTCAAAATCTTTTGTGTGTCCCTGTAAATACCATCTGCTTTCTATTATACATGAAATAACATGTCGTAAACATCAGCAAAGTATATTGATTTCATAAAATGTAAAATAGTTTAACAGTATTAAAACGCGCTCCAAATAGTGTTTCCCCTGTAGCATTGTATGATGGAATACTTTTGTGTGACTCTGTAAATTAATAACAAATATTCTTTTTCCACAGATTTTGCAGAGTGTATTTTTTAGTACATACTTCATAGATGCAGTGTTGGGTAAGAACGCGCTCACTGACGAGTTTCGCTCACTATTTGTGAACTTTGAACTGAACTTCGCTCACTATTTTATAAACGAGTTTGAACTGAACGGAAACTCAAAAAATAGACGAGTTTGAACGAAATTTACGTTCAAATTTACGTTCAATTTTTTCATAATTTATTTAAATTTTTTCCAGACCTTAGTACATTTTTTCCCTCTTTCAAATGCCATTTAGAGGCCTACACGAGCCTCAGGACGGGTAAGGCTGGATATCACTTCTCTGGGTAGTATCCTAGTCTTACTTCTTCTGCAGACTCGGGTCGCGCCGAACCGGACCTGGGCTGTATACAATTTCGCCGAAAATAGATATATACAGTAAACTCTCTGTACAAGGTGGACTGTGTAAGGCAAAAATAAGTCTAAATCGGAAAGATTTTAAAGAAATCGGAAAGATTTTAAAAGAAAGCATAAACATCGCAGCCTACGGCACTTCTGCATAAATGGAGATTATAAACAGACTGAGGTAAGTTTTTTTAGCCAGAACTCTTCCGTAAGGGTAAATATCAATGTCGTGTAGAAATGTACTCGGGGTCGGGCAGGGTTCGGTGCGAAATTTCAACTTTTTTTTCCGGGCCGGGCCAAGCTCGGGGCCTTGTTTTTATCTATTATATCGGGCCGGGTCGGGCCTTGTTTTTAGCTATTATATCGGGCCGGGTCGAGCCTTGATTTTAGCTATTATATCGGGCCGGGTCGGGCCTTGTTTTTAGCTATTATATCGGGCCGGGTCGAGCCTTGATTTTAGCTATTATATCGGGCCGGGTCGGGCCGCTAAAGTTTCTCTACGAGCCGGGCTGGGCTCGGGCCGAAATTTTTATTTTAATATCGGGCCGGACATTTTTTTTCTATGGATCGGGCCTGGAAATTTCCGTCCGTGCATACCTCTATCTTACATATCGAATAATCAAATGATTAGTTCACAAAATTTTGTAAATTTGGACAATAATATCCAAACATTAAAAAAAAAAAAAAAAAAAAAAAAAAAAAGTGAATTTTTTAGTGAACTTCGTTCACTTTTACAAATGAGTTTGATTTGAACGAGTTCGTTTGAAAATTTTTGAATTTGAACGTGAACTTAAATCACTTTTCAGAAATTGAACGTGAGTTTGAGTTAGTTCGTTTATTTTGTGAACGTGCCCAACACTGCATAGATGCATATCAGTTCTATTATATTCGAAGCAGTATAACATCATTAAAATTCACTGAAAACTGTTTTTCCTGTTGTTGCAACGTAACTTAATGCTTTTGATTGTCCCTGTAATTAAATTACACTTCCGATTTTCATAAAATTTGAAATGACTCATCAAAATTATGCAACAAATATATATTGTGAATTTCATATGATTCGGTTGGATAGTTTTTGCTCTGTTACATGCGAACAGAGGGCCGGATAGACAGGCGCTTCGCTATTTCCTAAAATTTAATTTTCTCGATAAAGAGAATTTTGAAACTCAGTTCTTTAATTATTTTAACTGATCTATAAGTTAATTAATTAAAATTAACGCTATCATAAAACTTATATTGTGGCTGCAACTTCAGTAAAATCGCTTTAAAAATACTTCTTTATCTCATTTAAAAAAATTTTGTAAATAGAATTACATATCTGTGACATGCGGTTTAGGAATTAGCCATTAGATAGCGTTGGAAATGGACGACCTTTAAGATATTTTAAGCAGTTACCGTACGTTCACTTAAAGCTTGGCGCAACTCATCCATTTTCAGTTACAGAAAAGTGATTTAAGTTATGAAATTCAAAGTTTCATAACTCGGCCAATTTCAGTGTTTGATAAATGGGAACTTTTTTGTGTTGTTTGTTAGAGGGATGGAATTTTTTTATTAAATATCACTTATATGACCAGGAAACCATATAAAATTTTAATTTTCGTAATTTCTTAGTAAAAATTTTGGTTGACCTAAATCGCTTAAAAAACAATGCTTTACCTTTTTTAAAGCCTTTTTGCAATTGGAACTATATGTCTATGACTAACGGTTTAGAAATTAGCCATTGGCCACCGTTGAGAGTGGACACCCTGTATAACTACGAATGCACCTAAAAAGGTGCCACTGCATAAATTCGGCTAGAAAATTAATGTCGACGTAAGATAAAAATGATCATAGTTTGGAAATCAGTATATTTAATTATATCAATTAATATATTTCAATATAATCACTACAGATGGACAGACGGACGAAAGGAACAACGAATATAGGATGTACATATTTATATAATTACAAACGCACCTATACTAAGGAGAGATTTAAAAAAAATAAAAATTCGATAAATTACCCTCTAAAAGTGAATGTTGTTTCCGCTTCGTAAAAATAAATTGCATCATATCTGAAATAAACGAATTCCTTTAGAATCTGTTTTTAGTATGGTATAAATATTTCGAAAGTCTTTTGAATTGCTTGAAAATAAATTGCTTAAAAAAGAAAGAATTTCATTTTCTGGTGAATTCCAAACTGATTGTGAAAGACATAATAAACTTTGTTGCAATAAAATCGATCAATATACTTTTGCAATCAACATTCATTTAATAATTTATTGTAAATGTTTTTCAGGAATTTTATTAAAACATGCGAATTTGAAAAGCAAACATTTAAGAATTTTTAAGACACCAACAAAAAATAAACATTCGATTATTTTATCTGAATGTGTACTTAATTACTAATTTTAATTATGTATAGTTTTCTAGAAACATTTTTTACAACTGTTTTTGTTTAAAACACGTATGAAGGATTTTTGTACAGGGTGCGTGATAAATTCGTGCAAACATTAAAAATTCATAATAAAAGAAGCAATGCTCGGAAAAATTTTTGGTTTGCACGAGTATGATCAGACGGATTTTGGATTTTTTTTTTCCATGTATAATAAAAAATGATTCAAAAAATAACCGATAGAGGGCACTCACACACTATATTGGGACGTTTGATGACAATCAGGCAAAAAAAAAAACAGACAATGAAACAAATCACAATAACATGACATTGTGCATTTATTATAAGGTAGTAACAGCTGCTCAAAATGCAAAACTTTCGCTATGCAATATTTGTGGATTTACCATTCTTGCAGAAAAGTTTAACCACCAACGCTCTATCTGGTAGCATGCTGCCGATATCGAATGACGAATTCATCTCCAGCTAGGTGTTTTATTGCTAGCCTGATTTTCATAAAACGTCTCAATATAACGTGTGAACGCCCTCTATCGGTTACTTTTGGAATTATTTTTTATTATATATAGAAAAAAATCTAAAGTCCGTCTGATCATATTTGCGCAAACCGAATTTTTTTTCGAGCATTACTTTTTTATTATGGATTTTTAAAGTTTGCAGGAATTTATGACGCACCCGGTACTTGTTACTTTACTATGGCTGTAAAAATCATTTTCTGTCATTTAATTTCATTTCCTAATTTTACTATTATCAAGAACATTTGCATTTTTTCATGATCAGAGATTTGCATTTTCTCGTGATTCTTTTAAAATCTGTTGCAGCTGTTTTATAAAATACAATTTTAATTTCAGAAAACGACTATAGTATACTATACGAGTTTTATTTTGAACATTTTTTTAAATTTTTATGTAAGGAATTTGTAAAACAATATTAATATTTGAAACCGAACAATATTATCGATGTTTTTAAATTCAAAGAAAATTAAACGGAAATCTGTAACATGTATTATATGGATATATTCCTTCTAATAGCATGTAAAGTATTTCATAAGCATTAATATATCACTGAACATTAATCGCTGGGTTTTTTTAAAGAAAGACTTCATTGTTCATATAAATAATTATGTTATTTTTTGTTTCTATAATTTGTCATCCTCTTAGGGGGCTATCCATAAATGATGTCATACCTTTTTAAAATATTTTACCCCCTCCCCTCCTCTGTCACATAGTGTCACACCATATGCACTTCCCCGCCTTATCATATGTCACGCTATATTACCTCTTACATATACATACAGTTACAGTTCAGAAAAAAAGCTCTATGTTATAGATCATATTGCAAATTTTATTTTTAAACTTTAATTGCGTGATTTAATGACTTTTGTGAGAATAATAACAAAAAAGATTTGTGTACTTATATTGTATGTATAAATTTTAAGGTTTACAACAAAAATTATAATTAATATACAATAGTAAGTAATACATTATCAATATGAAAGAACAATTGAAAACAGTAGTATTTTGGAATTTAAATGGAATTCAACAGTATATTTCGCTTTACATTTTACCTTTTTCTATCAACACAAAATATTTTTATTTCAAAATTACTTCAAAATTTAATCTGCTGATTTTTAATACTTTTATTTTAAACAAAATGTGGGATTCGCATTTCTTTTTACTCCCTCCCCTTGTCACAAATTGTAACAATTTACAAATCCCCCTCCCTCCCCCCTCCAAGCGTGACATGATTTATGTACGGCCCCTTATTATCATGTACCATAAATAATTTGGGACTATGTTTCTATGCTTTTTTCTTTTAACACATTGAAAATGCTTTTCATCTGATTTAAGAACAGATTATTTTACTGTTGAACTTGTTATGATCGACAATCTCAAAAATAAAGTTTTACCGAATCATTTTTGTATTCATGTTCTCAGAAAAAAAAAATACTGTGACATGTTGCATGATGATATATTTGATGTTAATCTTATCTTTATTTGAAAAAAAAAGTACAGAAATAAAGGGAAAAAAAATATTTTCGACTTAAAATTGATAAAAGGATTTTTGCCCCATTAAAACTCAGTTTTTCTGATCATAACAGATTGTTTGCCTGATAAGATTAACGTTACGGTTATACACAATCTTATAACCTGTATGAAACATAATATCATTATCAGGTATTTTTAAGATACGTTTTGAACGCAAGTAGGATGTTAAATTTTACGATAGATATTTTTTTTTCTTTTTTATAGAAAATACTTATTAACTTTTTGTATTTTTCTAAGATAGTGCATTTAAACGATTTTTTTGTAGATTTAGATTGTTTTTCTTTTAAATGTATTTACACATTATTGGTATTTTGAAAAACATTATGAAATTTCAATATAATTATATAAACTTCATTTTATTATAAAAGAGCTAAATTATCATTATAATTCGCAATTTTAGCAATATGAAAACAAATTTTTATTATTTACATTTAAACATCTTTTCTCTCTTTTGCAAATCTATATAAGATTTGTTATACATTTAGATATCATTTGTATTTCTCAAAACCTAAGAAAAACTTTAAATATAAACTAAGTAACATGAAATTGAAAAAGTTAACCATTTGATTAAAATGTACCAAAAAATTAATTAATTAATTAATCAGTTAATTAATAAAATAAAGTAATAATACAAAGGTTACGAGTTTAAAAATATACATTTTACTTAACTTTCGGACTGCAAACACGCAGCCATCGTCATAGAATGTTTTCATCAATTGTCCCCAAAGATGATAGTCCCTGATAGGTTCATAGTCCCTGACAATGGAGACCACGTGTTCTCGGAAATATAATTAAAATGTATATTTTAAGGGGACAGGAGACATTAAAAAACAAATATCATAATTTGGAACAGACTCATTTGAAAAATTTTAAACTTGTTAATGGCAAACAGTTTCATTCAAAATTTGGTGTTAAAATAATAATAAAAAAAAATTATATTATTAAAATTTCACAATTTTAAAATACTGAATAATTGTTGTGTTTTAAAATGAGACATACGCATTTCTTCTGAGTATAACATAACTTTTTTGTTTGGATCAGGTACTTTTCGGTTATTAAAAAGAAAGTTAGCATAAATTGTAAAAGTTCACTGAACGTGTAAAAATGTTTTATAAGAATATTCTACTTTTTCATGTAAAATAGCGATAGTTTTTGTATTATGCACCAAACTTTAACATTAAAATAATTCTTAAATGGAATTTTTTATACTAACTTTCATTTTTTTACATGAGGAGTGCACAGTAAAAATTTTAATAGAATCTGATGGGGATTGAGCATGGAACATTTCAAATTCCATAAATATTCGAAATTTTGAATTATAAGAAAGCAGCGTTTAATGTATGCATACGTATTTAAATCTATATTTTGAAAGTTAAAATATAATGTACTAATCAAGCAACATTTACTAAATACGTACACATATACATTTAAACAAAACATACTTGACATTTTTTGAAAAAAGAAAAATGATTTTTTAATCGAATTTTATGTTTTTTCAGCATCCACTGTTCCCTCAAAACTTGTAACATCTGTATTATTGTTTGTCAGATCTTAGATCAATGGTGATATTTTTAAATTTCATTTTATATAGTTTATGATTCGATTACTGTAAGACCACAATTGTTGGACCTCTGGATGGTAGAATGCCAGACCGATTCTATTCACATTGTTATCTTTGTGGTCGAAGAATGGATGCTCAGTATTCTTTTTTTTTGTTGTTGTTGTTCTGAGTGAAATTTTATTTTAAATTAAATGGTCATGTATGTTCTGGATTTGGCCTTTCCGAAATATACATACATTTTTGCGAATTTTAATTAAAACTTGTTTTATTTATTTATTTATTTATTTTTACATTTACATTTATGGCTAAACCTCAGATTTAACAACTGCTTGACTTCTGTCTTGGCGGCAATGCAATAAATTCGCCAATTCTAACAACCTAAATATTCAGTGTACATGTATGTAATGTACTCGCTGGGAATTTACTGGGAGCCAAAATGATGTTATTTTGCCTCTTATGGTAACCCAGGTATTGTTGTTTATATACTTTAATTTTCTTTTTTAAAATTATATAACACGTTTTTTATTCTATACATAGTAGTTTTTAACATTTGATATATTTTAACATTTTGTTTATTTCTTTTTTTTTTAAATAATAGGAAATAAATTAAAAAATGTATGCGTAATTGGTATTCGAAAACGAGGTTTTCCCCAAATTGACATTGAAAGAAAATCGTACCAAACTCAGGGCGTATGTGATATTTGTTCCATATTTATAACCAAGGCATGCAAATAATATAAATAAATAATGTAACAAATAATATAAACAATAATATAAAGAAATATTTTTTTTAATCGCCAATGTGTCAATTTTTAAAATCACGCCACCCAGTCTTTAATTCTAAAGAGTAAAATATGCTATATTGCGAGGGAAAAAGTTATTACCTTAAGTTTAATAATTATACTTTTAAATCATCTTTTTTATTAAAGTTGACTTTTTATAACTTATTTTAATATAATATAATTACAATGCAATATTTAAAAACATGTGATTCGATGTTAGAGACAAAAAAGATATTAACCAAAAACATTCGACATATCTAGGATGTTTCATAACAAACTCTTTTCGAGATGGTACGGACTTTCCCATTTTCGACATGGACTAGCCCTTTTCGCCTATGCGCTGTTCTGTCCAGGTTTCTGTCAAACGTGGTACATCAGTAAGGTAGAATACTACATTTCGTCCTATGATTTATATAAATTACTAGCTGACCCTCCCGGCGTTGCCCGAGTCCGTGATACTAATATCAAACGAACCTGAAATTTGTGATTTTTTCTCTAATTCGAAATATGTGGCCACTGACTGTGAGAAAAATCGGTTTAAAAAATAAACAGCTAAATTTAGAGTAACAAATATTTAAAACGACTTCAACGGGAAACGGAGGAGGAAAAATGTATTCAACAATTGCGCAATTTTCGTGTTAAAATGCTGATTTTTATCCGTAAATATCGCTGTTCATTCACGTAACTTTTTATTTTTTTCACATCGAAATCCTAAGAGTAACATTTTGATTTTCAAACAAATTATATCACTCCTAGATCCGACTATACCTTGATTAAAATCGATAATCAATGATTAGGTAAAAGGTTAATATATAGTAGTGTAGTTTCAGAACCATACAACAAAATTAAGTATATTTCAATCAAAACATGTGTAATGTTCAACCTGTGGATAAAATCCTAACCGTAACCCAATTGTACTGTAATCGCAACCTATCTGTAACCTAACTGCAACTTAACCTGAGACAAACTTAAATATATCATAAATGTAACCTAACCGTCAAACTTATCCGTTTTCTAACCGTAACCTAACTGTAACTTAATCATAACGTAACTGGAATTTAAATATAACATAAGACTAACCGTAATATAATTGCAACCGAACTATAACCCAAATGTAACCTAACTGTTACCTAACCGTAGCCAAATTCTAAAATTAACACTAACTATAAAGTAACAAGTCTAACCGCGTACGTGCTACAAAGTTCTTTGGTTCCACTTTTCACCGCTACGGGACGCAGTATGTTTTGTACAAAAATCCGGTATGGATCACCGCCCCCTGCCGACGGATATAATAGGCGTGCAATGCATGATTTACAGAATGCTACAGTTTCACTTTCCATCACCAGAATCAGCATTTTTTCGTAAACAAACCTAAATCCGAATGATAATCCGATTTTCATTCTTTCCGTAGATATATCCAACGGGATGGGAATACAAATAGCAATTTATGAAATTTGTTGAAATTTCTATTCAGAAATAATGATAACCACCACGCAATTAAGAGTCCAATATGCATAAATAAGAATCTCCTACACTGCTGCTGCATGCTCTGTAAAATATGTTAGTTCTACTTTTCACCTCCAGGAGCTCACTAATTCCTTAATAAACCCATATCCGAAGGAAACTCCAGTATTAAGCTTATTCGTGCATATATTAGTCGAGAGGGTGGGAAAATCCAATAAGAATTTAAGAAATTTAGTGAAATTATTGTTCGGAAATAACCACTACTTATAAATTAAGGATGAAATATGTTCTGTACGAATATCCTACACAGATTTCCACTACCTGCAGCACTGTATGGCAGATGTGTGTTAAACTCGGAACAATTTTTAATATTTAAAAGCGAAAAAAAAAAGAACAATGAAAAAATGTGTTTAAAATATCTTTAAAAATAAAAAGCCATTCATCAAGTACAGATTATAAAACACTATCCAACACATTCAGAATAATGTAAAAAACTGCATCGTTTAAAAATTAAAAATGTTACGTCTCATTTCACCATGTGAAAATATATTAAGCATTTCAAATACAAATTTAAGCTGTTCCCATCTACATTTGGAAAATGATCCGAAAATTTTAGCAGCCCTGTATATAATACAGTGATAGGTACATATAACAACATGCATACCAAAATTTAATTCATTTAAGAGATATACAAATTTCAGTTGAAAATTTCCCTTCAGCAATATCCTCTAATGAGGAGAATGGTAGGCAGATATTTTTGTTCTGCCCTGTACATGATGTATAGAATTTATACACTATATTGCCATTGATTATGGGACACTTGCGATTTTAGACATTTTACTAAATATCTAGAAAAATACATGAGGAATCATCTCGAAACTCTTAGTGTATAAATATAATAGTATAAGTCATACATCTCCGTGAAGATTTTTTCCCGAAACTCCAAAGGGGACCGTCAACAAATTAAACTAGTTGGATGTGTCAATCCCAAAACTTTCTTCTATCTCATAAGTACATTTTAATATTTAAAAAAAAAAAAAAAAAAAAAAAAAAAAAGAAAACGTGATGACCCCAAAGTTACCCACTATCGAATTTCCTCAAACATTTGACCTAGCCTAACGATATTCTGGTATCCGAAAAGCCTAAAATGCAAAATTTAATTAATATTCTGAGAAAATGAGCTTAGTAGTGTCTCATGTTGGGTAATTTATATTGGAATTTCGTCCATTAGTTCTTGAGATATAGTTATAACAAAAAATTTGCAAAACGTAGCACAGCAACACCATATCTTGCACAATTTATGCCAAAACGTAAAAAAGCGTCTAATTATGTTATGGTGTAAAATAATCTGAAGTTTGATGAAATCCTGTGCATTAGTTCTTGAGATATAGCTAGTTTAAAAAAACCGTGTAAAATATAGCACAGCAGCACCATCAGTTGAAGGATTTATAACAAAACTTAATCATCGTGTAATTATGTTATATGTCATTTTGTAACAAAATCTGAAGTTTGATGAAATTCTGTGCATTGGTTGTTGAGATATAGCTATCGGAAAAATCGTGCAAAATGCAGCACAGCTGCACCATCTGTTGCAAGGTTAATAGCAAAATGTAATCAGCGTCTAATTATGTTATATATTCTAGTGTAACAGAATCTAAAATTTGATGAAGTCCTCTGCATTAGTTCTTGAGATATAGCTATCGCAAAAATCGTGCAAAATGTAGCATAGCAGCGCCACCTATAGGGCAGTTCACACCAAAACCTTATCAGAGGCTATGTATCTCAAGGTATCGCGGAATCTGAAGTTTGGTGACATTCTGTGCATTAGTTCTTGAGATATAGCTATCATGAAAATCATGAAAAACGTGGCCTCGCAGCGCCACCTGCTGGCCAATTTACACCAAATCTTAATAATCGTCTATGTATATCAAGGGGTCACAGAATCTGAAGTTTGGTGAAATTCTGTGCATTAGTTCTTGAGATATAGCAATCTTGAAAATCATGAAAAACGTAGTATAGCAGCGCCACCTGCAGGCCAATTTTCACCAAAAACCAATAGGCACTAATTCATATCAAGGTCTAACTGAATATAAAATTTTATTAAATTTCGAGCATTAGTTCTTGAGATAGAGCGCCCACAAATTTTTTGTCACATACAGACAGACAGACACACAGACAGACAGACAGACAGACAGACAGACGGACAGACTCACAGACAGACATTTTCTAAAAATAGTCGAAACGTGTTCAGGACCTTCTAAAACGTATAAATCCGTCGAAAACCGGAAGTCGAAAATTTTCATGAATCCAATACTTTCTTCTTGTAAAGATAGAAGAAAGTAAAAATAATGAATATCTTTTGAATAACCCTGTCAAAACTAATGTAGCAAAAGCGCTCAAACTCTAGATTGTGATTGAATGCCTTATTGTAATAAGCCTTGTTCATTTTTATGCAAATAGCAAGCATACTCGCAGAGTAATTAAGGTTTTTATAAAAATGATCCCAAAATTTTCCAAGTTTTTTCCTTTTAATTTTCAGAGTTCTTAATATAAATTATTATTTTTTTCAGAAAATATGACAAACAACATTGCACACAGTACCCTGTAATCATAATTAAAAAATAATGAAAATTGTATAAAAAATGAGTTGGTTTACTGAATAATTTTTTACTGCGCATGCGTCAACGATATCAAAATTTCATTTGCATATTATGTTAGCTAAATGTATAGAGCAACTTTTGTGAAAGTCACAAAATCATAACTTGAAAATTCTGACAATACTCGTCAATTGAATAATTCGAAAATCCGTTATTCTCAAAATGAACCAAAAACAAGAGGGGTTGTATCCATATATTCATTGATTAGTGTCAATATAGAATACACAATATGGGATGTACTACTGCATTTGGATAAAATCCCTCATTTTTTTGCTTCATTTTGGAAACAACGGATTTTGTCCTTTTTCTATAGACGATTACTTTCAGAATTTTCAAGCTATGATTTTGAGACTTTTACAAAAGTTGCTCTATACATTTAGCTAACATAATATGCAAATGAAATTTTGATATCTTTGACGCATGCGTAGTAAAAATTTTTATAGTAAACCTACTCATTTTTCATACAATTTTTATTATTTTTTAATTCTGATTACAGAGTACTGTGTGCAATGTTGTTTGTCATATATTCTGAAAAAAAATATTATTTTATATTAAGAACTCTGAAAATTATAATGAAAAAACTTGGAAAAATTTGGGACCATTTTTATAAAAACCTTAATTACTCTGCGAGTGTGCATGCTATTTGCATAAAAATGAACACAGTGTATTACAATAAGGCATTCAATCATAATCTAGAGTTTGAGCGCTTTTGCTACATTAGTTTTGACAGGGTTATTCAAAAGATATTCATTCTTTTTTAATTTGTTGACGGTCCGCTATGGCGTTTCGGTAAAAATTCTTCACGGAGATGTATGACGTATACTATTATATTTATACACTAAGAGTTTCGAGATGATTCCTCATGTATTTTTCTAGATATTTAGTAAAATGTCTAAAATCGCAAGTGTCCCATAATCAATGGCAATATAGTGTATGTAAAGAGTAATGTGGAAAAAAAAGTAATTACATTTAAAAGCACATACTGAATTTTAAAACGTACTCTTCAGCAATTATTAAGCATAGACAGTACTGTAACCATTTCTTTTGTGTGTCCCTGTAAATTTATTTTAAAAATTCTATAAATGCTCTGTTTTAACGTAACCGAGTTAAATTCATTGATTTATGTTAGTTTGAATACATTAGGAAAAGCGGAATATCATTAAAGTAAGCTCCAAATGATTTTTACCCATATACCATAATGTAATCGAACTCTTTTGAATGTCCCTGTAAATGAATCATTTGTCATACATACTTCATAAGGAACATGCTTTGATGACCCTAAATAAGCTTTAACAATTGCATGAAAATCCGACTATAAATATAGTTGGATTTTCATGCAATTGATAAGGCTTATTTAGGGTCACCAAATGCGGGAGTTAGAGCGTGGACAGACGGACCGACAAACCAAATGCACTTTTTAATTTTCTTGGAAAGTTCTAAAAAGACAGGTGTTTCTTAAACTGCAATAATTTACTATAATCACGATGTAAAAATACTCGATAACCGCTTCCAAGTCGCCCAATGTTCTTTCATCTTTAGAAACATCCAAAAACAATTTATTTTCCATTTACAGTTTATTTAATGTATAAAGCATTTCAAAATCGAATTTCAGCTGTTCCCATTTACATTCGGAAAATTATCCGATTTTTTTAGCAACCCTGTATATGATATAGAGATTTATATATAATAACAATATGCATTTCAAAATTTAATTCATTTGAGTGGTGCATATATTTATAAAAATTAGCCTTCAGCAATTTCCTCTAATAAAGAAAATGGTATGCGAATACTTTTGTGCAGCCCTGTACATGAAATATAGATTTTATATACAAAGAGTATTATGCAAAAAACTAATTAAATTTAAAAGTACATACAGAATTTTAAAACGTACTCTCCAGCAATTATTACGCAAATACAGTACTGTAGCTGATTTCTTTTGTGTGTCCCTGTAAATTAATAAAAATTGCTATGATTTGTGTATTTAATTTAATCGTAGTGAAAGCAGGTGATTTTTATCCGTTTCAATACATTTGAAATAGTGTGATCTCATTAAAATACTCACCAAACAATTTTTCTGCATATACCATAATGTAATCGATTTCTTTTGAGTGTCTCTGTAAATGAACCAATATTCGTACATATTACATATGCAATACCAAACATGCTTTAGTGATACTAAATAAGCTTTATCAATTGAGTATATTTACGGGAGTTACAGTGTAGACAGACCGACAGACAAACCGAATGCATAAGTACTTTCCAACTTTGTGCTAAAAAACACTCCTGAGATTAAAAGAAAATATGTCATTAATATTATCGAAAATGAAAATTTAAATTATATTTAAAATATTGCTACTCGCAACAGCAACATAAAGCTTCGAATGCAAAGAATTATTTTCGTCAATTTCTAATTTTTAGTGGTAAAAGAGTCAGTAAGATCTTTTCTGATCATTTATTTAACATTTAAGAACCATATGTCTTGCTATTTAAACACGATCAGTTTCAACTACGCAATTATTACCGCTCAACCAATAAAAGTTGAGGAAAAAACAGGAAGACGAACAACATGAATTCCAGGTTGTGAAATTCGTTGTTAGGTTCTGACGTCATTTGAACTAATCTATTCTCTTAAACATTCATTATTATTAAATGCGTTTTCAAAGCAAGTGTTTTAACTCCGTGCTAAAATGTAAAATTTAGGTGAAAAAAACAGTCACTTTTGAAAGATTAAGCACTCAAATTCGTTTATTTATTCCTTTCGCAGCTTTTTTAATTATTTTTGTGAAAGTTTTATACAACCAATCAACCGAAAGCAAGCGGAAAAAAGAAACGTATTTTATTAGTGACTCTGTATGAACCAACCAATTGAAAATGAGCTTTGAGACAAAAGAGATAAGAAAAAGGGAAAAAAGTCTTTTTTTTTTTTAGAGTGAGCTTCAAATTTTAATTAATTACTAAATTAATAATTGGAATTTCGAAATTCTGAAACTCAGGTACATCAGGAGAGATTTGGGGCTACTCTCAAAAATTTTTTGAGCCTCGTACATGCTGTAGAATTTGCTAGACATCGCAGACACACACACATACAGAGCGTTTTGTTCTTTTATTAGTATAGATGATTAATATAAATTAATATAATTTTTTTAATTATAAATGGAGTAAATAATTCTTGAAACTTTATTGAAATTACTAAAAATGACTTTTAATTTAGTTAAAACTTAGATCTATTTTTAATAATGCATTTCACAATATTTCTATTATATTTCCTTCAAAAAATACACTAGGACATGCTTATAATCTATTAGAAGGAGAAAATTAACTTTGCTTTTCCTGGGAGAGTAATTTTGAAATTTTTCTTTTAATGATCTCCGAACATTTATTGAAAAATAATGAACCATATTTTTTAAAACGTATAAAAAGTTTACTAAAGATTATTATGATACTTCTTTCCAAAGGTTTATTGAAAAAAATATACTTTATTGTTTGGAATTTTATGTCACTTAAATTATTTTCAGAAATTTTGAGTAAATATAGGTCACACATTAAAGTATTAAATCAATTTTTAAAAATGGGGAATTCTGCTTTGTAATACCTTTCTTAAATGCAATTAATTTACTTTAAAGATTTCTGTTTCATTATTATTTTTTTTCAGTAAAAATAAGATAATCTTAGTATAAAAAGATTTACGTTGTGGAAGAATACCATAAATACATATCACAACACCCAACCAGTGGCCGAGATGTTCTGCTCTCGAAACTGGTAGACGGGAGATGCTGGGCTGGAACCCAATCGCACCCTTCGGCCTAATTGTTCGGAGTTTTTCGTGATTTTCTTCGAACCTTGGGTTTCCATGCGTAAATATAGGTTAAGTTATTCTAGAAAGACCCCCACGGAGGGCCTATATCACTCCTGTTGATAATTGGCCGTCATAAACACAACAACCGTATCACAAATGAAAAAAAAATTTTAATGTGTGTTTATCTTGTTTTAAATTGCGAAAAATGTAAACTATGATAACATGAAAATGCTCTTCTGTACAAAGCATTATTCGAATCGTAAACAACAGCAACACAACCGCTAATTTTGAGAATTTTTGTTACTAAAGAAAAATCTTAAAAGAAATTTAAAGAAAACATTTGATTAGAAATAAAGAATGTACAACAAATCATTGTGATCAAGAAATGCATACACTTCAAATGAAAAAAAAAAATACAAATACAGTTTTACTAAATCTTAAGCATAATACAATGAATTAAAATTTCAAAATTACAAATTAAAATATCATGAAAATAAATATGCAAAAATTAAAAAAAAGGAAAAAAATCAATTGAGAATAATGATTAGGCTACAAAATAATGCTTAGTAAATAAAAAGAAAATAATAATTAAACTTTTAAAAGCTTAATTATTTAATTTATTTTAGATAATTTTATTTTGTAACTTGCATCACTTCTATGTATCTTCAATAATTTTTATCAAAAAAAAAAAAAAGGAAAAAAAGAGTTTTGTCTAATTTTACATGGTATTTTCCCGAAAAAATAAGATTTATTGATTAGGACTTTTAAAATCATTTCAAATTACCGTGATTGATTATTTTTCTGCTTAATTCTAATTGAATACGTGCTTTACATATTCGTATATATGTAAGAAGGTAAAATTAAATTTTCTAATAAATTACTACCATACTGTTTAGAATTCATTTAGTTAAATTCATTTACGATACACTAAAAAAACTATACCTCTTTCATCTAGAACGAATAGGTAGACATTTTCTAAATCTCTAAATTAGAGATGCAGATTTCCCAGTTATGCGAATCAAGTTTATTTGTTTATAAACTGAATAATCGAAATTATCAAGAATTTCTAGTCCATCGTTTTCTAGGTAATGAAAAGATACATTATATTCTGAATCACTTGAATTGAAAAAAATTATCACTCGATTTTTAGAATTAATTCGTAAACTAGAATTATAGTTACTAAAATTCACTTCTTGTGTTCGTATTTATTTATAGATATTTTTAAATAAGTTTGACCAAAATACTATAGAAAAAGTCTTGAATTTTTGTAGAGATAATTAGAAGTCTGTAGAAAAGAAAACTAGAATTTAAAAGTATGACATGTAACTATTTTTACTAAAACCACAATTTATTTTCTAAATACCAGTAGTAGAATTTTTTTAACTGTGTGTATTTCATAATGTTTAATTTTTCACTATTGAAATGAATTTTAAAATTAGTATGAATTAATAAATTCTCTGAAATAATAAATAACCTTATTTTATCAACAAATTTATAATATACTTCCGTATGTGGAATATATAATAAATTACCGATAGCAAATAAATAAACGTACATTAGTAATTAATAGATCATGATGTTGCTGAAGTACCAAAGGATTTCTGCTTAAATGATCGTTTAATTAATACGTGATGCTTCGGGCCTCGTAAAATCTTCTAATAGAAGAAATTCAGCCAAATATCAATTTATAAATTTATTAAATGCATATTAGATTCAGGCGTCCAGAGATCTGGCTTGGCTTCTAGCAACACAGTGAGTTCTAAGAAATCTTGCGCTGTTTGTTAAGTTAATATAAGCTGTCGTTTGAATTAAGGGGAAAAAATAAATAAAAACTAAAATTTTATCGCTTTTATATTAAAATCTAACATTTCTCTTCCCTTGAATTCAGTTTTCTTTAAATTTAAAATTTGTCAATACTTTAAAATAATAAATTCCATATTGTTTTTCAAATTACTTAAACTTTTTAATTAAATTCTTTTATTTTAAATGATATATATATTTTTTAAAGTTAAATAATAGGATGTCCATAATTTTTTCAAAAGTTTTTTTTTCTATCTTAAAATAAATTGATCTCGTAAACTAACTTAAATTGATAAAATGAATTTTTAAAAAATTCTGTTACCAACAAAATTATCTCTACATTTTTAATGTTACTAAGATCTAAAGTAGAACTTATATTCATTTTATTTTTGCTTGTTTGTTTAATTTTATTTTAATTTATCCATTTTTCCTTCTGCTCAAAATTCATAAGAATTAAGTACACTTACATGTAATAGTAATTATTAAATTATGCTAAAAATGATACAATAATTAAATTTTTATGTTTCATGAAGTTTATCTTTAATATTTCTTATTTAAAAACTGATTTTTATTTATTTATTTATTTTTAATGAACAAGAAATTTTAATAGACATTTTTTAAAATCATATTACGTATTTGTATCACTGTATTTGTGTTACTTGGATCAAATCAGCCAGGAAAAGTATAAAGGTTATGCATTTATGTTAATTCTTCGTGAAGTTACATAAAGTCAAAGTTTGATAACGCTAATACTAAAATCACATGAAAAATATTAATTTATAGCTTCGCGTAAAAATCATCTGATTTGAAATTTTTGATTTTTCTGGGGTACATTGACTAAACCCAAACGTATTGTAGGTATTTCTCTTACTCAAAAACATAATATTAATTATGAAAATTATAAATAAATTTATTTGTAACAGTTTATGAACTGTGGCCTACATCAATAAATTTATTTAAAAATATTATGAACTATGAGCTAGGGTAACATCCCCAGTAATTGGCACATTAAGAATTTGTCGTTAAACTTACTTAAATTTTCATTACAAAGAAATAAGCTATTTACTTGGAAATATTTTTAAATCAAAGAATGCATATCTGTGCATCTATTTTGACGACTAAAAGCAAAAAAAAAATTGAAAAAGTATTTTTATAAAAATATATTTATAAAAAGTTGCTGAAATCACCAGTAATTGGCACCTAGCGTACCAATGTATGACACCTTGTGATCCAGTAATTGGCATATGTTTATATTAAAGAAAAACTTTACATTTTGCATTGGGTTTAACCGCTTTAAATTAATTTACTGTAGATGAAGATGCCATATTTCAGGTTTTTGAGAGTAACAAATCAGCATATTAATCTGAAATGTGAACATTTTAAAACAATACAATATACTTACATTAATACCCAGTAATTGACATGCTGTCCCCAGTAATTGTCATATGAAGCTTTAATGGATTCCAATTAATGATAAAATTTATATTTTCAAATAAAAACAAATGATAAACAAAATTAGTCTATAATTTTAAAAGTACTTCCAAAATAAATGATTTAATCTCAAATTCCTTGCGAATTCCTTGTAATTGGAATAGGTGCCAATTACTCGGAACTAGCAAAATTGAAGCACCATTAATTGGCAACTACCATTAATTCAGAAATCCAAATATTTGTGTCGAAAATACTTTTACACAATTAAAGTAACCCTTTTTAACTAAACAAAACTGTTGCCAATTAAAATTTAAAATATATTATAAATCAGATAATAATGAATTGAAAAGCATTCCTTCCTTAAGCCAAAGAACAAGAATTTGCAACAAAAAGGCTAATTTGAAACAAGCCAGATTTGTTTCTCTTTCCTAGGCTCTATTGTCATCTTGTAAAATAAATCAAAGTTATAATCTTTAACGTAAATGAGCATATAACTGATATATGGTCTTGAATTTTTAAAAGACTAGATATAAATCTGTTTTTAGGACATGTTTGTAAAATGTGCCAATCACTGGTGCATGCCAAGTACTGGGGGTGTTACCCTATATCAATAAATTTATTTTTAAAAAATTATTATCTGTGGTCGACACCAATTTTCATATCAGCAGAAAGAGCACCGTCTTACACATGGATGTGGGAGTACACAATTTATTCTAATCATTATTTTTCGAGATTTAGTGAAATTTTACTTATTGGAGATCTGTGGGATCTTTTTCTGCAACCGTTCAATCGCTTATTCGTACAAAAAAACAGCAATCAAAAAATTTAAGTTAAAAATTATTTGAAAGAAAATTTCAGAAGTACGGCATCTTTTGTTTATTTTATATATTGTTTGGCTTTGCAATTTTACTAGTATTAATTTTAAATATTTCTCCTTTGAGATCATAATTTAATGTTACTTAAATTTGCAAACTTTATCCTTTGATAATCATGTCATATCAAGAATACATTCAGTTTATCGATTGCTAAATTTTCAAGTTTGAAACGATTAGATTTTAGTTTCTATTTTAAAAATAAAAATTTCGACTAACGGTCTTTAAATGTTACTTAAATTTGTAAACTTTACCCTATGATAATTATGTCATATCCAGAATACACGCAATTTATCGATTACTAAATGTTCAACTTTGAAAATAATTGTTTTTATTTTTTATTTAAAAAAGAAAAAAAACTAAAAATTTCGACAAACAGTCTTTAAACTTTTGTGTGTAATATTAGCTGGATTGAAAATTAGAGAAACAGAAACATAATTTCTCAACATTATTCTGAAATATTGCGTCAGGTCAGATTAACGTCATTTAAATAAAATTTAACCTATCTATTATTTCGAAGAGTCATGAAATGTCGTTCTCTTTAACAATTTATCTCTTAAATGTCGTCCAAATGCCACATTCAGGTTGACATTTATTAATTTTTTTATATCTGACAGTTTGCAATAGCAGTGGAAGAAAATTATTATTCATGCCCAATAAATGTCAAAATTTAAGTCTTTTTTTTTACGTTTTGTTGTTCGATTCTCAAAAAAATATATTCATTAAATTTTTAAAGTATATATTTCTGATCTTTTTCCCTTTAAAGTGGAATCAGGGATTGCTCCGTAATGGTGCAATAACGAAGAATTAAAAGGCTTTTTTTTTCCTTTTTTTTTTCTTTTTTTTAAACTGATTCAAAAAACAAGCTTACTTTATGCTAAAGTATTAGTTATCTATTATTTCTGAATGCCATTAAATCCATTTCGCTGTATCAGTTTATTTCTTAAATCTCTTTTGAAAATGACAAAAGCATATCCAGGTCGATGTTTATTAAAATTTTACTTCTGACAATCTTTGGAATAAAAAACACATGCGGCTATTTGTAATGGTAGTAGGATGATTTGTTATACGTGCCCTTCAAATGACATCATCTCTGCTTCGTTGTTAAATTCGAGAGAATTAATCTTTATTTTTTTTCATATATTTTATTGAGTTTGTATTATAGTTATAGTTATATTTTCGTTGTATTATAGTTACATTATGGTTATATTATAGCTATATATTCGTTATATTATAGTTATATATAGCTATTTTTATAATATATTATAGTTATATTTTCATATTGTTTATTGAGTTCTTTTTACCCTACCTTAAATTTATAAACTAACGATTATTTTATAATATTTCAAGAAGCAACTAAGAAAAAGCTTTTTTAAAAACTTATTTTAAAAAAGGAGATTGAATAAGATTGTCTTAAACCTATTTGTTGAAATAATATTGATCATCTACAGGGTTCTCGCTGTCGCTCACAATTGCACCAAATCACATTAAAATGTTTCATTTGGCGGATTTAGTAAACAGATGATTAGACTCGCCAAACTGTAAATGGCATATTTTTGCTCTTTTTTTTCTATGTGTGTGTGAGTATGTATTGTATAGGCGACACTCTTATTTATTTTTCTGAACGATGCTTATTTTCAAATATACTAATCCAACACCAATTCAATTTAGCATCAGCCAAAGCCACAGTTAGTAAAGATATCATTTCAATGTATGTTAATGTGACTATAGGCAATAGTACTCTTTTGAAATGGCCTTTGAAGTATGGGCTTCAATGAAAAGTCGAAGAATTAATTCCCAAAAAATAAAGTTTTGACACATTTTGTAATATCTTAAAATCCTGAGTTAACTGTGTTTGGAAGTTTTATTTCATAACATTCTATTAAGTTAATGCAGGTATAAAAACAAATTTTTTGATTATACAAAACTTGATTATGCTACCTTTAGAATGTAAATTATTATTATTACGCAGCATTTAAAATGTAGCTTTTTTTCTGTAGCGGATAGTTAAATTTAGATTGTTAAATTCATCTATAATCCGTAATAAAAACTTAGGTTATTTTAAAACTAATTAAAATAGAAAAAAAAGATAGAAAACATTAAGGTGTTAAAGATCGAATTTCCAATACTTCATTACAAATTTATTTTGTATTTTTTTTTTTCTTTTGGCGGATGTTTCTTATTTCTGTTTAACCAAACTGCTGCTAACGTTCGTAAACTGTCGGTGCGGATCCTGCTTATATGTTAATTCGAAACATTATGAAGCGCATTTTACTTTCATCTTTTTTTTCCCCAAATATCTTTCTAAAAAGCAAAGGGATATTCAGATTGAAAATGATTAAAATTCTTGCTTTTGACTTTCTTTGAAATGAAAAAAAAAATATGCTGTTATCGATCATTGTATTATAATAAAAAGAGAACTCCTGACTGACTGACTGAAGAAATGAATGATTCTGGATCACTAAATTTGGACAGCAGATTGCTTTTATGACCTATACAAGCAATAAAAAAGGCATGCTGAAAATTCACCCCCTAAGCCCGTGTTAATGCGTTCACTAAGTTCCAAATTTCACTGCATTATAAAAAATATTTAAAGTAATATGATTCTGTTGATTTAATGGATTTTTAATGCGTTGAATAATGATTAATACACTCAAGGATTACATTTATATTTGTAATTTATATATATATATATATATATATATATATATATATATATATATATATATATATATATATATATATATATGTTGAAAGAATCACACTTTTTTTAACGTTTAAAACAAAATACAGACAAAACAACATTACATTTTTTCCCCTTTTACAAGACTGTCAGAGGGTCAAAAAAGGTTGAAAGAATTAAGTCATTTCGCCATACATCAGTAATAGTTTTAAATAAGAGCGTGATATTCATCATAACAAATCTACTAAAAAATAGTTAAATGTATATTTATGCTGTATTAGAAATTCAACCACTTCGAGGGATTAAATATAAGATCGAAAATTTTACGTCATTTCGTGATATCTCAACTGTAGTTTTAGATAAGAGTATGACATAGAGCTAAAGCTACGCTAAAGAAATTATAAACGAATATTTCAGTGACTTAAGCGATTTCGTCGCTTTTAGGAACCGATTATGAAAGATCAGACGAATAAGGCAACTACTGCCAATTTTTTATTAAATATTTTGCGTAAGATATTTTTGCAAGGTAAGGTTGTGTTTTTTTTTTCTAAATAATATATATAGATGTCATATGACATAGAGTTTTGCTAAATTCTACGCCATTTGGTTGATTTTTTCCCGTATTGGCAGGGAAAATGTATATTTTTCTGTTACATACACTAAAGATAAAGCACACTCTCATTTATAAAATTAAAGTTTTCATTGTGATTGTGCCAAAGTAACTTCATTTTTCTTGATTATCTGTTAACGACTTATGTGCAGGAATTTATAGAGCTCAGTTATTGTGATCTCTAGATTATTGCATTTTTATTTATTTTACTTGTAAGGCCAACATGGTTAACACAGGCAAAGTCAGATGGTTCTGCTAGTTTGTGAGATGGGGATTTATTGCGCATGCAAGATAAATATCACAAATTCATCCGTTCTGCTGATAGATCTCAGAAAATTAATCGCTAAATCTTTTATACAGATCATTATGTAGGGTTTGTTTTTCTTATTTGGAGATTCTAGAATAGTGATTGCTCCATATTCTTTCAATGAGCAAAGGCTAAAACTCCATACTTAAACAATTGAAATGAAAACATTACAAGATCACTCCTGTGTCTGTCACAGCCATTTTACTCATAATATTATGGAACATAGAAAGTTCAAGTTAACGGAAGTTTTAAAGAATATTGACACACATATTTACAGATTATTAATTCCCCCACAAATACATAGAGAAAAAATGGGGCTGCTTAAGTCATTTAAAAAAAATGTATATTGTATTAAAACTTTCGTAAAGTTGAATTCAAAAATACATTTCTTTTAGTTTTAGATATTATATTTTCAGAGCTATCTTCGATAAATATAGTGCAAAAATATCCCCCCATCCCCCCATTTATTTAAGAATCTATTGAAACTAAAATTATGAATTAGAGGTAGTAGATGTTCATTTAAATCTTGCAGGAAAAGTAGAGCGACTGCGCTAGGTCGTATAGTTTTTAAGTAAAACGCATTTTTCAGTTGCACACAAATGTCAATTTGTGATTCAGTTTGCAACATTCAGCGAAGATGTAAAAAAACACTCGAGGTACCTATCATAACAGAAATATAAAACATTGTTAACATAATGACAGGGGCTATATAGTCAGTGTACCATCGACTTTGTTGAGAATATTCTAATAAAAATACTTGAATTTTTGTAATTTTTTTTTATTTTCTATAACACAGGACACTTTACAAACATGAATCTTCAAACACAAACTTTACAAAACAATTAATTATATACTTCTGTTTCACCTTAACACCAGTTAAAGTGATCCAAGAAATTATCTAACAAATTCTTTCACCTTATATGAAAGGAGGAATTCAAATAATAAATAAATAAATAAATAACCCCAGCCAACTTTGGACGAAGTTACATAAAAATATATTTCAAAAATGGAATGTAAAACAAGAGCATCTTTTATGCTCTTGACACATCAAAATCCAAGAGCCAACTAACTCATGACATCATTGTTCTGATTTTAGAACACAGCACAGAAATGCATAATGCTGCCATCTTCTATCAAACACAACAACTAACATTAAAATTTTATTCCAATCAAATTGGCTTCACTGAACAGACCTTTATAACCTAGATAATAACTTTTAATAATATATTTGTATAATGAAATGGCGAATATTTGTATAAAAACAACAAACGTCAAATTCTTAAAACAGACTAATTTAATTAAATTAATCAAATAAATACTATGATATTCGCGACTTTGCATTGAGTGGATTTCTCAATACGCCTCTCGATTCTTTAAAAGTTAATTAAAAACGTATCTGGAAAAATGCAGCATCGACCAAAGTGGTGTTGCAACTTTGCGATCTCCTCTGGAAGCGCACTTACAAGGGGACGACCAAACATGGTGCGCACATATTTTGATGATTTCAATTTATGTTGTAGGGTTCATATCACTTATTATTCTGGTAAAAGGGTTTCTTCAAATGGATCTAAATTTTTGAGAAATTGGAGGTTAAAGTTCAGCGTATATTTTAAATACCTATTAGTATGATGGCTTATCTGTGTGGATCCGTGGTGTTGCGGCCTCGTCCTAGTCTACAGGTCCGTGGGTTGTGAGATTGAAACCGTCTGAAGCGTTTTTTTTTAATTATTATTTTTATAGTTTTTAAATGTCACAACTTTTAGGCAGAATTGGGAATTTTACGGCTTTGAACCTTTTGATATTTTCTTAAGGGGTCAGTTTACATTTACAACATTTTTTGATTTTTTTTTTTTTAATTTGGTTCAAATGGCGAACTGATTGCATTTCAGTGATCAAGTAATAGTAGTACATTTTTCAATAAATAAATAAATAAAACTGCATTTATAATTAAAGTTTTTTAAAAATATAAGAAAATTTAAACATTTTAAAATTTATACTACTTTAAATATTAATATTTTTAGATTACTCAAAAATTTTTTTTAGATTGTCAAATGTGTATTACACAAGATGTGCATGGATTTTTAGATAACCTAATATTACATTTAATATAAAATGTTTAATGACATATATAAATGTAGAGTGATGAAATCTTACATGTCTTCATATATACTTCTATTTAAAATAATAATAATAATAACCTTAAAGCTAATTCCATGCACATATTTAACCCATATGTAATAAAGACCATGTACAAAACATTTTAAATCTCTATATTAAATAAATAAATAAATAAATAAAAAGCCTTAGCATTTTTAAAACATGAAAGTGAAAAAAAATGTGAACATAGAGGGGAAAAACGTTTAAAGTTATCAATTGTGTGGGTGTATAAACAAAATTTACAAATTGTCCTATAGGTAAAAATGAGGTTTTACAATATTTACAATTAAACAGGCTTTCATTTAATATTTAAAAACAAATATCGATTTTTTGATCAGTTTTGAGGTAAACTATCCCCTTAAAAAAAAATTACGTTTATAAATTTTTTCGCAAAAATTAATATTTCTTTTAGAAATTTTTAATATAAACGGAAGTTAGATTTAATTTATGTCTGATTTTTTTTAACTTGTATAAATTTACATAATTTATATTTCTTAAATACTTGATTCGTGATAAATATATTTAAAAATACATTAAAAGATTAAAACAGAAAAAAGTTTAATCATCATTTGTATAAGAGCAACTATAATATCAACAAAAAGAAATTTTCTTTTATTTTGATATAACCGATGAAACGAAAGCAGAATATTAAAATAAATAAATAAATAAAAAATATATATGTATCACAAATTTTATCTCATTTACAGACGATTTTTGCAATCCAGTTGATGTTTTGCAATCCATTTTATGAATCACATAATGTTTTAATTTGTTACAATTAAAAAAAATAGTTTTATATGTAATCTGCTATTTCTTATTTGTGCAAACGATAACTGTTGTTAAGGTGAGCTTTGGAGATAAATGTATTTTCGGAGATCTGAAAATTTCGATAATTTGTAAAAACTTACATTTTAGCATTACTGCATTGATATTTTATTACTCTTTCAAATATATGCATTATTTGAATTTTTTAATCCTAAACACGTTTGAGAAATTACTCCCAAATTTATCTTGTATTTTTTATGGAAGAAAACGTTAAATTTTTCATATTAAATTCTATAAAATAAAGAAAAAGAAAAATTATTATTTCTGAACTTTGCTTAAAATAAAAAATGTAAATAATAATTAATAAAAAATGTTCTAGGAATAAATTAATTTTGCAGTTTTGTCAATAACAAAAAAATAAAGTTTTATGAAAAAATTCGAAAATGTAAGTGTAATTTACTAAGAAAATGTCAAAAGCTGTAGAATTCCCAATTCTGCTTAAAATTTTTAATATTTAAAAACTATAACAATAAGTAAAAGAAAAAAAGAAAGCTGCAGACGGACTCGATCTCACAACCTTCGGATCTGAAGACTCGGACGCTGCCGCCGCGCCACGGTTTCACACCGAGAAGCATTACTAATAGGTATTTAAAATATACGCTGAACTTTAACCCCCAATTTTTCAAAAACTAAGGCACATTTTAAGAAACCGTTTTACCAGAATAATTAGTGGTATGAACCCTACAACATACTTTGAAATCATCAAAATCTGTGCGCACCATGTTTGATGGTCCCCTTGTTAGTAGAATGCACAGTTTAAACTTTGAACAAGGGTTTTGTTTTAACTACACTGTAATAAAAGATTATTGCTACACTGAAGTTACTTTTATGAATTGTCAAATGACGTTTACATCTGCGCTGCTTTTATTGTCAGTTCCGAATTAAGTTCATAAAAAATAAGTAAATAAATAAATAATAACAGATTAGGGATAAGATTAAAAATATTTAGACAGAACAGCAATATTTAATATTATTTAGGATTCATATGGCTTTGAAATTTTATGATATACCCATTCATATTTTTCTAGTATATATAATTATATAAAACCCTTGTTGTAATTTTTTTTTACAAAGTTTTATTAACCTTTTGGCAACTTTTTTCTTTCTTTTTTTTATATTATTGTTAATAATTCATATATTAATTGTACGAATTCTGTTATTATCCTGAAAGCGAGTAATACTCGTATTTGCTCATTTATTTTCAGCTTAATATTTCAAAATAGAAGGTTATTTGAATAGTAAAATACAACCGATATATTAGCTCAAAATGTCATGAACCGCATTTCGATTTAATAATTCAAATCTCGCTCAAACAGAAAAACATTTTCAGATTGACATTTATTAAAGTTTTTAGGCATGACATTCTATGGGATAAAGAGCTTACAGAATTGTTTGCAATAGCAACAAAATGATTTGTGCATGTCAAATAAATATAGAAATGTGAAATTAGTTTTCTGTTGGGTTGTTGGGTTGTGGAACAGCATTGATTACACTGGTTTGCAAATTTTAACTTTTTTTATATACTTATGATGAAACACCTATTTTTTTATTATACTATCTCATACTTATGATAGGGGGTATTTGAAAAAAAAATATCACGTCATGTTTTTTACTTTCTTCTATACAAAATGTCTTTCTCCCAACAGTGTTCAATGGGTAATTCCCAACCTATTAGTCATAGACATATAGGTACAGTTACAAAAAAGTTTTAAATGTGTAAAGAAATATTTTACAATTGATTTGGTTCAATAAAAAACATTTATTAAAAAATTACGAAATTTAAATTTTTATACGGTTCCCCAATTCTATAAATTGTATTCAGTAAAATTTACTTTTTACATTGACAAGTAAGACAAAAAAAAGTCCCATTATTCTACGACTAAAATTAATTAGATAAAAGCTGTTTAAAGTTGGAGTATATTTTTCCTGCAAATTAGGGGTCATTCACAAATTCAGTAGAAAAATAATTTTATCAGATATATTAAAACTGGTTGAGAGTAAAAGTAATATTGCAATATAAATTTAAAATCTTTAATCAGTTTGACATACTAATGCAAAGTATACTACTTGGAATAAATTACACAAGAAGAAAACAACAGAATTTCTGATAAATAAAATAATGAAAATTAACAGCCTCGGTTCTTTACAAAATGATACATATTTTAAAATTTTATTTGATTTCACTAGTCAGCAAAAGTTGGTTTATGTCACGTTTCTTTAGTTTTCGATAATTATAAAATTAAATAATTGTATTCTTTACCGCTAAATCTGAAATTGGCCATCATTTTTTACCATAACGTTAAGAGTTTTTGAAAATCAGAAATTTTAAAGTTAAAAATGAAAAGCATAGAAAGGGGGCAGATTGTGCAGATTGGGACAAAGCCTTTGTCTCACAATATCTATTGGGGGGGGGGAGGGGGGAAACGGTCGTTCATAGATTCTTTGGAAATTATAAAGATGAAAATTATGAAAAAAAGTTCACTATTTTATTAAAAAACTATCATGCAATGGGAATGAACATGTCTCTGAAGATACATTTTCTCCATTTACTCTTGTTTTTTTTTTTTTTTTCCTGGAAACTTGGGCGCTGTGATTTGCGATTAGGGCGAGCGTTTTCACTAAGACTTCAAACTTTTTGAAGACACAAACAAAGGTTTTTTGGGACAAAAATTTGTTAGGGGACTGCTGCTGGTCAATTTTAAGAGAAGCAAATCAAGAAAATTATAAAAAGAGTAAAAACAATCATTTCTATTTTTTTTCTTTTTATATTTCATGTATATATACATTAAAGTGTTTAGAAAACATTTTTTAAACTAGATATGACCAATTTTTTACAACAAAATCCTCGTACGTAGTTACAAGAATCTATGAAAAAATGCATATTTCGGCGAAAGTATATAAATCCTGTATACCAGTGTTATTTTTTTTAGACAGGGACCTTTTTAATGTATGGTATTTGTATATATGAGTTAATACATAATGATAGACTCATAAAGTTACAAGAAACAATGGTTATAAAACTTTTCTTATATGCTTTTATTTAACTGACATACTTTTTTATTTAGACAATTAGGTGATCGTTACTATTATTTTGCACCCTTCCCCCCCCCCCCGGTGTACATTACACTTAAATTCTCTGCACCTGAAGTGGTAATTTTTAAGGCCGTATTTCCGAAAGACATATGCCAATAGGTCGCGGAACCTGAACCGTTTCGTTAGTCGACCTAATTTACAGATATTTTAAATATATTTTATTAGATAATAGTTTTTTTTCTTTCTTTCTCTTTGAACTCAAGAATTTAAATTTTAGCCTTTCCGGACATTTTTTTTTTCACTGCTGATAAAGGAAACGAATCTTGTCATTTACCTCATAGGGGCCGTCCATAAATGATGTCACGTTTCAAGGGGGGGGGGGTCATAAAATTGTGGCAGTTTGTGATAAGGGGAAGGGAGGGGGTAAGAACAAATGTGATATCACACATTTTGGTTTAAATAAAAGCATTAAAATTTAGCAGATTAAATTATGAAGTATGAAGTTATTTTAAAATTAAAGTATTTCGTGTTCATGAAAATAAGAATTAAAGCCAAATATGTTAAATTTCATTTACAATTCCATAATACTACTGTTTTCAATTGCTTTTTCATATTAATATTTTATTATATGAACATTATATTACATTAGTTATTTTTTTTTTTCGTTTGTTTCTTATAAACCTTATTTCATACAAAATATGAATCTTATGAATCAATATTTTTATTGTTCAGCTCACAAATGTCATTTAAACACATAATTAAAGTTTAAAAACAAAACTTGAAATGTGATCTAAAATGTAGTGCTTTGCTTCTGAACTGCAAGTGTATGTTGACGCAATATAGCGTGACATATAACAAGAGGTAAGGGAAGAGGTAAAGTGATGTGTGACACTTTGTGACAAAAGGGGGGAGGGGAGTCAAAAAAATATAAAAAAAGTATGACATAATTTATAGACTGCCTCGTATGTTATACCACTGGAGGTGTGGGACATAGATCCCTGGTTCCTTGGCAGAAAGTCTTCATATCATCGTCGTCATCATCGTCATACGATCTCAAAAAATGTATTACAATTTTCAAACGGCGATACATGTATTTATTTTTGACTCACGCACACACACGAATTCCATCACACTATCAAAATATGTTTCCTTGCAATATGCTATTTTGTTTCATATTTCATTTATTTTCCTGGAACGTCGCAGAGCCCCTGAAAAGTATAGGTAGAACACTCTTAGGGAACCTCTGAATTAGACTATTTTAGCTGCAATAATAATTCACATTAAATCTCAATTCACACTAATTCATCCAAATGTTAATTCTCAATCAGATACGATAGTTAAATGATCCATCTAACTATCTCCTTCCCATGATCCTTACTCAAAAGAATATTGCAAAAAATTCAAAATATAAGAAATGCACTTCTCAGGAAACTCGTTGGTTAAAAAAATATATTATATTTGAAATTAATTCTAATAAAGAATGTATCTTTTAGGTACGTACTCAAACTATTTTGTTGGGGAAAGGCTAATTAAACTACTTATTTATTCAATAAAGGATCCTTCAAATTTAACGGCCGAGTTCCAATAGAAAGTCTGTAATATGTATATATATATACATATTACAGACATTTTTTTTTATTCTCTCTTAGCTTCAATTCTAAATTTGTGGAACATATTTCAATCTTAGTTTCGTAACTTGTAACAGCTAAAATTCTTTTTCTTACTTTAGTTATTAATAAATTATTTCTTGCTTCTCAAAAAGGCGGGAAGTATTTCGTAAGCTTTTTACTTTCTGGCATATTCCTGCGATTTTAATTTTATTTTTTATTTTTTAACATCGCGTGACAAGTGTTACTACGCGTTGCTAAAGGGCTTAGTGTTCCGAGGAAAAAATATAGTTCTTGCCAATAGACCGCCTATTACGGCCAATTAGAATTGATCATTTTGTCCGTTAGAGGCTCGAGTCCATCCTGATTGGATTTTTAAAATGATTGAAGCGGAGTAGGAGGGCGCTAGTTTTGTCGTGAAAATGATTTTTTCATTTGGCTTTTCAGGAGAGTAGAATGCACCTTTTCTTTAAACTATCAAGACGCGCGTTTTATTGCTCCGCTGAATTAGAATGCATTTTTTCTTAAAAAACTACTCGGAAGCCATGTCATGTTTCCCGAGAATGCGATTGACTTTCAAAAATTATTAGGATGCTGTTTCTTCTTTCTCCCCAAAGTTCTAATATTGTGGAATGTAGCTTAATCACGGAGTTGGTGAAGTGGAAGTTATTCGATGAGAGTGCCAAGGTGATTGCGTGAAAGAACTTAACTTATTTATGAGTTCTAATAAAATTAATTTAAAGACTGCTTGATTGAACTTTCTTATGGGGAAATAGCCCAATAAACTCATCCACTGCTGGTCAAATTGCCGGAGCGACTGCTCAGCTCGTCCCACTGTTGATTCTTGGTAGTAGTAATCTGTTCGGCCTCATAGATGGTGTGCCACTGGAACTTGTACATTGTTATGGAACATCGATCTCGTCGAATCATTACATATATATATATATATATATATATACATATATTACAAATTTAATTTTTTTTCGCCAAAATTAACCATAATATATTAATTTCCTTTTAACAATATTCCGTACTTAGTTCAACTTATTAAATTAAAATCCTGTTACTAGATCTAATCTATTAATCTTTATGGAAACGATATAAATTCTTAATTCGTCTTAAAAAACATTATTTCCAATGTGCGTAAATTTAAAAAAAGATGGCTCTAAATTAAAAATATTCTTAATTAAACTTTATTTCTTAATATTCCAAATAAAACTTACTTTTTCTCTGTTTTTATCAACTCTTTCTAAGAAAGTCTTATTAAATTTATTCCAAAATCATACCTTTCAAAAAATAACATTCTTTTTATTTATTTATTTTTCCCCCTTCAACGTTTGATATTGTGCGTATCAATAAATTCATTTCTTTTCTTTTTTTGTTTCAAAATATCGTCTGCATGATATCGAAGTCAGTGTTCGATTATAAATTAGTTAAATAATAATTTCTTAAATTAAAAATTATCGTCTGAAGGGATGAATCTCGACGATGGACATGAATTCTGTTTACATGTGAAAATCTGTTAGAGATTAGAGAAAGTTCTAGAAGCTTTTTATCCCTTTAAGACCCGAAGAGATTGTAAACAAAGCTTTACATGCTGGCTAAAAACAAAACAAATACTACAATCACTATCTTTTGATACAAAATGATATTTCGCTCTTTCTGCAAACCAGAATGGTCATTCGATTTGGGTTTTTATTACATAAAACTCAAAAGCAACAATTTCAAAGAATATGCAAACTGCACGATCGTGCGGGTGGGTCTTAAAGGGATATTATTGACTTGAGTGAAGAGGCCGAGAGATGGATGGAATCTGTTATTCGATGTTTTCAGGTACGAAGGATTTAAAAGCTAGACGAATGTTTTTTACGGAATATTGCTTCAGAAGGAAAAGACCATTTTCCCTGTGACTATGATTGCATTTAATAAATATTTTGGAGCAGCAATTGTGGAATTTAATGAAGTTTTTACGTTTATTATTTTACTAAATTTTTATCTCGCCTCGACTCCTGTGACATAACATGGGGAAACTTGCAAATAATATTAATGGCTCCGATCTTAAAAGTCACATGTATATCTACTTTAGAATATTTGATACGAAAAAACGAGTGCCAGCAACATTTTCCAGCTCCAAATTCAAGTGATTTTAATGCATTTTCAAATTGCTTGTTTAAGTGCACAATACTTAATGAACTTAAACATAAACATTAACAGAGTTTATTATTTTTTCTATAAGTTTATACAATGTATGCTAATTACTAGATGCTGAAATTATTTAATTTTACGCAGTTATAATCGTTGAATAAGTCTTAAGTATTTTTTAAGAGTAAATGTCTGATTAAGGAAGGTCTCGATATACAAAAAGTCTTTGTGTTTCTGGAATTCTCTTGTTGTCTACGACACGAATAATATTCAAGTCAGATCGATAGTACTCACAATCGGAGCTTTATTTTGAATTTTAAACAAGTTTAGTCAATTAAATATTGTTCTAAACCGTATACAGCGATCATTAAGTTTCATTATAGTTGCATATAAATGTATATGACAGATTCTTAGTTACAAAAATATATTTTTTTTATTAAAATTATTTAAACAAGTTCAGTAGAAAAATTTAAAAAAGAGAGAGAGATTTAACATAAAAGCGCATTTGTTTTTAATTTGTTCTTCTCAAACCAGTGATAAATCGCCAAATAAACTATTTTATTAATATCATTATTATTAATGCAAATGTTATATCGAGATTTTGCCGAAATTTTTTTATAAAGATATATATCTGCATGAGAGCAATTTTTTTAATTTTTTTCTGAATATGCACATATGGAGACCTTCCTTTTAAGTATTGAAAAAAAAATCTATTAGCAATTTTCGACCATTACGCCTTAGACAATAAAAGTTGAAATAAATGAAATATGAATAAACCGCAAATTCCTTGTTATATTCGTGTATAAACATTTATATAGGTGTAAAACCTTAAAAACATTAAAATTCTGGATTCTGCAGTTTCAGAACACCTACGCTGCCTCTTTTTGCATTTTAATTTTGTCTAAAATATCGTGTCTTAGTTATTCACTGTTAATTTTAATTCTTGTAAAATCCGAAGATAATTACATTTTTAATTTTAGAGTTACCTCTAAAATTTATATAAGCAATTTCATTATGTAATTTCTTTTCAAAAAACTCGCTGATCTCATTAAAATAATGTCGAATATGAATACTCCGAGGATTTGATTTTGAATTTAATAAGTAAGCTCATGAAATTATTATGATCATAAGAAAGCATTAAAGCTGAATTTTTTCCAGAATAAATTAGGAATGTTAAAATAAATTGTAAAGTACAGTAAAACCTCCATAACGGACACTCCCGAATAGCGGACACCTCTATTTAACGGACAGTTTTCAAATCCCCACTCCCAAAAATTTAATTTTTGTATGTTTAACTTCTGAATAACGGACATTCCGAATAGCGGACAGTAATTTTGGCAAAAAGGAACAAAAAATTATTTTTTAACGAGGGAAAAAATAAAATAAAAATCCTCTAAATTTATCAGGGCAATGTATCACAAATTTTGTGATCACAAATAAATGTGGGAATGAGCTGGAGAAAATCCCCTCTCTCCCCTACATTTATCCCCTACATCCCCCCCCACACACACACACACACCCTCACCCTCGGATGATTGGATGCTTTTAAGAAGCAGAAAAATACAATAAACAGTTACACTTTTTTTTTTTTTTTTTTTTTTTTTTTTTTAAGAAAAAGATGATTTAAAAGAATTAAAACTACTCACAGAGTTAAAACTTCACATTGAAAAACAAATTACATCTAATCGCAAGTAAAAGCATACTTTTGTAAAATTTTTTTTTTTTTTTTTTTTTGTAAGAATGTAATAAGCTAAGGATAAAGGTATGCACAATTTTATTTCAGTTTTATTGCTTTGAAAATTATTTTAATTTCTGGTTTAATCATATAATAGAGGTTTTAGGACATTTTTAAATCGACTAATGAAACAGTAAGCATTCATTAGCAATTTTTCTTTATCTGAGGTTTTCCCAATAGCGGACACCTCCGAATAGCGGACAATTTCTGCGCTCCCAAGGTGTCCATTATTTAGAGGTTTTACTGTATTATATTTTATTAAAGAAATTCATTTTACATTCAGTTATGTTTATTTTTAAGGTAGGAGAATTGTGATTTGTCGATAATTGTTTTTTCTCTATATTGAGATATTTATGTTACTTATGTGTTTTATATAAATGTCTTATAGTATTAATTATAATAATTTTGGTAAATGGTTACTAATTTCCCGATTATAATAAAAGAGCCTTTAAAATTTGTTCTATCTGTTTTATATATATAACATTTTTAATTTTCAACATTCAGTTACTAGGCCTAAAATACAACACACTACGAAAATAGAATATAGTTTGAATTCCCGTAAAAATCCCTTGTATAAAGGATTGTTTACGTATCATATTTTGCAGAATTAATTCTCAACTACGTTATTTTATTTTAAATACATTTTTTTAGCTAAAATTTTATTTTGATGTTCTAACATGCTCTACAAAATTCCTTTCACAATTGAACTATAAATTTCAATCTTTTATAAAATTTTCTTTAAAACATTACAATAAAAATATTTGAAAACAAAATGAATCAAAGAATTTCATTAAAGCAGTAGCAGTACTAAAGGAAAAGTTCCATTGTGTCGCAGTGAACTTAACTCTGTCCCATTACACAAATTCTTGGAAAGATATTATTCTGTTCACATATTTTTACTAATATGTGATAATTTCTCCGATTTACATATTTATTTGAAAGATATTAATAATGAGTCGGTATGTTTCAGCAAGTAACATATTGATTTTGCCACTAAACAGTTGTTTTTGAATTAGTTGTGTTCTTTATGGTTTCATTTTATTTTAAATAGTAAAATGCAATTGATTATCTTAATACAAGAAAACTGCTTCTTAAATTAGAATTTATAACAGTGAGGCGACTTAAATATAATATTACTTTTTAGTAATCTTCTGAAAAGTAATAATATTACTTTTTAGTAATCGTCAATAAAAGACAAAAGTTCAAATAAAATCCGAATGTTAGTTGAATAACTTTAAAACTTTAATGAAAAATGATGCGATTGAATTTGAAAACAGATTAATATAAAAAAAATTTATGAGTGTGCTTTTAAACCATTCTTACGAATAGTCTTCAAAAATGTTTTCACTATTTCTACTTTAATAACACTGATCAATAAAATTGAACTTTTACTCTTTCACAAAAGTGAAATTGCCTGTTTCTTATGCATTTTTTTTCGCGCGGATTCCCAATTTAGCTTTAGATTTATTCCAGCAGGTCTTGTTTTTGAGAAATTTATATGTTTCATTGTTTAAACAAATTTAATCAATTTTCATATACAAATTAAAAGAGTAAAGCATTATCAGACTATATCTTTGTTTCATGTTATGATTACTTTCTACTTTACTTGACAAAAACGTTGTTTCTGAGATTTTTTGGCATGCGACCGTGAAATATTATGCCTAATTTGCTTATTTTGCATGCTTTTCTATTAAAGATTCCCGAGGTTCAAATATTTCTGCCAAAAAAGTATGCTAATATGTTTCTAAACTAGCTTTTTGCAGTAACTTCAAATCTGGTACAGTCGGACCCGCTTAATTGCATGCATTAAGTATATTAAATTGTATCCAGTTACGCGGGGTATGTATTTAAGCGACGGCAGCAATTAACTTTAATAGTACATGTTATCATTTGATTCTATACCACCGATATGATAAATATTAATAAACATAAACAATTTACATTAATAGTTTAAAAAATAATTATTATAACAATGATTTTAATCAATAATTTGTTATTATTCTACTTAAGGATGTATATACCAAACTGTCATAATTTTCATTGCCTACAAAAAAAACCCTTTGTTTTTTCATAGTTCAAACACTGCATTTCTCCACTTCCAATGCTAAATATTGTTCTTATTTTTCTCTTGACCGTCTCTATTGTGTTTCCCAATTCCAAGATTTTCAAAGAAGTTTCACTGGCATCTTGAGACACTATATGTAACACGAGACATTATCTGTATAAGAAAATCACATTTTCAAAATCAACATTCCCATGCGTTTCAAAGATTTAAGAGAATAAAGTCTATTCTTTCACAACGACTTTTGTTCTTCGATTTTGGAGGTAACGGACATTTATTTCAAAAGAAAATATTTCTGTTCTTAAATTTCCAATAATAGGAATTTACAAAATCCGGATTACTAGATTGGGGATATTTTATACGATTAATCAGAGATTTTTATGCGATAAAACAAGTACTTTTTGTAAGACGTTTGTCTTAATAACGGCGTGAGTTCTCACTATAACCTCAATATAATTGTTTATCTTCAATTCTTATCATTAATCAGAATTAAATAGGAGAGTAAATGGTACTCACCCGATGAATTCTTCTTCATTGAAGTGTCCAACAATTAGATCCACCATAAGGGAAGGGAACCGGGCATATTCACATGTTGATATATCCACTGCACTAATTCATCTTGATAAAGACATATAACATTATTATATGGTAACTGTAAAACACACACACAAATTATTATATCCACGCTTCTTCATTTTCTACTTTATTTTTAACACGCGAGAAAAACAAACACAGCAAAAGGGTAGTGCTCACATCAAGCTACAAAAACAGAGAACAGAATGAATTTAAATCGATGCACACATAAATCATAATGTAGTAGGGTCTACACCGGATCCTAGCGATCTGGTGATCTTGTCCCACTTAGGCATAAATAAATAAATAAATAAATAAATCATAATGTAGAAACAATTATTAATAGAAAAAGAGTCATTTTGTAAGTTTTGACAGTTTTGTAAACCTGTAATTGTTCACTCGTAATCACTGTTTCCAAGGTCATGCTAACAAGCACTTAACTTTATTTATGATGCCATGATAATTGTCACTTGTTGCACAACGGAGGAAATTATTTACGAATTGCGCAATGTTTCTATCAACTCCTCCTTAATTTCTGAAGTTGTGTTGTCACTCAGATGCAAGTTCTTCCTGTGAATTTCAAAAAGAGGTTTGGGCAGGGGTTTCGTGAATAAGTCAGCTATCATGATTTTGGTTGGGCAATATACGAGTTTTATTATGCCATCTTGTTTCAGTTGTTTTATGAGATGATATCTAAGTTCAATGTGTTTTGTTTTACTTGAATGTTTTTCAAGCTCTATCATTTTGATAGCCGACTGATTATCCTCGAAGAGTTCTATAGGATATGTTTGTGAGATATTGAGTTCTTCAAGTAAATTCACCAGCCATTTGACTTGATTAGCTGCATTAGCTGCTGAGATGTACTCAGCTTCGGCAGAAGATAAAGCTATGCAGGATTGTTTTTTAGTTGACCAAAGTATGGGATTTTTACCTAGCAAATATACATTACCACTTGTCGATTTTCTTGATTCTGTGTCTCCACCCCAATCAGCGTCCGCGTAGACTTCTAGCGTTGGTTTTGAATTTCCATCTATAACTAGATTAAAGGTTTTTGTTGTCTTAAGATACCTCATGACCCGCTTTACACTGTTCCAATCTTTCATTCTTGGCTTTTCGTTCCTTCGGCTTAAGATGTTGACAGCTGCACAAATGTCAGGTCTGCTCACTGTGGCAAGATATAAGAGTGCACCTATGGCTTGTCTGTACTGTGTGTTGTTTGGTAAAATATTGTCATCATCTTTAAAGTGAGTGTAATTTGTTTCCATGGGTGTACTACATGGTTTTGCTTCTTGTAAATTGAATTTATTAATTAACTCTTCAATTTTTGAAGTTTGGTTAATTAGGTAGCTTTTGTTTACCTTTCGAATGTTCATGGATAAATAATTGCTTACGTCCCCTAAATTCTTTAATTCATACTCTTTATTTAAGTTCGCGATTATTTCCTCAATGGTTTCGTCTTTTCCTGCAATTAAGAGGTCATCGACATATGTTATTATATAGGTTGTTTCATTGTTCCTTTTCTGTGTAAAAAGACATGTGTCAATTTTACTTTGAATGAAATTCATGTTTTTTAGTGTTTCTGTTATTTTATTATGCCACGCTCTCGCGGCTTGCTTAAGTCCGTAGATTGCCTTATTTAATTTACAAACTTTGGTTTCCTGGTTTGGTTCAACGAATCCTTCCGGCTGCGACATGTATATCTCCTCATCAAGTTCCCCATGTAAGAACGCGGTGTTAATATCTATATGCTTAACATTTAAGTTTTGGTGCAACGCCGCTATTAATAATGCTCTTATCGTAGTATACGATACGACCGGTGCGTAGGTTTCGTCATAATCCTCTCCGAACTTTTGCGTATATCCTTTAGCTACTAAACGTGCCTTATATTTTTGGGTTTTTCCGGTATTGTCACGCTTTAATTTATAAGTCCATTTACAACCTATTATTCTCTTATTCGGTGGAGGATCTACAATTGACCATGTTTTATTTTTTCTTAAAGAATTCATTTCGCTCTCCATGGCTTCTATCCAATTCTGTTTTACCGGAGAGTTTTCCATTAATTTAACTTCCTTATAATCCTTTGGTTCATTAATTTTGTCATCTTTGACAATATATATTAGCCTATCAGGAGGTACGCCTTTATTTATTCTATCTGAGCGCCTTAGTTCCACAATTTGTTGTTGAGACGCAGATGGTGTTGTTTTTCCGTTCGAAATTTCTATCTCTACGAGATTTTTACAATTGCGTTTTTCGTCTTCATTTTGTTTTTGTTCAATTTCAGGCTTATCATTTACGTATTTGAATTTATTTTCAAGAAATTTTACCGTTCTCGCGATTTTTATTTCATTTCCTCCTACATATATGCGGTATCCCTTAGATTCATTGTCGTATCCCACAAAAATACCTTCAACAGCTTTATTATCTAATTTTTGTCTTCTGGCTTTATCAATATAAGCGAAGGCTTTGCAGCCAAATACTTTAACGTAACTTAAGTTTGGCTGTCTTTCTGTCCATAATTCATATGGCGTTTTTGCATTAGCTTTTGTAGGCAGTCTATTTTGTAGGTGGTTTGCCGTACAGATTGCTTCCCCCCAGAACTTTAAAGGTAGATTTGATTCATTTAACATTGTCCTAGCCATCTCAACTAACGACCTATTTTTCCGTTCAGCCACCCCATTTTGACTTGCACAATATGGGACTGTATGTTGATGTTTTATCCCATTTGATTTGAGATAATTCTCAATTTCATCTGATGTAAATTCTCCCCCATTATCCGTTCTGATTTCTTTCGGTTTTTCACCAAATTTGTTGCTTATCAGCGCAATGAACTCTTTGAGTTTTTCATAGACTTCACTTTTTCTTTTCAATAGATAGATTATTGTGAATCGCGAGTAGTCATCAATAAAAGTCAAGAAATATGATTTCCCCCCAATCGTGGGTGTCTGAAAAGATCCACAAACATCCGAGTGAATAAGTTGAAGCCTTTTACTTGCTCTATACTGAGCAACTTTCGGATAGGGTTCATCAGTTAATTTCGCCTTAATACACGGTTCGCAATCTATATTATGTTTACAATTGTTTATCTGGATACCTCTTACTAATTCCTTTTGTGTAATTTCTTTAATCGATGTTAGATTTCTGTGTCCTAACCTTCTATGCCATAGTTCTAGACAATTTTTATTGTTGCACGTTTGTGTAATGTTCGCGTGGTTTTCGTTAGCCAACTGGACTTCATAGAGGTTATTTACCTTTTGTGCTTCTAAGCAGATTTCTCCGTTAAGTTTGAAAGTGCATCGGTCATTTTTAAATACAATCTCACATCCGTTTTGGGTTGCTTTGCTGACTGATAGTAAATTCGTTTCGATTTCAGGTACTAGAAGTACATCTTTAAGTGTTATTTTATGAATTTTATTATCCGATGTCAGCGTATTTAAATTTACATCGCCTGAACCGTAAGCGATAAGTTTTTTTCCGTTTGCGATAGTCACGTTTGTTTTTTCCCTCGATTTTATCTCTGTAAACATTGATTCAGAGGATGAAATGTGACTTGAGCTACCGCTATCCACAATGAATGTTTTATTTTCTATCCCTTGTGTTATAAATGCATAATCTTTGTTTTCGCTGTTTCTCCATGTATTGTTTTTTCCTTCATAGCGATTAAACCTGTTATACGATTCCGATGCTTGTTCATTCTTAATATTGTTTTCACCCCTTTGAAAAGCGAGTGATGTAGAATAGTGTTTTTTGTAATTTTTGTTGTGTTGATTTTGTTGTGTTGTGTGTGTTTTGTTTTTATTGTGCCAACATTCTTGTGTGTTATGGCTTCTCATTTTACAAATCGAACAATATTTTGATTCTTTTTTAGCTGGAAACTTTTTCTGAGCTTTAAAAGCTTTCGCTGTATTATCAATACTTTCATAGTTTTCATTTCGACGATTAAACTCGTCAATCAGCTTATTTTTAATATATGACGGAGTTAATTGTGCTTCTTCTTTACTTTCGAGAGCAGTAATTAAATTATCATAAGACTGGGGCAGAGAGCACAGGAGGAGCGCGGAAATGTGGTGATTATCAATTATTTCGCCTATAGCTGCCAAATGATCAACAAGCTCCATTATTTTTGTAATATGATTTATCATATTTCCATTTTCTGCTAATTTTATACTATATAACTTTCTTAGAAGAAACAATTTGCTTGTGAGATTTGATCTCTCATGGATTTCTTTTAATGCATCCCATGTTTGTCTAGCAGTTTGTAAGTTTTTAACGTGGGTTATTTGTGAGTCATCAATAGTTAGATTTATCAATGCCCGGGCCTTCCTATCATTTTTGGACCATTGATCGGTCAAAGGGGTCGGTGGATTATCGGTTATTACATGGAACAGCTCTTCTTTAGTTAAGAGCATTTCAATTTTAAATTTCCATGTACTGTAATTCGTTGCTGCCAACTTTTCAATTGAATAATTATCTTTTAAGGTGGCCATTCTAATCTTATATTTTTATTTGTTTTTTTATTCAATATTTTTTATTAGTGTGAAATTAGTATATCACTATGTTATCAAATTGATATATCTTTTTAGATCGTACTCATAATCATTGTAAGACGTTTGTCTTAATAACGGCGTGAGTTCTCACTATAACCTCAATATAATTGTTTATCTTCAATTCTTATCATTAATCAGAATTAAATAGGAGAGTAAATGGTACTCACCCGATGAATTCTTCTTCATTGAAGTGTCCAACAATTAGATCCACCATAAGGGAAGGGAACCGGGCATATTCACATGTTGATATATCCACTGCACTAATTCATCTTGATAAAGACATATAACATTATTATATGGTAACTGTAAAACACACACACAAATTATTATATCCACGCTTCTTCATTTTCTACTTTATTTTTAACACGCGAGAAAAACAAACACAACAAAAGGGTAGTGCTCACATCGAGCTACAAAAACAGAGAACAGAATGAATTTAAATCGATGCACACATAAATCATAATGTAGAAACAACTATTAATAAAAAAAGAGTCATTTTGTAAGTTTTGACAGTTTTGTAAACCTGTAATTGTTCACTCGTAATCACTGTTTCCAAGGTCATGCTAACAAGCACTTAACTTTATTTATGATGCCATGATAATTGTCACTTGTTGCACAACGGAGGAAATTATTTACGAATTGCGCAATGTTTCTATCACTTTTAACATTAATTTTATGGGGAGCGTTTCTGTTCCACAGCATTCTATGCATATAAGCGGGTATGCAATTATCCATTACCCGATTAAGTGGGTCCGACTCTATCTGTTTTATTTTATAACTAGTTTTTGATAAGTGTAAAATTTAATTTTTTGGTAAAAAAAAAGCAAAAAATCGTTTTTTGATGTACTTTGTGACGTACTTCAACTAGTTAGAATAGATTCTACTTTTTCTTTCAATTACGAGTGTCCCTGTTAAAAATCTGACACTGTTCCAACTTTTGACAAAAAGGTACTCATCTCTAAACAGCATCTCTAAAAGTAGAAATTCATTTTACTCAAAAACTACACGTGGTATAGCGAAACAGATGAGATTGCAGATTTAAAATCAGCATAAAAATCTAGTCTAGATAAATAATCAATTTTGTAGTAAAGTTAAAAATAATCATAACATTGTAACATTGAAAATATGCAAATTAGACTTAATAACTGCACTGTAAAAAAAAATTCTGTAAAGTTACTAAAAGTTTCCTAGGAAACTGGGACTCATAGAACTTTTTATGTAACGGCAACAGCAAAAATTGATGTAACAGATACAGATTTGCATTAAAAATAAAAAATAAAAATCTGTATGATTACTAAGAATTTTTTAGGAAGCTTCAGATGCCTAGAATATACTACGTAAATGCAATCAAGGTTACAGATAAAATTTTAATAAGATTACTAAAATTTTAGCAGATTTGTTTGTAAAGTTACAGATTTCTGTAGCTTTACAAAAATTAGTTTTGTATATTTACATCTTTTCTTGTAGAGCGTACAGAAAAAATAATAGTAAATATACAGATTTCGGCAACTTTACATTTGTAGGATTATAGATATTTTTTTTACAGTGTGACAGATAAATGTTAAGACTATGCAAATCGTGAAATTCGCCTAAACCAAAAAATCCAGTAATCATTACCCGAAAAAAGCAATTCAGTCTGACATTTATGCTATGTAAAATTTGCATAAAATAACACAAAAAAGATTAGATTTCTCAAAAATGGACCACTCAAAAAATAAATTAATGAAAAAAATACTGACATAGAATTAACTGATTTCTGTTCTTTGACAGAACCATTGTTGTCCAGCGTAATGACACCTATATCTGAAACAAAAAGAAAAACTGATTTGTTGCTAGTACTTATATTATTATCTATAGCCGTGCCCACAGTATTTTAGCACTTGCCGAATTATTTACTAACAAAATTAACAATTTTACTAGTTTGAATTCTTAATAGCTAACAGAGGATTGAAGTTTCAGATTCATCCCTTAGAATACATTGCAAAAGATGCGAGTGCAGAAGCAGATTTTATTTATTAACTATAGGGAAAATAGTTGTTGTCCTCGTTAGAGAACATGGAAATCTGAAGTATATCTGAATCTTTATATTGGTTGAATTGAGCAACTTTTTACTTTTATTCGTTTTCTGATTGATTCATGTTTAATGTCCAAAAATGGAATACTTCTGTAGCAGGGTTGGCAAGTTTCTTCCGCAGTGGAAAAAACCGCGGAAAAAACCATGGAAAAAACCGGCCGGAAGAAATAGGTTTCTTCCAAGTGGAAGAAACTGTTTTTCTTTAAGAATTCACCATATATTTTCAATTTTGTAAGATATAATAAGTATCTTCTTTTTATAATACGATATAATTTAATTTCACTGGACCAACACAAATTTAATTAATTATATATGCTAAGTTAATAATTACAACAGTTTTTTATCCAAGATCACACACAACACTTAACTAGAGAACGTCAACCATTGGATAAATGAAAAGAAATTTTATCGAAAATACACAAAATCAGTTAAACGTAATGCATTTCAATTTAACCAACATATTTTTTATTATTTAAAAATCTGAAACTAGTAATAAATAGTAGAGATTTTTTACTAATGGCAGAATGAAACCCATTTAAATGAAAGCTTTTAATTTACAATAATTTTATTAATGTAAATAATGCATAATAATTACTATATTAAATGGAGATCAACAATAAATACGGTTTTGTTTTCAGCCCAAAATCTGAGTTTTGCCAAAAAACGTGGGCGAAAATTCGGCCAAATTGAAACACTTTGTATACCAAAAATTTTGTTTATTCCTTTGGAAATTTTCAATATTAGTTATTGATTTGAGCTGTATTGGTTCAAATGAATTTAATTTTTTATAATTATCAGTCATGATTTATCAATCATCTCATAGATAATTTTTAGTTTAAACTGCATCAGATTTCAAATATTCTTTGAGAAAGTTCTAAAATAACAAATGATCATTTACAAAAATCATTACAGAAGAAAAATCAAGATGTATATACCTAAAACTAAAATATTTTTTAATTAAATGAAATTCGTATAGTTAGAAAATCTTTCTGTGTCATAGATGAATTAATTACGCATTTGTGTATATGAAAATAAAGTTTTTGGATTATTAACAGTTTTACGTAATTAATAAATACTATACATATAATTAATTTCCATTATGCATATTTATGTATGTATTAATTACTTTAAAACATACAATTTAATTATTTATTTTTTTATGTTATTATTTTTGGCCAAAAAGTAGGAAGGTCACCTAAATTCAGTTTTGCCCTTAAAAACCTGTTTCAGTCTATCCTCAGTATTAAAAGAAGTCATTAAAATCTTTCATTTTCTTCGCATAATGCAACATAGTATAGCAAAAAAGTTTTTTAGCAGTAGGATGCTGCAATCACTTTCTCAACTTAAATTGGATGAAAGCAAAAAATGAAGATTGATTTTCAAGTTCTACATATCAGGATAGTATAAAAGCATTTTGACATACCCATAGATGTTTTTAGAACACTAACCTTTTAAAATCAGCTTTGAAATATTCATGCTAGATGAAAAATATAAAAAATTACAAATTTATTTATTTATTGCGTTCCACAGTTTAAAATAATATATTTTTATATGAAAAATAAACAATTTTTACGTAGTTTCTTTTTCTTTTCTTTTTTTTTTTTTTTATAAATGGAGCAACTAATAAAAAAACCCATTCTATAATATAAAATCCCAACCTCTACAGTAGTAAAAATCCATCACTTCAAAATATATGCTGAACTTGAAGTTAGTTTATTAAAAAAATAACTTATTTTTACAAAAATATTTTTAATAATAATTAAATTTTCCAATTCAGATTTCATATAATTATACTTTCAGTCTTTTACATAGTTAATATATTTTGACTTAGAGCATTTGTTTTGGTTTCTGGTGGTTTCTTCCATTTCTTCCAGTTTTTTCCATTTCTTCCAGTTTCTTCCGGTTTTTTCCAGTTTCTTCCACTGTCCTGGAAGAAATAGGTTTCTTCCGGAAAAAACCCAACCCTGTATCTGTAGCCACGATAACAAAAAATGTAATAAAAACTTTAAAAATAATAATGATTTGAAAACAAAATATGATAAAGATTTCAAACAAATTTCAAAGTCCATTTTTTCTCTACTCAATGATGTTAAAATTTAAAATGTGTGATGTTTAGGGGTTTCGAAAATTGTAAAACTGAAATTTTATTAAAAATTTGTTTGTGATGGGTCCAGGGATATTATGTCGTATATAATATGAGGTGTTCAAAAGTCAGTCTGTTTAACTCCATCAAATAAAAATGCACATTTTAAACAGTTAAAGTTGTCTATCTTTAATCTACTGGAACTTTTTTTATCATTGGTCTAGGAATATTAATGTTTAATGCACGGCGTACGTAATATACGACTTGTTATAATCATCCTGAAAATGATGTTTATTATTATTATTAATTTAAACACAGAATTTATTTATGTCTAAAATTTTAGTCTTAGAAAATATCATTTTCCAAAAAGTCGTTGCAATTTGTTAAATTACAACTTTTTTTTATGTAAGGTATCCTGGGGTAATAACGCCGCGTTAAGGTTCTATCAATTTTCTTGGCTTAGTTTTAGATTGTATTTGTCAAACAAATATAGGATTTGATACAGCAACTCATTGACTATCTAAATAAAAAAAATAATTTAACAGATATGTATTCATAAAATGTAATGGCGTGATTTCTAGACCCATGCTATTTGGCGTTATGACCCACCTATATGGGTAATAATGCCATACAAACAAAACTATAAAATAAGATGGAATAATGGCATGTAGATTGCCCAATTCTAAAAATACAAACTCTACAACTCTAGAAATTGACAAACTGCATTCTAAGCTATTGAAAATGTTCATTTTTTTTTTTTTTTTTGTGAAAGTGTAAGAAAAATAAAGGTGTGGTGTGGAGGGGGGGGGGGAGGAGGCAAAAGAATATCAGATTCTAAGCTTTTTTTGTTTAAGAAGGAAAGTTTGAATAGAATTATTAGAAACATTGCACGGTTTTAACTGTGTTTATTTGAGTCAGTATTTAGGATGTAGTTCGACCACTGTTGGGAATCAACCGGGGTATTTAAGCCAAGGATTGGCGTTATTACACCCGGTACACTTATTGCGCAGTACATTTTAAACTACAAATTATCTCGAGAAGATATCCAAAATCTTCTACAACATTTTGAAAGTACATGAAATGCACTACAAATTTATGTAATAAACAAAGTATTTCTGAATTAAAAAAAATAGTCTTCACATCACAAAACGTATATCGCAAATTTTAGTTCAAGTTTTAATTTTAGTTGCTTGTAAAAATAATAAGACCTACAAATTGAACAATTTAACTTTAAGCTGTTTTTTGCTATATATATGACTCAAAACCCTCCTGCGCAGAGCACATGGGTGTCATTTACCACATTATTTCATAATTATGCATAATATTAGCACTTGGCGATATTACCCCGCCTGGCGTTATTACACCAGAACACCTTATTTATTTAAATTTTGTAACTTTATAGAAACTATTTTCATGGCTATATTTGTATGAAATAAAAACAAAAACTTCTTAATAATACCATAAATATTAAGATAAACATTTCGAAAATCTTTGATTTTACCCCTCAGCAGAAAAGAAGACGTGCGATCACTTTGAAAACGGAAGAGATTTCAGTTTTGCTTTATCTAAAAGACAGACTCTTTCTGCCCAAAGTCTCCCAGTCAAATTACCTGTCACACCCCGTTTTAACCGCTTTTCTGATTGCCCGAACGCCATGCCGGTAGCGTGTTTTTGACAAACATGATTTGCCCGTACCACGTACAGGCATCTGTATTCCAATCAGATTGATGATTTATTATTATCACCAACACATTTTTATTATAAATTTTGCTTTATTTAATTCGAGTACTTTTTTGATTAAATTAGGCAAAAATTTCTGTTTTGAAAAACCGATGTTAACACATTCGCTTCCGCTCACGCGAAAGCGCGTAATATGGCACCAACGTTAAGAGGCCACTCACGCGCCAGCGCGTGATATGGGGTGATGTCTAATAGCCAGTCACGCGCTGGCGCGGGGAAATCTTTCACAGATTCTTTGTTATAAAAAGAAATCGGCTTCTGTGAAACCCCACTTCTACAGTGCGTCATTAACTGTCATCACATCTTCACGTAAACGGCAGCAAACGTGTTAAAAGTTTAAAAACTCTGCAAAAGATATAAAAAATACGCATTCTTTGAAAGTGCTTTACAAAAATATTGATGTGTTAAGTGGTTAATCCGAGGCTAACGAAAGAGACAGGCTACCGCGATGCTTTACACATATCTTTTTTTTACAGACCACTGGAGTCACGTGATGCTCGAATACACCAATGCAACTGTACAAAAAAAACATCACTTCACTATAATGGTCTGCAAAAAAAAGACACGTGGAATGCACCGCGGCAGCCCGTCTTTTTCGTTAGCCTCGGGTTAAACCCGTCTTCTTTGCCTCTGATGCAGAAAAATAGTCTTCCGAAACAGTTCTGCAATTTCATTTTTACAGGTGTTATTAAGAATTGTTTTCCTTTAATTATATACCGCACCGATGCTTTCATTTTTATTGTATGAAATGTGACTTTGTTGGTTTATTAATGTATTTTAATATAGTTTTATGTTGTTGCTTTCTTTTTAAAATTGTAACAGTTTTTTTCTCTCTAAATATTGACATTACTTTAGAGTGTTCACACTTAATAATATTATTTCAAATTATTTTTTCTGCATATTTAATATAAAATCAGGGTGGCGAATGTTCAGGGAAAACCGTGTGAAGAAAGAGGAAAATGCCAGTATTTTCTTATAGAAAACACTTCAAATCGTATGAAGGGATAACCTTTTCGGATTCGAATTATTTTTAATTATTAGAAAAAATTGCTTTTTCGTTAATATCATTAACATTATCCAAATAGATTAATTAGTGTTTAACGAATATTTCATTGTCTGAAAGATAACGAATATTGTTGTTTTGCGGACTATTCAATTAATATTCATACGACAATAAGCTAAGGAAAACTTTTGGAGATGTTTAGAAAATATTGTATTACAATAGGGTTTAACTTATATTACAACTTTCTAATACTCTTTGCTCTTTATTACACGTGATTCTTTCATAAAAGTAACTTTTACTTTAAATTAAAGAGTGAAATATATGTTTAAAAGAAATAATCACAAACGACGCAAAGAGAATTAAGCAAATAATAATGATTATTATTATTACTAAATGCCTAAACATAAATGAAACCATATAGTAAATGCTTAGGCTCACACTAACATTACTACATGTAAATAGTACCAAAATATCTCTTAAAACAAAACAATACTCCATTAAAAGACATAATGTACTATTAATAGTATACCAGACTCGAAAGCAGGGTTGGGTTTCTGACATCAGAAACTGGTTTTTGACATGACAAGCATCAAAACTGGTTTAAACCGTCAAAAACATGTAATGTGCTTTAAACATTTTAAGAACAAGAGGAAAACATTGAATAAATCTTAATGATTTAAGTAATTTTTTATTTAATTACTAATTTAATAATTAGAAAAAAATTAAACTACTTTAATTGCAATAAAACATATTTTTTTAGAATGTTCAAACAGAAGAAAATGATTTTGCACAGTTAATAATCTGGATCAATTTTATCATGCAGCATCCTATAGCACATAACAAATTTAGCACATTTATTTACATTCAAACGATTTCTGAGTTTAGAGTGTATGAATCCAAAGTTAGAAAATACTCTCTCAACTGGAGCTGAGCTAGCAGAGCTTGATAGCAGAAGCATTGCTAGTTGAGCAAGTTTTGGAGACAGGTCAAATTTTCGGATTTATGACAGATTTTTTTTTCTGGAAATGATAATATACAATACAGTAATACTGAATTTTCAATATTGCATCTAATGTTTTATATGTGTAACACATAGTTAATGGGAAATTTTACAAATCAGTGTAGTACTTGAAATTTTTGACGAGGTTTTAGATGGTTTTAACCACGGTTTTAACCGAATAAAACCGCACACTGTCAAAAACTTGCCAACCCTGCCCGAAAGGGTTAAAGAAGGAAAATTTCTCTTTAACAAAATACTGGTATAAAAAGAGTTTTTTTATGTGTTTTTCACTGACCACTCGCCACCCTGTTAATACTTCTTATTCTTTGGATCGTCATAAGTATTTCTGTTATTACTAAACATTTTTTTTCTTATTCAATATATCATTCTAATTCGGGTTTTTTTATCCCTTATAGGTAAGTATTTCTTTTGCAACAATACATTTAATCACAGAGTCTTCAAGGTAAGGCTACATCTTATAATGTTTAAAATTTTATATTAATATTCAAGATTTTAAAGCTTTAAAACTTTGCACTACATGAGTTTCAAATCGATAAGTCAAATTAAGGGCAGGGGTGTAGTCGTAAAAATAACAGGGATATACGCTATAAGCAGAAGGTATACACTCAAGGCAGAGAGTGTATTCTAGAGTGTGCATACTACAGTTTTCTTGAGAAACAGAGGGTATATGGTGTTCCTTTAAAATATCCAGAAGGTGTACAGTATATACCCTCCACTACATCCCTGCTTAAGGGTGTATTCCAATCAAACTGCTTATTTTCTAATTTATTTTTAGATTTACTTATGCTCTCAAACGCGTCAAACTGTCAAATTCTCTTATTTAGAAATTTTATAATGTGACTTTTTTTTATAAATGCAGGAAAAATTGCAAAAAATGCAGTCAAAGTTGGTCTTTTGAGCAGAAATTTCCGAAGCGGTAGATCTGGGAACGTAAAAAGGGGTCATGCTGGGAAAATAATTGTTTATAAATCAAATTCTAATGAATCGAGCGAAAAAAGAAATCACACGGCATCTTATACATCTATTCAAAAATCACCTCTGCAAATGCTATTACTTTTAAAAATGAATCTGAAAATGTATCAGAAAATTTCGAGCTGCTGAAGCTACATTTTACAATGTTTAAAATTTCATAAGGATATTCAAGATTTTAAAGCTTTAAAACTTTGCACTACATGAGTTTTAAATCGATAAGTCACCTTAAAGAAACGACATTATTTCAGAAGCGGATAACGAGATGAAAGGCTTCCAGTTTTCAGTTCACTCAACGACTTCCGGAGTGCTTAAAATAATGAAATTTGTTCTTGTGTATTTTATAGACTAGGATTTCACAAACTTTCCACTGGGATATTCTGTCTTGACTTTGTTAGTGTGAATATTTTCTTAAATATTATCTTTTTTAGGTGCGTTCGTAAATACGTAGCACCTATAATAATCGTTCAGTCCGTCCGTTTGCCCGCATATAACAGAGCGAAAACTACCCATCCGAATCATTTGACATTTAAAATGTATAATTGTTGCACAATTTTGACGAATCATTTCAAATTTTATGAAAATCGGATGCATAGTTTAATTATAGGGACAATCAAATTCCGTTACATTAATGCCAATGGGAAAAATTAATTTCAAGTGCATTTTAATGGTGTTGCACTCTTTCGAACATAATAAAATTGATATGAATCTATGACGTATATACTAAAATATACATTTTCCTTAATCTGTGGTGAATTTACAGTGCTAAACAAAAGTATTCTAATACATAATGGTATAGAGAGAAATGTTGTTTGAGGCCCGTTATAATAATATTAAACTATATCCCATTTTATGAAATTTACAAACGTTGCTGAGGTTTACTACAAGTTACTTTCTGTATAATAGAAAGCAGATAGTATTTACAGGGATACATGAAACTTTTCGGATACTCTACTATATCTGAAGTACTGTACACTAAGATGTATCACGAAAAACTTTTTTTTTTAATTCAAAATTTCAAATTGATAAAAAGTAGCTACTATGATCACAATATTTATCCCCCAAAATATTTTTTTAATTGAAAATATTTAGGTCTCCCGGAATGAGGATGAAGTTTAAACTTTTTGGCCTAAAATGTATTTTTTCGTATTTTTTAAATGTATGAATATAATGTAACTGTTTTTTTTTCAAAGTAGAAAGACATAAAGTTTATACAGTCATTTCACATCAAAAACAATTTTGTTTCTGTCATTAATTTTATAAGTCTCCCGGAATCTAATTAAAAATCTCCTTATTTTACCAAATATCCAAGATTTTCAATTTATTTTGATGATGGTTTTAAATTTGTTACAGGTAATTGTTTACATCTGCAAACCTCCAGATATTATGCAAATAAAATGTATATTTATTTTTAATTAATTTATTAGTCTAATTTGTTTTCGCTTAAGACATTAGAAACAATTTTTAAAGAATCACACACACGAAAATAAAAATAAAACGTAAGAAGTTTAACATTTAAATGAAAAAGGTTACAATTACAATATTCCAACATTAAATTAAAAAATTATGATTAAAAAAAATCTCGATCTCATTATCTGTTTATCTTGATAAATTATCTTGATTGATATAGAAGAACTATGATCAAGATATTTTGGTTATGTTACTCCAGACAGTGGTTCTGGAAAAGACATAGTATCATCAATACTAAAATAAATTAAATGTTACTGCATTCATGTGACAACTTTTAAAACTTGTGGGTGTATTATAAGCAACAAGTACTGGTGTCTCTAATGGATAAATTGTATTGAATTAGTGTGCTTAAAGAACAAAGTACAAGTAGTGATTTGTTTGCTTCACTTAAATGAATTACCGCTTAAGAAAATTTTGTTTTCATGGATGTTGCACTGTATTTCGGTGGTTCTATAAGTAAAAGTTTAATAAACTGTCAAAAATTACCTATCATGGAATATATCAAAATAGATAATATTTTTCCAGAGGTTAATGAGAAAGATTTGAGCACGGATCAGAAATATGTAATCAAACTGCACTGACAACAAAATTACCGAAATTGACAAGCAGAAAACCTGAAAATGTTTCTCATGCAAGATGCCTTATAATGGCAAACAGAAGCTTACGTTTATTGATTGCATCAATTTTCCAACTCTTAACTATAAAAACCAGTTCAACTTCTCATGAACGTTGAAATCTTGAAACCATGAAACCATGTTGTCATGAAACCATGTTCCTTATGGTTTAACATAAAAAGTCAGTATAGTATTATTTGTTCATCACAACACTTTTTTAAGTCATACAGTATATCAAGTACTTACAAGATAAAATTAAAATTGTTGTTCAATCAGCTCTACAGAGAAACGCCTTTACGATACATCCAGAACACTTCCATCTGTGAATGTTGTTTGATTCTCGAAAACATATCAGATCTATGGCAATCAAAAAAATAGAAAAAGTTTGACAAACCAAATTCAATGAAAAGAGAGTTTTAAAATCACTGCAAGTTAATTATGAGGCAGAGATTACATCGATCTTATTCATTGTCAATATACTATAGTAACGGAGCCACCTCTTATAACTAACTTGAAGCAACAGTATAATGAGTTGATTGTTGATTCAGAAACTAGTGATAGAAATAAATTTAAATTTTTTTCAATACACACAGGCAGTTTAAAGAATTTTAAAGGAGGTTACAACAGTGTCTAAACACGTTTGTCTAAATACACAAAGGTCGAGGTTGTTGGACGGAAAATACATTTCAAAGTTGGAAATGAAGCGTCACTTCACATCTGCAACTACAGCAGTTCAAGAATAAAGAACAAGTAAAACTCTTCTCTATAGCATTAATTCAGTAAACTTTTTTTAATATAATAGTAATAAACCTAATTTAATATTTTTGTTTAATAAGCATATTTGTAATCCACTGCAATATAAATTATATATTTCAACCGGCCTAAAAAAAATTTGGTTGCAAATTGGAAAAGCTGCTTACATTTCTGGTATAAACAGGTGCCTAAAACCATCAAGATAACTTATCAAAAGAAACAGACAGTGAAATCGAGCTTTATATTGAATAGTGTTTTTCAAATTCAATGTTTAACTATTGCATTTGTAACCTTTTTCATTAAAATATTAAATTTTGAAAGTTTTATTTTTATTTGTGTGTGTGATATTTTAAAAATTGCTCTAATGTCATGAACCAAAACAAATTTGATTAATAAACTAATTAAAAATTCATATGCATTTTATTTGCATATCTGAAGGTTTGCAGATGTAAACAATTACCTGTAACAAATTTAAAACCACCAACAAAAGAAATTGAAAACTTTGGATATTTGGAAAAATATTGAGATTTTTAATTAGATTCCGAGAGTCTTATAAAATTAAGGATAGAAACGAAATTTTTTAAACGTCAAATGCCTATCTAAATTTTACGGTTTTATGCTTTAAAAAAAAAAAAATACTTTATACTCATTTATACCCTCTGACAGTCTTGCAAAAGGGCAAAATTGTAATGTTGTTTTCTCAGCATTTTGTTTTAATTGCTAAAAAAATATGATTTTTTCAAAATTATAGAAAAATCTTATTTACGAATATGAATGTTATCCTTGAGTGTGTTAATCATTGCACAATGTATTAAAAATCCATTAAATCAACTGAGTTATATCATTTTAATTATTGCTTGCATTGCAGTGAAACCTGGAGCTTAGGGAGCGTCTATAGACGGGCTTGTCAGTGAGAGGGTTAAAAAATATGAAAAAAAGAACACATTTTAGGCCAAAAAGTTAAACTCATCCTCATTCTGGGAGACCTAAATATTTTTGAATTTCAAAAATATTTTTGGTGGTAAATATGTGATTCTTGCAACAACTTTTTATCAACTTAAAATTTTAAATTTCGAAAAAAAAAAAAAAGTTTTTTGTGATACACCCTACTGTACACTATTACACCATGATCTGAATATTTTTAAAACTTCTTTATAGTACGAACGCTCCTCATTTACTACGCTTGACATGCATTTTCCAATTTGTTCCTAATTTTTATAGGATTAATTATTATAACAATGCTCTAAATTAAGAAAGTAGTTTTATTTTAGGATAATTTGTGGACGTCTTACACTTTTGTCATTTGTAGTAAATTGTCCATTAATTCGACCGCTTTTATAGATAACGGGTTGCTATCTTAGCCATAATATAGTCAATAACATGGTCATATTACCTCCATAATATGGTCAAGTAATCGTTATCTGCGAAAGCTGTCCACTAGGCAGTTTACTGGAAGTTTTTAACAGGGTCAGGGTGGTTTATATATAAATTACATTTTTTCTCACGTGTTACTTTTATTATTTAATGTTGACAAGCGGATTTAATAGTTTTCTCACGTTAGTCAATATATTTTAATTTTTTTTATTTATATTCATATGATCAAGTATGTTTAGATCTTTCTATCACTTGATATCTAATGTTAGTTGTTTTTCTCCATTTCATTATAGAAAATTTAAACTCTATTTGTTATTTTAAAAAAAAATTAAAAAGTCTTTAGAAGATGCGTAAAAGTTGACTTGGTCATTCATTATGTTTTCTGTTCATCTATCTTATTAATTATCAACTCGCATCTATCGTATCTGAAAAATAGATACGGATAGCAAAAAATACATATTACAATAACTTTAATTTTTGAAGTTAGTCTACTACGCAAGCAAGACAAAATGATTTAATCATATTTTTAAATACGCTAATTCCAATTTTTGTATCTGCCTTCTATCTACTTATTAATTCACATCCGAACTTTTGATCTACTGACTAATTTCAAATATAATTTAGAAATGTTATTAATATGCTATTTAGGTTTTTAAATGAATAGTATTATACTTCGTTTTCTTTTAAAGTCACCATTATTGCAGTAGTTTTAAACGCCACTAAAAAAAAAAAACTGACAACTGAATCACAAGCTAATAGATATTATTTCAAGTGTACTGAATAACATTTGTATTTTTAAACTTAAAGATATTTCGATACATTGTTCACGCTCTACTGAAATTATGAGGGAGATTAAGATAGCTTTAATAGAGGCTGAATCATAAATTTTATATGTTCTATTGCATAACGTCTTACAGTAAATTTTGGATGAATTCAACAATTTACTATGAATTTTACTGAATTAAAAATCTCCAATCAATACCGTTTGAATCTTTTTAGGGGCTGTTCATACATAATGTTATCATTCCAGGGGAGAGGAGGGGGTCTGGCACATGATATCGTCAGATATCTCTAGGGGGAGGGGGGTTGCATTTTGATATCGATGTCATTTTTGATGTAATCAAAAATGTATTTTTATATTTGTAACATGGTCTTTGGTTAAAAATAGTATACTATTATCTTTTTTTTCTTTTTTTTTTTTTTTTTTTTTTTTTTTTTTTTTTTTTTTTGTCAGTTATCTATTTTAATGAAAATACAAAGTTATTATTAAAATCGCTAAATTATTATAAAATTATCCAATTCTAAAATTTGGGTTACTCCAGAGTTTGACATTCCTATATATCTTCATATGTGTATGTATATATAATCAGAATACACATCATATATTTGAAGTATATTTGAAATGAAGCTTGTGTTTACTAATAAAGAAAAAGCAAAGAATGTAGTCCACTTGTTTTGTTTATAAAAATTTCTATACCCCAACACTCCTCCTCCGTTCGAGGCAAGTGCAAGAAGACTTAATTATTGTTGAATGCATTATGTAACAAAAATCTATTATAAAATACTTTTAAATGATAACTATTTCTTTTAATAGTTATTTAATAAAAAAAAAGAGATATTTTATTATTTCTCTTTATTTAAATCGATAAAGTATGCGAAAAATAAATGTAACAAGTTTTGTATATTACTCCTAACAAAAGAAATAGATTCTTAAAAAAAAAAAAAAAAAAAAAAAAAAAAAAAAAAAAAACTTGGTAACGAAATTAGTACCGACATGGGGGGGGGGGGGGGAGGTTTGCGCTATGATAGCGTGTGATATCGAAAGGTTGGGAGGAAGTCCAAAATAACCAAAAAGTTGATAACGTTATATTTGCATAGCTCTTTAAATGCAAAGTCATTCTTGTGCTGTTATTTTTGTATTGTTTTAATATTTTTGCTAAATTAATACACTTTAATGTACAATACAAAAAAAAAATGTGACACTCATTGAAAAATATTAAGTTTTTGGCAGATGGTCCTTACGATACATTCCTTAATAACGATTCTTTTTCATTTCTGAAGTTCTCACAGATGGTATTAACAGTACATCACATTAAAAAATATATATATCAGTCCTGGCTAAAGGTCTTTCTCGGTCTTTTTGAACGGAATTTTCGTTTTCGTATACTGCCATACGACAAATCAGTCTTGCCTTTTATGGGACATAGATAGATGCTTCTAAATATAAGGCTTTACGACTTACAGAAACATTTTGTTCTAATAAAGTAAGAGCATGAGGTTATTCAATAGTTGTAAGTTTTTTGCGTTGATTATGTGCACCAGAAAAGTTTCCCTTTGTAGAGAAAAGAATTAAAAAATTTCATCTTTTCAAACTAACTAAACTTTTCGAACTAAGAAAAAAAATAATGATAATTCTAAATTATGTTAAGCTTCAAAGACCACCACTCCACGTAACCAACGCGTTATAGAAACTCTCAACCGCCTTTACTGTTTAAAATTGAAAAAAATTAAATTAAACATTCAAGCATTGAGGTTGGGCTCAAGTTTCAAGTTATTTATTTATTTATTTATTTGCGACATTGTATTATAATACAAAATTTAGTGCAATTTAACCTAATATTTATGTTTGCTAAATTTAACTAAACAGGACTATGAATATTGCTGGAAAATCTTCTCATCAAAGTGCAAAGCAGTAATGTGGAAACTGTAACTACACTGTAAAAATATTGATGTCACTGTACACCAAAAATGTTGGCAACTGAGTTGCCACCAAAAGTAGTGAAAGGATACACCACCAATTAGTGTAATAAACCACCAGCAATCAGATAACACAAACGAACACTACTATTGCTGCGAAGTCACACTACCACTTGTTTGGTGTACTTTTACAGTAAAATAAAAAATAAACTAAAGAAAACATTTGAAATCTAATACAACCATAATTTAAAATAAATAGCTTCACGCAAAGAGGCTGTGCTAAACTTTCTTTTAATTGAGATATATTTTTATAAATACATTTTAAAATATTAATTTATAACAAAGGAATTTCCTATGTGTTTACATGCTTAAAAATATCTTTTTCGTGAGTCTATTATAAAAAGGGAATTTTCCCATTAAATGTAATCAAATGTGCGCTCTTGATGTTTTTAAGTAAATTTTACCAAAACACAAGGATAAGAGTATGACCATCGTTTTCAATTTTTCAATATCAGCATTTAAAAAAAGAAATAAAGAAATATGAAAATTTCTCACATTGTTAATAACGCTCCCAATAAGCTAAAAAAATCTAATTATAACATGTAATAAATTCTTGGTAAAAATATTTTTTTGTTAGAGAATGATAGACAAATGTCAGAGACATATTTTGTTAGAGACAAATGTCATGATTACACATTTTTAAATAATTTTGTAAGAAAAGTCATAATTACAAATAACCAGGGCCGTAACTAAAAGGGTGCTATGGGCGGCTCACCCCCTCCCCCTAAAACACTTTGAGCCACCCCCCACCACCTCCACTGGAAAACATTCCAAGGTCACTAAATGAATTATGTTCCAAAAATCCAAATGAAATTACATTAAAAAAATCTAATTCAGTTGAATTGAATGAATTTTAAAGACCTTTCACAATTTTGTAAAAATTCTAAATTGTTACTAAAATACCGTAATTTCGGGTGTATAAGCCGCGGATCAAACAATTCTTTTTGGACCCAGAAATCTTATTTAGTGATTGAAGACAAATATTTACGTCGATCTAAGTAGTAACATTTGTTCCTTAAAAAATTCTGGGTCCAAAAAGAATTGTTTGATCTGCGGCTTATACACCCGAAATTACGGTAAGTATTTCAACACTTGCTCATCCTATTTGCACATATGAAACTAACATTATGTTTAATATTGCACTAGTTATACTCTCGAATTTTTCATCATCCCATTACTTTGTTAGCATAAAATGAAGTTATTATAACAGTTTAATGAGAAACATAGTAACTGCAGTGAGAATATGCACTAATTTATCTTTCTACATGAGAGAAGATATGAGCCCCTCTTATATTTTCTTGAGCCCCCTCCACCTATTATTCACTTCTAGGTACGATCCTGCTTATAATTAAGATTATAAATATAATTCGACGGTTTTCTCAACAAATATAACCTACATATGACATAAAATTATATTAGAATTATACAATTTAATGCATATCATAAATTGATTAATTATGCCTGCTATCAACTAAACAAAACTGCATAAAAAGAATTTACTTCAACAGTTATACAAAATGTATACCTCATTACTCTTTTAATCGACAGTACCGTGTTAAAAACATGATCTAATTTAAAAAAATATATGCAAACATTTAAAAGTTTAAATCTGCAAAAAAATAATTACATTGCTTACCTTGTCAATGCAATCCGAAAAATAGAAAAAAATATTAAATCCGAAAGTAAAATGCCGCTTTGTCTATTGTAGAGTGCTGATTCTTAATCAAAACTTGTAGCAATAGTTTTTTCTCCTTTTATAATAAAACATTCGTTCAGAACATTCGGGAATTATGTCAGCAGTATCTAACTCTTTTTTTTTTTTTTTTTTTTGTAAATTTAGCGCCATGCTTGGCTTAAACACATCTAAATAAAGAAAGAAATTAAAATAAACACCTGCAAAAATGGATAAAATTGCAATAGGAAACAAGCTAACTGATTCGATAATTATTTTTGCGAACATAACGGAAATCACAGATCATTCTTATGGAATTTCGCTAATTTAAAGAAATTTTAAAATAGCGCACTGATATGCTGTAGACAATTTTCACGCTTAATTTGGTTTAAAGTTTCTACAACTTCTTTAAAGGTGTCGAATTACACAATTTTTAATATATTAAATCACTTAACAATATGTTAAAAGAAAGAACCACTAGAAGGAGTGTATATTTAAACTTAATACGTTATCTTACAAACCCGAATTAAATGTAATAATACTCCTATTTTTTTACAGTGTATATGCGACGAATGAATTTTGTTTCTTTCATTTCACATATATTTTAACTACATAAATAAATTTTCCGCAAATGAGGTTGGGTTTTTACTTTTTCATGAAGCTTGAAAAATGAAGTGTAGAAACTCGGATATTAACATGTTTACTAGAAGTTTTACTAGAAAAATAAACTGTTAACAAATACTGTTATTTTAACCAAGAATAGTTTGAGACTTTTGACGTCTGAGAGTTATTTACAAAGAAAAGCTAGGATAGTTCTACAAATAAGTATTGCTTCAAAATTAGAAAAAAAAATTCTTGAAAGCATTCTTTTAAAGGATTTAAATTCCGATATGTATCTAAACTTTTTAAATATTTTCCCAAATAAATTAGGACCGAATCTTTTGCAATACTTTATTATTAACCTGAAAATAAATAAGGCGATTATATGCTATTTATAATACACAAATGAATCTAAATGATGGAATTCTTTTACTTAGCTTCTCTCAAAATATTGCTAGGGATTAATTCATTTAATAGCTTCTCTAAAGTTTTAGCAAAATTTCTCTAAACTTTAATGGAAGATTTATTCTTTTGGAATATTTCAATTAACGAGAGTAATCTATGCTGTTGTATGAATTCGGTATCTTTCTGAAACACCTGTTCAATCTCGCAAATTTTCGTACTAATAATTTCTAGATGATAATAGTTTTACTTTGTAATGTGACTTTCAAAAGATTTATAATGCATCAACAAGTTATGTTTTAATACATTTAAAGTTTCTGTTAAGGAACCTTAAAATTTCTAGTAATTAATAGAAAGAAATTTTATAGATTTTTTTCGATACGCAAGTACAATTTACGTTTTTTTTTAACGGAAAGAATTCCGTAAATTCCAGAGCGGAATTTACGGACAGAATTCTGGATTTACGGAATTCCGGTTTTTTTTTTTTTTTTGGGGGGGGGGGGAAGGGATTTACGGGAAAATTTTCGTTGAAAAACAGTAAATTGCACTGGCGTGCCAATTACCAGTAGAATTTCCAAAAAATCGTCCGATTTTTTTCAGCGTTTTTTTTTTTTTAATGATGTCGGTTTGATTTGATTTCTTTCATTAGATGAAAATTTTCATATATATCATAATGAAATATATGTCTATTTTTAAAATATTAAAGTAGACGGTAGGTGCTGGGTTCGAACCCAATCGCGACCGTCGGCCTAACCGTTCGGAGTTTTCCGTGGTTTTCTTCGAACCTTGCGAAATACGGGTTAGGTTCCCTTAGAAAGACCCCCACGGAGGGCATCCCACCCCTTAGGGCCTATATCCCATAGTGTAGATAATTGGCCGACATATATACAACAACAACAACAACAACAACAATAAAATATTAAAGTTTTGGCTTATTTTAGTTACTTTATTTTTTTAAAACTAATTTTTACTATCGACATCTAAAAGCTAATTCTGAATTTCTGCAGAATGATCAAAAAGTATCTGTCATATTTTGAAAGTCAATATAAAATCAAAAGACACAGGGCAGTAGGTACTGCTTAAAAACAAATGTTCTTTGTGGCAAAAAATTCTATTTAAATAAATAAAACATTTATTTCTAAATTTTTCCGAAATATGCAATATATTTATTTAAAAAAAAATCAAAGACACAAGCCAAGTAGTCCAACATTTTAGTAGAAGTACATTTATTTAATTACAAAATGTTACTGGAGATTTATTTTATCTAATCCATTATCATATTTTAAAGTAGACACATATAATTCAATATCTTTGGAAGAAAAAACTAGTTGGATGTGCCAATCCCAAAACTTTCCTCTATCTCATACGTGCATTTAATATTTCAAAAAGTAGTTACACATGTTAATACTTTAATATTATTAATTCAATACTATACCAACTTTGATTTTCATTTTAAATTTCTGCTTCAGTCAATTAATTGGAGTAAAAATGAGTTGATATGGATCATATTTATCAAAAGCAATAGTTTTCTCTTATTTTATTATCATCAGCTTTTTGCTAATACCTGGCTTATCGGGACGCGAGTTCCCGTCTCTGCACCAGCCGATGGACAAAAGAACAACGAAGAATAGAGAAAATTGATATCAAATGCGCTAGGCTATCACAATGTTCCTTTCCCACGGATTATTTCCAAATTCAATGAAGGTCTACTAGCCACAGCGAAAAACATATACAAAAAATTTTATTCAGTTCTGTACATAATTTTATACACTTTTCGATGGTACAATAATGAAAATAATACGGAAATCGCTTTTACAGAGCCCCCTTCCGGAAAATATTTTTCAAATTCCTGCTTGTCATGCCCAAAAGTAATCATACACAAAAAATTTAGTTCAATTCTATGCATAACTTCATACATTTTTCAGTGGTACAATATTGAAAAAGGCACAAAGATCCCTATTACAGTGCCCCCTTCTGGCGGATTTTTTTTTTAAATTCAGGTAGGACAAACTAGTCAAAGCCAAATACTTAGACGAAAAATTTGGCTCAATTCTATGCATAACTTCATAACTTTTAGGTGATACAATATTGAAAATGGTACAAAAGTCGCTGTTGTAGCACCCTCTTCAAGCGGAATGTTTTAAAATTAAAGGAGAACCTGCTTGCCCCAGCCAAAATCATTCACAAAAAATTGGTTAAATTCTATTCATATCTTCATACACTTTTTCATGGTAGAATGGCGATCAATGGACACACATACAGACACACATACACGGACAGACAGACATTTTGTAAAAACATGCTTTTAGGAATCTCTGACCCCTAAAACGTATAAATCCGTCGAAAACCGGAAGTCGAAAAGAAATTCTATTACTTTATTCTATTGAAGATAGAAGAAAGTAAAAAAATAAAGTCATTTTATAAGAAAACACGGGAATTGGAATTCAGCATTGCTTGGATATGGTTCGAACTACAGACGTCTCGGGCATTAGTTGATTGTTTACAAAATAAATACTATGTAATTGCCTCTTTTGAGTTTTTATGTTTTTTCGACATTTTCATTGATGTAGTGTCAACTATCGACAAAATTTTGAACGATTATTTTTCCTTAAATAAAAGCCTCCTCCTTTCGTTAGGAGAAGCATTTTTCGTACTCCACATTCGCACGCCAGTTACTAGATTTTATTATGAACTTTATCAAATTTCTTGAATATTATTATATATTTGTTACGATTTAACAGAAAATTAAAAGTATGCATTGTAAAAACCAATCAGTGGTTAAATGAGAAATTAAGTGCTGCCGAATGGCAAAAACAAGTAAGAAATCTACAGAGAGTTTCATAAAAGAGGGGTCATTTTAGATTTTAAAAAATTGTGTATTTACATATTGCATAACACCAACCGTTTTCCCAACACTGGATTTTTCTTGATTCACGACTGCCGATCACAACAGATGATACGATAAAAAAAAAAAAAATTCGATAGTTAATTTGTGTCTTTCCATTACAGCACACCGACATTATTCTTCAAGCAGCATCATGTTATTCAGACAATCAAAAACATGAAAAAATCTAGGTTCCGTGCTCATTCAATCCAGTTTAACAAGGAACTGCGAGGAGTGTTATCGACGCATCGGCTCATGTTTCGGAAAAATCAGAAGCCTGCCCCTTTGTTTTGACGCAGCATGTCCCAACAGAGACCTTGCGCCATAAAACCCCATTCAACCAACCAACCAGAAGCCTGCGCCAAGCTATGGCACCAATCAGAAGTGTTCTCAATCAGATCATTGGACTCTTTTCCGACAAGCAAATGAAATTTGTAGTAAAGCGTCGCACTAATGAGAAACGAAAAGCGAGCGAAAACTTTAGAATGAAATAAGAAACAAAAAAAAAAAATGATTTAAAATAACATTAAAAAACAACTGGCATCTCATGGTTTTTAAATTGCAAAACGAAACAGCTTTAAGAAAGATTTTTATGACGGGAAAATGCTTTTTAGATTATAATTTTAAATAAGATAAATATTTAAAAAAAATGAATTTAAATAGAATAATAACTAAGACATAACAGATAATAAAGTTAACAGACAGGGAAATAGTGAACATGCTGGAGATTTAGAATAATTTAAGAAAGTATCGAAAATAAAAACTTGTGTATGCTATAAATAAAAAATATATTTTATTAATACGTTAAAACCTTTATTCTATCCTGTATTGATTTAAAATATATATATTTATATTATATCTTGCGCACTGTGCGATATCTCTTATACTTTTCAATTTTCAACTTTTTTTTTTTTTTTTAATGTTAACTCATTATTTAAAAAAATAATAATAATTAAACTAGCATTTCATCATTATTGAAAAGTGCATCACAATTCATGTCTCGTGAAATATTTTATTTGTTTGTTTGTTTTAAAATAATTTCAAAGTACATTTTGCGTTAAACTGAATGCACGTCGGTAAGAAATAAATTTTCCATTCAAATAGCATATTTCGCATATTCAGTCTCAAACTAAATGCATTTTGACAGAATTATAATGTTCAAATTAATAAAATTTCCAATTTTGTTACAAGAGAATGCAGACAAAGAATACGAACGAAAGAGTTACGTAATTACATTTTAAAAATTTAGAAGCTGTCACTGTAAAACCCATTAACTTGATTTTTAATCAACAAAAACTGTTTAAGCAGATTGACTATCTAAATTGAATTACTTTTACGGCTTAAGAAATGATGAGCAGGAAAAATTCGGAAAGTTTTAATAATATCAACCCCCTCCCTGCATTATCAACCCCCATCGTTTCACAAGAAAATTCCTAAAATAGATAATTATAGGAAAAAATAATAGAGAAACGGGAAAAATGATTTTTAGTCTCCAATTTTATTATTATGTAGTTTAAAAAATCTAATTTCATTAGAACTTGCAAAAACATTTTATTAAAGTTATTAAACCAAAGATATGCAATTTACGAACGCTTCTTTTCTAATTGCCTATAAAAATTTCTAAGAAAGGACTGACTTTAATAAATGTAAAAATAGAAATTCTAAATTGATTTTTCAATATGTCAGTGCTATTTTTGTGTTAAATATAACTGTAACTAAAATTAATCCGGGGAAAGAAATTTAAGCGTTAGGAAATATTTTTTAGGCGTTAAATGAACTCAATATTCAATCTTAATTTATTCTAGTGAAAGATAACAAAGATTGACATACAATTTAAGTTACAATTTCAGTGTACGAAGATCAACTAGAAAATATGTATCCCACCACCCGTAAAAAAAAAAAAAAAAAAAAAAAAAAAAACATGATTGCCTGGAATGCTTTATTACAGATACAGCAGTTTTTCAGCTACATCTCAATATACAGTGTTAAAAATGTAAACGTGTGCTGCATCGTCACTCCACCACTTTTATAGAAAATGATTACTTCACTGCATTGTGGAGAATTCTCATCGGTCAAAATAGAAATATTCTATAAAAGTGGTGGAGTGACGATGCAGCTAAAGTTTCACATTTTTAATAGTGTAAAAAACACCATAACTGCAACACTTGTTAAGTGGGTAAGTTTTTGTACTCAAGTGTCATAGAAAATTTCGAGGCATATTGTCACTGTTGTCAACCTACATCTCATCAACTATCTCGACCCTTCTTAGATAATGTGCCCTCATCGTGGTATCGTTACACAAAAGTCATTACAATGAGCTTCCGAATATTCACCACTCTATCAACAGCCAATCTTTCAGGAAAGTAGTTTTGTTTCTGTAATGTCGAATACACATCGAGATCTTCAAAAAAGTTAATTACAAAATAAAGATAAGCAATTTTACGACTTTTTCTCACAAAGATCAGAAAAGTAAAATTTAATAAAATTTTTCTAGAGAAAACATTTATTAATAGCAGGTGAGGTGTATAATATATCCGACCGCCTCTCAAGGGGTTAATCGTGATCGCCCCCCTAAATTTCATTTTTATCATAAACGAACAATGTAAACTATACTATGCAGTAAATCTGAGTAAGATAGAGCTATTCTGAAGAAAATGCCAGTCAGACGTTAGCAAAAATCATACAGTATAAAAGACGCCATATTCAACTTATCTAAAAGGATGGAATAATTTATGTGAAAGTATTTTGAAGAGAAACGGAAGAAAATGTTACCTAACATTGATGATAGCACACAAGGTGCTGATGAAGTTGCTTATGATTTGAAGATATTAACCGTTGTTTCAAATGTGCCGGTTTAAAAAATATTTTTTTGAATGAAAACATGAAGTGGCATAAATTTTACAAGAATAAGAATGATATCGGTTATGAAGATTTAAGAGATGACGAAATTATTTAAAATGTTTTGAATCCAGATAAATCCAAATTGGATGACTCGGGATATGATGATCCAGGAGTTAGTCAAGCTGAAGTTGAGACTCTAAATACATTGATAGATTTCAGGAGGAAACACTTGCGGACAAAATATTTTTTTATTATTATTAATATGTAAGAATTTGTGATCCTTCTGCTGTAGAAGTTGAAATAAAATGTAAACATATACATAATGAAATGATTTGGAGGAAAACAGGTGCTGCATATTTATTTTGTAAATTTCTAAATTTGTCTCATATATTTTTATTTTTTATTATTTTTTATTATTTTTATTTTTTTTTATTTTTTTATTTATTTATTTTTTTTTTTTTTTTTTGCTATTATGAGTTATGATTTTTATTAATGAAAGTAAATAATTGTAGAAGGGATAAAAAATGTGTTTAAATATTCTTAATATAAACTGACAAATAGAAATTTAATTTTATTAATGGTCCTGTATTGCCTTTCGATTATCCATCATACCGCCGTTCCCAAGAGTGTTGGATAATCAGAAATTTACTGTAATTTTTAATTTTCGTTTAATTATAGCTATATATCAAATTTAGAAATTTTATAAAAATTAGGGAAAGGCGAAAGGATACACAATTCTTTCAATACATTGTAGCAGGTATTTTATTCGAACTTGGAGATAATATGCTCCACTCATTTAAAATTTTTTAAAAATTTGCATCGATATTTATTTATATTATAAATGAATGTATATCAGGATAGTTATAGTCAAAAGTACAGATGTAAAAAATACAATGAGTAGAGAAACACATATTACGAAAGACGTAATAATACACAAAAAGCTGGAAATTTTACTCAAATTTTATAAAAATATTTTACATCATGATTTTTATTTAAAACTGTTTATTTATTTAACTTTTCTTCTCATTTTTGTCGTATAATTTTGAGTCTTTTGTAAAGAAATTTCTAGTTCTAACCAAAATAATGTTTTTGATAGAAGTCAAAATGATTTCTCACAGTCTTTCTAGTGTTAAACGAAATATAGAAATCTAAATTAAATTATTACATTCATAAACTAAATAAATAGAATTTCACATTTCTAAAAAGTCTTGTACATAAAATGCTGTTGCGTGCTGAACAGGTTATCGTTGATTTTGCCTCTCATTCAATGCAATTTAGAAAATGAAAGATATATTTATTCTGAGAATATGAAGTGCAATTTTGAAAGGATAATTTTTCGATGCGTGTGTGAAATAAAATAAAATGGATATCTAAACAAAACTAAGAAATGGAACTTTGTAGTGTAGATTAGTTGTGGTTTTCATAGACATTTATAAAGTAATTCACTATCTTTGAATTAAAATATCTCCGTATGATTTTATTTCAGTTTTTTTGGCAAAACTTAATTGAGAATTCCAAAGAAAAAATATGATAGTCACATCTAAACAAAATTAAGAAAATTGAAATGATTTTTTTTATGTAGATTCATTCTGGTTTTCACTGACATTTTAAAAATAATTCATAATATTTGCATTCAAATATTTATGTATGATTTTATTTCAGTTATTTTGCCAAATACTAATTAAGAATTTGGGAGAAGAAGAAAATGCGATAATCAGGATATTTATACATAATTTTCTATTTTACGAGCGTCGACTCCATTATTTTTCTGCATTTATACCAATCTTTAACTATGTTTCATTAAATATTGTGCGATCTTCGTTCCTCTCCTTTTAATATTTCTTCATCTGTGTTTTCAAAAGTTTTATTTTCATTTTTGCCTCTGTCGATGATTGATAAACAGCAGTACATCTTTTTAAGCTATAACAGATTGAACTGTTATTTTAAATTTTACAAACTTGAATTATCATCAGCCCCCTCTCACATAACCCTTTAATTTAATTTTACAGATTTTTCTTATCAAGCAGGACGGTCGTTCTGCCAAGCCAAGCTAGAAAAAAAGTATGCTCGTCAAACGAAAAAACGCCTAACATAACAACCGTTTAACTGCTTAATATACTCGAGACAACTTCTCCATGTCAAATCGACCAAACATGGCATTTTAAAATTGCAGATATTTAAAAAATTAAGTATTGCAGAGAAATACAAAGAAAGCTAGGAGAATCTAGTGAAGAAAAGCTTCAATTTAAGATCAAACACATCTTTATAAAAAAAATTATAAACAGAGATACAGGATTTTTTTAAACCTACAAGATACTGAAAATGATCACTTTTTTCTTCGTCAAACTTTTTTTTCAATCAAGGTACAGACTTAAATAAGGGACAGAAAAACGTATAAAGTGCATTTTCGGACAGGTAATTATTCTATCTACGTGCTTTTGCAAAATTCAGTTAAAAAAAATAAAATTTCTATCTTTAAAAAGCAAAAAACTGTTATTTAGTTAACAAACCATGCCAAACTGCGATAAAGCTGCCAACGATAGTGTATTATCTACATTACAGTAGCCCAAATCAGTTTAGCTACCACCAATTGAAGTTTAATGTGTCAAAAGGATATTTTTCCTCGAGATTAAAAAAAAAAATAAAACAGTGTAAAATTTAATTTTTAAATAGATCTTTAAAATAAATTAATTTTTGAAGGAAGAGGTATCTTGTAAAATGTAGTCATTTAAAGTTATTGACATTTAAAATTTCATTTCTAATGTAAACAAAATTTGTTAAAAAAATTGAGTTGAGTGTGATTTTTATATAAAAAGAGAACCTTGGTAAATAATATTAACTTTGTGCGTAAGCAGAGAATAAACACAGATAACTTTAATGTCAGTGTATGATGAAATACGATTTTACCCTTAAAATGTTTATAAAGGGTAATCTCTGGAACTACAGAACCAATTTGAAGATTAAAGATGGGAAAATTAATCTGCCGACTCTGCTCCAACATAGGCTTTGTTTTATGCTGGTACTACTATCCCGGAGCATATGCATGAGCAAAAAACGATCGGAAATTGCAATTAGTGTGATATCTTTAGCATAGCTGCCAACTGTTACGCATTTTTTCCAACCACAAAAATTTTATAGCAAATATTGTCTTATTTAATAGTCGAAATCTTTTGATTAACCAAATGGAAAAACTCTGTATAATTTTAGTGGTAGCAAAAATGCGTAAAAGTTGGCACCTATGCCTTTAGGGAAATAATTCTGAAATTTGGCATAACTGGTAGTTTTATAATGTAAATGCTCACTAAGAACAGTTTCCAAAAAAAAATATTGAAATTTAAGTGTAAGAAATTAACAACATTACCAGATACGTTTAAAATGTTACCGTTAAAATGATTGTGAATTTTAAAAAGTAAATGTTGACACAGAAGAGTTTAAAAAAAATCGGAATTTATTAAGAAATCCCATTAATTAAAAAGGTATAAATTGCTATTCTTGTGATAGGTTGAAGATAAAAACTTGTAATTCGGTTTGATGGTTATTTTTAAAATAAAAATACATCTTAATGATTTGTTTAAAAAAAGTAATATAAAAATAAAAATAATAATCAAAACGCGAAACGAGCTGAGAACTTCCTGAAAAATTCTAAATTTCCGACTTGTTCACGATTGTTGTGAATTCTAAGATGGCACAAATAATATTTCCTTTCAAACAAAAAAGTTTTTACGTGAATAATAAAAAGGTAAGAAAAATTTAGTGAAATCTACATGAGATTTAAACATTACGTTTAAAATCTTTACCATATATATAGTTCAATGTTTCACAATCTTTAAAAATCCGATCAAATTAGCGTGTTTTTTTTTTTAGTATTTGGTGCTTAAACAGGGGTAGACGAGCGTAGCTGGTAGGGGGCAGAGCCCCCTAGTTAAGAAAAATAAAATATTTAAAAATTTAACTACAAATATAAACTTAATTACTAAAACAAATGCTAAAACACAAGTTGAGGATACACATCCATACAACACGTGTCAAAGTTTGTTTTATTCTTTTATACAGCGATCGGAAATGTAAATCAGTTGACATTAAGAAATTGATAACAGATTTTAGTAGATAGGAATAGTCCAAGAGCCGACCGTACAAAACCCTAAGTCATCGAGCACAAGAAAAATTCCTTTATATTATGGAAGAGTATTCATAGGGGAATCTAATGATCCATGTCTGTCGGAAGTGGTGCATAAGCCAAAAATCAATAACATTAGTGGCTCACTAGTAGGTCTATCATTGTGTTTGCCGTGCAATCAAAAGTATGAAAACACGGAAAACTGGGTGCAGGAAAACAGAATACTAAATCTACGAGTCAACAACTAATGGTATTCCTTTTTGGCTTATGCACCACTTCACTTCCGACAGACATGGATCATTAGATTCCCCTATGAATACTCTTCCATAATATAAAGGATTTTTTGCTGTGCTCGATGACTTAGCGTTTTGTGAGGTCGACTTTTGGACGGGAAGCATCACATAATCAAACGCAATACGGGAATTCTGACGGTTTTTGGTTCAATAAAAACTGAAATAGAGGTAGGTGCCTGCTCAAATTGTTGTATGTGAAATAATGATTCGAGACGAAGCACGAAATAAAAAGATTTTTAATGTTATAAGTAATCCTAATTAGAGATGTAAATTTTCCGGAAAAATATAAGTGTCGGAAAAAAACCGGTTTTTTACCGGTTTTTTTCGGAAAAAACGGAAAAATTGGAAAAATTGAATTTTCATGACTGTTTCTCCCAAATAAATTATATTTTCTTAGAGAATATTAAATAATAAACATTTTTTTCCCATTTATATGTATTAAATGAAAATTATTTTCACTTTATATTACAAAATAAAAAGAAAGTAGCAAAGCCTCCTTTTAAAAGTTTAGTTTTTTTTTTCCACAGCCTAAGAATTTTTATTAAATTCTATTGTTTATTATATCATACCTCTGTTGAAATGATTTTTCAGTTACATGTTTAACTACCAATTGACCTAATGTAAAAACCTGAGCCAATATGTCTGCAGTTTGGAATGAAATAAATTATGCATTTCATTTACATAAGTATAGTTTTTAAGTAAATGATACTAGTTTAAAGAAATTATGGCAGTTTTGTCATTATTATGAATATCAGTATTCAAAAATTCCATTGTTTGTAAAAAAAATGTATATTTTTACATTATTACTTTTTGTTCTTGGAATTCTAATTTTATTTCCTTTATAAAATATTTTAGTTTTGGTATAGCTTTCCAATCTCAACTCAAAATTTTTTTTATTTAGTTTTATAATCTAAATTCAAACAAAACTAAGTTTTACTTTGGCTTACTCAGGTCTGCAACTAAAAAATAGCGTAGGATTTATTGACTGTTAAGTTTTTACTCACTGAAACCAGATTTTTTTTTTTTTTTTTTTTTTTTAAGTTTTATTAAATATAATTTTTTTCTTTTTACCCTGAAATCTGGTATTCTATTCTTGAGTAAGAAACCATATTCAATAATGTTTCCACATGGTAATTTTGTATTTCTAAGAGTGGAACTCAAAAGTTATGAAAACAGTACACTACAAATAGAAAATGTTCACTATTTGAGGAATTAACAAAAGCAGTTACATACAGAGATAAACTTCTACTGTGCTTTAGAAAACTACAAAAATTCAAAGTTTAATCAAGAGGGAAAATATAATTTGGAACATAGTTTACTTGTAATAAAATATGGGGTTTTTTTTTTTCATCGCAGTTGTACTTTTCTAATACAAACTGTCCATGTTTTTGCAACATTACTGTATATTATGGAGGTAAAATGGAGGTCAATTTTAGATTCAACACCTTGAAAAAACATTCAATCAATCAGCTATAACAAAATCTTGAAAAATGCAGCTAGTGCCACCTATAGGGGATTTACACCAAAAACTAAGCAACATTAATATATATCAGAAACTGTAGTTTGATTTTTTTTTTAAATCGTCCTTGAGGTAAAGCTATTGCGATAATCATGAATAATACAGCATAGCAGCGTCATCTGTTGAGCAATTTACACCAAAAAGTAATGAGCATGAAGTTATGTCAAAGATTAACTTAATCTGAAATTTTATAAAAATACATACATTAGTTTGAGATAGAACTATTGTGGAAATTATGAATAATGCAGCATAGCAGCGCCATCAGTTTGGCGATATATACTATATGGCGAATAACTAAACATCTCGAGTTTATATCAAGGTGTAACTGAATCTAAAGTTTCGTGAAATTATGTGCATCAGTTCTTGAGATAGAGTGCCCATAAAATTTGTCACATACAGACTCACAGAGTGACAGATATTTTCTAAAAACCATCAAAACGTGTTCAGGACCTTCTAAAAGTTTTAAATACACCAAAAACTGGAAGTCAAATTTTTCACGAATTCAATACTTACTTCTTGAAAATATAGATTAAAGTAATAAATGCATACTTCAAAATTTTATGTTGAATTTTTAATTTTATCATTTCCATTAATCAGCATATTATTGCAATAATTTTACACATGAATTAATTTTTAAAAAGAGAAGTTGCATTTAATTACATATCTAGATTTTTTTTATGTAATCAAGTTTTTGTGAAATTGCGAACTTTTTGTATATACTTGTGCAAAATATATTCAGAATTTTTGAATAAGAAATTATTACTATATTTAGGTTCCTATTTAGACATTTTTAATAAGGTTATTTACATACATATATGCAACTTAATAAGATTTAGCTGCTATATGGCATGAGATTTTTTTTTTCTTCAATCACTGCACTTGCGAAAGATTCAATTTGTTGATTAAACTTTTTCTGAAAAGTCTATTTTCAAGAGAAATTTTGCAAAGGGTCTTGTGTTTCAAAGAAGAAAAAAATGTGAAGAATCCTTTCAAGTCTTCTCAAACAAATTTCTGCTCAGAGATCAGATTACCCACATTAAAATTTTCGTGTGAGACACTCAACATAAAAATAATATAAATAAAAAGTATGAGAATGTAGCTATTACAAAATTTTCACTATATTATTTCATAAATGAAATTTCAATTTTTCCAGTTCGGAAAAATTGAAAAATAAGCCTTCGGAAAAAAACTGAAAAAAACCGGTTTTTTTCCCAATTTTTCCAGTTTTTTTCCGAGCATTCCCATCTCTAATCCTAATACGATATTAAAGTTCAATAATCAAAATTATAGAATTCAATCTGCAATATTTCATGAAGGTACAGGCGTAGAATTAGGTCATTATAAATCAGTAATTCTCAAAGAAAACTGCTGGATAGTAAATGACACTGAAGTTTATAAAATACAAAAATTGCCTAGAAACAATAAAGATGCTTATCTATTATTTTACAAAAAGATTTTAATCCAATAGTGTTATTGCTCTCTGAGACTATCGAAGTATGTCATTTTTGCTATTTTCAACAGCTTATATGTGTACATATATTTTAACAGTAACTTCAAGTCTAAATGCTACTATTATATTCGTAAAATAAGTAAATTTTCATGTGAAGATTTTTTTCGTGAAGTTTGACAAAAGGATGTAGTCATCCGAGTCACAATTATTTTCATCCGAGAATAGCAAGGATTATGTAATGTATGTATAAGAATATAGTTAATCTTACATTTTTCGGTTTTCTTTTTTATAAATTTAATTTAACCTAGATCGTATCAGTATATTTGATTTGAATTTATTTTAAACATTAAATTCTGACAGCGATATTTCAGATTGTTAAAGATGTATAATCTGGTCACCAAAAATCATTAATTCGTACGGAAAAAAGAAATGGAAATTCAAAATCATAAAGACTATACAGATCATATTTATCAATGTCCATTTGATAAGAAGGACAATTAGGGGGTCAAAAAAAAATAATAATAAATATTGTATTTGCTCACTATTTCCAAAGTCTATACTAAAACTCATCTTAATTAGAATGAGTAGAACTATTTAAGTTATACAAAATCTGCTTTAAAAAAAGAAATGATAATCACTAAAAAACAACTTTTCAAAAGTAAAAAAAAAGAGCCAAGCTAAAAGAAAAGAAAAAGGTTAAAGTTGTAGCTAAAAAATGATATGATATCGAATTTCCAAGCTTATATTATGGTTCTTATTTAACATTTTCCATTTAAAAAAATTACCTTTTGTAAGTCGAGTGCCTTCGTATATGTTGATAGATATCCTTTTTACTTTTATTAAATACGTCATAACGTGTTTCTGAAAATTCAAATGTTTTAAAATTATGCATGAGGGGCTTGGCGGCCATCTTTCCATGCTTTACACAAATGTCTGAGCACCCAAGTTCATAAAGAAAAGCGCGATAAGTTTGTATAAACAATAACTTAGAACTTCTAATATTAACTACGCACAAATAAAATTAAAAAAAATATTTTTAGAAGGAAGTTGATTGTTAGTGCTTTTAAATGATTAATTACTCTAAAAAAGTAGTCATACGAGGAATCGCAAATATATGTCACCATTATCTTAATACGCAATTTTCTAAATACACCATTCCAAAAAGGAAAGGCACGAAATGTTTTCTTTAGTAAAATGCCAAACTTTTAATTTCAAATGCAGACAGACATATTGAAAAAGACTGATAATTTGAGAAAAGAAATTGATTTCCATCGTTTTCAAATAACTAAATATTCTATGAAATAAATTATAAGATGAATCCTTTAGATAAATCATTATTGTTTTATGAGATAAAGTTCTGTAAATAAAATTTCGTAAAAAAAAAGCTTAAAATATCTGTTTAGGTAACAATTTTGAATTTCGGATTTTGACAAAATGTAATTTTTTTAATGGAAAATGTTAAATAAGAAACATAATATAAGTTTGGAAATTTGATATCACATCATTTTTTAGCTACAACTTTAACCTTTTTATTTTTTCTAGCTTGGCTCTTTTTTTTTACATTTGAAAAGTTGTTTTTTAGTGGATTGTTAACATACAATAAAACAAAGTAGTTCAACATTATCAATATTAGGTTTTTTTGTAGTTTTGTTTTTACTAGTTGGATGTGCCAATCCCAAAACTTTCTTCTATCTCATTTTAATATTTAAAAAAAATAATAGTTACTCATTTTAATGCTTTAATAATTTTAATTCAATGCCATACCAAATTTGATTTTCATCTTAAATTTCTGCTTCAGTCAATTAATTGAAGTAAGAACGAATTTCCGTCTCTGCACGAGCCGGTGAACAATAGAATGATAGTCAGATTTTTTTTTCCAAATTCAGGGAGGACCTACTTGCCTTACCAAAAAATAATCGCATTTAGTTCAGTTCTAGAACTAACTTCATACACTTTTAGGTGGTGCAATATTGAAAATGGCATAAAATTTGCTATTGCAACGCCCCCTCCCCTTTCGGCGGATTTTTTTTCAAATTCGGGGAGGACCAACTAGCCATAGCCATACACTTACACAAAAAATTTGGTTCAATTCGATGCATAACTTCATATACTTTTGGTTGATACAATATTGAAAATGGCACAAAAATCGCGATTGCAGCGCCCCCTACCGGCGGCCTTTTTCTAAATTCAGGGAGGACCGACTAGCCATAGCCATACACATACACAAAAAATTTGGTTCAATTCGATGGATAACTTCATATACTTTAGGTCGGTACAATATTAAAAATAGCACAAAAATGGCGATTGCAGCGCCCCCTTCCGGAGAATTTTTTTCAAATTTAGGGAGGACCAATTAGCCATAGTCATACACTTACACAAAAAATTTGGTTCAATTTGATACATAACTTCATACACTTTTGGTCGGTACAAAATTGAAAATGGCACAAACATCGCGATTGCAGCGGCCCCTTCCTGCGGAATATCTCAAAACTGAAGGAGAACCTGCTTGCCACAGCCAAAAATATTCACAAAAAATTTGGTTCAATTCTAATAACTTCATACACTTTTTGACAAAAATATTCACAAAAAATTTGGTTCAATTCTAATAACTTCATACACTTTTTGACAAAAATATTCACAAAAAATTTGGTTCAATTCTATGCATAACTTCATACACTTTTTGACGGTAGAATGGCGACATACGCACAGACACACGGACAGACAGACATTTTCTAAAAACATGTTTTTTGGAATCTCTGACCCCTAAGACATGTAAATCCGTCGAAAACCGGAAGTCGAAAAAATTTCGATTACAATACTTTCTTCCATTGAAGATAGAAGAAAGTAAAAATAAACAAATTTATTTAAAAACTATTATATCTTGAAAATATTTTTAAGAAACTCTCTTTTGATTAATTCTTTTAAAAAATGTTTAGTAGAAAATGGTTATGAGAATTTTGGTTTAATCGAAAAAAAACTTAGATACATTTAAAGTCACTTTTAACTTAAAAAAGTATGGAAAAAGCAGGCAATTTTGCTTTTGTTTACTTTTAATTATTATTTGTATATTTTTCGCTGACACGAATACTTGCACACGTATTTGAGAAATATGAATACATGTTTGTTTATAAATAGCGGATGAAACTATTTCCGACATCGTGTTTATTTTGCTATTTTGTTTGTGGAATATGGAGATTGTCCAGGAAAGTTGCAAGTTTATTTATGTATCTGTCATTTCAGTTTTAAAGCTTCTCTAAATGAAAAATTATTTACCTTATGATATTAAAACAAAAGAAATAGGAAAAATAAATTGTTCATTAAGCATAGATTATGAATTACTTTCCAACACAACCAAAATAATGTAACATAGATTCATCGTTTAATAAGGTGAAAGATGATGCCAAGCTGAACAATTTGGAAAACTCATAAAACATTTGAAAATCCAATTTTAGTAATTCCCAACTACTGTCGAAATTTTTTATTCTTTTTGAAGAACCCTGTATATGATATACCCATACTTGTATCTGTAAGCTTGATATATGAAAATATTTAGTTCAGGCAGGAAATACATACTGCAGCTCCGTGAAACCAACTTGTATCGGTCAATAACACGAGTCCAGCACCCAATAATTTGTTATCTCCATCCACCCATTATTAACTGAGTCCATTCAATATTTTTGTATTTGTTCAATATTTTTTGAGCCCACTAAATATTTTTTTAAAGTTGGCACCACTGCCGCAGTTGAAAATTTCCCTTCAGCAATTTCTGCTAATATGGAGAAAGGTACGTGAATTCTTTTGTGCAGTCCTGTATAGAAGGTATAGAATTTTTACGCAAAAAGTAATACTGAAAAATTAGTTAAATTTAAAATCGCTTTCTGAAAGTGAATGCGTGACCAGAAATTACTGCTCAAAGACACTACTGTAACTGAATTCTTTTGTATGTCCCAATATTTGAATAAGATTAAGATCAGCACTATTCTTAGCCAGTCCATAGCATTAATACCAGATATTTTTTCAAATAGAACTACACCTAAAGTGGAGATATAGGTGGAAAATTATTTTATTGATTTATGTTATGTTGTCGAGATAAAAACTTGTGAATAACACAACAAAATAATTTTTGAACAAATTATATTCTACTTTATAGTTTCGTTGTATGACAGAATGAAAATCTTTTTTTAAAAATGCGTTTATCTTCAATTTAAAATTATTTTTAATGACGAGCTTTACACAATCCTCTAAGATGGCAATAAAAATTTACGTTTAGTAATAATTTCAGCCATGCCATTCTTAGGTTGGGCACACATTTTGAAACCATTTGGTTCTTTAAAAATTTCGCAGTCAGCGAAATGCAATCTTGATGAAACTTTTCACATTTTCGTCTCCTAACATATCGTTTGCTGACAAATCCACGAAACTGGAGTTCTCATTTTCCCAAAACAATTATTGAGTCCTACTGAGTTTTTGCCCGCTAAACTTGTTTTGCACCCAAGAAAGTTGCTTCTGCATAGTATTTTTTGTAAGCAAAGGCTCTTTTAGCACGTAAATCACATTACGTAAAGCTTCATTGGACAGATCATACATATTCATCACCACCACAGCCATTTTAAAATTCAAATTTTAAATTAAGATCACTTGCATAACGATCACAGAGACACATCTGGATTAGATATAGATTTTCAGGTGCTGTAGATACCCACTTTCGGCCTGATCAGCCTATTCTCACGACATCATCAGCTTCAAGCTTCAATTTAATCACTCTACTAAATATAGACTGAAAGCATGCTATTAGTTTAATGATCACATTTGTCGAAAATCCTATCCTTCTTTATTTAAAGTAACTGTCATACTTTTTTTCCGGGCTATCAACTGAAAGTATGAAACCATTTTTTTTATGGGATAAGAAAAATCCCAAAAAATAGCCCATCTCTTATTTTTTCGCACACTCTTTATGAAAACTGATTGATGCATTGCTTTGTAATTGTTGCATGTCACAACAGTGGCATGTATCGTCATGAGTGTTTGTCCTAAACGGTAAAAGAACAATCTACATTCAACATCTGACTAATTACTAAAAATTACTTACTTTAAATTACTTAAAATATTTAACTTCTACAAAAATTGTATAGTTCTCAATTGAAAATAATTGTAGCTACAATCCCTATAAATTTTCAGTGCTAGTTTTGATTTGATAGCCTAAGGGGCATTGCTCAGACCGGGACCTAGTCTGTAAAGCACAGTATCCTCGCGGTCACCCTTATTAAGATTTAAAAAAAATAAAAGTTATAATATTTAGTTGGAGCTGTATCCACCGTTAAACACGACAAAGGGACGGGTTTGCAAAAATGTTGGCTTAACCCTTCACCGCACTGTGTGACGCATTAGGCACATACCTAAAAACGCTATAATTATCATTATGTGCCATGAAATTGGGCAATGTGATAGCTGTAACTGATCAAGAACCGTCCAACGAATAGAATAATACTTTTTTCGTCCATATCATATGGTTGCATTTGACAAAAAATCATAATTTGTTCTTCGTGAAAAAAAAAAAATCTATCAAGCTGTGAAGGCAAAGCATACTTTTATTATTTTTACTGAATACTTAATATGAATATAAAGAAAGTTGCAGAGTGTTAAGCAGATAAAATTAATTATTTTAAGCTCATTTCATTGCAAAATATAGCAATATAACATTTAAAAACCTTAATTGTGTATATAGGACACACGCCATAAAATATAAAATTTTAACTGAAAATTTGAATTTTTTTTTTTTTTTGGGGGGGGGGGGGCTATTTTTCCCATTATTATATTAATGTAAAGATTCCAAATACTTTTTTCCTAAAAATAGAAAAAAAAATCATGCAGCGAGGGGTTAAGAAAAATAATAGTTGGAAACTACGGTCAAAGACTAGATCGCTCTACCTAGGAAGAACCCTCATTGTAACAGTCAAAGTTTTCATGATTTCATTTTATCGCGAAAAGTTAAAAAGAATTTCTCCTTTCTCAATTCTGTTTTTAATAATTTAAGAACTTTCTTTTATTTTTAAAGCCAATCTATTTTATAACCGCAAATTTTATGAGATGTGAGTATTCAAATTTATCTCAGAAATATCATGACTTTATTAGATAGAAGCAAAAAATATCAGCAGCTTAAAACATTTTGCTGCATAATTTTTTTTTTTTTTTTTTTGCTATACAGAACTGGCATCAATTACGCTCCTATACAGAAAGAATCTGAAATTATATTTCATTTCAACGCTCATTTAATCTACTCAAGCGGGACTTACTTTAAATATTATACTCATTTTTAATTCAATCAAACGGAGGAGTTGATACAAATTACTTTCAAACGAGTCGTTAAGTTAAATAAGGTATTCAGTTTTGTTTTTTTATGGCGCAATTTTATAGTCCTGCATAAAACTTTTCATCTATTGGTTCTTCTATTTTTATAGCCTTTCTCAAAAAGGAGTAATTTCTACACCAGAATTAGAAATTGCCATGGCTGCAATGCTAAAAACAATTCCCCAGTTCAAAAGTAAAGATAGCTCATTTTCCTACACTCTTAAAAACGTGTACTTGAAATAATCAAACTGTTCTCAGTCTGATAATTTTTTTAGTTTATAATACAGTAAAACCCTGATAATTTGAATTATTTGGAACCATTCCCAATCCGGGTTACCGAAAATCTGGATTATCCGGAGAATGAAAACAAATGAAATAAAATAAAACATACTTACATAAAATCACCTTTATATTAAACATATTCAATATTTACAAATAGTAAAAACCTTTACTTTGTAACTATTAAGTTTTTAATCTTTTGCTGTGACAGTTTTGCGGGCCGCATAGTCACAAATCCGCTTGAGCATAAGTAGTTCGTTGAGTGTAGTCTCCGCAAGATGTTTAAAATAAACTATTAATTGTTTTGAATGGGCCGTTGCTTCATTATGGCTAATAATTATTGGTTGATCATCATTGATGATGGTATTTTCGTCTGTATAATCTTCATTTTCATTTTCTTCAGATGCGCACAAAGCGATTATTTCGTCCTCTGTAAGTGAGGCATAAACTTCGTTATTTTCAGCCTCCAACCAATTTCTAATGTCACTGCTATCAACATCTGAGCAACCATTAATTTTTTTGAACATGCTAACAAAATTTTCAGGCGTAATTTCTTTTACGTTCTTATTTATTCCCCCTTCTATTTCAATTTTCTGCAAGTGATTTGTAGAAGCGTCTTCTCACAAAGACAAAGAAACAGCCTCGAGAAAACTACGGACTGGCTGACAAAGATCAGAAAGCTATCTTTATCAGTCAATGTATCTATATAGACTATTTTACCTTGCTTTCTTGCAATCCTCTAAGTAAAACTTTATTGTGCAGTGAGTTTTTTATGACATTTCTAAATGGATTAAATAGCAAACTGTGAAAAATGGAATTTCGACACTTAAAGGATACATAGCTGGTCCTTTTATAGAAAACATCAAAGACTTTAAATAAGAAAGCTTAAAGTATTCTTTCGAAAAGATTCCAGAAAAGAAATTTTTATTAAGAATACGAGAATGAAATTAATGTATAAAAATTTGTAGGTTGATTCTCAAACTTAAAAAAAAAAAAAAAAAAAAAAAAAAATTGGCCAAATTTTTCCGGATTATCCGGAGATCCGAAACAACGGGGTCCAAATTAGAGGGGTTCTACTGTTGTTCGAAGTACTTAAGCCTTTGTTTTGTAAATACACGTGCTCATTTTCAACATTTTCCAACATAATTGATAAGTTCTGATGAATTTGGTTTGTTTGGCCGTCTGTCAAATTTCTAACTCCTATAAATATACTCGGGTTTTCAGACAATTGATATATGTTAATAATGAAGTCTGCAGCATCAAAAGTTCATTTACAGGGGCATTCAAAAGAATTCCGTTACATTATGATCAATGGAGAAAAGTCATTTGCAGCATATTTAAATATATTTAAATTGACATAAATCATTGAATTTATTTATAAAATGATTACTATAGAATAGAGTGTTTATATCCTTTATCGTTTATTTTCTGCGTCATAAAAAGAAATCGGTTACAGCACTGTACTCGAGCATTAAGTGCTAAAAGTTTGTTCTCTATCTTGTTGCATGCTTTTAAAATTAACAAACTTTTTGCATGTTACTCGTTGAATACAAACTATATACTTCGTATACATTGAACAAAAGAATTTGTGTATTGAATTAGATATTCTGTTTCAACCTATTAAACGGAGAAATTTTGTTACATTATTCTGAATGTGTTGGATATTGTTTCATAATCGATACCTCATACATCACTTTTTTTTTCCTTTCGGAAATTTTAAAAGTTAATTTTCTCTTTGTAGCCATTCTGTTTTATAACCTCGAATTTTATGACGTGTGAATATTCAAATTTATCTCAAAAATACCATGACTTCAACATATAGAAGCAAAAAATATCACTAACCTAAAACACTTTACAGCCAACTCTCTTTATTTGCTATACAGAATTGGCAATATTTTCACTGTTATACAAAATGAATCTGAAATCAACACATTTCATTTCAACATCCGTTTAATCTGCTCAAGCGGAATTCACTTTAAACATCATCCACATCTTTAATTCAGTCAAACAAAGGAATTGATACAAAATACTTTCGAACGAGTCGTTAAGTTAGATAAAATATTCAGTTCTTTTTTTTAGGCGCAATTTTACAGTGCTGCATAAAACTTTTCATTTATCACTCTCTTTTTATAGCCTTTTTGAAAAGGGGAGTAATTTCTACACCAGAATTAAAAATTTCCGTGACTGCAATACTAAAAAGAAAAATTCCCAGTTCAAATGTAAAGATAGGTAATTTTCCCACACTCAAAAAAGTGTGTACTTTAAATAAGCAAAAAGGGATTCATTTTGACTATTTTCTTATTTCATTATGTATTTAAGAGCTTATTCTAGTCAAGTGAAAGAACGAGAAAGCTAATGTTAATCCTATGAGAGCGTTATTTTCACATTTCTCACTTATATTTTAATGCTTTTGAACGAATTTTTTCTTGCATAGGATAGTTGAGATCGATCTACAACCGGGCTAGTTTTTACTTCTTTGATTTTGGTTTCAGGTTTTTTCAAAAATTGCTTTCACATAAGAAACACGTTGGAATTCGTTCTAAAATCCAAATATCGTGATATTAAAAATAAATAAATAATTTTAACGAAAATCGAAAAAGTAAAAACTACTTTGATCATAGATAGTCCTCAACTATCTTAAAAATTTCAAATTATTAAAATGCAAGTGAGATATTTGAAAATGACGTTCCCACAGACATAACATTAGCGATTCCGTTTATTTCCGTGATTAGTGTGGATTCTTAAGCGTATGTTTTATAAAATGCACGTGCTCATTTTTAGCCAACATAGTTGAGTTTATTCCAACATTGTTGAAAAGTTTTTATTATTTCAATCCGTCTATCTGCCATCTGCCGTCTTGATCCAACACTCGTAAGTATGCTTGCATTTCTATGCCATTGATATAGGTCATTAAAATATACTGTAACATGTTCCACAATAAAAATGAAATGTGTAGCTGTTACAGTTAATTTTTCAGAGACAAACCAAAGAATTCCATTGCATTAGTCAATCATTATTGTCCGTATAATTTCTCAAAATTAGCTTTGTAACGTTAACTTTTCATTTACATCAAGCCTGTTACAGCATTGTTTTTGTTTATTAAAATATTTTCATATAATTTAGCTCACATTTTCTTTATTGGATCAATCGGGATAACAGCCTAGCTGCCCATAGGTCCCAAAGCCCCCCCCCCCCCCCACTACCTACCTACCTACCTACCTAGCTCTCAATTTCTTAAAGCACATTTATCAGCCAAACATTTATTCAAAAGAACTTTTATATTTGGAAAATATTTCCTCGCCAATGTTTCAATGGACGAAAAATTTCTCATTAAACTTACATTATCGCAAACTTTCTGTGGACATTAAAATATCGCATTTGTTCTCCGTATGGACATTAAAATATCGCATTTATTCTCCGTATGATGTGTGCATTTTAATTTACTTCCCTTTAATAAATTTATTTATTTTACTAAGACCCTTTATCTTTAATATTTGTTTCTATGGATTAATAACTTTTATCAACTTTATCTGCAAGAAATACCTCTTAGCTTGTCTGTGACACACAAAAACAGACATAATTTACAAAACTTGTTCAATTTATTTTAAATTATGAAAATTTGAGATGTTTCTTTTAATTTGTTGCAATTAAAACTACTTTAAAGCGTCAAGAAACAAATATTTTTCTCCAAATACAGTTGAACCAGTAAAAATTGTTTTAAAACCCAAGTATAGTTTTTAGATTTTTTTTAACCCTTTTCTACCGCATTATGAATTCATGGAAATTTTACATTCTAAACCATTTTATGAAAATTGTTTAAACTAAATAAAAAGATTTACATAATCATTTAATGAATATTTGAAGGATTTTAGAAAGATTGAAGGATTTAGACGTATTAATTAAATTTGAATTTACAGAGATTTTATGCAATTTTTATAACCCCACTCAAATTTTTTATTTTTAACTATTTTCATAGTAAATAAACTAGAAAACTTTGTAAAATCACCATAAAATGAAAAATTAATTAAATTAAAAATTATTTATTTATTTATTTATTTTCCACCCTTTTCTATCTTTTATTATTTTGGCAACACTTTTCCTTTCCACACTTTTCCTTTCCTCTTTCAGTTAGCGCCACCTGTCGCACTCTTTGTAATCTCCTCCCTCTTTCTTTCCCTTTATCTCCACTGTGTGCCTTACGGACACGTGTTATTTTAGCTGATGACGAGCTGTTATTGTTGTAACTCGAAACGCGTCCTGCTTAATTTTTCATTTTATGGTTATTTTACAAAGTTTTTTAGTTTATTTAACAATTTATCACCAGTGATTACGGTGTTTTTCAATATTTTCTTATTTTTTTGTAGAATTATAAAATGTACAAATATGATGTTCTTACAATATAAATATAGAAATATTTCCGCATTGAAAACTCTCCACCTCCTCCCTCAGCGCCAAGAAAGCTGAAAAGATGCAAAAGAGATCATCCTTTTAAAAATATTTCTGTTTTGTATACCCAATAATGCTTTTAGAACAAGATAAAGTAATGTATCTGTAACTCATTACAAACAGTATAACAACTAACTGACGTATTAAAAGAATTTTATAATAAGTTATTTTAATGGTACTTATAAGTACCGTCGGTAGGGAAAGGATTAAAAAAATATATATAAATACAGTAAGTTAGCAATTTTTTTTTTTTTTTTGAAAATTTAAAGCAATTTTTCCTAGTTATTTTACATAACTCTCGTGAATATTAATTTGAAATTGAGGCTTTTTGTGTAAAATTAGGTCATTTAAGTAAAATTTGTTTCGTTAGTTCCACGTACAATCCGCTAAATAAAATCGAAAATAGCAATTAGACTAGAAATTATTTTTTGTTTCAATTTATGTTTAATATTTTGATACCTAAGTCCAAGTGTCACTCAGATTGCCGTTTTCGGTGAAGCGAACTAAGGGGCTGTCCATAAATGATGTCACACATTTTTTCAATATTTCTTACCCTCTCCCCCTTTTTGTCACAAAGTGTCACACTTCACAATACCCCTTCCCACCCCTTGTCACATAAATATACCTGGTGATCACAAAAGTTAGGACGAACTTTAAAAACAAATAATTCGAAAACGGATCAAAATACAAAGATTAGGTTTGCGCCGAACGGATGGAGAAGAAACCAGATTTTGTGTAACAACGAAAAAAAAATAGTTTTGTTGGCGACCAACAAATGGCGCTATAGTGTTTTATTGCATCAAAAGATGATTTACAAAGGAAAAAATTTTGACAACTTACAATTCAACTTAATTACAGTTAATTAGTATCACAGTAAATGTTCAATGTGCTGTCCATCATTAATAAGTGCAGCTGTGAGACTAGGCATCTCACCATTCACAGAATTTAGTTGCATATCTTGCGTTATGGCAGACACATTTTGGCGGATGGCATCGTTCAGTGCTGTTAGTTATGCCGTTGGTCGCTACAGAACTATATTTTTTGGTTGCCACACAAATCCCGGTTTCTTTTCCATCCGTTTGATGCTAACAGCATCTTTGTATCTTGATTCGTTTTCGAATTATTCATTTTTAAAGTTTGTGCTGACTTTTGGATCACCCGGTATATGCTTGCAGTTACGAAACAAAGCATGTTATAGATCATATTTAAAATTTTATTTTTAAACTTTAACTATGTATTTTAATGACTTTTGTAAGCATAACATTAAAAATGATTTGTGTATTTATTTTGTATGAAACAAGATCAAGGTTTACAACAAAAATTATAATTAATATACAATAGTAATACAATATTAATATGAAAGAGCAATTGAAAACAGTAGTATTTTGCAATTTGAAATGAAATTTTATAGTATATTTGATTTTTTTTAATTTTACCTTTACTTTATGGACACAAAAATACTTTAATTTCAAAATTTAAACTGCTGATTTAAAATTTATATTTTTGGTCCACAAAAAACTGTCTTGAAATTTTATTAAGATGTTCATTTTTTCTTTATCAAATATGGTCTCTATTTAAGTTCAAAGAGCGCAATTTCTGTCGTGAATTCTACAGCAGAAGAATTTTTTTTCTTTTTAATAAAAAATACTTTTTCTACAAATGTAATATCAAAGATTGAAACATTTACTTGCTTTATAGGAAAAGTTAAAACAACATTTATGCCTTATGATTTTTTTTTCTTTTTTGGCTGAATCCTTTAACTTAATTAAAAACTTTTCATCAAACATTAACTAATAATTTCAGTTCTTTAAACTGAATAATCAAATAAATCTACATATTGCTGTTGTTTCTGCATACTTTAAATTAACATCTTTGTAAAATAAACTATTATTTTAGTAAACCCTATAAAACATTCTTTAAATATCCTTAAACTAATTATGGTATTATGTTATTATTTCACGTAATGAAAACTGTTGTATGAATAGCCATTTTATGTACTGTTTTTATACTAACCTCTAAAATTTGAAGCATATATTTTTTTAACATAATTTTTAAACAATATAATATGTAAAAAGTTCGAAAATTTTATTTAATTTTTATTGATTAGTTTTGAATAGAATTTTACATTGGTTCAACATTTATAAATTAACAATTGAGCCATTTTCTATTAATTTGCGAATTTCGGGTTAAAATGTTCATAAAATCCTTTCTTTTTCGCATAATGTTTACGATTCCTTAATTTAAAACCGTTTTGTATGTCAAGCATGAATTACTACAGTCACGTGACCAAATGCTTGCTTGGTTATCTTGTTAAATTTTCTCAGAAATGATAACAAGAGAGTGATATCAAAAGAAGACTTGAAAGATGCTATGCTCATATTGCATGAAAAAAATATTTTAAGTAAAAATTAATCTATATAAAACTTCCTTATGGCTTCGTTCATGTCTTATGTAAATGTCGAAATTTAAAAAGTAAATTCTTAAATTATTTTTTTTCATTGATCTAACTAATATTTCAACTCTACATTCATGCCTTTTAAAAAAGCTATTTTTGGTAACTGTGCATTGTTTTTAATCGTTAGAAAACGTCGAACCATTTAATTTTCGTCAGTTTTGCGTTTTCTAACTGGATTAAATTTTTGCATACTATATAGTACATATAAATATCTATAATATATAGAAAGATTATGTAGTATATATAGATTATATACAGGGTTACACAAAAGAATCCGGACATTGTTACGATTATAGAAAGTAATTTCTGAAATTGGGTCTTCAAATGCGCAATGTGTTTTCCAAATTACTTATTTAAACATCATCTTTAATCTTATTAAATTATGAAATTTTGTTGATGTGTTATGAAAATGGTAGAACCTGTTTAATAATCCATGTTTTATGCATGATATTTTTATCTCTCAGTTTTAAATTTTCATTTTATTTTATTTTATTTGTGCAAAGACATTTAACAATAAATTTTGTTAAAAAGCAAAGTACGCTATAAAAAATGAGAAAAAAATATTATCATTTACCTTTTAATGCATCTAATGAGCCGTCGCCTAAAAATTTCACTTTCGGAAAAAAATAAATAAATACAAATTAATAACACCTTATTGTCATTTACTGAAGTAAAGTAATCCATCTTAAAGTAATAACCGAAGATTATTTCCTAAAGTTTTTCAAATAACTATCTTCTTAAAAGTCTTCTTCCCTAAAAAAATTTCAGAGTATTTTTTTTAATACTTTCATAAAATATATTTTTTTCCAATGCATCTTTGCTTCAATATTTTTTGCTATAGAGAACATAGAATATTTTTTTAATGTGTTTCCGATATCTAAAAATGTTCAGTAAAAACTATTCAAATAATTGTATTTGATGTTAACTTAAGTCATTCGGAAAGTATTTGAGTAGAAAGAAATAAAATGTATCACAAAGTTTAGAATATATAAATATTTAAATTTAAAGTTGTAATAGAAAATTGTCTTGGGCAGTTAAAAGTTCATTTGTTATTTTATTCTTAAAATGTCAGCAATGTTTTCGAATTCTATAAGACAGCAAAGAATATTATTCTAGTTTAAAATTTATACTTATTTTATTTTTATTTTTCGATCAACAAATACTTAAATGTTTGTTAAAAAGTGGAAAAAATACAGAATGTATACAAGAACAAACTGGTTCACATAATGAAACTTATAATGCAATAGTTGCAGAAAAATTTAAAATACTAAAATTTATCTAAATAATAAACAAATAAATATATGTATATATATATATAATTGCCAAATAGTTAAAATTAGTTTAAATGATGTAATTTTATCAAAAGAGGGGCAGAAAATTATGGGTAGATTAATACAGAAAAAATGAGGATGATACTACCCCGCCTCCCTCCCAAAAAAGCCACATGTTTTACTTAAATCAAAAAGCAGTGATATGTTAATGTAATGTATAAAAAGTATTTTTATCAAGAGTTTATTGTGGTATCCATATTACTGATTCAATGAGATTGGTGAGAATAACAGGATCTCTTTTGACATTTAACATGTCACATCATTAACTTAGAAAAGATTCAGGTGAACATGAGTTCGTGAGATACTGAAATGCGTTGTAGGCTTTATTTACATCGTAAAACGGACTTACGTTCAAAGTTGATCTTAAGGCCCTTGTCCTCGCTCGAGAAGCATTTTTCTAATAACTCTTTCGCATTTTGGCATTTTTGAATACAATTTTTTTTTTCATTGGGTAGATGAGGTGCATCTTTTTCACTTTTTCGATTTTGGTTTCAGATTTTTTTTAAAAAGCACCTTCAGTTTCGAAACCGGTTTTGTAAAAAATATCTGTAACCAAAATCGAAAAAGTAAAAAAGGTGCGCTGTCGACATGCACCTCAGCTATCGAATGCAAAAAAAATTATTCAAAAATGTCAAAATGCGAAAGAGTTATTAGAAAAATGCTTCCCCGTAGGAATATATTAGCTCGCGAGCGTTTCCTCGACCAAGGACAGGGGCCTTAAGCGAGGCACCGTAGTCCCAGCCCAAATGCTTCAATAACACTAGTAATATATATAGTGTCTCAAAAATTGCGCCCAGATTCTGCTCTGTCAGATTCCTCGTTGGAAACATAAAACATACCCAAACATATCTGTGCGAACCGTAATTTACAAGTAATATGTGAAAAACAAAGAATGATGTCAAAGCTGGTGCGAGGGAAATAAGTTGGAAATTGCACATGAAGCATAGAAAATGAGGCGCATCCGTACTAAAAAGAAGTTTTTAAAATATTCTGATCTTTCTGTTATAGTATACAGTATTTCGGATTCAGTGCAGTGGTCGAAATCTTTTGTATGTTCCTGTAAAAATATCTTCTTTCTATTTACAAGATGTAACTTGTATTAAACCACAGCTACGTAATGAATTTCATAAAATGTGAAATAATTTAACTTAATTAAAACACGCCTCAAACCATGCTTCCGCATATGCCATTATGTAGTGGAATATTTTTGTCTGGCCCTGTAAATTAATAATAAATGTTTTTTTGCATCACAGATTGTACAGAATATATATTTTAGTATGTACTTCATAGATTCATATCAATTCTATTACATTCGAAAGAGTATAACATCATTAAAATGTCCTTGAAACTATTTTTTTCTATTGACCGTAATGTAATAGAATACTTTTTATTGTCGATGTAATTAAACTATACATCTGATTTTCATAAAATTTGAAATGGCCCGACAAAATTATGCAACAATTATATATTTTAAATCTCAAACTATTTGATTGGGTAGTTTTTCTCTGTTATATGCAGACAGACAGACGGCGGATGGACAGGCTGACGGATAGACTGAACGACGACTATCGTTGCTACGTATTTATATACAATTACGAACGCACCTACAAATAGTCTTATCTTGGTGCAATAGTATACAGTATTTAAGAAGAGAAATATCCGAAATCTTTTATGTGCCCCTGTAAATACTATCTGCTTTTTATTATATAGGGTAGGATATAACTGGTCGTAATCCTCAGCAAAGTATATCAATTTCATAAATTATTAAACAGTTTGATGCAATTAAAAAGAGCACCAAATAATGTTCTCCCTCTACCATTATTATGTAATGGAATACTTTTGTGTAGCCCTGTAAATCAATAACAAATATTCTTTGCGCCACAGATTGCACAGAATGTATATTATAGCATATACTTCATAGATGCATATGAATTTCATTATGCTTCGAAGGAGTGTAACACCAATAAAATGCGCTTGAAAATTTTTTCCCCATTGATTGTGATGTAACGGAGTTTTTTTTTTTTCATTGTCCCTGTAATTGAACTACGCATCCGATTTTCATAAAATTTGAAATGGCTCATCAAAATTATATAATATTTATATATTTTAAATTTCAAACGATTCGGTTTGGTAGATTTTGCGTTGTTATATGCGGACAGACGAATGTTTATTATCCCCCCCCCCCTCCACACCTTCATTTGTCGGCGAGCTGAATGAGCTATTTTTAGATTTACGAATTTCAATTGCTTATAATGGGTTTTACATATTAATTCCTCATTCTGAAGCTCCACCAGATTATTATAATATTATAAACGCAAGATGTGATCAAACAAAAAATACTAACTTTTTCGAAAGTCGTGCCGGATTATCCAACGTGCCAGACCGTAGGATGTCGGATTACAGGAAGTTTAGTGTATTAAATAGTGATATTATTTGGGATACTTAGGAAAAAATTAATTTCCTTATCTAGTAGTACTGTTTCGGGTGCGACACCCAACGTAGAATTTCTCTAAAAAAGTTTAATTTTTTTATATAGAAAAATAGAGGCTTTAAATAACATGCAGACACAATAAGTAATATATCATGCAAAGTAATTAAAATATAATAATAATTGTTGAAGAAAAATAACATTTTTTTTAAATATATAAGTCGGAATACTTTTGATATGAAAAATGCATACATTGTTCATATAATTTACATAATGTATTATCTAAATTAAAACGTCGGTTATAATAAGTTATTGCTTCAATTAAATTACTTAAAAATAAGGTAAACATATTTTTGAAACTGTTATGAAAGACCCTTTAGTTTCAATTTTTATCACCCATGCAACAGACTTTTCGTTCCTCCAAACTTTCTTCTTTGTCTTAATAAAAGTTACATAAAGCAAATAATTAATTTTATATTATACCTCATTATTTATTAATAAGCGCCTTCAAATATCGCGAAGTTTCTTAACATAAAATATTTGGTGATTCAAAGCATCTGGCTCACAGACATATATCTTTTATTTATTTTTGGAATGTGCGCAATATAGTTTTATTGATTTTATACATTATTCGCTTTGAGAAAAGGTGTTAGATGAAAATATCGTGTTATTTATTCTTCAGAAAAGCAATGTTGAAGTTTTATTGAATGTCACCGTCACGTAAATTTATTTAAATTTAATCATATAATCATAGTTTTAAGAAAATTTTGGTTAGATGGAAAATTTTAAAGAAAGAAAGATAAGTTTAGAATTGTCCCCGAACAATGTGATTATTCTCAGCTTTGCAGTTTAATAGTTGTCGGTTTAAAAAAAAGGGGGGGGGGCGAAGAAAAGTAAATGTGACTAACCATATTCTCAGAAATACTTTCTTCAATTAAAAAAAAACCTCACGGTTGCTACCAAAATTTTTCTGTTAATAGATGAATATCCGTTTCTTTTTATCTCCATTACAGGAGCTAAATCATTTAATTGAAAAATTTGGAAAAATAACATTTTTTGAAATTGGGAACGAACCAGCTATCTTAGTGTTACGAGACCAGTACACTAACCACTCGGTTACACTTTTACTGCAGTGGAATAGTCTGAAATACACTGGTGTGCAAAATTTAAGGACGAGTCCCAAAATGCCTATTTTCAAGGGACTTTCAAGCGATAACTTTAACGCGAATATTTAAAAGGAAGTAATGTAATTCGAATAATTACTATACCTGCATAATAGCTAGTCCATATAACATCTCATTCAGGTCACACATGGTCACAAGAGTCACAGTCACTACGGAGAAACAAAAAATAGGAAATTCCACATGTCTCTTTTATCAGTCTCAAATGACTACTATGTGTGACTCCAATGACAGGTCATTGTGGCTGCTACTTTGTGACGAGTCACCAGGTGACTTAACAATGTCGTTTCATTGAGATTCTCTTGTGACCTCTCTTCATGAGACTCAATTTCAAAGTCATTGTGAACGTTGCATTGTAGTAAATTGCCAAATAATGTCCCATTAATATCACATGGTGACTTTACACCACTTTTCACAGAGGTTACTTCACAGTAGGGTCTCTGTCACCATTCTACAAAGTCTTCTGACAGAAAGTCACCATGTGACTTTAATGTGACATTATTTGGTGATTTATCATAATGCAACATTCACAGCGACTTTGAAATTGACTCTCCAAATGACAGTCACATGAGAGTCTTAATAAAACGACATTATAAATTCACCGGGTGACTCGCCACAAAGCAGCAGTCGCAGTGACCTGTCAGTGGAGTCACATTTAGTAGTCATTTGAGACTCATAAAAGAGACGTATAGAATTTCCTATTTTTTGTTTCGCCGTAGTGACTGTGACTCTTGTGACCATGTGTGCCCTGAATGAGATGTTATATGGACTAGCTGTTATGCAGGGATAGTAATTATTTGAATTATATTACTTCCTTTTCAATATTCGCGTGAAAATTATCGCTTGAAAATCCCTTGAAAATTGGCATTTTGGGACTCGTCTTTAAATTTTGCACAACAGTGTAAGTATGTTTGCCTCAGATGGCAATGACTTGATTGATTTTTTTACGAATATTTCAATTTTGGGTTAATTTTGTGAAAATTTTGTCTTTAATGCGATTATGACTGACTTTATCATACTTCATTAATAAAAATAAACAAGTAAGAAAAATCATGCGTTAAGCATAGATTATGAAGCACTTTCCAACACTTCATGAAATCTTTGACAAAACTTCGTTATTTAGGGAAATAATGGTATAAATCCAAATTTTGTCAAATATTTATTTCAAGACTTTTGAACAGCCCTGTTTTTAATCTGTCAGTTGATGTACATACTATATAATAGGAAAATTTAGTTTAGCAAGATAATGCCTAGTAGCTTGAAATTATTCTTTCAGTAATTTATACTAATAGATGGAAACGTATTTGAACATTTTGTTCAGAATGGTAGTTTACCTTGTACCTTTATTACGCATCAGTATTACGCTAGAATTTATTTTAAACTAAAACACTCTTAAAACAACCAAAATCACGTTTTCATTAATTATCATTCATAGACATCCATGTACCCAATTCTTTGCGTGGCACTGTATATCATTTTATTTATATTCTGCAAGCATTTCTTAGTAAATTGAATGTAGTTCATCGTGAAAATGCATAACTTTTTTATGAACCACCTTTAAGTAATTTACATTCATATTCAGTAACATTGGCGAGCTCTTTTGGGTTACCCTGTATATTAACTACAGCATTTATACACACCATATAATGTGCATAAATTTAGTGAAACTTAAACGCGCGTATCATAATTAAAATAGATTTCATCCCTCCATCAGCCATCATCGGATACATATACTTCGAAAAGAATATACTATTTGAAAACTTTTGTGTGTCCCTGTAAATATTATGTACTTCATATTAGGCAAGGCAGTATTATATAATTCATATTAAACCTCAGTGACATACATCAATGATACAATGATACATGATACAATTTAACATATTTAAAATATGTCACACACAATTCCCCCTTTTTCCATTATATAAATTCTTTTGTATGGCCCTGTAAATAAATAATAGCTGTATTTTCACCTCATATTTCATAGAATGCATATTTTAATGCCCCTCGTAAATGCATATAAATTTTAATATATTTGACAGAATATAACATCGTTAAAATTCCTTTGAAACGATTTTTCCCCATAGGCCGTAATATAATGGAAAACTTTTGACACTCCCTGTAAATAAAATAATCATGGTAGAAACTTCATTTTCAATAGGGTTCGTGCTACAGTAAACGTCAATAATGTCTTAAAATTTCATGGCAATCCGAGTATATTTACGTGAGCTAGAGCGCGGTCAGACGGACAGACGGACAGACAAACCGAATGCATAAGCACTTTTCAACTTTGTTGGAAATTTCTAAAAAAGGGAAAGGAATATAGATTATAAATATTTTTAGGTAGATTGCTAGATGTAAAATATGAATATTATATTTTTATGCGAAAAATATTTTAGAGGGCGTCGGACAAAATCGATTTTTTTTTTCATTTATTATTTTAATTAAATTATTTATTTTAAATTTGTTTATTTAAAATATATTTTAGATGCGAATACTTGTTTTATAACTTTAAAAAAAAATTGTGAAGACTTTTAAATGAATGAGAAAATTAATTGTTATTTATTTTTGAATTCGAAAACGCTTATTTATTTATTATTATTATTAAATTAGAAATCTTAATTATAGAATTTTTTGTTCTTCGTTTTTAAAATGAATTCAATTTTTAGTATTAATAGAACCAATACGCATGGTGTGTTAGTAATGAACGGAATTTCTCCCACTTTTTCAGACATTCGAGGAAAATTGACGGATGAAATGTTTTCTAAGAATACGGAAATTATATTGCTCGAAATGTATCTTAGCAAACCGGAACTATGTACCCTTCGTGAAATTATGATAAATATCGTTCCAGTTCGTGAAATTATTAAAAGAATTGTTACAGATGAGGAAAAACATTAATATTTCCGTTCCAGTTCGGCTTCATCTTACAAATAGATAGTTAAAACTAGCGGAAATGTACTTAACATCACACCTAGTAAAATGATGCTAAGTACATTACTAGGTACTTTACACTAGTAAGGTACTTAACTAGTCTTAAATAGCTTACTAGTATTAGTATCTTGTACCTTACTGTAGTGTACTAAACCAATGTTGTTAAAATAAATAACACTCTAAGTATTGAATTCAGATATTTTTCTCCGGGAGGGATTTCTGTAGTTATGAGTTGTGTATCATACATTTTTAGGAGAAGAAATTGTACTTTTTAACCATTTAAACTACAAAATTTTACATCTTCCTGGGGGGGGGATATGTCTTTTTGAGGGAGGATGATGTCCCCCACCCCCACCCTCCGGATCATCCCCTTAAATCTACACTACGTTGAAGCGATTACGGTATTTTCTACTCTAACAAAGAGAGAGTTAACCTTGATGATCAGATTTTGATTATTTTACTAAATGATGTAGGGCAGAGAAACATTAACCTCAGGTTCAGTGGATTTTAAAAAAAGCTTTTTAATTGTTGAGAAACAGGAGGGGGAGGGCGGGTGTCTAATATTACAACACTACTTACTTTGAAAAAAAAAGAATGGTTGATCGTAGCTCAGTTAGTACAGCGTTCGCTCGATGAAATGGAATAAAATGCTTAAAACAGGGCTGTGTGATCCCTATGAGGGTGTGTTGGTTTGGGGAGAGGAGCCAAGTCTCCACTTTCGAAGTTATGCATTCAAAGGGTTATAAAATTAGCGGGTAAAATAAGCATAGCACACGAAATGTTCGAAAGGGAACAAGAACGGGGCCTTGGACCGGATCCTAATGGACAATAAGATCGTAACTAAAATGTAGAAACGGAGAATAATTAAATGGAAAACGGATCCCGAAAAAGAAGGTCGGTTTAAAAGGGGGTAATTTTAAATTATTTAGGGTGCAAAAAATTCAAGAGCTTTGTATCTGAACCCACGGTCTTAACTTGTATGTAAAAATGGAGGAATAACTGAATGGAGAATGGGCACCAAAAACAAAAAAGATCAAATAAAAAGGGAGCATGTTGTTACAGTTTAGGGCTTAACAAATTAAAGAGGGCCAGGTGGCCTGTGGCTTAAAAAAATTAAAAATATGATCAGCAGGTGCATCAGGATCTGTCTTGGACTATCTTCACCCAAATTGTCAGACTTCTACGTACGATAGATTTCACTAGTCGCATCGAAGACAGGCACACATACACACATAAATAGACAGAGCGAAACTACCTTATTAGTATAGATACAGATATATAGCTTATTGTATTCTTTGTAAGTCTTTTTTTTTTTTTTTTTTTTTTTTTTTTTTTTACTATTTTTGAATAGTTTAGTGTGTTACGAGTGTTTCTTGCGATTTTTTCTGTTTTTCTGTTTTTGAAGAAGTTTTATATTTATTAAAATATCTGAAAAAAGGGTTTTCATGTACAAAATGTAACATTAAAAAAATAGTTCTTTTCGTAAAGGAAATAGGGCAATAAGTTGATCCTGGTCAAGAAACTATTTCTTAGAAATTTACTCAAGCTACTTTTAATTAAGTCTTTTATACAACAATTTTGCTAAAAAATATTAATTTATTATAATATACTTCGTTTTTTTTTTTTTTCACAATATGTAACAATTTTTTTAAGATCGCAATTATGTAATTTTTTTATGCGAAAGAAATCCTGCGATAATGCAGTTTTAAATCGTAGCAATTGATTATTTCTTGGTGAAATTATTTAAGCAAAATACTTTTATTTCACTAATTTTGCACTTGCAATAATGTTATCGAAAAATAAATTACGAAAAAAGCACGAAATGCTGTAAAGCGAAATTAACCTCAATCTAAAATAATCCTGAGACTTTAATCCACGCGAGGGTAATATTATTTTTTGTTTTACGATTTTAGGTCATTGGTGTTGGTGTATTTTTGTCGGCCGATTATCTACACTAGGGATATAGGCCCAGGGGCCCCTTCGTGGGGGTCTTTCTAAGGGAACCTAACCCGTATTTACGCAAGGTTCGAAGAAAACCACGAAAACTCCGAACGGTTAGGCCGACAGCCGCGATTGGGATCGAACCCAGCACCTGCCGTCTACCAGTTGAGATTAGGTCATTAGATGGATTGAGAATTAAATTAGGAAAAGATGTATTTCTTATTAATTTATTCTATATCAATTTTATGAAATGCTTACATGTATGAAATACTATTTCACAACATTTTTTGACTTGAAATCATTACACTTTCCACCTATTACTCATTTTTAGAAATATGTTCAGTTCATGTATAACATTTTTTTTTATGCTTTAAATAATTAAAAGCAAAAAATATTTTTATAATATCTTAAAACTCAAAGTGAAAATTAATGCTATTTTAGTCATTACACAAATCCACGCACAAACATTAAAGCCGAACTATTCAAAATATATTTTTGGAAAAGTAATTTCCTGGAACTTCAAAGTAATGAATTGTGGTCTTTTAATATGTCGTCATATCCGCTCCAAATTTAAACCGTCTTATTTCTTCTGTCTAATACTTTGACACAATAATAAGAGGTTCTGAGAAAGTTATTGATTTTTTCGAGATGTAAAGCATTTATTGGTTTCAAATACCTTTATTTAAATCACTCGATAAAATATTTGTTTCTAATTGATTTCCCCCATAGGTTCTTTTAACAGCCGAGCATTTAAGCGAGATATTCAAATTTTTGATAAATTATGCATGTTAAACTATTGATAATAATACTTCTTAATGAGTTAAAGTTATTTAATTTTAACTTTTATACATTGTATCCAGCCAATTTCTGTGCACTTGTAAAGTAAATACATTGTAAAGATGTGTATAGATTAACAACATGCATTGCAAAATTTATTCATTTAAGATAAACATATATTTCAGTCAAAAATTCCCCTTCAGCGATTTTTTAATAAGGAGAATAGTATGCGAATACTTTTGTGCAGTTCTGATTTGGTATAAAATTTCTATATACAGTGGTGGCCAAAATTGTGGACACTTTTAGGTAGCTTTCATTACAAAAATTAAAATAATTACCTATTGCAGCCGTCTGGGGGAAAGCCCATCGGTAAATTTTGCTATATTTTCGTCAATCATGACCCCTAGATCCCAAAACCACCCTACGTTGAAATACTGACTTGCATATAAATACTCTATATATATATATAGGTATATCCATATTTATATAGATATAGATATCTGAATTTTTTCGTGCTGTAACTCTCTAATTTAAGAACCGATTTGGATGAAATTCTTTAAATGCATAGTTGAAATACTAATGTCTTGACCGAAATCGTTTGCCAGCTTCAACCGCCATCTTGTTTCAAAATGGATGCCATTTGAATTTGTAGACACTTATGGATTTTTTTTTCTAACTTTTTCTTTGAAATGACCTATATTGTTAACTTACATTGTGTGACTGTTTAAAATGTCTTTTGATGTTTCTAACATTCTGTTTAAAATGATATATAGAATTTTGCATTTTGTGAAACGGAACTTTTTCTATAAGTAAACAAAGTTAAAAAACATAAAAATTTCAAAAGAATCAAATGGCCGCCATTATGAAACAAGATCTTGGATGAAGCTGGCCAACAAAGTCGGTGGACACATTAGTACTCCAATTATGCATATAAACAATTTCATCTAAATTGGTTCATAAATTCGAGAGTTACAGCATGACAAAATTCAGACATATATCTATCTATCTATATGTGGATATATCTATATATATATAGTATATATATGTAAATCAACATTTCAACGGAGGATGGTTTTGAGATCTAAGGGTCATGATCAACGAAAATATAGCAAAATTTACGGATGGGATTTCCCCGGACGGCTTCAATAGGTAGTTATTTTAATTTTTGTAATGAAAGCTACCTAAAATTGTCCACTATTTTGGCCACCACTGTATATAAAGAGTATTGTGAAAAAGACTAATTAAATTTAAAATCGCATACCGAGGTTTCTAGCGTTACACTTCAGCAATTATTACGCAAAAATTACTGTAACCGATTCCTTTTGTATGTCCCTGTAAATTAATAAAAAATACTATAAATGCTCTATTTTGATGTGATCGTAGTGAAATTCGGTGATTTATATCAGTTTCAATATCTTTGAAGTAACTTTAGTCAATTTTTTTTATTTGTATCAGTTTCAATACTTTTGAAATAGCGTTAGTGAAATTCAGTGACTTATATCAGTTTCAAAACATTTGAAATAGCGTAATGTAATTAAAATACTCTCCAAACGAATTTTCCTTATAGACCATAACATGATCAAATTCTTTTGAGTGTCCCTGTAAATGAAACATTAATCATATATACTTCATATGCATTACCAAACATGCTTTTCAGACCCTAAATAATCTTTATTAATTGCATAAACCGCGTATATTTACGAGAGTTAGAGCGTGGACAGACGGACAGATAAACCGAATGCATAAGCACTTTTAGACTTTGTTGGAAAAAGTTCTAAATAACTATAAAGAACTATAAAATGAATAAATAATTACTCAAGATCAAATTTTCCATGAATATATAAAATAATTATTAACACATTAAGTAAGTACTAGTTTTCGATTTGCGATTGAAACTGGAGAAAATGTTTCATGACTTTCTCTTAACTGAACAAATTGAAGCTTCTTTAAATTGATTTAACACTGTTGCTGGATTAGCAAGTGAAAGTATACCACTGTGATTTAAGCGTAATGTATAATTTTTATCTGTCTAACAAGGAGAGGACCAACTTTGATAATCACAAATTTTGATTATTTTTTTATATGTTGTAGGGTATAACCCCCTTAGTCGCAGGTTCAACGGATTTTACACAATGCTTCGTAATTCTGGAGAAACAAGCTGTCTGATATTATAATGGTAGTAAAGTACTTAGTTTGTAACAACTTTTTTTCGCAGTCATAACCTGATTGGACCAGTGGCCGAGAGGTTAGAACCTCTCAACTGGTAGACGGCAGGGGCTGGGTTCGAACCCAATCGCGGCTGTCGGCCTAACCGTTCGGAGTTTTCGTGGTTTTCTTCGAACCTTGCGTAAATACGGGTTAGGTTCCCTTAGAAAGACCCCCACGAAGGGCACTCCTCCCATGGTCCTATATCCCTAGTGTAGATAATCGGACGACAAAAATCAACCAACCATAACCTGATTGGTAGTACGCGTACTTTTTATTTCGATAATTCGGGTTCGATGCTGGAACATGCAGCATGTAATGCTTTTTGTTTCATAAATATACTTGTATTTATATATTAATAACATCATCGTGAATTGCAAATTGTGCATCAATTACCATTTTTTAAAAAAATTTTAAACAAATTATTTACAAATTAAAAAGAAAAATGGATGATTTTGTTTCATAATTACATTGTTCTACAAAACATCATAAAACTGTTAATTCATTTAAAATCACCTTTAAAATGCATTTTATATATTCTTTATCAGTGCAATGATATTGATTAGTTGTGTCAATTCGTGGTTTTAAAGAAACATTTAGGTATTGCCTTAAGCAAAAAGGTAAATAATACTGCATTGTTTTTAAGTAAGAAGCATAATTATGCAAAAATTAAGCAGAAATATTAAATTACAACATAATTTTACTGTAAAAGGGTTTTTTTAATTAAAGGTTTTTAAATCTTTTATACATTTGTTTACGCACTGAATTATTTTTTCTTTTGTTTTCTTAATTTTTTTTAAACGATTTATTTCATTAGAACTAGATGACGCCACAAGACATTAATTATTCTGTTTTTTATTTGGTTTGGTGCCGGTAAGGGATTTCTGTGTGAGATCTTTACAGAAAAAGTGAGTATCATTCTATGATTATTTATAAACGTGTAAAAATGGAAGAAACAAACCGTCGTTCACAAGATCAATCTGAAGTTTTGTCATGCAATGAAAATCAGAAAAGTGATCTCACAAATGCATTAAAGTATTGTAAATTTCATTACAAAATAATGATTTTTTAACAAATAACCTAGCACCTAAAATATTTTTATTTCTATTGTGATGGAAGAAAAATTCTATGGTTCGATAATAAATATGCTGGGTGAAAGAAAAATTGTACAAGATGATGGTTTGATCGCCTAAACAATAGTAGATTCATTTTTTTAAAAATCTGTTTAAATGATAAGAAATTTTTAATAGTAGTTTAAAAATAAAAAAATAATAAATAAAAAATTACATAATGCACGACATTATAATTTTTAATTGGGATCATAATAATTATATTAAAAGTACATTTGTAAGAAAGTCAAAATCAAAAGCACGGCCAGGTATCGATCCCGTGTCTACTGGTCAGTAAGCTGATGCGGTACCGATCACGATATGACAGCGTATTACCGGTTCGCTAAGTTAAAATTTAAAGTATTATACACCCCCCCCCCTGTTTCTCAAGAACTAAAAAGTGTTTTATAAAATCCTCTGAACCTGAGTTTAAAGGACCTCTGTCCTTTTACATATATAAAAACAATTAAAATCTGTGATTATCAAAGTTGGTCCTCTCCTTGTAAACGTTAATGTTATTTTTTAATTTCTATTCATATTTTTTCATAGTATATTCATTGTACATTTATAGTACATTCATAGTATATTTTATATAGTATGCAGTCAATCAGGGTAACTTTGGGCCTATAGAGAAAAAAAATTAAATCTGCTACATCACTTAAGCTAACGGCTAAGTTTTAGTTTCATAATATAGATAGTATCACTAGTGTGAGTTTGTCGGCTCATTGGAAATTATTCATAAAGACTCCACCATGGTAGAATGGATCAAAGTTTCGTAAACGTGAAGCAAAGTTACCCTGATTGACTGTACTGCAGTGGTGTTCCTTATGGTCCTTTTGCGGCAGGCAAATTTGCTTCAAGCGACCTTAGAATTGCGACATATGATGTATATTTTATAAAATGTATTTTTGGAAGAACTCATAATTGCGTTGATGCCCTTTTTTTTTTAATACAGGCTATATTTTAAAAGATAAAAATAAAAAGAGTCCTTTTTAACTATTTGGAAAATAGCTGTTAACCTCAGTAGAGAACTGAGAAATCTGAAGTATATCTGAATTTTTTTTATTGGTTGAATTCTGCAACTTATTTTATTAGTATCACTAGTGTGAGTTTGTCAGCTCATTGGAAATTATTCATAAAAACTCCACCATGGTAGAATGGATCTAAGTTTCGTAAACGTGAAGCAAAGTTATCCTGATTGACTGTACTGCAGTGGTGTTCCTTATGGTCCTTTTGCGGCAGGCAAATTAGCTTCAAGCGGCCTTAGAATTGCGACATATGATGTATATTTTATAAAATGTATTTTTGGAAGAACTCGTGATTGCGTTGATGCCCTTTTTTTAATACAGGATATATTTTAAAAGATAAAAATAAAAAGAATCCTTTTTAACTATTTGGAAAATAGCTGTTAACCTCAGTAGAGAACTGAGAAATCTGAAGTATATCTGAATTTTTTTTTATTGGTTGAATTCTGCAACTTATTTTATTTTATTCGTGTTTTGATTGGTCCTTGTTTAATGTTCAAAAATGGAATACTTCTCTTTTGTATTTTATTCGTTTTCTGATTGGTCCATGTTTAATGTCCAAAAATGGAATACTTCTGTTGCCACGATGACAAAAAATGTAATAAAAACTTAAAATATCGTTTTCTCAATAGTCGTTGTAATTTGTTAAGTTACAATTTTTTTTTCTTATCTTGGAAATAAATTGCAAGAAAAATCTCAAAATTTTATATATAAATCTTTATTATTTATCGATTTCATTTGTAGTTTATTGTCTTCCATTCTTATGGCAAATATTTGCTGACTTTTCAATTAGCATTCTAAAATTTCATTAAAAACATAATCTAAAATAATTCTGTTGTTAATAAATAAGAAATTTTATTAAACAAGAAAAATATTGAAGCTGATATAATTAAGTTATATGTGTAATATGATCTTATATATAAAGTTCGCAATCAATCTACTATTCAACCCGTGATAGAAGAGCGATGCATCATCATATAACTGATTTGAATTTACTCCATGGCGAATGTATAAAATAATTGGATTATTTTGCCCTTTAGCGGTACTTAAACCGATCCTTATCATTTTACCACATGAGACGAGTAAATAAAAGTGTTTGAATTGAGAAATGGCTATTATTAATGCTATGATCAGCCTCTCATTTAACATGAACTGAATATCGTATTGATTTCACCATTAATAATGTCGAATTTGAAATTCGACTTAATCAGATTTCATCATTACTGTTTCTTACCAGCATGGTACTCAATCTCTAGAAGAAAAAAAAAGCTTAAAAAATAAATCACTAAGAGTAACTTGAGACTAGTGACAAGTGGCAACAATCTGTCTAATTAAATTCGGTAATGAACACTTTTAATGTAAGTTAGTTAATCATTTGTTTGTGGAAAACAGGAAAATTTTAGCTATATTTAAACTCTATTCCTCTGAAAATTTAAAAAACTACATCATAAGACAAGTCTATAATCGAATACAAAGTCTACTTTTGTGTCGAAACAATAAATACTCGATAGAAATTCGTATATATATATATATATATGTATATGTATACATATATATATTCTGCACTTGCATTCAAATTACGGAAACAAGCAACAACACTGTGATATTTTTACTAAAAAAAGATAAATCAATAAATTTAAATATATTTTCAAAGAACTTAAAGTAAAGTTAAATTTTTATCACGTTTTCGAAAAGTTAGAATGATATATTTAAATATCTGCTTTGTGAATTTATCCTATAATGCTCAAATCCACTTACCTTTGAATACCCTTTTTTTAAAACTATATTGTAAAATTTTTTGGTACATTGTTTTACATAAGGTTGTCTTCTTTTATTCTATTTGGAGTTTTATTCTTTGTAAACAGAGCTTATGGCTGGCATATATTAGATCTTTAACTGAGAAAGAAATTGTATATAGCCTTTTTCAATTCTTTTTAGTCTCTCACTTATTTTATCTTCATTTTCTTTAGCTATTTTACAAGGACACTTTTATATTTTTCTCTTTTGATAGTAATCGTTAAGGCACTTGACAAAAAATAGTTTAAGACTGTCGAAAAACATCTGTATTGCAATTAATTATAATAAATATCCAAATTCTTCTTAAGTTAAACAGATTCTAGTACAAACTTTAAGAACTAGTACAGAACACTGTAAAAATCACTGAATATAGAAATGTATGAGCGCAAGTGACGTGTTGAGGTAGCAACACCAGGACGCTAATTTGGCCCTTCTTTTGTTTCAAGATTTTTCATTCGTACTAGAAAATTCCTATACAATTCTTTTCTTTATTTAACCCTTTCAGTTCCTTTTTTATGATAATAATGTCCCTAATAGTCATCCAAGTACATTTACTGACGTTAACGAATGTAATTAAAATTAATATAATGCAGAAATAAATGTACTAAAATTTCTTTCAGGTACAGACTTATAATATAAATTTATTTAAAATACATTAAAAAACCTAAAACGTTTTCAACCATTCCAAGCCATTATCATTTGAATTCCATGGCTATTATCATGCCTTTCTTATTGTGACTTTATTTATGTTTTGGCATTTAGTAATAACAATAATAATAAAAGTTTAGTTAATTCTCTTTGCACTATTAGCCATTCCTTTATTTTATACATATATATCTAGCTTTAAATTTAAAATATAGGTTTCTTTTTTAACCCGGGAGAACTCGCTGTATGAGATTTTCTTTCTCCGTGATACCTTTTTAAAGACTTTTATCTAAATCATTTTTCATTTTAATAAAATTTCAACACGTGATTTCGATTACTTTACATCTTTTGTGAATAAAAGTACTATGCCAAACAAAAAAGTTGATATTAAGTGAATGTAAAGTAAAAGAAAAGCAATTGAGCACCGTGAGAGAAATTCTCACTAGCGAGTTCTCCCGGGTTAAAGGAATCATGTGTTATGAAACTCAAAAAACATTAGAAAATTGTAATATTGTTTAAACCCTGTTCTAATCCGATATTTTCATAACGTCTCCAAAAACTTTCCTTTAACCTACTATCATATAAATATGAAATGAATAGTACAATAAATAATTGTATTCACTAGGTACTATACAATGAGATAATCTATAAACTTTAATAATTCTATTTGGATAGGTATGATTAACATTATTATAGTAAAAGTAATTTTGTTCTCAAAATAGTAAAGAATTCGGACCCAAAAGGGTTAAAGAGTCTGTGCCATTTTTAAAAAGAGTTACTTGAGACCTCAAGGGTATGATTTTCGAACTGTACATTCAGTCAGTTCCAAATTTCAATAGATTTGACAATTTTATCTGTTGAAAGTTTTATAATTAAGTTTATAATATTATATACGTAATACTTCAATGTGATCATCGAAGAACATCTGTTGAAATGACGGAAGGGACGTATTATAGCAGAATACCGCTGGTCAATTTAATTTTTTTATATTCTCCTTTAAAAATAATTAACGTATATTCTTGTCGTGGCTGGCATCAAAAGGCCGATGGATGAGTTTCATTGAAGGTTTCTCCAATAATGGAACATATACGAACATAAAGGAGGCAACAAAATCTTTATTATTTGTCAACTTTCACTGGATATTCCACACATCTTCAGTCTCCATAAATTTATAATAAATAAAAAAATTTCTTAATTCCGTCATGTCCATTAAAGAAAATGCACGAAAACAAATAAGCCTTTTTTTGTAAGTCAGTATTACCACAAAAAGAATAAAGAAACACAAAGTGGACTTTGAAAAGAGACTGCTGGAAATGCATTGCACTCCACAAATATTCAAAATTATTCTGATAAGAGACGTGAGTCTTAACAATTGGAAGGTCAGAAACATTCTGCTCGCTTCGAAAAACCAAAATGACTCTCTCAAAGATTCTAAGCTAATCTTGCCTCTCCTCTTTTGACGTAAGGCTTTTAAAAATCCGCTAGAATTGTTTGGAATGTAAAGGTGATCCACCTCGCGCTCTACTATTGGCTGATGGGCGGGACTAAATGCACGGACTATTTAACAAATGGCGTAAACCGTAAGAGTAATACGCCCCACTAAAAGCGGATGAATTTCAGCTAGCAGATGATTATTAAATAAATAAAACAAAACTAAAGTTTCGATAAATATTTCTTAATTCTAAAAAGGAAAATGGATTTGTGTAATGAATTTAAGATTTCGCAATAAGATATTGACATTCAAGATACAATCTAGTTCTTTTTAAGAAAATAATTAATGGATTATGCTGAGTTAAATAAAATAAAATAAAAAGAACTTTAGCCGTTAAAAATATTAATACATTACGGAAACTGAGAATAAAAGTATGTTCCTATAAAATTTTAGAACAAACTCAAAACGGAAAAATGGGGAAAAATTTTTATTACATATATATATATAATATTTAAAAAAGGTCGCAGTTAAATTATTTTATCATCCCTCGTTAATGCATTCACGGAATACCTAGTTACAATGCAATTCTCCACCCCCTATAGTATTTGTGTAACACATGCTAGAAAGTCATAAAAAAGAGTCCAACCGTAGTATTATGAATTTACTGCAATAAAAATGTAAAAAGATTCAGTTAAAAAGTGAGAAAAGCTTTGATCTCACATAGATCGAATACGTAAAGATTAGAAAAATTGGATAGGTTTGTAAATTCGGATTGGCTGCTACCAATCCAAAGATAAGAAAGCGGGGCTACGTTGGAATAAGAAAAGCAGGGTTTTAAAAGTTGAGAATTGAGAAAACATGACTATAAAGCTTAAATAAGGTATAGAAGTGACTAAAAATATTAAAATTCAGGAGTGTATTGGATTTTATTGCCATACATTTAAATGATAAAAATGTGTATAAGACTAAAAACAACAAGAAATCAAAATAATATGAGAGAATGAAGTGATTTTTTTTAAAGTTAAATAAAACAGAAAGGAAAACAAATAAGTATTAACTAAAGAGGACTATTCTATATTCACATGCATTCAGAGAATACCTGGTTACAATGCAATTTCATACCCTGTCGATGAGTATTTGTGAAATAAATCTTAGAAGAGCCGTAACAAAAAAAGTCTAAACGTAGTATTATAAATGTACCGCAATAAAAATATAAAAAGATTGAATTAAAAGGTGAGGAAAAGCCTTGACTTCACAGAGATAGAAGACGAAAAGATTAGAATAATGGGACAGGACTGTAAATTCGGATTGGCTGCAACCAGTTTGAATATAGGAAAGCAGAGCTGCCTTCGAATAAATCAGGAAGTCCGAAAAAATTAAGAATTAAGAAAATATGAAACTAAAATTTAAATATTAAAATAGAGAAGTGAATAAAAATATTAAAACTAGTCGTTAGGAGGCATCGTAATTCTTACTCATCATGGATATGCATACTATAGCATATGAAGATAAAACGTGTGAAGTGTTTACAAGATGAATTGTATTTATAAAGTAAAATTTAACGTATATTACAATATTATTTTTAAGACATAGTAATGTTCTATTACGGAATTGCGGGTACTACTTGATTATCTTGTCGATCCATTTCAACAAATCATATAAATCGCCAAACTACTCGTGAATTATACAAATTGGCAAAATTTTTATTTTAAATAACGAAAAAACAAATAAATTGGTAAAAGATTAATAAAAAATACAAATTAAATGTCGAATTAAAAATCACTTGCTGATATAACAAATACGTGTAACGTGTTTAATATCAAGTGAATACACTATATGGCGAAAGATGGCCGGAAACTTTCAATTTTAGACATTTTGTTAAATATCTAGAAAAATACATAAGGCATTATCCTGAAACTCTAAGTATGTAAACATAATAGTACAAGTCATACATTTCTGTGAAAAATGTTTTCCGAAACTCTGTAGGGGATTGTCAACAAATTGAAAAAGAAGAATATCTTTTGGATAATCCTATATCAAAAGCGCTCAAACTGTAGGTTATGATTACGTGGCTTATTGTAATATATTGTGTTTATTTTTATGTGCATAGCACGTATACTCGTAGAAAAATTAAGGTTTTTATAAAAACAGTCCAAAATTTTCCAAGTTTTTTGTTTATAATTTGCAGATCTCTTAATATAAAATATTGTTCTTTTCTGAAAATATGACAAACAACATTGTACACAATTCCCTGTCATCAAATTAAAAAATAATAAAAATTGAATAAAAAATGAGCAGGTTTAGTAAATAATTTTTCATTGCGCCATGCGTCAACGATATCAAAATTTCATTTGCATATTGTGTTAACTAAATGTATAAAGCAACTTTCTGTAAAAGTTTGAAAAACATAGCTTGATAATTCTGAAAGTGATAGTCTATAGAATCAACTCAAAATCCGTTATTCCCAAAATTAAGCAAAAAAATCAGGGGGGTTATCCAAATATAGTACGTGCCATATTATATATTCCATATTGCCATTAATCAATGAATATATGGATACAATCTCTCATCTTTTTGCCTCACTTTGAGAATAACGGATTTTGAGCTGATTCTATTGACAATCACTTTCAGTATTGTCAATTTATGTTTTTGAAGTATTTACAGAAGTTTCTCTATACATTAAGCTAACACAATATGCAAATGAAATTTTGATATCATTGATGCAACGACAAATTATTTAGTAAACCTGCTCATTTTTCATACAATTTTTATTATTTTTTAATTCTGATGACAGGTTATTGTGTACAATGTTGTTTGTCATATTTTAAGAAAAGACAATTATATTATATTAATAGCTCTGCAAATTATAAGCAAAAAATTTGGAAATTTTTGGGATTGTTTTTATAAAAACCTGAATTTCTCTATGAGCATACATGCTATCCGCATAAAAATGAACACAGTATATTACAATAAGCCACTTAATCATAATCTAAAGTTATAACGCTTTTTCTACATTAGTTTAGCAGGGTTACCCAAAAGTTATTCGTTCTTCAATTTGTTGATGGTTCCCTATAGAGTTTCGGGAAAAAAATCTTTGTGGAAACGTATGACCTGTACTATTATATTTACACGCTTAGAGTTTCAGGATAATTCCTGACTTTTTTTTTATATAGTTATTTAACAGAATATCTTAAATCGCAAGTCGTCGGTCATCTTTGGCTATATAGTGCATGACATTTACGATAAGCTATCATTGGCATTTAATCTTATATTTTGGCGATAGTTTTTTGGTTGACGTCAGAATCAAATAGTACCGAATTTCATAAAAGAAATATCCTTATAACTCCAAAAATAATAATCATATTAACTAACAGTTTACTGCGTCAAATTAAGTGTCTCATATCCAATTAAAATATATATTTGATTGAAATTTGAATGAAATACAAGGTAATGAAAAATCGAAGAGTGTGGAAAATAGGATTTCAAATATCTCCACAACTAATTATCCGATCGACTTTGTTTTTAATGGAAAAATTATATTTTTTTATTGTCTTTTACATTCACTCCTTTAAAAAAAAAATCGATTTTTAATATGCCTTTCATTAGTATGAAAATTTCGAGAGTCCAAAAAAAAATAGTTCCGGATAACCGAGTTTGATGATATTAAATAGGCATTTTTCTATTATTATATACTAAGTACACACCGAATTTACCAAGTCTTTATATCAATTTCTTCGGGAAATAGAACGTCTATAAACACGGACAAAGTGACAACAAAAAAAAAAAAAAAAAAAAAATGTTTTTTAGAATTCCCAGTGTCTAAAACGTGTAAATCCGTTAAAAAAATCGCTTTTTAAAACGATTGCAAGATTTACGCTATACAATGTATGATGGGTAAGTAATAAACGAATATTATGTAAAAAATAAAATGAAAGTTTAAACTGTTTAAAATTTCATTGCCTTACATTTAAATAATGTAAAAATATGAGATTAAAAACATTAAGAAATCAAATTAATATGAAAAAATAAAATGATTTTTTAAAGTTGAATGAAATAAATAAGTATTGAGAGGACTACTCTTCTAAATTGCTCAGGCGTGAGAATATTGTTTTCGTGTAGGAAATCATTAAGCTGGGGCTCTTATGACACGTTCAGTGATTTTAGATAAGATAGGGAGAAGTCTAATAGGAAGTTAGTAGGATCGTTTAAGTTATAAGAGGGTTTAGAAATAGGAGAAATAATAGATGTTTTCCAGCGTTTTTGAACAGTTACAAAATTTAAGGATAGAGTTAGTAAGTCTGGTAATATAAATAATACAATTATAGAAGGCCTGTTTCAACACATAGTTAGAGCTATTGTCACATTATGGGATTTACTATTTTGAAGTTTTTTAATAATACTGTGAATAACAATGAGATGAATTTCGAGGAGGGGTGCAAGGGAGGGGTAAAGGATATGAACAATAACATTGAGAAAATTTCAGTGGGTTTGATTATTAAAGAAAGAGTTCAAAGAGAATTGTTTATCATAAAAATGGCAAGGCATTCAGTTTTATCCTTGTCAGTATAAGCGGTAATATTAATTAAAGTAAGAGGAGGAACAGAGGCATAGTTATTATTTAGTTTCTTTTTGATACAGCAAGGATTCATCGTTAGTCAGATTTTTGTGAAAATTAGAAAAAAAAATGTTTTCTTTTTTTATACGCCAGAGGCTCATCGGCAATCAGATTTTTGAGAAAAACAGAAAAAAAGTTGTTTTCCTTTTTGATGCGCTAAAGGATCGTCGCTACTCAGAATTTCGAGAAAATTAGAAAAAAAAAATTTCCTTTTTGATCCGCCAAAGGATCATCAAAAGTCAGATTTTCAAGAAAATTAGAAAAAAAACGTTTTTCTTTTTGTTACGTAAAAGCATCATCGCTAGACATATTTTCGAAAAAATAATTATAGTAATAAAAGTTTTCATTTTTGATACACCAAAGGATAATCACTATTCAGATTTTCGGGAATACTAGGAAAAAGAAAAGTTGTTTTCCTTTTTGATACGCCAAAGGATAAAAGCTAGTCATATTTTCGAGAAAGTAATAATGAAAATAAAAATTTTCCTTTTTGATACACCAAAGGATCACTACTAGTCAGATTTCTTAGAAAATTAGAAAAAAAATTGTTTTTCTTTTTGATACCCCACAGGATCACCCATAGTCAGATTTTCGAGAAAATAAGAACATTGTTTTCCTCTTTGATACGCTAAAGAGTCATCGCTAGTCATATTTTCGAGCAAAATTTAAAAAAAAAAAATTGTTTTTTTTTTTTTGTTTTTTTTTCGATACGCCAAAGCATTATCGCTAGTCAGATTTTCGAGAAACTTAGAAAAAAATTGTTTTCCTTTTTTAATAGAGCTTTTAATTTTATTGTTAAGTCTATGGATAAGCAGTTTTGAGGTTGGTATATTAGGTGAATTAAAATAGACGCCAGATGGTTTATGTTGGTTACAGACATTAAGTAGGTATGAATAGAAAGAAACAAGGAATTATTATTTTTAAATTTAGAATGAGTGACATGCTTTTAGGCTTTATTAGTAATATTTTGTAAGTAATCCTCAATGTTAGTAGAATTTAAAATATCGGAATAGATAAGATTGCATAATTGAATAAATCTTTTAATTTAATCCAATCGATTGCTACAGAGAATGGGAGGGATGATAGGATAAATTAGATCAATTTTCAAAGAAATAGATAAGTGATAGGAAATAAGAGGAACTAAGAGCATTAATGACACATATAGTAACAGGCAAAGCGAGTTTTTTCGAAATCTTAGAGTCAATAGTAGAATAGTTGGGATTGTTTTGTGTAGGGATGTGAATTCGAGTATTAAATGCATGCGAACTGAGCTGATGTTTAATCGAAAAAGTTGTGTAAAAATCTATTTCTGGAGTTGTGTCAATTCCAGTTTCTTTCTTTCTTTCTTTGTGCATTAAAATCACCAATAATCCACCAGTACGCAATAATAGCACACTGATGTTCTGTAATATTTTTAACCCTATAAATATTTAAGAAAAAATATATAAACTATACATTTTTTACCAAGTTGTCACAATCCAAGAAATTCAAATATTTTGTGACTTCAAGGTGTAACACTTAAAATTGAAGGTTGGTACAATTTTTAAATATATAGAGGAACCTTATTTACAAAATTTTATTCATATTTGCAAGGTAGATACAATTCGAAGATGAATGGTACCTTTTACATTTCTCTCTAACAATTCGGTAGTTAAAATATATCAAGTGGTCTATTATTTTTGCACATTTCATTTTTGTTCAATTAATTTAACTTGGTTTTTATATTTAAATATTATAATCGATTTTTCATCACTTTTTAATGAGCTGGAATTATGCAAATTATATACACGTTGTGATACCTGTAACAATAGAAAATTTTAATATTTTTAAAATTTAATTAAAAACTAATAACTTAATTTAAGTGATTATTCCATTAACCGGCTGCAGGTGATAAATTTCTAAATATCTTTAGGGTTACAGCTGTATACGTGTTTAAAAAAACCATCAGAGTCAATTATGTACCATACCACTTTTACCAAAATATTTTTACACGCTGTGAAGCTGAAACAACGAAATGTTTTACAGAATAAGAAGTAGATAATTAAAATGGAGGAGCGTAAATATTTTTAAAAATAAAACACACTTTCAAAATTTAATATTTTAATGTTATTTAAATTCAAGTTATATGCTGAGAAAACAATTCAGAAATCCTGAACATCATTTTTGTACATATAACACTTTACTGTTAAGTCTTAAAAAAGAAACAGAGTAAATATTATATATTTTTAAAAAAAATCACTATTAACAGTTTTTATTAAACATAAAATAAAGTGATGAATTTTCCATGATTGAGACACATGCCAAATTAACGTTTTACAGCGTAAATATTTCTAAACTTCATGAGCGGTTATAAAGTTAAGCATGCATTTTAAGATAAGCATTAATATTCATACAGAAAAATGTTATTATTATTATTATTATTATTATTACTATAACTATAACTTTTATTTTATTTGGATGATTGCACATTAAAGGGTGTTGAAATTTCGAACAACCTGACATGTTACATAGTGATACTTGATATCAGATTAACGAAATTATTTGAAAAAAATCTTTAATTTACTTCGAACTTTCTTATATCTAAGACCACAGGTTAGGAAATGATTCTATCAATTCGGAGCAATAATCTATTACTCTCTCGTGCCGTATTACAACAGCTGAAAGACTTGGAGATTATTTTTAGATTAAAAAGATATATACTCTCGTGTCATAGATTAGTGTTTACTTAACTGATATTGTCGCGCGAAGTTGAGATTAAATATAACAGTTGATGGAGTGCATTAAACAACCTTGAAGTCCACAGATAAGATCTGACCTAAAATAAACGGATACAGCTCGATATTTTTCTCTGTTGTGTATACTCGGATGCCAGATAATACACATCCTCCTGCTATCAAATTTGAAAGACATGCGTATATCAATGTATATAAATCATACTTAGAGTCTTTCAAAATTTAAATTAAAAAAAAGAAAAATAAAAAGAAGAACCCTATACAATCACAATCACCAAAATATTCTAAATACATAAAGGAAATAATCATTAAGATAAAAAATTGTCTTTTTCAATTTATGTTATAAAAATAAGCTTAAGGGTCGTCTTCTTAATCCCTTCACGACGAGAGCCTTTTGCTTAATTTTTAATATTTTATTACCAGTTTTTTAGAACAGAAAATTTTCCAGAATTAAATCGCGAAAATACTCTGATTAAATAAGGTAAATTTTACAATAAAAAATAACTGGTGAGAATAATGAAGTACTCTGAGTGGCGCGTATACCGGTCGCTCGTCTCCAAGGGATTGATGAATATTCCTCCTACTTTGAAAATTCAATTTGAGCTGGGTAAAGTTAGTTTTGAGCTGACAAAGTCCTTGATTATGACCTATATACTATTTTTATACATTAAATCTAACTACCAGTTCTTCAAATCCTGTACGAATTTGCTTTATAATTTTTTCTGGCTTCAGTTTCGAATTTTTTCCATGTGACAATATATTTATGTATGTTTGTGTGCAGTACGCAGTACACAACTCAAGAAGCATTACCGCTAAGTATTATAACCGGGAGAAAAAACCTCAATAAAATATATAGAATATTCTATGCATACAACACATCACGCAAAATAGTATCACTTTTACATTTTAAAACACTTTTAGCAGAATTTTCCGTCTAATGGATTCTGAAATTTCTGAGATTATTTTTTAAGAAGTGAAACATGTTCATTTATATTAAAAATTCTTTCTATTAAACATGAATTTATTAATTACAAATATATTCCACCTCTGAAAAATTTCTGTTTATATTATTATTACTTTAGAAAAAAATAGTACCGAACCAAGTTATAGTTTCGGTTAAACTTTTGACAGTATTAAAATACTTGTCTTTTTGTAAGTGATTTTGCTTTTTTACCTTTTGCATATATTTCTCAAATGTTTAGTTTAAATACTGTATTTTTACGCTTTTATTATCTTTACTTCTTTCGTAATTATAAAAGTGTAAATTCGATACCAATTTTTTGCTTTATTTCTTAAAGTGCTAGAATTCTGAAATTCTCTCCACGTATATATTCTCGGTGGTAATACAATATTTTAATATATTTAAAACTTCGATCAAGGTGCCAATTTAATTAAATTTGATTTAGTGTGAAAGAATATCGCCTGCTGCTGAAATTAAGAAAACTCAATATTTTGAGACATAAGGGAAAAAAATCCCGATAAAAAGAGCAGGTTTCCATGTTTAAAAAAATACATTTTAATCCTCCCCAGAGTTTTATTCTAAAAAACTGAAAGAACATTGAATTATACTTAATTTATCCCCATTTGCAATATAAATTTAGACTAAATTAGAACTAATATAGAATATATGCGGCAATTGTTCAATTCCTAAGCTTGAGGAATTTCAATACTACTATTCTTGTTCGAAAATAATTAATTACATCATAATTTTTTTTTTAAATGAAAAGAAATCATTTTATTTCAATGTGAATAATTTAGATATATTTTGTAGACAAAGTCAAAAAATAAAATGATTTTGAATATACTAAAAAGTTAAAAATATTTTATTTTATTGTTACCAGAATTATTAAAAGTGAACCAAACAAGAAAACAAAAATACAATGAAAAGATGAACAATTTTCGGATTCTAACAAGTTTAGATTATTACTTCATTCCACCCGAAAAAAAGAAGAGATTTCCTTTTTATAGAGATTTTCTTTTTCAAATCGTCATCTATCAGCCACAATTAACCTTCAGCCTGTAGACCAAAAATGCCTATCGAACTTTTAAGTGGAGTTCCAAATCACGCCACCTCCACAAAATCATTCATCCATATTTATAAAAATTTAAGATCCGAATAAAAACATTTCAGAACTTTCAGTATTGTTTTATTTGTTTTTATGGGAAGACGAAAACCGTCTCGTTATTTATAGTTACCTTGATGTTTTGCCAAATCATCTAAATCCTTCATTTTCTTAACCAAAAGATCTTTTTAGATATATACCTAGTAGCATTACAGTAGTTCTACAAATGTGCACTCAAAAGCCAAAACATTACGAGCAGTTCACATTTTGCAATGAATTCGCTTGGATAATTCAATAGCCTGATGATTCAGAATGAGTAACTTCGAAACTACACGCCTCATAAGTCATTCGGGACATATCGTTGTTAGTACTTGTACAAATTGGGTGAATGATGGTGAAACCATCAATAGAAGCCACTGCGTTGGACGGCGAGGCGTTATCAAATAAAAAGGACGGTGGAGATTCCTTCCCTTGGTAAAGCAAAATTGGCACCACAGACGGCCTCAATTTATATAACAAGACACTACAGGTTCAAGTGTAATTCGTTCGAAGCATACAGTTCAGCCGACACTGTTGAATATTAGACTACGGCGCTAACGTCCCACTCATGTGCCCCTGTTGACCAAGCACCATTGCCAAATACTCCTGCACTAGGCCAGGGGAAAATAAGACTGGACTATGGAACATAGGGAAAGAGTATAAAACATGATTCATCCTACAACATGACGATGGCCATGTTAGGATACGTCGTCTTTTATGCAAACAGTTCCTCCCCCTTATACAACAGGTCATACACAGGCCAGTTGTGTCGATATTAAGCTTTAAGGAACATTCTCGTGGACGTCCCTCAGATTTGTGGTTGCTGTAGAAGAGACCATGAAAGTTCGGACTATCAAAACACCATTGCAGATCATTTGCACCATTGAATGGTATCTCTCTTTCGAAATGAAAATGGAGCCTTCGTGAAAGACAACGCTCCCGAATTGAGCTCGATTGATTCCAGGAACATAATACTGAATTCCAGTTAACGCCCTGGTTGTCTAATTAAACGGATCTCAATCCGATAGAGTAAATTTCGGGTGTCATTCAACGGAAGTCCAAAGCTAAATAAACTTTTCTACCAAAAATTGAACCGACTTCAAAAACTACTGCAAAGTGAAAAATAATTTTTTACATAATAGTAATAAGAAATTAAATTAAGAATATAGCATTTACCATGCGTATTATTATATTTATGTACATTAATTTGATTTTTTTTTGAGTCTGTGTCAGCCAAGCCAATTTCAAAATTAAAATTAAATATCCAATGCAAATCCTAAAAGAGTAAAGGCTTGGCTGGCACCGATTCCAAAAAATCAAATTAATGTACATAGATATAATAATACGCATGGTAAATGCTATATTTTTAATTTAATTTCTTATGTAAAAAATTATTTTTCACTTTGCAGTAGTTTTTGAAGTCGGTTCAATTTTTGGTAGAAAAGTTTATTTTTCTCTTTTTAGTTAAAAGTTAACGATTTTTTGAAGTCAGTTAATAAAAATTATAATACGGAAAAATATTGTAAATTATCCATGGATGTAAATTTTTTCAGGAGTGGGGTTCGAACGCACGCTCTCTTTCCAGCACCAGAGCTTAAATCTGGCTCCTTAAACTGCTGGGTCATCCTGACTGCGCTCCAAACTGCGAGCTTATTCAAAGTCCATGTTATTTTTAATTTGCGAAAAATCACCAATTTCATTAAAATTTGCCTAATTACTGAAAAAGAGTACTGAACCAATTTCAATGAAATGAAAATGGTACCAATTCGAGAGTAGCCTTTTTTATTTAACTCAAAAACCAAATTAATCCATTGGATAGTTTCAGAGTAATCGACGAACATACATAGAAAGAAATACATATGCGTCGAATTGATAACTTCCTCTTCCTTTTCTGAAGCCGGTTAATAATAAAAATTGTAATACGAAAAAAAATATTGTAAATTTTACGTGGATGTAAATTATGTCAGGAGTGGAATTCGAACCCACGCTCTCTTTCGAGACACAGAATTTCAATCTGGCGCCTTAGACCCCTCGGCCATGCTGTCTACACTACGCTCACCGAACGTATTCAACACTTTTAATTAGCGAAGAATCACTATTAGTTTTTTGCCTAATTACTAAAAAAGTACTGAACCAATTTCGATGAAACGGAAGTGGTACCAATTCAAGAGCATCGTTTTTCATTTAAAATAAAAATAACAGAAATCGGTTGAATAGTTTCGGAGTAATCGGTGAACATGCATAAAAAATATACATACGCGTTGAATTGATAACTTTCTCTCCTTTTTGGAAGTCAGTTAAAAAAATACATACGCGTCGAATTGATAACTTCCTCTTCCTTTTCTGAAGCTGGTTAATAATAAAAATTGTAAAACGAAAAAAAAAATATTGTAAATTTTACATGAATGTAAATAACGTCAGGAGTGGGATTCGAACCCACGCTCTCTTTCGAGACACAGAACTTCAATCTGGCGCCTTAAACCGCTCGGCCATGCTGTCGACACAGAGCTAGCGAACGTATTCAACACTTTTAATTAGCGAAAAATCACTAATTTTATTAGTTTTTGCCTAATTACTAAAAAAGTACTGAACCAATTTCGATGAAACGGAAGTGGTACCAATTCGAGAGCATACATTTAAAACAAAAAAAACAGAAATTGGTTTAATAGTTTGGGAGTAATCGGTGAACATACATAAAAAAAAAATACATACGCGTCGAATTGATAACCTCCTCTCCCTTTTGGAAGTCGGTTAAAAAATATCATTTTGGAATATCTGGATATGCATGACTGCTGCTTGAACAACTAATACAATTTATCTCTGATCATTTACCAATATTTTTTGACATCAATGTTTTGACGGTTTGCAGCTATTTTGTGGGTCAAAGGTGGGTCAACATGTTATTAGGTAGGTGGTCATAATGTTTTGGCTCTTCAGTGTATATACCTTCGAAAATCGAAAGACAACTATCAAGTTTTAACAAAGTCTGAGATTTAACAAAGCCTTTCAAAATCTCTGCTGTTAGGATTTCATATTCGGTATTTACATACATATATTAATCTTCATTTCCAATCAAACGTTATTTTAAATTAATTAAATTCGCACTATATGCCTTTACATTTAGAAAAAAAATATTTTGTACTGAGCAAAAGACTGATTTCTGAAATAAAATTTATTGACATTTTATGTTTAGAGTTTGGAAACCGTGCATTAGTGTATTTCGTTTTATATTTACAAAATAACTTACATTGATATATTAATTTTATTTTGTTTCTTTATTATTCATTTTTTGAAAATTTTCTATATTTACTTTAGTGCTTGTTGAAGTGCAGAGAGTGAAACTTCCTATACTGTCAGAAAAACACGTCAATATATACTAAATTATTTCTCATTTAAAAAAAAAAAAAAAAAAAAAAAAAATCGTATGCCTAGAAAACGCATTTTATTCGGGAATTCTTCCTGAAAATCAGAAAGAGGGGGAAATTTTTCGTTCATTTATAGCATATAGCTCTATTAACAATTATCGAATCATCTTAAAAGTGAAAAACCAAAAATTCATTAAAGTAAGATTTCTAATTTAATTAAAAGCAGTAGATTTCGAATTTAAAAGTAAATAAAAATTACTTTTCACATTCATTCAAAAAGACACAGAATTTATTTTTTTAATTTAGTAAGTTAAATAAAGTTAAGTGAAGTTTAATTTATAGTTATTTATAAAAATAAATATATTCGTATGTTAAATGAATACATTTAAAAGATATTTTTATTCACATATTAAAAAAAAATTATTTTACTCAAAAAGGAAAGAAAAGTCTTATTAAATAATATCGTGTTTTACACCTAACAATCTACTTAAAAATAGTTATAATTCATATTTTTATCATATACTATTACTGAAATATTAAAACCCCAGCAACAATCTTATTAAAGACGAAATCTTCCCAAAATTAACTTCAAATTTAAATGCTGTTTAAAGAAATTAATCAAGCCATAGCCATCTGAAGGGAACATATTTACTTCAAAAAAATGTGTCGCTATTGCACTACTGCAATGATTAGCGTACTCGTCTTGTAACTCGAGATAGCTGGTTCGACTTCAAGACCAGCTTCTTTTATTTTTGCCTAATTTCTTCAATTGACGTATGTTATACCGGACCTTTATCGGAGGAAAAAACGCGGATGTTTGTCAATTAATGGAAAAATTCTGGTAGCACTGGTGCCAGGAAAATTTCCATGAATTGAAAAAGTATTTCTGACAATGTATGTATCCACCTCAGTTTGAAAATGAAATGAGCATGTTTTCTTGCAACGACTCAATTAATTATAATAGACTTTACCTTAAAAATGACTATTAGTAAGACGTGAACAGATTTTTCAAATCCGATCTGTGATTTCGGTAATTAAAAGTCAAAATTTTAAAGCAAACTCTGTGGAGTGATCCTGTGTCTCTGATATGTGCCAAACGCATCCATCGATCACAGAAACTCACATTTGATAAAACAGTTTTGGATATCGAGGAAAACGGACTTTCATATAACTCGTAGTATACCTCGAAAACGTAGGCGGCTATGTCAATTGCTTATTTAAAAAAAATGTAGCTAATATGTTATTTGACCTGTCGTTTAACAATCATAATGAATTCGCACTTGAAGTAATATCAAAGCCATAACTAGCGGGTGTGCCACTGGGGACTCAACCCTCACCCCCCCCCCCCCAAAAAAAAAAAAAAATAATAATAATAATAAACACTTTGAACCTATCCTGAAAAAGATTCAAAGGACTCTAAAGAAATTTTTGATCAGATAATCCAAATGAAATTTTGTTAAGTAATCGAATTTAGTTTTGAGGCCCACAGTTTTGCTAAAGTACTAAATTGTAATATTTGTATAAAAAGTGCAAATAAGTGTTTCAACACTCGCACATCCTCTTTGCACGTATGAAGCTAATAGGATGTATAATTTTGCACTAATTATATGCTGAAATTTTTCATCCTGCATCCTATTATTTTCTTAGCATAAAATGAAGTTATTACGAACAGTTTAAGAAAAATAGTGCCTACAATGTGTTTGATTGTGTGTGCATGTATCAGAGAAAGAGAGAGAGAAAAAAAATATGACCCCCCTATTTTTTTACCTTTCCCCCCCCCCTATTATTCATTTCTAGCTACAGCCCTGAGTAACATATGACTCATTCATTGAAACGTAGGTGGTATATTGTAACGACATGTGTCGACTGCTCACGTGGAAGAAAATAAGCATAAATTGTATGCACTGTCTGTTTTTTGACCCATCCTTCAGTATTCACAGTTTTACGTTTGCGGAAAATTATCTGAAAAGTTATTTATTCTAAAACAAATAGTTATAGCGTTAAAATAAACTCTATGTGACCTTTTTCTTCAGAAATCTATACATACAAATGTGTATACAGATTATTGTATTTATTTATTTATTGATGGCGATTTAATTTTGTGATGGAATATTAACATGAAAAAATGCTGAATTGTTAATCTTGTTTTGAGTGAAAACGGATTTATCTGCTGTAACCGGTCTGCGTGCCATAGAATTAAATTTTAAAAAAATTCATGCTTGTAAAGTATTTTAAAATCCATACAAGTTATTAAATTGACAAGCAAATTTAATTTAAAAATATATTTTTCCTCCTATTCGACAGTGTATAAATTGTGCAGTCGATAAAGATTAACAATAGAAGCAAAATTTATATGCCAGCTCGTTGCGAATTTCAAAATGACGTCAACATCAGTCATAAGCATGTTTTTTTTTCATAATATAATTATAATATCAAAATTACATTGAATACTTGTTTTGTATTTATTTAACTTATATATTAACTTTTGCTGATGACATTTTACATTCCAATATTTATTAATTTCTTCACATTTTTTTCACACATTTCAATTTTTTTTCGCAATTTAATAATCCGCTGAGTATAAAAAATTCCAGATTCTACAAAAGTCATCTTTTTTAAATGAAGATCACGTTTGCGAAATCCAGTTAACGAAATAGAGCAGCTCCAAGTAAAACAAAAAAGTTGAAAACTATTCATTTGCTTCGATAACCATGATATATATATCTATACATATATCCAGATATTGAACTCTTGAAATACGTGACTTAATATCCCTTGACAAAAAAGTATCCAGTAACCTTGCGATGAATTTTAAATTATCGTTTTTATTTAAAGTATTGTTACTGTAAGTTATATTTTTATAGTTTATCCCTTTTATATATTTAATGTTTTAAAAAAATCACTGAATCGCTTAAACTGGCTAATAAGTAAGTAATAGAGCGAGTTATGCTATACTATCCGGACAAAGGTGACCGGTCAATTGCGATTTTAGACGCTTTGTTAAATATATAGAAAAATACATAAGGTATTTTCCTGAAACTCCAACTATATAAACAGAATAGTATATGTCATATATGTCTGCGAAGATTTTTTTCTCAAAACCTCATAGGAGACTGTCATTAAATTGATAAAGAATGAATATTTTTGAATAGCCCTTTTAAAACAAATGTTCCAAAAGTGTTCAAACTGTAGATTATGATTAAGAAGCTTATTTTCTTAATTTTCTTAATTTACTTTCTTAATTTTCTCATAAATTTATATTGTTAATTTTTATGAGAATAACATGCGTACTCGTAAAGAAATTAAGGCTTTCATAACACAGTACCAACTTTCGCAAAGTTTTTTTGCTTATAATTTTCTGAGTTCCTAAAAAAATGTTCCTTTCAAAAAAGATGTCGAGCAACGTTGTACAGAATACCTTATAATCATAATTAAAGAATAATAAAAATTGTATGGAAAATGAACAATTTTACTAAGTGCAATCAAAATATTAAGTGCTAGCTAATTCTACAAACAGAATATATAACAGAATAGAATATTTTGTAAAAGTCTCAAAAACATAGCTTGGAAATTCTGAAAATTATCGGCGATAGAATAAACTCAAACTTCGCTGCTCCCTAAAAGAACCGAAAAGGTGATTGGCTATCGCCAAATATAGTAGTATGTGCAATACTGTGTATGCTATATTGACACTAATCAATGAATATATGGATACAGCCCCTCATCTTTTTGCTTCATTTTGGGAATAATGAATTTTGAGCTTATTCTATAGACCAGCGGTTCCCAAACTTTATTGACACGCGACCCATTTTTAAGTAAAAAAAATTTTGCGACCAACCTAATATAAGAGTGTCAATATGGCAACTGTTGTTTGACCTCTATAAGCTATCGGCTATCTAGCCTACGAAAAAGGCAAACTGTCCGTAATTAATTCGAAGGATGATCCACTATCAACGAAAACAACAATTCGTAATTCCAGTGTGTGTAAGTGGAATAAAAATTAACACAATACGCAAACTAGAAAGATAATTAAAAATACATTTAATTACTATCAAAACATAACTTTATAATCTGTGCGTTTCTTTATAATTTGTGCGTTTTCTGGCATTGGTGTTTACTGATGAAAGCATCTATATCAGAGTTAAAACTTAATTAATTAACTTAATTAAATTAATTTCAATCTTAATTCACTTTCAGCTCATAGATTTTTCTATACTTGTTTTTTAAAAACAGCCAAATAAAAAAGGCGTGTTTACACGAGTATGTTGTATTGTTGTGTTGAACTTCATCAAACAATTCAGAGCTCATTTAGATGTTTCTGGATATTCTGCTCGTATATTTCTTCATATGGAAATTAAGGAAATTTTCTTAAAATATTATTTGTTTTTGAAACTGTTAAATTTTTTTGACAGTTGGAGTAAAAGATATACTTTGTGACAAACCTCGATTGTTTCAGCGACCCACTAAAACAGCAGCCGCGACCCATAGTTTGGGAACCGCTTCTATGGACGATAATTTCCAGAATTTTCAAGCTAAGTTTTTGAGACTTTCTCCAAAGTTGCTTAATACATTGCATTCGTGATTGTATGTCTGATTGCACGTCTGTCTTTTGATTGTATTCTGATTGCATAATTAATTGTAATTAATAATATTAATTAATAATATTAATTAAATTTAAATTAATTGTAATTAATGCACTTATAAATATTTTCTTAACCTTGTCAAATAAATAAGTCTTTATAATTATGTAATTACAGCCACCTTCGCCCGCTACGCTGATCGGTTATTTTAAAAGAATCTTGTATGAAACAAAATGCATCTAGTAACGGCTAAAAACTTAATACCTAATCAAATAGCCATAATCGTTGTTTTAATCGTATAATCTCACATTATCCGGTTCAAAATATATATTGACGACATAATATACACATGTTTAGCTATTTTTTATCTTTTTAGATTTGCTATCTTTAACCGCTGCAAAGATATTTCGAAATGTCCTAAAAGTACGACCAGGGCTCGAAATGTACCGGAGCAAACCGGAACGATGTTCCGGTTCGTGAAATTATAAAAAATATCGTTCCGGTTCGTGAAATTATGAAAAATATCTTTTTTATAATTTTATGCGCATCATTAAATATAAATGTGGCTTATTAGAAAAATCTGATAAAATGATTACTAACTAAAACAGATCTATAAATTCAAATATCGTGAGCAAGGCTACCTTATCATAACAGGCTTGCCATTCGCCAAGTTTCCTTTGACCGCAGTACACGTGGTCAGAAACCACATGATTTTCCCGTTGGTAGCGGCATCTAATGTGAGAAACTGAAATATTTTCCATTTTTTTCTATGAATTTGTGCATGGATTATTAGCAGTAGTATGCACCAGGTGGCGTTACTTAGGAGACAAAGTCATATAATAAGTTGGCAATTATAGGGACAATTTCAACAATAGATTTTCTTCTGAATGCGAGGCCTTGATATTATGATAAGGTGGCCTTGATCGTGAGTACTCGGACTGCCTAACCCAAATAAAGTGAGCAATTTAAAAAAAAAAAATGGCTTGTTAAGAATGACGGTAGCAGTAAAACTTTTTCTGAAACTGAAAATACTGCAGCAAGAACAAGTAGCAAAAATTATTGCAAAACAGATGAAGCTACTCCACCAGCCAAAAAGCAGAAATTGAATTCAGACGAAAATGTACCAAGTGAAAACGTTGAATTGCCAGTCTTTTTGACAGAAGAAAAACTAAAACGATTGAAAGATAATAATACTTGGTTAATTGTAGACAACGGTGGATTAGGTTGTTTAATCTGCAGAAAAGTAAAAGATTTAAGAGTACTTAGTAATAAAAATTTAAGACTTTCGAAAGTGTGGCAAAATTGTTCTGTCTTCTGTCACGCCAAGTGGAAAAACGGCAGGCTCGGTACAATCCAGTTTGAGAAAAAAGATATACGAACACAAAAACAGTGATGCACATAAAAAAGCTGCAGATATTTTGGAAAAATCAGCTAAAAAAGAAATTGATAACAACCGCAATTTTCGAATACAGAAAAGATTTTTAGGACTGTGTATAAAATTGTGAAACAACAAAGACCATTTGTCGATCTTCCAGTTGACGTTGATTTGCAGAGATTAAATGGAATATCAATGGGAAATATTTTTCACGCTGATAAAACATGTGCAGAAATTGCAATATATATTGCGTGTGAAATGAAGAAAAAAATTGTGAAGAAATAACATCTAAACGAAAAAAAGTATCTGTGGTAATAGATGAATCGACAACATTAAGTAAATCTTCTACCGTAGTTATTGTCCTCAGGACATTTTTTGGTGATTTTTCTGGTGATGCTTATGTTTTCAATCTTGATCTGATTGAACTGCAAGACACCTCAGCAAATAATATTGCATTACAATTGCTGAACACTTTGAATAAGCATGGTTTCGATGAACATTTGCTAAAAGAATGTTTTATAGAATTTGCATGTGATGGAGCATCGGTAATGTTGGGTAAAAATGCTGGAGTAGCAACATTATTGAAACAAAAATTTCCAAATATGATAACCTGGCATTGCGCCAACCATCGGTTGGAACTTGCTGTTTCTGATACAAATAATGAAGTATCTGGGATAAATAATTTCAAAATATTTATTGATAAGTTGTATGCTTTCTCGCCAAAGAATCAGCGAGAACTGAAAGAAGCAGCTGCAGTACTTAACATACAGTTATTAAAAATAGGGAAGGTTTCCACTGTGCGTTGGTATCATCCAGCAGAAGAATAGTAAATGCTGTATTAAAAATTACGTTGCTCTCTGCAAACATTTTACTCAGAATAAATCTATTTTTAAGAAGATTTAGAAAAATTCCAAGTCCGAAATATAATTTAATCTTTTATCACAAAATAATCCTAAAATAAAATTAACTTTTATGTTCATTTTAGAGAATTTATTCCTAGTCCAAAATTAAATTAATAGTTTAAAAATATAAGATGTGAATTCATTTATTAGTTTTCATGTAGTGAATTTTTTTCTCTTCCATTAAACTTCGTGTCAGTTTCATACGTACAAATAGGATGAAGGGAGTGCAGAAACACTTATTTTAGATACAATTTAGTAATTCCGCAAAACTGTGAAAGGTTCTCAAAACTAAATTAGATTTTTGAACAAAATTTCATTTGGATTTTTGGAACAGAAATTCATTTGGTGACTTTGGAATCCTTCCCAGGGGGGGCTGAGCCGCCCCTAGCACCCCCTTGGCTACGGCCCTGGCTAGAGGTATGCGAATGATAAACAATTGTTGATGGCTTCTGGTTTGTTTACATTCAGCACTTGTATTCCTTTCAATGAACTCACATCCAATCTTAAACTTTAGTTACTAAATAAATATGACAGTTCACACACACATTTAAACTTTTTTTATTTTAATCTTTTGTTATAACGGAGATGGAATTGTTTACATACCGCATGTTGTTACCGGCAAAGTAAAAAACAACCTTTTTAAACTTAACTCGCTGAATAAATGTGAGTCTTCACATCCAGACTTTTAAAATTTAATTTTTTGATATAATGGAGATGAAAGCAGGCGAAATTTTGGCCTTACTGAAGACACGGACTGTTTACATTCCGCATGTTGCTTACCGGCAAAAGGGAAAAAAAATCGGCGTGTTTCGTCTCGCAAACATATTATTTTACATGTATATAGCTTATTCTGTTCAATGTAACTTTTAAAAATTGTTTTTGTCAAGTTAAAAATAAATTTAGCTATACTTTGAAAAAAAAATAGTCAAAAATAATTTTGAAAAATAGCGTTCCGGTTCGTGAAATTTTCCATTATAATTTTGAAATAGAGTTCCGGTACGTGAAATTTTCCATTTCGAGCCCTGAGTACGACCATCCTTTAAACCCTCTTAAGCGAGAATTTCTAATACAGATAAAATACATTGTGATTTTAGTAAATACATAGAAACTAAAAACAGAGGAAATTAAAAAACAACAAACCAAAGGGAGGCTATAAAAAAGCCATATTAGTGGAAAAGTCATGAGACGGTGTTCTTTCGTTGTAGAAAGTAGAAAAGGCGCAAGTAAGAGTAAAAAGATAAAGGAGTTTAAGTAACAAAAATTAGAATTTTTTGGCAATTAGCATCAAAACAACCAAAGAAATAAGAATTAAAAGCTCCCTTTGAGAAAAAAAACAGAAACTAAAAGGATGATGAATGGGATCAATATTTTTTATTGATTTTCTCCGTTATTTAAGTTCAGTTCCATAGTTTAATTGTTATTAGAGGACATTTTGCTTAAATACGTTTTTTACCCCCCAGGAGGGACAAGGGAAGTGCATAATAGAAATAAATGGTCACAGGACTAAACAACGATACATCACATGAAGGGTATCGTCTAAATTTAGAAAAATGCTCCCCTTGGGGGAAAAGTGGGGAGGGACTTGGGAAGCGTATAACATAAAATATTAGTCGCAGAGCTTTACAATAATATTTCACATGATTAGTGTCGGCAAAAGTTAAAAAAAAACACCCCAGGGTTCCAACCATCGACCTCCCCCCCCCCCCTCCGAAAAACACCCTTCTCTCTTTCTTTAAAATTGTCATGCATTTTAAATAATATTTATCACAGGGTTCCGCAAAACAATAAGATTTAAAGTAATAAAAACAATGCAATTTCAAAAAAGTTCGAAAATTGTCCCCGCCCAGGGGTCCAAACTGGGAAGCTATCCACCTTCCCAGTTTGGTTCCATAATTTGAAAGAGTTGTCTGAATGCTTGAACACGATATATCACATGACGGGTCCAAAGTAAATTTCAAAATTTTCGACCCCCCCCCTCCCCCCACTATAGTCTCTCTCAGGTGTAGAAATTTTAAAATCGCTGAAACACGTTTAATTATTTTTATAATAGATTTATTTTCTGCAATTTCACGTTCCTACTTAAAACGGCCGTTGAGATATGCCAAATGGTATAAACTTTTCGATCCCCTTTTATCTCCGTTATTGGGGGTAATTTGTAAAGTTGCTGAAATATGTGTTTAATTATTTTTTTTGTGCATTTGTAATCTGGATTTACACGTTCCTACTTATAACGACTGCTGAGGTATAGCAAGATGTTCAAAATATTTCGACCTCCCCCCCCCCCCATTTAACCCCCTTACGGAGTGGAAGGGAGGAATTTTTGAAAATCCCGTCTTAGTGCACGATTACATGATAAAAAGTATATTTTCGATAATTTTCATGCTTCTAGGTTCAGTAGTTTGGGCTGTGCTTTGATTATCAGTTAGTCAGAATAAACTATTTTACATAAAGACATTATAGGCGTATTTATTTATAGGTATATATATGGGAAATCTCCTACACTATTAGATCTGCATATTATTTTCTACGCATCGCAACTCCGATGAAAAGGCTCTCAGTGAGGCAGACGATTTTGAAGCTGCTATTAATTCCTAAGAAGCCAGACGATTTAAGCGGTAGAAAAAAGAACTGAACGGAAGAAAGAAGAATGGAATGTTTTTAGTTTTAAGTTGGTGTAAAAAGAACGTAAGATGAAGACGATTTCCCGTATAAGATGTAATTGATTAATTAGAGTTATGATTGTTTGCTTTGTAAATAGTCTATGTAAATATCTTTTTTGTAAATATTAACGTTTAATATAAGTCATTTAAAAGTTTAAAAACGGTGTCAGAATTTAATTTACCTCCGAGTTTATTTACTTATGTGTTCAAAAGAACTTTTTAAAGAAGAATCTCCATAAATTTTGGTCTCAGTAAGTGAGATACAGACGCACGCCCACAGAGATGGAAATATATTTTTTTTAATATCTTGGAAGCCGATATTTTTTAGAACTGTGATGGAATGTCAAGCCTACAAAGCTATTTCAGTAAAATTTTGCGATGAAAGTGAAATCAAAGTGTGTGAAGCTAAGCATCTGATTATGAAGTGAGTTTATTATTTCATTTTTCTTTTCAATAATGGAAAAATTAGTTGATTTAAAGGAATTAGAGTTTTCTTTGAAAACTGAAAAATCAGCTAGTATTAAGACATTGCACAAATTAATTTTTGGAGAAATCGGTGACAGAAATAATCGACGTAGAATTCGGAATTTTACTGGGTTTACGTTTGAAGTAGATTCCGATGAATATCAAACTAAATTCAAAGAAATTAAAGATAATTTTTCTGTTAACGACTTAATTACCATTTGCAATGTTTTGTGTATAAATAATTCGGGAACTTTTGATGAAATTGCTGCCAGAATAATTTCTAGTTTATGTGATTTTAGTATTTTGAAAATTAATATGATACCCGATGAAGGTACTCTTAGTGATGACGAGAGTGCCGATGAATTTAATGATGATTTACAAGATAAAACTAAAAATATTTCAACTGTTTTTGAGAATAATATGAGAAATGATTCTGGTAGTTCTAATTGTGAAAGTAATGAAAATCAGAAAATTCTGATTCCTGATTATGTTATTAAACCAAGCATTTCTATTAATGATATTGAAAGTATGATTACAATGTTTGAAGGTACTCAAGTACAAAATATTAATAAATGGATTGCCGATTTTGAAGATATTGTTTTATTATTTAACGTTAGTGATTTGCACAAATTGATTTTGGCTAAACGCCGTATGACAGGCAAAGCAAAATTATTTCTTGAAAGTGAAACAAACATTAATTCGTGGTCTAAATTAAAAGCCCTACTCATATCTGAATTTGGTCAAACGTGCAATTCAGCTGAATTACACGAATTGCTGTCCAAAAGAAAAATTAGACCACATGAATCGTTAGATGAATATTTTTTAAATATGAAACAATTATGCTTAAAAGGCAATATTGAAGATTCTGCCCTTATTCAGTATGTAATAAATGGAATTAATGACCCCATTTCTAAAAAATCTTTTTTTGTATGGTTGTCCCAATATTGCTGAATTTAAACAAAAATTAAAGATTTATGAAAAAATAAGATCGAAGTATGAAAATGCAAAATTTCATAAATATGAAGGAGCTAAGCCTAAAATTAAATCCGAAGTTGAAGTTAAGAACAAATTTAAGCCTGTAAAGCCAAATATGCGTTGTTTTAATTGTGGCGGGAATAATCATAAGAGTATTAACTGTGTAAATAAAGATAAAGGGCCGCTTTGTTTTGCTTGTAACGCTTATGGTCATAAATCATTTCAATGTAATAAATCTAAAGATACAAGTGTTAAAAATGCTCAGTCACAAGTAAACATTATTACATCCCAAGATTTAATTCTGAAAGAGATAAAGCTTTATTCTTTGCGTTTAATCTCTTTAATAGATACTGGTAGCCAAAAGACTTTGTTAAAGAAAAGTATTTATGATAATTTGAAGAACTTTGTAGAATTAAAACCTACGAGTATCTCTTTGACCGGTCTAGGAAAAGCCTCAATTAAACCAGAAGGTTGTTTCAATTCAGAAATCGAAGTAGATGGTTCAAAATTTAAAGTTATTATTTTTGTCGTTAAGGACAGTTGCATTAATTTCGATTTAATTATTGGCACTGATGTTATTCATCAAGGTACATTAACTATTTCTGAGAATAAAGTGAAACTGTTTAAAGCTGAAGTTCAGTCTAATGACTTTTTAGTTAATATTGTAAATGTTTTGGATGAGCCTAAAATTGATTTAACTCACATTGCTGACAAAAAATTACGTTCAGAGTTATACTCTTTAATTGAAAATTATGTACCAATTAAAACTAAAACAGTAGATGTTAAAATGAAAATTAATTTAACTGACGAAATCCCAGTTTGTTCTTCTCCTCGAAGATTACCGCCATGCGAGAAAAAAATAGTCGAAAACCAAATTGAGGAGTGGCTAGCTCAGGGAATAATTCGAGAAAGTTCTTCTAATTTTTCTTCGCCGGTTGTTTTAGTCAAGAAAAAAAATAACACAATGAGACTTTGTGTTGATTACAGATGTCTTAACAAAAAGACAGTACGCGAGCATTTCCCCTTGCCAGTTATTGATGATGTAATAGACCAATTACATTCTGCCGAAGTATTTACCACCATAGATTTGGAAAACTGTTTCTTTCATGTAGATGTTGAAGAAGACTCGCGGAAATACACCTCTTTTGTTACTCATGAAGGACAATACGAATTTTTGAAATGTCCATTCGGGTTGACCAATAGCCCTAGTGTTTTTCAAAAGTATATTTATAATGTATTTCGAAACCTATTAAAAGATCACATTGTTGTCATTTATATGGATGATTTAATAATACCTGCTAAAAACGAAGCTGAAGGTCTAGAAAAATTAAAACTTGTACTCGAAACTGCATCGGAATATGGATTAGAATTAAATCTTAAAAAATGCAATTTTTTGAAGCGTGAAATTGATTTCTTGGGGTATAGAATCATAAATGGTAAATTGTATCCCTCTCCACTGAAGACTAAAGCAGTAATAAATTTTCCCGAACCAAAGTGTACCAAAGATGTTCAAAGTTATTTAGGATTGACAGGATACTTTCGAAAATTTATAAGAAATTATTCGGTTATAGCTAAACCGTTAAGTGACCTGCTAAGAAAAGATTCAAAATTTAAATTCGATATAGAAGAACAAAGAGCTTTTAATGAACTCAAACGTATTTTGTCGTCAGAACCAGTACTTTTAATTTACAATCCCAAAAGTGCGACCGAAATCCATTGTGATGCCAGTATTGATGGCTATGGAGCTGATTTAATGCAACAATCTCCAGTAGATAATCAATTTCATCCAGTTTATTTCGCAAGTAAAAAAACCACCGAAGCTGAACGAAAGTACACTAGTTACGAATTAGAAGTTTTAGCTGTAATTGAAGCCCTGAAAAAGTTTAGAGTATATGTGCTAGGTATCCCATTTAAAATTGTAACCGATTGTAATGCATTTAAAATGACTATGGATAAAAAAGAAATGAGTACAAAAATAGCTAGATGGGCAATAATGTTATCCGATTTCGATTATGTTATTAAACATAGACAGGGTAGCAGTATGAGACATGTCGATGCATTAAATAGGTATCCTATTTGCATGGTAATCCAAGATAGCTTAACTTTAAAAATTATCCAAGCTCAAGAAACCGATGACCATATTAAAACAATAAAAGAAATCCTAAAGGTGAAATCTTATGATGATTATCTAGTTAAAAATGATGTTCTTTATAAATGTGTTAATGGCAATGATTTATTAGTTGTGCCGGAAGACATGCAAATGAATATAATCAAGGCCGCTCACGAAAAAGGTCATTACGCAGTTGCAAGAACAGAGAAAAGTTTAGAAAATGATTTTTACATCCCTAAAGTTAAACAAAAAATTGAGAAATGTATAGCAAATTGTGTTCCCTGTATTTTAGTTAATAGAAAATGTAGTAAACAAGAAGGCTTACTTCACCCAATAGAAAAAGAAGAAGCTCCATTACATACGTACCATGTTGATCACTTAGGTCCATTAGAAAGCACTAATAAAAATTACAAACATATCCTTTCGGTAATTGACGCATTCACAAAATTTGTTTGGTTGTATCCCACAAAATCTACCGATGCTGCCGAAGTAATTTCTAAATTAGAAATCCAAAAATCTATCTTTGGAAATCCAGTTCGAATTATATCAGATAAAGGTCCTGCATTTACCTCTAAAGCTTTTGAAGATTATTGCATCAATGAAAATATTAAACATATCCCGATTACCACTGGATTACCCAGGTCTAACGGCCAAGTTGAGCGTCTAAATTCTGTCATAATATCTGTTCTGTCTAAATTGTCTGTCGATAATCCTAAAAAATGGTATACACATGTAAGCAACGTCCAACAGGTGATAAATTCGACTTTTCAGAGAAGTATAAGCACAACTCCTTTTGAATTGATGTTTGGTACTAAAATGAAACTAAAAAATAACATTGAAATTACTAGTCTTCTGAATGCTGAAATACAATCTGATTTTACAAATAATCGCGAAGATATGAGAAAAAATGCTAAAAAACAGATTTTAAAAGTCCAAGAAGAGAACCGTAAAACTTACAACCTCAGACGAAAGAAAGCTAACAAATTTAAGATTAATGATGTGGTTGCTATAAAACGCACACAACAAGGTCCAGGTTTGAAGTTAAAACCAAAATATTTAGGTCCGTACAAAGTCATAAAAGTAAAAAATAATGACACCTACGATGTAAAGAAACTTGGATTCAACGAAGGACCCATGGTCACCAGTACATGTGCAGAGTACATAAAGCCGTGGACGGACGAAGCTTGAAAAAAAAAAAGAATTTCACCGATTGTGACATTATACCAACTATGACAAACCACTGGATTGACAACTAATAGAATTTTAACTTTATTCTCGAGAAGACGAAAAGACGTAAGATAAAAGAAGACGGAAGACGTAAGAAAGAAAAGACGAAAAGACGTAAGGTAATAGAAGATGAAAAGACGTATGAAAGAAGAAGACGAAAAGACGTAAGATAAAAGAAGACGAAAAGACGTAAGAAAAAAGAAGACGAAAAGACGTGAAGAAGAAAAAAAAAAGAATACGAATTTATTTTGAAAGAAATTATTTAAATTTTCATCATGATGACTTCTTTTTTTCAATTTAGACTTTGGATGCTGCTGTGTTTTTTTTTCTTTATCTTTTCAGATGATCCAGCTGCTGTTTCCAGCAACAAGAATACATTCGAGGACGAATGCCTCATCAGTATGGCCGAAATATGGGAAATCTCCTCCACTATTAGATCTGCATATTATTTTCTACGCATCGCAACTCCGATGAAAAGGCTCTCAGTGAGGCAGACGATTTTGAAGCTGCTATTAATTCCTAAGAAGCCAGACGATTTAAGCGGTAGAAAAAAGAACTGAACGGAAGAAAGGAGAATGGAATGTTTTTAGTTTTAAGTTGGTGTAAAAAGAACGTAAGATGAAGACGATTTCCCGTATAAGATGTAATTGATTAATTAGAGTTATGATTGTTTGCTTTGTAAATAGTCTATGTAAATATCTTTTTTGTAAATATTAACGTTTAATATAAGTCATTTAAAAGTTTAAAAACGGTGTCAGAATTTAATTTACCTCCGAGTTTATTTACTTATGTGTTCAAAAGAACTTTTTAAAGAAGAATCTCCATATATATATATTATGTATTTACATATGTATATAGCTATGTATAATTACATACATATAGAAATATATCTAAAATATATATAAATAACAATATTTATATAAACATCATATTTTTTAACACGTGACATACATAACGTTTTTTAAATAAATATATCTTTATAAACTGTTTAAAAATCATGTTTTTCTACCATCTTGAGGAATCTGATAAATTGCTAAAACGGCTTTTTGTTGCAAATTTCGATTTTTTCGCCAGTCGCGCCAACAGAAGAGGATACGGAACTCTTTCCCAAATATCACATACGCACCGGGATTATACGGTTATTAAAATTTTAAACCACGAAGATAATTATTCGCAAAGCACTCCAAGAATGATTTGGACATGGACAATTATTCTTATGACGCGATAGCATGTAAATTAGAAGCGCTACCATTTGTTTACGGTTCGCTTTCACGATTGGGGTGAGCTACTCTTATCACTTAGGGGTATAAAAAATAGATAACAACCTATTCTCAGACCTAATGAGTACACATATAAAATTTCGTCAAAATCAGTTAGGCCGTTTCGGAGAAGTATGGCAATTAACACTGTGACACGAGAATTTTATATATTAGATATAATATTATAATCACTGGAAGAAAACTGAATTTCTTTAAACAGTTGCAACTATTGAAAACAACATAAATTATACTCTAAAGTGGAGTTTTGAAATTATATATTACATAGCTTTGCATATTCTATATATTTTAAAGACTATATTTAAATAAACAGTGACAAAATGTAACACATCAAAATGGAAACATTCCTACATGCTCATATGGAAGGATTAAATATAGAATGAACAATATTGAAAGATAAATTAGGAAGGATATAATATGTGAGGAGAATTTAATACATAAATGTATAAAATAAAGAGAGCAAGAAAAAAAAACATGAATTGTGGAATTAAAATTTTGAAAAACTTGTTGCTATTTAAAAAGGTACATATTCATGTATATGCTATACATAATACTGTTTTTAATAATCAGAAATGATGTTTTTATTATATGACTATCTGTGTGTGTATTATTTTAAATGTTTAATTTAATATATGACTTTAAATATTCATTTTTTATGTAAATTTTTTCTATTGATTCCGGTTGATCCATTATGTAACATTGTTATTTCCTTCATAGAGGGATAAAACTAACCAACGATGTGATAAAAATGCAACAGAATAGTTAAATGTTTAAACAGAACTAAATAATATTACTATTTATTGTTCTAAAATAGTTTATGTGCTTGTTAATTTAGTCAGAATATTCAAGTTTTTCCAGTTGATCCATGACGTAAATTTGTTGTTCCCTTCATGGGAAGATAATGCAGGCAACGATGTAATACCACCGTAATAAAATGCATAAAAAAGTCGATCGTACCAGCGATCAATGCCGAAATGAAAAAACAGCAGCCATTGAAGGGATGTTTGAAAATATCAGAAAAAATAGAAAAATGTAGTAATCAGTTTGTAAATTTAATAAAATTAATAAACAACATAAACTATTAAATATTAATATAAACTGTTATAATAAGCAGAAATAAATAATATTACTGTACTCCAATTTATTATACTATGATAATTTGTGTACCTTATAATTTAAACAATGTATTCATTATTTTATGTAAGTTTTTCTTTTTTGACTCTTGAACTATATTGAATAAAATATTTATACTGGAATTCTCCTTTCGTAGATTATATTAAATCGCTGTTTTCTAACGGGCAATATCCTCCTAATGAACTCTTGCCCATTTAAGCTACTTCCTCTTTCTCTTAAACATCCTCCTAAGATTGAAATCCCTGAAGTATCGATTTACGGACGAAGCTGTTTTCTCGGAAAAGAGAAACCAGGAGTTCTCAAAATAAACTGAAGATGCGGAAAGGAATATGTCTATTTACTCTGCGATGAAAGTAAATAAGTGAATTCGTTTACCCCGGATATTAATGAATTGGAAAACGAAGTGGATTGAATCTAAAGTGCGTTATTATTATTTTTCCTCTATTACATAACAGTTTGAAATAGTAGTTAGAAATTGGTTTACTCATACAAGGACTTGATTATTTGTCACTTTTCCCTTTTATACTGTTTCTATAGAGCTTGCACATCCGGGAATTCGTTTACATCATATTTTTAATTGGAAAATAAAATGTGTTGAATCTAAAATGTGTACTGTTTCCTCTATTACATAACAGTTTGAAATAGTAGTTAGAAATTGGTTTACTCATACAAGGACTTGATTATTTGTCACTTTTCCCTTTTATACTGTTTCTATAGAGCTTGCACATCCGGGAATTCGTTTACATCATATTTTTAATTGGAAAATAAAATGTGTTGAATCTAAAATGTGTACTTTTTTCTCTATTACTTAACAGTTTGAAATTATTAAAAAAGGATTTTCTCATACAAGGACTTCATTATTAGTTACTTTTCCTTTTCATACTGTTTCTATAGAGCTTGTATATCCGGGAATTCGTTTACATCAGTTATTTAATTAATTGGAAAACGAAATGGGGTGAATCTAAAATATGGGCTTTTTTCTCTATTACTTAGCAGTTTGAAATTGCTAAAAAAGGGTTTTCTCATACAAGGACATCATTGTTTGTCACTATTAAATTTTATACTGTTTCTATAGAGCTTGCCTTGCACGTCTGAGAATTCGTTTAGATCAGATTTTTAATTAATTAGAAAACAAAATAGATTAAATCTAAAAAATAAAAAAAATGTATATATAACATAACGGTTTGAAATAAATAAATAAAGATTTTCTGATTCAAGGAGTTTAAGTCATGATACAAGTCTCTTTTCCTATTTTATACTGTTTTTATAGAACTTTCACGTCTGGGAATTAGTTTAAGTTAGATTTTTAATGAATTGGAAAACAAAATGGATTGAATCTAAATTTTGTTTTAATTTTCCTCGCTCTATATTACGAAAAAGTTTGAAATAGTTAAATAATGATTTTCTCATACAAGGACTTCATTATTCGTCACTGTTCGTTCTTACAGAGTTTCTATAAAGCTTGCATTTCCGGAAATTCGTTTATGTCAGATTTTTAATGAATTGGAAAACGAAATGGATTGAATCTAATATGTTTGTTTTTTTCCTCTATTACTTAACAGTTTAAAATAGTTAAACAATGATTTTCGCATACAAGCATTCCATTATTTGTCAATTTTCGACTTTATACTGTTTCTATAGAACTTGCACGCCCAGAAATTCTTTTGCCTCAGATTTTTAAGGAATATGAAAACGAAACGGGTTGAATCTAAAATGGTTTTTTTTTCTCAATTAAATAACATTTTGAAATAGATAAATGATAATTTTATCATACAAGGATGTCATTATTTGTCAATTTCCGTTTTTACACTGTTTCTATGGCGCTTGCACGTCCGTAAATTCTTTTGTCTTTGATTTTTAATGAATTGGAAAAC